>JASJET010000028.1:5000000-10000000 GCA_034092305.1 Diaprepes abbreviatus
TTTATATATATATCGTAAATATATATACAGGGTGTTTGATACATCGATAGAAAATTTGGAAGAGGTGATAAATAATGTCATTTTGAATAATTTGTGTTATATATATCTTAGTACAAAAATACATGGTTGTCGAGTTACTGCACATTTTATAATTTTTCGGTTTTCTGGCAATTGGTGATTGAAAATTAAATTTTTATTGTACTGGTATAATTTTTCGGTTTGAAATATTTTTTTCTTATTCTTTGGTTGATACATTATAATAACAACAAGAGGACTAAAATTAATATAACACACAAAAAACTGTGCACCAAAAATTTTATTCACCTACGAAAATTCAAGTTTCATTCTTAGATTTGAGTGATGTTTTTTTCTAACAGTGAGAAAAATAAATGCATTGAATTTATTTTTAAAATAACCTTGTTCAATTATCTTTACAGTGATTTATCGAAACCCGTATCAATAAAATATTACATCCATTAAATCTAGGGAAGATATTCATAATAACGAAATTAACAATTTTTTGTATTTATTTTTACTTTCCTAAAATTACCAAAATCACATTAAGTATTATTTTACATGTTATATTAGAAATGTGAGCCATTATTTCTAATACATTTTCGGGCCCTTTTCCTTACTTCGGTGGTGGGTACGCCTAGTCTTATTTCTTCCCTAAGTGTGATACCTGTTTCATTAATTCTTTCAATTAGTTGATTACGGTCCATTATTTCAACTTTATAGACAAGTTCTTTCATACGTCCCCAAATGTAATAATCTATAGGCGTCAGGTCTGGGGACCTCGCAGGCCACAATATGGGACCGTTTCTTCCGATCCAACTATTAGGAAATGTTTCATTTAAAAAATCTCGTACGTCAAGCTGGACGTCCGTCGTTCTGGAAAATTATTCTGTCTCTTATGTCCAATGGTATTTAATCCACGATGTTCAGCATTTCATTTCGTAAAAACTCTAAGTAATTGTCTCCGTTTAAATGTTCAGGTTCGTCCAATGAAAGTTCTTCCGATTACCGCTGCCCATACATTTACACTGAATTTCTGTTGGAAGGATATTTCTTTTTTTCATATGCGGATTCTCATTAGCCAAATAATACAGATTGTGGAAGTTGGTGATTCCCTCCCGAGAAAATTTCGATTTATCGGACCATAAAATACTTTTTAAGAAAAGTCCATCTTCCATATCAACATTTAACAAATAACGGCAGAACAGAATTCTCCGTGCTGGATCACTTTCTTCAAGGCCTTGAATCAGGGTGTATTGGGATCTCGGTATAGTCGTTGAGCTGCACCTGCATTGCTGTCTGCTCTATCATACATGAAAATTATATCAGCGTATTCTAAATTGGAATAAGTAGTAATCGTTTTGTCAACAACAACAGCAATTTTAAATTTAGTAAATGAACACTGAACTGGTATACAACACAATGGTAAGATGTGTGCGACCAGCATTAAACCCGGTATTATCTGTATCGCTGACTAAAAAACTGATTGTTTATCTATTAGTGTTTTTATTTTGTTTATGTTTATTTTCGAAATAAGAATTACCGGTCTGGTGAACAGAAATACCAAAAATTCATCTTTTAGACTTTCAGAACATCCAATGCAATACATTAGATATTTTGTATGTTAATTAAATAAAGAAAAATTATTAATTTCGTTAATATGAATATCTTCCCTGAATATAATGTATGTAATATTTTATTGATACGGGTTTCGATAAACCACTGTAAAGATAACTTAATAAAGTTATTTTTAAAATAAATTAAATGCATTTATTTCTTTCACTGTTATAAAAAAAACCTCACTCAAATCTAAGAATGAAACTTGAATTTTCGTAGATGAATGAAATTCGCGAGTACACAGTTTTTATGTGCTATTTTAATTTTAGTCCTCTTGTTGTTATTATAGTGAATGATCAAAGAATAAGAAAAAAATATATTTTAAATCGAAAAATTATACCAGTATCATAAAAATTAAATTTTCAATCACCAATTGCCAGAAAACCGAAAAATTATAAAATGTTCTGTAACTCGACCACCGTGTATTTTTGTACTGAGGCATATATAGCATAAATTATTCGAAATGGCATTCTCTATAACCTCTTCCAAATTTACGATGTACCAAACACCCTATAAATACATATATATATATATATATATATATATATATATATATATATATATATGTAAATAAGCTTTAAGTTACTATATGCAATTCTTAATTTAGTTGGAACACGCTCTCTGAAGCGATGCCCAGAACTCACTATTAAAACCAAACTCTTACCTGCAGAGGTATAGTATTTAATGGGGATGCTGACTATTTTTGGGGATCTATTTAAAACCATACATAGAACAAAATATTTCATGTTATTTTTTATTACAATTAATACTTCAAAAACCATATATTTTAAATTCAGTTTCAAATTTAACTCTAAAAAGCCAATATTTGTCACTTGACCGCTGTGACGTTTCACGTTGCCTGAAACTGGTAAACTGACTGATTTTTGTAATAAAAAATGAGTTCTAAGTTTTATAAGTGTTGCGAGGTGGCTCTGTGTACAAGCACTGCAACTAAAATACTTGAAATGATATTTATTTAAGTTCTACGTTCGAAAAAGAATAGGAAAATGTGTCTTCATCTAGCCCGCAATAATCCAGCAATTGCATTTCCATAATCTAAAATATATCTTTGTGAAGATCATTTTGTTGTAAGTTTTGAAAATAATTTTTTATTTTTCTTATATTAAAAGTTATTATTTTTCAAGTTTTCAAACATGAGAATTGGAATTTTGAGGTTAGAAATAAAGAAATCAAATTTAGGTAACAATGTTTTGAAATTGTTTTATCTTAGTTTACTATCATGTATTCATTATCGGTTGCGGAAGTAATAATTCTTGGTATATTACTTACACGGACATTTTCACATTTTCGTATTTAGCAGAGCAGAAATTACTATTTGTTGCGAAGAAATTGGTCACCATAAAGCAATTCTCAGCAAATTCGAAATATTTGCTTTAATAAATCCACTTTCCTTCATGGACAAACTTCTTAAAATCATTTTCAAAGGGAGTAGTACGCAAAATTCGAAGAAATTGCACGAAAGTCACTAAAAAATAATGTTGAACTAAAAATGTAACCCTCGAGAGCGATGATATTTGCCAGCAAGTGAGTTAATAAGCAGTTAATTTGATTTTCATTTCAAAATAAAACAATTCAAGATTTACTAGGATTAAATTTAAGGAGATGATTTGCAGCTATATTATAAAGGCTATTTAAATAGAAGTTTATAATTTTCTGTTAAATTTTTGATCAACTATTAATAGGATATATTCGACGAGAATATTTTGAAAGCCTTTCCCAAAAGTTGTTGCAGTAATTTGATCGGTAATTATTTTACGTATATGCCCATTGTCATTTCTTAGCAATAACATTGTGAAAGTTATATTTACAAGCTCAATAATGTTTCAGAAGTCACCAGAATGGAGAAAAAGGCAGATAATACCTCAGCCCAACTGGCTCCAACTTACTAAATACTTTTCAGCACTTTGTTTAAACTTTTGCCATGATTAATCCAGAAAATTATCAGGATAAGCAGCCCAAAGCTAGACATTACTCAAACGCCATTTTTTATACTTAAATACATATTATTAAACATAAAATTAAAAGCTTCTCCATGGAATACCACACCTAAAAGTTAAAAAGGGATAATGTTTTAACCTTCTACCAAAAAGGGTGCAGGTTATGTATTTTAACCTTAATAATATATCCTTATATTACGTTCAGATTAACATGCTTTAAAAAATATATTTTTGTGGGTTTTCTATCTTTAGGTTTGTTTTATTTATTTTTTCAAATTTTAGTATTAAATTATGACAGTTCAGTTCTTATCTAAAGCCCTTTGTCAAATATTATACTTAAATGCAAAAATTAGCACACATCTCGATATTACAAATAAAAATTAAAACCAGCAATGAAAATATTTTATGGAGAAGATAACACTGGTCTGTATTTTGAAACATATACGTTAAATATATTTTGTGTCACTAGATTTTATGGTAAATTTCAATTCTGAATAGGAATCGATTTAATAAAATAATATTTTTATAAAAAAATTGAACCGACTTCTAAAAGTGCGCCAAAAAGGAAAAAATAACTAGAAATTTTTATATGAAATTGAAATTTTTGAAGTCACCAAACTAATACCTGACATGTGATTCGCATAAACAGATTAAAAATATTTTATTTGTTATTGCTTTCTTACCATAATTTGTATATATTAGTAGTTATTTATTTCATTTAGAAATAATTTGGCGCCGACTTCAAAAATTTCAATTTTATATAAAAATTTCTAGTGATTTTTTCCTTTTTGGCTCACTTTTAGAAGTCGGTTCAATTTCTTTATAAAAATTTTATTTTTCCATTTTTAGTTTTGGATTCATTATGATATTCATAAATTATTTGAACTAAGTGTTAATCGGATTAGTGTACCTCGCAATGACTCCAAGGTGGCAAAAAAGTACCCATTTTATCCATAATTGTAAACACACTAAAATGAACCACTAAAAATTCTTTGATTCTTAGAGTTCTCCAAATACGAGTACCAATTAAATTGTGTCAAACAAATATTTAGTCTATCATAGTAAATCCACTATCTTAAATTTCAAATTAATTTTGGATTGGTAATATAGGCCCCAAAACCTGCCAATATCGATATTCAAAGAATTTGAGATGTGAATTTCTTAGCCCGATATATTTTATATTGCATATTGAGTTTGTATATACACCAAGAACCCCGCAATATCAATTTTAGATAAAACCGGAAAATGTAAAATTTCAAGTCCCTCATATTATATCTTATCAACTTAATAGTTGTAAAAAATTAACTTCATGTTCGTAATACACCACCTCCCAACCCCCTAATACCAAATCTGAAAAAATGCGAATAAGTTAAAATTTTCAACCTACCATATTGGATCTGCCTTATTGAATCTCAAAAAAATAATTTTAACATCTTAATTTAATCTAAATCTAAACCCCTCAAAGCTCTCTATTACCAATTTTAGATGAAATCCGCAAATTTAAAATTTCTAAATGGTCATATTGCATCTGACATATTAGATTTCCTTAAAATAATTTTATATTCGCTATTTACATCCTCAAGAATGATTCAATTCCACATTTGAACAAAATCGAAAAATATAAAATTTTTAGTCAGCTATATTGCGTTCGCTATATTGAATTCAAATAAAATACTATTTAATTCATAATTTACATCTCAAGAAGTAAAAAATGTAAAATTTTTAGGACACCATGTTGAATCCGCCAGATTGAGTTTTTCAAAAAATATTTTAATTTAGTAATTAACACTAACAAAAATCCCTCAATACTGACTTTACACAAAATCGAGAGATGTAGAATCCTACATCTTAGATACGCCATATATAATTTTTTTTTAAAATAATATAAAATTCGTAATCATATCAGTTTTGAAAAAATCTGACAAAATTAATTTTTTATCCATCATATTAAATACGCCACCCCGAAAACTCTCCCGTACCAATTTTGGTGAAAATCGGACTAAATTGATTTTTTGTCCGCCATATTGGATCCGCCATATTGAATTTATTCAAAATAATTTCAGATCCGTTATGTGAGGCCCCAAAAACTTCCCTATACCCATTTTGGAGAAAATCGGATAAAATTGATTTTTTCGTCCGCCAAATTGAATCCGCCATATTGAAATTTTTAAAAATTATTTTGGATTCGTCATTTGCGACCCCGAAAACTCCCCCGTTCCAATTTTGGAGAGAATCGGATAAAATCAATTTTTTGTTCCCCATATTGCATCCGCCAGTTGAATTTTTTAAAAACGTTTTGAGTTCGTTATGTGCAACCTCGGAAACTCCCCCGTACCAATTTTGGAGAAAATCGGACAAAATTAAATTCTTTTGTCTGCCATATTGGATCCGCCATTTTAAATTTTTTAAAAATAATTACAGATTCGTTGGGTACAACCCCGAAAATTCCTCCATACCAATGTTGGAGAAAATCGGACAAAATTAATTTTTTTGGCCACCATATTTTCAGCGCCATCTTGGATTTTACTGCATCAATTTCATCTAAAAAAATTTGAGACCACCGCTGCAACTTCCTGAATATAACGTAAAAAATTTCATTCAAATCGGTGCAGCCGTTCCGGAGTAATCGGTGTACATACATAAAAAAATACATAGTCAACGAATTGGGAACCTCCTTCTTTTAGAAGTCCGTTAAAAATAACGGTAAATTAAATTACTTTTAGATTTAAAAAATTTAAAAACTCGTTAATAATTGGATTGAAAAATTTCCACAGTTTTTATTCCATCAACTCTCTAGACTATATTAAATATCCGATTTTATTTTGTCCTGTTTAAAATATTGATGATAAAAAGCACAAAGGAAAGGTTATATTCTTATCGCACTGTTTGCTGTGACGTAATTGTGAAACAAAATTTTTGTCAATATTTTTTTGCCCAGCAGGATGTTAAGAATTTGCTTTATTAAATTAAAATTATTTTATTATTCGGAAATATGTCAAGTAAGAAAATTTTGTACTGACATTCCATTCCAAAAGTTGAGTTATTTCCATTCATTAACAAAGTACGTATAACAGCCTTCAAGAAAACAATTTTCCGAAAATAAATTAAACAAAGCAGATATATAAGCAAGACTTTTGTTTAGGAAATATGACAGCTCAATGCCTACCTACATCCACTCAGTAAATTAATATTGGGCTTAGAGACGGATGTTATTTCCGTATATTTTTGCAATTGTCCATACATTCACAGTTATTTTTAGAAAAGAAATATATAACCTTTCAAAAAATTAGTAAATTGAACTTGCTTTTAACTTTTTTTTACTCTGTTTTTATTGTAATTTAAGTTATCTTTCAAAAATAAGTTTCTAGAATTTCTGTCCAATCTTCTTTATTAGAAGCGAGACATTTTCTATATACAATCAAATTTCCAAATTATGGTTTCCTTGAATTCATGTTAATCAAATTTTGTTGATCACAGCCGATGAAAAATTTAGGATACATATTTTTCTGCTGACGCATAGACGGCAGGCTTCAAATAATATCCATTTAGTTTATTTTAAATAGAAGGGCGTGTACCGCTCATTTTTTTTTTGTTGATTATAAAAGTTGGAATGTAATAGGATATCTCTTGATGTTAATTTTTTAACATCAACAACAAGCTTGCTCACTAAGTTATATTAAAATAACCAGTATCATATACAGCCTTCTCCAAAAACCATGAATAATTATATACCTGGAGGACTCCTGACTAATCTGAAACAGGTACGTGAAAGAGACAATAAAAAAATCGGAAATGACTGTTGTGATTATTCAACTAAGATAATGATTACACGAGTACGGTAAGACAAGCGATCACATATGGAGGCCTAGTATAGTGGTCCAAGGTATTGTAGAGAACTATGCTCCAGCTAAACGCATAGAACGGATTGTCTGCATGATCATTAAGAAGGATATAAAATCAACTTCGACTTCAAATATGAGGTGCATTTTAGATCGCTACCTACTACATTTAGTGACCCAGGTTGGGAAAGAATGGGGCTTCACCGATTGCACCATTCACTGTAAATGGCATTATAGCGAATTATAAGACATTAAATATTAAGTAGCAAAATTAGGGGTGCTCATATGTTCTTATCCTTTCAGGCTGATAAAAAGGAAAGAATATATGCAAAACAATTTATTTCCTGCAAATACTGCTCTGATCTTTTTTCTATATCTTTCTATATCTATGCATTGATCAAGGAAGGGCGAAATTTAAAAAAAAATCAAAATTTCGCAGGATTTTAAAATCCTGCCGACTAGTTTCGAAATTTATATTTTAAATAGCAACTGTTTCTATATATTCTTTTCTTTTTCTCTGCCTGAAAGGAAAATAACTTATAGGCAACTATTTAAATACGGTAGATAATTTTAATCTTTTTCTTACTGAAATTTTGATTCTGTTTTTAAATTAGGGGTGCTGGGTTGAAAATGAAAACAAAACAAATTACCTACTATTACAACAAATATATACTCTTGTAACATTTCATTCGGAGTTATCAGAGAGGGAAGGAGGGTATGCAAACAAAATTAACCAAAATAGTCTTCTGGTACACAGATGGATCAAAAGCTAAATAGGAACCCAAAACTGATCTATATGGGCTACAATAAAAAAAGACTACTGTTTTTTTCGGAGAATTTACCAGTAGCTTCTCGGGCAGTAATATATAAAACTTCTTAAAAAATCAAAATTTCAGTAAAAAATATATTTCTTATATCAGTTATTTCGTGGTAATGTTGCTCTCGATCCGATACAGCTCCACTGACGAGATCATGAGGTGATCGAAACTCGTATGGAGAGAGGACCAGAGCGATATTTGCAGGAAATAAACTGTTCGTATATATATTTTTCATATTCTCTGCCTGAAAGGAGAATTTACATATATAACAAACTATTTAAATACGGCAGAAGATTTCTTTATTTCTTACTGGAATTTTGATTTTTTAAAAATTTCACTTTACTCCAAGAATTCATAAATGTTCGACTGGCGATATTTTTCAGTCTGACATCGAGGTCGGTAGATGGCAGGTGCAATATCCTGCCGACGTACCTTGAAATTTATATTTCTTATACCATTTATTTCCTGCTAACGTTGCTCTCGGTTCGATACAGCTCCACTGACGAGATCATGAGGTGATCGAAACGCGTATCGAAAGAGGACCAGTGCAATATTTGCAGGAAATAAACTGTTTGTGTATATATTTTTCATTTTCTCTGCCTGAAAGGAGAATTTACATATATAACAAATTATATAAAACTTCATCATGCGTTATCGAAATTCTAAAGAAATATTTTACTAAAAAGCAGGTTAACGTGCTTACTGATGGTCAAGTAGCTGTTAGAAGTAGCTGTTAGAACAAAAACAATCATATAGGTTGGTTTGGGAATATCAAAGTAAATAATCCTGGCAGAAAATAAATAATAAAATCATTACGCAATAGGTATTTGATCACGAAAGTATTCATGGAAATGAAGAAGCTGGTGACCTAGGGAGGGAAGGCTCAATATATTGTTCCCGAATCGACTCTTGGAATGCCACGGTGCGCGTCACGAGAAGCCGATATTTAGACCATAAAAACGTACAAATCACTGTAGAGCGACTTAGGGATTGTATAAGCATTTTATAGGAAATTCTGATACAAAATGGACCATAAAATTCTTTCAACTGAGGACAGTTACACATTCGTCAAAAATCGCCTACCGAAAATATATCTTTACGACAAACATGCTAATTCCACATTGAGTGGTCAAATACGGAGACGGTAAAGCGCAATATATGCTATTCCATTTTATGAGATCGAAAAAGGTAGCAAGCTTTCGGGTTAATATATTTGAAACTTGAGGACATTTATACCCATCCTTTAACTGATCTATACAAACTAGCCCAGATTGCCAAGTAGATATTAGAATTTAATGTGAGCATAATAGTCCTATTCTGCATATAGTTTATCATCGTAAGAACGGGTCAGAGGAAAAAATATACTTATTCAAATCTAAAATATTGGAAGGTATTTTTTCCTTTTCTTTCGAAGAATTTATCGCTATTAACATCAAAAACGATTCTTGATTAGGACTAGTAGCAGCAAAAAGAACAAGATAACCAAACTCTCTACCCATCTATTAATAATAAAGTATATTTTACATCTGTAGAAATAAACAATTTTCTTATCCAAGTTTCAATGTTAATTAAGTTTTTAGGAAAACTGTATTGATTCAAGCTGGAAACTGCGATTTTTCAAAAATTATTTAACCGATTTAGTTCAAGTTTCAGATGTTTAAATTCTATCTACCTTCTACTTCCTGTGCTCTGTCAGATCCCCCCGACGTTGGCAATTATAATATCGAGTTGATCACCGTTCTCTACTATTTTAAATACTGTTCAGCACTGTGTATTCTTGTTCACTCATGATGTTTCTCAGTCAAAAGATCTGCTTCTTTCCAACACCTCTACGACCCTCGATTTTACCCCTTATTATCAGTTGAAGAAATTCTGCAATTTACGTTTGTCCGCAATTTTCGAGTGATCTGCATAGCTACTCAGGGTATTCGAAACCAAGCAAACGAATGAATACACTCCCCGATTGATACTGAATCATATATATATATATATATATATATATATATATATATATATATATATATATATATATATATATATATATCTATATATATATATATATATATATATATATATATATATTCTAATATTTTCTTGGGTATAGGTTTTTCCATTAGAAAAACAAAGGGCAACAATTTTTTTTCCTTCAAAAGAGCTAGGTATATTTATTTTACATCTACAAAGTTACAAAATTTTTTATAATAAACATATATCACAGTTACTACACTTTTATATTTTTAATTTAATTAAAATTAATAAAAATAAAACAGATTTTAAAATAGTCTTAAAGTTTAAAATTTAAAACAATGCAACAGGTTAAAATAGTGAATATTATAAAATAGTACATACCTTAAAAGTAGTTTTGTGTGTATGTTTAAAAATAAATTCAATTATGATCCTTGGTATGCAATTGATATGGATAGATTTCTTTTTATAAAAAGCAAAAAATAGGAAAAACGATTATTATTTATTTTTTAATAATGTTCTTTCATTTGCATGAGTGTATATGAAATCGTTCCAAGCATCCTTGCATTATTTCTCATATTTATTATAGAGTCGCTTCAAGTATGTTTTATTCAAATATCAAATTATAGTATATCTGACTTAAGTTTTTGACATCTTGCTTGTCATTTACAACATTTTTATCTTTTTTTATGTGTGTCATTTCTTTGATGACTAATTTATGATAATTTCTGTCAGTATCTAAAATATTGGTGTTTTTAAAAACAAATTCATGATTAGATGTGTGTTCATGTTTATGTAAGGATGTCGATGCGTTTTTAGTATACTAGTGTCCATTCACTCTATTTGCAATATATTGTGTCGTCATGCCAATGTATTTCTTAGGACAGTTTAGGCATGGAATTGCATATATTACGTTAGATCTTTTTTTGGTGGAAACTTTGCTTTTTAATTTCGTATAAAATGATCCTAGTAAATTCTTCGCCTTATGGCATACCGTTATGTTATGCTTATCCAAAATATATTTTATTTTTTCAGACAATTGATTTACATACGGTAATGCAATGAAGGTGTTTTGTGTTTTGGTATTGTTCATTTTATTTTTTTTTGTTAGTGTTATAATGTAAAAAGTTTCTTTGTTTAATTATTTTTTTTATTATGAGTAGTTTGGGAAAATGGTTCATTATTAGGGTCTCTTCCACTTTTTTTAACACTTCTGGGCGAAATTCGGGTGAAGATAATTTTATAGCTCGATCAACTAAGCCGATTATGATACTATTTTTCTGTTTATTTGGATGTTGAGAATTAAAATTGAAATACCGGCCCGACCAAGTATCTTTCGTGTACCATTTTTTATGAAGATTGTTATTCGTCTCATTTCTGTGTATAGTTAAGTCCAAAAAGTTTATTTTTTGTACCATTTCAATTTCAGATGTAAATTTCAGTTTTGGGTGGAAATTGTTAAAATATTGTAATAAGCTATCTATTTTATTTTCGGGTACAGCAGCCAAACAGTCATCTACAAAGCGTTTACAAAATATTATATTAAAATCCAGTTTTTTCAATACTTCTTCTTCTACATATTCCATAACTATTTGTGCTATTGTTGAGGAAATTGGTGAACCCATAGCACAACCGTCTAATTGTTGGTACAAACTATCTTTGAACTGGAAATTGTACCGGGGAGGGTAAGTTTTCACTTTCTTCTTGGTATGGTGGTACAGGTAGGACATCATCTGGATGGTGGTGGATTAGGATGAATTGCGTTCCATAACAATTTATTATAACTGTGCAAGCTCTAACACAGAAAAGATATGATAGAGAGGAGTTTGCATTTACTGTTCGCATTTTACTTCATTCATGCACGGAGCTGCATATAGTTGTACGTTTGCTGAATGTGATTTCAGCACTACAACGGCATAATGTGGATATATCCACTGCTATTGCAGCTCACACGGAGAAATCCGTAAAAGCCACATAAACATATATACGCCATCCGGCGGGAGGTCGGCGAAGCCGCGTTCAGTATTTGCATGCTTTCCTTCCGATCTGTCCTTTGCACAGCCAGATGCATGTCAGTACCCTGATGAGTCTAGTAGAGACGAAACATGCACCTCTGCCGTATCACTGTGGCGGGGAGGGTAAGTTTTCACTTTCTCCTCGGTATGGTGGTACAGGTAGGCCATCATCTGGATGGTGGTGGAATAGGATGAATTGCGTTCTATAAAAATTTATTCTAACTGTGCAGGCTCTAACACAGAAAATATATGATGGAGAGGAGTTTGAATTTACTGTTCGCATATATATATATATATATATATATATATATATATATATATATATATATATATATATATATATATATATATATATATATATATATATATATATATAAATATAACTACTAAATTCGTAAGAGTAAATCTTTTGTATTGATAAAAAAATACACAAATACACATACTACTTTCATCTAAAGAACGAGAGAAGAGTTTAAACAGATCTTATTAAACCATATAAATTCTAGTTTTCGCAACAAGCTAAAGTTCTGCATAATTCAGCAAATAACAGCAGGTGCACGTGTAAGGTTTCGTAGTTAGATAGAAGTTGAGCAGAATATTTGCAAAATATGCATTTTGGTTTGCGTTCGGCGGTGAAATGGTAAATAAATTAGTTATTCACTTTGACCTAGTTTGTGTCATTTAATAAAACATCTAAATTTTGATGTTCTGCTATTCTTAACAAACTACACCAAAGCTGTTTTGTAGAATTAATTGTAAAATTGGGAAAAGTATATTGTTTTGTAGTTTTACTGCTTGGTCCTATCGATGAAAAATACATAGATCAATTATTTTTTTTTAGTCAGTAGATATTGAACACTATGATAAGCTAGTGCTATCATATTAGAATGTGAAAAATATATTGAACAGTTATAGAGTTATTTTTTCAAGGAAATATGATACTGGAAAAAAAAGTATTTTTCGATATTTGTGTTTATGAGATGCTTGTGTAAAAAAAAAATAAAGGGCTGCTTTTATATTTTCGATCAAGCGTAGTAAAGAGAATACATTAACATATCCTTCTAATATAAAAGCATTTAAAACTCTGATGAATAATAAAAACCTTTCTAACCACAGTTTTTCTAGAAGAAAGTAGCAACATGTATTTTTGTTTAAGGTATTTTTTATAATAACCTTTTCACAAAAACAACAAAAATTCTGAAATATTTTGAGCTTCTACTTCTTCTTTATCTGCCGCAACTAATGGGACGAGATATCATCATTGCAAGCATAACTTTATTTGCTGCTTATCTAAAGAGATCAATTGAACTAAATCCAAACCATACACATAAATTACATAACTATTATATTTTTCATACAATTTGACGAAAACCATTCCGACGAGTTTAGGTGGAAAATAAAATCAACCTCCAAAATTCAGTTCAAAATATCTCTAAGTTAAAAGTAACAGTCTTAAAAGAACTTCGTAAGGATGGACCCATAAAAATTCTACCAGCGAACAAGGGAAATGTAACGGTGATCATAGACATCGTAACGTACTACCAAAAGGTCGGAGATATTCTGGAAAAAGGAAAATATAAATAACTATCTCGTGACCCTCAAAAATCTACAGAACACTGAGGAAATATCAAGACCATATGCCACCACATTTTTACGAACTTCCGTAAATTCGTAAAACAAACATATCATTAAGACTAATAAGCAGCTCCAGAGGATTCCCAACAAGCTCACTAGCGAAGTTTCTTTAAAAGATCATACAACGTTTAGAAGGTAAGACGAGAACATGTTAAAAATTCCACATATTTCATAAATATTATTAGTAGCATTAATTAAGAGCCAAACGACAGACTAATATATATTGATGTGAAAAGTCTGTATACTAATGTTCCATTAGAGAAATCATCAGACACAATCAAAACTAGACTTTCTAATGATAAAACATTATCAAATCGAACCACGTTACCACTGGACGGGGTGATGGACCTTGTGGAATATTGCCTGCGTAGTGCTCACTTTTAAGTAAACAACAAGTTCTACGCTCACGACGACGGACTTCCGATAGGTTCTTCACTCTCTCTATCTCACATATATATGAAATAGTTCGGAACTCATGCCATAGAAACAGCAACAGTGAAACCGAAAGTCTGGTTAAAATATGTTGATGATACTTTAATCGTATGGAAGGGCAGTGATGAAGAACTTAATGATTTCTTGAAACAGCTAAACACCATTCGAACTGCACTTAAGTTTACCATGAAAAAAGAGGTAAATGATCACTTGCTCTTCCTTTATGTCATGGTGAACCGTTCAAATAAAACTATTCAAACTTCAGTATACAGGAAGCCAGCACATACAGGACAATAATTCTAATTATTCTGTTGTAACAAAACGGGGAATTATACTCAACCTCTATAATATGCAATAATACAGATTCATTTTAAAAAGAGGCAGCAAACATTAAATGCGACATCCTTTAAAATTAATTGACGATGTTATAAATAACTTTAGAACAACAACCACTGGACAGCACGAAACACATATCTTCTTCACAATTCCATACATTAAGGGCACTCCTGAGAATCCAACACGAATTATCACTATTTATAATATAAAAACAGCCTTTAAACCAGAAAACACACTTATAGCTGATTTAACAAAAACAAACCTTAAACTGTCAATAAGAATGAATATGTTTACAAAGTTCTATGTGATTGTGGTGATATGTATATTGAAGGAACCAAGCAACCACTAGAAGTTAGAATTAAAGAACATTAAACTCATACACAAAAAGGGGAAACTTCGAGATCAGGTATTACACAACACGCCTGAGATGAACAACACCATATAAAATGATCTGAAGCTGCGACAATATATATGGAATCCAATACGAAAAAAAGAAAATTTATAGAAGCAGCTTACATTAAAAATAATATTGGAACCTTTAATAAACCCAGTGTTGAGATACTTAAACTTTTGTAACCACTACGTTGTAACATCAAATCATTGAGGTGTGTACCGTGAAGCGAAACTGTGCACTTCGATGGACACAGTCCCTATATAAGATCGTAGTCTTAAGACCAAACATTCAGTTTATACTTTACAACGATTAGAGATACATCCTAATCGAAACGTCGTAAAAATAAATAAAAATAAAGATAATGCAGGTCCGATAACCTCATTTTTATCAATCTTCAACATGACTACAACCTTCAAACAATCCATCTTCTTTGTCTGGTCATCGGGTATCATTTTGTTTGTTACCCGTTCAGTCCATGCTATTCTGAGAATGAACAGCTAACACCATATTACGAAAACTCTTCATTTTTGATCTTCGTCTATTTTAATATCCAGGTCTCCACTACATACAAGAGGGTTGCGAAGACGTAACATTCGTATCCGTAGTTTATTGATAATATTTCGAGGAATGAAAAGTTTCATTATTTTGTTAAAAATTGTTCAAGAGGCTTCAATATGGCTTCATTTTTTTAAATCAGTGTTATCTGTTATCCACGCACTTAAGTATACGTATTTCTATTTGTATGTCAACCCATAGGTTCCGGATGTGATGTTCTGGGTTTTTAATATCACCATTAATTTGTTTTCTTTTTTACCAGATTATGTACTTCGTCTATATTTTCAACTAATAGGACGGTGTTGTTTAAACAAATTATATATCTATAACAAAAAACTCATGCCAAATAAATGATTTCAATTTCATCTCTCAGGTTTCACCTTGTGGGAATTTAAATCTGTTTTGTATTAATAGTCTCCCTAATCTTAAATATTACCTAAACTTTAAAATTGTGGACGAGTGAAAATCATGTTTTATCTATCGTCTACAAGTATTAGAGCTTGAGCTATTGCTTTGCAGAAAATATTACTATTTAACAGAGCTTCATATCTTCAGAAAAATAATTATTTTTCGCACTGATATACCTAATCTGAAGGTTAGATATAAAGGTACAATTACTTCGCCAATCCATAGAACGTCTCTATTCAAACGGAGTTCCTCATATAATGTTTCAGTTTTACATAATCCAATCCCAAATGTTTTGACGTTCGTCTCTTTCGTTCTTCAAAAGAACTCATAAAATTTTTTTAATGGGCAATTAACTCTCTCTTTCTAAGGGTGATGTTATACTTTTCGCCTTTTACCTTTTCCTTTACTGTTCTTATTTTAAAAATTTATGTTATGTTCAATTTATTACAGTTATTTAATTAAATATATGTGTATTCATAATTTATTTCTTTTAGAAATTACTAATTATTTGTTTTTACTTTGTAGAGTCAAGTTGTTGATATATATTTTTTCGACTAACCTTATATGGTTCTATAATCAGTTTATATATTTAAGAATAGCTGGAAGACCAACTCTTGCAATAATTAATAAGGGATGAATTTCCCCGTTTCTAATAACAAACTTTATTTTGGAATTATATTTTTTTATTTAAACTTTCTTCAGAGGAACAATCACTATTCCCAGATATATTCAGATATTATGAGGATTGAACTTTGGAACCCTTTCCATGTTGTTGGACTCTAGGTGATATTACGGTCCTTTACATTTTCCATCAATTTCCGTAGAGTTCGAACAGTCCCAAGTAGCAATGTATTTTGCATAGCCTATCTATTAAAATTAGGTCTGATCTGTTATATACAGCTGTACGATTCCTAAGTACAGGTTGATCAGAGTACAGCTTGAACTCCTTGTTCTCCTCTATAGGCTCCGAATTGTATTCATAGTATGACATTTGATCTACCTGCAAGAGTTTTAACTTCTCTGCCAACTCCATATCAGCGTTGGTCGTTCTGGATTAAGCGATTATTTATATTAGACATTTTCTCGTTGGGATATTTTAATTATGGGTAGCCAGTGGGAAGCGATCGATTTCAAAAAATATTTGCCATAATATCAATCACTAGCTCGACGCTAATTTGTCGACATTTTTCTGGTTGCCCTTGTTTGTGTGTCTTTCATAAAGGAACTTCTGTAGCCCGGCTTGAAGTTTCTTCTGGTCTGGTTGGTGATAAGAAGTCAGCTAAGGGGCCTTAATTGCAGAGGTGCTAATTCTTCTCCCTCGCATATTGTCTAGTGTAACACACAAGACTATGACAACGAGTTTGTTAGTTGTTGATCCAATTGCTTACCAATATCTACCAATCCTTTTTCTTCGTGGTATCTGATTAGCATTGTCCATTCAGTAGTACTACGAGGATGATATTTTTTCTTCTGTAGACTTTTTTTATCCGTTTTGCTCCATTTCACAATTTCAAAAGGGTAACTGAGTACAGAACACGTATTGCTATCGAGAGCCTTAAATATATTTTTACTGTTTAGGTTAGTCCGCACTACCTGCTTTACCTGTCCTATGAATAATGAGGTTAATTTGATCTTCATGGTTAGGTAGTAAATTCGTTATGCCTGTTCTATGCTCAAGTATTTACAGGTTGGTTCTGCCTACATTGCCGCAACAGTTTGACCGTTTTTCATCTCTAATGCTCCCGGTTGTATTTTTCATATAGTCTTACCACCTCTTTACGATTGTTTTTAGTACTGAAGCATCATCTGGTGAAATTTAAACGGAATGCTAGTGAGTTAATGGCACGCTAGAACCATAATGGGTTCAATGAATTTCCCTAAAATATTTTCCTTCGTATTGTGTCTGTGTCGATATTGTCGCTGGAAAGTATTTGCGTTTGGATTCTATTTTTTAAAGTCGACAGTAGGTGTTGTAAGCTTGACATCAAATATTTTAAAAAGGAGACAATATGTATATTGAGTTTATATATTCTTATAATAGCTGTCAGCTAGTCATGTGGTACAAAGTCGAAGGCTTTTTGAGTCTACGTAGGCGGCGAATAAGTTGCTTCGCTTGATACATTCTTGATTACTGATGACCAAATCGACAATAAGTTGTTCCTAGCAACCCGTTGCCTCTCTGGCATATCTCTTTTGCTGAATTGCAATGATATTGTTTTACTCGCAGTGTGTATTGATATGTTGTATCAAGCAGGATCTGATCACCTTGTATGACGTGGGTAGGCAGGTAATTGACCAACATTTGACAGGATTTTGTGTATTATGCTGATCCTTTCGCAAGAAATAGTAATTTTCAAGCAAATTTTTAATATCACTTAAAAACGACCAGCAATAACTACTAGCAGAAACGTAATGATATTTGACAAAAAAAAACAATGGAGGACCAAGAGATATCTATTACTGCGCAAGAAACCTCGTTACCAATGACCTTTAAACAAACATGGTCATCGCTTGCTCTAGATAAATCACCCTGTAACAAATACGCATTATTGTCTCATTCAATTTCATGCAGTGTCCTGGTCATCCGGCTTGAGTGAGCTCTGTCTTGGCTCTCATGCTGATATAGATTCTGTTGTTGTTGCTGTCGTTAAATTATCACTTCTTGTGTGACAGGGGTTCACCTCCTCAACCTATTGCTTCTTTAAAATGGAAGATTTTCTCCCCCAGAATCCGACAAACAGCCCACTGTTTGTTCCTTTTAAGAAAATTTTAAGTTGTGGTTATATCGGGTGTCCTTCCCTAGATCGATTGTCTTCTGTATGGCTTTAAGCCCAATCCACCCATTTATAGACGCCCGCTTCGGGTTAGATGCTACGTTGTGGCATTCCTCTTAGTCTAGCTTCTTAGCTCCAATCTGTCCGGCATGGGAAACCCGAAACGCGCAAGCTCCACTGGTATGTTAACCCGAGAATGGCTTCCGGTAGCCTAACTGATTTATTATTGTTAATATTATTATTTTTGATTCACTTTATTGCCATGAAAACGAATAAATTAAAAAAAAAGAATAGGCTTTAAATAAAGAAATAAGTATTTTTTTATTCAAATTTGTCCGAATTATAAACATAGTGATTAAAATTTTCATTGTGAAATTATAAAGAAAACCAGATATACCTACTAATAAAATAATATGAATAAATAAAATTAATCGACGATAGGTAAAGTGCTTTAACTTAAACGTCACAAATTGCGAAGCATTGAAATAATCGATACATATTTTGGCATCCCTCGGAATTTTATCGGTAGTGTTCCGAATGTATTGCAGAATGTTTATATGCTACGCTAATATATTGGTTTCCAGCATGACCCAATTATTGTTTTCGAAGAGCTCGCTAAAAGACCAAGAAGTATTATTGTAATTTATATGCCTATAAATCAGAGTAATCTAATTCTCTGTAAAATAAATTCTTGAAAAAGCAAAAGTGATTGAAATAAAGTTCAAAAAATAATAAATAAAGAAAAGCAAAAAGTGTTTCCAATCAGAGAATTTGTTATATTTTTATTCCCCTATTAATTAGTTAAATGGCTATAAGGACAATATGCTGCACATTGAATCAATTAGATAATTAAACAGATAAAACACTCTCAAGAGCTCCAAAGAAGATACTGGCGAAAAAAAGAAACACGCAATGGGAATTTAGGAAGAGCAGAAGTACGCAAGAACTCATATAAGATAAATTAGTAAAAAGGTAATAAACAAGAACAAGCAAGTATATGTACGCTTCATAGACATAGAGCAATCTTTTGACAGAATACGTAGAGAGGTAGTATGGAACATGGTAAGAGACAGAGGAGTTGAAAAAAAATACAAGAGAAAAATTAATTAAATTAGAGCAACCAATAAAGAATCCAAAGAATTTGAAACAAAGAACGGTATTGAACAAGGATTCGCTTTAAGTCCACTCCTGTTTCTAACGGTACTGAATAAAGTTATAAAAACAACAAAAAAAAGATGGAATGATTGACTTTGTGTTACCGGCAAATAAAAACAACACTATTGAATGAGCTGACATTTGCAGACCGCATGGCGTTGATAGCTGATACAGAAATAAACCTTATTCACAATTTTACGTGAAATGCGAGATCACTCAGGTGCAAATATAGAAGAAAGTGGGAAAACAGGGAAAAAAATAAATGAAAAAATAGAAAAAGTAGAAGGCATATGCAATACAATGGAGATAACAATTCCAGAAAAAAAAGAAATATGGAAAAAGATACAAACCAAAGTAGTGAAGAAAGTGATGAGACCAATAATTATGCACAGGAGCGAGTCATGGACCAAAAAGACAAGAATCGCGAATTAAGCCAACGGAAATCATATTCTTGAGAAGAATAGGCAAAAAAGTAAAAAGATACACAATCAGAAACGAGATATACACAATAAACCTGCAAATAAAACCAATTAATGGAATAACTATGGAAGGATCGTTGAAATGGAATGATCATGTGTGCCAATGATGGATGATACTGGAGAGGTAAATTACCAATACGTTATCATATCAAAAATTTAAAACATAGAATGTCCAAAACCACTATTACGTTTTGATTTCATTTTTTAGGTACCATTACCTTCAGAAAATAAATAAATAAAATATATATTATTGAAGGAGAAGAAATAAATAAGAAAATATACTTTACCCAAACAGAATTTTCTATTTTTTTCCAAATGTTTTTTTTGCCTCTCAATAAACATATAATACTAGTCCAGGTATCTACATATATATATATATATATATATATATATATATATATATATATATATATATATATAGAGAGAGAGAGAGAGAGAGAGAGTGAGTCATGGATAAAAGTATGAAAAGAATATTGTTTCCACAAACTCAAGAAACAAAGTTCAATATTTTATTGAAAACCCCTTTACTTCAATGACTTCCCTAAATAATCTTGGCATTGAATCTACAAGCTTTTGATATACATTAACTGGAATCTTGCGCCATTCGTCTTGTAAAACTTTCCATAGATGATTTTCATTATGAATTATTATTTCCCTATTTTTTCGCCCCGAGTGTTCCCAAAGGTGGCTAATGGGATTTAGGTCCGGCGATTGAGAAGTCCACTTCAGTAAATCAACGCTTTTCTCTAAAGATCAATTTTTTACTAAACAGAATAAGTGTTAATATCTGGGTCATGATCTCCACAAAAGCGGCATTTCTTCGGCATAGGGCAACACAGTATTCCGTAATATGTCATGGTACATAAATCGATCCATTTCCCAGTTATTTTCACCGTCAAACCCGTCTTGGGTCTGGAAAAGCTTCCCCAGACCATAATACTGCTACCCCCATGCTTCACAGTAGGTTTTTGATACTTATTATAAAATTTTTTTCCTACAGGCCTTCGAAAAAACGACCTTCCATCTTAACTAAATACTTTGAACTTATTCCCTTCACTCCAAAGCACCGTATCCCTGTTTTGAGGTGTCTAATTTAAATGCCTCTGAGCAAACTGAAGTCTGGCCTTTCGATTTCTGTTGGAAAGTAAAGGTTTTTGACAGCAACTCTTCCAAACAATCCAACTCTACAAAGTCATCTTCTCACAGTTCGAGCTGTTATGTCTGGGTTGAAATCTTTGCAAATTTCTGCAGTAATTTGGACGGATAACTTATGGGCATCAGTTATCGAAATTCTTTTAATGCACATTTGAACGTAGGGGGTAGTTTTTTTAGACAACCTGACTTTGGTAGACTATTAACATTAACCAGTAACCGAAACTTCTCTAGAATTTTCGAAATAATACCTTCCTTTAAATCTAAATTTTTTGCTGTAGTGCATTATTTCACATTGTATCTTTTTAGCTCAACAACTCGAAGTTGCAACTTTTTCGACAAATACTTATTTTCGCCCATTCTTAATACGGTGTTGGTGACAATAGTGGTACAACAATAGTAATCTAATAATTTTAAATTTTAAAAATACACAGAAGAAATAATGTTTCCCTAAATGTATCCAAGACATAAACCAAAAAGGCAGATAAGAGAGGAATATATCTAGCCCAAAATGTAAACATGTGGGAATATTCAATACCTTAACAAATATATAAAATAAACGGCATAAATTATTGTTGAATACGAGGGATGCTGAAAAAATTTGCAAAATCAAAATATTTCCATATTCCTTTCATGGTTGTATATATACATATACATATATATATATATATATATATATATATATATATATATATATATATATATATATATATATACAGTTTTTTATTTAAATGAGCAACTAGAATATCATTTCTGTACTTTACAAATGTTTATTCTCATTTTTGGAATTCTTTGATTTGGTATTTCAATGAACCTATTTACCTCTAATATCTTCGACTGATAACTTTTGTTTGTTCCTTTAAAATAAGGGAATTTTATCTTAGCATTTATACTTATTTATAAATTTTTCTATAATTTTGACTTTTAAGGTATGTAATAGATTTATAAATAATAAATTGTTTATGAAGCCGAAATTAAACAGCTTTTTCTCTTTGTAAATCAATCCGTGAACACACTCTATAATTAATTTCTGACAATATCTAATAAATAAATACTTTCTAAAAACAATATATACTTTTAAATAATATGAACAATATTTTCAAATATAGACAGTGTGTAAAAACAAATATTATCAAACATTATTCAGACAAAAATTGTATATTTATTACTTTTTACATAAATCCATAATGCGGTTAATAAACTGTGCGATTTTAACAAAGTTCGTGATACAAGTAAAACATTGTACGATACATCGCATGTATGTGAAAAACGAGACAATGCGCCTTATCGCTGGGGACGTTTTAATATATATTGCAGTAATCCCTTGCTCGCGTGGAAATTTTACCGTCCACAAACAAAAACTTTGACTTTCACTCTCTTTTTTTAGAAATAAAAAAAAACATTTACTCAATTAATATAAATTTTGTTCTTATTAACTATGTAGAGCTCGTTATAATAGTAGAAATACACACACACACACCATCACATGGAATACGTTTTGTGTGTATGCTCAAGAAAATTGTAATAGTCATGCTGTTGTGAGAAAATATTTGGAACTTAAAATTCAAACAGATCAAAAAATATTGTAACTTTTCTATAGTAATTCAGGCAAATGGGGTTTGCTTTTGTATCAATAATTGTGGTATTAGACCAACTGGAACTATAGCGCAAGAAGACAAAATTTTGATTCATATAGCAGACGATACCTGTTTAAATACTACACGCTTGGAAGCTGCTAATTTGATAAATAAATTCAAAGTGTCGTAGATAATTATTATTTACGTCTGTAGAAAATTTAAAGGAAAGTAATTCACCAGTCAGAGTGCACTTATCTCAATTTTTCCTATATAAATAATGAAAATTTACCATTTTTATAATTAATATTATTTACTGATGGAGCAACATTCTCTAAGCATGAAATCTCTAACTAGATAAATAATTCTTAATATGGTGAAAATTTACGCTTGCAGAAAGTAAGGCATTTTCAGCAAAAGTTTTAGGTGAACATTTGGTGTCGTATCATCGACAATTACACCTTTTAATATAAGGTTTAATATGTCTACTTGTAGTTGGGAATTATCTCAATTAATATTATCTTCATCTGAGGGTTGATGGTTGTAGTGAATTGCCTTAATTTCCCCGCAGTTCAGAAGCCACATGATATTGGTGGCTTTTTTATAATTTTATTAAAACACGTAACCTTTTAAGGAACTCCCTCAATAGAAAAACGCTACTTGTAAGAAATTTAAAAATTTTGAGGGCCATTTTTAAAATTTACCTAAGGGGTCTTGAATGTTTAAACTCAATTATTTTCTATTTATTATATTGTATGTACAGACTGATTAGAGCAAGACTCCTCATAAACCTCAAACACACTCACACTCAACTCCCGCAGCTAGAGAACTGTACAGACGACAAAGCGAATACCAATACGACATACCGAAAAGTTTGAAATCGACTAATACTTTCGAACAACATAACATCAATGAAATGATAGATCCAAAATCCAAACTAATATAATCAATGAAAAAGTATGTGGAAGATTAAGGAAAACTACAGACAAGACGAAGGTTAACTAAGAGAGACACAGAGGATTTTAAACAACAATAAAAATATCAAGAAAAACATTAGAACGTCGAAAACAAAACTAATACACGAAACAATAGAGAGAAACGCAAATATGAATGTTTTGAAGTCAGGTCTCTCAAGAGGATGAGCCAGAATAACAAAATTAAAGAAGCGGTGTTAGTAACACATGTAGATGACATCCTAAAGGCTGTGGAAGCATTCTATGCGGACTTATACTTCTCGATCAATACGGATCCATATCCAACAAAAACAGTAAAATAAATAAAAATTGTAGGATCAGAAGATTTGTCGGAGATATCGTTAGATGAAATAAAAAGAGCACTAAAACAGATGAAAGATGGAAAATGCTCGGGCGAGGATCAAATTACAACTGAGATGTTAAAGATGGGTGGAGACAGTCTTGAAAAAGCAATACAAACACTAATGAATAAATGCTTATACGAAGGTAGAGTACCAGAACAATGGTATAACGTACAAGTTGCACTTCTCTTCAAAAAAGGGGACACAACAAATATGGAAATTACCGTCCTATCAATTTATTAAATCACCTATAAAAACTATTCACCCGCATATTGACAAATCGCCTGACTGAAAAGCTTGACTATTACCAGCCTGTGGAGCAATCCGGCTTTCGATGTGGATTTAGTACGATAGATCATATCCAAGCCCTACGCACAGTCCTAGAAAAAACCGAGGAATATAACATTCCTATACACCTGGCATTTGTAGATTTTCACAAGGCCTTTGACTCTGTAGAAACATGGGCGAACTTGAAATCACTTTATAATGCTAGAATTGACTCCAGGTATACCACAATCATACAGAACATATATAAAAACGCAACTATACAGAATAATCTTGGGGAAAAATAAATTAATGAGCCCTGACGCAAATGTACAAATCGAAATTCAAAATGAAATCATAGAGAATGTCCAAGAGTACATCTATTTAGGCCACGTCGTGAAAATGGGCAAAGAAAATCAAACGGCGGAAATAACAAGAAGAATAGGGCTGGCATGGGCTGCCTTTGGAAAGTTGCAGTCAGTATTAAGAGTTAGAAATACACCAATCAACCTTAAACGGAAAGTGTATAACATGTGTGCCTTGTTTGTTGATACTTACAGCATGGAAACGATAACACTAACCAAACAAAACGCAACCCTCCATGGAGAGACAAATGTTAATAATCTCGTTACGGGATAAAATACGAAATCAAGTAATAAAATCAAGAACCAAAGTAGTTGACGTCATTGAACGCATATCACGACTAACGTGGCTATAGGCGGGGCACATAACTAAACAACAGCCCGATAGATGGACGAGTAAATTACTGCAATGGCGACCGTGAGAAACGAACCGAAATCGTGGCAGGCCACAACGCAGAGGGGTAGATGATATAAGACAGTTTGCTGGAAAAGACTGGCTACAGAAGGCGAGAGACAGATCCCAGTGGAAGACCGTCGGAGAGGCTTATGTCCAGGAGTAGACGTCAATGGGCTGAGAAAAAAGAAAAAAGAAGAAGAATGTATTGAATTTAATTAATTCCATTATTTTGAGTTCATTGTGAACTTTGAATGCAAATATTTCGAACTCGATTTTATGAAAGAAATAACGTTTCTTTCAGAAATTTGTAGCTCGCTAAGAAACAAGAATTTACAAAAATCTACAACATCATTAACTGTCTGGTAACTCTGGAATTTATCCAATTTTCAATTGCTTCATGACCCATTAGTAATAGGATACCATATATAAACGTTTTATAGAAAATAAAATTCAAAGGTTATTGTTCCTATAACGTTCTTTGTTAACCGATAGAAAAACACATGTATGTTTACACTATCATGTCGAAACTAGAAGAATGAATTTTTTCCCCATAGCCGTCGCGTCGGACCTATTGATTTCGATCTTTTGTCTCAAATTTATTTTCTATGAAGATATTCATTGTCCGACGATATTGTGCTGAGATTTTGAGTATTTATATGTTTCTTGATATTAAACAAATATTTTTATTAATTCTTGATTTAATAAAAACAATTTTATTTTATGAATAATAAATTTTGTTCAATCGTAAATACGAAATACTTTTAATATTGTGTTATTTTGGTATCTATTTAAGCTGATTACCAGGGAAGCCATTTCTATTTCTAGAATTGGCAACATTGGCGTTGCAAGATACCATCTGACATATCCATTGCACAGTCACTTTAGACAGTAGGGCAGAGTTGGGTAATCCCGGTCAGGAGCTAATACCGGTCACTTTAATTTCTCCTATACTATTGCGTTTCTGCTCACGCAGAGTACAAAGTCGGTCGCTGACTATACCCCGAACCTGCGCATTGACCCGCGATAATTTTCCAGGACCCGTTCAGGATCAGTGTACTTCAATTGTTTTCTCGCCAAATCTTTGTAAATTTTTGTTGTAAGACTATATGAGGTAAACGTTGGTTTTATTAAGTTTCTTACATTGTTGGTTAGAACTGTTGTAGTATTTTGTATTTAAAATTTTTCACAATAGATTTTTAATCTAAAAATATTTTTTCGGAAGTGTTTCTAAACGGGCAATACCTGTCATGCTGACCGGTATTATACGCAAGTAAAATTAGTACAAGGTTAGTTCTTTGTCTAAACGAGCAATACCGGTCATGCTAACTAGTATCACCTGCAAGTAAAAGTTAGGTTTTTTGCTCATTTTAGTGCTTTGGTGCTTTCAGAATGTCTAAAACACGAAGCAAACAACGTTCAAAAGCGTCGTGGAATCAAGATCAGCATAATAAACTTTTTAAATTACTCTATAAAGGTTAGAAAAATAGCTTGATAGATCCATCAACTCATCACCAGATAAACTCACTGAAATCGCCATAACTTCTTGTTGAAGAAATTTATTTCTCGAAAACAGCATGCAATAGTCATAACGGAAACTTTTAACTAGGAAACTCTGATCGAGAGAGAAAATATAAAAGTGACAAGTCGGAAAAAAAGGTAACTGTCAAAATAAAACTTGGAAACAAGACTATATGGAAAATAAAAGTAAAACATGATGTGATGAAAGCTAAGAAAAGAGTTGTTGAAGACCAAGACGTAAATAGTAACGCTATTAAGTCGAACTTGGAAACAGAAATGAATGACTTGCGTAACAATGAAGATATTGCTGCTTATGAGGACTTGATTAATAAATGTATTTATTATCTCTGACGATTATGGACTAAACAAAGAACTTTGGTACAGGTGTGTGCTATAAGGTCTTTGAGCTCACTCTGAGTACTCAGGATATGATTCTGCTGAGGATTATATCTGCGACTTATGCCTTAACAAAGCTTGACCGGTTTCACAAATGAAGTGAATGGTATAACCTGCCGTGGGATTTAATAGCAGTTAAATCCGATTTTGAAAAAAAATGTTGATCCCAATGATTGTAATTATGTTAGAAGAGTACTTTAATAAGTTTAATAAACCCTTGTGGAATTGTAAAATAGTGCAGGACGGACATCCAAAACTTGCCAAGAAAAATAAGAACACTCCTAAAAAAATCACAAAAATATCGCCCTCGGAGTGCTATTGAACGTACAATCCTTCCAAGATATCAATGAGGAAGAAGATTGGTGGATATTGGTAAGCAGCTTGACTAACAAATAAAAAATATTCCTATTTCCACAGGTTAGCGGACTCTACTATTATACATCGAGAAATATTCGAGTTAGACGATTTAACGTTGCTACAGCTGAGGTAACGGGATATTGCTTCTAACCACCAAACAGTCCCAGAAAAGTTACAAACCTGGCTACAGAAACCACTTCATGGACGGCATCCAAATGCGATCAGTCAGGACAATGTCGACAACCCAGCGTCGACCTACTGGTTGATTTCAGGACTTATTTTTACGGAAACGGAGGGCTTCTTGTTAGCTATCTAGAACCAGGTTATTCCGATGAAGAACTGTCGGAAGTTCATTATTAGTCATCCCTCAATAGGAAATGACCAATGTAGATATGGCTGTAAAACACTTCACCAAGAGTTAGCAGATAAGTTAAACCTATTGCAGGTAGGAAAAGTGCCTTATTACAAATACAATCTGGAGCCTATTCTTGAGGACAACCAGTTCAAGTTATATTGAGACCAAACGCTTCTGATGGATCAGACGGTTGCTCATAATAAACTAAACATTATAGGGACGGATAAACTTTCTAGGCTAATTACACTAATCGACGTTGCTGTACCTAACAACAACAACCTAAGGCCAAAATACAACGAGAAGATCGCCAAATACAGAGGTCTGGAGATGCATATCCGAAGGCAATGCGCAATGAAGAATATCGAAACGATTTCCATAATTTTATCAACACTTTATTACTAGCTGATTTGTGATTATTTCTGAGTAAATGGCAATACCCATTCTAAACATATACGTACTCAAAACGGACTTACGGAACTCGTGAACATTTTTATGCCATTATTTTTCACAACTTTCGTTGTGGTTAACCTTGACAGAGGCGTATCGATAAACTTTATTTTTTTATATGGCGATGAATATTACTTATAAAAACTACCATATATTGCTGATTTAGTTAACTCAATAGTGGCTGTTGTTCACTCACTGACGAGTTATATTCAGGTGATCAAAAATCGAGTGTTGTGCAAGAAAATATCTATGCTATACGTGAATTGAGGCATCCCTGGGCATAAGAAAAGTTAGCATTGATTACATATTGCATGAACATTTGTCAGTGAAAGAGCTATTTTCATTTTGGATCCAACATAATCTGACAATCATGATTGGTGTCGATTGGTATAGAAAATGCTTAAAAAGTACAATTGCGAAGCTTCAAAGAACATTCATGAGTTAAGAGTATTGATGAATATGAATCTTCCAGGATGAGCCAAAACAAAGAATAGTTGATCACGCACAAAGCACTACGAAGTAAATGGTCGCCTATTTAGATAGTTTAGGATGTTAAATCTGAATGATACAAAACTGTTTGTTGGCCAGAAGTTTTCCCTGGGTTGAAGAGAACGAACCGGATCAAACGGATCATCGTAATTTGAGTAAAAGATTTAAAATTATTTTAAAAATCTAAAAAAATATGTAAACTAAAAAAAAGCATAAAAATGCTGAAGTGATGCAGTGATAACCTACTTTCTTAATTTAAATTTGGATAACTTTACTTTAGTGTGAGCGATGTACTTGGAAGAAATTGTAAATAGATTGTAATTCCATTTGACCTAGTTTGTTTAAGGTTTTTGCGTTTTAAATTACGGAGTTTTATTTATTTGGAAAGCTATAAAATATGAGGGTTGTAAATCCAACCAAGAAAATAATACAAGTAGTTTATATTCGTCGTAAAAATCGTTGCACCGAAAAATATAGAATTTCTCAACTGAAAATAGTAGTTAAATAGTGCTTTTATTATATAGTGATATTGAAATCTAATAAACTTGATAAAAGGTAGCAAATCAGAGGAATGCAAATTACGTTTTAGCAAAATAAACTATGAGAAATATTCTAACAAGATTTAAAAAGTATATTTTTAAGCAATGATAAAAATATCATAAATAAAATATGATGATTATAAAGAATATTTAGCAGTTATTTAACACGACAATATTAGTATTATCAAAAAATAATACAGGTTTATAAGGTTGTGTTGTCTGGCAGCTGAGGGCATTATTTGCTCCGTAGAATCCGAATCTGAGATCAGAATTAGCCTATCACGTGAGAAGTTTGAAATATTTGAAGTTATGTACTCAAAAAAAATTTTTTGCTACTGTAGAAGTTATCTACAGGATGCACAAAATTGTTTTGCTGCTTTTTCCAGTTGCTTCATTTAATATTACCCTTACTCTTACTATACCAAAGGTGACCCTTTAGCTCATTTTGAACGAAAAATGTAGTATTAAACTACAAAAAAGGAGCGAAAAAATTTTGTGTATCCTGCACACTCAAAAGTAACCAAAAATCATTTTTCGGTTACAGAACCTCAAATATCTCAAATTATTGATATGACAGGCTAATTCTGACATCTGATTCGGACTTGACGCAGCAAATTACTTCCTAGCTGCCCAACAACAATCACGACCTTATTTTCTGTAGACCTGTGCAATTTGAGTTTATAATTTAGTGACATTTTTGCAAATCTAGGAATTTTAAAAAATTATTTAAAGCTAAATTACGGATGCCCATATTTATGAATTTTGTAACAACGCTACCAATAACCATTTTAAACCTTCACTTGAACCTCAAGTCTTACGTTATATTAAAAATGAAGAATAACACACTGAGCGACAATTATCACCTCTTTTTCACACCCTATTAATAATAAAATTGCATACCATACATTGCAAATTAAGATATCATATACACAAAATTAGTTTAACGAGAAGCCTAGAATGTCAGTTATGCACGAAACATAAAGAAATATCGGAATACTGTTACGGATTTTTAAAATCCGGTCACTCTATTTTTATTAACATCTTCGTAGAGATGTAAAAATACTCCCTTCGTTCTCTATGATCGGCTGAAATAGTGCGCACGTCATTATCAATTGCATGTAAACATCGTTCATTGAATAATTTTTCGAATTTGTCAGTGGTTTGTTTTCAGAAGGGTGTTTTGACGAAAAGGAAATAAGATAATTATTTTTTATAGGTTATTTAGTTAAGAATTTCATATTATTTTTATTAGTTTAGTCACTTCTTTGATTCGTTTGGTATGTTCTGCTTAGTTTAGGTTAGTTGTGGTGAGGAACGGGAATCATAAATTTTGGATATTTTCCTGCCAACTGTGAAAGACCGAGGTAGGTTTATTTGTTCTTTTAAGATCCTTTTACAAAAATTAACACATAATTTTGTCTCCGATACATATTACTTTCTGATTTTACGTAAGCATATTTCAATGTATTTGCACACCATAAATTTATTTAACATGAAGTGATAATACTCATTTTACAGCAAATTTTCTTAATTTATGGTGTGCCATTTTGACACAAATCCATGAAGTTATCTTAAAAAGCCGGTTTTTGATTGAAATTCCTATTTCCTTTACCTAAATTACCTTGTTACAGCGTTTAAGGAAGCTAATATTGTCGTGAGAGTGTTACTGTATAGTTTGATATTTTAAGCACTATTACCATGGAAAATGTACCTAAAGCGTACTTGACATTATACCACCTAGGATTCCAAAGCTGGTAGAATACTTATTTGAGAGAACTTGGCAAATAAATATTTCATGAGGCACATTGGAGCCAGAACATTGGAAGGAAGATACTCGAGATCCAACTTATTTCTTCAGGAGGGTTACAGGTGAGTCCTAATTTTAATCTTCGGCTGATTTATAGCTTATCGATAGAACTTTGACTCCACCTGCTAGTCCGTTCCAAATCCAACGAGCTCAACTATCTTTTCTTATCGTGTCTTTGCATAAGACAAACCTTTTTCTTATCCCATCGTGTCTTTGCAGAAGACAAATATTTTTCTTATCCTATCATGTCTATAAAGAAGACAAATTCTCCTAAAATACCGTAGCGTAGAATACCTTAAAACAAAAAGATTTATCTTTTTATATCTTTTATTATCAAGTGTATATTAAAAACATGTCATTGGTCGTGCCCATGAGCTAATTGAACCAGACTTTCTATTCTTATAATACTATTGTTACTATCTAGGTTAACTTATTTACCTTTTTGATAAATTACAGGGATAGAACAAAAAGAATTATTTGTTTCTTTCAATTAAAAATTTTTAACTTTTAATTTTTGACAGCACACCTGTGTCAAAGTTTTCTAACCTGAATTATTTTTTGATATGGTTTTTAAAATATTTTGTATGTACCATCATTTTCTGTACTTATTCTTCTTCTTCTTCTGTCCACTGCTGGACATAGGCTTCCCTCATTCTTGTCTATTGTGCTCTATCTTGAGCGATTTGCATCCAATTTGCTGCAATGCTCTTCAGATCGTCAATCCAATGAGGAGGGGTCTTCCTCTACTTCTTTTGTCTAATCTCGGCCTCCACTCGAGTAATCTCTTCGTCTACCTTCCATCACTGATTCGGGCGACAGGTCCGCCCAGTTCAATTTGAGTGTGGCAATTCGGGAAATTACGTCGATAACTCCTGTCTTTCGTCTCAGGTCTTCATTTATAACTCGATCACGCAGCGATATACCTAGCATTGACCTTTCCATCTTTCTCTGAGTTATTTACAGCATTTTAGACGTTTCTGTTGTCAATGTCAAAGTTTCGGTACCGTAGGTCATAACCGGTAACACACATTGGTCAAATGCTTTATGTTTTAAAGAAATTGGTATATCGCTTTTAAAGATGTCTTTAAGTTTTACTCTTACTCGTACTCTTCTCCGTAGCTCGCATGTTTGATTGTCTCTTGTGATCTTTATTTCGTGTCCAAGATATATGTATTTTTTCACAAGCTCCACTTCGTTGTCTCCAATATTGATATTTCCACTAGGTACCAGATTGGTCATAAATTTTGTTTTTGATATGTTTATTTTAAGACCCACATTGGCGCATATGCTGAAGTTCATGTAACGTTGTACATATCTCCTTGAGATTATCGGAAAACAAAACTATGTCGTCCGCGAATCTCAAATTTGTTAATCTTTGGCCGTGTACATTCAGGTCTCTTTTTTCCCAGTTAAGTACTTATTGGTAATAAATTATTTTATGTTCTTTCTGACTTTTATTTTTCACACAGTCACTTTTTCTTCCTAATCCTATATTTTCTAAATATAGTTAGGAATCCCCTGAGCTTTAATATCGATAATTTGTAAGGAGCGCAAATTTAAAATTAATGTTCTTCACACGATCCTAAACTTTATTATGCAGGAAAAAAATGGAATTAATAATCACAAGTTCATTACTGAATTTATAAATTTTAAAGTAGAAGCATAAAAATACATACTATGATGTTAACTATCATTTTAAAAAATGAGGTCCCCGATATTAAGCCATAGTATCCTGTCAATAAAAAACCTGAAAAATTTATCACCAAACACCTAAGATAGACATTTGGCCAGACTTAATAATTCGTCAGAAATGCGTCCGTTAATTTCAATTAATTATTATTGCAAATACACTACTAATATCGATATGTAACTGATAAAACTCTAACTTCACAACTACAAAATCCAAAGAAATATTACAATACCTAATTCCAACAATAGTACCCAACTCGATATCTGAAAACTATCAAGGCAAACTTTTGTTTAATCATGTATAATAAATTTCCAAGTAGATTAACGCTTAAGGCAGGTCTACATCTTGAAGTTATAATTACTTTGTTAATGTGTTATCCCCTTAACAGCTGGTGTAACAACACAGTTTAATACCTTTGACTGTATCGACCGAGGTATATGTTTTAATATCATGCCAAGCGTAATAAATTTTATTCAGCAATAGTGTGTTTCTATTAGTGTGTTTATGGAAAGAAATTAATATTTTAACTTTCAAAAAACATTCCTTTCACAGGGATTTATTAATTTTACCCATATAATTTCTAGTTGTTTGATTTATATTATTGAAAGTTTAATTTATTTATTTGGAGTATATAATATATAATATTATTTATTTGTATTATATAATCCAATAATCTAAAACTAAAGAAAAATAGAGTCCTAGATTCGATAAAAGAGGAATAGTTCCATTCCGAAAAATTAATGAAATTTTGCGTTTTACCTTATTGGCTAATTAGAGCCGTTTTACACACACAAGAATTATTTCGAAAATTATAACAAAAAATTTCAGCAAATTTTTGCCGAAAATTTTTTGGTAAATTATTTTTAAAATAAAATACCACTCTGTATGATACGTACAAGAAATTTGAGTATAATTTTGGTGACAATTTTGTCGTTGCTCATGCGCATTTTCATTACATGTGACGTTTCAACAGTTAAAAAGTTAACTTGCCCTGGGGGTAACTTTAAAATGTCATAAATATGAAAGTTTCTGAACATATATAATCAAGAAACCACAAAATAAGGGATATTTTGTGCAAGAAAAAATGAGTAAATATTGAGATTAGGTTGATTACCGAACGCGGGCCGTCAATTCACAATTTTTAATCAGTGTCGACTTTCGCCCATTTTCCGCATTTTAGTCATAAAAATATAGAACACGTTCTATATTTTTATGCCGAAAATTTTCACCAAAATTTTAACAATAATTCTTTGACGTGTAAAACAGCAGATTAGTTTTATGAAAATTTTCAACATAATTATTAGAAAAATTTTGGCTATAGTTCTTGTGTGTGTAAAACGGCTCTTAAGGAAAACAATTTTACTGTGCTTTAGTATTCAGTACTGATTATTACACTTATAATTTTAAATCTTTTATTATCAACTTCGATCAGTTTTAAAATTAGTTATTAGGGTATTAAAATATAAATCCTTGATATAAATCAACCTAATGGAAAAATATTTTATGTATGTATGTACATTAAATTACGTTCACGGTACTTGATATTTTAATGTTGTTTCTCATAAAATGATTAAAAATAGACCAATAAAGTGATTTTGATCTTTGAATTAAGCAAATATAAAATTGGGAGCCTGGAATAAACTCATTATTTAAAAAACGCTGTATTTTTGGAAAAATCGTTCTGGCACGACGATTTTGTTTTTTAATACGAATTTTCTCTAATACATATTAAATCGTTAAGGGTAATTCGAAAAAAACTGTGTCAAAATTAATTTTAATTTATTAAATAATCACCCTCAATTATTTATACACTTGTAGACTCCCTGCAAAATTTGGAATATTTCTGTTACATATCCTATACCCAAATGTAACTATTTTCGATTTATGGACAGATAAGGCTCTAAATAAATTAGTAACAACAAATAATTTATCATTTTATTTAATGTTGAAAATGTTTTCCATTGGTCAATTAACAGTAACCTATGAAATTTATAAATTCGTTCAGTAGTATTTCTTAAATAATCCAATTCTTTATATCTCAATTGGCTTAGTCAAGTTAGTCGAAATGTACAAATTATTTCTCAAAAAATCAATGGTTTTTCTTTTAAATAATCAATTTATTCCAGAATTTACCTCTTCATTGCGCTAAAATCAATCAATTCATCAATCAGTCTTCATTCATGATAATACATACAATGCAGCATTATCAGGTGCCGAAATAGAAAATATACTTAATAATTACAAAAACATAAACTTAAATAGTCGCTATGATGAAATAAGATATATGGTTATGAGTGTATTTCAGTGTCCTCAAATTTGTTACACAAATATTGATCAAAGTTGTGAAAAGCCATTCATTTTAAATATTTAAAGAGATTGCATTTAAACCTTGAAAATGGAAGAGACCTTATGCGATCAAAGAGAATATTAAGGAATTTTATACCCAAATGATTTGGTCCATCTCTGGCCCTTGTAGTACAGGAGTACTTAATGATAAAATCTTGTTTTTATTTGATAACACATAAGTGATAGTTACTACTTACGAGGTACTTTTAAGAGTTTTGATGTTATACAACAATCTCTAAAACTTGAACCAGCCATTGTTCACATTACACACCTACTTTGAACTGCGAAAACCCTCGAGGAATGTGCGAAATAATCCCAACAAAATATGGTATATGAAATATGCGTATGGAAGTAAAGCTAATAAACATTCATTAAAACTGTATCAAAAATACTGTTTCTGAAATTTTTCTAAAGAGAAGTAATCTTACCTAACCTTCCGACCAACTGGATGCACTGGTCTTCCCAAGTCATTTTGTTGTCAATGTACATCCTCAAATACCTTGCAACTGCCAGGATCTGACATTATTCCTGACTATAAATCGTAAAACCTCATTCGGAAGGGCATTAGGAGACTAACAAATTGCAAACAACAGGATAACCTGGGCTATTCAATCATTTGAAAGTTACAAGATATCAGAACGGGATAAAGCCAGTCCAATGCTTCTAAAGCAAGCATAGTAACTGGATACTTACCCTCGATTTGGAAAAGGTTAAAAGTAATTTTTATATTAAAGCATGGGAGAGACTGCTGTCAGGCAAAGTACTTTAGATCAATTAACCTATCTTCTTTTTCTGAAACTAACAGACACTAGCTGAAAGGCATATACGGGAAACATCTCAAGACACCCCGATCAATATGCCTATCAATCAGAGAAATCATGCGAGTCAGTTCTACATAACCCAGTAACAAGAATATAGTCTCCCTTGAATAAGAAGTAAATAGCGTTAATAGGCTTCCTTGATATTCAAGGAACATTCGACTATATCTCGGATAGATACAAAATATGCTCCGAGGCAAAAGAACACAATCAAATTTGTTGTAGGAAACCATGGAGGAATCGGTAGAAAATTGATACCCACAGAAAGTGGTCCTATCCCCCGGCTCTATGATCTAGTAGTCGACAAACTCCTGATAAACTTCCACGACCAAGAATATTATACCCAGGGTTATGCTAACAGTCTCGTTATACTCATTGTAGGAAGATCTGACTATAGTGAAGAAATGATACACAGAGGACTTTTTCTGCGCAAATCATGGAAAAAAAACACCCATGTCCTTCACGAAAAGAAGGAAGCTTGACGAATTAAATCTAAGAAAGGTCTTCAATACATAACTCCAGATGAGCCAAGGCGTTACATGCTTAGTTGTAATCTTGGATACAAAGCTTACTTAGAACTCATACTTGCAGAAAATTATTACGGAAGGTACAATGGCGATCATAACAACAGAAAATATATTGGAAAAAATATTTCAAGAATACACGTTGAACACTAGTTGGATACTGTTATTCTGTCTCCAAACTCGAGAGACTCGTTTACCTGTTCATCACGGGAGCCATAAGAAGCACACCTATAGCATCCACGGAAACCCTACTACACCACCTTCCTTTGATATAATAATCAAGGCTAAGGTTGGAAGAAAACAAAGTCTGGTGGACTATACCTGCCTTCGGACACACTAGGATCAAAAGCGTAGTGACGAACTCAATTTTGGAGATAAGCGGTGACATCATGCCAATAACATTTAAACTTGACAGGCCCTACACCATGCAGATTGGCTGAAAAACAGGATCTGGTTGATCACTAGGTCAGCCACGAAACCTTGTTTAGTTTACAGATGGATCCAAAACTGACCATGCTACAGGAGCTGAAATATACACATCTACGCCCAGACTCAACAAAGTATGTACTTGGGTAGCACACCACGGTATTCCAGGTAAAAATACATTTCTTCGAGTAGTTTTAGGAGCAGAACTTTTCCCTTTTTGCCCTATAGCCGTGAATTGTTTTCAAAAACTTATCGCTCCGGCAAAACACGACGAAGTTTCTCTTTCGTGAGTACCGAGACATAAGGACATCCTAGGCAATGAAGTGGCAGACAAGGATTTGCTCCCACATTTATTGTACCGGAACTAGTATTTGGCATTACTAAGGCTGCTATTGGTAAGTTGTTTCCCATCAACACCAGATCCATTGAAATAACATTGCAGGTCACAGGCTCAGCAAGGTATTGCAAAGCAAACTATTGCTGAGAAAATCATCCAGAAAATTAAGCTGCAAAACATGCGTTTAAACAAAAGACAGCTTAGGCTAGCGACAGCTTAAGGAGACATCTACACCCAATTGGTATCTACAATGAAGAACCAACATGTAGAGTATGTGAAAAAGAGGATCAAACAGCCTCACACATCATCTTTGAATGTGAAGCTCCAACCTATTGGAGACACCAAGGATCGATTAATTAGGTAGGCTTATACCTAGAGGACAAAGCATTGAACAAGATGCAAAACAAGCGGCAACATAATAAGACACTAGGATGCAGTGTAAGTATTGCTCAACCCTTGCTTGCTAAATCATTCAGTTAAATAATCAATCAGTACTAAACTTGTCAATTAGGAACTATTGTTGTCTACTTCAATTAATTGAACATGGCTTTCGAACAACTGTTTTCAACACCAAATATTTAATTATATATATATATATATATATATATATATATATATATATATATATATATATATTAATATACCTAGTCTTTCGTAAAATGATGTTACATTCAACCGAGAATCGACATAGGAGTTCAGAGACTTAGGTGATGTAACTACCCACAATTTAAGCTAAAACTTAAAACCTAATTTTTTAAAATATTTAAATGGTCTTTAAAATAACTAGTTCAAGTAGTACGCCATTAAAAGATCCATGATGATCTCATTCTATTAGCTAGCTCTAATTACATTTCTTATAGAATCAACTGTTACAGTAATTATAAGTTATATATTCTAAATGACAAGAAAATTACAAAGCACTATTAAAAAAGTTAACATTTTATTAATAGCAGCATAAAATTTCCATAAATCGTTCACGTCTAAAGTTAATTGAGAAATGAACGCCAGTAAAGTTAGCGCACTACATTTCGACATTTGATTTAATTTTGACCCCTTTGCGTGTCTGATTGTTCAGTTACTCACGCCCTCGTGATCTTTTTATTTGCTCACGTCCTGTTTGGCAGTTTAAATTAAATTAATGAAAACCCATTTTGCATTATCCAAGTTGATTTAGTGTTTCTACACCGCGTTGTCGTTGTTTTCTTTTAAATGCATTAATTTAATATTAGAAATACTTCGTGTAGTTCAACGTCGTTATAATAATTTATCTTTCCATTTTAAGTAAAACGAATATGTTTTTATGATGATTGTAATTTTCAATTAAAAAAATCTTATTTGTTGAAGACGTATACATTAATTCATTTTATAATAGTTTTAACTAAATATTGAACAAATTTTCACTATTCAAATAAATTGGGATCAACTTCATAACAATAATACGAGACACCTTCTATTAAGACAGTTCATGTTAAATTTTTCAAAAAATTAGTTAAAATGTAATGGAACAAATATTAATTATTTTATACTATTTAACGTGAAGTATATTCTGCTAAAATGAGTAATTAAATAATCACGCTGTGGATAGATTGTACCCGTGAGAACGGGATGGTATATATTCTTTTATTACCACCCAAGAAAGTCTAAAGAAAAAATAAATCGCACTTAAGGATAATCTCAACTTTATTATCTTTATCGTTTAAATGTTTTTTTTTTAATATGTAAACTCAGAATTTATGAGAACATAAAGTAATAGACTCTCTTTAAGATTTGTCTATAAACCTGTCGAAGAAATCTTACCTTGATTATTTAAATAAAACCGAAGAGATAAGGGTCAATGTAGGTCTTATAAATATATGGTATATGCAAATACCGTTAAAATGTGTTAAAATATTAAACGATTTTCCCATTATAAGGAAACAAAAGCATAATCAAATAACTCACTATAATATGATATATTGTTTGATTGAATGTAAAGGGACTTTGTATAATGCCTGTTTTTTTCTTTTCACAAGAAAGAAAGGATTAAGTACTTCTAGACTACTAAGAGTGAATAGTTTTTTTTTACACGGATTTTTATCGACCCCTTCTATTTACTAGAATCGTTTGATTAACTGTTTTTATATTAAAAAAAAATAATATTAAGACGTTCAGAGGCCAATTCGGGAATCAAGCATACGGTATAGAATAGCTAACGCCATCGGCACGAGAAGACCGAAACTATTGGAACTATAAGGGAATAAAATTTACAGTTACAGAGATACGTGGGGTGAAATGCATACCCGCGGGGTACGGGGAATGGGAGTTTGGCCTTTCAAGAAATACTAAAATTTAATTTACAGTCTGGAATTCGTTAAGGTCGGTACCTTTTTAAGATCAGTGTCTCATTATATAAAACATAAAATCTTGTATTAAAATATGAATATGTATTATACAGGGTGTCTCACGGTCATCATTCATAGGAATGTCGCTAGAAGTAATGCGATTTAAGCCACGCAAGTTAGTATAATTTCGTTATCGGTGACGCTCTATTTAGATGAAGTAAAAGAGATCTTGTACGACTTCCGGTTATACCGGAAGTTGTTCAAAATTTACTTATTTTGAATGGATCTATATTTATTTTCTTTCTTCATTTTTAAAAACTTTTACTCAAAGATCTTTTGTCCTACTCTAGCCGTTCTTGAGGAAAAAAATATTTTTTTCCAAATTTTGATTTTTAACAAGGTGTTGCCTAAAGTCGAATGTTCTTTCAAAAATAAAATAATGAAACTCGATATTCTAGTTGTGGTTTCAAACATTGTTGGGCTTGATAATGTATTGTCGGAAAATGACATCAAAAAATTTAAAAAAAAGGAATTTTTTCAAATACGATACTAGGCTGTTAATTCATTCAATAGATAGACAAGAATATTCCCTAATAACGTCTCCCTTTACCTAGCTAGAATAGTTTTCAACTTATTTTCGATTTTTCGCAAAATTCTTCATAGCTAATACTATGTTTCTATGGTGAGGCGTGTTATTGTCAGCATATCTTTCATTGAAAACTCTGTATGTTTGACTTATAATTCCGTTGCACTCGGCATGAATAAAAAATTAATTTAATAGGTCACATCCAAAAATTTGACTTACTACTATTTTTGTGTAGTCCCTTGCTATTATTTTAATGTTTGAGAAATTTCTTAATTTGAAAGATTCATCTAACTTGTATGCTATTCCACTACTGCAGTACTTCAATGATAATAATATTTAGCTTAAATTTATTTCTCTTAGAAATTCTTCAATTGAGCTGAATACATAGAGCGAAAATACATCGGGGCTTTATAGAGATTATGCTACTTTATTATTCTTGGGCGTTCATTACATTTTCAATGTTCAAATGCCCAGGTAAGAATGACCATTTGAAGAAATAAAGAACCACAAAACTCTGGTTTTTAAGTTAATTGCTGATTTCACTTTTTGTTTCAATATCCTAATATAATATTGAGAAGTATTAAGGAATCATACTCATTAACTCGGAATTGAAAAAATATTTATCTCATACTGGATTTATATTCTAAAGGAAACCCATGTCCTACTTTACCCTACTGTTTCACGTGTCTCAGAAGGAGAAAAAAACACTAAACACTGCTGATAGCAAGCCTAGATATTCAAGTATCTGCCAAATAAGTTAGGCTTATCTCATCTGCTTGGTAGGCTATTAGACGTATTTCAAATATGATATTTCTTTCCAAAATTTTTATTCTCTCCATTATAGAAAGTAAAAATTTAAAAGAGAATTACAGCTCTTTCGATCAAATTTTTCAGTTTTGGATCCACAGCATTCCGGAAACGCCCAAATATTTTTGTGACTTCCCGAAGCAAAAATTTGGAAATACGGGTATTTTTCAACATCACAGGAAAAATTATTTGTGTTTCGACGTACTTGTTTAAAAAAGAATTTATATAAATATGATAAACTTGTTTCATTTTATGTATACTTAACTTACTTACCTAAAATACTGGAATTGGGAAATAGTGATATACCTGAAATTTAAAGAAAAAATATGATTAAATTGGGAAAATATTTCATTACAAAACTACATAAAATAATAAAACATTTCAATTATTGTATTTTTGCTAGTAATTGGGTCAAACTGTTTATTTCTAGTGATGTTACGAGACGAAATGAGACAAGAAATAGCGTTGTTGTTATTTCGTCCAGTGGGATCGCAACGAGAAACTAATATATTACTTTTCGTCTCAGTCATTCAATGTCTCATCTTGTCTCTTATCGTCCCAAATTTCTTGATAACGATTGCTTATAGTTTTATGTTTAATTTTTGAAATACACTAGTTTACATTTGTTTCACTGATCGACCTTGCAGATCTCAATAAAAAAATTTTAAAAAACACCACAATAAAATCTCTAACTTTTAACCTCAATATAACTGTCGTGATACTTAAACCGCTAGTTCCTTTAGCTTAAGATTTTGTTATAATTTGTATTATGAATATCGTCAAGCAAACCTTTGTATTCAAGAATTAAAAATGAAAACCGCGGGATCAAAGCCTTGAGATTAGTAAGCGTAATAGTTGTCATTCCAAAATGAATAAAATTTTTCTGGCGGTCATTAAATTATATTCTAGCATTGTTTAGATTCAAAAATTCATTAATTTATTGTTGATTTTATTAATTTAAATCCCGTATTGCAAACATAGATTAATTATAACATGTTAGTGAATTAAGGGATTAATGCGTAAATTCCATCTACGTGAAAACCGATTTAATAAATTGATCAATTAATTTAAGAAAACAATATTCCCCTTACCCAGTATGTCCCACAAGGTAGAATTCCCTTGACAATATTCGTAAGGACAATATTTGGACATGGCAATTAAACTCACACCATGTGACTGGTGTACAAATGTAATAATTTTAGTCGTAAATGCAATCAAAAAGCATTCCAGTACCTCCGTCAAAATACGTCAAAATTTAGGGTTCTAACTATGAATTCTGATAACACAATTATTCAAAAAAAGTGCCAATAACATTAGAGAGCCCTCAATTCATTTGTAAGCATATGTGAACGAAAATTGTAGGGATTGGCTTTCTTTTGTTCACTTCTTACTTTTGTTCACTCCTGTCCGATAAGTATCTCCTAATTTCTCGGGAGCATAGAGGGGTGGTCAAAATAACCCTACTTTGTCGTAGAAAAAAAGTTTCTAAAGTACAAGAAAATGCTATGTTGAAAAATTTCCAGCTTAGACAGTGTCAGTCCAGAAACCTGTCAAACTATTGATCGGGGCTCAATTAATTTACCATGTTAATAAAATGCAAAAATAGTAAAAACGTTTAAATGTTATTTTGGCAAATGTTCAATATGAGTTTCACGTACTTCAATACATTTTCTTATTCTTCGAATATTTTTCCGCTGCACTGGAAATAATATTCCGGCATTATTACGGACTTCATTAAAATGCTGCGCTATTCTCGCTAGTAGTTCTTCTATCTATTTACTGATGTTGAAAAAAATAGTTCCAGTCAGAGCACAGGCTAACAAGGCCTCAAGAATATCAGGATGCCTGAGGGACATAATCTGGAAAAATAAGTATATGTCCACAGAGAGAAAAGTGCGCATCTACAAAACTGTGAAAAGACTAGTACTAACTTATGCATCGTAAACTCGAGCCGAAACATCTAAAACAAAAAGTATGCTACGAATGGCTGAAATGAAAACGTTAAGAACAATCAAAGGAGTAACTCTAAGAAATCAAATAAGAAGTTCCGAAATAAGGGAAGAGCTCAAGGTACGGTTCATAAGGTCAAGGCACAGATATTGGAGGGACCATGTGGACAGAATGGGCGACGATCGATGGGCAAAATGGGCTAAGAACGAGATACCAAACACTAGAAGACCCACTGGTCGACCTCCAAAACGATAGCACGAATGACATCAACATCACAGAAGGCTTAATATAGCAGAAAAACAAGACGTCGTCTTAAATAAAAGAAGAAGAAGAATAAACTAGTTCTTTTAGATGTCCCCAGAAGTAAAAGTCTAAGATACTTAGGTCTGAAGACTTTGGTGGCCATAAAATAGGCCCACTTCGACCTATCCATCGAGAACCATAAATGTTAGTGTTGCATTTGCATTGTTCTATTAAGCGGTACATGTTCCAATAAATTATTTAAATTTTGCCGCAAAAATTGTAAATAAATCTCACCACTGAGTCTTTCTTCCAAAACAAATTGACCTATTTAATTATTGCGTGCGGATTTCCATCAGCCTAAAAATGTAAATTGTGTGAGTTTATTATGCCATCTCTTGTAAAAACACTCTTATTGGTGAACAAAAGAAGGTTAAAAAATTCAGATTAAGGTTATGTTGCTGTATAAACTAGTTGGAGTACTGAAGTCTTGCAGGATAATCATCCGGAGACACAGCATGTATTTTTTAACGTGGTATGGATGAAGTAATTGTTCTGTTAGAGTTTCATGTACAATCCATTTTGAAGCTTTGTTTTGTGTCGCGAGCTGTCTTATATTGTTTGAAGGGTTATCAGCAATATCTTGCAAAATTTGTTGCCCTACGTGAGGGTCTCGTGCTCTCCTGGGAGGGCCCTCACCACCAAGTCGCGGCAAAAATGACCCTGAATAAAACCTGTAAAAAATTAATTCGCTAACTATAACAATTATTTTCTAATCATCTTTTATCTGTTTCCTTTAGGCTTCGATCAACCCTTTAAAATGGTTTTGGACTTGCTTTCGAAGAATTTGACAGTACTTCACTATAAATTAAATGCATATTAAGATACTCTGCGTAAGACGATTCTTCCATTTTTTTAAATTATTTTTACTTGAAAGCGGTTTTGACCAGTTCAGTCAAGAGTAATTCATTATGTAGGTATTAACAATAATAACCCAATTTTTACCTGTTTATGTTTAGCATTAGTAATCTCGAAAACCGCCAGCTTTATCAAACTAAACAAACAGTACTTTTTTTGAAGAGGAATGACTAAAGTATTTAAAACATCAATTTTCACCTCTGTAAAATGACACCTGTGAAAAATTAGGCCAAACAAGTGTGGCTGCAAGTCTGTTTTTGACTTCTCTAATGATCCAAAACATTTACTGTGATATGGTTTCATGAGTCTTTATAGCTTCTATCGACGACTTATCAGACTACAAGATTGGCTCACAACATTGTAACTGCCTTTAATCGTAAAGTTCATCTCGGGGCTGCCATGCTAGATGTTTCAGAAGCTTTTTTTGACATGATGACCTCGGGATCAAAATGATCAGGTTTAGTTGTCCTCCATGTTTAGTAAGGATAATAGAATCTTTCTTGAACGACAAATCCTTCATACTTGAGATAGAAGATATTTTTCTTCAAAATATATATATATATATATATATATATATATATATATATATATATATATATATATATATATATAAATAAAAGCCAGAGTCCTCAAAGGTTTCCCGCTCTTTCCAATATTGTTTAATATTTACACTGCTGATATCCCTAAAACTAATTACTCAGATATAAGTATATGCGCTGATGACACAGCAACTACAGTCCCTAACAAAAATGTAGACTTAGTTACTAAGAGATTACAAAACCACATAAACATTTCACAAGAATTGCTAGACCACTAGGGAATAAAAATCAATCCTAAAAAACTCTAGTTATTCCGTTTGCAAGATCCAGAAAAAAAACTATGTAATTTTATAAGAATTAAAAACGAAACACTCCAATGGCCTAACAAAGTGAAATGTTTAGAATTAGAATAGGATAATCACCTGGTCTGGAAGGATCTCGGGGATTCCATATTACAAAAAATTCAAAAATTATATTCATATCTCTATCCTCTACTCAATAAACAAAATAAACTGTCGATGGAAAATAAATTTTTGGCCTATAAAACCATAATGCGCTCAACTATAACTTACTCTTGTCAAAATTGGGCGAATCTATCAAACTACATAAGAACAAAACTACAAGTATTTCAAAATTAAATTTTAATTTTAATAACACAAGCCTCTTGGTTTGTCAGAAAGTTCAGAATTCATTTAGAACTATGAAATAATTTACCAAACAATCCACAGATAAATTTTTCGATAAAGTTGAAACGCACCCAAATGAGTATTGGAGAAATATTCTTAAACCTAAACCTCACATACATATTCACTATCATGTGATTGCGTAGGTTCACAGCCCTAGATAATTGGGGGATAAGTTATAGTGAATAAGAATAGTAAGTAAAAATTAGAGTAAAGTTAGGTTAGTCCACTGAACGTAATTTGTAATAGAGCTTGCTCTATAAAAGTATTCAATAAAAGCTCAAGATAAAGATTCAAATTTTGAAAAATTCTTTCTTAGTCAGTGCCTGGCATGGAGTTGCCAACTTTTCTAAAACTTCTTGATAGTTTAGGCTGTGCGTTAATATGTCCGTTGATCAGTCAGTTAGAAAAGTGTCATTTAGAAATATAGATGTAATTATTTTTTAGAGATATATATTACTTGGCAAAATGCGTTTTTTTTTTAGATAAATCAGTTGTTCAGTCAAATAGGACGTATTTTTAGACATTTTTAAGATATTCGTGCCGATAATATTACTAGAAAAAAAACACCTTGATAAGCTGAAACTCTTTGGACAAATAGCGGTAGTTTTTTTGTAAATTTCATTACAAAATAATAAATTGTTTCTATTTATCTTTACTCATTTTTCAGTTTAAATGGAAACTTACTCACTCGTAAACTTACGTGGACTAAAAATACTTCCTCAATTACTTTTCTCTTTCGTTTACTAAAACCTGAAATAAAATACAGTTCAGTGAATGTATTTTTCTCAGAATTCGTCTAGGTGCAAAATTAAACAAAGGTAAGACAACTGTTGCTTTTAATTCGATTATCTATTACTGGAGTAAGTGCTAAGCAGCGGAAAATTCTTAACAAAATTTTACCGGAATTTCTGCCTTATTTAATTTACTTTATTAAATTTAACTCTTTTGACGCCTTTGCTTATGTAATAAATGAGAAGAAATCAGTGCTTAAAATTTGACATCTTTCCATAATTACTGAGAGTTGGAATCATGATTTAGTATAGTTTTCAAATTTTATTAAAATAAGTTCAAGTGAGATTTACCAGCCACGCCCATTTATTATAAATTAATATTCAATAATAAATAATTAATTAACTTCCTTAAATTTAATTTGTATTTATTTTCACTTTTTAGCAGTACTTTAACATATCATTATTCAAACTTTAATAATTTTTAAAATTCCGCCTAGATATTTTATAATTAATATTTCCAGAATATACAGGGTGTCCGGTAAGTATCTTCTAACTTTTCGGAAGCATACAGGGGAGGTCAAAACAACCATATTTTTTCACAGAAAAAAAATTCTAGAGTGCCGCTTAACGGAGGTACAGAGCCCTAAAAGGGTACCCAGCGATTTACCTTATCGACTCTAAGTTTTGAACCGACTTGTATAATTTAATGAATTTTCAATATTTGATAGAGGTCATAGAGATTCATTAAACCATACTAAAGTAGATGTTTTAAAGGGGTCATAAAGATTTATTAAACTATATTTACAGTAGATGTTTTAGATCATCAGAGAAGTCAGGAACGGACTTGCAGCTACACTCGTTGGGACTAATTTTTGACAGGTGTCATTTTACTGAGATGAAAACTAGTTTTTTAAACATTGAATATGACAATTCCTCTTCAAAAAAGGTACTCTACATTTATTTCAATAAAACCGGCGGTTTTCGAGATAAATCGGTTTTATGGGAAACAGTCAAAACTTACTAATGCTAAACACAAACAGGAGGGCACGAAACCCTCACATAGAGGAACAAATTTTGCAAGATATTGCTGACAATCCTTCAGACAGCATAAGAAAACGCGACACAAAACGATTTCACCAAATGAATTGTAAATGAAACTCTAACAGAACAGTTACTTCACCCTACGTTGAAACAGTACACCCTATATCTCCGGATGATTATTCTGCAAGACTTCAATACTCTCACTAGTTTATACAGCAACATAACCTAAATATAAATTTTTTAAATCTTATTTTGTTTATCAATGAGGCCAGTTTTACAAGAGATGGTATAATAAACTTACAAAATTTACATTTATGGGCTTAAGAAAACCCGCACAATATAATTCAAACAAACACCAACAAAGGATTATAGTAAATGTGTGAGCTGGCATCATCGGAAATAACCTTATAGGTCCATTTTTTTGGAAGGACGACACAATGGTAAGATTTATCTACAATTTTGGCAGCAAAATTAAAATAATTTATTGGAAGAAGTACCTCTTGATTCTTCTTCTTCATCCAGCCCTTTGCGTCCACTGCTGGACATAGGCCTCCCTCATTCTTGTCCATTGTGCTCTATCTTGAGCGATTTGCATCCAATTTGCTGCAATTCTCTTGAGATCGTCAGTCCAACGAGTAGGGGGTCTTCTTCTACTTCTTTTGTCTAATCTCGACCTCCACTTGAGTAATCTCTTCGTCCACCTTCCATCACTGATTCGGGCGACATGTCCGGCCCAGTTCCATTTAAGTGTGGCAATTCGGAAAATTATGTCGGTAACTCCTGTCTTTCGTCTCAGGTCTTCATTTCTAACTCGATCACGCAGCGACATACCCAGCATGGACCTTTCCATCTTTCTCTGACCTATTTGCAGCGTTTTAGAAGTTGCTGTCAATGTCAAAGTTTCGACACCGTAGGTCATAACCGGTAACACACAGTGGTCAAATGCTTTACGTTTCAAAAAAAATTGGTATATCGCTTTTAAAGATATCTTTAAGTTTTCCATAGGCTGCCCTGCGAGATTTACTCTACTCTGTAACTCGCATGTTTGATTATCTCTTATGATCTTTATTTCGTGTCCAAGGTAAATGTATTTTTCCACAAGCTCCACTTTGTTGTCTCCAATATTGATATTTCTACTAGGTAACAGAATTGTCATAAATTTTGTTTTTGGTGTATTTATTTTAAGACCCACATTGGCGCATACCAGCTGAAGTTTATGTAACATTGTACGTATCTCCTTGAGATTATCGGAAAACAAAACTATATCGTCCGCGAACCTCAAATTTATTAACCTTTGGCCGTCTACATTCAGGCCTCTTTTTTCCCAGTTAAGTTTTTTACAGGCGTATTCTAGTACTGCAGTAAACAGTTTAGGCGATAAGGTATCACCCTGTCAGACTCTTCTGCCAATTGAGATATGATCCGTATTTCTGTGTAGTTTCACCGTCATAGTCGCATTCCTGTTTATATTGTAAATTAGCTTTGTATATCGATAGTCAATACGTCATGCTTGTAATGCTTCCATAATTTTGTCAAGCTCTACCTTATCAAAGGCCTTATGGAAATCCACAAAAGCCAGAACGAGTGGTCGATTGAATTCGATTTTGATCATTACTTTTTAAGGCGACTATGTACATTAAATATACAACCAGTGTCCATTGAATTTGATATATCTTATCACATACTTAATTTGCCAATATTACTGGAAGTTTAAAAAATTCTGAAAATACGTACAGTACGGGGCAGACATATAACCTCACTATAACAAAATTGAGTATTTTAAACAACTTAGACAATACTAAACAAAAAGTGCAACATAAGTTGCGGCATCTCCCGAAATCTCATGCAATTTAACAATAATGTAAATCCCTTTAGTATTAGGGTACATGTGAATTAATTTTAATGTAACAGATACCATTAATCAAATTTTCTGTACAACGAACTATTTGCTTTAAAGTCACAGTAAATGTAAATTATTCACAATTTTTGGTACAAAATCATTAAATTTAGTGTAGAATGGACATTAAATTTACATTAAATTTAAGGTTGTGTTTAACAGTGTGATTTTTACGGTCTTTTCAGATACACGAAATATGATGAGTTATTCTAGTTTTTTATATATTATTTTCATAGTGTATATTTGCGCTGAGGCCTTTAGGACTCTCAGAGAAAATTCACTGAACCCCTTTAAGAATGTTTCTTTGAATGAACCTAAATGAACAAGCAATTACGCAAAAGTAATCCGATTAGCGTGATTCGAAAATCGTTGAAGTCATTAATTAATTCACTTTTCAATTATTAACTCCATTATACAATATTATATTTTCTTCAGGTTACTAAAAAATCGAACTACATCTAGCCAATAAAAGTAAGTTGTCCGTTGACCCCGGGAATCCATATACGTAACTTTACGAAATTTATGTTATTTACCCGAAATAACTAACATTTTTACTCCCAGTTACCTAAAAAAAAGGGAAAGAGAGATGAAAGGAGGTAGTAATTAACAGTTCTGAGTGGCTACAATAACATTCCTGTATGAATATCCTCCCCGCCCAAGTGATGTATTATTTCGATAATTTCTATCTACGTAATCCTTACACTAAACTGTAAAATAACGTAGCCAAATCTAGAGAATATCATCAACATGTTTTAATTGATTGCTCAAGAACCTTAACAGGAGAGCTATTGAGTTGTCACATTTTGACTGAGTGTAAACAATGTCGTCGCGATTTTATGTGAAGAAACTGAATAGTTTCTGTTATATAAGTGGTGAAGTACCACTGAAAGTTCAACGAAAGACTGTGGGCCTACTTGTAAAAAAAAACTTTCGAGTTATATTTTGGGGGCAAAACTGGGGCTTCCAAAATTTTCTGCCACACTTGCTCAAGAACTTTAACAGGATGGCAATTGGGTACTCACAAGTCTATGAAATTTGAAGTGCCAATGATTTGGCGGGCACCTCAAAATCATGTTGGTGATTGCTTCCTTGGATTAACAAAAATCTTGGGGTTTGTCAATAAACGTAATATACTGCGAACTAAAAAAGACAGCTAGGTTATGTGTTAAATAATTTTTCTTTTTGTTTTAATATTTTTAGTTAAAAGTGCCACTAGCGTCATCTATAACAGCTTAATCTTCACATCTATGTTAGAAAGTAATAAAAATCAAGCCATTTAATTTGAACAGAACCTAAATTTTGAACCGATGATATGATAGGGGCAGAAGTATTTTCAAACGTAATATAAAATAACTGATATTATCGTGATCGTCACTAATAATCGATCTAATTCAAAAATTAAAATTAGAAATCAATTTATATGACATATTGATGAATACATATAAAACTAAACCATATATCAACTTTATTGTATACACTCCAGCCAAGAAAAAAGAAGCAATACAAAAAACATTTAATTTAGAGACTGCCTACTGTGAAAATAGTAATAAGCAAGACAAATTAACTCCCGCCCATGTTAAACTAAACACAACTGCGTGTGATGTTATTTTGTGCTATTTTTAGAGTTATACTTTGTGTATTATTTCGTTGAATTATAGATATTATGCGGCTACATTATAAGCTTAAAATTTCAAAAATTACTCTTTTAAAAACACCTAGAATATATATTTACAGAGTTAATATTAATAAGACATATAACAGGTGAGTAATCGAACACAGTATCCTTTAAGATGGTATCAGTTATAATATTTCAAATATGAATTCATTAACAGGTTTAACTTTAAAACTGATCTAACTGATATAACGTATTTGATTTAAAATTAACAAGTACCAGGACACATTAGCCAAGTTTCAAATTAAGGATATTCTCAAAAAAGCAGGAAACAGTGATCCGCTTCATGATCACGGGCACCGCTATCGTATGGTAGCCTAGTACAACAAAGCTTAAACACCATCTTCTACTTCACAAAATTGAAAGAATGGTTTGTGTGGGATGAGATCTACCCCCACTAGGCCTCTAAAGCTCCTGGTGGATCTACCTCCTCTTCATTTATACACAGAGAACGTGGCCTTGAAAGCTACATACCGTTTCAGGTACCAAGGGCCTCTGAGAACTGGAACAAGCGGCTACTTAGGTGTCTGGGACAGTATCATGGAGAAGTGTTCATCAGTCTCCATGCAAAGAGATTATATAACGCCTGGCTTGAAACCCAGTCACTCTCTTCAAATACTTTTTCTACGTAGCGAGCATTGGAAGAAGGATCAAAGTTTTCCAAAAAATGGATTCTGGTGACATATAGATCTCGACAAGATGAAAGAGCTAGAGCTAGATCGTTCGGCAAGAGCACGGGGGTAAGAACGTGTGACGATCTTTACAGCGGAACATAAGCAGGAATAGGGTAATACATATGCTCAGACAGTAGAGCTACGATAATGGCACCGATGTCCAGTGTCGTAACTTCGCGACTAGTATTAGCTTTTATGCTGTTCGCCTACTAAATCGTCTTTGGAGACCAGTAATATATATTCCATATTTACAAGATCTTCAAGTTAATAAAGAGAAAGTAAAATTCCAAACGGCCAAAACGTTCAAACAAGGAATTATTTGATGGTTTGTTTCGTCAGGCTGGGCTGAGTGGTACCCAAAACGATAGACACTCCAAGCGAGCAGAAGTGGTGCTTTGTTATAGATAATCAAAAACTAAACAAGATCAGTATTGGGAAAAAATGTGTTAACTCAAATCGAGTAGCGGCTATTCTTAAGAAAAATAATGTTATTGTAGCCTTGAATAACAACTATTATTCTGAAAAATTAGGAAAGTGTGGGTATATCAGCTAAGTTGTGGTTCGGGTCCTCAATCCTATATAGGTCACACAGGACGATAATTACAAAGCACAGAAAAAATTCTTCAAATCACTATAAAATATCTAACTCAACCGACGCATCTCACATTATACAAAACGATCGTACTATAGAAGACAATTTTGAAATTTTACACACTGAACTTAAAAGCAATGTCTACTGAAACGTTTAGAGATCAAGAATATAAAAATTACAGACGACCCATTATCTACCGTTAATCGCACGCTATTAAATTTATTTCTAATTGTTTTTAAGAATAATTTTTTTATTGTTCAATGTGAACAATTTTTAACAGAACATGAACATGATACCTACTCATATTCCGGTAGTAGAAGATAATGTTATTTGATGGTCGATGCTGTAACTGCCAAAATTGCAATAATAGGGTTAAAAATGGGCTTTATCCTGGACCAGGAGGCATTATTGCCGAACCGTTAAAGTTTGGCTCAAAAAACCTATTTGCCAACAAATAAATATCTTAATGGCTATCCAGTGCCAGACGAGTAGAAAGTAGCCAATACATTAAGAATATGTAAAAATGGAGAAACTAAATTATGACAATTATCTCTAGGACAAGCACTCTTAGTCGTCTATATGAAAAGATTTTAAAAACCCAAATTGAAAATGAGTTAAAAAACAACAAATAAGAAGAAGAAAGTGTCTTAAAAGTAGATAGGACATGCAAAGATAATGTATTCTGCTTAAAACAGCTAACAGAGACGAATACACTAACAAATCAGATACAGTACTAATAAAAAACTATGGAAGGTTTTACAAGGAACCTATATTTATCATACACTGATAAAAATCTTTATGGCAACTCTAGATACCATACAAAAATTGACAATATAATATTAAAAGAATTCTTTGTCAACAAAGACTAAATCAAAGCTGCCGCATGTCTCTCACATTTTGTCAAACTGATATCTCAAAATTCCTGTTAAAATGAAAGATTAAATGCCAAGAAATGGGTGTGGATTTGCTGCTCCGCAGTTTGCTGATGAGAAAATTATCATAGTCAACGACAAAGATGATCTAAAATATATGGCAGAGAAGCTGCAACAGGAATATAGTAAATTGAGTTTGGAAAATAACAATAAAAATCCAAATATCTACCTATAGGAGCAAAACTGACTAACATCAAATTAGAAAATGCTGTGAAGGTAACCCCCAGTGTGAACTATACCTATCCAGGAATCATGTTTGATACATTTGGAACTGAAAAGAAGGAAATGCAGGTAAGAACAACGCAAACTAGGAAAACCATCAGATGTAAATTGTAATTCTTTGGAGTAGCGAAATTACCAAATGGAGAAAATACAATACCTTTTATAACAAGCGGTCTAATATATAGAATTCATTTAGAATAGTAGAAATCGACGTAATAAGAACGTAATCCTAAATACTAAGACGCGATCGAGAAGTGTGATAATTGAGATTAAAGAGTTACAGTTGAAGGAATCATGTCTGCTAAATATATATGGTAAGAATTAAAACAAAAATATTTTATGTAGGTTTTAAATATAAGGTGGGTTTCAATCAAATATCGATCATGTCAGTTAAATATTCTCATTTTTTTCTAAAAGGCAAATTTATATCCAAACATTTTTTAACACCAACGCATCAGATTATATTGTTTTTTCTATAAATATTTTGCAAGAACCGGCCCACATCTATATACTAAACAAAGTGTGTGATGGGAAACAAAGCAGCGAATATTGCTGGCAAATTTATTTTCAATACTTGCTTTATATAACAGCTGTTATAAGCTCTGTTATATAAATGGAATATTTTAATAAAGCAAGGTATCTGATTTTAATTTAAAATATATTACTAGATATAAATGTTTGTCTCTAATAAAATTATTTACAATTTAAACTAGTTTTAAAAAACTATATGTATTTGTTCTTTTTATATGTAGTGTTTCATAAAATATATAAAAAGCTTATCTCAATATCATCAAAGAGCCACTACACACTTTTTTAAAAGTGACACTATATGTCGCCATGTACAAATTCTCTAATAGTATAAATTTTAATGTTGACTAAATCTTTTGCAACCAATAGAGCAAGCTACCTAGCGTATTCGAAAAACAAGGGCTGGTGGCTTATATTTAAATATTCGTTAATCTGAGTGTCAAGCATGTCGCGTCATCTATTGTTTCTTTCCGAAGTCACTAAATTTGTTTCTGTGAGTCGATAGTTATTTGCCTGTCGGTGAATGTAGACAATGTCAGCGGCAATCGTTATTGCTCTCACAAGTTGTGATTCAATTGTTGTATGCACAAAAGTTTATCGACCAAGAGTAATGAGTGAAGGAAAGGCTGGACAATGATATCGAAAATCAAAAATGGGAGCACAAATGTGCAAGATGAAGAGTGACGTGGTAGACTCGGTATTTAGTCCAATGAAATCGTCCAACAAATGAACCACAAACTGTGATCTGATCAGCCACTGACGATTAGTGCAGTGACTAAAGTCCTGAGTAGAGAATTTCTACGAAGAGGTGTTAGAGAAGCTGATGCAATGTTATGGGAAGTATTTAGAAGTGAACGGCGACTATGTAGAAAAGTGAAGTAGGTTTATAGGAGACTAAAACTGTCATTAAAAATCTTTTCTCATTAGTAATTTTTTTTAAGGACTAAACGTTTCTTTTTAAATGCCTATCGTAAAGCAGTTCTCAAAGATTATAATATTTAAGGAATACGAAAACAATATCCCTCTACTTTTGTAATGAAATTTTCGAAGTGTGAAGAATAATGAATTATCACAGCTGCATTTCTGCACTAAGTATCAAAACTAAGCAAAGCACTAAAATTTTAATTTATTTTTATTATTAACTATTGACTACTTCTTGAAGAATATTTTGGAGATATAATACATATGCTTTGTCCATTTTAAGTCTTTAAATGTTTCATTTTATTATAGATGGAATTTATATCATTAAATCTATGATCAAACATATATCATTTCAACAAAAATCTTTTTAATATTTTTAATTCGACTTAAATTTGATACACTATCGACCAGATTATTTAAAAATATTTTTAAACCGATATGGTTTATACGGAAGTTAGATCTTCCAATTGGACACTTTTGTTTTGCTTATACCGTTAAAATTTGCTTTTTATACATATGTTAACCAACAAACTCTACGAAAAAAAATTATCTATAAATAAAGCTATGAAATCGACCGTTGCTATTCGAAAAGAAAGTCTTCCTTTTTGCTGGTTTGGTAATATTCCTAAGTTGAAACTTTGCCTGTGCTCTCATAATTGTTAATTTTGAACTATTTATTGTCATCAACTTAGATCAGTTTTAAAGTTAAACCTTGTTAGTGAATTGGTAATACCTATTTAAAATATTATAACTAACATCATCTTGAATGACTCTGTCTGTAACTTTTATTGTCCTGATCTTTAACCATTTCAATAGACATTGCTTTTAAGATCAGTATGTACAATTACAAAGTTGTCTTCAAAAGTACGGTCGTCTTGTATAATGTGGGATGCGTTGGTTGAGTTAGATATTTTATAGTGATTTAAAGAGTCTCTTCTGTGCTTTGAAATTCTCGTCCTATGTGACCTACATAGGATTGAAGACACAAACCACAACTTAGTTCGTATACCCACACCTTCCTGATTTTTCAGAACAATAGTTGTTATTCAAAGCTACAATAACATTATTTTTTTTAAGGATAGCCGCTACCCGATTTGAGTTAAGAAAATTTTTCCCAACACTGACTTTGTTTAATTTTCGATTGTCCATGACAATGCGCCACTTCTACTTGCTTGAAGAATTTAATGTTTTGGGTACCACCCAAACAGGAAAAGAGCATAACGAAACAAACCATCGACTAATTCCTTGCTTGAACAACTTGTGAGACATTTAGACAGCAGAAAAATAAATAAGCGCTAAAAAATTTTTCGTTGTAATAGTATGAAACATGTATGGAAGCCAAAAATGTAATCCTAATTATTTTTGACTTACACTTCAATATGTCACACCCATATTTGAATATGTAAAGGCAACGTTTTTTTTTTTGAAGATGTTTGTCACGAAATAAGTTAGTCCCTTGAAACTTCATTAATGACACCACAGATCCATTTGTCTATAGGGACATAATGAAATTGTAGTGCTAGCTTATGCAAAGTAAGAAATACCCTGCATAAGATTAATCACCTGAATCATCTGATTCCATGAATGACAACACCTATCGATTTATAGTATAAAGATGTAATGCAAAACATAGTGCTACCTTATGCAGAGTAGGAAATACCAGGGTATCTTATTTTTTTACAGTACTTTTTACGATTATTCATGAATGCTTTCAGGTAAGTAGCTTTCGTGTTTTACAGTGGCCGGCAAAATTTCCAAACTTGAATCCCATTGGGAATCTAAAGAAAAAAGTATAATGCCTGGTAAAAATCAATAAAGTTTAGTCAAATCTTGCCGACTACATTATCTGACACTCTTAATGCCACGACATTGTCGTGAAATAATAAATAATTTTGGATATTTTCTTAAATACTAACAACTTCACCTTAATTCAAAGAGACAAATGAACTTTGTTGTTCTAATTTTATCCGTTCATGATTATTTCTACAAATTCTTTGTTTATTATACATAAATATCTTCAAAATAGAACAACTGTTATTTTTAGTTCGATTATCAATTACCGAAATTTCTGCTGAGACGCTATAGTATAAAAGCACCAACAATATTTTGTTGAGATTTTTGCTTTATTCAATTTATTCTATTTTCATTAACCCTTTCAACGCCTTTGTCTTTCACATAAATGGATTCCTAAAACGAGCTACCTCTTTCTAATTTAATCTAAAGGTGGTAATAATCTTTAAAGGTTATTACACGCTGAAGCTTCTGAGAGTTTTGGAACGATTCTGTTACAGAAAATAAAATCACACCATGTTAAATTTTTTGTTACTTCAAAAATAATTCTTCAAGTTCGTCTGGAATCAAGCGAAGTACCAAATTTTTAAATAATTTATTTAAAATGTTGGTACACATTTTTACAAGTTCTATTGATTTTTTTTGCTACACGTCACGACGCTTCTATTAATATGTATCTCAAATAATTGTGAATGTAAATTCAAGTATGATCTTGAAACCAGAATATTTTATGCCCACTGAAACATAACAGGTCAGCATTTTTCATAGATATAATGCCTTATTGTTATTGAAACTCTCCCATTTTACCCTCAGTATAAAATAAATTGCATGTTAAATAACGACAGATTTTTTACCACTCAGTTCTCAAACGTTATCCTCGATACTATGTTTTTCAAATTAAATATACTATATCTTTCGCTATCTTCAAAGTTTTACACTGAAAACTTTTGAACTTCAGCGTTATTACGCCATAAATCTTTTACTGCATTCCAAGAACGTAAATTCAGAATTATAGTAATATAAAATATTTCTTATTTTAAAACGGCTTAATTTGCCACTCTTAAAGCGCTTATTTAAACAGTAAATAAAAATAACGTTTTTTTAAATCAAATTTCATCAAATAAAACAAATTTTTCGTCCTTTTTCTAAATTATATTTTGCCAAACGAAATCCAATTTCATGACGCTAAAAAAGCAGAAATCTTTTGCTCTGCCTGTGCCTTGATTCTGGATCAAAAGGAATACACGGACGAATAGGATTAACAAACCTGAAAGCTCAAATTTTTTTCCAATACATTCGTTTTTATAGATATTGGTTTTGTTTTGAGTTATAAGATGAAGCTGGTAAATTTATCAAGAGTTCAATTTATTTATTTTATTTACTTTTTGCTAATAAATTTATTTGTATAACTCTACCGGTATAAAGTTCGAAAAATTACTTTCGGTGTTACTATTATTTTGTCATTTCACGTGTTATTATTGCTGTATTGTTACCAGTTATTCAAGGCGTATAAAAACTAGTTCTTATTAAGGTTATAAATAGTGTTAAAATTAAAATATAGGAAAGTAAAGATCACAAATAAAAATTCAAGTAGATTAATTAGAGTGAGAAAAAGACGCGTAAACTTCAGATTGTGAATAAATTGCAGGAAATGCCCCTGAACAAGAAACCTCTGTACCGCACTAAAGATTATATAACTAATATATCAATATTAGTTTATAATATCCTGCATCGCTGTCCGATTCCTAACTTCCTTTCCTGTTTTTCTGACATCGGTTCTCCATGATGTTCTAGAACTTTTCTTTCTTCTTTTTGTGGTTGTCATTCTCTCTCAAGCATGCTGCCACTGAAACCTTACTCCTAATCCTTTAGAACTGCAAGTTTTGAAGACAGGGAGAGCATTCTAATGAGAGTCATAAAACTCATGACTTTATCAGTCAAATCCAACGGAATATGGGAGAAATGGAATCAAAAAATAAACATGGGAAGGTATAAAAAGACAATGCCGAAGGACAAGACATAAAGTTCATGCAAATATAAATTAAACCCTAATGGTCCCAGCATTGTACCTCGGAGCACTCCATATTTAATTACCCTTTTGTCATTGTAAATATATTGAATATTAACTTTTTGCGTTCTGTTTGTAAGGTATGATATTAACAGATTAAAAGGATTACCTCTGATTCCCACATTCACGAGAATATGTAGCAACTATGATTAACAGGTGAGAAATGCTTTGGCAAGGTCGACAAAAAGCGTTATATTTGATTCGCCATTACTCATAGATTTATACATATTCGTTGTTAAACAAACCTCCATCGATTTGTGCTCCCTGAAATCAAGGTGGCTGTTCAAAGAAACATTATGTTTTTGTAAGAAATTATTTATTGTTGTGTCCAATACTCACTGGAAAATGTTGAGAAATTAGAGAAACCGTATAATAACTAGACACCTCGAGTCTATTACCACTCTTAAATAATGGCTACAGTTTCAAATACTTTATTTATTATAAGAAACTGAAAGTCCAAATAAACAATCCACCTTTTCTTTAAATAATTTCATATTTAAAATCACCATATACGGGAGCATTATTGTTTTAAAAGTTATTTATTGTTTTCTCTACTTCATTCCACTTATTTACGATTTTTAGAAAGATCCTTCAAATATCACAAAGTTTTAGTGATTTTTGATAAGAATGCCATGATAAACAAACTAATGTTATGCTTCTATGGTGAGGCGGGTCATTGTCAGTTGCAATATTAATCGCCGATTTGTTACCGTGTATGTTAGCGAAAAATATTGCTGAAAAATGGAAAATTATACGCTGACATATTAATTTTTTTTATTCATGACGATTGCAAAATGCCTCGCCAAAAAAACATAGTATGAATTAATTTATCACGATCTTGCCAAAAATCACTAAAGTTGTTTGATATTTGAAACGGATTTAATTTTAGGCGACCCCCTATTAAATTTCAAAATTCGAAAAAGCTATTTTTTCCTCAAAAACATGTAAAGTAGGGCGATAAAACTTTAATTAAAAGTTGTTGGAAATAAAGAAAAGAATAGACAAAATATGACATGCAGGGTAATCCATTGAAAATAAATAAGTTTCGGACAACTTCCGGTATAACCGGAAATGGAACAAGATCGGTTTACTTCATGCGAAGAGAAAGTCATCGAAAACTCCATTACGAAAATTTGCAGGACTCAAATCCCATTACTTCTCAATATATTCTAATGGACGGTCATCATGAAACACCCTGTATAGAATATGAAATTAAGAGAGAGGTATCAACTACTGAGGCTTGTCATAGAGAGAAAAATACAAGGAAAAAATTAGTGGGAAGACATCAGACCTCATGGTTAAAGAACTTAGAGAGATGGTAAGGTTTCTCATTCGCACATATTTTCAGAGCAGCAGTTTCTAAAATTACATTAGTCATTTAGATCGCCTACCTTCAAAAGGCGAGGCCGATTTAAAAGGAAGAAGCGCAAACCAAAATGAACATATAAAAAAATACAAAAAAGGAAAATGCTCTACTGAAAAAAGAGGAGTAAGTAAAAGGTGCCAAAATGTTAAAATATTTTCATTGTTTCATACATTCAATTGACCTTTAGATATGACAAAATCATAAAGTGCTACCAAATTAAAACGTGCCTTTTGAGGCAGGTTTGTCCAGTTTTCAGTTTTATGAGATTTTCTGGAAAACTATGCATTTTTCCGAGGTACAAAATTAAAATAAAAACTGTGCATTTTCTTTTATTTTCTCCCACAACGTTTTTTGAAGTGAAGTTAGGTAAAGGCATTTTTTATTAAAAAAAATGACCTCCTGCAGAGGTCTGTACGCTAACAAATTTCCAAGATATGGCGTCTCTCGCAATAGTAGCAAATTTTTGCTTAGTTAGGTATAGACATTGACACTGCCCTTTCAAACGAAAGCTGACATCATGTCCGTTAAAATGGTCCCCAGCAGTAGCTGAGAAATAACATCCCAAAATTTTAAACTTGTTACGATTTTTATCTTTCTATCCGCACATTGCGTAATTATATATTTTTGCGTTAAAATCTTTTTTATTCAATAAATAATTAACTTCGTGTTTAATAGTAAAAATAATAATATTTTGAAAAAAAAAAACACTAATTTGGGGTACAGAGGAAAAATAAAATTAATTATTACATTATTTTATAATTTTTTTTGGTTTATTTATTATTGAATGAATAAATTTCATTTATTCTTAAAAGCTGTTTAATCACGAATGAATTTTGTTCAAAGTCAATATTTAATTTAAATATTACCATGCCTTTGTTTGGCTAGCGCAGCCATTGGTGTGTTATTTGAATATAATGTGAAACCAGTGGACACGTTCATCTGCCATTTTTCATACATCTGCTTGACTTACCACTTGCTACATGTGCTTTTTCTTTGGAAAGAAGGTATAAAGGTGGATTGTCAAGACGCGTCAAGAGTGCATGAAAACCAACCTTAACAGTCGCACGAGAAAAAGGTTGGTGAGTCAGTCACTGACCCCACCGTAGTTTATTTGCTATAATTTTTTAAGTTGTAAAAATTTTTAAATAGCATCTTATGACTTTTATATACAATCTTTTAGAAGTGTATTCATGCTAAAATTAACATCATCAGAATTATTGGTGATTGATGAGGAAATTCTTTTATTCCATGGAAGATGCAAATTCCGATTATTTTTTCCAACAAAACCTGGAAAATATAACATTGAAGCTAATGCTATTTGTAATGATGAAAATTATTATTGCAGAACCATGTTGTGGAAAAGTTTCCAATCAACTTAAAGACTATAATAAAGGTCCTGAAGTTGTCAAATGAATCGTAATTTCAGCTAAATTAGAAACCAGCGGACCGACCATGCACAGAAAATTTACTTCGCTTCCGACAACCTCCAAATTACTAGAAAAGAAGCTTACAATAGTTGGCATCATCAAAATTAACAGAAAAGACATTTCACAAGAAATGAGGTAGGCCGCCCTAACAAATGCACCACCCGGCACTGTCTGATTTGCTTTTAGGGAAAACGAGACGCTAGTAAGTTATCTTCAAAAAAAAAAGTTGTTTCTGTCTTTTCCTCACAGCATTATGACATGAAAATTGAGAATGATAAACCAGAAATAATTCTATACTACAACTCAACTAAAGCCGACGTTGATAAGCTTGATAAATGTGTCAAGGCATACATTTGCCGACGCGGAACGCGGAGATGGCCGATGGCGGTCTTTTTTTCAATCTAATTGACATAGTTGCTTATAATACCCACATAATATTTTTAAAATCAAACGAGAAGTGGGCATTTCATAATTCTAAAAGCAAATTGGAACAAAAAGGCTTCCTAAAACAATTAGGAAACAAAATGAGTGCAAAATAAAAATATTTGATTATGAACGCAGACAAGATCCTTCTACCACAAGGGGAACCGTGCGCAAAATTCTACTGGTATTGCAAACCGCCAAGTTGTACAAAAGATTCCCAGAAGAAGGAAGATACGCTATGTGCCCCAGATCAGGTGACCGGAAGTACATGAAATCATGTTCCAAATATATCAAATATGTCTGCCCCCAGACATACAGCCTCTGAAGTGAAAAATATTATTCGAAAATGTACTGAACGTATAATTAGTTCCAACACGTGACTAATTTATTTATTTTCTTATAATTTTATATATTTTTGAGGTAGAATATCTTTGTGATGTAATATTTTCAATTATAATAAACAATGTATTATCTTAAAAAATATGTTTTACATTAATTTTTAATTTATTTGTAAAAGGTTTCCAACCACTTTCCCAAAATTATGGCGTTAGGCGCTGACACCCCACATCCAAGTTAGAAAAAAGCTGGGGTCAGTCGCTGACCCTCCTAATCTATATTCCTTGGTTACACAAATATATTATCGATGCGAATGTCTTATAAATAGTAAGAGAGACAGATGTCCTTTAAAGAGTAAGAGATGAGTAGGGTGGTATTTTTCGGCGAAAATGCAAGTCCTGAAGACTGAATTGATACTAGTTTTTACAAATGGTTTACCATTTGCACTGCAAACTTTGCTTCAAAGAATAGCCTGTGGATGCTCCAAAGGATTCCAAGGGAATTGTGGTTGCAGAAAGTTGGGAATCAATTGCTTGATATCCCGCAAGGAACATATGGACTTAAATTGTGGAAGTATTGATGTACCTGACGTTACTGAAGATGATATTCTCGAAGATACCGACGAAGAAATTGAAAAAATTATGGAAAACAATGAAAATTTCGAATAAAAATAAATGAATTAAAACAGGTATAAAATAATGTGATAATTAATTTTATTTTTCATTGCGTATCCCATATTAATAGCTTTTTTATCAATGAACATTCTAAAATTATTTATTCATTGAATAAAGAAAAATTTTCTCGCTAAAATAAAAAATTACGTATATGTGGGAAAAAAGAAAGTAGAAAATTGAAAATTTTAAGAGGCTAATTCTCGGCTACTATTCATCGTACAGACTTTCGCTAGAGATCACGGGCGTGATGTTAACTTTCTTTCTAAGGGGGCAACATTTATACCTAAATTCATTTCACAAAATAATGGGATATCAAAAAAATACCAAATTTCTAGATGCCCTATGTCGGTTACATTTCATCGCATAGACCTCTGTAGGAGTTCATTTTCATGAACGTAACGTCAGCTTTCTTTTTATGAAGCAACGCTTATTCCTAACTTAACTTGGAAAAAGTTATGGAGAAAATATTTAAAAAAAAATCAAATTTGTTTTTTTATTTGGTTTTTTGGGATGTATATTTTTGAAAAAGAACCTTTTTGGACTTTATGAAGTACTATTCGAAAAGGTATTTCATTACTTACAACTTTATAGACATGCTAGTTCTCAAAAATGCTCCCTCTAATTTGGTAGCACTTTGTGATTTTGTCATATTTAGAGGTGAATTGAATGTATGAAATAATGAAAACATTTTAACGTTTTAGTTTCTTTCTCAAGTGCATGGTAAATAGCAAATGACCTTTTATTGATTTTTTTTATTTTTTAGTGCGTTTTGGTCTTATGACATGCAAGTTTGATTAAAATGTAATTGTCGGACTTGCATTGTCTTTATTTTTATTTATTTTTACGACGTTTCGATTAGGTTGTATCTCTAATCGTTATCAAGTATAAACTGAATGTTTTGTCTTAAGACTAAGAGCTTATATAGGGACTGTGACCATTGAAGTGCAAAGTTTTGCTTCACTGTACACCTCAATGATTTGAAGTTACAAAGTAGTGGTTGCCAAAGATTAGGTATCTCAACACTCGGCTTACTAAAGATTCCATTATTGTTTTTAATGTAAGCTGCTTCTATAAATTTTCTTTTTTTCATGTTGGGTTACATATATATTGCCGCAGCCTCAGACCATTTTATATGATGTTGTTTATCCCAGGCGTGTTCTGCAATACCTGATCTCGACATTTACCTTTTTTGTATATGAGTTTTGTGTTCCTTAATTCTAACTTCTAGTGGTCGTTTGATTTCTCCAATATACATTTCACCACAATTATATGAAACTTTGTAAACACATTCTTTCTTATCGGTAGTTTTTGGTTTTGTTTTTGTTAAATGAGCTCTAAATGTATTTTCTTTATTTAAAGAGATTTATGTTACAACTACTGGCAATTCGTCTTATTTTCTCCGAAGTTCCCTTAATGTACGGAATTATGAAGAAGGAATGTGTTTCTTATTGTCCAGTGTTCGTTGTTTTAAACTTATTTATGGCATCGTCAATTAGTTTTAAAGAATAACCATTCTGTTGTAAATCGGATTTAATATCTGCCGCCTCTTTTTCCAACGAATCAGCATTATTGCATATAGTATAGCGCGATTATAGAGGTTGTGTATAATTCCCCGTTTTGTTACAACAGAATAATTAGAACTATGATTAAGATATTGTCCAGTATGTGCTGGCTTTCTGTATACTGAAGTTTTAATAGTGTCATTTGAACGGCTCACCATGACATCTAGTTTTAATATAGTATGTAAGTTTGTTTTAGAACACTAAAAAGTATTTTTATTTCTTTTTTCCCCGGTTTTTGTCCTCATTTATCTCCACTTGGTCCTCTGTTTGTTTATTGTATATTTTATTTTATTGTTCGTTTTCACTATCTTTATGTTATGTTAGAAAGCACTTTATAAAATCCAAAGCAATAAATGAATTGAAATTAAATTTAACACACCAATAGACCTGGTTATTGCTCGCTACTGCATAGTAAGTTGTTTCTATTATAGCTAGGTAGACTTTTTTTCTGGTATCAATCACATAAGGATAATACATTTACGAAAAATGTTATTTTTTGGAAATTCGTATCTCAAACATTTGATAAAGTTTCCTGTTAAGGAAACTCATAGAATGCCGAATGGAAATAAAAAGTGTATTTCTTCCAAAAAGGATCCTAATCCAACTTTTGGGTAAATTGATCCGTCCTTTCTTTAATAACGTTGTAAGTTTCGTATAAACTATATAAGAATAAATTGCATTACGGGGTAAATACTAGAAAAAATAAGGACAGATATATAAAGATTTTTGAACTAAAATTACTATGTTCTAAAATGCGTCAATGTACCTGAATGCGGAGTTATTTTAAAACTAAAGCTAAAGGTTTGTTTTAGACCTAAAATAAAACGTTTAACTTTGGTAAACTGTGGGAAAGTCACAAGCTGACATTTAAAGTAATGGAGTTTCCGCACGCATAAAGGATAAAAGCAAAGTTTATTTTTAAGCTTTATAGGATCCAATGTTTAGAAAATGATTTATTATTTGACTTATTAAAATTTCAAATAATTTTTTTTAAATCGAAAACTAATAAGTATAGTCTATTTCAATTTATTTGTTTAAATTAATAAGGTATAAAAAACAACTTATTATACTACCGGGCTTAATAGAATAAAATGTTAACCTGCCGAAATTAAAATAGAGTTATTATTTAAATATAGTCAGGGAGCACAGTGAGTTTCTGGGGCCTGATAATTTGTTATAAACAAAAAATTGATAATAGCTAAAAAATTGTTTTTCTGTAAAATAAAAATATTATCTTTTCCCTAGACCGATACTCAGTAAAGGTCTATCTTGCGATTTTTCCGCCCGACGCGTCGTTTTTCAGTTAAAAATCATTTAAAAATGACATTTTTGCCACTTTTCAATATGATTAACTTTCGATTAAATAAATATTGCTAGTTCGAATCAAGAACTATAAGCTGGGATTCATCGCAATGAAAAAAATGTAATGTTGCGTTTTATCAATCATAACGTACGCGCCGTGGATGATGGGAAGTAGTACAGGCGCTCACCTAATGCACATAATCCATTATAGCTTTTGCTTATCAGTGCAGTAACATTCTAAATATATTGGAACCCCTTTTCACTGGCTGGAGTAGCCGACAAGGAACCCAATGCGTACGGCAACTCTTATCTGTGGAGGTAAGAGTCGTGGGTTCTATTCTTACGTGTTCAAAATTTCTTTTAATAAGGGCGCCACTCTGGTTTTAAGTTTAAAACAGGAAAACCTAACTATACAGTATTAGGTTGGAAACTCAAATAAAACACTAATTCTTGCTACGTAACTTAAGCTCTATTTAGATGAATTTTTATTTAAAACCTCAATACAAAGTTAATTAGAGTTAGAGTGTTAGGTTATATACAGTGTGACAAGTAAAGTCCGCATCATATGGGATTTTTTTTAATTAATAGCTTTATTCAAAATTTGACTTTAGTATCAATTTTTGCTTCGATCGAGATGAAAATTAACCAAAAAAATAATAGTCACGTGATTAGCATTATCTGTCAAATTTTATTTTTTTTCAAAAAAAATCAAAAGTGGAATGATATCTCAAAATATCGAATAAAGTTGTTAAAAATCGTTTTTCTAAATGCAATTTTTAGCCCATACGCAAAACTTTAGCTGTATGTTATAATTTAGACTTTTTGCCCATTGTTTCTAAATAGCCCCACTATTGCAAAATCAAACTCAACGCAACCTACATTAAACTTCTTAGTTTTGACAATAATGTGTGTTTTTCTGCAAAATCCAAATAGGACTATTAAAATTGGATCACATGTGATGCAAAGTTTATTTGTTTTTGACCCTGTATAAGATAACTTCATAATATAACTATTTTTTAAAACGTAGTTTGTGTCCAAAAGTTATACACATTATAATTAAGACAAACAAGTACTCCGTATCATCAGTAAAATCTGCATTAGGTGGAAAATACATTTTTATTTAACTCTGTGTAAAGTTTATCTAGTTTCAACGATTTAATTTAAAACTCCATTATTAAAATTTGTCATGAAGCTATGTTATTCATAAAGGTAAAATAGTCTTTTGTTATTTAGGTGCAGTTTCCAAAAAAATTAATTAGTGTTGTACATTACGATGATGTACCAAAAACAGTTTGGTCGTAAAATAAATGATAAAAGAGATCATCAAGCCCTTGCTTTAATAATGACAGACAAATTGCTTTCTGTTTGTCATAGTGGCTTTTAATTAATACTGCGTATTAAATAAAAAAAAAAGCTAACTTTACAGGAAAAAATTGAAATTGTATTAATAATGTAGTAGAAACACAAGTCATCGTGTAGCTGCCAACATTTTTAATGAAAAGCATTCAGGCAAAAATGTGCAACAATCTGTGACTAGGATTGTGGTGAAATTTAAATCAACTGGATCGATGGAAAGTTCATTTAAAAAACCACACAATTCTATAAAACATACTAAAGAAGTTCAACTAAATGTGTACATAGATATTGTGAAACATGGTCAAACTAGTATTAGACATGTTTCTTGCAGAAGTGACGTTGAAAAGGAGAGTGTAAGGAACATTTTGCACAAAACTAAATTTAAACCTTATAAACCAAAATTTATAAATACTCTTACGGAACAAGATTTGACAGTTAATGCTGATCACATGACTACTATTTTTTGATTAATTTAATCTCGATCGAAGAAGAAATTGTTGCGAAAATCAAATTTTGAATAAAGCTATTAATAAAAGAAACCCCATATAATGGTCACAGTATATATATATATATATATATATATATATATATATATATATATATATATATATATATATATATATTATACGAAATCAGCCTCCCTGGGTAAGATTATTAATGATTACAAGGGGGTATCATTTAATATAAATTTTGTAAGCTTCTAAATCGCTTATCCAGATAGCCTCATAATGAGAGCTTAATAACGGATGGTTAAGAAGGCTGAAAGTCCTTAAAAACGGCTTCAAACTGACACGCGGCTGACTTTTTCCCCCAAAAATGGCAAGCAAAAAAGCCATTAACTGTATCGGCCATGCGTTGCCCACTCTCGCTCTACTAAGAATCTTAAGAAATGTACAGGGACAATGCACTAAAGAAGCCCGGATATAGGCTCCCCAAAATAAATACTGCAGCGGCGTAAGAACAATATAAAATTTCTTGCTAGAAAAACTCACCTCTAAAAGAGCTTCGGCCTCCAAATGGAGAATTAGAATATGGCACTTTAAACCTGCTAAGGGCCAAACGATAATATCTGTTTTAACTCATGGCAATTTTTCCTGCCAATTTCTGCACCTCATCGAGCTATACCTATCATGAGAGTAAGCCCGTAATACAACAATGCTCTCTCTTTCACCACAGAACGGCTCCAGAACAAACAACAAATCGGTGATATTGCCTACTTTTAATATCCATCATAAAAATATTAAAGCGCTTCGTTGATGATTACGTTGATATTCATTCTTGAATATACTGTTAAAAATCACCTTAAATTTAATGCAAATTTAATGTCTATTATAATTTAAATTTACTGATTTTTTTATCAAAAATTGTGAATAGTTTATATTTACTTTGAATTGAAAACAATCCGTTAAAATATCAGTTGGTTTTACATTAAATTTGATTAAATGGTATCTTAAATTTCTATAAAGTAACTGCAAAGATATTTCAATTTCTGTGCAATAAAATTAATTCACATATACCATAATACTAAAGGAATTTACATTATTATTCAATATATATTGCATGAAATTCCGGGAGAAGGCGCAACTTGTATATAACTTTTTGTTTAGTATGATATAAGTTGCTTAAGGAACTGAATTTTCTTATGGTGAGGTGTAAATATCTGCAGTGTGCTGACGGGAACCAGTAAGTTCCAAACCGGTCTAAATGGCGGACACTACCTATGGGAAAATGTTCACCTTTTGCTAGTAGTTTGAGAATTTTTCGATTTCATATTAATGTTTGTGCATTAAATATATGATAACATATCTTAAATTTAGTGAACACTGGCTGTATATTTATGTACATTGTCACCTTAGTAATGATTATGTTTTAAATTTAATGTATGATTACATTAAATTTAATGGAATAAAATAATTTAGATTAATACAAATTATTAAATTTAATGCATTTCATTAAAATCAACTTGAAATTTGTTCCAGTACAATCGATAAATAAAATTTTTATAAAAAAAAATTGCGTCAACTTCTAAAAAAGCGCTAAAAAGCGAAAAATGGCAATATGGATTTTTATATGCAATTAAATTTTTTGTATTCGGCGGCATATTATTACTAACCGAAACAAATAACTAGTAATACGAGATACATAACAAGATGCGGCAAGAAAACAACTACAAATAAATCAACTAAACCCATTAAATACCTTAAAAATTGCATAAAAATATCTCCATCAAAAATTTTGCTTGAAAAAAGAAATAATAAATAAATAAATAAACATTTAAAAGTTTCCTTTCTCAAAAATAGGATCAAAGAAGCAATTAATGTTCAGAAATAAATTAAGGACAATAAACGAGTAAATGGTCAGTTGTTTGATTTCAGAAGTGTGAAATTTTTAAGAAATAAAAATTACACAAAAGACGCAAAATTTTTAGAAATTATTGAAATCCATCCAAGCAAACTCTTAATGCTTAGGTTAGGACCGAGTAAATTTTCTATCAAAATTCACTATTAACTTATACATTTTATAAACCTCTTAGAGTCACTTTTAATTCATTATTAATCATAAATGACCATTCGAAGCTGATTGCCTTTACGAATTCAAGCAGCCTCGTTAACTGAACTTGTCTAATGGCTTTGTTTCCAAAATTGTATCTTCAAAATGCCTTTGGCTCATTCCTTTGAGTGCTGGGCACTCTCTGAGGATATGATCAATGGTTTCATATTACTCCATATACCATCTGCACATTGTGTTATCTATGACACCAATATTATGAAGATGGCCCCTCAAGTGACAATGTCCTGGTAGCAGTCCCAATACAATTCACAGCTCTTTCCTTTCTAAGGAGAGAAGCTCCTTAGTAAGCCTTGCGCTAGGGTCAGTTATATGTTCTTCTGCACACCTTATTCCAGGAGCTCCGCTCCACGATCCAGTAAATTTACTTTCCAGCAATAATTTTAGTTCTCTTTTATCAACACCAACTGCGACAGGCAGAATAGGTTGAGATCCACATGGTTCAATTGCAGATCCCATCCTTGACAGACGATCCGCTTCCTCATTCCCGGTGTGTACCTAAGTGATCAGACAAGTCCGATTTTTCAGCCGCTCCTTGTCCTTGTACTGAACACAGTACATCCTTGCACTCAGACACCAGTCATGAATTTACGACACTAGACTTCAATATCATTATCACAGCCGTACTATCTGAGCATGTTTATTATTCTATTCTTATTCATGTCCCTCTCATAGATATGGCCACACTGTAGAATCCTTGTCGGGAGACCTCGTATTTAATTGACAACACAATTGAACCAATTGAGTAAATTCCTACTGACGTGACAAAAAGTAATTTTTTCATACGTTAGCGCTCAGATCTACTAGAGAAACAAGCAGTAAAAATAGAACATAATCTGCTAGGGAATTCATGCGTTGCCTCACACAACGAATATTGCACAATGCCTTTATATTCCATCCAGTTGGTGACCAACACAGCTCCTGCATAGACCCCGGCAGCGAATCTGTGTGTGAGCTAGGGTATAACGAGTATACTTTAATATATTAAAATAATACAGATACATTCTAAAAAGAATTGAACACAATTTTTAAATTTCTGAACTAATAATTCCAACCGTAACTAGAGTAAAAAATTGGCAAGAAATTTTCTAACTTTTGATATTATTATTGTTTTGAAACCTTTAGCAGTTATTTCAGCAGAAATCCTATATTTCACAACTTTTCTGCTTACAAATATTCAATACTTTAAAAGTGTAAAAAGGCTATAGCAAGCAATAAATAGAATGCAGTATGAACTTTAGCAAAGTTGTAACGACACGAGAAGTAGATTTTTCCAAGGATTCCTGGCTTGCAATTTTCTCACGAGTAATTGTATAAAACTAGAGCAAAGCAATGAGTTGTAGTAAGCAGAGAAGTATTTCCAGTGAGATATTTCTATTTTGCAGATAATCGCAAAATTTAGTTCCTTTTAATAAATGTTTCCGGATTTTTCTTTCACGCAACAGTTAGAAATTTGATATCAACAATTGGCTCAATACTTCTTTATGAAAAAATTTTCAAATTCATTAATTAGTTACGTAGACTGACATATTTATTAAATTGTTATTAATATCAAATATTCTTATTCTTAAAATTTATAAATAAAATGAATAGGTATCAAAAAGTTGCATACCCAATAGACTTGGTAATGCTCACTCAAGATAGAAGTTCCGCCTGTATTTAAATTACTAAATCTATTTATTAAATGACACTGGAATGGACTCAAGTGTTGAAAAATGCAAAAAATGTCGATAAATTAAACGAGGTTAAATGAAATCAGTTAAATCGGATCCAATTTTCACGATCGAGAAAATCGATGAATCCAATAAAAAGTGTGATTTTTGTACTTCAAGGTTTCGTCTTTAAATTTTGATCTTGGGAAAGAAAATATTCTTTATCACAGACTATTGAAGAAAAATTGCTTGTTACAAACATCTGTTTTTTAATTAAATATATATTAAATACGTGTAAGAAGTTCATAGTTAAGTATTTTTGACTAATAAATATGAATGATTATAATTATTTTAAAATAAAATATTTACTCCAGCATGGAGTTTCTCAAATATGGTGCCGTGCGACCTCTTTATGTTCCTTAAAGTTTAAAGACCTTTAAAGACAAAAATAAATTTGCCGTTTGAAATTAAGTCTATACCACCAAGTGTATACACGGGAGAATTTAAAGATGTTGGCATATGTGTATTACCTCAAATGCGGAGTACTTTTAAGTGAATAAAATAAATATTAGTGAATAAGTTACGTTAGTAAGTTAGTTATTTCTTTTTTCTTAGGTTTATTGTCAGAGAACAAATCAAATAATCAAAAGCTGTTTCATTATTTTAGCTTTATCAGAATATTATTTAATACTTTCAAGATAACCTTTTTTTATTGTTATTATGCTAATATGCACAACATAAAAACATCCTAGGCAACTACGGTCTGCACCGCAAAGTTGACAGAAAAGAAATTTTTAATTCAAAAATCTATCGCCAAGTTATATCTGTATCATTTGGATGAATCTGTTTAAATTAATTGTATCTCTGTCATGCGGGCTACCACAGCATTTTGAAGAACAGTCATGTATAACCTCGAAAAATTAGTTCAATATGTGACATAGTATTTTTAAATTATTAGAATTTGGCATGTTGAGGGAGGTCTATTTGTGTGTAAATCTAACATCTCACCATCATTTCTCGACAAAACTTGGCTAAATAGGAATCCAAGTTCTGTAGAAAGCATGACAAACAGGATGTCTGGGAAAGATACCGGTGGATCCCACTGATGAGTCCACCACCGGTATTGGGACGAAACATCCATCCATTTTCGGTGGACGAAAATTAGATCGCTAGTCATATGTCCTTTCTATCAGTGGCATGACAATTTGCGACATGGGGACCTTGACAGGACGGCGGATATACGACAAACGTCTAACACCGCTCATGATGCGGATATAGGACAAATATCAAAAACCGCTTAAAGGCTTTAATTAAGCCCGGCCTGACCTTTGGAAAACCATCGAGGATGTTCGTTTTACATTATTTCTCAGGCATATGCTTTTGTACGGCTTGGACTTCCTATCGTAGTCAAAGTTGGGTAAGCAGATGCCTTGCACATTGTGAAACCTAATATCTCACCATTATTTGCCGACAAAACTTGGCTAAATAGGAATCCAAGTTTTGTAGAAAGCATGACAAACAGGATGTCTAGGAAAGATACCGGTGGATCCCACTGATGAGTCCACCACCGGTATCGGGACGAAACATCCATCCATTTTCGGTGGTCGAAAATTAGATCGCTAGTCATATGTCCTTTCCATCAGGGGCATGACTATTATTTGCGACAATATATATATATATATATATATATATATATATATATATATATATATATATATATATATATATATATATATAAATTAAAATAGAAAATTATTGGCTGTTCGGACACGGATTCTTACTAAATATTACTCTCGTATTAAAAAGTGCAGAGACCTCCAAAACAATGGATAAGCTACGGGTGTGGAAATGACGACAGCGCTGATCACTCGACGAATCTCCCAATAATATAACACCCACGTACAATGTTCTATAAAACTGCCCTGTTATATCGAGACGAAAAAATTGAAAAATAAATCTATCAAGCTCGATGGACAAAATATGCCACCCAAAAGATAGAGCGGGCTTTCGCAGTTTAAGCAAGTATCACAGTATCAAAATAATTTTCGACACACATGGATTGCTGGCAAATATTAATTTCGTATTAAAAAATACGGATAACTTCAAGAATTGGAAAAAGTGCGCTGTTTCGTCCCTATTTGGGACTTATCAGACCATTGCATCAGTTATAATTCGTCTCGCTCTATTTACCATTTTCAAGCCGAGAAAATACAAAGTAAAAAGTGACAGCAACATCTTGACTTAAAGATACAAAATGAACACCGATTAACAATGTTGTATAAAACCTCTATGTGGTGGTGCGAAATTAAAATAAAAGTAGAAATCTATCAAACTTGATACACAAAACATGCGACTCAAAAGACAGAGGTCGCATCATTTGGCATTCAAGCTTACCGCCGGCTTTCACAGTTTAAGCAAATATCGCGCCAAAGATGGGTTCTACGGAAAGAAATGATCTGATGAGTCCCGATAGAGGACAAAACATCTCTGTAGTCATTTTCCATGTCCGAAGCTTCTACATTGTCTTTAACTTCTCCGCACTTTTTAATATGATAATAACTTATAAGAATCTGAATCCGTATAGCCGAGAAATTTCTATTTTAATTAAATGTTATATCGATAATAACTTATCTCCTTTTATAGATTTGTTGGCTTAAAAAACGCGCTGCGCTCTCAAGGGGAGATCGTCGGTGCCATATCCGTTTAAACTGAGAAAGCCATTAGCTTGACTGCCAATGCCAAATAATGCGATCTCTATCCTAACTGCACCATGCTTCATATATCAAGTTTAATAGATTTATATTTTTATTTTACTGTTGCGCCACGATATGACGGTTTTATACAACATTGTTACTTGGTGTTGCTCTTGTGTTATTACGTGATGGATTGTATCAGATGCAATGCTTTGATAAGTCTAAAATGAAGACAAAACAGCACTGTGATCATTTTTCGCATATATATGTATATATATATATATATATATATATATATATATATATATATATATATATATATATATATATATATATATATATATATATATATATATATATATATATATATACATATTCTCTCTGTATAATTGCTGGTCTCTGTAATAACAATTGCAACATTTTCGAACTACGAAACTTAAAATTTAGAAATGTGAATTTAGTGTGCACGTGATAACGACATGGAGCATTTTCATGAAAATTTGTACTCATAGTTACAAAGTAGAATTTCAACTTGGTGAATAAATATTCACAGAAACTTAATGACAAAATTTCATGTATCAACAGGCTGAAAAAGTTTCTTACTACATTCAAAACCTACATGTGTTTATTCTTCGAAAATACTGCATTTTAATTAGCCAAGTATTAAAATGTTTCTCTTGTAAAGTAAATATTATATTTTTTACTTCAAGAGATTGTGGGGTGAATGAGATGCCCAAAACGTGATAATTGGCTTGTTGAGTGTATTCAAATAAAAATATAATTTTGCCGCGAAACGGTATTTTCCACAATAGAAATCCTAAAAAAACACAATATTTTTCTTTATTTTTAAGGAATTTTATATCTATTTCATAATAAAGATGTAGTTAAATCACTCGTGACTAGAAGTAATCATGATCACACCTAATGACAAGTAAATGCATATTCAAAAGAACATGAAATTATCAGTTTTACTTTTTCCATTCTGATCATTTGATAATTACTCTAAAGAATACTGACAACGTCATCGCTGTCAAGGACTACGTTGCCTAATTAATATTTTAATGATATTTTCATGTAATTTCTTCGAAATTACGAAAACGATTTTATAAAATTTTCTCATGATTGGAAGTAGATTTATTAAGGCAAATAATTTGAATTTGCCGAGAACTGATTGTTTTATCGTGATCAATTTCTTCGCAATAAACAGTAACGTCTGCCCTGCTGAATTTAGAAATGTGATGAAAGTATTTATAAATTCAAAACTAAAATAAAACAAGTAACGCCAAATCATTGCAGGCTAGCTGAAGTCACATTTTCCTATTATTTTCCAAAAATGGAACACTTTTCTAAAAATAGTCAACATCCCAATTGTGACATAGAATCTAGCTGTATTATCTTCACTAAACAGGGCACCGGTATCAACAAACTAGACAAGGACTAACAATATATCAGCTACAAAGTTAAATATCTTATCTTAAAAGACTAATAATTTTGGGACATGGCAATCTAAAATATGGTTAACCACCCTTTAATAAAATTTCTCTGTGTGACATAATTAAATCAGCTGGCTTAAAGGACACAGTATTTTGTATATTTACCAAAGCTCCTTAAATCAAGTTTAAAACTCATCATTTGTAGATCATAAACAGGCCAAGGTTAAATAAAGTAAAGCACGAACTGCAGCTGTAACAATACTCGAAATAAAGTTATGTTGAGACTTTAAGCCCCGCTATTTCGGCACGTATAACCCTAAATAAATTAGTTTACGACACCAAAGGTCCCAATTTCTATAGACTGAGATTGTCCTTTTGTAAGAAAGTGTGCAACTTTTATGTTAGTAGAGAATGCTATTGTATTACGTAACATAAACAATATGGGCACAATGGCTGGTGCGAATAGAGGAAAATCGAGTAACAGTTTTTCTTTTTTCTATATTAATAGATTTATGACAGATGAAGATTTGGCATAAGCTTCCGTGTTTCTTTGAAAGGAATTTGTCAAGTGGTCATTACCATATTTGACCCATTTACTCGCAACTGATATGTAAGCAAAACACTTCTTAGATTTTCGTAGGTTTTAATTTTCTACAATGAATTTCCGCAGGCAGATTTTTTCCATTACCCAAAAAACATCTCCGAGGCGAAATTTAAAAAATATGTGAAAAAAAATATATTTTTTCCGTTCCGTTCATCAAACCCTATCATTACCTAGGTCCTAAAAAAATAAATGTTTTATATCGCATTTTTTATTTAATCGCATTATTCGCGATTTGGTTTAACAGCTGAATTACGTCCACTAGTTAAAGAGAACTTTTTAAAAAATGGTAAATTTTAGTCTTGCCTCTTTTTTTTTATCCGATTTAGTGGGACAACATTGAATTATTCCTCAAAAAACAAATAGATGTGTAATATAATAATTTTTATTTAGTCATATCATTTGTCATACATAAACCTCTAAAGTTGATTACACCTGTCACCCTATTCTAAGAGGGTGACTGCACCAGGTAAGACAACTTCATTTCGTTATAATAGGTAGTATAGTAGAGTAGGCCATATGGGACTCCTTGATATGAAACCGCGGAGTTTTAAGATGTTTGTTTCCTTATTTCTATGAGGTTTATTTGTGCAGCAATTGTTTCAGCCTGTTTTTTTATTTTCTATTTTTTTTAACTTTAGATTTTGTTTATTGTCTATATATGCGTAGAGTTGGGCTCTGTACACTGCGATCTGATAGATCTATTTTTCTTTCCTACTGCTGCTAAGTCGTAAGAGTTACCTTAAGGGCTAGAGCAGATCCTCCAGTCATATTTCCTCCAGGAACCTTAGAATTTTGGATGACTTCAAGGTGGATAGCTCTCCTTCTTCGATTTAGTGTGAGGTTTAGGATTACTTCCACGGCTGCTGTTTTCATTGTCCCATTTATACATATACAGACCAGTCTTTGAACTTTCGAGAGGTTAGCTCTCGTACTAGCCAGACTGGATCTTTTGCTCCAGATCACTGTCCTGTATGTGATGATTGTTCTCATTATTGCAGTTTACATTCACCGCAGGATTTTTGGGTTTGTATCCCACTTTTTACCCGCAAAGATTCTATATACCATCAAGGCTTTTACAACCTTGTTTTAATACTTTTTTTCGTGCTTATTCCAGAGGAGTTCGTTATCTAGGGTTAGTCCCAGATTTTTAACCTTTCACTTACACTCAATAACGCGACCATCGATTTTGATGGTTTTCAGATTGTGGTATCTTCTCCTTGTGAAGGCTACTAGGGTGGTTTTGGATGGGTTGATGTTTAGTCCCATCATCTGACATCATTCTCTAGAGTATTCAAGCCCTCTCTGAACTATGTCACAGAGAGTATTCTAGAATTTGCCCCTTGCGATCACGGCCACGTCATCGGCATAGCCCTGACATGATATGCCGAGGTGAGTCAGATCACAAAGGAGTCGGTCTACAATTAAGGTCCACATAAGTGGAGAGGCTGCTCTCCTGGTGATATAGAGGGCGGTAGTGTCTTATCCTATATCTGTCTTTACTTTTCTAGTGGTGAGAAGTCGTGCTGTCCGTTTAGATATCATTTCGTCCACTCCCCTGTCGTCGAGTGCTCTTTTGACTGCCTCATGTGGAGTGTTGTCAACAGCTCCTTCTATACCAAGGAAGGCACATATTACAGTTTACTTCCTGTTCAATGCTTCTTGAATCTTATCTATTCAGTCCAGCTTGCGTAGACCCACCCCCTTGATACGCATATTCATGAGGATGCAGTGGCGCCTGTTTAAGAATTTCTGTTCTGATATAATTATCTACTGCTTTCTCCATTGTTTTTAAAATAAACGATGTGGAACTGATGGGTCGCAGTGATTTAGGGTGTGTAATGTAATTTTTCCCCACTTTCGGAATGAAGATGACTCTGGTCTTTCTCCATATTTTTGGTTTTTTATATTAAATTATCTCTTAATTTGGTTTAGGCATCCCAACGTGAAATCTTCCTGGGCTCTCCTTAGTTTTAGAATGGAAGGGTTTAAAAATCTATAAAAATTAATAATAATTTATTCAAAGGCAGACTTGTAAGAAAATTACCGAAAATACTTTTTTTTTGTATTTGTCATTAATTTTTTATATTTGTCAATGATTTTTTAGGAATTGTACAGGATGGGAAAGAACAACTTGCTTATTTGAACTTGACGCACTGGACTGATGGTTGCTTCGAGTTGGGTGGGATAAGTACATTCGAGAGAGCGGGGCGTAAAGTTGAAGCTCTGCTTGATTTACTTAGCATCATGATCTCGAGGCATACTTCTCTAACAGTCGATCAATCATCACCATGGAACGTGCATTCCGTACCCATTTCAATATTGCGCCCCGTGCTTTTGTCTGTTGCTATCAATCCATTGTTTTAAGAGTAAACAACTTCACGTAAACAACTGGTGATGTGAAGACAAAAACCTTGCCTTTCTCGAACAGCAAGGTCATCTCAAAACATTAACGCGGTAAGGCTTTCTGTTTTGCGATTCCCCCATCGCTCTGCCCGCAGACATGCAGTTGCTCTTGGGCTGTTTACTCATTCTGTGAAGCGAATCCTTCATGAAGAACTAAAATTTAATCACTATAAGTTAGCGGTTGTAGGGTGGGAACATAATTCACGCGATTTTGTTTCTCGAGAAAAGCATGTGAGTGTCTCTAGACATGCCTCACGACACACTTATTTTCTTGAGTGATGAGAGTCTCTTTTATCTTTCAGGATTTATAAATAAGCACAATATGCACTATAGGAGCCCTATAGCTCCAGATAACTTCATCAGCGTTCCTTACATTCACAACGTGTAACTATTTGGTGTGGATTATCCCGAGTTGGAATAATTGGGAAGTTTCGATGAATTCTGATTATGATGTCCACATGATTCGGGGGTTTTTCCTGCCAATATTCAACGAGTATGGTTCCAACAGGAAGATGACACGACACACACAGACACAAGATGCTTCATCTTCTTGACGGACGATCTGCACTGGCCAGAACGGTTGCCTGATCTAGCTCCCTGCGACTATTTTTTATAAAGCAATCTAAAATCAGTTGTTTACAGCGATCGTCCTAGGATCCTGCCTCACCTGAAGAATAAGATTCGTCAAGCTATCGTCAACATATTTGTCTATATTTCCAATAGTTTTCTCAGAAATTGTTATTAGACAAAGAATGATCGATTTTTACCTCTGCATTGCCACTTTTACGGCAGTACAAACCAATTGTATTTTATTTTATATTAAGTATAAAACCAATTAGCACTTTGCCACTCTACACAATTCTCCTTCGTACATTTTTCAATAGTAAGAAAATCAACATTTCTAATATTAATAAGAATAAAACGTAATCTTAATACTTAGTACTTATTTATTATAAAAATCTGAAAATGTCTTCTGAATAGGTGACTATGATTTATTTTTCTACGGTACTTTAAGTATGTGTCTGTTTCAAAGTTTCGTGACAGCAAAATTTAATAAATATAATATACATTATTGGAGAATACTTTGGGAAATGCGTTTTGGCGTCAGGAATGATCTCAAAAGTTACCAAATAATTGACATCCCAACAATAAAATATTACATGAATGCAACGATTCGATCGTAGTGTAAGCGAAGCGTACGACAAGAAAATCAGAACAAAAAGAGTTTTAAATTAAGTGATCGAATCTGCAATCGCCTTGGAAGTTGTCGAAAATTTGAAAATAAGTATAAGTGATTTAGGTATGGATTTAGTAATAAATAAATCATCCAGAGGAAGATGTCTGAAGCAAAATAAATTTCATCCCTATCATATCCGGCTATATCAAGAACTTACCGAAAACTATTTTGAGAAAAGAATATCGTTTCGTGGATGTGCACAAAATCGTGAAGTAGGAAATGAGGATTTTTAAAAATGTATGCTATGTATACATTGTGCAGAAATGGTTTTGTGAACAGACATAACTTTCATTTTTACGATACCCACAATCCCATGCAGTTCATGCCAGTAATTATCTACACAAACGAAATACCGATATTTGAGGTAGAGTCATGCATAATTTTGATAGTCACGTAACCGGAGAAGTTTTTTAAATTTCTGATAAACGATTTTCTACGCTTGGCCCAATATTTTTTCGGCTGATGGAGATGTGGATACAAATGGATGGTGTACCAGCTCACTTTAGCGCAAATATCAGGGAACCTAACTCGCATCAATTTCCTAAAAGGTGAATTGAAATGTAAAGTTTGTTTTAGTAAATAATTAGCTTTTAATAAATTTTACACTTCTAGGGCCCACTCTATAGCTTCCTAAATAGCTGAACTTAATAATGCTGGATTTCGTCATGTAACTATAACTACAGAAGGCATGGTGGAGCGAATACGACAGTCAATCAGACGTATCACTCATTCTATGCCTTAGTTATCAAATCTTCTGTACACAGAGTTGATCTGGGTTGGTAGAAAAATGGTAGGCTTTTAAAGCACTTGCTGCATTAGAGAATTTTTTCAATTCACAATAATTTTTTTTAAGTTCACTTAAAACCTTAAACTGATATTTTAGTTGCACGGAAAGTAATTCTTCACTCGTAATCGTTCCTGTTAATAACTAAACATATCATGGAAAATATGTATTTTGTTTGATGCTTTTTAGTGCGGATTTTTTTGTATTTTAAGATGCTTACTGAACAGTCTTTCAGTATTAGTTTCGAATCTTCCATGGTCGCCAAAATTGTTTTTAATTCAATACCTTTATTCAAAATCTCTTTCGTTTTGGTTCCCATTTTGTGGAAACAAAGAAAAAGCAGTTCCAAAGATATTACTCAAATTCATAAAATAAATTTTATTACTTTTCTAATTTTATTTGCAATTGTTCATCGCTAAAATTTAAAATTTTGTTAATTACATGATAAAAGGTGTAATTAATTTAATATGTACAGGGTGAGTCAACGATTGGATGAAGTAGGTTTGTGCCTTTTCGGTGAAATTTACAAAGAAACTATATCTATTATTTGATACAGTTTATTTTTACGCAGATTTTAAAAATATTTAGGACTCTACAGGGTGAGCCAAAAAACTAGGACAGCATAAAGTTGTATTTTTTAAATAGAACACCCTATATACGAATCGTATTTTCGATTTAGCTTATAATTTTAAATCTTTTTTATTAAAGGTTTACTATAACGAAACTTTATAGTTTCTGAGATAATTAAGTTTAAAGAAAAAAAGTCACATTTTCAAGCATCAATTCAATCCTAAATAACGTTTTCAATTTTGTGACAAATAAATTCAAATTTGGAATTTATTAAGGCCAAGGATAAGTTAACATAATTTTTACCTAATATTTGCAATAAAAGCTACAGGGTGTTGAACACATCGGCGCAAATTGGAACAAGTTTAAATGAATAAATATCTTTTTTTTTAAATGGTACACCCTGTATATTTTCATGTTATTTAATAGAGTAATAAAAACCCTAAAAGTTTTGTTCAATATATCCTATACCTATTTATAATAGTTTTTGAGATATTTCAGTTTTTCTTATTTTCCATACTTTTCTATAGAAATAGTCTTCATTATCATTGTAGCCATGGCAAAAACAATGTAAAAGAACATTTTTCTGTGTGTCAAATTTATAACCGCAATCGCTTCTTTTGGTTTTTATGTAGTGTAGTTTGGTTTTTTTTGCATTCATCTTATATTGTAAAATGAATTTTCCAAAGAATGAGTTAATAGGTATGAATTATACAATAGGAGAGGCTCAAAAAAATTGCCTTCTTGCTCAAAGAATTTACAAAATGAAGTATCCTGATCGACGCCAGCCTAATACCCATACTTTTCAAAACTTAATGCAAAGATCTGATTCTTCTGGTACTGTTGATTATCCAAAACGTAAAGTGGTCAACAAACCAGTAACTAATGAAGAAAAAGAACTACAAGTGTTGTTGTCAGTTAGCAGCATTATGTGAAACATCACCATCCACCGCTAATCGTACTACCAAGAAATATAGGTATCATCCATATCACATGGAATTATACCAAGAATTGCATGGACAGGATTTTAAAAGTCGTGTAAACTTTTGTCGTACAATAAATGCGGAGATTCAATTAAATCCAAATTTATTATGCAAGGTAATGTTTAGTGATGAAGCTACTTTTAGAAGTAACGGTGGACCAACGATATCCGCAAAAATGGATTGGACGTGGGGGTTTCATTGAGTGGACACCAAGGTCTTGTGACATCACCCCATTAAATTTCTTCCTATGAGGTTATATTAAAAATAAGGTGTATGTTAATCCACCAACAACAGTGGAAGATATGCGAAACAGGATTAGGGATACCTGTAGAACAATAACGCCACTAATTTTGTCCAGGGTCCGAGAAAATCTGCAAAAAAGACTAAATTTGTGCATTGCACAAGAGGGTCGTTTATTCGAACACTTATTAAAAAGAAATAATTAATCTCAGTATTTAATAGGTAATTTTTTTGTTTCAATTTAGTATAAAAGTAAATATGTATTTGCCTTGTCGTTATTGTCGTGTTAATTTTTTCACATTATGTTTAATTAAACTATTGCCATTGTAATATAACGAATAATGTATTTCATCATATTTAACCACATTCTGTTTGTTTCTGTAGTTTCTTTTTATTATTTTACATGGCTACTATGATAATGAAGACTATTTCTGTAAAAAAGTATGGAAAATAAGAAAAACTGAAATATCTCAAAAACTATTATAAATAGGTATAGGATATATTGAACAAAACTTTTAGGGTTTTTATTACTCTATTAAATAACATGAAAATATACAGGGTGTACCATTTAAAAAAAAAAAGGTATTTATTCATTTAAACTTGTTCAAATTTGAGCTGTAGCTTTTATTACAAATATTAGGTAAAAGCTTATGTTAATTTATCCTTGGCCTTGCTAAATTCCAAATTTGAATATATTTGTCACAAAATTGAAAACGTTATTTAGGATTGAATTGATGCTTGAAAATGTGACTTTTTTTCTTTAAACTTAATTATCTCAGAAACTATAAAGTTTAGTTATAGTAAACCTTTAATAAAAAAGATTTAAAATTATAAGCTAAATCGAAAATACGATTCGTATATAGGGTGTTCTATTTAAAAAATACAACTTTATGCTGTCCTAGTTTTTTGACTCATCCTGTAGAGTCTTAAATATTTTTAAAATCTGCGTAAAAATAAACTGTATCAAATAATAAATATAGTTTCTTTGTTAATTTCACCGAAAAGGCACAAACCTACTTCATCCAATCGTTGACTCACCCTGTACTTGTTTTATTTAATTTAGAAAGAGAGTATAGTGAGAATGTCACATATTGTTATAAAATACATTTTTGTTAATCTAGGGGGCATTATTATTATTAAATATTAACACATAGTTAGCACAACATAAAACAAAAAAATGTCATGATTTCCTATTTATAAGCCATTTTCTGATTTTTAAAAGAAATCCGTATTAGATATTAATTTTGCCTCTAATTAGTATTGTTAATATTGACTTTTTATTACTGAAAAATCTAAAAAAAAAAGAATTTTATAGAGGAAAAAAGCACCTATTGGATTTATAATTCTTATAAAAAACGGTAATCAGTTTCCATTCTCGTAAAAGTAATGCATAGGTAAAAATTGGTCATTCTTTCTTTTATAGAAATTTTTAGAATAACTATTAAAGATAATGGCAAACATATTGATATGAATTTGAAGACAAATAATTTATTCGTTGATAAATGTCACTAGATACAGAGCATTTCTTATAAAAACACAATTTTCGACAACCATTATGAAGAAAACTAAATATTGTGCTATTGCGAGATAAAATATTTCCAGCTAAGAAGTCTTACAAGTTGTTACAAAAAACTGTGGTGTAGATATTCAAATTTAAATGCAATACTGACTTACAATTAGATCAAAAAATATTAAAATTGTAATAATTTGATAACGTCCTATTTTGAGGCAAGAAAATTTTAGAGTTAAAGAGAAAATCCGATGAGATCCAATTTCTATAAGAAAATGTAAATATTTCCATTTAAGAAATAAAAAATAAGCTCCACGATTTTCTAGGAGACCCCATATAAGCTAAACTACTTTTAAGATGTGCCCCTTTCCCCTCATTAACATTTCACTTATATACTATATTTTTCGAAATAGCCGCTACTAAATGGACCGTTATATTATGTGGAAGTTATAATTCCTTTATAATAAAATAAAATATACAACATGAACAAATTAGGCAGTTTATTTATTTCTCATAAAATATTACTCTTATTTTGTTTAAAATGGATTCCAAAAAACTCTTTTGAAAAGAGAATTTTAATGCATGACAGTAATAATTTTCATGACTATTATAATTTCCTGCTGATAGTGTCATCACAACTGTTAAGAATACGATAACCTTTTTATTACAAATAAAGAAAATATATTATAGAAAAAAAATAGTTTTACCACTTTTTCAACGTTCTCAAATTCGCCATTTCCAAATGTTTCTAGAAAGTATTTAACATTTTGTAGTCATAAACGATCCAAAGGGAGCAGTGAACAGAAAGCAATACGAACTGTAGGAAAGTTGTTACGATACCGGAAATAAAGCTATCGTGGGATTTCAAACTTGCAATTTTGGCACGTATGTATATAGTTGGGTATAAATTGATTTTGGATACAAAGAACTCTATTTAATTCGACTACGACATTGCAGAAAGTGTTTTACAAGTGTACAGAGTACTTTTAGTTTAGTGAATCTTCGTTATAATTATTTTTGTTCCGCGATGTATTGGTTTCAGTTTATTCCAATAATATAAGCATATGCTTTAATGAATAACATGGCTTTGATACAATTATAAAAAGTTTTAATTAGAACTAAATAACATACTAATGTTTAATTAACGTTTCAAAATGTCTAAATTAGATAATTACTCCTTTTAATTTGAATAAAACACCTGTATTTTAAAAATATTTGTTCTCTTGTTATCACCACACCATTAATTATAATAGATTTCTATAATATTAAAAGAAAACATTGTTAACACCAGTTCCCAAAACTTCTTCCACCGATTTTTACTTTGGACAACATTAATATCGATTGTACGAGAACTATACAGCATTTCCATCTGTAAGATCTTTTGTATATTACATTAATTTAATATAGACTCAGAATATATAAAATTTTCATGAATTCGATTTTTTTTCAGGTATAGATTTTTATTGCTTGATACCAGGAAGTCAGAGCACATGCTAACAAGGCCTCAAGGATATCAAGATGCCTGAGGGACATAATCTGGAAAAATAAGTATATGTCCACAGAGAGCAAAGTACGCATCTACAGAACTGTCATAAGACCAGTACTAACTTATGCATCAGAAACTCGAGCTGAAACATCTAAAACAAAAAGTATGCTACGAACAGCTGAAATGAAAACGTTAAGAACAATCAAAGGCGTAACCCTAAGAGATCAAATAAGAAGTTCCGAAATAAGGGAAGAGCTCAAGGTGCCTGATGTGGTACGGTTCATAAGGTCAAGACGCAGATATTGGAGGGAAGATGTGGACAGTATGGGCGACGATCGATGGGCAAAATGGGCTAAGAACGAGATACTAAATACTGGTCGACCTCCAAAACGATGGCATGAATGTTGGACATCAACATCACACGGGGCTTAATATAGCAGAAAAACAAGACGTCGTCTTAAATAAATGAGGAAGAAGAAGAAGAATTTTTTTTTCTGGAGAAAGAGTGCTTTATTTCTTCGGAAATAAAGGTAACATCTTTCAGGATTTTCAGTATTTTGTAGAACACTGCCTCTCATTCGTTAAGCAGATGGCAAATTATCTCTTCAGCTTTGCTCATCTTTCTGAAATGATACCTCAGAGGGCAGCGCCTTGCGAAGAAATTTGTTGTTACTCGAATGTCATTTCTTGGGATATCGAGAAGCATTCTTGCTTTCTTGGATGATGGATTTATAACTTTTATTCGCTTATCTGAGATCTGGCTTATTGTTCCACCCTATATTATCAGATTTTGATCCCAGTTCCGGAGCTTCTCTTTTATGTAGCTATTTCGTAATCCACGGGAAGGTTCCTGGCCGAGAAAAGAAGTTTTTGGCCTACTCTTACGAGGCTGTCCGCTTCCTCATTTCCTCGGATATGCTTGTGGCCTAGCAATCACATCGAGGTTACCCTGTTCTTCTTTATTCAAGGGTTTCTTACATTCCCAAGCCGACTTAAACTGATAAGTTTTGGACCTGAGAGCTTTCAACGATTCTTGGCTATCTGAAAATATGTAAATTTTGGTCTATTTTTTTTTTTGGATGGTAAGTGAAAAATTACCTTTAGCTATTCTGGGTATAGTCTCCTGTAATAATTAACAATGGCGCAGCGCAAGGTCATCTATATTAATAAATGCCCCGCAGATTCTTTCTGCCTAATTTGATGCAGATGATACGAAGATGTATTTGTTATTCACGGAAGCTAATGTTGGAAGTAGACAAATATATTTGTTTAATAAGTTATGATTGGGACAGTCTCTAATATTTAGCCATAAAACATTATGGGTAGTGAATTTCGGCTGTAGGGAAGACGTACAAAACGATTAATGTAGAAAAATATAAAACAGTTTTACCAATAGAAGAAAATGTGTATAATTTTGATGTCATCTTGGTTGTTTCTTTTAGATTTAGTACTCAAGTGGTTAGCTGTATATAGGAAGTCCTTCAAAACCTCGACATATAATGATTTTATTGTATAATTTTTGATATTCCCATGGCTTAACAATGGGTATTGAAGAACAATTTACAAATGAAACTCATATCTACAAATCTAATTTATCGATTTGTTCAAGGGCATCCACTTGAAGCAATAGAATTCGATCCACTGTATGATCCAATAAGCCTTGGAATCTAACCTCGGCTTTTGATTTAGTAAAAGTTAGATACTCGTCATGTAGATAATATACTTTTTTTGTATTTTACGCTCCAAAGTATGGCGATTTAGCCCAATTTTGTAATCGTTGATATTTGTTTCTTGACAATCCAATGTCAAATAGAAGAGCGGCGCACAAATGTAACTCGGCGCGACGTAACCACAACACTGTTACCTTTGACCTGAGATGAAACTTTAGAAAGAAAAGACTGGCTGTTCATATTGCCGAGGTTTAATAGAAACGTTACTATAGCCAAACTTGTATTTTAAATTTCTTAACTAGAAATTAATTTGGCCGTTTCTCAAATTCTAATCCACTAAGTCTGTTTAACTTTTTTCAGGTTAGTTCGGGACAGAAGATCGTATAGAATGCCTACGCGCAATATTACCCCGGCTAACTTCCGTGCGACACGAAGATGAGCAGAACCTTAAAAGGAATGAGAGGTTGTTTTACTTTTCGTCTAAACTTATAACGTAATCGACGGAATTTGGAATATTTAATGACTATTTGATACATTGATTGTTTTAAATACATTAAATAGTCGAAATACAAAAAAAAAATAGTTTTTGTTAAGCGTTAAGCGTAAAGAATATTGATATATCTGTTACAAAATAAACATTTGTACTAATAAAAATACTAGTAAAATGCAACGGTAATTTCTAAGTGAATAAGCTAATAGACCACATTTGATACACTGATTGTTTTAAATACATTAAATAGTCGAAATACAAAAAAAAATAGTTTTTGTTAGGCGTTGAGCTTAAAGATAATTGATATTTCTGTTACAAAATAAACATTTATACTAATACAAATACTAGTGAAATGCAACGGTAATTTCTAAGTGAATAAGCTAATAGACCACTTTAAAATTAAAAATCGTTCTCAAAAATAAACTTTCATTTTGGTAAAAAATAAAAGTAACACGTTCAGTAATTGTAAATAAATAAACAAATAATTAAATTCAATTCAAAATCAACAAAAACACCTAAAAGTCTACAAGAGGTGTTCAAACAGACCTCCACTTTGAGCGAGACAATAACCCAGTCTATTGTAAAATACGGTTCGCGTATTTGCCAAAACTTCAGGGGTTATATCCTATTAGCCCTTTCTATCATGTCCTCACAAAACACCATACGTGTTTCCTGATCTTTCAGAAAAATTTCTTGAGTTATTCGCATTTTGTAACAGCGATATTTGTTCCGGTTTAAAATATTCCGACCTGTTCGAGCGTTCATATCAAGTTCTTCGGCAATTATGGTACTATTGCAAAGAAAATTAATTTCTGCTAAACTACAAACGTCAGTCTCCCAATTTGCTCGTTATCCAGTAATTTGAGGAACGGGTTGCTCCTCATTATTATCAGTGCACTTTTACAAATTTTTAGACAACCGGTTGTCTCAAATTTTTTAATAATTTCCGAAATTCTAAATTTTCCAGGAGCAGGATGATTTTCACACGTAAATGAAAATCTGCCGATTATCTCATCCATAGGTTTACCAGAATAGTACCACTTAATTTCTGCTCTTTTTGTTCCGTGGAATAAACTACCATTGTAACAAAAAAATTTGGCGCGAAACACGTTACTTATGCTTCGACGGCCTGAATGAAAGCAAATAACTTGAAATCCTCTTGTTGTACTAGGGCGTGGTGTATGCTGCCGCCCGCTTTCACCGCGCCAGCATTGTATTACCCCTCACCATAGAGCCAAACTGATAATTTACACGTATGTCGATGCTTACGACTGTCTCATTCTGATTTGATGAAATATAGTATTTTCTTTATCTTACTTAAGAAACGTCTAGGTTCCGGTTTGGATTTTCCACACCTGTATATGACTGCGGCAGTTTTATATCGGCTGACATTATTCTCGTTCTCTCGGTCGCATTCGAGAAAAGTGTTGATTAGCCAAAGTAGAAGTTGCCTACTCGTTCGTGAATGTACTAGCATCGCCAATTGCAGCAAAGCTGGCATATCTCGTAGGGCATACGAGCTATTAATTTTAAATTTTATGTTTGCTGAAAAAGTGTGACCAATTGTTTACAAGTACTATTTTATCAACTTTAAAATATTTCCTTAAATTTTTCGAAAAGTTTAAACTGTTACTTTGTCATGTTGGTGGGAAAATCTTTATAGCAAAAACTTGTGCCATTAAACTGGTTGTATGTTACCCATATCTGTACTATTAAGGAAGAGCAAAAAAGTGATATTTTGATGTAAATTTTTTTGTAATGTATCACATGTCAGATTAGGTTCTAATTTATTAAGAAAAAAACTTATTACTGAACTATAAATAATTGTTATACAATCACTGGTAAAACTAAATTTTCTCTAGTAAGTAATCTCAAATATGTCATAGCTCGTTACATAAAATATTTGGTATTTTAAATTCATACATGCTCAAAGGAGAACACTGAATAGAAAGCAATGTGAAATGTAGAAAAGTTAAGATACCAGAAATAGAGCTATCATGGGATTTCAAGCTTGCAATTTTTGCACGTACGTATATCGTTGTGCATAAATTGATTTTTGAAGCAAGAAATCCTATTTTACTAAACTGCCATAACGCCTGATGTAATTTTTATTTTCATCGAAAAAATTTATATCGCATTCACAGAAATTTATGTCATATTCTGAAGAAATATTTGAAATGAATATATACCGATAATGTTACATATATTTTCAGTCTTTAGCTAATTAAGCTTAGATTTTTAACTGATTTTTAGAAGAAGAAGGTTCTAAATTCAATAACTATGCTTTCTTTATGTAAAGGGTGTTTTTTATAGAGGTATAGAACTTTTAAATGGAATAAAACAAAGATGAATTTTTTAAATTGACATGAGATTTACTTTATTCCAAAGATAACCTTGTGGCATTATAATTTAAATATGACTTCTGGCATATGACCGCCACGGCTAGCTCGGACGTAGTCTAATCTGGAGGTCCAATTTTCGACTACTTTTTCCAACATTTGTGGCCGTATATCGGCAATAACGCGGCAAATGTTGTCCTCCAAGTGATCAATCGTTTCGGACTTATCGGCGTATACTAGCGACTTCACATATCCCCACAGAAAAGAGTCTAGCGGCGTTAAGTCGCACGATCTTGGAGGCCTATTCATCGGTTCGAAACGTGAAACTATGCGGTTACCAAACATTTCCTTCAATAAATCAATTGTGGCACGAGCTGTGTGACATATTGCGCCGTCTTGTTGAAACCACAGCTCCTGCACATCATGGTTGTTCAATTGATGAACGAAAAAGTCAGTAATCATGGCTCTATAGCGGTCACCATTGACTGTAACGTTCTGACCAGCATCGTTTTTAAAGAAGTACGGACCAATGATTCCACCAGCTCATAAAGCACACTAAACAGTCAGTTTTTTCTGGATGTAACGGTGTCTCAACATACACTTGAGGATTATCATCACTCCAAATACGGCAGTTTTGTTTATTGACGTATCCATTCAAACAAAAGTGAGCTTCATTGCTAAACAAAATTCGCTTATGAAAATCGGGATCAACGGCAATCTTGTTTTGGGCCCATTCACCGAATCTACGCCTTGCTAGGTGATCGTGTGACTTCAATTCTTGCACGAGTTAGATTTTGTAAGCACGCAAATCAAGATCTTTCCGCAAAATCTTCCATAAAGTGAATGGACACATATCCAATTCCTGTGCACGATGGTGGATAGACTGATTCGGGTCTTCCTCTACGCTACGCTCTACAGCAGCAATGACTTTTTCTGTACGCACTGTACGACGTCTCTGTGGATGCGTATTAATATATATATATATATATATATATATATATATATATATATATATATATATATATATGTTGTTGCGTAGTGTTTCACGGATGGGAACATGTAATTCAGTATTATGTGTGGATAGAATTAAGAAACTTCTGGAAACAGTTGAGCTGTTGTTCGCCATGAGGCCATATTACACATACATCATCAATGTAGCGACACCAGATTTTGGGTTTGAGGTGGAATTTTTCAAGAGCTTTCGTTTCGAAAGAGGTCACGAAAAGATTTGCCACGGCTGGAGATAGTGAAGAGCCCATGGCAGCGCCATCTATCTTCCTGTATATCTGACCATAAAACAGAAAATATGCGTTTTTAAAACAGTGTCTAGTGAGATCCATGATGCAAGTTGGGAAATTCTCTCTTTAAGCGATTTGATCCAGTGCTTCATCCATTGGTATGCTCGGATACAGGGATTTTACGTCGAAGCTTGCAGTGATGTCGTCCTTATCAATTTTTACGGAGTGCAGAATGGTTAAGAAGTGCTCCGAGTTTTTGACGTAAAAGGCGGCATTCACAACACTGTTTCCATGAGTTTCTTAATTCTATCCAAAAATATAGTTTACTTTGGAACTTGAGGAAAATAATTAGCTTCCGTTTCTGGACGTCCTCATAACCAAAAAAAAAAGGATGGAGATCTATGACACACAGTATATCGAAAACCAACACACACGGATAGATACCTGAATGCTGATTCTCACCACCACCTTTCACAAATACAGGGCGTAGCCCTAATATCAAGATCCCTTCGCCTAACTGATTACCAAAGAAAAGAAAAGGAACTGTCACACATAAAAAGGGCCCTCCAAAAAAAAGCTACAAGACACCAACAATAAATAAAGCGATAAAATTGCAACAAAAGCTAAGGCAAGAAACAAGGCCACCTGCCGGGGATAGACAAATCGGCATACTTCCTTATATAAAAGGCACAACAGGTAGAATCGGCAGATTACTCCGGAAACACAACATATCTATAGCCTACAAACCATACACAACAATACGCTCTTCTTTAAGAAATCCAAAAGACAAAATCAATCTGGAAAATCAAGGCGTATATAAAATCGCAAGTGGCACCTGCAATAAAATATACATAGTCCAGACCAACAGAAGTATCTAAGCTAGAGTCGAAGAACACAAACTCAGTATAAGAAACAAACAGACAACATCGGCGCTTTTTCAACACCAGCACGAGACAGAACACAAAATTGATTTTGACACCACCTAGCAAATCGCTAATATAGAATACTACAAGGCAAGATTGATTCGTGAATCCATCGAAATTGAAAAGAACGGCACTCTGAATAAAAGAAACGATGCACTCAATCTACCTTCTACTTGGAAAACTCTCTTTAAGCTACTATTGTACCGACACGCATGCCACGCTTAACCTGACACCAACGGCGGCACTCGAGAGGGAGAGGGAGTCAACGCCAACCAATCGTTACCATCTGCGATAGCGTATAAAGTACGCTGCACGTTGAATTTCTTTCAGTTGATCTACAACCACCAAGCACCAAGCAAGATGTCAAATGGGATTTTGGCTAAACGTCTGCAAATCTGCACAGGAAACCAAACGAACAAATGGATGTATTCCCGGATTAATGAACTCGAACAGTTCGCTCGTAGACGCCGTACAGTGAGTTTTGAAAATGGTAAATGTAGATCTGTGTGTGTATGTTTTATAATTATGTAATTTACAATATTTATCAACTATACTTGGGAATAATATCATTACAAAACTTTTTTGAAGCAACTCAACCAAAAAAGTTAATCAGATAAATAAATATATACTATCTAGTGAATAGCATATAAGAATTAACAATTGCGAAATAAATTGTTTAGAGTATTTGTTGACTAAAAACTAAAAAAACTATAGTCAGAATCATGTTTCTCCAAAATTGTCTTAAAATTAGATGGCTTTTACTGTATACACTTTTAATATGTGATATCTGAAATTTTGTTGAGGTTAAAAAAGAAAAAAATAACGTTTAAATATTTCCAGATTTCAAGCCAGAAATCCTTAAAACATAAAATTATGTTGCTCATGACTATTAGAATTATCATCCTAATTTTTTAGTCCGTATTCTCGCGATATGTATATATTTTTTAGGTTAAGTGGGAAACTAATAAATTATAGTCAAGTAAATGTCAAATGCTCCCTTCAACAAAAATCTTGTAATTGTACAGACCATGAAACTATAGAATTCTGATTTTCAAAGTTTTTGTTATGTAATGAGAACGTGTGATGTAATATAAATTATGGGGCTCATTTGTGACCTCCAAAAGTTTTCGTGTCCTCAACATGTTCCCAGCATTTTTTAAAATGTTTATCAAATTTGATTTGATTATTTTTTTAACTTTATTTATATGAATTTAGCGCACTCAAAAACCTTTTTAACAGAATATGCCGTTCACGAATTATTATTTATTTTCTTACCAGTGTTATTGGTTTTATTAAAATTGCACAATTGAATGTTAATATTTACATCAACTAAATCAAGCGAATTTTGCCCATAGAATCAGCTGTTGGTGTTTATTTTGCAAAGCCAGTTAATTATGCAATAATTTGTTAAACAAATTAATTTTACAAAACTAAAAGCAAATTTGAATTTAACAATCTGTCCTTTAAATCCCATATGGTGTCTCTGGGTTATAGTTCCAAAACCTTATGGTCACGAAAGAAAAAAGAATTACTTTAAAATAATCATGCAGATTATTGTAGAGATCAAATTTTTTACCATATTTGGATGTAATTTACCGCTCTTTCCATTGCAAATATAAAAAAGTGCATTTCTATTTGAAAAAAAAAAATGAAATTGACCTTAAAACAAACCTGGGGATTATTATCAAGGTCAAATTGAAAGTCAAAATTTGATTTCTCTTTGAAAATTACTTATCAAAACAAATCATCCTGGGAAAAGCTTTAGCTGTTCCGTTATTTGCTTACCGTCTTTTGCTACACCGACAAGCAGGCACGGATCCAAGGGGGGGGGGGCGGAGGGTGCGATTGCCCCCCCCCCCCCAAGAGCTTTGAGTTCAGGGAAATAGACCCGATTTTACCTCTTATACTATAGTTTATTCAAGAACTAGAGAGAGAGTAATAAATCAATTTTTAACCTTCTTTTCTTCACAAACTACCTGTGTTCTTTAGTCCGGTTTCTTTGGCAAAATCTGTTAGACACATATATTTTTCATAGGAATGTTTTACAAATTTTATAATCAAAAATACAGGTCTATAATAATGGACTATTTGGGTTGGATAACATTAGATATTTGGAAGTGTGAAGCGTTAAAAAGGATTTTTATCCTTGTCATAGGCATTAGAAGGAGGTTTATTTTATCACTAAGTATTTATAACATAGAATATTATTTCGCTAATATACTTAAAATAAAAAGTTTTTATAATATTATTTTATTTCTTATGATTCCTTAATAATTCACATACATTACAAAATATAGATGATTTTGACATATATACACCAATCACAACTGTATTTTAATTATTCTTAATTTTGGCATAGAAACCGTTTTAGGCACATTCAACTTAAGACGTAGCCTTATTCTTTCTAAAAATTCTAAGTTATAATTTAAATACTTACAAAATACCCATTGTCAAAAATACTAGAAGTTAAACATATAAAAAAATAAATTTGTCCATACAATATTAAAAATTTTTTGGGGCAATCGGTCATTTCATTATTAATTAAAAATATTTTTCGGGCATTTGACGTTTCAGTTTATTTATTTTTTTAACCATGTGCAGAATTACAATTGAAAACTAAAAGGTACTCAAATGTAATTAATTTTTATGTGTTACAATTAAAATTAAACCTACTTATTTTTATTTCTAATGCACTGACATCTTAATTTAATTTTCCTCAGTAACTTTATTCAAAAAAAATCTTTCAAAAGTTCAGTTTAATTACTAATTTTTGTAAGTTGTGTTATTTCTAACAACTCTATCTTTTACTTGAGAGAGATATTTCCTTCTCCGACGGACAGTTTCCGGACGATCTATAAGAACAGATTTCCTATCTGGTTGTTTCCAGCAAAAATTAAGTTCTCTGAGCAATTTCCAGAGTTCAGTTCTTTTAATTTCAGGTAAATCCCGATCTTCATTGATTTTAGTTAGAAATTTGTTGACGGTTGGGATATGCTTCTCATAATAAAATGTATGTACAACTCCTTTTATTGCAGATTTCATCTCTTCTTCCAACGAGGTTTTTCGTCCGCCTGTGATCGAATGCAGGTTGGGAGATTTTTTCTCCTTCATTATTCAGTACATAGTAGATTTTTCAACTCCTGTCATGTTGGAACACATCTCAACAGAGCTTTTAACATTATTATCTAGGTATTGATATCTTAAGGTATTATAAACATGCATCGTAATAAGTTTTTTGTTGAGGAAAAAATGCCTTAGTTTAACGATTTTGGAATAAATGTAGAGGTGGAAGCCATATCTTTTGGGTATCTCACTAAGCTCAAATAATATATAAAAACAAGCGCAAACAATGGCGATAAAACAGTACGGACACACTGTCAGGTGTACTTTGTTCCCTGACAGAAATTAAAAATTGAACTTTTATTGTTGCGGTGCATTGGTAAAAGCTTACAATATTTAAATATAATTAAATATAATTAGATTTACGGCGGTCCTTAGTTACCTGCGACACTGGGCAGGTACGTTGGAAGTTTCGGTAACAGTCTTATTACTCTCTCTAGTTCTTGAATGGAGTATAGGAATGTGTATGCTTGTAATCGCCCCCCCCCCCCAAGAGATTTGAGTTTAGCCAAATAGACCCGATTCTGCCTCTGATACTAGGAATGTGTATCCTGCTGGCACCCCCTTCCCTCTTCAAGGGCTTTAAATTCCGAAAAATATACTCGACTCTGCCTTTTACACTAGAAATGGGAATGTTTCCGGTATCTCCCCCCCGTCAACAATTGGCTTTCGCCATACTGTACTATTGTGATATCACCGTCCCCCCCCCCCAAAAAAAAAAAAGAGAAGCTGGATCCGCCCTTGCCGTCAAGGGGTACTTTTTACCCTTAAAAGTGAGTTATGGCCGCTACAAAAAAACGTGTACAATATTTTTCAGTGTTCTACTAGTATGCCAAATTACATTTAATTCGGTAAGTTGTACTTGGATAAGTTTACTTGCAAGTTAATGCTTAAATATACACCAATATTATAACAATCTTGCGATTCTACAGCTTGAAAATAACCATACGGTGGCAGATAACATCATGTTACCCACGTTGGCTGATGTAATCTTATACTATTTGTTTTTAGAGTAAATAAAATTAACCATTACAATGGAAGCCTACGCTTTATAAGTAAAGTGAAACGGTAAAGAATATTATATAGCACTCCAAGTTATTAGATTGGAAGAAGCAGCGAATTTTTGGGCAAACAAGTTAATATATTAAAGAAAATTATTATTATTCCATTATTGACGTCCTTACAAGGATATTTTTAACAGTAATTTGATTGATGATGACTTAATACCCTTGACTAACCATAATAACAATTTGTTTAATCAATATTCTCGTCTATAATTATTGACAGAGAAGGTAAAAATTAATTTATTCAAAATTAAATTTTGCGCTTTAAAGTTTTCATCCTGTACACCAGTTTTTCTCATTTAGCAATATCATAAAATGTTTTATAACTTTACGGTAGACCCTTTTAAGCATAAACTTGGTAATTTTAAGTCTGGTTCACGGTATTTGAAAGTTCAAGATATTAAATAATCTGAAGGAAGTGTTAAATACTAGGAATTAAAGCAAATTTCATATTTTATTTGGAAAACAGAGTTGTCCCCAAAGTTTGAGCGAATTAGAAGAACTACTAATATAGTAACTTGACTCGTAATATAGATGATCATTTGAGAAATTTTAGCAGAAAAAATATAGTGGTTATAAGAAGAGTTTTATACTCATATATAAGAAGAGGCAAATCGAATCAACACCACAAGTGGACTATCTCCACAAAAATTAATTTATAAATTTACTAGGAGTTTTGTGACCTTGACTGGCACTATAATGCCTGGATTGTTGACACTACCAACCTGTGTCATATTGGATAAAAATTAGTTATTTTACACCAAACCTCAATAAATCATTCTCCCAAAATTTTGGGATTTTCAAGATATTCTTTTTTAAAATGTGCCCATTTTATACCTTTTTAAACTTCTATATTCGTATTTATTTTTGATAAAATCATAAAAGTCACTCTTTCTGCACTTTGACAATATTAAAATTTTTCAAAAATTTCCTTTATTTTTAAATTATTGCCTAGAAATTCGATGTGTTAAGTATTCACCATGTGAAAATGTAAAAAATACATATTTGTTTTTCCTTGGGAGTCTGAAATGTATATATATATATATATATATATATATATATATATATATATATATATATATATATATATATATATATATATACAGTTTTATTAAAATAAATTGCTGCCTTCTTTCTTGATTTGAAATGCAAAAGGATCAAAAACATGGAATTCATAATATTATAGTCATACAAAATTTGAATCATCATAATTTTGCTACAACACGGAACTGTGTCCAGGATACGATTTCGGGAGACTTTTTCAAGATCATTCGGCTCTTGTGTAGCTGAGAAAAGTTACTTATTATTTTACTTTCTTTATGACTAGACCATTACTAGATTTCAAAAGCTTATACAGTTAATTTAGATGCATCGTAGTGGTTCGTTTACATGAAATTATTTTAATTAAGTTTCAAAATATTTGTAGATTATATGCTTTAATTTTAGTTTAAATAAATTTAGTGGTTCACCAATTTTTATGGGTGGATAACCATATGAGAAAATGTTAAAATTGTATTTAATTGGTAACAACTCTTTAGGAGCATTAAACATTTTAATTTTAATTTTAGTCTTGCAAATTCTTATCTGAAAATATACAGATTATAGATATATAAATTTTCAACCACTTAAAGAGAACTGTAAACCGAAAAAATAATAGTTTTGGAGTCGAATAATAGTATGTGTTAATTATTAATGCACATTAAAGTATGTATTTCTACGATATTAAGTTCTTGGCTGATCTAAAAATTTTGGTTGCTTATTTTTATTATCTATCCGTAAACTGGCCAAGAAATTCATAAATAATTTATTTGCAAGAAAAACAAATAATATTTTTTAGATAACCTTTTAGATGGGAGAATTAGTTAAAAAAAGGTGTATAGGGGGCGTTCTAAGACCTATCGGCTGCTATTAAAATTCATGTTTTAGATTTGCTTCCTACGTTGACGAATAATGAAAAAATCGAATATTTAAGCACTTTTGATACATTTATGATAATTTTAAAGCGTAAACGATAGAAATCATCAATTTTCTTGTTTCTAAATATATCAAAAGTAAATTATTTTATTAATCAGTATTTGGAATAAAGATTTTTTTTTAAATTTTTATCTTGAAAATGAACAATAAAATTTTTATAAAAAAATTGAATCAACTTCTAAAAGTGTGCTAAAAAGTGGAAAAACACTAGAAATTTTTATGTGAAATTGAAATTTTTGAAGTCGGCGGCAAACTAATACCTGACAAAATGTGGTTCGCATAAACAGATTAAAAATACTTTATTTGTAATTGCTTTCTTACCATAATTTGTATATATAAGTAGTTATTTATTTCAATTAGAAATAATTTGGCACCGACTTCAAAAATTTCAATTTCATATAAAATTTCTAGCTTTTTAGCACACTTTTAGAAGTCAGTTCAATTTTTTTATAAAAATTTTATTTTTCAATTTTTAGTTTTAAATTCATTATGATATTTATAAATTATTTGAACTAAGTGCTAATCGAAATTGTTGTACCTCGCAATGACTCCAAGGTGGCAAGAAAGTACCCATTTTATCCATAATTGTAAATCACTCTAAAATGAACCACTAAAAATTCTTTGATTCTTAGATTTCTCCAAATACCAATGAAATTGTGTCAAACGAATATTTAGTCTGTCATAGTAAATCCATTATCTTAATTTTCAAATTAATTTTAGATTGGTAATATAGGCCCAAAAAACCTTCCCATATCGATATTTAAAGAATTTGAGACGTAAATTTCTTAGCTCGAAATATTTTATATTGAATATTGAATTTGCATACGCCCCAAAAACCCTGTAATATCAATTTTAGATGAAACCGGAAAATGTAAAATTTTTAGTTTCTCATATTGTATTTTATCAGCCTAATAGTTGTAAAAAACTAACTTTATATTCGCAATACACCACCCCCAACCCCCTAATACCAAACCTGAAAAAATGCGAATAAGGTAAGGTTTTCAATCCACCATATTGGATCGGCATTATTGAATTTCAAAAAGATAATTTTAACGTCTTAATCTAATCTAAATCTAAACTCTTCAAAGCCCCCTAGTACCAATTTTAGATGAAATCCAGAAATTTAAAATTTCTAAACGGTCATATTGCATCTAACATATTAGATTTTCTTAAAATAATTTTATATTCGCTATTTACATCCTCAAAAACGATTCAGTTCCACATTTAAGCAAAATCGAAAAATGCAAAATTTTTAGTCGGCTATATTAATTAAATTCATAATTTACACCCTCAAGAACCCTTTATATCAGTTTTGAAGAAAGTCAAAAAATGTAAAATTTTTAGGACACCAGATTGAGTTTTTCAAAAAATATTTTAGTATCGTAATTAACACTAACAAAAATCCCCAAATACTGACTTTAGACAAAATCAAGAAATGTAGAATTTTTAATCCTCTATCCTAGATCCGCCATATTTATTTTTTTTTAAATAATATCAAAATTCGTAATGTGCTATCATATCAATTTTGAAAAAAAATCGGACAAAATTAATTTTTTATCCATCATATTGGATCCACCATATTGAATTTTTTAAAAAATGTTTTGAATTGGTTATGAGCAACCTCAAAAGCTCCTCAATACCAATTTTGGAGAAAATGGGACAAAATTTTTTTTGTCCGCCATATTGGATCCGCCATTTTGAATTTTTTAAAAATAATTTCTGTTTCGTTGGGTACAACCCCCACAATTCCTCCGTACCAAATTTGGAGAAAATCGGACAAAATTAATTTTTTTGGCCGCCATATTGTAAGCGCCATCTTGGATTTTACTGCACCAATTTCATCCAAAAAAATACGGGACCACCGCAGCAACTTCCTGAATATAATATAAAAAATTTCGTTCAAATCGGTGCAGCCATTCCGGAGTAATCGGTGTACATACATAAAAAAAAACAAAAATACAAAGTCGACGAATTGAGTACCTCCTTCTTTTAGAATTCGGTTAAAAAATAGTTTTTTTTCATAAACAAATTGTCTCAAAAAACTTCATTTTCCTAAAATCTGAGAGAAAGCATAACAATAACTTTTAGCTCTGAGCAAATTTTTATAACTCATCTCTTGGGTGTACTGAGAAATGGCAAAAGTTTTTTTGTAAAGCGATATGAGTAGAACCGCATGATCTGACTGATGGCTTTTTGTGACTTATGCCATACAAAATTGTAACCACATAACTATCGACCAAATACAATATACAATCAAAAGAAAATATTTTGTGTTTAAGTATTTTGTGCCTTTATTATCAGATGGACCTCACCACTAGAGTAATTGATGCAATTTTTCTCCTCTCCTGGTCAAGTAAAGCCAATGTGCTTCTTTAGAAAAGAATTTCTGAAAGATAGGTAAAATAGAATAGAATTTGCCTCCCTCCTCAGCGAAATCCTGTATCCCCACTTATCTATATCTTACTGGTGATTGAATAGATCAAAACTTACTAGATATACGCGTTGAGTCTCACGTAATTCAAGTACTAAGGGCTTAAATCATCTTCGATCACCTTGGTATTGTTGCAAAAAATTGTTAATTTATGTAAATAAGCAACTCATAAATCATTATATGAGTTTAAAAATCATTTCGTTTTAAACCTATTTATTATTTTATCAATTTGCAACATCAAGCTATTTTTTTATAACTACTCGCATTAATTTAGTTAACAATACTAAGCTCATCACTAATTCAAATGATACGACCACATAAAACTCTTATGTATACTGGTATTTACCAATAACAATTCTCTTTGATCATGTCACTTGAATAAATGATCAAGCTCGATACCATTAACTGAATTAATGCGAATAGGCATTATTAACTTCATTAAAAGTTTATCCGATTCAAACTGTAGATATTAGAGATAATGGAAACAAAATTTTTGCTCAATCTACTCTTCATAACAATTCAGGTTCATTTATTATTTTATAGCTTAGTTAAATATTCCAGGAGCATAAACTTGGGAATTTCCAAAGTTTGTTAAAGTACTTAACATTTTTGAATCACAAACAGTCCGATGGGAACACTGAAAATAATGCAGCAGACACTGCAGTAAATTTTCTATAATCTTGTTTTTTTTACCCTACCTGAGCGAGTTATGGTAATATTTTTCATGTTTTTGTGTATAATATAGGGTAAATATACTATCGTATAATAGACTTTAAGAGACAAACTTAAAATTGTGGTAATTAGTAAAGTTATTGCTTTCTAAATATGACAAGAACCATCTAGATTCTTCGAGAAACCCAACGTTATAGAAAACTTGTTTGTTGTTGACCATGTTAGTTAAAACGATTATTATTTCTTAATAGGTTGCGGCCGATTTCTTTACCGAAGTTTAAATGAAATTAAAACTTTTCTGTTTTTGGGTAATATTTCTGTTCATTTTAATCATTTTCAGCTTTTTTTTAACTTAATTTTTAGTTTGCTTAGAAAAATACAATAGGCAGTAATTTATATAAAATAACTCTACCTAAAAATATAACAGTACATATGTATATATATATATATATATATATATATATATATATATATATATATATATATATATATATATATATATATATAGATGTATTTGAAATGTTTTGTGTATCACCTCTCTTGTTAAAGTTTTTAGCACTTTCTATTTCGAGAGCTTCTCTGATAATACGCGTTCTATACTGTTTTATGGGTGCGATCTGTTTGGTTTTCTGGAAATTTATAGTATGTCCTATCTCCTGATGATGCTGAAATAAACCTGATTTGGTTTTCTTAATCTTTATGTCATTTTTATGTTCTTGGACTCTAGTAGAGATTTTTCTATTTGTTTGACTGTTGTCTTTTTTTTCACAGTCTTTACATTGGCTGCTGTATATTCCTGCTTTTCCAATGATATTTTGTCTTTGGAATTGCGCAATAATTTGTGTATTGTTGTTTGTGGCTTGCAAATTGTGCATAAATCATGCTTCCTTAAAATTCTTCAAATTACGTCTGTTATACCTTTGATGTATAGCAGTTTGGATTTTGGTTTGGATTTGTTATCTTCTTCTTTTTTCTCTACTATTACATTTTTGTTCTATTTTATGGCCTGTTTGATGTTGTTTTTTTGTAGTTATTTTGTTTCAGAGCTGTTGTGATATTCTTGAGTTCTTCTTGGCGATTCGTGGGTTTGGTTAGTCGTAAAGATCTGGAGATCAGTGTGTTGGCGACCGACTGTAGCTGTGATGGATGGTGGTGTGATTTGGCGTTCAGGTATCTCTTTGTGCGTGTGGGTTTTCTGTAGACCGTATAATCGATGCTTCGGTCGTCATTTCTAGTGACTAGAAGGTCAAGAAAACATAGCTGCTTATTAACTTTGACCTCCAATGTGAACTGAATGTGGTGATCAATACTGCTTAGTTCCTCTAAGAATATGTCTAGGTGGGATTTTCCGTGTGGCCATATGATCAAGATGTCATCCACGGAATGTTCCAGAGGGATGTTTTTGTTTTAGTTTTTCTTCAAATAGAAAAATCTCTACCAGAGTCCAAGAATATAAAAAAATACATAAAGAATAAGCAAACCGCATTAGCTTTAATTCAACATTATCAGGAGACAGGTCACACTATAAATTTCTAGGTAACTAAACGGATCGCACCCATAAAGCACTATAAAACGCGCATTATCAGAGAAGCTCTCCAAATCGAAAGCACTGAAAACTTTAACAAGACAGATGATGCACAAAATATCTCAAATACATGGAAAATTATACTCAAAACCAAACCAAAAACAACAAATCAGAGAAACAGGAGAGCAAAACCAAGGTATAACCTGCGCTCATTCCAAGTCGATCAGCCGTCGAGAGAGCATCACTTGAAAATGCCAGCTGAGATGTTGGCGAAACGATGTGAAGACTTTTCTACTGACGAACGGATTAAAAACCGGAAAAACACCAGTGTGTGTGCACATTCCACTATCCGTGAATGAATATATATATATATATATATATATATATATATATATATATATATATATATATATATATATATATATATTAATCTATATTAACGTTTACTGCACATCTCCTTTATTATTTCTAATTAGAGCAACTTAATAGTTTAAGCTCCCTACACATATCTCGCGGTTGCCAACCTTTTTATTCTTGCGAACTCCTTCTAAAAACTGGAATAAATAAGCGAACCTGCTGTGTAGTAACTAGAAATAGTAAATGAAAAAATAAAATTAGGTTATTAAGATTGATGTTTTATATTGAATGACAGTCCATACCGAGAAACTAAAACATTAACAGACAAATATTATAAAAACTAAAAATTTGATTCAAAATTTGATATTAAGATCAGGTTTTGTAGTTAACCTCTTTCTGCATTTATCCTTAAGGTAGGTGTATGTTGAAAATCCTCCAAAATATATTGAACAAAAGGGCAATAAAATTTTATTGGCTTTTTCTGTCAAAACATGTTACTCACCTTTTACACTGAGCCAAAAATCAATTAAAGAATGATGTTTAGAAACAGTTTCTAAGAAATTGTCTAAGGATAAGTCAATGAGCTTTTCTTTTTCCAGTAAAGTTAAAAAAGTATCCGAAGTTATATATTCTTGAAGAGGACTACCTATCCAGTTGTTCGATCCAGATATATTAGGTTTCATAGGAAAATAGCTCTTATATGTTAATTAAAGTTATTTGAGATATTCAGTAATATCCCTTTTAGTATTTTCACTTTCTAATAAGATGATGCTGAGAGAACCAAAATATTCGTACTCATTCAAAAGCAGACATTGAATCCAAAAGTTAAACTTCTTTAGCATGGCTACTATTCTGTCATGCACATTGAAAATAGCGATACTTGGACCTTGTAAAGATAGATTTAAATCATTTAATTTAGAAAAAATGTCGACTAGTTATGAATGATTTTCAATCAAAGAATATCTGATACAAAAGAGGACAAATGAAATGGATAGTCAAGAAAAAATGCTTTAACTTTATACTTCAATGCCAACAAGCGGATTCAAAACCTTGCCACAAGAAAGTCATCTAACTTCTGTATAAAGTAGTAGAGTATATCCCCAGAAAGCGCATGGAATAGACAAGAATTTGCAGCACGCGATTTTATAAAATTTACGATTTTTACAGCATCGTTTAAAGGACTGGCTAACTCTGCAGGAATGTGGTAACATGCCAGTGCTTGTATACGAATACAGTAATGAGTCCATTCAAAATTCTCGTTCATATTCTTTACCCGCACCACAAGACCAGTAAATGTTCCGGTCATTGATTTTATACCAACAGTGCACACAGCCAAACAAGAAGACCAATCTATTTATTTATGTTTTCAAAATATTCATTGATAATATCGAAAATTGCAACAGTTGTTGTATAGGTTTTCAGTGGTTTTGCAAATAGTATATCTTCTTGAATGCAATCCTTAAAAAAATATCTGACATAAGCAAACAATACTGCAGCGTTTTCTACATTCGTCGACTCGTCTAGCTGAATACCGAAATAATTCATTTTTACTATTTTTAAATTTCACTTTCCATACCATTAGCAAATTTCGTGAAGTTTTTGGCACAGGGTCCAACCAAATTTTCTGCTTTTGTATGTGATTGTTTATATCTTGCAATTTTGTAGTTAACTCAAAATGATGACTCGAAAGCCATTTTGCTATATTTGTTTAAATCTGTTAGAAAAGAAGATATAGTAAAATTTTACTATCTGCCAATTTTTTGTGCGTGTGTGTGTGATCCGGATGTTTTATTTCAAAGTATCTACGATGAAAAGATAGTTCATAATTACTGTTGGCTAGGACTTCATTACAGATTACAGAAAGCAGTTTCACTCCTTCCTGGTAAAATAAAAAACCATTTGTAAATAATCACTGTAACATTTTCGTTTCTTTCCCTTTTTCTCACTCTGTTCGCCAATTTTCCTCTGCTTTCAATCTGGCGAGACAGTATCTCACCACAACTGCTACCCTGTATTTGTTCCAAATCAGGGACTGAAGTAAATGGACCAATTGATTGCTCGTCCAGCTTTTCATCAGACTTGACAAAACTATTCATTTTTAACCAACGATCCATTATATATTTACAAGGCAGTAATTATTTACTTTCACGTTCGACATTCGCAGTTGCGATTCGTAAAGCTTGGGGTTTTATTTACACAGGAAGAAATCACTTAACTTGTTTACACTACTAATATTTATGTACAAACTATGCATGAGCTACTAACTCATTTATTCTTTTGAAATCACTTGAAGATCTTAAGCTCATAGTGTGATTTAGTGCAACTCTACTCTTTCTTATATGGACTGCGGAGTTTTTATATCTGCAGATGTTTTTCTCGTTCCTTCGTGTGCATTCAAAAAAAGACTTGGTCGCCGAGGTAAAGTTGCCGGCCCGTTCGAGAATGTATTCACATCGCTAGCGGCGTAGCGACTCGTTATATTACAGATTGTTACTTGTAGCCATGTTTTATTTAGAATTCCCCCATTGCAATATTTTTTTCCGAATTCCTTTTATAAAGTTCGTGAACCCCTGGGAGTTCGCGATCCATTGCTTGGGAAACGCTGTTCTAGAACGAGCTTAAGCCATTTTAGCGAAATAGTGTCGACTTGTCTAATTCCTCTGTGTGTCTCCTTTTACTTGTTCTTTCCCTGGAAACCCTTTGAAAGTTTGCTCTTTTATAGATGTTCTGAATTAACGCTGTATGCCTATAATATATCGGACTTTCGGCTAATAAACTTAAAATAACATGGATTTGGTGGATCGAGTATAAAGCATTTTCATGGTTCATGACATTATTCAGAAGTTTACGTAATAGTTGTTTGCTTTCCAATGTAGTGTGCTTGTTCATGTGTTTGGTAAGTATTTAGTTTTATTGACAACTTTTCTGTTATTATTTTTGTAAACAAATTGTATAATATTCAGAGAAAACTTATTTACTTAATGTTGAGTTTATTACTGTCACCTTTTTTAAAAGTAAGAGTATACATCTTTAGAGATTTCACATCTATATAGGCATTTGTTATAAAATATTTTTTACATTTCTACAACATCTTTACCAGAAATTCGACCCTTTTTCATTTCTAATATCTGGTGGACTGTCTTCTAATTTTTTATTTGCTATCTTTCCGTGTCTTTTTCCTACAGAGGTTTTGATACCGATGAAATTGTTTTTATATATTCCGTTTGTGATAATACCTTATTTGATTTCATTAGCTTTGTAATATGATTTATAGATGTCGTCCGACGGGTGATATTTTTCCAGTCTGATATCGAGGTCGGTAGGTGGCAGGTTTGTAATATCCTACCGACATACTTTGAAATTTATATTTTATATATCAGTTGTTTCCTACAAATGTTGCTCTCGGTTTGATACAGTTCCACTAATGATACCATAAGGTGATAGAAACGCGTCTGGAGAAAAGACTAGAGCTGTATTTGCACGAAATAATTTTTTTCCTTTTCTTTGTCTGAAAGGAGAATACATACATAAAGAACTATGAACTTAGATTATATGGCAAAGCATGCAAGGTTAGAAGTCATATATTTATGGCAGTTGCAATTGTTTTAGTTTTGATATGGTTGTTTAATAAGTTAAGAGAAATGGATGTGCTACGTCACATATTTGTGTATAACACTCTTACAATTAAAAATAATTTGAAAATGAAAATAAATTGATGCAATTACGTATAGACATTTTAATTTACTCGTGTTGATATATAGCAAATTAACTTTGATTAACTTTTACCGTACCCTGTATAAATGAGAGTCATTTTTAAAATTAAGTTGCAGGTAAAACTTTAAAGATTCAGTTTTTAAAAAATATTGTGATTTGGCTATCTTGCTCCATTAATTCAGATGGGAAAATTTTCTTCACATTTAAATCTTTCGTATGGTTTTATACAAGGAATAAATTTTTATGACTTTAGCAATTTTAAGCAATTTATTTATCTCTCAGCTTAAAGGACCTTATTCACCTAAAACCTTTTCCAAAACTTTTAATTAAATATTTTTTTTCCAGTTCATCAAATATAAAAATAATTATTTTGAAGTAAATTTTAGGAAAATAAATTTATTATTCCATGAACGTACTTTTTTTTATTATTTATTATAAAAGAAAATAAATTATTTCATCAAGCTGAAAGTTGGTGTTTTAGGCTTATTAAAAAGTTTTAATGCTTTTTAATCTTCGGTAGCAGATGTTATTAACTTATTATTCGCTGAACAATAATATAAGTTATTGCAAAACAGGCTTCACTACTAACATTCTTGTTCTTATTTTTGTTCTGGTCGAAACTAAAATCTGGTCTCCTTAAACCGTTTAACCAGGAGACCTAAATTATTGTCATCTCGTCTTATCATATTAACACCGTGATGTATCAAATAGCCCTCATCCACCAAGGTTAATGATATTGATATATCCTTTATTATGACATTTCTTACTTTACTCATCTTGATATAACAGATGACAAAAAATATTTCTTGGGATTACGTTCGCATTAAAATATGTTTTTCATTATTTTGACGTTGTTCTTCATTTCAAATATTTTCAAAAAATATTAAGATTTATATTAAAGATTCTTTTTGTACCAACAATTTCATAGATATGCTAAGTGTCCCACAAAATTATAAATTTTTCTCACTGAACGAAATATCATTATACACAAACATTCTAAACGATCTGGTTAAAATTATATTATCTGAAAAACGGGAATTTCTAAAAAACTACACAACTTTATCTAAAAATAGTTGTATAGAAGTTGTAAGTTTTATATTATCAACAAATTCAGCCACGGTCGCTCAGCTACTCCCGGAATATCTGGAGAAAGAGTCATTGAAAATTGAAATTTAGACTTGATTTTCTTTAAAAGTTTTGTCGACAATTGTATAATGGCATTTCCACATGACAAAATAAATTACATTGTAAAATAATTTGATAATTTTCATAGCAAATTAAAATTTTTTTCAGAATTTGAGGTAAAGGGAAAATAAACTTTCCAGATATAAATCTAATACGCAAAAATAATAAAGCTCTAATGCAGTAGTATACCAAACCAACCTGATCGGGAAGATATCTCAACAACTTTTCACGCCACTCAAAAAAAAACAAACAAAAAAGAAGTGTTATCGTGAACTTTGTTGTCATAGCCATTTTATTAACATCCCATACCTTCAGATTCTGAACTCAAAATAGTTTTAATAGTAAAAATATTTTAAAAATTATTTAAAACAGAACACGTAAACACTATAACAGGCTAAGCCAAAAACAGGGAAAACTCATAACAGGAAACACAAAAAAGATACATAGCGTTACCTAATATTGTAGCATTTAAATTTACCAGTTAGCATCAATGCTACATGTTTTTAGTAATATGATATAATTTGTATATTTTTACCTGAGTAAATTTAATTATTTATCCCGTAATTTAAAATAGTAAACATGGAATTTGTTTTTTTGGTTCACAACTCTTTTGGTCTTGTAACTTTTCACTCTTTTTTTTTCTTAACACAGTTTGTCAATTGCTGTAGTTTATATATCACATTATTTGGTTTGAATTTAAAAGTCGTAAAATATTTTATTTGTAATAAACTCTCATTTATTTACATTCCATTTCAGTATTAAAAGTATAAGGTTATAGTCGGTAATATGAGGATGTATTCCCGATTCGTTGACACGAGCACGGCATGTCGAGACCGATCATTTAAGGTTGAGTGTGCAGTATGGAATTTGTGGCAATTTTTTTGAACTTTGTTTTAGTCATGATTGGTAACTTTGGACTGTTTGATCATAATTTTCTCTTTGATAATTTTCCATGGCTTGCCGATATTTGATGTATTACCTGTGGTCAGTGTAAGTTCGGAACTAGGTTAGAGTGCTCCAGGTTGAGAATAAGGTTGGCAAAAGTAAATACAAATATCCCTAACATTTGTCACGTCTGGTTGCAAGAGAGATTTTTATTTTCGTTCCCTTTACTGTTGAACCGTCGAAGGCAGCAGACCAATCCTGCCACTAGCTTTGAAAGGGCGGACGGTCAAGTGTTTTTTTTTTTTAAAAAGTCCACTAACCAATGAGGTAAGATTTTGTCCCTTATCTTTACGAACATGTGGTAGAAACAACATTTTATTTCAGGGCTATTTGAAGCCAGTTCTTTTTTATCTTTGGGCTTTATCTCACTCTTTTCATCTTGATATTGCTGTCAAGGATTTCTGATGGTTCCGGCTCTAGTTTTCCTGTCCTTGTGACCACGACTATTTTAACCTTACCCTGCGTTTGGTTGGTGAGTTGGAAGTGGCCCTGTGAAGCCTCTATTCATCCACAACACAACAGGAATCCTAGCAACAGCGCTAAAAGTGAGAGGTACCATAGCATAGACCAGGTAGGAGAAAACTTTAAGTTAAAGAATTGGAGCTATAAATCAATTTTTTTTTAAATACAAACAAAACAACCTAAATATATTTTAATGTAATATAATAACGTGTAAGAACTTTTTGATAACTCTATAAAACTTACGTTATTGGCAATTAAAAGTTCTAGAACATTTGCGGCCAAATTTTATATAACCTTTTAAAAACGAGGTAACAACCATAGTTATCAAGAGAGTACAAAAATATTGTAGGCACCATTCTAATTTATGTACATAATAATTTTTTTTTGGGAATAAAATGGAATTGTTATTTTGTTTTAATTAGGTCGTTTCATTGTGGAGCTATACACCAACAGTCCATAAATTAAAATCATTCCTCATACCTAAGTGTTTTCCTGTTTAATCACTAGGTAAGTAACACAGATAATGTAAAACAGGTGGCGCCTATTGGGTAATCAAAGCAGAGCACAACTATCTCTAAAAGAGATACGAACCTAGCCTCCGAAATATTGAGCTGCCGTACGCATCCGTTGCCGTACCCTGTAAAAAGGGAGACGCCGCAATATAACAGATCTTTCAGAAAAATTAAAATATATTTAAACTCAATCTTTACCAAATTGAAAAGCAAAACACCAACTATGAAAATTTCCAATATTGTATATTTAGATCAGTGTGCAAACTGCCCGTAAAAATTTATAGGAATGACAAGATAATTATTTAAAAATCGGCTAAATGGACTTAAAGAGATCAAAACGCTACTACAGCTTTGGCAAAACATAAGAAGAATGATAAGCAATCTTTAAATTTCGAAGTTACCAAAATAGTTGATAGAGACAAAAGCTATCAGAAATTAATAATAATTCAGCAGAGCAAAAGCAACTGTTTGTTGCAAAGAAATTGATCATAGTAAAACAATTAATTCTTGACAAATTCGAATTGCTTGCCTTAATAAATCCACGTTCCACTATGAGAAAACTTCTTTGAACCATTTTCAGATAGAATAGTAAGCAAATTTCGAAGAAATTGCACGAAAATTACTATAAAATAATGTTAACCCAAAAACGTGACCTTTGACAGCGATGATGTTTGCCAGCAAATGGCCATGCACTTTGATGTTTGTTGTCTCGTAACTTGGGAGTGATTTAGTTACATTTTGATTATTAAATAAATATTAAATTCCTTAAAAATAAAAAAAAAATATTGTGTTTTTATGATTGCTATTATAGAAACTACTGTTTTGCCGCAAAATTATATTTTTATTTGAATACAGTCAATATCCCTTTTGGAAACTAATTCAAACAATTGAAATCAGACAGATCATTTTATTAGAACTAATGAAATTTATATTACTTTACTAACTGATTTTAGCTATTCATAAAATAATGTGCTCCATGTTTTTTACACAATAAAAAATAACTTAAGACACATAATGAAAGAGAATAAAATTTTGAAGGTAACAATATTATATATAGGTCAACAACACTCTAATTTACACACTATAAAGAAAGTATTACACAGATAATAGCTAATTTTCAGTAAATTAAGCCATTTTCGCAGATTTTACCATTTATGACAAGATCTTGCAAGATTAGGCATTATCACATACTTTTATCTATACTCCCCTTTAATTATTTTTATCATACCACAAAATCTACCCATTTATATTTCACACGCCACACCGTAACCATGGTAACAATCTTTTCCAGCATTTTACCGCTGATACTCAACTTTCTTAGGTTTTAATTAAAAGATAACTAGGCTATAAATTAGTTATATCAGTCATAAAAATTTATGTGAGCCAAGGGAAAGTGGCTATCGATAAATTTATGCCTGTGGGAAAATTTACGCACAATTTTATTTAAGTGACGTGATTCAGTTTGAGCGTGTTTTTGTGTAAAATAGGTCTTTCTGAAATATGGCCGTACGTAAATTACGAGTATCTACGTTTAATCGTTTTTGTCGTAAAGGAGTTTAAAGTATTTCGCCTATAATTACTTTATTACTCTTTGTGAGCTTTATTCGAAATTGTAAGTTTAAATTGCTATATATTATAAGGATAATATCACGTAGTTTCAAATACCCAGTCATTTATAATTAATGATAACTTACTTTCAGGACATAATTTATATGAAACACGTACATCTACAAAAATTGATTCATTTTTAATCTACATTTAATTTAGACTATGCAGAATATACATTGATTCAATTAAAAGATTATTACAAATTATCTCAAAAAAACATTTATTCTACATAAAAATTTTACGTAAATGGATGAACAAATTAATATTTAATTGGTAAATCATGCAACTGTATAATATTTTTGAGTTTATATGTTAAATATAACTATCTTAAAGGCTATATCTGACCTTTTTTTGTCACTCTGTCAAATGAAAAAAATATTTAAAGATAAATAAACACACAGGTATGAAACTTAAATATAAACGAGCCAGTGAAATGTCAATTAAAATGTGAACTAACAAACTGACAATTCAGAACCAGCATGCATACAGAACCGGGAGATCTACAGAGACAGCGCTCCACGACTTGGTTAGCAAGGTGGAAAACACTCTGGAAAATGAGGAAGTGCTTCTAGGAGCATTTTTAGACATAGAGGGGGCGTTTGACAACACGCCTTTTCAATCAATTATCACTGCAATAAGGAATATTAACTCAGAAGAGACCTGTTGCAGGTGGATTGAAAATATGTTAAAAGAGAGTGTGATCTACACAGAACTGCTTGGAAAGTCGCTGATGGCACGGGTGAGTGGGGGGTGTCCGCAGGGGGGGGGGTCCTCTCCCCACTGTTTTGGAACCAAGTAATGGATGGACTTTTGCGAATCCTGTGCAGGGAAGGTCACTCTGTACTGGGATATGCAGATGACTTGGTAATCCTAACCCAAGGCAAATTTAATACAACAGTAAGAGAGAGAATGCAGTGGGCTCTTAAGGTTGTAGAAAGATGGGTAAGGCAGGAGGGACTCAATATAATTCCCAAAAGACTGTCGTAATCCCTTTCACAAAACGGAGGAGGACAGCGGATCTCGGTCCCATCTACCACCTTCCAGGGAAGTACAATATCTGGGGGTGATTTTAGACTCCAGGCTGACTTGGAACAAGCAAGTGGAAAACATAACCAGAAAATCGGAAACAACTCTTATGACTGTTAGAAAATTATGTGGGAAAACATGGGGTCTCTCACCGAAAATGGTACATTGGTTATACACCAGTGGTATGAGACTAGCCATCACTTACGCAGCCTTGGTCTGGTGGCCCAAGGTAATGCAGAGAACAACCATGACAAAGCTGAGTGGAATACAAAGGGTCGCCTGTTTGTGTATTATTGGGGCAATGAAATCAACCCCCACCTCGGCAATGGAGTGCATTCTGGATCTGCCTCCGCTACACATTGTGATTCAGGCAGAGGCGAGAATGAGACTCCACCGATTAAATCAGTCAACAGTATAATCGCAAAGGACGTTATCAGGACACAAAGATGTATGTAAAAAAATCAGGAACCCTGAGTTGGAAATGGGCACAGACCATATGAACTCGAGCTACCGTTATAATATACCGTTTGAAGTCACAATAGAGGATCGAAAGGCAAGTTAAAGAGAAAAAGCGGAAATATTCTCGGGTGCAAGTATCTGGTACGCTGACGGTTCAAAAACTAGTGAAGGTACTGGAGCTGGGATATATGGGCTACAACCGAGGAAGAAACTAACTCTTCCCCTTGGGAAATACCCAACAGTATTCCAGGCAGAGATGTACGCACTTTTACGGTGCACAGACGAGATAAACAGGAGAGCTTACAAAGGGAAGCAAATCCTCATTTACTCTGACAGCCAGGCAGCCCTAGAAGCCCTCAAGGGCCAAAAGGTATCATCGAAGCTGGTTTGGGAATGTTCGAGTAAGCTGGAAATTCTGGCAAAAGACAACAGAGTTATGTTAAAATAGGTACCAGGACACGAAGGCATACATAGAAATGAAAAAGCTGAAGAGCTAGCTAGAGAAGGGTCAGCATCTCAATACATTGATCCAGAACCGGCCTTTGGGGTGCCGCGGTGCGCGACCCGGGAAGTAGTCAAAGAATGGATCAAAAGAGAACATAAAAACCACTGGATGACCAGACAGGGTTTAAACCGCAGCAAGCTGTTTATTGGGAATCCTGACCCGAAACTAGCAAGGAACCAATTAAGGACTATTACAGGTATAATGACGGGACACGGCCGTCAAAATACATCTGAATAGAATTAATCTATATAACGGAAACCTCCGCTGCAGACTATGTGGAAGCCGAGGAAACGGTGAAGCATATCATAACTGTGAGTCACTGGAGAGATTTAGACAACAAACATTCTGATCAGTAAGTCTGGAACCGGTAGAAACACTCACTCACTCCTTAGCAGGACTATACAGATTGAGCCAGGGGGCTAGGTGGATAGAATGACTGTAATGTCTAGGGTGAGCACAATAGGCCTACTCTGGCCGCAGTGCGTCCGGCTTTAGGACGGACCCGGGAATATAATAAAAAAAAACAGACTAAAATTGTACTTACACTGATTAAAATGATCAACAAAGACCAAAAAGAAATTTCTTTTCAAAATTGGTATATCGCATTTTACTAAAATGAGACAATGCCGTATCCTCAAATTTCTTTAGAGAGTAGTCTGCACAAGATAGAAAAAGAGTCCTGACAATTATTCTAAACTTAACAAAAGGATATTCTTTAACTTTCATTAGTAGACAGTTATACCAAACCACACTTAAGTGGAAAGTGAGTGTTTAGTCAGAGAGCTATTGTAAATGTGGAATTGCCAGGTTGCTTCTGCATCTCATGCTATACTTCTTCACGTGTTTTATTCTTGTAACCGTAAATGCAAATCAATGTTTCACATACCAAAAGATCATAAGTAGTAACAATTTTTGAACCTTTAAACAACGGTTTACAGTGAGATCCCGAAAGTGTATCATATATTACTACAGAAAAGACATCCTGCAGTAAAAACAGTATATTCAAACCATTAACACTACTGTGTTCCCAAAAAAAAATGTCGTATCTTAAAAACATTCAAATAGTGAATAAAAGACATCCAATGAAAATGCACTACTAAATTCGTCAATTGTAGCTTTCAATGCAAATATACTCATTGCAAATTTTTTTCGCAATGTGTTAAACATTTAGTTGCTTGTCAATGAATACTCCTAAAAACCAGTCTCCACTCACAAGTAGGTTTTTATTCTAATCTAAAATTTAGACTTTGAAAATATCATGTATCATGTATCATATTTCAGAAATTTCATTTGCAAACCAATTCTTTATTATATTTAAATTATTATTTATTTGTATCTCCAAGTTCTCATCCCTTTCGGTTACTCAACATTAGAAGGTGTCATCCGCAAACAATTTAAACCTACAAGTCATATTGTCTTCAGGTCTTTATACATAGCAAAGACAGAATTGTTCCCAATACGTAAACCTGAGAAAAGCTATATAAGTAATAAGTATACACTTAAAGTAGAGTTTAGCTTCATTTAATCCATGTTCCCGAAGACTGTACATTTTGTTCATTTAACAGGACAGTAACTAGTTCAGAACTATATCTCAAGATCAAAATTCTATTTTAGGAAGCAGGAAGCCATAATTTACGCAATCAAATGCCTTAGCTAGATCATAAACAACAATAATTACCGTATATTGGTAATTAAGCTCATTGTAAGTATTTTCAAGCAACGAAGTAAAAGCACAAATGAGTGCTTAGACATCCCCGAAACCCATATTGATCTAGAGATATAATTTTATATTTTGCTATATACTCCACCAAACGGTCCTTCACCAATGTCTCAATAAGCTTTTAGAATGCAGATAGCAAAGATTTACGTCTAAAGTTACATGGAGATTTTCCTTTTCTATCTTCACCTACCGGAATAATTAGAGGGGTTTTGAGTTTTATTGAAAATTCACTTTCTTCAAACAATGCATTAATAATTACAGCTAAATTTTTTTGTATCTACCAAAGTAGTCCAACTATATGTAATTTTTACTTTAATCCACTTCTCTACTCTTATTATTTTATGTGCATCTGTGGGAATTTCAGGTGCATCTAAAATCAATTTTTTTCCCATTTCCGCATGTCATCGAGCAATAACGAAATAACCTATCCTTATAAGTGTATGTACCAGTTGTATTGTTTAGGTTTACTTCGTAACATTAAATGACAACTTGTAGAAGGAAAATAAAAACTTGTGATTATAGAAAATATCTTAGCATTATTGTGCGATAATGTAAAAATGGTACAGTATTTCTCAGACTTTTTTATGCAAAATGAAAATACAGGCTTATAGAATGGTACTTCTACTTTCAAAGTCTTTTTACAAAATTAAAATCGGACCATAAATGGCGCATTTAAACTCCCTGAAAGTTAGTTCACTAAAAATTTAAAACGACACTTATGCAAAAACTAATGAACCAACAATATCTGGTTTTGGCTGGTTACATATAAGTTACTATTATTTTGCAAAGGATCAACACTGTAACTTGGAAAATGAAGGAGGAATAAATTTTTGAAAAAGCACTGAATTTTGTGGTTTTTCCTGTTTTTATTCGTTACCAATAATTCGAATTAGTCAATTATAGGCTTTGATTCTCTATAATTCATTTGTCTAGGACTTTATAGGCAAAAAACAAAAAAAAAATGCATTTTTTTGTTTTAGTTGTGTAAAACAAATTAATTGATTATAATGGAGAACAATAACACTACAGATAGAGAACAAATCATTAAATTTAATATCACGTTACGCTCTTGACATAGCTAAACCAGAAGGCGACTCCCTATCCCTCTGTGAGAATTTACAAGAGGAAGTGCACAACATCCCAGTCTCAGAAAAAATCAGTATCAAGGAGGATATGAATGCTAAAGTGGGAAATAACATAATCGATGCAGTAAAAGAATGATTCAATGAACATACTAACGGAATTATCTGCGCACAATGAACTTGGTCGGACACAACAGGATGGAAATCCATAATAGATTATGTCATCACAAATAGATAGCTCTACCCCAAAAATATACTGGGCATTAGGGTCCAATTAACCACTAATATAGGCTCAGATCATGGATTGATATTATGTAAAATACGTATGAAGAAACCGCCAATTATGAAAATTCCCCCCGAGTAGATTCAAAAAACAAATATAGAATCCTTGGAAAATGTAAGCACAAGACTACTGTATAGATCACGCTTGGAAATTATAAGAGATGAAAACAGCATCAACGATGAGAATATTATATAGGAGAGCTGGGAAAAATCACCAACGGATATACAAAAAGCCATAGATGAAGCAATAGGATATTGAAAAGTTAATCTATACAACAAAAGAAATAAAAAGCTTGGTTCACAAAAGAAGTTAAAACCATATGCAAAGAAAAAAGGAAGCCTACTTAAGATACAGAAGTAGAAAGACATCAGAGGAACATGAAAGATACATAAACATTTGAAGCAGATTCAACCTAAAATGAAGGGCAAAAAAGAAGAATACTGGGTGAAATTTAATGAATAGGAAAACCAGTCACCGAATATAAAGAGATAAACGAAATAACAATGAATGCACAGCATACTTCAAGGAACTCTACAAAGAAAATAACGACAACAATAAAAGCACGAAAGCTGACCTACGGGGATCTACATGTACACTCACGAAAGACCAAGTTTCAGAAGCCATAGGAAAGTTAAAAAACAGAAAAACACCGGAGACAGAATCACAAACGAATAACTATAATATGGTGAGAACAAATTAGAAAGAGAAACAACAAAATTATTCAACAAAATAATCGAACTGGATCTCACAGGATTGGAAAATAAGCATAACCATATTAATCTATAAAAAAAAGGTGATAAAAAGCACCCGTCCAACATATTATTATAAATATACCTTAGATGATCTGATACAAGTTAACAAAGCACAGCACAGATTTCGAAAAAGAACTCCACAGTAGATTCAATATATATATATATATATATATATATATATATATATATATATATATTATTTTACAAGTCGCTGAAAAAGCTATTGAATTCAATAAACTAGCCTTTTTATATTTGGTTGACTTGACGAAAGCTTTCGACAGAATAACACTAAATGATGCCATACATATCTCGCAGAAAAATACGCTCCTTCGAAAATCATCAGAATTATTGAAGAACTTAACTCCAATTGTTTCACTACAATAAAAACCAAAAGTAAACTCTCAGATAACTATATATATATATATATATATATATATATATATATATATATATATATATATATATATATATATATATATATATATATATAATCTAATATTGGACAAACTACTAGAGAGTGTACGACCACTACAGTAATATAAAATGGAAGAAAGATTTTAAATATAGTTTGTTGGGCAAATGATGCGATTCTGATCGCCAACAACGAAGAAGGCCTACAAAGACTTCTGAACAAGTTCAATACTACAGCCAAAAACTACAACATGGTCATATTCACTAAAAAAATTGAATGCCTCACTATTTCAAGACCACCAGTAAGATGTAAACTAGTAATAAACAACAAAGTAATAGATCAAGAGATGACATCCAACTATTTGGAAGTAAACAAAACAGGTCCACGTAACTAATGCGCGGAAACAACTAATCAAATTAATAAGACCGCGATAGTATCAGCAGCATTGAGGAACATCATATAGGGAAATAAACATCTTAGAATTGAAGCAAAAGCAAGAATGAACAAAACCTGTGTACGCCCAATACTAAACTACACTATAGAAACTAGAGCTGACCTAAGTAGAACAAAATAATCATTAAAAACAGCGCAAATGAAAATTCCAAGATCTATTGTAGGAAAAACCAAATTAGACCACGAGAAAATAAAGCATCAGGCAACAGATATAATAAGATAGGGTCGAGAGAGGAGAAAAAAATGGAACCAATATGAGACCAGAATGGCTGAAAGATGAGTAGTGAAGAAGGAGCGAGGTGGCAGGAATGGATCTATATCACCTGGAAGACCTCCGAAGAGATGGCATGATAGCTGATCCTCAATTTCCCAAGAAAACTAATAACACACAGGTCAGAGAAAGAAGAAGTGGAGAGTGAAAATACAACAAAATATTACTACTGATTTTTTTAGTTTGATAACATAGTTCGTATCATAATAGTGTTTTTTTTCACAGTCACTTATTTTTTTTCCCGATTGATTGATCTACTCCTTACATTTTGGACAGTACCTTGTACTTTACAAACTTAAAGATAATGTTGAAAAATTAGATATGCTACCGATATAGCTTGTTTTTGAAACAAGGAAATACAAACAAAAACATACCCTGTTAATATCTAAAGTTTATATTGGTAATTTAGTTTGAAGGAAATTAATTTTAACGTTTATTCTGTTAAGCGAAAAATTTCCTTCTCCTGTAGTAAAAAAACACTGTTACGAAATAAGCTTTTTTTTGTCATAACCAAATATAATCAAGATAAAAATATTATTTTATAATATAAAGGGACAAAAAATATGTATATGTTGTTTATTTTATTTGATTTCTCTTCGGTTTCTGAATTGAAAATAGGGTTTCGCGATGTCATGAAAATTTACGGCCAAGAAAAATACGATTCGTGAATAATTAGTTAGCGGGGGATACGTGAGTAGACTCAAAAATGGAAATATGTTGTTTGGTTGTAAATAAAATGATAAAAAGGCAGTGCCGACTTTATAAAGTGACTTGTTTTTAGAATTCGTTTACAGTAAAATTAAAACTGGTTACGGTTTATTTTCTCGCTAAAGTCCTGCAAAATTTAAATAATAGCTTACCTCTTCCTCCTCTGTATATTTTCTAACTCACTTCTATAAGACGAAGGTTCTCAATTCGATCGGTATTTATTTTTTTATGTATGTACATCAATTTTCGGTGCCGCACATAACGATTTTAAAATTATTTTTAAAAAATTCAATATAGCGAATACAACATGGCGGACGAAAAAATTTATTTTGTCGGATTTTCTCCAAGATTAGTGTGGGGAAGTTATCGGGGTCGCACATCGCAAATCTAAAATTATTTTTAAAAAATTCAACATGACGGACCAAAATGGCGGACAAACATTTAATTTTTACCGATTTTCTCCAAAATTAGTATGGGGAGGTTTCTGGGGTCGCAGATAATATGGCATATCCAAGATAGCGGAAAAAAATTTCTACAAATATTTTTCAAAATTGGCATGAGGATGTTTTCGGAATAGCACATAACGATTCTGAAATTATTCTTAAGAAATTAAATATGGAGCATCCAATATGGCGGATTAAAAATTTTACATCCCTTGATTTTGTCCAAGGTCGGTATAAGGGGATTTTTAGTAGTGTTAATTACGAATTAAATATTATTTTTGAAAAATTCAGTATTGTGGATACAATATCGCGTCCCAAAAATTTAACATCTCTAGATTTTCATCAAAATTGGTATAAGGGATTCTTGAAAGTGTAAATTATGAATTAAAAATAACAGTTTAAAGGTTTAATATGACGAATCCAATATGGCAAACCTAAAATTTACATTTTTTAATTTTGTTAAAAATTGATACTGAATCGTTTTTGACGGTATAAATAGTGAATTTAAAATTATTTAAAGATAATTTGATATCCCACATGCAAAAAATTTTACATTTCCGAACTTTGTCCAAAATTTGTATTGGGGGGTTTTTGAAGGTTAGATTAAAAGATTAAAATTATTTTTTGAAAATTCAATATTGGCGATCGAAATATGATGAGTTGAAAATTTTAACTTTAATGGCATTATTTCAAATTTGATATTAGGAGGATTTCGGAGTCGTAAGTTACGAATCTGGAGTTAGTCTGTTACAGCTTAATATGGAAGATACAATATGGGGATTGAAAATTTTACATTTTTCCGATTCTGTCCAAAAATGATATTGGGGGATTCTTGGGGCGTGTACAAATTCAATATGAAGGATGAAATATGTCGGATCAAAAAATTATTATCGGTATTGGGACGTTTGGGGGGCCAATGTTACTAATCTAAAATTAATTTACATTTCAAGATAGAGAATGTACTATGGCAGACTAAATATTTTGTTTGATCCAATTTTATTAAAAACAGGTATGTGTGGATTCCCGAAATCTAGGAATTTGTATTTGATCATTTTAGTGTAGTTCGCAACTTTAGATAAAATGGGCCCTTTTTGCGATCTTGAAATCAAGTTCCACTATAGATTTATACCGTGTCTTATACACTTGATTTTGCATAAAACCCCCACAAAAAAAATCCAAAATGGAAAGATCGGGAGATCATGGAGACCATTTAACTGGTCCATTGGTACACTGTAGATTCATATCGTGTCCAATACACTTGATTTTACATAAAACCTCACAAAAAATAATCCAAAACGGAAAGATCGGGAGATAGTGGCGGGTCATCTCACTGGCCCATTGATACCTATTCATCTTTGAGAAAAATTATTGTCCATAAATGGCCTTAACAGCCCACAGTTGTGGCTTGGGTCACCGTTCTATTGAATATAAATGGAATTAAAATAGGCCAATGAAATATTTTAAGGCATTTCTGGTATAATTTCCTCAAGGATTTCTGGGTGTCTACGTGCTGTGAAATCCCCTTCATACATTCTGCAAATAAAACACGAGACACCAACTCCGAAGCGCCCTTGTTATGCCCTTTCGAAAATTAAATGATGATGTTCTGCAGACCAATGCCTCGTGTTGTGATGCACTTGAAAAATAACATTCGTCAAACCAGATGACGAATCTGCCAAAAGATTCGTTGGTGCTAATTTGTTCTAAATACTATTGACAAAAAGTTACTCAGCTGAATAAAATATTCGTGTTCAACTAGATTTATTTTTAAACGAGCAAATATATCCGGAAAGGGTTGGCTTCTTCCTGGATACCTAACATGAAGAAAAACAATCGCCAGATAAGAGAAGTTATCCTAATGATATCGCTTTAAATACATTACCTATTGAAATATAATTCAGAAGCTTCTTGGGGACTTTCATTGCTTTGCATAGAACATACTGACATATCAAATTTTCATAATTGTCATAAACAACCATTGTAAATGCAAAATAAATAAATAGTAAAATAAAAATACCTAAGTAACAAAAATATTTCATAAATAATAACACTGGGAAGTTTTGGACACTTGCCTTTTGTTTCTTATAAATTGGCCATGGCCTAGTGTTGCAAATAAAGTAAATTATTAAAAATATCAAATTCTAAATTTGCTTTTCGAAATAAAATAAACATTATATATTTTTAAAAAGCCTAAATATACTTAATCAATATCTGCGGTCCTATTTCAAATACTATATATTTGGTTAATAATTCAAGAACTAAACTTTTTAGAAAAAAACAATTACGCCATTGAACTCAACGTGAAAAACTCTATAGAAATCAGTATTTACTTTTTTGATAAATTAACGCATAACGGAAATACGAAATGTGCTTAAAAAACTAAGATTTTCAAAATCACTCTTAAGATTTAAAACTAATAGAGCCATGAAACATTTGACACCGGAATCTTTCATTTCGTTAAATAGGAGAAAACTAAAGTGAAAACCGCAACACTCTATCTTTGATAATAATTCCAATACCCCCTAAAAGTTTCGAAAATGGGACACCCCGTACATATATCAAAAAACATAGCGATTAACTTGAGAACCTTTCTTCTTTTGAAGTCGGGTAATTAAAATCATTTCCTTTATATTTTTAAATTAAAATTTTTATAAAAAAATTGAACATACTTCTAAAAGTGCGCTAAAAAGTGAAAAATAACTAGAAATTTTTATACGAAATTGAAATTTTTGAAGTCGGCGCCAAACTAATACCTGACAAAATATGATTCGCATAAACAGATTAAAAATACTTTATTTGTAATTGCTTTCTTATCATAATTTGTATATATTAGTAGTTATTTATTTCATTTAGAAATAATTTCAATTTCATATAAAAATTTCTAGTTATTTTTCACTTTTTAGCGCACTTTTAGAAGTCGGTTCAATTTTTTTATAAAAATTTTATTTTTCGATTTTTAGTTTTGAATTCATTATAAAATTTATAAATTATTTGAACTAAGTACTAATCGAGATTAGTTTACCTGGAAATGACTCCGGGGTTGTAAAAAAGTACCCATTTTATCCAGAATTGTAAATCACCCTAAACTGAACCACTATAAATTCCTTGATTCTTAGAGTTCTCCAAATACCAATGAAATTGTGTCAAACAAAAATTTAGCTTGTCATAGTAAATCCCCTAACTTAAATTTCAAATTCAATTTAGATTTGGAATATAGGCCCCAAAAACTTCCATTGTCGATATTTAAAGAATTTGAGATGTAAATTGCTTAGCCCGATATATTTTATATTGCATATTGAGTTTGTATACACCCCAAGAACCCCGCAATATCAATTTTAGATACAACCGGAAAATGTAAAATTTTTAGTCCCTCATATTGTATTTTATCAACCTAATAGTTGTAAAAATAACTTCATATTCGTAATACACCACCCCAACTCCCTAATACCAAATCTGAAAAAATCCTAATAAGGTAAAATTTTCAACCCACCATATTGGATCCGCCATTTGAATTTCAAAAAAATAATTTGAACGTCTTAATCTAATTCAAATCCAAATCCTTCAAAGCTTTGCAGTACCAATTTTAGATGAAATCCAGAAATTTAAAATTTCTAAACGGTCATATTGTATCTGACGTATTAGATTTTCTTAAAATAATTTTATATTCTCTATTTACATCCTCAAAAGCGATTCAGTTTCACATTTGAACAAAATCGAAAAATATAAAATTTTTAATCAGCTTTATTGCATTCGCCATATTGAATCCTGAAAAAATACTATTAAATTCATTATTTACACTCTGAAGAACACTATATTAGTTTTGAAGAAAGTCGAAAAATGTAAAATTTTTAGGACACCATAATGAGATTGAATTTTTCAAAAAATATTTTATTTTCGTAATTAACACTAACAATAATCCCCCAATACTGACTTTAGACAAAATCGAGAGATGGAAAATCGTTAATCCGCTATCTTAAATCCGCCATATTTATTTATTTTTTAAATTATATCAGATTCGTAATGTGCTACCTCAAAAACTCCCCCATATCAATGTTGAGAAAAATCGGACATAATTAATTTCTATCCACCATATGCGCCATATTGAATTTTTTAAAAATAATTTCAGATTCGTTATGTGAGATCCCGAAAACTCCCCCATACCAATTTTGGAGAAAATCGAAAAAAATCGATGTTTTCGTCCGCCATATTGGATCCACCATATTGAATTTTTCAAAAATAATTTAGATTCCTCATGTGCGACCCCGAAAACTCTTCCGTACTAATTTGGAAGAAAATCGGACAATATTGACTTTTTTGTCCGCCATATTGGATCCGCTATATTGAATTTTTTAAAAATATTTCGAAATCGTTATGCGCGACCTTGAAAACTCCCCCATACCAATTTTGGAGAAAATCGGACGAAATTAAGTTTTTTTGTCCGCCATATTGGATCCGTCATTTTGATTTTTTTTTTAAATAACTTCAGATTCGTTGGGTACAACCCCAAAAATTCCTCCATACCAATTTTGGGGAAAATTGGACAAAATTAATTTCTTTGGCCGCCATTTTGTAAGCGCCATCTTGGATTTTACTGTACCAATTTTATCTAAAAAATATGGTACTACCGCAGCAACTTCCTAAATATAACGCAAAAAATCTCATTCAAATCGGTCCAGCCGTTCCGGAGTAATCGGTGTACATACATAAAAAAAATAATTCATATTCGACGAATTGAGAACCGCCTTCTTTTAGAAGTCGGTTAAAAAAAACATTCCTATAATTAACACGAAGTTAATTTAATATTATGAAAATTCTAGCTTCTTTAATTCCATACCAATTAAGTTCCTTTAGACAAGCAATAGGTAGGATTGCATTTAAATCTACGGGTGAAAGACATACAAAGTTCTTATAGATTTGAAAACATTCTTGTTACTATCTAGGTAACAAACAAATAGTATTTTCGATAATCCCCAAAAAGATATTTTCTGAAAACGAAACATAATTGGCAAGTAATCCGATGACAAAAGCGAAATAGATAAAGCAATAGGAAACCGCAAAAATATAGTTAAAAGTTTTATTAAGGCAGACTTCAGATTATCGAATTTTCTCGAAAAGTTTTCTTATTGTCCGTGTGGAGTTCTGTGCCAGTTATATTGTGCAGTTCATATGGACCGGAAAACTACTAAATCAATTTTATTTTCCATAGTTATTTGAATAGAACTTTTCATTTTTAAGATTTTATTGAAAATAAATGTATTGGAGTGAATTGTTGTAATATTTCAAACACGTTGCCGTTAGATATTGATGCTGCATGTATGTTCTTTTAAAAGAAATTCGAAAAATTAGAATTTTGAAATATATTAACCCTTGCTAATATTTTGATAATGAAATTCTCAAATTTCTGTATTAGTTTAGATTTTTGACAATATAGGGGAGTCCCAATGGGAACGCCAGATTTGATATATTAATAAAATAGCACAAAAGTTTGAGAATGTGCTTTATTTTTATTACAATATAAAGTACATAACTTTCGATTATGCACGAAACAAAATATCCGATAAATGCCCACCACGACTCTTCTAGTACACCCTCGCTCTTTTGATAAAATTTTTAATAACATCTTCGCATATCTGTTGTTAAATTTCACAAATAATACGTGGAATCTTGTCTTTAAGTTGGAAAATTGTTGTGGGTTTTTTAGAGTAGGCTTTAGACTTTACGAAAAAAAATCACAGGGAGTCAGATCACAAGATCTTCCTGGCCAATTTGCGCCATGTGATAAGTAGCACCGTGTTGCTGGTACCACAAATTTATATAATTTATAAAGTTCAATTCAGGCCCGCTATGTATGGAAAAAATGTTCACAATTTACCATTACAGAACTATCGGTTTCATCCTCGAGAAAGTGGGGTCCAATTATGCCGCTGGCTCAAATTCCACATCAAACAGTGACTCATTGGCGATGCATAGGTTTCTCGTTGATACCTTGTTTGTTGACATATCCTTTGAGGTGAAAATGCATTCAACGCTGAACAAAATTTTCTTTGAAAATTCAACATCTCGTTGCTTTACCAGAATTTAATTAAAAATTTCCCGGTACATTACGTGCTTTAGCTCTTGTGTCAATTGAATTTTGTAGGGATGCAAATGAAAATTTTTCGTTTAAATTCGCTGAGAACTGCTTCATGGAATACCAACTTGTAGCAAACGATGACGAATCGAGGTTTCATAAATTTCGGTGACATTTTCGCGTGCTGTTGCAATATTTTCAGCGGATCGGCTAGTACGACGACGCACAGGTGTTTTTATGTCCCCGGCCAAAACACTTTCCTCAAATTTAATAACTAACCTTCGGACTGTCCTTTCATTTAGAGCATTATCGCGACCGAAATTTGCATGTAATTTTCGAACGACTTCTGCATAGCATTCTCTATATTTATAAAGGGTCTTAATAATGGTAACACGTTATTCTAGAGAGTGCCGCTCCATAACTGATAATATCAGAATGTGTTTGGACTACAGCAATCATATATTCAAGGTTGTACTTTACACAAAATAGGAAATTGGTGAAAGGACCCCACACCAATCAAATAGAAATTGGATCCTGGTCAAATTCGTTAAAAATTCAGTATGTTGTAGGTCTAGATGTCCCGATCAAAAGTTCCTATGGGCACAAAGTCCAAAAGTTAATAGTTTTTGAGATACAAGGGAATGAGTTGCACCCGCACCAACCAAATGAGAATTGGATCCCGGTCAAATTCGTTGAAAATTCAGTATGTTGTAGGTTCAGATATCCTGATTAAAAGTTTCCATGGGCACAAAGTCGAAAAGTTAATAGTTTTCGAGATACGGAGGGATGAGTTGCGGCCTCACCAACCAAATGGGAATTGGATCCCAGTCAAATTCGTTGAAAATTCAATATGTTGTAGCTATAGATGTCTTGATCAAAAGTTCCTATGGGCACAAAGTCCAAAAGTTAATAGTTTTTGAGATACAGAGGGATAAGTTCCGCCCGATCCACCATTTACATAGGCAAGGCGTAAGGGTCAATTTTCTCTATGTATCTCTTTTTCTCTCTCTCTCCTTATCTTGTGAACTTGTTTGGCTAGCATAAGCTAATGTAAATGTACAATACATATTCTAGAACTATATATATATATATATATATATATATATATATATATATATATATATATATATATATATATATATATATATATATGTGTGTGTGTGTGTGTGTGTGTGTGTGCTGGTGTGTGTGTGTGTGTGTGTATGTGTGTGTGTGTATGTATGTAGCTTAAAACATTGCAAATTATGTACCAATATATTGAAATCTCCTAATCATAAAAAAATATTTCAGTCGATAGGTTTAGGATAGTGAAGGAGGTCACTAATTGTAATCTTGACTATAACCTTTAGGTCAAGGATCAAGGTCAAACATTCTCAAGATGCCCTTTTAAGGGCTGTATGATGTATAAAATCCGATCGCGCAACCTCCACGTGGTATACATCGGGTAGTCAAGATTACAATGCTAATGCCGACGGTTCATAAAATCATTTGTAAAAATCCGTATTCAAAAATGATGCTACCGCTGTTCTTTTGCTATGTTACTATGATCTTTGATTCAAATTAAACCGAATATTTTAGTCTATATAAGGCACTAAATTCTAACCTATTGATGATTAAATTAGAATTTAGTATGTCGTTAAATTCTTAGCTTTTGATGATTAAAAATAACATGAATAAGAAAACTACCAAAAAAAAGGTTAAAAATTGACTTTTGCGTTCAAAAAATCATTCAAACTACAAGCCTCACCTTGACCATTGACCTCAAGGTCATATAAGGTTCAAATATTACGAAAATCGAAAAATATCTCAGAAAAAAACGTTTTTATCTTTTAAATCTACTTCTTAAAAAAAGTTTTTCCATAAAAAATGACATCTTGACAATGTTTGACCTTGACCCTTGATCTAAAGGTGACAATTGGTGACCTCCTTCATTATTCTAAACCTATCGACTGAAGTATTTTTTTATGATTACGCTTTTTTATTATTTTGGTACATAGTTTTCAATGTTTTACGCTGCAAATGTATCCCTCTGTATCTCGAAAACTCTTAACTTTTGGACTTTATGCCCACAAGAACTTTTGATCGGGACACCTAGACCTACAACATACTGAAATTTCAACGAATTTGACCGGGATTCAATTTCCATTTGGTTGGTGGGGGCGCAACTCATCCCTCTGTATCTCGAAAAGTATTAACTTTTGGACTTTATACCCATAAGAACTTTTGATCAGGACATCTATACCTACAACATACTGAATTTGACCGGGATCCAATTTCCATTTGATTGGTGCGGGGTCCTTTAAATCCAGCGTTCCTCTTGAGACACTCTTTATTTTACTAGATCACAAAGATCCACTGATCCATTATTTAAGGTTAATGCATGAGATTTCACTCTTTGACTATGAAATCAATATCCAAATCTTCTTTGCAAATCTGCTAAATAATTAAATTAAAATCTTAAAAAGAGCGAAAAATTAAAACCTTAGACTTAGGTTAATATATTAATTACTACCAACAGATGAAAAAAAAAATCATAAGTCTATTAGCTCCGTGCGTGATAACAACGCCAACTAAGCATGAACTAAAGGGCAATATTTGTGTGTATTGACGGTATAATATAATGGAAATTCGTAATTAAAAATATATTTTATGTTTTTAAAAAGAAGTGAAAAAAATATTAAGTTATTTTATTACTTTAGCTAAAAAAAGTAAGTTAAGTCAATAAAAAATAATCAAGACGCAAAAAATTATTATATATTGCTGTGTACTTACACTGGATAGTCATTAAGTCCAAGAAAACTACTGAACTATGTATTTTAAAACCTAAAATACGACTTTGCATCAGAACATCTAATATGTGATATACTAGCCTTTAATTTAAATTCTATTTGGCTTCTATAAATTTATAAAATTAACATTATTTTGGTTTCTAGTATTTTTACAATTTACAATACAGCAACTACGGGTGCTCTTTATATTGCTTTTAATTATTAGAAAAAAAAAATGACACGTGTATTTAATACGTCAAAAATGCAAAATATCACCCGCCCCTTACGATTACGTCACAATGAACGAATAGAAATGAGAAATATACAAGGAAGTCCCTGGCAGAGAAAAAGTTTGAAAATATTCTTATTTTGTAAATATGCATAATTTGCTGCAGATTATCCCTTTAAATTATTAATTATTTTATGCTATTTAATAATCCTGGAGTAGGGGTTCGGTGAGCAACGTGCCTTTATGATAACATCCTACTACAAATATAATGACCGAGTAGATGCCGTGCAGTGACATTTTGGAATTTATTTCCAAATGCCTCGGACACAGAAAAGTTCCTTTGGTTCATACCATAAAGGAGTAGGTACGTAAATTTGAACAAATTAATAGTGAAGCGCAAGAAGAAAGTGTCAGAATACCTAAGAATACATACATCAAATTTAGAGCTGACTGGTTTTTCAGTGTAATCTTCAGAAGAACAAAACAAAAATTTTTGGATAATCATTAGGACAAGTAGTGCATGTAAAAGTGATTTATGTATGAGTTTGGGTGAGATAAAGGCACGCTCAAAATACGCTGACACAAAAAATAAGATATTATTTAAAAAAAAAGCAGCCAAACACTTTCAGAATAATTAGTGAAACGATTCAGATTAATAGTGCTAATCTATTACTAAGCATTTAAGAACATTTTACATTAATCTTATTTTATTTTGTAAAGTCAAAAACAGTGTACAAAATTAGTATTCCCTCCTTTTCTTACTTGTCGTAGAAAGTGACGTGACAGTCAAAACTGTCTTCGTCATATATTAATCAGAAGCATTTTGTTGTCATTTATACATTATTTTAGGCCGGTATTACCAAGAAATTTTTATGTTCAGGAATTTTAACAATAAGCCAGGAATAAATTCATTATTTAAAAAACGCTGTCGGATAAGTCGAATTGTTCTGTATGATACTAATTTTACCAATACTTTAATTCATCTATGACTATGACGTCCTTTTACTAGTTACTGCCAGAGCGATCGTATCTGTAAGATGTAATTATCTATGACGCGGGTACATAATTTGTATATTAAATATTTTTTCCGTATCTCATTTGGTATAATTTATTATTATTATCGCTTCGTAAAATAGATTTTTAGAAAACACATATCAAAAATTTTTCATTATTAATGAATTATTGTTGTTTTCGAAAATTATTGTGAAGTATAGAATTAATAATTTAATAATTAATGGCTCAATATTGCCAATTAGTTTGTTATAGTTTAAAATGAATACTATTAAAATATCAAGTTAATCGATAAATTTTATTATTAATAAAATAATATGTGACTTACAAAATTAAGTTCTCAATTGTTTAAAAATCGATGACATGATCTGAAATTACCTTTTCGCTTTAAGAACACAAAAGAACAGGCGCATAATTTCCTGCTTGTAAATTATATTCTGGTTCTTCTTCTAGATGCGTTTTGATCTCATTCCAGTATAGTCTCAGAGTGGAGCTATATCTAACCACGTACAAATACTTAAGCTCTGAGAGTACGCAATGTCTTTTTACCACAATATATATAATATATATATATATATATATATATATATTGTTAAGGAAAAAAAAGTAATTTAAAAGAGGGATAGAGATTTTTGATGTATGACTTGTATGACTACTTTATTTTTTTCTCTTAATCAGGTGGCTCCGTAATAGTCTCTACCTTTTAGGGCACATCCGGCTAGCTCCCAAGGGAACGGAGAGTGGTCTAGGTAAAACGCGCCACCTGTTTTAATGCCCTAAAGGTTAAAGCAGAGACCGATCTAAAAACAAAACAGGAAATCTAAGAACTCCAAAAAAACACCCAAAAAAAATTTTAAAAACAAGTATTTATTTTAAGTTTCTCGATGTAAATTCAGCTAAGCGTGGCCCAGATCTTCTCTGGTCAAAAGAATAAGCCTGTGACAGCCAGCTGTTTAAGCACGTGGTTTTTGACAATTAACATTTTCAAAGATAAATTTAATAAAAATAATTATACTCTAATTCATTATTTTTGGCCGTGATACTAACTATGAAAAAGTGATTTATGGTATATAATAAATATATGTATACAGTGATAATATTGAGTGCACTCTACCCGTGTAAATAGGCCTGTTTACTGGAGTTTACAGATGTGCCCCTTACATACGTGGAGATATCAACTGCATATGGTTGCACGATTCAATAAGTTGTACCATATGAGGAAACACAATGGTTTTTAAAGAGGTAGGTACTCTGATTATTTAATAATTATATATACAAAAGAAAATAAAACACTATGAGGTCTTTAAACTTATAAGTTTCACCGAAGACAAAATTTAAGCAGGTTAAAAGTCTATAATTCCCTGAAACGACACAAACACATAGAACCTGATTGACGGCGGCTTCTTGATGTCCTGATGTTGAGGTTCTGGATCATTCGGTGTGGTGGTATGTGCAGCATGCAAGGCAGTTGCCGTAGAGATATCAGCAAGAAGGCCCCGATGATGATCAAAATGAGGGCAATAGAGGTAGAAACGACAAAAGGAAAGCAAGAGAATAACAGGAAAAGAAAAAAAGGCCTAAAACAAAATATGAACTTAGAAAGAATTCAACCTTTTATGTTACGAGTGAGGTAGGTTACTTATTCCTTTTCGTTTTAAACATACCCACAATTATTTATACTTGAGAATTAAAACGAAATTAAAAACAAAGACTCACCAGTGATGTTATGTGGCCTTTTGTGGTGGAACAGAAAAAAATAGAAAAATTTGATGTCGGGTTTGTCTCCCGAACTGACCAAACCAAATCAGCACACAGCTTTTAACAACACAGTTACTATAAATTTGGTCAGGGACCCGAATCTTTCAATTCAAAACTAGCAAAATCGCCAAGTGACCTTTTCGGTGCAACTCTGCAAGGAAAGTGTCCTTATCACTCTAAGATTTTTTTCATGTCCCCAGAAAAACCTCCAAGGAAACGGCGGGAAAAGATACAGGGATCTGTATATCGACTGACAACTGACAAGTCCTCAAAACAATGAAAAATAAAAATATGAAATTTTAAAATTATTATAAGAAATTTTATTAGCAAGTAACTAGGAAAATTGTGGTATGTTCAAAAATTTATATCAGTATATTGGCTTCGTTGAAGTAAAGCTGTCTCGCAAGAAATGTCGAGTAGATTCTAACCTTAAAGTTTATTTATACTTGACACTAAGGTAGTTTTTCGTTTGTAGCTTAATAGAACCTCTAATAGTTATACGACAACTGACACAATGGGGAAAATTAAAGTGCCTAGAAGACATAGAAGATCCAACAGGATCCAGAGAGCTTTCACTCAGAAATCTGTCGATCCTGCAGCCAAATGATTATCTGTTCACTCGAGGTCTCTCGATGAAGGTAACAATAACCGCAAAAGACAATTTAAATTAAGAATTTCTAACTAAATATTCTATACCGAGCCACTCTGTACAAGACTAATACCTTTCTATATTTTAGGTACAACGGAGAGAAGCCTTACGAACTAAACCAAACAACAACAAGGACTATCGAATAGTTACTATGGATTATAATAGCATAATTGTGAATTCAATTCTAATAAACAAGATATTCTGCCAACGTTTTCTTTCATTTGTAAATATGTTCCTCAAACCAAAAATCCAAACACATAAATGATGGGGGAGATAAGCGTAAAAATTACTATATTTTAGATAGAAAATTAGACAGGAAAATTAAAACCGTAACAATATAATATATATATATATATATATATATATATATATATATATATATATATATATATATATATATATATATATATTCTTGGACCTTCAATGATATATTTTTATTTTTTGTGTTCCTTGGGTTTATGGTCCGTTAAAAAATTAAATCAAAATATAACAGTGTTGGTGTACTTTTTATATTTTATATTTTTTATATTTAATTGACGTTTCGGTAATTTATTTTACCTTCTTCAGAATTTACAGTATGCCAAAAATAATAGAGTATTCTTTATATAAGTTAAATTATTTAGAACATATTGTATATTTACCTTAAACAAAAATTCACGGGCAACATTGCAGTTCATGTACATATTAATTAAATTTAATATTGTGTTAAATCAAGAAATTATTTTCATAAAAACAGTATTAAGATGACCACGTGGGTGATCTTGAAGTTAGAGTAGTACTGGAAGAACCAGATGAGATTTTTTGTAAGGAAATAAAGATTATTCTAGCTATTGAGGGTTTAAGGGATCTAGTCTAAAAGTACAATGCGTTTTTGATTTTAAAATTACGTTAAAATCTTCACTAACAAACACTCCGTGAAGCACATTGGGGCCAAAGCTATATGAAAAAGTATACTAAAGTTCCACTACATTGATTTTTTTAAATTCATTTGAAGCTTACCTGTAGAATTTTGACTCCATCTGTTAGTATTTTCCAATTTTAAAGAGCTCGACTATTCTTAAAATGCCTTTAGCAACATATTATCTTGAAGCAACATATCTTTGTCTTAATCACCTAAATATACCTTTAATATCTTTTTATTTTTAGGTGTATATTTATATATCTAAAAAAGAGTAGAGCCAGTTTTAATCTAATGATATATAGCTTTGTTGTTTGTATTCGGCTAACGACTGACCAACTTTCTCATCTTATTTTATTACTATTGTAGCTCATAGCATCTGAATGGCTTTATTAATTTTAAAAAGGTAAAATAGTCACATATTTTTTTAAATGGATTGTAACTAAATTGTATTTTTAACCTTCTTGTGTGTATCGAAAGAAAACTTATTTATATGTGTATGTATTAGAGGGTTTGTTCAAAAAGAATTATTTTTTTTTGTCGATTAGTTTTAAAAGAATTTGAATGCTACAAGTTATTTTATAACTTTTGCACAATTTGCTGATAAACTAATCTGTGCAGTGTTTCATAATTTCTTTAGCCATTATATACTTATTCTTAATAAATTTATAATTAATCTCTTTGACTTTTATTTTGCACACACACTGTTTCTTCCTAACCCCACATTTTCTAAATTTAGATTGGAACCCCCTCTAAGATTTATTACCAATAATTTTTAGGGGAAGCAAATTTAAAAATAATGTCCTCCACTCAATTCTAAACTTTATTGTGTTTAGTATAAAATTGGAGTTAATAACAACAAATTTAATATACAAATTTTAATTGAGGTAACATATGTTAGATAGCACCTAGCCAGTTCACGAAATGTAAACCTTAACACTCATACTGACTGACTGCTTCACTTACATTAGTTACCAATATTATTAAGATTATCTTAAAAAAACATTTTTTAGAAATATATAAAACTATGTGAAATATACCGTTTAAAGCTATCCCAACGATGCAGTTTAAAATTAGTTCAACTGCAATTCCAATGCTATCCTAACTGTAGTAATGACGAGCTTAATTTCCATATTACTATCTTACCTATCCTATTTATAATAACATTTGTTTTTTTACAAGTAATTGCTTGTATCAAATTGATAACCTGATTTAACCGTGTAAGAAAGGAAAAATAAATTTTAATATTGTTTGTTCTTCTTCTTCAAGAGCCGTGTCTTTTGCTGAGCATGGGCATACCTGTGTTGTGTGTTGATTATGTTGTACACAAATATACGAGACATCTGGCTTTATGTGCCTCCCAAAATACATATGAGAGGTTTTACATGGCAGAATATTACACAGTTATTGGCTATTGCCTGCTAAGAGGCTATCAGTGTATAAATAAATTTTTATGTTCCAACTGAGATATGAATTCAGGTGGTCTGGATCAAGGGCTGAGACCCCAGCCCCTACATCACGCTAACTGCTTGTCTTTTACAAATATCTCATTATAAAATTACCAGCATTAAATCTGATTCACTATTGAAAGCAAAAAATGACATATGTTACAAGATGATTTAATATTATGGAAAGAGTTTCATAAAATATAATATAATAAACTTAAATATAATACCACAGCTAATTGAATTATTTTAATTACCTTTAATACAGTGATTATGTCAGAAAATTTACTATTTTTAACGTAGTCTTATTTTACATATTTTCATACTCTGGTAGCCTCAAAAAAATTAAAATCCTAATTTAATTAAAAAATGTCATTTTCCACTTAAATTAACTATCAAAACTTTTGTATTTATAATAAATTATTTCTGTTTAGCTAGGAAAACATTTTTAGCTTAACTTTTGTTTAATCTTTGCACTTCTTAATTCCCTTTTTTATGCATCGTTTTACCGTTAAAGAAATTTCCCGGGGAAAAATATTTTCCCAACACTTTATATAAAAACACGATTATCTAGGGCAAAATAAGCTGGAGCATGCCATATAAAAATATTGTTTTATAATATTCTCCGAAGTTTTCTCGCCATTTTTCTAGTAATTTGTATTCCTTTCGCGTTTGTCTTGCGTTATGAAGTAAAATCGACCTTTTTCGCCTCTCAACTAATAAAACAAGATGGATGCTGTCACACCGGGTCAGGTAGCTGTAAATTAAACCCTGTCAACGTAACAAAAAGTATGTGTATTAGAGGTATTGAAAAAGAGAGAAATATTACGTGAGTTTTATATTAATACGAGTTATTAATGACTAGGTTGTTATTATCAAGGCTTTGATTTCGTTAACGTGTTGGACGTATTTAGTAATTGAATAATATTAAGGGGCAGATACGCAGTGTTGTCATGTGTACGTAATTTTTTTTCCAAAAAATGTTGTCATTCCATGTGCAAGTTGCACGTGACGTAAGAAAATAGATATGGTTATTTCTGTCACTAATAGTCTATGAAACAGGTTAAGTATCTGGAAGGGACAAACTCCTCTGGAATAACCATGAAAAAAAAGTAATCAACAAGGCTACAAAAGCCTTGATTGTTTGTCGAAACTTTGCTAGAAAATGATAGAGCACAACACAAACTCAAAAATCCTGCAACGCATGTACACTGCAATAGTGAAACCAATCATCACATATGGGACAGCGATCTGGAGTAAAAGAACCAGTATGGCTAATACGAGAGCTAACCTTTCGAAATCTGTCCGACGGCTGCCATGGAAGTAATCCGAAACCTCACCCCTTTACATATATTTCTAGAGAACATGGCGAAGAGGATGATGTATAGGATGATGCGAGATGAAGTTATAAAACAAAAGCTTAATCAAGAAATAAACAAATCAGGGACATGCCCCAAGATGAAATGAAAAAGAATTTCAACTTTGTGAAATCTTCAGCACCGAGTTGATTAGCAAGAGCGAATGGAACAGAAACAACATTGCACTCAGCAAGAAATCTATTATATGGTTTACATGGAGTAGGAGTGTATGGACCCGGCACCAGACACTACAAAAGCTTGGGTAAGTCACCAAGCATTTTCCAGGCAAAAATACATGACATTGGAATATATATCAGCATGTCGGATAGGCAAGCAGCCATCAGTGCACTAAGTTTTCAAGTTATTAGTTCCAAGATAGTCTGGGAATGCCTAGATGAACTACATGATTTTAGTAAAGATAATAAAGTCACCCTCATGTGGGTACTGGGACATATCGGGATAAAGGGGAATGAAACAGTAGACAGGCTCACGAAAAAAGTGGCTGAGATATCATTTCTGGGGCCAGAGCCTTTATGTGGAATCAGTAGTAGCTTAATGCTGGAAGAACTAAAAATAGAAGAAGCACCCAGGAGATCCAATTATTGGATGGAGCTGCAAGGATTGAGACAAGCGAAGAAACTTCTGCGGAACTACGACGAGAAGAGATTCAAAGAATGCATAAGCTTAAGTAAAAATAAACTCAGAGTTCTGGCAGTGGTCCTGGCGGGACATTGCCACCTGAAGAGATACCTCAAGAAACTCGGACTAGTAGGAAGAGAAGAGTGAAGATTCTGTGAAAAGGAGGACGAAACCTCTATTCATATCCTTTCAGAGTGCAGTGCTCTAGAAAACCTTAGCGTGCGGTTTTTGGAAACACGCCAAGGAGTGGAGGGAAATAGGACTGGAGGACCTGCTCTAGCCGATAAGTTAACTCTTATGACTGCGCAATAGTAGGGGGCATACTAGATCTACCAGGTGGCAATGAAGGGATCCCAACTCTATGCACCTCTATACAACAGGTATTCTAATTATTCAGAATTTGGATAAATTATTTCTATCAAAGGCATTCCATTTGCAAATAAAACCTGCGTGTAGTAAATCACTAAAAACGGATTGTTTCTATAGACTGCTCTTATAGTTTCCGTTAGGTCGACTTAGTTCATCTTGTTGGATGCAAACCAAGAATGCAATCAATCGAACCCAAGGTCCATAATCCAGGCATTATGCTCAGTACAGTTTATTCTAGAAGGAATTCTGCATTAGATCTGTCGTTCAACATCGATATCTAAGTAGTAGATAACTTCGCTGAAATCCTTAACGTCGATCAAAATAGGGAAATGTTCTCAAACATCGTTTTTTTTTGTCAAACGGCAAAGTAGTCACAAGGAATGGGTTTCACTTATTCAGATTCACATCTTTAAGATGACAGTAAGTGATCAAAAAAACATTTGGTAACTTTACATTTAACATGTGGTAAATCAAGGTTCCCTTTGGGCTTTATACAATAGTGTTTGGCCGTTTTGTTTCCAAAGTAGTGTAGCCAATTTATAGAATGTCAATGGGAGTAAATATTCCTTGATTAGCGCTTCTATTCATGGTGTTTTCTTTGAAGTCCTTAGCATAGGATTTATTGGAAACAAGTGCAGCCTAAGAGATAATTCTAATCTGAATCAAAACCCTTCCTCCAAAGATTATAGGCATCACACCATTCTAAATTACTTAATTTTCCTTTTATCATAGAAGATGTGGGAACTGCAGATAAATCTAAGCATTTTTTTACAGTATTGAACGAAAAATAATGTATTTTTCTAAATTTAAACATAGACTTTGTCATCTTTAAGAGACACTAAAATATAAAAATGTTTTCTTTGTACTTCGAACAATAGAAAATTTTAAAGACACCAATTTTAAGAACAACCGTAAATAATTCCAAAAAAAGAAAATAAATAAAATTACTAGTTACACAAAGTAACTGCTATCATTCCCTAGAGTCATGAGTTGTAACATATAATGATAGTTCAGGTTAGTTTCTACTCGCCCATATGGACTTTTTCCCAGAAAATTTAATTGCAGTATAAAATGATTATGAGAACCTTTACACCAAGACATTGGTGAAATCGAAAGTATTTGTAATGGAAAATGAAACGTGATTAAGTTAGCTAATTACTTGTGAATCCATACAAGAAATCCTTACTAATGACTACAACGACGAAAGGCGGCAAAGCAAATAATAATAAATTAGATCTATGAGACGGTGCATTAGTTAAGCGACAGAATTTTTGGTTAGTGAGCAAAAGTCTTGGGATCAATTCTTCGCGGGTAAAATTTCTTTTTCAACATTTTTTTAAAACTTTTATTGATATTCATTTTCTCTTATGCTTTATAGCTGTAGGTATGTATTTATAATAACTGTAAAAATTTTATTTCTCTAAAATATTGTGCAATTTATTAAACAAACAAAAGATATCAAAAAAAATTTATTTAGCGAATGTGCTAAAAAACACTAGAAGAAAGTATATAAACATACTATGATATACTGTATAAAAATAATATTCCTTTTAGGATGAATTTCTGCCGCCACTAGAGTCAAATTTAAGTGGTTATGATTCAATTTCAATTCTATCGGTTTTTCTAGTTTATCTCAAAAACTAAAGGTTGTATAAAAAAACGTTTAAACAAGAGTTGTAGATAACACAGGGCCACAAGTAGTTATGAAGGCGGGGTTCTAGCCCACCTCGATGGCATCTGTCCCTTTTCAGCCCTTTACCATCCGAAGAAGTGCTGAAATCCCGCTGAAACCCTAACCAAAACGACCTTATTGCCGAAGAATGTGACGTAATAGCCTAAGAAGTGCCTGAAATTCTCCTGAAACCCTAGCCAAAAAGGCCTTATTGCCGAAGAAGTCCTGAAAAAACCCTATCCAAAAAGGCCTTATTGCCAAAGAAGTGTCCTAGTAGCTTAAGAAGGACGAAAAGAGTCCCTAGCCAAAAAGGCCTTATTGCCGAAGAAGTATCGACAATGACGTCATTTACCAGAGGCTGTTGAAATGACCTTGAATCGTAAGAAAATAATATTGTTTCGTAAAGTAGTTGGTAGAAAAAATAAATTAGATTGGAATATTGGGTAAAATAAAACAAAATTTTATATATCAGAGTGGTATATTGGGTAAATTAAATTACAAAAATAATTACATATGTTAATTATGTATAACATGTTATTACGTTTTAACACTAGAAAAAAAATGTAAAATATTCTTAGCAAAATGAGGTTGTGTATTTTTTCGTTCTTCTTTGTAACACTTGAGACAAAGATATTTCCCGCTTTTATAATGTGCCTTAACTTTGTAACCAATTAAAAGTTTTTTGCATAATTTACACACACTATGAGCTTTACATAAACGACGAAAACCTCTTCTTGCTACTTGAATTTTATAATAGGTATAATTTTTACAACTACCAAACGTACAAACTGGATTTTTAATCATCATCATCACTATCGTCATCACCATCATCCTCATCGTCGTCGTCATCATCGTCGTCGTCGTCTTCTGAAGTAATTTCTTGTTCTGCGTCTTCTTCTTCTTTGTCACTGTTATAGTAATAAATTTCTACATAGTCATATTTTTCATTTTGATTAAAATAAAATCTTTGATATATACTTTCCCCTTTATAGGATGATAGATTTTCAGTTCTGACTAGTTCGTTGTCTTTGAACCAAAGCAATTTAATTACATAACTGTAACCCATGACTATAACACTGATAGAATGAACTTTTTTCCTCAATATCAACTGGTTTTATAAATGGTAGCGGAGCAGGGGGAAAGGGGAGGAGGATGATGATGATGATGATTAGAAGGTATAAAAGCATTGATTTCATTAAAAATTGCATCATTTTATTCAATTCAAGAAAAATGCCAGTACCAGAAAGAGTAAAGTGCCCCAAATGTAAGGGTGAAACCGATTTATACAATCATAAATGTGTGGCTTGTGAAGTACGTCAATACTTGAAAGAAATCCATGGTGCCAAACATTTACCATCGCATTATTTAAATAGTCAAGAAAACAGAGGCAATGATCGACAAAATGGACAGGGGCCATCCAATTCACGAAGATCATAAAATTTATATACAATATATATATTTAAAAAAATTAAAAATAAAAACTTTATATTAATTTAAATGGTTTTATTTGATATACACTACTACTACTATAAGGGAAAAAACTGAATAAATTAGGTATAGTGAAATAAAAAAGTCAAAAAACAAAAAGGATATATTTACTCTTATTTTACATATATTGTACCGCTTCGTGTTATTAGAAGCGGTCCAACCTCTTCATATTCTGACTCATAATCGTCCTCATCATCATCGTCTGAGAATTTGACATAATTGAAGAAGAAATTGTCATCATCATCATCATCGTCTTCATATTCAGAGATTTGGAGGACACCATTACTATTACCAACATATTTCTTCTCTATTTTTTCTTTTTCATCCTTTCCCTTCTTTTCGTTCTTCTTCTTTTCCTTATTTTTCTTATCTTGCTTTTTTTCATTCTTTTCCTTCTTCTTCTCATCCAGAAATAAAAAAATCAAACAAGTAAATTTCGAATTTGAAAAATTTAGAATTAATTGTTTTTTAAAAATTATATCCCCAAGGTAGAGTGTCGGTGAAAGAATAATTTATATACCGTTTATCATCTCGAGGATTTAAGGCAATTTTCTCTTGCTGTACCGTAAAAACCTCATGTTTCGTCGAAACTATTTGATTTTGAATAATATGTGTTTTTTGATAATGAAACAATGAGTTAAAATAATCTTCAAAAGTTATTTCTTTAATGACTGACTTACTGATTCCTTTAGCGCGTTTTGTTATGCCAAAATTTGATATAAAACTGTCTATATCACGTTGTGTATGTTCAAGATTAATCATTTTTTTAATTTTTTCCATTTTTTCAACCTCATTTGATAAAATTTTTATAGTGTATAATTTTGAACGTAAACCAATAAATTCAGTCATAATATTCCCATTATTTTCGTCCTTCATTAGCCCCAAGACTTTTTTATTTTTTAGTGGAATGTTATATATATTATTAGGAGGATAGTCTGATGTATCAAATTTATCTATGTTGTTTTTAATGAAGGAATAAATGTTGTCAGTTTTAAAATGATAAATTAGACTATCAGTGTCCGTGTATAATAATTTAACATTGGGACCAAATTTTGGTAATATAAAATCGTAATGAAAATTATACAAAAACGTTTTAGAAATGTCCAAAATGCACATACCTAAGTAAATAGGTTTATTAAATTTTAATTTTAATCTTTTCATTTCAATAATAACCATATTATCATCAAATATTTCACAACTGAGAAAGTTAGGTTGTGATATATAATAATTTGCACCATATTTTCCGAACCACTTGTTAACAATTTTAATGTCCTTATATTTTCTAATATTTTCCATGGTTTTTCCAAAGCATGCATTAACCATTAATTTAGGATTGTTTTTTTCAAAATCATTTGTTGCTGCTTGGCGTAATTTTATGTTTAAATCTATATATTTTTTTAACCAAGCAGATTGTTTAAATTGTAAACATCTATGAATTTTGCTAACTTTTAGACCAAACTTTAGAGCTTGTTGTAAATTTAAATAATGTATAACGTATCGTTTTTTGTCAAAAAAGGTTGTTAACAATTTGGGAATATTCGATTCTGAATTGGGTGGTATCAAATGTTCCGGACACAATGGTAAATCTTTATGAGTTTCAAACAGTTCTTGGGGATAATGAAGATCAACCTCGAGAATATAGCCATGTGTATTATTTGCATCCAGGCTAAGAAGATAATGTTGAAAAGCAATTTCATCATTGGAATTTTGTAATTCCAACCATTCAAATTCACCTGTGGGCAAAGCAAAACTCATTGCTGTTCCGTAGAGATTATTCACATCGAAATACATTAGATATGATTCGGGAATTTCAGGATTATAATCATTTCCCATATATCTGTTATTTGCTTTACCATAACGATTGGAACATTGGGAAATACCACCTCTGATTCCACGTTCAATAAAATAAATCATATCAATGTCATCCAACAGTTCCAATTCTACACTACTCATTTTAAGCATAGCATCAAATGCAAGTCCTGGAGCAGTATAATAATGAAGGCTATCCAATTCGTAATGTTTTAAGCATGTTTGGCGAAAATTTTCAAAGATGTCCGTTAAAAGAATCACATCTGTTTTTAGATATAATTCTGCATATTCCTGTAGTGTTTCCAGGGAAAATATACGCCAAACATTACAAGCGTGCTTGTAATCCTCTCCAGAAATGTCTTTATTATTAATTTTACTATAAAATTTTTCTAAAGGTGGTAAACATTTATCGTTTAATTTTTCCCAACAATCAAGATATTCATATGGGAATATACCCTTACGGGTTACTAATTTGAATTTTTCATCATCGTTGAAAAATTTCCGACAAACTGTTTTTTGTGAATCGTTTAAATACGATGCCAATTTATCAAGACTACTAGCCATAAATCGAAAAGAATCCAAAAATCGAAACTGAACTTTTGTGTTTTCTATGTGTTTCGTAAAAGATATATATTTTTCCTTGTTGAGTGGCAGTAAAGACATTGAACCTTTAATTTCCGTACACAATGGTTTAATTAAAAAATGGCTATCGTATCCAGATAAATTATGAAACACTACAGGAACAACATGTGAATTTTGAAATTTCAAATTACAATAATTATGAGCAGCTCCACGATATTTTCCTGTTAGATGACAATGATCTCTTACTTTAATATCACTAGAACAAAATGGCTTTGCACACAAGTAACATTTATCTGCGTAATAGAAACTATGTTTTTCCTGAGTAGTTAGAGGTTGCATGGGAATAGGATTTCCAAGAATATAATTTATATCATGCGCGATTTTAAAAAGCTGTTGAACAAACCACAATTCACAATTTTTTCCAGTAAACATGTCAAATTTAGAAAGTGAGTCATCATACGAGCACTTTAAATAATATGCAACGCTAAAAGCTTCATGTTTTTGTACTCGTTGTGATTTTTCAGTATAATTATTAGATAAGTTATTATTAGTAAGAAGAAGACTTTCAATATCTGCATATATTACAAATGGGACAAGATTTTGATTTTTAATATTTGTAAATTTTAAAATTTTGTCTTTGGGGAAAATAATTTTCGAACTATTTAACATTTTACAATCAGTTAAATGTCTTGAAATGATTAAGACATCTTTCACAAAACCATTTGCGATTCTTCAAATTCCCCACTTGATGATTAACCAAACGAGATAAATTTTTAATATAAGCAAAATGGAAATATGATTTTTCTTGTGACTTTTCATTATCGTTCTTACTTTCTTTCCAGCTATTATAATATTCACAAGATATCATAAGCAAATTAATTTTGGGTGTAAAGTCTGTTTTGCTTAGAGTTAGCGGAACAATTTCTCTCTTATTATCATCATCGTCATTATCGTTAAGAACTGTAAAAATGTTAATTGATAAATTATTCATTTTTTCAAATTTTGGAATATCCTTAAGGGAAATGGGAAATTCTATACCGTCAAATTTTAAAACTTGTCTCACATTTGGGTATGATGAAATACGATAGGGTTTTTTACCAACAGGTGGTGGGTATAATGCTGCTGTAACAGCATACAGAAAACAATATTCATCATTATTTTGAATATTGATAACACTTTTAGTTTTTTGAATAAAATCAGGCAAAGGAATATAGGTTGAAATACCACCACCACCTCTAATGGGATTATAAGAATTAATATTTACTTTAAGATATAATATTTGATATAAACTCCAACCAGAGTCACGCTCTTGAAACTCTTCAAGTTTAACGAGAATTTTAGCAATTAAATTTTCTCTATACCACGAAAGCAAATTAGTTGTATGATCAATTACTTCGTTTTTACTGGAAAAAAATTTGAAAGCAGTCTCATTCGTTTGAGGTTTTATAAACAGACCAGCAAAAGAAGCGTTTACTTTCAATAATGATTTTGTTAATTCTTTTTTAATTTTCAATGAAAAGCTTCGAAAACATTTCTCTAAAAATTCCTTTGGATCTTTAATATTTATATTCGAAATAAGACCGGTTTTTATTCTTCCACTGAAACAAGAATCGATATCCTGCCAAACTAAATTTCTAATTTTTTTAACATGATTTGCTTTAATTCTAAAGTTAATTAAATAATTTTTCAAAATACTTAAGTTAGATTCGATTCTTGAAAAATTTCTTACACATTTTTTATCTTTAGATTTTAAAGCTTTTTTCAAGTTCAAAATGATTTTTTTTAAGTGAATAATAAATCTTAGATATTCCCCCCTTGTTTTAATAATTCTACTAACTTGTTCGATTTTCTTTATTGCCTCGGTTGAGATTTCATCGAGGAAAAGGACATTGTTGTTGTCGTTGGTACTGGTAGTAGCGGTGGAGGAGGAGGAGTAGGAGGAGGCGTTCATATTCTTTTGTGAACTCATGTTTGTTACTACAAACATAAAATTAAAAAAAAAAAACATGCATGAGACTTTAAATAAATAGCGACAAAAATCTTAAATATCCCTAGCGTTGAACCTTCCGCGAACAGCGAATTTATACACATACACCCTGTATGGTAGGATGATGTTACTCACTGTTCCTTGGGTCACGAAGCTAATAAAATATCCCTAGCGTTGAACCTTCCGCGAACAGCGAATTTATACACATACACCCTGTATGGTAGGGTGATGTTACTCACTGTTCCTTGGGTCACGAAGCTAATAAAATATCCCTAGCGTTGAACCTTCCGCGAACAGCGAATTTATACACATACACCCTGTATGGTAGGGTGATGTTACTCACTGTTCCTTGGGTCACGAAGCTAATAAAATATCCCTAGCGTTGAACCTTCCGCGAACAGCGAATTTATACACATACACCCTGTATGGTAGGGTGATGTTACTCACTGTTCCTTGGGTCGCGAATCTATTTTTTTTTTCACTTCACTTCACTTCTTAAAATTATAAATAATAATAAAAAGAAAAAACTTACCAATGGTTCTATTTGGTCTTTGTAATTATAGTCGGCTACTGATTTGTTTTCTTTGGACTGTTGAGTTGTACTGTATGCTCGACTAGGCAAATCGAGCGCTTTTATATGTTTGATGACGACAAAGAATCATGCACAAGATAAGTTAAAATTAATGCAAAACATGTGAGTGATAGATAGTTTCTATCAATAGAATAATGCAATCAAACAAATAACACATGATCTAAATATTGCAACTATAGGAAAATTTTCCAAGATACATGTGTGTAATTTTATCAAGCAAGAAACGCGTGTTCAATGCTATTACAAGTTTAGGAAATTTTCTGTTGTATGACTATCAAACGTGACGTTGGTTAATTTTTTCAAAAATGTGTTTAAATACGACTCGAAATTGTTAGAGAAGCATAGTTAATCGACAACAACAACATTCAAGACTTGAAGAAGAACCAAAAAAGAAAAAATGGCCAACAACCCTCTAGTAATGTCGTCAACAATTGTGGTCCTGAGTGAAGACCCTGTGAATTTGCCTATTAAGTGGTTGGCGGTGGTGGTTAAGCAATTATTCCCGTAAGTTTATTTTTTGACTATTTTTTTTTTTTAATTACTTTTATTTTACCTTTGTTTCTATAGAACATTTTCCAAATTTCCAATCAACTTTAACCAAATGTCAAAAATATTAAATTTTTCGATCTAACCGATAATAATAATAATGACCATAAGTTCGATTTTCTTGAAAGATCGTTATCAGCCGGAATGACGAAGTCACTTTTTTTGCTATTTGCGCACGTCTCACTCTTTTGGTTTCGTCAGAAAACGCCTTTTGGTCAACTGCGCACTTTGGAAAAAAATTTTTTTTTGCTGTTTTCGTAAAATTTAGATCTGGAGAATTCGAAATAGAGTATTTTTTAGTGATTTTGAGCCTCATTTTACCTATGTATATAGCGTAAAAAGGGCACTATTGTTTTAAATGTAATTTTTTTAGCTGTTATGAATAAAACATGGTCTTTTAACTTTAACAAACAAAATTTATGATAAAATATTTATTTATTTCTTTTTTGATTTTCAGATGGGGCCTTAAAGAAATCAAGATTAAAAAAGATAAAATTTTCATTCATCTCAATTATACGCCGGCGGCAAAAACTTTAAAGCAAAAGTTTGGTCAGCTGCCTATCCGGTTCATGAGGGTCCATCTAAACAATGACGAGGAGTTCAAAATTCTGGAACAAGTAGTTAGACGCTACAAATTCAACTTAGTAGCAGAAGATGTTCCCTTGGAGGCGGGCCCCATCAAAAAAATACTGCCCTCACCTTACTATCCAAAGTATCTTGGATCCACCTCATCATCATCATCAATTACTGTGGATGGTGATAGTGATGATGATGATGATGATAATGGGAATAGTAGTAGGAACGAAGAACCACCACCAAGGAAAAAGATGAGAAAATCATCTCATCAACCTCCACTACTACTACCACCTCTATCACCACCACCGCCACTACCATCAGCATCAACATCAGCAGCATCAGCTAAAGCAGTACCGTCAACATCGGTAGCAGCAGCAGCAGCAGCAGCGGAACAAGAGGTAGGTGGTAGTAGTGGTGGTGGTGGTGGTATTATCGAAGAAGATGATGACTTAATATTTAGCCAGAAATGGTGAAATGAAATAGTCCGATGTAATTTTTTTTATTTTTTATTAATAAATGTTATTTTTTTAATTGTTTTTTTTTATTTTAAAAAACCAAATAGATTCCTTTAGTAAAATTATCATCATCGTTAGAAAAAATGGCAGCTAGAGCACAAATGCAGCAACAACAGGAGCAAGATTATCCCTGCTGTGTCACTCCAGAGTATAGAGATGGTTGTTTGACACCACCGAAACTTTTTGAAGTAGCTGCGAATCGAATAAGTCTACAGCTGAAAGATATCAATGATATATCTCGTTTGGACTTGCCAAAAGTATGTCAAAACGAGATAAGATCACAGTATTGGAAAAATAATTATTTTAAAATATGTTAAAATAAATCTTGTTTTTTTGTTGAATGTAGTATTTTATTTTCCCCCTCAAACCCATAGGATTGTTAGGTTACTAATTAATTAATTTGCTAAATAAATAAAACACAAAGTAGGTTTAGGTTTTTTTTTTTATTTATTTCAAACAATATACCATATACCAGTGATACAAATTATAAACATTTTCTAAAGCACAGTATACATTATTATTATAATCATGCATATGACAGTGGTGTGATTTAAATAATTCCTTCATTTTATCAACTGTTTTATATTTTGGATCATCTGCAACATTAACAATGAGATTGGAACCATTTAGGTATTTCTGCAACCAGTCCATCTTTTCTTTGCCATTCACCATAACTGTCATATTCGTAGAACCAATATAAGCATTTAAAAACGCAGACATTTCTTCTGGTTTAAGTTTAGCGTGATAGGCGTCAGTAGCATCATCAACATCTTCATCCCAAAAATTATTTTCTATTCCATGTATTGTATTAGCGGTATAATTGATAAAACTTTGTACCTTGTCACTAAATTCTCCCACATTTATTGGTAATTTCACTAATCTGTGTACATGTTCCTTGGTTAATGAATTGTAAATAGCTATTTCCTGACACATAAACGGTAAAACATCATACTGGAACCCTTGAACATCCACAAAGAGAATATTTGTTTTGTTTTCACACGACACTTTTGTTTTGTTTTCAAATGACATTTTTTTTTGTTGGCTGTTGCTGCTACTAGTATTGTTTTTGTTCACTTTAAACAAAATGTTGAAATAATTGCAGGATACAGTTTCAGACCAATTTATATACATCGTTTGGAGTGGGGATATCTTTAATCAGTTTGTATTTTGACAATACTTGTTAGAGGATTATATTTAAGTTTTTTATCGTGTAAAATCAATACATAGGCACATGTGTCTGCTGGAATATTTTCACTGGTTTCAAATTCCAATCTGATGTCAACAGTGCCATTTTTCAATGTGTCCACTTGATAACAGCAATCTATCACTACTAAAGGTGCAATTTCGATAAATTTTTTAAATGTCAAACAAGGTTGTCCAACATTTCTATAGTAATAAGACTGTTGAAATCTGGCATACATTTCATACAAAATGCTCACTTGTTGTCTATCAAAATGAACATTTAAATTATCGTATGGATAAATTTCCGAATTGAGATAGGCTTTGAAATTGGTTAAGTTACAATGATCAAAGTGACTAATATCCTTTGATAATTGATTTCGTCGTTTCGTTTGAAAACCAAAAATGAGATAACGTGGCTTTTCTAACTGATTAATCGATTTTACATTCCAAGTATGTTGCGTGGATTGTTGCAAAAGCGGATACTCATGCAATTCCCATCCTCGAAATGCCACCGTTAAATCTCTTCCTTTTTCAATGTAACTTAAAAGTTTCAATTTTGCCTCATCATCCACTCTAACATGTTCAATTTTCCATGTTATTTTATCGAGACGAATGTTTGGTTTTTCACCTGCCTTATTTGTAGTGACTGAATTGCTATCGGAAAAACTTCGTATAAGCGTTAATTCTTGTTTAATATTTATGATGATTTTTCGAAAATCTTCAAAAACACCCATAAGAATTTTTAAAGGAATACAAACATTAAAATGTCCTTTTGACAACATTTTCGGTTTTTCAAGATGATTCCAACCGGCATTGTGATAACGTAAACAGTCTTGTTCTGTAAAACTGACATAACCTTTTAGGAGAGATGTAATACCTGGATTTCTTACACGATCCACAACAGTTCCACCCAGTTCATAGCGAATTTCATCAAATAAAAATGCAAAAGCATTATTTGTCAATTCAATGGTATCACTTGCTTTCCCATGTTCATCTACAACGACACCTTCAAGTTCGAGGAAACTTTCAGCTGGATATGTATAAATATCTTGAGTCTGAATAGGAATGCGAATTTCATCGGATTTATTTAAACTTGTATTGGCATAGGGTAAATAACTGTGGTATTCTTTACTGGTAATTGAATTATCACTGATGATTCTTTCACTCACGTTCAAAATATTCATTATTGCTATTACTACTACTACTACTACTACTACTGCTACTACTAACAATTTCCTTTTTACAAAAACAAACTATAAAGAGTCTTCGTACACCAGATCTAAAATTCAATTTAAATCTGTACCAAAAGTTTTCCTTTTTAATTTTCTTTCTTCGAGCAATTTTTTTCTTTTTTAATGTAACAATCTAAATCCCAAAGACTGTAAAAATTTGCGATTTTGTGATGTTAACTGTTTCAAGTTCTTTCGTACACTAGTTTTATCATACACTGTGGTTTTATTTATACTGCTGCTGCTGCTGCTGCTGCTACTACTACTGTTGTTGTTGTCATTTAGAGAATCAGAGTAATAAAGATGGTAATTATATCTAAATACCATTTTTTTTTTTCTATGTTAACACTTCTTTCAGATGAACTCTGACTGTTATCAATTCCCGATTGAAATTAACTAAATCACCCTCTTGATCGGTTATTTTTATAATGATTTCATCCAAATAGTGAGTATTTATAGGTAAATAAATTACATTGGTGGGGGTTTCCACAATTTTATAACCTGGCGGTACAGTTGGATAAAACATGTGTAAAATATGAGACGGTTTATCATTATTGAAGGAATTGGTCACTAAATTACATTCACAACATATAGCATTAACTTTGGTTATATTAATGAGGTAATCGGATACATGAAGTTTTTGTGCTGTCAATGTTCGGTTTTTAAAACCTAGAATAGTATTGATAGAGTACGGTTTTTCAAAATGAATATCCTTTGTTGATTTTAGCTCACACCTTAAAGTATTATAATTTACGCGAATTTTAACTAAATCACTGGCTTCTTTTAAATTAGTAGGACTCTCTCTTTTCTTTTTCTTCTTCGATGGAATAGGAGGATCGTTTAATTTTACAATTTGATTTCTAGCATCATCCTGATTACCATTATCATCATCATCATCATCATCACTACTCTCATTTTCTACTAATCTTTGTTGTTGTTGTTGTTGTGGTATTGGCTCCTTTTGTTGTGGTTGTTGTAATTTTTTAACACCTCTAAGAGAATCATTTATTGTACGAGAAATATCATTGATCTCGTATGTCCCTTCGGGTATTTCAATTACAGATTCACCAAAATAGAATTTATTGTTTGTTTTGTCAACATTTGGAATTGAGTTGTAGGTAACAAAATTAATTAAACCCAATTCATAATTTTTAGATTCTTGTAATATTATTGGTGGGTGTAATTTTAGAGATAAAAAGGATTGTCTACCCGATAAGGTAAATATATAACTCATGTTCTCTATTTAAAGGTTAAAATAAAACTAAAATATATTTGTTGTACAATATATATTTATTTATTTAAAAATTCTAAACATAAATGCCCACAATTAAATGTATTAAATTTCTGATAAATACCATAATTATAAATAATGTCTACTGGTCCATTTGAACGAAAATAGTCGAGAACCTCCAAGGGCGGTCGAAGATTGCCAAAACTGTCAAAATATACAACTTTATTTCTGAATTTCTTATAGGCTGTCCAATGTGTCCCATGTCCATTCAAATTATCCAAATTTATTATACCTCTTTCATTGTTGGATCCAATTTTCTTTGGTAAGGCCTCACGCATAAATACACCACGAAAATGAGGAATACAAAATTGTTTGGCATACATAATCAAATCAATATTGGTTAATGGTCTATTTGGTAAATTTATTAACTGATTCGTGGTTGTAGTGGTGGTGGGTATAAAAAAACACCCAATCCTTTTTTATATGGTTTTAAAACAAGACCTTTACCTAAGGCTATACTTTCCATAGAACGGTTATGACGTTGTGATTCCTCCAATTGTTTTCGAGCAGCTCGTGCATCATTGATGGCTTTTGCTACACCGGCAGCTGCTCCACCCAAAGAGCCTAATGCAGACAGGGCAGCAAATATTGGTATAAGAGGTAAAACACCACCAACTTTGGGAATTTTAATGACACGAACACGATTGAAACTTGGTTGTTTGAAATTTTTTTTTATTTGTTTTGCTGCATTCAAAGCTACTAAAATAGCATTTCCCAAATTATTGGGTTTAGTTTTTAAAATATGCTGTTTAATTTGTTTTAACACTTTTTCAAATTTAACTTTTTTTATACCAGCACTTTTTCGTTTTCCTTTTTGCTGTTGTTTATTTTTTCTCAATTTTCGTTGCTTTGGTTTTTGCTTACGTTTAGTTCTAACCATTTTGACAATTTGAAAGCTACTAAACCAATCGTTGTCTTTTTTCTATACTTATAGTATCAACATCAATATCATTATCGTCATCGTCCATCTTACGTTTCTTATTGTTCTCGTTCTTTGACAATGATAATGATGATGTTGATGGATAAAGTATTGGTTCATTTAAATCTAATTTTAACATCTTGTTTTGACCATTTCTATCATCATCATCAACATTTCTAGTATCAAGTTTTCTTTTTGCTTTAAGTCTATTTGGTTTTGGTAATGGTAAATTTATACTTTCAGTATCAATATCCATTGGTTCTGCTTCGTCTTCTTTTTGTTTTTTCATATTTTTCCTCTTTTTTGTGGAATGATTACGAGCTTTAGGAATTTTTTTCTTGGTATTTTTTGTATTGTTTTTAGTATTATTTTTAGTTTTTACCAACGATGATGATGATGATGACGATATTGATTGATTTCTTTTAAATTCTTCAATACTTTTTCGAATATCATTTAATAAGTTCTGTGAAGTACGTTTTACTTTTTCCAATGTTGTAAGACATTTTTTAATACTTTGTTGTTGTTGTTGTTGTTGTTGCTGTTGTACACCCATTCCAAGTTTTACTTTTGCCTTCATTATACCAGCTACTCCCAATGCACTTAATCTTTCACCTATGGACGCGTCTTTCGATCTGAACCGTTTCATTGCATTTCTAGCTAATATATTATCAGCTTGATGACGGTATGTTAAATCTTTATTTTGAGAATATGCAATGTCATGAGCACGACAATTCTCATCCAACTGATTCACTCCACGATCACCGCGTAATAAACGAGTCTGTAGTTTTGTACCTGGTCCACAAAAATTGTAACCAGGCAAATGTATTTCAAATGGTAATTTATTAATCATATTATTCACAAATCCTGAACCTGAGTAAAATTTCATGTTGACAATTAATCAACAACTGACTATAAATGATATGTAACACGTTAATTTAAATCATTTCTGTTTGAGTTCTCTCTTCTAAGTTATCTATATATATATATATATATATATATATATATCGAGATCATGAAAATTCTAAAACAAAAAACCAGTTTACCTATTGAGAACGCTGATGAGTTCAAACCACAAAATTCGTACAGAAAACATGGAATTTTATTTCCTTTTACAATACGATGTATCATTGTTGGTCCATCAAACTGTGGAAAAACTAATGTTATGATCTCGCTGATAGAACATGAAAATGGATTGAAATTTGAAAATGTTTATGTGTATTCACGTTCGCTGTACCAACCAAAATATTTATATTTAAATGAATTACTGACTCCTATAAAAGGAATAAATTATTATGCATTTAGTGCTAGTGAGAATATTGTGCATCCATCTGAAGCAAAACCTAATTCCATATTTATTTTTGATGATGTGGCATGTGACAATCAAGATATTATTCGAGAGTATTTTAGTATGGGTAGACACAATAACATTGACTCGTTTTATTTATGTCAAACGTACGCAAAGATTCCCAAACATCTAATACGAGATAATGCCAATGTACTTGTTATCTTCAAACAAGATGATTTAAATTTAAAACATATTTATAATGATCATGTTGGTTCTGATATGTCATTCGATAATTTTAAAAATATGTGTTCGTATTGTTGGAGGAAACCCTATGGATTTTTAACTATTTTTAAAGATTATGATCTCAATAATGGACGCTATCGACTGGGATTTGATCATTTTATAATAGCATGATATCTCCAAAAATAGTTTAGTCAAGATCTGTACCCTATCACAAGCAGACAGGAAATCCTGTTTTCAACCTGATCAAACTTATTTACAATCAATCAATCAGATAAAACCTGTTCAAAGTAGGTCAAAACCTGATCAAACTTGTTCAAAGCGGATCAGAAGCGGATCAAAGCGGATCAAAAGCTGATTAAAAGCGGATCAAAAGCGGATCAAAGCTGATTAAAAGCGGATCAAAAGCGGATCAAAGCTGATTAAAAGCGGATCAAAAGGCGGATCAAAAACTGATTAAACACTGATCAAAAATATGAAATCTAAAGAAAAAGAACTGAAAAAAAATTTAATTCTTAAACGAAAAAATGTTAAAAATAAACTAAACTTATTGAAACATAGTGAAATTGCACAGGAACAAGTTTTTTTACCCATAACCAAACATTTACAAAATATTCAAAGTGAGTTAAGTACAAAAGCTACAGCTGTAGCTGCACAACAACCAAAAATTGAAAAACAATCTGATGAAATAATTGAAACACCTAAACGATTCTATGGTAAAAGAAAAAAAATTATCTACGATGATGATGATGATGCTGATGGTGATGATGATGATGAAAATAAAAACGTAGACAAAACATTGGATTCAATTAAGGGAAGTGATAGTGAAAACGAAACTGAAAAAGATGAAAATAAAGAAGAAGAAGAAAATAATTCATCTTTCTTACAACAAGTAGAAGATTTAGAACAATATGATCCATTGCCTCGAAAATACATGTACGATTTGCATAACGATTCGCAAAACAAGTTTGATCACAAATATGGTATTCGATTTAATGCTAATACTGAAAAATTTTCCATTGGTGATTCTAATCTAAATATTGATGGTAAAGATATTATAGTGAAAAATAAACGTTACAAGGGAACTGCAGGTCTTTACGAACTACTTTTTAAAAAACAACCTGTAAACTTCTCCAAAGATGATGAAAAAAACTATCGAGAAATTATATTTAAAACAAATGCACATCGTCGTTACTATCAGTCCAATCAACAAATTGATGGAAGTAAATTACAAAAATACAAAAAAATTATAGCACCATATGTAACAGGTGATGGTCTATACATGAATGTTACCGATCATGCAATAGATTATGTACATTGGGATAATCCTAATGAACTAGTCGATAGATTACGTTTACTGTTGGCCTCTCAACAAGCTGGACACACTGGTCACAATAACGAAATCAATTCAATTGTAGAAGAACTGCGAGAAGCTAAAATTATTGAGTAAAAAAAAAAATGAATACATTTGTTACAGATGCAAAGCGAAAACTTGTCGAAGAAATTCACAAACCAGCAAGAATCAATTTTAAAAGACGACAGGTAATTATTAAATCTCTAAATGATCTATTTCAAGCAGATTTAGTTGAAATGATTCCCTATGCTAAAATAAACAATGGTTACAAATACATTCTTATTGTTATTAATTGTTTTTCAAAGTTTGTATGGGCTTTCCCATTAAAAAACAAATCAGCTGTAGAAGTGTGCAAAAATATGGAAAAAGTTTTTAAAATACAAACTCCACAAAACATTCAAACAGACATGGGTAAAGAATTTTACAATAAAGAATTTAAGAATCTCACAAAAAAATACAATATTAACCACTCTAGTGTATTCAGTGAAAAAAAGGCATCCATAGTGGAGAGAGTTAATAGAACCTTAAAAAACTGGATGTGGAAGGAATTTAACATACAGGGAAACTACAAATGGATTAATTTACTACCTAAAATTGTCTATAAATATAATCACACAAAACACAGGACAATTAAAATGAAACCAGTAGATGTAACTAATAAAAATGAACAATTTTTACTTCAAACAGTCTACAACAAAATAAAAATAAGTGATTTAAACGCTAAACTTAAAGTTGGTGACTATGTACGTATTTCTAAATTAAGAGGTGTTTTCGATAAAAAATACAATCCAAATTGGTCTCCTGAAGTATTTATTATACGTAAAGTTCAACTAACAAATCCAACCACTTATCTCTTGAAAGATATGCAAAATGAAAACGTACTTGGAGCGTTCTACAAAGAACAGTTACAAAAAACCAACAATCATGATGTATATTTAGTTGAGAAAATTCTAAAAAGACATAAAGATCGAGTATTTGTCAAATGGTTTGGATTCACCGAAAAACACAACAGTTGGATTAATAAGGCAAACATTATATAAAATATATTTTATACATAATTAACATATGTAATTATTTTTGTAATTTAATTTACCCAATATACCACTCTGATATATAAAATTTTGTTTTATTTTACCCAATATTCCAATCTAATTTATTTTTTCTACCAACTACTTTACGAAACAATATTATTTTCTTACGATTCAAGGTCATTTCAACAGCCTCTGGTAAATGACGTCATTGTCGATACTTCTTCGGCAATAAGGCCTTTTTGGCTAGGGACTCTTTTCGTCCTTCTTAAGCTACTAGGACACTTCTTTGGCAATAAGGCCTTTTTGGATAGGGTTTTTTCAGGACTTCTTCGGCAATAAGGCCTTTTTGGCTAGGGTTTCAGGAGAATTTCAGGCACTTCTTAGGCTATTACGTCACATTCTTCGGCAATAAGGTCGTTCTGGTTAGGGTTTCAGCGGGATTTCAGCACTTCTTCGGATGGTAAAGGGCTGAAAAGGGACAGATGCCATCGAGGTGGGCTAGAACCCCGCCTTCATAACTACTGCCACAAAATGAAATCGAGGAGGAGCATCTCATAACTCAGTTGATCTCAAAGTTTTTGGAGTCACTGATCACGATACCCATATCCATTTGCCCCCCCCCCCATTGGATGTGAAGTGAAGGTCAAATACCTTAATTTGAATGATATACCTTTTTAAGCCCGGATTATTGAAAAATGGGACTATAATCAGCACAGATGCACACACAGGTACGCATAGACATATATGAATATACACAGACACATACAGTACCTAGATATGCAAAAGATACATACACACATACATTCAAGGAAACACACAGATCCAAAAATAGATACACACAGCACACATATACACACATGCAGATACACAGACTCATACAAATTCACGTACAAATACACATAGCACCTACATAAACGAACAGATACATACGAGTTTATATACAGGCACACACATCACCCACATATACGAATAGACACACAAACAGAATCTATGTGGACGAAAAAATTATATTACCCGAATAACGGAAATTGACCATCACTTGACCTTGATGCAGACATGCTGAGATTTTATGACATCGGAATCGTGATCACCTACCCCGAAAACATAAAGGCCAACTGAGCCTAAACCCATACCTAGCCGAAAAATCAGCCGAGAGATTCAGAAGAAAGAGTTAACCTCCAGGGGTCACTTCGACTAAAAGGTCAAAGCGTATCTGGACGTTAAATTTCCTGTTCTTTCAGAAACCGGGGTCAAAAAAATTATATCATTCCAACCAAGGTGATTGATCTTCATTTGACCTTGACTCGGACGTGCTGGGTTCATATGGATACCGAAATCTTTATCAGCGACTCCAAAAACTTACAAATCAACTGAGCTCAGAGATTTTCAACCTCGATTTCATTTTGTAATCCTGTGGAATTGAATTACCTATGGATATATATATATATATATATATATATATATATATATATATATATATATATATACATAATTATCGAGATATAATTTTATATAATTTTTTTCGCAAAATTTTTATATTTTGGAAATAAAATTATATATATATATATATATATATATATATATATATATATATATATACATATATATATATATATATATATATATATATATATATATATATATATATATATACAGTGCCTTCATTTCAAAACGAACCATCCTTAATAACTTTGTTAAATAGAAAAATTTAAAAAAAAGAAAAAACACGTCAATTTAGATATACAGGGGAAGTATAATTTTGCATTTGTTAAAAGTCTGTCAATCACCTCCTCACCTCCAGCTAACCTCACTTTGATATGTCAAATGGGAACCCCCACCTTGTGACACATCATTGTAAGCAGCATAAAATTGTCTATCCAACCGTATAAAAAAAATTAAATCGGTTGACGTACAAGTGAACAGTGTGCAAAAATGTCTTGTAATAATGCATAATATATCGGCCTCGAACTTTGGTATGTCAAATGATTACCCTATAGTGTGATACATCATTTTAAAGGGCATACTATCTCCTATTTAGCCAATAAAAAAAACAAAATCTGTTGATGTACAAGCGAATAGTAAGAAAAGATGTGTGGTAATAATAGACACCTTATCACATTAAACTTTATTATGTCAAATGGCTACTTCATAGAGTAAAATATTATTTTAAATTTAAAATAAATATTTTTTTAACATAATAAACAGTTAAAATATTTGCGAGAAAAAAACTAAGCCTGTTTTAAAATTCATCGCAAAATTCATTGCAGTCTAATCAATCTAGTGTATTTATTTCAATGATATTTTTTGCGGTACCTGATAGGTACAAAAAATCACTGCAATAAATAAAATTTTTAAGATCTTTAAACACCAGTTGTTTATTATTGTTAAAATTGTCATTGTGACGCCTAGTTGAAACGTGAATATAAATGGTGTATACGCTAGCCGAAAGAATAGAAATAATTTTTCTCTATGGAGCTGAAGATCGGTGCTCTCGTAGAACCGCCAGAGCATTTAACGAGAGGCATCAAGACAAAAACGTGGGCCATAAATATGTACTCGAATTGGTACGAAAGTTTGAAGAAACGGGATCCGTTTGTAATAAAACATATATTGAGAAAAGGGTTGTAGATGAAGCATGCCAAATCGAGGTACTAGGACAGTTTGCAATTGATCCAACTTTATCCATCTCAAAGGTCGCAGATTTAACCAACATTTCTGCTGGCTCTGTGCATAAAGTTTTAAAACAAAATAAGTTTTTTCCCTACAAAATTCAAATTCTTCAAGAACTCGGAGAAGACGATTTTGATAGGAGAATTCAATTTTGCGAATTAATGTGCCAACGAATTGACGAGGACCCCCATTTACCTAAGAATATCTGCTTTAGTGATGAATCAACTTTTTTTCTAAATGGACTGGTTAACAGACATAACTGCAGATACTGGGATAATGAAAATCCGCACCTTTTCCGAGAAGGGCATACTCAATATCCCGAAAAAATTAACGTGTGGGCAGGAATTTATGGCGATGAAATCATCGGGCCATTTTTTTTGGAAGATAATTTAACTGGGCAAATTTATTTAAACCTTTTAGAAAACACAATATACCCTGCCATTGTGCAATCTTTAGAAAATCAAGTGGATGAAAATGCTGTTATGGTACTAAATGAAAATAATTTGCATTTCCAGCAAGATGGAGCTCCCCCGCACTACGCTTTGGCAATTCGAGAGTGGCTTCATGAACATTTTCCAGGGACGTGGATTGGCAGACGTGGTGCAATTGAATGGCCAGCACGGTCTCCAGACCTAACCCCTCTAGACTTTTTTCTTTGGGGGTATTTAAAAAGCAAGGTTTATAAAACCCCACCTGAAAATATTGACGATTTAAAAGATCGAATTGTTCGGGAATGTAGAGGAATTAGCAGAGAAACCCTTGCCAATGTTCGTGGGGAATTTCAAAATAGGCTTTTTTATTGTCTCGCTAATAACGGCGCACATTTTGAACATTTAATAAAATAATTTTCTTCAACTGAATAAAACTGAATAAACTGCTTATATTTAACACACATTTTTGCATCCTAATTGCCTATAACGTCTATTAACTTAATTTTTTTTGACATCGTTGGATAGCAGATCGTACGTCCTTTAAAATGATGTATCACACTATAGGGTAATCATTTGACATACCAAAGTTCGAGGCCGATATATTATGCATTATTACAAGACATTTTTGCACACTGTTCGCTTGTACGTCAACCGATTTAATTTTTTTTATACGGTTGGATAGACAATTTTATGCTGCTTACAATGATGTGTCACAAGATGGGGGTTCCCATTTGACATATCAAAGTGAGGTTAGCTGGAGGTGAGGAGGTGATTGACAGACTTTTAACAAATGCAAAATTAAACTTCCCCCTGTATATCTAAATTGACGTGTTTTTTCTTTTTTTTAAATTTTTCTATTTAACAAAGTTATTAAGGATGGTTCGTTTTGAAATGAAGGCACTGTATATATATATATATTATGAATTTTGAAGCAATAGTATATATATATATATATATATATATATATATATATATAGATAATATATATCTAAGAAAGTTTGCTGAATCCAGAATTTGAGTGATTAATATTTTTCGAGAAACCTAACTTCAAAGTTGAAAGCCTGGCCTTAATTTTTCGCTCTCCTAATTAAGATACAACATCCATTTTTGCACTAGAAAGTGACGTATATTTTTAAGGCTTATTTTTAAAAAAATATTTTGAATTCTGGGCCGAGAAATTTTGAAAAAAACATTTTTTGAACTTCAAACATTTTTTTCCCTAGTAAATTAAAATTTTTTGTAATACTTTCATTGGATTTAGATGCATCATGTTCGATCTGTGAAAAGAAATTTATCGTACGATAAAAACCAATTTTCTTTTTAATTCGAAACGTCGCAGCTAACTAACATGAAGGGATAAAGGTTAGGGAAGATATTGTTGAATACTTGTACTTTACCTGGAAAATGCTCATCAGTCGTTTATTATTATTTTAATTATTCATTATTTTATTAAAATCTGCTTTACGGAGATGCGTTTGAGTAGCTGTCACTTGGAGATTACGCAGTCTATATTCCACCAATTAGAAAAAAATATTATTGCTTTTAGTTTTCTTCCTCACTCGTACTATGTTAACTGTCGGCATTGACAATCCTAAATCTAGTGTTGAGTAAATCTGTTACTATATGCAAGATAATTGTTGTTTTACAAGTTGAAAATGATTTTATGTTTTTCCTCATTAGTGATAAAATAAGTAGAAAATTTGGTTTATATCTTAACATTTTTCTCCACATTAAGTGCAAGTTTTAGGGGGGTCCTTAAGAGTTAGAAAAAGTGCATTAGCTACGTTTTGTTCGGTCTATACTAGGAGACAAGAACAGAGATAATCTCTTTTCCGATCATTTTCAGAAAACATCTTATTTTAAGGAAAAAATCAAGAAATATTTTGTGTGTGCTTTGTAGTCAGTTCTTCTTTCCCTTACTTTTCTTCTTCTGCAATTAAATTCTGTTATTTTCGCTACTTTACAAATTTATACGAAGTCTCAATTTCGTACCAGCCTTTTCATTCAATTTTTTTGTCAAACTATAAACCTCGTATCTTAAACAAGCTATTCAGGACATGCAAGTGTATAACTTTTGGTTAGAGAATTTAGTTGTTAAATAACCTCTTGAAGTTATTCGATCTAACTTTAAATTACCCCGTACAGTAACCATGATTTGCACTTTAGCAACATTACCCACGAATTAATTTAACTGCGTAAGTAACTCCGATTGGATCTATTTTAGCTTTAAAATGAATTGCTAGCTAAAAGCAAAGCTGTTGAAAAGAAAAGCCGATAAAAAGTAACCTTCAATATAAATTTATCAATTTACGCCTTTACATTTTCGTCTTTATGACGAACTTAAAGTTATAACCCCAGATAAGGAAATTCTTGCCTTCTGCTCTTTTGTCGAAAGAGAAAATGTGCAATCAACGAGGCGATACAATAGAATGTGGCATTCGTAACTGGGACCAACAATGCCCATTACGAAAACTTTGAGGAAACTAATTTCATGGAAGTGCATACAAAAGAGCCAAGCTGGCGGAGACATTATTTTCAAGTAACACTCGGCGAAACGGAGATTACCGCTTTAAGGTAATTCGCGAACTTATTGCGGATCATTAGTTTATTTAAATTAAAGAAATTCTTTTTAGATTATGTGCAAAAATTTTTATTGCGGTAGAAGCAAGAATGAAAAGCTCTGATGCAAAGCAAGTAAGTCAGATAAAACTTTTTGGCTGACCGATTTCGCCTCCAGTAATATTTAAAAGACTTCTATAGCTTTACACAGTGGCGGCTCGTAATCCTAGTATACAGAGTGTCCGGGAAAATGTGAGAAATCTCCCGGATATAAAAAAACACGTCAAAGAGCTGCAATATAACTAAGTTTTTTCCAAATAATTATTTAATCATCAGGTATATTTCAATACCAGGTAAGACCCTTCAAATTATTATTCAAAAAACTATTGACTAAAAATTAAGTAGTCTTCATTCATGTCTCTAGTCCTAATCGTTTTCGAAAAAACGTCATTTTATTTGTATCAAGTTTTTGGCACGTTTCGATAAAGGATACATCTTTGTTCCTATCAAATGTGCAACCTTCAACCTTATGATAAAAAAATTCGATCCAAAATTCGAGTTTATGACTAATTCTGTAAATTGCAGTTCGACCTAGATTCGGCAAAAATGGACGTTTTATTTTATCGGCAACAAAAATAAAGTATTATTGGTACGAAAGAAATAAATATTCTGCATTTTAGAACTTGTCAACTTTCAGATCGCTGACACATTGATTCTTTCCTTGGAGATTAAGTTACTTGTTTTTGGAAATTGTGAAATAATTCGAAATATGAATAAACGTTTATTGAGTATGCAGATATGAATCTGATGTTTGGTCTTGCATCTTGCAATGCTCTGGAATCCAGGAGGTTATATCATGACAAATATCCTAATCGTACTCTTCCAGATTCGAAAACATTTCAACGAGTTTGTTAAATTCTAAGGGAGAATTGCAGGCGAGGTAATATTATTAAATTTCTTCATAGTAATAGGAACTTTTGGGAAAACAAGTACTGGTGCTGGTCAGGAAAGAATAGTACGTACGTCTCAATTAGAAGAAAATATTTTAAATGATGTAAATGACACTTCTTCAATGAGCACTGGAATATTATCAGCGCATACATCGAAAAGAATAGTAAATAAAGTTCTTCTAGAACAACTGTTACATCAATATCAGTACCTGAACTGATTCCTGAAGATTTTCTCCGTAGAATGTAGTTTACAAACTGGCTATTGGATCAGCAACGAAATAATATAAACTTCATTAGCACTATTCTCTTCACGGATGAAGCAGAGTTTACCAGAAATGTATCATAAAGTTACACAACCTACTCACATGTATGGGCTGATGAAAATCCTTATGAAACTAGTGTTTCGCATCATCAATATCAGTTCCAATCGTTGGCAAATTTTTGATTGGACCATTTATATTGCTGGAACAACTGAATGGAGAAATTTATCTGAAGTTCCTCCAGAATGGTTTTCATAATTTAGTAGAGCACTTACCACCTGAAACCACCCGAAACATGTACTACAGGCACGATGGGGCACCACCTCATATCAGCGTTGCTATGCGGGAACACCTAAATAACGTCTATCCAAACCATTGGATACGTACAGGAAGACTTATTGCCTGGCCTCGTTGATCTCCCGACCTAACGCCTTTGGGTTTTTACCAGTGGGAACACCTCAAAACCTTTATGTATTCCACTTCGGTCGATAGTAGTGAGGAAATTCTACGGAGAATCGAGTTTCACTATGATCAAATAAGGAACAATGCTGAGTTAATGGGGCAGGTACAGCAGCCCTCAGACTTCACAGAGCCAATGTTGAACCCTCTTGTGAAGTTTCTAACTAAGCAGTTGGTTAACTTTTTACTGAAACTATGGTAACAGGGGAAAATTTCACTTTTTCATATTCAACCCGACATAAGTTAAGGAACTAGCAAAATGACGTTTTTTCGAAAACGGTTATGGTTAGCAACATAAATGAAGAGAACTAAATTTATTAAGAAAACAGTGACAGCAGTTTCAACTCACAGAGTCATTTTCAAACTGAATTACAAAGATGGAGTAAGTATTCAATACAGAAACATGAGAAAATTTAACAATAAATAAAAACTACCTGAGAAATTACATTATTACAAAGGGGAGGTACTAAATTTTGGGAACTAATTATTATTTGGCGACAACAAATAACAGGGAAAACCCTAGCTCTGTCTGGTCATTAAGCGAATTTACATTTTTATTTTTACTATGTTTATATATTTCTAAAGATTCAAGAATATTTAACTTTTGGCCCTTTGTTGAATAATGTAATATGTGTTAAGTAAAGTAATGTGTTACTTAAATCAGGAAAACTGTGGCTGTGTTCTAAGTAATGGTTGGCAAAGCTCGAGTCTGTTTTTTGTAGTCTATATGATCGATGGTGTTCTAAAAAGCGAGTTTTAAAGCTTCTATCACTTTGTCTAATATACAAGCTATCACACTCCGAACATTTTAACTTATAAACTCCTGATTTATCAAATTTATTAATTTTATCTTTAGCATTGTAAAGGATAATGGACAGATTGTGTTGAGATTTAAAGGCTGCTTTTATGTTATGGTTGGAAACAGTATTAGCTATGTTTTCTGATAGGGTACAAAATTATGACAAAGATATGTAGAATGAACTATCTTTATCATTTTTTATTTTGGGATATATTGAATTAAAAGCTAGTTGTTTTTGTTTTTTAGTTATTAATTTCTTTATGGTTTGTTGGGAGAAATTATTTGATATTGCAATCCTTTCAATGATATTTAGTTCCTCTTGAAGATCTTCTTCAGAGAGAGGCAAAGAGGATGCTCTATGTATCATTGAATTGTATGCAGCCATTTTGTGTTGTAAGGGGTGAAAAGAGTCATTAGATATATTATTACCTGTAAACGTTGGTTTTCTAAAAATTTTAAAATTACACTGATTATTGAGGTGAGATATGGTGATATCAAGAAAATTTATTTTATGATTATTTTCAGTTTCCAGAGTAAATTGAATTTTTGGATGGCAGTTATTAATGTATTGTAAGAATTTTTACAGCTGTCTAGTAGTGCTTTTAAAACATGCTAGAATTTCATCCACATATCTGTACCAAAATTGAACATGATTTTTGCTTAAAGGGGAATTAAGAATTTTGTTTTCTATGTTTGACATGAAAATGTCTGCTAGGAGAGGGCTAAGAGGAGAACCCATTGGTAGGCCTGAATTTTGTAAATAAAATTTGTTATTAAACTGGAAATAGATTTGTGATAGGCAAAGTTCAAAAGAGGACAGGATTTCAGTAGTAACTATTGGATTTATATTTCCTTCCTTGGATTCATCTGTTGGAATATTAGAAAACATGCTTTTTATGTCAAAAGAAACTAGTATGGAGTTATCTGGGGTTTTTATATTTTTTAGTTTTTGGACGAGATCTACTGAATTATTTAACCAGTGACTTGGTTTAAAGTTGCTTATTTGTTTGAAGAATGAATTCAGTTTCATACTGAGTTCTCCCGTGGGGCTATTTATGTATGAAATGACTGGGCGAATGATATTTCCTGGTTTGTGATTTTTTAGAAGGCCATAGAGTTTTGGTGCTTGTGAGTTCATATTGATTATTCTTTTTTATCGAATTCTGAAAAAAATGGCTGTTATGTTTGACAGGGTTTGTTCCAAATTTACTGAAAAACTTTTGTAGGATCGCTTTTAATTCCTGTAATATTTTCGGATTGAATAAATTCAGTTTGAAACTGACTCTGTTAGTTGAAACTTTAATCACTGTTTTCTTAATAAATTTAGTGGTATAAAACATAGTAGTTCCTTTTTAAACATTTCCCGAAGATGATTAACTACCACATAGTAACGGCTACCAGCATCAACTTTTTAAATGAAGAGAACTTAATTTTTAGTCAATAGTTAAAGGTACGTAAAAAAAAAACGTTTTCCAAAGGTCTTATTATACAGGGCATAAAAAAAATGGGATCATGTGTGTCATAGCTAGTCCGTCCCTGCAGCTGTGAGTAATTCACAATATTTTCTTGGATAGTAATTTGAAGAGTATTACCTGGTATAAATTATACTAAAAAAATGAAATATACCTGGTAGTTCAATAATTATGTGTAATAAACTTGATTCCATTGCAGCTCTTTGGGAGTCCATATCTCCAAAGAGAAGGCTTATACGAAAAAAGTTTATATAAACTTGTAGTGTTCCTTTGACGTGTTTTTTTTTTTTTCATATCCCCGAGATTTTCCACATTTTCCCGGACCCCTGTACTCTACATTGAGAAACTACTGATCTAAATTGCACACTGTATATACGAAAAAACGGAATTAAAATTTAAACGTTTGAGGATAGTGAGACATTTTATAAGCGATTTCTTATGGCTTATATTTCGCTAAATAAAAAATATTATAAACTAAAATTTAAAACAATATAGATGCGAGTAATTTTTATCGAAACAGTGGTATTGTTGTTACATTGCTCCACATTTCAAATGCAATCCTTGAATGTTGCCGTCAATGGTTCGTTAAAACAAAAATTTCGGTGGCACAAAATGACTGGCTGTCCGAATATTCTGGCAAAACTATAATCATCCATGATCTCCCAGCCATTCTGATATTGGCAGCAAATGCTTCACTTTAAATGCATGATATTTTTTAGCCAACAGTAAATTTGAAAAGAGAGTCAGAAACGCGACAAGATCAGAAGAAACTGAAAAGGGGTACTTTGGTCCAAGTGTTCGTGGAATATCCATAACTGAACAAATTATTAAATAATTAGAGTTCGCGAATGACTTAAAAAAGAGAAATTTAGATCTGATGAAACGATTTGAAAAGTCTTTTATTCATCCATGTACAAAAAACGGCAAGAATAGTATTAAAATAAAGCCACCTGCAAAAGGCAAGGCACTTCCTGAAGATAAATTTAAATCGAAAAAGAGATCTACATTCACATCAATCTGTGAATCTCATCATGATGATACAAATTTCAATGAATGACAATACAAACATGGATGCGAATGATGTGAGTGACAGTGATAATGATGATGAAGAAATGCAGAATATACTTCACAGTACTTTTCTTTACTAGTGAAAGCCTGAATGTTGGTGACTTTGTATCAGTAAAATGTACTTTAGAGAAATAAAGAGCATCTTTGGTTTTCTAGGATTTTACGTCCTTCAAAAAAAATTGATGGCTTACTACTACTTTGGAATTAGTAACAAAACTGTCAGCACCTAATCATGTGCCTGACAAATTCAAAACCGCAATTAGGTTTTCTTTTAATTTCAATTCTACCTTTTTTTGATAACGCTAATTACCTAAAATGTTTACTTTGTAAACATTAAGATGATTGTGCAATTTTTTGGCATTTTACATATTTCTGTTATCAAATTTGGAGTCTGACTAAATTAAAAACTCTTCGTTTTGAGTTTGGTCAGGTTTTTTGCTGAGTTTAATTTTGCATTTGTGTCAATAATTATAATTACAATAACAACGAATCATTACTCTATATTCTATATTTCCTTCGGTTAAATATTTTTAAAAACTGCTCCATGTCAGCCCTAAAGTTTATCTATGAAAAGGCAAACTTGAACAAATTCTGCTTTAAAAGAAGATTATATTATATAGGTTTTATCAGACTGAAGAAACTCGTCATTTTTAAAATAACCAAAGACTGAGGAGGCTACGAAAAATATTTTGTTTATTTCTCTTTAAAATTGATATGTTATGAGTTTTAATATGAAAAATGTGCTAAGGTGCCTCCTTTACTATCTTTAATTTATGTCCCTAAATATCCAAAGATTTTCACTTGACCCATTTTTATCTCAATGCGCATATTTATACTTTCTTGTTCGTGTTCTATTACGATTATTTCGGTCCTACTTTTATTTAATTTCATATCGTATTCACTCCGAATGGGTATTCCAAATTTACAAACTTGTTCTGTTGTAACTACCACATCATCACTGAATGCTTCCTCTGAAAAATGTTTTCTTTGTTAATGTCTATAACCTACATGTAATTTTTTCTTCTATACTTACATTTTGTATTACTTTATCAATATAAATAGTTAACAAGAATTGTTAACTGCCTTAATCTTTTTTTTTTGTTGTTGAAAATAGTTGTGATGTTCTCTTCTAACCAATTATGGCGTTACTATTGTTTCTGTATATGTTCTTGATAATTCTTATTATCTTATTTTTAATTTCTTTTCGGCTTAGAATTTTCCATTGCATTTTTCTTAACACTGATATATTGTAAATAGTTAGTTTTTTATACTCCTATCTAAACAAAGGTCACTCTGTGATTGTTTTCCTGTATTTTTAATTATTGGTCTAATTTCCACAGAAATGAAAACGCTGAGAATGATCACGGGAACAAGTTTACGAGAATAAGAAACGCAAAAATACGTGAGGACAGCGGAGTGGGGGATGTTGTGAAGTGGGTTCGAAACCGTCGTAGGCAGTGGAGAGATCACGTGGAACGAATGGACGATGACAGCCTAGCAAAAACCGTGATGAGAGAGAAACCAAACACCAAACGGCCGCCTGGACGGCCCCCCAAAAGATAAAGAGACAGATGCATTTCGACCTCAAACGAGAATCGATGAGGCCTTGTATAGATAACAGAACTTGGTTCTACCTAGAAGAAGAAGAAGAAGAAGAAGAATGTCTAATTTCTCAATGGATAATTTTCTCAAATATCTGCATTACTGGCTCATTCAAAATTTGAAAATGAAATGAAATTTAAACAAATATTTAAAGTAGTTGGGTGAGTCTAAACAGCTTTTTCCTTTAGAGTAGTTATGGAAAGAGGATTTATTTCCTGTGCATTTTACTGTAGTTTTCTCTACACACCATTTTTATGATCTAATAGCGGCATCTGCAGAGCAGTACCGAGCCGAGAGCGAAATTCACAAAAAACAACTTCTTATTTGAAATCAAAATTTCGAGATATATCAGCACAATGTTTTCCCTGTAGACATTTTCGATGCCAAGCTGTAAAACATCAACAGTTAAATGACACCTGTACATACACAGGACTAGTGAAAAGCTCCGAAGAAAAAAAGGATAACTTGTTAAACATATTCATAGTTTCTGTTTATCCACTTTAGGATGTTTGTTTTGTGGGTATTTAAATTAATTGCTTAGAGAGGCTAAATATACCCTTGATTTAATCTAAATTAATAAATTAATTTAATTGAGTTGGAAACTAATTTGAGGTAAATCCAATAAATATCTCTAGATTAATTTTTACAAATAGAAGTTTAAAATTTATAGAAAGAATTTATAGAATTTTCAATTAATTTTGCTTATATTAAATTATAAAAATTGTATGAAATTTGTTACGCTAGGAAAAGGTTCTAAGCCTTTTGTCTTCAATATCTTTTGCAGTAATTTGCCTTATTATATTGAAGACACTTATATTAACGGTAAATATTGCATTCACATTCTATTAGCGTTTCTTCGATGGCGTCTTATAAAGGGTGTTTTTTATAGAGGTATAGAAATTTAAGTTGGCTACACTTTTTCAACTGGCGGCCATTTTGTCAGCTGTCAAGTGATTTATGTTTAGTTTGGTTTGGCATTTCAACATGAATAGACTGACGCCTGAACAATGCTTCCAAATTGTGCAAATTTATTTTGAAAATCATGGTTCTGTTCGAAATACGTATCACGCACTACGTCCATTGTACGGTCACCATAATCGTCCATCACAGCAATTAATTCGATTAACTATGGAACGTTTTCGCACCAGGTTTACTCTAAATGATAATACGCATCTATAGAGACGTCGTACAGTGCGCACAGAAGAAGTCATTGCTGCTGTAGAGCGTAGCGTAGAGAAAGACCCGAATCAGTCTATCCGCCATTGTGCACAGGAATTGGATATGTGTCCATTCACTTTATGGAAGATTTTGCGGAAAGATCTTGGTTTGCGTGCTTACAAAATCCAACTCGTGCAAGAATTGAAGCCACACGATCACCTAGCAAGGCGTAGATTCGGTGAATGGGCCCAAAACAAGATTGCCGTTGATCCCGATTTTCATAAGCGAATTTTGTTTAGCGATGAAGCTCACTTTTATTTGAATGGATACGTCAATAAACAAAACTGCCGTATTTGGAGTGATGATAATCCTCAAGTGTATGTTGAGACACCATTACATCCAGAAAAACTGACTGGTGTGTTTTATGGGCTGGTGGAATCATTGGTCCGTACTTCTTTAAAAACGATGCTGGTCAGAACGTTACAGTCAATGGTGACCGCTATAGAGCCATGATTACTGACTTTTTTGTTCATTAATTGAACAACCATGATGTGCAGGAGCTGTGGTTTCAACAAGACGGCGCAACATGTCACACAGCTCATGCCACAATTGATTTATTGAAGGAAACGTTTGGTAACCGCATAGTTTGACGTTTCGGACCCGTGAATTGACCTCCAAGATCGTGCGACCTAACGCCGCTAGACTATTTTCTGTGGGGATATGTGAAATCGCTAGTCTACGCCGATAAGCTCGAAACGATTGATCACTTGGAGGACAACATTCGCCGCGTTATTGCCGATATATGGCCACAAATGTTGGAAAAAGTCATCGAAAATTGGACCTCCAGATTAGACTACGTCCTCGCCAGCTGTTGCGGTCATATGCCAGAAATGATATTTAAATTATAATGCCAGAAGGTTATCTTTCGAATAAAGTAAATTTCATGTCAATTTAAAAAATTCACCTTTGTTTTATTCCATTTAAATGTTCTATACCTTTATAAAAACACCCTTTATTACAAAAGGAGGATGAGGGATTAAATGAATGAAATTAATGAGTTAGTCTTATTAAAATTGTCACTATCGGTGACTGTTGGAACAAAATGATCACAATGCTTAAGGTAGTTTATCATTTTGCAGTCGTGATTCTAATGGAAATAGCTGACCATCTTTTTATTTTTATAGAGGGCGCAACTCAGTTTTATATCGTTAAAAACTGAGAAAAACTTAACGAAATCACATGGTGGCAACTTCAATAAAACACAGCAAATACTAATATATTGATTTAGATAAATTCTGGTGGATATTTTATGAATTAAATTTGAAGTATTAAAGAAAATTAGAATACAACAATGTTTAAGTTTTTTGAGATCTAATGATCAAATATCATATATAGATATCTATAAATAAATTGTTGTTTATAATTCACATATACTAACATAAAATATGTCACTTTTTAATGTTCATGGTTTTGGGTTTAAACCGTGTCAAATTAAAAGTATTATCTGGCGTTTCGCCTAAGATTGCACGAGACATCTTCAGGGATCTTTACTCCATGAGATTAAAACACTGAATGACTATCGAGGAGCAATAGCCCAGTATTTATACCCGACTTGTGCTCAGCGAACCGCGATCCAGCATTACAATCGATTTCCACGTGTGATGTAGACTGTAATCCACATCTCTATTAATATTATTTGGATATTTACAAATTTCGATTGATTCTCTAATTTTGCATTTAAAGAAAGCAGGCACTAGCACCTTAGTTTCTTTTATATTAAAAGTGTGACCTGAGCAATGCGGGTGTGTGTTCAGCTACTGCAGATTGTACAATTTGTTTCTTTTTTATACATCTTTCATGTACCTAAGCCTAGTGGATATAGATCATCCTATTTTAACTACATAAATTTTACCGCAAGAGCAAGGTATCTTGTAAACGCCTTCTGTTTGAAATGGAATTGCATTTTTTGAAGACTTCAAACATTGTCCAACTTTCTTACATATGTTGAAAATTGTCCGTGTGTTTAATTTGCGGAGCAATCCGGAAACTTTGTCGGTAGTTCCGTGTATGTAAGGTAAGACAACACTGTCTATAGTAGGTTCATTTATGACATTTTGTTGAGGAGTTGGAATTTTATATTTATTAATAGAACGCCGCACTAACGAGCGTTTGCCCTCAAAAACCGGACAAAAAGGAGAAATGCAAACTATACAAGTAATCATCGAAATTATTTTTTTTTGTATACCTGAGTAACCGTACTATCATAAAATTATGATAAAGTGGCCCCTCCCCACCCCGACGCTTCGCACAGTAAATTGCAATCTAAGCTTCGTTCAATACTCACGCATTCGTTCTTGATAGATTTTTTTTAGATTGGTGTTTGGTGTTTGGTATTTTGTAAAGTGAATATTAAAAAAAAAAATTTGTGATGGAATCTGAAAAACAAGGTATGTATTTAATTTTAATATATATTATTTAAAAATATAATGACTGTTTAATATTCTAATGCAACTAAAACAATATGCAAGAAAATTTTCAATTTTTTTGTTTTTCTTTTTAACTAATTAGTGTTTTTGAAAATGTCCCGAGCTAGGTCGGGCTACAATTCTTTTTTTCTAATAAACTATAAACATTAGCTATATCATAACAGTCGAAACATTTTCCACATGTTTCCACCTCTTAAATAGACCGCTTTGAGTTCTACAGTTTTTTTTGCGATAATTTTGGTTATTTTTTACTTACATACATATTTTTTTTTCCTATAGGTACAGATTTGACATCAAATGTTATTGAGGTATATCCGAAAACATGCTTTTTAAACAAAGCACATCCAGAACACTTGAAGATAAGGTATCATTTATGGAACATAAGCTCCACGAAATGATGAAATGTCCCCAGAACGAGTACCATACCTTAAGTCACGATTTAAAACATTTTAATAATGATTTGAAGAAGAGATGGATATCATCTAACTACATAGCAAAAGCCAACCTTTCCTGAGTGAAACTTTAGAATTGTTAGAACCCGAAGAACTGAATATATCAACAGTTGAAGAGGAAACTGTTGGAATCTCAATCTGGTGAATCGGATTGACCCAATTTGTATTATTTATTGATATTATGTGTTTTTTAATGAATTTTTCTTTATTCTTATCAAATAGCATGTTAACTAAATTCACTTATGCATTTTTATTAATTTTCCATAAAAAAATAGGTTAAAATAATTTTGTCCGGTTTTTGAGACAAAATGTTCAAATCGCGGCAAGCGAATAGAAACTCTAATCATAATCTCTGATTTTATTTTGTCACCCTTTATACAAACAATAACAAAAATCTTTTTGGGATTTCCAATTCTTGCATTTAAAATCCATACAGTTTTTACAGTTTTTATCGCTGTAGTTCGATGTCAATTTTATTGGTATGCTTTTGAATAAAGAAAAAATTTTTCAAAGCATACAATAATCGATTTGCTACCTGCTGTCAACACAATTATGATCCTATTTATTTTTTCATTACTAATGGAAGCTTGTGAATATACATACATATGTAAAAGCAAAATAAAAAAAAAACCTTACAAATTTTAATCCATATATACAAATGTGTCTATGCTCTTATAAAAATGTTATAACTTTAAAGAACGAATAAACAATCAGGTAGCAAATCGTGCATAAAGTCACACACTTCTATTAGCAATAAAAAATTAAATTTGATTAACAGGCAGCAAATCGTATGATGTTAATTGTTTTTCTTAGAATTTTGCACAGTTTTTTTAATATTACTTCTGTCCCCTCCCCACCATAAGTCAGCGCCCCTTCACCCTATTGGTAAAACAATGCCCGAAATGAAATCGGAGAACCTAGAAACATATAAAACGATACCCATTACGTTTTTTAAATATTACTTCTCTCCCCCTCCCCACACTAAGTCAGCGCCCCTTCATTCGATTGATAAAATAATGCCAGAAATGTAATCGGAGCACCTAAAAACATATAAAACGCTAACCACTAGGTTTTTTTGATATTACTCCCCTCCCCCTCCCCACCCTAAGTTAGCCTGAAATCAACATAGCGCCCTCAAAAATCCCCGGATACTGATTTTGATACGTCTAGAGTCAAAAACAACGACGTTATTAATTTTGTCCGGTTTTTGAGGCCAAATGCTCGTTAGTGCGCCGTATATCTTCAGCGCAATATCCGTGACCTCTCAGAGCATTAGTCAGTTTTTCTGTTTCTGATTTCAGTGATTGTTCGTCACATAATAAAAGTACTCTATGCATCAAAGAATTTATGATGGATTGTTTTTGAGGAGGATAATGGTGTGACGTTACATTGAGATATCGATTTGTGTAGGTTTTCTGTACACCGAATGTCCTAATTTGCCATTCTCTTTTCTCAGTACTAGTACATCAAGAAAGGAAGGGGCACCATTTGGTTCAGTTTCCATAGTGAATTTTATGCTAGGGTGATGTTAATTTAAATGATCCAGGAAATTATGGAGGTTATCTCCGCCATGCGGCCAAACTACAAACGTTTCACCTACATATCTGTACAAAAATTTAGGTTTTACAGGAGCAGAACACAAGGCATTTTCTTCGAAAGCTTCCATGAAAATGTTAGCTACCACAGGTGATAGCGAAAATTTATGGCCGCTCCCGAAATCTGCTTGTAGAAAGTTCCTTGAAAAGTAAAATAAGTGGAAATCAGACATGCTTTAATTAATTCTAGTAGGGTGGAGTCCATGTTGTTGTTTCCTAATATGTCAGGTAACACTTAAAATAACTTAAAAAAAAAACTAATAAAAATTATATATCCTTTTCAGTTTACCAGTGTGACGTCGAATTTTGGCGGGAAATTTGAAACGGAATTTAATATTAATGATTTTTAAATTACTAGTTTTATTTAAAAAAATTTAAATAGTCTCGGCTACATTAGGTATGTGTGCATAGTTTTAAACACGTTCCTAAAAATAGTTAACATCCCAATTAAAATAAAGCATTTGTTTTCCAGGCTTCCTCGTTTTTTAATCAGGTTATTAATTTAAACTTGGATATTTAAAAAATAGCTATCCCGAACACTAACTTATTAAATATTTCTGAAATCAGGAGGAAAATAACTTTTATTTTTGCAGAGGATATATAGAGTGTTCTTATAAAAAAAAATAAAATTCCTTTTATTTCTCAATTTTACCATGCACCACTGTTTTCGTAAACAAATCTGAAAGATAATGTAGAAGAAATCCTAGAACTTTTGTATTTAAAGTTTTACTCCATCTCATAATAAGGTCTCTAGGAATGGTGCTAAAGATAACTGTTCTTTGAGAAATAAATCGAAATTGAAATCGATCTTGTACGTCCAGATCGTCGGTTGGCAGTCAAGATGATCAAGGATGACTGGATTTTGCTCACACTAATGTTCCTCAGATTTTGACTAATGAACGAGGGATGAGAAAAATTTGTGCGAAAATGGTTACAAAAAACCCATCGCAGAACCACAAGAACATCAAAATGTCCAAGTCCAAAACCTAACTGTACACCGTTGCGTGAACTAAATGTCACTCATTCTTAAAATACATTAGAACAAACTGTTTCATGAAAAAAAAATGGGTAAGGACAATAAGATGACTCCACCGAGTTCATACTCGTACTAACGATTATCACATATTTACTTGTCACATCTCTAAATCCCTCATCCCCAAGTGTTTCCAAATCGAATGCTAAGTTGTCAGTTTCATTATTTAATGTACAAACGTCGTATAAACGAAACGTTTTCTGACTTAGGTTTTTATTATAATTTGACTATCTAATACATTCGATCATATTTTTTTTTCAGTTATTGAGTACTGTGTATTTTTATAAAAAATGTATCTTATGTAAAGGGTGTTTTTTTATAGAGGTATAGAACTTTTAAATCGAATAAAACAAAGATGAATTTTTTAAATTGACATGAAATTTACTTTATTGGAAAGATAACCTTCTGGCATTATAATTTAAATATGACTTCTGGCATATGACCGCCACGGCTGGCTCGGACGTGGTCTAATCTGAAGGTCCATTTTTCGATGACTTTTTCCAACATTTGTGGCTGTATATCGGCAATAACGCGGCGAATATTGTCCTCCAAGTGATCAATCGTTTCGGGCTTATCGGCGTAGACTAGCGACTTCACATATCCCCACAGAAAATATTCTAGCGGCGTTAAATCGCACGATCTTGGAGGTCAATTCACGGGTCCGAAACGTGAAACTATGCGGTTACCAAACGTTTCCTTCAATAAATCAATTAAGGCACGAGCTGTGTGACATGTTGCGCCGTTTTGTTGAAACCACAGCTCCTGTACATCATGGTTGTTCAATTGATGAACGAAAAAGTCAGTAATCATGGCTCTATAGCGGTCACCATTGACTGTAACGTTCTGACCAGCATCGTTTTTAAAGAAGTACGGACCAATGATTCGACTAACCCATAAAGCACACCAAACAGTCAGTTTCTCTGAATGTAACGGTGTCTCAACATACACTTGAGGATTATCATCACTCCAAATACAGCAGTTTTGTTTATTGACGTATCCATTCAAACAAAAGTGAGCTTCATCTCTAAACAAAATTATGCTTATGAAAATCGGGATCAATGGCAATCTTGTTTTGGGTCCATTCACCGAATCTACGGCTTGCTAGGTGATCGTGTGGCTTCAATTCTTGCACGAGTTGGATTTTGTAAGCAAGCAAACCAAGATCTTTCCGCAAAATTTTCCATAAAGTGAATGGACACATATCCAATTCCTGTGGACGATGGCGAATAGACTGATTCGGGTCTTCTTCTACGCTACCCTCTACAGCAGCAATGACTTCTTCTGTACGCACTGTACGACGTCTCTGTGGATGCGTATTATCATTTAGAGTAAACGTGGTGCGAAAACGTTCCATAGTTAATCAAATTAATTGCTCTGATGGACGATTATGTTGACCGTAAAATAGACGTAGTGCGCGATACGTATTTCGAACAGAACCATGATTTTCAAAATAAATTTGCACAATTTGGAAGCGTTGTTCAGGCGTCAGTCTATTCTTGTTGAAATGCCAAACCAAACTAAACATAAATCACTTGACAGATGACAAAATGGCCGCCAGTTAAAAAAGTGTTGCCAACTTAGAGTTTTATACCTCTATAAAAACTCCCTTTACATTCGATCACATTTTTTTTCAGGTATTGAGTACTGTGTATTTTTATAAAAAATGTATCTTATGTATAAACACCGACAATATAACACCTTGTACAAATACAATTTATATATGCGTTTTTCCCATAGATGAAAAAAATCCCTAACATTTCTGTATTTTTCATCGAATTCAATGAAAGCTTCCCCAGTCTAGACTACTGCGGAATTTGATTGATTGTTGGACGTTTACAACATTTTACGGGTGTCATAAAATTTAGTATTAAAACCTCTCGTTTCTGGAATTGTCGTCGTATATTTGAAAACCTCTTTATTCTATTAAAATGGAAATTAGAGCAAAAATACTGTTTCTTTAGACGAACTACTTTTACCAAAAATATTTCTAGGTACTAGTCTTTTACAATTGTAAAGGGTGTTTTTTGAGGTATAGAACTTTTAAATGGAATAAAACAAAGATGAATTTTTTAAATTGACATGAAATTTACTTTATTCGAAAGATAACCTTCTGGCATTATAATTTAAATATCACTTCTGGCATATGACCGCCACGGCTGGCTCGGACGTAGTCTAATCTGGAGGTCCAAGTTTCGATGACTTTTTCCAACATTTGTGGCCGTATATCGGCAATAACTCGGCGAATGTTGTCCTCCAAGTGATCAATCGTTTCGGGCTTATCGACGTAGACTAGCGACTTCACATATCCCCACAGAAAATAGTCTAGCGGCGTTAAGTCGCACAATCTTGGAGGCCAATTCACGGGTCTGAAACGTGAAACTATGCGGTTACCAAACGTTTCCTTCAATAAATCAATTGTGGCATGAGCTGTGTGACATGTTTCGCCGTCTTGTAGAAACCACAGCTCCTGCACATCATGGTTGTTCAATTGATGCACGAAAAAGTCAGTAATCATGACTCTATAGCGGTCTCCATTGACTGTAACTTTCTGACCAGCATCGTTTTTAAAGAAGTACGGACCAATGATTCCACCAGCCCATAAAGCACACCAAACAGTCAGTTTTTCTGGATGTAACGGTGTCTCAACCTACACTTGAGGATTATCATCACTCCAAATACGGCAGTTTTGTTTATTGACGTATCCATTCAAACAAAAGTGAGCTTCATCGCTAAACAAAATTCGTTTATGAAAATCGAGATCAACGGCAATCTTGTTTTGGGCCCATTCACCGAATCTACGCCTTGCTAGGTGATCGTGTGGCGTCAATTCTTGCACGAATTGGATTTTGTAAGCAAGCAAACCAAGATCTTTCCGCAAAATCATCCATAAAGTGAATGGACACATATCCAATTCCTGTGCACGATGGCGGAGAGACTGATTCGGGTCTTCATCTACGCTACGCTCTACAGCAGCAATGACTTCTTCTGTACGCACTGTACGACGTCTCTGTGGATGCGTATTATCATTTAGAGTAAACGTGGTGTGAAAACATTCCATAGTTAATCGAATTAATTGCTCTGATGGACGATTATGTTGACCGTAAAATGGACGTAGTGCACGATACGTATTTTGAACAGAACCATGATTTTCAAAATAAATTTGCAGAATTTGGAAGCATTGTTCAGGCGTCAGTCTATTCATGTTGAAATGTCAAACCAAATTAAACATAAATCACTTGACAGGTGACAAAATGGCCGCCAGTTAAAAAAGTGTTGCCAACTTAAAGTTTTATACCTCTATAAAAAACACCCTTTATAAATTGCTGGAAGGTTAACAAAAGTGGCTGGTCTTTCAGCCAAATACAATGTAATTTTTTCTTCCATAATTAAAGACTTTTAGGTTTATTTTTTCGAGATAAATTTTAATTTAAAAATGCACTAAAAGTTTTTTCTTTTTTTTTATTACATTTGGATAAATAAACATCAAGATATTTCTTCATTTTATCAATATACTAGGACTGTTCTCTATGCTCCAGCCCTAACGTATTTCTAATAATGCATATCAAATTCTACCAATTACATACACACGCTATATGTTTGTAAAATATGTTCTCTAAGTTTCAAGTCTCGACAAGTTTTTTGCTCTACAGAGCAGACGGGTAAATTGATGACTGCAATGTATTAGTATCAAAATAGAGCATATTGGGCAAAGACCGGCAAAAATATACCTTCACAGATAAGATATGAGGGTAACTCAAATTAATGAGGACTTTAGAAATACTTTAAAGATGTGAATTTGAGTGACATAGAGGAGATCCTCGGTTAAATATTAGGACTCCAGAAAATATTGATGATTAGATGATCTTGTTTGTTAGATGGATGACTTATTAAATCACACCGCCCATGACCTTTTCAGGCGCGGATCCAGGGAGGGAGGGCGATCCCCCCCCCCCCAAGAGCTTTGAGTTTAGGAAAATAGACCCGATTTTGCCTCTTATACTATAGTTTATTCAAGAACTAGAGAGAGTAATAAATCATTTTTTGCTCTTTTTTTCTTCACAAACTACCTGTATTCTTTAGTCCGGTGTCTTTAGCAAAATCTGTTTGGCACATATAACTTTCATAGAAATGGGTGAGAAATTTTATAATAAATACCGGTCTATAAGAATGGACTATTTGGGTTGGATAACAATAGATATTTGGATGAGTGAAGTGTTAAAAAGTATTTTAATTCTTGTCATAGGCGTCGGAAGGAGGTTTATTTCATCACTAAGTATTTATGGCATAGAGTATTATTTCGGTAATAAACTTAAAATAAAAGATTTTTATAATACTATTTTATTTTTTATGATTTCTTAATAATTCACATACATTAGAAAATATAGATAATTTTGACATATTTAACACAAATCACGCGTATTTTTATTATTTTTAATTTTGACATAGAAACCGTTTTAGGCTCATTCAGACTAAAACGTAGACTTTTTCTCTCAAAAAATTCTAAGTTATAATTTAAATACATACAAAATACCCATTGTCAAAAATACAAGAATTTAAACTATATAAATAAATAAATTCGTCCATATAATATTAAAATATTTTTGGGGCTATCGGCCATTTTATTATTAATTAAAAACATTTTTAGGGCATTTGACGTTTCAATTTATTTATTTCTTAAACCATCTACAGAATTACAATTAAACAATAAAAATGGATTCAAATGTAATTAATTTTTATGTTACAGAAAATTTAAATAATAAATTGTGTTTACGTTGGTAAATGTTACGTATCTAATTCGTAATCAAAGTCAGTGAAGCTATCTTCGCTCCAATTAATTATAATTGGCTCCTCTATGTCCCAATCATGAGATCGAGTTTCTACATTTTATTTATTCTTTAATTATGTAGATTTTTCCCAATTTTCTGTAGTAACTTTATTCAAAAAAATCTTTCAAAAGTTGAGTTAATTTACCAATTTTGTAAGCTGTGTTATTTCCAGCAACTCTATCTTTTACTTGAGAGAGATATTCCCTTTTCCAATTGACATTTTCCGGACAATCAGTAAGAACGGATTTCCTATCTGGTTTTTTCCAGCAAAAATTAAGTTCCTTGAGCAATTTTTAGAGCTCAGTTCTTTTAGTTTCAGAAAAATCCCAATCTACATTGATTTCAGTTAGAATTTTGTCGACGATTGGGATCTGCTTCTCATAATAAAGTGTATTACAACTCCTTTTATTGCAGTTTACATCTCTTCTTTCAACGAGGTTTTTCGTCTGCCTGTGTTCAAATGTGGTTTGGGAGTACTAACAATTCCAATCGTTTTTTTCTCGTTCAGTATTCGGTACATAGTAGATTTTCCAACTCCTGTCATGTTGAAACACATCTCAACAGAGCTTTTAACATTATTATCTAGATATTGATATCTTAAGACACCATAAACATTCATCGTAATGAGTTTTTCGTTGAGGAAAAAATTCCCTGGTTTAACGATTTTGGAATAAATATAGATGTGGAAGCGATATCTTTTGGGTATCTCACTGATCTCAAATAATATATAAAAACAAACACAAACAAGATAAATCACTAAGGACACACTGTAAGGTGTACTATGTTCAATGACAGAAATTAAATTGAACAGAAACTCTATTGTTGCAGTAAATTTATAAAAGCTTATAATATTTAAATACAATTAAATATAATTAGATTTTCGGCGGTCCTCAGTTACCTGCGGAGCAAATACGTTGGAGGTTTCGGTAACAGTTTTATTACTCTCTCTAGTTCTTGAATAGAGTATAGGAATGTTTACACTGGAAATGGGAAGGTTGCTGGTGTCTCCCCCCCCCCCCCCCCCCCGTCGACAACTTGCTTTCGCTTGCCATACTGTACTTTTGTGATACCAGAGAGGCTGGATCCACCCCTGGACCTTTTAACTAAATATTTAGATACCGAAAAGCGAACTTATGCGCAGTTGGTCTAGTGAAAGAATACTCGTGCGTTATCAAGCTACAAGCATATTAAAGACAGTTTTAGGACATGTCTACTTTAATTTATTTTTAAATAAGAACACGGATAACAAAACATAATTCTTTTAATCCAAGCAATATGTCGCAAAATATCTGACCCTATGGGTAAAGCAAGATAAAAAGAGACAACCGAGATAAGCGAGTCATATCGTTGTATGATTACTAATGTTCTCTGATTGTTCAGCCCACAAATTATTTTATTGACAACGATCATTCAAGTTTTAATTAGTTTGTTTTTCTGAGAAAAGTTGTGCATTTAAGTGAACTTAAAACAGACCATTATATCATATAAAAGCTAGTAGTTATTGATTAGTAATTTATTATCAGTAAGTATGTATTGTTTTTATTAAGAAACTAGATCTAAACACCTAAACAATTTTAACCTACAAAACGACGGGATCTAAATTACCGTCACTCCGTATGTAATATTAAAATGTTTTTGTACTATTTTTTCAATTATAATGATCAGGTATTTAAATTAGAATTCAGTGATGAGATTCGATTTGTCCTTTCAGATAATGCATGCTGAAGCTCTTAACAGACAAGCATAACCACTTCCGCCTAATTTGTGTGAATAATTTAAGTTAGAGAAAAGTAGTGATAATCTTGTAGAATCTCTTTTATCTGCCCAAGAGGTAGAAAAAATAATTTTATTAGGTATTGTTATTTCTAGAGAGTAATCTCTGTCTTTACATTTTCACATTTAATAAAAACGAACGCTTTCATGACTTTCGTCAAGTTAAAAATTATGGGCTTGGGTTTAAATTGTATCAAACTGTAATTATTATTCGATGTTTAGCCTACGATTGCGCGAAGAATCTTCAGGGTTCTTTATTCTATGAGATTAGAACACTTAATGACCATCGAGGAGCAACAGCGCTGTATAAATATTTGATGAGTTAATATATTAATTTATATATGAATTGGTTATATCAAAAGATAAAATTTCTACAATAGAGGGGGTAGTGTTAACATATGTTATCCGCAAATACCGATAATATATTTTTAGATATTGAACGACTTTCCCAACAAAGAATAATCAAATAAATCGATATAATGCAATATATTCATTTGATTATGTGTACAAAGCATTTTTTTTCACAAAAAAAATGAGTTAAATACTACCAAAATCACTAAAAAGACTGAATATTTTTTTACAGCTATTGAAGATTCTCTTCGTTATAAAAAGATGTAGAGTTTTATTAACTGTTTTTTTCTTGTACAAAATATAATAATAAGATGCTGCAAGGCCAACTGGTGAATTAAATGATCGACATAGAATGGCAGACACCCTCTACCAAAGGCAGGACTGATAATTTCGGTAATGGAATTTATCCATGCAGGGTGTAGGAACTGAAAGAGATACTAACGTGAATCGCCGCGGGGAGCCCGGGAAGTAAAGTTCGAGAGTGCTTTTGTAGAAATAATAAGCTTGAGTTACGATTTGAATTGGTTAGGACTGGTACACTTTTGAGAACATTTCTTAGAGAATTACATGATATATATAGTGAGTGTTAACGAACAGTTATTTTATTTATTTTGCATTGGTTAATCAGAATTAATTATAAGTTTTTCGTTGTAAATAATTTCGTTTTCTATTTATTTTTGTTAAGAGATTTAAGTGTTTTGAGAAACTTGTTTGTGTTTAATTTTATAAAACCTTCATGCAATTAAACTCTCGGAGGCAGTGATGAAGAGCTTCAAAACAAGAGGTGAGGTCTGATCAGCTAAAAAACAGCTTTTCCTGAAGTCCTGGGTTTTGGTAAGCCCTTAATGATCTGTAGTTGTTTAACACTAACACTGCAAGAGCCAGAAGGAACGACCAGACTTCCAGAGTGTCTATATCAGTGTGATATTTATTTAAAGGTTTTTAGAATCGCTGCTAACTACTATGGGACAGCGGTAAATAGTGAGCGAAACACTACCAAAATAATCAAATATGATCAAATTCTGTCACAAATGGAGCAAAATATCTTTTATTTACCTCTGCTGATTCTAAAAAAACATATTATTCTTAAAACTCATATTATTCCGGTGTGCTAAAAAATGTTTGGATAAATGTAAAAAACAGCTAATTATAATTACTTTTGATTCAGAAAAGGTTTTTCTGTCAGCTCTAAATCTAATTTTACATGGTAACTTTTTAGCAGAAAAAACGCTAATACGAAGCTTAAAAGAGGACTTTCAAATTTTACTTTGACCCGAATTTTGATGAAAGCTGGTGTAAACAAAGGTAAAATATGGATTAAGTCTCTTTAAAAAATGTTTATTATTGTTGTACGAATTTAAATAATTTAGAACAAAGCTTTCTCCCTTGACAACGTTTTTCGTTTAAAATTATTTATGTAAATTCCTAAAAATCGCACTATTTTATGGAGAATCTACAACAGTAATCAAAAGTATTGTGCCAAACAGGTTTTTTCATTATTCAACTCAAACTATGATGAAATTAGTCCAAGGCTTGAAACTTTGTTTAATACCACTTTAAAATGTACTATTCCTAAAAAATAACTTTCAGGAATACTCTACCTTCTAATTTCGAAAATTCAAAAATTCAAAAGTATTGGACCACCTCGAGTTTCGTTATACTTTGCTTGTGTTTATTTGCTTTTCTTATCTGATCACAGCTTGATTATACTTCCGATATTCAATTCAGTTCATTTGGTGACGCCATGGTGAAACGAATAAATATTCTGTTACAAGAGAGCATTATAAGTCTCACAGAACAAGAAAATGTTTCTCATAAAATCGTTAAGTTATTAACACAGCCACATAAGAAAAATTTCTAGTCTGAGGTTCTAACTATGTCTACTATATTTTCTTCGAGTCACTGAATCTGAATCCGGGGCTCATTAAATTCCATCACGTCAGGGTTCTGCTACAGCCTTAAAATTTAGACTATTAAGCAGTATTGAACAATTTTAACCTAAAATCAATGCTGTTAAACTACTAATAACTCCCTGACCCAAAACCCCATGATCTAGTTACTTCATAACCCTATAACTCCATAACCCCACGACTCTATAAGACCATAATCGTGATACTGAAATCATTACACTCAATCTCCTTTAAACTAACTGGTTATAGGGTTATAGAGTCATAAAGTTTTTTGTGTTTGGCTGTACACAGCACTAGAAAGATTTTTTTTTGTTTCTGTACACAGTACTGGCCTGGAGTTTTGACTATGTCTGCTATATGTTTTCGGGGTCGCTGAATTCGAATCTGCGGTCCATTAAATCCCAGGACCTCAAAATTTTACCGTAACTTCAAAAAACCCCAAAACTCAGACTATTTAGTATTATTGAAGCCAAAACCAATGCTGTTAAACCTCTATTAACCATATGATCCCACGACCTCATAAACCGGTAACCCCATAATTCTTCGAATCCATAACTCCATGACTCTATAATCCCATAACCATGTTACTGAAATCATTGGAGTTATGAGTGAGGTTCAACAGCCATGGTTTGAACAAATTAAGGCCACGACAATTTCTTCCACTATGGCAGATGGAGTGTAATAATTTCAGTAACATAATTACCGGGTTACAGAGTAATGGATTTATGGGGTTTTTGTGTTATAGGATTCAACATCCATAGTTTAAATAAATTGAGGCCACGACAAACTCTTCTGCTATAAGAGAATAAGTGTTAGTAAGTTATGGGGTTATAGAATAATAGGATTATGGGGTCATGAGGTTATGGAGTTATGAGATAATGAGGTCTTTGGTTCATGGGATCTTTAAGTCGTAGGTTATTAGGAGTTTAACGGCACTGGTTTAAAATCGTTTAGTACTACTTAATAGTCTTAATTTTAAGGTTTTTTGAACTTATGGCAAAACTATAAGGTGATGGGGTTCAATTGACCCCGGATTCGGATTCAGCTACCCTAAAAACATATATTAGACATGATCAGAACTCCAGGTTAGAAAAAAAATTGCGTATGGTTGTGTAATTAGTAAAAGTTAGGACAATTTCGAAATTAGAATAATCAGGGATATTAAATGACAAGCTTTTTTAAGGCAGATCCGAAAAACAACTGCTCGTGCCCACAAATCCATTCAACTTATTACGAACTGAAAATGTCGTGAATGTCAGTATATCAATATTTACCTGAAGTTGATCTTAAGCAGTGTTGGATTGATTTTAATCAAATGATTTAAAACATGATTTAAATCATGATTTAAAACACCCGATTTTTTCTCATAAAAATCATGATTTAAATAAAAAATTATTTATTATAATATTTCAAACAACTTGTGAAAAAAATCATAAACGACTTAATAGATACAATGCAACTCCTGATAACATAAAAAAGATCAACTTTTCCTTAAATTACCTGAATGTCATAAACTTAAATCTACAAGATAACTTGAAATCATAAACTTATAGTTTCTAATTATTGTAAAATTTAAATAGAAATAATTGGTATTTCCACTTTTTTCAATCCTCAATTTTTTTAATTAGAGTGCACAAAACCAAATGCTCTAATCACACTTTCTACCGACTTTGAAGAAGCAACTGCATACAAGAACTGTTTTATTACTGGTAACTGTTTTGCAATTTCAGGCCCATCATTTTGTGAGGTCAACCACTAAATCCCATTTACGTTTTTGTTACTTCCTCCTAAAACATTATTTTCTTCAAGGGACTCGAGCGAGCATTCAATTTTATTGCTAGTGGTAGCAATCCTGTTTTTTCAATTATACTCTTGGGCAAAATTAACGCAATAACATATAAAATCATAAAAATAATTATTTAATTTTAATAATTTTATACGGATATTGGTTTCATCAAAAGTTGTAAAAAACATTTTGAGATACTTTAAAAGTCAATTTGCTACAATATGTCTATTAAGACTTGAATAAAAATTATTCTTAAGACCTAATAAAAAAATCGTTAAAATTATGAAATGATAAAATAAATAAATTAATGGTTTAACGTGGACACTAGCAGCGTGTGTTGCCTGCTATACTTCGGATTACAGTATTTATGCACCTAGGCATGTTTCTAAGTAGATTGTGGATAAAATTTTGAGGAACTTAATTTCCCAATTTGCATCCTCAAAAACTTTTTCAATTATTCTTTCCAACAAAGAAACAAGTAATATATCTGAAATTTCACAACCTACCTAACTATACAGGTTTAAAAAATCTTCTAAATAGAAATTTAAAGTCTGTCAGATAATAATAAATAATGAAATAGATCAATCGAACTAAGAAACTAACTAGTGGATCAGAAACAGAACTAAAGTCGAGGATACGTTACCAGGAACACAAACAACTAAAGCAGAAAAATTACAAGATGGAAATCGTGGGAAATTAAAAAAGTACCAACAGACCACAACAACGATGGTACAACGGGCGCGAGACTGAATTGAAATGGGCTGGCACGGAATAGGGATACTTGGCTAATGTAGTAGAAGACTACATCCAAAAGGTAGAGAATCGTTAAGAAAAAGAAGAAAAAATTTGTTAAGACCAAATTCGGCTTTAAAAATGAGAAACATGCAAAAATTGTGAAATAGTAGATATTTGTTGGACTTCCATTGTCTTTATTTTTTTGTTGAATATCACTACATTTCGACTAGTAGTTATCTCCAGCCATTTTACCATAGTAGGCACGATTGCACCCATCTTAATCACACTCCACTGCATTTACTTTTAGTATAAATAATCATGTAGCTAAGGCATTTTAGTTTCACTTGAAAACGGCTAAAGATAACTAGTAGCCGAAACGTCGTGATATTCAACAAAAAAATAAAGACAATGGAAGTCCAACAGATATCTACTATTTTGCCAGAAACATTGTTGTCTATGACCTTCAAACAAACACATGCAAAAATTGTGTTTCTATAAAGCATTTAAAATTTTTCATAAAAATGTATATATCACGACGTTTCGACTAGTAGTTATCTCCAGCCATTTTACCATAGTAGGCACGATTGCACCCATCTCAATCACACTCCACTGCATTTACTTTTAGTATAAATAATCATGTAGCTAAGGAATTTTAGTTTCACTTGAAAACGGCTAAAGATAACTAGTAGCCGAAACGTAGTGATATTCAACAAAAAAATAAAGACAATGGAAGTCCAACAGATATCTACTATTTTGCCAGAAACATTGTTGTCTATGACCTTCAAACAAACACATGCAAAAATTGTGTTTCTATAAAGCATTTAAAATTTTTCATAAAAATGTATATATCACGACGTTTCGACTAGTAGTTATCTCCAGCCATTTTACCATAGTAGGCACGATTGCACCCATCTCAATCACACTCCACTGCATTTACTTTTAGTATAAATAATCATGTAGCTAAGGAATTTTAGTTTCACTTGAAAACGGCTAAAGATAACTAGTAGCCGAAACGTAGTGATATTCAACAAAAAAATAAAGACAATGGAAGTCCAACAGATATCTACTATTTTGCCAGAAACATTGTTGTCTATGACCTTCAAACAAACACATGCAAAAATTGTGTTTCTATAAAGCATTTAAAATTTTTCATAAAAATGTATATGTCAAACAAACATTAAATAAATAAGTCTTAAAAACATTTTATTAATCATAATATAACCAACACGAATATACAGGGTGTTTGGTACATCGATAAAAACTTTGAAAGAGGTGGTAGAGAATGTTATTTTAAATAATTTATACCATATATGTCTTATTACGAAAATGCACGGTTATCGAGTTACAGCACATTTTATAATTTTTCGGTTTTCTGGCAGATGGTGATTGAAAATTTAATTTTTATGATACTGGTATAATTTTTCGGTTTGAAATATATTTTTTTTTCTTATTTATTAGTTTATACATTATAATAACAACAAGAGGACTAAAATTAAAATTACATACAGAAAACTGTGCAGTCAAAAATTTTATTCATGTACGAAAATTCAAGTATCGTTCTTAGATTTGAGTGAAGTTTTTTTTTTATCAGTGAGAAAAATAAATGCATTCAATTTATTTTAAAAATAACTTTGTTGAATTACCTTTACAGTGGTTTATCGAAACCCGTATTAATAAAATATTAAATCCATTAAATTCAGGAAAGTTATTCATATTAACAATTTTCTCTGTTTATTTTTACTTTACTAAAATTACCAAAATCACGTTAAGTATTATTTTACATGTTATGTTCGAAATGTAAGCCATTATTTCTAATACATTTTCGGGACCTTTTCTCCATTTGGGTGGTGGTTACGTCTAGTTTCATTTCTTTCCTAAGTGTGACACCTGCTTCATTAATTCTTTCAATCAGTTGATTACGATCCATTATTTCAACTTTATAGACAAGTTCTTTCATACGTCCCCAGATGTGAAAATCTATAGGCGTCATGCCTGAGGACCTCGCAGGCCACAATATGAGACCGTTTCTTCCGATCCAACGATTAGGGAATATTTCATTTAAAAAATCTCTTACGTCAAGCCGATAATGTGCTGGACATCCGTCATTCTGGAAAATTATTTTGTCCCTTACGTTCAATGGTATTTCATCCAGGATGTTCAGCATTTCATTTCGTAAAAACTCTAAGTAATTGTCTCCGTTTAAATGTTCAGGAAGGAAATATGGCCCAATGAAATTTCTTCCAATTACCGCTGCCCATACATTTACACTGAATTTCTGTTGGAAGAATATTTCTTTTTTCATATGCGGATTCTCATCAGAGCAATAATGCAGATTGTGGAAGTTGGTAATTCCCTCCCGAGAAAATTTTGATTCATCGGATCATAAAATACTTTTTAAGAAAGGTCCATCTCCAATATCAGCATTTAACAAATAACGCCAGAACAGAATTCTCCGTCCTGGATCACTTTCTTCAAGGCCTTGAACCAAGGTGTTATGGAATGAATGTTTTTCTTCAACTTTCAAAACATTCCACACTTTCCAAGTAGACAAATTGAGTTGATTAGCTACCTTTCTAGTACTCGTGGTTGGATCTGCATCAAATGAATCCAAAATTTGTTGTTTTACTTCTACAGCATGTATGTCTGCACGCAATCTTTCTCTGAAATAAAGATTACCGGTTTCACAAATACGGCGATATGTGTTAATAAAAACTGTACATTGGGAACTCTTCTTCCAGGAAACCGATCTCGGAATAGTCGTTGAGCTGCAGCTACATTGCCTTCTGCTCTACCATACATGAAAATTATATCAGCGTATTCTATATTGGAAAAAGTAGCCATCGTTTTGTCAATAAGGCAGTTTTAAATTTAGCAAGTGAACACTGAACTGGTATAAAACACATTTGCAAGACGTGTGCGACCAGCACTAAAGCCGATATCATCTGTATGGCTGGCTAAAAAAACTGGTTGTTTATCTGTTGGTGTTTTTATTTTGTTTATGTTTATCTTAGAAATAACAATTACCGGCCTGGTGAACAGATACACAAAAATTCATCTTCTAAGCGTTCAGAACTTCCATTAGATATTTTGTATTTTAATTTAATAAACAAAAAGTGAATAGAGAAAATTATTAATTTCCTTAATAGGAGTATCTTCCCTGAATTTAATGTATGTATTATTTTATTTAAACGGGTCTTAATAAACCACTATAAAGGTAATTCAATAAATTTATTTTTAATATAAATTGACTGCATTTATTTCTCTCACTGTTAGAAAAAAATCCCACTCAAATCTAAGAATGAAATTTGAATTTTCGTAGATGAATAAAATTTTTGAGTGCACAGTTTTCTGTATGTTATTTTAATTTTAGTCCTCTTGTTATTATAGTGTATGAACTAAAGAACAAGAAAAAAAATATTTCAAACCGAAAAATTATACCAGTATCATAAGAATTAAATTATCAATCACCAATTGCGAGAAAACCGAAAAATTTTAAAATGTGCTGTAACTCGACAACCGTGCATTTTTGTACTAAGGCATATATGGAATAAAGTATTCAAAATGACTTTCTCTATTACCTCTGCCAAACTTTCTACCGATGTACAAAACACTCTGTAATATATTGGGCATAATTTCCACCAACAGATTTTAAGAAAAAAATACAAAATTTCTCCTAAACATAAATGCTCATTAGAGTTATCTCTAAAAACTTCCAAAGTTTTCCTTTGTAAATTTAAATTACATTTATAATTAAACACTTGTCACAAAAAGTGTAAATAATGGGCTTAACAAAATGCTTTGAACTTTACTTTAACCTAATTATTTATAGGGGTTGTTGTACACGAAAATATTAACTTTGGAGCCTACTTAATGAAATGCACCTTTGATATTTCATTACTTTAGAATTAGAAACTCCTTCGGCTCTACTCACACCAAATTAGCATTATGTAGCCCCTTGAGATTGTGATATGGTAAATAAGTCTGTTTTAAGAAGTTGTCTTATTTTTTGAGAGAACAATGTCGAAGCTGGTGACATTTTTACGCATACTTAAACTCGATACTACAATGAGGATACTTTATATAAAATTATGCATTTACTTTCCTTGTATTTTAGGATTAAGATCTAGCATTAAAACGTCACAGACTTTGTTTCTAACGCAAAATGGTGATTGGACTGGAGTTATCGGATGAAGACTTTTTAGAATCAAATGTCTTTATCCAAAAATTATCCATCTACTTAACTTCTTTATAATAAAACAGAGAAATTATATGAAAAAGAAAGAGATGCCAGCTTCTCTTCTCTTTTTAAAGATGACAATAACTGTGAGTTAGTTCAAGTACGTAGATGTGATCATTTATTTAAAAAAAAAACTTGTTAACTTCTTTACAAAAGTTAAAAAATATTTTATTTCATCTGATTTCCGTAAATCTCCTTTCATACTTTTTTCTCTTCCATCTGCTTTTTTTTTTGTGGCATTATAAAGAAAATTTATATAACTTTTTCTAACTGTATGTTTTATAAAATTGATGATGAATTTTTTTAAATAAGAGTTTATATAGGCGCTGTGACTGAGGCAATTTAGCCAGTTTCTCTTTCCCTCATCCCGCGCTTATACCTTTTTTTCCTGTGGACCCATCGGGAAGGTTTATACGTTAATTGCGCTTAGGAGATCGTTTTCTAAAAAAAACATAAAGATGATTCTTCTGAGGGATTGGATATTTCCATCATACGACCAGAACTGTTCGTTACATATGTGGCTTATTATAATAAAAAATCACTTTTAAGATGTAATACACGCTTAATATTTCAGACCGATTCTTTTGCTTCAACTGCTGGATTCAGAGTTAACCGTTCCTTACAAATATATCTATTAACTTTTACTATATACAGTTTAAATTATATTTGCTTATATTCTCCTTTATGTACAGGGTGAGTCAACGATTGGATGACGTAGGTTTGTGCCTTTTCGGTGAAATTAACAAAGAAACTATATTTATTGTTTGATACAGTTTATTTTTACGCAGATTTTAAAAATATTTAGGACTCTATAGGGTGAGCCAAAAAACTAGGACAGCATAAAGTTTTATTTTTTTAAATAGAATACCCTATATACGAATCGTATTTTCGATTTAGCTTATAATTTTAAATCTTTTTTATTAAGGGTTTACTATAACAAAACTTTATAGTTTCTGAGATAATTAAGTTTAAAGAAAAAAAGTCACATTTTCAAGCATCAATTCAATCCTAAATAACGTTTTCAATTTTGTGACAAATATATTCAAATTTGGAATTTAGCAAGGCCAAGGACAAGTTAACATAATTTTTACCTAATATTTGCAATAAATGCTACAGGGTGTTGAACACATCGGCTCAAATTTGAACAAGTTTAAATGAATAAATATCTTTTTTTTTAAAACGAATCGTATTTTCGATTTAGCTAATAATTTTAAATCTTTTTTATTAAGGGTTTACTATAACAAAACTTTATAGTTTCTGAGATAATTAAGTTTAAAGAAAAAAAGTCACATTTTCAAGCATCAATTCAATCCTAAATAACGTTTTCAATTTTGTGACAAATATATTCAAATTTGGAATTTAGCAAGGCCAAGGACAAGTTAACATAATTTTTACCTAATATTTGCAATAAATGCTACAGGGTGTTGAACACATCGGCTCAAATTTGAACAAGTTTAAATGAATAAATATCTTTTTTTTTAAATGGTTTAAATCGTTTATCACCCTGTATATTTTCAAGTTATTTAATAGAGTAATGTGTGTCAAATTTATAACCGCAATCGCTTCTTTTGGTTTTTATGTAGTGTAGTTTGGTTTTTTTTGCATTCATCTTATATTGTAAAATGAATTTTCCAAAGAATGAGTTAATAGATATGATTTATACAATAGGAGAGGCTCAAAAAATTGCCTTCTTGCTCAAAGAATTTACAAAATGAAGTATCCTGATCGACGCCAGCCTAATACCCATACTTTTCAAAACTTAATGCAAAGATTTGATTCTTCTGGTACTGTTGATTATCCAAAACGTAAAGTGGTCAACAAACCAGTAACTAATGAAAAAAAAGAACTACAAGTATTGTTAAATGTTCAGGAAAATCCTTATATTGGTAGCCGTCAGTTAGCAGCATTATGTGAAACATCACAATCCACCGCTAATCGTACTACCAAGAAATATAGGTATCATCCATATCACATGGAATTACACCAAGAATTGCATGGACAGGATTTTGAAAGTCGTGTAAACTTTTGTCGTACAATAAATGCGGAGATTCAATTAAATCCAAGTTTATTATGCAAGGTAATGTTTAGTGATGAAGCTACTTTTAGAAGTCACGGTGCCGTAAATAGACGCAACATGTATTATTATGCCACAGAAAACCTATTTTGGATTAGAGAGGTGCAACATCAAAACCACTGGTCATTAAATGTTTGGTGTGGTATTCATCATAATCGAATTATTGGACCCCACTTTTTTAATGAACCACTAAATGGCCATAGTTACCTGAACTTTCTACAAGAAGAACTACCCCAACTGCTTCAAGGTCTCGATAGGGATGAGCTCGACAGAATGTGGTTCCAGCACGATGGTGCGCCTCCGCATTACCATCGTGAAGTTCGTGCGTTTTTGGACCAACGATATCCGCAAAAATGGATTGGACGTGGGGGTTTCATTGAGTGGCCACCAAGGTCTTGCGACATCACCCCATTAGATTTCTTCCTATGGGGTTATATTAAAAATAAGGTGTATGTTAATCCACCAACAACAGTGGAAGATATGCGAAACAGGATTAGGGATACCTGTAGAACAATAACGCCACTAATTTTGTCCAGGGTCCGAGAAAATCTGCAAAAAAGACTAAATTTGTGCATTGCACAAGAGGATCGTTTATTCGAACACTTATTAAAAAGAAATAATTAATCTCAGTATTTAATAGGTAATTTTTTTGTTTCAATTTAGTATAAAAGTAAATATGTATTTGCCTTGTCGTTATTGTTGTGTTAATTTTTTCACATTATGTTTAATTAAACTATTGCCGTTGTAATATAACGAATAATGTATTTCATCATATGTAACCACATTCTGTTTGTTTCTGTAGTTTCTTTTTATTATTTTACATGGCTACTATGATAATGAAGACTATTTCTGTAAAAAAGTATGGAAAATAAGAAAAACTGAAATATCTCAAAAACTATTATAAATAGGTATAGGATATATTGAACAAAACTTTTAGGGTTTTTATTACTCTATTAAATAACATGAAAATATGCAGGGTGTACCATTTAAAAAAAAAGATATTTATTCATTTAAACTTGTTCAAATTTGAGCCGATGTGTTCAACACCCTGTAGCTTTTATTGCAAATATTAGGTAAAAATTATATTAACTTGTTCTTGGCCTTGCTAAATTCCAAATTTGAATATATTTGTCACAAAATTGAAAACGTTATTTAGGATTGAATTGATGCTTGAAAATGTGACTTTTTTTCTTTAAACTTAATTATCTCAGAAACTATAAAGTTTTGTTATAGTAAACCCTTAATAAAAAAGATTTAGAATTATAAGATAAATCGAAAATACGATTCGTATATAGGGTATTCTATTTAAAAAAATACAACTTTATGCTGTCCTAGTTTTTTGGCTCACCCTGTAGAGTCCTAAATATTTTTAAAATCTGCGTAAAAATAGACTGTATCAAACAATAAATATAGTTTCTTTGTTAATTTCACCGAAAAGGCACAAACCTACTTCATCCAATCGTTGACTCCCCCTGTACACCAACCATGAAATATCCTTGCATGGCAGGGTTAATAGGTTTAAAGACATAAACTTTCTTTTGACATCATCACCGTAGAACCACATTTTTCATCCTTACCACTTCACACTGAAGAGCAAATACATTCTCTAGATGAGTGACCCCAGACCACCAAGCCATAGCAGCACTTAGACATAAAAAGCGCATAATATGTGGTCAGTAAGACATCCTTAGGTACTGTATTCTTGAGAGATCTAATGAGTAAAATTATTGAGGATAAACTCTGCCAGAAAATCTGCATCTGCTTTCCATGTCAAATAGGGATCTAAACTAACATAAATACTTTATAGGCTATTGGCTATAAGGAAAAAACCAGGTGATAAAGAATAAATTAATAACAACATTTTGATTATTGAATAAATTTCTCTTGCATCTAAATATGATAAAATAACAAAGTGTTAATAAGTTCAGAGGTTCGTTTTTGAGAACGGAGTGAAAACGGAACTCTATTAGTTTTTTCAGAATAACTCAAAAACTCTGAAATTTTAGTATACGCATGTATTAGATTTTTTAGGGAATTTAATTTCCCATAGAAATCGATTCTTCCAAGGTCAAAAAAAATTATTTTCTCTTCAAAATAAATGCAAAGAACAAAGGGAAATAAATCAAAAAGTGGCATTTTTTCAAACTTTTGTCCATTAGATCTATCCAAAAAGATTTAAAAAAATTTTCTTGATCAAGTTTGGCTAAAATATAGCCTTTCAAATTTGCCAATTTTTTACATTTTTTATCGATTTTTCTTATACATTATTTTCTTCGCATTTTTAATGTAATAAAAGATAATGTAAAGGCAGGGAAAGGAGGGGCTAATTATTAGTACTAAACTAGAAAGGGCTACACAATCCATTAATGTAGTTATAGTTGGCTTTTTTTAGTGGTGAATTTTAGGGGCGCTTTTAACCCCTTTAAAGTATCTTTCTCGGTAAAAAATGAATGGGCCACTATGAATTTGATATCCCTCACAACATATTAAAATTTTATCAAAATCGGATCAGGATACTTCGGGTGACTTCCCTGTAATATGAAGTACTTTTTTTTAAAAAAATATAATGGGAAATATAAACATAGGTGTTAAAAATCATAAAGAAATTTTGATAATTTTATTTCTAAATATTCTAAAATATATTAAAACCTACCTATACTTTGTTCTCGGAAACCGATTGTTTAAGTTGAGATTATGAGTAATTTAAAACGGAAGACCTATTTTTTAGAATATTCAAAAAAGGAATATGTGGTCTTTAATATTTTATGCAGTCTCTGTACAGGATAAATTACCTTTAATGGCTGAATATCTATACCGGGTGTCAACGAATCTATTAGACAAGTAATAATTTCTAGAGTATTATGTGTATCAAAGTGAGAATTGGTACAGGTAAATGGTATGTGAAGGGGAGAGTTTTCGCATATTTTCCACTTTCCGGCCACTTCCGGTTTCACCGGAAATGGCCCCGGTTTTGAATTTTTAAATAGAATACCCTGTATATTTTAAAATTTTTGGATTTCTGAGACAATTCTAGATCAGAAATGTGACATTTTAAAAACTTTTTAAGTCTACTTCATTTTTTTAGAGCCACTTTTAAAATTGCATCTAAGTGGCCATGATCGGACGCAAACTAATCTAAGGGCCTTAGGTGATGTCAAAAAATACAATCGCAAAGTTTTAGTTACTAGTATGAAAGACAGGAATAAGACAAGTTGACAAAATTACGTTTTCATTTCTAACTATTAATTTTCAAATGGCGACACCTTTTTGACAACTACTTTTCGAAAAAAGCCTTCTTTGACGAATCTAACGGTACTAATTTATTTGCGATTGGATTAGACATAAGAACAGAAATTAAATATTATTAAGCAAAATACTGGATAATTTATTTACTTATGACAAGTGCGCCATGGACAGCCATGATGCATAATAATTTTCAACTGTTTTTATCAAGTCTTCTTTGGAAAACAAAGCAGTCACTTAAGTAGATAATGAAAGTGACATGCGCTCTAAGAACAGACGTGAAAGTTTCTTAATTTGCGTTAAGTTTCGTTTAAATTTTCGTTAAAATAATGTATATTCAAAGTGAAAAAGTGGATATGTTATTAATATTTGGAGAGTGTCATAGAAATTCAAGGAATGCTGGCGAGTTGTATGCTCATAGATATCCGAATCGGCAACATCCAGCCCATCAGTATTTTCCGTATATCGAGACTCGTTTTAGGCAAATAGGAAATCAAGAGGCGGAACAGAGGTTTATCATAAATGAAGAGACTGAGATTAACGTACTTGCTATGGTTGAGGTTGATAAAACAGTTTCGTTAAGAAAAATTAGTCAAGAACTGCAGATAAGTTATAAATCAGCAAGAAAAAAATATCAGTTACATCAACATTTGTATACTGAGGATGGCGATAGACGGGTAGTGTTTTGTGATTGGCTGCTTCAAAATCATAGAGTTAACCCAAATTTTATCGATTTTATTCTATTTTCCGACGAATCCTGATTTACAAATAATGGTATGTTCAATAAGCAAAATACTGGGTACTGGGCCCAACAAAATCAACATGAAATGAGAGAGGGCAATTTTCAAGAAAGATTTGGCATCAATGTCTGGGCTGGTATCGTTGGAAACAGAATAATTGGGCCAATATTGTTTCAAGGTCAGTTAACAGGGGTTAGATACTTAGGTTTTCTTCAAAATGAAATCGAAAATCATCTCAATATTATACCTTTAGCAGTTTTACGGCGAATTTACTTTCAACAAGATGGAGCATCGCCTCACAATACTAGAGAAGTTTTTAATAATCGAATTATTGCAACCAATGGTCCGGTATGGTGGCCAGCCCGCTCACCGGATCTTACTGTGCTCGATTTCTTTGTCTGGGGATATATTAAAGAAAGGGTTTACAATGGAACAGCCCCAGCTACTCTTGAAATATTATAAGAAAGAATTTTACGGGCATTTAGAAGTATAACGCTCCAAATGCTACAAAACGTGTTGAGAGAAACAATTGAACGAGCTGAAATGTGTCGTGAAAAAGAAGGAATGCACTTTGAACATTTACTACACTAAACTTTTTAACAAATTCAGCTACTGTACTTTCAAATATTTTAAGTGCGTCGCCTAAGTTATTAGTTTATTTTGTTAGTTTTTTGTTAATTTTGTTAAATTTTTAATCCAATTCCTGTCTTTCATACTAGTCACTAAAACTTTTACTTTTTTGACATCACCTAATGCCGTTAGATTAGTTTGCGTCGGATCATGGCCACCTAGATGCAATTTTAAAAGTGGCTCTAAAAAAATGAAGTAGACGTAAAAAGTTTTTAAAATGTCACATTCTGATCTAGAATGGGTATTTCATTTAAAAATTCAAAATCGGGGCCATTTCCAGTGAAACCGGAAGTGGCCGGAAAGTGGAAAATATGCGAAAACTCTCCTCTTCACATAACATTTACCTATACCAATTCTCATTTTCATACACATAATACTCTAGAAATTATGACTTGTCTAATAGATTAGTTGACACCCGGTATATGCATGTATAAGAAAATTAATTCTTTACTTTTGATCTTCAAGAAATAGTGATATATTGCAACGTTTGTTTTCTTTCTTATGCCTGGAACGTCTGCCAAAAAATACACGATTATAAAATTCATTACTTTTGCATCACATAGCATTGTTTCAGTACGAACCATTTGCAGACAAAAACCTGATGCTGACTGTTGCGGTTTTTTCTAAAAGTTTAAAGTATAATAAGCTCTACTTTGCCAGGAATGGTTTCCTAATACGAGGCATATCTCATCTTAAGTAACTTTTAACTGTCGTATTTTAGGAAACCTGCGATATTTTAAGGAAACCATAATCTTACCCGACAATTTTGTATTAAATTTCAAACTATTCGCGTAAACTCAAGCTGCAATAAATATTATATTCTAACATAGTGAAAGCTGGTTTAAATAAAACCTATTTGTGTTAAGATACAAACTTTTAACCGACCTAGAAACTGTAAAAATAAGAAAAACCATCAAAGAGTTATTCAGCAGAACCAGAAATGGCGGAAGTAAGAAGTTCTGTTTGGAGATAGTAAAATAAATTACTTCAAGAAAATCTCGTTACTTAAAATGCTATTTTTCTATTGCTTGGCATTTATCAGAATTCATTTCATTTTAAACTTCTAATTGGCTACGTTCTCTAAAAAGAAGAGCTCACAACATTTTACAATAAAAAGATTCAAAGTTTTCTGCATTTTGGTCACATATATTACCTTCTTTCTCCAGACGTTACTTTTTCATAAAATTATTTTTATATTCAACCCGAAGGCGCAAAAAGTTGTGATGCCTAAAAGGTATTTATATGTGACAAAAATCTGGGGGAGTATGGCGCTTTGGGGAGTGATAGTTACCGAAGTAGGAAAACTTTGTTATCTGCCTCGTCTCATTTTAAAAGTTTATGGATAATAAAAAGTTTATATATAAACGGATTTTTCAGCTTGATTAAACCATTCTGAAAGTATTTTAGGGTGTTTAGAAAATTGGAACTTTTGATTTTTTTTTGGTTATGTTATTTGCTTCGTTATTATGCTGTGAGATATGAAACAAAAAATGACATATTTTAGCCAATAAATTTATGCCAGTTTGGGTTAGTTCGGGCTAGTTTCAATTTTTCAAACTAAGCAAATCCAAGCTAAACCTCAACTAACGAATAATTTTGGGTGGTTAAGATAAATTTTACCCTTTTTCATACATTACAAAAATTAAACTATGTTTCCAAATGTAATAAATAAATTTTATAATTTATACCACGAAAGTATAAATCTAGGTCAATTTAGGTCAGTTGAGGTTAATTTCAGTTTCCTAAACTAACTAAAATCAAGCTATGCCTGAATTGGCCAAAAATTTTGGGTGGTTAGGATTAACTTTATCCTGGGACTGTATAAAATATTAGAAACATTTAACTATGTTGTTGACTGAAATGGATAAATTTAATATTTTACATCTGGCAACATTCCAAATGAATATTAGTCGTGTTCGCTAAAATTTGTGCAAAAATTTTTATATATATATATATATATATATATATATATATATATATATATATATATATATATATATATATATATATATATATATATATATAGCCACCTGATATCAGTTTATGACGTTTATTTTCTGCATGTTAAGATAATTTTTTAAAACAAATTCAAGTTTCAATAATTTTCGGAAAAGTAAAACGAAAAATAAAAAAACAACCATATGACAAAGAACTTGCTATAGAATTCAAAGAAAAAAGGATCTTTTGCGTTGTATTATAATGTTTTTCCTCAGTTCTGTTACAGAATTTGAGCCATGTATATTTAAGTTGCTATTGTTTTTAAACCCACAGAATGTGGCATTCATTCTTGTTAATAATATTTTGTAAAATGTTGTTTATACTTTTTAAGAGATCACGTACAAGAAACTATTGTCCTTAGATGTATTTCCTTCTAAAATAGTTTTAGGAAACCAGAAACTTGAAGTAGCTGTGCATTTTGGATTTTTAATTGTTTAGCTCTACTCGGTGAAATATAATTCATATTTTTTTGATCGATATTGGTGGGGTTGCTTTTTATACCTTATAGGTATTGCTGTCCCTAAACAAGTCATTTTTTTTATCGTAATCGTTTTCAAACTTAATTAGCCTTTTACACGATTATCAGATTTTGGAATATTTAAAGTATTATTCCTTTTAATGAAAAGTCTTGTTTCATCGATATAATTCAAATTTGCATTGTTGTTTTTTACTAGCGATTGTCTTTCTGAAATTATATTAATAATTTGTTATTGTATCGCAACATTTTGATCGGAAGTCATTTTTAGTGTCAGCATTAATAAAAAATATTTCGATATTGCTTATTATATCCGACATGGATATACCTTCTGGATATTTTTGGGGAATTGCAAAATGGGATCCAAAAACAAGAAGTTTATTAACTTGGACAGAAATCGTGGCAGATTTTTTATCCGAATTGAAGAAATGAATAAGCTTATATTTTATTGGCCTTCCCACCTTGAAATGAATCAACGATATTTTGCGTTAACAAAGCTTTAAAAGAACAAACAAACCATTTTGGGCAATATCAATTTGTAAAATATATAACTTATTAAAATTTAGTAGTTTTTAAAAATTGATGCACTAGAAAATTTGTGTGCTGCCATTTAGTTTAGGTTAAAATTACCAATTACCGGAATAATTGTAAATTTCATTTTTCAATTATCCATTAAAGAGTATTTTATGTATGAAAACCATACTTACGAATCGCTGGAAAAATAAAATGAGCCTAGCTTAAACTCCAATGAATTGAAGTCAAGATATTCCAATTAAAAGTTTAAAAAACATCAAACTATTATAAAAACTTATTGAACCATGTAGTCAAAATTTTTCGACACCTTTTGCTCGCTTTTTTTCTGTGACTTTGGGTTAAATCGATAAATTGAAATTTTGTCGACAGTTTTGAATCCTATTGATGAGACTAAAGCGTATAATTATGGACAGAAGCAGTGTCATTTAATTTTCAATTATTTATTAATTGTTTTAGCCTGAACAAAAAAAAAGTTACAGCGATGTAAAACACGCTTCCGTTGCAATTTTTTCCGAATGAAATGATGTAGTTGACAAATCTTTCCTACTGTAATTTTTTTTTTGTTTATTCAAAAAGCTAGAGTGTTTCCATATTTCCATTATTAAAATTTTTCCATTTAATTATGCTAAATCATCTAATAATAATATGATAATTTTGAAAAATGAATTATTAATTGCTTTCATAATGAATAATTTGAAGAATGAAATTTTCAATTACCGTGGTAGTGGGTAATTTTATTTCTAAAATTATCAATTGTTTCGTCAAATGATCTTTTCAAAAATTACACTACCAATTACTTCTTTAATTGATAATTGTGGGCATAAAATGACCAATTACTTTATTAGTAGATAATCAAGTTTTCAATTGCTTCATTAAATGAAAATATTATTTTCAACATTATCGATTGATGACTTAATTGATAATTCTATTTTTCTAATTAATGATTATTCATTAATTGTTTTTCCAATGTTTAAATTATCCATTATAAAATTTATTAGTATTGTTAGCTGATAATATTCCAAAAAACAAAATATTATTTCTGATCCCGGATGCTTATCATTGATATAAAATATGATTTAAAATTGTAGACATATTTTAAATGAAACGTTGATTTTTAGAGTTTTCATATAGTAAAAAATAAATTTAAACTATGTACATTTATCTATTTCTAAAATTATCAATTATTTTGTCAAATAATTATTTCAAAAATTACATTACCAATTACTTCGTTAATTGATAATTGTGGGAATAAAATTGCCAATTATTGTATTAATTGATAATTTTGGAAATCAAATTACCAATTACTTCATTAAATGGTAATATTATTTTTAACATTATCAATTGATGAAGTTACTGATAATTCTATTTTATAATTTAACGATTAATTATTAATTGTTATTCAGATTTGTAAATTTTCCATTACAAAATTAATTGATATTATTAGCTGATAACATTACAAAAACAGTATTATTTTCAATCCCTGATTCTTATAACTGATATAAAATATTATTTAAACTTCTGGACATATTTTAAATGAAACGTCGATTTTTAGTTTTCATATGGTAAAAAATAAATTTAAATGATGTACATTTATCAAATTCTAAAATTATCAATTATTTCGTCAAATGATTATTTCAAAAATTACATAATCAATTACTTCGTTAATTGATAATTGTAGCTATAAAATGACCAATTATTTTATTAATTGATAATTTTAGAAATCAAGTTACCAATTACTTCATTAAATGATAATATTATTTAATAATTCAATTTTATGAATTAATGATTATTCATTAATTGTTATTCCGATTTTCAAATTTTCCATTAGAAAAGGATTATCAAATTTTCCGTTAGAAAATTTATTGATATTATTAGCTGATAATCATTTCAAAATTTTTGTTACCAATTACTTCGTTAATTGATAATTGTGGGAATAAAATTACGAATTACTTTACTAGTTGATAATTTTGAAAATCAATTTACCAATTACTTCATTAAATGATAATATGATTTTTAACATTATCGATTGATGACGCAATTGATAATTCTATTTTTTGATCAATGATTATTCATTAATTGTTATTTCGATTTTTGAATTATCTATTACAAAATTTATTGGTATTACTAGCTGATAATATTACAAAGAAAAAAAATTATTTCCGATACCGGATATTTATAATTGATATAAAATATGATTTATAATTCTAGACATATTTTAAATGAAATGTCGAATTTTAGAGTTCTCATGTAGGAAAAAATAAATTTAAATCATGTATATTTATAAATATATATATATATATATATATATATATATATATATATATATATATATATATATATATATATGTATATATATATATATATATATATATATATATATATATATATATATACATATATATATATATATATATATATATTTCTAAAATTATCAAATATTTTGTCAAATGATTATTTCAAAAATTACATTACCAATTACTTCGTTGATTGATAATTGTAGGAGTAAAATTACCAATTATTTTATTTATTTATAATTTTAGAAATCAACTTACCAATTACTTCATTGAATGATAATATTATTTTCAACATTATCAATTCATGAAGTAATTGATAACTCTATTTTATGGATTAATTACTATTTATTATCTGTTATTCTGATTTTTAAATTTTCCATTCCGAAATTAATTTATATACGCGAGGACAGCGGAGTGGGAGATGTAAAGTGGGTTCGAAATCATCGTAGGCAGTGGAGAGATCATGTGGAACGAATGGACGATGACAGACTAGCAAAAACCGTGATGAGAGAGAAACCAAACACCAAACGGCCTCGTGGACGGCCCCCCAAAAGATGGAGAGAGCTGGATTTCGACCTCAAACGAGGATCGATGAGGCATTGTGTAAATAACAGAATTTGGTTCTACCTAGAAGAAGAAGAAGAAGAAGAAGAAGAAGAAATTAATTTATATGTTTAGCTGATAACATTACAAAAAATACCAAATATTTCCGATCCCTGATTTTTATAACTGATATAAAATATGATTTAAACTTATAAACATATTTTAAATGAAACATCGATATTTAGGGTTCTCATATAGTAAAAAGTAAATTTAAATCATGTACATTTATCTATTTGATGTAATTGAAAGGGAGTTGAAATAAGAAAGCAAAATAGATAACTCCCGAAAAGATATAGGTCTTACTATATTATTGTTTTAATAAGAAAAAAGCAAATGAAAATTTTATTAGGCTGGTGATACTTTTTCCTAGTGATATGTCAAGAAGTGTAATTTGCATTGAACGGTTTAGAACTCTTAATTAGTAGTCTGAAAATTTCTTGTATATTACCAGTATTCCAGTCAAATTCAGGTTAGTAATATAATAATGCTGATTATATATTGGTCTTTGATATAGATCGTGGTATGAACTCAGCATTATACATCGTTGTCATGTCTAAAAAACTTTAGCGCTATATATCTACTTATATATATCGTTAACCAAAATAAACCTAAAGCTTTATTAAAATATATACTTTCGAACATGAAATGTTAGTTAAGTTTTATACAAAATATCAAACAGCAACAAATTTATAACACCACCATCAAACTCTTAACAAAAACAAAATTTATTACTTTCTTAGCGTAGGCTGTAAAAATGGTATTTGGATTTAGGATTAGCAAAGTTGTAAATTAAATTAGGGCTTTAAGATAGGAGGGCTTCCAAGTCCTTTAAGATAAACAATGAGAAAGACAAGGCAGGGGTGAAATGAAAGACTTAGATGATCCTTCTGTGTTTGCAGACAAGGATAACTATAGATTAAAGGATGGATGGCTTAATAAACAGTTAGAGATAAAAGCGGTATAGTTTGCTTTGAGATATTATAAGTAACATGACATATACTGTCGCAGGCAGATTGTAGCGTATTGTTATAGGTTTCGAATAGTGTTAAAAAAATCAGCGATTGATTCATATTTCAGGTTGAAATTACAGTGATGACATCTTCAATACCCTTATATTTGCATTAAAGTAAATCATGATTTTTTTATTTAGACCTCTTTATTTTAAAATTACTTTCCAGTGTCCCAGTAATCTTTACTTAAAGAAATTAAAAGACTGAAGAAGTCGAGCTCTCTAATATTTTTCTGCTTTCTTACACGTGTTAAATATTCTGTTAATTTTGCGATTTTCCTTGCAACTCCTTATACAAAGTGAGTCAACGTGTGAACGAAGTAAGTTTATGTCTTTTACCAACTTAACAAGAAACTATATCTTCTATATTATATGGTTAACTTAAACGCATATTTTAAAAATATTTAACACTGTAAAGTTTCTGATAATTAAACAGGATACCATAAACTTGTATTTTTTAAACGTACATATATATATATATATATATATATATATATATATATATATATATATATATATATATATATATATATAGACATTTTTGTGGAACCAACATCTTACCACCGCTTTCCGGCAAAACTGAGAGGTTCAAGTTTGTGGAAAGTACACCGGTGATACCGGTGGATCCCACTGATGAGTCCACTACCGGTATCGGGACGAAACATTCGTACATTTTAGGTGGTCGCAAATAGTTCGTTCGTTATATGCCCTTAACATCAGGAGCATTACTACGACATGGCGCCCGCGCAGGGACGATAAGATGGAAGCCGTCGAGTCGTGGCTTTGTGCTAAAATAGGTACCCTACTTTGGAAAGACCACCTAGGATGTCCGTTCCACTTCCTTTTCAGGCCTGTGCTTTCTAACGGCTTGGACTGTCCGACAGTTAAAGCCGGAAAGCAGATGCCTTAGTGGGAGCATGTTGTGGAACCAACATTTTACCACCGCTTTCCGGTAAAACTGGACTTAAATAGTGGTTCAATTCAATCTACAAGAGCCTAAAAAAATCATAAAAATAAAATAAACATATTAAGACGATTGAGATTCCAAGAAATAAACTGCACGTTGTCGGCGCAAACGGCGCATAGACACCGACACGGGCGGAGGCGCAGACATAAAGCTTTAGCGAAACGAGCTAAGCGCTGATTGGTTTCTTTTTAAAAGACCCGACGGATTGCCGAGAAAGTATAAATAGCACTCGATGTCATGATTCATTAGCAGAACCTGATTGTTTTTTAAAGAGCATAGATCTCTCAAATTTCTTACACACGAGTATCTAAGTCTTTTGAAGCATTTACTCAGCGAAGCGTGAGATTCTCTGCCGTTGCTTAGAAGTCTGGCACTTGCACCACGTCAGAGAAAGGCACGGGGAATCTTCAATAGGTGAACCACTGTCTGTAATCTCGCAAGAGATTATTGTCAGTTTCCCTTCCAGAAGAAAAAATTCAAAGATCAACACGTGAGTAGGGAATTTTAAATTTCCTATAGGTTTTCCTGGAACATTTCTTACGGCGTCAAGAGGATCACTAAGCTGTTTACGCTAGTGCAACGAGGCAGGCCGCTCTGCTTACGACGGCATAAGAAGAGCTCGAGGTTCTTGGTTGTCCTGATAAGGCAATCAAGAATTCGATTCAAGAATGACGATAAGACGATTGCGGTGCTAGGAAGGCCAGGAAACCTCGTCTGTTAGGCGGAAATTCGTTAAAGGCGAACTCTAGTAGCTGATAACAATTCAATTCTAGGGGAGGAATCTCAAATGAAAGTCTTTAGTTAAGGAAAAGCCGTGAAACGCAAATTTTAGTAAAATTCCTGCGCCGTCGGAAAAAAAAAAGCTTCTCTAAAAACCTTTCCACGCCAATTTTTTTTTCAAAATTCTTGCGGAAACTGTAAAATTAATATACGGAGTATTCACGCGGCTGCTTCTACGAATAAAATAATTTGGGAAAATTAAATTGCGTAAAGGAAACCTGATAGCGACATACCCGATTTCGACTTAAATAATTCTTTGTCAAGAGAAAATTAGTGACAATCTGATAGTGACATCGTTAAAGGAACACTAAACGTGCCTTAATTTGCGTTAAAAAAAAATTAGGAATGACTGAATTTCTGAAATTCCATTAAGAGTCTCAACACTACATTTTTAATTTCGAGACAAAAATTAAGAGTCCCACTCTAAAAAACCTTTATTACAAAAAATTCTATTAGAGCTCACGTCTAATAAAAATCAAATTAAAGTAAACACTGGCCAAGTTCTTATCCAACCCAAATTCCTTATACTTAATTTTTCTCATATATTAAGTATATTAATGCCCATCCCTTCGCGATTTTTGTGTTTTTATACAAAAACATTCCAGTTTAAGAGGAAAAATAATTTATTTAAACATATCCAGTCCCTTTTCTCACAGTTCGTTCCGGTCTGATGTGGCGGGTGGCATTTCAGGCTGTCCGGGTGGTTTTGTTACGACCTCTGCGGCCTCTCGTGGGGTCATGCCAGACCTAGCAGGATTCTACACGCATAATGAATATAAAATGAATCAAATTACTTCAATAGTACAATTTTTAAATGCCATCGAAGCTTCACTTCAAGGTGGAGACCACGTAATGCAGGAACAAACACATACCATAAATAACCAAATTCCTGATATGCAAGTCGTTCATAGTTCGTTTTCGCGGAAAATCCGATCTCCGTAAATAATTTTCCTAAAACGACTGACGAGCATATACGACAATATATATATATATATATATATATATATATATATATATATATATATATATATATATATATATATATATATATTATATATATATATATATATATATATATATATATATATATATATATATATATATATACAGGTTGTCCGGAAAAATGTGGAAAATTTCCCGGATGTGAGAAAAACACGTGAAAAGAATACTACAACTTAATTTAAACTTTTTTCGTACGAAAATTTTCAGCGCAGTTTAATACGTCGAAAACAATAGAACATGAAGTTCTTAAAGAACAGCTGTTTTTTCATATCATTTGAAAAAAAAAACATGAACTGATTCCTAAAGATTTTCTTCGTAGAGTGCAGTTCGCAAACTGGATATAGGATCAGTAACGAAATAATGTATACTTCATTTCACGGATAAATCCTATTAAAAAAAATTGAAATATACCTGGTGGTTCAATAATTATGTGTAAAAAACTTCATTCCATTGCAGCTCTTTGGGATCCCATAACTCCAAAGAAGAGGCCTATACGAAAAAAGTTTAAATGAATTTGTTGTATTCTTTTCACGTGTTTTTTTATATCCGGGAGATTTCTCACATTTTCCCGGATACCCTCTATAGTTATGTCGGTTAGCTGTATTCCAGTTCTATCACATTTTTTCATTCAGATAAATAAACCTTTCTTTCCATATGTCATGAATAATGTGGGTGAGATGTAAGATTCCAGTCTGAAACCTTCTGTGATTTTAAAGGATTTCGGTAGCTTGTTTCCCATTTTGATTTTTGAAATAGATTTTGTGCAGGGTTTATATTTATTTTCGTGATTCAGTATTATTCCGGGAGTTAATGTCCAACCAGCAAGTACAGTAGATGCCTTACGAGTTTTTGGCAAAACATATGCAAGTTTCTACAAGAAATCAAACCAACGAACAGATGTACTCTCGGATGAATACTGAATCCTATCAGATTTTACAAATGCTATAACTTAATATATTAAATATTCTAAAAAGTAGCAATATGGATTTTAAAATCTTGTTGCCTAAAATATTTTAGCAAACAAATTAATTACCATTAAAAATCATGGCGTTACATTCTTTAGAACCAATTTTTTTAATGTTTCGGGTGATGCCAAACATAAATACTAAATTGTTTTTTTCCTTAAAATAAGAGGTTATTGGAAAAATAAGATTTTGCGAGAAATTATGAAAAAAAAAATGATAATTTTTTATATTCGAGTCACTACATCTTATGCAACTATATATAATTTTTTTTGTAGTTTAAGCCACTTATTTTCATCGCAATCCCCCCAAAAAAAGAGTCCTAGCATTAGGTCCTAAAGCAATTGTTGGCAGATGTGTAATCGCTGCCTTGTAGTTGGGTCTCAAAACCTGTAGGGCAGTTATTCTAAATAAATAAATAAAAATAAAGTGACGGAGATACATTGATAAGATTTTTTAAAAATCTTCCAATGAATTATAACATTAAATATTAGCATGCAATTATGAGACACTTTTTATAACTTAATTCTCATTTAATAAATTTAATTAATAATTTATTTTCTTTTGCGTCCATATTGCTCCAAAAATTCACTAATATTCAAATAATTATTATTAGTTCTCTAACTTATGAGGTGGAAAAATAAACCATCTTAAATTTAATTTCATAATTATTTTTTTCTATGTTTATCAATTTCGCTGTAAAAGTTTTTTCAATTCGTTTCTGTTAGTTCCCCTTATTCCATTAAATAGTGGCAAGGCTCATCTTAAATTAATTTAAATTATTTTCCACTTTGCTATTTATTTAACTGTTTGGGGTAAATTAGCACTTTGTTACCGCAACTTTTCCCCTGGGCTCGTAATTAAGACATCGCTTTCTTGAATACTAAATAATTTTATCATCAGGGTTATATCGCTTTTAGTTTCCCAGTCCCGATAAACAACAAGTTCTGAAAACGCTTCTTCAGTATTTATTCCTATTAAATAATTAATAAAATGCTCATCAGAAATGAAATTGAAACAATTTTTATGCTTGGCTTCCAGTTACGCTTTTACTATTTGGGTAAAGAATTGATTTAATGCGGTATACATAATTACGAATTGTGTGCTATTAGGCCGGCGGAGTTAGCCTCATCTGAGATGATTTTGAAATTTATTGTTAGTAGACTTTGGATTACGTATAAACCTTGAGAATGATAATCGTAACTAAATTGTATCTTACATCTTATTTTCTTTTTTGGGGAAAATTTTTTATTTAACAATTAGGATGTGAAAAAAAATTTTTTTTTCGAGTCATAGGAACAAGAGTAACACGCATTGAAAATACCTTCAAATGATTTATTTTTTAGTTATTGCAATAAAATACTTCTGAAATGGCTATTTTTTTCAATTGTTTATAAACAATAAAAAATATATAAGATTAGCTTTATACTGCAACTAAAAGAGCCTCTTGTTGCATACAACAAATATGCAAAATTTCAAGTGAAAATATTCAATAGTTTTTTTGCACAGTGAATTTGTTTATGAATTTTCATTTTTTTGATTGTTTATTCTCAGGAATTTAGAAGTCGTACAGCAATCGGCGGGTATGTAAATGAAAGTTTTCGACTTTCTACTATAATAAAAATAAAAAAAAAGAACCAAATTAATTGTTGATTTTAAATTGTTGAAAGAGTTAAACAAAATTCGAGTTTGTTTTTTTGTTATAAACAAATAGAATATTTCCTCAACAATTTTTGATACCGAAATGCTGATAAATGAATGCGATAGCTGAGATATTGGCATACATTTTGAAAATAAAAATTGTCTACGACTACTAGAAGCTGAGATAGAGTTTTCCTTCAAAAAATCCTTGTGGAGTTGCTTATTAACATTATGGAATTATTTAAATAGGGAGATGATTAAACTATTGTATGCAGCAGTTTTCTACCCAATTATTAAATTGTTGATGTAGCAATAGTTTAAAGATACACCTACTCCGAGAGTCAATAAGTGAGAAGTGGAGGGGGACGTTCTTTCAACCTGCGGCGCGCGTAAAGAAATGTGACTCGGACGATTCAAATTCGAATAACGGATGATATATTTTTGTAATTAAATTATTGTTACACACAGCAATAAACAATTTGTTGCACTTTTATACATTTTATGCATAATTTTAATTTTACCGTACTTAGGTGCTTTTCAAATTGCGAAAAAATTGTTACAGTGGTCAACATTATACTATTAATTAGGAATATTAAAAACTAGATTGATTATTAATTTACCATTAATATTTATCGAGATATAGCATGTAACAATTAGCGACATTTGTTGATAGCATTTTTATTTTTTGAGATGCAGAATAAACTACATTTGACAATTATATTGTAAGCGATTATCTAATCGAGAATTATAGTAATATTACTCTCAAAGACGATGAAAGTAATAGGGAAGAAAATGATTATGCTTATGATAATAATGATGATGTTGTTGATGACGATAATAATGTCAATGATTAGAGTGATAATGATGATGAGAGTGATAATGATGATGATAATTGTAATGATAACAATGCAATCGATAAGGGTTTCGAAAATGGGTATCCATCGATATCTAAGAAACGGAGAACGGAAGAAATATTTTCTATAAATTTAAGCAAAAAATATGTATCTTGGCAAAAAATTTTTTATGTGAAAAATGTTCGTCCAATGAAATAAACAAAAAAGTTAACAGGTGGTTTTCTTGTACAACAACAATAATTTCGCGGCAAATGACATTCGCAATTTGTTTCATGCTATAACTCCATATATATTAATGATACATTTAAAATTAATCTGTTTTTTAATATTCCTAATTAGTAGGATACTATCCAGGGGCGGATCCAGCCTCTCTCTTTGGGGGGGGGGGGGGCGGTGATATCACAAAAGTACAGTATGGCAAGAAAAACAAGTTGTCAATGGAGGGGGGGGGGGAGTGCAAGCAGCATACTCATTCCTAATATAAATTGCAGAATGGGTTCTATTTTCCTGAACTCAAAGCTTTTGGGAGAGGGGGGGCGATCGCAAGCATACAGACTCCTATACTCTATTCAAGAACTAGAGAGAGTAATAAAACTGTTATCGAAACCTCTAACGTACCTGCTCCAGTACCGCAGGTAACTGAGGACTGCCGTAAATCTAATTATATTTCATTATATTTAAATATATTTTATAAATTTACTGCAACATAGAATTTCTGATAGTTTAATTTAATTTCTGTCAGTGAGCAAAGAACAACTTACAGTTTTTTCTTGTTTGCGCTTGTTTTTATATATTATTTGAGATTAGTGAGATACCCAAAGATATGGCTTTCACCTCTATATTTATTCCAAAACCATTAAACCAGGGCATTTTTTCCTCAACGAAAAACTTATTACGATGAATGTTTATGATGCCCTAAGATATCAATATCTAGATAATAATGTTAAAAGCTCTGTTGAGATATGTTCCAACATGACAGGAGTTGGAAAATCTACTATGTACCGAATACTGAAGGAGAAAAAACGACTGGAAATGTACTCCCAAGCCACATTCGATCACAGGCAAACGAAAAACCTCGTTGGAAGAAGAGATAAAAACTGCAATTAAAGGGGTTGTATATACATTTTATTATGAGAAGCAGATCCCAACCATCTACAAAATTCTAACTAAAATCATTGAAGATCGCGATTTACCTGAAATTAAAAGAACTAATCCCTGGAAATTGCTCAGAGAACTTAATTTTTGCTGGGAAAAACCAGATAGAAAATCTGTTCTTATAATTCGTCCGGAAACTGTCCGTTGGAGACGTAAATATCTCTCTCAAGTAAAAGGTAGAGTTGCTAGAAATAACATAATTAATAAAATTAGTAATTTAACTAAACTTTTGAAAGATTTTTTTGAATAAAGTTACTGCGAAAAATTGGGAAAAATCCATATAATAAAAGAATAAAACAAAATGTGAGAACTCGCTCTTATAATCGGTAAGGTAGAGGCACCAATTATAATTAATTTTACCGAAGATAGTTTTACTGACTTTGATTAGGAATTAGATACGTAATGTTTACTAGTGTAAACACAATTTATTATTTAAATTTTTGTTTTTGTTGTATTTTATTTTTTAATGTTGTTTATATGTTTTCTTATTTTCTTATATATTTTTATTTTAGTGTGTCCCACTTTTTAATTTTATTTATATTTAATTCTAATTAGCCGTAAGTTTTTATTATTTTATTATTGTGTTTGTGTCTTTTTCTTAAGCGTGTAGAATTAACATGTTTATCTTATTTTTTTGGGGCTATATATTTCCATATATAAAAGTAAATTAAATTAAGATATCAGTACAATGGAAATAAAAAAAAGTAGGTCTAATTTTAATTAAAACATAAAAAAAAGTAATTACATTTGAATCCCTTTTTAGTGTTTAATTGTAATTCTGCAGATAGTTTAAGAAATAAATAAACTGAAACGTCAAATACCCTAAAAATGTTTTTAATTAATAATAAAATGACCGATAGCCCCAAAAATATTTTATTATTATATGGACGCATTTATTTTTTTATATATGTTTAACTTTTTTTATTTTTGACAATGGATATTTTGTAAGTATTTATATTATAACTTAGAATTTTTTGAGAGAATAACCCTACGTTTTAGTCTATTATTATAGACCGGTATTTTTGATTATAAAATTTCTAACCCATTCCTATGAAAAATATATGTGTCTAACAAATTTTGTTAAAAACACCGGACTAAAGAACACAGGTAGTTTGCGAAGAGAAAAAGGGTAAAAAATGATTTATTACTCTCTCTAGTTCTTGAATAAACTATAGTATAAGAGGAAAAATAGGGTCCATTTTCCTAAACTCAAAGCTCTTGGGGGGGGGCGATCGCCCCCACCGTCCCCCCCCCTTGGATCCGCACCTGTTGACCACAGTAACATTTTTTCGCAATTTGAAAAGCACGTTCAACAATTTGTTTATTGCTATATTTAACAATAATTTAATTACAAAAACATATCAATGTTGAAAAAGTAAAGATTCTGCGACCAGTATTCGCCGAAATAATCCAAATTTTCTTGGCCAAACGAATGTGAAGCGTCCGAGTCCACTTTTTTTTTCGTGCGTCACAGGCTGAAACAACGCCCACTTCCACTGCTTACTTACTGACTCCTAGAGTAGATGCAACTTGTAACTATTGCAACCTCAACAATTTTGAAATAATTAAGCTGAAAACTACTGCATATAATAGTTTAGCCATCTCCTGATGAGTTCCTACTTAAATAATTCCTTCATAAAAAACAACGCAGCAGCGATTTTTTGAAAAAAAATTCTATCTCAGCTTCTAGTAGTCGTACAGAATTTTTTTTTTCAAAATATGCGGTAAAATCTCCTTTATCATGTTCACTTATTGGCATTTCGATATCAATAATTGTCGAAGAGTAATTATATTTGTTTATAACGAAAAAACCAATCACAAATTTGTTTATCTGTTTCAACAATTTAAAATCAACAATTAATTTGGTTCTTTCTTTTTATTGTTAGTATAAGTCTCGAGCAATCATTTGAGCACCTGCAGATTACTGTACGATCTCTATATCGCTGAGAATAAGCAATCAAAAAAAAAACATAAATTGTTGTAAACAAATTCACTGTGCAAAATCTATTAAATATTTTTACTTGAAATTTTGCACACTTGTTGTATGCAACAGTAGATTTCTTTTGATATAGTATAAAGTTATTGCAATATATTTTTCTATTGTTTACTAACAATTGAAAAAACAGCCATTTTAGAAGGTTTTTTTGCAATAACTAACAAATAATTATCCGATTTGGATGGAGTTCATTCTGTAAGTATTTTCAAAGTGCACAACTTCGTTTTGAAACTTTTTTAGTGAAAAACAATAGCTTTTCCTAAAACTCGAAAAAACTGTTTTTCCACATCTTAATTATTAAACAAAAAATTTTTCCTAAAAAAGGAAATGAGACCTAATATACTACATAATTACTATCATCATTCTGAGGATTTCTACGTAGCCAGAAGTCCTACTAAACCTTATCTTTCTATTTTTACTAATAATGGAGATAACCCGTAAAATCATCGAAATTTTGAAAACCTGTGCTTGTTAATAAGACATAAAAGTCTTTTGTATATAAGAAAAACAGTTTCCCAAAGAAAGTTGTTATTCTTATAAAAAAATTTCTTTCAGATAATATTTTTCTCAAATTATTTTTTTTATCCAATATTTTCGTTATAATTTTGAAATAAGTGAACACTTTATTATTTACCTGGCTACTTTTTTTTTCTCGATTCGACTTGGGAATTATTTTGGAACTAAAAGAATCCTTTGATTTTTCTATTACTATCTTTTTTAAAGTAAAAAGCACTTTTCTTGGACAATTTAAATATCACAAGTCTTATACAAAGTTATGAATTAAATTGTGGTAAACTATTAACTATTTTTAATGCTTACTTGGCTAATTTAATGTTTAATATTTTATGAAATTTGAAAATTTCAGCAAACAAATATATTTGTTAATAGGGTGCTAGAGTTATTTTAATGTATCACAACGTAAAATTAATTATGTTTGCTATGTTTACCTAATCGAACTATATTAATTCTTCTTTATTAATTAAATTTCTAATTACATTAATATATTGTTGCTAATTGCATAATGATTAAACAATAATGGTTGTTAGTTATATCCAAAAATACACAAACCCAAAACTGTTTATAGGATTATTAATTCAAATATTGATTGCGTGGGAATAATGCTTTAAGAAGATTGCTATTGATCTAGGGTAGATATTTAATTATAAACATAGATATAGAGTATATTTAATTAATTCGGTATGCTTGTGTGAGGTTTATTAATAAAAATTGGCTATTTCCAGGCATTATTGTATAAATTTGAATTTAGTTATTTCTTTACATCTTGCTATAACTAATATACAAATAACAGCCTGAAATCTACAGGAGGATTTTTACTTACTTCTAGAAATTAATAACTTAAATAATCAATATTTTTATGTTCGGGCTAGAGCTCTTTTTTCTGGATAAAAGGTACCAAGCGAACAACACTAATAGAAGTCACCATTTCTAACAACAACAGTCCCAGCAAAATGAAAATATTGCCAAGTACAGAGACCTGGGGGTACAAATATGCAGACAGTGATGAATGAGTAACATCCGGACAATCCTCATAATTCGATCAACAAATGGCGTAGTATCGAAGAGTCTTCTGCTTAATGTCAAAGGACTAGGCCTTAGCGAATTTCTACTTAAAACCATTCGAAATGTCCGGAAGTTTATGGGAAATGCAGACAATCGTAACATCAGGAGGTTATAGGCCACTATACCGTGGGAAAAACTAAAGGTCGTGGGAAAATGTCGGCATCCTTTGATATGTTGACGGCATTCTTTGATCCGTGGAAAGTCGCGTTCCATGAGAGGTAGATAGGTTTGTTGGGTATGTAGGTTGCTAGGTTTGGTTGGGTGGGTAAGTTGGTAGGTTTGGTTGGCTAGCATGCTACGTAACTTTTCTGCAAATGTTGACTTCCGTTTATATTCCTGATCGCTTTCTCTCATACCGGAAACCAACAATAATTTCCAATCATTACTAGATTCCATCTGTCTTGGTAGCGTTCCTCCATTGTTAATATGTCTTGGTGGAACCCTTCTCCTTACACACAAATTTAAATGGGAGTGCAGGAAGTGCATTTTAAGAAATGCGACAGACCATTTTGCAGTAGCTTTCAAGTAGTTCCTCTACAAGTTTTTCGTACTTTTCTACTTTTTTGTTTCCTAGAAACTCCGAAACAATTGTTTTAAAAGAACTCCATGCAGAAAATTTAGCATCAGTTAACTTTTGATCAAATTGTTGATGCCTTAGTATTTTTCTTATTTGTGGTTCAACAAATATTCCTTCCATAAGCTTGGCATCACTTAGTTTAGGAAAAATTTACTAAATACTATGTTTACAGGCGTTAACTAACTTTATTCAACACAAAGATAACACTAATACAAGGCACTTACTTTTGACTTATTCGCGCACTTAGTTTCTCTATCTAATACCGACCACTACTCGTGTTAAACCAATACTGATGATATGACTGCCAGCCAGCTGCTTTTATAGCCATTCCATACTTCTGGTATTTTCTAGAGACATCGGGTATCGGAAGTTCGAAAAGCTACGACGTATTTCTCGTATACAGGGGTCATCTATAAGTAGAGCTGACTACGGGGTAAAGTGAAATTTGTAATTATAACTGTTTAAATGGGTATTTCCCTTATCTTAAGGACAGGGGGGTTGAGTGGTTAACTTTTCATTCCTAGACACCCCCACGTGGTATTGCCAGATTGTGCACAATTTCTTTAACTTATGGGAAACACAAAATATGGCAACATCACGCTCCGGTATATTATAAATTATTTTTTAAAATAATGTGATTAAAATATTTATTTGTACTGAAAAAGTCATAACTCAAAAACTGTATGTGTTAGGAAGTTTTTACCATCCTTTTCGCATTTAGAACCAAAAATTAACCAAAGACTGCCTTTTGCATTACAGTCGCAAACTTACTGTAAAGTAGTGTATTTAGAACAATTTGGGAAAAGATACGGAACGGAGTCCTCTTTCAATAGAGGATTCCTCAAACTATTTGAAACAATTTAACCTGTTTGTGAATCAACAGCTAAAATTGTTCGGACTTTGTTACTAGAAAGTTGCTACATGCTTAAAAAGAGATAAAGCCTGTTCGATTACTAGTACCTCTCTTTCTAATTTTGACCACGTGACAGGAATATTCAATGACATTTGGAGTATCGTGGTTAGTTTCGTCATTAGAAAGAGACATGTACTCGTCGAAATGGCTCTATCTCTTTTTAAGCGTGATCCAACTTTCTTCTATAGGATCAGCAATCCGTATTAAGTAATATTTATTTCTCTTAGATTTATGGGTGCAATATGGGAATTCAATTCTTTACAGGTATTTCTTACTCTTTCTATCTACCTTCTTTATAAAAAAGAAAAATATAGCCTGAGTGATCCAAGGGTAGGATCAATTAACAAATGATTATTCACGGTCAAATATAATATGACTGCAACTGAGTATTCATTGAGTTTAATGTGGGTGACTACATGTAACATATTATCCATTTGCTAAGGAATATTAGTCAATGTATTCTTTAGATATAATTTTAAGTAAAAGACTAATGAAATATTTTGATTAATAAGTCCCAAATACGCTGAAAAAGCAAACTATTATTGTAAAAAAATGTTCATACTACAATGTTCCTTGAATAGAGTTTTATAAAATTTTTTGATATGTTAACTACTTTAGTGTTTTAAATTTTTAAGAGATGACATGATTTTTATTAAAAGACTTTTGAATTATTATGATTCAAAAGCCCCAAATAGGCTGAAAAAGCTAACTAAAATTGTAAAGAAAATCCTCCTATTATATTTATTTGCGTATTCAAAAATTTAATCACTAATAAAAGGAACTAAAATCGTAATCGAATGAAAAATAACTGCTCGTAAACGGTAAGCGGATTAACAGAATAAAAGATTACTTAGTTAAAACACTAATCCAAAAATCAATTTTGTAAAGTGAAATATATTTTCCAAACGTTTAATTAAATTTTAAACCGTTTTTTAAATCATTTATCGTTTTTTAATTGGATGAAAATTGGAGATTTTTCTGAAAAATTAATCCTGAGAGATAAAGTCAAATTGTAAAGGAATATTTTTTACTAGTTGTTACAAAAGGGATTTTTTATGGTCAATATAAAAGGAAAGAGCTTTTTTTGATAAACTAATTACTAAAATTAAAAATTTCTCTTGGTATTGTAGGTAACTTTAATGCTTCCTTTTATATTATTTGGATGGCCCAGCCATTAAAGTGAAAATTTTGCTTATATCAATACTCAGACTTTTTCTCTTTAAATATGTTGAAACTTAAAGCAGAGCCCTCTCGGACTTAATTATAAATATTTCCTCATTCTGTAGAGATATTGGAAGTAGTTCAATCTCTAAATGTCGAAAATATATAGGGTTGGTGAAGCACCACTCTCATTAATTGATTGGCCCAGTCGCTAAACAACTATAGGTACTAATGTATCTGTAAAGATATTGGAAGTGATAAGATCTCTAAATGTCGAAGATATATAGGGTGAGTGAAGTACCACTCTCATTAATTTATTGACCCAGTCGTTAAACAGCCATAGGTACTAATGCGCCTATGATCTAAAATGACCCAAGATGCAATAGATATAATATCGAATCTCCTTTCACATTTGCTTGTAGTAAATGAGACAAGAATCATTGCTTTCTGGTTGCACCTGACAGCACAACTCGGAACGGGTAATTTTGTAGAATAGATGTAGATTGTGTAAAAAGTTCCAAATCCATGATCAAACTCACAAATGTATTAACTATGAAGTGTTACTAGATTGTTATTCTGTGGCTGGAGGGAAAGTACCTCAGCTTTTATATTTTCCCGCCCTGTTTTAGAGGAATGTGTCATTCAGAAATTAAATTCTAAATTAACTCTTCGACGTGGGTTCATATAAAAAATAATTTATTTACAAAAAAGCACAACATTAACTATCATGAGCTGCACATTATTAATATTAATAATGTGCAGCTCATAATAGTTAATGTTGACTTACATTAAAATTTGATTCATGTCAGTATTCTTGACGGGGTTGTCACTGGGATTTTGCTACTCATCGACCTGCTCTGAACTGGAGACTCTCTTGGGATTTATCAATGCTTCTCTCACACAGGCACACCAATTTTCTAGCAACCCACTGATACAATAGTGACTTATATCGGATTGACTGATTCTTATTACGGATCACTGACTGAGTGACGACTGACTGATTGATTGGTTGATTGATCCCCATCCCAAGCATGTCATTTCTTTTTATGCTGGTTTGTTATTTTTCATTTAGGCCAACAACTCGCTTTCATCACAACCTCGGTTCATCATGACTTGGCGAAATTGCACGAACGACGACCAGTAAATAAACATAACATTTCATAATAGGTTATAAAATTATTAAAGATAACGAGATTTGTTAGTGTTTTAATATAAAATAAAAAATTAATAAAATTTGGAAACGCCAATTTATGAAATATTATAATTTTATATTTTTTGTTTTGTGACAATATGTATGGTACTCAGATAGGTTAATGATCAAAGTGGGGCTTGAAATGTCAGTCCAGAATTGCAAGCTTGCTTGATTCTCAGATAATATCCTAACTATTTATTAAGTAGAAATGCACGCCACATACAGCGGCGCCCCAGCATATCTACCTAAATACCCTAGACCAAATTTATATAATCTGAGACAGCTGACCAGCTAAGAGCTAAAGGGCATAAAGGAATTAAAAGAAATAAGGAAGCAACCTGATTATTGATGCATTTATAATTTAAAAGACTTCATTGTTAGAGGCAATATTGAATTACCCTTCAGTGCCCTTTCTGCAATGAACTGGATAATAACCAGTACCTTCAAACTGCTCTAGAACAACTCACAACAGGTAATTTTGTTAGCAATTTAAAGATTATGGGAACAATCGCAATATATTCCGTGATCACATCAAAAGATCTTATGCTTGTAAGCTATAACTTTGAAGTGGTAATAGATTGTCATTTTTTTGAGTAAAGAGAATGTGTCTCCGCTTTCACACGTATGATACTCAGATAGAATAAAGATATAAGTTGGGTTTAGAGTGAGAGTGACACGCACGCTCGAATTTTTAGTCTGCAAAATCCCTAGGGAGTACCCAAAGAATCAAAAATATTTTCTATGTATGCACAGTTTAGAAGAATAATTACTAAACTGAATTTTTCATAAAGGCATCACCAGTTTTTAGCTTTCTGTTTTTAACTAAACTTTGAATGATAAAAGAAGTGAAATGAAATGATAAAACATGCATTCAACTAAGAAAGAAAAATATTTCATCCTATATCTTACTAAAGAAGTGCGAGTTGATCCGTGTTTAAAAGAAGTTATTATTATTATAAATGGAATCATTACTATGAAAATACATATCTTTTTTAAACCTCTGTGTATATTTAACTTTATTTTGCGTTTTGGTCTCAACTGTTTTGTTTTAAAAACTAATGTATTAGCTGTGGTATATATTCACCCATACAGGAATTGAAAACCTTTATTCACGTCCATATACAAGGTGTCCGGAAAATACGTTTACAACGGTGGATGACAGACTTTTGACGTGAAAATAGATCGATTTAAGCCAACTTAGTTATATCCGATACTGCTTCGTTTAAGAGGTAGAAGACGTCAAATATTGATTTTTTCCCAATTTTCTTGAAAACGTGGTAACTGAATTTAATGATGTGTAGCCCAACACTGTAATATAACGTTTTCACCTCTTGAAAAATTTTCATTGCATGAGCGGTTTCACCAGGAAAAAAATATTTTCTGTTACCTGCATATACCAATTAACCATAATAAAAAAAAACTGCTTGTAAAAATAATTTTTTTTCTGTTGCTATGGCGTTTAATAATTTGACTGTTGATAAGTTGTCATCGCTGTCTAAGAAGTCGACTATAGTAGGATCAACATTCTAAATTTGCAAGCCCATTAAACATTCTTCTTCTTCAAATGCCTTCTCCATTGCAGAGGTTGGCAATCATAACAGCTATTTTAATTTTTGAGGCAGTTGCTCTAAATAGTTGTTTTGAACTGCATCCAAACCATTCCCTTAGGTTTTTTAGCCATGAAATTCGTCGTTGTCCCACGCCTCTTCTGTCACTTATTTTGCCTTGGATTATGAGCCGTAAGATGCTGTACTTTTCTCCTCGCATAATGTGTCCGAAATATTGCAGTTTTCTCTCTTTTACTGTTATCTCGACTTCTTTTTCTTTCCCCATTCTTCTCAACACTTCGGCGTTCGTAACTCGATCCACCCACGAAATCCTCTGAATTCTTCTATAGGTCCACATTTCAAAAGAGCTAAGTCTTCTCATTGCCTCTCGATTCAGTGTCCATGCTTCCATTCCACAATATAAAACACTATACACGTAACATTTAGTCAGTCTTTTTTTCATTCTAATAAAGTTGGCACGTGCTTTCTTGATTCTGATTTTTATTTCGACGGTATAGTCATTATTTTCTGTTATTAGGGTTCCCAAGTAAATGTATTTCTTAACTCTTTCTATGTGCTGGCCCCCTACCGTGTTGTTTTTACTAATTATCAGGAACTTGGTCTTTTTTGTGTTAATAGAGAGTCTATATTCTCCACTAACTTTTAATATTTTATTCATTATCTTTTCTAGGTCTTTCAAACTATCAGCTATTATTACGGTGTCATCTGCATACCTAATATTATTGATTAAAACTCCGTTTACTTTTATTCCTGCTGTTTCAGATTCAAGACTTTCCAATATGACCTCTTCAGAATAAGCGTTAAATAGTAAAGGTGACAATATATACCCTTGTCTGACTCCCCTTTGTATTTCCATATTAAACATAGACGTGGACAATTACATGCGAAGGTTGACAGCTTTTGATGTATCGGTTTTTGCGAAGAAAATGGACGTCAAAGAGTTAAAATCTACATTTCCTAACCACACAACATTAAATCGTCATTTGCCAATATAGAGGGTCATCTCTGAGAAATGGCAACTTGAATTTGTCGAAAAAGAAGAGAAAAAGAAGGAAGTGTTAGTACCAGCCACTTAGAACGTGAGGTAGATATATCTAAACCTATTGTAAATGATATTTTAAAAGGAAAATTGTTACATTCACATTACGTCTAAAATATTCAGGAAGTTTTACCTATTGATCCCCCATGCACCTTACATTTTCTGAATTTATTCGAAACAAAAATTTCGTGATCCAAACTTTGGTAGAAATATTTCTGTTTACTGTGCTTTACGAAATCTGGAGTCACCAACCCGCACAACGAAAATGTTTATGAGGATGAATATCCAAATGCCATTAAATTTGCACACTAACATCATAACTTTAAAATAAATGTTTGGGCAGGTATTATTGTATTGCTTCTGTCGTGGTTCCAGAGAGGGTAAATAAAAATGTTGATATAAATTATTTGCAAAACACATTACCAGTTCTTTTGAAAAATATCCCTATTTTTCTTCGGCAAAAACTATAGGCATGATGCATGCCTATAAGAAATTTCTTATTTTATTTTAAAATTACACGAACTTTAACTTCTATTTTTATTTTTACATTTGTTGGCTTAAAACATACACCATAGCTTTCTTAGGGAGATCGTTGGTGCGATAATGAACTTGAATTGTGACATTCGTAGTTAGTTTGGTTGCCGATGCCGAATAATGCGACCTCTATCCTTAGAGTAGCAGGTTCGTTTATCAAGTTTTGATATATTTCTTTTTTAATTTACCGTTACACCACCACACGGCGGTTTTATACAACATTTGTTGATTTGTGTTATTCTTATGTTATTGAGTGAGCCATCGAGATGTCGCCACTGTGTCTTATTTACTATTTTTCAACCGTGAAATCTGTTTATAGGACACAGATACGAGATGCAATGGCCTGACGAATCTCATACTAGGACGAAACAGGGCTCTCGTCATTTTTCGGACTCAGATTTTTAGCATGTTCTTTGGAGATCTCCACACTTTGTAGCATGAGAAAAATATTTATCAACGGTCTTTGTCCACATAGCCAAGGATTTCTTGTTTTATTTTAAAATTACACGGACGTTAATTTCTCTTTATATATATAAATATATATATATATATATATATATATATATATATATATATATATATATATATATATATATATATATATAAATATATATATATATATATATATATATATATATATATATATATAAATATATATATATATATATATATATATATATATATATATATATATATATTCTGGATTATTTCTAGCTTTTATATTTAACAACGGTAGAATACCAAAGAGCTCAGTATGACAAAAGAACATAAAATTAAATTAAATTAAAATTTGCTCAACATTCTAAAATAACAAAACCTGAATATTTAAATAAAAATACTTATATTTTATTCATGAAATTATTGTGTTAAATAATTTATGAGTTTCATAAAATACAACATAATATCCCGGGCAATACAAACAAATTCTAAAGATATCCCGTTTACAAAATTCAAAGAAAATGTAACCATTTTTATGTATCAGTTGTGGCATATACTATTTTTAATAAAGTCAAAATTTCCGCAATAGTTTTTGCATCTAAAATGAATGATGAGAATAACAAATATATGTTGACTAAAATGTAGTTGTCTTTATTTTTTGTTTACTTCTACGACGTTTCGATTAGGTTGTATCTCTAGTCATTATCAGGTATAATCTGAATGTTTTGGCTTAAGGCTACAAGCTTAATTGATGTTATAAATAACTTTAGAACAACGATCACTAGACAGCAAGAAACACAATCCGTTTTCACAATTCCGTACATCAAGGGAACCTCGGAGTAAATAAGATGAATTGCCAGCGGTTATAATATAAAAACAACCTTTAAATCAGGAAATATATTTAGAACTCATTTAACAAAAACAAAACCAAAAACTACCAATAAGAACGACTGCCTTTACAAAGTTCCATGTAAGTGTGATGAAATGTATATGAAAGAAACAAGGAACCACCAGAAGTTACAGTTATGGAACGTAAAACTCATACACAAAAAGGGGACACGTCGAGATCAGATATTACAAAATACGTCTAGAATAAACAGCACACACAATATGGAAGATAAGTAAACCCAGTGTTGAGATACTTAATCTTTAACAACCACTACTTTGTAACATCAGATCATTGAGGTGTGTATAGTGAAGCGAAACTTCAATGGACACAGTCCCTATATAAGCTCGTAGCCTTAAGGCAAAACATTCACTTTATACTTGATAATTGTTAGAAATACAACCTAATAGAAATATCGTAAAAATAAACGAAAAATAAAGACAATTCATGTCCGATAACCACACTTTAGTCAATCTTCAACATTGTCTACGACCTTCACACAAATATATATTGGTTAAATTAACTACCAAAATAACATATATGTTATAAGGACAGAAGAATGATTTTTTTATAATTTCTCACACTGAGAGATTGTGTGTTTTTTGTGGTTGTTCACTGCTTGAACACATACCAAAATTTTTGTTCTTTGCTACATTTATATACCAAATGGTTTTGTTTTCCGATAACAAATACAATAATAAAAGTTATTTTTATTATAATTACGTAAATCTGAAAAGGATCAACTGTTTAAAAAGGTAAAGGTTTATCTCAAGTAATTTTTTGGATAAAATTTCAATTTGGCCATCACTTCAGGATTTTGTGCCATTTGGGGTTAAATGACTAAAAACTCTTTTGTTTGGTTATATTTGAGGTTATGTATAGGAAATACTTTTTTTTTAAATTATCTATCTACAAACTTTCTTATCAAGAAGTTTCTAAATAAATATAAAAGACTTGCAAGCGATGACTTTTCGAGTTTGAATCTTAAATTCAAAGCCACTATTCTGAAAAGCTCCTAAATTGTAAACCATGATCCCGTTAATTTTATAATCAATAACTCAGTTGCCCAAAATCATGCAAAACTTTAAAAAGCCGTAGCTCTGATAGGAAAAATTGTAGATAAAAATTTAAAAACCCGTTTTGAATGGGAAAGGTACTACTAGAAAACTCAATCACCAGAAATCAGCTAAAAAAAATAATTTCCAATACATAACAACAAATAAAATAACAGAAAATATTTTTCATATGATGTGTAAATTGTGAAGGCAGATTCAGGATTTACATGAAAAAACACTTATATAACTTCAAGCTATCACACAGCTTCTACGATCTTCGAATTTGCAGATCTACATTCATAATGAGAAGTAATTTAAGTAATCGGAAAAAATATTTATTTTTCTCTTTTGTATGTATATATAGTTGCGACTCGCATGAAAACAAGAATATATCAAGTAGTTATAAGACCGGTAATGACATATGCATGTGAAACATGAACGTTGACAAAACAAAATGAGAATAGACTGAAAATCTCAGAAAGAAGAATGCTTAGAGGGATATACGGACCGGTCAGGGACAACACCACAGAGCAATATAGAACGAGAACAAACAAGGAATTGGGGGAACTATACAACCAGCCAGATATAGTGAAAATAATAAAAGCAGAAAGATTATGATGGGCCGGCCATGTTATGAGACAAGATCAACGTATCGTCAAGTTGGTATGGGAAGAGAACCCAGAAGGAAAGCGGCCGCTAGGAAGACCAAGGATGAGATGGAGAGATAACGTTGCAGCAGACTTACAAACCCTAAACGTCGAACGCGCGGAGGAACTGATGATGGTTCGCAGCAAGTGGAGGCAGATTGTGAATTCAGCAAAGACCCACCCCTGGTTGTAATGCTAGAGAGAGAGAGAGAAAGAGACTCGCAGTTCGTCAAATTCGTTTCTTTGCACCATCTTCGAACATGCAGTCATTTGATAAGCGAACTTTGAAACAATGCGAATGAAGTAGCAAATGTCATGATTCGTGAGGCGGAAGGGGGAAGATATATATCCAAATTTCTCGTTTTGGAGAGACTAATACCATTTTAGAAATGGATTTTTATTTAAAAAGTTATGCATTTTCCTTTTACTATTTGATTTATATTATAGATTTCTCATGTCTGATTTTCAGTTTTCATTCTTTGTCGTATTCAGTTTGGTGTAGCTGGTAACTTTAAAAGAAATTTTGATGATTTTAGTTGGAATGACCTTCCAGTAGCTGTTCTTTTTTTATGGAGCGATTAATGTCTGAGGAAGCAGAATTTTTTTGGTGGACTTGAGAAAAAAACCCCGGTAATAATAGGTTTGAAAAGAATAACAGCCCAGTATTAAGCCCCATTAATAGACAGACCTGTATAACATTTCTTAACATAAAAAAATAACAAAAAGCTGCACCTTATACTTATTTATAGATGGAAAGCAAGAGAGGCTTTAATACTGCTCCAATCTAAATTTTTCATACCATCATATCATAAAATTAATTCATTTAACATCACAGCAAATTTATAGAATCAATATAGTTTGATTATGTAGCAATAATTGCAATGTTTTATTGAAGCTTCCAACATATGACTATTCGGTAAGTCTTCCTCAATTTTTAACCTTGAAAAACTGAGTGGCGCCCTCTGTTAGAACAGAAACGAAGGTAAAATTATTTTTACTAAATCCATGACCTTTTAGCATAAGCAAAAATGTGCTGCCGTATGCGATGTGACTTTTGATGATCAACAGCCGTTAATGGGTTAACTCTGTAAAATCAGAAAATAATTTCTTTCACTAAGAAAATTTAAGACTTAAACCTGATCTAGTTGTCAAGAAATTTAAATCTCCTAGTCGGCCAGTTCTGTTGTGCTTATGATATTGTCATAACTTACATAACATATATCAACAACTAAATGCTTTCATAGGGATATTAAGGATAAGAACCTTCCGATAAAGCCTTGAAATATGTAAGAGAAATAGTTGTATCCCGAAAATAAATAAAATTTTTCATTTGTGCCGGTTTAGTAAAAACACATGCTAAAAAGACATCCACAAAATACTGAATACAAAAAAATATTTTATGCAGATTTGCTTCTTCTTCTTCAAGTGCCTTCTCCATTGCGGAGGTTGGCAATCATAATAGCTATTTTAATTTTTGAGGCAGTTGCTCTAAATAGTTGTTTTGAACTGCATCCAAACCATTCCCTTAGGTTTTTTAGTCATGAAATTCGTCGTCGTCCCACGCCTCTTCTGTCACTTATTTTGCCCTGGATTATGAGCCGTAAAATGCTGTACCTTTCTCCTCGCATAATGTGTCCGAAATATTGCAGTTTTCTCTGTTTTAGTGTTATCTCGACTTCCTTTTCTTTCCCCATTATTCTCAACACTTCGGCGTTCGTAACTCGATCCACCCATGAAATCCTCTGAATTCTTCTATAGGTCCACATCTCAAAAGAGTTAAGTCTTCTCATTGCCTCTCGATTCAGGGTCCATGCTTCCATTCCATAATATAGAACACTGTATACGTAACATTTAGTCAGTCGTATTTTCAGGGCTAACGTTAGATCTTTGCTGCAGATAACCTTTTTCATTCTAATAAAGTTGGCACGTGCTTTATCGATTCTGGTTTTTATTTCGACGGAATAGTCATTATTTTCTGTTATTAGGGTTCCTAAGTAAGTGTACTTCTTAACTCTTTCTATGTGCTGGCCTCCTACCATTAGGGTTTCATTATTATTGGTGTTGATTTTACTAATTATCATGAACTTGGTCTTTTTCGTGTTAAGAGAGAGTCAATATTCTCCACTGACTTTCAGTATTTTATTCATTATCTTTTCTAGGTCTTTCAAACTATCAGCTATTATTACGGTGTCATCTGCATAACTAATATTGTTGATTAAAACTCCGTTTACTTTTATTCCTGCTGTTTCAGATTCAAGACTTTCCAATATGACCTCTTCAGAATAAGCGTTAAATAGTAAAGGTGACAATATACAACCTTGTCTGACTCCCCTTGGTTTTTCCACATCTCCGGATATTTCCTGTCCAAATCTTACTGCCGCTCGCTGATTGTAATACAGATTTGATATCAACCTTAAATCCCTTTCATCCAAATTTTTGCTTCTGAGAATCTCTATTATTTTGTCATGCTTGACCCTATCAAAAGCTTTGTTGTAATCTATGAAGCAGACATAGAGGTCCTGATTGATATCTAAGCATCTTTGAGTAAGCACATTAAGCAGACTTGCTTAATTTATAATAATTCGGAAAAAATATAATAGACCTTTTTCCTGGACAGTTTTGTAAAGTGATGGAATTTTTTAAATAAATGATAAAATTCACCCATAAATACATCAATTTGATTACTACACGTAACGTACCAATCAATAAAAGTTATGTTGCAGTGGAACGAACACACTTTGTAAACAACGGAAAAATACAATATAATAGTTACATAATGTGGAATAAATTATTATTTTTTAACACAGAATTATATAGAAAATATAAAACTATTTTTGTTGTAAGAACTTTGAGAACTAATTTCTGAAACCTGATTTTGGAGGTAACGACTGAAGCCCAACATAGCCATTAATGCTCAAGGGACAACCCTTAACAATTTCATTTACGTAGAATTTTGTGGCAATAATTGTTTGATTTTTATTCCATTATCGTCTCTTCTGTATTATACGCAAGGTGTATATTAAAACTGATATTATTTTAAGAATAAATTATTGATTTTATTTTGTTAAATTCTTTTTGTCTGCATTAAAAGTATATTTTTGAACATGAAAACCTTTTTATGCGACTCAGATCCTTGAAAAATATCCCAAAAATATCCTAATTCCCAAATTAAAAACACTTACGGAAGGTCAATAGAGGGCTTCTGTAACTGTTTGCCTACGCTAGGCCGGAACTCTCGATTAAAGGTTAAATAAAGTTGTTTACCCAGAAGAGAACATTAGGAAATTCTTGAAAGGTTTTTATGTTTTAGTAAATGAGTTTTATGCGAAATGGAACAAATAAGGAAAACGGTTTTTAATTATTTTCAAAACAACTGAAGTAATCAATAGTTTGGGATATTGGAACATTTTAACTTAACGAGATTTTATTATTTTAGACTCATTTAAGTTATATTGGTAATTTTTCTTCTACGACTTATATGAATTTAAATAGTTAAATGAGAAAAAAGCTGCGGAATTTCTAAATAAACTTCATCATGGTATCTGGATAAGAATCCAACGAATCTGCTGCTCAGTTCCTTCCTAAAGAGATCCCAGTATGTAATTCTAGGGTTTCGGTATTCCGCTACTTCTGCGTCTTGTTCAACGTCAATTTCAAACAGGATGCGTCGGTGATCTGACAAGGAAACCTCGAGATTAACTTCGCACTTCTTCACCAAGTTCTGCATATTTGAAAAACAAATAGACATATGGCAGTCTTTCCACTACTTGTAATAACAGTAAGCATGCTATCTGATACTGAGGAAGTTCAACAAATTCCCTCTTCTGGACAGATATCCCTGCATCCTATAAACCACCATGTACAGGAATATTTTAAGCTCATACTTAATATTTAAAGTCCCTTCAGCTGTTGGACAGAAGGAGGAGCCAATATGTATTTATGTATATACAGGCGCGGATCCAAGGGGGAGGGCGGTGGGGACGATCGCTCCCCCCCCCCCCAAGAGCTTTGAGTTTAGGAAAATGGACCCGATTTTTCCTCTCATACTACAGTTTATTTAAGAACTAGAGAGAGTAATAAATCATTTTTTACCCTTTTTCTCTTCGCAAACTTCCTGTGTTCTTTAGTCCGGTGTCTTTAGCAGAATCTGTTAGACATATATATTCTTTATCGGAATGGGTTAGAAATTTTATAATCAAATATACCGGTCTATAATAATGGACTAAAACGTAGCCTTGTTCTCTCAAAAAATTTGAAGTTATAATTTAAATACTTACAAAATATCCATTGTCAAAAATACAAAAAGTTATACATATATAAAAAAAATGAATTCGTCCATATAATATTAAAATGTTTTTGGGGCTGTCACTCATTTTATCATTAATTAAAAACATTATTAAAGTATTTGACGTTTCAGTTTATTTATTTCTTAAACTATCTGAAGAATTACAATTAAACACTAAAAATGGATTCAAATGTATTTACTTTTTATATATTGTAATTAAAATTAGACCTACTTATTTTTATTTCTACTGTACTGACATCTTAATTTAATTTACTTTATTATATGGAAATACGATAGCCCCAAAAATAAAAACAAGATAAACATGTCAATTCTACACGCTTAAGAAAAAGACACAAATACAATAATAAAATAATTAAAAACTTACGGCAATTAGAATTAAATATATAGAAAATTAAAGAGTGAGACATACTAAAATAAAAATATATAAAAAAATAAACAACGTTAAATAATAAAATACAACAAAAACAAAAATTTAAATAATAAATTGTGTTTACACTAGTAAACATTACGAATCTAATTCCTAATCAAAGTTAGTGAAACTATCTTCGCTCAAATTAATTATAATTGGTTCCTCTATCTCACCGATCATGAGATCGAGTTCTCACATTTTGTTTTATTCTTTTATTATATGGATTTATCTCAATTTTCCGCAGTAACTTTATTCAAGAAAATCTTTCAAAAGTTTAGTTAAATCACTAATTTTGTTAATTATGTTATTTCTAGCCACTCCACTTTTTACTTGAGAGAGATATTTACTTCTCCAACGGACAGTTTCTGGACGATCTATAGGAACAGCTTTTCTATCTGGCTTTTCCCAGCAAAAATTAAGTTCTCTGAGCAATTTCCAGAGATCAGTTCTTTTATTATCAGGTAAATTGCGATCATCATTGATTTTAGTTACAATTTTGTAGACGGTTGGGATATGCGTCTCATAATAAAATGTATATACAACCCCTTTAATTGCAGTTTTCACCCCTTCTTCCAACGAGGTTTTTCGTCTGCCTGTACTAACAATTCCGGTCATTTTTTCTCCTTCAGTATTCGGTACATAGTAGATTTTCCAACTCCTGTCATATTGGATCACATCTCAACATTATTATCTAGATATTGATATCTTAAGGCATCATAAACATTCATTGTAATAAGTTTTTTGTTGAGAAAAAAATGTCCTGGTTTAACGATTTTAGAATAAATATAGAGGTGAAAGCCATGTATCTCACTAATCTCAAATATTATATAAAAACAAGCGCAAACAAGATAAATCACTAAGAACAAGCTGTAAGGCGTACTTTGCTCCCTGACAGAAATTAAAATAAGCTATCAGAAATTTTATGTTGTAGTAAATTTATAAAATATATTTAAATATAATGAAATATAATTAGATTTACGGCAGTTCTCAGTTACCTGCGGTACTGAAGCAGGTACGTTGGAGGTTTTGGTAACAGTTTTATTACTCTCTCTAGTTCTTGAATAGAGTATAGGAATGTGTATGCTTGCGATCGCCCCCCCCCCCTCCCAAGAGCTTTGAGTTCAGGAAAATAGAACCCATTCTGCCATTTATATTAGGAATCAGTATACTGCTTGCAATCCCCCCCCCGTCCCCCTCTCCCCGTTGACAACTGTTTTTCTTGCCATATTGTGCTTTTGTGATATCATCCCCCCCCCAAAGAGAGAGGCTGGATCCGCCCCTGTATGTATATATATATATATATATATATATATATATATATATATATATATATATATATATATATATATATATATGTATATCTATATATATATATATATATATACATTTATTCAAATTTAAATATAAAGTTAAATTCATATATACTATAAATGCCATCTTTAACGTATCCGCAAACCTGGTGTAGTATTCAGAAACAACTAATTTAATTAAATCCCAGCTGCTAACACTACTTTAGCACCTAAATCAGAGATGGAATTAGCTTGGAATATGCACATTTGGCAATAATGATTTAATAAAAAACAATTTTAATTAATTGTAATTTGTAAATTCGGCCATAGAAAAAACATCTTTGGGGAAAAGTATTAAAATCCTTTTCTTAATACTCACTAGAATACGAAAGTTGTCCATTATTTTAATCAGAAGAGATATTTGTAACATTTACCAAGATTTCTGTGTTTTAAATTCATATTTAAATTCCTTAATAATTTGTATAAGAAATAAACAGACTTTGAAGTCTTGAAGGAAATTTTAAATTAAGACAAAGACAGATACACTTTTTTAATTGTCCCTTAGATCAGGAAAACTTTAATTTCCTATGCTAGTTAGGAACAAGCCAAAAAATCAGGCAGTAAAAGTGGTATTTACTTATTATTTATTTACCACTTAGGGTAAAACTCTTGAGGGAGTTTATCTTATAGTATCAAGTAACACTGCCGTTGCTTTTCTTAACTGAAGGGGTTAACCTTTCGATGAAAAGGTTAAATGAAAGTTGTTTGCCAGGAACGAGATCAGATAATCCTGAAACGGATTTTTATTGAAAGGATTCCTCAAGTGTTTACAAGTGAAGGGGTCGAAGATGAAGATCGATTTCGATACAATTGCTAGATTAAAGGAAAGTTAGGAAATTGATTCCTCCTTAGAACTACTTAACATATTTTTTCAAATGAAAATTAGTTTATCTTAAATAACGTATGAGATTAATTTGGAAATTAAAAATATGTTTTATATAACAAATATTGCCAAATTTTCAATTTATATTTAAATGTAAATTACTTTGTGTTAATATCATAGATTTAAAATCAAATATATCTTAAGATATTCCATTCTTTTGACATACTTTACCTCACTAAGTGATATAAGATATTTACAAGCCATTGGGGAAAACACTGTGTATTTTTTATGAGATTTTTAGAGTATTCGGGTTTTGAAGAATATACTAGAAGACGGCAAAATGTGTTATAAAGGATATTTTATTCAACCACATCTTGACAGGGAGAATAATGCTATTTGTTTCTAAATATGTCAACTTTAGTAACTTGCCCTTGATATTCTTTGTATGTAATAAACACCATAATATTTATAAAGCCGATATTATCATCAATTTATTGCACTCGAAGTTTTATTTCAAATAAAGCTAATATTAGTAATTGTCCGATACCGATATATTGGTTTTATCTATTGAAAAAACGATCATTTGTATCGATTTATATAGGTAAATCCCGTGCGGGGTTGCTAGTCCTCCATCGGGCGCCTCCCCAGGCGGCGGATAGGGGAATGCCTCCCAGATATGGGTGGTACCGAGGAAATGAAATACCCGGGGTGGACCAAAACTAGCACCTAGGACACGTCTGTCTCTATGTTAGGAGCGGTGATCCGACAGCGTCTGTTCTCCATGTAGGAGCAGCTGAAACTACAGTCAGGAAAGCAACGGGAAACTACCTGACTTATATGTCTTCCCCAAGACATCACAATGGATACACAAAATAAAGCAAAGGCCCTCAGTCCCGGGCACCCCTTAAATAGGGAGAGGGTGCTAAGAATCTCCCGGTCGTCCAATGATGTCTCCAAAGTGAACAAAGAAAAAAGAATAGGAACGTGGAACGTACAAAGTATGTACCAATCTGGCAAAGCGGCCAACGTAGTGAAAGAGGCGAAGCGACTCAAACTTGATATACTAGGATGCAGCGAGACCAGATGGCCACATTCAGGCCACTGCAACATAGATGAATATCACATATACTTCTCGGGAGACAATAGAACTAAAAATAAAAACGGAGTAGCAATAATTCTTAATGAACAAACAAACGCAGCTGTTAATGGATTTGTCCCTGTATCAAGTAAAGTCGCGTTAATCAAGATAAAGGGAAAACCATTTGACCTAAATATCATACAGGCATACGCACCGACATCTGACAGCAGTGAAACTGAAATAGAGGAGTTCTATGAGCAGCTTAAAACTACTCTCAAACACACAAAGAAAGAAGAAGTTAACATCATCTTAGGAGACATGAATGCCAAGATTGGAATGGGAAAAGTTGATTGCGTGGTGGGTGGTTTTGGACTGAGAGTGAGAAATGAGAGAGGAGAGAGATTGATAGAGTTCTGTCAAGCAATGGACTTTACAATCATGAACATCTTTTTTAAACTACCTCCCAGGAGACTATACACTTGGAAATCTCCAGCTGATAACAACAACAAGATCGTAAGAAATCAGATTGACTTTGTGATAATAAACAGAAAATATCGCAACGCAGTTGTCTCCTGTAAAACATACCCAGGTGCAGACATCCCATCAGATCATAACCTGCTACTAGCTCGTACCAAACTTCGACTAAAAAAAATAGTAAAGAAGATACCACCAAGAGGGGTTGATGTGCGGAAACTCAAACAAGAGAACATACTCCAGCAAACGAAAGAAAATATAAACAACGAACTTAAGAGTGTATCAGAGAACAACAACCATGAAGCAGAAGTAGAAGAGCTCTGGAACAAAATAAAAACATCTATAACTTCAATCACACAAGAAGACTTGAAACCTGAAAGAATGATGAAAAGGCAAGAATGGATGATAGACACTATCCTGGAACTTATGGAAGAAAGAAGACAATACAAAAACAGAAATAATGAGAAATACAAAGAACTACACAAAAGAGTATTGAGAGCAATCAAAGACGTTAAAGAACGATGGCTACAGGAAAAATGTGTTGAAATTGAGATATTACAAGTGAAACACGACAGCTTCAACCTCCATAAAAAAATAAAAGAAGCAACAGGAAGTTACCGTAAACGGAGTCCTGGAATAATTTTGGACTCGGACAACATCATCACGGAAACTGACAAAAAACTTGTAAGATGGAAGCAATACATGGAGGAATTGTTTGGAGATGAAAACAACAGTACTGTGAATACAGTCGTTGGCGGGAAGGGGCCTACCATCACACAGGCGAAAGTGGAATCAACGATAAATAGACTCAAAAATAACAAAACCCCCGGACCAGACCAGATACACGGAGAAGTTCTCAAATTAATTGACTCAGAACAAATAAAACTACTGACCACCCTCTTTAACAAAATTTTAACAGATATGGTATGAAGATAAACTGCAAGAAGACGCAAACGATTATTGTCAGTAAAAACGACGTCGGCAATATACAGTTTACTGCCAACAACGTAACTCTCACAATGGCCGAGACGATCACATATCTAGGCTGCACGTTGAATAAGGATTGGGACCACTCTCGAGAAATAAGAAGCCGAATCGAGAAAGCAAGAGGTACTTTTAATAAGCTTCGCAACATACTCTGCAACCTATCCCTCAATATACATACGCGGATCAGGATTATGAAATGCTATGTACTCTCAACTCTCTTATATGGAGCAGAAGCCTGGACCCTTACCGATGCTTCATGTAAACGAATAGATGCATTTGAGATGTGGTGCTACCGCCGCATGCTTAGGGTTCCTTGGATACACCACGTATCAAACGAAAACATTTTACAACGTATCGGTGGAGAATTGGAATACCTTACAAATGTCAAACGCAGAAAATTGGAGTACTTTGGACATATCATGCGGAATAAGAAATATCGCCTGCTCCAACTTATCCTGCAGGGGAAGATGGAAGGCCAGAGATCAGCTGGATGAAGACTAATATCATGGCTGCGCAACCTACGAACATGGACTGGAATGACATCAACAGGTCTGTTCAGAGCAGCAGTGAATAAAGTAATATGGACCAATGTGATAGCCAACATCCAAAGAGGATAGGCACTTTAAGAAGAAGATATAGGTAAATACTTGCCGGTCGATAAATTTAACTTCTAATCGAATATAATCTAGACTAGCAACAACGAAGCCTACTGGAGACATCTTCAGGAATCAATTCATTCGGAAAACTTATACATAGAGGGGAAATTTGTGATCTGGCTGCTAAATCTGATCACGGTAAATAACCTGTTAACCTAGAACCGATATAGCAGGCAACACAATAAGTCTGAAGGCTGCAGTGTAAGGGTCTCTTAACCCTGGCCTGCTGTGTCATATTATCAATAATACAAAAAAAATAATCAAGTATATTATAAGTAGTAAACAGAAATAAAACTATAAATTTAGAAAAGATCCAAGAGAGTTTTCAAGTTAAACTTACTATAAAAAAATAACTAAAAGTCTGTTAATTTTAAAGCGTATTTAAGTTTCAGTAGATTACTCATTCTTTCTGAGTGTAGCGTAATAGGCTAGCAAGATTAGTTTTAAGACAAACAAAAATACAAAATTAATGCAAATGGAATATATATATATATATATATATATATATATATATATATATATATATATATATATATATATATATATATATCTTTGTCAACCTCTGTCCATCCATTCCTGGATGTAGGTCTCTCTCAATTGTTTCCATCTTTCTCTATTCTTCGCCAATCTCATCCACTGTTTGCCCGCCACTGTCCTTATGTCGTCTACCCATCTTTTTTGAGGTCTTCCCGTGCTTCTTGTTGTTTCCCTCGTTTTGCGTCTTATCTCGGTGTTTCTAATCCTGTCTCTTAATGATATTCCAAGTATGTTTCTTTCCATCGCTCTTTGGACTGTTTCTAATTTTTTAGCGTAATCCATATGTACACACCAGTAATATGCATGTGTCGTATACTTTTCTTTTAGATTTATGGGAATTGAATTATTTTTCAGGATGTATGAAAGTTTACCGAAAGCGGCCCATGTCAGCTATGTTCTTCTATTTATTTCAGCATCCTGGTTTGATTTCCCTAGTCTGATGTCATGACCCATATATATATATATATATATATATATATATATATATATATATATATATATATATATATACATATGTCAACTTTAGTAACTTTCCCTTGATATTCTTTGTATGTAATGAACACCATAATATTTATAAAACCGATATTATCATCAATTTATTGCACGGGAATTAATTTAAAACCTAACCCAAAGAAGTTACTATAAATAAATAAATATATATATATATATATATATATATATATATATATATATATATATATATATATATACATATATATATATATATATATATATATATATATATATATATATACATATATATATATATATATATATATATATATATATATATACATATATATATATATACATATATATATATATAAAGGAAAATAAAATAAAATCTTAGCTTAGCGGACGTGAAATTTGTCAATCTGCATTATTCTCGTGTTAAAAAGTGCGGAGCACTCCAAAGTATGGAAAGACTCCGGGTCCGACAGATGGCGACAGCGCTGTTTCGTTTTAATATGGGACTCGTCAGGCCAACGCATTCGGTACAAACCATCATCTCGCCTTTGCATCCTATAAAGCTGAATTTAAAATTAAAAACGGTAAACAGGACGACACAGGCGACATCTCGATGGTTCACTTGATAACACAAGAACCACACAAATTAACAAAATTTGTAAAAACCACTATGTGGTGGCGCGACGCTGAATTAAAACTGAAATCTTTAAAATCGAATACACGAAATGCCCTGCCCAAAAGATAGGGGTCGCATTATTCGATACTAGGCAACCAGGCTTGCTGCTAATTTTGGCAACGAAAGCCACGTATCGCACCAAACGATCCCCCTATGAGAGCACCGTTTAGTGTGTTTCAAAGCCAAACAAGTAAAATAAAAAATAGATAAGTTATTGTCCGTGTAATATAAAAAGAAAAATAAAATAAAATCTTGGCTTAGCGGACGTGAAATTTGTCAATCTGCATTTTTATATTACACGGACAAAAACTTATCTATTTATTTATTTTACTTGTTTGGCTTTGAAATACACTAAACGGTGCTCTTATAGGGGGATCGTTTGGTGCGACACATGGCTTTCGTTGCCAAAATTAGCAGCAAGCCTGGTTGCCTAGTACCGAATAATTCTGTTTTAATTCATCGTCGCGCCATCACATGCTGGTTTTTACAAATTTTCTTAAATTGTGTGGTTCTTGTGTTATCAAGTGAACCATCGAGATGTCGCCTTAGTCGTCTGGTTTGCTGTTTTTAATTTTAAATTCAGCTTTAAAGGATGCTAAGGCGAGATGATGGTTTGTACCGAATGCGGTGGGCTGACGAGTCCCATATTAAAACGAAACAGCGCTGGCGCCATCTGTCGTACTCAGAGTCTTTCCATACTTTGGAGTGCTCCGCACTTTTTAACACGAGAATAATGCTAATTGACAAATTTCACGTCCGCTAAGCCAAGATTTTATTTTATTTTTCTTTTTATATTACACGGACAATAACTTATCCATTTGTTTATATATATATATATATATATATATATATATATATATATATATATATATATATATATATATACATGTTTATTTTCTTGTTTCTTGAACCATAGATTATATCATTTTTCTTTTATTTTGTCTCAATAGTTTTATGTATTTATTAAATATAGAACCTAAACCCAAGAAAAGACAAAATAAAAGAAAAATGATTATATATATATATATATATATATATATATATATATATATATATATATATATATATATATATATATATATATATATATATATTGTATATTTATGCTCCTTTTCAATTTAATCTTCCTGACCTAATAGCATGAGCCGAAAATTTAATATTTTTGCACATAACCTATGGAAACCTAAATACCTATTAATATTATTTAACTCTTTTTTTTTGATGGTCAGTTTCACTCAAAAAATCCCTTGTATATTTTCTGAATTTATAATTTTATTTCTGTTTTTCGGTTATATATACTTTAATAATGTTTTTTGTAAGCCGGAGTTCTATTCGTTTAAAAGCAAAAAAAAATTATCAACTGACAAGCATTTGCGTATATCGATCGATACAGATAATTGTCATTTCAGTAGATATAACCGATATATATGTATCGTACGATCACTAATTTTATTTTTGTTTAAAATAAAACTATTTTTTGTCTTTAATAATAAATAAGTTTGAGTTGACATTCTGTGTTATAAATTAACGATAATATCGGCTTTATAAATATTTTTTTCGGTATCGAAATTATGGTTGTATTAGATATAGGAATTCTCAAGTGGAAATTATTAAAGTTGACATATTTAGAAATAAATAGCATCTGAATAAAATATCCCTTAAAACACATTTTACCGCATTCTCGTATAACCTTAAATACCAAAAACTGTAAAAACCTTACAGAAAATACACACATATAAATATTTTATATCAATTTATCAGGTAAAATACACAGTTCATTCAAGAAGTTCCGGAACTAATTTTGTATAAAATTTTACAACTAGCGCTATCTGTTGTCCGATGGCAGAACTATGCCCTAGTTACCCACAATCGAGATGTGAGCGCTGTTACTTCATTTATTGGCCAGCTGTGTACGATTGAAGTAGATGTGTTTTTGCCACTGCGTCACAATTTTCGCTGTTGAGCACCGTGCCACAGTTTCAAATTTGGAAAAAGTGGTTCGGAAACATCCGAATTATTGCAAACCGCATATGGTGAGGATTTTTTAAGTCGGAGCAAGGTTATCGAGTGCTATGTGCGGTTCAAGAACGGTCTTCTGAAAGACGATCCGCGGGAGGGGCGCCGTTTAACTTTCAATACCGATGAGAATATCGAACGTGTGCGTGGCCTGATCGGTGAATTACGGTTGAAATGTTGTTAGAGGAACTCAACATCAGTGTAGGAAGCGTGCACTATATTTTGCACGATGTTCTGGAGAAAAAAAGGGTGTGCAAAGTTCGTTCCGCACTTGTTAGCGAAAGAACTGAAAGAGCAGCGTGTGAAAGCTTCAAGCGATTCGGTTAAATAGGCAGACACGCATGAAATTTTTTAAAATAAAATTGTAACTGGCGACGAATCTTTGTGTTTTAAATACGATCCATCGACTAAATCCCAAGCCGCTGAGTGACTCGGCAAGGGCGACCCACAAAGTCGAAAATCAAAACAATGCTCATTTAGTTTTTTTGATTCTCGCGAGATTATTCGTAGCGAATTCGAGTCCCCGGGCCAAACAATGAACACAAAATTCTACCTGTCCTGGATCTACTTTTGAAGCGGATTCGTCGCGTGAGACCGGAATTGTACCGCACTGTGACTGATATCTGTTGCACTACAATACCTCAGTCCATTCCTTAATCACACAATGTTTGGCCCAAAAGTCAATCTCTATGATTCATCACCCCCCTTACTCACAAAATCTGGCTCCGACAGACTTTTTTTTAATCCTCAAATTGAAAATGACGATGAGGGAAGAACATTTTGAAGACGTTGAGGCGATTCAAAGGAATGTGACCAGGGCTCTGAAAGTTATTCCAGAAGTATAGTTTTCCGGGTCATTTCAGCGCAGCAAAATTTGTATAGAAAGAGGAGGAGATTATGTTGCAAACCAAATAAAATCTTTTTTCTAAACTCTTGATTTCATTCTTAAAAATAAATAAGTCCCGGAACTTTTTGAACGTGTGTTAAGAGAATGAAGTGCACTAAGACGTCTTTGATTTTAAACTTGTGAGATTGCTACATGATAATTTATATTTAAATGTAAATTGAAAATTAGGCAATATTGATTATAAAGACATTTTTAATTTCCAAAATTCCTAATTCATAATATAAAGTAAATTAATTTTGATTGAAACAAATATGTTAAGTAATTCTAAGCAGGAATCATTTTTCTTACTTTCCTTTAATCCAGCAGTTGTATCGGGATCAATCTTTATTTTCCCTCAGTTCACTTGTAAACACTTGAGGAACCCTTTCAATAAAAATCCGTTTCAGGATTATCTGATCTTATTCCTGGCAAACAACTTTCATTTAACCTTTTCATCGAAAGTTTAACCCCTTCAGTTAAGAAAAGCAACATCAGTGTTACCTGATACTATAAGATAAAGTCCCTCAAGAGTTTTACCTTAAGTGGTAAATAAGTAATAGGTAAATACCACTTTTACTGCGTGATCTTTTGAGCTTGTTCCTGATTAATATTGAAAAGTTTTCCAACTTTAGTAGACAATTAAAAAAGTGCATCTGTCCTTGCTGAAATATAAAATGTTGATCAAAACTTGTAAATATGTTTATTTATTATATAATTTATTATGAAATTTGGATATAAAAGTAAAACACGGGAATATTGTTCAATATTATAAATATCATCACAAATAACTAAACCAAACTAATATAAGTAAGTCTACTCAGTATTAAAAACGTATATATATATATATATATATATATATATATATATATATATATATATACATATATATATATATATATATATATATATATATATATATTATATCGTAGATTTTCACGGATGGTAGAATGAATAGTTTGGTTATTCAGGGTTTCAATCCGTTCGTTCAAAAAATCGCTTTCACGACGTTTCGCCAAAATCTCATTTGGCATTTTCAAGTGCGGTTCGTCTCGTTACTCGCTGAGAACTGATGGTGGCCTCTGAAGAATATCGAGTTTCGTTTAGTTGGCTCGCTGCCTGATTGGGTGGGCGGCTTCGCAGGCTCCTCCCCTCTCCCGAGTGCGATATATTTTGTTCTTGTATGCAGGTCTCTCGTGTACTAGTTGATTTTTGTTGTTTTCTTTCTTGATTTTTTATTAATGTTTTCCATGTAGATGAAAAATTTATAGCATGGTCTCGTTTATTTAGCTGTCCCGCTTTTTCGATTTCTAGGGCCTCTCTTATGACGCGTACCTTGTAGTTCTCTACTGGTGCTATCTCTTTTGTTTTTTCGAAATCGATGGTATGTCCGGTTGTTTGGTGATATTGAAATAGGGCTGAGGTTGTCTATTTGTTTTTGAGGCCATTTTTATGTTCTTGGATTCTTGCTGATATGCGCCTATTTGTTTGTCCTATATAAGTTTGATGACAATCTGCACATGGAATGCTGTAAACGCCATGATTTTGAAGGTTGGTCTTGTCTTTGGGATTTCCCAGGATATTGGCTATTGTTTTTTGTGGTTTAAATATTGGCTGTATGTTGTGTTTTCTTAAGATTCTTCCGATTCTGTCTGTTATTCCTTTTATGTATGGTATTATGGCTTTGTTCCTTGTTTGATATTGGTCTTTGGTCTTTGTTGAAGTCTTTTCTTGTCTTTTTATGGCTTTCTTTATATCTGCTTGTGAGAAACCATTCCTTTCTAGAGCTGTTGAAATGTGTCTTATTTCGTCTTGTTTTGTGTCAAGTTCTGTTAGGCGGAGAGACCTTGATACTAGTGTGTTGACTACTGCCTGCTTTTGAGAGGGATGATGATGTGACGCTGCGTTGAGATATCGGTCAGTATGTATGGGTTTCAGATATTCGCTGAAGCCCAAGGTGTTGTTGAGTTTCTAAATTAATAGCAGATCCAAAAGAGGAAGTTTCTTCTCTTGTTCGATTTCCAGCGTGAATTGGATTCTGTGGTGGATATTGTTCAGATATATGAGGTGTTCTTTTCCATGTGGCCATATTATAAAAATATCATCGACATAGCGTTTCCAAAATTTCGGTTTTAAAGGTGCCTTTTGCAGTGCCTCTTGTTCGAAATATATCATGAAAAGGTTGGCTATTACTGGTGAAAGCGAGGTGAAAGCATAGGTGCGCCATCTGTTTGTTTGTATATTTGGTTATTGAACATGAAGTATGTGTTCTTTAAGCAGTGTGCTGCAAGTTCAATTGTGTAGTCTGGAAAATCCTCGTTCATGGCGATTTTGTCCAAAGTCTCATCCAGTGGTATGCTTGGATATAACGATTTTATGTCGAGGCTTGCTAAGATGTCATTTTCTTCGAGGTGAATGTTTTTGTTCATTTTAGGTAGATGCTCGGAGTTTTTCACGAAGAAAATGCCAAATGAGATTTTGGCGAAACGTCGTGAAAACGATTTTTTGAACGAACGGATTGAAACCCGGAATAACCAAACTATTCATATATATATATATATATATATATATATATATATATATATATATATATATATATATATATATATACATTTACACGTAATGTATAGGTAAAATTTTCTTATATGTAGTCCAATTTTATTTATCAATTTTACGTGATAAATAATAACCAAGAATAAAGTTTAAGTATATAAAAAGGTCAGGAGAAGTCCAAAATTTATATAAATCATAATTTATTGTCATCAAACCGAATATTTATTTCATAATATCAATAAAATAATAGAATTTTATCATATATTGAAAATTAGGAATCCATTTTGATTTTGGGATCAAAGCTTCAAAATTTCATCTAGTTGCCAGTTCACGTCAGATGGCTGAACAATCAAAAAAAATTAAAACAAAAATTTATATCACGTGATTACTTACTATAAAAAGCTAAAATTTTTTTTTTTTTATAGAGTACCGGTCCATCATGTGTGCAGTTAACATCATCTGTGTGGTTCTTAAAAAATTTAACATAACCTCAATATTCAGTTGATAATTTGAAAGAAAAAGTCGTAGTGAATATTAATCGGACGTAGTGAAAAATTCGCTATGTTTTTTGTATTAACGGTGTCATAACCTAAAAGTTTTTCAATTTAAAGAAGAAAGTGCAGAATAATATGTACTGAAGGAAAACATTGCTGGTCTCATTTATTAAAATTTTCCAAAAAAGTAAAAGGAAGGATCATTGAACTTTGAAAATAAAAAATTTTCTGGAAATTGAAAGTTCATTTTAGAAGAAGTGAAAAGAAGTTTAATAAATCAATAAACAAAATAAGTCAATAAGTAAGCAGCAGTGAAAAATATTTAAATAACTGGAAAAGGAGAAAGCAGTTATGAATTTTTGTTTTATTAAAAGAAAAGAACGAGGAAATACAAAACGTGGAAGTTTAAAAAAAAATTCTGGAGATTTAAAAAGATATTTATCTATTGTATAAGATATAGAAAATTTTTGACTTGCCTGATAATAATTTAATAAATAGATTTACACTATCCTTATTGTGAAAAAATTATAATTAATAATAAAGTAATTTAATAAAATAGTTTTTTACTAACTTCATAACAAATAGTTTTAGTAATAATAAAAAAACAAATTGTTTAATTTGCACTGCATCAATATCATTCTAATAATAATAACAGCACACACTAAAATATTTATAGATTGTTTGAATAAAATCACATATTTTAAAACGTTTAGATATTTATGCTATATTGCCAGATTTAACAATTCAAAATCCCATAAAAAAGAATACAGTGCACATTGAATAATTTTTATAATTTAATTAAGTTAAGATAAGGAGTTTTATAAAATTTTACATAGAAAAACTGCATCCACTGGCATTTTTGTATTTTTCTGAATAACGTTTGTTTGTGTTTTGAATGATTGGTTTGACCTTTTCTGTCAATTATTATATTTTCATCTGAACTCAGCCGAGAAAGAGAAATTTGACATCAATGTTTCAAATGTCAAATCACTAAAAAAAACAGAGTACATTCAGAAATACAGCACATGTGTAATTGAGTAATATTTATTGATAATAAGAGTAAAAATTTGGTACAAATTGATTATAATTTGGTATAGTTATTTGTGCATGGCGCCCAATATATATATATATATATATATATATATATATATATATATATATATATATATATATATATATATATATATATATATATATATATATATATATATATATATATATACATATATATATATATATATATATATATATATATATATATCTGTCGATAATTTTTATTTCGCCAATAAAAAGATAAACAATTTGATTATGACATTATGACAATCAAAAAAATTGTTTAATTAATAATTTTTTTTCGGACATGTTGCGAGAAAGTATCAACGCAATATATATATATATATATATATATATATATATATATATATATATATATATATATATATATGTATGCGTTGACTAAAAAAATAATATCGGTCGATTACTAACTGAAACAAAGTCAATAAATTTGCTAGCCACACTTTCTATTGTAAGAAAAAATCCAAACAGAAATATTTATTAGATTTTAAGTATACCATCCTATTTTTTCCTTAGTTTTATGTATAATGCAAGTCAACTGGCAAAAAGGCAAGCTTTTTTCACCATATTTGCATAAATTGTCGAAATAAAGGAACAAAGGTTGATATTTTTAGAAACAGAAAATATCTTCTTAGTAAAATAAATATGTCGGTATCATTTCATTTGAGATAACAAAGTTGTTCTTCCTTTGTAAAATTCCTTCTTTGAAAGAAAATTATAAAAAAAATTTGTGCACCTCAATATTGAGATCTGTTTATAAAATAAAGCCATTTAAAAAAATTATCAAGATATCTTGAGAGGTATCAAGTTAGGTATCGTTTTTTTGATCAAATTTGTAATTCAGGTTAAAGAAGTTAATTTTTGACAAATACCTTCAATTTTGTACAACGGATCTATAAATTTGACAAAAATAACTCTAAATTGTTTAAGAAATGTGAAGAGGAATTTTAAATTTAACATGTTTTACTGACTTAGCTGTAGGTATCACTGAAAATAAAGTAATATACTCATAATAAATAACACTTTTTTAAGGTAACATATAATTACAATATACAGAGAAACAAAATTAGTGTTCTAGAATAAAAGTAAACGCAATTGAAAACTTCAATGTTAGATACTTTTTAACTCAAGTGTTCTTTGAGAGAGTTCTTTAATGCATAATTCATAAAAAATTGTAAATAACGAAGAAAATAAAATTTACTATAAATTATATACGGTTAGATAACAAACATAGCCTCACTATCTACGCCAAATCATTCATTCAGTATGTGATTTCTGATGAACAAAATTATGTGATTTAAGCACATGGAAAGTATTCAGCCTTGCCTTCACCGGGTTCTAGCCTTCAGTAGACAGTAAGTGTTTTTCTTATAAAGTGTAATTGCCCTTTTTTCAGATTATTAGGAGTATGGCTAGTATTGTTGTTGGTAACAAAAACTGTAAATCATTGTATATGTAGTTTCATAAATTATTTATGTATAGAATGGACACACTTAAATTTTTTCTAAATTTATAATTAATATTCTAATATATGTAGAGAAGATTGTTTTAAAATATTTCGAAAACCAAATTATTATTTGATATAGAATATATACTCCATGGAAAATAGACTTTCGTGAGTAACAAAAATATAACATTGTTTTTTTTTTTGTTGGAACGTGTTTATTTCTGCATCCTATAAAACATATTTTTATGGTAACTCTAGAAGACCTATGCAAAAAAATGGCGGAACAAAAATGGTCATGATTTTTGGTCTTTGAGTTTATTTCGAAAAGTAAAAGTTGTATAGAAAAATATTTCAAACAAAAGTTGTAGAGAATTAAAAAATCTATGGATTCATATAACGATAACTTTTTACCGAATGAAGATATTTTTTTTTAATTCATGCATTGGATTTAGATGTATCATTTCCGATCTCAAAAAAAAAATTATATTTTAGATGAAAAAAAAATTTTTTTTTTTTCAAAAATTCATAATGGCGTGGCAAATGAATATTAAGGGCTCAAATTTGCAGAAAATGCTTTTTAATACCTGTACTTTACCTGTGAATTTTTTGGATCCAAGAAATACACTTCCATACGATCTGTGAACCTTCGAAAATTGGGCCGAATCTAATTGAAAATAGCTGCTGCAAGCCGCTGTCGGCGGGTTGCCATAGTTCAGGCACATTATTCATTGGCGCTTCAAGGAAACTTATGCATCACAACCAGTATTTATAATATTGATGTTGTTTTGTGAATTTATATGATAGTGATAATTTGTTTAGTCATATTATTTATTAATTTGTTTATTAACAAAACTTTTACAAAAAATTATAGAGAAATCCATACAAATATTCAATTATATATTACATATTCTACTGTTTTTTTCCTTTATATTATTAATATCTAACAGATTATTAAAAAACCAATGATATTAATTTGTCCTAATAAAAACTAATAAAATTAAAGAGCATCGTTTTGTTAATAAACTATTAATATATTATTGAATATTTATATGCTATGCTTATAGAAATTTTTTTATAAAAATTTTGTTAATAAACTTTTAGAAAATAAAAATATAAAGAAAAAAACAGTATAATATGTAGTATATAATCGAATATTTGTATGATTTTTTTATAATTTTTTGAAACAATTTTGTTAGTGAACTGTTAAGTAATAAAAATATAAAGGAAAAAAGCCGTAGAATCTGTAATATATAATTGAATATTTGTCAGATTTTTTCTATAATTTTTTATAAAAATTTTGTTAATAAACAAATTAATAATTAATATGACTAAGCAAGTTGTTACTATCATATAAATGAATAAAACAACATCAATACTATAAATATTAATTGTGATGCATAAGTTTCCTTGAAGCGCCAATGAATAATGCGCCTGAACTATAGCAACCCGCCGACGGCGGCCTGCAGCAGCTATTTTCGCTTAGATTCGTTCCAATTTTCGAAGGTTCACAGACCATATGGAAGTGTATTTCTTGGATCCAAAAAATTCGCTAGTAAAGTACAAGTATTAAAAAGCATCTTCTGCAAATTTGAGCCCCTAGTATTCATACGAATTTTTGAAAAAAAAATTTTTTTTCATACAAAACTAAATATTTTTTTTTGATATCGGAAATGAAACATCTAAATCCAATGCATGCATTAAAAAAAATTTATCTCCATTCGGTGAAAAGTTTACGAAATTTTTTTGGTGCAAAAATTGGTTTTTGCAAAATTTCTCGGTCTACGATTAAAAAAATTTTTTTTTTATAGATCTTCCAAATATAAAACAATACAAACAATCTTCATTAAAATTGAACACTGTATCTTAATTAGGAAAGCGGAAAATTGCGGTTGAATTTTCAACTTTGACATCGAATTTCTCGGAAAATAAAAAAATTACAGATTCCGCGTTTGACAGACTTTTTTAGAATGATAATACCTATATTTTGTGTTAAATTTTAAATCGGTAATTTATTAATAAATGTATTTTTAAAAAAGAAACCCAAACCGTAAATTTTGTCTAAAAAAAAATATGACTCGATAACTAGTAGCGCCACCTATAACTTATATTATACGAATCGATAGCTTTTTTAAATTTTCTACAACTTTCGTTTGAAACATTTTTTCATACAACTTGTACTTTTCGAGATAAACTCAAAAAACCGGAAATCGTGATCATTTTTTGTCCGCCACTTTTTTTGCACAGGTCTTTGAAAGTTACCATCGATATATGTTTTATAGGATGCCGAAATGAACATATTCCAGCAAAAAAGCAATGTTACATTTTTGTTAACAAAACAGCTCTTTTTTGATCTAATTTCCATGGAGTAATAGTTTCATCCTTTTTAATTAAATTGTACAAAATCAATAATAAAATATTTATATCTTATCTTTTATATCCGCTCTTACTGTAAGAAGTTCCCTAAAGTCCTCCTATACTGGGTTATGAAATCATCATTTTGACACCTACGTTACTGATAGAACCTTGGTATATGATCTAGTTTCACGTTTTGTGCTTAACTGTCTAATTTTTTTCATTATTTCCATTTGATTGTAAGCTTAATGTTTACTAGATTCTTTATATCGGTTTATAGTTAGGCATAAGATTTTTTTATTAAGTTTTGTCCTAATCTGTTTTTGACATAAATTTGAAATCTTACTGCTCTCCACTTTTAGTTTTTCTATGGTAGATGGTAAGTATATGAAAAAATTCGACATAATACCAAATCCTTTCAACGTAAATTGGTACGAATAATTTAAGTTTATTATTTTATAAAATGCAAAACAATTCTTTACAATTTATTCTTCAATAGTTCCACCTGTTTCTTGTAAATTTTCAATTAACTTAATGAAATACTTGCAATAAAATATCAGAGGAAACTAGCAATGTAAAATAACTGCTACGAAACCCTAAAATAATGTGTCTTCGACATGTACTAAATTACATAAATTATTTAATTTTTTCACGCCTATTTTCCTTAAAAAAAATTACACCAGTCAAAACAAGATTTATAAAAAAAAATAGTTCGTTACAACAAACTGATTATCATAACTAATGAAGGAAAAATAATCCAAACCACCGGCGATCCATTGGGGTGAAATGGGAGTGATTTTCATGGATCAAAAATAGTTTTTTGCGATTTTCGGGTAAGCTACACATTTTATCGAAAAACGTGGAACCTAAAAGTTGTAGGCAATAAAACGGTCTACAACTTTTATAGAAGCTATTTTTACCCTAACCTCAAAATTTTCCGAGAAAAACGCAAAAAACCGTTTATTCGGTTTTTGTTTTTTCCTTCCACAAAAATAACTCAATTAAGCTCAAACTTTGATAGAGTGTACCTTTTGATGTCCGAAATGAGCTATATTTTTTTTGTGAAAAAATATTCTTCTGTTTCGGTTTTACTTAACTTTAAAAAAAAAGTGAAATTTTTAATAGCATTTTCTCTTAAAAATAATTATCGAAGAGGATTCGGATTGGGCTCTTTTTTTTTCTTTTTAATTTTACTTTCAATAAATGAAAAAGAAATAAATTACTACTATGGAAAATATATCCGAAACAACCAAAAAAAGTTTTTTTTGATATGCGTTTACGATTTTTGTCAATAATTTGTTATTATTTATTAAAATTGTTATAATTTTATAATGTCATTGTTTAGTACAAACAATGAGCAAAAAAACTAAATTAGTTCACTCAACTACGTTTAAATTGTTAAATAAACAAAAAAGTATGTTGTTAACCCCTATGCCTTCTACCTTAGCAATATAAATGCGGCACAATAATGACCCCATTTTTGTATATTTCATGATCTTAATACATTTACTTTTAATTTTAATCATTAATAACTTTTAAGTTGTTTATTTAGATTGTTAATTATCTATTATTAAACAAAACTAAAAAAATTTTAGCAAAAATAAAAAAGTTACTTTTAGCACATATTAATTTACTCAATTTAAATTTTTTAATATTGAATAATGTTCAGTTTGAAATTGAAATTGGTTATATAAAAATAATTGGAGATGCGAAGGAATTATTGGAGCGGATTTAGAATTGAACAGAGGGATGCAGAATGACAAGACCATAATTGCATGTCGCAATAAATTTGGTTATTATTGCCAGTCATTTTCTTATAAAATATGCACTAAGAAAACTAATTAATTTAATAACTAATAATTATTATCAGTAAAAAAGTCATTTTACATTTTAAAAATAATAAGAAAATCAATAATTTTAGTATAATATTAATTATTTAAATTTAATAAATATACAATTGTCACACATAATGCAAAATGTTTTTTATATATCATCATCGTCAAATCTCGCTCTGTTTGCAGAAAGTGGTGGTTCTTCTTCATCTGATTCCACACAAGTAACAGGTTCTCCAAGAAATTCGGAAATATCATCAATTGGTTCAACATTACTGGGCCCCATTTCTTCTGAGTCACTATTGTCATTTAAAATTCTTTAAGTTTCTGCATTTCTACAATTTTCTAAATTGTAACAACTTGAACATAGATTGGTATATTTTAGACTATTTAGTTGTTATATATGGAATTCTCCTTTCAGGCAGAGAAAAGGAAAAATATAAACAAATGATTTATTTCCTTCAAATACCGCTCTGGTTCTCTCTCCATACGCGTTTCGATCACCTCATGATCTCGTCAGTGGAACTGTATCGGACCGAGAGCAACATTTGCAGGAAATAACTGATTTATGAAATATAAATTTCAAGGTATGTCAGTAGGATATATGTTTATCTGATAATTTAAACGTGGTGAATTTATAAGTTTTTTACTTATCGATGTTAAAAAATTATAATAATTGTAATAAATAATAACAAATTATTGACAATAATCGGAAAACGCATTTTGAAAAAAGTCACTTTTTCGGTTTTTTAGATTTTTTGGTAATTTGCTCCTTTGACAATTTATTTTTTTCCCTAGCCTAGCCCGAACTCTGTTGGGTAATTAATTTTAAGAGGAAATGCTATTGAAAATTTCACTTTTACTTTATTAAAGTTAAATAAAACGCAACGGTTAAATATTTTCGCATAAAACAAATATAGCTTATCTGATGCATCAAGAGGTAAACTCTCTCCAAGTTTAAGCTAAATCGAATTATTCTTGTAGAAGAAAAAAACAAAAAACCGAAAAAAAGGTTTTTTACATTTTCCTAGGAAAATTTTTAATTTCGATTAAAAATGGCTTCACTAAAACCTATCTATAACTTTTTACTTAACTTTTTTCAATAAAATACGTAGTTTAACCGGAAATCACAAAAAACTCTTTTTCACCCCTAAAAATCACCTCAATTTCACCCCAGTGGGTTGCAGGTAGTTCGAATTATTTTTTCTTTATTAGTTATGATATTACCTACAATATTCCGCTATCAGTTTGCTGTAATGAGTCATTTTTTTTCTTACCCTCTACTTTACAGCTACCCAGCCATTCCCTAAATATAGCTTAATTGGTATTTGCAACTACTAAAAAGAAGGAAATTATTATTAAACTGATTTTCGATAAAATTTATTTCAACTGAAACAAATCGAGATTGTATTTAAAAAAAAATCTTAATTGTGATCTGATATCTTGATACTTCATAAATAACTTTAACTTAACCTTTTCATCAAAAAGTTAACCCTATCAGTGAAAGGAAATGGCCTGTCACCTAATATCTCGAGATAAATCTATGTCAAGGGTATCGCTTTAAGTGGCAAATAAAAAGAGACATGTACATTTGCTGAAGCTACGCCAACCTAAATATTTTATATTTATTTATTAAGGTATTTCTCTTTTATTTTTAAAATATCCATCGAAGAGATGATTTGATAAAGCTTATGTTTTGTATACTTTCTTTCTACGTTCTTTAAAATGATATTTTCTTAGATAGTTCGGGCTTTGTGATTGATAATAAATTAAAAAATAATAAACAAAGTAGCGTAGACCACATAATATTTACGAAGATCGTCGTAGAATAAGTAAACAAATATCCAACGATGAATAAAAGACGAACATTTGTCAAATTTCCACTATATTTAACTAAAATACTTGACGCGTTTCGCTAACACTGTAGCTTCATCAGAAGTTCTATTTTAAATAACAAAATATTTGGTTACTTGAAAACTTATATCTAGATTTACAATAATGAATAAGTGCAATATCCTAATTTACATTTTATTACCTACTAGCGACCCGCCCCGGCTTCGCACGGGTGCAATGCTGATACTAAATACACTACAGAAAAACTGTGACTATTTATTTTATTTTTACAACAATTATTACATCGGCCTCCGACGCGCTATTTATAGGCACGCTGCCGCCGCCCCGGTCGGCCAGTACCGCCGCAAGCGCTACTTCCCGCAATTTTAAATCTGTAATATCTTCGAAAATATTCATTTAAATCTTGTGCTGTAAAGGACCATATAGATCTATATTAAATCAACAACGTATTTAAGCTATTTAATTGGATAAGGATTAATGCTGTATTGGTTAAAATCGCTTCAAAATTTGCCATTATTTGTCGTAAAAAGTAAATGACAAAAAAATGTTATTGTGGGATATCCATGAGAGATAGACATATACCATCGCGGAGTTTTCTGTAGACCTTTTCAATGTGTACAAATAATTAATACATTATTTTGATAAATCTCGTAGGGTTCAGCCTGCGTTTGCAATGTAAGCGGAAAAAATATGATAATTAACGACATCACATTAGAAACCTCAAAAATAACAGTATTTCTCCACTATTTAATGGATGTTATTATACATATAAACCTTCCTCTTGAATCACTCTATCTATTGAAAAAAACCGCATCAAAATCCGGTGCGGAGTTTTAAAGATTTAAGCATACAAAGGGACATAGGGACAGAGAAAGCGACTTTGTTTTATACTATGTAGTGATTATTTAAATTATTGGGAAATTCACACTGGTTTTTGTTAAAAGATATTTAGCAGGGGTGAGGTGTTGATATCTGTTTGGTCATTTAATAGATTACCTGTGTTCTTCAATCGATCTATTTCTATGACTTCTAAGAAATTCAGTTTATAACCTTTCCTTTCTACATGGAGAATTTCAAAATTATCCTTTAATTAAACGCTCTTTTGAAATTTTTCACAAACCCACACATACGGATACAACCATACATGGAACTTCATCTCACCGAGAACAACATAAATTAGCGGTTTACCATAGTTTTATTCATCGTCTTATTAGCATTCCCTTATCTGAAGAGAATCTTAATAAAGAATTAAATTGGGTTAAACAAGTTGCAGTAAACAATGATTACTTACCATCAATAGTCAACTCAATTTTAACAATAAAATTAAAAAAGAAAGCCACACAAGAAGTTTATCCTATAGCACAAGAAAATAAAAAACGCAACTTTACCGCTTTAACATATTTTGGTAAATCATCAATTAAAATTAAAAAGTTTCTGAATAAAAAAGATATTATGGTAGCCTTCAAAACAAATAATTCAATAGGAAAACGCTTAAAAAATTATAAAACAAAAACAAATAAAAATAACAAGTCTGAGGTCTATAAACTTAAATGCGGAAGTTGCCCAAAAGTACATATAGGAAAAACAGGTAGATCATTTAAAAAAAGGATTCAGGATCACAAAAACAATTTTTTACACATTAAAACACTTCTTCATATGCAAATCATTTAATAGAATAAAATCATCAATTAGAGGATAATTTTGAAATTCTCCATTTAGAAAGGAAAGGTTATAAACTGAATTTCTTAGAAGTCATAGAAATAAATCGATTAAAGAACACAGGTAATCTATTAAATGACCAAACAGATATCAACACCTCACCCCTGCTAAATATCTTTTAACAAAAACCAGTGTGGATTTCCCAATAATTTAAATAATAGGTAATAAAATGTAAATTAGGGTATTGCACTTATTCATTATTTTAAATCTAGGTATAAGTTTTTCAAGTAACCAAATATTTTGTCATTTAAAATAGAACTTCTGATGAAGCTACAGTGTTAGCGAAACGGGTCAAGTTTTTTAGTTAAATATAGTGGAAATTTAACAAATATTCATCTTTTATTCATCGTTGAATATGGAGTAAAAGCGAGCACCCTACTTAGTTTAAACAAATATCATTTATTATTACCCATTACACACAAGCCAATACAACAATCTTTATTGAACTGTCAAATTGACCATAGATATGAGTAATGCCTGCTAATTTTTGAAATTTGAAGTCGAAAAAATTTTAAAAAATTAGTGGCACTCTATCTGAAGTGAGTTTTTCTTTAAGTAAATGTATATTCTTGCTGTAAAAAATTGCCGTTACTCTTTTTTTTATCAGGTCTTTCGGGAATTTTTTTTTCTTTTTTTTGCTAGTATAGACAAATGAATTGTTCCTTGTTGTATTATAAGTGTTTGTAAAAAGAAAAGAGTTTACACTAACGAAAGGGTCTAGTATAAGCAAAGTATGTTTTCAAACTGAAATCAAATCCGAATTTCAAATTACAAGTCCATCCACAAAATCATCCCCTACAGTCGAAGAAACCTCAAAGGTTGAGCTTTTAGAATTGTTGTTCCATCCCAGAATCGAATTGATTCTAAATTTGAAGGCATGTGTAAAATAATTAAGTACAAACGTACATACAACAAATTTATAACAAACTCTTAAAATCGACCTCAATCACCAGAAAGCTCACATAACTAGTGAGAAAACTCGAAACACAAACAACATTTTGGATAAATAAGTAGTAAAAAAACTACCTCAAAGACACTAAGAAACAGAACAAAAAGGATTAACACTTTCCAATTTATAGCGATGGCTTTAATTTCAAACTATATTTTGACAGTATAAGATCCACCAGCATCAGAATTTTTATTGCTGTTGAAAATTACTCAATAGGTCTTTTAAACAGGTAAAAATGACCTTGATAAGAAAATATAAAACCACCCTTGTCGTAAACACATAAGAACGTTTCAAAAAAAACTGGCCATAAATACTGGCTATTTTATTCAGTCTTTTTTGACAATCGATTTTTCTTTTTTTTTTTAAATACGGAACGATTATAATTAAAAAGAAAGCATTTGGATATCATTACTTTGTATAGTTATTGGTTAAACTATATTAACTATTGTGTAATTTTTAGAATTAATGATTGATGAACAAAATATAGTTACATAAAATAATATAAAACTTGCTTGAAAAAAATATTTATATAGAAGAGAACACAACAAAAACTTTTATAACAAATAATACGATCTTAAAAGAAACAACACGAATACAAATTTAAGCTTTTTTTGATCTTCTCTTAATGACAGGCAATCTCCAACCTCCAAATAAGGAAAAATGCAGACAGGGTAATTTATCTAAACAAGATGTGCAAGTAAGCGAGTTAGGCTACTATGTCGACAAATTCTTTAGTAATCCGAAATATATGAATTTTGGCGCTTTTTCCGTGCCCTGGACTAGTAAAGTTCCAAGAAGCCTTAACAAGACGGAGTATATAACAAAAATGCCTGAATAACTGAAAATTCGTTTCATTTTTGTATTGCGTACTTAGGTTGTCACTTTGTACGTGCAACATTTTGATGGGTTGAGCAATTAGGGGTGTTACTAATTTCAAAACTAGCTGTAAATGATCCCAAACAGAAGCGGCATCATATCTAAGTCGTCATGTATTAAGTAATTCGGCGCGGATCTATTAGTGATTTTCACATGATCGTTTACGAAATAATTAAATAAACAGTTTACAGTATTGTACATTAGATAAAAATTATTTTTTTATGATTTTTATCCTAAAAATTGTGTTTCAGAAAATGAGTTATTTTATTTATTGCTTTATCAATCAAGCACAGAATTTTTCAGTAAATAGTCAAACTGTTCTAGTTTAGCTAGATTTATTTGTTATTTCAAGCATTTCTTTTTATATAAATGAATTCACAATAGTAAGTCAGTCTTTTGCAAAAGCAATATAAGGCATAAAAAAAGAAAGTTACAGAAATCGAGTACCCATCGTATATCCTAATGAAATGTTTTAAAAACTAAAAGCCCCGGTCTATAAACAAAATTTTTTGAAAACAGAACTAAATAAAGGTGTCATATGAGGTTTGGACTCTTACAAAAATCGTCTTTTAGTTTATGACATAAAATAATAATTTTTTGTATGCAGTACCCATTGCATTAATGTAAAAAATCGGCATTTAACGTCACTGTATTTAAAAAACTTCCCTTAAAATCGTTTCATAAAATCGTTTTGAACCTTTTGAACGGTTACTAAGACTCTGATACTTTTTTAAAAGTGTGCTGTTTAAATTGGATGAATATAATATATATATATATATATATATATATATATATATATATATATATATATATATATATATATATATATATATATATATATATATATTCGATATTTTTGTTTCTTAATTACGTTTTCTGTAAAAAAATACTTCTTTTGAAATTTGTTATTTAATTTTCTAGGAAAAGGGGTTCATCTAGTTTTTCCAAATATTTTTTGAGTTATATTGAAAAGACTAAAAACATGCAACTTTGAATATAATAGCACTTTGTTATTTTATCACTTTTTAGTGATCAATTGATAAAACAATAAAAACACTTTAGAGCACTTTTTCTTTACTTCTTTTGCTTTTATTTATTGTAGATAGTTTACCGTTAGGTTGGAAGATTGAGCTTATTGTATCAGGCGCGGATCCAAGGGGGGGGGGGGCGGTGGGGGCGATCGCCCCCCTCCCCAAAAGCTTTGAGTTCAGGAAAATAGACCCGATTTAGCCTCTTATACTATAGTTTATTCAAAAAAACTAGAGAGAATAATAAATTAATTTTTTACCCATTTTTTCTTCGCAAACTCCCTGAGTTCTTTAGTCCGGTGTCTTTGGCGATATATATATATATATATATATATATATATATATATATATATATATATATATATATATATATATATATATATATATATATCATAGGAATGGGTTAGAAATTTTATAATCAAAAATACCGGTCTATAATAATGGACTATTTTGGTTGGATAACAACAGATATTTGGAAGTGTCACATGTTAAAAAGGATTTTAATCTATGTCATAGGCGTAGGAAGGAGGTTAATTTTATCACTAAATATTTATATTATAGAATATTATTTCGGTAATAAACTTAAAATAAAAAGTTTTTATAATATTATTTTAGTTCTTATGATTTCTTAATAATTCATATATATTACAAAATATAGAAAATTTTGACATATTTAACATAAATCACATTCAGAATAAAACGTAGCCTTATTCTCTCAAAAAATTCTAAGTTATAATTTAAATACTTACAAAATACCCATTGTCAAAAATACAAGAAATTAAACATATATAAAAAATAAATTCGTCCATATAATATTCAAATTTTTTTGGGGTCATTTTTTATTAATTAAAAACATTTTTCGGGCGTTTGACGTTTCAGTTTATTTATTTCTTAAACATCTGCAGAATTACAATTAAACACTAAAAAGGGATTCAAATATATTTAATTTTTATATGTTACAGTTAAAATTACATCTACTTATTTTTGTTTCTATTGCACTGACATCTTAATTTAATTTACTTTATTATATGGAAATCCGATAGTCCCAAAAAAATAAAATAAACGTGTTAATTCTACACGCTTAGGAAAAAGATACAAATACAATAATAAAATAATAAAAAAATTACTGCTAATTGGAATTAAATATATAAAATTAAAACGTGGGACACACTAAAATAAAAATATATAAAAAAATATATAAACATTATTAAACAATAAAATACAACAAAAACAAAAATTTAAATAATAAATTGTGTTTATACTAGTAAACATTACGTTTCTAATTCCTAATCAAAGTCAGTGAAGCTATCTTCGCTCAGATTAATTATAATTGGTTCCTCTATCTCACTGATCATGAAATCGAGTTTCCACATTTTGTTTTATTCTTTTATTATATGGATTTTTCCCAATTTTCCGCAGTAACTTTATTCAAAAAATCTTTCAAAAATTCAGTTAAATTACCAATTTTGTAAGTTGTGTTATTTCTAGCAAATCTACCTTTTACCTGAGAGAGATATTTCCTTCTCCAACGGACAGTTTCCGGACGATTATAAGAATAGATTTCCTATCTGTTTTTTTTTAGGAAAAATTAAATTCCCTGAGCAATTTCCAGAGTTCAGCTCTTCTAATTTCAGGTAAATCCCGATCTTCATTGATTTTAGTTAGGATTTTGTCGACGGTTAGTATCTGCTTCTCATAATAAAATGTATGTACAACTCTTTTTTGCAGTTTTCATCTCTTCTTCCAACGAGGTTTTTCGTCTGCCTGTGATCGAATGTGGCTTGGGAGTACTAACAATTCCAGTCGTTTCTTTTTCCTTCAGTATTCGGTACATAGTAGATTTTCCAGTCCCTATCATGTTGGAATACATCTCAATGGAGCTTTTAGCATAAACATCTAGATATTGATATCTTAAGGTGTCATAAACATTCATGGTAATTAGTTTTTCGTTGAGGAAAAATGCCTTGGTTTAACGATTTTGGAATAAATGTAGTGGTGGAAAAAAACAAGCGCAAACAAGATAAATCACTAAGGACAAACTGTAAGGTGTAGTTTGCTTGCTAACAGAAATTAAATTAAACTATCAGAAATTTTATTGTTGCAGTAAATTTATAAAAGCTTATAATATTTAAATATAATTAGATTTATGGCAGTCCTCAGTTACCTGCAGCACTGGAGCAGGTATTTTGGAGGTTTCGGTAACAGTTTTATTACTCTCTCTAGTTCTTGAATAGAGTATAGGAATGTGTATGTTTGCGATCGCCCTCCTCCCCTCCCAAGAGATTCAAATTCAGAAAAATAGACTCGACCCTGAATTTAACACTAGAAACGGGAATGTTTCCGGTGTTTCTACCCCCCCCCCCCCCCGTCGACAACCTGCTTTCGCTTGCCATACTGTACTTTTGTGATATTACCGCCCCCCCCCCTCCAAAGAGAGAGGCTGAATCCGCCCCTGAAGTGTATTTGTGTCGTACATTTAATCACCTTGATTATTTTTCTTATAAACACATCCCAGTCTATCTGTGACAAAATGCTATAAGATGGCTAAAATATGTGCTATTTTTGGCTTGATTTTTCTACCATTAAATAAAGCCATTCAAAAATATCCTTCAGCAATTGCTCTTATTATCAAGGTTTGTCTATGGCATTTTCTATTAATTTTTTCTAAATTCATATGCATGAAGACAAGATGATACAAAAATATTAAGGAAAAAATATTTAGTAATAATTGGGCCGATTGCTTTTCAAAGCTAGCAAATTAATTTAAGTTATTATCTTTTGTATGGATGTTGTTTATCAACAGATTGTAAACAATAGATTTTTGGTTAAAATGTCTTAACACTATTTTCTTTAAAACTGTTTCAATTTGCAACTTTGCACACTTGAAACAAACTCAACTTGTGTATATTTTCCTAGTCACGCAACGTTTTGGATATCTGAAACGAACCATATAACTTTTTGAGATACATTAAATTGTTTTTATTAATAAATAATTTTTCAGAACTGTTCATACACAACAAACATTTTAAACTTGAATAAAGCCACTGTCATTGCAATAAAATATGTAAATAAATAAACATTTAAAAGGATAAAAGTTATTATTCGGCAATTAGGTTTAAATTTGAATTTTAAATTGGGTTTATATATAAAAAAATAAAAACTTTTAAATGTTTTTATGCTCGTATTTCCATAAAGTTTTTAATAAAATGTATTTTTTTCGGAAATATGTTTGTTTCTCCTTTTTATTTGGAAAATGAGACAATTTTAATTTCAATTGTTTTTGCATTTCTTGTTCTATAATGGATTTTTGTCTATACATTTAACAATTTATTCTGCTACCAGAAAGTAGTAAACGAGCTTGGCTAAAAAATGAAATATCCCAAATGTTTCAAGGCAGTAGAAAGCTGTTGAACTCCTATTGTCTCTATTTTTTGTTGAATATCACGACCTTTTGGCTAGTGGTTATCTCTAACCGCCTTCAAGTAAAATACTAGAGATAACTACTAGCTGAAACGCCGTGATATTTAACAAAAAATAAAGTCAATGAAAGTATAATAGCGGTCTATTACTTCGCAAGAAACATTGTTGTCTATGACCGTCCAAGAAACATTCCAAATATTCTTTAGTCCTATTTTTCAGTTGTAGCTCTTTTAGAATATGTTCCAGCCGATTACTTAATATAAACTTTTCAATTGAAATTTAATCCTTAAGGGTCTCAGAAGGTTAGGTTATTTAACAGTATTCATATTTTATTTCAACCTAGGCCACGTTAAAAAACTTTGTAAATAAAATCGTTTCTAGAATTCCAATATTCAATAATACCCAGGAAGTTCCTCTTAACAAAGCATTCTTCCGATTTTGCTGCAAGCACCTTGTATATTTTTGGAAGTAATTTTATTTAAAGTATTCTCTATAGATCTCGAAAAGCTACCAACTAGTAAATCCATTGATGGATGTAGACCTTCCTATCTATATATTTTGAGATTTTCTTCTCTATACAAGTCCGGCCTCACACCTAATATCATCTACCAACTAATTAGGGGTCTATCTCTTTCTTTTTTTCTTAGGTTGGGACGCCACTTTAGAATCCGTGCATTCCACCTGTTACTTATTTGTAAGATATTGTGACCAGCGAATTACCATTTGAAATGTATGAATCTTTCCCTGATATATATCATTCCTATTTTTCACCTTATCCATAGATTTATTTTCCTTTTATTTAGTTTTATGTGAATGTATTTGATGTTCCCTGAATCTTGTGTCTATCGATGTTCTTTTCGTCATAGTCCAGGTATGGGCGCCATATTTATCGACAATATAAATTCTACAAAGACTTTTTTTATCCAAAGATATTGAGAAATCCTCTTATTTTTGAACATGTTATTGTAGTTTACTAAATGCGGCCCATACCAGTTTCATTTTTCTCTTAATTTCGATGTTTTGATTGTCCTTATTCGGTGTGCTTATGTAACATATTTTAGCTTGTTCCCTTCTATTTCACTATACATTGTCTCTACTGTAATGGTTATTATGTTCCCCAAATTAATTCGTGTTCCTATTCGTGTCAAATTTTCATTTAGTTCTTGTTTCATTGATTTCAGCTGTTCTTCTGGGGCCACAACACTACATTATCGGCATTTTTTAAGTTATTTAGGCAATTTTTGTTTATATATATATATATATATATATATATATATATATATATATATATATATATATATATATATTGTTTATGTTTTTCCCATTATTTATTTGTAGGTAAAGATAGGTAGAGGCGTTGTTTCACAGATAAAAATTTAAGATTACAGTCGTCAGAAGTGATGAGGTAGAAAAATGTTTATGAATAATATAGGCTTCGATCGTGCCATCCAAATCTTTAAATCGCAGTTTTTTTTTATTTATTGAGTTTATAAAAAAAAATGCATTGAATGCTAATTAAAAATTTAATTTTCTGCAGAAACGTTCTCTTGCAATTATTTCAGATTTGTATAGTTTTCTATACTAAAAAAAAATACCTTTTTTATAATTTCATCATTTATGGCTGACGGATAAAAAATTAGAAACCGTTTAACGCTTGAAAGTTTATGTTTCCATAATTAAATAGGTCTATATATTTTCATCATAATCCAAATCACAATATTTTTAATAAAAATTATTAATGGTTCGTAAAACCACAATTTCAATATATATATATATATATATATATATATATATATATATATATATATATATATATAGAGAGAGAGAGAGAGAATGTCATTTTGAATAATTTATGCCATATATGCCTTAGTACAAAAATGCACGGTTCTCGAGTTACAGTACATTTTATAATTTTTCGGTTTTCTGGCAATTCGTGATTGAAAATTTAATTTATATGATACTGGTATAATTTTTCGGTTTGAAATATTTTTTTCTAATTCTTTCATTGATACATTATAATAACAACAAGAGGACTAAAATTAATATAACACACAAAAAACTGTGCACTTAAAAATTTTATTCATGTACGAAAATTCTTATTCTGAGATTTGAGTGATGTTTTTTTCTAACAGTAAGAAAAATAAATGCATTCAATTTATTTTAAAAATAACTTTGTTAAATTAACTTTACAGTGGTTTATCGAAACCCGTATCAATAAAATATTACATCCATTAAACCTAGGGAAGATATTCATATTAACGAAATTAACAATTTTCTGTGTTTATTTTTAGTTTCCTAAAATTACCAAAATCACATTAAGTATTATTTTACATGTTATGTTCGAAATGTGAGCCATTATTTCTAATACATTTTCGGGCCCGTTTCCTTATTTGGGTGGTGGTTACGCCTAGTATCATTTCTTCCCTAAGTGTGATACCTGGTTCATTAATTCTTTCAATCAGTTGATTACAATCCATTATTTCAGCTTTATAGACAAGTTCTTTCATACGTCCCCAGATGTGAAAATCTACACGCGTCAAGTCTAGGAACCTCGCAGGCTACAATATGGGACCGTTTCTTCCGATCCAACGATTAGGGAATGTTTCATTTAAAAAATCTCTACATCAAGCCGATAATGTGCTTGACGTCTGTCGTTCTGGAAAATTATTCTGTCTCTAACGTTCAATGATATTTCATCCACGATGTTCGGCAGTAATTGTCTCCGTTTAAATGTTCAGGTTGGCCCAATGAAAGTTCTTTCAATTACCGCTGCTCATACATTTACAATGAATTTCTCTTGGAAGGATATTTCTTTTTTCATATGCGGATTCTCATCAGCCCAATAATACAGATGGTGAAAGTTGGTGATTCTCTCCCGAGAAAATTTCATATATACCATAAAATACTTTTTAAGAAAAGTCCATCCTCCATATCAGCATTTAACAAATAACGGCAGAACAGAATTCTCCGTGCTGGATCACCTTCTTAAAGGTCTTGAATCAGGGTATACGGCGCTATGTGTTAATAAAAAGTTGTACGTTGGGAACTCTTCTTCCAGGAAATCGATCTCGATATAGTCGTTAAGCTGCAGCTGCATTGCCGTCTGCTCTATCATACATAAAAATTATATCAGCGTATTCTAAATAAGAAAAAGTAGCCATCGTTTTGTCAACAAGGCAATTTTAAATTTTGGAAATGAACACCGAACTGGTATAAAAAACAATGGCAAGACGTGTGCGACCAGCACGAAAGCCGATATCATCTGTATGGCTGGCTAAAAAAACTGATTGTTTATCTATTGTTGGTTTTATTTTGTTTATGTTTATTTTCGAATTAACAATTACCGGCTTGGTGAACAGAAACACAAAAAAATTCATCTTTTAGGCATTCAGAACATTCAATGCAATACATTAGATATTTTGTATTTTAATTAAATAAAGAAAAAGTGAATAGAAAAAATTGTTAATTTCGTTAATATGAATATCTTCCCTGAATATAATATGTGTAATATTTTATTGATACAGGTTTCGATAAACCACTGTAAAGATAATTTAATAGAGTTATTTTTAAAATAAATTGATTGCATTTATTTCTCTCACTGTCAGAAAAAAACCTCACTCAAATCTAAGAATGAAACATGAATTTTCGTAGATGAATAAAATTTTTGATTGCACAGTTTTCTGTGTGTTATTTTAATTTTAGTCCTCTTGTTGTTATTATAGTGTATGAATCAAAGAATAAGAAAAAATATTTCAAACCGAAAAATTATACCAGTATAATACAAATTAAATTTTCAATCACCAATTGCCAGAAAACCGAAAAATTATAAAATGTACTGTAACTCGAGAACCATGCATTTTTGTACTAAGGCATATATGGCATAAATTATTCAAAATGGCATTCTCTATCACCTCTTCCAAACTTTCTATCGATGTACCAAATAATATATATATATATATGTATATATATATATATATATATATATATATATATATATATATATATATATATATATATATATATATATATATATATACCTATGTATGTGTATATAGACCGTGAAAATGTTATATTTTTATTAATTTCGTACCGCTCCTAGGTATATTCAGATGTTTGTTTATACTGTTTAAGATAACGGTCCGGCATCAAGTTCTGTGGGTAATATCCTGCCGATATTTTACGATATGGGGATTTTAGGTAGACAGTTATTTTCTGGACATTTTTCTTTCGGTTCGTTGCAGGTCCACTGATGAGACCCTTAGGTCATCGAAACCAGTAAGGAGAGAGAACCTGAGTGGAATTCCAGAGAATACACTGTCTGTCCTCTTTCTTAATGGTCGTTAGGAGAATAAAATGACTTTTCCAAATACATAGGCAGTGAAATTGTTTATTTTTAATAATTCCGTACCTTTCCGGGGTACATTTATATGTTCGTTTGTACTGTTTAAGTAGACAGTTGTTTAATGTGCAATTTGCTCTCGGTTCGTTACAGCTCCATTGATGAGACCATTAAGTGGTCGAAACTAGTATGGAGAGAGAACCGGAGTGGAATTTGCAGAGAATACACTATCTGTCTCCTTTCTTGACGGTCGTAAGGAAAATAAAATAACATTTCCATATATATATATATATATATATATATATATATATATATATATATATATATATATATATATATATTAAGTAAATTGGTTTAAAATAGCATATGTTGTCTGTATTTGAAACTGATAAAAGCAAAGTGTAAAAATCATTGAGCTAATGTAAGAAATCTGAAAAAATGGTATAAACGAAAGTAATATTAAATTAAAGAAAATGAGCCTAATCCAATAAGACCCTTTTTTCTTCATTATAAAGAGAAACAACAAAGTATTCTGCTTATTTATACTAAATATAAAACTTTCTATTTTACGTTCGTGTTATTATTTGTAGCATTATAGTTGGAAAGAAAGGTCATATCCCATTAATTCCCCTTTAATACTTAAATTTCAGTAATGTATTTTAAACAAAGTAGTCTTGTTCTTAAGAGGCAATCATTCACCAAAGCCTGTTAACAATTGATATGATATATTGCAAGTTTTGCAAATTGAACACTACAGTTATTTTGAATAAAATTATAACTTCGAATTGCACTCCAATAAAAAATAGATAATCACACTTTAACAAAGTATGAAAGTTTTAAAAAGATGAGCATCGTAACTTGATATATTATAATTAAGAACTATTCATTTTTGAAATAAGATTTGAACAAAGAAAAGCAACCATATTTCAGTATATTATTTATTTATATTAATTAATAGCATTTACCAAAGAAAAAATATTATTTCTTTTAAAATAAAATATTATTTTATTTGTCAAAGTGCGTTTTCTAAAAAAACTGTAAAGTTCATTTCATAAAGCATTATAAAATATGTTAAACTAAGTCAAGAATAATCTTTAACATGTATGTCTTAAAATCTTTAATATAATATTTTATGTTTACTTGATATTGAAATAATATGGAATAAATATGGAGAATCAGTAGGCGTAACAAGAAATTAATTTTAGAATTAAAAGAAATGATTACAAGTACTTATATAATTTTAGTTAATGCAATATGCTCAATTTAAAATATGTAAGAATTTTCTATAGCCAATTTAACAAGAAAAAATTTCTATTTATCCTTACTACTTTCAGTATGTTGATCTATACTCTGTATTTAGCTTAAAAAGCTGATTTTCTAAAAAAGTAATTTTTTACAATAAAAGAATTAAATAACTTTGACAAAAATAATTTGGTTGTTTTAAAAACAATAACGAGCCTTTTATTGGTTGTCCATCATCTCAAAGATCATCATTGTAAAAAAATTGATACATTGCATTTGGTTAAATTTTTTATTATATTAGAATTTTATTAAACTCCTCATAAAAACAATAACATCTTAAGAGCGCTCAGTGAAATCCATAAAATGCAATATGAGTAATATTTTATGCCCTCATATCTGCATATCACAACTTCTTGAATTCAAACGTTACGTTTATTCCTTTTTTGATAAATAGCTTAGTAAAATATTAAAATACTTTAATAGTTTATCTAACCTTATTTTAATGTTGAAAATCCTGGCATAAAATGTAAGCAAAAAACAAATGATGTCACTAAATTTAACTTAATATGTTTAGTTCACACACTGACCCTTCTCTAGGAAACACCACAATTAATTATGGAGTTTTTTTCCTTAAATACATTTAATTCAAATTATAACCTATTCGTCAGTTAAAACGTAAATATTGTTATTTTTCTTCAGTTAACCTTTAAAAATGTTGTCACCAATCACATTTTTAGTAAAAAATACATTCATATAACACAACTTTTAACGGAATCGTAGGAAAATCTACACATTTTCTTATTCCAGAGTCGGAAAAACGTGTTGAAACCCCGTAAACGCGACGATACACCAACGTTTTCTTGATCTCGTACGCGCGATACTGAACTGCTATCCTGGACCGCTGTGGATGCCAAAGGGACACTAGCGAGTTCCTTAAAGAACCGCTAGGAGCGCCAGGAGTAACACCAAAAATCGTTATTGTACGCGCAGGAATCTTAGTGCTGGGTGTTGCAAATTTATTGCCTAAAGAGTGCCAATTGATTATAATCGACGACGTATGGTTGAGTTGTCTGTGGTATGAGCAGTTTGTTGGTATTTTTGTTTTGATTTTTGCCGCTTTCCGATTGTAAATAAACAGATTGAATGACTTTTATTTAATACAAATTATCTTTGTGAATGTAGAAAATCTGGCAGTTATAATATGCAAAAAAAAATTAAAATAAACTCTGACTTCAAATTTTGAGTTAAATTTGCACAATTAATTTTCACATTTTTTTTGGCATTTTGCTTCGATCTCTAACTGTTAAGGTTGGTAAATCAGAAATTGTAATAATAAATGGGCTTTAATTTAGTGGTGGATACATAAAGCTGCGGGTTTCATTTCGCTGATATTACTTAAATGGAAAAGGGTTGATTGATTGAATTATATAGAAGGCTAGGATTGAGAAGCCTTCACCCTGCAGTCTAAAAACCTATCAGTTTTATCTGTTCTGTGTAAACAGGTTGGTTGAATCAAGTTTAGGAGCCTGGTCATTAATATGTCCTCTGGATATTAGATTTCAGGATGATCGATCCCTGGTCTCCCCAATACATTAGAGCGTTATATTCGAAGATGATGTATGGATATATTTCGTCCTTTTGTTGGTTCTTCATTATAGATGACCATTGTGTACAGATGTTTCCTTAAGCTACAGTGACCGGTTATTAGTCCTGTCACCAGCTTAATCTGTTGCGAACTTGAACGCAGGATTTCGCGACTTAGCTTTCTGGATAGTTTACTCAGTAATATATAGCTGTGTCTAAGGCCAGTAATTCCAGTGAATCTGATTTCGATGGTTTATTCACCAAGATATCCTCGTACAAATTACAGCCTTAGTAATACCAAATACCCGTCCAGTAAATGTGTTCATAGATCCTTGACTTGCAATTTTTTTTGGTTTTATATTGTCTGGGACACCTTTGTGTTCTGTACCCATTCTAGAGAACCCTCATCGTGTTTTGCCAGGGAGATATGATTTTGAAGACAGTCCTAGACTTGTTTAGATTTGATCTGATTGACGGAGATTAGAACAGCCCCGCCCCTTTAAGGCACAATAAATATATAATTTTCAATATGACCTTAATTTATATAACATTGGGGATCATACCCAGTGTAATAATTATCGGTACTAAATAAATCTGAAGAAGTAGATACGTACGTTGCTGAGGTTGCATGAAAACTAATTCGTGGTTTGTGTGATACCCCAAGTACAGCCAGACGTCATTTCAGGGTCATTTCAAGATCAAATTGGCAAAAGTCTACCAAATAGATCTGTTAAAGAGGAAATATAGACTTTTAGAACCGCTGAATTTGAACTCGTAATTTGTTTAACACCTCAATTTTAACCTGAGGCATTTCAAAATCATTTCAAGGTTAAATTTAAAAAATCCACTAAATAAATCTGTAAAAAAGAGAACACACGCACAGCTAGATGGATATCCATTACACAGCAGAGAGGCAAGCGGATCGAGTTTTTGAGCCAAATCTCAAGCTCCCAAAACTACGTTCCCCATGCAAGCACGTAAACGGAGCGAAACTCAAGCTTCTAAAACCACATACCCTTCACACAGCTAGAACGATATCAGTAGCATAACAGCAAGGCTAGCGAAGCGAGTTTTTATAAGTGTATAACACAAACCCCAACAACCTCTCATACATGCTGTGCCTGAGGTATTTAATTTTCGGAGGGCTTGGATTTTATTTCATACACTCATAAAGCTTTGTTTTTATCCTCTGTCTGCTGCGTAAGGGGGATTGATCTCATTGCGCGTGGGCTATGTGGTTATGAGAGCTTGTATTTTGGTCCGGTCGCCTGTTTTCGGTATAGTGGCAATCAGTCTAACTGCAAGTAGAGTGTATGGTTTTGGCAGCGTCAATTTCGCCTTAAAAACTTGATCCGCTCTCCTGTCTGCTGTGTAATGGATATCAATCTAGTTGTGCGTGGAATATCTAAGTTTGTGAGCTTGGGTTTTAGATTACTTTTCATAATAACTAACTCCGTTTGCATATCTGCTGTGTAACGAACATCAATCTGGCTGTGAGTGAGATACAAGATTTTGGGAGCTTGAGTTTCAACTTAAAAACTTGATCCCTTTGCCTGTCTGCTATGTAACAGATATTAATCTAGCTGCGCATGGGTTCTCTTCTTTTACAGATCTATTTAGTAGATTTTGCTCAATTTGATCTTAAAATGACACTGAGATGACCTCTGGCTGACTTGCGGGATTAAAAAAAGTACGAATTTGACTTTAGTGGCTCCAAAAACCCACATATTTTCGTTTTCAGATTTATTTAGTGTATTTTTCTCAGTTTGACCTAGAAATGACCCTGAAATGGCCTCGGGCTGACCTTGGGGGATTAAACAAACTACGAATTCTGATTCAGCGGCCCCAAAAACCTATATTTTTTTTCATATTTATTAAGTGGATTTTTTTCAATTTGACCTTTATAGACCTCTAGTCAACCTTAGGGGACTAAATAAACCACAAATATGGATTCAGCGACCTCAAAAACGTACAAATCCACTTTCATTTAGTTAGTGAATTTTAATCCATTTGACCTTAAAATGGCCTTAAACCTGACGTGATAGAAATTAGTGGACCTCAGATTTGGATTCAGGGCGTCTAATTACATAAAAATAAAGTGGTCTGGTCAAATTGGCATTCTTTTTGTAAAATTGTCTTATTTTAGCAAGTATTTATTGTTTAATGAACTTTTACCGCATCTTTTCCTATTTCATTTCAAATTAAAGGATAAATATAAAGTACCAAAATATTATTTCACTAATAGAAGTATTTGTGACCTTCTTAGAATAGTCAAATTTCAAAAATATCGATGGCGCTAAAAAAGATTTCTCCCAAACAATAAAACAACATTGTTTCGATTTTCTTGGCAATTTCTTTGAACTTCAACGCATTTGCACCACCTAGCTTGTAACGACTTTATTTTATAAGAAAACAATGACTCTTTTTGCCTTTCTAAATAGGCGTCAATATTCTCTATGAATAGGTTATCGTCTGCAAAGTGACGTCATCTACTTTCATTTAAAATATTTGAATAAAAATAAGTCAGAAGACGGACGGAATCTGGACAATAGGAAGAGTGGTACTGCTCAAAAAATTACACTCATGCAGGATGAGTTGCACTTTTAGTGAAACAGAGGGGCATTCTTGTGAAAAAACTTGAACATGTTGATCAATAGTGATTGTTTCTGTGTACCAGAATATAGCTGGCATTCTTGCAGTATCCTTGGCGATAAATTTAACAGAAATAACTTCTGCGTGAAAAATAATGGCCATGGCCATAAGTTTTCTGTTGAAGATAGATCTATTCCGATTTTGAATACCCAAACAGTTTTTGTTCGGATGTCGATAATCTTGGAGCCTACCTTCCTAAGACTTTACTTATACCTGATTCAGCTCTAGAAGGCATTTGAAAACGACAATCTTTGATAACCATTGGTTAAACTTTTTTGAATATATCAGGATTGGTTGAGCCTGCGGGCCTTGCACTTCTTTGGTCATATTCGGTGGATTTATGACCTCCTCTAAACAGATTTGACCAACATATTAATTTTAAATATGGTAGAGGCTCCTTCCTTGTACGATAGTCATTCATTCGTTAATATTTTAAGGCAATTACCGTTGTTCAAAATTTGGTGTAAATGTATTATTATAATTCACACAACTAATTTTTATTGCACAAGTAGTTGTAAAACACAAAATAATTAACAAATTAAAATAAAATTTGACAAACAAGCAGAAAAGAGTTATTACTGACGGAAGTTACCAGGCAACGTGAGTTGTCCTCATCCTATTTTTTTAATATTCCTCATAGTTCAGTACAGAAATGGCTTTAAATAGTATAAAATATCATAGTGGGCCGGGAGTTAGTTTGTTTCGTTCTGTTTGAATTTGAGCATCTACTAACGACAAACACATTGACAAAATCAAAAATCTTCTATAAGAAAGTTAACCCAAGAGGAGAACATATCTTTTAAGAGTTCATAATAGTATGACTGATATTTTCAGTATCAAATATATCGCCGCACGATTGGTTTCGAAAGATCTCAATTTTGACCAAAAACAGCATCGAAAGTGGTCGCAAAAGGCATGATTTCTCAAACATCTATGAACCCCACCCGCATAAAATGCATTCTAGCATGCAAACAAGCCAACAGCCCTCCAAATGCTACCTCAAAAACGAGCCGAAACCCAAAAAAGGCGTCAAGTTTACTCAAAAATCATTCTTATATATTTGCCAAAAAGATAAATATTTGTGAAAGAACAATTCACGGACTCTGAATCACTATAATGCACAACCACCCAAAGCCATCGTTGTTCAAGAGTTTTTGTCCAAAGAGTTAATCCATTAACCATCCAACGTACTTCCCTGAGATAATACAGTGTGACTTTTTTGTGTTATCAAAGCTAAAATTATCACTTCGAGAGAGACGCTTTGAGTCAACTCATACTATAAAAGAAAATTCTCTCAAGGAACTGGGGGCCATACTTCAATCAGCCTGTGAACAATATGTGGAGGATTAGATCAAGCGTCTTTCGTTTCAAATTCCACTCCAAGAAGCCAATACTTGTCACGTGACCGCTGTGACGTCACACGTTCTTAAACACTGGTAAAATAATAATATATAATAATATAATCATTTTGTGTAAGTTTTGATGACATTCTTCTTATATTAATAATTATTGTTTATTAAAGATGAAAACTGGAATTTTTAGGTTATAAATAAAATAGTCACAGTTGGGTAATAATGTTTTGCACTTGTTTTATTTTAGTTACCGAATGATATTAAAAACTACACAGTATATCATTTGATGGGCTCGGTATCGCAGAACCCAATGAAAGCAAGTTGTTTGCCAGCGAAGTTTGGATATCAACCCGAGAGAAAAAGACGAACAGAAAATATAACCACTCGATCATTAGCAGTCAAAAGGTAAATATTTGAAACAATAGCGGAATGTGAAAAAGAAATAGAACAAGCTTACTCTACACAAAATATTTCCATGGCTGAGGTTCAACCGGATCCAAGGTTAAGTAAACAATATACTTATACCAGGTTGATTATAAATACAGTAGTATATTTATTTGTTGCAGAACAAAAAACAGTGTACATAGAGTAGTAGAAAGAAATATTTTATAAACTTGGTAATTTAAGTTAGAACTTACATTTACAATAAACTGTGAAATACTTATAAAGCAAAATTTTCTTTTCAGATTTAATTCAACTAGTAGTGTGTAAACCAATAACAGATAAATCAATACAAGTAAAAGCCCAGAGATTAAAACAATTCGTTAAAAAAAAACGACCAAAAATTACCTCAAAATCATAGTATTTTTTTAAATATTTAGTTAAATGTTTGAGCTTATAAATACTTATGATTACTATTATGTGTTCATTATCGGTTACAGAAATAATAATTGTTTGTATATGACTTACATGGAATGGAATGGAATTTCTAAATTCTGCAGAAAGGTTTGTTAAGAAGAAATTGGCCACCGTAAAACAACCAATACTCGGCAAATTCGTATTTGCCTTAATAAATCGACTTTTTTCCATCGAGGATATAGTTTTAAGTTTTCGAAGAAATTGCACGGAAATCACTATAAAATAATATCAACCAAACAACTTACCCTTTGACAGCGATGATGTTTGCGAACAAGTGACGTAATGCACTTTGATTGATGTTCGTTGTCTTTTGATTAGAGAGTGATTTAATTACATTTTGATTATTAAATAATAATTGAATTCCTTAAAAATAAAGAAAAATATATTTTTTTTAAGATTAATATTATCGAAACTACGGTTTCGCGCAAAATTATGTTTTTATTTGAATATAGTCAGCATCCATATTATAATTTTTTTTTGATCAGTTCTTAACAAAGACAATTTATTATGTTTATCATAATTACTTAATATTCTATAGATTTTAATTATTATCCTATAAAATTTAGAGAAATGTATGTTAAGTGGGAGTTTAAAAATGAAAAAAAAATGTATTTTTTACTTGAAAGAAGGCGAATTATATATTTTTCTTAATTTACAACATTTTAATATTTTTGGAAAGAAACAAGACTGGTTTCAGACAAATCCATGCTAGCTAACCATCTATAATATTTGGTTTCTCTCTATGAGTAAATTTTTGTCTTTGCGGAAATTCATTAACTTTGTTTGTTAAATACATTTTGCTTTCGCAGCTTGACAAAGTTCAACACACAACTCGATTTTGAAATACCTGTAAATGCCCAAACTTACCTATTTTTTAGACGTATTTTTGGTTTTCTTTAATATTTCTTTTACGCTATTTAACCAATAATTATAATTTATATTTATTTCAACTAATTACCTGTTTTCGTAATGGTTATTTTAACATTCTCTATCATTTTACTTTTATTTTAGGATTAACAATTTAAATAAACATTTAATTTGGTAATAATTTTAATAGTATTTACCAACCAACAACAAAATGTATATATAACAGAATTTATCGTTTAAATTATATAGAGTTCACTCTAGAAATAAATGTAATTATTGGGTCAAAGCGTTAATATAAATTGAGGCTTTTGAATGCGTAAATTTATGCAGGACTGTTATTTATAAATAAATATTTTCTGTATAAAAATTGAATAGAGACCAGAAAACATATTGCCATTAAGTTTAAATGTAGAAAAGCCGCAACGTATAAAGAAATAAGGGTCGTCCGTGTAATTTTAAAATAAAAGAAGAAAATAATCGGCTGTCTGGACCGACTGGTGACAAATTTTACTCTCGTATTAAAAAGTGTGGAGAACTTCAATGTAATAAAGAAACTTCGGGACCGAAAACTGACAACAGCGCTATTTCGTCGACACATGGGGTTCGTCAGTTCATCGCATCCGGTATAATTCATTATGTGGCATCTGTGCCCTATCAACTTTTCTTAAAATCTAAAAATAGCAGACAAAACGCGAATAGCGACGTCTCGACGGATCACTCAATAACACACTTATTCGGACTCGGAGTTTCTCCACTGTCTTGGAGTTCTCCGCACTTTTTAATACGAGATTCCAATTTACTAACAATCTGACCGCACAGCCAAGAATTTTCTTTTATTTTAAAATTACTCTGAAAACACTTATCTCTTTTTATGTTTTCGTTGGCTTAAAAAACACGCAGCACACTCTTAGGGAGATCGTGGGTGCATCATCTGCTTAAAATGCCAAAGCAAGCGGTTAGTTTGGTTGTTGATGCCGAATGATGCGACCTCTCTCCTTTTGTAGCATGCCGCGTGTACCGAGTTTTGATTTATTTCTATTTTTATTATATCTTCGCGCATTCACAACAGTGTTAATTTGTCTTGCTCTTGTGTTATTAAATGATCCGTCAAAATGTCGCTATTCGTGTTTTGTCTGTTATTTTTTAATTTTAAGAATAGTTGATAGGGCCAGAATCAGGCGCGGATCCAAGGGGGGGGCGGTGGGGGCGATCGCCCCCCCCCAAGAGCTTTGAGTTTAGAAAAATGGACCCGATTTTTCCTCTTATACTATAGTTTATTCAAGAACTAGGGAGAGTAATAAATCATTTTTTATCCGTTTTCTCTTCGCAAACTACCTGTGTTCTTTGGTCCGGTGTTTTTAGCAAAATTTGTTAGACCCATATATTTTTCATAGGAATGTGTTAGAAATTTTATAATCAAAAATACCGATCTATAATAATAGACTAAAACGTAGGATTATTCTCTCATAAATTCTAAGTTATAATTTAAATACTTACAAAATACCCATTGTCAAAAATACAAAAAGTTAACCGTATATAAAAAAATAAATTCGTCCATATAATAATAAAATATTTTTGGGGCTATCGGTCATTTTATTATTAATTAAAAACATTTTTAGGGTATTTGACGTTTCAGTTTATTTATTTCTTAAACCATCTGCAGAACTACAATTAAACACTAAAAAGGGATTCAAATGTAATTTTTTTATGTTGTAATTAAAATTAGACCTACTTATTATTATTTCTATTGTACTGATATCTTAATTTAATTTACTTTTATATATGGAAATACGATAGCCTCAAAAAAATAAGATAAACATGTTAATTCTACACGCTTAAGAAAAAGACACAATCACAATAATAAAATAATAAAAAACTTACGGCTAATTAGAATTAAATATATATAAAATTAAAGAGTGGGACACACTAAAATAAAAATATATAAAAAAATAAAAAAAAACGTATAAACAACATTAAACAATAAAATACAACAAAAACAAAAATTTAAATAATAAATTGTATTTACACTACTAAACATTACGTATCTAATTCCTAATCAAAGTCAGTGAAACTATCTTCGCTAAAATTAATAATAATTGGTTCCTCTATCTCACCGATTATGAGATCGAGTTCTCACATTTTGTTTTATTCTTTTATTATAGGGATTTTTCCCAATTTTCCGCAGTAACTTTATTTAAAAAAATCTTTCAAAACTCTACCTTTTACTTAAGAGAGATATTTACGTCTCCAACGGACAGTTTCCGGACGATTTATAAGAACAGATTTTTTATCTGGTTTTTCCCAGCAAAAAATAAGTTCTCTGAGCAATTTCCAGAGATCAGTTCTTTTAATTTCAGGTAAATCGCAATCTTCAATGATTTCAGTTAGAATTTTGTAGATGGTTGGGATCTGCTTCTCATAATAAAATGTATATACAACCTCTTTAATTGCAGTTTTCATCTCTTCTTCCAACGAGGTTTTTCGTTTGCCTGTGATCGAATGTGGCTTGGGAGTACAAACAATTCCAGTCGTTTTTTTCTCCTTCAGTATTCGGTATATAGTAGATTTGCCAACTCCTGTCATGTTGGAATATATCTGAACATAGCTTTTAACATTATTATCTAGATATTGATATCTGAAGGCATCATAAACATTCATAGTAATAAGTTTTTCGTTGAGGAAAAAATGCCCTGGTTTAACGATTTTGGAATAAATATAGAGGTGAAAGCCATATCTTTTGGGTATCTCACTAATCTCAAATAATATATAAAAACAAGCGCAAACAAGATAAATCACTAAAAAAACTGTAAGTTGTACTTTGCTCACTGACAGAAATTAAATTAAACTATCGGAAATTCTATGTTGCAGTAAATTTATAAAATATATTTAAATATAATGAAATATAATTAGATTTACGGCAGTTCTCAGTTACCTGCGGCACTGGAGCAGGCACGTTAGAGGTTTCGGTAACAGTTTGATTACTCTCTCTAGTTCTTGAATAGAGTATAGGAGTCTGTATGCTTGCGATCGCCCCCCCCCCTCCCAAAAGCTTTGAGTTCAGGAAAATAGAATCCATTCTGTCTTTTATATTAGGAATGAGTATGCTGCTTGCACCCCCCCCCCCCGTTGACAACTTGCTTTTCTTGCCATACTGTACTTTTGTGATATCACCGCCCCCTCCAAAGAGAGAGGCTGGATCCGCCCCTGGCCAGAATGCTAAATGATGGATTTTACTCGACGCGATGGCCTTATGAGTCCCAGATAAGGACTAAATAAAGATGTCGCCACCTAATGGTCGAAACTTGTATGGAGAAAGAACCAGAGTGGAATTCGCAGAGAATATACATTCTATCCCATTTCTTGACAGTCATAAGGAGGATAAAATAACTTTTATAAATACATGGACCGTGAAATTGTTTATATTTTTAATAATTTCCTACCGCTCCGGAGAATATTCAGATGTTCGTTTGAACTGTTTAAGATAATAGCTCGGCATCAAATTTCTGCGGCTAATATTCTGCCGATATTTTATGATATGGGAATTTTAAGTAGACAGTTGTGTCCTTCACATTTTACTCACGGTTCGTTACAGCTCCACTGATGAGACACTAGGTGATCGAAACTAGTATGGAAATATAGAGAGAACCAGAGTGGAATTCACAGAGAATATACATTCTATTCCATTTCTTGACGGCCAGAAGAAGGATAAAATAACTTTTCTAAATACATGGACCGTGAAATTGTTTATATTTTTAATAATATCCTACCGTTCCGGAGAATATTCAGATGTTTGTTTGAACTGTTTAAGATAATAGCTCGGCATCAAATTTCTGCGGCTAATATTCTGCCGATATTTTATGATATGGGGATTTTAAGTAGACAGTTGTTTCCTTCACATTTTACTCACGGTTTGTTACAGCTCCACTGATGAGACACTAGGTGATCGAAACTAGTATGGAAATATAGATAGGACCAGAGTGGAATTCGCAGAGAATATACTGTCTGTTCCATTTCTTAATGGTCATAAGGAGAATAAAATAACTTTTCCCAATACATTCACCGTGAAATTCTTTATATTTTTAATAATTTCCTACCACTCCGGGATATATTCATGTGTTCATTTATACTGTTTAAGCTAATAGTAGGACATTAAGTTTCTGCAGGTTATATACTGCCGATATTTTATGATATGGGGATTTTAAGTAGACAGCGTTTTACTCTCGATTCATTACAGCTCCACTGATGAGACCATTAGGTGGTCTAAACTAGTATGCATAGAGAACCAGAGTGGAATTCGCAGATAATATACTGTCTGTACCATTTTTTATAGATCATAGGAAGAATAAAATAACTTTTCGAAATACATAGACTGTGAAATTAATAATATTTTTAATAATTTCCTACCGTTCCAGGGTATATTCAGATGTTCATTTACATTATGTAAGATAACAGTCCGGCAATAAATTTCTTCGGGTAATATATTGCCGATATTTTATGATAGGGGGATTTTAAGTAGACAGTTGTTTTCTGTGCATTTTACTCTCGGTTCATTACAGCTCCACTGATGAGATCATTAGGTGGTCGAAACTAGTATGGAGAGAGATCCAGAGTGGAATTCGCAGAGATTATAGTGTCCGTCCCATTATTTTTAAAATAACTTTTCCAAATACATAGACCGTGAAATTGTTTATATTTTTAGTAATTTCCTACCGCTCCGGGGTATATTCAGATATTCGTTTGTACTGTTTCAGATAACAGTCCGGCATCAACTTTCTGCAGTAATTTTCTGCCGATATTTTATGATATGGAGATTTTAAATAGACAGTTGTTTTCTGTTCATTTTACTCTCGGTTCGTTACAGCTCCACTGATGAGACCATTTACTTACTTACTTACTTACTTACTTACTTACTTACTCCGTGGCGTTACAACCCCGTATGGGTTTTAGCCGACTTGACAATATGCCTCCATTCGTTTTTGTCCTTTGCTAGCTCCATCCAGTTCTCTACATCCATAGCTTTAATGTCTCCTGCTATATTATCCCGCCACCGGAGCCGGGGTCGTCCAAGTGGTCTTTTTCCAGTTGGGGTTTCTTCCCACACCAGTCTCACTATTTTTTCGTTAGAGTGTCTTATGAGGTGGCCTGTCCACTGGAGTCTTCTAGACTTTATTTCTTTTACTATGTTGGCGTCTGCGTATAACTCTTCTAACTCTTTGTTTGTTCTTATTCTATATTGTCCCGTTGCCCCATCCAGTAACGGGCCAAAGATTTTCCTTAGGATTTTTCTGGCCCAAATTCGCAGTCGCTCTTCGTTTGCCTTTGTTATTGTCCAAGTTTTGCTGCCGTACATCACTACTGATCTTATAACTGTTTTATATAGATTTATCTTTGTTCGTCTTGTTAGTTGATTCGATTTTATCAGGTCTCGAAGGGCGTAGCTACATCTGTTCCCAGCTTGGATCCTATTGTTTATTTCTTGTGATCCGTTATTATCTTCAGTTATTGTTGTTCCAAGATACTTAAATTCTCTGACGCGCTCAAAGTTGTAGTCGTCGATGGTGATGTTCTGTCCAATTCTGTCTCTGTTTCGAATATTGCGGCTCGTGTACATATATTTAGTTTTGTTTTCATTTATTTGTAGCCCCATCTTCTCTGCTTCCTTCTCGAACCTGATAAAAGTTTCCTTCATTTTTATTATTGTGTTTTCTATTAGATCTACATCGTCTGCAAATGCCAGCAGTAAGTTTGGTCCTTCTCGATGGAATATGGAAGTCGGTGTATCAATTCTTGCATTTCTGATTATGTGTTCTAAAGCTACGTTGAAGAGTTGTGGTGAGAGTGCATCTCCCTGCTTCAGTCCATTGTTAATCTCAAATGTCTCCGAGTACTGTTGCCCAACTCTTACCTTACATCGTAGTCCTTCCATACTCATCCGTATCAAGTTGACTAGTTTTTTAGGAAAGCCAAGTTCTTGCATCGCTGTCCACAGTCTCATCCGGCATACTCTATCGAAAGCCTGTTTAAAGTCTATGAACATCTGATGAAGCTCTCGATCGAACTCCCAGCATTTTTCCATTATTTGTTTTATAGTGACTATTTGGTCAACAGTAGATCGGCCGGGTCTGAATCCGCATTGATACTCTCCAATGATTTCTTCTGTGTACGATTTGGTTCTTTCTAACAGAATGTTTGCTAGGATTTTGTAGGTAGTATTAAGGAGTGTTATTCCTCGGTAGTTGTTACATTGCTTTTTGTTACCTTTTTTGTATATTGGTACGATAACACCTTCTTTCCATTCGTCTGGCATTGTTTCTTCCTGCCAAATACCTTGAATTAGCTTGTATATAGATCTGTATAGTGCTTCCCCTCCGTGCTTCAGACACTCTGCGGGTATACCATCGCTGCCTGGGACTTTATTATTTTTAAGAGAGATGAGACCATTAGGTGGTCGAAACTAGTATGGAGAGAGAACCAGAGTGGAATTCGCAAAGAATATACTGTCTGTCCCATTTCTTAACTGTCATAAGGAGAATAAAATAACTTTTCGAAATGTATAGACCATGAAATTGTTTATATTTTTAATATATATATATATATATATATATATATATATATATATATATATATATATATATATATATATATATATATATATATATATATATATATATTTGATATAAGAAATAAGAAGGATATATAAATATGTGATGCTAGACGCATTAAATATTTTGAAATCTTTTTGACATACCAGATAAAATGTATATATATATATATATATATATATATATATATATATATATATATATATATATATATATATAGACAGATATCAAATCCACATCACGTTACAATTTGAAATGAGATACTGGTAATTGTTTTTCATAATTTAGAAAACCTCCAAAAATTCTTGGCTCGAATTCTTAAAATAGGTAAAACTGTCATACAACGAAGTTGTTATTATATAGTGTAACTTATTTCATATTCTGTAGATAAAAGAGTTTTATATAAAATATTTTAAAGAAATGTTTCGACTTGGATCAAATCTAGGTTACAAGCACAGAGTTTGTGTGAGTGATTATTAAAACCATTTATTTTTACATTTAAATAGTAAATATTTAAATTAAAATAAAATAGGAAAAATAGACATAAAAAATTATAGCCACAAAGTAACAATTATTTTTTGTTATTTTTTATACACAGAATTTTAACTAAGACAAAAAAAAGTCGAGAGTTAGAAGCGGCAACATGCCACACCCTTATAAATAACTTATGTGTTATGTGCTGCTCCCAATCCGTATTATTTCTCTATAAGCTTCTGAACGCGAGAGGTGATTGCCCATTTCTGTTAGAGCAATCATTTCAGGTTCCCCGTGTTGGTGCCAGGCATCCACCAGCTTTCACCACCACCCTTACTAGGTCAAACATTATATTTCAATGTCTCATCTACAAAATGTGCAACAATTTTCATCGTATTTCTACACTATGCGACATGCACTTTGACGGTTTACCAACTATTGTGAAACATCTGCGCGAGGTGTCTGGGTATCCTTTGTAGCTTGCTACTTTGCTATGTACATGGATAGTTTATGAGAATATTGTATGACTACAGCTTGTAAATCCGATATTCTAGTGGATGGTGAATTGACTGTAAATGGGTTTTTAGTTTCAGCTTTAATTTTAGACTAAAACAGCTTTAGATAATTTATTTACTTTATTAGTTTATTTATTTTATCCTATTAGCTTGTTTATATACGTTTTAATTTCCTGTAAGGACGCCATTGCCTTGTTGGAAATAAATAACCATTTATTTATTTATTTAGCTAAAAAACTGGTGTTTATATAATTACGCGACTGCTGAATTCGAATTTGAACAGCAATTTTAAAGTTTCCAAAATTTTATAAAACTCTGGCAATAAGGTTTCAAATTGAAATTCTCACCTCTTTACTGTTCAAAGAATTCCTTTCTCACTGCCAAAGTTAATGAAAAATAAACTTGTTTAAAGAGAACTCTTAAAAATTAATCAAAAAAATTGACAAAACCAAAAAAATAAATGTATATCATTTATTACATCAAACATGTAAATGGGACAAAAAGGATTTCAAAACTTGTCAAATTAAATAGAAACAAAAGATATTAACAAGTACGTTGTCTCAAACAAAAGTTTTTATGAAAAAACTCATCCACAGTATACAGGTTGTCTCACAGTGTCCGTTCAATAAGATATCTTAGGAAGAAATCCGATTTGAATCCTGCAAATATATATAATTGGGATGTCGATGATACTCTCTTTAGATAAAGTAACAACGAGCTTGTACGACTTGTGGTTATACCAGAAGTAGTCCAAAACTTATTTTAAATGGATCACCTTGAACGTTATATTTGTTTTGTATTCCTTTCTTCATCTCCGATAACTCTTCTATTTTTTCCAAATTTTGACCTTTAACAGCATTACTTCCCGAGATATTCTAATAGGCGGTCTCTGTGAGACACCTTGTATATATAGGTTCTTTTTTGATGAATAGGCCCATAGAATTTTCTGAATTCTATTTAAGGCTAGAAAACGAAATGTGTTCGACTTTTAAGCTAATTATTGACCTTGTATGTCCCTGAGGTTGATTAAAAGGAGAGTGAAATATGTATTCCGTATTTTTCAACGTTGCAGATTTTTAATTCCAAAAAAAAATAAAGGTTCTATGACCAATATTCGCCCAGATAATCCAAAATTTTCCGGCGAAACGAATTGAAGCATCAGAGTTTCGTTTTTGCCAGCGCGCTGCCGGCATCTCCCACCACTGCACCCACACTGACTCTCCGAAAAGCTGAAACTTAAAACTATTGTCTCATCATCAATCTTCAAATAATCGAGTTGAAAACTTCTGCATACAATACTTGAACAGTCGCCGCCGAAACAGGGGGGTCGGTCACTGACCCCACCGTATTTTTTTTGCTATCATTTTTTAAGTTGTAAAAATTTTTAAATATCGTCTTATGACTTTTATATACAATGTTTTAGAAATATATTCATGCTAAAATTAACATCATCAGAACTATTGGTGATTGATGAGGAATTTCTTTTATTCCATGGAAGATGTAAATTTCGATTATCGTTTCCGACAAAACCTGGAAAATATGGCATTAAAGCTAATGTTATTTGAGATGCAGAAAATTATGCTGGCTCGCTGCAGAGCTATATTGGGGAAAAGTTCCCAATCAACCTAAAGACTATAATAACGGTCCTGAAGTTGTAAAACGCCTCGTCATTTCAGCTAAATTAGAAAACAGTGGTCGTAATATAACCATGGACAGAAAATTTACTTTGCGTCCGACAACCTTCGAATTACTAGAAAATAAACTTACAGTAGTTGGCACTATCAAGAGTAACGAAAAAGACGTTTCACAAGAAATGAGACAGCCTGCCCTAAAAAAGGCACCACCCGGTACTGTTTGTTTTGTTTTTAGAGAAAACGAGACATTATTAAGTTATATTCCAAAAAAAAATGTTTCTGTCTTTTCCTCACAGCATCATGACATGAAAACTGAGAATAATAAACCAGAAATGTCAGGGCATACAATTGCCGACATAGAACTCGGAGATGGCAGATGGTGATTTTTTTTTTCAATCTAATTGATATATTTGCTTATAATTCCTACATAATATTTTTAAAATCTAACGAGAAGTGCGCACTTCATAATCCTTAAAGCAAATAGAGACAAAAAGTCTTTCTGAAACAACTACGAATAAGCAGATATACCATCAGTCTCCGTCGAAGAATTAAGATAGGCAGCTGTGAAACTAAAAGACAGAAGGCTCCAGCTCCGGACAACATACCGGCAGAGGTAGTCAAAGCGATGGCTGAGAAATATTCGCAGAAATATCTTGAACTTGAATCAAATACTGAGGTTAAGCGAATATCCGAAAAAATGGAAGACAGTACGGCTGATCTTGATAGAAAAAGAGAGAAAGCCAGGACAACAAGTAAAGAAATATCGACCCATCTGCCTAATCAACGTTGCCGGAAAATTATTGGAACACATAATACTCGGTAGATTAAGAGAAGAAATAGAGAAAATAGGCGGCCTGTCCGATGAACAGGATGGTTTTCGAGAAGAGAGATCAACAACAAGTGCACTCAGAAGGGTGTGTGAAGTAGTAGAGGAGACCAGAGAGATACCACGAGGAAGAAGGAAGTTATGCACCTTAATAACCGTAAATGTGGAAAACGCCTTCAATACAGCGCCTTGGTCTGGAATACTTGAAGATCTTAAAAGAAGAAAGATTGCTCCCTATTTGTTTAATATAATTGCTTGCTATTTTGAAGACCGATCGGTAATAATAGGAGAAAGGGAGAAAATGGGGGGGGGGTATTGTGGAGTCCCGCAGGGATCAGTCATTAGGCCCACTCTGTGGAACGTCTACTTCGATGGAATACTAAACCTACCTATCCCAGACGGAGTAACGATGATAGGATACGCAGACGACCTTGGAATCCTAGTGTAAGTGAGAGGTGCAGAAAGAATGGAGGAAGTAGGAAACAAGGTCCTACAAGAGGTCAGGAGTTGGATGAATACCAAATAACTTAAATTGGCCCCACAAAAAACTGAAACAGTGATTCTGGTCGCTGGGAGGAAAACAAAGACGATAAGGGTGTCGGTGGAAGGTATAATACTGCAGAGCCAGGAATATCAAGTACCTGGGGATATATCTGGTTGGAAATATGACCATGGGTACGCATATACGTAAAACAGCAGAGAATGCAAATAAAGCAATGAATGGCATTAGTAGACTTATTCCTTGGGTGGGCGGACCACGAGAGGCAAGCAGGAGAATCCCTTGTTCTGTTGTGGAATCCATTAGGTTGTCTATATGCATAGCAACGTGCTCTTGAAAGTACAAAGAAGAATGGCCATTAGAAAACAGCGGCATATAGAACGGCATCAACAAAGGCAATACTTGTAATCGCAAAGATCTCGCCAATTAACCTCCAATCAAAAAATAGAGCCCAAATAGAGAAGGGAAGAATGATAGTGAGAAATGCGGCACAGGAAACAATGACATCCTGGCAGGAAAAATGGAACAATAAAGACGGAACGGCTGAGTGGACGAAGAGACTTATACCAACAATTAAAATATGGACAGAAAGGAAACATGGTGAAGTTAATTTCTTTTTAACTCAAATACTCACCGGATATGGATACTTCCAAGCATGCTTAAAATTATTGAAAATCATGAGTGTCTTTACTGTGATGGAGTGGATACCGCAGAGCACACATTCTTGGAGTGCATAAGATGGTATAAATTAAGATGAAGCTTGGAGCCGAAAATAGGTAAACTAAATCACAATAATATTCCATATAAGATGCTAGAGTCCGAAGATAACTGGAAAGAGGTATGGAGGGTGGCTACACTGATTTTAACAGAAAAAAGAGCGACGGAAATGACAAGGATAGATGAAACAGGAAAACGAAATGTATATATCAACTACCAACAAACAGACCAAGACTTCCTGAAGTAATACCGTAAGGTTTTACAAGAAGTCTTATACTACTAAGATCCCCAGGGTGTGGTTTTAGTTGAGAGAACGGAGGCGCGAGTCCCACACAGTGCGTAAAAACCATTTCCTCATCCACAAAAGAAAAAACAATATGAAACGAACTATGTCGATTGAATATGGAAAACCGCTCAAAAACAAAAGGATTGCAAAGTAAACATATTGCAGCAATAAAAATATTAGGTTGTGAATGTAATCAAATCCTTCCACCGCAAGGGGAAGTATACGCAACGATTCTACTGATATTGCAACCCGCCAAGTTGTACAAAGGATTCCCAAAAAAGCAAGATGCGCTATTTGCCCCAGATCAGTTGACGGGAAGTACATGAAATCATGTTCAAAATGTATCACATATGTTTGCCCTAGACATACAGTGTCTCTGAAGTGAAAAATATTATTCGAAAATGTACTGAACGTATCATTAATTCGAACATGTGACTGATTTACTTGTTTCCTTATAATTTTATATATTTTTGATGCAGACTGTCCTCGTGTTGTGATATTTTCAATTGTAGTAAACAATGTATCATCTTAAAAAATATGTTTTACACTAATTTTTAATTTATTTGTAAAAGGTTTCCAACTACTTTCCCAAAATTATGGGATTAAACGCTGAGTCCCCACATCCAAGTTAGAAAATAGCTGGGGTCAGTCGCTGACCTTCCTGATCTATATTCCCCGGGTACACAAATACGTTCTCAGTGCGACTGTTAAGCAATGCCTTGCGATCCTTTATATTCTCGGCTTCTATTGGACGTAGGGACTATTTTTGTTTTTAAAATTTGCGCAAAAATATGAGCTATCACGTCCAGTCATCGGTGTTTCGATATAGGTATTATCAAAGTGGTGTTCTATTTATTTATAACGAAAAAATTAAATCTAACTTTGTTAATCAATTACAACAATTTAAAGTCAATTCTCCATTTCGTTCTCTTTTGATATTACTGGTATAAACCCCGAAATTTGATTTGCACATCCGCAGATTATCGTAGAACCTCCCTATCGCTGAGAATAAACAAATAAACACAACCCCACCAGTTCACTTTGCAAGAACTATTTGAATAGTTTTAATTGAAAATTTGCATGTTTATGAAATATATGCAATAAATTTTCCTATCGTTTATTAACAATTGAATAACAACCATTTTAACATTTTTTTTGCAATAATCAATGAACCAATAAGCCAGTTTTGATGTTCTTTTTTATTTTTTAGGTGTTTCTAAGCTGCGCAATTTTTGTTTCAATTTTTTTTTCTAAAATGCAATAGCTTTTTCTACAACTCATAAAAACTGTTTTTCTCACCTTAGTTTTGTAATAAAAAGTTATGTTCAGAAAAAGAATTAAGAAACCATGAATTTCCACCAAAATTCTCAACCTCCTCCTGCCGGCTCATATATAGAGACACTAAATTAAAAAAAAAATGTTCGGCTCGCCTAATAGACAGAGGGAAAGAGGTCAGTATTTTTTTTCCATAAGAGATACTTGAAAAGTTCGATGGGCAGTGCAATAGAAATTAAAAGAGAAGTACACCTATTATTTCAAAAGATATAGCAACTAAGATTAAACGTTTCACCCAATTATTCAGGGACTGAAACAGTAAATATTTAGTTTTAATTTCCACAATTAATCACCATTCAATTAAACACTGTCGACGCTTCTACTTTATTTATTTTATAAGGAGATTATATTTCATTCCTACCAAACAAGAAAAATGAAGAATTAGGAATATTCGCTTAACCCTATAAACTACAGAAACCATAAATTTAATCCACAAATATACCCACCATAAATTACTTTATTGAATCGCCTTTCTATAGAAAGGGCAAAAAACGCAATCACTGTCAATTTATCACTTTATATTACGAAGAAAATTACAGACGTAGCATGATATTACTTTATAAAAAGTACTTTTTAAAATATTAGAAAGGGTTTATTATTTGCTTTCCAGAATAAAAAAATTAATGATGCTTGGTTATAAATGAGTTTGTTATAAAATGATTATATTGGTCTAATAAATAACATCTGCAATTAAACAAATTCTAACATCAAGTTTGTGTTAAGAAAATGTTAAGTTAGAAAGCCATAGTTATCTTCTTCTTATTGCTGGGGCAATATTTTTTCAGGTCGAGGTGTGGATGACATGGTGAATTTCTTCTATGACATATGTAAGTTTACTCGTTACCTGATAAATTTCACTATCCAGAAAAAGACTGAACATAAAAAATATCAAATGAGTCTCATCAACATTATCAAACATTCTCCATTTTGCGTGCACAGTGTAGTGTTCTCTCGAGAGAACGACATTGAAAAGTTTTCTCTTCAAAATGTTAAAAATTCAATATGAATTTTTGTATGTCAATGTGAATCCGTTTTCTTATAACTTAAACGCTATCATAGAAAAGTAACTAATTTCATGACTTGTTTTGTCACTATATGAACTTATTCATTATTCCACATCCACACAACTGGAACTTTTGTCTAATAGGTTATTTCTTCACATGTTCCCCCGCAGTTAGTGCAATGGTAACTTACTTAACCACCAAAAAGCCGCTAACGGTCATTTTAACTCCACCATACAAGTTCAAAAACTGGAGTTTTAATGTTTTTTAAATGTTGATCACAAAATCAAGATTACCACCAGATGTACGATGTCCTTGATATTAGAATTTGTTGCTTATGTTCGTCAAAAAGAAGTAATCCAATAAAAATTTTAAGATGAGACACCAGGAAAATCACTACACTGCACCTATAATATGAAGTAAGTTACGTGATGCATGGGCATTAAAAAGAACCTCAGTAGGGTATGTATATATGTGTGTAGAGTTGGGGGTGTGTACACTGCGACCTGGTAAATCTATTGTGCCCCTGTCCAGTCGTAAGAATAACCTTATCGGCTAGAGCAGGTCCTTCAGTCCTATTTCCCTCAGGCATCCCATGATGTTGGACGGTTTCAAGGTGGGTAGCTCCCCTCCTTCGATTTGGTGTGCTCCCAAGAATCGCATACTTGGGTCCTCTAGAGCACTGTACTCTGCAAGGATATGAATAGAGGTTTCGTCCTTCTCCTCACAGAATTTGCACTCTTCTCTTTCTATCAGTTCGAGTTTCTTGAAGTGTCGCTTTAGATGGCAATGCCCCGTCAAAACCCCTGTTAAAACTCTGAGTTGATTTTTACTCAAGTTTATGCATTCTTTGAATCCCTGTTGGTCGTATTTCCCCAGAAGTATCTTCGCTTGTCTCAATCCTTGCTGCTCTGCCCAATAATTGGATCTCTTTCCTTCTTTTTCTATCTTTAGTTCATCCTGCATTACGCTGCAACTGATTCCACAGAAAGGCTCTGGCCCCAGAAAAGGTATCTCAGCCCCTTTCCTCGCGAGCTTATCTACTATTTTATTCTTCTCTATCACGGTATGTCCCGGTACCCACCCGAGAGTGACTTTATTATTCTTACTCAAATCATCTCCAAACTACCTTGGAACTCATAACTTGAGAGCTCACCGCACTGATGCGCACGTAACTAGTGGTCTATCTTTGACAGATGTAGGCATGCAATTGGCGCCAGCTAGCTTGTTCGATTTTCAAGACTTAAGGAATTTCAGGTTATTGGAAACTGCAAGTTCGAACGCTATTTTCCTTACGAGAGAACCCGAAATAAATATTCGGAACTAAGAGTATGTTATTTTTTAATTCTTCTTTATGTTCATCCGTGAAAATCTGTCGATTGTTTTATTAGCCTATTTTTGTAGATGGTGCTGATACGACCATGTTGCTTATCTCTTTGGTAGTAATTTTTTACAATATGATGCTAAACTGCAATAATTAATTTCCAAATCCGTATAGATTTGCTATAGAATTGATAACTTGATAGGTCAGCGCACTGATGACTGCTTGACTATCCGCCATGATGATAATCTCTTGGCCGTGGCCGTTTTTTTCCTTGTTAGATTGAATACACATCCTAATGGCTTCTGCTTGGAAAATGCTTGGTGACTTATCCAAGCTTTCGTAGTGTCTGGTGACTGGTTCATATTTCTTGCTGAGTTTTTCAATGGTGTTTCTGTCCCATTCGCTCTTACTGTTCAACTTTGTGCTGAAGTTTTTCTCAAAGTTGAATTTATTTTTTATTTCATCTTGGGGCATGTATCAGATTTGTAGATTACTGGATGAGAGATTGAGCCTTCGTTTTATGGCCTCATCTCTCATCATCCTTTAAATCGTCCTCTTCACCATATTCTCTAGAAATATATGTAGATGTGTGAGGTTGAGGATTACTTCCATGGCGGTCGTTGGACATGTTTTAATTGCCGAACAGGCTAATCTTTGAACTTTCGAGAGGTTAGCTCTGACTGGTTCTTTTGCTCCGGATTACTGCCCCATATGTAATGATTGGTCTCACTATTACAATACACATCCACTGCAGGATTTTTGGGTTTGTATCCCATCTTTTTCCTGTAAAGTTTCTACGAACCATCAAGACCTTTGTAGTCTTGTTGATTACTTCTTTTTGTTGCATATTCCAGAGGAGTTTGTTATTTGGGGTCAGTCCTAGATATTTGACTTCTGACTTCCATTCAATAACATTCCTATCCATTTTGATGGTCTTCAGATTGAGGTTTCTTCTTCTTGTGAAGGTTACTAGCGTAGTTTTGGTGGGGTTGATATTTAGTCCCATCATCTGGCACCATTCTCTAATGTATTCAACTCTTCACACGGAGTATTTTCATGCTATCCATTTGTATGTCTTTCCGTCCACTCTCCTGTCGTCGAGTGCTCTTTTGACTACCTCATATGGAATGTTGACACATATTATAGTTTCCTTCCTATTCAGTGCTTCGTGAATCTCATCTATTAATTGTATCAGTACGGTTTCCGTAAACTTACCCACTTGATACGCATGTTGATGAGGATGCAGTGGCGCTTGTTCAAGTATTTCTATCCTGATATATTTATTTACTGCTTTCTCCTTCGTTTTTAAAATAAATGTTGTGAACCTGATAGGTCGCAGGGATTTAGGGTAGTGTCCTTTTTCCCCGCTTTCGAAATGAAGGTGACTTTGGCCCTTCTCCATATTTCTGGTATATAGCCCAGTGTTTAATAACGTAGGGGTAGACAGCAGAGACGTAAGAATTATTAAAAATCTATATTGGCGGCAGAAAGCAACAGTAAGGCTAAATGGAAAACTCACAGAAGAAAGTAAAATTCTGCGAGGCGTTAGACAAGGCTGCATACTATCTCCACTGCTTTTTAATATATATTCAGATAAAATCTTTAAACGGGCTACTCAAGGACAACGAATGGAAGTACAAATCAATGGAGAATATATAAATACAATACGATATGCTGACGACACTGTTATCCTAAGCGACAAACTACAAGACCTGCAACATCTATTAAACTGTGTTAACACTGAGGGTCAAGAAATGGGGCTCAACATACAAAACATATCAAAAAGACAAAATGTATGGTCTTTAGTAGACAACCTCATCTTAATGCTTCAACACAAATAGAAGGATAAAGTATAGACAGGGTGACTCATTTTAAATATCTTGGATGTTATATCACCGAAAATCTAAAGCCATATAAAGATATAAGGTGTAGAATAGAGACTGCTAGAGCAACTTTTCAAAAAATTAAACCACTTTTCTGCAATGATAACCTCAACCTAAAATTACGACAGAGAATGATAAGATCATACGTCTGGCCAGTGTTGCTATATGGGGCAGAGATCTGGACAATTAAGGCTGCCACAATTAATCGGTTGGAGGCTCTCAAATGTGGTTACACCGGCGAATGCTGAGAATATCTTGGACAGCTAGGCAGACCAACGAAATGTTACTCAATAGGGCCGACACAACTCATCTACTATTAAACACGGTGAAGTGTAGGAAAATCTCATATCATAGACATATATTCAGAGGGGAGCGATATAGAATTCTTCAGCTAATCATGATGGGTAAAGTAGAGGGACGTAGAGGGGTGGGAAGGAGACAGGCTTCCTGGTTGAGGAATATTCGTGAATGGACAGGTATATGTAGCGCGGGGGAATTGTTCCAGCTAATGCAGGATCGTAAAAGACTTGCCAATGTAATTGCCAACGTCAGGGGGACCTGATATGGCACGTGAAGTGTGTGAAGTGAGCACTCTTTCACATACTCTTAGACCTACACAGTACATGTCAAAATTCAGAATGCTGAACACAATATGATGACTAAAACATCGAAAAGCTGATATTTTCCTATTATAATTATTTATATAAACTTATGATGCACACTGTGTGTATCCAAATTTAGGACAGTGGATTCAATATGGCTGCTAAAAATTTCATAGAAAAGAAACTAAACATGATGTAACTGTCAGTTATATAGGTGTCAATCTCCTAAAAAATTGTTATTGCAGACCAAAATCTAAGGGAATAAAATACATTTTTTTTTGGTATTTCAAGCAAAGATTGTAATTTCGAATAAACGAGCCTATAACTGAAAATAAAATAAATAAATAAATACAAGAAAACAAAAATAAAACGCAGCTAACAACATATTGCATAGAAAACTATTAATTCTTCGATTTTAAGAGTGTTGAAAATTACAAAAAAAACGAGGAATTTCTGAAATACAAGAAAGTAAATATTCAATAAACACACATATATATATATATATATATATATATATATATATATATATATATATATATATATATATATATATATATATATATATATATGTTTATGCGGCTTTCACGGATTCCTCCGTGTGAGATGCAATCGCAGTGGATATATCCACATTATGCCGTTGTAGTGCTGAAATCACATTCAGCAAACGTACAACTATATGCAGCTCCGTGTATGAATGAAGTGAAATGCGAAACATGTACCTCTGCCGTATCACTATGGCGGGGAGGGTAAGTTTTAACTTTCTTCTCGGTATGGTGGTACAGGTAGGCCATCATCTCGATGGTGGTGGAATAGGATGAATTGGTTTCTATACCAATTTATTCAAACTGTGCAACCTCTAACATGGAAAGGATATGATGGAACGAAGTTTGCCTTTGCTGTTCGCATTTCATTTCATATATATATATATATATATATATATATATATATATATATATATATATATATATATATATATATAAGGATATATAACAATTTTACAAGTTGGCAACTAGAAATATAATTTTAAAATCAAAAACAAATTGCACTTTTCGGAATAGACTTTTTGAACTCAAAACTAGCCAGGGAGCTCCGTGGATTTTCATAGGCGATAAAGAGACATGGCCCTCACCAAATTTGTTATATGTTTTTGACCCCCTGATTAAAAATACCCAGGGTGAATTCCAATAACTACAATCCCCGTTTAAAATACGGTATAGTTCCATGGAGATGCCTTAAGAAATTATGACCACATCACTATGGGCAAAATGCAACATATAATGAAATGATATTTTACTTAAGCCTGTAAATATATCATTTTTTTATGGCTTGTTCTTGATTGATCAGTTCCTAAATATCCTTTCTACCACAATACTAAACAGTCGATGACCTTGACTTATATGCCCAAATCTAACATGGATTTAAAGTAGTAATTAAAAAACTCTTTGATTGATATAAATACGAAACAGTTTCTGCTTGCTAACATAATATTACCCGTCTGGACTTTAGGTAAGCCCGTTTACATAGACTATAAGAAATAAGCACTAATGGAAAGTTATTTAAAAAAAAAATATGAATCAGTTTTGTTTTAAGAATTCACATTATTAGTTAATAATGATTTGTTTAGGTGCAAATATGGCAATATTTTCAAAAAATTTTCGGGAAATAAGAAAATAATGGTCATTTCAGCGTACCATCGACAATGTTCTTTGTATATTATCAAATACGTTCGAGATATGCGACAGGCTTTAATGAAAGTTTGAACCAAACCGTCAACTTGCGGCATTATTTATAGTCCATGTGCAGTAATACGCATTTCCTCTCATCTTTTTGTGAAATAAATGCTAATGGTTTATTGTAATATATATTCTTGCAAAAATTATAGATGAGGTAAGAATTGTGGCTATTTAATTATGTCAGTAGGATCTGGTTGATCAAATAAATTGGAATCCACCACAGTCGAGGCTAAAAGAAGAAGAAAGATTAAAATATAAGCACGGCATTCTAAATCAAAGATTGTATTCTCGGATGTAAGTTTTTGTTGATGGGAAGTGTTTGCTTATAGTATAAATCTATAAAAATATATTTTTTTAAAAATCTAACGGATGATTTGTAATGTTTCTATTCTGCTTTAGTCAGATTTATACTTTCGTACAAGTGTGATAGATTAATTTAATGTCATTTAAAAAACACTTCTTATACTTTAGTCTAAATATTGACATTACTAAAAGTAAGGAAAAAATAGTACCGTAGTTATAATTAAAATAGTCGTTTTTATTAATTGCTACAGTCATTATTTTTGTAGTAACAAGGCGATTTGGTCATAATTAAGTAATGTTATTTCAAAATATAATAGTTAAGTGGTAAATATTTGTGCAGAAGACTAAGGGGTCATCGGATTATACAAAGAAAAAGTTTACCAGTGAACTTATGGACCTTCTTAATCATGTGCTAGATTTTACATAAATGGTGTTCAGATGTTCGACCGTTAATATTTGACAGGTAATACCCTATGCAAATTAATGAAAAATTATTTGAAAACATTAACTCTTTAAGTAGTTAGGATTCAAGATAGAGGATAAATAAATATATTTATTTTTGCAATAATTTGTAAGTTACAAAACAAAACTACTTAAAAATTTGTGAGCAAACTTCCATTCAAAGGTCTCAAATTTTCGTCAAAAACACGTGGCTAACATTTTGTCCAGTGGTGGTTCCTTAACGTCATCGAATTTATACGCCATTAGTTGAACTATAATTATATGCTATCTTTTTTATTCCTTAATTATTATTCTTCAAAAAAAAAAAGGTAACCTTTAACTAGGCCAAAGTCAATAGTTTTCAAGTCATTTGACTTCAAGTAAAAGCTTGTTATGTTAAATTTTGTGTGGCGAATATCTGTTCACGAAAGTTTAAATAAAAACCTTCACCATGGTGTCAAGAAAATCTCATTTTGTTGGGTTGTATTTCATGTAAAAAGAGTAATTTATTACTTGTTACAAATTATGTTGGTCATTTCATTTGAAGTTTTTTTTTAACTGTTGAAAGCTAACTTTTATTGTTTTATGGTTTTATATTTGCAAGTGGTGCAAATAAATAAAATTTCTTTTCCTTCGCCTGCTTGAAAACATGTTATCAACTTGACTTTGTTTTACAATTAATTGTTTCCCTCTAAAGCAGGCCACACAGTATTTGGAAAACTAGTCAAACATTTGTGATGTGTGAAGTTCCCCGAATAGTGTCTATGATGGAGAATTTTCCAAATTCCTTCCAACATTTGCATCCGTCTACGTTCCGATAGAAGTCGCCAAATAAGACCCGAGTCAAAGGAATGTTAGTCGCTTACACATACATAAATGCTTAATCCGGCTTAACCGCTATAGATTATTTGACAAATGTTATTTATACCTTTTTGTTCAGTTTTCCTTTTTGACAATTAGGTGTTATTATAATCAAATATAGAGTGGTCCAATAATTGGTTTATAGAGACTATGAAAAAACATGAAACATAAAAATAGAAATGTAGTTGCGAATGCTTAGAAATATATTAGGTGTGAACTTAGTATACTAATGACAGTCCCTGAACTAAACAGAAAAAAGATTTCCTCAGGGCCACATATCGTACCCTTAAGAAAGAAATGTATAAAAAATATACGAGAAGTGGATAAGTTGATGTTTATATACCTATATAGGTGTCAATTTCCTAAAAAATTGTTATTGCACACCAAAATCTAAGGGAATAAAATATTTTTTATGGTATTTCAAGCAAATTTTGTAATTTCGAATAGAAAGAACAAGCGAGCCAGTAACTGAAAACAGAATGAATAAATAAATACGAGAAAATAAAAATAAAACGGAATTAACAACATATGGCTTTGAAAACCACTAATCCTTCGATTTTGAGAGTGTCAGAATTTTAAAAACGGAAAATTACAAAAAAAATTAGAAATTTCTGAAATACAAGAAAGTAAATATACAATAAACACTTAGCAGGATATATAACAATTTTACAAGTTGGCAACTAGAAATATAATTTAAAATCAAAAACAAATTGCACTTTTTGGAATAGACCTTTTGAACTCCATGGATTTTCATAGGCCATGAAGAGACATGGCCCCCACCAAATTTGTTATATGTTTTTTACCCTCTGATTAAAAATATCCAGGGTGAATTCCAATAATTACAGTCGCCGTTTAAAATACGGTATAGTTCAATGGAGATAATATGCCTTAAGTAATTATGACCATATAACTATGGGCAACGGGCAATATATAATAAAATGATATTTTACTTTAGCCTTTAAATATGTCATTTCTTTATGCCTTGTTCTTGATTGATAAGTTCCCAAATATCATTTATACCAAAATCCTAAATAATCGATGATCTTGACTTATATGTCTAAATTTAACACAGATTTAAAATAGTAATTAAAAAAGTCCTTGATTGATTGACATAAATATGGAATGGCAACAGTTTTCAAAAGACTTTCTAGAAGTAAGAAAATAATTTTCATATAAGCTTACCATTGATAATGTTCTTTGTTTAATATCAAATACGTTTCAGATATGCGACAGGCTTTAATGAATGTTTGAACTAAACCGTCAGTTTGCGGCATTATTTCTAGTGTATGTGCAGTAATACACATTTCCTGTCTTGTTTCTGTAAAATAAAAGCTAAAGGTTTATTTTGATACATATTCTTGCAAAAATTATAGATCAGGTAAGAATTGTGTCCATCTATTAATGTCAGTAGGATCTGGTTGAACAAATAAATTGGAATTCCCAGCCGAGGCTAAAAGAAAAAAAAAGATTAAAATATAAATATGGCATTGTAAATCAAAGATTGTATTCTCGGATGTAAGTTTTTGTTGATGGGTGTATTTGCTTACGGTATAAATCTATAAAAATATATTTTTTAAAAATTTAACGCATGATTTGTAGCCTTTCTATTCTGCTTTATTCAGATTTATACATTCGTACAAATTAGATACTATGCGGAAATTTATTAAGGTATGTAAAATTAATTTTAATTTAATGTTTCTTAAAAAAAATTCTTAAAATTTAGTCTAAATATTGGCATTCCTAAAATTACTGACAACTACCGTAGTTATAAATAAAATAGTCATTTTTATTAATCGCAATGGTCATTATTTTTGTAGTAACAATGCGATTTGGTCATAATTAAGTAATGTTACTTCAAAATGTGTGGTGTGGTAAATATTTGTGCAGAAGTATAAGGGGGTTATCGAATGATACAAAGAAAAAGTTTGCAATAAACTTACGGACGTTCTTAATCATGTGCTAGATTTTGCATACAGTGTGTCCAGATATTCGATCGATAATATTTGACAGGTTACCCTACGCAAATTAAGGAAAAATTATTTGAAAACATAAACTCTCTAAGTACTTAGGATTCAAAATACAGGATAAATAAATATATTCATGTTTGCAATAATTTGTATGCGACAAAACAAAACTACTTTAAAATTTGTGAACAAACTTCCATTCAAAGATCTCAATTTTTCGTCAAAAACACGCGACAAACATTTTGTCGAGTGTCGTTTCCTTAACTTCATCGAATTTGTACGCCATTAGTTGAATTATAATTATTTGCTATCCTTTTTATTCCCTAATTGCTGTTCTTCAAAAAAAAAAAGGATAACCTTTAACTAGGCAAAAGTCAACAGTTTTCAAGTTATTTGACTTCAAGTATAAGCTTGTTATGTTAAATTTTGTGTGGCGAATCTTTGTTCACCAAAGTTTAAATAAAAACCTTCACCATAGTGTCAAGAAAATCTCATTTTGTTGGGTTGTATTTCATGTAAAATGAGTAATTTATTACTTGTTACAAGTTATGTTGGTCATTTCATTTGAAGTTTTTTTTAACTGTTGAAAGCTAACTTTTATTGTTTTATGGTTTTATATTTGCAAGTGGTGTGAATAAATAAAATTTATTTTCCTTCGCCAGGATATCAAGAAACTGTTTGAAAACATGTTATCGACTTGACTTTGTTTTACAATTAATTGTTTCCCTCTAAAGCAGGCCACACATTACTTGGAAAACTAGCCAAATATTTATGATGTGTGAAGTTCGCCGAATAGTGTCCATGATGGAGAATTTGCCAAATTTCTTTCAACAGTTGCATCCGTCTACGTTCGGATAGAAGTCGCTAAATAAGACCCGAGTCAAAGGAATGGTTGTCGCTTGTACATGCATAAATGTGATCCGGCTTAACCGCTATAGATTATTTGACAAATGTCATTTATACCTTTTTATTCAGCTTTTTTTTACGATTAGGTGTTATTATAATCCAATAATAATTTGTTTATAGAGGCTTTGAAAAAACATGAAACATAAAAATAGAAATGTAGTTGCGGATGCTTAGAAAGATATTAGGTGTGCTGAATTAGAGAAAAAATGATTTCCTCATGGCCACATATCGTAACCTTAAGAAAAAAATATATAAGAAATATACGGGAACTGGAAAAGTTGATATTTATATACCTACATGGTTTGCATTCAAAGTATGCAGTGAAGAAGTAAGTCCAATTCTGCTTTTTTAATGAATAATTATAGCATTATCATCATTTTTCTGCTTCTTCACTATTTAGCGACTTTATTTTTATAAAAAGTTACCTTTTCTTTTTGTATGTGCAAACGTATGTGATGTTCCCGTTTCGAATGCCGAACTATTTAAGTGTAAGGCAAATGTCACTTGACATGGAAAAATTTACATATAATCAACGTTTGACATTAACCTAGGTTGCCATGTAGTAAATAGCCGGCTTAAAAGTCAAAACTAGTCCGGATGCTGGGGGAGGGGAGGGGGATTGAATATACATTGACAGCTCCCTCGGTAACTTTATTTCCTTATGTGTTTTGGTACTTGGAGTCCATTTCCAGGGTTACAAAGGTCAAATTTGATCCAATTTTCAGCTATGACCCGATTTTGATCAAAAATGATAGTTCCACCGACTTTTTCGGAAAAATGGAGAAACATTATCGGTCCCTTAATTTTTATTAGATATTATTTAATTTTAAACGTTTTCTGTCTCTTCTCCATTCTACGTTAAACTATTATTTTAAACGTAATTTAAACAAATGGATTAAAATTTTTCATTCACGGTCTTAAATGGGACTAGTATAGATTTTCGTACTGTTACTTAGCATTGAATATTTCACCAATCTTACAACATCATAGCACTCATTTTATTAAAAATTGGATGCTACTATTCATGTTTTTCATTTTGGTAGTTAGAAATGTGGAAATTAGTATATAGGCTTACGGTTTTAGAAAAATGTTCACCATATCAATCCTTTTTCAAAGTTGGTCCATTAGCGGGGTACAAAATAGAATGAAAGTTCTCCCTTTTATCAGTTAGAAATATAAAAATTAGTATATAGGCTTATAGTTACAAAAAATGTTTGCTATATCATTCTTTTTAAAAATTCATCTTTTAAGGGGTAAAATAAGGGATGAAAGTTTGTATGAGCGGTCTTTATTTTATCAGTTAGAAATCTAAAAATTAACATATAGGCTTATGGTTGAAAAGAAAAGTTTACTGTGCCATCTTTTTTGAAAAGTACATCCCTTAGGGGAGCAAAATAGGGAACGAAAGTCTGCAGGAAATTACCCATTTGGGGATAGAATCATGGTTGATTGGTTGTTCCCACTAAGATGTCTAATGTCGCCTACCACGCTCTCTAGTAATTAATAAAACACTATTTGTTTATAGTGTTAAAAAGCAATAAAAACATTACCTTTTCACATTATGAATAATTCCTGCTGGTAGCTCTTGACTTCAACTATCAATTTCTGTACGCAGATTTGTAAAGCAAAAACTATGCGAAGAACGAAAAAATCACAAGAGACATATTTTGCTTAAAATCGACCTAGAAACACGAAAATATTTTTTATTTTAAAAAATAAATACAATTTTTTTAATTATTAGCATATTTTTTATTAAGAATCATTTTTCGGGAATCCATCGGCTATATTCGTAGTCACGAGGTCAAACTACATATAAAAAACTTTGGTGGAACCATTTTTTCTTCAGCTATGAAAACCCACTGAGCTCCTGGACTATATAGAATAATATTCTGACTCCATAATGGCAAAACACTTTAAACATATAAGAAAAAAAAATGTGATCGTTTTGCAAGCTAAAGTTATTGCTGTTTGCTTTATAACTAATGTTAGACGTTTTTAGAATGTAGTATTAGTCGAAATAGAAAAACTGGAGTGTTTGAATCTCGATTTTTCTAGAAGCATAAAAATTGTCAAACACATCCACATAATATATCAAAAATTGGTTGAATTATCTAGAATGCTAGGCTACAGTCTAACAGCCTATTTTGTTGATTTTATTAGTTCTATGTAAACGGGTCGGTGGTTGCCTTAATCAAGAATAGAAACCTGTTAATTAGTTTGTCCTCAGGGGTATAAATCTTCTAGATTGATTAAACCTTGAAGATTTCTCCGCATTCGATGAAAATTTATGAGGCGCTTCTGTTCTCTATGTTACATAATCTTTACTGAATCTTCATTTTAAATGCTCAATATATGTCGATGTTAGCCTAATCCGTTATCTGCTAAAGCATACATTATCGTGGCCTAGTTTTTCGGATGATTTGCTCAGTAATACTGTGCAGTGCTTGTGTCCCGTACTGTGGTTCCAGTTATTTTAGTGTTGATCCACCTAAATATCCACCCAGAAATAGCAGTTTAAAGATACCAAATACTGTTTCTGAACTAATAAGTGTTCTAACAGACCCTTGGCTTGCAAGTTGGTTTGCATTTTCATTGTTTAGGATACACTAGTGTCCTGCTATTTACAGAAGAGTTGTGTTTTTCTAGGGTAATAAGGTTTTGAAAACAGTCCTAGACCTGTTTAGATTTTATCTAATAACATATAATTACTTTTAATGCTATCTGACTGTCAAAATTGCTTGTATTTTTGCAGGGTATCCAGTCGTGTGTTGCTGCAGTGCCTCAATTATATTGAGTCTGGGAGGGACATCGTATACTCCCACTTATGTATCAAGGACTCATCTGTGTCCCCTTTATTCATAATATAATATTTACTTTAATTTTTAATCTCGTTAAAACAACTGAGATGAGAATTTTTTCGGGTAGTACGATATCATTATAAAGAAAATTTTTGTATCATTTTTAGCTGTCGAAGACCTATAGAATATGTTTTTTATAAGATGTCTTTTAATATCCTTTAATAGGAATGAAATCTCGAGTACAATCTATCAAAGAGACACTCATGATCAAAAATGGCCTGGACAAAATTATTTGGCTTGCAAGTATTAGATATTGCAAAAACATTTTGAGTCTTCGCATATAGTTTACCGTTGAATAATATTTAAAATTTTACATATAGAAGCCAACGGAATATATTATGAAAGCAGTGAAAGTTCTCTTGGTAAAAGCATCATTTTTCTAATTTTTAAATGTTTCATATTAGTAACCCGCCTGAGTACCTACAATGTATTTTTAACCGACTTTTAAAAGAAGGAGGTTCTAAATTCACCGCTATGTGTTTTTTACTTCTGACACTCTTTTGGGGTCATAAGTAACGAATCTAAAATTATTTAAAAAAAAATTCAGTTGGCGGATCCAATATAATGAATTAAAAATTTTGCATCTCTCGATTTTATCCAAAATCGATATAAGGGACTTTTCGAGGGTGCAAATTACGAATTTAAAAATTGCTTTTCAAAATTCAATATGACGAATTCAATATTTCAAATCATGTTATTGTTTACCACCAAAATTGCTATAAATACGTGAAGAAAAACTATACCGTTTAATGCACCACAACAAAGTCTGGTACTCTACCATGCACCTAATCTTTTTTAGGAGATGCGTGCACTTCACATATTTATTTATTCTTGCCGATTGCACACTATTTTACCATTGTCCACCATTTAATCCACTTTGTTAAACAAAGTGAAATCGATATATTTTAAATAACAATTAAAAGCGATTAAAATCCAAATGATATCAGGAACGAAAGAACAAGAAGAAATGCCCATTGTAACAGACTACAGAAAATTGGCTAATTATACGCAACATTGCCTGGTCGTGCAGTTAATCTGTACAAGTTAGAATACACATTTCATTTATTTATTGGACAAACATTAAGGGTAGAAACCAAAGACTTTTAGGTAAAAGCAGTTCTCAATAGGTCAAGAAATTCTTTACATTCTAGAACTTACATTAATTAATATCATATTATATTTAATTAAATTAAAAGTATTTTAATAATTTATTTTAAGCACAGCGCGGACTTGGCAACAAGGCAGATTAACACCAGGCCGTTAACATGGCTATAATCGTACTCGTAAGACACTAAATATTTACATGGGTAAGGAAATTTTGGACAAGGTTTTTCTGTCTGTGTCTATGCACAATTTTTTGAATTTGGTCAAATCTTTTGACACGTTGGTATAATATAATTACAAAAAAAATGTTAGGGTCTTACATATTTTCAGTTATTTTTGTCAATGATGTGTATTGTTAAAGAAATCTTTTAAATTTTATTAAAACTACACAAAATCTACTAATAGTGTAAATAAAATTAACTTTTGGTTGAACATTGAATTGTTACGTCCCTGCCTTAAAATTGTGGAGTAGCGTCATCTGTGATGTAACTGTAAAAGCAAGACATACTGGCTGTTTTCTTCGAATGCCGATCATTGATTTGAAACGATAATTTTAAGTAACTTTCTAAGATGGCGCTACCGATATGCAATACAAATATATATTTTTTTGGATTTAATGCTTCATTTTCTAATCCAAACTGAACGAATATAAACTGTTTATACCGGTATATGGGAAATTTGATCATACAGAAAGTGACTTATTAAAACAAATTCTTAAAATATTTTTGTTGCTTTTTGTGTTATCTTCAAATACATACTTATGAGTGCCATTGTCCTGACTGATGAACAATCCAAACTATAAAATTATGACGAAATGTTGGCAACGAAATGTGGGCACCAACCAAGCTAGGAAATTCGCACTATAAAAGGATAAAAAGGGATAAGTTGGCATTTGATTAATTTGTGGATATCTCTTGATCAAATGGACATACGCACTTGATTTTCATTTCAAAAGTTAGCTCATAACAATATCTAAAAACTAAGTTCTTGGTTTTTTAATATTCGCATTTTAAAAGAGAAAAAATAATACCTCGATTACTAATTAAAAAGTAATTTCCTCTATGAAAAATTACGATACAAATATGATGTTTGCTTCCCATATTCTGCATACGATTATCTAAAAAGTTCTTTCTAAATTTTTCGAAATTCGTTTTCATAAGGCTGAAATAGTTAATGTGGGTCTTTACTACTTTGCCAGATAACTTCATTAGTATCTAGCGGCTGATTAGGGATCTATGTGTAAAATGTTTGTCTCGAACTGTTAGCCTCTTCCTATTTCAAGGAGCTCGCCTATCTTGTCTATCTTGTCGGGTCTTTATATATTACTGTGTCCTTGCAAAAGATAAATATTATTAAATTATTTCAGAATATCTAAAACAACGGGCCCTACCTCATTCGATCTTCTGTTAATATTATAAACGTACCATTGACCTTGGTTTCCTTCTGGCTATTTATAGTGTTTTCTTTTATATAATCGTATCTTTGCAAAAGACCAATTTTATTAAATTATTTTAGAGTATCTAAAACAACAGGCTTTACCTTATTAGATATTTTGTTAATATTATAAACATACCATTGGTCTTGGTTTCCTTTTGCCTATTTACAGTGTTTTCTTTTATATTATCGTGTTTTTACAAAAGACAAATTTTATTAAATTATTTCAGAAAACTTAACAACAGGCCTTCCTTTATTAGATCCTTTGTTAATATTATAAATGTACCATTGGTATTATTTGGCTACAGTGGTCCCCATAGTCGATAACAGAGACAAGTCGAATAGCTTTCTTCTACATTCTAAGAATCTGAATCGTGCCAGCACAGCAACTCCAAAGGAGAAAATACCGTACGAAATATGAGAATACAAGTAATAATGAACAGAAAGAAGAGTGTCACAGTGAAGAGACCCACGAATTTGCCTGAGAACAAAAATAGATGATGCCAACTTTTTTCTCAATAACGCGATATTAGAATTCCAGTTTAAACCATCGTCCAAACTGAAACCCAACAATACCATCGAAGAACCAACAACCACTCCATGTCCATTCAAAAAAAGCAAGTTCATTCAATTTAAGAGAATTATTAGCAAACCAACACTCACACGCTCTCCCATAACCGACATTTACTTCATTAAACATTCTGGGTCTCTATTTTTACAAATTAGCGCCGTGTCGTCAGCGTAACAGATACACAGATCCGGTGACAAATGCCTGAAAAGATCATTGATATATATATATATATATATATATATATATATATATATATATATATATATATATATATATATATATATATATATATATATCCACACTGTACCGCCATAGGCTCAGATAGCTTTCCAATATATGCGACTGCCTGCGTCCTATTTGACAGGAGGAAAGATGAAAACAAATCGAAGGGAACGCCTCTTACACCGTATCTATGAAGCTGTCTAATCAAAAGATCATAAGAAACACAATCAGAGGCAGGACTGAGGTCACATAGTGAGAGCTTCACGCTTTCTCCAGTTTCCAGCCCCTCAACCGCACCCTCCACAACAGCAGCAACTGCCTGAATAAATGAAATTACCCTGAGCCGGACTACATTCAAATAAATACTTCAAAGGTTTGACCAAGTAAACACTAATCTCCTTCAGAATAGCGCTACTCATATCATATATGTCAAAAGAGTTCGACCTCTTGAGAGCATGTTTAACACTCCAAACATCACACTCCGTAACGGGCAAAAGGGCGAAAGAATACCCTGAATTTGGGATTGACGAAATCATAGCATCCTATATTTCTGTGTCAATCTGTAGATCCTTTATAGTGTTAGATACTATTTTACTGAATAACTCATCAAAGTTCCCAGTGCTGAGCAATGCACTAGAAGTATTATGTGCTGATCGATTTCTTTTATAGTTAGTAACTCTCCAGACATCCCTTGCTTTGTCTTGGGAATTTTTCAGAAAACTTCCAAAACAACCTTCTGTTCGTATTTTTTATTAATATGTTTATACAAATCCCGGAATTCCGTGCTCCCTACGCTCAAAAACTTCACCATAAAGAGCTTATCCCTCACTTTCCTTAATGTCTTATTAAACCACCGAACAGGAGGCCTATCGGTGAAGACATGTCTCATAGGAAGATGCTTACAGATCAGCTGCTAACAAACCGAAAACAAATGCCAAGAGAGCCATTCAGTGTTGATATTCTGATAGAAAATGTGCCAGTCATTCACACTCTAGTCGCTCAAAATAGAGTTAATTCTCTTTATTGTTATAGGCCTTAATCTAACGCGTTAGGAAGCACCGATCCTCTTCCCCATATTCAGCTCAATGAACTGACCACGGTGGTCAGAAAGCACACCAGAACTGTAGAGCTCGTCAGAAATATTAGTCAAAATGTTGTCATTTCAAGTTGAATTACTGGTCACTCTAGTGTAGTCACATACTGGGCAAAAATGCCATAAGAATTAATAATACAAGTTAGCTCTGACAAAATGGTGGACTCTAATCTAAACTCAATATTAAAATCGCCCATTATAATGATATTATCATACGATTGTGATAATTTCTTTAACACAGTCTCGAAAACATCTAAAAATACGTTACTGTTACCCAGCCCTGATCTATACACTATTTAAATAACCAGTTACAGATGAAAGACCTCAATAGCACAGCTGAGCATTGATCTCTACAAAAACATTCACCATTTTGCATTCTATATCAGTTCTTGCGTATATATGGACTCCTCCATGAACATGATCAAACCTATAAAAAGAGAAAATTAATTTATAATGATTAATTTTAATACACTTCAAATTAATGGTAGTGCACCAGTGTTCACTAATACAAATAAAAATATACAACAATTTTTCCCAAAATAAAGCGAGTGTCTTATTAGGTGAGCCAGACAAAGTCATTCTTATTTTTGACAGAAAAAAATTTCTGAGGTTTACTTCCTTCGGACATGAAAAAACTTGATTTGATTTTTACACCACTGAGCCATATACTATGAAAAAATCGTTTATTGTTCTTTCTGACTTTTATTTTGCACACGCACTGATTTTCTTAACCCTAGATTTTCTAAATTTAGATTGGAACCCTCCTGAGCTTTAATTTCAATAATTTGTAGGGGATGCAACTTTAAAAATAATATCCTTCACATAATTCTAAGTTACATTTCTAGTAGTAAAGTTTGGAATTAATAACCACAAGCCACTATTCGTTATTAGGACATGAAACTGATTTGTTAAAATAATAAGATTAATAATAATGTTGACAAGTGCCGTATTTTGAACATCGTTAAAGGGAAGATACAACCAGGGGCTTTCGAAATGCAGAATGGTGAAACTATAGCTGCAATGGAAGCAGACCAAACATGCAAATATCTAGGTATGAAACAGGCTAAAAGAATTGACCATCGCACTATGAAGGCCGAATTGACAACCGAATTTGTTAGGTGGGTAAGGCGGGTATTACGAACTAATAGTAGAAATTTGTTTAAGGCGTTCAATACGTATGCTTGCTCTGCGCTGAGCTACTCTTTTGGAATTGTAAAACGGAGCAGGACGGACATCCAAACCTGCAAAGAAAAATATGGACACTCCTAACAAGAGCACAAAAACTTCTCCCTCGAAGTGCTATTGAACGTACAATGCTTCCAAGACACCAAGGAGGAAGAGGATTGGTGGATATTGGTAAGCAGTTCGATCAACAAATAATAAACTTACGTTCATATTTCCACAGGTTAGCGGACTCTTCCACACTACATCGAGCAATATGCGAGGCAGACGACTCAACGACGCTACAGTTGAGGGAACAAGATATTACACCTTACCACAAAACAAACCAAGAGAAGTTACAAACCTGGCTACAGAAGCCACTTCACGGACGGCATTCAAATGAGGCTAATCAGGACAATGTCGACAACTCAGCGTCGAACTACTGGTTGGTTTCAGGACAGATGTTTCCGGAAACGGAGGGCTTCTTGTTAGCTATCCAAGACCAGGTTATTCCGACGAAGAACTATGGGAAATTCATTATCAGAGATCCCTCAATAGAAAATAAGCAATGCAGATATGGTTGTCGAACATCAGAGACAATCCAGCACATAACTGAAGGATGCCCAGCTTTTGCTGCAACCGAGTATAAGGAAAGACACAACTCAGCCGTTAAGATACTCCACCAAGAGTTAGAAGAACAGTTAAACCTATTACAGGTAGGAAAAGTGCCTTATTACAAATACAATCCGGAGCCTATTCTTGAGAACAACCAGTTAGTAAGTACAGACAAATTATTCTTGACATTTAGTCGAACTAAGTTTAAGTATTTCAATAATTGACTGTTATTAGCGTATAATCTAGGTAAAAAATTGATTCAAATTTAATCATTATATTATCAGTAGAAATTAAAAAAAAAATACTTGTACTTATATTTAGTAGTATTTTTTATTTTAATATGAAATTTTTTTACATCCGGAAGAAGATTATACCCATGAACAAGAGGTACGAAGAGTGGCCAGAGGAGTTAGAGTCAGACAATGGCAAGACAACATTCTCCCTGAGCCATCCTCACCTACTGAGATAAAAGCAGTCATAAAAAGATTGAAAATCAAGAAAGCACCAGGAGCTGATGGAATAAATAATCGCATGCTGAAGCTACTGCCCAGGAAATGTATAGCAGCGACTACTAATATCATTAATCCAATACTAAGATTAAGGCACTTCCTAAATGCCTGAAAAAAAGCACAAGTTGTGATGTTGCCCAAAGCAGACAAAAATCACACTTTCCTTCAGAACTACAGGCCTATCAGTCTGTTACCTGCCTTAAGCAAAGTAGCAGAAAGGATAATTCTGAAAAGGCTAAAAGAAGCGACAGCAACAATCGATACTATCCCACAGGAGCAGTTTGATTTCGTAGATTAACGATCCACACAGAGCTGCAACTGTTGCGTGTTGTTGAATATACTACCGAGAGATTCAATAGGAATCAATCTACTGGAGTCATCCTGCTAGATGTAGCCAGAGCGTTTGATAGAGTATGGCATGCGGGTCTAATCTGCAAATTTTGGAGCTCTGTCTGTTACCTACCTTAAGCAAAGTAGCAGAAAGGATAGTTCCGAAAAGGCTAAAAGAAGCTACAGCAACAATCAATAGTATCACACAGGAGCAGTTTGGTTTCGTAGATAAATGATCCACAGAGCTGCAACTGTTGCATGTAGTTGAATATGCTACCGAGGGATTCAATAGAAATCAATCTACTGGAGTCATCCTGTTAGATGCAGCCAGAGCGTTTGATATAGTATAGCATGCGGGCCTGATCTACAAACTCCGGAGCTCTGGATACTCGGCTTGGATCTGCGAACTTGTAGACTCATATCTACAAAAACGTGAGTTTACATTCAAAGTAGAGCAGGAAATATCGCAACCGAGAAAACCACAGGCAGGAGTACCACAGGGGTCCGTACTCTCTCCGCACCTCTATATTATATTCACTCACGACATTCCCAAAACCAGGAACACGAATATGGCCCTATTCGCAGACGATACTGCCATCATGGAAAGATCTACCCATCCCATGATGGTAAGCAGATACCTACAGGAAGAAATAAACCTAGTCAAGGACTGGTTCATATCCTGGAAAACAGCGGTCAATCCTGATAAGAGCCAAGCACTCTTCCTGACGAAAAGAACGAGACCACCGGACGAGACAATAGATATTGATGGCGAAGTCGTCGAATGGACGAATCAAGCCAAATATCTTGGAATAACATTAGACAGAGGACTGTGTTGGGAGAAACATACCACAGCCACGATAAAGAAATATAAAATGGTAAGGAAACAACTATATCCCTTGCTAACCAGAAGAAGCAAGGTGATCCTAAAGAACAATTTGACGATAATTAAAACAGTACTTAGGCCAGTGCTGACATACGGATCAGTAGCGTGGGGCCACACTGCTGCAACGCACATCAAAAGGCTAGAAGCTCAGTACACACACATAGTACTGAGAATGGCCTTAGACGCCCCGTGGTTCGTCAGGAACGAACAAATACGTAGAGAGATGAGATGAACTCCTCTACGAGAAGTCCTAAGACAAAAGGCTGTAAAAGCCTTCCAAACAGCTGAACTCCACGATAGTCCACTGATTAGGCAATCAGTGGATTATAACCCGGAAGTAGAAGCCAGAAAACATAAAAGACCTAGACTACAAATCTAAGCGAATCAAGCAGGAGACTCCAGAGGAATAGAGGAATAGAAAATCAAATGAAAAAGAAGAGAAGAAAAAAGAGAGAAGAAAAGAAAAGAGTAAATCAGAGCCCAGAGGAATATCTCTCAAGGACTACTTCGAACGCACTAGAGAGCTAATAGCCCCAAGTCCAATTTTCAAGCATGTATCAGACGGATTGAAAGACGTGCGAATGGCAGAAAGACCAACCTTGCATTGTATGCGAAATGCAAGGAAGTACGAAGCAACAGGAGCACCGGCTCCTGGAGCGGAAACACCAAAGAGTGAAGACCGGAGGTTTATAAGGCTACGGCCCGGAAACCAAAGAGACACTCACAGTGCACTTCTGTAGACTATAGCTTCCCTATAGGGAAGAGAAGCAGATCGTGGGGACCCTCAGTCCAGGGCAGTGGCGGATCCAGCCTCTCCCTTTGGGGGGGGGGCTGATATCACAAAAGTACAGTATGGCAAAAATCAACGGGGGGGGGGGGAGTGCAAGCAGCATACTCATTCCTAATATAAAAGGCAGAATGGATTCTATTTTCCTGAACTCAAAGCTTCTGGGAGGGGGGGGGCGATCGCAAGTATACACATTCCCATACTCTATTCAAGAACTAGAGAGAGTAATAAAACTGTTACCGAAACCTCCAACGTACCTGCTCCAGTGCCGCTGGTAACTGAGAACTGCCGTAAATCTAATTATATTTCATTATATTTAAATATATTTTATAAATTTACTGCAACATAAAAATTCTGATAGTTTACATTAATTTCTGTCAGTGAGCAAAGGACACCTTAGTGATTTATCTTGTTTGCGCTTGTTTTTATATATTATTTGAGATTAGTGAGATATCCAAAAAATATGGCCTTTACCTCTATATTTATTTCAAAATCGTTAAACCAGGGCATTTTTCCTCAACGAAAAACTTATTACGATGAACGTTTATGATGCCTTAAGATATCAATATCTATATAATAATGTTAAAAGCTCAGTTGAGATATGTTCCAACATGACAGGAGTTGGAAAATCTACTATGTACCGAATACTAAAGGAGAAAAAATGACCGGAATTGTTAGTGCAGGCAGAGGAAAAAACTCGTTGGAAGAAGAGATGAAAACTGCAATTAAAGGGGTTGTATATATATTTTATTATTAGATGCAGATCCCAACCATCTACAAAATTCTAACTAAAATCTATGAAGATCGTGATTTACCTGAAATTAAAAGAACTGATCTCTGGAAGTTGCTCAGAGAACTAAATTTTTGCTGGGAAAAACCAGATAGAAAATCTGTTCCTATAGATCGTCCGGAAACTGTTGGAGAAGGAAATATCTCTCTCAAGTAAAAGGTAGAATTGCCAGAAATAACACAATTAACAAAACTAGTAATTTAACTAAACTTTTGAAGGATTTTTTTGAATAAAGTTACTGCGAAAAATTGGAAAAAATCCATATAATAAAAGAATAAAACAAAATGTGAGAACTCGATCTCATGATCGGTGATATAGAGGAACCAATTATAATTAATTTGAGCGAAGCTAGCTTCACTGACTTTTATTACGAATTAGATACGTAATGTTTACCAGTGTAAATACAATTTATTATTTAAATTTTTGTTTTTGTTGTATTTTTTTGTTTAATGTTGTTTATATGTTTTTTTATTTTTTATATATTTTTATTTTAGTGTGTCCCACTCTTTAATTTTATATATATTTACTTATAATTAGCCGTAAGTTTTTTATTATTTTATTATTGTATTTGTGTCTTTTTCGTAAGCGTGTAGAATTAAGATGTTTATCTTGTTTTTTTGGGGCGATCGTATTTCCATATAATAAAGTAAATTAAATTAAGATGTCAGTACAATAGAAATAAAAATAAGTATGTCTAATTTTAATTACAACATATAAAAAGTAATTACATTTGAATCCCTTTTTAGTGTTTAAGAATAAATAAATCGAAAAGTCAAATACCCTAAAAATGTTTTTAATTAATAATAAAATCACTGATAGCCCCAAAAACATATTAATATTATATGGACGAATTTACTTTTTTTATATATGTTTAACTTTTTGTATTTTTGACAATGGATATTTTGTAAGTATTTAAATTATAACTTAGAATTTTTTGAGAGAATAAGGCTACGTTTTAGTCCATTATTATAGACCGGTATTTTTGATTATAAAGTTTCTAACCCATTCCTATGAAAAATATATATGTCTAACAGATTTTGCTAAAGACACCGGACTAAAGAACACAGGTAGTTTGCGAAGAGAAAAAGGGTTAAAAAAATGATTTATTACTCTTTCTAGGTCTTAAATAAACTGTAGTATAAAAGGAAAAATCGGGTCCATTTTCCTAAACTCAAAGCTCTTGGGGGGGGGGGGCAATCGCCCCCGTCGCCCCCCCCTGGATCCGCGCTTGGTCTAGGGGGGGTTTTAGCCGGTAATAATCCGGCACTACCCGCACACTTCATGTGGGTGTCTATGCAAGATTTCCCCTCCAAAAAAAAAATAAATAATTGCCTGCTATTAGCGTATAATCTAGGTAAAAAATTGATTCAAATTTAATCATTATATTATCAGTAGAAATTAAAAAAATATTTATACTTATATTTAGTAGTGTATTTTATTTTAATTTGCAATTTTTTTGCGGTTTGCGCAATCCTGCAAACCCAAGGAAAAGCCGCTACTGCTTTCGGTGGGTTAAATTCTTTATTTATTGGAAATTTGATGATAAAACCGTTGATTATTCGAAACCGGTTATAAATTTTTAAATTAGAGTTCCAGCTCAAGAAGAGCTTTAAAAGCGAGTATCTTTTTGAAAATCAAATAAGTTTTAGTTTATTAGTCGACAAAAATAAGCGCAGTGTAAATCACGTTGTGTAAATAAATAAAAAAAAATTAATAAATTACTGCCGTACGCTTTACCTATGAAATGTTTTTTGGAAAATGGATATAAAAACAAAGAATTTTAGATACTTCTCTAACTTAAATCTCTCATGCCACCGGCTATAATTTGCCGGCATGGAATATGGATACTTAATATCTGCAATAATAAAATTTAGACCACACATCGAGTTTAATGATTTTAAGATTCATAAAGTTCAAATGAATGAGGTAATAATTTTCTAAGGTTTAGAATAATTTACGTGCTTATGGACATAAATTAAATTAATACTACTCCTGAAAATTGGTGGTTATAATTTCTAATTTTTTGTCATTTGCTAAGCCGTTTTAAAATTACCATAATGACAATTTATGACAATAAAGTAAGTTTTACTAATATTAAAATATGCATATGCACCTGTACAACTACCACTAACTTATTTATAACCGGTAATGGCATTTTAAAACATGTGTGTCTGAAAAAATAAATTAAAAAATAATATCTTTGTGCTAAAATATGTTTAATTAAAACAGTCAATATACTTTTCTAGAATATTGTACTCATTTATTAACATTTTAATCAATATTGACCTTCATTAGAATATTGTAAAGCTGCAACAGAAAATAGTTAAGAATATCAATGCTAAAATGAAGAAAGAAGCATACTATACTGATGCTCAAACCTTGAACCATTAAAACCACAAGACACCTGTCATGGCTAGTTTGGTATTTACTTCCTTTGTAACCACCAATAGTCAGTTATCTCTTACCAGAAAATGTTATAAAATACATTGAGTCAACTTTTTATTGATTCTACATTGTACAGGGGGCAAATAGACCCGATTTTGTCTCTTATACTATAGTTTATTCAAGAACTAGAGAGAGTAATAAATCATTTTTTACCCTTTTTTTTCTTCGCAAATTACCTATGTTCTTTAGTCCGATGTCTTTGGCAAAATTTGTTAGATACATTTATTTTTCATTGGAATTGGTTAGAAATTTTATAGTCAAAAATACCGGTCTATAATAATGGACTATTTGGGTTGGATAACAATATATATTTGGATGTGCGAAGTGTTAAAAAGGATTTTAATTCTTGTCATAGACGTCGGAAGGAGGTTTATTTTATCACTAAGTATTTATGGCATAGAATATGATTTCAGTAATTAACTTAAAATAAAAAGTTATTATAATAATATTTTATTTCTTATGATTTCTTAATAATTCACATACATTAGAAAATATTGATATTTTTGATATATTTAATACAAATCACAACTGTATTCTTATTATTATTAATTTTGGCGTAGAAATCGTTTTAGGCATATTCAAACTAAAACATAGCGTTTTTCACTCGAAAAATTCTAAGTTATAATTTAAATACTTACAAAATATCCATTGTCAAACATATATAAAAAAATTAATTTGTCCATATAATATTAAAAATTTCTTGAGGCTATCGGTCATTTTATTATTAATTAAAAACATTTTTAGGATATTTGACGTTTCAGTTTATTTATTTCTTAAATCATCTGCAGAATTAAAATTAAACACCAAAAATGGTTTCAAATGTAACTAATTTTTATATGTTACAGAAAATTTAAAGTAAACAGTACGTAGTTAATTCATAAACAAAGTCGGTGAAACTATCTTCGCTCAAATTAATTATAATTGGTTCCACTGTCGCACCGATTATGAGATCGAGATTCCACATTTTCTTTTATTCTTATATTATATGGATTTTTCTCAATTTTCCGCACTAACTTTATTCAAAAAAAAAACTTTCAAAAATTCAGTTAAATTACTAATTTTTTAGGTTGTGTTATTTGTGGCAACTCTACTTTTTACTTGAGAGAGATATTTCTTTCTCCAACGGACATTTTCCGGACGATCTATAAAAACAGATTCCATATCTCGTTTTTCCCAGCAAAAATTAAATTCTCTGAGCAATTTCCAGAGCTCAGTTCTTTTAATTTCAGGTAAATCCCGATCCTCATTGATTTTAGTTTGAATTTTTTCGACGATTGGGATCTGCTTCTCGTAATAAAATGTTTGAACAACTCCTTTTATTGCAGTTTACATCTCTTCTTCCAACGAGGTTTATCGCCTGCCTGTGGTCGAATGTGTCTTGGGGATACTAATAATTCTAGTCGGTTTTTCTCTTTCAGTTTCCGGACATAGTAGATTTTCCAACTTTTGTCATGTTGGAATACATCTTAACAAAGCTTTTAACATTATTATCTGGATATTAATATCTTATGGCAGTATAAAAAGTCATCGTTATAAGTTTTTCGTTGAGGTAAAAATGCCATGGTTTAACGATTGTGGAATAAATATAGATGTGGAAGCCATATCTTTTGGATATCTCACTAATCTCAAATAATATATAAAAACAAGCGCAAATAAGATAAATCACTAAGGCTACGCTATAAGGTGTACTTTGCTTATTGACAGAAATTAAATTGATCTATCAGAAATTTTATTGTTGCAGTAAATTTATAAAAGCTTAAAATAAAGGATGTTTTTTATAGAGGTATAGAACTTTAAGTTGGCAACACTTTTTTAATTGGCGGCCATTGTGTCAGATGTCAAGTGATTTATGTTTAGTTTGGTTTGGCATTTCAACATGAATAGACTGACGCCTGAACAACGCTTCCAAATTGTGCAAATTTATTTTGAAAATCATGGTTCTGTTCGAAATACGTATCGCGCACTACGTCCATTTTACGGTCAACATAATCGTCCATCAGAGCAATTAATTCGTTTAACTATGGAACGTTTTCGCACCACGTTTACTCTAAATGATAATACGCATCCACAGAGACGTCATACAGTGCGTACAGAAGAAGTCATTGCTGCTGTAGAGCGTAGCGTAGAAGAAGACCCGAATCAGTCTATCCGCCATCGTGCACAGGAATTGGATATGTGTCCATTAACTTTATAGAAGATTTTGCGCAAAGATCTTGGTTTGCGTGCTTACAAAATCCAACTCGTGCAAGAATTGAAGCCACACGATCACCTAGCAAAGCATAGATTCGGTGAATGGGCCCAAAACAAGATTGCCGTTGATCCCGATTTTCATAAGCGAATTTTGTTTAGCGATGAAGCTCACTTTTGTTTGAATGGATACGTCAATAAACAAAACTGCCATATTTGGAGTGAAGATAATCCTCAAGTGTATGTTGAGACACCGTGGAATCATTGGTCCGTACTTCTTTAAAAACGATGCTGGTCAGAAAGTTACAGTCAATGGTGACCGCTATAGAGCCATGATTACTGACTTTTTCGTTCATCAATTGAACAACCATGATTTGCAGGAGCTGTGATTTCAACAAGACTGCGCAACATGTCACACAGCTCGTGCCACAATTGATTTATTGAAGGAAACGTTTGGTAACCGCATAGTTTCACGTTTCGGACCCGTGAATTGGCCTCCAAGATCGTGCGACTTAACGCCGCTAGACTATTTTCTGTGAGGATATGTGAAATCACTAGTCTACGCTGATAAGCCCGAAACGATTGATCACTTGGAGGACAACATTCGCCGCGTTATTGCCGATATACGGCCACAAATGTTGGAAATAGTCATCGAAAATTGGACCTCCAGATTAGACTACGTCTGAGCCAGCCGTGGCGGTCATATGCCAGAAGTCATATTTAAATTATAATGCCAGAAGGTTATCTTTCGAATAAAGTAAATTTCATGTCAATTTAAAAAATTCATCTTTGTTTTATTCCATTTAAAAGTTCTATACCTCTATAAAAAACACCCTTTATTTAAATATAATTAAATATAATTAGATCTACGGCAGTCCTCAGTTACCTGCGGCACTGGAGCAGGTACGTTGTAGGTTTCGGTATCAGTTTTATTACTCTCGCTAGTTCTTGAATAGAGTATAGGAATGTGTATGCTTGCGATCGCCCCTTCTCAAGAGCTTTGAGTTCAGGAAAATAGAACCGATTCTGCATTTTATATTAGGAATGTGTATGCTGCTGGCACTCCCCCCTCTCGTTGACAACTTGTTTTTCTTTCGATAGCTCCCCCTAAGAGCTTTGAATTCAGGAAAATGTACCCGATTCTGCCTTATACTTGGAATGGGTATGCTGCTCGCATCTTCTTCCCCTGTCGGCAACTTGTTTTTCATGTGATCGCCGTGATGAGAATTGGAGTTATTATCAAAGATAGAGTGTTGCGGTTTTCACTTTAGTGTCCTACTTTTTAACGAAACGGCTCTTTTAGTTTTTATTCTACAGGGTGATTTTGAAAATCTTCTTTTTTTAGGCACGTCTCGTATTTCCGTTATGCGTTAATTTATCAGAAAGGTAAAAACTAATTTTCATAGAGTTTTTTACGTAGAATTCAGTGGCGCAGTCAGTATTTTTCTCAAAAGTTTAGTTTTTGAGATATTAACTAAATTTCTGATTTTTTAAATAGGACACCTTGTATGTTATTTTAGATATTGAATAAGTATAATTTGGGCTTTTCAAAAATAAGTAATGTGTTTATTTAATTTTGAAAAATAAGGTGATAATTCGATATTTTGAATAATGTTCTTTATTTGTAGCAGTAAGTCATGGCCAATTTATAAGAAAAAAAAGGCAGATGTTCAAAACTTCATAGTTTTGTCATATTGTTATTATTTATGAAATATTTTTGTTTAGTAGATGTTTTTTATTTTTCTTTTTATTTATTTTTGCATCCAAAATGGCCATTTATGATAATTATGAAAAGTGTGTTTTATAGAAAGCAATAAAAGTCCCCAAGAAGCATCTCAATATATTTCAATAAATAATGTATTTAAAGCTTTATCCTTAAGATAACTTCTCATATCTGGCGATTTTCTTAAATTTTCAATTCGTTAGAATTTTCTACAAAGCATTAGAAAACTTTAGAAAAAAAAAAGATGAAGGAAATCAGTAAAGTCGTTCTCAAGTTATGACGTGACCAAGGGAAATGGGGATTCATTTTTAGATATATAGATAGCGAAAAAGAAAATATTTAGAAGAATTAATCCTCACACTAAAAACTGAAAGCTGATTTACCTGCAGGATTTTAATAAAAATTTGAACACTACAATATTGAATGTTTTCGATTTAATAAGAAAATTTATGAGGCGCTTATAATGAATAATTCGTATTTGCATAAACATTGTTCAATACAACTTTATAAAGGTTAAATTTATTCATTATTTATTACTTACACATTCTTCCATATTTTATTAACAATTTCTTGTTAGTTCTCTTTTTACCCAATATTTTTTCTAACGACTGCGACAATAATTACAAAACTAAGCAAGATTCCTGCATTCTGTTTTAGAAAAGAACATTTCAAAAATGATTTACAGAAACACAGATGAAAAGTTTCTGACTTGCGCTTATAACTATGAGCTGGTATTGTTGTCTGTCATCTGACAGATAGCATCCTTCAAAGTAATCCTCATTCGACTGAGAAACGTGCTTTCATTTGTATTTCCACATGGTGAGGCAGTTCACGTAGTCAATTTTTGGAATGGCTTTGAATACACTTATCGCATTGATTTGGATCGTCTGTACTTTGTCGAACCGGTACTCTTTAGATGAAATTTCCGAAATTTAAAAATATCGAAAAGTCGCAGGGGGCTATATCGGGACTGTATGATGGCTGGTGAATTTATCTGATGTTGTGTTTGCATATTGTCGCCACTTTGCCAAGAACGCGGCCTTTTTTTCTCACTGCATCATAAAATCTTCAAGATAAAATTCTTTATTGAGCTGTTTATAATGCACAACATCTTCATAATCGCAAAAAAACAATCAACAAAGACTTAAGAAATATTGCCATCTTTGAACGGCTTGTACCTCTCATTTATCTGTGTTTTGCTCATACACTCATCACCAAAGGTCTTCTGCATCACTTTAATAGTTTTAGACAACTTTTTTTGAGTTTGAAGCAAAACTTGATGCAAAATCTTCCTGTTATTTTCTGCGATAACAAAATCCGACGACCCTATGTAAGATAATGTAAATAGAAACACTTTACAAGTGCACGAACACCATAAATTGGTAGCTGCGATAATCGGTGAGTTTATAAGGGGTAACTGATTACGCTCGTACTCTACAGAGGTCGCTCGAACCTCATGCTGTAAAGTTACAAACGCAGGTCGGATACTTTTGGGAGACACCTCGTATTTATTAAACAAAGCATATTCACGATTTGACAGCATATTAATAACAGTACAAATTTACACGTTCTAGAATAATTATATTTTACGGTTACATTCAGTATATTTGACTACACAATTGTTTCCAATCATATTAATAATAAATATTTACTTTCACAAATAAAATTATTATTGTAATATCATTTTCAGAGTCTTCAAATTCCTTTTATTAATTACTGTCAGGTTTCCAACTAACACTTCAATAATTTATTTGAGTCTAGTATCGCAGTTTGGTCAACCCATCGCTCTATAAATCATTTAACTTTGGTCGGTAAATTTAAATGTTAATTTCTCCAAATTTCCGTGTTTCATCACTACAAACATAACTTTTTGTAATATTTATTTATCAAATATTATATTCTAGAAACCTGAGCAACCTAATTTTATTGACTATATTTAATATAGTTGATGGTATTTACTTATAATTAAATTTCAACAGTCACGTATCTTCCAAACTCAATATGTGATAAATTAATTGCAAGATCTATTTTTAAAAATATTTTTTGCAGTTATAAGCATCAGAAGCAATGTAATGAAAGGCTCTTACTTCGAAATTAACTAAAGCATTTATGAAAGTGTCTTCTGGGTATATTCACTAATTATTTTCTGGTGAAGATTTACTATAGTATGTCGCAGAACACAGCCATTTTAACATCGATTTAATTGCGATTGAATGGTTTTTAAGTACTTCAAATATAATAACCAATACTGAATAAATATTTGGCAAGTTTTGATGGACCAAAATTATTCTTGTGCAGGAACATCTAAATCATCAATAATCACGTACCTTCTTCGTCGAACCATTTCTGAAAATAAGCCTTACCATTTTCTCTCCATCTTTCACAGTTCTGTATCTCTCGGACAAAAATGAAACAGACCCACCTCTTCAAGTCATCGATCCGTCTTGCTAGAGGTCTGCACTTTCTTTTTGTTCCATTTTATGGTATCCATTTAAGAACTGCATTTGACCATATTTCTTTGTCTTGCGACATGACCAGCATAGCTCCACTTTAGTTCTGCCACAGCGTCTGGAACATCTTGCAGCTTTGTCACTCCTCGGATCCAATTATTCCTCTCACGTTCTTGGAGAGTTACTCCAATCATCTTACGTTCCATGACTCGTTGAGTTACTCTGTTTATTCATAGATTGTTTTGTCAAGATCCATGAGCACCATATATCAGCACTCGTAGGACACATTAGTCAAATACTCTAGCTCGAAGATACATAGTAATATATCTGCTCTTTAGTATGCATCTCAATTTAACAAACGCCGCCTAAATTAGTCTCCTTCAATATATTTCGGTAGTCTGATTGTCTCTTCGTGGTATAATTTGATAGCCTAAATAAATGTCGCTAGTTACATTTTCTAATTGTTGGTTTCTTAGAGAAATTTGAGAATCATCACTATACATAATCTTGGCCTTGGAGATATTCATTCTAAAACTAGTGCTTGTTGTCTCTTTATCAAAGTGAACATTTTGCAGATTTTGTACATTTTCCGCAATCAGGATAATATCGTCGGTGGTTTAGTCTTTTTTCCTTTTTTCTCCAAGTAAACATTTTAAAGAGGTCTTCTAGTACTGAAGAAAATATTTTTGGTGATCGTGTATTCCTTGCCTTATTCCTCTATTAACTTTATCATGTTAAGTTTTATCCCATACTTGTAACGTCGATGGTGCATTGTTATATGTATCCAAATAGATTTTTTTTTCCGGGTCCGTCCTAAAGCCGGACGCACTGCGGCCAGAGTAGGCCTATTATGCTCACCCAAGACATTACAGCCACTCTGTCAAACTAACCCCCTGGCTCAGTCTGTACAGTCCTGCTAAGGAGTGAGTGAGTATTTCTCCCGGTTTCAGAATTACTGACTCGAATGTTTATTGTCTAAATCTCTCCAGTGACTCATAGTCACATATGATGTGCTTCACCGTTTCCTCGGCTTGTCCACATAGTCTGCAGCCGACGTTTCCGTTATATAGATTCATTCTATTCAGATGTACTTTGACGGCCATGTGTCCCGTCATTATATCCGTAATAGTCCTTAGTTGGTTCCTATTCATTTGGAGTAGTTTCCTTGCCAGTTTCGGGTCAGAATTTCCAATAAATAGCTTGCTGTGGTTTAAACCCTGTCTAGTCATCTAGGGGTTTTTATGCTCTCTTTTGATCCATTCCTTGACTGCTTCTTGGGCCGCGCTTGGCTGTCAGAGTAAATGTGGATTTGCTTCCCTTTGTAAGCTCTCCTGTTTATCTCATCTGCGCACCGTAAGATTGCGTATATTTCTGCCTGGAATACTGTTGGGTATTTTCCAAGGGGAAGGGTTAATTCTTTCCTCGGTAGTAATACACAAACAGGCGACCCTTTGTATTCCGCTCAGCTTTGTCATGGTTGTTCTCTGCATTACCTTGGGCCACCAGACCAAGGCTGCGTACGTGATGGCTGGTCTCACAACACTGGTATATAACCAATGTACTATTTTCGGTGAGAGACCCCATGTTTTCCCACATAATCTTCTAACAGTCATAAGATTTGTTTCCGATTTTCTGGTTATGTATTCCACTTGCTTGTTCCAGGTCAGCCTGGAGTCTAAAATCACCCCCAGATATTTTACTTCCCTGAAAAGTGGTATTATGTTTCCTTGGAGGATGATAGGACCGAGATCCTCTATCCGCCTCCGTTTTGTGAAGGGGATTAGGACAGTCTTTTGGGGACTTATATTGAGTCCCTCCTGCCTTACCCATCTTTCTACAACCATAGGAGCCCGCTGCATTCTCTCTCTTACTGTTGTATTAAATTTGCCTTGGGTTAGGATTACCAAGTCATCTGCATATCCCAGTACAGAGTGACCTTCCCTGCTCAGGGTTCGCAAAAGCCCATCCATTACTAGGTTCCAAAGCAGTGGAGAGAGGACCCCCCTGCGGACACTCCCTAGTCACCCGTGCCATCAGCGTCTCTCCAAGCAGTTCTGTATAGATCACTCTGTCTTTTAACATATTTTCGATCCACCTGCAACAAGTCTCTTCCAGGTTGATGTTCTTTATCGCAGTTATAATCCAAATAGATTAATATACCTCTGACCAATTCTCATATTTTTTAACCTTTTTATTACAGCCCAGTGCCAGATAGTGTTAAAGAACTTTAAATCGTTAATAGATGTTTGTTAGTGCTGTAACGAAGTTACTAATTTTTTGGGCAAGTGTATGTTCGCCGGGGTTTTATTTCTTTATTTAACATCCGAAAAATCTGATTCTTGCGGGAAAACAATGTTAAAGATTTCAAGATTACCGGAATATAATTAGATTGACCGCGCTATGCCGGGAAATATCATTTTCCGAGATTTTCAGAGCGTCCGATCATAGTAATCGCGCGCCGCATACAGCAGTATCGTATGCGCGATCACTGCACACCGTCACACGTCAGCGTAGTGGGAGCTCGGGCCGTCTATTTAAGTCCCAGCAGACCATTATTTCGCGGAGAACCAAACGGTCTCCACCCGGGTCAACAGTCCAAACGGACTGGACTGGGTCGCCTGCTGGGCCGCGCCTTCCTGGTCTGGTGATGTAGGTGAGGCTAGGCTTGTGTGTATGGTCTTTACCACACACTGCCTTCCTTACGTCCTGCCCCTCTAATGTCCGGGAATGTGTTTGCCGCCAGGTGCCCGCCGACGTCCGTTGTCAATGGCGCTGAACAACTGCCGCTCCGACGCCTATCGCCGCCGCGTAGAAAAACCGTCGCCGTGTAGAGACGCCGCCTATCCCGATCGACGCCGTGTCGTTATTGCATACCGCGTATACCGCCGTCGGTCGAGTTTTAATACGAAGCGCCGTGAACCGGGAACGCGGATTTTGAGATACGAGGCGCGATAATTTGCGTACAAGCCGTCGTGAGTAGCGTCGCGACCGAATAGTACGAGATATGTGAATGGCATCGCGAATGATACCGCCGGGTTACCGTCTTCAGCGCAACCGAACAGAATGAGCGACCGTGAACAGCTCTAAAACATACTCTTGCCCTCCAGACCGTTTATTTGTTTATATTATTGTACATCTTAGATTGTAAGTTAGTTTTAGGCCATGTCTTTGTATATGGAATACAGGATACAGGATGTTTTATAACCGTTTGTTTTATTACCTAGTCCCATTTTTACCATTACATGTAACAATTGGCAGCCGGCAGCCAGCACTAATACACGCAATTGACCCCTGGCTTGCCGTTTCTCCACTGTAACAAGCTGCCCGGTGCAAAAAGTGGGCCCTCGACCACATTAAATACCGAGGGTGGCGCCCGAGAACCGACCCCCGAGTGGATGTTTTGACCTTCAGGCAGTCAGACCGTTGATCAGTTGAGAGAGCAGGGATATCCCGAATTTACGTAGCAGCCGCTGACCTGATACCCCTGCGCTGAGCATTTGACCGATGACTGTCTGCACGAGAAATATCCACTGACCGATGTTCCGCTGCCGTGAACGAAGAGCACGACCTTGCTCCCCGCTCCCCGCCTACGAAAAACGCGTCACAAATTTGGCGCCCGAGCAGGGACTTCCAAATGTTCCAAAACGTTGACAGGAAGAGCGGGGACTCTCAAAACGTTTGATTCGAAAGATAGGGACTATAAAAACGCTTGACTTGAAAAGCGCATAACTCTTGAAAAGAGTACAACCGGAAGAGCATAGGACCGGAAAGAAGAGCAATACTGAGGTAGTACCGAGATTGGCCGACACCGGGAGACAGTTGGGCGTGACTGTGGTGGACCATGTTACCGAAGGAGTATTGCTGTTTTTTTTACCGTCACCGTTGAGAGTATTTTGTTGAAGGAGTACCGACGTTGAGGGAATGTTTTTCCACCGCCGATCAAGTCCGTTTAGTTAAAATAGTCGTGATAATAGGTAATCCGAGTATTCCATTCTGTGTCCGCCGACCGTAGCAGTGTATATGAACCGATTCAGGTAAATTTTGCTATTGGAGGTAATTAGGGCCTAAAACTGTAAGAAAATCGACTTTTCACGAAAATTTGTTCTGCGCATGCGCGAGGCAGAAATGTGAGCCGTATGTCTTTTTCGACTAATTTTGGGTCGCAGATTCTATTTTTCGACCGTAGAAAGGTTAATTTTTAGTGTACCGCGAGAAACGGCCTGTTTTACCCACTTATATTAAAATATTGATGTTGAACGCGCTTGCGTCGCGCATGCGAACCCAAGAGTAAACTGGAGGCAGAGTATGCGCGCACCGATAGTATACACCCCACCGATCGCATAACACCGAGAGTACTATTAAATTAAGAACCGTCCGAAATAGTACCAGTTTCAAGCCGACCGCTGAACGAGAAGCATCTCCAGTTCCAAGCACCGATAGAAGTAAAAGTACCTAGGGAGATGACCGAAGAACCAATTCTGACAACAGGTACCGCCAAGTCTTAGACGCAAACCGATCCGAGCGACACCAGGGTGAGTTAAGCTTACCAGGCGCAGAAAAAATGAGCCGCTACTGTCACCGCAAGCACTGATGGATTTTTGTTCCGCCGACAGCGCCCATAATTATTCCACCGAAGGGTAACAAATTGTATTCCTGGTCTATAGTATTTTTGTTTTCAGATCATGGACCGCCTGCCGGACGAAGGACAGCATCTGAACCCGCCATTCAATTGCAAGGTTCTGTTCTGCCAGCCAGTTTTTGATTCCTAGCCAAGCTGCCGCCAAGTTGCTGCCGAATTGTCACCGAGCTACCGCCAAGTTGCCGTAAGGCCGCCGGTCACGGGTGATGACGTCTAGGATGACGAAATGGTCCAGTTTCCAGCCTTGTCACGCGCTACTATATCTGACCGCCAAAAACGTCAGATATTTGTTGGAGTTCAGTAATGCTGCCAAACTGTTTCATACCGGCATTGTCCTTTTGGCCGCCGTCAGCCTTAGGCTCAACATGGGAAACGGTGAGGTACCATGCGTAGCATGAGGAGCCACCGCTACTAGACCGTCATGGAACCACCACTACCAGCCATGAGGAATCCATTCCACCAGCCGCCGAAGGAGACGAGAAGATTAGGTTAAGTTTAGAATTGTATCTGGTTAGGTTTTTATTGTAAATATTTATGTAATAAATATTTTCCGAAGAAGGGGGGGTGTGTAACGAAGTTACTAATTTTTTGGGCAAGTGTATGTTCGCCGGGGTTTTATTTCTTTATTTAACATCCGAAAAATCTGATTCTTGCGGGAAAACAATGTTAAAGATTTCAAGATTACCGGAATATAATTAGATTGACCGCGCTATGCCGGGAAATATCATTTTCCGAGATTTTCAGAGCGTCCGATCATAGTAATCGCGCGCCGCATACAGCAGTATCGTATGCGCGATCACTGCACACCGTCACACGTCAGCGTAGTGGGAGCTCGGGCCGTCTATTTAAGTCCCAGCAGACCATTATTTCGCGGAGAACCAAACGGTCTCCACCCGGGTCAACAGTCCAAACGGACTGGACTGGGTCGCCTGCTGGGCCGCGCCTTCCTGGTCTGGTGATGTAGGTGAGGCTAGGCTTGTGTGTATGGTCTTTACCACACACTGCCTTCCTTACGTCCTGCCCCTCTAATGTCCGGGAATGTGTTTGCCGCCAGGTGCCCGCCGACGTCCGTTGTCAATGGCGCTGAACAACTGCCGCTCCGACGCCTATCGCCGCCGCGTAGAAAAACCGTCGCCGTGTAGAGACGCCGCCTATCCCGATCGACGCCGTGTCGTTATTGCATACCGCGTATACCGCCGTCGGTCGAGTTTTAATACGAAGCGCCGTGAACCGGGAACGCGGATTTTGAGATACGAGGCGCGATAATTTGCGTACAAGCCGTCGTGAGTAGCGTCGCGACCGAATAGTACGAGATATGTGAATGGCATCGCGAATGATACCGCCGGGTTACCGTCTTCAGCGCAACCGAACAGAATGAGCGACCGTGAACAGCTCTAAAACATACTCTTGCCCTCCAGACCGTTTATTTGTTTATATTATTGTACATCTTAGATTGTAAGTTAGTTTTAGGCCATGTCTTTGTATATGGAATACAGGATACAGGATGTTTTATAACCGTTTGTTTTATTACCTAGTCCCATTTTTACCATTACATGTAACAATTGGCAGCCGGCAGCCAGCACTAATACACGCAATTGACCCCTGGCTTGCCGTTTCTCCACTGTAACAAGCTGCCCGGTGCAAAAAGTGGGCCCTCGACCACATTAAATACCGAGGGTGGCGCCCGAGAACCGACCCCCGAGTGGATGTTTTGACCTTCAGGCAGTCAGACCGTTGATCAGTTGAGAGAGCAGGGATATCCCGAATTTACGTAGCAGCCGCTGACCTGATACCCCTGCGCTGAGCATTTGACCGATGACTGTCTGCACGAGAAATATCCACTGACCGATGTTCCGCTGCCGTGAACGAAGAGCACGACCTTGCTCCCCGCTCCCCGCCTACGAAAAACGCGTCACAGTGCAATAATCCTTTCTAAATCAAACTTGTTCTATAGGCTGATACTTGACTAATTTTTTTAGAGAGAAAGAATGCTAATAGGGTTATAGTTGTTAAAAATCAGTCTTGTCTCTTTTCTTATGCAACAATATAATTATAAAATTTTCTCATTTATGTGGGATTTGTCTTTCCATAAGACATTTAGTAAACATTTCCTGCGGTTTTAATAATTTCTATTACTAACGCGTCTTCGCTTGCAGCTTGTTATATCGCATCTGTTTGAGTGAGTGTCTTGGTCATCTAAATAACTGTTTTTAAATTAAAAATACAGTTATTTAGACAATTTATTGTCTTGAAATGCGTAACTAGATTAGATATTTTACTCTTTATGGAAAAATAATTTTAAAAGAGTAATTCACATTTTTTATTAAGAAATAAAGTATTTTTAATTAAAAAAATACTAATTCAATTCCAGTACCGCACGATACTAATAGATTTGTAATGAACTTTTTAATTAGTTTAATTATGGTAAATCATTTATGGTATTATTTATTTAATACAGTGAATGAAGTCATTATAGATTATCTTTTAACGAAGTCGTGCACGCAGAACCAAGTAACCACAATGAGTTTTTTTTTGAGAAAATTATATGAGATAATTGAGGATATTTATTCTTTTGTACTTTCTTACCCGACACCTTTCTCCACCGAGCAAAATATAAGAATGTACCTAAATAATTATTTTACCCCAACATTTTCTAAAAACGACCTGTCTAGAGAATCGAGAAATATAAAGTTTTGAAAACATATTACTTTTATAAAGGTAATTCACTTTTACTCATGTACTTAGCATAATAAATAATTAAACACTTGTTTCAGTGTATTTCAAAATTTTTATCCTAAACCAAGTTATTAAGGAATGAGACAAGTAAAGGTACTTCTTGGGAATTAAGGTATTTTTCGGTCTCATATTGAAATAGGCAGGTTTTTAATATCCCACCGACATTTTTCGGAATTTATAGATTATATCATAGTTATTTCCTGTGAATGTTGCTCTCTGTTTCATACAGCGCCACTGACGAGACCATAGGATGGTCAAAACATATATGGAATAGAGAGAGGACCATAGTTGTATTTGAGGGAAATAACCGGTTTCTATATTTTCTTTCCTTTTTCTCTGCTTGAAAGTAGAACACATTTTGATAAATATAAATTTTGTTGAGTTCTCACAATTTAATTAGTGGATAAAAAAGAGTTGAATTAATTTTTTGTAATATGTGTCCGCACTAGAGCCAAAAAAAGTCAGAAGCCAACTCATCACTAACTTTGTACACACAAAATATTGACAGCTTCATAGCCGTATTGTAAGTTTTTACATACATTGGACAATAACCTAGAAAAAAAGATACCCTACATTTAATTCGTAATAACCTGGGTATGCGTGAGTCATACTTTCTCAAAAATAGTTTATACTTTCGAAACAAATATAGAGTTCCTTTTTTTCAAATATTTGTCTATAGTATCTAAAAAATACCCCCATCTTAAAACCGACTTTGCCTCTTAACAACGGAAGCATAGGAACCCATCAAGTTCTTCTGGTTTCCAACCAGTGGAGCCCTCATGAGCCCATTTTTTACACTGAAGACATTGAACCAAATCATCACTTTCCATATATCTCAGTGCAATAAATACATAAATCGTCTGAAATCTCATTTTTTTTTCTTTTTCGGTTGACGTACGAGTATTGTACTTCGTATTTATTTATTTATTTAAATAAGCACTTAACAGATTTAAAGAATCTAATTACAAAGTACTTTCAGTAGCAATTTTTAAAATTATATGAAAAAAAATGCATTTTTCTTTTATAAAAGTCTATGTAGAATTATTCTAAAAGCACTAAGACTGTCCATAAATAAATTACATTCAGGCTGCACTGTATTAAAAAAGCTACAAGTTCTATAGAGAGGTGAATTTAGGGAAATATTGGAGTGTACATGGGGCAAATTAAATAAATTTAGATTTCTCGTATTATACGTTGCTATATTTATTTAATACTTTAAATAAATATAGCAAATCAGCAATTTTTCTTCTCTTTTCCAATGTGTATATGCCTGATTTCTTAAAATATTTTGTACTTTTTCAATGCTACATTTATGACACTGATAATATGGATTCCATACTTGACTACCATACTCTAAAATGCTGCCGACAGATGTCTCGAATAATACCCTTATACACTAATAAATGTTGAAGTCTGAGACGCCCTCTTACAACTAGATTCTATATGTGCTTTAAAGGTCAACTGCTCATAAAAAGTTATCCCCAAATCTTTAATCTCGCTGACTCTGTTTGGTGTTGTGTTTCGCATATTGCACACGTAATTAATAAATTCTTTTTTCTAGTATACGATAGTGCTGAACATTTATCTATGTTAAAATGAAGCTTATTTTTTATTGATCAATTAACTAATTTGTCTCTATCGGATTGAACTAAAATACAATCATTCATAGAGTTTACAACTCCGTAGAGTTTTAAATCTTCAGCAAATAGTTTAATTTTTGAATCATTGTCATCAAATGTGACAATGATATCGTTGATGAACATAAGAAAAAGCAGCCGATACAGGTTGGAACCTTGAGGAATCTCTGATGATGCTACAAGAGGTCTGACCTCTAAGAACAACACATTGCTATCCATTAATTAAATAAGACGATATTAGCCATAAACAATTTGGATGGAACCCATATTACAATTCCAACTTCTGTAAAAGTCTAGAATCGGACACCACATCGAAGGCATTGGTAAAGTCAGTGTAGATAACATCCACCTAACCATGTTTCTCCAACGCTCCAGACAAGGTGTTCACCACACATAATAAATTAGTCACGCATTAGAACTTTTTTCTTATTATTTTTTTTTCGTTAGTTTCTTCAAGTTCTAGTTTATAAGGTGATGAATCAATAATAGGACTTTTGCCTTGACGAGCATTTGAAGTTGTTTTTCTTGCAACATGAGGTTTAGGTAAAATATCAGCCACAGAAAAAGGTAGAGACGACGATGCCGATTGCCATGAAGTGCTTGGTGCTCGCTTTAAAGTGATTGGTTGTAAATTTATTCGTGACGTTTCTACTGTTTGCTGCTGGACGTTAGCACAGGGTCATCGTTTTCAACGGTTGCGCTGATAACAAGTTTTTCATCCTGAGCTCCAACTGTAGTTTGACCGAAAGAATTTGTCATAGGTTCAGTAGATTTAATGTCATTTTCCGTCGTAGTAGCAGATACGAAATCATGATCAGAGAAGTTATTCGGATTTAATGAATAAATTCCTTTTTTTGAAAAACCACTCATAGCGCTCTGCAGAGTTGCTGCTTTAGAGTACGAAATTCCAAAAAGTTTTCCAAGCTGAAACTGGGTAACAATACGATCTGGATTATTACGGAGCCATCTCATTACTTCTTGACTGCAATAGGTACTTAATGGGCCCATGATGCTAACTTCAAAGGGTTGTAATCACTTTTTATCCATCCATTGAAATGACATAAGTATTTGCAGTTGTTACATACAAAACAGTGGTATTCAGTTGGCCCTTTCCAGCAGAAGAACTAAAACCTACTTGTTTCTTGCCTTTTAAAGAAAGCACTTTAGATTTCTTTTTGGGACAGTCATAATCCCGATTTCACCGACATTAAATATCTTGGTTGGCTAATATTTGTATTTGTCTTGCAATTCAACACACAGAAAAAAAAATTTTGAAACATATACATTGTTGAATCTCATTTTACGTACAACAGAAATAGGTTCTGGAAGTTGTAACGATAATTCCGGATGAAGGCGTAAAAATCCATAAAGCCAATCCATTGCAGCTAATTCGGTATCTTTGTTAAAATTGTAATTGATACCATTTTTTACGCCATTTGAAAAGCAAGCTATTCTAAAATCTCTATATGTTAATCCGAATAATTGAGTTTCAAGATCTTTTATGTGCTGACACATTAAAATTTATTGCTCAGGTGTAAATACTGTTTTCAATAGACGGCCTATTTTTGAAGCATCTTCAATATTTTTATTTTTTCTATACTTCTTAACTCTATCTTTGAGGGTCGATTGTGGGACCGATAATTTTCAAGCTGACACGCGATAGCCACTACTACCCTAAAATTACATCTAAAATCGCATTTTTCGTAGATTCCTCGCTCCATGATTGCTGACTTGTTAACCTTTTATAATTTCTTGGCATTTTGTATTGAACTGTAACAAACAATAATACAAAATATAATTTAAAACAAAGAAAGAATGCCTTTTGATAAATTGTACAAAATTGAGTACCAGCCGGTGTTCCCTGTACGGTTTAATCCCAAACTTATGAGAACAAAAGAAACGAAATATCCTAAAAGCGCGATGCAAGAAAGACTTTAACTAGTGCATCTATGGGTCTGGGCATCAATACTAGGAAAACAAAGTTTATGATCATCTCCAGAAACTCGGATGCATTTACAAACTCCGGAATAACATTTGATGCAGCGCCCATTGAAAGAGTGGACAAGTTCAAATACCTGGGAACATGGCTTTGTGAGGATTAGACATCGGACAGAGAAATAAAAAGCCGTGTTGAGCAAGCCCGACAGACTTTACTGAAGCTTAAAAATGTGCTTACCTGCTCAGAATTCGATATTGACTTGAGGGTGAGGTTTATGAAATGCTACGTATGGTCAGTGCATCTTTATGGCGTGGAGGATTGGACCCTAAAAACGAGTAATATCAGTAAACTGGAAGCCTTGGAGATGTGGCTGTATCGCAGAATTCTTAAAATCTCATGGACGGAGAAGAGGACAAATGAGGAAGTTCTGGGGCGTGTAGGAAGAGAGCGTGAACTATACGAAGTAGTCGAGAAAAGAAAAACAGCCTATCTGGGACATATCATGCGAAACGAAAAATATGGGTTCTTACAGTTGAAAATTGAGCGCAAAATTGAGGGCAGAAGTGGAATGGAGAGAAAGAAAATGTCTTGGCTTCGGAACATAAGACAATGGACAAGGTTACGTGATGCACAAACACTGATCCACACCGCCCGATATAAAGAAGCAATGGAGTATGTGATCGCAAACATCCATTAATGGATATACATCCGAAGAAGAAGAAGTGTTCGTTTAACCTTAATACATACTTAATCTTTGCCAAAAATAAATTCTACTTATCTTGACTTACGAAATTATAGTACATTTATGAAATCCATCGAATATTAGAACAAACTTTCACAAAAATTTTTTCTCATTTATTTTCTACAAGCACGCTTGAATGTGATTCAAACTAATCAAGATGACTGACTAGAGGAGACGAAGCGAACATAAATTTGAAATGCACTAGACAGCATGTCCCGATTTTACTCCCATGCCCGGTTTTGGACTAGTCTCCCCTATATCTTAGGTAAAATGTACCATGTGCAACATTCATTTTAAGAACGATTAGTTTATGAAATGCGAATATTTAGTTACTTTCTTTGTTAACTTACAAATGGGATACTTTAAAAAATATTTTTTAAATCTCATCCTCATCTTCTGAACACAACATTTTTACACGGCAACCACGTTTATGAAATAATTTTATGTCTTGAAATAATTTAATAAAATCAAATCATACCAATTTTCAAGTGGCTTTAAAAGTATACTGCATGCTAACATTAAACGTACCTAATTATTTTTCTGACAAATTTATAGCTTATCGGATAAAAAAGATATGCACGAATTTGACCGCTGTAACTTTTTAGTTGATACAAAACGTTAGGTTGCGTTACCTAATGGCCAGCCAAGTGTAACATTACTGTTACAATGTAGTAGGCGGATAAGAATTATCATAATAAGACATACAGGGTTGAAAAAAATGTTGAAACATCTAATTTTCTTGTGATTTACGCTGCTGCTACTTTAACAACAATAAATTGAACTTTCTGCCGGTCAGAAAAATCTTAATTTAGATGAATTTCTGCTTTAGTCGGTAGTTGTTCATAGGCATTATTAAGAAAATTATTGTTATTAAATATAAAATTAGTGAGTGCCATAATTGTTATTATTCAAAAACATGAAGCTTATAATATGAGGGAAATGTTTAAAAAATAATTATTATGTTTTTACCGCTAAATTTATTTAGAAAACAGTGACTGCAGTTTGAACTCACAGAGTCATTTTCAAACTGAATTAGAAAGGTAGACTAAGTATTCAATACAGAAACATGAGAAAATTTAACAATAAATAAAAACTACCTGAAAAATTACATTATTACAAAGGGGAGGTACTAAATTTTGGGAACTAATTATTATTTGGCAACAACAAATAACGGGGAAAACCCAAGTTCTGTCTGGTCATTAAGCAAATTTACATTTTTATTTTTACTATGTTTATATATTTCTAAAGATTCAAGAATATTTAACTTTTGGCCCTTTGTGGAATAATGTAATATGTCAGTGTTGCTTAAATTAGGAAAACTGTGGTTGTGTTCTAAGTAATGATTGGCAAAGCTCGAGTCTGTTTTTTGTAGTCTATATGATCGGTGGTGTTCTGAAAAGCGAGTTTTAAAGCTTTTACCACTTTGTCCAATATACAAGCTATCACACTCTGAACATTTTAACTTACAAACTCCTGATTTATCAAATTTATTAATTTTATCTTTAGCATTGTAAAGGATAGATATTTAAGATGAACTTTCTTTATCATTTTTTATTTTGGGATATATTGAATTAAAAGCTAGTTGTTTTTGTGTTTTAGTTATTAATTTATTTATGGTTTGTTGGAAGAAATTGTTTCATATTGCAATCCTTTCAATGATATTTAGTTCCTCTTGAAAATCTTCAGAGAGAGGCAAAGAGATTGCTCTATGTATCATTGAATTGTATGCAGCCATTTTGTGTTGTAAGAGGTGAAAAGAGTCATTAGATATAGTATTATCCGTAAACGTTGGTTCTCTAAAAATTTTAAAATTACACTGATTATTGAGGTGAGATATGGTGAGATATAGAAAATTTATTTTATGGTTATTTTCAGTTTCCAAAGTAAATTGAATTTTTGGATGGCAATTTATATTTCGTTCCTGTAACATTTCTTGGATAAGTATAAAATATTCATCTGTTGGAATATTAGAAAACATGCTTTTTATGTCAAAAGAGACTAGTATAGAGTTATCAGGGGTTTTTGTGTTTTTTAGTTTTTGGATGAGATCTACTGAATTATTTAAACTGTGACTTGGTTTAAAGTTGCTTATTTGATTGAAGAATGAATTTAGTTTCATACTTAGTTCTCTAGTGAAACTATTTATCTATGAAACGACTGGGCGAATGGGAATTCCTGGTTTGTGATTTTTTATAAGGCCATGGAGTTTTGGTGCTTGTGGGTTCATGTTGATTATTCTTTTTTTATCAAATTCTAAAAAAATGGCTGTTATGTTTCACAGGATTTGTTTCAATTTCATTTCAAACTAAATTCATTCTTCAAACAAATAAGCAATTTTAAAGCAAGTCACAGTTTAAATAATTCAGTAGATGTCGTCCAAAAACTTAAAAACATAAAAACCTCAGATAACTCCATACTCGTTTCTTTTGACATAAAAAGCATGTTTTCTAGTATTCCAATAAATGAATGTTTTATACTTATCCAAGAAATGTTACAGGAACGAAATATAAATCCAATAGTTACTACTGAAATCTTGTCCTCTTTTGAACTTTGCCTATCACAAACCTATTCCAGTTTAATAACAAATTTTATTTACAAAATTTAGGCCTACCAATGGGTTCTCCTCTTAGCCCTCTCCTGGCAGACATTTTCATGTCAAACGTAGAAAACAAAATTCTTAATTCCCCTTTAAGCAAAAACCATGTTCAATTTTGGTACAGATATGTAGATGATGTTCTAGCATGTTTTAAAGGCACTACTAGACAGCTTCAAAAATTCTTACAATACATTAATAATTGCCATCCAAAAATTCAATTTACTGAAACTGAAAATAACCATAAAATAAATTTTCTTGATCTCATCATATCTCACCTCAATAATGAGTAATTTTAAAATTTTTAGAAAACGAACGTTTACAGGTAATACTATATCTGACGACTCTTTTTACCCCTTACAACACAAAATGGCTGCATACAATTCAATGAGACATAGAGCATTCTCTTTGGCTCTCTCTGAAGAAGATCTTCAAGAGGAACTAAATATCATTGAAAGGATTGCAATATCAAACAATTTCTCCCAACAAACCATAAAGAAATTAATTAATAAAAAACAAAAACAACTAGCCTTTAATTCAATATATCCCAAAATAAAAAATGATAAAGATAGTTCATAGTATATATCTTTGTCATACTGTGGTAGACGATCAGAAAACATAGCTAATACTCTTTCCAAACATAATATAAAAGTAGCCTTTAAATCTCAACACAATCTGCCTACTATCCTTTACAATGCTAAAGATAAAATTAATAAATTTGATAAATCAAGAGTTAATAAGTTAAAATGTTCAGAGTGTGATAGCTTGTATATTGGATAAAGTGGTAGAAGCTTTAAAACTCGCTTTTCAGAATACCACCGATCATATAGACTACAAAAAACAGCCTCGAGCTTTGTCAACCATTGCTTAGAACACAACCACAGTTTTCCTAATTTAAGCAAAACTGACATATTATATTATTCCACAAAGGGCCAAAAGTTAAATATTCTTGAATCTTTAGGAATATATAAACATAGTAAAAATAAAAAGGTAAATTTGCTTAATGACCAGACAGAACTTGGGTTTTCCCCGTTATTTGTTGTGGCCCAATAATAATTAGTTCCCAAAATTTAGTACCTCCACTTTGTAATAATGTAATTTCTCAGGTAGTTTTTATTTACACTTTTAAATTTTCTCATGTTTCTGTATTGAATACTTAGTCTACCTTTGTATTTAAGTTTGAAAATGACTTTGTGAGTTGAAACTGCAGTCACTGTTTTCTAAATAAATTTAGTGGTATAAACATAGTAGTTCCTTTTTAAGCATTTCCCGAAGATGATTAACTACTACATAGTAACGGCCACCAGCATCAACTTCTTATAATACGAATTAAATATGAGACAGGCTTTTTTATGTTTTACGAAATTTCCGAACGAAAGATTTCTTTAACAATATACCACTTTTGAAATTAGAAATGGTCTCGTCTCTAAATTCGTAGGCCTAAAATTTTTACGGGTAAATACTCAAGACAATTAAAATAAAGTGGTGTGAATTTATTTTGAAAAAGAAACCATTTTCGAGAAAATCTGAATCATATATACCCTAGTTATAGCAGTAATTACACATTACACAAAATGAAATAAGCTCTTTGTTATCGAGTGATTAAACTATTATAATTAAACATTAAGTGTTCTAATCTCATGGAGTAAAGATCCCTGGAGATGCCTCGTGCAATCGTGGGCGAAACGTCGGATAATAATTCCAATTTGACACGGTCTAAACCCAAGAACCATGATTTTAAACTTGATTAATGCCGTGAAAGCTTCCTTCCGTTCTTTATTAAACGAAATATAATAGTAATGCTCTACTACACACTGAAAAAAGGAAATGCTTTAAATTTAAAATAAATATGCTAGAAGCAAATTTCATAAACCGTTTCTTAAATTCAATTAATGTAATATATTAAACTTAATAATTTTTACATTAATCTAAATTAATGTATTCCGTTAAATTTAATGTAATCATACATAATGTAGATAGGACATTATATTTGCATTAAATTTAAGGTTATTTTTAACAGTGCATATTAACTTAATTAGTATTGGATATCATTGGAAAATAATGGACTTAATGACTTAAAGTAACACTAACATGTAACATGTATTTATTTTATAGACAAGAAAAAAAATCGTAATTTACTTGAACTAAGAACATTAGAAAGGCTTGATCGTAACTGAAGAGAAACAAAAAGAGATGAAGCGTAACTAAATTTTAACGAAAAATAAAAAAAAAAATACTTTTGATAAAATTTTCTAATGTTGCGTGGAATACTAAGTACATCTATTTTATGTTTAATTAAGTATAAGTTGAAAATGGGAGCTTTATACTTCAAATCACTTTCTTATTCAGCGGCTTATTCTCATTGTGATCAAAATAACATTCTAGAATCATTTCGCAAAGGATTACAAAAATAAATTATCTTTAATTTCCAAATATTGCAAAGTATTTACTGGCATCACGTATATAAGTCTTTTAAGATTTTTCTAAACAAAGATACAAAATGTGAGAAGATCTTGGTGGCCTCTACCCATCCATTGATTCTAAAAGTATCTGTTAAATGAAGTGGAATACTACTGTGCATAAACCACATCTAAACTCTAACTTGCAAGCTTGTCCAGCTTGATTGAATTTAATTGATTGAATGAGCTAGGGCTGCCAACTGCAGCCTAATGACTTATTGTATACGTCGTTATATCTGTTCTATTTGAATAGGTTGGGTGCCTTAATCATATTTAGCAGATTACTCGCTCCTTAGTGTTCTGGTTATAAGCCGTCCAAATTAAGTGATACTTGAAGATATCTCCATTAAGCTAGAGCTTCTCATTCGAAGATGATGTGTTAGCTGTTTTGTCCTTGTCGTCACATAGTCTACAAATTAGTTCTTCATTATAGATGTTCATTATATGTAGATGTTTTCTAAGCTGCAGTGGCAAATTTACACAGCTTCACAAAAAAACATGTTCAGACCAGCAAATTAGACACATGTATTTTTATGTATTTTTGGTCTGTAAATCCGAATTCGATATAAAAAAAAAATCGCACGCCCCCAAAATCATTGGCTAAAGCCAAAAACACCCTTGGAATGGAGTGAAAATAATATTAAGCTACGATAATAGTTGTCCTATCTTAATAAATTAAATTATACAAAATTTTAAAGTGTATTCTATGTTATGTAGCAGTGTTCATATACTGGATTTGCAATACACTCCCAAGAAGGAGGTAATAACTACCAATCATATATAAAATTTTGAGACAAAGTAGAAAGGACTGCTGAAAAAAGTCGAAATGCATGAATTTTTTCAGTGATTAAAAACTGCACTTGGTCGGTCATAATTCTTATAAACTACTTCTATACAGTTGAGTTAAAGGAAACGGAAAAACAAAAAAAAAATTAAGTCTGGCAGCATTCTAGTTTTCATGGATATCACAATTGGCTCAAATTGCGTAGTACTTTATAATAGACCTGGATTCTCAGGTACGATCAGTATCCTGAAGTATATCCTCAGAAGGGGGAAAAACTACCATTTAAGACTGCATGAGATAAACTGCAGTGACTTTTGCAAAAAGCTCAAAACTCCGGAGATTTGTAAATGTGAAGAGAGCAATAGTTTTAACTTGATTTCTGAAAATCACCCTTAGAGTGCTACCAAAAACCACTCTGAATCCTAGATGTCACAGAAAAAATAACAAAAAAACATTGATATAAAATTATTTCTATTTTTCCGGCCACAACGATTGATTAAATTTGCGCAGTACTCAGAATTAGGCTTAGGATCTCACGTCAAATTTTTTTTATCAAACTCTACTTCCCCATAAAATTATTCCGTTTTTTAACATTTTCTTCTGCCGTGCTTTAAGTTTCTCTCTCTCTCTTTCCCTATATATATATATATATATATATATATATATATATATATATATATATATATATATATATATATATATATATAAGATTTCGCTCACGTAATTTTAAAATAAAATAGGAAATTCTCGGTTATGTGGACATAAAGACTGTTGATAAGTTGATAAATATTACTCTCATGTTAAAAAGTGCGGAGATCTCCAAGATAATGGAAAAGATCCGGGTCTAAAAAATAACGACAGCGCTGTTTCGTCCTATTATGGGACTCATCAGACCATTGCATTCGATACAAACTATCATCTCGCATCTGTGTCCTATAAACAGATAGTAAAGTTGGAAACTAGTAAAAAAGACACAGTGGCGACATCTCGATGGATCACTGAATAGCACAAGGGCAACAAAAACCAATAATTGCCGTCGCACCATGACATGGCGATTTTATACAACATTGTTGGTTTGTGGTCGGGAGTTGGTGAGAGTATACCGAAAAAGATTTCCAAATTTGCATCAGTTCAATTTTCAGAAAATACAAGAGTTAGAGCTCAACCTCGAATCGAGACTAGGCTTTTGTCGATTCATTAATAATAGGCATGTTGACTGTATTGAAATAAACATATAATTTTGCCGTCAAACAGTATTTACCATAACAGAAATCCCAAAACACACAAAATTTTTCTTTATCTTTAAGGAATTTAAGTTTTATTTAATTATTAAAATTGAACTAAATCACTCTTGAGTCACGTGACAACGAACGCCACTCAAAATGCGTTTGGTTAACATTATTTTATAGTGATTTCCATGCAATTTCGTCGAAATTTGCCTACTAGTCCTTTTGAAAATGATTCTATAAAATTTTTCCATTATAGAAAGTGGATTTGTTAAGGCGGATAGTTCGATTGTGCTAAGAATTGGCTATTTTGCGGTAGTCAGTTTCTTTTCAGCAAACAGTAAGTTCTGCTGAATTTAGAAATTTGAGAACCATATGTAAGTAATATATTAAGAATTGTTTCTGCAATCGATAATGAATACACAATAGTAATCGTAGGTATTTATAAGCTCAAAACTAAAATAAAACAAGTACAAAACATTGTTACCTAACTTTGATTACTTTATTTCTAACCTCAAGATTCCAATTTTCATCTTCGAAAACTTGAAAAATAATACCTTTATATATAACATATATAAACAAATATCAAAACTTACATCAAAACGATCTTTACAAAAATATATTTTAGAGTGTGTATACACAAGTGCCGGACCACTGCGGGTTAGCTGAAGCCAAATTTTCCTATTTTTCGAAAGTAAACCGTGAATAAATAAGTTTTCAGGTATCGTAATTGTAGTACTTGTACACCGAGGCACCGCACAATACTTATAGAACTTAGAATTCATCTTTAGTAACAAAAATTTCGAAAAAACTTTATTTCTCCTTGTCTGTTTACTAGTCTTTGACAACATGTGACGTCACAGAGGTCAAATTACAAGTATTGGCTTTTTGGAACGAAATTTGAAACAGAATTTAAAATATGTTATTTTTAACGAGTTAGTTGTGTTAAAATAAATAATAATAAATATTTTGGGCTACATTAGGTACTTGTGGATAGTTTTAAACACTTCTCCGAAAATAATCAACATCCCTATTGGAGAACACAGGCTGAAAATTTCCATAAATAAAATTTATTTACCGATCAGTATTACTTTACAAGAAGAGGTATGACAAATTTGCATAATGAACATATTTAAGCTGAGAAAACCCCATATGCAATAAAGATTGTACATTATTAACATAAATTTGAAATTAACATATGGGAAAGTATCAATAGCAGATTTATTGTTGCTTCTATCTTCTTACGATATTGTTTAAATCGTTTAGATTGCCTAGAACACCTAGTAAATTTGCCAAAGTTATTGGATAGTATTCCATTATTGTTGTGTAGACATGTTTTAAAAACAGTCTATATAATGGCTGGGTAGATACTTTTTCTAATATCTCTCGTAATTTACGTTGGTGAAACATCGAATAGATGCATTTAAAGATCAATATAAAAACAAGAGCTTAAGATTGATGGGGAAGATTTTTTTTTGTATAAATAGTAATTTTTCCAGTTAAACTGGAAATTATACTGAATTATATTAAATATCAAAATGAGCATTATTGCCAATATTGAATGAAAAGTCGGTATCTCGAAACCTAACGGAATGCCGATTTGGTTAATGATTAGTGGGTCGTTCGGAATAAGCACGAGTGTTTCTTAACAATGGAAGCCTGATTCTTCCACGCCACTGCACGTATTCGGATGATGTATGATTTGCAGATTAAAGAACTCAACAAATGCGGTTCAAAAATTAACATCATAGCATTGATGATGACAAATAATAAAAGATATGAACTGGACCCCTGAAGTAACATATAATAATATATTTTAGTAACTGATGTGATAACTATCAGATAAAAGCAGATACTTTAATTAATAAGATAGATTTAAAACAATAAATCCCCATTGTTCATTTATTTAAAAAAAATTATGAACCTTTTCAGCACAAAACGGTACTTCCAAAGAGCAATTAATAATAAAATAAAGATCGTACTATTAATCAAAGTTATTTAAAAACAGAGAACACGTGCACCGAATAAAAAATGATTTGTTTTCTTTTTTCATGGGAAAAAAACTAGAACAAATAAATTCATGAAATATTAACATGACTAAAAACCAAGGTTAACTTAGTAATGATGATTTTATATCCGTTTATAACAGGTATGAGCAATCCATGGCCCGCGGGCAGCATGCGGCCCTAGAATAAGATTTTTCCAGCCCATCATTGATTTTATTCGTAGAATATTAACACGGTTGGCCAAAGTTACTTCATCAGAATACTACAACTTATTTAAGTTATGTAGTGGCTATGTGGCCTAACTGCAAAACCAAAAAAAAAATAGTACTACAGAAATGCATATTGTTCAGGATTTTTCGCAACACGAGAAGTAGAATTGTGAAATATTTTGGCTCACCTCCTGACATGGAGATATCAATAAAGGAGAAAAGAGTATGATCAAAAGTACACCTAGACCATCTGGTATATATAGAGAAGCAGCTGTGATTGCTTTTATTATGTATGAAAGAAGCTATATTGATTGATTGATTATATAACATAGCAGACCAGCCCTTACATTGCAGCTTTCTGACTTATTGTATTGCCTGCCATATCCATTCTAGCTGAACCGATTGCTTGGCTTGATCAAGTATAACAGCCTGTTCCCTAGCTTGTTCTCTGGGTATAAGCCTTTCGGATAGATTGATCCCTGAGGGTGTCTCCAGTAGACCAAAGTTACGCACTCGAAGATGATATCGGAGGTCGTTTCGTCCTCTTCAACACGTAGACTACATAGTGGTACTTCGTTGAAGATACCAATTGTATGTAGATGTTTTTTCAAACTGCAGTGGCCAGTTATAACTCCTGTCACCAGGAGTTATAACTGGCATACATTTTGATCAAGAGTATCGTACTTTCCAGGAATGGACACAAAGATATTTGTTTGTTATTTATAAGGACAACCTAATATCTGACATGTAATGAAGCCGTCGAAGTTTTAAAATAATGTAATTTAACAGATTATAACACCAAACAGTTGTTCAAATGCGAATGTCAGAACAGTGAATAAGCAAAATATAGTATTGAGACTAGTCCTGTAATTACTAAGAAAATGGGAAAATAAATGAAAAGGTAAATTTGTGAAAGTGTGCTTATTAAAAGTGGTAAATATTTAGGGCACAGAAAACAATCACAAGGCGAATAGATGCAATAACAGAAAACGTAAAGTTGCTCTTGAAGAAGTTATGGAAAATGGTTTTATGTTTCTTATAACACTGGGCGAAAGTATTGATATTACTTATACTGCTCTACTAACAATATTTATTGATACAGTCGACAAAAATTTCACAATATCAGAAGATTTGCTCACGGGTCGACTCATGCAAGATTTTACCAGGGGAGAAGGCTTCTTTGAAAAAGTCATTTGTGTTTCTATTGCTTTTGTTAGACTTGGCAAAGTTAAATACTGTCACTAAAGGTGGTCTTCCTGTAGTGATAGGGAAAAGTTAGGGAGCGGTGGGTAAAACAAAATAAAAAACATAAGAGCAAAATTTCAATAAAAAATATGTTGTCATTTGACTGTCTTGTTCATTGAGAAATTCTATGTGCAAAATTATTAAATTTCATGCACCTAACGAAGGGAGTTATTATATGGGTAAACTTTATATTAGATCTGATTCACCTCTAGTTTTAGCAATTCCAATAGGACTTAAAAACTGGATATGTAAATATTATTATACTTTGGGAATTTGTTGGATCAGTAAAGGCAAAATGTTGATACAATGTAATGAGCTAAATGAAGAATTACAAACTTTCATGGAAACGAAGACAAAAATCTGCACAGGTTAATATTTTTGATAAATATCACCTATTACTTCTTCTTTTTCTACCTTCTATAATAGGTCCCTGATCTGTTCCTTCTTCGATTTTCCTCATTCTAGACTTAAATTATCGCTCCACCTTTTCCGCGGTCGACCTCTACTGCGTGTACCACTAGGCGATTTATCTCGTGCGATCCTTACCAGTCTATCCTCTGTCATTCGGCTTATGTGTTTGTTCTCTGTCGCTTCTTTCTCTGTCTAGTAGCGTTTTTCCTGTTATTCGTCGAAGTATTCTCATTTCTGTAGTCTCCAATAGTTGTTTCGTTTTTATCGTCTCTGGCCGTGTTTCTGAGGTGTATGTCATAATAGATCTAATTGTGGTTTTGTAGATCCGAACCTTTGTTTCTTGTTGTGTTTGTTTCGCCAGATCACGTCGTTGAGGCAACCCGCCACTTTGTTTGCTTTGGCCATCTGCCCTCTTACTTCATCTTCGATGTTACCATAACTAGTTATGTCGATTCCTGGATATTTAAAACTCATTTCTTGTTGTATTATTCGACTGTCTAGTTCTAGTTTGCATCGAAGGGATTCTTTTGAGGTTGTCATACATTTAGTTTTTTCGGCTGAGATAATCATATTATATTTTTTTCCCGTAAGATTAAAGATATTTAACAATCTCTGGAGGTCGTCTTCATTTTCGGCACATATCACAGCGTCGTCAGCGTAACAGAGAATTTTTATTTCTGTATCACCCATTTTATATCCTCTACCAAGTCGCACCTCCTTTATTATTTCGTCCATTATCATGTTAAACAACAAAGGACTAAGCGAGTCTCCCTGTCTAATACCGCTGTTGACTGATAAGGGTGTTGATAATTTACCGTTAGTGCGATCTGAACTTTATTGTTTGCGTATATGTTTTCGATGGTCTGAATTATATTGATAGGAATATTTCTCTTATATAAGAGGTGGATTACGTCATTTAGCTTTATGCGATTGAATGCTTTTGTTAGATCTATAAAGCATAAAAATGTTGGTTTATTGTATTCTAGATTTTTCGACTGTCGTAGAATAAATACTGCATCCACGCAAGACCTTCCTGATCTAAATCCCTGCTGTTCGTCTTCCAGTGTTGTAACCGAATTAATTTTATTTTTGATTACTTTCGTAACGAGTTTCAGAGTTGGGTCCAGTTGATTAATACCCCTGTAGTTCCCTGGTTCTTGTTTGTCACCTTTCTTAAACATAAGCATTATTGTGCTGGTTCTCCACCTATCTGGTACTTTGCATTGTGTCATCATTACTTGGATGAACTAAATACCAATATGCTGACGCAAGGACAATTTGTCATTGAGCTACCTACTCATTTCAATACGTATTCGCGTATATATATATATATATATATATATATATATATATATATATATATATATATATATATATATATATATATATTATAGCAATTTCATTAATATCCTCACTCATTAATGCTTCGATGGTTTGTATAATTAGAAGATTTACTTTTTTTCACAAGTTGTCACTTAATGTTATGAAGTAAACGTAGGCAATACTACTAGTTGGTCGTCTTCTTTTGAACCATTTCTTATGAAAGTGAGAATATTGGTTTATTCCGGACGTACCCTTATGATGATAGGTCATTGCTTAAAATTGGAGAAAGAAAAAAATAACTTTCTTTTGGTAGAGACATCCAGTAGCATGTTGGCCTAAAGTCACATCTTCTAGGATCAGCGATAAGGGATGTAGAATTTGATTTAATTAAGGTAATTAAGAAATGATGTGACCCAACCTAAGTAAAACATCAATGCCATAGCATTTATTTTATTTAAATTTACTATTTTTATTAATTTAATTTAGAAATTTAAAAACGTTTTAGTAGCTTGATATTATAGAGTTGTTTTTTTTCTGTTTTAAGAATAAAAAAAACAGAGGGACACTCATGTCAAAAGAAAAGAGTTTGGACAGGAAAGACTAAAATCTTGATCCTTTATATCTTCGCAATAGTGAGCTTCCATACACACTGTCCGTTTTGATGGCCACCTCAACCGTTAAACCATTACACTATATACATGTATACATAAAATGATGCCTCTCTTCATCTGTACTTATTAGAGTGAGCATTTTAAAAAATAATAATTTTACGAAGTATAAAAACAGATCAAGGACTATTGATGCTAATTTGGAAAACTCCTTGTCCAGCATTAATATCACTTTCGTCAAATATTGAAGTTCTTACGAAGAAAGGCATTCCAGGTGGAAATAAGGAGATATCCCTTTACTTTGTGTTATTATATATTTTATCGTAATCAAAATTTTTCAATGTTAGTCTTCAAAAGTAGCAATACCAACAAACTTTTTAACCAATACACATTCTGTCAGTAAGCATTAATCAAGAAAATGCTACTCTCAGCCAGTTAATTAGCCAGATTGGTTGGTTAGTACTTATGGCAATTTTCGAAAAAAAGTGCCTGAAAGAAAATTTATCTTTATTCTTATCACATTTGCGGATAGACCTGCGATAGTTGTCATGCTAACACCGACACGACTGCTACATCAGTCATATTTAACTTGGGTGAACTAGCTGCAGCACGCGAGAAATTTTGGGTTATTCTTATGAGAGCGTATATGGGTTGCCTCATATTTACCGTCAAAATAATAAAATTTCTTGCTTTAAGAAGTTTTGAAACGCTTTTTTGTAAGGTTAGTTATGCTGCTTTTATGATAAAATCGTTCTATTAGACTTGATTGTTGCATTATATCATTTACAGATTGATCTTAAAGAGGAGGTGAGTTTACTCAAATTGTACGACGAGTCAGAATACTAACAAGGAGTTCCAGTCAGAGGATCTCAACCTTAGAATGATTTTCCTGATAGTGAACCACCGCCCCAGGACAACTTTTCTGACAATGAATCATCAACTCCTCTATTATCATCTCAGGAAGAAAATTATAATGAAACTGCAAGGCATAGTGGTATAGCCGATGTGGATGATTTTTCTGAAAACAATTTAAAAGAAAAAATGTGCCTTTATTGGGGATATATTCACCCAGCTATAGGATGATAAAATTATGCGCCCCTTAGTTAATTTCATAAACATTTATGGGCCAGTTTTGACACGTCAAGCACGTCCAAAATCTCGCAATTCCTGAAGCCTAATATTTAAATATGTAACACTAAACGAAATGGAGACATGCGGAGAATGAGGACAGTATTTGCTTCAAGGCCAAGTAAAAACCTTGAATTATCATCCCATTTTTACTTCTACAATGAACGATAAAGAAGACCTTCCAAGCACTGACAGATTACACGGGGTTCGGAAACTACTTGACATATGCTTTAAAAAAATTTAAAGCGGCTGATAAACCATCCAAACATTTATCTCTAGATGAGTCATTACGATTGTTTAGAAGACATCTCTTCTTTAGAACGTATATGAGAAACAAAAGAAACAATTGTGTTGCCAAGTTCTACGAACTTTGTAATCCTGATTCTTAACGTTTTAAACATAAAAATTTATAAAGGACGGGGAGAGGATCTATGAGATGAAAACGTGACAAAAATTCAGGCTCTCATTTCAAGACTTTTAGAACCATATATCCACAAAGTTATCACACATTCATTGACAACTACTACAATAGCTTATCATTAGCAAATCGACGTTTGAGGTGGAAAACACATGTACTAGGTACGCTTCGTGCCATTAGAAAAGGTAATCTAGTGCTTATTACCAAAAAAAAAAATGAAAATCAGAGAACATGTTTGGCTATGAAGGGGGAAAATTTATATATCAAAATGGAAAGACAAGCGTTAAGTTATTGCCCTAAATACAGCACATTATACTTCTCTAGAGGCCACATCAAATAAAAGAGGTAATTCAAAAATAAAACTTGTCGAAATAATTGAGTACAACAAGTTTATGACTGGTGTAGATCGATGTGATCAAATGATCTCATACTATTCCTCACCTAGATAAAGAATCTTTTTGTATAAAATGGTGATTTTTCATGTTCAGGATATTACAGTCTGGAATTCCTACTTCTTGTTTAAAAAGATACATGGCTCAAATACTTCTTTTTTTCATTTTAGAGAACTCTTGTTCAAAGTGTTATTGCATGTTGATCTAAAAATTAAAGATTGTTGATCTTTAGTAAAACTTTCTCCTGCAAATATTCTTAATACCAATTTACCAAATGATGCTGTTATGGATGACAAAAAACATTTTCCAGATACCATACGAGTTCCACAAAACTATACAAGAACTGTGTATTTTTTACGTTGTAAGCAATGTTGCAAAAGTAGTAAAAGGAAAGAAACAAGTTACCGATGCAAAGGCTGTTCTGAGAAACCTGCACTTTGCGTGGACTGTTTTGAGGATTGGCATACCACCTAAATATTAAATAATTTGTTTCCTTTTTATTTGTATGCCTTGTTTTTATTATTATATTTGTATGATTTCAAGCGAAACGGCTTCGCACTCCCTCTAGGGAACATTGGTTCATACCAGGGATACAAAGATATCAAAAGTGTAAAGTTCTCTGGGAACCCTTTTCATGTTATCGAGTCCTAGGTGACGTGGTCTGTTGTATTTCCTACGAACTTTCGGACGGTTCGCTTAATTGGAAGGAGAATTGCTTTCTGAATCGGCTTATACAGATGCTCACTAAGACCCAGTCCATTGATGTTCTGCAGGGGTTCTCTGGTATCACTCCAGTTGATAAAATTATGGGAATCATATGGACGCTGTTTATAGCCCATTGTCTTCGGATTTTCACCGCTAGTTCTCTGTATTAGGGCATCTTCTCGTTGTATTTTGGCCTTAGGTTGTTGTTGTTAAGTACAGCAATGTCGATTGGTGTAGTTCGCCTAGAAATTTTATCTGTTACTATAATGTCTGGTCTATTATAAGCAACTGTCTGATGCGTCAGAATCGTTCGGTCCCAATGTAACTTGAACTGGTTGTTCTCAAGAACAGGCTTCGGATTGTTTCTGTTATTAGGCACTTTTCCTACCTGCAATAGGTTTAACTTATCTGCTAACTCTTGGTGAAGTATCTTAGGGGCTGAGTCATATCTTTCCTTATATTTGGTTGCGGCAAACACTTGGGATTCTCCAGTTATGTGCTGGATTGTCTTTGATATTCGACAGCCATATCTACATTGGTCATTTTCTATTGAAGGATCTCTGATGATGAACTTCCAATAGTTCTTCGTCGGAATTATCTGGTCTTGGATAGCTAACAAGAAGCCCTCCGCTTCCGGAAACATTTGTCCTGAAATCAGTCAGTAGTTCGACGCTGAGTTGTTGGTATTGTCCTGATTGACCTCTTTTAGATGCCATCCATGAAGTGGTTTCTGTAGCCAGATTTGTAACTTCTCTTGGTCTGTTTAGTGGTGAGAAGCAATATCCTGTTCCCTCAGCTGTAGCGGAGTTGAATCGTCTGCCTCGCATATTGCACGATGTAGTGTGGAAGAGTCTGCTAACCTGTGAAAATACGAACGTATATTTATTAGCTGCTTACCAATATTCACCAATCCTCTTCCTTGTTGATGTCATGGATGCATTGTATGTTCAATAGCATTCCGAAAGTGATGTTCTTGTGCCTTTGTTAGGAGAGTTCTTATTTTTCTTTGCAGGTTTTAGATGTTAGCCTTGCTCCATTTTACAATTCCAAAAGAGTAGCTAAGTGCATAGCAAGCATACGTCTTGACCGCTTAAAACAAATTTCAACTATTTAAGTTAGTTCGTAATACCCGCCTTACCCTCCTGACAAATTCGGCTGCCAATTCAGTTTTCATAGTACGATGGTCAATTCTTTCATCTTGTTTCATACCTGGGTATTTGTATGTTTATTCTGCTTCCATTTCAGCTATAGTTTCATCGTTCTGCATTTCAAATGATCCTTGTTGTATCTTATATTAACGATGTTCAAAATACGGCACTTTTTATATTCAAATTGCATCCCGATATCCCCGGAGAATTCCTTTATAATTTTAAGCGTTTTTTCTAGGTGGTTTCTGGTAGCAGCCATCAGTTTAAGATTATCCATGTATTGAACATGATTCACTTTTACTGCCTCTTCATTGTTATTTCTAATACCTAAGCCTTATCTGGTGGAGATCAAACGGCATTATAGTGGGTTCATTGCAAGGCAGAACCACAATGGGCTAAGTAAATCGTCCTGAAATATTCCCCTTCGTATTGGAATTGTGTTAGTTTCGATAGTGTCGCTGGATGAAACTTGCGATTGGATCCTAGTTCTTCAGGTAGAGATGATGCGTTCTAAAAAGGAAAGATAATGATTATCGACCCTATACATTCTCAGTATAGTTGTGAGCCACTCATGTGGCTATATTATATTATTATTGAAAGTTAATGTATTTCATTTGTTCTTCCTTTTAACGGTCGTAGCCGTTCTGTCTTGCAACATCAAATTGTGTATCGTGGAACACTGACTGCTATAGCCGTTCTCCGTTTTTTTTGCAAAAATATGCATAAAAATCACATTTAGTTATGTTATTTGGCATATATTTATAACAATGAACCTAAATTTAAAAAAAGGGATGATTATTTCTTTCGTCACTAGTGAATGAGTTAACACAGATTTTAGAATTTTGTCCGCAAATCATAAAAAAAAACGACATTTAGTTGCGATCATATTCGAAGAAATTCCGTCACATTTCGGCGTGATCAATAAAGATTTCATACCAGAAGATAAATATCTGTTAATCTAAAAGCGTACCTGATTTGCACACAAATTTAATAGGATAATTACATGAAGAGTTATAGAGATAGAAAACACATAAAATATATTATATATTTTGTAAATTTCAGGTTTAACCTAATGGTTGTCTATCAATTAGACATGAAGCGTTCGACCTGTGGGTCGCGGGAACGACGCATCGTTTATCCAAATGCATGATAATTAAGGTCAATATTGAAGAGATGTTGTGGTATCGTATGAAGCACGTGAAAATATAGATAAATTGAATTAACTTTTAGAAGCTTCAGGGGCGGAGTATGATCTTGATATTGCAGCTTGTTGAAAACATAACGAAATGTGTTGAAATTGGGATTATTTGACACATAAAATAAATTTTAGAAATCAGGGCCGAGATTCTATAACAAAAATAAGGAAATGAACTTTAATTCCTTATAACCGTCGACTTTCCTATTCTGTAAGCCAGATCGGTTGTCATCGGTGTAATCTGTTAATACCCAACCTTAAAAGCTATAGAAAAAGAAATGTACCTATCTCTTTGGCATTTATTTTTGTCTTGACACCGTAATTTTTTTTCCCTTCTTAGTATCGTTGTGATAACTTTTTGCAAACATAACCTTGATATTGGGTGTTTTCTGTTCACTATAGGTTCGTCCCAATATTGAATCACAAACAGATTTTCAACAGTTTGCAAATCTTTCGTATCGCGTTTGTTTGTAAGATGATTGTTCTCCTGATCAATTTTTGTCTATGGTTGGAACAAACGACAAATTTATTTAAAGTTTGTCAATTGTAACATAACCTTACTAAAATATGCCTAGACTTTTCTAATATATTAGTTTAAAAGGATTGACGATGGCATAAATAAATTTAGAACAACGACCACTGGACAGCAAGAAACACATTCCTTCTTCACAATTCCGTACATTAAGGGAACTTCAGAGAAAATAAAACGAATTGCCAGTATTTATATTATAAAAACAGCCTTTAAATCAGGAAATATACTTAGAGCCCATTTAACAAAAACAATACCGAAAACTACCGATAAGAAAGAATGTGTTACAATGTTCCATGTAAGTGTGGTGAAATGTATATTGGAAAAACCAAACAACCACTAAAAGTTAGAATTAAGGATTATAAAACTTATATACAAAAAGGGAAAACGTCGAGATCAGGTATTGCAGAACACGCCTGGGATAAACAACATCATATTAAATGGTCTGAGGATGCGGCAATATATATGGAACCCAACAAGAAAAAAAGAAAATTTATAGAAGCAGCTTACATTAAAAATAATAATGGAATCTTTAGTAAACAGAGTGTTGAGATACCTAATCATTGTCAACCACTACTTTGGAACATCAAATCATTGAGGTGTCCACGGTGAAGCGAAACTTTGCGCTTCAATAGACACAGTCCCTATATAAGCTCGTAGTCTTAAGACAAAACGTTCAGTTTATACTTGATAACGATTAGAGATACAACCTAATTGAAACAGCGTAAAAATAAATAAAAATAAAGACAATGCAAGTCCGACAGTCACATTTTAGTCAAATACCTTTCAGACAGACATTTTAGTCAATCATCAACATTGTCTACAACCTTCAAACAAAAATAGTAATATATATGAATAAAAAATATATTTTTAAATTTTAAAGTTATTCGATTTCTAAATGAGTTAGTGAACTAAAAAACTTATGTCTCTAGTCTGTTCATTTCTATTAGAGCTGTTCTCAGGAAAAGTTCCTATTTTGGATTTTCTTTAAATAAATGAATCATGGAATGATCCAGCAAATCTGGCACTAATATGTAAAATTTTCAAGTTGCAGTTGAATATAATTTGCACATCCTTGGAAAACAACCCTTTCCTATTAATTTAATTATGTTATATGCTTGCTGTAATAATACCGATGTGTGTCGAGTCTATGTGTCCAATCATTTCTGCTTAACTCATGAAACCTAATTATGTTTGGTGTATTCTTGTCTCCTGTGGCAAATATTATTTACTAGTCCTTCAGCTGGTTTACAATGGTTTCCCTCATTTACGAAAGGCATCAGGAAACTACTGGTTGACCAACACTTTGAATTACTGACTGGGGCAACATTTAACTGTCTATAACAGTCTCAGTTCAAAGGGAGACTATATATATATATATATATATATATATATATATATATATATATATATATATATATATATATATATTTATGAAAACGTATTGTATTGAATCTTTATTTAATTAAAAAAGTTCTCTAAGCGTTGATCCGGTAGGGGAGAATGATCATTTTGCACTAGAACACGCGTTTTTAAATTTCAGGGGATGCTGAGATTTCACTAATTAACAATTTTTGTATGGGAAACATTGTATTTGTATTTTATTGAATTTGTAAACTGAGAAAGCCACGAAACAACCATAAAATAATATATTTACAAATAAAACTGACAATTATATAATTAGGATATGCTTTGTAATGATAGTTGAAGTTTGAACACTGTTCGGGAAAATAAAACCATGAAAGCCATGTATTTAGAACGGATAGTATGAGAATCCTTATTTGCCGAAACTCTATGATATAAAAAAGAATTTATTATAGAATATGGACGTTTAAAGAGAAAATGATCCTTGCCGTTCCATTTTCCTTATTTTTCTTTTCATGATTTATATTACAGAATCTCGGCACATTTGTCTCTCTAGCCAGACATGCAGCCAAAAATCTTCCATTCAGTAAGACGAAGCTGCCTTTTCACTTTACAATAAATAGAATTTTTGGCACATCTGTTAAAACAGTAAAGTTTTATACGAAACAGCGCCAAAATTAATTATTTTTTCAGAATCAACATAGTTAAACAATTTATTTGCCTCGGAAATATGTTGTATAAAATATCGTCATTACTATCATCATTCAGCTTCTTATCTTGTACAGACTTCTTAAATGCCTCCAGAAAACTCGATCTTAAGCTGGTCGCATCTAACATCCTTCAGTCATCTTAATATCGTTTCGCTGTCAACTTGGTGGATTTCCTTACCTCTTTGCCTATACGTGGCTTCCACTCCAGCAGTCTCTCTGTCCATCTGTCATCAATATATGACCTGCAAATCGCCACTCTAAACTGACTATTTTTTTCATAATGTTCTCTATGCGTATTCTTTTAAGTTTCTCTGAATTTTTAATATGATAAATAGCCTGATACCTAACATGCATGTCTAAATCTTTCTTTGAGAGATTATTAAGTCGTTTGAGTTGCTTTGTTAAAGGTAAGAGATTTATAAATCACTACAAGAAGTCTTCAATATATATCTATATAAAATAGAGGATAAAATGTATCCACTATACTTTACATTAAATGTTTCTTGTAATTGCTAGTACTTTATTTTATTTTTTTTTTTTTATTATTATAGAAATTCAGAGTTGGAAAGTTAAAATGAGTAAAGTGTATTCAAATATCACCAATAACTCGACGAAATAAGACATGTTAAATGACATATTTAATTAACTTTTCTGCATATTTTTGGGATCCTAGGAGCTCTAACTAAATTAGAAAATATATTCTTATGATGTTTCATACAAGATCTAGAGGATTTGAACTTATTTAAGAAATATTCATTGATCAGGTATTCATAATTTTCAACCAGCAAAAAGTATAAAACGTTCTTTTCTAAGGACACAAAATAAGTTTACTTCTATTTAGCGATATTGCCGAGTCTCAGAACTATCCAATAACTTTTTTATTGCAGCCAAATAAATATAAAAATACTAATAAATTCACCTCTATTAATAGTCACTCCGGTACAAAGTTGATGTTTTCTAAATTGAATTAATTTATTATTTGAAAATACTTCTCACGAATCTTATGGGAAAACGATTTGAGTAAATCTCATTAATTTTTTATTGGTTATCGCTTGTGATCTTCCAAATATAAGCTAGCATTCGCACGTCAATAATGTACCTGTAAATGTAAAATATAATATTTTATATTCTAACACCATCCAACATGTTTATATATATATATATATATATATATATATATATATATATATATATATATATATATATATATATATATTCATTAACGGAAGTAAGCTTCATATATATGTTAAAACATCTCCATAATGTCATTAAAATTTTATTTTCAAAAAAAACGTTTCGACCATTTTTTGGTCTTCTTCAATTGCACGTAACAATAATACCTTTAATTATTTTTCCCTCTTTTCATTATAGTTGTTTTACATTAAAACTTTGTATAGTGCATTATATAGTTAATAATAACTTAATAAATAAAACAATGATAATCAATTTTTTTGACTCATAATTTTTAGTTACAAATCTTAAAAATTAGATTGATATATACATGCTTAATTTTTAGAAATTTTTTTCTAAACAAGTCACATTATATTAAAAATATATATAAATCATTAGGTAAAATTAACATTTTAAAATATACCTACAGTTTGGTAGTTCAAATCTGACGGGGCATTTGTCCTGAATATCAGTATTTTTATTTCGCTTCCAATGACATGATCTTTTTAATTTTTTTTTTGTAAATATTTATTAGTTGATAATAACTAAAATGTGAGTATAAGCTAATTTGTTGAATTTGTTGTTAACTTATTATTTAAGGAGAACATCATGACAGATTTAACTTAAGCCTTCTATATACGTTTTGTCATTTATTGAATTTGTTTTTTTTATATAAATCGTTTGCAAAGTTTCACATTTACGTTGACTTGTTTCTTGAAAATTATATTTATTAGACCATGCCGATTTATGGTTACTTAAGGCCGTTTCGAATTTTTATTGTAGCGATTCCTACTTAATCGATTTTGCAAGTATTACAAACTTTGTCCTATATCTACACTAGATTATTCATTACATGGAATTTCGTATACAGTATATTTTTTTTTGTTTTTGCGAGTTTTACTTTTCAATGAACTAAAACTTTGTTTTAGCAGGTTATATCTTTTGTAAAAAAAGAGATTTAAATTGCTTTTGAAAAAGTTTTTGCTGGTGTATACCGATAAACCTTGTATATATGGTAAAGCTAAATATAAAAATTTTATTAGTTTGCACAGGTTCAGGATTATTATTTAATTTTTGTCGATGTGATGTAACAATTGAGTTTTATAGGGTAGTTGTTTATAATTAAAATATCTCTGGCCTTCCTTGTTGCTAACCTTCTCTACTTTGTGCTACTTGTCCTGGCATCCAGCCCTTTGATCTTAGCTCTTTTTTGGAAAATGGGGCTTTTTGAATAGTAAGTTAAGTATATTCCAAACCATGTTTTTTTTTTTGTTTACCATTCTGCTTTGATTGTGTTTTGAATATAATGTAATATAATAGCCAGAAACTTTACTTTATTATTGTCCTCTATTTCGATTGTAAAATTAAGTTTTTTATGACAAGGATTGAAAGAGAATCTTGTCACTTTTAGTTTTTGGCATAGCCGTTATTTAGTCGTCTACGTAACGAAAGTAGAATAGTAGTTGATACTTTAATTTGGGTATGACATTATTTTCAAACTCTTCCAATACCATTTGGGCAACTACACTATTACAACTAAAAATTGTAAAAAATAAATTAAAAAAAGATAAAAAATAATTCTGATACGGGAAGCCAAGTGCAGATAGTGATATTTAAGATACATACCCAGTCAGATTTGAACTACCAAATTGCATACATACTTACAAATATTAATTTTTTTCAGACGACTTGTATATATTTTTAATATAATGTAACATATTCGTTTGGAGCGACATAACTAAAAACGGTAAATCGAAAATTTTTTTTATAATTCTTTTCTTATCATTAATTATGTAACGCACCATACAAAATTATAATTGTTTAAAAAATTAAAATTTTAGTAAGAAATAAAGAAATCTTTCTGCCGTATTTAAATAGTTTGTTATATATGTAATTCTCCTTTCAGGCAGAGAATATGAAAAATATATATAAACAAACAGTTTATCTCCTGCAAATATCGCTCTGGTCCCCTCTCCATACGCGTTTCGATCACCTCATGATCTCGTCAGTGGAGCTGTGTTGGAACGACAGCAACATTGGCAGGAAACAACTGATGTATGAAATATAAGTGTCAAGGTATGTCGGCAGGATATTGCACCTGCCATCTACCGACCTCGATGTCAGACTGAAAAATATCGCCAGTCGAGCGACATCTATGAATCACCGGAGTAGTGTGACATTTTTTAAAAAATTAAAATTTTAGTAAGAAATAAAGAAATCTTGCTGCCGCATTTAAATATTTTGTTATATATGTAATTCTCCTTTCAGGCAGAGAATATGAAAAATATATATACAAACAGTTTATTTCTTGCAAATATCACTCTGGTCCTCTCTCCATGCTTTCGATCGGCTCATGATTTCGTTAGTGGAGGTGATCGAAACGCGTATGGAGAGAAGACCAGAGCGATATTTGCAGGAAATAAACTGTTTGTATATATATTTTTCATATTCTCTGCCTGAAAGGAGAATTACATATATAACAAACTAAAATTATAATGGCAAACAAATATATTGAGAAGAGAAAAAAAATTACCAAAGGTTTCATTGTTACAGACAATAGAGGAAGGCCATACAATGGGTCAAAAGTTTTGTTGAATGACATTATAAAAATATTTCTTTGCGTGAAGCAGCGTTCAATGGAAAGGGTAATGCTTAGACTTTCCCTGAGAGATAAGGTTCCAAACACAGAAATACAGAGAAGAGCAAAGTTGGCGGATGTTGAAGAAAACTATCCTAAAGTGGAATTGGGCTGGTCACACCGCGAGAGCCACAGACGACAGATGAATTAGAACAATAATTGAATGGAAACCACGACAGGATGCATTCCGTAGCAGAGAATGCTCTCGGACAAGGTGCCACGATGATTTAAAAAGAATCCACACCAACTGGATACTGGCAGCGCAAGATAAGATGATGTGCAAGTAATCAAGAGAGGCTTATGTTCAGCAGTGGACTTTGCAGGCTGATTGATGATGATGATGATGATGATGTTTTAACATGTATAAACCTTATTCCCATTAATCTACGAATGTAGTTAAGGGTTTAAGGAAAGTTGCCAAGATAATAAATCGCAGAAATGGGTGAAAATTTGCTAGAATTGCAAAATGTACAATCAAGTCACAGTTTCTGAAATGAAAAACATTTTTAGACTTAATATGAAGTTAGCGAATCAAAAGAATAGAAAAATTCTTTTAGGTGTAAATCGGAAAACTTAACATCAACATCAAATAAATTTCAAAAGAATATATTAAATTAGTTTACAATATTTTCGTTAAAAACAGTTGCTCACTAAATTTTATAAACTCAATTTTAAAATCTCTTCGGCAAAAATTAAATAATAATCGTAAATCCATACAAATAAATGAAAAACTTGTAAAATATAAACCATTATCTTATATACAAGGTCTATCAGAACAGCTTTAAAAACTTTTTCTAAAGCAAAGTATATATGTTTGTCACAAAGGGTATATCCGGCTTAAACAGAATTTCATACACAGGACAATGTTCGCAATACCTACAAAATCGATTAATAGGCATTGCTAAGATAAGCAAATCAAATTACCACAAACGTAAAATTTTGGAAATGGTTTATATAAAGAAAAACGAAACTCCAGTAAGTGGCAAAACTGATATAAAAATTTAAGTAAAATCTATCAAAATGTTTTCCTTAATTAATAACTTAATAACAAATTTAACGAATTAGCTTATGAGCCAATTTGGGTTATTTATAATTGATCAAAATCTATGGAAAAATATAATCCAGACATGGGAAGCGAAATGCAGATAATGATATTCCAGATAAATACCCAGACCCGGTTAGATTAGAGCTTGCTCTTATCAGATGACTTGTATATATTTTTGTGACATGTTTTTTAGAAGAAAATTTTCAAAAAGTAAGCAAGTGTAGATAAATAAAATTTTTAAGAAGACCTAAAAGAACTAAAAATGGCGAGTCAAAAATAATTTATATCATTATATTAATGTTCAATAACTACAATGAAAAGAGGGAAAAATAACCAAAGGATTCATTGATACAAATAATTGAGGAAGAAAACAAAACGATTTGAAAGGTTTTGTTGAAAATAAAATTTTGGGGATAATAAAAGAATTTTTAACATGTATCAATTTTATTCCCAAAAATTAATCTACGAGAGGGTCAAGAAATAAAGTTATAATAACATTTTAAATACAACTAATATATTTTATGTTTATATGAATTATTTTTTGAAATGCTGTAGTATGAGAAACAATATTTAGATTTCGGTGTAGTTAATAAACCTACACAGTTACAGATTTTTAGGTTTCTTCGGTTAAACCGGAAATTAAAGAAAGGGATAAAAAATATAGATCAACGTCTCAAAAATAAATATTAAGAAGAAATAGAACTAAACACTATACGTTAATGAATCGTTAATCTCTTATCAAGTATTTTTTATACAGAAAGAGTACCAGGTGAAAGAATAACTGGGAATTAGTTAGTTAGCAGACCTGCAAAACCTAGTAAAAGGTTAAAAAATAGACGGCAACAAAATACCACAGTTAGGCACGAGCGATCACGACAAACAATCTCAAAAATCAAATAAGCTGTGGCCTAATGAAAGAATTCACTTGTCGGTGGGTTAATTCACCGTAAAGTCAATTAATTGTAATGGCAAATAATTTATTTTAAGGAATATCTTTTCAATGTTGTCTTCTGTTATTAGAAGTTCACGGATCAGTTGGCATTGTCGCGCTCTATTTGATTGAAATGAACTAAATGCCGATAGATGATACAGTATGCTGATGGCGAAGGTGGAGTCATTTTTGCTTCTGCGGATTGCACCAACATCAATCAACTAGATTCGGTTTATTATTATGGAGCAAAAATAATTAATAGAAATAAACCTTCGGATATGGAGGCCATCATCAATTTATTTATTTATTTTAGAACGTAAAATTAACTGTAAAATCATACAACAAATATAGCTTCTATGTTTGATATATAAAATTGGTAACGTGTAAATGTCAGATAACAGTTTTTTATTTAAACTGCCAATCACTATAACTTTTAAATTGATGCGTCATAAATTGTTAATGTTGAAAAAGAACTTTCAACATAACCAAAATATACTTTAACTGAATATGGAATATGGAATAATTAACCAAATTTCTTCTTCTTCTTCTACGTTGACTAGGGATATCCCTGTTTGTCATTCCATCTACACCTGCCTTATTCTGCTGATGAAGAGAACCAGCTCTGGGCCCATCTCTTTGGTGGTCGTCCTGGTAATCTTCTTACTCTTGGTCGTCCATACATACAAACTTTGGCTAATCTCTCTTCACTCATTCTCTCAACGTGTTCTTTCCAACCTCTTTTTCTTTCTTTTGTCCATTTGACCACGTCCTGCACATTACATTTTTCTCTGATTAAGGTATTTGTCAGCCTATCTCTGATAGACACGTTCAGCATTGATCTCAGTACTTTCATTTCGGTGATTCTCATTTTCTGCTTTGTCTTCTTAGTGTCTGCTCTTGTTTCCGTGGCATAAGTTAGAATTGGTCGTATCATGGTCTTATATATTTTTGTTTTTCCCTCTTTTCTCATCTCTCAAGCATCCTGACACTTGTAGGGCTCTTGTATTTTGTGACAGTACTTCTCCAGTAAGGTTACGACAGCTTGTTGTGTCAATTCCTAGGTATTTAAAGTTCATGACTTGTTCAATTATGGCATTTTCTATTTGTAACTTATATCTTCTTGGTTCCTTGGAAATTACCATACACTTTGTTTTATTCGTTGATATCTGCATATTGTACTTCTTAGTTGATACGTTAAATAGGTGTGTCAATCTCTGGAGGTCGTTTTCGTTATCTGCGAGTAGGACCGCATCATCCGCGTAGCATATTATATTGATATTGTGACCGCCCATCTGGTATCCGCGTTTCGGTCTGATGTCCTCTATTATGCGGTTCATTATCAAATTGAATAAGAAGGGGCTTAGCGAGTCTCCCTGCCTTATCTCTTCGTTTATCTTGATGTCTTCGGTTAGACCTTCGGATGTTATTATTTTTGTGCTGTAATTTGTGTACAAGTCATCAATTATGTTTATGATCTCCGCTGAAACATTTTTCTGTTTTAGGATGTCCGTTATGTGCTGCTTTTTGATGCGGTCAAATGCTTTTGTTAGGTCAACAAAGCATAAGTATACAGGGTGGTTAAATTCTATTGATTTTTCGATTATTTGTCTCACTATAAATAAGGCATCTGCGGTTCCCCTGTTTTTTCGAAAACCCTGTTGTTCCTCAGAGATCTCTATTTTCTCTTCAAGTTTGTCACGAATAATTGCTGTAAATAGTTTGGTGACAGAGTTAAGCAGTGTAATTCCTCTGTAGTTGTCCGGGTTTTTGTGGTCACCTTTTTTGTGTACGGGAATTGTATAGCTGGTTTTCCATTTTTGCGGTACTTGCTTTTCTTTAATAATTTTATTAAAATGCTTTTGCAACTCCTCGGTAAGCATTTGGCTTCCGTATTTCAATAATTCGTTGGTAATTAGATCTGGTCCAGTAGATTTTCTATTCTTTAAATTACGTATTTTATATTCTATTTCTTCCGATGTTACCTGCATTTTTGTAGTGCTCAGATTTATGGATTTTGCTGTTATGCTAGTGTGAATCGTATTTGTATTACCAAATTGTCTTTCAAAGTATGATGTCCATTCTTCCTTTTTGATGTGAGCTGTACTGATGTATTCATTAACATTTTTTTTCTGTTTCTGAATCATTCTCCATATTCTCTTCTGCGCACCGTATAAGTCATGCTCCATGTCCTTTGTGTATCGCTCCCAGTATTCTTCCTTGCATCTTCTAATCCTCTCGTTTATGTTGTTTCTCGTTTGCTTGTATTTTTGATATTCTTCAGCCGAAGGATTACTTTTGTACTTCAAGAAACCAAACTGTTACATTAATTAATTGTTTTACTAAATTTTCACAAATCCACATAATTACCTTTGTGCAATTACTCTTTTACAGTTTTTTGACTTCTAATGTCATTTTTAAGCAAGTTTCTTATCAACTCTGAAACTATATTCATAAACTAAATATTATTTTTGGATTTCATCGGAGTACTGTACAAAGAACGTTAATAGGCTATAAAGTTATTGTATTGTGAAACTTAACAATTATCTACATAATGATATGCAGTCAAAACTGTAGCTATTTTTTTGTTTTAAAAAGTGAATATTCCTTTAAACAAATAATCACATCTCCGAAACATGTCTTTAACAACTCCTTGGAGGGAAAGTGATTTCTACAGGGTGTCCGGGAAAATGTAGGAATCAAGTTTTTTACACATAATTAATTATTGAACCACCACATATATTTAAATTTTTTTGATATATACCAGCTACGATCGAATGAAGTTTATATGTTTCAATTATTTAGTTATTGATTATCTCCCTTCCATAACATAAGTGATGATCATTGACATATTCAAACCAGAATTTCAATTTCACTATTGTTGTTTCTGTGACATGAGTTTCCAACAGTGATAAATAAGTTACCAACATAATATGGAATGGCTCTTGTCTTTAAAATCCTGGTACTAAAAATGCTCTGTATAATATTCTATTACGAAAAAATTCTTAAGAAACCGCATTTTAAAAATTTTCAATTTTTGTTTTATTTTCTTTTAATAAACTGTATAGTAAACTGAAAATCTCATATAGTACAGTTAGTTACTGAAGGCTTTCTCCTCAGATATATTTGAACCCTCATTGATTTGCGTGAAAATTGATGAGTAGTTAGAGGGTACCTCAAGTAACAAAAGTAAGATAGTGCCGACTTGCGCTTTTACCCTAGGGGTAGATGCCACCTCTTCCCGAGGGTGGAAATTATTTTATCAAAAATAACTCCAGAAATCGATTAAGGAATAAATTTTAAGCAAAATATATTCAGTAAAATTTTTTTGGTAAGCCAATGTTTTTTGAGTTATTAATGGTTAAAAACATTGATTTTTCATGAAAAAATGCATGTTTTGAAACTGTTTTTTTATAAATAATTTAAAAAATATGCGTTTTCCAAAAATTTGGTTTGTTTCAAAATTGAAGCTAATAAGAAAATAAAGAGACCATCTTTTTTATTAACATTGTAAGTTGAATTCAAAGGAACTTATAGGTAATTAAATATATCATTTTTTTTTGGTGAATACTCGAATTCAAGTATTGGAGGTTAAATAACGGGAAACCGATACATTTTTCGAAAAATACCTACTGTATACTTTTCAAAGTACTTGGAGAGACCTTTTAAATAAGCTCTAAATGGAGTCTATTGCATTGAAACTAAGTGAGTTATGATGAAAATAAGACGGGATTTTGAATTTCTTAACAAAAAGTGAGAAATAAAACCTAACCATTTCCACCAAAATTCAAATTTATAGTAATCCGTTTTCGAATGCTTATTTTTGAATAAAAGTGCGATTAAAAAAAAAACAGAATTTTACAAATTTTTCTAAAAATTTATTTTTTTTATAATGACTCTAAAACTACTAAATATACGGGAAAAATGGCTAGTAACAATAATTTAGGTTTTTTCTTAACAAAAATTTGTTTTTTTTTATTTTGTAGGATAAAAAATAACCGAGATATCAATGTTAGAAGTGTAAATTTTATTGTAAGGATCATGTGACCCGAGAACTTTAACCCTTTAATATTAAAAATGATGGGTTTTAAAAAGTGGAGATGTAAATGATCTTATAGCCCATGAAATTACCTATATATAATGGTTTTCGGATAAACCCGATAGAACAAAAAATAACGGAGTTATCGTAAAAAAAGCAATGACATTTTTCCCGAGAAATTTTAGGAGCACACATTTTATATCTGTAACTAGCATACCCCGTCGCGACTTTATATTGCGTGTATATATATATATATATATATATATATATACATATATATGTATATATCTATATATATATATATATATGTATATATATATATATATATATATATATATATATATATATATATATATATGTATATATATATATATATATATATATATATATATATATATATGTATATATATATATATATATATATATATATATATATATATACTCATATACACACATAATGTTACTGTATATCTAGAGGAAGGAAAAGAAAACGGAGATATCTATTCTATAATATATTGTAATATGGCAGTATATTTCCGTTAAGAGGTTGAGAAGTTGAAATTAATAAATAAAATATTTGATTAAAGTGAAACTGCCAAACCTACTAAAAAATAATTTTTTTATTAATTTCACGACAAGGAGTGTTTCTAAAGGTTGAAATTTGACAATAAATATATAAATAATTTTTTCATATTCAGTAAAAACGATTTTAATTCATAAATGCATAATTAAAACGATTAAAGCTGCTAAAAAATAATTTTTTCATTGATTTCAGGATAAAGGGTAGTTTTTAAGATTTGAAAATTCACAGTATATCAATAAATGATATCATAAACAGTAAAAAAATATTTTATGCATTGTTAATACACGATTTTATTTCATATTTTAAAAACAATTTTTCTATGATTTTCGACTTAAGGGATGGTTTCTGAGGGTTGAAAAATTGATGAAAATCATAAATCATGCTTTACAATGTTAAAGAATATTTATTCTATTTAACTAAATAAGATTTCCACCTACAGAATGCTTAAATTTTCATTCTTTTCAATACCTTGCAAAAGGGGTGGATTTCACTCCTAAAATGCAAAAAGCGCAAGTCGAGCACGTGTCACTTTTAAAGTTAAGGGTAAAATAAGCTTGATCCTAAATTTTTTTGAAAATCGGTGATAATAAATAGCCTATTTTTACCTTCAGTGACTGTTCTAATAAGATCAAGTCCAAAAATAACAGTATTTCAAAATTTGCAATTTTATCAAAATCAGCGAAAACATGTAGAAATTCCAAGGATTAGAAAATGATACTAAAGATTTCTTGTGATGATTTTTTTGAAGTTTACAACTAGGTCTCACTCTTAAATATGGACAAGAGGATCAGCGAAAACATGTAGAAATTTCAAGGACAGCGAAAACATGAAGAAATTCTAAGGATTAGAAAATGATACTAAAGATTTCTTGTGATGATTTTTTTGAAGTTTACAACGAGGTCTGACTCTTAAATACGGACAAGAAGATCAGCGAAAACATATAGAAATTCCAAGGATTAGAAAATGATATTAAAGATTTCTTGTGATGATTTTTTTGAAGTTTACAACTAGGTCTCACTCTTAAATACGGACAAGAAGATATGATACAAAAATAATTTCTGTCTTTGTTGTGTATACTTACTTTTCCAAAATCTAATTTCCCTGTTTATTATTACTTGGCAGGTATGATGATTAAAAGTTTGTCAAAAATTTGCTAAAAATCATGAACCAACGGAGATAAATATACTTTTTACCAGATATACTTTGATAGTTTATATATAAAAATTTCTATGCTGAGTTATTGTAACAAAAGTAAGATAATAAGTTTCAAAAATTAAAAAATAAGTTTATTTCTCAACAATATTGGTGCAGATATACCATACTAGAATAAGTTCATATATCAACGCTAGATCAAACATTTGATTCACGGCATTTAACATCAGTTTTACAGCTTAGTTTGTGATTGCTATAAAGATTCTTTATTGATAACTCCAATTTTACAGATTTTTTGTCTCCGATAAATTTCATATTTGACAACCTATTTTTAACGGCCATCATTTCTAACGGCTTTTATCATTATCTGATAGTCTTTGTCTTTAAATCTTTTTTATTCTGTAAGACGCGTGCTACAAAACTATAACTTGAATCGGAATTTTTGTAATTGCTGTCATGAATTTTTCGAAATAGATTCTAAATAAATAATTTCAATTTTTATTATTTGGGATTGTAGTTTTAAGTTTATTTTTTTATGTTTCTGGTAGCGTCAATCCCTAGTGCATTATGAATAAAAATAATTATGATGCTCACTAAAAGAACTAATTCACATTGAAAAAATACATTTTCATTGAATTATCATTAACAAGGAAAGTACCTGAAGTGTCCGGCTCTGATTTTAATGAAACTTTAATATATTGTAGAGGGTACAAAAATAAGAGATACATACTTTTTTTTTAATCTGCGGAGATTCATTTTAACGGGGTAAAAACGGCCCCTAAAGTTCACTCCCAAAAATAGTATATTTAAAATATCTCAGGTTCTAGGTGAGATATTTTTACAAAATAAAATGAAAATTACTTGTTGTTCGAAATAATGTTAAATTATGGCATTTTCACCACCAGGGATATCATCCCTAATTTTTTATTAGGGTAAACAATATATTTACGCACGCAATTTAATTCTAAAAATTACGCAATTTAATAAAATTGTTTGAAAAAAAAATTTTTTTTTCACGCATATTATAAGTTGACGGGCTTCGGAACTTTTAAAAATATATTTGGTCACCTCCAAATACGTTTTTTTATATTTCAAGTTCTAATTGAGATATCTTTAAAAATAAAATGGAGATTACTTGTTATTTGAAACGATGTTGAATTATAGTATTTTCACCCCCAAAGATTCCATCCCTCATTTCCCTCATTTCTTATAATGGCAATTAATGAAATTCTTTTAAAATATTTTTTCACGAATACTGAAGTTAACTGAAATTGACATATTTTGGGGTTTCAAAAAATGAAGTCGTAACCCCAAATATATTTTTTTGAAATCTCAAATTCTAATTGATATATCTTCACAAAACCAAGTTAAAATTACTTGTTAGTTGAAATAACGTTATATCATATTGTTTTAACCCCATATATATATATATATATATATATATATATATATATATATATATATATATATATATATATATCAATCACTCATCCCATACTTTTTATGAGGGTTAAGCTTGTAATTAATTTACACAATTTAATTCTGGACATTACGAAATTAAACCAAATTTGTTGATAATATTTTTTTTACGAATACAATAAGTAACTTAAGTTGGTGTTTTGGGGTTTTCGAAAATAAACTGGTAAAAGAGAGTGAGCCACCCCCAAATACGTTTTTTTTAATATCTCCAGTTCTAATTAAGATGTCTCTACCAACCAAAATTAAAATTATTTGTTATTCGAAATACTATGGTATTTTCACTCTCGAGGATGCTATTTCTTATTTATTATAAAAGTAAACTGTCCTTTTTATATAGTATTATTCTTAAAATTATCAAATTTTATTTTAAATTAACGTTGTAAAATTAGAAATCACCATTTGTCCTGAATTATAATAAATTACCAACATGAATGCTTAACCAAGGAAATAAGTTTATATTTCCTTATTAATTAAAAGAAAAAATTTCAGTAATCTCTGTAACGTTCATATCAATTAATTTTAGTAATTTTAAGAATATATACTGGTATATATGTATGAAATGACATCGTTGAGGGTGAAAATACTATAGTTTATCTTCATTTCAAATAACAAGCAATTTCCAATTGGTTTCGTAAAGTTATCTCAATTAGAACTTCAGATGTAAAAAAAGTATTTAGGGGTGGCTCATCCTCTTTTACTAGTTTATTTTTAGAAACACCAAAACACGACAATTTAAGTGACTTATGGTATTTGTGAAAAAAGTCCAACAATTCCATTAAATTTCATAATTTTTAGAATTAAATTACGTGCACAAATATATGGTTTACCCTAAAAAAAAAATAACGGGTGATATTCTTAGAGATGAAAATATCATAGTTTAATACTATTTCGATCTTCATTAGAACTTGAGATACAAAAAAAGTATTTAGGGGCGACTCTCTTTCCTAGTTTATTTTTGGAAATCCCGAAATATGTCAACTCGAGTTAATTATGATATTCAAAAAAGCAATATTTTCAAATAATTTTTAAAATTAAATTACTTTTATAAAAAAATAAGAGATATTCTTGGGGATGAAAATATGTTAGTTCAATATCATTTAAAACAAGAAGTAATTTTCATTTGTTTTGTTAAGTTATCTCAATTAGAAGTCGAGATTTAAAAAAAAAAGTACTTTGGGGTAGTTCAGGTTAGTTCAGGTTGTAAAAAGTAACAAACATCTAATTTTCAGTCCTCGTCAAATGAATGTTTGATAGTATCTCTGAGTTGGCGAATGTGCAGAGAAGTTGCAGTTTGGTGTTGCACCTGGACCAAGAGTGAAACTAGTTATTGGATTTGACACGAGCCTTCGGTGAACCATCAACTGGATTACTTATTTGTCTTTAGCATGTTAGTCATTGAAACACCTAGATACGTATCGCGAAATACTTTTATTTCCAGGGGAAAATCCACAGCAGAAAAACCCTGATTTTGCTAATGAACCGTATCAAAATGAAGGGTCCAGTGCATCTTTTCCAACTAATTAAAAAAAACCATAATGTACCTATCTAATAGATTTTATGACAATAATATCCGTGAAAAAAAAATGAAGGAAATTTTCATTACAGAAACTACTTTTTAGTTATCTTCAAAAAACAAGAGAATATTTAAACTAATAAATCTAGTAATCACATCGTGGTTATTAGTTTTGACACTTTCCGTATATAGAAGATCATATTAACTCGAGCGAAAACACCTATTTCACTAATTTTTTACGAAAATCCAGGTTACAACTTTGATATTTAACTTGGTCATATATTATTTTCTTAAGTTACTGCTGCAATCTTTTAATAGCCCAAAGTATTAAATTCAAAACTACTAAAAACTGAATGATATTGCAATTGAAATGGTGACTTTAATTCTAATAATGATTTATTAAGGAAATCAAAATTATGATATGGCGAGATTAGTATCACATAACCTGAAAAATGTATCTTGTAAGAGGCTTTACTTAAGATCATTACGAACCCACGCATGGGATTATAAATTCTGATACAGTAACTGGTATAAATATATTTATATTTTTACAGTCGGTTGCTCAAAAAAAAAAATAAAAAAACAGGTGATTAAATAACCATCTAATAAATTTAATGATTTGTTAATTTTATTTCATTCCTTGAAATATTTAAAAAATTCTAAATAATTTCTCTATTTTATTGCACACTATCGATTTTTAGTAGGTTTATATGACTAGCAGAAATGCAAAAAAAAAAACAACCGTAATCGAGGACGGAATGGTCAAACAACCTGTAAAAGAGTAATGCCATATTTTGATGAACTCTCCAGCAAATTTGTTTTAAGATGTTTAAGCCTCTTTTGGCCTTGCTTACTAGGTATAATATATGAGTGTTCCCTGTCAGTTTGTTGTCTAACTTTAAACCCAAGAATTTATATATTTTCTTGAAAATAAATGAGATATTAATTTAGGCTTACAAAAGTTATTTGGCGGCATTTTTTCCTCGTGAAAACAAAAAGAACTGATTACTTTGAATAAAACGTGTAAATATGTTTAAACAACACCAATTTTTTATGTAGTGAGCGATATGATTAAACCTAATAACACTTTCTTGGTAATCTCTCCCATTATGATATATAACAAAATCATCTGCAGACTAAATTCCAGTAATAAAGGGTGTTTTTTTATAGAGGTATAGAACTTTAAGTTGGCTACACTTTTTAACTGGCGGCCATTTTGTCAGCTGTCAGGTGATTTATGTTTAGTTTGGTTTGGCATTTCAACATGAATAGACTGACGCCTGAACAACGCTTCCAAATTGTGCAAATTTATTTTGAAAATCATGGTTCTGTTCGAAATACGTATCGCGAACTACATCCATTTTACGGTCAACATAATTTTCCATCAGAGCAATTAATTCGATTAACCATGGAACGTTTTCGCACCATGTTTACTCTAAATCATAATATGTATCCACAGAGACGTCGTACAGTGCGTACAGAAGGAGTAATTGCTGCTGTAGAGCGTAGCGTAGAGGAAGACCCGAATCAGTCTATCCGCCATCGTGCACAGGAATTGGATATGTGTCCATTCACTTTATGGAAAATTTTGCGGAAAGATCTTGGTTTGCGTGCTTACAAAATCCAACTCGTGCAAGAATTGAAGCCACACCATCACCTAGCAAGGCGTAGATTCGGCGAATGGGCCCTAAACAAGATTGCCGTTGATCCCGATTTTCATAAGCGAATTTTGTTAAGCGATGAAGCTCACTTTTGTTTGAATGGATACGTCAATAAACAAAACTGCTGTATTTAGAGTGATGATAATCCTCAAGTGTATGTTGAGACACCGTTACATCCAGAAAAACTGACTGTTTGGTGTGCTTTATGGGCTGGTGGAATCATTGGTCCGTACTTCTTTAAAAACGATGCTGGTCAGAACGTTACAGTCAATGGTGACCACTATAGAGCCATGATTACTGAGTTTTTCGTTCATCAATTGAACAACCATGATGTGCAGGAGCTGGGGTTTCAACAAGACGGCGCAACATGTCACACAGCTCGTGCCACAATTGATTTATTGAAGGAAATGTTTGGTAACCGCATAGTTTCACGTTTCGGACCCGTGAATTGGCCTCCAAGATCGTGCGACTTAACGCGGCTAGACTATTTTCTGTGGGGATATGTTAAGTCGCTAGTCTACGCCGATAAGCCCGAAACGATTGATCACTTGGAGGACAACATTCGCGGCGTTATTGCCGATATACGGCCACAAATGTTGAAAAAAGTCAACGAAAATTGGACCTCCAGATTAGACTACGTCCGAGCCAGCCGTGGCGGTCATATGCCAGAAGTCATATTTAAATTATTATGCCAGAAGGTTATTTTTCGAATAAAGTAAATTTAATGTCAATTTAAAAAATTCATCTTTGTTTTATTCCATTTAAAAGTTCTATACCTCTATAAAAAACACCCTTTATTATTGTGTTATAAATTGTGAAACTCATAAGTATACCGGCTAAATATTAAAAGGCTTAAAACAGAATCATGTGATGGTAATATTTTAGAATTACATTTTCTTTAAGAGATTCTTAAAACAATTTCTTATCTTGTTTAGTTGAATTTGACGATTCCTTTTATAACATTATCAGTTATACTACCTGCACGATAGTTTATATCTATTTAACATATTTTCTATTTATATTTAACTCAAAAGACTTGATTTCAAGTTTCATAGCAAGTTTTTTTTGCATTTGTGGATCACAAAAAAACTAAATCACATTATCTAACATTCGTAAACCTTCTTAGCTTATGAGCATCATAAAAAAGTTTACTCTCCATATTAATTCTGATTAATACAAAACAACTCAAATGTTAGCCCACCCAAATGAGGTAATTTTAGGCCATTTAATTTATGTCAAAAAATTAATAAAGTCACTATATTCTTTAATCTTCACGATGAGCGGATCAAATGGGTAAACTCTGCTTAATATTCTTAATAGACTGACGTTTTCATCTAACAAATTATTTTGACAATATTCATTAATTCATGTCTGGCATAAAAACAAGGTAATAAAATAAGTTTATGATAATAATTATATTTATGGTAAATTTTCGGTTTAACGGTGCCAACAAACTGATTAATGTGGGAATATAGTTATTTTAGAATATCTATTTGGCGAAGTTGAGTTAATTATCTGGGTTTCCTAATGACTTTTTACTCAGTATAACAAAAATGCATGGGAATATTTTAGGAACTTACTGTATTTAATGGTGTGGAAAAATTTAATTAGTGAACCAATAAATATTCATTTACTGTCACCAACTGTATCACACAATTAAACATAAAATTAGATACAGAGTAAGTATTTGGTGAAAAAAATATATTGATTGATTGAAAGTTCATCAAATTTCATTGAATCGGCTTTTCCGAAAAATTTCCCTTTATTATGCTATGGCGAGAAAGAAAGAGAGAAAAATATTAAAATTAAATTATTCTTCGATACAGGTGGTTATTTTTTTGGTGTTGATTGCTACTTCTTTTAGGGCAATGTCTAGGCTAGCATGCCGGAAATTAGGGGGGTTATATGTATTCAAAGCGCCAACTTTCTTTTTGGCCCGTCGGTAAGAGATTTAAAAATAAAACACCCAGATTCAAAAACAATTAAAATCTATATTTAAACAATAGATAAAAAAGGATTCTGATTTACAAACTATGGGTATTCTAACTTAATCTAAAAGAAATATGTGACTATTTGTAACATGTAATAGAAAGAAAAACAAGAAACAATGACACGGAGTTTAAAGTCATGCTTCTCTTTTTTCTTAAATAAAATAACATTTCCTCTAGAGATAAAGTTAGAGAAAGGGTTTTTATTGCCGTATCAACTAGAATAAATACACTATCTACTAATCTATAAATCTCATTGTTGAACTAATAACATATGAAATCATTGGATTTTTGCGCTAATGAAATATTAATATTTTACCATGAAATATAATATAATATTTCCAACTACAGTTCAGACTTACCTAACGTTTGTCCTAATGCTGACTGGAGTCTACCTATACGCTAGCTCATCTCAGGGTAGATTCGTTATTTTTATTTTTTTCCACTATTTTTAATATATTGCCTGTGTATGCTTTATAATCGTCTAATTCATGAAATAAGCGCCACCAAATTTTACTTTAAAATTTGCCCTAATGATTATACCAGCACTTGTAATAGAGAAAACTTGGAAAAGAACGAATATTTAATATGTCATATCCGGGTAAATAAATCGCAGAGTCTAAAAATTATAGGAAATAAAACCAATTAAATAGAGGCCAATACATTTATTCCTCACGGTATACCCCTTCCCAGAAAATAAGTACAACCCCTGGAAAAAAGTTATCACCAGTGTGAATTATTGCAAGCTCCTCTAATGGTGGGCGCCAGTGAAAAATTTACTGGCTGCGTAAAAAAAAATATCTTAAACTGGGTAATTAAAATTGCAATTAATGAATCATTAAAATATTCTATATTTTAGACTATTATTAAATGGTAAATTGACCGCTCTGGGACTCTAAAAAGGAACCATAATAAAAAACCTCAATTAAAGTAGGGTATCGCAAAATAAAACATTTAAATTTGAGGTTGTAGCGCCGCGTAGTCGACTTCGTTACACTTTACAAATTTTCTGGTTCGCCGCAAAGATCTCCTTCTTTCAAATGATTTAGTAAATTTAACAAAAGATAAATATCACTCTAGAATAATAATAATGTCCAAATATTTAAAGTCTTTCAATTAAAAAGGTTCAAAATCATATACGAAAGAATCCCTGACCTTTAGCCCTCTATGTAATCGAAAAGGAAACGATTAAAAATACTGGTTTAATACCCATCAGGCTTTACAATTAGACAATCTCGGGTACATGTCTTTGGTTAAAACTAGACACTTAGCTGAATCACTTTCAAACATGTGGTTAAACAAGGCCTGTGAAGTAGACGGCTTCACCAGAAAGGACGTTGATCTGGCTTAATATGGAGATTGTCCCATTTAGAGGCTCATAATCCCATAAATGCAGCACGGTAACCCAAACTGCATATTACTTCCCAAATGCTGTACATTTCAAAATTTTATCACCCTAAAATAAAGAAATAAAAATTCCTACTCAATCAGTCGTACAAAAGGCTTATGCAAAGTCTAGTTAAATTTTGCTTAAACACAAAAACTGATTGTTCCAAAAGAAATATGTGCATACCTTGAACTCAAGAAAATGTTGACATCTGATAAAATATTAAGCCGTTGTTTCTAGGCTGGCTGAAGAAAAATTATCTCTGAACTGGCTGTAGGGTGAAACAACAAAATCACCAAATAAATGTTTGCACCCCGGCTTGGTTTCGGTTTATTTAATCGGCCATTTAGGACCAAATCCTTTAACTTGGGAAAGTAGTAAAACGAACCACTTCTTCTCGCTGTTGCGTCAGATAGCCAAAAGAGAACGATTTTTCTCAAATCACTTGCACATTCCCTCCAACGAAAGTTACCAAAAAAACTTAGTAAAAAGAGTCCATCAAAAATCCATCCAAAAAAAAAATAACCTTAATCTCGAGGCAATAATCTCGAACCCTTTATATTTACCATACAATTTAAACTACTTCCGGAAAATATATACAAAAATACTTCTATTTCAATTTTAGCTGGCCAGTACTCAAGTCAGACAGAGACAACCAATATCTTAATAATCTAAACTGCCTCGTCCTACAAAATGAATTTCCTATGAACAAATTACTTTACGGATTCGAAATATTCAAAATTAAATGAAATCAGTACGAATTGATTTGAATTAGTTCGAGGGTCAAATTTCAAATAATATAATTACCAAAAATTCTGATGAGTAGAGGGAAATAATCTACTAATAAACCAAAAACAGCATAATGAAAAAGTCGATACTATCTTATTTCGAATTTAGCATTTCGATATATTCAACAGATGTGCCATCATATAGGCAACCATAAAAACTTTCAATGCGATTGAGTGGACCTGTCTTTATCTGAAATAGCTGGAAAAGGAAAATCGACAAGAACACAAATAAACACTGTTTATATTTATCCAATCATCATGAAAACACTTTTTCCAATCTGTGATACATTGTCTCGAGGTACCTAACGAAATTTACAAATTACAGAAATAGGTTAAGTTACGAAATCAATCAAAACTTCAAAATGTAAACAAAAGGGAGGATCTGATTATAGATGAAAACAATATTAGTGAATGAAAAACAGAAGGTAATCATTAGTTTTATAGTAGGAAATATATTTTATGATAAATTTAAATATCAAGTTATGCATGCCACTGATAATTTTTAAAGAAAGGGTAATATCTTTACTTGATCGGCCTGGTTCCTGGTTCTATTTCGATCACGTGTTCAGCTACTCTACAGCATCCAAGGCCAGAACCCATTTTATCCAGTTTTTCTTTAATTAAGCTGTCCATTGCCTTGCGTTGTTCATCTGTAAGCGTATGCTTCCCAAATATGTGGGACTTAGCTCACTTGCAAAATGCCAAACATCTTGCTTTAAGTCTTGAATAATCTCCATGGTTCTCCAAAAATCGATGCCTAAAATGAACATGTGAGCAAGTTCAGGTAGTACAAGGACGTCAATAATTTTAGTTTTGTCCATTAAGTTGAAGGGTACTTGCATGTGGCCTATAGAAGTGCAACTCTCGCCAACAAATAAATTCCAGTATAGCAAATTGGCGCCCCACGTTGGGCGCCAATTTGCTACACTGGAATTTATTTGTTGGCGCGAAAAGGTAGAAAGGCTTGAGGGAGCAGAGGAGGGTTGGAGGCCAGAGGCGACACCAGTTAGCAAGTGCCGAGCTAGCCCCTAAGCCGCAGAGTAAGGGTGGGTAATTTTTTTATAGGCGCCACCGAGTTTCAGCCGGGTAAACTCGGAAACCCCCCACGTTGTTATTCGGGCCTAGCATCCAATCTAGCTCTATAGCTTGCACCACTGAAATAATAAAAAAAATAAAATAATTGAATTGAAAGAACACAAAAGCGGTGGGATAAATGAAACGCCTGATGTTAAAAATAATAAAATGCTTATATTGATAATTTAATCGTTGATGTAAGAAGTCCTGGCTTATAACCCAAAGGTTGGATCCAATTAGTGTATCCCAAGGGGTTGATACGTTGTTTACTTGACCAGAGTTGTGTCCCTAGGGGTGGACTTGATTTTTGATTCCTAAAATAAGAAATAAGAATTTTCCCTCAGCCATTAACACGGTGTTAGCTATTCACACAAATTTGCTCCCAAAAATTACCACAGAAATAGCAACCCAACAAGCAACGGCTTAAAAGAATGAAAATTGCCAAAACGTCAAGTGAAAAGGTCACATAACCCCAACAAAAGGTAAACAAATCCTAGAAAATACTACAAATAAAAATTCGGGAAACTGTGACCAAGATAGATAAATGTAACCATTTAATTTGAAATAATCAACCCAAAAAAAAGGATATCTTATAAAAAAGGTTTCTTCTTCTTATTCTATTTAAATATAAATAACCCAAAACAGTGACGTAGAGTTGCCGACTTAAAAATTAAAGTTCTGAAAGAATTTTAATTAGGTTGAATTTCTTATAGGCAAATTCCTGAAAGATAAAGAAACTAATTAAGTTGGGAAGAAAATTAGCGAGGGAGCGAAATTTGGAATGGCTCAAAAAGCAATAGGGCTCAAAAATGCAACGAATATTAGACTGTTATACGAAGGAGAAATGAGAAATGCTTAATAACAATGATATAGCGCTGCCCAAAACGTGAATATTAGCCAAAAGAAGGTAAAATTAACCAAATTAACCGTAGTAAATTTAAAATAAATTTTCAACCGTGACAACGTTCAAAACAAAAATCTATTTATTACTTTAATAATCTGAACCTGTAATTTAACGTAGAAAAACGTACACGAAAATATTTATTATTTAAGATCAATTTTTAGCCGTAACACATAGGCACTCAAAATGCAAAAGAAGAAAAATGTGACTTCCAACCCTGGTTTACTTTGTTGTAACGTTGACATTTTTGATAACTAATATTTCCCATTGGTGACGTTGTGCGTTCAATCATGAAACCAAAGCTTTAGCTGTTAAAAACACGTTTAAATTGATAAAATCATAAAAATTCAATATTAAGAAGACTAAGAGGTTTACGGAAAATAAAAAAATTGCTCATAATCTATGGAACAAAAAAGTTTTGGAACATCTAATCTAAACTCAATATTAACTGATTCGATATTTCTTTCTGTTAAGTAGTTCTTAGTTCTCCATAACGCGTAAGTTCAATTTTTTCATAAAAGTTATTTTATCTTGGAAAATAGTGATAATACGCTACTTTGGAAACATAAATATTCACAAGCTCATTAAAAAATTAGTCTCCATTTTTCTGTCATTTTTTTTTGTATCCAAATCTAGGTTTAATTTTACTTTACTTCTGATAACAATTCCAACAAACCCATAATTTCAAATCTTGATTAGTTTTGTAACTTTATTTATTACAAAACAAAGTGGGTTGCTACAGATCCTCCATCAATGATAATACGGGAAAAATGAACATGGTGTTTATTAGGACATAATCACTGCTTTACCGACAATGCGCAAAATATATTATTTCCTTATAGTGGCTGCTTCTTCTACTGTGTAATTATTTACTGAAGCAAACGCCTTTTCTAAACATAGTGTAAACACTTTAATAAACGAAAATGATTGAAGCTCCTGATTGGTTTACTTTGATATATAATGGGAAATTACCAGACACAATATGTATTGTTTTTAAGATATTTATCTGATTAAAAATTGTTCTATCACTACTAACATTTTATATGGTTGTAATTAAGATGGATTTATTTAAAAATAATAGGAGATGATTAGATGTTTGGCAGCCAATGGTTACTGTAAAGAAAGTGATAACTTAATAAAGATAACTTTATTTTGGCCTTTGGTATTACTGTTCTATAAATATCTCTTATACAATGGTGTTACTATAAAAAACGATATAAAAATAGTGTCTTAAATAACAGAACGTACGTACGAGATTTGAGATACTTATCTACAGTAGGTTAAAATTTATTTATATACTTTAACACGTATTTTATTCTTCTTAATCCCAACGACACAATAAAATGTAATTCAGTAACAGTCACTAACGGCTTCACATGCAGTAGATTTGATTTTATGTCCATATATTTATTTTGACTGCTATTTTATCACAATTCCACTAAACGTTCAATGGTAGCTGTTCTTTATAGAATAACACAATTCTATATAAAATACTTTAACTTTCATTTTACCCATTGTCTGTGTCAGAATTTCGAAAAATTCTGAAATATTACTTCATTTATTTGTAACTAAGTAATCCTATTTGAATCTAGAATTTTAAAAGATAAGGAAAAATTTACATCAACAAAGTCACTGCTTCATTCTACGGACAGTGGGGTATTTTGGACTCAGTTAATAAATGAATGAATGAAGCAAAGGGCGGTGATACTAGTTCATCGATGCCTAGGGTCTATTGGGCCCTTTTCATCCTACCATAGCTACAGGTCATTCGAGAATGATCATCTTTGCGAATCCAAGCAGTCTCGTTAGTTGAACTTGTCTAACTGCTTCCGTACGACAACTTCAACTTGCATAAAAAAGTCAAAGAACTAGCTGGAATAGAAAAGAGAAAAATCTCAAACGTTTTGCCAGACAAAGAGGGAAACATTATTATGGAAACACAACAAAAATTATGCAGGTGAAAAGAATACATAGAAAAACTATTTGAAGATCAAAGACATGAAAATTCTTCTATAAACAGTCTGAGCGATGACATGGGGCCTGAAATTACTAAAGCAGAGGTCATTTATGCATTAAGATCGATAAAAATTAATAAAGCTGTTGGTCCAGATGAAATGCCAGGTGAGTTGTTGAAGCTGATCAATGACAAAAATTTGGATTTATTGGTGAGATTATTTAATACAATTTACACGACTGGAGCCATTCCCCAAGAAATGTTAACATCAACATTCATATATTTACCAAAGAAAGCAAATTCAAAAGAATGCAGTGACTATCGAACAACCAGTCTCATGTCACATACTTTGAAAACCCTTTTAAAAATTATTCACGCTAGAATACATTCGAAGTTGGAGCTGGATATTAGTGACACACAGTTTGGCTTCCGGAACGGGGTGGGTACAAGAGAAGCATTATTTGCTTTTAATGTGCTTACTCAAAGATGCTTAGATATCAATCAGGACCTCTATGTCTGCTTCATAGATTACAACAAAGCTTTTGATAAGGTCAAACATGACAAACTGATAGATATTCTCAGAAGCAAAAATCTGGATGAAAGAGATTTAAGGTTGATATCAAATCTGTATTACAATCAGCGAGCGGCAGTAAAAATCGGACAGGAAATGTCCGGAGATGTGGAAATACAAAGGGGAGTCCGACAAGGGTGTATATTGTCATCTTTACTATTTAACGCTTATTCTGAAGAAGTCATATTGGAGAGTCTTAAATCTGAAACGGCAGGGATAATAGTGAACGGAGTTTTAATCAACAATATTAGGTATGCAGATGACACCGTAATAATAGCTGATAGTTTGAAAGACCTAGAAAAAATAATGACTAATATATTAAGAGTTAGTGGGAAATATGGACTCTCTCTTAACACAAAAAAGACCAAATTCATGATAATTAGTAAAAACAACACCAATAATAATGAAACCCTAATGATAGGAGGCCAGCACATAGAAAGAGTTAAGAAGTATACTTACTTGGGAACCCTAATAACAGAAAATAATGACTATACCGTTGAAATAAAAACCAGAATCAAGAAAGCACGTGCCAACTTTATTAGAATGAAAAAGGTTATCTGCAGCAAAGATCTAACGTTAGCCCTGAAAATACGACTGACTAAATGTTATGTATACAGTGTTCTATATTATGGAATGGAAGCATGAACACTGAATCGAGAGGCAATGAGAAGACTTAAGTCTTTTGAAATGTGGACCTATAAAAGAATTCAGAGGATTTCGTGGGTGGATCGAGTTACGAACGCCGAAGTGTTGAGAAGAATGGGGAAAGAAAAGGAAGTCGAGATAACAGTAAAACAGAGTAAACTGCAATATTTCGGACACATTATGCGGGGAGAAAAGTACAGCATCTTACGGCTCATAATCCAGGGCAAAATAAGTGGCAGAAGAGGCGTGGGACGACGACGAATTTCATGGCTAAAAAACCTAAGGGAATGGTTTGGATGCAGTTCAAAACAACTATTTAGAGCAATTGCGTCAAAAATTAAAATAGCTATTATGATTGCCAACCTCCGCAATGGAGAAGGCACTTGAAGAAGAAGAAGAACTGCTTCCGGTAATAAAATTGTATCTCCTAAATATCTCTGTCTCAGTCCGTTGAGTGTTGGACACTCTCTGAAGACATGGTCAACAGTCCAATCACCATCTGCATGTCGGGTCGGCTTCCACATCGATTTCATTAAGATGATCCCTCAGGTGACAATATCCTGTGTACTAGGTCCAGTTATATGTTTCTTAGCACACCTCATTCCAGGAGCTCCCCTCCACAGGTCAATAAATTTGCTTTCCAGTAACGATTTTAATTCCCTTTTGCTAACGACACTTGAGATAGGTAGAGTTGGTTGTAGTCCATACGGTTCACTTGCGGAACCCTACTTTGCTAGACGGTCTGCTTCCTCATTCCGGCATATGCTCGAGTGGCTCGGGACCCTCACGAGGCTAATTGTGCAACCACTCCTTGTCATATTATTCAGTACGTCCTTGCACTCAGACGCCAGTCGCGAGGTTACGACACTGGACTTCAGTGGCATAATCGCAGTCTTACTCTGTAAGCATATATTTATTACCCTATTCGTGTTTATATCCTCTCAGAGATGGACACACTGCAGAATTGTACTGCACATTGTTCAAGAGGGTAGTACTTTTTGACTCCTGTGCACATACCGGATACTCCGGCTCCAGCTCTTTCATCTTGTCGAGATGTTGAACACCTGAGTAGCCACTCATTCTAATTCCAAGATGGCTAGGGTAACTGAAATGATAAGCCGTCTTCAGAGTCTCGTTTTTGCATCTTCTTCACCAGGACTTTAAGAGCCCTAGTGGGAGCAGTCCTCATCGTACTCAATATTTCCTCACAAGCCATTCTTTGCACTTTGTCAAGTTGAAGGCAGTGCCTGGCGCTTTGTTGTTCTACGCCACCATACCATAGCGGGATACGTTATCTTGGGGCGTGTAACCATAGTATATATCCAAGATTGCACTCTAGGTATCAGCCCCCATGGGCACCCAAATGCTCGTTTACAAGCCCAGGAAGCACACAGGGTCTTCTTAGTTCGAGCCTCAATGTCATCATTCCAGCTGTCGTGAGTCCAGAATTACTCCCAGGTATTTAACTGTCCCTTTGTATTGAAGAGGCCTTCCTGCCAATGTAATTGTGGGAAGTCTCCCCATTTTTCGTTTTTTTTTGTGCAAAACTACCAATTCATTCTTGTCCTGGTTTATTTCTAACCCTTCTCGCATCATTGGTCACTCCAGGTCTCAAATATCGCGACTAGGGCATAGGACTCAATTCATATAAATCAATCCAGAGACGTCAATTTTTGTTGATTCTAAACGAATCTTTGTTGAAAATGTGGATAATGGTATTGCCTATTGATATTACAGAGCAGATTCTCATTTCAGTAATAAGGCAGCAGGAAAACAGATTTGAAAAAATTTTTGATAGAAAGGAAGTTATCATTTTTCCATTGTCCAGTTAACCATGCCAGCGCAAATTTACCTTAATCATAATTTCTATAAACAAAAAACTTCTACTAAAGATAATAATTAATTGAGATTATGATTTTACTGCCAACTATACAGAGCATTCAAAGAATCCTGGGCGAACTGAATAGGAAAAAAACTAAGGATTTTAGAAAAAAAACTTTCAATGCAAAAATATTACAACTAGGATATTTCCCTGGCCATTTTTTATGACCTTAATCTGGTTTTTCAAAGTCATTTTAAGGCAGCGATGTTTTTTCTAATCAAACCAATTTCAAAAAAAAAACGCTAAAAGAAAAATAAAATGTAAATTTATATTTTTGGATAGGAAATCTTTCAACCTTTTATTTCTGAAATAATAAAAAAAGTTGTCCTCAAGACTACTTTGAAGGTCAAGGTCAAAATTAAGGTGGTAAGTAGATGACCAGGAATAAATCACTCAACTTTTGTATTTGAATTTCTGTTTTAAACTTCTTTTTAATAATAGTATTCCCATAACAATACTTCGTCGAAAGAAAAATATATTAATCTCACCATGTTATTTTTTGTGTTAAAGTAATTTAACTTTAATTCAGTTTTGCCTGAAGAAGCAATTTTAATTACACTAATAAAAAACAAAGTATGTTAAATAGAATTCATATCTAAGATAAATGTATATATCATCTCCGAAAAGGCAGTGTCACGGTGAGTAAGAAACTTGAAGCAATAAGAATTTATTCGAAAACTTTTTCTACAAAACAATTGGAAAATGATAAGGGAATGAAGTAATTTCAAAGAAATAATTCCTTTAACATTTTGATTTACCTAATTTTATTTATAAAGAAATTACAAATAATACGAAATTTAATTTAAGATATGTAAAGCTTTTTTAAATAACATAGAAGTAGTTCTTTTTGAAAAAAAAAGAACATTTTTATTGAAGCTCAACTAATTACTCATAATAGAATAAAATTATTTGAGTCTCATATTTTTTACCTATAATGAATGTCCCCAAAAGGTCTGTAAAAATAATTTCTGAAGATAAAATATGAAGCTCAATTTACCTTAGTCCAAAATCATACTTTTTAAATACAGAGAGTCAAGGTTAACACATTTCAACAAATTTTAACTACGCCTATGTTCGTGTAATTTGTTGCTTTTTTACAAAAATGGAAATTATTTCACGCCACTGAACCCAAGTGTTCGAAATAGATCACAGAATGGCCGATAACAGTAACGTTGTAGATTAATAAACTTTAAATGTCCTTTCTTTCTGCCCTTTTTCCCCTTTTTGGCTCTTTTTGCTCTTTGTCAATGAATTATTGATTTTAAATACAATTGACAAGAAATTCAAAAATGAAAACTCATACAGAAAATTTCTACTCACATACTCGTATGTAGTTTTAATTTTTGGAAAGTTTTATTGCTGTATTATGCTATGACTGTGTGTGGCATAACCTCACACTTTTGGGTTGTTATTAAAAAGATTTATTGTTTTAATAATGTCAATGTCCACAGTGTGTTGAATGTTCTAGTTTTAATTTTAATTTTAAAAGTTTCTAAAAGTTTTTAATTCTATACATCTTGTTCTGTGTGGAGGCTACGCTCGCGACTTTTCTCAAACTGGCAGGGTTGAAGTGTGCCCTTTGACAAGTGAGTGTGGTTGGTGAGTACTGAGGAAACTTATTTGCTGACCATATTCTCTTGTTTCTAGGGTCTGAGCCCTGAGGATGGTCTAAATTAGACCGAAAGCGCTTGGCCGATTGTAATAATTTGTGTACAACCTGTTAATAACTTATAAGGTTATAATGTTTTTTGAACTTTTTTGTAAATATTTATCTTAATAACAGCTTAATTTGCACTAATTTATCATTTATATTATAGAGGGCGACACTAACAGCACTTCGTCAATAGTTAAAGAATCATAAATTTTTTATGCCTCGGTATAATAAATTTCAAATTAAAAATTCTGTTTTTAACATGTTTTATTCAAAAAAGTAAACGTAGTTGGTTCAGGCAGCCGTTTCTGATATAATCGAACTTAAATAGTGTAGGGGCCAAGGGGGTCTTAATGGCCCGTTTAATTTCTATAGACCAGCCCAAGTTTTTTTATGTATTTCAAGCTTCTGGACAATAATTTTTTGGATAAAGTTCGTCCGAGTGGTCATAAGACTGTTATTAACCAATAATTGTTTTTAAATTTTAAAAATAAGTTTTCGCCAAACTAACTATTGAGTAGTATTCGTTTAGTGGTTTTAAGCAAAACAAGATTTCTACAAAATTTTTCGTCCTAGGTATAGTTTCAGGAATCATTTTTTACCGATAGAGTAAAGTGTTTATAGAAGAAGTGCAAAATTATCGAAAAAATCGTGAGAGTTCCGTGAGAGAATATTTCTCTGGTACCTTTCTTACGTGGCAACATACACACTTTAATTAAAACTAAAAATTATGTTAGCAAAAGAGTAAAATATAGGCTCAAACTTCTCGAATACCTTGAAAAATTATTTAAAATAAGGAAAAACTGCGTCACTGTATTTTTGGGAAAGAAGTTACTAATGACAAATTGACAGAACTTCATTTCTGCAACATAAGGTCAGAACTAGGGAAGAAACCTGGCAAAGCTTAATAAAAAACAAGGCTCTTAAGTCATTTCTTATTTGCGATATAAAATTAGTATATAATAACTATTGTAAAATTACTCTTGTTGCTTTATTGTATCATATTTTTATAATTTTTCATCAGATTTAATTTTTTAATAACAACTACTATTTGTGAAAGAATTTTTAAGACTACAAACGCAATTTCCAATTTCCCCTCAGTTGTTCCAATTTTACCGTAAAACATGCCAGGTAATTATGCGGCTATTTATGCGTCTTCCGCATGTAAGTTATCATCTGGAACTCCTACGATGTCGTACGTAGAAAATCCATTTAATACACTTGACAAACTCGATATATTTATGCCATTGGCAGTGTGATTAGCCACAGGATGAAGATAATATTTTCAGATAGCTCCTAATAATAGGCATTAGGGTGGAGCAAAGAAAAAGTGGATGTTTTGCTAGAATCATTTAATTTCATCATAAAATGCAAGAAAGATAAACTGTTAAACTAATTTAACTCTATTTTAAATAAAAAATAATTCTGCCAGGTCTGCACAAATTGTATTTGAAGAGTCATCACCTATATATTATTTAAGCCTGTGAGCTGCCCGTTTAAAGCAAACCGCAGTGTACCACTGATGATTTGAGCAAGCAAACAGGGAAACAATCTCAAGGTTTAAAATGGCTCTTAATGCTCATTAACCAAATTGAATTGTTATTAACGTAGTTCAAAAAAAGGAGGTTATCAATTAGACGTGTACGATTTTTTTATATTTGTTCGTCCATAATTTTTGAGGGAAATGAGATATTTTGATGAAACATTCAAAATGAGATCTCAGTGGTGGATCCATAAAAACATTTCTGCGACAGGTTTATTGAAAAAGGGTTAAAAAATGAATTTTTAACACTATTAATTGGTATATAATTTTTAAACAGTGGAATATTTTGAAAGAATTTTGAATTCATTCTGACAGGTTTTCCAGGGAGGTTCAACAAAAACATTTTCAAGATAAATTTGTTTCAAGAGTGTTGCGTATTACTTTTGATAGAAGTGCGTTATTTTGATGCGATTTGCAGTATATTGGTAGGATTGGTTTCATAAAACACCATAGAAATTAAACTTTTCTCGTGAAAAAAGTGTAATCTTCAATTCTGTTATTCGAAAAAGTATATTTGGGCATTCTAAATAACATATCTCGATGTTAACATTGGCAGCCCTGTGCTAACAAAATAGCAGACCAAAAATTGTCACTTTTCTCGGATTTTTCAGTTTATTTTAAAAACAACTAAAGTTGTAGATAATTGAATGTCCTATCGATTCAATATATAAATTTATAGGTGGTGCCTTTAGTTATTAAAATATAATTTTTTTCGCAAAAAAATCATATTTTTCTCTTAAAATGAAATCATATTTATTTACAAACTATTTTCTTGAAATTCGTGGTATATACAGATATTATCTATCTTAAAAAGTGTGCTAAATCGAGATTCTGTGTGATTTATAGTTTCTAAGAAAACTGACTTGAAAAAAGTTTGACCTTGATTTTCCGCTCTGATAAACGTTTATTAAATTCATTTAATGTAATGCATTAAATTTAATATTTTTTACAATAATATAAGTTAATTTATTCCAATAAATTTAATGTTTTATTATTACTTTTTAAGATGACTATGTACATTAAATATACAGCCAGTGTCTATTGAATTTGAGATACGTTATCACATATTTAATGCACCAACATTAGTTTAAGAAATTCTAAAATTACCAGGCAAAGGTGGACATTTTTCCCATAGGTAGTGTCCGCCGTCTAGACCAGTTTCGAACTCATTGGTTCCCGTCAGTACAGGGTAGACATGTACAACTTACCATAAGGGTTCTTTAAGCAATTTATATCAGCTAAACAAAAAGTTCAAAACAAGTTACGCCATCTCCCGGAATCTCAGGCATTGTGTATGGAAAACTGAAAAGATTTCTTGGTTAGTATAATTTTCCGAATGCATTATTGCAGAAATGGCAAAGAATGACTGCAAAAATCGCCTGTTTTTCGCAGCAGAAATTTTAATCAGATTATTTTAATCGTTGAGATGATTTTTTGTTTCTCGAAAAAATTCCAAAGCTCCCCTCGAATGGGTTGAAAATAATTAAAAGGGCCAATATCTCAAAAAAAAAATTGGAGAATATAGTACTATTGTTACGAATCGCATTTGACATAAATTACTTGTAAACTCAACGTTAAAACAACTCCTATATGGTACACTACCGTGCTAGAGGCTCTATGAACATAGAGGTTTTATTAATGAAAGGCAAGAAGCAGAGCATATTTTGCGCTGTTTTTGAAAACTATCCATCCTATTTCCGTTTAAAAATTTTATCCTTTCTTTTCTCCATGTCGATTATTATTTTTTTTTAGGACGCTATTCTGGTTCTTGTAATATCTGTAATCTGTATCGCCGTTATTTTATGTAAGTGTTAGCGTCTTGTTTTTTTACTTCTCTTTCTTAGTTTATATTCCTAATAATAGTTTTCTATGTTATTTTAAGTGCCTTTAATGCACACAGTATTCATAACAGATATTTATGTTTCTCTTATTGATTATTTCTTCAACTATCAAAGCATAGCAACCGCCTATTTTAATCTTGCAAGTGCCTTATTCATCTCCAGAAACTTTCTAACACTTTACTAGTATTCTGTCAAAAGCCAAACAAAACAGATGTGTAAAAAATGTATAACAAAAATAATATCAAATGTCTATATTTATATTTATTTTAAAAAAGAAGTTTTTGTTTATATTTATATAAAAATAATAAAAAGGTTAAATGTAAGTTAATTAAGTGAACCACTTGTTAACATTAGGTAAGAAATTAAATTTTCAATTTATATAACAACAAATTACATATTCCTTTGCATATTTACAGTAATTCTCTGAAGATGGTTTAATCAATAAAATAAACCGAAACGTCGAAAAAAAAAACGTGTTAATTTCTTATAAAGTAATATTATGACCGAAACCCAAAAAAGTAAAATCTAATTATATAGTCAGTTTTCAAAGTTTCATAGGCTTCACGAAAGATGTGTTATTATGAAAATTACACTCTCCTAATTTTAAACAAGGGTCAAAATAAAAAATAACCTAATGAAAGACCTATTTATTTTTTAATCCAAAGAATATATGGTTGACGGATTAACCTCTTTTTTCTGGAAATCCTATATAAATATTGAGGCACATATGTAGAAAAAAAAGGAGCAGCCTTTGTCCAGTTCTTGTTCCATATATATATATATATATATATATATATATATATATATATATATATATATATATGTATATATAAATCAATCCTCGTATACTATATAGACAAAAGTTTTTCTTTAAAACTCCTTATAGAGAGAATATTTATGATCCTTAAGTGCACATAAAAAGTTGCATTTTCTTAGATCGATCGGCTTAATATCCTGACGACAAACTCTCTATAAATTTTGCTCTTGTTGCCATATAGGCCGACAAAATGGTCTAGGGAGAGACTCAAACTGGAAAGTTTTTTATTGTCCGTAAGGGGGTAATACAAGTCTGCGATTTGAGATATGGGAAAACAAATAAATAACCTAGGTTAACCTTAGGAAAACGTATATATCGTTGCATTTTTCAAGACTTTAGGAAAAAATGTAGTGACCTAGCACCAAACTAGTTCCATATAAAAATATACTAGTTAAATCCGTACTATCTGCTATCAATATTATAAAAGTAAAGTTTTAGGGCCACTGTTACACCATGCAGGTTTTGTATACATTTATAAAATATAAATACTGCCATGCAAATTAGCAAACTAATTTTATGCTAATATTGCATTTCCAATAAATCAATGCGAATTAATCTACATTTCCACAATCTGAACATATTTTCTTTACCACGTGTTTGACATGTTGGTGATATATTGTTAATGTTTATTTAAATAACACTGCCTTGTCTAAAAATTTTATAGACGTCTAGTTAAGTTTGTAAAAGAACGTAAAATTGATTGGTGTTTTAATGAGAAACACATGAAATGATAATTATGGTACTTACTTAAAATTTGCATTTTTAATTAAGCGTCTGGATTTTAAAACTACTCAAGGAATTTAAGAATTTTAATTAAAAAGTCTTGCATCAAATTAAAAGAACACGACACGTAAAATTAAATGGATGTTCATATGCATTTTTTTAAGATCGAAAACATTCTTTAAGCTCTACAAAGGAACGACCAGAACTGATTTAAAAGTCGCCTTATCAGCTTAATGCTTATAACTGAAGTATAGCAAATATAATTTCAATTCCCGTAAAGTACGATGTAGCTCGAAAATGGGACTCTAGTAAGGTTTTACCAGTAACAGTGAAACAAAAGATTTTGTTGATAATTTTATTTTGTTACATAAATTATCTTCAACGCACCAGCGCCACCTGTCCTGCAATTATTTTGTTTCATCGGAAGCTAATGATTCCATTTAGCCTTTAAAATAAATATCACATTCCCTTTCGACTGACAATCATCGGGAAAATAGTATTCTGCGAAGTGCTTCCCCATATTTTTAACTAAATCCAAATCTGGATTATCCCAATAGTCCAAGTCATAGTATGCAAATTTCATATGGTACGTTTATCTCATATATATATATATATATATATATATATATATTTATATATATATATATATATATATATATATATATATATATATATATATACAGGGTGTCCAAGATAAGGATCCTAAGCATGGGGATCTCAGTACCTGTTGGAGTTACAGCTTACCTGTTGGAGTTACAGCTTAGGTTAAATTAGAAAAAAGTTGCGTACTTTGAAGCGTATTTACATGCCGTTGAGAAACTTTAAAAATTTTCATGGCCAGCTGAGATATTGGGGAAAAACGAAAATTTGATTAAATAGATTTTATTTTTTTGTGACTTTATTTTAAAAGATATTAAAAAACTAATAAAACTTTTTCATTAGCAGTTTTTAGGTACTACGTGATGGAGTTTTTAAATTTTATATCCGACGTTTCGTTTTCGAGAAACCATCATCAACTTTATTTTTTTATAAGGGCCAAAAAAAAAGTATACCCTGTATCTGATTCCCTTTTTTATTACAAATTCAACGATGTATCACATGTCACATTTTTTTTGTTAGATAAAAGAATAAATGCGATTTTTCTATTTTTTTAAACATATTTTTAAGTAGGCTTTGCAAACAAATAATGCTTTGACACTTTGACGTAAATACCTGTTATGAGTTATTGATCTCACATATTAGTTAATATCTATTTACAGAGCAATGAAGCTGAATGGAGCATAGTACTACTTAGAAACAAGAAAATTTAATCTACCATAAATTTAACCATAAGATAATCATTATTTTAATGATATACAAAGAATGATAAATTATTTAAAAATAACTAAAACAACAAATAAATTAACAATTTTTTTTATTCAATTTAAAGCAGGTGTTCAAACAGATTTCCGTTATTTTCCAGACATAAATATGATCTTCTTATGGTAGAATTTAAAACATCACGCAACATGTCAGGTGTAATACTGTTGAATGCATTAGTTACACATTCTCGTAACTGCTGCTCAGTCTCAAAAGAATGATGGTATATTTGGCTTTTAAGAAACCCCCAAAGAAAGAAGTCCATAGGGGTTAAGTCCGGAGATCGCGCGGGCCAAGGCACTTCACTGGAGGTTCCAATCCACTTTCCAGGAAATCGCTGCGTAAGATACTCGCGAACCTGCCTAGAATTATGTGCAGGAGCACCGTCTTGTTGAAACCAACAGGTATTAACCTGTGCCAGAGGTAAATCCTCCAAGCAGTCTTCTAAATTATTTTGTAATAATTGAAGGTATCGTTCTCCAGTTAACGAACTATGGTAGATAAATGGACCTAGTATTTTGGTACCGAAAATTCCACACCACATATTAAACCCAAAACGCTCCTGATGTCTTGAAATTTTTTGAACACGCGGATTCTGTTGCGCCCAGTAATGAGTATTCCGGCGGTTAAAGACACCATTATTAGTGACTAGACTTTCGTCAGACCATATTATTTTTGCAGGGAAATTGATATCATCTTCACATGCGCGTGTATGCCACTCACAGAAATGCCGGCGTCGTTCAAGATCCCTTGGTTTAAGTGCTTGGCAAATCCTAAATTTATAGGGGTGATATCTATTTTTACGAAAAATAAATTGAGCAGTGGATTTGGCTACTCCTATATTTTTTTTTGCCTGCAAGAGATGTCAGGGTTCTCAACAACTGCTTGTAATACGTTATTTTGGGTTTCTTCGGAAGAATCCTTTTTCGGGATGAAACTGGCTTTTTAAATGATCCATATTGTTTTAAATTTCGCGCCAACTGTAAGAAAATGGACTTACATGGTTGCTTTCTATCTGGAAATTTATTTAGATACATTGCTGCAGTATTTATAGTATTCTTCTGGCACAAAATGTAGCAGGTCAGCATGTCAAACTTTTCTTCATGACTATAATGGCCACCCGGCATATTCGACGATAATAACACAATAATAATTATTCAACAATAAACAATAACAACAGTAACAACAACGACAAGAACTCTACAAACAACTTAATAACTCTAAATCAACTTAACAATTATTATTTTATCTTACCATAAACATTAAATTAAGTCATATGTGACAGAATAACAGGTATTTACGTCAAAGTGTCAAAGCATTATTTGTTTGCAAAGCCTACTTAAAAATATGTTTAAAAAAATAGAAAAATCGCATTTTTTTTTTGTCTAACAAAAAAAATATGACATGTGATACATCGTTGAATTTGTAATAAAAAATGGAATCAGATACAGGGTATACTTTTTTTTTGGGCCATGTAAAAAAATAAAGTTGATGATGGTTTCTCGAAAACAAAACGTCGGATATAAAATTTAAAAACGCCATCACGTATTATCTAAAAAGTGCCAATGAAAAAGTTTTATTAGTTTTTTAATATCTTTTAAAATAAAGTCACAAAAAAATAAAATCTATTTCGTCAAATTTTCGTTTTTCCCCAATATCTCAGCTGGCCATGAACATTTTTAAAGTTTCTCAACGGCATGTAAATACGCTTCAAAGTACGCAACTTTTTTCTAATTTAACCTAAGCTGTAACTCCAACAGGTTCTGAGATCCCCATGCTTAGGATCCTTATCTTGGACACCCTGTATATATATATATATATATATATATATATATATATATATATATATATATATATGTCGGTTTACAATGTTCGACGTCTTCCGATACCCAATCGCCATCTACCTCAATGTATCCAGAGATTCTCTTCCAGTTCTCTATCCCTCATCTCAACTGCTGAGTTCCAATTTCGTCTACGATTAAATGCTGCACGTTCATAATTTGTCTGATTCTGTCGTTGGTAATACTTTCCAACCTGGATCTTCTGGCTGAGCGCCTCCAGAAGTCCATCTCTGTAGTTTATACTTTTTTTTGGTTCGCTCTTTTAGCGTCTATACTTTGTAGCTATAGGTAGATATGCTTTTGTCAATCGTGTTGTATATTCGGTGTGTATTTGCGATGGAAATTATTTGGTCCCACAGTAGACTGTTGGGGAGTGTGATGACTCTTCTCCCTTGATTGTTTCTTTCTTCTATTCTCTTGTCTATACCTGCGTCTTTTGTGATAGTTTGTCCTAAATATTTGTACTTGTCGCAGTGTCTATTTACTTGATGGTCTTCCAGTATCAGGTCTCTCTATTCGCCACCAATACACATATATTCTGTTTTTCCTATGATTATATCCAATCCCCATTTCCTGTATTCTTCGATTAATTTCCTCTTCATATATGCCATATCTTCGTAATCTTGCGCTACTACGACTACAAAAGAGTGTACATATGGTATTGTTGTTCATAGGTATGCCCATATTTTTGCATTTTCTTTTCTAGCTCTTTGACGTCTATTCGAAGAATATCTTAAATAATATAGGAGATAGACAACATCTCTGTTTGAGATCATATGATGTCAAAACTTTCTGAGGCACTGATTTCAATTTTGATTTTAGCTGTAGAGTTGTCGTACATGTTTTTCACCGTTTAATTACGTTGACGTGCAAGTTTGTGTTCAGACTTCCCATTGTTTTGTCGGACGATGTCATATGCTTCTTCAGATCTACGAATACAAAATGTATTTCCTGATTTACGACCATTTTCTTCGCTGTAATTTGTGTGACGCAAAAAAGGTGATCAATCATTGATCTTCCTGTTCTGAATCCCGCCTTCTCTTCAGCCTCTATACCTCTATAGTCGCTTTCTATTAATTTTTTCAGTAAGGTACCGTATATTTTACTAACTGTACTTTTAATAACAATGCTCCTGTAATTATTACAATACTCTCGACTTCCCTTTTTGAATATGGTTGCTACTAGGACTTCCTTCCATTCCTCTGGAATATCGTCTCCATTGATACAGTTTTCGAAAAGTTTTGTTAAATTTTCCCATAGTTTTTCAGAACCGTATTTTATTAGTTCAGCCGGTATATTTCCTGGTCCTCAAGCACTTTAAAAAATACATGAAATATTCCATTATTTTAAAATTTTAACCTTCAAATGAACTCTGTATGTGATTTGATCCCCTATGTTACTTATATAGTTGAAGAGGAAATTTTCTCTACTTTCCATTTCTGCAATAAAAAATGAGGTCAGTGTCGCTAACACAGGATTGCTCTCTAATTGATATAGAAAAGCAATGAAATGAATTATTCACTCAATTACTTATTAATCGTTTCAAAAGTTGCAACACAAAATCTAAAGTAGGGTCACTTATAATCATATCTAACTGTAGAATTTGGCGCTCTTTCCATTTCCGATATCGAAAGTATGGAGTTCTGTTAAAAAAACGAACGCGAGCTTCAAATAACCTTGAAATCGAGGTCAAATTTGAAGTCATCTTGAGATGCACCGTTTGATTTTCTAAAACTTTTGTGGGACAAATTTTTCTCCATGGGTGCTTTGAATAGGGTTATCTACTCGAAAAATTTGTAGTTTTCGAAATATTGACAATTTAACATTTTTACATTGTAAAAACACTATATGGCTTTTAAGTTTGGTTCTTAGTTGGCGCTAGCGGCGAAACCGAACGAAAAAAAAAAACAATAGAGCACTACAGAGATGTTACTGTGTCTTGCCATTGGACAATTGTTAATAAAAATTATGCCTCGACAATTAAATTATACGCAAGGAGAATATTTAAATTTGTTTATTATTTACGGCGAATGAAACAAAGTTTAATCAAGAACATGACAGACATTTACTGATATATACTCAGATAAACAGAAACCGTCACGGAACAGTGTTAAACGAATATTGGAAAATTTCCAAAAATTTGGCACCGTTAAAGCAAAAATGAATAAAAAGAAACTCATTTGCAATGACGAAACTGTCGAACTTGAAATTCTGTGCTATTTAGCGGTATATCCTATAACATCGTTAAGACAAGTGGCTCTACAAACAGAAATTTCAAAGATCTCAATACATAAAATTCTGTTGAAATACAACTTCCACCCTTATTTAATATTTTTGGTTAAAAGCCTAAGTGATACTGATTTGCTGAAAAGAGTGTAATTTTACGAATTTATATTAACGAAGATACAAGAGGACCCTGGATTTTTGGACAACATAATTTGGACTGATGAAGCAAAATTTACAAAAAGTGGCCTTTTTAACAGATGTTATTCCTATTTTTGGAATGAGTCGCATTCTCACGCTCTAGAGTTGCGGAATTTTCAAGAAACTTGACAAGTATTTTGCGCTGTTAGAAATGATGAAATTGTTAAACTACATTTTTATGAAGAAAACTTAAACGAAGGTTTTGGGGCCTATATTACCAGTCTAGAATTAATTTAAAATTTAAGATTGTGGATTTACTATTACAGACTAAATATTTGTTTGATATAATTTCACTGGTATTTGGAGAACTCTAAGAATCAAAGAATTTTTAGTGATTCATTTTAGGTGATACTTTCTTGCTACCTTGGAGTTATTGCAAGGTACAGTAATATCGATTAGTACTTAGTTCAAATAACTATAAATCGAAAAATAAAATTTTTATAAAAAAAAAATGGAACCGACTTCTAAAAGTGCGCTAAAAAGTGGAAAATACCTAAATTTTTATATAAAATTGAAATTTTTGAAGTCAGCGCCAAATAATTTTTAAATGAAACAAATAACTACTAATATATATAAATTATGGTAAGAAAGCAATTACAAATATAGTTTTTTTGACTCTGTTTATGCAAATCACAATTTGTCAGGTATTAGTTTGGCGCCGATTTCAAAAATTTCAATTTCATATAAAAATTTATAGTTATTTTTCATATAAAAAATCACAATGTATAAAATGACGTTTTTTCGAAAACGGTTAGGATTAGCGACATGAATGAAGAGTACTTAAGTTTTAGTCAATTGTTAAAGGTATGTTAAAAACGTTTTCCAAAGTTCTTAACATACAGGGGTAAAAATGGGGTCAAGAGTCTAACAGCTATTCCGTCCCTGCAGCTGTGAGTAATTCATAACACTTTCTTGAATAGTAATTTGAAGGGTCTTACCTGGTATACATCATATTAAAAAAAAAATTGAAATTCACTTGGTGGTTCAATAATTATGTATAAAAGCTTGACTTCCTTGCAGCTGCAGGCCTATACGAAAAAAGATTATATGAACTTATAGTATTCCTTTCACGTGCTTTTTTCATATCCTGAAGATTTCCCACATTTTCCCGGACACCCTGTATATATAGGTGAATATAATTATTCTAATAGATACAACTGTAAAAAAACAAGTAAATCTTCATTTTCTTTCCTCGCACCTGCTGGCTGTTAATTTAAATACAAGAATATGTAGATATCTAAATCGATATCATTTTATAGATAAAAATAATTAATAAGTGGCTATAGATAAAATTGTCGATATTAGAAATACAAGGATTGACAAGCTAATTTAGAGTGATTGAAAATTCTATGTTCGAGATTATTTATTCATGTAACACATTTTCTTAATTTTTAAAATTATTTCAGCGTCTCGACTGAAATATGTATCCATAGTTCTCACCAGAGCAAAATGCATTTTAAAGATACAAAATACCTCTTTCTATCAACAACATTCGACCCGGCTGTTGATAAATACGAATAGGATTCTAAATTAATGCTACGTAATAATAATATATTTAAATGCATAAAGGTATATCATACCGTATGTAAATATGTAAAATAACTGTGGCTGATCAAACTGTCCGGTTCATTTCTTATAAAATTTCTTTATAGACTACATTAAGTATTTTGCCTCTCCTACATCCTGGAAGATGCACATGACTTTGTTTTGATGTATCAAGCTTCCTAAATTTAATTCCAAATAAGAACGCAAACTTATAAGATGATGTTTTACAATTTTAATTTATTTCATCAATGACAGGAATGATTTTTGTTTCTATCCGGATTTACTAACATTGTTTACGTTTAAACCCGTCTTAAATTGACAAAAGCGGGGTTAAAGTGACAAGAGCGACAGTAAATCATCCACGTTTTTAGGCTTTAAATACAAGCATAAAGAAATTATTTTATTTTGTTATTAAACAGGTAAAAATGAAAATTTTTATTGATTTTCGGTGATGCTTATCACTGAAAATAGTTTGTTCATAATGTAGTAGATCAGTGTCAAGTAGTTCTAAAATCATTCCACAAAATTTCTATGCAATATTAAGAATGCCCATGCACTGTCAGAAAATTTCAAGGTCCTGAACATGAGGTGCGATTGATTGAATGGGATTTTTACTCAAACTGTTGAATGGAATTTTTACTCAAACTGATTTACAGTGTTGATATTTTCTACATATGAACCTTTCGTGTTGGATTTTTTAGTACATAAACCACTACCTTCTTCTTCTTAGCGTGCCATATCAGATTGTCGTTGGCTATCACAACCTTATTTACTGCAGATATTGTTGTCACGTTGAACCACTGACACAGGTTTTTTCACCAGCATGTTCCACGCCTCCCGGCAATACGTCTACTAGCTATTTTTCCCTGCAACATTAAATGAAGAAGGCAGAAGGGATGTCTTATAATATGGCCAAAATACGACAGATCAAAATTTTTACTGTCTTTATTAATTTTGTTTCCTTATTCAGCTTCCGTAGAACTTCCTCGTTACTTATTCGGTCAATCCAACTTATCATTAACATTCTCCTTTATATCCAGACATCGAAGGTCTCTAGTATCTTAACTGAACATTCTGTAAGTATACAAGCCTCAACACTATAAACGAGAATCGAAAACAAATAGCAGCGCAGAAGCCGGATTCTTAAATTTGGGTCTAGGTCACGACTACAAAGTACACTCTTAAAACGGTTTAAAGCAACTCTTACTTATTCAATTCAATGTTTTTTTTTCACCTAATAGGTTCAATCACTCGAGTCTCCCAGTTTTTGAGTAAAACATGGTAATTTTTGCTACAGTATGGGAGAAAGTCTATTAATAGTGAAAACTCATCACGAGAATGGAGAATATTTTATAGTGACGATTTGCAAGTGCATAATCGATTGTTGCGGCCCGCTGATGAAAATTTAATCAGAAATAGACTGGAGATATATATATATATATATATATATATATATATATATATATATATATATATATATATATATATATATATTCCACTTTCCGGCCACTTCTGGTTTCACCGGAAATGGCCCCGGTTTTGAATTTTTAAATGGAACACCCTGTATATTTTAACATTTTTGGATTTCTGAGACAATTCTAGATCAGAATGTAACATTTTAAAAACTTTTTACGTCTACTTCATTTTTTTAGAGCCACTTTTAAAATTGCATCTAGGTGGCCATGATCGGACGAAAACTAATCTAAGGGTCTTAGGTGATGTCAAAAAAATACAATCGCTAAGTTTTAGTTACTAGTATGAAAGACAGGAATAAGACAAGTTGACAAAATTACGTTTTCATTTCTAAATATTAATTTTCAAATGGCGACCCCTTTTTGACAACTACTTTTCGAAAAAAGCATTCTTTGACGAATCTAACGGTACAAATTTATTTGCGATTGGATTAGACATAAGAACAGAAATTAAATATTATTAAGCAAAATACTGGATAATTTATTTACTTATGACAAGTGCGCCATGGACAGCCATGATGCATAATAATTTGCAACTGTTTTTATCAAGTGTTCTTTGGAAAACAAAGCACTCACTTAAGTAGATAATGAGAGTGACATACGCTCTAAGAACAGACGTAAAAGTTTCTTTATTTTCGTTAAGTTTAGTTTAAATTTTCGTTAAAATAATGTATACTCAAAGTGAAAAAGTGGATATGTTATTAATATTTGGAGAGTGTCATAGAAATTCAAGGAATGCTGCCGAGTTGTATGCTCATAGATATCCGAATCGGCAACATCCAGCCCATCAGTATTTTCCGTATGTCGAGACTCGTTTTAGGCAAATAGGAAATCAAGAGGCGGAATAGAGGTTTATCATAAATGAAGAGACTGAGATTAACGTACTGATAAAACAGTTTCGTTAAGAAAAATTAGTCAAGAACTGCAGATAAGTTATGAATCAGCAAGAAAAATACTGAAAAAGCATGGATATCGAGCATTTAAATATCAGTTACATCAACATTTGTATACTGAGGATGGCGGTAGATGGGTAGTATTTTGTGATTGGCTGCTCCAAATCATACAGTTAATCCCAATTTTATCGATTTTATTCTATTTTCCGACGAATCCCGATTTACAAATAATGGTATGTTCAATAAGCAAAATACTCGGTACTGGGCCCAACAAAATCAACATGAAATGAGAGAGGGCAATTTTCAAGAAAGATTTGGCGTCAATGTCTGGGTTGGTATCGTTGGAAATAGAATAATTGGGCCAATATTGTTTCAAGGTCAGTTAACAGGGGTTAGATACTTAGGTTTTCTTCAAAATGAAATCGAAAATCATCTCAATGATATACCTTTAGCAGTTTTACGGCGAATTTATTTTCAACAAGATGGAGCACCGCCTCACAATACTAGAGAAGTTCTTAATTATTTAATAGAGAATTTTTATAATCGAATTATTGCAACCAGTGGTCCGGTACGGTGGCCAGCCCGCTCACCAGATCTTACTGTGCTCGATTTCTTTGTCTGGGGATATGTTAAAGAAAGGGTTTACTATGGAGCAGCCCCAGCTACTCTTGAAATATTAGAAGAAAGAATTTTACGGGCATTTAGAAGTATAACGCCCCAAATGCTACAAAATGTGTTGAGAGAAACAATTGAACGAGCTGAAATGTGTCGTGAAAAAGAAGGAATGCACTTTGAACATTTACTACACTAAACTTTTTAACAAATTCAGCTACTGTACTTTCAAATATTTTAAGTGCGTCGTCTAAGTTATTAGTTTATTTTGTCAGTTTTTTGTTAATTTTGTTAAATTTTTAATCCAATTTCTGTCTTTCATACTACTCACTAGAACTTTGCGATTGTATTTTTTTGACATCACCTAAGGCCGTTAGATTAGTTTGCGTCCGATCATGGCCACCTAGATGCAATTTTAAAAGTGGCTCTAAAAAAATGAAGTAGACGTAAAAAGTTTTTAAAATGTCACATTCTGATCTAGAATTGTCTCAGAAATCCAAAGATGTTAAAATATACAGGGTATTCCACTTAAGAATTCAAAACCGGGGCCATTTCCGGTGAAACCGGAAGTGACCGGAAAGTGGAAAATATGCGAAAACTTTCCTCTTCACATAACATTTACCTGTATCAATTCTCATTTTGATACACATAACACTCTAGAAATTATGACTTGTCTAATAGATTCGTTGACATCCGGTATATATATATATATATATATATATATATATATATATATAAATATATATATATATATATATATATATATATATATATATATATATATATGTTTTCACGGATGGTTGGATGAATGGTTTGGTTATTCCGGATTTCAATCCGTTCATTAAAAAAAAATCGTTTTCACGACGTTTCGCCAAAATCTCATTTGGCATTTTCAAGTGCGGTTTGTCTTGTTACTGACGGTGGCTTCTGATGAATTTCGAGTTTTGTTTAGTTGGCTCGCTTCCTGATTGGACGAGTGGCTTCGCAGGCTCCTCTTCTCTGCCGAGTACGATATATTGTGTTCTTGTGTACTGGTTTCTCGTGTACTGGTTGATTTTTGTTGTTTTCTATCTTGATTTTTTATTAATGTTTTCCATGTAGTTGGAAAATGTATAGCATCGTCTCTCTTCTTTAGCTGTACCGCTTTTTCGATTTCTAAGGCCTCTCTTACGACACGTACCTTATAGTTCTGTACTGGTGCTATTTCTTTTGCTTTTTCGAAATCGATGATTTGTCCAGTTGTTTGGTGATATTGAAATTGAAATGAATGCGTCTGTTTGTTTGTCCTGTATATGTTTGATCGCAATCTGCACGTGGAATGCTATAAATGCCATGATTTTCAAGGTTGGTTGACATCTTAGCAGGTCCCGACATAAAATTGCTATGCGAGTATCTAAGCATACCACTGGATGAGACTTTGGACAAAATCGCCATGAACGAAGATTTTCCAGCCTACACAATTGAACTTGCAGAACACTGCCTAAAGAATACATGTTTCATATTCAATACCCAAATATATAAACAAACAGATGGCGCACCTATGGGGTCCTCGCTTTCACCAGTTATAGCCAACATTTTTATGATATATTTCGAAAAAGAGGCACAGCAAAAGACTCCTTTAAAATCGAAATTTTGGAAACTCTATGTTGATAATATTTTTATAATAGGGCCACATGGAAAAGAATATCTGGACGATTTCCTCACATACCTGAACAATATCCACCACAAAATCCAATTCACGCTAGAAATCGAGCAAGAAAAGAAACTTGTTTTTTTGGATCTACTATTAACTCGGAAACTTAACAACACCCTAGGTTTTAGCGTATATCGGAAACCCACACATACTCAGGGGCGGATCCAGCCTCTCTCTTTGGGGGGGGCGGTGATATCACAAAAGTACAATATGGCAACCGAAAGCAAGTTGTCGACGGGGGGGGGGGGGAGACACCAGCAACATTCCCATTTCTAGTGTAAAAGGCAGGTTAGTGTCTATTTTTCTGAATTTAAAGCTTTTGGAGAGGGGGGGGGGCGATCACAAGAAGAAACGAGTTGCCGACAGGAGGGAGAATGCGAAAAGCATACACACTCCTAGTATAAGAGGTAGAATCGGGTCTATTTTTCTGAACTCTAAGCTCTTGGGGGGGGGGGGTCTATCGCAAGAAAAACAAGTTGTCAACATTCCTAATATAAAAGTCAGAATAGGTTCTATTTTCCTGAACTCAAAGCTGTTGGGAAGGGGAGGGACGATCGCACATTCCTATACTCTATTCAAGAACTAGAGAGAGTTATAAAACTGTTACTGAAACCTCCAACGTACCTGCTCTTGTGCCGCAGGTAACTGAGGACTACCGTAAATCTAATTATATTTAATTATATTTAAATATTGTAAGCTTTTATAAATTTACTGCAACAATAAAATTTCTGAAAGTTCAGCTTAATTTCTGTCACTGAGCAAAGTACACCTTACAGTTTGTCCTTAGTGATTTATCTTGTTTGTGCTTGTTTTTATATATTATTTGAGATTAGTGAGATACCCAAAAGATATGGCATCTACATCTATATTTATTCCAAAATCTTTAAACCAAGGCATTTTTTCCTCAACGAAAAACTTTGAATGTTTATGATGCCTTAAGATATCAATATCTAGATAATAATATTAAAAGTTCTGTTGAGATGTATTCCAATATGACAGGAGTTGGAAAATCTAATATGTTCCGAATACTAAAGGAGAAAAAAATGACTGGAATTGTTAATACTCCCAAGCCACATTCGATCACAGGCAGACGAAAAACCTCGTTGGAAGAAGAAATGTAAACTGCAATAAAAGGAGTTGTACATACATTTTATTATGCGAAGCAAATCTCAACCGTCGACAAAATTCTAACTAAAATCAATGAAGATCGGATTTACCTGAAATTAAAAGAACTGAGCTCTGGAAATTGCTCAGAGAACTTAATTTTTGCTGAGAAAAACCATATAAGAAATCTGTTCATATAGATCGTCCAGAAAATGTCCGTTGGAGAAGGAAATATCTCTCTCAACTAAAAGGTAGAGTTGCTAGAAATAACACAACTTACAAAATTAGTTTTTCAACTGAACTTTTAAAAGATTTTTTTGAATAAAGTTGGTGCAGAATATTGGAAAAAATCCATATAATAAAATAATAAAAGAAAATGTGGAAACTCGATCTCATGATTTTTGAGATAGAGAAACCAATTGTAATTAATTTGAGGGAAGATGACTTCACTGACTTAGATTTCGAATCAGATACATAAGTTTACCAGCGTCAACACAATTTATTACTTAAATTTTCTGTAACATATAAAAATTAATTACATTTCAATCCCTTTTTAGTATTTAATTGTAATTCTGCGAATGATTTAAGAAATAAATAAACTGAAACGTCCAATGTCCTAAAAATGTTTTTAATTAATAATAAAATGACCGATAACTCCAAAAAAATTTTAATATTATACGGATGAATTTATTATTTTGTATATCTTTAATTTCTTGTATTTTTGATAATGGGTATTTTGTAAGTATTTAAATTATAACTTAGAATTTTTTGAGAGAAAAAAAAAGCTACGTTTTAGTCTGAATGTACCTAAAACGATTTCTATGCCAAAATTAAAAATAATAAAAATACAGTTGTGATTTGTGTTAAATATGTCAAAATTATCTATATTTTCTAATGTACGTGAATAATTAAGAAATCATAAGAAATAAAATAATATTATAAAAACTTTTTATTTTGGGTGTATTACCGAAATAATATTCTATGCTCCTATCCTTTTTAACACTTCACACATCCAAATATCTATTGTTATCCAAACCAAATATTCCATTATTATAGACTGGTATTTTTGATTATAAAATTTCTAACCCATTCCTATGAAAAATATATGTGTCCAACAGATTTTGCCAAAGACACCGGGCTAAAGAACACAGGTAGTTTGCGAAGAAAAAAAATGGTAAAAAATGATTTATTACTCTCTCTACTTCTTGAATATACTATAGTATAAGAGGCAAAATCGGGTCTATTTTTCTGAACTCAAGGCTCTTGGGGGGGGCGATCGCCCCCACCGCCCCCCCCTTGGATCCGCGCCTGCACATACTGACCGATATCTCAATGCAGCGTCAAATCATCATCCCTCTCAAAAGTAGGCAGTAGTCAATACACAAATGAAATAAGAAACATTTCAACAGCTCTCAAACGGAATGGTTTCTCACAATCAGATATAAAGAAAGCCATAAAAAGGCAAGAAAAGACCACAATAAAGACCAAAGATCAATCAAGGAACAAAGCCATTATCCCATACATAAAAGGAATAACAAACAGAATAGGAAGAATCTTAAGAAAACACAACATACAGCCCATATTTAAACCACAAAAAACAATAGCCAAGATCCTGGAAAATCCCAAAGATAAGATCACCCAACGACCGGACATACCATAGATTTCGAAAAAGCAGAAGAAATAGCATCAGTACATAACTACAAGGTACGCATCATAAGACGACCGGACATACCATAGATTTCGAAAAAGCAGAAGAAATAGCATCAGTACATAACTACAAGGTACGCATCATAAGAGAAGCCCTAGAAATCGAAAAAGAGGGACAGCTAAATAAACGAGACGATGCTATACATTTTCCAACTATATAAAAACAAAAATCAACCAGTACACGAGAGACCAACATACAAGAACAAAATATATCGCACTCGGCAGAGAGTAGAAGCCTGCTAAGTCGCTCATCCAATCAGGAAGCGAGCCAGCTAAATAAAATTCGAAATTTGTTGTAAACGACACCGCCCCCGTGTCAAAGCAATCGGTTGATCACAATCTAATTTTAGACCCTAAAAGAGGTGTTTCGTCCTAGCTCCCCAGACACCTTTGGTACATTTTCTACATCTCCATACTCATATTTAAACCTTTCTGCGTCGGAACCTAGAAACCAGATTCTGAGTGTGCCGCCATCTGCGACATCACCCCGCCAAGGCAAATACTTTGTATGTAGACGAGATCGTTAGATCCCGCATGTATAGAAAGTGTTTCCTGATGAAACTGCAGATGCGGATGCTTTTAGGGTATTTTACAGGCCCATTGCTATAAACCAGCAAACCAGGCAACCAATGCTACCTTAGGTTCTGTCACGGTCGCCATGTTGTAAACGACACCGCCCCCGTGTCGAAGCAATCGGTTCGTCACAATCTAATTTTAGACCCAAAAAGAGGTGTTTCGTCCTAGCTACCGAGGGTGGATTCATCAGTGGGTCCGTCGGAGCTTTCCCCAAACACCTTTGGTACACTTTTTACATCTGCATACTCATATATTATTGTCCGTCACAGAAGATTATAGCAAAATTCGAGTTTTCAGTTCCGTCTCTAATTCTAAACACAAAAGTTAAAAGCAAAAAATTTTTAAAATTTGTATCTGAAGACGACATTTGTGTCACTCACAGTATATGTTAAAAATGTCAATTCTATTAAAAAACAATTTTTTAAACGACCTTTATCAATAAAAAAAATATTTACTATATCCTATTTAATTCTCATGAATTGTATGGCGTGACAATGCAAACTGTGTACTTTACCATTTATTTATTAATTTTTTCTTCTATTTGAATTTGCATATAGAACATGATTAATAAATCTAAATTTAAATAAAATATCCCTCGAGCGTTGAATTATTGTTTTATTTTCTGCCTTTGCTTTATTTAACGAACTGGAAAAATGCAAATTCACCATTTAAAATAAGTAACCTGGTACTAAAATTGATACTTACGACATTATAATTTAGTTAAATAAGATCTTATTGGAAACCGTGCAATATTACAAAATTACAGTAACGCACCGGTTAGGGTGGACAGCCTAATTGGGCTTAAATTATTTTTATCAGGGTGCAACTCTCGAATTAAAAGCTGTTATTTTCTTGTGGCTCTTACTGTTCTCCAGCAAATCTAACTACAAATTTATTTTATCTCAGGCAAGATCAGAAAGTTGAGCAATATCTTATATTTGCGATTTTCGATAAGTTTTCACCTAGTGTAATATATTTTAAACAAATTGTAGTTGTTTTTCACAGTATAATATCGTGTCCAATATTTGCAATTGTAATTTCAGTTTTATTGTTTAAAGTTTATTACTTCACCATATTCGAGTTTAGTTTCAATCGATCCGTTTGTTCAGTATATAAATATTGTGTACCTATTAATCATCATTACTTCATATTAATATTTACAGCTTTATATACAGATGGTTCGCAGTCATTCGAAATATTAAACATTTAAAGTCAACATATCTGCAAATAACAGCAGTAATTTTTTTTCTTTAGCATGCCCTAATTTTATATTGGTTTGAAATCTTTCCTGCCCGACCAAATTTATTCCTGTCACAATAAAATTAAGAAATGGGATAATTGCGAGTTGTTTAAATTAAGTAATAATGAATACATATCCATAATATTCTAAAGAAACAAAATAGAGAAATAACTAAATTTGTGGTCAACTGTAACATATTCAGGGTGTCCTGTAAGTACCTCCAGGTCCAAATAACCCTACTATGTCATAGAAAAAAATTCTTAAAGTGACCTTTAAGGGAGATACAGAGCCCTAAAGGAATACCCAGCGATATACCTTACCAGCTCTAAGTTTTGAACCAACTTGTATAATTTAATGGAATTTTAATACTTTGTAAAGGTTTTAAAGACTCATTAAACTATACCAGGGGCGGATCCTGCCTCTCACTTTGGGGTTGGGGGGCGATGATATCACAAAAGTACAGTATGGAAAGCGAAAGCAAGTTGTCGGCGAGAGGAGGGGGGGGGGGAGAGACTCCAGCAACATTCCCATTTCTAGTGTAAAATGTAGGGTCGGATCTATTTTTCTGAATTTAAAACTCTTGGAGTGGGGCAGCGATCACAAGAAAAAACACGTTGCCGACAGAGGGGGAGGGGAGTGCCAGCAGCATACAGATTCCTAATATAAAAGGCAGAATCGGTTCTATTTTCCTGAATTCAGAGCTCTTGGGAGGTCAGGGGGCGATCGCAAGCATACACATTCCTATACTCTATTCAAGAACGAGTGAGAGTAATAAAACTGTTACCAAAATCTCCAATGTACCTGCTCCAGTGCCGCAGGTAACAGAGGACTGTCCTAAATCTATTATTTAATTATTTTTAAATATTATAAGCTTTTATAAATTTACTGCAACAATAAAATTTCTGATAGTTCAATTTAATTTCTGTCAATGAGCAAAGTACACCTTACAATGTGTCCTTAGTGGATTTATCTTGTTTGCGCTTGTTTTTTTATATATTATTTGATATTAGTGAGATACCCAAAAGATATGGCTTCCACCTCTATATTTATTCCAAAATCGATAAACCAGGTCATTTTTATGATGTTTTAAAATATCAATATCTAGATAATCATGTTAAAAGCTCTGTTGAGATGTGTTCCAACATGACGGGAGTTGGAAAATCTATTATGTACCGAATACTGAAGGAGAAAAAAACCACTGGAATTGTTTGTACTCCCAAGCCACATTCGATTACAGGCAGACGAAAATCATCGTTGGAAGAAAAGATGAAAACTGCAATAAAAGGAGTAGTACACACATTTTATTATGAGAAGCAGATCCCTACCGTCGTGAAAATTCTAACTAAAATCAATGAAGATCGGGATTTACCTGAAATTAAAAGATCTGAGCTTTGAAAACTGCTCAGAGAACTTAATTTTTGATGAGAAAAACCAGATAGGAAATCTGTTCTTATCGTTCGTCCGGAAACTGTCAGTTGGAGAAGGAAAGATCTCTCTCAAGTAAAAGGTAGAGTTGTTAGAAATAACACAAGTTACAAAATTAGTAATTTAACTGAACTTTTGAAAGATTTTTTTGAATAAAGTTACGGCGGAAAATTGGGAAAAATCCATATAATAAAAGAATAAAACAAAATGTGGAAACTCGATCTCATGATCGGTGAGATAGAGGAACCAATTATAATTAATTTGAGCAAAGACAGCTTAACTGACTTTGATTACGAATTAGATACGTAATATTTACCAGTGTAAACACAATTTACTATTTAAATTTTTGTTTTTGTTGTATTTTATTGTTTAATGTTGTTTATTTTTTATATATATTTTTATTTTAGGGTGTCCCACTCTTTAAGTTTGCATATATTTAATTTCAATTAGCCCTAATTAGGTTATTATTTTATTATTGTATTTTTGTCTTTTTCTTAAGCTTGTAGAATTAACATGTTTATTTTATTTTTTTGGGGCCATCGGATTTCCATATAATAAAGTATATTAAATTAAGATGTCAGTGCAATAGCAATAAAAATAAGTAGGTCTAATTTTAACTGTAACGTATAAAAATTAATTACATTTGAATCCCCTTTTGGTGTTTAAATGTAATTTTGCAGATGGTTTAAGAAATAAATAAACTGAAACGTCAGATATCCTAAAAATGTTTTTAATTCATAATAAAATGACCGATAGCCCCAAAAAAATTTTAATACTATATAGACGAATTTATTTTTTTATATATGTTTAACTTCTTGTATTTTTGACAATGGGAATTTGGTACGAATATAAATTGTAACTTAGAATTTTTTGAGAGAATAAGGCTACGTTTTAGTTTGAATGTGCCTGAATTATTAAGAAATTATAGGAAATAAAATAATATTATAAAAACTTTTTATTTTAAGTTTAATACCGAAATAATATTCTATGCCATAAATACTTACTGATAAAATAAACTTCCTTCCGATGTCTATGACAAGGATTAAAATCCTTTTTCAAATTTCATACTTCCAAATATCTATTGTTATCTAACCCAAATAGTCCATTATTATTGGACCGGTATTTTTGATTATAAAATTTCTAACTCATTCCTATGAGAAATATATGTGTCTTACAGATTTTGCCAAAAACATTGGACTAAAGAACACAGGTAGTGCGAAGAAAAAAAGGGTAAAAAATTATTTATTACTCTCTCTAGTTCTTGAATAAACTATACTATAAGAGACAGGTCTATTTTTCTGAACTTAAAGCTCTTGGGGCGGGGGGGGGGCGATCGCCCCCACCGCTTCCCCCCTTGGATCCGCGCCTGAACTATACTAGATGTTTTACAATGTTATTAAAATGCAAAAATAGTGAAAACGTTTAAATTTTATTTTGGCAAATGTTCAGTATGGACTTCATGTACTTCAGTACATTTTCTTATTCTTTGAATATTTTCCCACTGCACTGCAAATAATATTCGGGCATTATTACGGACTTGTTAGAATGCAGTGCTATTCTCGGTAGTAGTTCTTCGCTAGTATTTACTGGTGTTTAATAAACTAGTTCTTTCAGATGTTCCCAGAAATAAGAGTTTTAGATCTGAAAATCTTGGTGGCCAAAAAACAGGCCCACTTTGACTAATCCATCGAGGGCCAAAAATGTTTGTTAAGTGTTGACGTACTATATGGTTAAAGTAAGGTGGAGCATCATCATGCACGTACCACTTTGGCGTTCAAGAGGTTCGTCTTCCAATAAATTATTTAAATTTTTCTGAAAAATGTTAAATAAATCTCATCATTGGATATTTCTTCCAAAACAAATGAATCTATAAGGTTATTTCCGACAACGCGAGCCCGTACCTATACAATAAATCTTTTGTTGTTTTGAATTGTAGCGTGCGGATTTTCATCAGCCCAAAAATGTAAATTATGTGAGTTTATTACGCCATCTCTTATAAAACGGGCCTCATCGATAACCAAAATAAGGGTAGAAAAATTTGCATTTAAGTTATGTTGCTGTATAAATCAGTTGGAGTATTCAAGTCTTGCGGCATAATTATCCGGAGACATTTGTAAGTTTTGTTTGCCGCTCCAAAGCTATGATGCCAAAAGTTAAATGACTCTCCATTAGAGCATTAAAAGTAATTTTAAGTTGGCTAGGGTCCAAAATTTTTGATTAAAGTTTAATTTTATGCAAAATAAACCTTACTTTTTTAATCACATTGTTTATGTGCACATTCCACTTAAGATTAAATTCAATTATAATTCCAAAATAATTTATCTCATTAACAGGCTTTATTATAATTTCAGTGTTGTCATTACATTCAATAGTAAGAAAGTTAAAAATTAGGAGATACGTACAGTAGGAAGTGAAAGAAATGTAATGCGTTTTGTCAAAGTTTACTGTAAGAAGTTGACTATTAAACCAACTGAAATTTTTTGGAAATCATTTTAATTAATTTTTAAATAACACCGTTTTAATAGAAAATCTTTCAGATATAGATTAAAAATAATCGGCCCCATGATGGTGTTTTGAGGTACTCTAGATTTTACTGTTTGCATGTTACTAAAATTTTTGTCAATTTACACACATTGTTTCCAAATAACTTTGCATAAGTGCGTAGGAAGTACTCCTAAAGCCGACTCCTTCCAATATCCGCAGTAAAAGCTTAGGATGAACCATACCAAAGGTCTTAGCTAAATCAACATAGACGCATCATGCCGGTCGTTTTTTGAACAGTGGTTTTATTAAAGCCATTTTAAATGCATCCGGATATACTCTCCATTTTTTTAAAACTAGATTAAAATCATGCGCTACAGGAAAGGAAATTTCATTGATAATCGGCTTTAATATTTCAGATTTGTAATTGCAGTTTTTCAGTCAACATCTTAAGATTTTATTCCGGAAATATTAGTCTTGGTCTTATTTTTCATACATATAATTGTATTAACAACCCTTCATAAATCAGAAGCATTGTTTTGATTTTCTTGAATTACTGTTTGATATAATAACCCTTTCTCATCGCATCGGTTAAATAGCCTCGTTTATATTTACATTGTTTATATACCCTCCCTTAAATATATGAAGTCATCGAAGGGCACTTCTTTTATAAGCCAAAAATATATTTTTGTTATATAAAAATTTAGAAACTAGAGTCCCCATTTAGATCATTAAAAAATACAGTATTGCTTTACATAAAAAAATAATACCAAATTTCGAGTGATACACGATATTCCTTTTAGATATTCAAATTAAGATGACAAGCATAACAGTATAGTAATTATTTGTTGCCATATAGGTTAATTCAAATTACAGAGTTAGGCTTGTTCTTTCATTCGATAAATATTAATGAATTAAAATATCATAACTTCAGCGGAAATTACAACTCAGCCTAATATAGCAAAGAGATAATTTTCAACAGCTGCAGTGACGAGATGTTTTGTGCTGTTTGCTATTGATAAATTTGATTACTATATTTCTTCTCGAGTGTCGGTTTTTGTCTTAACTTCGGCTACCGATTAATTAATTAATTAAAGCTGCTTTCATTTCAACAACTATTGCTTTTAGGTACAGGATATGTAATAAAAGTACGAGGGGTGTAAAAAAAGTGATTTTTTCTAATAATGAAATAATTAAAAATAAATTATTTTTTAATCTAATCCCGCTCAATTTCAACATTAAAAGGTCGAAGAAAAAGTCAAATATCAATTGAATAGAAAGAACACAGATGTTGACACAATACCATCTGGTGGAACAAATTCATGTCTGTAAATTTCAAGACTATAATATTTAAAAGTATAAGACGTCATGAACAGACACGAAAGAAACAAGACAGGAAAACCAGCACAATTTAACGAATATTAAAAACATCGAGAATTAGAGTTTTAAAAAAATAATCAATAGAATTGTAAAAGAACGAAGTAAAAGTGAAAACTTAAGGCAAACATATGTATAGGTTGATTTTTATTATGTCTCTAAAGAAGATTCTTCTGATTTAAAAAAAAAATAGTTACATTCTCATAACTCTAAGTTATTTATACAGAGTCAAGTAATGTAGTAACAACCACCTGAAACTAGATTTTTTTTGTTTAACATGAGAACATTCTAACTGAACAATTTAATGCTTGGCGCTTTTAAGTAAAAACAAAAAAAGGACAATATAAATTTTTATATGAAATCTAAATTTTTGAAGTTGGTGCCAAACTAATACTTGACAAAATATGAATTACATAAGAAGATTGAAAGATACTTAATAAAGTAAAAAAATAGGTAATGGTTTTCTTACCGTAGCTTGTTACATACAAGTGTTAGTAATTATTTTTTCATTTGGTAATAATTTGGCGCCGACTTCAAAAAATTTCAATTTCAAATATAAATTTATATTATTATTTTTCGCTTTTTAGTACTTTTTTCAAATTCGTTTCAATTTTTTATAATTTTTTTTTGCTATAAATTTCCTATTGTATCCAAAATTGCAGACCACATCAAACTAAACCACAAAAATTGTTTGATTCTGATAATTCTCCATGTGCCAGTTTCGAATGAAATTTTAAATTCGTAACTTAGGCTTCCAAAACCCCACCACAGATATAACTAACATATTTTATCCTGCATACTGAGTATGAAGAAAATAATTTAAAATCCGTAATATACATCCGAAAATTCCCTCAATATAAATATAGACAAAATCGGAAAAATGGAAAAATTCTAGTCCCTCATATTACATCTGTCATGTTAAATTATAAAAAAACTTAATATTCATTACCTACGGTTCTAAAAATCACCTAAAGTTTTCAACCCACCTTATGGAATCCCCCATATTGAATTTCAAAAATAATGTTAAACTCTTAGTCTTATCTTAATTTACACTCATACCAATCCCCCAATACCAATTTTGGACACAATCCGGAAATAATAAAATTTTGAGACCGTCGTATTGCATCTGCCATATTGAATTTTTTAAAACAATTTTTTTTTCGTTATTTATACTTTTAGAAACCCTTCATATCAGTTCTAAATAAAATCGAGAGATGTTATATTTTTGGTCCGCAATATTGGATTCGGCACATTGCATTTTTTGAGAATAATTTTAAGTTCGAAATTTACACTCTTAAAAATTCCCTACACTTATTTGGAACAAAATTGAGAAATATTAAAGTTTTATTCTGCCATATTAGATCCACCAATTAAATTTTTAATTTGCACCTTCTAAAATCTTCCTACAATAACTTTGGATACAATTATGAGAAACAAAATGTTTAGTCTGCCATACTGGATCCGTTATTTGAACTTTTTAAAAACAATTTTAAATTCGTAATCTACACCCTCAAAAACTCTTTATACCAATTTTGGACAATATCAAGAGATGTAATATTTTTAATCCAACATATTGGATCCCACATGTAGAATTTTTAAAAAATAATTTTAGATTCCTTATGTACGACCCCGAAAACTCCCCATACCAATTTTGGAGGAAATCGGACAGAATTAATTTTTTTTGTCCATTATATTATGAACGCCATCTTGGATTTTATTGAACTAACTGCCGCTGTTCTAGAGTAATCGACATATATACATAAAAAATATAGAGGTCGAATTTCGAAATTCCTTCTTTTAGAAGTCGGTTAAAAAGCCGAAACGACGTGTTATTGTACTAATTTTATTTTTCAAGGAGCTTTCTACGAGTAGACTTCGGGAGCGGCGATGGGTTCTCGGCTATCATCTGTTGTAGCTAACATCTTTATGGAAGCTGTCGAAGAAAACGCCTTGTCTTCTGCTTCTCTAAAATCTAGATTTTGGTGCCGATATATAGATGGTACCTTCGTAGTTTGGCCGCATGGCGCAGATAACCTCCATAATTTCCTGGATCATCTAAATCAACAACACGCTAGCACAAAATTCACTAAGGAAACTGAATCAAATGCTGCCCTTTCCTTTCTTGATGTACTAGTATAAAGGAAGGAGAATGACAAACTAGGACATTCTGAGCACAGAAAACCAACACATACAAAACGCTATCTTAATGCAACGTCACACCATCAGTCATAATCTCTTTGATACATAGAGCACTTTCAATATGTGACGAACAATTACTGAAATCAGAAACAGAAAAACTGACTAATCCTCTGAGAGCCATCGGATATTGCACTGAAGATATAAGTCGTTCTATTAATAAATATAAAAACCCAGCTCCTCAACAAAATATCATAAATGAACGTCCTATGGACAATGTTGTCTTACCTTACATACACGGAACCTCTAATAAGATTGCCAAATTGCTCCGAAAATCAAAGATCCGGACAATTTTCAACACATGTTAGAAAGTTGGACAATAATTGAGGTCTCCAACAGACGCAATTCCATTTCAAACAGAAGAGGTTTATAAGATACCTTGGTCTTGTGGTAAGGGGTATGTAGGTCTATTATATCCACTAGGCTTAAGGAACATGAAAGATGTATAAAAAAGAAACAAATTGTACAATCTGCAGTAGCTGAACACCAATATTGCTTACGTCACACTTTTAATGTAAAATAAACTAAGAAGCTAGCATCAGTATCTGGTTTCTTTAAACGTAAAATTAAAGAATCAATTGAAATTTGTAGATATCCAGATAATATTAATACGGATGCAGGTTGCAGTTTACATCACACATGGAAATCGATTCTAACGCTGGATCACGGTTCACTGAGCGCCAGTCATTCAATGTTCTAATCTCGTGGCGTAAAGATCCCTGAAGACGCCTCGTGCAATCGTAGGCGAAACGTCGGATAATAATTAAAATTTGACATGGTGTAAACCCAAGAACCATGATTTTCAACATTGTACTTACCATTTCACTTTGCAGGCACATACTTTCAATTAACCGAAAAAACAATTCCGAGGCAAAATTGAAAAAGGAGAATTAGTGTTAAAAGGAGGGAAAAAAATCAAGTGGGGTATCTTTGGCTACTCAAAAATGCAACGAAATGATATTACATTTTTTATTTAAGTTCCTCGTTAATTCACGAAATGCCATTGATCAGATCTTCAAAAGTGCAATTTTATAATATGCATTTAGTAATATAACTAGTTCGAGTCACGAATTGTTTTTAGTGAATGCGCCGGGAAATAAAGTGGGTACGTCAAATATAAGATTTGCTCCGTTTGTAACGGGGACCGATCATACAGGACAAATTGATATGGAAGCACGGTATTGAAATGAGCTTGTTTCCATACTTCTATGATTTGGGTTAAGGTAGTCAAATTAGTTTGAAAATTCTAAATTTGATTTTATTTTAATTTTAGTTTTACTCTTTGCCACTCTTTCATCTTTAATTATTTAGTTGATCACTAATTATATGTTTTAGCACAAGTTTTCTCAATATTTGTATGTTTCATGTCAAATCGGCCACGTTAACGGTCATATGTCAAATTTACTTCAAATTTAGAGGATTGATAAACCAAAATAATAAAGAAATTCAAAATTTGAGCACTTTTGGTGCAATTTGTGAATATGAGTTTATTTGTTATCAAAAGTAAAACAGGGAAAAATTGTAAAAAAATTCACATATATTTTTTATGAATATCGAATAAAGTTTTTTTCGGCTATTTCTATTGCGTGAAGTAGAAAGAGGGGTACTACTCAGTGAAAACGCTCCATCTCTTTCTAAGCCAGAGCCAATGCACTTGTATAGGATCCGCGGCCAATTATATTTATATTATATCTATGGTAAATACTTTCAACAAAAATTGGTAGGGTTAAGTTTCGCGTATTAATTTATGGCATAAAAATAGTTTAAAAGTTAAATTCTGATATTTTACTATGTCCTTAGACTAAAATTTTGGTGAAATTTTGCTGACGTATGCTTTGGATTAAGTTAAAAATGGATGTGTAACGAAATGACAGAAAAATTTAACATCACCAATAGCGACTACAGAACCATAATATAATGCATGTCCGACACATACTTGACCAGGTCTTTTAGTACCTCACTGAAAAAGCAGATAAAACTGTTAGGCATTTTTTTAAGTTATACGAAAATAATAAATTGTAGTCTGCTTTAAAGTTCTTGTAATAGATTTAAATATTTTAATAAGGTTTTTGAGATGTATAAGCATAATTAAGAATTTTACATGTTACATCCTATAATCGTTTATAATGTCGGAAAGCCAATTAGAATTAATCACTAAGAACATAAAAGTTTTGGGTCAAATAAAATTAACAAAAATTTTTTGTAACTCTTGGTTTGTCAGATATATAATACACATAGTAGTGGTCAAAATAGTAAGTCATGGAGGAAGAAGGTGAATTTTTAATAATGAGATATTCGCAAATTTTCCAGCCTAGTAATAAACTGATTCTAAGATACAAAGCAGGAAACAATAGTTCGTATTTTGTATTCAATTTTTAATAATAAGCATAATAATAATTATAATGATCAAGACCAGCAATAACCGAAAACATGACAATGCGCTGTTTCAACGATCAGAAAAGCTTTTCTACCGTAAGCTAAACTCTCCACCTAATATGGTGGATAATTGATATCCCAATAGAGAGCAGGTAGAAGAATTATGGGGAAACCAAATTCCCACATCAGTCAATTGTAACATCGCTGCCGGCTGGATCAATGAAGAACACCAAATCTGCCGATACTACAGCCAAGTGCAGTTTGAGCCATTTACCACCGAGGAAATTTCAAGAATAATCAAAGAATCCCATAACTGGAATGCTCCAGGTCTTGACGGGATACAGAACTATTGGCTCAAGAAGTTCTGGTGTATGCACCATCACTAATCTTATTAATGATGTTTTTCTTAACCCATCAAAAATATCATGTTTTTGACCGAAGGTAATACGTACCTCTTGCCACAGGACCAACAGAACCCACATCGCTAAGTATAGACCCCTCACCAGCCTCCCCACACGGTCTGGAGGTGATCACTTCCTGCTTGACCCAATGCATCTATGCATATTGTAAGCAAAATAACATCATTGGAACTCACAGGAAGGATGCACGAGGGGAGCAATGGGATGCAAGAATCAATTGATTGTTTACTCTGTTATATGTAACCAAGCCTGTACCAACCGAAGAAATCTCTTTGCTGACTACATGGATTATAAGTAGGCCTACGACTCAGTGCCACAAGAGTGGGTCACAATTATATTGAGAACGAATAAGGTCGATAATCATTTTGTTTCCTTTTTAGAACGCATTATATCTACCTAGAGAACTAGGATCCAATTGGAAGTGCCATCCAGCGCCACCATCGAAACTAACACAATTCCAATAAGAAGGGGAATATTTCAGGGCGACTCACTTAGCCCATTGTAGTTCTGCCTTGCAATGAACCCTCTATTACGCTGTTTGAACGCCACAAGACACGGCTTTATTATTAGAAATAATAACGAAAAGATGGTAAGAGTGAATCATCTTCTATACATGGATGATCTTGAACTGATGGCTGCTACCAGGAAGCAGCCGGAACAAATGCTTAAAATTGTAGAGTAATTCTCTGGGGATATCGGAATGTAATTTGGATTTGATAAGTGCCGTATTTTGAACATTGTTAAAGGTAAGATGTAACCAGGAGCATTTGAAATGCAGAACGGTGAAACTATAGCTATAATGGAAGCAGATCAAACATACAAATACCTAGATATGAAACCGGCTAAACAAATTGACCATCGCACTATGAGCGCCGAATTGACAACCGAATTTGTCAGGGGGGTAAGGCGAGTATTACGAACTAATTTAAATAGTAGAAATTTGTTTAAGGCGCGCAGCACGTACGCTTGCTCTGCACTTAGCTACTCTTTTGGAATTATAAAATAGAGCAAGACGAACATCCAAAACCTGCAAAGAAAAATGAGAACACTCATAAATAAGAACAGAACATCACTCTCAAAACTACTGAACGTACAATACTTCCAAGACATCAAGGAGGAAGAAAATTGGTGGATATTGGTAAGCAACTAGAACAACAAATAATAGACTTACTTACATTCATATTTCCACAGGTTAGCGGATTCTTCCACACTACATCGATCAATATGCGAAGCAGACGATTCAACGCCGCTCCAGCTGAGGGAACAGGATATTGCTTCTAACGACCAAACAGACCAAGAGAAGTTACAAACCTGGCTACAGAAGCCATTTCATAGACGCCATCCAAAATGAGGTCAATCAGGACAATGTCGACAACTCAGCGTCGAACTACTGGTTGATTTCAGGACAGATGTTTCCGGAAACGGAGGGCTTCTTGTTGGCTATCCAAGACTAGGTTATTCCGACGAAGAACTATTGGAAGTTCATCACTAAAAATCCCTCAATAGAAAATGACCGATGTAGATATGGCTGTCGATCATCAGAGACAATCCAGCACATAACTGTAGGATGCCAAGCGTTGGCCGCAACCGAGTATAAGGAAAGACACGACTCAGCCGCTAAGATACTCCACCAAGAGTTAGCAGAAAAGTTGAACCTATTACAGGTAGGAAAAGTGCCTTATTACAAATACAATCCAGAGCCTATTCTTGAAAACAACCAGTTCAAGTTATATTGGGACCGAACGGTTCTGACGGATCAAACAGTTGCTCATAATAGACCAGATATTATACTAATAGATAAAATTTCTAGGCAACTACACTAATCGACATCGCTGTACCTAACAACAACAACCTAAGACCAAAATACAACGAGAAGATCGCCAAATACAGAGATCTGGAGGTGCAAATCCGAAGACAATGGGCAATGAACAGCGTCCAAATGATTCCCATAATACTGTCTACAGCTAAAGTGATACCAAAGAACCTCCTGCAGAACATCAAGGGACTGGATCTTGGTGAGCATCTGTATAAACCGATGTAGAAAGCAACTCTCCTAGCAACCACGCGAACCGTCCGAAAGTTCATGGGAAATACAGCAGACCACTTCACCTAGGACCCAATAACATGAAGAGGGTTCTCACAGAGCTTCATACTTTTGGTATCTTTGTATACCTGGTATGAGTCAATATTCCCTGGAGGGAGTACGAAGTCGTTTGACTTGTAAATCATAAGACACTAATCAACAGTGATTATGCTACACGAATTCTAGTGAGTAAACGTGTTTTGACAACTTACCTACACTAATTTCGTTTCAATCACCCTCAGTTTTCTTGTGATAAGATCAAATTCATTTGTGATATTATTACGATAGACGCATGTAAACGGCCTGCAAAAAAGGAAGTGTTTGTATATTTGTTTAAGTTGAATTGGTTTTAATCAACCATTGTGTTTGTGCGAATATATAAAGAAGGTGTATTACCGATCATAACTTTTTTTTTGTTATATTTGTGGTGAAATGACTTTCAAAAAACAAAGGCGAAATTTTACCGATCTTATTTTGAAGTGCCTACGCGAGTATTTTAGTTGTTCGATGGCTCATCAAGACAAAGCTTGTGTATAAGCTGTGTCAAAAATTTAATACATTGGAAGGATCACGTCAAACGCTTTCGATATTCCCATGATATGGACTGAGCCTCAAGATCATATTTTAGACTGCTATTCTTGTCTTACTCTAAGGAAAGATATAAATTCAAAAATGAAACACATTGTTAAATACCCTAATTTATCTTCAACAATAACAACAGTCTCTCATAATGACAATTTAGCTATTCTAGTTAGTTTCAGATTAATGCTTTGCAACCTTCTACTTCTAGTCGATTTTGGTGTTAACGATGAGAATAATTCTGATTCTGAGTTTTAAGATATTCAATTTAATCTACCTTTGATAACTCAGGGAGACCTAAATGACCGGCAATTGAAATTTATCAAAAAAGCTGGCAGAACTGTTAGGATCTTGTTTAAGAGTGGAATTTGCTACATCTTGAAACTAAAATAGGCCATTTTTGAAATCTTGAGGAACATTCTAAAAGATTTTTTTTGCTCAAGATGGGAACTTATGGACATTTCGAAAATACAATTTGATCCCTCTCAGTGGCGTTGGTTCGACTCATCTAAAACGAGTTTAAAATTGGTTCTAATCCATAACTGTAATATACTTCCTTCTGTCCTCTAGAATAGAAAGAAAATTTTGAGAATATGAAATTATTACTTGAAAAAATCTAATATAATACTTATTATTTTAAAATCTGCGACGATTTGGAAGTTATTGCCCTATTATTTAGACTCTAGTTGGATTATATTAAATTCTTCTACTTTTTATGCTAATAGGTCAGTAGGGAGAGACCGAATTACTTTAATAAAAAGTATACCCTGTGTGTGAACCCCTAATTCCTGGACAGGAAAATGTGAAGAATTTGCCACTGGTACAGTCGTTTGATAAATTCCTTCCGCCACTTCATATCAAATATTATAAAGCGATGGACTGCAGTGGAAATAAATAAATTAGATTCAATTGGTAAAGAGATATTTTGCGCTAAACGTTGTAAAGCAATGATGCTGCCATTCTGTGCCAAAAATCGGAAAATCGATATTTTGAGGATTTTTCTACTTTAACCTACTATACATATCGTTAGGATATCTACTCTACTTTACCTAAGGGTTAGTTTCTTGACATATGACTACAAATGTATATGATTTTACAAGTTAGATTTCGTTAAATGGTCTGTATAACCTCACATAACATCAAATTTTACAGTATTCCCAACAGAACAGTCGAAAACGAAACACTAGTAAAACAGCTGAACTATCTGAAAATGGTCCTGTTGAGGTTTTGTTCGGCGGAACCTCCATTATAATTGAATTAAATTATTTTCTTTTGAAGGTTGTAGACAATGTTGAAGATTGACTAAAATTTGATTATGGGACTTGCATTGTCTTTTTTTTTATTTATTTTTACGACGTTTCGATTAGGTTGTATCTCTAATCGTTATCAAGTTAAAACTGAAAATAAATTAAAATATAGATAATTCAAGTCCTACAACCAAATTTTACTTATTTTTTTTTTGTTAGAAGATCTCATCGATGCGGTGAGTACCGTTTCAATCGAAAAAATGCGAATACTGAAAACATGTACTAAAAGTAATAAATACTGTTCTACAAGTCAATCTACTTGATATTGAAAGTTGCTTTACATATTTTTTGAATATTTATAATATATTGTATATTGACACATATGATATATCGAGAGATCTTTGCTGACGATACTGTCATAGCTGCGTCTACAGAGATATTTGGATAAAATCGGAAACGGAGTGATATATTGGAATATAAAAATAAATCCAGGAAAAACTCACGAGTTGTATTTCACTAAATCAAATTTTCCAACGCCTAATAGTCGTATCCTCATTTCAATCACAAAAAGAAATTTTTGTAGACGTAAACTAGAATTCTAGGATTAATCTTGGATAGGAGCCTCACCTGGCTACAAAACACTACGCTAGGTCTGATAAACAGAAGCCATAACTTACAATCTCGGCTAGAACTGCTCCTTTTTAAAGCTTCCATTCGCAGTATAATTTCTTACTATGCATTTTTATGGATCACTCTGAATGATATTCAACTGGAAAAGCTTAAAAATTATCAAAAAAAATGTCAAAGGCTTATTACGTTGATAATATGGTCATTCGTAGAGACCTAAATTGTGAAAATTTTTAAAACTTTTCACCCAAAATAGTCATGAATCATTTCGCCAAAGATAGCATAACTCTATTTTCTTCCTCTCAACTCGCTATATATTCATTCAAGATTGCAGAGCACGTCATTAGGGGTAACGTCACTCAAGAATTTAAGAAAAATATTTCATTTTTTTTTCTTTCAAACGATGCTTTGTGATGTAAGGAATGTGAAAAAAAATTCATGCATAAAAAAATTTAGGAACACGGTTTTGTTCGAAGTGAAGCTTAACGATTAATGATAGGAGCAGCAGAAGCGGTCAGATTGAGCCTTAGAATAAGCCACAAAGAAGGGAAAGTAGGGAACGTCAATATAGAATGATGAATGATAACTTCAACTATAAAAAATGTACATTTTTCTCGAAACCACTTTACAGAACTGGCCGGAAACATAACTCAACAACTTTTAAACCAATCAAGTTAAAATTTTGTAAACAGCTTTAGTACAATATTATGCAGGGAAATATTAACAGATTCATCGATTCATACATTTTTTTTTGTTATTAGCAATTAAAGGCAAAATCTTCTATTTTCTCATGCCCACTAAATAAATTGCAATCAATATTTTATAACTTTCCTTCCCTTCCCTAGATCTTGGTATACAAAATTAAAATATTGTTGTTTTTTAGTCAAGAACCAACAAAATCAAAGGTCTCAAAAAAATTCTTCTTTATTCTTTAGTACTTTTATAATTAAGCCCTTCAACTTCTATCTTTTTTACGATTTTTCTAAAAAAAAAATCCCAAAAATCAGTTCCAAGTTCCCAAAAATAGTTATCTAAATTTTCCGTTTTATGTTTTATTTAATCAAAAGTATATCCTAAGGAGCATTTTTATAGTACCTTACACCGGTTTAATAATCCATTTATAAAAATTATGTTTAAAACTTACTATACTATTTCGTAAAAAAATATTTGTCTTCGATCAATTAATTAGCATAGAAACCTTCCTCAAATTTATCTTAAACATGTAGATTCCTCTTTGTACTAATTTTTTCATTTTAACTAATTCTTAGATTTAATTTTTATAGTTTAGTTGGTAAGATAGATTTCTGTGATATATGTAATTATAATTTCTCTTTCTTTAAATTATCCTCAATAAAATGTTACTAAAAAAAATGTTCTAGTTAGATATTAACACTAATATATTAAGAAATAATAATAAAATAAAATTTTTAGTATATAATTTCAGAACCAAGAGAATCTTTTTTCCTCTTTTTGGTTTTATCAGTTCAGGGTTGAACAAATTTTAAATTTACCAAAAAGTCTCAATAATGGTGTGAGATATGGGGAAATACAAATTCGAGCAGAGTTTAGGGGACCAATCTGCCGTAGAACCATTAAAAATCGTAATGTCAAATAATAATATAGACTTGGCACATTTTAGTTGCTACTTTTTGGTCTTGTAATGAAGAACTATCTAAATATGGTCGCGGCCTTATAGAAATGTTTTATCTATTTTTAGTCATATTTCTAGTTAGATTCAAGACTTTAATTCGAGTATATTCTATAGGCGTATAAATGTGGAATACAAAGAGTCGCCTGTTTGTGTATTACTGGGGCCATGAAATCAACCCCCACTTCGGCAATGGAGTGCATTCTGGATCTGCCTCCGCTAAACATAGTGATTCAGGCAGAGGCGAGAATGGGACTCCACCAACTAAATCACTCAACAGTAAAATCACAAAGGACGTTGTCAGGACACAAAAACATATGTAAAAAAATCAGGAGCCCCGAGTTGGAAATGGACACAGACCATATGAACTCGAGCTACTGTTATAATATACCGTTTGAAGTTACAATAGAGGATCGAGTGGCAAGTAAAAGAAAAAAACCGGAAACATTGTCGGGTGCAAGTATCTAGTACACTGATGGTTCAAAAACTAGTGAGGATACTGGAGCTGGGATATATGGGCTACAACCGAGGAAGGAATTAACCCTACCCCTTGGAAAATACCTAACAGTATTCTAGGCAGAAATATACGCAATCTTACGGTGCGCAGACGAGCAAATCCACATTTACTCAGACAGCCAAGCAGCTCTAAAAGCCCTGAAGGGCCAAAATGTATCATCGAGGCTGGTTTGGGAATGTCAGAGTGAGCTGAAAATTCTGGCAAAAGACAACAGAGTTATGTTAAAGTGGGTACCAGGACACGAGGGCATACATGGAAATGAAAAAGCTGACGATCTAGAGCAGAATCAGCATCTCAATACATTGGTCCAGAACCGGCCTTTGGGGTGTCGCGGTGCGCGGCCCGAGAAGCAGTCAAAGAATGGATCAAAAAAGAGCATAAAAACCACTGGATGACCAGACAGGGTCTAAACCACAGCAAGCTATTGATTAAGGATCCTCACCCGAAACTGGTAAGAAAATTACTCCAAATGAGTAGGAACCCATTAAGGACTATTATGGGTATAATGACAGGACACATGGCCATCAAAGTATATCTGAATAGAATGAATCTATATAACGGAAACCTCAGCTGCAGACTATGTGAATAAGCCGAGGAAACGGTGAAGCATATCATATGTGACTGTGAGTCACTGGAGAGATTTAGACAACCAACATTCAGGTCAGTAAGTCTGGAACTGGGAGATATACTCACTCACTCCTTAGCAGGACTGTACAGATTGAGTCAGGGGGCTAGGTTGACAGAGTGGCTGTAATGTCTAGGGTGAGCACAATACGCCTACTCTGGCCGCAGTGTATCCGCCTTTAGGACGGACTCGGGAATATAAAAAAAAATAGGTGCATAAATAGGTAGATTAGAATTTAAGTTCTGAGCCATATTTTTGCAAAAACCGTGTAATCAGGTAGTTACTAATGAGTTAAAAGTAATTAATGAAAATTAGTTTTATTATTTGATCCTAGTAAGTAAATCTAAGGAAAGAAAATCATAAAAATTGGTGTTAGAACACAGATTATTGCCGGATATCCAGAAAATTCTATTTGTAAACCAGAAGACATAGAGAAAAACCGACTTCACTATTATATTTGTAAGCAAGTAAGAATATAAGACTCATTTTCAATAAAGTTCTAGAACGTTCATAGGATTTGTCATCAAGAGAGAAGTTAAAATCGGATTTTCGATAAAGTTCCAGAACATTATATTTAGAAGCAGAAGAGATAGCCAAAAACTCACTATCAGATTTATCAACAAGAAATGAGCTCAGAACCGAATTTCATAATTAAAAATAAGGCTGGAAGTAATTAACAGATTGGCTATTTCAACTCCAGTGCCACCATCATAGCATCATAAAATATATGACTAGGTTTAAACAGCATGTGATAAAGTTATAAACTCATACTTTTTATAATTTGTACCTGTTACAAAATATTAATAATAAATATTCCATAGCATTTCCAATTCGCTTAAATACAAAGACAATATTTATTTTGAATTACCTTTTCAAAAACTGAAGAACCAAACCAAAATCCTGATTAAACGTGTTACCTTCAAAACAATTAAAATTTTTTTAAATTTCAGGATGGAGTATTAATCACACTTTTTGGCAATCAATATATCTCGCAATGTCGACGAAATCCCACTAGTTAACAAAAAGTATGTTGTATCCAGTTTGAAGTTAAAAAAGTCAGTTTTCTTAAACTTAGTTATTGCCGAGTCGAATTTTTGCCATTGAGTGGAAGATTTTTGTCACTCAATTTAGTAACTATGAACAATAAAACCGTTGTGAAATAGTATTTCCCTTCTTTAAAATATATTTGCATTCACAAGATATATGGCCGGCTTAACCCAAACACCTGGATTTTCAATGAGTTACGTTGGCTTAAGCATAAATGCCATATAAAGGAAGTTGATAGACCGGATGATGCGTAGGTATTTTAGATGCATTATAAATAAACATCGGATCATTAGTCTGTAGTAAACATTAAAATATTTGTAAAACCTGTAAATATTATTAATTAATTTATTCCGCACGTGTTTCTTCCTATGTAGATCTAGATCTAATTTATTAATTCTGTTTTTTTTCACAGTGTCTTTGGAATTAAAAAGGAGACTAATATCCTCCATATCGTAAATCTTAATGAGAGCATGGATGTTTTGTACGACCAGTAGTATTAAATAAGATTTAATGTGGCGGAAATTAGAAATAAAATTGGCATATTTGTTTTATGCCAATGTTAAGTTACGAGTATACATGGAAGTAAATTATAAGAAGATCAAGATCATGAAATACTGGTTAATTAAAAAATAGTTAAATATAAGATCAACATATTAATTAATCTTTTCTCAGTGCCATTATTAATGAAATGTAGGTAATTTCGTAAAACGGTATTTCGAAAAATAAATAAATTGATCTACGGCCCTCGAGAATGGATATTTTGCTCCAGATAGCGTCTTTCTACAATGGATAGTTGGACTTTTGCTTCAATTAAAAATGATTATTTGAAACGCAAGAAAATGCTCTGTCTTCATAGTTCTTAACCTTGTATATAAAAATCAGTTCAATCTATAAACCGTCATGACAGAAAGTTATACGTAAGTAAAACTGGAAATATACCATCCTAATCAGGTGACTTTACCCCTTTCAAGTCACCTGGTAAGGATGATATGTTTCAAGTTTAGTACAAAATTCTTCTGATATTATAATGCGCTATCCGGTGAAATTATTCCGCTCAAGTTTGAGCTTGGGGCGCATACCGATGACGTAAAAGAAAACAATAGTAGTCTTTATTATCAAGATATGCAGAACAGACTACACACTCTAAGTTTTCCGCTTTATCAGCCTGATCAACTTGCTAAACATACTAGAAAGGTTGGTGGATGGATGAAGGAAGGAATAATGGTGTGATGTCCATTACGTCCTTTGCAATCAGACTAGAAAATCCACAGATATGGCGCTACATCAACTCATAACAAGGCTCGAAGATTCGCTATTGATAACATATCTACAACGACAAGGCTATGAACTAAGAGTAGTCGTATGAATCAGAGCAATATTACTCAGAGACTAATATATGCTGAGCTTAACAATGTAACTGTTAAACCACTGTCAAATTGGGGCTGTCCAGGGGGAGGAGTTCTATCGCTTTTGCTGTGGAACTTTGCGGTGGACAGGCTGCTGACTGAACTAAATGACTGGTTTGTATACAGAGGCCTAAGCTAATAACCTGGTCATTTTGTGTCCTAGTCGCGATATCGAAGACTTGGAAAGTTCAATCATGCTAGCCCCTTGGATCGCGGAGCGATGGTTACATAGGGAAGGGCTCGAACTTGGGAGTAATTCCGGATTTGCGACTGAGCTGGAATGATCATATTGAGGTTCGAACCAAGAAATCCATATATGCTTTCAGGGCTTGTAAGCAAGCATTCGTGTACATATGGGGGCTGACACCTAGAGTATTATTTTGGATATACACTATGGTGATCCGCCCCTTGAAAATGTACACTACTATTGTATGGTGGCCTAGTACAGCAAAAGGCACCTCGGAATTGGAATGGACGGATACTCAGATGTCTGGGAAAGCGTTGTGGAGAGGTATCTATCACTCCCCATGCGGACAGATTACATGGCGCCGCTTTGAAAATCTAATCACTCTCTGAAGATATTTCTGTGAAGTAGAAGGGATTGGAAGGGAGAGAAAAGTCTTCAATGAAATGGATCCCGGTAATATACAGATGCATCTTGACAAGATGAAAGAGCTAGAGCCGGTGTATTAGGCAAGAGGACGGGAGTCAGATAGTTCTACTTTCTCAGACAACATACGACGATCTTTACAGCGGAAATTTATGCTATTCTGCAGTAAGCCCATCTCTATGAGAGGAACTTAAGCAGGAATAGGGTAATAAACATATTCTCAGACATAAAGCTGCAGTAATGGCACTGAAGTCCAATGTCGTAACTGCGCGACTAGTATTTGCGTGCAAGGATGTACTAAATAGTCTGACAAGAAACAGCTGCACGATCAGGCTCGTGTGGGTCCCGGGTCATTCGGGTTTACGCGGGAATGAGGAAACGGGCCGTCTGACAAAGTTAGAGTCCGCAACTGAACCATATGGAACCTAACCAATTCTACCCGTCCCAATTGCCATTGGTAAAAGGGAAATAAAATTGTTGCTGGGAAGCAAATTTATTAAATCGTATAGAAGATCTCCTGGAATGAGGTGTGATATCTGGACCTAGCGTACGGGTTACTAGGGAGCTTCTCTCCTTAGGAAGGAAAGAACTGCGAATTGAGATGAAATTGTTGATAGGATACCTGAAAGGCCATCTTCAAAAGATCGGTATTGCAGACGACCCCACGTGCAGATGGTGTGGAGGAGAATGAAACTGTTGGCCATGTTCTCAGAGAGTGCCCAGCATACACCGTGCTGAGACAGAGATATTTCGGAGATACAAATTTGTTACTGGAAACACTTGAGCAAATTCAATTAATGAAGCTGCTTGGATTCGCAAAGGCGTTCGACCTCAAATGACCTGCAGCTATGGTGGGACGTAAAAGGCCCAATGAAACCTAAGCATCGATAATCAAGTATCACCACCTTTGTTCATTCATTCATTGAAGTTATAAGTAAGTTTACAGCAATTTCGAAAAGAATAGGTAACCATGTGTGAAGTATCCGATTTTCAATAACATTTTAAAAAATTTTTGAAAAACGATCTCGCCCAATTAAATAGGAAGTCAAATCTACGGTTTTGAAGATATTTCTAATGTTAATAGCCAATAATCTGAATATTGATAACAGGATTAGCCATTAGACTCGTTAATGAATGGGTTGACGTGTAAGATAACACAAAAACTTGTTTAGATTTTTCATTAGAAGACGATAAACGATGTCTTTTCTATAAATGTCAAGCGAAAATCTTCAAATAAACAATAGGTATGTCATGTGGAAAATGACAAAAAAATCTCGTTTTTTGCTTTTCTGTAAATTTCGAATGGCTGAAGAATCGCGAGTTTTAAAGCTTTTGAAATAATAGAAAAAAGGAATTAAATGCCTCGATAAGAAGCGTATTTTATTTTGTAGCGCAGTTAAAAAGCTTCAAAACTTGTGATTCTAAAGCTGTTCAAATGTGACTTTGTCTTGGAAAAATATCCTAGGGCATTTGGAAGAACATCTTTCCACAAAATCCGATAATATACTTGGCCATCGTCGGGAATTAGAAATTCAGACAAAGATAATGCTGTCCTATTGCTCTCTGTAGGTGAAATTTTCAAATATGTTTGAAAACTACCAAATATGCTTAAAACAGCTCACTTTTCAAATGTGAGGGACGATATCTCAGCGTCCTGAGCAAGCAGAGGACCAAAATCCATAGAGACCTTACATTTGATTAGCCACAACATTCTTTAATTTGGAATATATCCGTAATGCGACTCCGAGACCGATTACGTACGCCGATTATTCTGAAATGGCTCCACCTATTTAAATGCAATTTTTTACCGTATATTCAAGAAGTTACTGCGGTGGTCCCATATTATTTGTTGAGTAAAATCAAGATAGCGCATGCCATATGGTGGACAAAAAAAATTACTTTTGTCTAGTTTTCTTCAAAATTGATATGAGGGAGTTTTCGGTTTAGCACAAAACACATCTACAATGATTTTTAAAAAATTCAATATGGCGGACTATAACTCTTGATTTTGTCCAAATGTGCTACTAGGGGGGTTTTGAGGGGGTAGATTAAGATTAAGATCCAATATGATGAATTGAAAACTTTACATTTTTTGAAATTAGTGTCAGTGGGTTTTTCGAATTTTATATTATGATTCTAAAGTTAATATCCTTAGAATAAATATTGAAGATAAAATATGGGAGACTAAAACTTTTCCATGTTTCCGGTTTTGTTTAAAATTGGGTTCTTGGGGGGCATAGATTACAATTTTAACATTATTTTCTTTGGAATCTTATAAAATAGAGGTAGATGTGTTTATTATGGATCTAAAATGACTTTGTTTAAACGCAATATGCTGAATAAAGTATGTAGTAAAGATTTACTATGTTCAACTAAATTTTTGTTTGGTCCATCTTCATTCAAGACTGGTATCTGAAGAACTCTCGGAATCAATAATTTTTTGTGGTTCAGTTTAGAATCGTTTACAATAACTTTGGCAAAAATGGAACTTTAGTGTGACTGAGTTCAAATGATTTATAAAAATAGCCACAAATTCAAAACAAAAAGTCGAAAAATATTTTTTTTTAAGAAAATTGAACCATCTTGCAAAAAATGAAAAATAATAATATAAATATTTTTATGGAATTGAAATTTTGAAGTCGGTGTGAAATTGTCACTTAATGGAACAAATACCTACTAATACGAGATATAAACAGGCTGTAATTAGAAAGCAAAAAATAAAGTTAGTTAGAAAATGATTCGTATTCGCTTTTCGTTAATCACATTTCTCAAATAATAATTTGGCAACGACTTCAAAAATTTCAATTTCATACAAAAATTTGTATAGTGTTTTTTTTTTCAATTTTTAGCGCCTTTTTTAGAGGACAGCTCAAATTTTTATAAAAAAAAATGTATTTTGAACACTCCTCATTAGATATTGTCCAATAATATTTTAACATCTGGCAAAAGTATTTCACGGGAAGCATATTATATATGTGGAAAGTAGAAAATGTTTTAATGCAATATTTAAGTCAATTACAAGTCGTTTAATTTGCAGCTTTTAAAAATAAAAATTTCCCTAATTTTGGCTAGAATGCAGACACAACCTACGGCATTCTCTGCTACACCCATTTTTGGAATCAAAGTAGTATGTTAGAAAGTCAGTGACTGGTTTAAATTTATTTTTCGAATGTGGCAGAAACTTCTTAGTGGTAAATGCAAAATAATTATTTTGCCTCTTTCGGGATATTTGTCCTGTGAATTTATTTTTAACGGAAAAAAGTCAAATACAGTGTACAAGATGCGTTGTCGCCAGTATTGTTTAACCTTGCACTGGAGAAAGCCCTAAGAACAGTATCAGTTGACGCGGAGGTTTTTGGACCAAGTGGCCCTAAACTTATTTTGGCCTACGCGGATGATATGGGCGCGATAGCAGAAAGCACAGTCAGTGTGAAGGAAAACTTCATAAAGATAGAAAAAGAAGCTCAGAGAATAGGGCTCCGAATAAATGAAGGAAAGACCAAATGCATGCACGTCTCCCGCAACCCCGCCCGAGACAGAATCAGGCAGAACGTCACCATGGATGACTATAATTTTGAGCATGTACGAGTTTTCAAGTACCTGGGCGCAGTGATAACGGCAAACAATAATATGCAGGAAGAGGTTAAACAGCGCATCACACAAGCAAATAAATGTACATTTGCGATACAAACCTTGCTGAAGTCAAAATTTATCACTAGAAAGGCGAAAACCGAAATTTATCGAACAATAATACGACCAGTAGCAATTTACGCCAGTGAAACATGGACCCTGACAGTCCATGATACGGAGCTGCTAAGAAGGTTTGAGAGAAAAATCCTGCGTATAATATATGGCCCATACCGAGACCTTGAAACAGGCCGTTACAGAATGAGAAGCAACATAGAGCTTGCGCAAATATATCAAAGCCCTGACATCATTCAAGAAATAAAGTCCAGAAGACTACGATGGGCAGGTCATACATAAAGGAGTCAAAACGATCGACTAATAAAACGGGTATGGGAGGAGGCAGCACAAGGAAAAAGACCACTGGGAAGACCTAGGCTTAGATGGAGAGATAACATCCACAAGGATCTAGCTATTCTTGAATTGACCAGCAAGAATGGAGGGAGCTGGCACAAGACCGTTCCAGATGGAGGCAGATAGTCGAGGCAGCCAAGACCCACCCTGGGTTGTAGTGCTACGGAGTCAGTCAGTCAGTGTCGCTGACGCTCTGAGTTTCTCCAGTAGCACACTTTTCCTCTAGCTTCTTGTAAACAGCTCTGCTCTCTCTGCTAGCAGTTGTACGGAACAACTCAGGTCGAATTAGGCTAACAATATGATCACTCTCTTTATACTGTAGACATATTAACTTGTATAAACAATTGAAACTACAGCAGAATCAATTACCAAAAAACCGCAAAACGAAACTAAAATGAGGTATGAAAGAATCAGGAGTCTGTTTGGAATTAACACATTTATAATGTCCATTAATTTTCCTGTCGTCAGCTACCTTCTTAGTTGGTACTAATGCTAATCTTTAGGTGCTTGCCCACAAAGCCAGTAGCCGAGCCAGACTGGTATTGTCTCCATGTGCACGGTAATATTAGGACAGAGCAACTGTCTGAAGTCAGCAGCGTTGCCAATATACTTCGTTAAACTTAAGAGAATTAATATGAATACAAATCGGTTCTATTAATTTTCTTAATTAACTTGCCGATTTACATTACTATCATCATCATTACTATCAAACGGTTAGTGAAAAAAACGGTAGTAGCAAACATTGAAAAACAGTACATCTACCGTTAAAATGGTAGAGTCGGCAACATTGCAAGCCAATTATTGAGACAGGACACTAGATAGAATGCCAGTCTAACTTCTCAAGACAGTATCGTTCTTTTTTATTGCACTGGTAAACAAGGATAGAAGAACAAGGGGCTTATGTGAGCAGCGTAGCGTCATCTAGTGAACTGAAGATAATTCATAGGCCTTTAAGCCTGATATTATTTAAAATCCGTAGTCTAAATGTTTAATAATTAATATAATGATAATATTATGCAATTATAATAGTTTTTTGTAATTACTTTAAATAAATATGTAATAAATTATAACTCAAAAGACGAGTAAAAAACGGTAGATCACTTATGATAACCGATATAATGTTCGCTCTCATTGAAAAACGGTTGATCTACCGTTAAAACGGTAGGATTTGGTAACACTGCTGATCTGTCTTACTGAACTGGCATACTGTCTTGGCTTCGTGTATAATCGGTCTTACATTGATTGAAAGGAAGAGAAAATAGAGACTTTCTTTAGAAGATTACTTGAAAAATTATTTAGAAAATAACGTAATATTACCCTTCAACTCCTCGCAAATTGTTTTGCTCTCATTCCTACTATTCGTATGAAAATTGAACATACTCTTGACCTAAACTTTTAAGTTTAGTAATATAGTTATTGTAAGTATTTTAAAATGATTTTCCAACATTATATTTTTAATAATGAAATGCCGCTAAAAATTTTTTATTTATTATTAATTATATTAATTTTAAAGGTACATAAAATAAATCCACAAGTTTTAGACAAACAAAATATTTTTAATTAATAAATCATAAATTATTAAAAATAATTTAAAAATAGGTTAGTATATGAATGATGTGGTTAAATCTATTAAAATAATTAATTGACTACTTAATTAATATTATTTTCTTTAAATACAGTTATTTTTTGTTTTCAATTTATTATGGTAATATTTCAATATATCTATATTGTTTGAAAAATTTATCCCAAATAAAGCTTAATTAAAAAAATAGATTATAATTAATTAAAATAATTATTTATAAAATTTTAAGTACATTATATATCCGTAAATAAAAAACATATTAATTACCATGGTTATAAATATAAATATGTTTAATAGGCAATAATTAATAATATAATAAAGTTATTAGGAAGTTCATTTTTATTGTGAAAGGCTTATGAGTAAGGGGAATCCCCCCAAAGAAAGTCTATTAGAAACAACAGTATGTGAGCATGAAGTTTTAGATCTTAGAATTAAAAATTTGTAATGGCGACGAAAAGAGGGAGAAGAAGGCTGTGCTGACCCTTAAAAATTGTATGAAAACCATCCAATCCTATTTAGTGAAAAGCTTTAGATACTATAAAGACAGAATTATTAAAGCTGCATGGATGCTATAAGCAATCTCTGAATACAGAACATGTGAGAAGTGAAATTATTACATTGAGATTCCAATTTAATGAATAGAAAAAGTGAATTCTTTAAAAACAAGTACGGGAACAGCAGAAGTATCTGAACTCAGAGTGTGGTGTTTTGAAAACTTGATGTTCTTAAAAGACGATGTAAAAGTTAATGTAATTTGGTATACAAATTTTTAAATAATTAGTGAATACCACTGCGGTCAAAAAAAATTAATATATCATCGTTAAATAAAGAAACTTAAAAAACATTTCTATTACATACTATTTTATAGAAAAATATAATAATAATATTTAATTTTGTAGGAAGGCATTAATATAACTAAGACAATTGAAGAGACAGGCAAAAACTCTGACTCGGAAGTACTTTTTGGTGCCTCGGTGGAAGAACTGAAGACAAATATGACAAGCCCGATGTCTTCCACAGCGGCTACGACAAAATCAAGAAGTCATACAGCGGAAATAATGCAAGAAAATCATCTAACAGATGATGAGAAAGATGATCTCCACAGATTTCGAAGCCATAAAATAAACCCACTTAGAGCCGATAAGGTAAATCTCTGGGTAACTCTGTATTTCCGTTAAGAGGAACTTTAGGAGTTTTTTGCTACGAAAAATTAGGGTTATTTTCAACTTCCTTGTAGGCTCCCGAAAAATTAGGAAGGACTTACCGTACGTACTTACTTTTATTTATATACATCCTGTATCAGGCGCGGATCCAAGGGGGGTTCAGTGGGGGTGATCGCCCCCCCGAGCTTTAAGTTCAGGAAAAAAGACCCCATTTTGCCTCTTATACTATAGTTTATTCAAGGACTAGAGAGAGTAAGAAATCATTTTTTATCCTTTTTTCTTCGCAAACTACCTGTGTTCTTTAGTCCGGTGTCTTTGGCAAAATCTTTTAGACAAATAAATGTTTCCTAGGAATGGGTTAGACATTTTATAATCAAAAATACCGGTCTATAATAATGGACTATTTGGGTTAGATAACAATAGACAAATGTGAAGTGTTACAAAGGATTTTAATCTTTGTCATAGGCGTCGGAAGGAGGTTCATTTTATCACTAATTATTTATGGCATAGAATATTATTTCGGTAATAAACTTAAAATAAAAAGTTTTTATATTATTAGTTTATTTCTTATGATTTGTTAATAATTCACATACATTACAAAATATAGATAATTTTTTTTGAGGCTATCGGTCAATTTATTATTAATTAAAGACATTTTGAGGACATTTGACGTTTCAGTTTATTTATTTCTTAAACCATCTGCATAATTTCAGTTATACACTAAAAACTAAAAAAGGATTCAAATGTAATTAATTTTCATATGTTACACTTAAAATTAGACCTACTTGTTTTTATTTCTATTGCACTGACATGTTAATTTAACTCACTATATTATATGGAAATCCGATAACCCCAAAAAAATAAATAAACGTGCCAATTCTACACGCTTAAGAAAAAGATACAAATACAATAATAAAATAATAGAAAAATTACGGCTAAATGGATTTAAATATATATAAAATTAAAGAGTGGGACACACTAAAATAAAAATATATAAAAAAATAAAAAAATATATAAACAATATTAAACAATAAAATACAACAAAAACAAAAATTTAAATAATAAATTGTATTTACACTGGTAAACATTACGTATCTAATTCGTAATCAAATTAAGTGAAGCTTTCTTCGCTCAAATTAATTATAATTGGTTCCTCTATCTCACCAATCATGAGATTGAGTTTCCATATTTTGTTTTATTCTTTTATTATATGGATTTTTTCTAGTTTTCCACAGTAACTTTGTTCAAAAAAATCTTTTAAAAGTTCAGTTAAATTACTAATTTTGTAAGTTGTGTTATTTCTAACAACTCTACCTTTTACTTGAGACAGATATTTCCTTCTCCAACAGACAGTTTTCGGACGATCTATAAGAACAGATCTCCTATCTGGTTTTTCCAGCAAAAATTAAGCTCTCTGAGCAATTTCCAGAGCTCAGTCTGTTAATTTCAAGTAAATCCCGATCTTCTTTGATTTTAGTTAGTCGTCGGTTGGGATCTGCTTCTCATAATAAAATGTATGTACAACTCCTTTTATTGCAGGTTTTCTTCTTCCAATGAGGTTTTTCATCTGCCTGTGATCGAATGTGGCTTGGGAGTACTAAAATTCCAGTCGTTTTTTTCTCCTTCAGTATTCAGTATATTTTCCAACTCCTGTCATGTTGGAACACATCTCAACAGAGCTTTTAACGTTATTGTTTAGACATTGATACCCTAAGATATCATAAACATTCATCGTAATAAGTTTTTCGTTGAGGAAAAAATGCCTTGGTTTAACGACTTTGGAATAAATATAGAGATGGAAACCATATCTTTTGGGTTTTTTACTAATCTCAAATAATATATAAAACAAGCGCCAACGCGTAGGGTAAGCGTAAGGTGTACTTTGCTCACTGACAGAAATTATATTGAACTATCAAAAATATCATTGTTGCAATAAATTTAGAAAAGCTTATAATATTTAAATATAATTAGATTTACGGCAGTCCTCAGTTACCTGCGGCACTGAAACAAGTACGTTGGAGGTTTCGGTAACAGTTTAATTATTCTCTCTAGTTCTTGAATAGGGTATAGGAATGTGTATGCTTGCGATGCCCCCTCCCCCTTCCAAGAGCTCTGAGTTCAGGAAAATAGAACCGATTCTACCTTTCATATTAGGAATGTTTATGCTGGTGGCCCTTCCGTCCGTTGACAACTTATTTTTCTTGCGATAGTCGCCCCCAAGAGCTTTGATTTCAGGAAAATAGACCCGATTCTGCCTCTTATACTAGGAATGTGTATGTTGCTGGCATCCCCCCCCTCTCTAAGAGCTTCAAATTCAGAAAAATAGCCCGAGCCTGCCATTTACATTAGAAATGGGAATGTTTCCGATCCCCCCCCCCCCCCCCCCCCGATCGACAACTTGCTTCCGCTTGCCATTCTGTACTTTTCTGATATCACCACCCCCCCAAAGAGATAGGCTGGATCCGCCCCTGCCCTGTATAGGTATAAAAAATTACTTGCCAAAAAAAAACCACCATAACTAAAGATCAGTAAATATGGATCTAACAACTTACCGGGAAAACAGTTTTTCAAATACGAAAATATTGATTTATAACATAAATAAAATAAAACGGGCCAAACGGATCTCCCATGCTAACAAGGTCCGGTTTAAAACTTCAAGATTTTTAGTGAATTTAAAATATTCGAATACTTTTATTTTAAAAATTTAGCGCAATTTTAAATGATTATCGTGAGAATCTCAATGATTGACATACGAGTTCTCACGAACTAAAATCTAGTTTCCGATTTATTCTTGTATTTAAACTTATAATTTGTTAATTAGCATACATACCATAAATACGTGTAAGTAGTAGTAACGTAAAGTTCTATAACATAAACACCAGTTAATTAAGAAAAATTCAAGTAAAAATGGATTTTTAACAGAAACGAATTCCAGGATATCCGGTTAAAATAATAATTTTTATTCGAAGAATATACACACCTATCTTTTAAATTTATCGTGTGAATTTTATAACCAATCATTAATATTTGATTTTATTTGAGCATAACTTTAATGACTGAAAATAAGTAATTTAAATATAAAAACCAAAAAAAATATATTCATCATAATGATTAATTACACGATCCTGAAAGATCGCGTAGTCTGGAAAAAGGAGCAGTATCCTTCTTTTTTTAAAATAGAATTTGTTTACAGGGTGAGTCAACGATTGGATGAAGTAGGTTTGTGCCTTTTCGGTGAAATTAACAAAGAAACTATATTTATTGTTTGATACAGTTTATCTTTACGCAGATTTTGAAAATATTTAGGACTCTACAGGGTGAGCCAAAAAACTAGGACAGCATAAAGCTGTATTTTTTTAAATAGAACACCCTATATACGAATCATATTTTCGATTTAGCTTATAATTTTAAATCTTTTTTATTAAGGGTTTACTATAACAAAACTTTATAGTTTCTGAGATAATTAAGTTTAAAGAAAAAAAGTCACATTTTCAAGCATCAATTCAATCCTAAATAACGTTTTCAATTTTGTGACAAATATATTCAAATTTGGAATTTAGAAAGCCAAGGACAAGTTAACATAATTTTTACCTAATATTTGCAATAAAAGCTACAGGGTGTTGAACACATCGGCTCAAATTTGAACAAGTTTAAATGAATAAATATCTTTTTTTTTAAATGATACACCCTGTATATGTTCATGTTATTTAATAGAGTAATAAAGACCCTAAAAGTTTTGTTTAATATATTCTATACCTATTTATAATAGTTTTTGAGATATTTCAGTTTTTCTTATTTTCCATACTTTTTTACAGAAATAGTCTTCATTATCATAGTAGCCATGTAAAATAATAAAAAAAAACTACAGAAACAAACAGAATGTGGTTAAATATGATGAAATACATTATTCGTTATATTACAACGGCAATAGTTTAATTAAACATAATGTGAAAAATTAACACAACAATAACGACAAGGCAAATACATATTTACTTTTATACTAAATTGAAACAAAAAAATTACCTATTAAATACTGAGATTAATTATTTCTTTTTAATAAGTGTTCGAATAAACGACCCTCTTGTGCAATGCACAAATCTAGTCTTTTTTGCTGATTTTCTCGGAGCCTGGACAAAATTAGTGGCGTTATTGTTCTACAGGTATCCCTAATCCTGTTTCGCATATCTTCCACTGTTGTTGGTGGATTAACATACACCTTATTTTTAATATAACCCCATAGCAAGAAATCTAATGGGGTGATGTCGCAAGACCTTGGTGGCCACTCAATGAAACCCCCACGTCCAATCCATTTTTGCGGATATCGTTGGTCCAAAAACGCACGAACTTCACGATGGTAATTCGGAGGCGCACCATCGTGCTGGAACCACATACAGTCGAGCTCATCCCTATCGAGACCTTGAAGGAGTTGAGGTAGTTCTTCTTGTAGAAAGTTCAGGTAACTATGGCCATTTAGTGGTTCATTAAAAAAGTGGGGTCCAATAATTCGATTATGATGAATCCCACACCAAACATTTAATGACCAGTGGTCTTGATGTTGCACCTCTCTAATCCAAAATGAGTTTTCTGTGGCATAATAATGCATGTTGCGTCTATTTCCGGCACCGTTACTTCTAAAAGTAGCTTCATCACTTAACATTACCTTGCATAATAAATTTGGATTTAATTGAATCTCCGCATTTATTGTACGACAAAAGTTTACACGACTTTCAAAATCCTGTCCATGCAATTCTTGGTGTAATTCCATGTGATATGGATGATACCTATATTTCTTGGTAGTACGATTAGCGGTGGATTGTGATGTTTCACATAATGCTGCTAACTGACGGCTACCAATATAAGGATTTTCCTGAACATTTAATAATACTTGTAGTTCTTTTTCTTCATTAGTTACCGGTTTGTTGACCACTTTACGTTTTGGATAATCAACAGTACCAGAAGAATCAAATCTTTGCATTAAGTTTTGAAAAGTATGGGTATTAGGCTGGCGTCGATCAGGATACTTAATTTTGTAAATTCTTTGAGCAAGAAGGCAATTTTTTTGAGCCTCTCCTATTGCATAAATCATACCTATTAACTCATTCTTTGGAAAATTCATTTTACAATATAAGATGAATGCAAAAAAAATCAAACTACACTACATAAAAACCAAAACAAGCGATTGCGGTTATAAATTTGACACACAGAAAAATGTTCTTTTACATTGTTTTTGCCATGGCTACTATGATAATGAAGACTATTTCTGTAAAAAAGTATGGAAAATAAGAAAAACTGAAATATCACAAAAACTATTATAAATAGGTATAGGATATATTGAACAAAACTTTTAGGGTTTTTATTACTCTATTAAATAACATGAAAATATATAGGTTGTACCATTTAAAAAAAAAGATATTTATTCATTTAAACTTGTTCAAATTTGAGCCGATGTGTTCAACACCCTGTAGCTTTTATTGCAAATATTAGGTGAAAATTATGTTAACTTGTCCTTGGCCTTGCTAAATTCCAAATTTGAATATATTTGTCACAAAATTGAAAACGTTATTTAGGATTGAATTGATGTTTGAAAATCTGACTTTTTTTCTTTAAACTTAATTACCTCAGAAACTATAAAGTTTTGTTATAGTAAACCCTTAATAAAAAAGATTTAAAATTATAAGCTAAATCGAAAATACGATTCGTATATAGGGTGTTCTATTTAAAAAAATACAACTTTATGCTGTCCTAGTTTTTTGGCTCACCCTGTAGAGTCCTAAATATTTTTAAAATCTGCGTAAAAATAAACTGTATGAAACAATAAATATAGTTTCTTTGTTAATTTCACCGAAAAGGCACAAACCTACTTCATCCAATCGTTGACTCACCCTGTACAGGATGTTCCAAATTCGATACTTTTATGTGGTGTGTCGTAGCTATTAAGTGTAGCAAAAAACTAATGTAATATTCATGAGCTGTTCATCAAAGAATTTAAAATTTCCGCAAACATAACTTAAAAACTTTATTTTTTTTTGAAAATAGTTAGTAAAATTCAAAAGTTGACAAAGTTAAAAATATTGTTATTCCATCAGAAATGTAAATGTTAAAAAATGTACTAGATTTTATTCTATATTGATATATTGAATTCCGTAATAATGTTATAAAATATATTTAAAACCCAAATTCAGAAACAAATTTAATACAAGGTCCTTCTCTACATGAAAGTAGAAGACTCACATTTGACTGAGTCGAAAATGTTATTAACAATCAGCATGTTTCTTTTTGCGGTAAACATCTCCGGATGAGCTCATTAAGATAATTCATCAACGAATAACAATTTCGAGATGAAAAAATAAAGATTTTACGCATAATTTTTAAGCCTTCCTTTTCAAACTACAAAAGCAAATAATAAATTGCAATTATTATTTGATACGCAAAAAGGGCAACTTACGATTTTTTTAGCATTTATTCACTTTTTAATAAATGAAGTTCAAATTAAAGGTTTTTCAATTTCACTATTTTACAACGATTTTCTGACTATAATGTAAAAGGCAGCCTTTGGTTAATTTTATTCGAAAATGATGGTAAAATCCTTCCAACACCGAAGATTTTTGAGTTATGATACTTTCAACAAAAATGGATGAGTATGTTAATTACAATTTTTAAAAACTAATTTGTAATATACCGAAGCGCGACGTTACCAAATTTACGTTTTCCATAAGTTGGAAGGGCGGAAGAAATTGTGCACAACCTGTCAACACCACATGGGGGTGTCTAGAGATCACAAGTCAACCACGAAGTCTCGAACCCCTACGGGTTAAAATAACGGAACTACCCATTTAAACCCATATAACTCCAAATTTCACTCTGCTCCATAGCCGAATCTACTAATAGATGGCCCCCTTGTACGCTCCCGCTTTTTGAACTTCCGGCACCCGATGTTCCTAGAAAATTCCAGAAGTACGGTGTGGCTATAAAAGCAGCTGGCTGGCAGTCGTATCATCAGTATTGGTTTAGCATGAGTAGTGGCCAGTATTAGATAGGGAAGCGGAGTGCGCAAGCCAGACAATGGTAAGAGCCTTTTATTAGTATTATCTTTGTGTTGATAAAGTTAGTTGACACCTGTAAACGTAGTATCACATCTCTGAACCGACGTACGCGACAGTACCAAAAATATCTAGAGTACAGGAACGTGGCTGTTAATCCCACGGATAGTTTCTGCTACATATGTGGTCAGTTTACCCCTAACTCGCAGAAAAAGACAATTAATAAAATGACAAAAGTAGCTATCATAATTATTTCGGATATCTTGTTGGCAATCAAGACTGGACTCCTCACATATGTTGCCAAATCTGTGTAGCAAATCTAGGTAACTGGTTAAGTGGCAAACGCTCTTCTATGCCTTTTGCAGTTCCAATGATTTGGCGAGAAGAACAAATCATTTTTACTTTTTCATGATAAAAATATTTTGTTTTTCAAGAAAAAGCAAACATAATATTGAATATCCTAATATTTCCTCAGCAATATTATCGGCTCTTCATGGAGAAGATTTACCAGCTCCAGCGTCCCCGGCAAAATGGGAAAAAGATTTATAAATTTATAGTGATAAGGCAGAACACGATATGTGTCAGAAAAGGAAGATTCTTGTTTTCCTAAAAGTGAAGGAAACACATTTAACCGAAGAACCTGAATTAAATACTCTAGTTTGGGACCTCTACTTGCATACTGAAGTATTAGGGTCTAGATTGCAACAATGGAATTTACTAGCCACCGGAACCAAAGTTAAAATATTTAGGAAATGTAACTAAGAGCTATCCTCGTTTTTTACTCTACAGGATAAAATGTGTGTTTGTGTTAGTCGAAATAGTTCTATGGAAAAATTAGGATTTGCACATAACCCGAGTGAATGACACTTATTTATAGTTCTTCTAAAATAAGTTCATAATGACAACAAAAGACCCTATATCTTCTTACAAATGAAGTTGACATGAAGGAAACATACGAAAATATGTCACTTATTTTAATGCAATAAGCTATGATACGTATAAGTGGCAAATATATAGTGACCTAAAAGTCATAGGACTATTACTGGGGCAACAGTGTAGATTTCCGATGTATTGCTGTTTTCTTTGTCTTTGGGACAGTAAACACAGAGCCATTAGCAAGTAAAAGAATGGCTTTAAAGAGATCAATATATTCCAAGGGATGTTAAGCTCATGGAAGGAATATTTGAAGAGATCAACAGTTTGATCAAAAATTAAGTGATGTTGAATTAGCTGCGTTAAGCTCTTTCAAAATAATTGTTTTGGAGTTTTTAGGAAACAAAGTATGAGAAAATTACGAAAAACTTATAGAAGAACTACTTGAACACTACTGCAAAACGGACTGTCGCATATCTCTTAAAATACACTTTTTGCTCTCCCATTTAAATTTTTTCCCATAAAATTTGGGTGCGGTTAGTGACGAGCAAGGAGAAAGATTCCACTAAAACATACTAACAATGGAGCAACGCTAGCAAAGCAGATGGGAATGAAAGTTAACGTTTGCAAAAAGTTATGTACAAAGACTTTCTATAAATAAATTTTCATGTGTATTTTTGTAAACGAATTATGTGATCCTTAAAATATCTTGTTTTTCTTTATTGTTTTAAACTCACGTATAAACATTAAATACAAAAGTTTGTATTAAATAAAAATAAGAGATATATTCTATTGCTCAAAATCTATACGTGAGGGAAAATTTTTCACAATTAGGATGCTTTAAACTCCCACGGACAACCATTATAACAACAGTTATTACTTTGAACTCTAAATTCAAAAATCTGTATTTTTTGGCAACTTTGTACGCTCATAGCTCAGCTTCTGTGTTCATATTGACCTGGCTAACATATGGGGAAATTTTTTTCTTTCCCACTCATCCTGAATTAATGTCATTAAAGCTTATGTCGGAAGTTCTTAATATAAAAATATCCTTTAATAAAAAAGTGATAATCTAAAAACAAACTTTAACCTAAACCATGGACCAATAACAAAAGGTAATTTTACAACGAGTTAAGTTAATGAGTATGTATTAAGAACCGCCTACACATTATAGATGTTCATCTTTCCAACAAAAGCGCAGTTTTAGTCTTAAGTAAGACGTCTTGTTTACGAAGATCAAGATAAGGTGGGTCTGGTCATCCGAAAACCAATAAACGTGTTGTTGCCCGACTCAACTTAATTTAATGGCCCAATTTTAAATTTAATAAGTACTAACCGGATTTTACACGCGGCTATTATCGCTATTTTAACGTGTAAATGTGAATAAGTGGTCAGTCTTTAATGATTTTACAGCACGAAGAGTATAAATAAAATATTAGTGCAAAGAATCGAAAATAACATGTTGGTTCTCGTTCTTTATAAAGATACTTATATAATAAATTAGTACACGTTACGTTACTTATAAATCATTAGTCTTAAGGAGAAATTTGCCAAAAAACATCTTAGCAAATGTTCTGCTATATTACACTAGATTTTACTATATTTAAAATGATACTTGTAGTCAATTATAATTATTATAATTTTTTATGTGCCTTTTATGTTTTTTTTTTTAATTTATTAAAAGACTCCATGAGAAATTACATATCTTTTAAGTTATACCAAAACTATCGGTTGAAAACTACGAATCTTAACTATTATTCAGTATCGAATGAATTTCTAATAAGTCCGGGTACCGACAATATTTTAATTCGTCACAAGTAAATAAAACATTTGATGAATTTAAGTTATAGCTTTCAATAAGCATTAGATCTCAAGCCAAAATTTTGGGAGTAGCATATATATGGCCTTAATTAAACTAGTCTGCAAAACTATGACGATATCTCCAGTATTCTCCTTAGGAAGATAAATAACACAGATTTACAAAAAAAAGTGGATGCCTATTTGACCATATTATTTTATTCTTATGTAACTAGACGCCCTGAATCGAAATCTGAGGTCCGTTAACCTCTATCATGTAGGATACAAGGTCATTTCAAGGTCAGATGAACCAAAATTCACCAAGCAAATTTGAAGAAGCAGATACGTACGTTTTTGAGGACGCTGAATGCGAATTCGTAGTTTTCTTAATCCCCAAGGTCAGCCAGAGGTCATTTCAAGGTCAAGTTAAGAAAAAATTCGCTTAATAACCATACAGCGCCCACAAAAGTCTATATATTTTCTTTTGCAGATCCATTTAGTAGATTTTTCTGAATTCGATGTTCAAGTGACCTTAAAATGACCTCTGACTAAAATTGGAGGATTAAACAAACCACAAATTCGGATTCAGCGACCTCAAAAACGTATGTATCTACTTCTTCAAATTTGCTTAGTGAATGTTACTCCATTTGACCTTGAAATGACCTTGAACCTGACGTGATAGAGGTTATCACATAAGAATAAATTGGTCTGGTCAAATAGGCATCCACTTTTTTTTGTAAACCTGTGTAATTGATAATCGATTATATATTTTTAAAAAATTGTACCGGCCCCTAAAGTTCACCGCCAAAAACAATTTTTTTAATATCTGAAGTTCTAATTGAGATTTACTTATAGAACGAAGTAGAAATTATTGAGTATGAGAACGAAACAAAATTATGGGGTTTCGCTTCTACGTGTACCATCTCTTATTTTTTTATAAACCTACAATTGATTCGCGTGTTTTAATTCTAGATATAGCAAATGTTCAAATATTACAGGAGATTGTACTATATATAAAATGATACTGGAGCGAACTTGTATTCAATTATAATTTTTAATATTCCTTTTAGGTTTTGTTTCAATGTATTAAAAGACTCCATGAGAAATTATATATATATATATATATATATATATATATATATATATATATATTCAGTAATACTAAAGCTATCTGTTGAAAACTACGAATCTTAACTATTATTCAGTATAGAAGTGAATTTCTTATAATCTTTAATGGAAGAATTTAAGCTATAGCTTTCAATGAGCATTAGGCACAAGCCACAATTTTGAGAGCAGCCGATATAAGGTCCTAATTAAAACAGTTAGCAAAACTATGATGATGTCTCCAGTATTCTCCTTAGGAAGATCAATAATTAATGATCGCAAAATATAAAAAGAAAATTGTACCGGCCCCTAAAGTTCACCGCCAAAAACAGTTTTTTTTTTTATATCTGAAGATTCAATGGAGATATAATTATAGAACGAAGTAGAAATCATTGAGTATGAGAACGAAACAAAATTATGGAGATTTTGCTTGAAAACTAAAAATCTTAATCATTATTCTGTATCGAAATGAATTTGTAATCGGTCCGATTATCTACAATACTTTAATTCGTGACAAGTGAATAAAACATTCAATGGATGAATTTAAGCAATAGCTATCAATGAGCATTAGATCTCAAGCCACAATTCTGGGGTCAACTTATATATGGCCTTAATTAAAATAGTCAGCAAGACTATGACGTTGCCTCCAGTATTCTCCTTAGGAAGATCAAAAATTGAAGATCGTAAAATATTTTAAAAAGATGTACCGGAGAGGATGAAGTATCTCTACTGTTACTGAAGAGATGTATATCTAGAATAGCAAAATCTGTAAATTACACTATGAACATTTCATTTATTGAAAGCAACTATCCGAATAAATTGGAAAATGCTCTTGTGATACCTCGTTTAAAAAGGGTATGAAAAATCCTTGAAAATTTTCGTTTCGTTGCTATTCTTTCATCTTTCTCAAAATTTTTTGAGGGGGTCTTTTATGATAGATGTGGATTTCAGTAAATCTGTAGAAACTACCGTGTTTGAATTTCACGATAATATTCTACACTGTTATAAGTAACCTTATATTTAATGAAAATTATTTTATCCACTATATATTACATTTGGGAGGGCAAGGGACAATAGCAAAAGAAATGGACGGAAGCTAGTCCAAATGTCAACCCCACCTGCACATGTGGTGGTAAATACCACCCGGTGCCCTCTGCTAGATAACAGACGGGGCTCTGGCGACCGAGTCACAGCGGTATAACTGTTTAACCAGAAATCAAGGAAATGTGATCTCTTTTCTCTTCATCCCACTACCAACATGCATTGGCCAGCGTGGTAGTGTATGGCTAAAAACCTCGTAAATCATGAAAATGGTACAGAATATGCTATGGCCCTCAGTCCCCGGCGGCCCAGCGGTCCCTGGCTATGGTAGCAGTCAGATTAGACCAAAGGCAGGGGGTGTTAAGAATCACCGGGTTAAATCAGGCTATCATGGAAAACGAACTCTGCATATCGCCACTTACAATGTTAAAACACTGTCATCAGAAGAAAAGACAATCGAACTCGAGAACGAGCTACGATATATAAAATGGGACAATCTCGAGAGTGAAATAAAAAGAAGGGCAGAACATCAAATAACTCTCAAATCCAGAAATCTGCTACACTATATTGGAGAAAATGATGCAACTACGGGCGGAGTAGGCTTTATATTCCACAAACAACACAAAGAAAACATTATAAAGATAGAGAATATTAGTACCAGGGTTATATATCTTATGCTGAGACTAAACGAGAGACATGCTATCAAAATCATCCAATTATATGCACCAACAAGTAGCCAGAATGAAGAAGATATCGAAGACTTCTACGAAGATGAATATAAAGCCATGTACAAGGACAAAGCACATTATACAGTCCTCATCGGTGACTTCAATGCCAAACTTGGATTCAAAGAAGATGACGCGGAGATCTCTATGGGATCCTATGGTTATGGAACAAAGAACGATAGGGGTGAAACTTTGCTCAACTTTCTACTACATCACAAACTATATGTTATGAACTTGTTTTTCAAAAGGAGCAAACAACATAAATGGACCTGAGTGAGCCCAGATGGCAGCACGAGGAACGAAATTAACTTCATAATCACTGACAAAAAGAACATCATTCATGATGTCACAGTCCTTAACAAAGTGTCAGTAGGAAGTGACCACAGGCTAATCAGGGCGAAGATAAGGTTAAATTTAAAGCGGAATCAAACAAGGATGGTAAATGGGAACCGAAGAAATAAATGGACCTCTATTAAAGACAAGGAATCCTATGAAAAGTTCATAACTTCTGAATTAAAATACATAGAGCTCCTCAAAGAAGACGAACTTGATATAGAACAAGTAACAGCACAAATAAACTATACCCTAAAAAATGTTCACGCAAACTACGGAATGAAAACAACAAACAAGAATGACAAAATTATCCAAAATACAAGAAATCTTATAAAAACAAGAAAAGAACTTAGGGACAGAAACTCAAGCAACTCTGAAGAACTAAGAAAGTTAAATAAAGAAATCTCTAAAGAAATTAGAAAGAATGTCAGGAAATACAATACAGAACATATTTCCCAGGTTATAGAGAATAATAAGAGCCTAAAAGTCCTACGCAGAAAACTAGCAGAAGGTACAAATAATGTCTGTAAGCTAAGAAATAAAAGGGGTGCCATCGAAACAAATAGAGGGGAACTGCTGAAGATAGCAGAAGATTTTTACTCCGAACTGTATAAAAGCAACGTGGACAACAAAGATCGCCCACCAATACCAGAAATCCGAAATGTCGGATTCGAAGATATACCAGACATCACAGAAGACGGAATGGCAAATACTTTTGCTGGCCTGAAGAGAAACAAGGCGTCTGGGGAAGATGAAGTGGTAACTGAAGCCATAAAAGAAGGGGGACCAACATTGACCCGCATTTTACAGTTATTTAACGTGTGCCTGACAAAGGGCATAATTTCCTCCACGTGGCATAAGGCTCTTATTGTAATAATGCATAAGAAAGGGGACATTTTAGATCTGAAAAAGTATCGCCCAATCAGTTTGCTCTCACACTTGTATAAATTATTCCTAAAGATAATAACAAATCGACTAACAAATAAATTAGATAGTTATCAACCTTGCGAACAGGCTGGGTTTCACTCTTATATTATTCTTATATTTATTGATTATGAAAAAGCATTTGATACCATAGACCAATATAAAATGTGGAGGGCGTTTGTAGAGAGTCGAATTGGCCACCGCTACATTTCGTTAATCAAGAACATATACGATACAGCCACAGCCTGTGTTAGACTCCACAAAGACACAAATACCTTCAGAATAGAACGTGAAGTTCGGCAAGGAGATACAATCTCACCGAAATTGTTTACCACTGTCTTGGAATATATGTACAAGCAGATTTATTTTGAAGGAAATATGGGAGTAAACATAAACGGGGAGGACCTTAATCACCTAAGATTCGCCGATGACATTGTCCTCATATCGGATAGCACGGATAAAGCAGCAAGAATGTTGGAAAAGCTCTACAGACTGTCAAGTGATGTTGGTCTAAAAATAAATTGTGAGAAAACTAAATTTATGACCAACCTTGAACTAAACGACAATATCTCAGTAGGAGACCACAAGATCGAACAAGTCACCACCTACAAATAATTAGGACATGAAATCCGTTTAGACCGAGATAAAACACGCGAAATACTAAGAAGAATAGGGCTGACGTGGACAGCTTTTGCAAAACTGAAAAATATACTTAAATCGAACATCCCTGTTTGCTTAAAGGGAAAGGTGTTGGACCAGTGTATCCTCCCCGTTTTGACATATGGAGCAGAGACGTTAACACTAACAAAGAAAAGCGTAAATAAGTTGAGAGTGACACAATTGGCCATGGAAAGATCTATGCTGGGAGTTAGCATCAGAGATAGAATACCAAATACAGAAATACGACGAAGAACGGGTGTTGCATATGCAGTCAGGAGAATTACAATGTTAAAGTGGAACTGGGCTGGACATGTCGCTAGGAACACGGACAATCGATGGACGAGAAAAATCTTGGAATGGATACCAAGACAGGAGACTTACCGAGGAAGAGGCCGCTTGCTTACCAGATGGACTAACGATATAAGGCGCATATAATCAAACTGGATGCAAGCGGCACGGGACAGAAATAAGTGGCAAAACTTACAAGAGGCCTATGTTCAGCAGTGGATAAGATTGGTCTGATTGATGATGATGATATTAAATTTAATGATTTGGTACCAAAATAATGAATAATTTACATTTACTTTGAATTTAAAGCAATTCATTCAAATATCAGTTCATTATATTAAATACATTTAATAAACGTTTGTGAAACTTGCTCTCAGCACATTTACCTTAAATTTAATGCATTTCCTTTTTACAGTGTAATGGTTCATAGATACGCTGCGAGATTGAAGATTAAACATTAACCATACTTATTAAACCAGACAAAAAGAGTTTGATTATATTTATCCTGGGCATAGGCTTAGGCTTGTGTAAGACTGTAATGGAACAAATATTAATTATTTTACCCTGTTTAATGTGAACTATATTCCGATCAAATGAATAATTAAATAATCACTTTGTGAATAGATTTCCCGTGGGAATAGGGTAGTTATCGAACTTAACTTTTATTATCTTTGTCGTTCTATATGTTTTCTAAAAAAACATAAACTCAGTCAATTCATGAAGACATAATTAGACCCTCTCTAAGATTTGCCTATAAATTTGTTGAGATAATCCTACCCTGGTTATGTAAATAAAACCGACGTGATAAGGGTAGATTTTTTTTAACATATGGTATATGAAATACCGTTAAAATGTATTGAAATATTAAACGATTTTCCCATTATTAGGACACAAAAGAATAATCAAGTAAACTCATTATAATGTAATATAACGTTTGACCTGCGGAAGGAATTAATATAGCGACTGTTTTTCCTGATTGCAAGAAAGAATGATTTAAATACCAGCAATATGAATAACAGGGCACGCAGGTTTTTTCACAGACGTTATATTAGCATATTCCTTTAGTTATAGAAAGAAGTAGAATAGTTTTATTAACTCTGTTTATATAAAAATTAAGATTAAGACGCTCAGAGGCCAATTCGTGAATTAAGTATCCAGTATAGAAGGACTGACGCTCTCTGGGACATTCTATTAGAACCGTTAGGGAATGAAATTTACAGTTACAGGGAAGCAAGGAGTACAGGGCGTACCAGTTTAGCCTTTTAAGGAGTACTAAACTTTATTTCCAATCTGGAATTCGTTAAAATCGGTACCGCCTTCGATGCCGTGCATATTCGTCGGGAATGAAGGTTTTCTTTGTTTTGTTTTGTCCTCATTTATTTTGGGAAATTAAGGGAATTCCGTGTGTTATCTTAATATTCGCGATTTTTAATACTATTTGGTTAAGAAATATAAATAGCTGTTTTTTTTTTGCGTTTTGTTCTCTTTTCTGTCTAATGTTTATTATGCTATTTATACGTGTTTTTTCAAAATTGGGTTTTACGTTTTTGGTTGAAAGAACGGCCAGGAAGAGCAATTATGTTAGTTTTTTTTTCGTAATTGTTATTGGTTTTAAGTTTCTCATTGTAAATAGTTCCTTTTTTTCTATTTATTTTTGTTAATAGACTAAGTATTTTGAGAAACTTGTTTTGTTTAATTTTAATCAAAAACCTTCACGCGGCTAAACTCGAGGACGTATTGCTGCGTGAACTGTAAACAATAGATGCCATCTGTCCAGCTAATTAGCAGCCTTCTCTGAATCCTGAAGTTTTGAGTTATGATTGTGGTAAGCTTAAATAACCGTAGTTGTTTGGTACTAAAGCTGCAAGAGAGAATATGAACGTCCAGACTTCCAGAGTGTCTTTATACTGTAAAATTTAATTATAGGTTATCAAAATAGCTACTAATTAATATGAGGCAGAAAAAAATGATTATAGATGAAATGGTTAACGCTACCACAATATTTCATTTGCAAGACTCTATGATGAAAGTCTGTCACAAGGCGAAAATTCATTACTATTTCTGTGAAATAGACCTTTGTGCGGGAATTTTTAATTTATTAATATTTTTTTTTTGTTCTTAGTATTGTAGTTGTTATTTTTTAGGTTAAAACCTGCAACGTAATTCAAGATTTGTCATTTGTGCAAACCTATTTTGATATACAGGGTGTCTCAAAATAAAGTACACATTTGTTTTGCTTATTGCGTGAACACAACTATTCCGAGCCGCGCGGGGATATGTCAATTGGTAGCCTGGCTCTTGGGAATTTAGTCGCTCTGGAGCGTTTCTCGGGAGCGGACCGTGCTTTGTGCGTACGTGAGTTTTACAAAAACGGTAATTCGGCGACTGTAGCGCGTAGAAAATTCTACAATTTTCGACATATTCATCACTTAAATGATACGCCAAGCGCTCGTCTTATTGGAAAATGGGTCCAGACGTTTGAAGAGACCGGTTCAACACGAGATAAACCAAAATCCGGGCGTCCGAGGTCTTCGAGAATGGTCGAAAATATAAAGAGTGTTACTCAGTCTGTTCGTGACGACCCAAACGTTTCGATTCGTAAGCGTGCTGTTGCTTTAAATGTGCATAGGTCATCATTATTCCGCATTTTACACAAAGCTGAACCCCTATAAAATTCAGTTGGTGCAAGAATTGAAGCCTCAGGATGCTGGTCAGAGGCTTGACTTCGTAAACCAGATGAACGCTTTCCAACGTTAACCAACATCTTCTTTTCGGATGAAGCCCATTTTCATCTTAATGGTCATGTAAACAAGCAAAATTGCCGCTATTGGAGTGCAAACAATCCAAAACACAAACATCAGGAACCTTTACATTCGCCGAAAGTGGCTGTATGGGCTGCGATGTCGGCGCGAGGAATTATCGGCTCGTACTTTTTTGAAGATGAAAGGGAACGCACAGTAACAGTGACTTCAGAGCGGTATGTGGAGATGTTAGACGACTTCTTCGTGCCTGAACTGCAAAATTTTCCTGGCTATAACCAAAGAACATGGTTCCAGCAAGACGGAGCAACTTCACACACGTCCAACATGTCTCTGCCACGAGTGCATGAAATTTTTCCTGGCAAATTGATCTCAAAGAAAAGTGACATAAGTTGGCTTCCACGCAGTCCTGATTTATCACCTATGGACTTTTTCCTATGGGGTTATGTCAAATCAAAAGTTTACGCCAACAAACCGACTTCCCTGGCACAATTAAAATAAAATATCCGCAACGAAATGGCAGACATCACGGAGAATACCTGCCGAGCCGTCATGGGCAATTTTAGTGCTCGATTAAATGAATGCCGTGAGCGCAACGGATTACATTTGGACGATATCATTTTTAAAAAATAAATTCCCAAACAATGTATTTTAATATGTAATAAACATTTTTTCAATAAAGTCCTGACTTTTTTTTAAATCGATTTTTTAAATGTGAACTTTCTTTTAAGACACTCTGTATATGCTCCTTACCTTATCTTATCTTAAGAGACATTTTAGGTTAAAGAAACCTGCGACTTTTCGTTGCTTTATTATACAAGTTAGGCAAGATGATTATAAATATTAACTTGATATAAATAATTCTGACAAGACAATTAAGTTTATAGTGCCTGCTCAGGTCATTAAAAAACGAAAAATAAATTTTTCGTGGAACAAAAGACCCTTTTACCTCGAAAGGTATTTTAGGGGAAGCTAACAGCAAATAATTCTTAATTTGGCACTTAGACTAGAATGAAAGATTTTATGCTGTTATCTAGTGTTGCTACGCCCCTGAATTAAACCGTGACAAATCCATCAATCATTTCTTTAATTGCCAATAAATGGCAAGTGTGATATTTCAATAGAAGTCAACAGCTGACATAAAATCATTAGTCACGTATTATCATATTTCATATTTTTGTTATTTTACCAATCCGTCATTACTCATTTGTCATTTTCACGGCTTTTTTACAAATTTAAATATTCCTTTAAATAATACATATATTTGGCCCTGAGAAAAAAATAGTAACTGGGATAAAGTGAAATTCTATGTAAGGATCTTCAAAAATTGTTCAGAAAGTCAATAGAAACCAACATTTAGAATATATTTATTTATTTTAATGATTGCATGGCGTCAGATCAATGAAAATCAGACTTAAATACCTAATAAATATATATCAAGGTTACAAACATCTAAATTATCCGGTTGCCATCAGGAAGTTAGAAAAGTCTCCACTATAGTCTCTAGCGCTGCATTCCTACACAATGTGTCTAATTGTTTGTCTTTTGGATCCACAGTCATATTTTGGAAATTTAGATATGCCCAATCGTAACCTGAATCTGCGCATCTATCGTGAGATTTCTAATAATAGACGATTATATCCCGTATGACTATTCGAAACCAGCAGGGCGTTTTGCTATGCAGGGCACAGTACTGCAATATTGGGAGCAGTTCTGTAGCCAATCTTGCTTCCAAGACCGATGAAGATAGAAATGGCTCACTATTAATTCTCGAACTGCTGAGATGGTAGGGCATCTGAAACGTAGTCTGTTTCCCAGATCTTTGGTATCGCGATACACGGATCATTTATTATTCTTTTATATTTTTATACTAGAACATTTTATCATCGAAAGTGCGCAGAAAGAATACGGCTCAGGATGGGTAGCCAATATGTGGGAGTTGACTTGATAGTGTAGCTAATGATTCGCATGGAGTTTTTCAGGTGCCCCTCGATCTTTATGGTGTCGGTGCTACTCATTCACACCAAAGTATAGTATTTAGCTGCCAACTATACCAAACCAAACGCCAAAGTCAGCAGTGTAGATGCTGTTGAACCCCATGTAGTGCCATACAATTTACATAGAATGTTCCTTTTGGTTCCCAGGTTAGAGGCGATCTTCGTTAGGTAGCCTTCATACGTAAGTATCAAATCCAGAATGCCATCAATATATTTAGGTTGTTTGCTATGAATAAGATTCTTCTGTTTTCACTACATTTGGTAGGATTCTCCATTTGCAGAAATATTTACCTAATAATGCCAGGTTGGAAGTCAAAATGCCTTCAGTTGTATCGAAATACTGGCTTCTTAATGCTAGGATTCAATAGTCAGTGGTTCCAAATTTATTACGTTGCAAAGAGTGCATGACAACAATATACAGGCTGAATAAGAGAGGGACGAGGGCGAATCTCTAAGGTAAGCCATTAGTCAGTGTATTTGAGCAGCTTAACGAGGCTCCCATGGTTATTGCGAAAGTTCTGTTGGTGAGGTATGGCCAGACACATTACCTAGGCTATGTAATTGTGTTTTAGGCAGAAACCTGCTTATATGATGGGTGTTGTTTCGAATAGTATGAGGATAATTTGTTTATAGTATGTATATATATATATATATATATATATATATATATATATATATATATATATATATATATATAGTTTAGCGAGGCGATGGGTTGGTAACTCTTGGGATCGTGGCTACGTTTACCTGACTTTCAGAATAATTGTAAATTTAGAGGTGAAAGTACTATTATTGAGTCTTACACTATAGGTATCCGAAGAGTCCCGCCCCTTTAAACTTTAGAGAGATATATATTTTCTTTTCGGCAGAGAATTATTTTAAAGAGGTGAAAACGGTCTCTAAAGTTGATCCTCAAAAGCGGTTCTTTTAGTATATGAAATTCTAATTGGGATATATCTATAGAACGAAGTAGAAATTATTGATACCAAAGAGGATACAATAAACTTGCAGTTGGGTATATAAAGTATATTATATAAGAGAAAGTTAGTTCTCAATTGGAAAAACCCTATACTAGATGGAAAAACGTACTCTATTCTAACACAGTTAGAGATAAAGCACTATCTGAGATTACAAGAATACCAGGAAAGGGTGGAAGCCTTTCCCATGGTGGTGCACCGCCATCTGTAGACCGGTTTCGAACCTGTTGGTTCTCGTCACTACAGAATATACTAGCGCACCTCACAATTGGAGAAATAAATCCTTTAAGCAACTTATATTAGACAAAATATGAAATCTAATACAAACAGCGCCATCTCCCAGCATTCCAATGTGAAAGCATTCCAAAGTTTATATATTATATACTATAAAATTGTGAAATAAAACCAACATAGTTTTAATTTGTTTCAAATAACAAGTAATTTTTGCTTTGTTTTGTACATATATCTCAATTAGAACTTAAAACTGTTTTTCGGGGACTATAGATGTATCCCTTTACAACGAATCTTCGCAGAAAAACAAAATAATTGTGTCTTATTTTCTTGTTCTTTACAGATATAAGAATTAAATTACCATCGAAGCAGAACACTTCGAGTACTTTCTTTGTTAATAAAATGTCACTTGTAAATTGGTTAATTTAACAATCTTTAATACATCCCTATAAAACAAATTATATTAGGTATCTTAGGGAGGTAAAAATTTACCCTATAAATATTTGTGTGGCTTCCAGCAGAAATATCCTGGATTTTCCTGAATACGGGTATGCTAAAATATTTTATTTTATTTTTACCTGAAGTATCATCCAGACAGGATGAATAAAATTTACTATAAGATACAAAAATATATTAGCCAAAAAGCATGTGCCGAACTTACATTGACTTTATTTTTGTTTGTTGTTATGACTTTTTAATTAGCTTAATTGTTTTATCTTTAAATATATAAAGTGAAGGTTTATCCCAAAGCTAAGAGCTTATACTTGAGCCGTGTTCATTGAAGAATCACATAATGATTTAATATTAAAAACAGTAGTTGAAAACAATTCATTCTTTTAGTGTTTTTGTCTTTAATAAGGAAAGTAGATCCAACAATCAATTCCCAAATGTCAAAAGAAAGAAATCTTCGATAAACACAAAAGACTAAATGAAATAAACTCAATTTTTATAGAAGACGACCTATTAGGTTAATAGAGATGGCTAGTTTTCACCTTGACTCAGTTTAGAGTCCATGAAATAATCTAAAAAATTCAATTATATTTTCCACAAAGTTAGATTAGCCACAGGGAGGAGTGCTATTGCCTTTGCTGTGGAGCCTTGTGGTGGACAGCCTGTTGAGTGAACTGAATTATGCCGATTTGTATACACAGGCCTATGCTGATGATCTGGTTATTTTCTGCCTGGTCGCGATAGTCGGGACCTGGAGAGGCCAATGATGCTGGCCCTCTGGATCTCAGAACGATGGTGCCACAGGAAAGGGCTCGAAATAAACCCGGACAACGTCGAAGTGGTACTCTTTACAAAAAAGAGGAAAATGGGGTCATGGGGACTGACATCTAAAGTGCTATTTTGAATATACACTATGGTGATCCGCCCCATGATAACGTACGCCACTATTGAATGGTGGTGTAGTGCAGCAAAGCGCAAACACATTCTTCAACTTGACAAAGTTCAGAGAATGACTTGTGTGGGAATATTGAGTGCGATGAGGACTGCTTCCACCAGGGCTCTGGAAGTCCTGGTGGACCTGCCTCCTCTTCACTTATACATAAAGAATGAGGTCTTGAAGGCTGTTTATCGTCTGAGTTGCCTTGGACAACTTGGAATTGGAACGGGCGGCTGCTAAGGTGTTTGGGAAAGCGCAGTGGAGAGGTGTCCATCACTATCCATGTGGACAGATTACATGACGCAGCTTTTAAAACCGAACCTCTCTCTGGATATATTTCTATCAAGTAGAGACGATTGGGAGGGAGAGCAAAATCTTCCGAAAAACGGATCTTGGTGGTAAACTGATGGATCTTGACAAGATGAAACAGCCGGAGCCGAAATTTTCGGTAGGAGCACAGGGAAATAAATATATGCTCAGACAGTAAGGCTGCGATATTGGAACTGAAGTCTGGTGTCATAACTTCGCGACTGGTGTCTGAGTGCAAGGACGTACTAAATGGTATGACAAGGAACGGCTGCACAGTCAGAATCGTATGGGTCCCAGGTCGCGAAGGGAATTAAAATCGTTGCTGGAAAGCAAATTTATTGAATCGTGGAGGAAAGCTCCTGGAATAAGGTGTACCAAGGAACATATAACTGGGCCTTGTGCACGCCGTACTAAGGAGATTCTCTTCTTGGGAAGAAAAGAGCTGCGAATTGTGGTGTGATTGTTGACCGGACATTGTCACCTCAGAGGCCATCGAGATGGTCGAAGACAACCTCACGTGCAGATGATATTCGGAGGAGGATGAAACTGTTGACCATATCCTTAGAGAGTGCCGAGCACTCAACGGACTGAGACAGAGATATTTCGGAGATACAATTTTGTTATCGAAATCAGTTAGGCAAGTTCAACTAACGAGGCTGCTTGGATTCGCAAAGGCGATCGTCTTCGAATAACCTGCAGCTATGGTGGGATATAAAAGGCCCAATGAAGGCCTAGGCATCGATGATCTAGTATCACCACCCCTTTTTCATTCATTAATTCATTCAAGTTACATCAGTAACGGCCAACTAATTTGTCAATATGAAAATCAAAAAATGAAGGATATTAAAAAAAACTTTTGATACTGATTTTAAACATGCTGGTTAGATGGAATGACGCGTACGACCTTAAATAAAAAAAGATGTTGCAAAAATTAGCCAGTATTGCATCACAGAACGTCCATAAATAATTAATTTTGCAGCATCACTTTTGTGGTTTTCAGATTAGAAACTTGGAAAGGAAATAACAATTTATCTTTACATCGCAGTATTATTCTTATATTTTAAGTAATAGATGATGATAAATATTAAGATAAGTAGATTTTTTAAAATTAAAATATAATCATGACTTTAAAAATTCACTTAGCCTTCATATTTTCAGTACCAATTCACTATTAACCGGAAAACAGTGTATACTACACCAAAAAATTTTGTGTATAAATTAGGGAAAAAAACTTTCTAATACATTCAGAAGATTAAATTATAATTGCCTATAATCCTATATTATGTATTCTAGCCCAGAGAAATCATTCCTAAAAAGAAAAAAATTTTCTTTAAAAATTATTTTAGAACGTATTAATTTTAATTTGATTCGGTATAAAGTCGATGAAATAGCCCAAACAAGTGATTTAAAATCTTAAGAATAAAACAATTTAAAAGTTAAAGTAAACTCTAAAATTCAATTATATTTTCCAAAAAGTTACATGAGTAACTGCCAACCAATTCGTCAATATGAAAATCAATGAATGAAGGATTTTCAAATAACCTCATAAAATTTAAATACTGATTTTAAACGTACTCAATAGATGGAGTGACGCGTACGATCTTAAATAAAAAGCTGCTGCAAAAATTAGGTAGTATTGCATCACAGAACCTCGAATTTTCAAAACGTCGATAAATAATTAATTTAGCAGAACCACTTTTGCAAATTCCAGATTAGGAACTTCGCAAAATAATAACATTTTATTTTTGTATCGTATTATCGTGTTATCCTTATGTTTTAGATGATAGTAAATATTAAAACAAATACATTTTTTAGAATTAAAATAGTCATGACTTGGAAAATTTGCTTAGTCTTCTTATTTTCAGTAACTATTTACTTTTAACTGGAAAACTGTATTGTGTGTATGAATTAGGAAATAGAAACTACCCAAAAGATAAAATTATATTTGCCCTTAATCCTTTTTTATTTCAAAACTATTTTGAAACGTATTAATTTGCCCTTCAGAAAAAGTTATTTTTAGTTTAAATGCCAATATCTTAAATCATGATATGTTTGTTTTGTTCTATAAATAATGGCTTAGTAATTGCATTGTATCCGTGTTTGCGAAGTAAATAAAAAATGATAAATTTAAAAAATTATAACAATTAAACATTAATAAGAGTGTATTAGGGCGTATTATGAACTGATTAACGTCATTTTGATCTGATATAAAAGAGGTATATCTACCAATATAAAAAACCAACGCGGCACGTTTATTGTAGTTATTAAACCGGATTCAGGATTTAAGAAAAATGGAAAACAGGAATATTCTTTTCAGAAAATAATAAACAGGAACAAAGAGTATAAATGTAGATAGATTAGATACGCCTGAAGATGTGATACTGCATGACATATTTTAAAGAGGGAACTACTCTGTATTTACTGCAGCATTGTAATGGAACAAATATTAATTATTTTACACCATCCAATGTGAACTATATTCTGTTAAAATGAATAATTAAATAATCACTTTGTGAATAGATTTCCCGTGGAAATAGGGTAGTTATATTTTTTATCACTATCCACTCAGTAAATTTATGAAGACATCAAAACTAAAAGACCATTTCTAAGATTTGGCTATAAATCTGTCGAAATAATCCTACTTTGATTATGTAAATAAAACCAGACGTGTTAAGGGTAGTTTTTAACATATGGTATATGAAATACCGTTAAAATATATTAAATTATTGAACGATTTTCCCATTATTAGGAAACAAAAGAATAATCAAACGTTATATTATCTTATTCCTTTAGTTATAGAAAGAAATAAAATAGTTTTATTAACTGTGTTTATATAAAAATTAGGATTAAGACTCTCAGAGGCCAATTCGGGAATCAAGCATCCGGTATAGAATAGCTATCGCCCTCAGCGCGTAGCGATCGAAACCTTCGTACTTTAAGGGAATGAAATTGTCGGTTACAGGACGTACGACCGAAAAGGTCACTAAAAAAAGAGAGAGGGTGTGTAAGATTCGAAGACACTGTTTTAAGGAATAGTAAATTTGAGTACCAATCTGAAAGTCGAATTAGGGTGATCGGTACCGTTCTTTAAGTCTAGTGCCGTAGTGTATATTAGGTGGGAATGAACGTTTTCTTTGTTTGATTTGTTTTTGATTTAATTCGGGAAGTTAAGGGCGATTTTCATACGGTTTGATTAAGTAATATAAATAGCTGTTTTTTGGGTTTTATTTCTTTTTTGTTTAATATTTTATTAAGCTATTTATACGTATTTTTTCAAAATTGGGTTTTATATTTTTGGTTATTAAATCGGCCAAGAAGAGCAATTATGTTAGTTTTCGTAATTGTTATTAGTTTTAAGTTTCTCATTGTAAATAGTTTGTTTTTCTATTTATTTTTGTTAAATAGATTTAAGTGTTTTGAGAAACTTGTTTTATTCAATTTAATTAAAACCTTCACGCGAATTAACTTGCGGGCGCGCTGTTGTTAGACCTACAAAACACGAAATGTCAACTGTCCAGCTAATAAGCTGCACTGCCGAGTCCTAAAGTTCTGAGTTGTGGTTGGTAAGCTTAAATATCCGTAGTTGTTTGGAACTAAAGCTGCAAGAGAGAAGATTAACGTCCAGACTTCCAGAGTGTCTTTATTACTATGAAATTTAATTATAGGTTATTAAAATAGTTACAAATTAATATGTGACAACAATTTGGTTATAGATAGATTGGCTAACGCTACCTTAATATGTCATTGGCAGGAGTCTATGATCAAATTTTGTCACAGCATTACTTCGTTTAACTTTTCTTTTCATGGTAACAATTACTGCAATGTCTTTGGCAATTTGAAGGAAATTTACAATTTAAATCATGTATATTAAAAGTGACATTGTCAATGAATTACTTGGTGGTTCTTTGGATTATATTTAACGTATATGGGTGTCATTGTAGGAAATATATACAGAACTTTAAATTCAAATTATGTATAATTTTTAAGTTATTTTGAAGATATCTGGTTAAGAGACCTTAATATTAATATGCTAGAAATAAATTAAACTCCCTGTTTGCAACTCTAGTGATACAAATTATTAAAGACCTTACTCAAAGAGGCAGAGTTTCAATCTTACTTATCGATTTAATACTTTTTTTTTATTGAAACTGTTATAGATTCGAATGCAATTGACTCAATATTGCTGAGAGTTTGAGCGAATCACCGATTAGTATTTTCTATCGGTTACTAAAGAATGTAAGTCCTAATTTATTTCAAATAGATCTCAAACAGCTAAATTAGCATAATGTGTTATATTTTCGTCCTACGAAAGAAAAGATATCCTTTTTTAACTACTTCAATTTTTAGTATTTTTAGTAAACATGTTCCTCTTAAAGCGTATACACAAAAATTATAAATAGGTTCCATGGTTACAGAAAATATTAAACTGTTGCAAACATTCAGAAACAATGTTTTAAATAAGTGCAAAACAAGAAAAAATCTTTCACATTATGTTTACTACATACATCTTAGAAATTATACTACTGCTGTAAGATCAAAAATAGAAGCGATTTGCGAGTAAGGTTACAAAATTTTGATTACAAGGAAAATCAAGTCTTTGAAAGCAAATAAATTGTGATTTGCCACCAAATTCAAACAATCAAGGTAATACAAACAATTTTTAATAAATTTTGTAGATATTAATATTGATTCAAAGCAGGATGTGTTACATTTTTATAATTATGTTAGAAAATATTTTGGAGCTTTTTTACTTTCATCTATCGGATGAGGAGAGGATATGGGAAATTTAAGAAGATATAAAATCTAAAGCTATTGGAGTCTACAAAACTAATAAAACAATGATTATTTTCCACTATCCATTTATTATTCCATTTAATATACATATTGTCAATGAGTGTATTCCATTTTTCTATATACTGGAAGCAAGCTCAGACATTTCTCTTACCAAAAATAAATAGTCCAACGGATTGTGGTCATTTAAGATGCGTAAGCATTCTTCCTACTTTGTCTAAAGTTCTTGAAAAGATAATGGAAAAACAAGTCATAGTATTTGTAGATCAGAGCGTTTACCAATCTAACAAATCATAGTTATGGAAGTGCATTGGCTCTTATACCTGATAACATTCTTAGAGAGGTTGATGTAAATAAAGCGGATCTTTAAGTTACAATTGATTTTTATAAAGCTTTTGATACGCTGAATCATAAGATTCTGAATTCTGTTCTCCATAATATAAGCTTTAGAGAGGATGCTTGTAACTTTATAGATTATTTATTTACTAATCGAACTCAACAAATCATTTATAACACGCAATACACGGAGCATTTGCTCCAGAATGCTGAAGTTCGGCAGAGCAGTCCTTTGGGTCCCACTTCTTCTAACTATCATTAGTTTATTCAAAACAGTAGCTATCATTTCTACGTGGACAACATGTTGCTATATAATCCAAGATCAGCTCGAGATAGGATACAAAATCAATTTTGACAATCGCCAGTAAATCACTTACATGGAATACTACAAAGCCAGATTGATTTGCGAGTCCATCAAAATTCGAACTATGAGTAGGAGGGATGCTGTACTTAATTTTTCTTCGACCTGAAAGGAAATAGGATTTTGACGAAACGTCTGCAAATTTCTACAAGACAGCAAACGAAGGAACGGATGTATTCCTGGATTAATATTGAATCACAAACACACACACATACAAACCATCATAGACACACACATACACAGACACACATACGCAGACATCCTACAGTGAGCTTTGAAATAATATTTCACCGAAACGTCAACTACTCTACGTTCCTGAGAAGGACTCAGCAAACACACGGAATACCATGTGTGCATGAGGTTTTGGTTCCGATAAAACCTCTGCATTATATCAAAGCGCACGCGAATCGATCAAAATTGATACACCTTTTTTGTAGTATCTCGTTTCTTTTTCTTCAAAGGATCTACAGACTGGGTTTCTTTTATATTTCACCAATTTCTCTACAAATCATCCCTTCAAATTCCAACAATAATCAGCCATCTTGTCTCATTTGCTTTAATACCTACGTTCCAATACTTTAATATCCTGGTGAAATATTTTCGCCTGTTTTTCACTGTAATCTCCTAAATTAATGGAGAAGTAATGTAAATTAGCAACCTAAAAATTTAATTTTAGATTCATCAAACATGCCAGCTTATGGAAAAATTTTTCTATATTGGCTACCAATTTTCTGTAGTCTTCTCTCTAGTGATTGATCAAAAAATCTTCTGTAATGTTCGCGAAACTTGTCCATACAGCTCGCTCGTCAACATTCAGATAATCAAAGAAATGGTGATCTTTCATTATCCTCCGGATTTGTGGTCTATCAAAAATGCATTCTCTTAATTCCGCATGAAATATTCTGAGAAATAGCTGTTGAAACTATAGGAAACATTTGCCTTTTTTATTAAGTGTCTTTACGAACTGCTTCATGAGCATGAGCTTAATATGAAGGGAAGGGAGTATTGCCCTCTCTAAATTCCCTAAAGATTACTAACTCGAAGGAAGTTCTTGTCGGCCATTTTCTCTTCAAGTAATGATTTGCGCGATTTCTGCTATTCCGCAAGCACACAAATCAAGGGTACTTTGTATAACCAGAGTACTGTCCCAGAGTCATGCTTAGAATCTTTAAATTCCCACATTCTTTCCAGTTCTGAATAATTAGTTCTGTTCAAAACCAATTGGCGACTACTCTATTTCTCCTTCATCTGCGTTAAATACTCAATTAATAAGGAAGCGAACATGTTCGTGTTATAGAGCAGAATATTTCTGGTGGAGGAATCGATGAATAGCCTCAACTTGCCATTTTTGTAGACATCAGGCTTGGCTTCATCCATCATTCCCTGTACATCATTACAATACACTAGTGAAGGTTGCTCCACTTTTGTGAAATATTTCCTAAAGTTATCCTCCCTACCTCGATAACACTCTTATTTTACATTTGTTGCTAAGTATATTTTCTTTTTCAGGAATGATGTTTGGCACCATCTTCCAATAGTCCCAAATCTCTCAATAGGTCATTCAATTCCATCTGTATAGTAATTTGAGGTGCCTTGCACTTTTTACCACTCGAGATATAATCCTCATCGTTATCATTTTCCTCTTCATCATCATTTTCCTCTTCATCATCATAAGATTCTTCTAGATCATTTTTTTCTGCTGAATCATGTAAAATACTCATACTTTCCATAGAATGAATCGAATAGTTATCATCTCCAATAACATGTTCAAAGTTGTCACCGTTACGACATCAAGGTAAATTATACAAAAGTATCAATAATTTTAGCGCAAGAGCTCTCCCCATAAAATAGGTCTGCTATATTCGACGTTTCGGTGATTCCCGTCGGTATCTCAGAAAACTATGATTTTGGAACAAGATGCACATTTTCTATATGATTCCCACGTTTTATCCTGGTACGTTAGTTCAAGATGGAAACGCAACTGATAAATTCTGACAATCTGGTTAAATATAAGTCTCTGTTGTACGGGTGCTTGGTATTTACTGTATATATGGCAAAAAGTGTTACTATCATCACGTGTGTGTTTTAATGTAGAAGTTACAACGCTGACGCGTGATAATGATACAGTTACGTTTTTCAAGCAGAGAGATGATATATGGAATTTTGTAATTTCAGATACCATAATTGTTGATAAAAACCCACGTGTTAGAGCTCCTGGCTCAAACGCAGGCGAGTCCGCCGTGTTAAAGGTGATAACCCTTATAGCTCCCTAAGTCTAAGTATAAGGACTTTCCAATTTTGATGAGGACAACGTAAGCTGTTCGTTGGACACATTACGGCATCATTCTCACAACTTAATGAACCCTTTCAAGAAACCAGACTGAAAGTGGATCATTCTACACATTCTCTTTCGGAGCAGTTGTCTTCGATACAGCATCTGTCGAGCAGCAGAATTTTTGAGGAGCTGTAACCATATTTATCGCTCATTGCTACAAATAGTCAATCACTATAGATAAGCATATTAGCTTGTTTATCATATCACACACTGTTCACCTTAATTCTCAAATTCCTTCCATCCTCTGACGGCCCATTATAGGTGAAATATTTAGAAATTTTAAACTTCTTATATCTAGACATTTAAATATTCTTGCTAATAATTTTCTAACTTTTATTTTTATCGTATTATAAATGCATTATAACTATAAAATTTCTAATACCGGATATTCATGCTCTTTATTGAACCAGTAACTCATATAAATAAACCGCAACCCATTCCGTAACCAGTGATCGTCAATCAATACAGATTAGATCCGTAATGCGTAAGTTATTGATTGTTATGCATTATTCCGACATTTACCTTGAATTCTAATTAAATATTTTAAATCAGGACCAAACTGAGTTATTTAATGTGAACCTGTCATCACGGAATTATAATTCATGTGTGATTGTAAATCAGTGGTAGCCCCTATAGTAGCAGGTGATAATATAAATCAGACAAGTCAATCATTTAATTTAACACTTAAAACTGTTGCAATGTAAATTCTGATTAGAATTAAGAATGATATGGATACTATGCATACTAATTCACTAAATATATTTAGAACTGAACTTTGAATTTAAGTTTAAAATTTCCTTACAACGGATTAAAAATGAAACCTGTATTAAAATCTCTATGGATCTAATTTTTTGTTGTAATAAAACTCCTGCAACTATTAAAAATTAAAATTTGGTTTTACTACCAAATGCGTGATTTAAGCCTGTAATTGAGTTAAGAAAAAAATTTATATTCATGTTTAATTATCAATTTTGTGATACATTGCTGAAAACTTATCCACCCCCCCCCCCCTCACAGTGTTTGATCCAGTACAAGCTGGTGGAACAAAAATATATTTTTACTTATTTTAATTGTTTATGTATATTGGAGGTATATTGCGCTATTTTAAGAGAAAAAAACTGAAAATCTATGTAGGTAGGTACTGTAATGGGTGGTGTAGTGATGGTTTCACCTTTTGACACGTTTGGTCATCATTGACACTGTGAAATTTGGGTGATTGCTCTGTAACTAACTATGTTTACCCATTTGTTACGCCTATAAGGTACGAGTGTTTTGTTTTCTATTTATAAAAAAGATCTTTATAAATAAAAAAAAAATTATTGTATATATTTATTTACAATTTCTGTATTTGTACTAATAAAATCAATCAACAATACAGTAACAACAACAATTATTTACAATATTTAATATATATGAAGATGGTATGTAGGGTTGTGGATTCATTGAAAAATAGGAGGGCAACTGGAACGGAAGGAATACCTGCTAAACTGTTAAAGAACGGTACTGAAAAATTAACGTCCTTTGTTCAAGAACTATTTAACAGACTCCTAAATAATAATGATCCAATCCCTACTATATGAAAAGAAGGCTAGATAACACCAATCCACAAAAAAGGAAGACGCGACGAATATTCAAACTATAGATGTATAACTGTAACCAGCACAATGAGTAGAGTATACGAAAAACTGCTTAGAAACATCGTAGAAACAGAATATGGTTCCCAAGCAATTGAAGAACAAGCAGGTTTTAGAGCTGGCCGATCGGGCGTAGATCATATATTTAGTATAACCTATGTGTATCGGTGGAGAAGAAACAGATTTGGAAGTTGATGACAATATCATAGTAAAATCTTGTTCTGATTATACCTCCCTTGGAACAAAGATCAATCAAAGTGGACGAATTGAAGAAGAAATATTGGAGCGAATAACTAAAGGGAAAAAAGCTATCGAATGTCTAGACTCACTATTATGGTCAACAAACATCTCCAAGGACAGAAAACATCTTTTATAAAATGCAATATTTAAAAGTGTTGTATTGTATGGATGTGAAACATGTCAGATAAATAAAACTTTAGAACGTAAACTACTGGCTCTTGAAATGGACTTTTGGCGAAAATCTGTCGGAAAGTCAAGGATCGAACAGATAACCAACGAGAGAGTTAGAGAGATTATGGGCGTAAAGAAAACTATTCTCGATGAAATCGAACAACGTCAGCTGGTATGGTACGGACATGTGGAGAGAATGACGGACGAATGTCTACCAAAGCAAATCCTAAAATGGACACTAAATGAAAATATAAAAAGGGGAAGACCAAAAGTTACCTGGATTAAGAGCATTAACTGAGCCATGTCTGAAAGAAACTTCCTTCCAAGGGATTGGGAAGACCTTAAACAATGGAGACTGGCATAGAGTGTTACCATGAGTCGTGTAAGTGAAGATTTTATGTCGTTAATATAAATAACAAAAGGAGCCCAGATGGAGTCCTGCAGAACACTATTTCTCATAGTTCTGTCCCCTAGTAGTTTTCGCTTACACCAAATGACCGGTGTTCCATCTCATAAAAAATTTCTAACCTGGGCAATAATTTCTACTTTCAGGTCACAAAATTTTGATTTCCTAATAAAATTGTCACGTGGTACACAATTGAAGCCCCTGAATATGTCACAAAAAGTAACACCCACAAAATTGCCCTCTTCAAAGTTCTTGACTATGGAGTTAGACTTCCTTGGAATAGTTTTATATTATGTTTTTAATTTATTCACCGAAAAAACAAATTAGTTTTATAACTCTCATCGGTAAATGTAGTAGTGCGTAGGAAGAAGCTATCAGTCATGAAAATAAATTGATATATTTCAATCAACTCAGTAATTTTTTGTTCAATTTGCAAATAGGACATATAATTCAAATATAAACTTTTAATAAGTATAGGGTAAAAGTGAATTATTTATATCTATATATATTAAATATAAATTGAATTTGTTTTTCCTCTTAATAAATACTAGTATGAAAATTTTTAATTTAAAATTTTTAATTAATCTTCAAGTAAAAGTAGGATATTAGATTCGAATCAAGTAAGAAAATAACAAAATTTTTGTTGAGCAGTAGGAGTGGGTAGTACTAGTAAATATTTTGATAAGGTTTGAGGATTAAGATCAGTCTAACTTAAAAAATAATCCCATAGACATACAGATATGCTTTTTATTTATTGTGATAAAAAAACTATCTAAATTAAAAGATCAATCAGCGCATATTTTTTTAACGAAAATATAGTTTTATGTGGTACTTATTTAAGCCTCTAATAGACATATGTTTACTAAAATAATCTTAGAATATAGGTAATCAGAAACCTGAGAAGTGCATTATAATACAACTCATATGAGAAAATGTCTGAAAAGTACCCAAAAAAGCGCTTTAAATAAAAAATGCGATTTTTAACTTTCTTGTATCTAATGTGATTACAAGCCCTTGAAGAAGATAAATATTTTGTCACCGATGTCAGTAATAATTACATCTTGTCTCCCTACTACAACAGAACAATTTTTTAAAATAAAATTAACTCGACATTGTAAATTTCTGATTTATTTAAAAACAAACAAATTTATAAAATTATTCAAAGTGTTCCCAATTTACAGCTAACAGTGTTCTAGGTTGTCACTGAAGTGTGTTTTAATATTTAACAACCATTGCATGGAGAAGCTTTAATTATTTTATTTTCGATTTTTTTTTGTTTCACCAAATCTCTCTTATATTTGTAGAAACTTTGGTAGTGAGGTATCACAGAGGTACCACTTAAAAGGATGAAAATGTCGAATCCAGCCTCCAAGATATATATTAATATTATTAATAATTCGAAGACAATGGGCAATGAACAGCGTCCACATGATTCGCATAATTTTATCAACAACGGGAGTGACACCAAAAAGCCTCCTGCAGAACGTCAAGGGGCTGGGCCTTCGTGACCATCTGTATAAACCTATTCAACAAGCAGTTCTCCTTTCAAATGCGCAGATTTTCTGGAAGTTTTTAGGAAGTATAGAAGACCACGTCATCTAGGAACCGATAACATGGAAACAGTCGTCTTTGAGCATAGGAGGCTACTATCACCATATTATTCAGTTGATACACTAAGCAGCAAATGAATATGTAGGAATAATTCCCGAGAAACTAAAAACTGTAGGATATAAGAATTGAGGACAATATAAGAATGTAACAGCAGTTTCCAGCTGCAAATACCATCAAATATAAAATAAAGTATAAAGGAAAATAAGTCTCAGCATGAAAAAAATTGCCTAGAAAACAAAAAGAACAATAGAAAAAATAGCCATTTCTAGGTTAATACAAAAAGTAGTTAAAATTGGGAATTTTTTCATATAATCTAAGAAAAGTAAATTTAAAAATTATGATAACGCCGATTAGTGTGGATAGAGAAGTATGAAGAAATTAAAAAAAAAAAAGTGAAACATGCAGCCTCTAAAGATATTTCATTGGAATTATTAAAATATGACACCGACGGCATACAGGTAGTTAACGAACATCTTTTGTCGATGTTTGAACGGAGAAGAGGTTCCAAAAGAGTGGAACCGTTAATGAATTTCAACTATGTGCAAAAAAAGGAAGTAGGAGGGAATGTCCGCTACGGATCCACTAATAGAGTTTACGGAAAAATTCTAAAGAAGGAATACAGAAACATAGAGGCAGAAGAAGTAACTCTACTGTGTTATAGAACTCACAGAAAGAAAAGTAGGCGTCAATCTAGAAGTTCAGACTTGAGTTACTGTATATAAATCTCTGGAATGCTCTAGAAAATACAAACTTAAGAATAAACGTTATTAAAGATTCTAAAAAATTACATCAAAATAGTGAAATAAATATCTCAAGAGATTTTACGACTAACAAGGGTCTAAAACGACTCTTTTTAAAATATATTTCATCAAGTTTTGAAATACTGCAAAAAAGAAATGTAAAAATATCAAAATACACCTTAATGAAAACATTTTATGGTAGATGCTTACTGTTAAGAGGATATGGAATATGTGTCTTGAAAAATAATATAAGAATATTAGGAATGGGGCTTGCAGGTCAACATAGAAAAAATAGATTATGTGTGTAAATGAAACGCGACAATATTCGATTTTAGAGACCGAACGACTAGTAAAACACAGCTGATCTAAAAGAAACTTCCGACAAAGCAATCAAAAAAAGTTGTCCGGAGACGGAAAAACTATAAACCTACTTAATAGTATACTATGTGATCCAAAGAATATGAACATATAACTCAATGTTTAAAAGTATCAATATCGATAGCAGTGAAAAATGGTCATTAAAAACAAAACAGAGAAAATGATCATAGCGATCGAAATGAATTGTTGAAAAAAATCAGCAGGAAGATCCAGAAGAGAGAAAATTAAAAATGATAGAAATCGGAAAATTATGTACATAAAACATATACTTAGAAGGGACATAAACACATAAACAAAACTATATATCTGGTACAGGCAAATGATGAACGAGAAGAGGCTACCCTATAAAATGTTAACTTAGACGCCTGCAGTAAAGAGCAAGAGGAATACAAGAGGCTTACTTGAAGACGGATGGAATGATCAAGTACTCTGGAAATTGGGTACTCGAAAACATCGAAGAATATAATAGATCGATATTTAAATAAAACTGATATATTTTGTTGCCCTTTTGCATTTATTCAACAAGAGTAACTCCTGCATCATCTCAAAAGACGTTAGCTATGAGTCCACTATCTGAAGTTTGGGTTCGGGCAATTATTGTAGGATATACTTTATGGATCTATTTCATGAACTAACATTTTGTTTGTGAGTTCAAGTTATATTCTAAAATCTTATTCTCTTTCGTTATCTTAGAGACAAACTCAGGGTCTGCATTCAAAGATTTTAAATAATTTTAAACAATTTCCTACCAAAACAGTTTTTGTTCTGAAGTTAATAGTTTCGAAGCCCACCTTGCTGAGACTTTACTTGTAGCTAATTTGATTTTTATATATTTAATGTTTTTTGAATATTTTAGCAATAACACTAACCTGTAAACTTTAGATTTGGTTGTGCCTGGGGGCCTTTCTCTTCTTGGGTTATCTGCAATGAATTTACAATCAGATCGACACTGATTTGATCAATATTAGAAAGCAAATTGGACACATAAGTAGAGAAAGATTGTCACCACTGCACATCATTAAGGTAACGTTCAGACAGTTGTTTCAATTACGGCTAGATACATAATTTTTCTGCTACTGCGGAAAAAATTATGACTTTTGATGTATCTTCACAAAAAATAATTAAGATTAAAGTGATTTGAACAGCCTACACATTAGTAATATTATTTTAACAGTATTATAAAAAATATCAAGAAGAAAAATACTGTTTTATAATTTCGTAGCCATTAGATACAGTTCCGTCCATGTCATAGCATTAGATATAACTGATATAAATATCAAGTTCTATAAATTTGTATTTGATGTTTGTAGTTGGGTACTCCTTATCGTTGCAAAATTTTCACGGTTTACAAAATGGATTTTAATGGTTGCAGAACTGTATTAGTCTATTCATGAAATTAAGTGAAGCGTTTTGCATTATTTTAATTATCTTTTTTACTAATGCTTATAATTCTTTCATTATAGATGATGACATTACATAAACAAATTATTACTGTAAAATAATCTACTTTAGTATGGTAGTATATGTTATACTAGAAAATATATATTTTTAATACATTCTCATAGATATTATTGAGGTAGGCTTTTTGGCCAATATCTGTGATACAAAAAATAGAATAGACCTAAATATTTATAGTTTAAAAATTAATATTACAAAATTATATTCCTAAACCTATTCAATAAATTGAACGATCACAGTGGTGTAAAATATATAAAAATTATTCTTTCTCTTCCTTATTTCGTATATGGTCTTTACTAACTCTTTTGACTCATTTTCAAAAATTATTAAGAATTAAACAATGGATTATTTATTCGAAAACATAAAGTATTCTCCCAAATAAATCTCTCTCTCTCTCTCTCTCTCTCTCTCTCTCTTCTTTCTTTGGGCGTTTGGCAAAATGTGTCACTATACTCACTCATTAAGGATTAATTTTGAGCTCAATCTTTAACAAGTCAAAAATCGATAAAAATTAGTTTAATTAACTGCAATTAATGGATTTTACCATAAGTTTTTATATAGGGTTAAAAGCTTTCTTTTACTGAAACGTGTAGAACTGCTAAAATCCCCCTGACAAGGCTTATTCCCTTAAAAAAAAAAGAAATTACTCGAACAGTTTTAACTATTTTTCAACCCAAAATCACAAACAATGGACCAAATACAATTGAAGTGAAAAATCACTACTCTTATGTTGTTTCCAAAAAAGAAAGTAAAAGGCAAGGTAAATAGCTTACACCTTATTTATATAGAAGACCCACGCTCGCACTTTCCAAAGTGTCAAAAATTTAAAATAATGAATAATTATTAACATTTTCTGCTCAAAATTATATAAGTAATCCGTTAGTTATTTGTAAATTTAGGTAGCACATTTTCTGCTGGGTACTACCGATGCAGATCAAGAGACGAATAAGTTATCTGCCAAATGCTAGATTACCAATTTTCTCAAAGTTAGAGGACACTAAATGTCCCTCGAACCGATGACGGTATGCAAGTAACAAACCAGAAATTTATAATACCTAAAAAAGACAACTTAAAAAAATTCCTCAATAGATGACAAACTGATGGAAAGTTTATAACGACTGTAACACAGAGAGAACATGACTGGGGTGAAAATTAAACCAGAATCTGGAAAAATTAATTAAGATATGACGATGGATTCAAATAATAGCATTAAAATAGCTCAAAATGGGAAAAAGCCAAAAGCACACGTACCTTTTTGTTAATTTAACAGTGATATAAAACCTAAACTAAACCATAAACAAAGCAAAATCTATGAAAATGATCAACGATATTTCAATAAAATTACCATAATAAAGGACCAAAGGAAAAATTAAATAGTAGGCAAGAAGACCAACATTTAACTGGAAAAAGGTAACGGTAAATTCAATATTAATAGAAATAAATACAACCACTCACAATCTGGTGAATGCTAAACAAAACAATATAAATAGGGGTCAAACAGTGATAATTAAATGTAACAAAACAGTACTTCGTAGTGTAAAAATGTAGCCAAAATTCAGGACAATAAAACAACAGGGCTGGGAAAGAAATTGACAGGGAAATAGAACTATATATATTTGTTGTAAGATTAAAAAGGCAACTAATCGACCATTGACGCATGCCATTTGTTATTCAAAGAATTTAAGAGAGATATGTAAAGAAAAAGATATTGTGTTTTCACCATAACTTGAGTTTTGCAAAAGAAAGATAAAACTAATTGAATTAGACATAATAAACCTATATTGAAATTTAAAGCGTGACAAATAGTCCCTATATTGACTTTAAAATAGAGGAAACTAATAGTCGAGTCATTCAAACTAATCTATCATTACATCCATATTTTAATCCTAATAACTTAAAACTCTTATATAAGCTTTATTTAACATCATATATGCGATTATTTATTTGTCTCTACTGAAAACTTGACAATTGACGCGTGGTATTTGGGCTTGTTTTGTAGGTATGGTGGTTAACTAAATTCCCAAATGACATATAATGATTCGTAGTAATATGCAGATCTTTATTTTACTCGCGTTTCTTTTATTTATTTTTTCCTTAATCTAAAAACAAATATTCCATAATAGTAATTACACTTGTTGGAACTTGCTTGATTGCCTAAATAATTAAAGGGCTTTATACACATTGTTGTCTCTACCTGCCTAATATGTTTAAAAATAATATGTCACCAACCTAAAATACCCAAAGTCAATGTGAGTATAACTAGCGAACTTAATGGCATGGAGTATTTAGAAAGATCATATCCCAATGACTTCGAAGCACCATTTTTCAACCTAGAGGAAGCTCTGCGACGAATAGGGATAATTTGTCCAATACTTTTGATAATAAAAAATAAGAAATTAGGAAAAAAAAATACATGACAAAAGAGATGACGAATCAAAGCAAATAATATAAAATTGTAATAAATCAAGGAAAAAATCTTATTTGACGTTATAGAACTTTTTCAGGTTTGTTGTAAATTGTAGGTTGTAAATTGCGAGTGGGTCATTACGGTTCTCTTTACCTCCCTACAACACTTCGTCCTATAAGATATTTTGTACACTACCCTAATTCAATAGAAGCCCAGGACATTTCAACTTTTCATGAAGTAAATTATTCTTCTGGGTGGCTTCAAGGTGGCACCTCCTAGGAATTTTAGTCTTTCGTAGAACAGTGTCATGCAATCATATAACAGGTGCTCTACAGTTTTCGCTGTCTGATCGCAGAAACGGCAAAAATCATTCTTAGCTTCGCCAATTTTTTTGTTCTTACTCCAATATCTGTTTTTGAGAGATCGAGAAGAATGTTTGGGTTCTATAGTGATGGACTTTTTCACCTGTCTGAGACCTGTCATCTTATTTCACCTTAATTTTATCTATTTTTCTCCCTACCTCCGGAACTCTTCCTTGTGGCTTTTTGGTAGTCCACAGGAATGTTCCATGTCAAAATAAGTTTCTGCTCCTTCTTTTGCGAAGCTCTTCTTTCTTTATCTCTCTTGATTCTCTTGTGCCCTGGTATTTACATCAGGGTTAGCTTGTTGTTCCTTGCTAATTGCTCTCGGGCTTGTCTGCAGTTTTATGTCAACTTAAACTCGTAGGTGCTTGATCTGAGAGCTCTTAGCGCTGCTTGCCTATTTGACAATATGTATATTTTAGCCCGATAGCGTCGGGCATATGACAGGGGGACTCTCTGAGTCCGTTGCTGTTTAACATAGTAATGGACCAAATAATTGAGAAGGTCAAAAAAGCGGCACCAGGCTACAGAATGAATACAGGGGAAATAACAATAATAAGTTACGCTGATGACGCCGTCACAGTCTCGGAAAATGAAAACGATCTCCAAAGACTTCTATTTGCATTCCACACCAAAAGCAAGCAATTCAACATGATCGATAAAACTAAGTCAATTGTAATAAGCAAAGTGCCCTTAAGATGCAAACTAGTAGTGGATGACAAACCAATAGAACAACTCATGACCTTTAATTACTTAGGAGTTGAGATATCCGCAAATCAAGACAGAACAAGAGAAGTAAGAAACCAAGTAAACAAGGCAAATAGAATCTCAGGAAGCCTGGCGGATATAATATGGCACAACACATACATGAGCAAGGACGCAAAAACAAAAATCTACAAGACCTGTATTCGACCGATAATGACGTACGCAATAGAGACGAGAGCTGACAACACAAAAACAAAATCAATTCTAAGAACTGCCGAAATGAAAGTACTAAGAAGAATATCGGGATACACATTAAGAGATCACATACGCAATTCAACAATACGCGAGGAACATGGAATGCAGGATATAGTAAGATGGGGACGGAAGCGCAGAAGAGCCTGGAATAAGCACGTAGGAAGAATGGCGCAAAATGGGATAGCGAGAATCGCCCGAGATGGAACACCGGAAACCAGAAGACCAATTGGTAGACCACCTAAAAGATGGAGAGAGTCCTGGATTTCAACATCAAATGAGATGAATGATTGAGTTGGAAAAAACAGGCTGTAAGCCTATAACAAGAGGAAGAAGAAGAAGAAGAAGAAGTATTTTCATTGAAAAACTTGGCAGCGTGGATTTAGACTGCATGCATTTCTGCTTGGAGGAAGGTGAGGGTATCTCAGGGATTTGACAAGCCCAAAATTTGGGCCATGTTGCTCTTACTCCAACCCCTTCTTTCAAAATTCTTGCATAATTTAGAAGTCTATCTTACCTATTATTGCTCCATTATGAAATACAGTTTTTTAAGCAACACAGCATACTAGTCGGAAAACTGTAAATTGTTCTATATGTCTCGCGTCTGATATTATTTCTATCAGTTTTTTACTAACTTGCTGTATTTAGAGTTTAGGGAGGCATGAAATTTACAATATTTTTGAAAAGTAATATGGTACTTCAGTTAATAAATAAAAGTAATGGAAAAATTATATAAGAATATTGATTTTGTTCTTTTCTTAGAGGTCAAAAATAAAACATATGCACTGTGACTATTGACATTTTCTACAAGAAATAATATAAATCTCACATTAAATAAATTAAGGTTAGAAATGTGTTACTTTACAAAATCGATTTAAAAAAACGAACATGTTTTAGACTGTAACAAATTTTGCAACATGGCTTGTTATACCAAAGCGTATCTAGTTAAAACTTAATAATAACTATTATCTAGCTCCCGTTTGATGTTTTCTCTAAAAGGTCATCAGATTAATAGGAGTAGTAGGATAGAATTCAGGTTAGAACTAATTGGTCGCAAAAAATTAAAACAATATTAATAACAAAAACAGTGCCGGCTTGATCAGAGTAAATTAAATATGGAAGATTACTAATAAATGATGCTGTTTTGTGATAATAGTAAAACTAAACTTTAAAATACATCTAAGAAGAAAATAAAAAAAAAACTAATAAATATGATAATATAATATTAAAGCAGAACTGAACCAACTCCGGTCAAAAAACAATGAGGAAATAGATTACATTTTATTGAATAAGAAAATAATCATGGTAGATGTATTAGTCATTAACCATTTTAGCACTGGGAGTGCCCACAGATTAGTTTTCGAAACTTATACTAAATTTTAAACGTAAAGTAATAATTCAGAACTTCTAGTAGCAAATGTTTCAAGATTGAACCACACCATACAACAATATTATGGAAAATTAAAGAAAAGGTGGGAGTAAAAATATTCTAGAAGCTGTGTTGTCCGACGAATTGGCTACAAAAATTTGTTTTATTTATCAAACTGTCGAATAGAATAAGAAAAATTCAATGTATACATCAAACAATCTAAAAACAATAAACTAGATGCAGAAATGATAAAATTAAACAGACGAAAGGTACCTCAAGAAAAGAACGTTTGTAAGATAGTATATATATATATATATATATATATATATATATATATATATATATATATATATATGTATATATATATATATATATATATATATATATATATATTGACCTTCAGGATTTCTAAATTGTAAAAGCCACTTTAATGATGCATGGTCTGTTCGGAGGAGAAATTTTTGGCCATATAGATATTTGTGAAAGTTTTCCAATGTCTTTATAATGGCGAGTAGTTCTTTTCTTGTTACACAATAATTTCGCTCAGCTTTGCAGAGTACTTTGCTAAAATAAGCAATCTCTTTTTCTTGGCCATTTTGTATCTGGGACAAAATTCCTCCTATAGAGGAGTTACTAGCGTCCGTATCCACAACAAACATCTAATCAGGCTCAGGATATGACAGTATTGGAGGATTACAAAGTGCCTTCTTTAATTCATTAAAAGAGTTTCCGCAGTCTGCGGACCATTCATAGTTGTTGCTATTTTCAGTCAGTCAATGCAAAGGTCTTGCAATATCGGCGAATTCTTTTATGAATCTTTTATAATAAGTACAGAGACCTAGAAAACTTCTCAGTTCATGCTTATTTTTCATTATTGGCCAATCTTGAATGGCTTCTGTCTTCTCTGGATCGGTTCGTACACCAGCTTCTGTGATTATATGTCCTAGGTATTTCACTTCTTTCTGGAAAAGTTGACATTTCTTCGGACTGAGTCTTAATTGTGCACTTCTCAGTTTTTGAAATACATCTTTAACATTTTTCAGATGATCGTCAAATATTTTTCCCAGAATTATGATGTCATCTAGGTAGACTAGACATGTTGTCCACGTTAGTCCATGTAAGATTCGTTCCACTAAACATTCAAGAGTGACTGGGGCATTGCATAAACCAAATAGCATAACATTAAATTGCCATAGCCCCATTCCAGTAGAAAAGGCGGACTTTTCTTTATCCTCTGGATGAAGCTGTACCTGCCAATAGCCACTTTTTAAGTCCAATGTGGAAAACCATTTTGATCCAATTAAAGTATCTAGAGTATCATCAATACGAGGCAAAGGAAAACTGTCTTCCTTTATGACGTCATTAAGCCGTCTAAAGTCAACACAGAATCTAGTTGAGCCATCTTTCTTCTTAACTAGTACAACTTGGGATGTCCAGGGACTTTGGGAAGATTCTATAATGTCTTGATCCTGCATGTCTTTAAGCATCTTCTCAACCTCATCACGTTTTGCTAATGGTATTCTCCTTGGATCTTTTTTAATTGGAGTTGCTTCACCAGTATTTATTCTATTCTCGACTACATTGGTCCTTCCTAGGTCGCTATCTGATAAAGAGAAAATATCCTGATTTCTTCTTAAAAGATCTTCTAGTCTAGCCACCTGAACTTGATTTAGTAAAGGTGTTGACGTACTAACCAGGTCTTGAAGTACATTAGGTAGACTAGCAGGTAATTTTTCAGGTTGCAACGGGATACCGGTAACTATCACGTCGACAGGTTGACAGGTAGCAATTTTGTCACCTTTTCTCATCTGTTGAGGATAATCCTTCAAGTTTAGCATCTTGACAAATATATGGCTCCTTTTATTCTGGACCAGTGTTCGAGCAGGAAGAATCCCTTTTGCATACAACGAGCAATCTTGACTTGGTTCAACTAAAACTATTTCATCTTCTTCGGAATTATCAACCTTTACTTTTACTATACATTCTGAACTTGAGGGTAACATCACATCTTCAAGAAGTACAACTTCCCGAATCGACACGTTACTATTTTTCGGTATATTCATAAGAATTTCTTCATTTCTAGTTCGCAGTACTCGTTGAGGAAGATCAAGGACAAGCTTCTGGTGCTCCATGACATCTAGACCGACTATTACTTCATCCAAAATGTCAGCAACAATGACCATATGTTTGAAAGTGGTACTTCCCAGGGTTATTTTGACTTCATGTATCCCTTTTACAGGTATTACTTCCCCATTGGTGGTTTGCAGGACATAATGCTTCTCCGGAAGACCAATTTTACATTGAGCCACGATGTTCGGCTTTACAATGGTGTGAGTAGAACCAGTATCTAATATCATTTCACCTACCCGACCGCACACCTTTCCAGGTACTACCAAACTGGAACCATTGTTTTGCAGCCGGGATACCTTAATTGTTATTGTTGGTGGGGCTTGGTAGCACCTAACCAGCTTTCGCCCCTTTAAGCTGGCTACTGGGAGTTTTCCTGCTTCTGATCACTGTTAGGACCAGTACTGCCAGTACAGCAGCTTTGTACATGCCCCTCTTGGCCACATTTCCAACAACGTATTCTTTTGTTGCCTTGGAAGGTTGTGTTTTTGTTGTCATGTGCCTTTTGTCTATTTAGAAATTCCTGCATCTCCCTCATTAACTTCATGAAGAATTCCTCATTGGTATTGCGGTCATCCCGGGAAACACTGACTCTTCTTATGACTCTTCCTTGATTTCTTGAGGTCTGTTTGGCTGTTTCAAACTGAAGGGCATAAGCAAGAGCCTCAGAAATTCTCTTCAGTCTGGCCATTCTTATTGTCTGACTTGTTTCTGGGTCGCGTAAACCTTCAATAAAACTATTCACTGCTAACTCTTGCTTTATTTCTTCTGGGTATGTTGGGCAGGTTAAATTTATTAACCTCATTATATCCGCCTCATATTCTTGAAGACTTTCGTTGTATTTTTGTCTTCTTCCTTGGAGTTGGGCTTTATAAACTTCTTGGAGGTGAGCTTCCCCATAGCGCATCTCCAGAAAAGGAACAATGAACTCGTAATCATTCTGTTTTTCTTCAGGAATGTTACGTAGGGCCTCCATAGCTTCGCCTCGTAGTGCTAGAACAAGAGCAAGTGCCTTTTCCGGTGAACTTCAGTTATTGCCGGTGGCGGCGGCTTCGAACTGACGGACATAGGTAAGCCAAGGTACATTGCCGTCAAAGGTAGGTGGCTTCATCACACTAGTTGCAGGAACACCATCTACCTTTATCATACCTGTACTGGCTACCTTCTCTATTTGCAAATGTAACTTTTGCACCTGTTTCTGGATTCCTGTCACTTCATGTTGTATTTCAACATGTACGTCTTCTCTAATTTCGCTAATTTTCTGTTGCATTTCTTGTTCTATGCGCTTCATATCTTCTTGATTGTTTGTGATGTCTTCTTTCAGTTGCTGTTTCATATCCTCCAGACTTGTTTTTAGTTCCTGTTTTATACTTTCTTGATTTCTCTTAATGTCTTCTTGGCATGTTTTTAGTGTCATCAATTCTTATTTCATATCATCTTGGCTTTTCTTTAATTCTAGTTTCATGTCATCTTGGCTTGTCTTTAGTGTCATCAGTTCTTGCTTCATATCGTCTTGATTTTTCGTCATATCTTCTTTCAATTCTTGTTTCATCTATTCTTGGCTTTTCTTCATATCTTCTTGGCTTTTCTTCATATCTTCTTGGCTTTTCTTCATATCTTCTTGGCTTGTTTTCATGTCTTGTATCATCATCAGTATCTGGTTTAAACTACCTTGAAGTTGTTCTTCCATCTTTGCTTTCTGGCTTCTAGTTTCCACTGGCATACAATTTCAATTTACTTTTTCCTTCTTTTTCTAATTTTCTAACCTAAACTGGCCTCCTCTGGATTTGATCCACTTCCGACACCAATTTGTTCCGGACGGCCGGTATTCAAACAAACTACATACACTGTATTTTTTTAATCACTTTTTATTGTCAACCTTACTTTTGACACTTGTCAAATTAATTGAACTTGCGTCGACAAACTCTCAGAATATACTGACTGAGAAAGTCGGTCTGGACCCTTTATATACCCTTTTGGTCCATACCGGAAGATTCCCTAATTCTCTAGAAGGATTCCGATACTACATGGGGTAATCAAAATAAGAAAAAGGAATAATCCGGCGATTTCTAGACCTTCCATCACAGGCGTTCCATGATAAAAATAAGGAAATCGAATTCTCTAAAAAGTTCCAGACCTTCTTTCATAGTCGTCTCCTGAGTAAATTAATAAAAGGTAAAATTACTTAAATAAATTATAAACTTGTAGAAAATATACTTAAAACCCTACAAACTACGAACTCAAACTAATACTATGAAATATAAAATGCTACAAAGTTCGTTAGAGTAGAAAATATACCTAAAACCCTACAAACTACGAATACAAACTAATACTATGAAATATAAAACGCTACAAGGTTCGTTACATTAGAAAATATAACTAAAACCCTACAAACTACGAACACAAACTAATACTAGGAAATGTACAACGCTATAAAGTTTGTAACAATATACTAGGATATTTTAGTATTAGGTCAAATAGCTTAACCGAAAAACTCAAACAAATATTTTGATATCTGTTGTCAAATAACTAACACATTTAAGTTCTTCAACTTCTTAGTACCTAAAACAAATACTTTATTATTTTTATCCCATCAATGACCTTACGTACTTGAAAAGTACGGTTGTGTAAATGTCCTTATAAACCTTTACATCAGCAATAATTAAATTAATTTATCATTTAAGTACTTGCATATAAAAAATCGTGGGAATTGAATAAATAACATCTGTGCAACAAATCATTCTTAGTTTATAAGCAATCTAGATAAAAGAAAAATGATATAATATCGAAAGTGTGAATGCTTAAACCAAACCATGTCTTTAATTAAAGCGGTATCAAATGTATCTGTGAAGTGGCGCAATGCACATTATATGAGGGAGTTAACGTAAGTATATGATTACTGATAAATATCTACGGTATATACTGTATGGTTATTACGTACAGTTTCTTTTAAAGAAAATATTACCGACACTATAATTGGAAAACGCAATCGTAGAATTATTTTGTTCAGAGGAACCGCATATTTTTGAGGCGCCTTTTGATTACAGGGATACGAGTATATTTTAAATATGTTTTACCAAATATAGGATTATTGTGACTATGATGCGAAAATTTGACATATTTTTTACTGTTACTGAAACATTAGAAATATTTATTTCTCCAGAACCATAAATCTTTATAAGGTATCGAAGCATGGAAGAGCTGTTACGAAAAGTATGAAAAATCATGGTTTGGATCTTTGAAATTAAAATGATGGCCTGGGTTAATTGTGCGGTATAATGGGGCATGATCTTTCTAGAGTGAGTTTTATTGTACAGAGTAGACAAATTTCGATGTTTTTAAAGGCTAATTTAAAAACCGCAACCTGTACAAAAAAAGCTGACCCCTATTCTCGAGCTCTTTTTTGGAGAAACATATGATGCGAAAAGAGATCATGGTTATGTTAATTCGATTACGATCTATAGGGCGATTTTCAATTTTCACCAAAATCTAATATGGTGTATAGTTTAGTTATTACTTAAAATATCAAAAAACGAAAAAACTTGCTATGGACACTTTTTTACGCAGAATACATTGGCGTTCCGATTTTTTAAAATTTCCGATTACCAGATAAGATATTATTTTTTTAATGGAATACTCTATATATTTTTAGCTTAATAGTTTGCATTTATTTTTTCCTTTAAAATGATATATCATAGTTGATATTTCTTATTATCACAAGTCCTCAACTTTTACAAAATTTTGCTTGAAATTTATTAAATTGAATAGGTAGGCATATGTCACCTAAATCCCAGCTTTTCCATTTGACGTTTAAGAGCTTTCTATTAATTTTAGTCGTCAAAATTACGCTGTATTTGAATCTTAAAGAGTGAAACATGTCCTTCAAAATTTATGAAAAACATGATATGTTAGAATATGTTATTCAAAGCAGTAACAAATCTAATATTGCTTCAGAAACATATTTCTATCGTTACCCAGAAAGGAGACAACCTCACGAGTCTATTTTTTTAAGATTACAAGAAAATCTTATCAAATATGGGATGTTTACCAGACCAAGACCAAAAAATTACAACATTCAAGATGCTGATGAATCGGCTATAAATTTAATTGGAGTGGAAGTTGCAAATTCTTCAATTTCATGCCGTAAAATTGATGCTGATTCTGGAGTTTCAAGGCGCCGTGCACTAAATATTTTAAATACATATAAATTTCGACTTTATGCAATAAGGAAAATACAATATTTGCAACCACCTGATTATTAGCGCCACTACACTTTGGTTTATGGTATCGTCAAAAAGATCTGCAAGATCCATTATTCTTTAGGAGGATAATTTGGACAGAAATGGAATTTTAAACAGGCCTAACGAACATTACTGGTCTGATATCAACCCTCACCGTACCGTAGACGTCCGATCCCAAGAACGGTTTGATTTTAGAATTTGGTGCGCTTTACTTTGAAATCGTATTTTAACTTATAACAATTATCAAGAAAATCTTAATGGTTGACGGTACTACGAAATGTTAAATCGTCATCTAATTGAAGAATTTTTGGACTATTTTCCTTTACATGAAGCAATAGCTCTCTTGTTTCAGCAAGATTGTGCTCCCCCTCATAACGTCAGGTGCCGTTTCAGTATTATTAAATATTAATTTTGGAAATAATTGGATAGGCAGTAATGAACCAGTGAGGTGGTCGCTACGATCACCAGATCTGACGCCTCGGGATTTTTTCCTTTGGGGACATATTAAAGACAAAGTGTATAAGAAAACCCATAACAACATCAATGATCTTAGCGAAAATTTTATAGACTGACCAAATTTAATATCAAATATTCATATTCGTAATGCAATTCGGAATGTTATAAAAAATGTATTCAAAATAACGAACACCAGTTTGAACATTTGATTTAATTGGAATTTTATTGATATTACTAATATAATGGTTTTTTAATTTATTATACTTAAGACACATGTAAATATCAAAATTTCTGTTTGCTTCTGACCTGATGAATGTTCCATCATTAAAAAAATTATAAAAAGACACAAGTTAATGAAAAGCCCTTAAACCTTAAGGGAAAAAACTTTGATTTAGATGACATACGCCTACCAAGATAAAATAATTTCTTATTCAATTTATTAAATTTAAAGCAAAATTTTGTAAAGGTTGAGGACTTACGATAATAAGAAATATCAACAAGTGTTTCATTTCAAAAGAAAAAAAAATGAAAATTATTAAGCTAAAAATATACAACTTTAAGTCGTATCTCATTTTTGGTAATTGGAAATTAAAAAAAGAGCGCCAATGTATTCTACGCAAAAAAGTGTTCATAGAAAGTTTTTTCCGTCTTTTGACATCTTAAGTAATAACCATAGCCCTATAGATCGTAAATAAATCAAGGTCGTTATGATTGTTTTCGCATTCATATGTTTCTCCAAAAAAGGGCTCTAGAATGGGTAATCAGATTTTTGTACAGGTTGCGATTTTTAAATTAGCCTCTAAAAACATCGAAATTTTCCCACACTGTACAAAAGGAAAAGTTTAGGCATCATTGCGTATTCGATAGGGAGAGGGTTGAATTTTGTCCACAAACCCAGCTTTTTCAAAAGAAATTCGTTTCCATAAAAGAAATTCGTTTCTACAAAAGAAATTCAAAAAAACGACAATTCCAGAACTTTCATCGCTTTTAGGACGGTTGAACAGCCAAGAAGACATTATAACAACGACGATCTTTTTAGAGGGCTGCGTGGCTGAAAGTGATACGTGTTTTACTAACCCTTAAAGTACTTCCGAGGCCCCTGGATGAACTAGTAGCTCTTACCCTGGTAATTGCCAAAGGCTGGGGAGCCTGAAGACATTAATAATCATTCAATTTTTTGTTTTTTGCGTAAACTCGGTTTAAATACGGTGTATTGGGACTCTTCTGGATAATAACTAACAGTGTTCCCTAGAACACTGTATTTTACCTATAAGATAGGTTTCGATTCCCAGAGTCCGGTACACTACAGTTCGGAATCGGGCGTTATTCGTGATTCCATATCTGAATTGAGGTTGCAATCACGGACCACCGATGTAAAATCGCGCATCCACATCATAACTTTGGGCTTTTTCCCTTTTAGCCATCACCATCTTTTTCAGATAACATTTTTTTTTGAAGATTCGTTTAACTGGACTTTTAATTAAATAATTTTTCGTCATAAAAATTTTTATTTCGACATTTACCCATACATTTTTTCAGCATACTAAAGCGACTAAAAAACTAAAACGTATTTTGCGACATTGAATTTATTTTTAATTTTAAATTTAAAAAGGCTTTTTCGCTAATTTCGGGAATTAGAACAAAGGAAAGAAATTTTTTCGGATAATCCAGCGGCCGAACTTTTTTTCAAATCTTCGAGTTTCATCGGCATAATTTGGTTAAATAAAAGTTTTTGCGTTTTTTCGGAAATAGCCTGAAAGACAATTTTCCCTTTTTCTTGCATTTTTCCAAATCAAGACTTAGAGTTTTTGTCCCAAAAATCTTTTTCTGAAAATTATCCAAAGAAAATAATTTTTTAGAATTTTTCTACATCTTGAATATTCATTCATCATCCACACATAACCCCATTTCACATTAGCTCTCTCCTCAGAGTGCCTTTAATCATCATTAAGAAATATTTCAAAGTTTCTCCAATTCCGCTTGTTTAAATAAACATTTCCATTATTAAATAAGTACAATCCATCATGTCAACCCAAAACATTTCACTCTCTCAATTCTCAAAGAAGAAAGGTGAGGCGGCTTGGGTTTCCGCCAGGTAGGGTGGTTACGGTGGGTCCTCTCCGGCACCGCCTGCGCGGTGCCCTGCCTTTCTTTCTCAACTCAATGTACAATTGAATCAACTACATAGAACTCGCTCACTGCCCATGATTAAACCCGAAGGTTTAATTTATCAAAGATCAACAACAAGTTGTCTTAACCCTGATCTTGAAGACCTCATGGACAATTTCGACACCCTCTCCGAGGTATCAACGAATGACGCGAACTCTGAACAATTGCGCTCACAGGCGTCACGCCAATTTTTCACCACGGTCGATCAAATTTCTGATACACCCAAAGCGTATAACGAAGGTTTTGTTCGATATACTGAACAAAAGAGAATCATTCATCAAATCAAGAAATGTTGTACAAGTACAGTGTACATCCCTGACACTGGATTAGATAATCCCAATTCACATCATCAACCAATTATATGATATGACAACCCTGATTCGGGAGACTTTAAAAAATTTTCAACTCAAAAACCCTCAATAATACGATACGATCGCTCCCACCCCCCTCTCTTAGATCCGTCCCTATATATAACTACGAAAAAATAAATTATTTATTCTACATGAAAGTTTTCAAAATCAAATAAATTATATCAGGTTTTTAACCTCGACTTAACATGTCCTTCAAGGCTTATTTAACACAACACGCAGACTCCCAATAGATAATCTTATGATTTACACATTAAACATTAATTTTTTGCATTAGTTACATAAATATTTATTAATTTCTTCCTCCTCTATTTAAGGTAATTCTATAAGAAATGTTAATTTTGACAGAATTTGACAAATGATCTCTAAAGAAAGGCTTATTTATCTGATCCCTTTTCTTACCGCAAATGTTACATTAAAAGTTTAACAATTTAATTCATTATGTATACATATATGTATAAATATGCAACGTCGATTAAAATCCTTTAACGCGCTTAAGAATTTGCAACATTTAACACGTCATAAAAAACACATTTCTGGATGAATATTACCATAATTTATTTCAAAATCATGCAATAAAATATAACATAAATATTCATCCTAATGCTAATTTATTCCGTTTGTCTTTACATAGGCTAACTTGTTACAAATTATTTTAGGGTTATTAAATAGATGTAATACTCTAGACGCTATTAATAATGAATGATACTTAGGCAAGTAATAAATATTAAATTCCTTTAGTGTTTCTTTTTTTTTCAATGTTGATCCTCATGTACTTAACAACATTTACAAGCAATTAGAGTTATATCAACCAGTTATCGTAAATATCATTAAATGGTCGTAATAAGTGGTTTGTCATATAATATATTCATTAATTTACGACTCAAAATTCTATTTAGCAAGGTCGGAGAGGTTGTCGATATTACAGATGTGAGTAGTACACTGAAGTTTTCTATTCTTCAGCGCTCAATATTTAAATATTTTACTTTCTTTATTCATTTTTCATTTTATCCGCTGCTAAAACATTTTTTAAATTTTTGTCACAAAAGCACCTCTTGGTTACAGAATTTCGTAAAGATTCGTAAGGGTGTGAAATGCGAATTGGAGTATAAGTAATGTAACATGTTTTATTAAAGTTGTATAATATGAAAATTTCTACAAACTAATAATATTTTCAATTATATATGGTATTCAATGACATCGTGGCGATAAAAAATATAACTTTTCAGCATATCTGGTAATGAATTTTATTGCGAAGTTGCCACCTTTTTCAAAAATTTCACCAAATATTGAAAAAATATGGTTTTCTATATTCTACTATATCCTTGAATCTACAGCAATTATATTACACAAAATTGACACTAAGAAACAGAAATGTACTATTAAATATTTAATGTAGCCCCTAAACAATTATCTCGTACAAGATGTTTGCCAAAATTTTGCCCATTTGATGAAAAGTAAATTATTTTTTGTGTATTTAACCACTTTATCATGAATAGTTATTGTATGGTTAACATAATTTTTGTTTTGGAAGCAGAATGCGGAATCTAATGCAATTCTGTTTTTATTAACCCACTTCTAAAAGAAGGAGGTTCTCAATTTGCCGAGTATGTACGTACGGAACGGCGGCACCGATTTGAATGAAATTCTTACGTTATGTTCAGGAAGTTGCTGCGGTGGTCCCATATTTTTTTGAACGAAATTGGTGCAGTAATATCCAAGATGGTGCTGACAATATGGCGGCTAAAAAAATCAATTTTGTTTGATTTTCTCCAAAATTCGTACGAGAGAAGTTTTGGGGTCGTACACAACAATCTTCAAATTATTTTTAAAAAATTCAATATGGTGGATCCAATATGGCGGACGAAAAAATATATTTTGTCCGATTTTTTTCAAAATTGGTACGGGGAAGTTTTCGGGGTCGCACATAACGAATTTGAAATTATTTTTAAAAAATTTAATATAGCGGATCCAAGATGGCGGATTAAAGATTCTACATCTCCCGATTTTGTCTAAAATCAGTATTGGGGTAGTGTTAATTATGAATTTAAAATATTTCTTGATAAACCTCAATCTGGCAGATTCAATATGGTGTCGTAGAAATTTTACATTTTTCGATTTGGGGACCAAACTGACATAGAGGGTCCTTGAGGGTGTAAATTATGAATTTAAAAGTATTTTTTCAGGATTCAATATAGCATATCCAAGATAGTCGACTACATTTTTAGATTTTGTTCAAAGATGAGAGTGAATCGTTCTTGACGATGTAAATAGCGAATATAAGTCTAGAAATTTTAAATTTCGGGATTACATCCAGAAATGGTATTAGGGGGCTTTGAAGGGTTTAGATTTAGATAAGATTAAGACTTAAAATAATTATAGCCGGTGCAATATGGTGGGTTGAAAATTTTACCTTATTCGCATTTTTTCAGATTTGGTATTAGAGGGTTTTCGGGGTCGTGTATTAGGAATATAAAGTTAATTTTTTACAACTATTAGTTTGATGAGATACAATATGAAGGACAGAAAATTTTACAAATTCCGATTTTGTCTAAAATTGATATTGTGGGGTTCTTGAGGAGTATACAAACTCAATATGCAGTATAAAATATATCGAGCTAAGAAATTTACCCAGGTTCTTTAAATATCGATGTTCGGGGCCTATATTACCAATCTAAAATTAATTTGGAATTTAAGATAGGATAGACTAAGTATTTGTTTGACACAATTTTACTGGTATTTGGAAAACTCTAAGAACCAAAGAATTTTTAGTGATTCATTTTAGGGTGATTTACAACTTTGGATAAAATGGGTACTTTCTTGCCACCTTGGAGTCATTGCGAGGTACACTAATCTCGATTAGTACTTAATTCAAATAATTTTTAGATATCGTAATAAATTCTAAAACTAAAAATATAAAAATAAAATTTTGATAAAAAATTTGAACCGACTTCTAAAAGTGCGCTAAAAAGTGAAAAATAACTATAATTTTTTATATGAAATAGAACTTTCGTCGGCGCCAAATTATTTGTAAATAAAATAAATAACTACTAATATGTACAAATTATGGTAAGAAAACAATTATAAATAAAGTATTTTTAATCTGTTTATGCAAATCACATTTTGTCAGGTATTAGTTTGGCGCCGACTTCAAAAAGTTCAATTTCATATAAAAATTTATAGTTATTTTTTACTTTTTAGTGCACTTTTAAAAGTTGGTTCAATTTTTTATAAAATTTTTATTTCAGTATTAGAATCAAATCGATTATTTCATTTTAAAACTTAAATATTACATAAAAAGTTTTTAACAATACTCTTTACTAGTGACAGATAAACGATAAATATTACTTTGATATTATTACTCATGTCTAAATAGATATCGACAGGTTATTTTTGTATTCAATTAAAAACTAAAAAATATGCCGGAAAAACTAGCGCTGATAGATAGAGAAAAAATTTAAGGAAACTAATAGAGAAACAATAACTGTACATGATGAAGTAGTTGTATACAAGATGCTCCATTTCAAAAATCAAAGAAATATAAATTTGCCAAATTTTGTCAAACACCCTGTTTGAGATAATTGCGTAGGCGCTATATTAGACCTTTAGTAGCATTTATTTTTCTCCAGATATAGTAAATTATAGAAGACGTCGTTTTTTTTTTATTTGGTAAATTTTTAGAAAAAGTTAACAACTTGGCATAAAATTCAAAACCAGATATGCTATCGTATAGATAGTTGCAAAGCAGTAGATATCGATTGGACTTCCATTGTCTTTATTTTTTTGTTAAATATCATAACGTTTCGGCTAGAAACTGTTTTCAAGTGAAACTAAATAAATTCCTAAGCTACATAACTATTTATACCAAAAGTAAATGCAGTGGGGTGTGACTGAGATGGGTGCAGTCATGCGTGTTACGCCAAAGTCCCATTTATGCTGCATGTACCTTTAATTTAAAAGTTATTAAGAAGTGCTTTCTACACTTCTCTTATATCTAAAGATGGTTTACTAAAGCAACTCGGGTTCAAATGTGTAACCGTGGCTTTTTTGAATTTTCGTTTTCTCCAGCGATGTTCTCGGTGTAGAATTTTAGCTTCAGACCATTTTATGTGGTGTTCATGAGTCTAGGGGTGTTTAGCTGCACCAGATTTTTCTGTTCCTCCTTGAGATGTGTATTTTTGGTGTTTTTTGTACCTGATGTCAAGGGGTCTCTTTGTTTTACCAACGTAGGAGTTGCCACATTCACGTGGTATTTGATATACACAGTTCCTGATGCTCTTTTGAGCTGTTGACTCCGATGATCCGGCTTTTCAAAGACCTATTGGAACTGAAAACAATGTGATTTTTTATCGTTTTCCTATTCTTCTAACTTTTCCCGAAATGCCATTGCGGATGTTCAATATTGGTTTTCGTTCATCGTTCGTTGTTGATCTTGCCCTGTCTATGCGTTATTCCAGAATTTTATCCACTAAATGAACTCGATATCCGTTGGCTGTTTGGTAATTTTTAATGTGATCTATCTTTTTTATCAAGTTCCCTTTTGAGTTGCAGAGAGTTAATTTCTTGTTTGGCGTTATTGGCGTGATTGGACGAATAGTTTAGGTAATATTCTGCTTGTGTGGATTTTCTGTAAGTTAAGATTCTTCTGCCATTTCCATCAGTCAAAACATGTAAGAAATATAATTTATTTTGTACTTCTTTTTTCATAATAAGTTTAATCGTTGGGATAATATTCTTGGGATGAGAAAGATAGTTTTTAAGTTTTTCGTTTCCATTCAAGAAAATATATGTATCGTCTACGTATCTAAGTCATAACCGTGGTTCTTCAATTGCGGATTTAATTGCAAAAGTCTCGAACCATTCCATGAAAATATTTGCGACGACCGGTGGGGATTCCATCGGTAGTTCATCTTGAATGTAGAATTTTTCGTTTTCCTGGAAAATTAGTTGACAACTTTTAAGCAAGTCGATGACGGCCTTCGGTGGTAAAGATATTTTTCTGCTAAGATCTGGTCTTCTTTAGGCTTGTTTCTTATGATTTTTAGTGACTTCTTAACTGGAACCTAGGTGTGTAGGTTTTCCACGTCAAAGCTAATAAAATGGTAGTCCGATTGTACTTCTATTTCACGTATAATTTTTATGAAATGTTGCAAGTTCTTGACTCAGAACGATGTAGTTTCTTGTAATGGTCTCAGGATTTAAAGAGGGATTTTGGCAAGCTCAGAAGCTGAAGAGTTCCTGGAATTTGTGGTAGGTCGTAAAGGCATGTCTTCTTTCTGTATCTTTGGGAGTTCATAAAGATGTGGAGTTCTGCTATGGTGTGGCGTCGAGTTAGTCCGGGTCCTCTCAGGAATGTGCCGTTCATGTCTCTTAAAAACGCGATAAATTCTTTCTTTAATTGTAGATGTGGGATCTTAAGCAATACTTGTATAATTTGTTTTCGTTAAAATTTCGTCAATTTATTGATTGTATGTCTCAGCCTTCATTACGACTGTGGCATTCCCTTTATTCGCTGGTAGAATTTTGATAATGGATTCCTTTTGTAGGTTATTTAGGGCAGTTTTCTCGTCTTTGCTGATGTTTGGTTTTGTTTTTCCAGATTTTTGTAGAGTTTCTCTTACTTTCCACCTGAATTCATCTGCAAAAGGATCTCCGATGTTTGCTAAATCTACGGCGCTGATTCTATCGAAAATGGGAACCTCTTTTGGAACGAATACCCGTGGTAAGTAGTGATTTTTCCCCTTAAATCAATTCCTTTTGCAGGTAATGAACAATTGACCTTTGGCTTTGAGGTGGCTGTTGTCGTTCTTGTCTGCTCTGGTATTTGGAGTGTTTCTTTTTGCGTTCTTGTTTTGTTCTCACTTTGCCACAAGTAGCGTCAATTTTTCTTAAGATGGAGGCATAGACTTCTTTTAATGTATATTATTTAATTTCTTCGAACCGTTGACCAATGTCCTTTAGTAGTGATGCCTTTTTGAAACGATGATAATTTATCTGTGAAAGTATTAACGCCTTACTAGAATTTTCCAATATCCTGTTACTCCGTTGTCCTGGAAGTGAATATTTGATACGGAAACCATTTAGTATTATTCCTTGTTCCCGTGCTTGTCGTAGAAACTGCTTAGTTCTTGGGAGAATCTAAATATACAAAGATATACAAAGTATACCATTAAAAAAAAATTTTTTTGAACGCCACGCTATCTTGAAACACTATGTAAAATTGAAAATATTTTTAGATTATAGAAATTTTCGTATTATACAACTTTTTTTAAAACATTTTTTTAAATTGTTGAAAAATAAGGGATACTATAAATTTTTGCTCCAACCTGTATATAGTGCTCTGGCAATTTTGCTTACAAGCAAGTTTATGGTACTTAGAATGAAACAAAATTGTTTTTCATTATTTACTTCTATATAAATCTAGACCACAGTACACCTAAAGTAATCAATTATCCTGGAAAGTCTAATCCAAGTGCTAAAGCAACAGTTCCAGTTACTGGTTTAAACTTTTTTTATATATGTTCGTATTTCAAAATTAGTTTTTATAATTTTGGATCGCTGCAAAAAGATGGCAAAAGGTATTAAATAAAATGGAAAATTTTAATTGAATAAAGTTTCTTTGTATAAAAAAAATTACCATATTTCATCCTACAAAATGGAAATAACTTTTTTTCCGACCTGATATTTCCTATGAAACTACGGTAATTTTTTAATTATACCACATAATACTAAAAATGACCAGACAAAATATCCAAATATGATGTAGATTTGGATATGAATTTTGAAAATGTACATCCTTTATCAACTTAACTTTCTAGAATTTTTCTTATTCTTCTTTTTTTTATTTTGAAAGAGAAATACGTACTAATCTGTCGTTGCTTGACATGGTCATATCAATATGTTCACCCCTGTCTCCCCCATCTATGGCGTAGCCACGTATTCATTTTGTTTGTGGGAACTTCTCGCGCCTTTATTCCGAAAGTAAAAACAAAACATACTCAATATTTATAAATATGGACTTTCATTATTTCTTTGTACATGTATTTGTTATTCCCCACCATGCTAATGGTGTTATTTTCCAGTTTGTTCAAAAATCGATGAAGCAAAGTTCTCGTAAGTGAGTTTGATGGTAAAAATAATCATATGCATCACCCATAAAAGTACAATAGGGTGTTCTTCCTATTACCCGTTTCTCTTTCGTCCTTTCTACAATACATTCTTTTATATACCTATAGACACAACGCAAATATAACCTTTCAATCTTACGATTAACCACATTTTAGTCCAAATATTTTTATCAATCATTAACATTATCTTAGTCTGAAAATTATAGATATTTCATCTTTAAAAAGCTTTAAGGCGTGTGTATACCTCGACATCTATGGATAGCTAGATAGATAGATAAATTTATTTCATTACATGTTGTACAGAAAAATACAATTGCAATATGTCACAAAACAAAAAAATAAGGTTAAAACTATTTGTAAATTACATTAAAAAAAGTCCTAACAATATGCTCTAGAAGAAGTCTCCATGTACCCATCCACCGAATAGAATGCATGTTCTAATAAAAATTCCTTTAATTTAATTTTAAATCTCATCAAATCTAAATCTTTAAATGGGCAGCAACGGGTTGTACAATGACACATTCAATGTATTTTTCTTAGATCTCTCCAATCTATACCTCGAAGGCCTAATTAAATTAGCTGTTCTAGTGCTATAAGAGTGAAAGTGGGAATTTTGGTGGAATTTTTCACGGTTTTTATGAATCTTCAGTAGTTGGTATAAGATAAATAAACTAGGCAACGTTAGTACTCGCAATTTTATAAAGTGTGGCCTACAGTGGTCCCTATAGCCAATACTAGAGACAAGTCGAATAGCCTTTTTCTCCATTCTAAAGATCTGAATGGCGCCAGCACAGCAACTCCAAGAGTGAACACCGTACGAAATATCAGAATGCAACAAGGAATAATAGAGAAAAGGGTGTCACAGTGAAGAGACCCACGATGTTGCCTGAGAACAAAAATAGAGGATGCCAACTTATTCCTCAACAATGCAATGTGAGAATTCTAGTGTCACCGAAGAATCATCAACCACTCCGCGTCCATTCATGAAAAACAAATTTCGTGTTTTTTCTTCATTCAACTTAAGGGAATTATTAGCAATCCAACATCTCGCACCCCCTCCCATAACAGACATTTCTTTCATTAAACATTCTGGGTCTCTACTTTTACAAATTAGTGCCGTGTCGTCAGCGTAACAGATACACAGACTCGGTGACAAATGCCTAAAGAGATTATATATATATATATATATATATATATATATATATATACATATATATATATATATATATATACATATATATATATATATATATATATATATATATATATATATATATATATATATATATATATATATATATATTTATATGATACAAAACCCTGCGGCATTCTACATCGTACCGCCATAGGCTCAGAAAGCTCTCCACCATATGCGACTGCCTGCCTTCTATTTGACAGGAAAGATGAAAGCAAATCGAGGAGAATGCCTCTTATACTGTATCTATGAAGCTTTCTAATCAAAAGTTCATGAAAAACAAAATCAAAGACACGACTGAGGTCACACAGTGAGAGCCCCACGCTATCTATAAGAGGGCTAGATTATATTATGTTTAAAAGATGCCTACCAGCCATTTTCAAGTTAGGCTAGCTAGTTCAAACTCGTACTGAAGGCGTATCATATATTCACCTGCCGCCTTTCCCAGTACCGTATCCCAAGGGCTAACAATCGTTCTGTATGTTGCCAGTCCTATTACTTAATTTACACATGCCGTACATTTAGAATTCATTTCGATCTTACTATTACTTAGGGCTTATATATTAAGGGGAAAAAGCAACAAGCATTTCTAACAATATTGTTCATTCTACATAGTCAATAGGTCTACTAAGATCCAAAATTACTCACTTCCATATTTGTATACTGAGTAGTCTGCTCTACGCTAACCTCAAGTTTAGGTTATTATGTATTAACTATATTATTTTCTAGTAAGAATATACAAGGTTTGTCCCAAAAGTATCGAGCCTAGCTTCATATCTCCGCATTGGTGTTATTCTTTATCATCCGGTGAGTGACATCCTTCAAAGTAGTCCCCATTTAATTGTACAATACACTCCCAGCGGTGTTTCCAGTCCTGGAAGTCAATTTTGGGAATTGCCTTCAGTGCATTCGGCGCATTAGTTTCAACCGTTCCTTTGTCATTGAACCGATGCCCTTTGAGCGGCATTTTTAATCTGGGAAGGAGTCAAAAGTCGCAAGGAGCTACGTCGGGACTGTACGGAGGCTGGCGAAGCTCTACGGCTTGGTGCTTTGTTAAATATTGCTACACAAGGTTTGATAAACGCGCTGGCACATTGTCGTAGTGAAGCAGCCAATCACCGCTTGGCCAAAGCTGTGGCCATTTTCTTCTGACTGCGTCTTTTCAATACTTCAACGTAGTATTCTTTAGCGATCGTGTGACCTCTCGGAGCATATTTGTAGTGCACAATACCTTCATAATCAAAGAAAACAGTCAACATTGTTTTCACTTTGCTCCGACTTTGATGTGCTTTTTTTGGTCTTGGCGATTCAGAATGCTTCCACTGTGAAGACTGTCGCTTTGTAACTCTAAATGCCTTATTCATCATATTAATTGTTTCCGAGCAAGTTTTTCCAAGATTAAAGCAAAACGAACGAAAAAAAGACCCTGTAAACAAAGCACATCGTTCATGAATTAACACGTCCAATCGGTAACTGCGCACACCAACGAGTTCGTGAACATTTACTGGTGTTCTGATGCAGATATATGAATGCAGGCTCGATACTTTTGGGACAAACCTCGTATATCTACCTCTGTAAAAACTTGTATAGCTAAAGGTAAAATTTATTTAAATCTAGCTTTTAAATACCATATTAACAAACATATAATAAATTATTATAGCACAAGTCTTCAATTTATATTTAAATTATCCAGTGTAAATTAAAGAAAACATCAAGCGGTTTCTAGCCTTCGCTAAATTACGTACATTTATTACAATTTAATCAAAAATAAAATACAATGTGCTTGCGAATCCACTTTTTCGTAAGATCTCCGATAAAAGACAAACAGGTTCTTCGCCACTTGTTGGTTGAGATAAATAAAGAGATTTTGGAGGTAACGTTCTAGTACCCATACCAAATAAAAACAAAAAAGAAAAGAAGCTTTTTGTGAAATAATGGCCCAGCCGTAATTGCGAAGATCATTTTGTTCCTTTTTTTATGAGATAAAAAAACCGTTATGTTTTGTTTTTCCAAACCATAAATTGGCCTTACAGAAATGTCAGTGTCGTTCTCGGTGATTCTGCTTTGTTTAATGGATGTAAAGGATACAATTTAAAATAATTTACGTATACGAGGTGGTTTAAAAAATATAAGATATAAAATATTTATTTGATTTTTTTGTGTTAAACTCGTGTCGAATTTTGATCAAAATTATTTCATTTAATTTTGCACGTCTATACAAATTGGAAATATTGTCACAGGATAAGAAATACCACTCAGAAAAGTTTTATTTTCATACTTGGATTATAGTGTACTGGACATAACACTTATTTGACAAGCCCGACAACTTTTTTATTTGTGAAACTTCTCGTATAGGCTACATTTTCGAACGAGGAAAATTGAAAATTTTCCAGCATCGGACAGGAAAAATTGTGCATAAAATTTATTGGACAATAGGACCACTAGATTTTACAAATATTAGTTATATGCTACAATTATATAAAATAAACTTAGTTCTCAACCAAATGAAATAACCTTATACTATAGGGAAAAACGTACTCTGCTCTAACACAGTTAGAGACAAAGCATCATCTCAGGTTGCAAGAATGCCAGGAAAGGGTAGAAGCTTCTTCCATGGTGGTGCACTGCCATCTGTAGACCCGATTCGAAGTTGTTGGTTCTCGTCAGTACAGAATAGGCCAGTGCACTGCATCATCGGAGAAATAAATCCTTTAAGCAAATTATATTAGAACAAATATGAAATCTAATACAAGCTGCGCCATCTCCTAGCATTACATGCAATCTGAATATATAATCTCGTTGAAATCTATATATGTACCAATAGTGGATACAATACAGGTTCAATCTCTGGGAAGTTAGTCGATCGATTGTGGGAAAACTATAATTAGAAAAAATCTGAAAATTTGACGTGTATAGGGGTTAGTCGACCAAAATATTTTCAAGATGGCGGCACATCTGGTTAAACCGGAAGTAAATGTCAACTTGTTTATTTTAAATAAACTATTCTATATATTATTGCATTTTTGGTTTCTGCATAAAATTCTAGACATATTTTATGTATAATATTTTATACTTAAGTCTCATCGTTTTGGACATATTTAAGTTTTTATGTCAAAAATGACGTTTGCGGACCAAATTTTTCAAATAGAAAGCACCTATTTTTAAACTTTTATCATATTAAGCATTAAAAATAAGGGTGAATTTGTATATGGTTGTTTATTTCAAAAATTTGTAGTTTTCAAAATATTGACAATTCAACATTTTTCTATGGTAAAAATGTTATAAGGTTTTTAGGTTTTGTCATTAGTTGGCCATGAGGGTGAGGCATGGCGAAAATAAAACTATCGAACCCTACAGAATTGTCACTGTTTCTTGCCATTTGACATTCATTAATAATAATCATGCAGATAAGTTTAAATAATCACTCACGAAGATTATTTAAACTTATTTATCATTTATGGAGAATGTGGTAGAGTTATTTCAAGAACATGCGATACATTCGCGATCCGATATCCACAGAAACAGAAACCAACACCAGCAAGTGCTAAAAGGATTATAGAAAACTACAGGAACTTTGGATCCATATATTCAAAAGGAAATAGAAATAAACGAGTTGTTAATAATGAAAATATTGAAATTACAATTTTAGGATATTTCACCACATACCCGAGAATATCTACAACGCAAATAGTATTAGAGCCTGGATTACCTTAAACATCAGTTTTAAGGATTTTATGGAAACAAATTTTCCTCCCTATGTATATTCCATAGTACAATATTTGAAAGGTAGTGATTTTCCACGAAGAGTAAAGTTCTGTCATTTTATTTAACTTCGGTCACAAGAAAATGCTATTTTTTGGATAAAATTATTTGGTTGGACGAGGCTAAATTCATAAACAATGAATTGTTTAATCGATGCAATTCCCACTATGGGAGCGACTCAAATGTACATTCATTTAGAAAATTAAAATTTTCCAGAGTCTTGGCAGTTTAGTGTGTATTGTGGCCATAAGAAATGAGGGAGTCGTCGCCCTAGAATTCTACCAAGATAATCTGAATGGTAAGTTAGCCCTTTTTTGAAGACTTCTAGATACAAAATACGTTTCTTAACTTATTGGTCAGACAGAAATTTCTAAGTGAGCTATTTAGGTAACTTGCCGCTGGCTGATCATAGAAATCTATTTTATCAACATGATGGGGCGCCTCCACATAATAGTCATTTAATTAACAATCACCTGCAAAACTTGTTTTATGATCAATAGATAGCCAAGAGTGGGCAACATCTTTGGCCACCTTGCTCCCCCGACTTAACACTATTTAATTTTTTTATTTGGGGAACAATCAAAAGTAAGGTATATAACCCCTCAATAACCACCATGGAAGATTGCATGCAGCGCGTCAGAATAGCATTTGAAGAACTTAATCCTCAGTCAATATGAAGAGCCACCTATGAAAAGTTCCTGCTTAGGTGCGAAAAATGTTTGGAAGTTCCAGGGCGTCAATTTGAACATTTACTCAAATAATTTTTATAATATTATTTTATGAACAACTGGTTTATTTCTACTTCTTTTAAGTTTTATAGATCCAAAGTTTTTCATAATTTTTTCAACAATTAGTGGTGTTAATTTCTGTTTCTACGGATATCGGATTGCGAATGTATCGCATGTTCTTGAAATACCTCAGTCACATTCTCCATAAATAATAAATAAGTATAAATAATCTTCGTGAATGTAATTTAATCGCCCCGGCATTAATATTATTAATGAATTTCAAAAGGCCAGAAATAGTGACAATTCTGTAGGGTTCGATTTTTATATTTTCGGCACGCCTCGCCATCATGCCAACTACTAACAAAACTTAAAATCCGTATAGCATTTTTACAATAGAAAAATGTTTAGTTGCAAATATTTTGAAAACTACAAATTTTTGGAATAGACAACCTTATTCAAAGTTACCCTTATTTTTTATGCTTAATATGATAAAATTATAAAAAAAAATAGGTGCTTTCCATTTGAAAAAATTGACTCTTGACGATTTCTTAAATACAATTTTTATTCCTTATTAACATTTATAGACAAATTACCGATTTAAATTTTAACATAATTATAATATTATCATTCTAAAAAAGTGTGTCAAACCAGGAATCTGTGAGTTTTTTATTTTCTGAGAAATTTGATGTCAATTTTTCTCTTTCCTAATTAAGATACAATGCTCAATTTTAATGGAAATTGTTTGTATTGTTTTATATTTTGAAGATCTTTCTTAGAAAAATTTTTGTTTCAATCGTGGGCCGAGAAATTTTGCAAAAACCAATTTTTGCACCAACAAAATTGCGATTACTTTTCACCGGATGGAGATAACATTTTTTTAATGCGTGCATTGGATCTGGATGTATCATTTCCGATTTCAAAAAAAAAATTAATGTTTTATGAAAAAAAAAACGTTGTTTTTTCAAAAATTCATAATCGCGTGGGAAATGAATATTAAGAGCTCAAATTTGCAGAAGATGCTTCTTAATACTTCTACTTTACCTGTGAATTTTTTGAATCCAAGAAATATACTTCCATACGATCAGTGAACCTTCGAATATTGAGCCGAATCTAATCGAAAATAGCTGCTGCAGGCCGCTGTCGGCGGATTGGCATAGTTCAACCGCATTATTCATTGGCATTCAAGGAAACTGATGCATCACAAGTAATATTTATAATATTGATGTTGTTTTATTAATTTATGTGATAGTAACAATTCGTTTAGTCATATTATTTGCTAATTTGTTTATTAACAAAATTTTTACAAAAAATTATGGAGAAAATCATATAAATATTAAGTTATATATTACATATTATATTGTATTTTTCCTTTATATTATTATTAACAACATTTTTACGAAAATTTCTATAAGCAAATCATATAAAAATGTAATACAAATATATAATACGTCATATAGATATTTAATAATACATTAAAATTACGTGCAAAAATCATACAAATACAATATATCCATTATACATTCATCTATCCAATTTGTCCTAATTCAAATTTACAAGATTCAAGAGCATAGTTTTGTTAATAAACTAAAAATGTATTTTTAAAAATTTATACGACTTGCTTATAAATATTTTCGTAAAAATTTATTAATAAACTATAAGGTAATAATAATATAAAAGAAAAAAAAAACAATATAATATGTAATATATAATTGAATATTTGTATGATTTTCTCTATAATTTTTTGTAAAAATTTTGTTAATGAACAAACTAATAATTAATATGAATAAACAAATTGATACAATCATATAAATTAATATTACTTGTGATGTATAAGTTTCCTTGAAGCGCCAATGAATAATGCGTCTGAACTATGGCAACACGCCGACAGCGGCCTGCACCAGCTATTTTCGATTAGATTTGGTCCAATTTTTGAAGGTTTACAGATCGTATGGAAGGGTATTTCTTGGATCCAAAAAATTTGCAGGTAAAGTACAGGTATTGAAAAGCATCTTCTGTGAATTTGAGAGCTTAATATTCATTTGCCACGCCATTACGAATTTTTGAAAAAAAAAGCGTTTTTTTTTTCATAAAAAATTAAAAAAATTTTTTGAGTTCGGAAATGATACATGTAAATCCAATGCACGCATTAAAAAAAATTTATCTCCATCCGGTGAAAAGTTATTGCAATTTTTTTGGTGCATAAATTGGTTTTTACAAAATTTCTCGGCCCACGACTGAAAAAAAATTTTTTTTAATAGATCTTCAAAATATAAAACAATACAAACAATTTCCATTAAAATTGAGCATTGTATATTAATTAGGAAAGCGGAAAATTGAGTTTGAATTTTCAATTTTGACATTGAATTTCTCGGAAAATAAAAAACTCAGAGATTCGGGGTTTGACATACTTTTTTAGAATGATAATACCTATATTTATATTAAATCTTAAATCGGTAATTTGTTAATAAATGTCCTTTTTAAAAAAATAAAAATAAAAACCGTAAATTTTATCGAAAAAAAATATATCTCGATAATTAACGGCGCCACCTATAACTTATGTTATATGAATCGATAGATTTTTTAATTCTCTACAATTTCTGTTTGAAATATTTTCCAACATAACTTTTACTTTTCAAGATAAACGCAAAAAAAAAAAACGAAAATCGTGACTGTTTTGGGTCCGCCATTTTTTTGCACAGGTCTTTCAGAGTTACCATCAAGATATGTTTTATAGGATGCCGAAATAAACACATTCTTCCAAAAAAAACCAATGTTAAATTTTTATTAACAAAACAGCTCTTTTTTTGATCTAATTTCCATGGAGTATATAAGAAGATTGAGAGCATCGACAAGTTTAAGTTTAATTTTACAAGCAATAATCCTATATGTTTTTATCGCGAATTTTATGTAATAAAATTTTTCCAAAAGCTATATCTGTGCATGTTTCACTTATGGCTTGTTTCCATTGACATCAACTCTAGTAATTTGATATTTATTTTGAGCAGTTCGTCTTTTAGATATTAGTTGCATAACATATTTAATGTCGAGTGATTACGACCACCTACAAAAACAATTACATGTTTCCAATAGAAAAACAAACAAAACCTAAAAAATCTGGTAACATTTATGAACTAAAATTAAAAGCCAACTTACTTAATATTGCCCCGAGTCGTGTTCAAATTTAAGCTTTAACCACTAATCTATTTAACCCATGAAGGAAAATTATAGTATTCTGCTTTACCTAAACTTGTTCTGGAATGTCTCAGTAGCGACACAAGCCATATTTTTCTACAATAAAGATAAGTAAATTTATTTATTATACATGATTTAATATATTTATGCATTATCAGTATTTCCGTGCCTCCGGGTGTAATTTTGATTTTCATACCTAGATACACTGCCTGTAATACGTCAAATGTAATAAACTGATATAAATTACGTTACAATAATTCTGTTATATAACTTGGGTAATGATCGCGCAAATTTATATTGGATAATAAAATACGATTAATTCAGTTCTTGTGTGATATACTTTAACGACTTTAGTGGTGTAACGATATTAAATAATATGTGTTTATTTGATTCAATATTACAAAACAAAGATCGTTTAATTTAATTAAAAATCATATATTCTCAAGTTTCATACTCCATAAGGTTGTAAAATTGACTTAGATGATGTTAATAACAAGTATTTTGAAATATATGGATAAATGGTATTTTTCCGCCAAGGAAAGAAGGGGAAAACTAAAACAAGATAAATATGCTAAAGGCCCAAGAAATTATCTTAACATGCAGAAAATAAATGACATGTATTGACCTCAAGGGTTGCGGCGTCTCCCTTTTTACAGGGTACGGCAACGGATGCGTACGGCAGCTCAATATGTCGAAAGCTAGGTTCGTATCTCTTTTAGAGATAGTTGTGCTCTGCTTTGATTACCCAATAGGCGCCATCTGTTTTACTTACCTAGTGATTAAACAGGAAAACGCATAGGTATGAGGAATGATTTTAATTTATTGACTGCTGGTGTACAGCTCCATAATGAAACGACTTAATTAAAACAAAATAACAATTCCATTTTATTCCAAAAAAAAAAAATTATTATGTACATAAATTAGAATAGTACCTACAATTTTTTTTTATACTCTTTCTTGATAACTATTGTTGTTATCCCGTTTTTAAAAGGTTATATAAAATTTGGCCGCAAACGTTCTAGAACTTTTAATTGCCAATAACGTAATTTTTATAAAGAGAGTTATCAAAAAGTTCTTACATGGTATCATATCACATGAAAATATATTTATATTGTTTTGTTTGTATGTAAAAAAATTGATGTAGAGCTCCAATTCTTTAACTTATAGTTTTCTCTTACCTGGTCTATGCTATGGTACCTCTGACTTATATTATTTGATCCAGCGCTGTTGCTAGGATGCCTGTTGTTGTTGTGGATGAATGGTGGCTTTACGGGGCCACTTCCAACTCACCAACCAAACGTAGGGTAAGAATTAAAATCGTCGTGATAACACGGACAGGAAAACTAGGACCGGAACCATCAGAAAGTCTTGACAGCAATATCAAAATGTAAATCACAGTAAAAAGAGTAAGATGAAGCCAAAGATGAAAAAGATTAGCTTAAGATAGCCTTGAAATAAAATGGTATTTTTACCATATGTTCGTAAAGATAAGCAGCAAAATCTTACCTCATTGATTAGTGGACTTTAAAAAAAACACTTGACCGTCTGCCCTTTCAAAGCTAATGGCAGGATTGGTCTACTGCCTTCGACCGTTCAACAGTAAAGAGAACGAAAATGAAAATCTTTCTTGCAACTAGAAGTGACAAATCTTAGGGATATTTGTATTTACTTTTGCCAACCTTATTCTCAACCTGGAGCACTCTAACCTAGTTCCGAACTTACACTGATTACCAGGTAATACATCAAATATTGGCAAGCCATGGAAAATTATCAAAAAGAAATCTATGATCCAACAGTCCAAAGTTACTAATCATGATTAAAACAAAGTTAAAAAAAATTGCTACAAATTCCATACTGTATACTCAACCTTAAATGATCGGTCTCGACATGCCGTGCTCATGTCAACGAATCGGGTATACATCCACAACAAATGCTAACTGAACTATATTACCGACTATAACCTTTTACTTTTAATACTGAAATGGAATGTAAACAAATGAGAATTTATTAAAAATAAAATATATTATGTCTTTTAAATTCAAACCAAATAATGTGATATATAAACTACAGCAATTTACAAACTCTGTTAAGAAGAAAGAGTGATAAGTTACAAGAACAAAAAAAACAAATTCCATGTTTACTATTTTAAATTACAGGATAAATAATTAAATTTAATCAGGTAAAAATATACATATTATGTCATATTATTAAAAACATGTAGCATTGATGCAAACTGGTAAATTTAAATGCTACAGGGTGTTACATGATTATTTTGCTTGTCAAATTTTTCTTTATTGGGATCCTCTCCAATATAATTTTTTTCCACATTTAGCCCTACTTTAGTTAAAATTTATCAAAAGAAAAATCGTATTTGTCTAAATTGCTCGTAACCAGCCCAAATATCAATAAAAAGAGACTAGGGATCCGAGTCTTTCAGGTTAACTTTTATTTAATGTATCTTTTAACTCAATATCTTGTCGGTTACCTTAAGAATAATTTAAAATAAAACATTTGTTTCGGTTTTAGTCTCGGTCTCGAACAAAACACAAGAAACAAAAGAATCTAGTCGTTTAATCATTTATTTAATTTTTCCACTTTACAACACAAACCTTAGGTCCATGTACATTTCAAATTGGTAATACCACAATGTTTGCATTTAAATATTTTCAACAGTCGATATATTTCAAGTTTACATTAGGCTGAAATCACTTCACTATAATTCTACTTGGCGATCTATAATGATTCATCTGGCAATTAATATTTTATTCCGTCGCATTCATCGACGAACAGCTAACTCTTTGGTAAAATAGTATTAGCTGTAGATGCATTAGATGAGCTTAAAATATATGCTTTGGGGCACTTGTTCTGAAGTCGTCGTCTGCCTAACCAAAAAATAAATCAAAGGTTAGCCTAAACAGCAAAAGGGAGACTTGAAATAGTATTTTTATTAATATCATATTCCTTGTAATTTTAATTTCTGATGGCCATTTACCTGATGGTTTGGTTACTTTGAGACATCTTGTTAAACCAAAAGATTCCTTTATAAGCAAGAGGAGCTCTTCTGATTTGACGCTTGACAGCCTATTCATATGATAGAAATCCTGAACTTGTCGGCATATTGACGTAGAATCATTCCGCTTGTCGACATCCGAAATTACAGAAATCCTATTTTTCGTGGTACCTTGATTAGAATGAGATATGGTAGCAACAGACAATGTTGCCAATTGCATGTTAGTGACTTATGACTGTATTCAGAGCTACAGTTAGGTTGGCAGTTGTGATTTAATTTTTTTGGGCCTTTTGATCTTTATAAGAGACTAGCGACCCGCCCCGGCTTCGCACGGGTGCAATGCTGATACTAAATACACTACAGAAAAACTGTGACTACTTATTTTATTTTTACAACAATTATTACATCGGCCTCCGACGCGCTATTTATAGGCACGCTGCCGCCGCCCCGGTCGGCCAGTACCGCCGCAAGCGCTACTTCCCGCAATTTTAAATCTGTAATATCTTCGAAAATATTCATTTAAATCTTGTGCTGTAAAGGACCATATAGATCTATATTAAATCAACAATGTATTTAAGCTATTTAATTGGATAAGGATTAATGCTGTATTGGTTAAAATCGCTTCAAAATTTGCCATTATTTGTCGTAAAAAGTAAATGACAAAAAAATGTTATTATGGGATATCCATGAGAGATAGACATATACCATCGCGGAGTTTTCTGTAGACCTTTTCAATGTGTACAAATAATTAGTACATTATTTTGATAAATCTCGTAGGGTTCAGCCTGCGTTTGCAATGTAAGCGGAAAAAAATATGATAATTAACGACATCACATTAGAAACCTCAAAAATAACAGTATTTCTCCACTATTTAATGGATGTTATTATAAATATAAACCTTCCTCTTGAATCACTCTATCTATTGAAAAAAACCGCATCAAACTCCGGTGCGTAGTTTTAAAGATTTAAGCATACAAAGGGACATAGGGACAGAGAAAGCGACTTTGTTTTATACTATGTAGTGATTGGTCGATATATATCGCCCTTTTTTTCGAGAAAGTCTCTTATACGAAGTGTACATGCGTTGCTCGAATGGCTTTTTGCCGGTTTAATCCTAAGGCTAGTTTTTTCCCATGGACAGTTATAGTTTGATAATTATGTCAAGTATTTATGATTTAAAGTTGTAAAGGAATTTTTCCGGAAGTTCCCACAAATGCGAAAGAACTTGGCAGTCAGATATGAGGCCACATGTCAACTAGGGTAAGTTAAATTTCATACTTTTATTCCCGGTTTAAAACTAATTTGTATCTTCTGCATGCTTTGCAAGAGACTGATAAAACCAGTCACAAATGTTGGGCGTTTATTTCAGGTTTCTTCTTTTCCACTCTTCTTTCCCACCGAATTTCTTTTCCACCGATCTTCTTTTCCACCGATCTTTCTTTGTTCCTCTTTTCGTCGATCTTTCACCGATGATTCGTCGTTCTGTCGTCGATATTTCCGCGATTCTCGTTCCTCTGCCCGTTGGTCTCCTTTTTGTCTCTTCCAAGATGGTACTGACGTCCCAGTAGAAGCTGTAAGAATCAGTCTGCTTCCTGGTGCTCAATTCACCACGTGTTACCATCTTGAGGCTTCAAGTTATGGTAGAAGCTGGATCTTGCTTAGATCTATGTCAAGGACATTTAAGATAAGCTATTTTAAAGTTGTACATTTTTTTTATTAATTTATTGAAATATTGAAATACTAATGTTTAAGTACTAATTTACTTAAATCCATAATCATGTCGGTAGTATACGAAGTAGTATAGATAGATTTCAAAAATTGCAGCAAACTTACATGTGAGGGTTGCGGTCAAAGGTAGGTTAGGTAACATTATTTTTTGGTTTGGTCATATGCCGTTCACTAGAGTATTATATATTTGACATATTTGCGATTTCTTTTTGGGCTAAATAATTGTGATATATTTCCATAGATATTATGATTTATAACATATGTACAGTGTAATTTAGGGTAGTGTACTTTTCTTATCAATTTTATTATTAAGATATTTTGTACTAAACTAAAAAACCCAATTGGTTAGTAACCTTTTATAATTTCAGCAAAATAGGCTAGCTATTCTGTAATTATTTAAACTTTGTTAAGATGTTTAAATAAACGTAATACTCTTAAGTGGTCTATTTCTGTGTCTGCCGACATGTCCCGAAATTTGTATTTTATATAGCAGTTATTTCCTGCGAATATTTCTCTCGGTTCGATATAGTTCCACTGACGAGACCTTGGTGGTCAAAACGGGTATGAATAGAGGACCAGAGTTGTATTTGCAGCTAATATACTGTGTTTATATATCCTTTTCATTATCTTTGCTTGAAAGAAGAATACATTTAGGCAACTATTTAAACACGACAGAAAGATTAATTTATTTCTTACTGAAATTTTGATTTTTAAAATTTCGCAATATTCCGGTGAATATATAGATATCGTTCGACTGGCGATATTTTTCAGTCTGATATCGAAGGCGGTAGGTTTTTAATGTTCTGTCGACATGTCTCGGCATTTATATTTTATATAGCGTTTGCTTTCTGCAAATGTTGCTCTCGGTTCGATACAGCTCCACGGAATAGACCATGAGCTATTTAAAAGGCTTATGAAGAGAGAATCAAAGTTATAATTGCAGCAAATAAACTGTTTCTATACATATACTCTTTCCTTTTATTTTTGCTTAAAAAGAGAATACATATAAGTAACTAGTTAAGTAAGTTGCTAACAAACAACATAGATATAGGCTTTTACTAAGGTGAAAATTATGCCAAAAAAAGAAGTGAAGATTATGAATATAACCTGAAAGGTATTGTTTAATTTGTTGCTTCGCGTAGAGCAAAAGGGCAAAAGCTGGCTTGATCCCGATGTTCAGTACGCATAGGGACTGCGAAAGCACGGCCTATCGATCCTTTTGGCTTGAAGAGTTTTTAGCAAGAGGTGTCAGAAAAGTTATCACATATATAAAATATCTAAAATACGAAAACCTTTTGCATTGTTTCTTTCAACTGTATTTATATAAGTCATTTGATGACTAGCACGATTTTTTAGTAATAGAAACTTAATAGGTCATTTTGTTTAAACGGTTAGGCTTAACGGTTATCTGTTAAGCCAAAATCGTTTCACTACATTTAAATAATAAACTAGGCACTTTTCTTCAGATTTCGTTGATAATATGCTTTTGATCGCCAAACTACCTTCAATAACAAAGTAAAATACTTAACATTAACAACATCCAAAAATTTCGTTTGCACCTAATCACAAGTATGATTAACAGAACTAGCCTCACTGATGCAATAACCTGAACAATACCGGGTGGTTCAGTCCTCTATGATTTGACACGAAAAAGCAGCTGTGTTTAGAAAAAACTGGCAACAATTATCTAAACTTCAGGTACTACATAGAATTGGATAATAATGTGCCGAGGAGCTCAAATGTCTCGATTTTCAAATAGCGGTAATTTTAAATGTTTTTTCCAAAATTCGTACCTCCAGCGTTTCTTCGCATACTGATCGTGCTATTGAAAAAGTGTTACGGTTTTTTGTAATTTAAATTTCTCCCTAATATTTTAAATTGTTTAAAATAACTAACATTACCAATAATAAAATTAAATTACTTGAGGCAATGTGAGAGACAAAGCAAGACTGGATTGTGATTATTTCAACCAAAGGTGATATAGATTATACCATTGCTTCTAATTTAGAACATTGCTCAAATGGATCAGGTCGAGTTTAAAAGGAAAAATGCTACTAATTCCTAGTTTTGCTACTGCTTAAGGTTGCAAAATGGTAGACATTATTTGAATCAAAGACTCATTATCTATTGGTATGTATGTTAATTATGATCTTTTATATGTAATCTGAAGTCGTTATACTGATTAATTATGTTAAGTTGTTTAAATGTTATCGATAAGCAATCTAAATGTAGAAAACTTGTACATCAATAAAATAAATGTATTGCTGTTGATCTTAATAAATATTGCAACGCATCAATAAATTAAGTAGCTTAAGTAAATATCTAATTATGGAAATATCTAGAACTTTAATGACCAGTTAAATAAATTACCATAGTTTTATGGTAACAAAAATGTTTGGTATTTTTCTTAATTTGTCAAATTCATCAAATTAACTAAGTAATATTTTTTATAATTTATCCGATTATAGCTTCAGAGAGTTGCTAAAAACAGCATAGATACAGAATTTAGAAAGTGCTATATGGAGGGTAATTCAATATGGGTTTAAACTGTGAACGATAGAGAAGGAAAATACACATCACTTATAAAGGATTGCTCAAAATTTATAAGGTAGGCAAAATCTTTTGTGACTTGACTCAGTCTGTATGTAAGACTCCCACAACTTTGTGGAGGGTAGCAGAGTAGCGGTCAACCCCAACAAGGATTATCCAAGTAGTTGATCAACTAAGGTCATAGACTAACAACTATGTCTTTACTGGATGTAGGCTGTTAACGAATTATTTTGTAACAGATTCGGCATGTGAAATTTGCAAGTCAACCATCAGTAAGTAGTAGATCCTGCACAGAAAATATGTGACTGAAAATACATTAGGAACTTCAGAATTTTTATCAGTTTGGGAAACTAATGGAATCAAAGAAATAAAGCAGCTAAACTTGGGTTTGTTAGGCATGAGAAATATAAGAAGACTATCTAATAAAAAATGTGACAGGAAGGATGCAACAATGTTTTGTTTGAACTGTGTATCAACTATGTAAATAACTAGCATTGAGTAGCTGAATTTGTGCATACCAAAATCGGTAAATATGTAAAAAATTTTATACCATACTCGGAAATCAGTTGGTAAGTTTGAATTAGGTTTAAGAAATTAATGAAGTGATCATTTGGTACAATTCTGTCAAGAGAAAATTTTAGTTATACCAAACAATAGGTGTGAATTACCACAAGACGCAACAGATTACATCGTCTGAAACTATATTGAATTCATAACAAATAACAAGCAATTTAAGTATTTATTTATATGGACTTGACTTTAATTGAGTGTAAGACTAAACAATCATCATGGAACAAATTTAAAGGTAGATTAGATATGGATAAGATTAAAGAACCCAAAATAAAAACCAAACCTAATAATAATATTTATAAATAATCTATCATTATTAGTTATCATTATTAATCCTAAGCAAGACTTTGTCAACATATAAGACGTTATACAGAACATAGCAAGAGAAGAAACTGAACATAGTCAGAAGAGAAGAAATGAAATTTTGCAATTGTTTCAAGGTTGTGAGGAGACAAAATAAGAAACTAAATTATACAAAGAAATAAATAGAATGGTCAAAATGTGGCTAAAGGTCAATGGGAAATGCTAAGAGATGGAATAGCTTGAGCTTGACTGTTTTATCATGCATAATAAATCAAATCAATGAGTAAATGCAACAATGGAAACAGTTCGTAAAATTAGTAGATCCACAAAATAAAGTAGTTCTGAAAAAAAAATAACCGGTTAACAATCTGGGAATTTTATTACAACAAAAAATTTATTTCCCGATTATCGACACGAAACCAATATTTTTGATTCCGATGAACTGAAAATACTGCAAAGCAACTTAATATAAGCATTAAGATAAAAAAAAAAGACAAAAAAGGATACAAATATGATACATTTCCGATAGAGCTCTTGAAAATCATCAATTAAAACAACCTACATCTCTCATTGGATCTGGTTAAATTTCCTTGGATTGATTAAAATCAATAATTATACCACCTTTCAGAAGTATTTCTTAGAATTTTTCATGTCAAAATAAGGACCAAATTTGAAAAATCTTAGTAAGAATTTTTGAAAATGTCACATACGACAAATTTGAAGAAAAATTAACATTTTTAGGACTTGATCTCTCTTGGAATTAAACATCTTACATCTTACTTGAATATATCAGAGCATCAAAATTTCTATCGAAGTAGGACAAACGTGCATCCTTCCACCCTTGTTGTTCCATATATATTCTGAAAATATATTTTGGGAGGGGGAGCGTAATCTTCGTCACATGGATGAAACTGCTAATCAATTCGAAAACATGTACAATGCTAGATTGAATAATTAAAGTTATCAATTAATTTAGATCGAAAATCAAACAGAAAAAGGTAAGTTATGATAATTACTAATAAAAATGTTGAACTAAAAAAATCTAAACCAATAAACTGCTTAAAACATTAAGGTTTCACATGTTAAACAGAACTCGGATGTACAAATGCAATTTCAATTGAAATAGCAAGATAGTCTTTCATAAAAATGAGAAATCTCTCAACAGATTGTAACCAAAATATTGGAATATAATGACGAATGACAAAGTGTTATATTCTTTCTACGCTTATTTATGGCGTGGAATGTTGAAGGTTAAAAATATCAACAATGTGAGAAGTAAAGACTTTTAAAATATGGTTGAATAACCTAGGTAGATTGGGCAGTGAAAAAGTCTTAATCAAATTGAATAAAAAATTAAGAATAATTGGAACAATAAAAAAAAATATATACTTTGGTCACATTTTCCGAAATAACAAATATAACTTATTTCAGTTCATTATTGAAGGAACATCTGGGTAGAAAGAGCCAAACGGTAAAGTTTACTTTTCGAAAATGTGTTTTTATAGGTTGTTAGTCCCAACAAAAATTTAAATAATTTAGATTTTGATAAATAAGATCATTGTCCAAATTAACATAATTCATAGATGGTGTATTATTTATTAAAAATATTAAAGATCTTTCACCTGTAATCTCATAATGTCTCTTTGTCGTATCAAATTAATCTCGATTTGTTGACTATTAGCAATAAAATCTATCGTTTGTTTGAAGGTTGTAGACAATGTTGAAGAATGACCAAAATGTGGTCGGATTTGCATTGTCTTTATTTTTATTTTTACGACTTTTCGATTAGGTTGTATCTCTAATCGTTATCAAGTATAAACTGAAGGTTTTGTCTTAAGACTACGAGCTTATATAGGGACTGTGTCCATTGAACCGCAACGTTTCGCTTAACTGTACACACGTCAATGATTTGATGTTACAAAGTAGTGATTGCAAAAGATTAGGTATCACAACACTCGGTTTACTGAAGATTCCATTATTGTTTTTAATGTATGCTGCTTCTATAAATTTTCTTTTTTTCATATTGGGTTCCATATATACTGCCGCAGCGTCAGACCATTTCATATGGTGATGTTTATCCCAGGAGTGTTCTGCAATACCTGATCTCGTCGTTTCCACTTTTTGTGTATGAGTTTTATGTTCCTTATCTAACTTCTAGTGGTCGTTTGGTTTCTTCAATATACATTCCACCACACTCACATGGAACTTTGTAAACCCATTCTTCCTTATGGGTAGTTTTAGGTTTTGTTTTTGTTAAATGAGCTCTAAGGGTATTCCTGATTTAAAAACTGTTTTTATATTATAACTACTGGCAATTCGTCTTATTTTCTCCGACGTTCCCTTAATGTACGGAATTGCGAAGAAGGGAATGTATTTTTTGCTGTTCGTTGTTCTAAAATTATTTATAACATCGTCAATTAGTTTTAAAGAAAAGAATGTGTTTACAAAGTTCCATGTGCATGTGGTGAAATGTATATTGGAGAAACCAAACGACCACTAGAAGTTAGAATTAAGGAACATAAAAACTCATACACAAAAAGGGGAAACGTCGAGATCAGGTATTGCAGAACACCCCTGGGATAACCAACACCATATAAAATGGTCTGAGGCTGCGGCAATATATATGGAACCCAATATGAAAAAAAAAAGAAAATTTATAGAAGCAGCATACATTAAAGAGAATAATGGAATCTTCAGTAAACCGAGTGTTGAGATACCTAATCCTTGGCAACCACTACTTTGTAACATCAAATCATTGAGGTGTGTACAGTGACACGTCGCGCTTCAATGGACACAGTCCCTATATAAGCTCGTAGTCTTAAGACAAAACATTCAGTTTATACTTGATAACGATTAGAGATACAACCGAATCGAAACGTCATAAAAATAAAAATGACAAAAGACATTGCAAGTCCGGCCACATTTTAGTCAATAAAATCTCTCTTAGTGGATTATTTCTTTAGTTTTGTATTTTATGTAGATGTTACATCTGACACAACTACATTTCATTGTTAAAAATAAACTTTTTAACCATTTCTAGTGAAAATACCCCTGATATTAGTTGGTCAAAATATATAAGGAAAACTTTGGGTTGTTGAAATATATTGATTGTTCACAAAAATCACCTGAGCGCCCAGAAAATACTCTTCAGTTTATTTTTAATACAAGGGAAAATATTTATTATTATAATTACAGTTAGTTGTGTTCAGTTACAAGAATAGAAATTTTGTTTCTTATAAATAACGCCAAATTTATAATTCATTTGTGAAAATAAATCGTTTCATAACGACACCTTGAAAGACTCAAAAAAAATCAAACTAAAATCAGAAAAAATCTTGCTGATAGCAGGATCATTTTACAAAATTTTACTTTTAATTTTTATTTGAAGTTCAATAAAAAAAAAATGGTGCTACCTTTTTTCTGTTATTTTATTAATTTTTGTGTTCTAGATTTTAATTGAAAGCTCTTATAAATATAAATTGACTTTAGTAGTTAAACAAATAATAAACATGATCAAAATAAATTACCAGCTAGCCAAGCCCATTTTTAAAAAATAAATCAATTTGTATAGTCAGGAGTACTAGATATATTTTATGTAACATAACCTATAGCTAAATTAAGTAAATTGTTATATATTTATATAATGAGGGCGTAAAGTCTGGAACACTAAATCATACAGGGTGACTTGAAAGAAACTGCCCTATAATTAATTTTGATTTGATAAACAGGGACCCCAAATTTTTTCTATTAGATGTCCCAAACCTAATTGTTTCGATTTGAATATAGTAAAAACTCTAAATGAATTAGGAACAGCAGTTAATTTATTATTTTGTTATATGTGGAAAATATTTCCGATTAATTAATTTACAGAAAACTATATAATTTATAAATGTATTCTGAACATTTATGACTACTTCTGTGGTAATTAACCATATTTTAGGTGTTCTGTGTCAATTGGCTTAGTTTGAAAAACTTTACATATAAGAAAATTGGAGGGGAGCTCTTGGAATGAGGTGTGCTAAGGAACATATAACGGGGCCTGCCGCACGGCGTACTAAGGAGCTTCTCTCCTTGGGAAGGAAAAAGCTGCGAACGGGGCCATCTTCATAGAATCGGTGTCTAGGGCGACCCGACATCCAGATAGTGTTTGGAGGAGGATGAAACTGTTGACCATGTTCTCAGAGGGTGCCCAGCACTCAACGGACTGAGACAGAGATATTTCGGAGATATAGTTTTGTTACCGGAAGCAGTTCAAATAACGAGGCTGCTTGGATTCGCAAAGGCGATCGGCCTCGAATAACCTGCAGATATGGTGGGATGTAAATGGCCCAATGGAGGCCTAGGCATCGATGATCTAGTATCACCACCCCTTTTTCCTTCATTCATTCATTCATTCATATAAGCAAATCCCCAAAAAGTCAAGAGGGTTTAAGTTTGGAGACCTCGGTGGCCACTTAATAGGTCATCATCTTCCTTTCCACATGTTTGTGAAAAAAACATTAATAAAGTTGAGAATTTTGTAATGTGGTGGGGAACCGTCTTGTTGAAATCAGATATTTTGATGGGGTAAATTTGAATTATCGTCTTCAGGAAACAGCGTCGAAAGAGTAAGAAAGTCTTCTTGCAGAAACTGTAAATATCTTTCGCTAGTTAAATTTTTATAAACAAAGATCTGTCCTTGAATGATATTACTCACCATTCCAGCCCATACATCTCTTTTTATGTGTCCCCCTCTCATCCAACTGTAGTGTGTATTCGACCAGTATCTACAATTTTGTGTATTGACATCTCCATTAAAGCAAAGTATGGATTTTTCAGAAAAAAACAATATTTTCATTAAAAATTGGTTTCCAAAAATACATTTTTTGCAACAGTTCACAAATTGAAGATTGCTCGTCATGTACATCTTCATAAGGTTTTTAAACGACTTGTACTTTGAAAGGACGGTACTAATGCAATATGTTTAATTTTATTGTTTTTGCAATATCCAAGTTTGAAGTTATATATCTCCTTACATCTTATATGGTAACTATCTTACACGCTTAATAATATGTCCAAGTCAACGAAATTTCTATTCAATCTTACTGTCGATTGTGAAATCACGGTATCCTATCTTCATAAGAATTTCTCCTGTGCCTCAGATAGTTTCGTTTTTCATAAAAACGAACTGAAAGTGATAGCTTGTCAAAATGTTGCAAAGAAACAGGCCATTGAATCAGTTATGGAGGCAAATAATTATTATATTTCATTTCGAGTATTAGCTGTAGACAAATAAAGGATGTTTTTTATAGAGGTATAGAACTTTAAGTAGGCAACACTTTTTTAACTGGCGGCCATTTTGTCAGCTGTCAAGTGATTTATGTTTAGTTTGGTTTGGCATTTCAACATGAATGGATTGACGCCTGAACAATGCTTCCAAATTGTGCAAATTTATTTTGAAAATCATGGTTCTGTTCGAAATACTTATCGCGCACTACGTCCATTTTACGGTCAACATAATCGTCCATCAGAGCAATTAATTCGATTAACTATGGAACGTTTTCGCACCACGTTTACTCTAAATGATAATACGCATCCACAGAGATGTCGTACAGTGCGTACAGAAGAAGTCATTGCTGCTGTAGAACGTAGCGTAGAGGAAGACCCGAATCAGTCTATCCGCCATCGTGCACAGGAATTGGATACGTGTCCATTCACTTTATGGAAGATTTTGCGGAAAGATCTTGGTTTGTGTGCTTACAAAATCCAACTCGTGCAAGAATTGAAGCCACACGATCACCTAGCAAGGCGTAGATTCGGTGAATGTGCCCAAAACAAGATTGGCGTTGATCTCGATTTTCATAAGCGAATTTTGTTTAACGATGAAGCTCACTTTTGTTTGAATCGATACGTCAATAAACAAAACTGCCGTATTTGAAGTGATGATAATCCTCAAGTGTATGTTGAGACACCGTTACATCCAGAAAAACTGACTATTTGGTGTGCTTTATGGGCTGGTGGAATCATTGGTCCGTACTTCTTTAAAAACGATGCTGGTCAGAACGTTACAGTCAATGGTGACCGCTATAGAGTTATGATTACTGAATTTTTCGTTCATCAATTGAACAACCGTGATGTGCAGGAGCTGTGGTTTCAAAAAGACAGCGCAACATGTCACACAGCTCGTGCCATAATTGATTTATTGAAGAAAACGTTTGGTATCCGCATAGTTTCACGTTTTGGACCCGTGAATTGGCCTCCAAGATTGTGCAACTTAACGCCGCTAGACTATTTTCTGTGGGGATATTTGAAGTCGCTAGTCTACGCCGATAAGCCCGAAACGATTGATCACTTGGAGGACAACATCCGCCGCGTTATTGCCGATATACGGCCACAAATGTTGGAAAAAGTCATCGAAAATTGGACCTCCAGATTAGACTACGTCCGAGCCAGCCGTGGCGGTCATATGCCAGAAGTCATATTTAAATTATAATGCCAGAAGGTTATCTTTTGAATAAAGTTTAGTTACATTTAGGTACGGGACAAGTAATAGAAAAAATATTCTGGATTTTGCAGGTAGTCTAAAAATGTACAAGAATTCAATGTTGATTATAGTACAGCTTCTTCCTAGTCACCCTGTAAAATGTAATATATTTTTACCAAAAGGACAACATCCACGTATCAGAGCGATTTTGAAATAATAAATTAATATGAGACTAGTTAATTTGGTAAAGGCAACATAGAATATATAAAGTAACAATATCAACATATTAATTAATCTTTTTTCTATTAGATCATGGAATCTGTATCCAAGTGATTGTTTACGATACATTTGATTCATAATAATTATTGTCTTGTATTATTACACTAATGACATAATTATAACAATTACATTGTGTTATAAATATTAATTATGGTATTTTAATCGAATTAAATTAGATTTATGTGGTAGTATAAATTATAATATTCCAGGAAGTAATAATGATAAAAACAATCTAGAAAATTATTTTTTGTGTTGCATTTTTTTTTTGTTACTAAAGTATATTCTTTAGTTTGCCCAGATTAGCTGCATAGACGATCTTAATTATAAATTATTCTTAAACAAATGGCCAGTCGAATTTAATTTGGGACAAAATTTAGTGTTTCTAGATAATAATCGGCTGGAGGGTGTTCAGAAAGTTGATGGTAATTCACTGTTACTTATGCTCCAATTTTTTTTTGGTAAAAATTTTTATTGAAAAATTAGGGTGTTTTGACTTGTAGAAATGTTAAAATAGCTGTTTTTTCAATTGATAATAAACAATAAAAATATATATTGCGTCATACTGCAGCTAAAGAAGCCTCTTGTGGCATAAAGTAAGCATGCAAAATTTTAAGTAAAAATATGTATTGTTTTTTTGCACAGTGAATTTGTTCAAAACTTTTGGGGTTTTATTTAATTATTTATTCTTAGCAACCGGGAGGTCCTACATTGATCTGGGGGCGCGCAAATTAAATTTCGAGACTTATACTAATAAAATCAAAAAATACCCTACGTTAACAAAGTTAGCATTCATTTTTTCGTTATAAACAAATAGAAAACCGCTTTGACAAATAACGATATGCAAACGCCCAAATATGACCCGGGTAATTCTATATACAATACAAATGCGATTCTCCGTTTTCTGGATATCAAGATAACCTCATTTTCGAAAGACTCGTTTTCACTGTTTTCATCACCATTATCATCATCATTTTATTTATGATTTCAAGCGAAACGGCTTCCAACTCCCTTAAGGAAATATTGACTTACACCAGATATACAAAGCTACCAAAAACATGAGGCTCTGTGGGAACCTTTTCCATGTCATCGGGTCCTAGACGACGTGGTCTGCTGTATTTCCTACGAACTTTCGGACGGTTCGCGCGATTGCAAGGAGAACTGCTTTCTGAATCGGCTTATATAGATGCTCACTAAAGCTCAGTCTCTTGATGTTCTGCAGGAAGTTCTTTGGTATCGCTCCAGTTGATGATACAATAATGGGAATCATTTGGATGCTGTTCATTGCCCATTGTCTTCGAATCTGCACCTCCAGATCTCAGTATTTGGTGATCTTCTCGTTGTATTTTGGCCTGAGGTTGTTATTGTTAGGTATAGCAATGTCGATTAGTGTAGTTGGCTTAGAAATTTTACCTATTAGTATAATATCTGGTCTATTATGAGCAAATATTTGATCCATTTGTACCGTTCGGTCCCTTGTTGTTCTCAAAAATAGGCTTTTGATTGTATTTGTAATAAGGCATATTTCTTACCTACAATAGTTTTAACTTATCTGCTAACTCTTGGTGGAGTATCTTTGCGGATGAGTCATGTCTCTCCTTGTACCTGTTGCGACAAACGCTTGGCATCCTCCAGTTACGTGCTGGATTATCTCTAATGTTTGACAGCCGTATCTGTATTGGTTGTTTTCTATTAAGGAATCTCTGATGATGAACTTCCGATAGTTTTTCATCAGAATAACTTGGTCTTGGATAGCTGACAAAAAGCAATCCGTTTGCAGAGACCTCATTTGGATGTCGTCCATGAAGTGGCTTCCGTAGCCAGGTTGGTAAATCTCTTGGACTGTTTGGTATTATCATCATCATTATCATTATAATCATCATCATGATTATTATTTTTTTTAATGTGCACGAAAATATCAGCTATCACGATCAGTTATTGACATTTCGATATGATTATTTGTCGTCACATTATTCTATTTGTTTATGACATTGGCATGTTTTTTGCAATAACTCATGAGCAAATAATAGGGCGCACAACTTTTGCTTGAAATAATTTTCTAAAAAACGGTATATTTTTTAGAACTCAAAAGAAAACTGTTTTTTATACCTTAATTATTTAATAAAAATTTTAGCTCAAAAAAAATTGCAGCCTAAGAAACTATGAATTGCCACCACCATTCTTAATATCCTCCCACAGGCTGATATTTAGAAACACTGACAGCCACATTCACTAAGAAGATTTAAGATTTAAACCCGATGCTGTGAAATTTATATCTTATCGTCGGTCAGTTTTGTCTTGCTGATGATATTGTCATAATTTATATTACATATGTCAACAAATAAACGCTTATATATGGATATTAAAGATTAGAACCTTGCTATAAAGTATTGAAATATTTAGGAGAAATAGTTGTATCTCGAAAACAAATAAAGTTCTCCTTTTTTGCCGGTTCAGTAACAAAACAAAATGATTCTTTTTGTTTTTATTTTTAGGGTTTAAAATTTGCTTGACTTGCTGTTTTTTATGTCAATTTAAGACCTCAGTTGTCAATTTAGGGTGGTTTTAAATTTAAACCATTTTAGTGAATCCGACTGTAAATGTCAACATCACTTAATATCGATGGTAATTCGCCTGGCGTAAAAACCAACCTATGCGAGCCTCTTAAGTGCTTTGCTGAGAAAAAAATTATTTTTAATTGAATTTCCATACGAAAAATTGCTTAAGCGCTAAAAGACTTTTATAAATAGTTACCTGTTATTTAAATTTTAAAAGCCGGCGACAAATTACATTCTACATAAGTCAAGTCGAGTAACAAAATCACTTCCTACATATTATTTTTATTACTTAGCCTGTTATCGCCCACTTTTAAAAACAGACCCCTCCCATTCCTTTCCATCTTGTTTTGTACTACTCCAATTAAAACCAACTACTAGTTTAAAATCGTCTCTTCACCGCAATATCGGGCGTTCTCTTTTTCCTAATAATTATTTCGTTGTTCCATCGACCATCTCCATATTATTATATCTTGCTCATCTTCATTTGGTTTTTGTCACATATTCGAATGAAGACTGATCCTGCCCCTATTAAAATGTGCAAATCTAAGCTTTTGTTGATCATACATCTAGTGAGATTCTAGGCTTTTATGCTAGTATGTTCTATATCTATATATATATATATATATATATATATATATATATATATATATATATATATATATATATATATATACCTGTACCACCATACCGAGAAGAAAGTCAAAACTTACCTCTCCCCGCCACAGTGATACGGCAGAGGTACATGTTTCGTCTTTCTTAGACTCATCGGGGTACCGACATGCATCTGGCTGTGTAAAGGATAGATCGGAAAGAAGCATGCAAATACTGAACGCGGCTTCGCCGACCTCCCGCCGGATGGCGTATATATGTTTATGCGGCATTCACGGATTCCTCCATGTGAGATGCAATAGCAGTGGATATATCCACATTATGCCGTTGTAGTGCTGAAATCACATTCAACTAAACGTACAACTAGATGCAACTCCGTGTATGGATGAAGTAAAATGCGAACAGTAAATGCAAACTTCGTTCCATCATATCCTTTCCGTGGTAGAGGTTTCACAATTTGGATAAATTGCTACAGAACACAGTTCATCCCATTCCACTACTATCGAGATGATGGCCTACCTGTACCACCATATCGAGAAGAAAGTCAAAACTTACCCCTCCCCACCATAGTGATACGGCAGAGGTACATGTTTCGTCTCTATTAGACTCATCAGAGTGCCGACATGCACCTGGCTGTGCAAAGGACAGATCGGAAGGAAGCATGCAAATACTGAACGCGGCTTCGCCGACCTCCCGCCGGATAGCGAATATATGTTTATGCGGCTTTCACGGATTCCTCCGTGTGAGATGCAATACCAGTGGATATATCCACACAGCCGCGTTCAGTATTTGCATGCTTCCTTCCGATCTGTCCTTTGCATAGCCAGGTGCATGTCGGTACCCTGATGAGTCTAATAGAGAAGAAATATGTACCTCTGCCGTATCACTGTGGTGGGGAGAGGTAAGTTTTGACTTTCTTCTCGGTATGGTGGTACAGGTAGGCCATCATCTCGATGGTGGTGGAATGGGATGAATGGTGTTCTGTAGCAATTTATCCAAATTGTGCAACCTCTACCACGGAAAGGATATGATGGAACGAAGTTTGCTTTTACTGTTCGCATTTTACTTCATCCATACAGGGAGTTGCATCTAGTTGTACGTTTAGCTGAATGTGATTTCAGCACTACAACGGTATAATATGGATTTATCCACTGTTATTGCATCTCACACGAAGGATTCCATGAAAGCCGCATAAACATATATATATATATATATATATATATATATATATATATATATATATATATATATATATATGTATATATAAGGAAGGATATCAAATAGAAGTTATCTTTTAACATTGAAAGTGTAAAAAAGTAGTTATTACATAATTGAAAATTATTAGTCAAAAGTGGTGTTTTTATTTGTCCTTAATGAGCGAATATAATAAGGGAAAAATAGTAACGATTGATGTCGGAAGTGAAAATTATTACCGGATTTCCTAAAAACCCAAAAATATACTGAAAGGTGGACTATACAATCGAATTTGTTACCACGAAAGCAGCTTATAACCGAAATAGAAGAACAACGTTGTCTGAAAGAAAAGAACGAAGAAAAAGCACTTTACCAAAAAAAAAAAACAAGATGAAGAAGAACGTAACCAAAAAGAGGAACAACGTCGTCTGGGAGAAAAGAAGAGGCACGCCTCCAAAGAAAACAATAAGAAAATAAACGTCGCATTAATGAAAAACAAGAGAAGACAAAACTTTGTTGAAAAGATCAAGATAAACTTTACAAAGGGGTACAAGAAGTCATTGCAGAGGAATGGCAAAAATTCTATCAAATTATACTGGGAATACGCAAAAGTTTTAAAAAATTGATGGGTAAAGTGCGACAAGCCTTGAGGGAAGCGCTACAAGAAGGACATGGGATGGAATTAAAAGTACGCCAAAATGTGAAGAGTATTGAACTAATTGTGCGACAACACGTAGGAAAAGTGCGACAAGAAAGACCTTCAGACCGAAGTTAATAAAATAAAGGAGCATGGTCTTCTAATTAAATCATAACCACCAGACAGAACATCAAACCTCCAAATGCCAATTTTAAGCTGCTGCTACTAAAAATAACTGGTACTTCGAAGAAATGGCTAGCGCATTAGTAATTGCCCTTCACAGACCAGCATTGAAGTCATTGCAAATCATATCTACAATGCAACAAAAAGAAAAATCCTAAGTGCTGCAGTAGAAATAAGATTTGGAGATCAACATCTACGCCCATTATACCAGTCACAGCTCAAGTCAAGACATTCGAGAAATGGAGAAATTTTGTAGGCTATGAAACAGATATTCGACGCCATGTTTATCTAGATTACCCAGGAACTACGGAAAATTCCGAGAAATGCTTAGGGTCCAGTATTTTATCGATGAAATGAACGTTCAAGAAATACGGCGTATGTTGAATTTAAGCAAGTTTATTGACGCGACAGACAGAAATTTGAAAACAGAAGCAGCTTATAATGTGTCAAGGCCAAAAATATTATCTGAAATTTTTATGAAACTAAACACAAAAAATAATACTTCACTTTATAAAAGAAACCAGATAGAGTGCTACAGATGGGTTGCTCTAAGTATTTTATCGCCATGTAAAGAATTAAGTACATCGATGCAACCTTGGTGAGGTAAACCTCTTCGAAAGTTGTGAAAAATAATCGCACCAAAATATTTACAACTTAATTCCATTTTTTACTAAGACGAAATTTTGAAGTTACTGTAAACAAGACAACCAGAGTCCGTATGTCAAAACGTTTAGTGTCTAAAATGTCAAACTTTTCAATTGATGTATCAGATAGCACCTAGCGAAGCTATAGTTACCAGTTCCCGAAATAAAAACGGCTACCCTCGTACATTGTTTGAGAAAAATATCAAAAGCATTTTAAATTGAGTTATATTATTAGTTTGCCACGAAATTAGAAATTAACGAAGTATATCGAAGCTTATACTGGGATAATTACTTTAAATACATATATACAATAATGGAATATTACGTAAGATATAATTAACTTTAAAATGAGTCACATATTATTGATAATATTTAGGGCTGTATTAAGAGTTAATTCATTCAGTGGTGTAAACATTTCAAATAGAAAAATTAGTTATTTTATTCATAAAATACAATATTAATTAAATAAGATATCGAACACACCACATACCGACAGATCATGTTGCGATAGTTTTGAACCACTCTCTTGAGACACCTTTGCCAAGTAGAGAGGACCTGGAGGTGAGTAGTTTCTCCCTAAGAATAGATAATGAGAGTCTACAGATAGATCTGTGTTCGCCAGGAGCATTACAGCATGCAATGGCCTTCAAAGTACAAATTTATGCTAGTCTGAAATGGAGCTATCTCTGTGAGGTGTGCAAAAGGACTATTAAAATACGTTCAAACAGAGCGGTGGCAATATTGGTACTGAGGTCCAATATCAGCTTCACGATTGCTGCCTGAGTGCAAGGAAGTACGTGACAACCTGGCAAAGGCTACACATCAGACTCTTGTAGGTCTCGGATGTTTCGGGTATACGTGGAAGAAAAAAGACCAATTACTCTGGGAGGTGATTGAAACTGTTGCTAGAAAGTAGATTTATTGAACGTAACTAGAAGAAAAACAGCAATCCCACCTTCATATACTGGGCATCGCGGATGACCCGATATACAAACCGTTTCCAGAGGAGAATGAGAGTGTTGATCTTATTCTCAGAGAGTTCTCAGAACTCATCAGACTGAGGTAAAGACATTGCGAAGATACAATCGTATCACCAGAAGCAGTCAGGCAAAATCTGGTAACGAGTCGGCTTGGGATGTAGTGGCATGATGTGGTCTAGGCATTGAAGATCGATTATTCTTATTCATTCGTTCATTTAATAGGTAACTTTAACTAAAAAATACATAATTCAGGTTCTCCGGTATCTTTTGTAAAAATGAGATTTAGTTAAATTTTAGAATGAAAGTCAAAACTATTATTTTTTGTTACAACTGATGGGTTTAAATATAATACGTAACGTAGTTTATTGACTGGTTGCATTTTTTGTGTACGCCATTGTGTTAGAAATATTTATTCCATAAAAATAGAAAAAGATATACTTAATAAATCTAACTAACCTTGCCAAGGTCGTAATGGTGTGTGTTTCGCAACTTTAAAGTTTTATGCAAACCGCACGCCACCTGGAAAATTTGTTTTAAGAGTTAGTAATAATTTGTAACGAGCGTGTAGGCCGAGAGTGCAAAATTATAGGTTTACTGCAATAAAAACATGAAAATAGTGCAAATTCCTGGTTAATAGGAATAAATGTTACCTGTTTCTTTGAATATAAATTATTTTATATTAAAATAAAATACTTCCTCCGCTTTAAATAAATTACGGCTAATATTTAACAAAAGAAATAAATGTTAAGGTGTTTATAAGCATACATTTCTGTTGCAATAGAGATATTTTTCTGCCTGTCAACAATAGTAGATATTTTTGTATGTTGTTATAGAGTTAATTTCGTTCTAATAAGGAATTAACAAAAGATCTGTCAAAAGAAAATTTACTCCCAGTCATAACGATTGAATTTTTTCTAAAGTACAGTAGGTATTATTTTATCCACAAATTGACATTATAACAACTTAATTCTACTTCTTTTTTAGTAGCCCTATAACCCGGAGTGGGAGTCGGAGTCGGGACGTCCTCTCAAATTAACTTGGTAAGGCGGGTATTAGGGAGCCTATGGACATGGCCAGCCAATCTGAGGCGTTGGGATTTAATTTCTTGTACGATGTCGCTAGCGTTATATATCTGTTTGACCTCGGCATTTGTTCTTATTCGATATTGATTAGTATTGGGATCGTGATAGGGTCCGAAAAGCCTTTTTAGGATTTTCCTCTCAAAACATCTAAGTTTCATTTCCATTGCTTTTGTCAGCGTCCACGTCTCACAGCCATACATGATCACTGGTCTAATCACTGTTCTATATATCCTGATTTTTGAGGTTCGTGTTAAGTTCGTGGATTTGATGGTGTTTTTGAGACTAAACATACATCTGTTTGCTGCCTGAATTCTCCCTTTTATCTCCTCTGTGAAATCGTTATCTGCGGTGATTGTCGCTCCGAAATATTTAAAACGCTCCACTCTTTCAAAGTTATATGTGTCTATTGTTACATTTTGTCCTATTCTATATCCATTCTTTTGTCTGTTTATGCACATGTATTTGGTTTTCTCCTTATTGACCATTAGACCGATTTTCCTTGCCTCTATCTCTATTTTGTTGAAAGTTTCCTTTACATTGGTGACGATGTTACCAACATTATCAATGTCGTCCGCGTATGCTAGTAGTAATTTTGGTCCATTTACTGTTATTAGTTCTGTTCTAATTTGTGTTTTTCTCACTACTTTTTCCAGGATTATATTAAAGAGGAGGGAGTGACAGTGCGTCTCCTTGTTTTAGGCCAACAACTTAATCCCGTGGCTAATCTTTGAATTGAAGCTTCCAAAAAGTCTATCTTTCTCATATAATCACTGCATTTTAAAAATACTAAATTGACATCTGTCCTAAAGCTCTTAATAACAAAAGAACACACTTCATAGGAGGAGACTTCAATACTAAAGATTCGTATTGAGAATTAAAGTTAGATACAAGAGGGTAGAAATTTTAAAAGCTATAAAGAAAGTGCAGTATAGAAATATCCTCAGCTAAGTCAACTTACTGGCTAACATGCTCTAGTAAAATATCAGACCTCATTAATATTTTTATTGTTGGGAATATATCCACAAAATTCATTACAGTGGAATAAGAATGGGATATGAGTTCGTATCATTCACCGATAGTCCTAACGATGAATGAAAATATAATAAAAAAAGGATATAATCCAATGATCGTCAACAAACCTGCAAATTGAATAAGTTTTAACGTTGATTTAAAAGAAAAATTACCTTAGCCGTTCGGTTAAAAAACCAAGGCTAGTTAGAGGAATAGTTGAAGCTGTTTATCAATAACATTTAGCAAGCCGCGTAATAAAACACACTAAAGAACGGTTAGAAATAACTATCCAAAAGAAATGAGAGAATTGATAAAAAATAAAAGAAAATTAAGTCGAAAGTAGCAACAGGCCTAAGCCCCACAGGATAAAACTGCTTTGCACAATGCCAACCAGCAGCTAGAAAGAGATATTGAGAGAATAAAAAGTGAATTTATCAGCGCTTATATAAATGCATTAGCATATGGCAGAAGAACTAGCTATTCACCAGCGACTAGAAGACTTAACAGACCAATCGTTCATGCATCTCCAATTAGACTAGACAATAGAAGATGGGCGAGAAACAATCAACAAAAAACAGAAGCTCTAGCAAATTATCTGGGAAAACATTAGCTTAACGAACAAGAGGATAATGAACAGTATGATGAGAGAGAATCCATGAAAATTCAGATATTGTTCTGGTAAACTCCAAGGAGGTAATGGAAGAAATATTAGAAAACAAATATAAGTTGTTCAACGTCGAAGATGACTTATATCCTGGATGGCCATCAACAATTGAAAACGATCACGCTGCAAAGTTATGATGGTCGAAAACGGTTCTATCTCAGCTAGAGAGCTAACACGCATGATACTAAAAGTACTCTAAGAACAGTATCGAATGTGGGGCGGTTCTGAGATTTCCAACACAGCAAACAACCAAAACTTAATGAGACACATCATGACTCGCGAAAAGACGTTGTTAAATGAGTCTAACATAAGAAATAGGGCAATAATTATCGAAATGGAGGCTGAAGGAACTTTTTTACTCGATTATTAATGCAAGATTCAGCAAAAATACTTTCCGGAGAACACAATGGTTAAAAAGAAATATCATTTAGGAATTATTTTCCACTCGTAAAAGAAATTTTTAGTGAATGAATGGAAACTAAGAAGGAGATAGACAAACGATAAAAAGAAATAAAACAAAAATAATCCATATACTTGGAAGAGATGTGATTGAAAAAGTTGGTAAGTACGTTTACTCAATTGATTTATAAAAAAGTATTTAATTCGATTAGACCTCATTTAGAAGATTGAGCTACATATCACGTTGGAAAAAATCAACAAAAACCAAAATTTTTAAATCGGTCTATGGTATTAGTACTAATCTGCATGATAAAAACCAGCCCATTTATCACACAGATAAAAACGGAAGAGACAGGAAGACCATGTTATGTATTGTAGGACGGACAAAAATGGGAGATATTGTGGACACCACAACAAAAGCAAAATGAGGACAGGTAGATCACCAGTTATACCAGTTGAAAGATGGCTGGAAATAGCAACAAAGTTGAAACCATGGAACAGTAAAAGAAGCAAAGAATGATTTTTTAACAAAATATCAAGAGAAAACTATAGATTATACACGTAAATAGCAAAGATGAGTGAAAGAACAAATGAGATTTTTAATTGCGAGTGGGTTGTTAAGGCTTTTCTTCCCCTCTACGGCACTTCGATATATATAATCTTTTCGTAAGTTGCGTGAAGCATTTTTGTGTTTTTTCGACCTTGTCCATTTTGGCCGTCGAGTTATAAATTTTTTCACTTGTGTGAAATCAGGCGTATTTTATTTCCAACTCCTTTATTATTTTATCTGATTTTATTCCCAACTCCGGAAGTCTTTATTATCGTGATTTTCTGGTTCCTGATCAATAATAAAAATTTTTGTTAAATCTTTTAGGAGGCTGTGCGCTTTCTTGTTTCCTTTGAATTTCTTGTTTCCTAGTACTTCTTCTTCTTCTTCTTTAAATGCATATCCACTGATGGATATTTGCGATTAAATTTTCCATTTCTTACCTACTTCTCGCGGTGTATATCAGTGTCTGAACATCGTGCAACCCCGTCCACTGTCTGATATTACGGAGCCAGGACATCTTCTTTCTTCCAATTCCTCTTTTGCCCTCGATCTTGCCTTCAATTATCAACTGTAGGAATTGGTATCTCTCATTTCACATGATGTGCCCTAGATACGCCCTACTACCAATATCAGGATTATACTGTGACTCTTTCCATTTGCTCTAGAGTTTGCTTGCAATCCCAACTCAGACACTATCTGCTCGTCAGGCCATCTTTAATACTGATCTTATGAAAATGGCCCCTCAGGTGACAATGTCCTGTCAACAATCCTACCACTTCGCAGCTCTTTCCTTCCTAAAGAGAGAAGCTCCTTAGTACTCCGTACGCTAGATCCAATTATATGTATCTTCCAGGAGCTTCCCTCCACGATTCAATAAATTTGCATTCCAGCAACAATTATAGTTCCCCTCTGCCAACGGCAACTGGGACAGATAAAATTGGTTGGGGTCCAAATGGTTCAGTTGGGGAATCCAACTTTGCCAGACGGTTCGCTTCCTCATTCTTCCGTATACTCGGGTGATCAACACGAGTCTGATTGTGCAGCCTTTCCTTGTCAGATTACTCAGTACATTCTTGCACTCAGACATTAGTCGCGAAGTTATGACACTGGACTTCAGTGCCATTATCGCAGTCTTACTGTTTGAGCATATGTTTATTATCCTTTTTCTATTTATATCCCTTTCACAGAGATGGGTATACTGTATAATAGCTTCCGCTGTAAAGATCGTCGCACGTTGTTCGAAAGGAGTATGTTCTGACTCCTGTGCTCCTATCGAACACTCCGGCTCCAGCTCTTTAAACTTATCGAGATCCATCTGTATACCACCAGGATCCATTTCTCGGAAGATTTAGTTCTCCCTCCCAGTTTTCTCTACTTGAGAGACATATCTTCAGAGAGCGGATGAGTTTTAAAAGCGGAACCATGCAATGTGATGGACACGTTTCCACTGCGCTTTCCTAGATATCTAAGTAGCCACTCGTTCCAATTCTGAGATGCCCTAAGCAACTGGGTCGATAAACAGTTTTCAAAATCCATACCTTATAGACATGAAGTTTGACGAGAGGCTTACGTCCAAAAGTAAAAGTTAAACGCTGAATAAAAAGAAAGAAATAAGAGGAGAGGAAAAATCTATATTGTCAAGATAACTCTTAATCAGATCAACTGACATCAAAAAGATTCTATAATGAGTTAAAAAATTACTTAAAAATATTCTCGGAGAATTTTTATATCATAGCGTTGTGAGTAAAAAAATAAAAGAAGACTAAATTATTCATGCTTTCTTTCACAGTCGTCGTAAAAGAAACATACAATAAATCAAAGAAAATATAAACACACAAAAATTAAACACGAAATAAAATTAAAAAGTCTCTATTACCAACCTTTCTGGAATAATATATTATTCAATAAGCTTCTAAATTCTAACAGTACTAAACAATATTCTGTATTTAAAAAATCAGGAAAGAAAAATACTTATAAATTTTAAATTATTCCTTTCAATGAATAAATATAGTTCATTTTTTATCTATTAATATTGATACTAAAATTATCTCCTGTTTACATTCATGTCTCTTGTAAAATAATATAATTAATTATGATAGATATAAAAAAATTGCTTGAAAATTGCTTCGTTATCTTTGCATTTATTAATATTTTTATTTTATTTGCAGTTATCTATTAAATTAACATCAAACAAATTTAATGTATTTTTAATTAACTTATTACAAGGTAGAGAGTTGAAAGGGAAAAAAATGTACAGTGTGTACATTAAATTGTTGATAAATCCAATTTGTCAAGTAAATTGTATGATATACGAGGAGGGACGCCTAGTAATTAACACTTGGATGGATCCCTTTTCAGTTCGTTCCATCCCATCACCTAAATTTAAAGTACTCGCATCGCGCAAAATACCGCAATTCAGTGTTAAATATCTTTTTTTTTTATTAATTTGAGTTTGTAGTTATATGTTGAAATAGAAAATCTTCAGATATTCTTGCATAAAAAAAATGTTCCTCGCGTTTCTATTACAGCTCCAGCTTCTAGCATCGAATATCTCTAGGACTTTGTAAATTTGCATTAGGAATTGAACTTGGAATGATGCACAGTAATGAATATTGCCTGAAAAAGCTTGCTGAATTCGAAATATAAAAATGCAAAACTAGACATTTCAATGGATAAGTTGAATAAGTCGATAGTACACGCAACAAAATGCACCACAGGTGCATCCAGGTGTATCTTATTCATTCCAAAAGTGAACGTCGACGTATGAACAGCTACAACTCCTAAGTAATCGAAAGTGACACGGCTACTTTAAGACGGTGCCATATTCAGTGTAAATTGCCAATTTGCATTCTAAAAATTGTGAATCGATTCTGGGAAATATCTCGATTCCAAACGAAGCTATAGCAGATAATTAACGTTTATAAAGGTCAGTATACTATCGAGCATGCACTACCTTTCTTTCTTTCTTTTGAAAAATAAATACATTTTTGATTATCTTATAACCTCTACTTTCCAATGATGTGATTGAAGATGCAGCATTAATAAATAAAGGGGACTTATTGTGTTGTATAATTTATTACACTTTTGTAAATTGAGATTATAAAATAACTGCACGTTCTATAATAAATAACATTTACGTTTCAGCATATAACGTACGGTAAATTAGTGCGTGCTAAAACTCTACTTGCTATTCTCCAAGTCGATAGATGGTATCTTACAAACAGTTTATTTCAAATCGGTAAAGAGTCGAATCTATCTCCAAATAATATTTTTATATTTAGCTTTTATATAGGGTGTTTTTTATAGAGGTATAGAACTTTTAAATGGAATAAAACAAAGATGAATTTTTTAAATTGACATGAAATTTACTTTATTGGAAAGATAACCTTCTGGCATTATAATTTAAATATGACTTCTGGCATATGACCGCCACGGCTAGCTTGGACGTAGTCTAATCTGGAGGTCCAATTTTCGATGACTTTTTCCAACATTTGTAGCCGTATATCGGCAATAACGCGGCGAGTGTTGTCCTCCAAGTAATCAATCGTTTCGGGCTTATCGGTGTAGACTAGCGACTTCACATATCCCCACAGAAAATAGTCTAGCGGCGTTAAGTCGCACGATCTTGGAGGCCAATTCACGGGTCCGAAACGTGAAACTATGCGGTTACCAAACGTTTCCTTCAATAAATCAATTGTGGCACGAGCTGTGTGACATGTTGCGCCGTCTTGTTGAAACCACAGCTCCTGCACATCGTGGTTGTTCAATTGATGAACGAAAAAGTCAGTAATCATGGCTCTATAGTGGTTACCATTGACTATAGCGTTCTGACCAGCATCGTTTTTAAAGAAGTACGGACCAATGATTCCACCAGCCCATAAAGCACATCAAACAGTCAGTTTTTCTAGATGTAACGGTGTCTCAACATACACTTGAGGATTATCATCACTCCAAATACGGCAGTTTTGTTTATTGACGTATCCATTCAAACAAAAGTGAGCTTCATCGCTAAACAAAATTCGCTTATGAAAATCGGGATCAACGGCAATCTTGTTTTGGGCCCATTCATCGAAGCTACGCCTTGCTAGGTGATCGTGTGGCTTCAATTCTTTTACGAGTTGGATTTAGTAAGCACGCAAACCAAGATATTTCCGCAAAATTTTCCATAAAGTGAATGGACACATATCCAATTCCTGTGCATGATGGCGGATAGACTGATTCGTGTCTTCCTCTACGCTACGCTCTACAGCAACAATGACTTCTTCTGTACGCACTGTACAACTTCTCTGTGGATGCGTATTATCATTTAGAGTAAACGTGGTGCGAAAACGATCCATAGTTAATCGAATTAATTTCTCTGATGGACGATTATGTTGATCGCAAAATGGACATAATGCGCGATACGTATTTCGAACAGAACCATGATTTTTAAAATAAATTTGCACAATTTGGAAGCGTTGTTCAGGTGTCAATCTATTCATGTTGAAATGCCAAACCAAACTAAACATAAATCACTTGACAGCTGACAAAATGGCCGCCAGTTAAAAAAGTGTTGCCAACTTAAAGTTCTATACCTCTATAAAAAACACCCTTTATAAGAAACGGTCAATATGAAAGGTAATTTGGCTCTTAAAAATGTATGAAATTTACTTATCGAAAAAGTAGTACGTAACAAACTAGAAAGAGAAAATACCTTGAGGCGTTATCGTACGAGAGTAAGAAGTTAACTAACGAGACCGCACTTTCTGGGGAACAACTAAAGTATACACAATTGACTTTTTGAATTAGTTTAAAAAATTGTTATCGATCACTTTTTTCCACTATTGGCTATTCTTTTCCGCAACAATAATTAATCCCTTAAAATGCAGATCACATATTAGCTTTTAGATACAGGCAGTGTTATTGAATTTTTAAAAGATTATGTGGTTTTTTTTCTCTTCCAGAAAATCGCGTCAAACACCAAAAATTTTAGCCTGTAATGTGTCTTCAAGATATCTGTGTTCTTGGATTGGTCATAGTTCAAACTCTCCTTCGATTGGGGGAATTATGACTATCCATAAAAAAATAATTTTTATGTATCTGTATCACCTTGTATTTAAAACAGTGTACACGCCCATAATTGTAACAAATTACAGTTTATTTTTTCCATTGTTTAGACTGTTTATTATTTATAACCAGCGTCTATAAAAAATCGAATTTCAAGGGCCCATAAACTGTTTTTTATATTTACAAATTAATGGTTCAATTATTGAATAACTAACCCTAAAGGTGAAAATTGCAAAAAAGCTGCTTTAGTAATATAATACACTCATTGTTAATGTGTTGTATTTGATTTAATGCTTGGTTTAGTTAATAATAACATTAATAATTTAGAGTGTCGTTTTTATTCTGACCTATTGATAATTTATTGGCTTTGCATAAAACAATAAAGAAAACATAATATCCTTTTATTGAAGAACGAAATGTCGACGAAAGGTTACAGAATTTGGTCGTGGTTGTAAACAGTTGCACAAAACTTTCAATAATATAATTAATTTATCTGATATGATCTAGTTATTAGGATTTATTTATTTTTATTATGTTTTATTTCATTTACTACAGGCATATTGTTTCCGCATATTTTTTTTCATAATATATGTGTCATATTTTTGTTGATGTGAATATATATATATATATATATATATATATATATATATATATATATATATATATATATATATGGTGGTCGCAAATATTTTCATGGAATGGTTCGATACGATTGCAATTGAGTCCGTAACTAAGAAACCAAAGTTATGGCTCAGATACGTGGACGATACTTTTATTATGTGGAAACGACAAAGAACTTCGAAACTTCCTTTTTCATCTCAACAATGTCAGCCTAAATATTAAACTCATCATGTAGAAAGAAGTAGAAAGTAAATTACCATTCTTAGATGTCTTGGTTGAAAGGAATGGCAGATTCGAACTTCGGTTTACAGAAAAGCCACGCACACAGGACAGTACCTTAATTATTCATCTAATCACTCCAAAAACACCAAACAAGGAAGTATAAGAAATCTCGTAGATACTCTTTGCAACTCCAACGAGAACTTGATGAAAGAGATAGATTATTTTAAAAATGATCTGACAGCCAACGGATACCCAGTATATCTAGTGAATAAATTTCTAGAACAACGCAGAAATAGGACAATATCGACAACGAATGAAGAACGAAAACCAGTATTGAACATCCCCTATGTTAAACGTATTCCAGATAAAGTTAGAAGGATAGGAAAACGATATAAAATCAACGTAGTCTTCAATTCAAATAACTCTCTGAGAAGTCGGCTCACTAGGGTCAAACCAATAACTCAAAGGGACATGAAGAACTGTCTATATCAGATACCATGTGAATGTGGCAATTTCTACGTTGGCAAAACAAAGAGACCTCTTGACGTAAGGATCAAAGAACATCAAAAATGCACATCTCGAGGAGAAACAGAAAAATCTGGAGCCGCCAACCATGCCTGGACTCATGGACACCACATAAAATGGTCTGAAGTTAAAATACTACACCGAGAACAACATTGGAGAAAACGGAAATTCAAAGAAGCTGCGGTTATACATCACAACCCGAGTTGTTTTAGTAAACCATCTTTAGATATAAGAGAAGTGTGAAAACCATCAGTCACATTCCACTGCATTTACTTTCAGTATAAATAGTCATGTAGCAAAGGAATTTATTTAGTTTCACTTGAAAACGGCTAGAGACAATAGAAGTCCAGCATATATCTACTATTTCGCAAGAAACATCGTTGTCCACGACCTTCAAACAAACAATATATATATATATATATATATATATATATATATATATATATATATATATATATATATATATATATATATATATATATGTGTATATATATATATATATATATATATATATATATATATATATATATGTGTATATATATATATATATATATATATATATATATATATATATATAGGGGAAGCAGTCACAACTGACTAGTTAAGAAACAATTTTCAGAACTAGGGTTCTTGGAGATGCAGTCTATTAAATTTGTAGGTCACGGTAAGGAAAAAATCCTTTTTTGATTCTATCAAGCTTTCGAGAACTTATTTTTCTCTTCTTTAGGATATTTCTACAATGTTAATTACAAAGTTAGAATATTAAACCTAACCTATAATTATTAAGAAACTCGCCAATGTGGTTTGAATAGTAGTCCCGGTAATCCCAGTTAATAACGTTCTATATCGTGTATAAAATTCCTTGTTCCAACTGTCAGTTAGTTTATATAAGCCAGACTGTCTGAAGCCTCAAAGGCACAATCTCCTCCCATCGTAGTGATATTAATAGAGGTTTGCCCTCTTGGCTCTGGCTGAATATGTCTTTCATCATAATCACATCATTAACTGGGATGGCACTGAAATTCCGTAAAGAGTTTCTCGAAGTGGTCCTTATTAATCAAGATGGGAACGCTATGAATAAAAAAAAGCGACACTGAGGACCTGAGTGCCATTTACAGCTATATTTTTAAGTTTAAAAAGAAAAGTATTTGAGCCTCCTGGACAGTCCGTCACTAGATGAGCAAGCATTTTCCATTGTTTGCTCTTATATCATGTAAAAAATATTAAACATGTAAATTTTTTCTGCTAAACTTCACACTTGGCTAAGCCACTGTTTTACGGAGTTTTGTTTCTTTCACTACTTAGGCCATCCACGCCACTGTTCCTGGTTGATACCTGACATATGTCACTACAAAATGGAGGTATAGCCGAGTGAGATATAAAGAGTTGCAGATGTTTCGCCAAAATATAATTTGGCTTCTCTTGTGCATGCTAGATGAAGATCAATTCCAGACATTTAATATGCCACTTGCTTTGTACATGGTAGTAGTTCATATATATTGATTGGTTTTAGCTCCGTTTTCTTTCTGAGAGCCGCCGGTGGTGTCAGTATCTGCTCAGGTTCTGAGCCTGTAAAATAATCTCTCGTAAGAAGCATTTTCCAGGTAGAGAGACGATTAAATGCCTCTCCTCTCTTATTCAGAAGGCCGTTTTCTTCAATTTCAATGGACTTCCGAATCAATTTTGCGTTGTAGTGTTCTGTGTTAGAAGTTTACTGGCAGTTGTCAAAATCAGTTTTATATCCTGTCTCTAGCTGATGTTGAAAAGGGCTAATGGTGTCTGCTTATTTCTTATCCTGAGTTTATTACCTATACTTACCGATATTCGTCCGTTGGTCTGGTCTAAGTATACTGTATATTTTACTTCTAGTTGCCTCATGTGATTTTATGTACGCCTGAATTTTCCAGATCGACTTTGACTTTTGAGTTCCTCTGAAATGATCATATCATTTTGTGTAATTTGTAGGCTATAGATATATTATATTTCCGGAACAATCTGTGGATTCCATCTGTAATGCCCTTTATATATGGAAGTATTGGTTGTCTGTTAGTTTCTACAAAAAACCATATGAACGAAAGACTTACACCACCTTCCCCCCTGCACCGGATTAATACTATGTTTCTATCCATTAATTACTAAGCTACAACACAGAATCTCAGCAGAGGACAACTTACAGATCAAAAAGACCTGAACAAAAATGAAAGAGGTGCCAAAACCACATACCTTGAAACAACAACTAAGATCGAAATGATCGACACATTCATAGAATCAGATTTCAAACGATAACTGATACCCGGAAAAAATCCAGCAGGAGTTCAAAACTCTACGGGCTTTCAAAGATCCATAAACAAAATGCCCCTCTGACAACCATCGTCAGCGCTTAAAATTCTACCACATAAAATTAGAAAAATGCCTTGATGGTTTCATGCATCCACGTATGGGAAGGTCGCATTTTACGTAAAAACTAAGAACAGTTCTTAACAATTTTATATTCCTTTATTCTCGACAAAGCTGACATTATTGCAAGCTTCGAGGTAAAATCCCTGTATTCAAACATACTGATGGATCAAGTAGTGGAATAAATCGCCACAAAGAAAGGACTTCCGAACTCATGTTATGTTACTCACCAAACATAGCCTTAAAAGGCATATTCTTATTTGACGGTCAGACATACAGACAAATAGATGGAGCTATCATGGAGTCATCACTCTCTCCAGTTGTTGCAAATCTATTTATGATGTATTTAAAACCAAAATTCTTGAAGAATCCCTCCTTAAATCCAAACTCTGGTGTCGCCACGTGTATGATGTTTTTTGTAATATGACCCCATGGCAAACAATAGCTCAACTGCTTGAATAATTTTCCTAATTCTATCCACCTGAAAATACAGTTCACTCTGGAACTTGAGGAAAATAATAAGCTGCCGTCCTAGTGACTAAGACAATGGAAGGACACCTGCAACATACAGTATATCGAAAACCAACCCAGATGGACAGACACCTGAATGCTGATTATCACCATCACCATCCACAAATATAGGGCGTAACCAATACTCTAGTACCAAAATCCCTTCATTTAACTTACAACTAAAGAAAAGAAAAGGAACTATGACACATGAAACAAGCCCTCGAACAAAATGGCTACAAGTTACCTATCATAAAGTAGAAAAATGCAACAAAGACACATATAAAAAATAAAGCCACCTAGCAATAATAGACAAATCACAATACTTCCGTATATAAAGGGCACAACAGATTGCTCTGGAAACAAAACATATGTACAGCCTACAAATCACAAAAAACTATAGGCTCGTCTCTAAGAAACTCAAAGGACAAAATCGACATAGAAAATCAAAACGCATATAAAATCGCACACGACAGCTGCAATAAAACATTCACAGGCCAAATCGACACAAAAATATTGACAAGACGAGAAGAACATAAACTCAACATAAGAAATAAACAGACAGCATCGGCCCTCTTCCTACATCAGCTAGGAACAGGGTACAAAATTGATTTTGACAACTGAGAACCAATCACTAACATAGAACACTACAAAGCAAGATTGATTCGCTAGTCTATATATATATTGAAAACAACGGCACTCTGAATAAGAGAGACGATGCATTTAATCTTCCTTGTACCTGGAAAATTCTTATCAAGCGAGATTATTATACCGGTAAGTGAAAAATATTTTCTTATTTAATTCTTGGTCCTTCACTATTATATTTTTATTTGCTTAGTTTTTTGTATTTTTGTCCGATAAAAATGGAATCAAAAAGTAATAGTAGTGTTGAATATGTTCTATAATTGATATTTAGGTATTTTATCTTACCTTCATCAAAATCCCCATCATGTAGCTAAAAAGCATAAAACATTTTCTTTAGTATCGCATTGTTTTACCAAAGTGGTTCAATAAATAAGGTAAATTAGTCATAGATGACGCAATTAATATTTTAAATCCATACAAATATGTAGCTGTACTCTTCGGAGGAACCTCTATGAAGTTTCAGCATGATCCGATGCTTAGCTTTTATGTGACAATCATCTGAAGTAGGTCGTCACACCATTGATATAAATATTGGAAAAAGACAAGTTTTGAGCAGTGATTAAACATTTCTCTATGAAACAGTGGGCATTTGCTCATAAAACTGAGATGGATGCTGTTCACAGAGTTTTGCACCGATTCAAGAATTATTTGTTTTGGGATAAACGAATTTAAACATGGTCGAACATCAACTAAAGATGAAACATGCTCGGGACGCTCTGTTGAGGTCACAACATCAGAAGTAATTGAAGCAATATATCGTATTTTTGACAACTATCGATGAATATGAATAGCTGAATGTGTAAGCATATCAATTTGTACTGTAGAAAATATTTTTCACAAACATTTGTGTAATGAAAAAACTATATGTCAGATTGTTGACAGCTGAAAACAAACTCAACCGAAAAATTAATTCTGAACAATGTTTATTGATCATTAAACGAATCCAATAGATTTTTGACGTAGATACATGACTATGGATGAGTCCTGAATCCACCACTATATGCCTGAGTCAAAGTAGCTATCAAAATAGTAAAGGGCATCTGATGAGAATACGCTAAAAAATGGCGAAAGTTGTTTTGTCGGCCGGAAAGGTTGTGCCCTCCGTTTTTTGGGATTCTCAAGGCATAATATTTTTTGAGTATTTAAAAAAAAGGTCATTTAATCACAGGCGATTACTATGCGACATTTTTTGGATGTTTGGATGAAGAATTGAAAAAAAAACGTTCAAGTTACCATGCAGAAATGTTCTGTTTCATCAAAATAATGCTTCACTTTACACTTGTATAGTTGCAATGTCAAAATAAAATCAATTTCAGTTGGTACCCCATCCACCTTTTCACCAGTTATGGAACCTAGTGACTTCTTAGTATAAAAAGTGTCTCAAAGAATAGAGATTTTTATCAGATAAAGAGGTTATTAAGGCTATAGAAGACTATTTTGAAGATCTGGATACTTTCTACTTTTCAGAAGGCACGAAGAAGTTGAAATATAGCTGGACCCAGTGTACAGAGTTTCAAGGAGAATATGTTCAAAAATAAAAAAGTAAACAATATCTTATTCCTTTTTTACCTTACTTATTAAATCGCCTCTGTATTTTATCATGTTTCATTAATTTTTTTAACTTACAATGATTATCTGTAAAATATTTCAACCTTTAAATCGCTATTTCTAAAATTAAATTAAATTGAATGTTCAGAACAAAGTTTGATAGTTCCTAAAATGAGTCAGGTTTCCATCTACGAGAAAATTGAACACATTTAATTCTGACATGTACAGTGTTGATCAAATATGTTGTGACATAAAAACATGTCCACATTTAATAGTAATTTATAACGCAGGTTTACCGTTTAACAAATCGATTGCGTCAACAAGATATTTTATTATATTGACAAATCGGTTAACAAGACAATTTTTTAATAACTGCCGATATAATAGGTATGTTCTATATAATAAACTTTTAATAATATTTACGTTGTCAACGCCAAATTTAATTTATGCTTGCGTAACGTCTTTACATTGTAACAATATCTATAGTAAAACGTCAAATAAAGTTAAGATTTATTTACTCACTTGGATTATTATTGACCTGGCCAACCTATGGGATAATAATTGAATAAATCATTTGTTATGGTCTATAAACAATAAAGTTTATGAAATTTTATTGTTTTTTTTTTGCCATCAAACATCAAAATGAATAGGTAGAACAGCTTTGATTAAAATAAATAAGGATATTAAAGAGGTTTATATGCTATGAAATATATCATTTGATTTTCCGTTTTATTTATAGTCAAGGAGCCCAGTTAGTTTTGGTATTCAATGAAGAGACATGGCTTCACTTAAGTTTTTTACATGTATTTTGATCTCTTCATTACGAATTTTGAGGGTAAATTTCCAAAAAATGGTGAAGTAAATTGTTACAATTTGAAAAATGTTTTTTTCTAAATAACAAAATTTTTTCGTAGTTCTCGGTCGATACAAAGCAAAAACTGTCTCTTGTGATTTTTTCGCCCGACGGCTAATATTTGAGTTTAAAATAATGAATCATTTGAAAAATTCCATTTTTTGATACATCTATACAAGAAGGAATTTGACTATATAAATATTTTAAAATTCTGCGCCCAGCAATTCATAGTTCAAATCAATAACTACAAGCTGGGATTGTTTCTACTGCCTTTTGATGTAATAGACAAATTCATTAATTAAAACGTACGCGCCACCGTATATGAAGGGATATGAAAGTCTACTTACCTAGTGCACATAATCTGCTTCCGATTTTTTAATATTAACACTTTCTCTATATTTTCGGTCATAAGATATATAGCATTGAACGTGATACTTGATTTTAAAAGTTAATAAACTTTCTGGTAAAAAAATTAACACAGTTTTGTTGTAAATAAAATCGATAAATTGTCGGGTATCTGCATATAATTTTTCAGCACATGCTTATAATTCTATCTGATGTAGTTGAGAATTTCCTTTGTACGATGTCTTTTCGCAAATAATACATTTATCAGTATCTATCATTATCACATAGCTATGGCATCGTTAATAATTGCATTGATATTGAATTCAACAAATGTAAAAATTGCATTCATCGTTTTCAATAATTGGATCTTATATTGAATTAATGTATATTTAAATTTGTTACACAGTAACTTTGCCTACCTTGGCTGTTACATCCAAACGACAAAACACAATGTTTCGATGCAAATCGGCACGTATTCGATACTTACCTAAGTCACTGCTCATTAAGTTTATGCATTGTATTTTCTTGACAAATAATGCACCATCAATCAATGTTAGAAAAAATCTTTATCGGATATACACATGTATGTATGTGCGTAGAATTGGGGTTTGTATTCTGCGACCTAATAGATCCATTGTGCTCTTCTACTGCTACCAAGTCTTAAGAAATACCTTACTGGCTAAAGCAGATCCTCTAGTCTTATTTCCCTCAGCAACCTTAGGATGTTAGATGACTTCAAAGTGGATAACTCCTCTTCTTCTATCTGGTGTTCTCCCAAGAACCACATTCTAGGGTTTTCTAGAGCGCTGCACTTTCAAAGGATATGGATAGAGATTTTGTCCTCCTCACGGAATCTGCACTCTTCTCCTTCTGTCAATCCTAATTTCTTGAGGTTTCCCTTCAGGTGGTAATGTCCCGTCAGGATTCCTATCAGAACTCTTAGTTGATTTTTACTTAGGCTTATGCATTGCTTGAATCTCTTCTGGTTGTAATTCACAAGAAACATCTTCGCTTGTCTCAATCCTTGCAGCTTCGTCCAAAAATTGGATCTCTTGCTTTCTTCTTCTATTTTTAGTTCTTTGAGCATTACGCTGCTACTAATTCCACAGAAATGGTGTCTCAGCTCTTTTCTCACGAACCTGTCTACTGTTTCATTCCCCTTTACCCCAGTGTGTCCCGGTACCCACATGAGAGTGACCTTATTATTCTTACTTAATTCATTTAGTTCCTCTAGGCATTCCGAAACTATCTTGCAGCTGAGTATTTGAGAGCTCAGCGCACTGATGGCTGCTTGACTTTCCAACATGATGATAGTCTCTTGGCCGCGATAGTTTTTTTATTTGTTGATATGAATACATTTCTTAATTGCATGTATTTTTGCCTGATGACTTACTCAAGCTTTCGTAATGTCTGGTGCCGGGTTCATACACTCCTATTCCAGTTCCCTCCGTTGTTTTGGAACTATTGAGTTTTTAATGGAGTTTCTGTCCCATTCGCTTTTACGGCTCAACTTTGTGTTGAAGTTTTTCACAAAGTTGAATTTATTTTCAACTTCATCTTGGGGCATATCCAAAATTTGTTGATTTTTGGATGAGAGATTGGGTCTTCGTTTTATGACCTCATTTCTCAACATACTATAAATTATCTTCTTCGCCATACTCTCTACAAGTATATGTAAAAGTGTAGGGTTTAGGATTACTTCCATGGTGGCCATTGGACAGGTTTTCATTGCTCCGGTTATACACGCATAGGTCAGTCTTTGAACTTTCTCTCTTGTATTAACCAGACTCGTTCTTTTGCTCCAGGTCACTGCCCCACATGTAATGATTGATCTCGCTATTGCAGTGTCCATCCACTGCGGAATTCTTGAGTTTGTGTCCTAGCTTTTTCCAGCAAAGTTCCTACAGACCATCAAGGCTTTTATAACCTTGTTAATTACTTATTTTTCAGGCTTGTTCCAGAAAAGTTTATTATCTAGGGTCAGTCCCAGATATTTAACCCCTGACTTCCATTTAATAATGATCCCATTCATTTGATGGTTTTTAGAATGAGGTTTCTTTTCCTTGTGAAGGCTATTAAGGTGGTTTTAGTGACGTTAATATTAAGTCCCATCATCTGGCACTATTCTCTAGTGTATTCAATCCCTCTTTGAACTATGTCACGGAGGGTATTACTTCTTGCGATCACGCCAATGTCATCGATAGAACCCTGACAAGATATGCCAGGGTCAATCAGATGACAGAGGACTCGATCTGCAATTAAGCTTCACATAAGTAGAGAAGCTACTCCCCTTGAGTACATCCTCTGGTGCTACAGATAGCGATAGTGTCTTGTCCTATCTTTGTCTCTGCTATTCTAGTAGAGAGAAGTCGCGCCATCCATTTGGACATTGTTTCGTTTACTTTCCTGTCTCAAGTGCTCTTTTGACTGTCTCGTATAGAATGTTGTCAAAAGACCTTCTATATCAAGGAAGGCACATATTATAGTTTTCTTACTGTTCAGTACTTCTTGGATCTCATCAGTGCGGTTTTCGTAGATCTACCCATTTAAAATGCATATTGATGAAGGTACAGTGGCACCTGTTCAAGAATTTCTTATCTGATAAAATTGTCGACTGCCTTCTCCATCGTTTTTAAAATAAACGATGTGAGACTTATATTTCGTAGGGATTTAGGGTGTGTAGTATCATTTTTGCCCGCTGTCGGAATGAAGGTGACTCCGGCCCTTCCCCATATATTCATATTGCTACCTTCAAAAACTTGTCGTAACAGTGCGCGTGAACGAAAGTACAGGAAGTAGCATCATTAACAAGTTGCCATCTGCTTAGTTATTAGCTCGCAAAAACATTAATATAATCATAATTGTTCTATCGTGCAATTATTAAAATATGTACAGTACCCTTATCATAGTAAGATATTGTATTTTATTAATTATGCCACCTTTTAAACAGGGATTGTAATTATTATGCAGAACAGAGATCAACCCATCCGCTCTCAAATATATATATATATATATATATATATATATATATATATATATATATATATATATATGTATAATAACTGAAGTGTCTCTCTCTCTCTCTCTCTTTGTCAACCTCTGTCCATCCACTCCTGGATGTAGGTCTCTCTCAATTATTTCCATCTTTCTCTTTTCCTCGCCAATCTCATGCACTGTTTGCCCGCCACTGTCCTTATGTCGTCTACCCATCTTTTTTGAGGTCTTCCCGTGCTTCTTGTTGTCTCCCTCGATCTCCATTCCAGGATTCTTCGTGTCCATCTGTTGTCCTCATACCGGGCTATGTGACCAGCCCATCGCGACTTCATCTTTGCAACCTCCTTCACGATGTCTTTGATTTTCGTTTTGCGTCTTATCTCGGTGTTTCTAATCCTGTCTCTTACTGATATTCCAAGCATGTTTCTTTCCATCGCTCTTTAGACTGTTTCTAATTTTTTAGCAGACTTTTTGGTGAGGGACATGGTTTCTAATCCATACGTACACACCGATAGTATGCATGTATCGTATACTTTTCTTTTTTGATTTATGGGGATTGAATTATTTTTCAGGATATATGCAAGTTTGCCGAAAGCGGCCCATGTCAGCTGTGATCTTCTTTTTATTTCAGCATCCTGGTTTGATTTCCCTAGTCTGATGTCATCACCCAAGTATACATAGTGTTCGATGTTTTCTATCCTCTGGTTCTGTATTGTTATGTTTGCCTGTTCGTGGCTCATTATTTTTGTTTTGTTGTAGTTACAGTCCGCGTGAAGTGTGTTATGCGAATATTGTTGATTTTATTATTAGACTCCTATAAGTGATTATTAAAATATATATATATATATATATATATATATATATATATATATATATATATATATATATATATATATATATATATATATATATATATATATATATATATATATTGAAATGTGTGTAAAGGATGATTGCAACGAGCAGCGAAAGCAATAGTAAATTAAATGCACTAGGTGAGCGCCTTTATTTCCACTTTTCTTCGTACACGGCGGTGCAAACGTTATAATTGATAAAACGCTATTTCTTGCGCTAAAAGGCAATACATTTTTACATTGCAATTAATTCTAACATATAGTTCTTGAGTTCAACAATCAATTTCTGGACATGGAGTTAAAAATATTTATTTATTCAAATCTATTCCAGTTAAAATGTGGCAAAAATGTAATTTTTCTAGCGTTTAATGATTTTTAATTCAAAAAATTTGCATCGGGTGGAAAAATAACGGGAGACACTTTTTGCTTAGAATTGATCAAGGAATACGAAAATATCAACGATTTTCTTGTTTTGAATAAATTACCTGGTCATTTTTCAGGAATTCACCTTCGATAATCATAATCAAGATTTCAAAAAACATATAAATAACTTTGGTGAGCTACGAAAACTCACTGGGCTCCTAAACTGCAATATATCAAAACTGACTGGGACAAACCATCTCGTAAGATCTCATGTTAGTGGTATTATTCTGATATGACTAAAAAGCAGTTGTCGGTCATGCATTGTCTTTATCTTTGTTTTCTTGTATATCTAATGGTTATCGAATATAAACTGAAGTTTTATCATAAGACCATGAGCTTATACATGAGCTGTGTCCATTGAACCGTAACATTCCACTTCACAATACAGAGTGAGTCAACAATTAAATGGGGTACAAAATATAATTATTAATTAAACTCAATTCAAAACGATTATGCAGAATACGACAAAAAAATTTTCGTTATACACTGTTAAAAATAACCTTAAATTTAATGTAAATTTCAGTTCTTGGTATATTAAATTTGATTAAATAGTATCTTAAATTTCACTAAAGTAACTGAAAACATATTTCAACTTCTGTGTATTAAAATTAATTCACATATATCCTAATACTAAAGGAATTTACATTATTATTCATTATACATTGCATGAGATTCCGGGGGATGGCGCAACCTATATTGTACTCCAGTCAAATAAGCGAAAAAAAGACATAGTTGGAGACTAAGCGTCCAGGCAAAGACCCGGATTTTCGGGTAATATAGGCCTATATAAATAAAAACGTATTTGTTCTCTACACGAGATTTTGTGTCATAAACTTTTTGTAAACAATTAAAGGTCAAAAATGCATTTTTTTTTGCCTTTTTCGCTTACCAGCAAAAACTAAAGAAATTTTTGGACAAAATGCCAGCTTCTAGAGAATTGAAAAACCTGGTTTCTTATCGATCTCAATATTTTTATTTCTTGTTGAGAAAAATGCAAAACAAAGTCAAAATTGTTATAATATTCTATTAACAATAACTATTGCTGAATGAAATCTACGATTTTGTTCTTACGTAAAAGGTCGGATCTTTTAGTGCTTAATAAGTGGTAAAAATTTCAGATCGATTCATCAAATAGTTTGTGCAAATTTTAATTTGTTTATCACAGGCAAGCGAATTTTGCAATAACGTTCTAGCTCCATCAATGAAGGTACACCGATTTTGATCACATCTCATGAAAGAGGAACTCTTCTTCTATGAGATGTATTACATGGAATTCAGGAAAATTAATTTTTAATTTGTTTAAACTTCATTAGAAAACCACTATAATTTTTAGCTTATGAACAAATTAAATACCTTTTTTGTTTTTGCCGATAAAAAACATTCTATTTTCATATTTGGCAAGTTGTCATTTTTAAAATAATTTACTTTCAAAATCTATTACTATGTTTAACCATGAAAATCTTAAAAACATAATAATTTTTCAATGTATCATATATTGCTATAACATGTATATATTACGGTAGCAAACAATACTTACGTATACGGCTTTTTCTTACACGCAATGTAACGAATATTAATATTTTATAACAATAATTTAAGTATTCAATTTTTCCGACTTATAACCATGTTTACCACTAAAAATAGCACAAAAATTATTGATTTTTAATGAAAAAATTGCGTGGAAAAAAATGTTAAACAAATTAAATATTGATTTTTTTAAAAACAAATAAATAAATAGAATGCATATTTGTAATGTACGCAGAAATTAAAAAAAGAATCAAAATCCGTCAACAACTTTCAGAGCTATAGCTAATGGTAGCTGTTTGAAGTTGCTGTTTCATTTTTAACGCGCGAATTTGTTAGTAACTCATCTTCTGGTAATTTCAAAATTTTTTAAACTCATATTAATATTGGTGCAATAAATATGTGACAACATAACTCGAATTTAATGAACACTGGCTCTACATTTAATGTACGTAGTCGCCTTGAAAACTAATAATCAAACCTTAAATTTAATGTAGGATTACATTAAATTTATTCGAATAAATTTAGATTAATTTAAATTAATAGATTTAATGCATTATATTAAATGCATTTAATAGACCTGTGTGAATTTTCTTCCAGCACATTTACATTAAATTTTATGCATTTCTTTTTTAAAGGGTACAAAAATAGGTTAAATGCAGAACTTGATCTATGTCGAACCAAATTTTGAATTTATTTGTTCCACCAAACAGGCTCAAATTGAGGCTAGCTATCACTTTAGTTTTAATAATATTTTAATAATATTTTCTCTATGTATTTTACGATTATGATTTACTTTTTCGTTATAAACTGCTATTCAGTCTAGAAAACAAATTTAAATAACTCAATTTTAGCGTTGCATTTACTATTCCTGATGACTACACAGGGAGTTCACCAATTTATTTTGGGGAGAAAAAGGTTGAGAATCGCTGCTCTAACTGATCAAGTAAACAGATAAATAATATCTTATAAATCAATAATAAGAATCAAAAATAAAGAAAAGTTTCTAATGGTTGTTTTGTTCCTTTAATTGTGAGTCGCGTCAAATCAAAGAAAATATATTTTTCCAATTATTAAAATTCAAAAAATAAGAAATAATTCTTTATATTCTAACTTACAGTGTACATAAACTACCTGCAATAAACAAATATACATATATAAACTTGGGTAATGATCTTAAAACTCTCTGAACTGAGAACCTCCTCCTCCTTTAACATCAATTAAAATTAAGTGTTTTCTGAAAAGAAATATCTATGCTTAATTTAAATATGTACTTACTTGTTTTAAGCACATATTTTAAAACTTTTTTTTTCCTAAATTCCGAAGAAAGTCCCTCATAGATTAAATTAATTAAAAATTCTACAGTCCTCCTTTAATTTAGACCAAAATACAAATTAAAAAATACAACTACGTAATAGTTATTGCAACTTGTATAAACGAATTTAAGTAGAAATAAATAGCATGTTCCCAAGATAGAATTGAATTAGTTTACCTATTAGCTTTTGCGGGTAATAAAATCTAATTAAATCGCTTATAATAATCTAGCAATTTTCATATTATATAACACATATACTAAGAAATTATTAACCCCATTTGCTAAACTGTTTAATTTTATTATCTAAAAAATATCAAGATTGGATAATCTATGATTTTTATAGTCATAATTAAAAACTACAGGCAAAAATCTAGAATGTTTTTAGGTTTGGCTATAGTACTAAGTAAATTAAGTCTTTTGTGATGAAAATAATTTTGTTTTCTCCCTAGGAAGAAAGAGTACTTAAACTAACTGCAATGATTTTAATAAAAATGTCACCTTTTGCTCACAAAACTAAAAATCATTATGTTGTTTTAAGACATACAATGTAAAGGGTGTTTTTTATAGAGGTATATAACTTTTAAATGGAATAAAACAAAGATGATTTTTTTAAATTGACATGAAATTTACTTTATTCGAAAGATAACCTTCTGGCATTATAATTTAAATATGACTTCTGACATATGACCGCCACGGCTGGCTCGGACTTAGTCTAATCTGGAGGTCCAATTTTCGATGACTTTTTCCAACATTTGTGGCCATATATCGGCAATAACGCGGCGAATGTTGTCCTCCAAGTGATCAATCCTTTCGGGCTTATCGGCGTAGACTAGTGACTTCACATATCCCCACAGAAAATAGTCTAGCGGCGTTAAGTCGCACGATCTTGGAGGCCAATTCACGGGTCCGAAACGTGAAACTATGCTGTTACCAAACGTTTCCTTCAATAAATCAATTGTGGCACGAGCTATGTGACATGTTACGCCGTCTTGTTGAAACCACAGCTCCTGCACATCATGGTTGTTCAATTGATGAACAAAAAAGTCAGTAATCATGGCTCTGTAGCGGTCACCATTAACTGTAACGTTCTGACCAGCATCGTTTTTAAAGAAGTACGGACCAATGATTCCACCAGCCCATAAAGCACACCAAACAGTCAGTTTTTCTGGATGTAACGGTGTCTCAACATACACTTGAGGATTATCGTCACTCCAAATACGGCAGTTTTGTTTATTGACGTATCCATTCAAACAAAAGTGAGCTTCATCGCTAAACAAAATTCGCTTATGAAAATCGGGATCAACGGCAATCTTGTTTTGGGCCCATTCACCGAATCTACGCTTTGCTAGATGATCGTGTGGCTTCAATTCTTGCACGAGTTGGATTTTGTAAGCACGCAAACCAAGATCTTTCCGCAAAATCTTCCATAAAGTGAATGGACACATACCCAATTCCTGTGCACGATGGCGGATAGACTGATTCGGGTCTTCCTCTACGCAACGCTCTACAGCAGCAATGACTTCTTCTGTACGCACTGCACGACGTCTCTGTGGATGCGTATTATCATTTAGGGTAAACATGGTGCGAAAACGTTCCATAGTTAATCGAATAAATTGCTCTGATGGACGATTATGTTGACCGTAAAATGAACGTAGTGCGCGATACGTATTTCAAACAGAACCATGATTTTCAAAATAAATTTGCACAATTTGGAAGCGTTGTTCAGGCGTCAGTCTATTCCCGTTGAAATGCCAAACCAAACTAAACATAAATCACTTGACAGCTGACAAAATGGCCGCCAGTTAAAAAAGTGTTGCCAACTTAAAGTTCTTTACCTCTATAAAAAACACCCTTTATTTAAAATTCCTTAGATAATAACACATGCCACCAAAAAAAGAGTCTTGGCCGGTTAATTAGACCATTTTACCTCTATGTAATTTGTCGCGTTGCATTTAAATCAGGGGTTTAAATGACCCCATGAGCTCACAATTTTCCCTGAATCTGCGAAAGTTATCCAAAAAAAGGCCAAATTTAGCCAGTTCTTCGATTAAATAGTAACTTTGAAAACTCAAATTCAAGTAATATTATGTCTGGGCCCCCTATTTCTATGTATTCTGATGTAAAATCTGGAATCTGAATTGTAGGTCATAGTTTTCCATCATGACATCAAGAGTTAAGTTAAGAACTAAAATTAAATTTAACATTTAAACGAAGGTGACAAAATGTCAATAATTTATTTATGCTTGGCAACATGAGAGCTGCCACTTAAGTAATGGATAGCCAGTTCACACAACTCTCTTTATGTTTGGCGAAATGTGACCGGGGCAAGCTAGCTGAATAATTCACAGCAATAGTGACATTCGATTCCGCCGAGCTGAGAATAACCAGTAAAGTACTCCCAACTGATATAGGAGCAACCAGCAGAGCCCTAGAAAGACAGTGTCTTCAGATATTCAGCAGTAAGATTGAATTTCCAAATATAAATGTGAGTGTACAGATATACTAACTGTCGCGCTCAGTATAATTGTTACTTAATGTTAAGTCGCTACTTACTACTTGTTCCATAATCTATCACAATTTGTCTTCGATAAACACGCCTAGAAATTTAAGCAGTTTTGGTAAGTCAAAATATTAAATAATGTTACTTAATGCCAATTTAAAAAAAAAAAATCATTTTGAAGTATTTTATTTTCTAAATATCAATGTCATAAAAAAATAAATATATTTTTTTCAGGAAAAACGATTTTATTTTCATGAAAGTCATGCACTTAACGGTATAGATCAACTTTTTAACTATTTCACACTGCAAAATCCTATTATAAGCTGCAAAAGTCAAAGTTTTGGCATATTATCAACAATATAAAAATATGGTAAAAAAAGGTTTACGAAAGATAAGGTATACAATTGAATCATATTTTAGATTACTAAATTGATAATTTATTTTGGTGATAACATCGTCTGTAATGACGAATGATTGAAAAGTGATTATTGTATATAATTCTTAGTGACGCTTATTTCGATTTTTTTATTGTCTACAAAGTCAGAAACTCTCGATTAGGCAATCATTTAAAACTGAAATAATCGGAATCAGTATTTCTATTTTTGATACTTCTATTGTTTGTAGATTGGCGAATTTTCAAGCTATTGCAACTATCAAAGACCGACGGAAGCGTTCTTTTCTTAAGCGTCCAAAAACCTTGAAAACTCGCCTTTCTAGAGGTAGTTGAAGTTTGACTAATCGTTCACCCTGCCATTTTCAAGGGTTTTAAATGGAAAAAATACGTTTTTTGACGGCATTTAAGATTCCTTGCTATTTGAATGGTTTCATGAGTTTCGTACATTTTAGGGCAACGAATGATTAAGTTTTTGTTGTTATTTTCATAAAAACCTTTTTCGTGTTGAGGACCCATGTGCGCCAATGATTGGTAATTTTTATATGATTTTACTGAAATGTCTAACATTCAAAATAAAATAAACCAATGCACATCTAAATCTATATGAGAGCTTTTACAGATCTTATCTGTGAGGAAAACTTTAAATATCTTTTATTCACAATAAATCGAACTTTTATGAAAATTTTCACGATATGAAATATGTTAAGCCAGTTAAAATTTAATTTATTTCTAGAAATGGCAGAGTATAAAATTGGATTGATTTGCATGCAGTTATGTTACATCCCAGTATCGTGAACAGACTCGACATACACAATTTTCAGATATGAATTTAACCATATCAGCCGTCAAATAAATATAAAATTTAAAACCTAAATATTTATATATATTATTTAAAACCTCACCGAATTTGGACTCTAATATCTGAATATTTATTAAATCGAAAACTATGTAACTTTCACAAATCGATAAGTATTCATAGGTCAGTGAAATATGAGCGTTATTTTTATTCCATATTTAACTGGGTAATGAACAAACAAATCTACAATCTAATATAATATTTACCTATTTGACAACTTTGTAATATCGGTATCGTAGAAAGTAGTTGAGCTTATTTACCCTTAATTGCAAGGGAAGTGTTCTATTTTTTATTTGAATTAAAATGACTATCCAAACGATGACGTTTTCATTATATTTGATATGATTTTTTTCAATTCAGTAAAGATTTTTGTGCGCCCAGTACACGTAGATTTGCTTATTGACATGACCATTAGTGACAGAATTTAATCATAGACTCCTGCAAATGATATATTGTGGTAGCGTTAATCATTTTATTTATAATTATTTTTTGCCCCATATTAATTAGTAGCTATTTTGATAACCTATAATTAAATTTTACACTAATACAGACACTCTGGAAGTCTGGACGTTCATCTTCTCTCTTGCAGCTTTAGTTCCAAACAACTACGGTTATTTAAGCTTACCAAAACCATGGCTCGGAACTTTAGGACTCAGGAAAGGCTAATTAGTTGGTCAGAAGACATCTCTTGTTTTGTGCGACTCGCAACAGCGCGCCCGCAAGTTAATTCACGTGAAGGTTTTAATTAAATTGAATAAAACAAGTTTATCAAAACACTAAAATCTATTTAACAAAAATAAATAGAAAAACGAACTATTTACAATGAGAAACTTAAAACTAATTACAATTACGAAAAAAAACTAGCATAATTTCTCTTCTTGGCTATTCTTTTAACTAAAAACGTAAAACCCAATTTTGAAAAAATACGTAAAAATAGCTTAATAAAATATTAAACAAAAAAGAAATAAAACGCGAAAAACGGCTATTTATATTACTTAATCAAACCTTATGAAAATCGCGAAACGGCCGACTAAAATAACACATGATACTCCCTTAACTTCCCGAATTAAATCAAAAACAAATCAAACAAAGAAAACCTTCATTCCCGCCGAATATACACTACGGCACTGGACTTAAAGAACGGTATCAATCACCCTAATTCGACTTTCAGATTGGTACTGAAATTTACTATTCCTTAAAAAAGTGTCTTCAAATCTTACACCCCTCGACACCCCTCTGTTTCCCGTTTGTACCCATATTACCCGATGGAACCCGGTAAACGTTAATTTCTTTCCCTTAAAGTTCGAAGGTTTCGATCGTTACGTGCTGAGGGCGTTAGCTATTTTATACCTGATGCTTGATTCCCGAATTGGCCTCTGAGCGTCTTAATCTTAATTTTTATATAAACACAATTAATAAAACTATTCTATTTCTTTCTATAACTAAAGGAATAAGATAATATAACGTCTGTGAAAAAACCTGAGTGCCCTTTTATTCATAATGCTGGTATTTGAATCATTCTTTCTTGCAATCAGGAAAAACAGACGCTACATTAATTTCCTTTCACAGATCAAACGTTATATTATAGTATAATGAGTTTATTTGATTATTCTTTTGTTTCCTAATAATGGGAATATCGTTCAATATTTTAATACATTTTAACGGTATTTCATATACCCTATGTTAAAAAAGCTACCCTTATCACGTCGATTTTATTTACATAACCAGGGTAGGATTACTTAGACAGATTTATAGGCAATTCTAAGAGAGGGTCTTATTATTATGTCTTCATAAATTAACTGACTTTATGTATTTTTTATGAAAACATTTAAACGACAAAGATTATAAAAGTCATGCTCGATAACTGATTTATTTTCCTTTACACTTTCTTGGATAGTGATAAAAAAAATATAACTACCCTATTCCCACGAGAAATCTATTCACAGAGTGATTATTTAATTATTCATTTTAACGGAATATAGTTCACATTGAACAGTGTAAAATAATTAATATTTGTTCCATTAGACATTAACAGAAAATGTGACTTCCTCTGAAAAACAAATTCTCTAGGCAAATCTTGCGTTATTATCGATAAGCTTATTTATTATTTCATAAAAATACTTCCGCCTGTCAGGATCATCTTCCAAAATTCTTGGAGATATAAAGGTTCCATTTTTCTTGTTTTTTTTTTAAGTATGGTAACGGTGCGGTGGTGGAGTTAATATCATTATCACGTCCAACTTAAGGGCGAGAGCTACAATGATCTTGTGACAATAATAACATGATTAATATTTTCTCTTCGAGTGTACTAGAACGACCACTTTTAATACTCTATTTAAGAGAACCGGAAGTTCTGTACTTCATTGCTACGTTTAATATCATATCTACGCAGTACTTCGAATAATGTCACTAAGTAATTTTAATTTATTTGCATAGTTTTAATAAGCTTGTTTATATGTATATGATCTACATACGTATCTTCAAGCAAAAATTCCTGATACGAAGTCAAACGTAATTTTGAAAGAAATATAATTGGTTTGATAAAAATACAAATACTTTAGAGACACCATGATTGGTCAAATTACATTGAATAGTAGACAAATTACTTTAAGTAAACAATATAAATAATTATTGAGGTCCTATTGATAAAAGGAAACAAAAGAAATATTTCGGTAAGGTATTTTCAAAATTATCGTTATCAGCATTATTTATTGTTTTTGAGCATATGAGAAAAAAAAAAACATACAAAATTACTTGTATAAGGCGTCATATCTATTTCGAATCTATATAATTGCAGATGTGTTTAGCGAATTACAAAAGTGACACCTTAAAAAATACTTTAAATGTCTATTAGTCAAGCAGTCCAGTCAGTTTGTTTTCATATCCGACGAAGAGACATGGCTCCACCAAAGTTTTAACATTTATTTTTGCCCCCTAAGTAAGGATATCGAGAGTAGATTCCTAAAAGAAGATCAGGTAACTTGTTTTAAACAAAAAAAATGTTAACGAATAAAAAAATGGCTTTTTTATTAAATAGAAATATTTTCGTATTTCTAAGCCGATTTTCAACACAAAGTAATTGTTGTAATTTTTCCTCCAGATGAGTAGTTTTTGAATTAAACATCAGCAAACATTTAAAAATGATATTTTTTGCCACTTTTCAATATAACTAAAAAAATATTTTCAAGTTTCGCGCCCAGCAATTGATATATCAAATCAGGCACTTCAATCTGGAATAATTGCAATACGAAAATGTTATGGCTTTTTAACGCTATAAACAAACAGTGTTTCATCAATTATAACATAAGCGTCACCGTATCTAAAAGCATGTGGAAGCAAACAGTATTTTTAAGCTAAAATGCCGCGATTAGAAAAATTATAATCGCATTAATATTTTAGCAAACTAGTAACTAACCGGGTTGCAATTTGTTAATGACGCAGCTACCTGTACTTTCGTTCATGTTCACTGCTGAGTTGTATATTCCAAATAAACAGGTTGTTGAGGGTATAGATATGAGTAAATCTAAAGAAGATTATCTCTATCTATATAGATATACCAACTATCAGGGGCGGATCCAGCCTCTCTCTTTGGAGGGAGGGGGGGGCGGTGATATCATGAAAGTACAATATGGCAAGCGAAAGCAACTTGTCGATGGGGGGAGACACCGCAAACATTCCCCTTTCTAGTGTAAAAGGCAGGGTCGGGTCTATTTTTCTGAATGTGAAGCTCTTGGAGAGGGAGGGATGCCAGCAGCACACACATTCCTAGTGTAAGAGGCAGAATCGGGGCTATTGTCATGAACTCAAAGGTCTTGGGAGGCAGCTATCGCAAAAAAAAGAAGTTGTCAACGGGGGAAATGCCAGCAGCATACACATTCCTAATATAAAAGGCAGAATCGGTTCTATTTTCCAGAACTCAAGGCTCTTTGGAGGGGGGGGGGGGGCGATCACAAGCATACACATTCCTATACTCTAGTCAAGAACTAGAAAGAATAATAAACCTGTTACCTCTAACGTACTGCTCCAGTGCCGTAGGTAACTGAGGAGTGCCGTAAATCTAATTATATTTAATTATATTTAAATATTATAAGCATTTATAAATTTACTGCAACAATAAAAGTTCTGATATTTCAATTTAATTTCTGTCAGTGAGCAAAGTACACCTTACAGTGTATCCTTAGTGATTTATCTTGTTTGCGCTTGTTTTTATATATTATTTGAGATCAGTGAGATATCCAAAAGATATGGCTTCCATATCTATATTTATTCTAAAATCGGTAAACCAGGGCATTTTTTCCTCAACGAAAAACTTATGACGATGAATGTTTATGATGCTTTAAGATATCAATATCTAGATAATAATGTTACAAGCTCTGTTGAGATGTGTTCCAATATGACAGGAGTTGGAAAATCTCTTATGTACCGAATAGTGAAGGAGAAAAAAACGACTGGAACTGTTAGTACTCCCAAGCCACATTCGATCACAGACAGATGAAAAACCTCGTTGGAAGAAGAGATAAAAACTGCAATAAAAGGAGTTGTACATACATTTTATTATGAGAAGCAGATCTCAACCGTCGACAAAATTCTAACTAAGATCAATGAAGATCGGAATATACCTGAAATTAAAAGAACTAAACTCTGGAAATTGTTCAGGGAACTTAATTTTTGCTGGGAAAAACCAAATAGGAAATTTGTTCTTATAGATCGTCCGGAAGCTGTCCGTTAGAGAAGGAAATATCTCTCTCAAGCAAATGGTAGAGTTACTCGAAATAACACAACTTACAAAATTAGTAATTTAGCTGAACTTTTGAAAAGTGGGAAAAATTCATGTAATAAAAGAATAAAACAAAATGTGGAAACTCGTTTTTTTTTTGTTTTTATTATTTTTTTTCTATTGTTTAATGTTGTTTATTTATTTTTTAAATTTTTTATACATTCTTATTTTAGGGTGTCCCACTCTTTAATTTTATATATATTTAATTCCAATTAGCCGTAATTTTTCTATTATTTTATAATTGTGTTTGTGTCTTTTTCTTAAGCGTATAGATTTAACACGTTTATTTTATTTTTTTGGAGCTATCGGATTTCCATATAATAAAGTAAATTGAATTAAGATGTCAGTACAGTACAAATAAAAATAAGTAGGTCTAATTTTAACTGTAACATATAAAAATTAATTAAATTTGAATCCCTTTTTAGTGTTTTATTGTAATTCTGGAGAATGGTTTGAAAAATAAATAAATTGAAATGTCAAATATCCTAAAGATGTTTTTAATTAAATAAAATGACCAGTAGCTCAAAAAACTTGAATATTTTATGGACGAATTTATTTTTTTATATATGTTTAACTTCTTGTACTTTGGACAATGGGTATCTTGTAAGTATTTAAATTATAATTTAGAATTTTTTGAGAGAATAGGGCTACGTTTTAGTCTGAATGTGTCTCAAACGATTTCTATGCCAAAATTAAAAATAATAAAAATACAGTTGTGATTTGTCTTAAATATGTCAAAATTATCTCTATTGTGTAATATATATATGAATTATTAAAAAATCGTACGAAATAAAGTAATATTATAAAAATTTTTAGTTTATTACCGAAATAATATTCTATGCCATAAATACTTATTGATAAAATAAACCTCCTTCCGACGCCTATGACAAGTAAGTAAATACTTTTTAAAACTTCACACCTCCAAATATCTATTGTTATCCAACCCAAATCGTCCATTATTATAGACCGGTATTTTTGATTATAAAATTTCTAATCCATTCCTATGAAAAATATATGTGTCTAAGAGATTTTGCCATAGACACTGGACTAAAGAACACAGGTAGGTTGCGAAGAAAAAAAGGATAAAAAATGATTTATTACTCTTTCTAGTTCTTGAATAAACTATAGTATAAGAGACAAAATCGCATCTATTTTCCTGAACTCAAAACTCTTGGGGGGGGGGGACCAATGAGCTCATCAATTTTACAAATATTAGAGTGAACTGGGAAAAAGTTATGCTAAAAAAATAAAAGTTCCTTCACATTATAAAAACAATTTAGAAATAATAGCTTATACCTGGAAAATACTAACGAAATAGAGATAAAACAAATAAAAAGTTCTTTAAAAAACAAAAAATCACCTGGTTGGGACTGCACTAGAAGTGAACCAGTTAAAGAAATAGCTTCACAAATTTCACCAATGTTAACTTTTTTAATCAACCGGTGCTCTGAGACTGGGATTCTTCCTGATTGCTTGAATAATGGGACAATTAAGCCATAATGTGCAGCAGGAGATAAACATCAAATAATAAACTATAAACTAGTGTCACTTTTATCGGTCTATTCAAAAATTGTGGAAAAGAATTTAAAAAAGAGGATTGTTGAGTTTCTGGAGAAGTATAGGTTTTTATCTGAGTCTCAGTTTGGTTTCAGAACAGGAAAATCCGTTCAGGGTGCAATTCAGTTTTTGATTACCCAGATCTAGAACGCTCTTGATGAAAGTCAAGCATTAATGTGTCTGTTTGTTGATCTATCCAAAGCTTCTGACACTGTCTGTTACAAAATATTTCTAGAAAAGCTCGAAAGCTACGTTTTAAAAAATAAAATTTACAATATATTAGAAACTTATTTGTTAAAAAGAAAACAAAGAGTGGAGATTGACGGTGTTGCAAGTGAGGAGAAAGAAGTAACCTATGGCGTCCCTCAGAGAACTGTTTTGGATCCATTGCTATTTATAATTTATGTGAACGATCTGTTTTAATTGGAGCTGAACGGAAAACTTGTTGGTTTTGTTATTTTTGCAGGGCGAGTACTTGGCAGGTCCTTAAATCAGCTTCATCTTATTTACTACCAACTTTGGAATCTCCAATCAACATTGTATAGTGTGTTTGTAGAGCGGTATATACATCTTCGTTAAAGTTTTCTCGCTCGTCATCTGTGTATTCGATAGGTGGTGTATTCTAATAGTTATGTGAGAGATAATAACAAATGAAGTATTTGCGACAAAACATCATAAAAAGTAAATTCGCCACTATATTAGATGAAATACGCATGTATTCAATAATTGTATACGACTTCCTGATTATTTAAAGATCACATTTACAACAAAACTGAATTAACTTTTTCACCAAAAACTTTATTAACATTAAAGCAGCGCATCAACATATGCCAAAATAGTCATAATGACTGATTTTCCTATCATAGAAGATACTTTCGCTTAGTCAGCCAAGGAATACGAAAATATTGATTTTACAAAATATATATTTTTTTTAATTATTAACCATTTTTTTTTGCTTATAACAAATTACATGACCATATTTCAGCAATACACCCTCGATATTAGTAACCAGGGGTCAAAATACATATAAAAAACTTTGGTGAGCTATGACTTTTCATAGGCCCATTGAGCTCCTCAATTATATAGCTTTCTTTCATTTAAAATAACTATTATATTTTTTCACGAGCAAATGAGAATAATAACAGATGTAAATTATATAGTTTTCAAGTACAAAAATGCGACAATTTAACTTTTAATATTACTTCTATTATTAATCAAAAAATGAAACTAAACCAACAATCCGAGGTAAAAAGGAATGTAGTAAACAATTGAAATCATAATATATTGGCACAATAATACCTAATATTTCAGTACAGAATATTAGAACTGATGTTAAAATGTTATTTCTCTTAATAAAATATCTTAGGTTTCAACAAAATTTCGTCAACTTTATAGGAATCTTTCCTAGATTATTTTCTCGCGTCGCGGCATATGTCGACAACCGGATCAAATAAAGAACTAACACTTGTTTTCACTATACAAATACGGTAAACGCGTGGCAATTACTGCGATTTTATAGTTGAAATGCACCTCTAAATTTCTTCATATGCATATTACGAGTCCTCGGACAGCCATGTTGGTACTTTAAAGGAGAAATAGTCCATTTCTCTTTGTCACGCGAACAGGTGCTTCTGAAATAGGAAGAGATATATCAAGTTTCTTTAGCATACCGTCTTGAATTCTCTGCAATCGTAAAGAAAATCTCGGATTTTACAGTACTAGGAAATTCTAAAATACTTTTGTTAGCACCTATAGTAACTATTAATTTGTAAGAAGAAATTATAAATTAGATGATTAGTATTCGTGTGATATTCTATAACTATAACTTTATAGGAGCTTTGTTGATTTGTTATTTGTGATTAACCGCAGATTTCCAATACTATGCTGTAGTAAAATAACTATAGAAGCAAGAATTCGCATTACTTGATAGCACCAAAAAAAATACATAGTCAAAAAAGGGGTGGGGGGGGGGAATGATTTTTTTTTTACATAAATCAGTCTATAACTAACATCTTAAGATTTTAGTAGACTTTTTAGAAGCAATTGAGTAAACCGAAACCCATTACCCTAAAACTCAAATTCTGTGAACTTAAAACCCTTATATTTTAAACTTATGAACTGTAAACGTGTGAACTTAGACCGTTAACTCGCGAAGATAAACAGTAGAAAGGAAAATATTATAAAAGTAAAAGGCATGAATTCAGAAACATACCAGTAAAACCAATTAACCTAAGTCTAAATAGAAAAATCTTGAGCTCATATGTCATAAATAATTACAGGATTTTTTTAGATATGGCTGTCTAGTAGGCATGAATAAAATTATCAAGCATTTTTATAAAATATAAAATCAGTTTTGAAATAGTTTTCTAAATCAGAGGTTCTCAAACTTTTTTGTTCTGTAGACCACTAGAAAAATATTTCCGAAAAAGAACTATAAAATAAATAGTAAAACTAACCACTATGGTTATAAACCTAAGCCAATAGATAAACGTTAACAAAAATCGCACAAACAAGCAATAAATTTGATTTACCCCATCAATAAAACAAATAAAACAAATTACTCGGTGCTACTTTATATAGATTTTTCTACAGATAAATTAGTCACATTTTTTAAAAGATCAGATTTTAATATAGCTTACAGAACTACAAATTTTTTCGATACATATTTAAGAAACAAAGACAAAAATACTAAACGAGGCAACTCAACGATCTACCAAATAAATTGTAGTTTTTGTGATAAAGTATACATAGGTCAAACAGGTCGAAGTTTTAACAAAAGAGCAAAAAATAGTTCCCTTAAAGAAAAAACAGATTCAACCAATGCCAACCATTTATTGAAAAACATTATTTTGATGACAGTTTCAAAATATTACAAAAAGAAAACGAAGGCAAATTTGTACTTAGAGTCCTTGGAAATTAATATACTAATAAATGCAAATGTTTTGCATAGCGATCAGTTGGACCTTAAAAGTTCACCTTTATTGAACCTATTCAATTAAATGTGTATATTATCAAAATTCGCTATTCAAATACAACTATACAACTAACTCTAAAACTAACATCCTATTCCTATTTAAATACCAATAGAAGTTACCAAAATTAACAAGAAATACGCTAGCGTTAAATCCGAGAACAACCTAAAAATATGACTCATCGATATAATATTCCTTTCGGCGCATCGGAATATTTATATACGAGGGAGTATCAAAAAGTTTCTCTAGTCGTTCATAACAAGTTGTTAGTTTAGTGGTGTTAGTCTAGGCCCAGGTGCCGCGACGGTACAATAATCTCACCTGAGGACAGTTTTCCAGGTAATAAAGTGACTAAGTGCATCGTCTCCTTTATTTGGAGTTCCGTTTTTTTTTAGTTTCAATGAACTCGCAAATTAATGTTACCTTGTAGTGTTTTATAATAGTGAGTTGCTGGTATTTGGTAAAATCAGAGCTGATGTCTGTTTATTTATTTGGCTGAGTTTATGTTCTTTTAACTTTGATGATATTCTTCTGTTGGTCTGGCATGTCTACCGATTCTTTCTATTATGCTTTTATGTATTGAAGTATGGTCCATTATCAATTTATTGCTTTATTATGGTTTATAGCTTCGATTATACTCTATAGATTTAAACAACAATACATTTATTTCAAGGCTGATTATGGGGGATAGGGGGACAGGCTTTCTGATATTTTTATTTACTTTTGCTTTTGGTTTTATTGCTTGTCCTTGTGCCCTCTCAATGATTTTAAGTGTAAAAAATCACTACAAATGCGAAGTTTGCAATTGATATTAACAGAAAGAAGATGCAAAAATTATTTTAATCAGTAAATATTGTTAGATATTATTTGCAAGTTGAAAATAACACTAATAATAATTAAGGCCACCACAAATTCGTACTATTACTTTAGAATTGACATACCTATTAGCATATTATACTCGTTTAAATAATGCAATCAGAGAAGGATAGCGTAGAATCTCCGTGTGTTTGTGTGTGTATCAAATTATAAAGGATCTACCGTTTATCAGTACTTTTCCAAATATAAAATGTTATTAGGTTATTCAGCATTCAAATGACCGGGCCCTAGTTCTGACAAGATGCTAATTCTACGGGAGAATGTTCGGAGGTTTATAGTCTGTACTCATTTTCTTTTAAGGCTTTTTTATGCTTGATAGTTTTTTTGTGTTCTTCAGTTGTTGGTTAGATGAAGGGATTTTGATATTAGGTGCTAGCTATGTGTTTGTAACGGGTAATGGTGAAAATTACTATTAAGGTATCTGTACATGTGTTTTGGTTTTCGACGTACTGTAGATTGCAAGCTTCCAGCCATCCATTGTTTTGGTCACACGCTCAAGTTCTAGAGTGAACTGTATTCTTGGATAGATAGAATTAAGAAAATAATGGAAGCAGTTGAGCTGTTGCTTCTCATTGGGTCATATAAATATATTATCCACGTAGCGATGCCAGAGGTTGGTTTGAGTTGGGATTCTTCAGGAGGGAATAGGTTACGAATAAAGTTGCAAAAGCTAGAGATATAGAAGAACTCATGGCAACAACATCTATTGGAGTATATATCTGGCCAACAAGTAAGAAATATGTGTTCTTAGGACAATGTCTGGTGAGGTCCATAGCGTGAGCTGGGACATCCTCTTTTCAGGAGATCTAGTTCAGTCTCATGATGTCATCTTTGTCAAGAATTACGGAGTGTTTGCATGTAGTTTTTGAGTGGCAGTGTTGTAAACGCTTGCTATGGGTTTTACAAGGAAAGTATTCCAATACGACGTCCACGATTTCAATAATTTTTTGAAACATTGTAGGGCACGATGAAGGAAGAGGCTAGAGTTTTTTTGTCTGCGGAAAGACACCTTAAGTGGGTGAAATCTGACCCCTTCACCCTCGAAAATGGATTTTCCGATATGTCTCAGGTTCTAATTGGAATTATGCAGTGAAACATATTGCGTATTACCTCTGATGTTTATGTGCAACTAACCGATGTAGTTTAGACTATAAGCGTTTGTAGGTATTTAGATAAGAACAAATTTAAATAACCCAAGAAAATTAGAAAAAATATATTCGTTAATTGAATATAAAAATAAAGTTGACCACTTCTAAATTATTTTATGGACCCACCCTTAAATGAAAATCTACCCCCCAAAAAAGATTTGTCAGTATGCTTCAGACTAATATTTTGCAAATAATCCAATTGCATGTTACTATTAACCTAAAACTAAACTATCTAATGTAATTTGAACCGTAATAGTTGCAATCCCTACTTTTACTTTAAGAACATATTAGTGTCTAATTGTCAGTAAAAATTCCGTACAATGTATAAAAAAGTGCACAAACAAGAAGAAATTTAAAAAAAATCAAGGGTGCAACCCTTACGGTCAAAATTGCTTGGGCCATTTAATTTTGGCATTTAAAATAATATATTATGTTGTTATGGGTTAAATATCAATTAGAATCTGAAGCATATTAAGAAATCTTTTTTGGGGGATAAAAATTTCGTTTACGGGTAGTTACAAACAATTATCTTAAGAAAGGTCACCTTTATTTTTGTATTCAGTCAGTAAAAAATATTGTTCAAACCATTTAGAGCTCCTTTAATTTTTTTATACAAATAAATACAAGTGAGTGAATCTTTTAAATTAAAATTAGGGGTTGCAACCTTTACTTTTCAAATTGCGTCAGATAGTTTAGTTATGCGTTAAAAGTATCATGCAATTTGACTATTTACAAAATATCAGTCGAAAGTTTAAGTATACTAACAAATCTTTTTCGGGGCTAATTTTTGTTTAAGGGTGGTTTAAGAAAATAATCTTGAAAGAATGAACTTTATTTTTGAATTCGATTAATAAATATATTTTTTCTATTTTCTTTAGCTTTTTAATTTTTTTATCCAAATAGACACAAAAAAGTAGATTTTTCAAAGTAGAAAATAGGGGTTGCAATCCTTATGGTCGAAACTGCATCAGTTAGTTGCACATTAATTTTAGAAATAATAAGCAAATTGTTCTATAGCAAAATTTCAATTAGACCCTAAGATATATTGAAAAATCCATTTTCGAGGGTGAAGTTTGGGGGCAGATTTCACCCTCTTAAAGTATTTTTCCGGAGATAAAAAAAATCGCTTAAGAAAGAACGAAAGCTTCCACGGCTTCGGTCAAGTTGAAAATCATGGTTCTTGGGTGTAGACGTGTTCTGATCGCGTGGAGTAAAGATTCCTGAAGATGTCTCGTGGAATCGTAGGTAAAACGTCGGATAATAATTCCAATTTGACCCGGCCCAAACTCAAGAACTAAGATTTTCAAAACAATCTCTTATTTCACCGTTGCCTACAATAAATCAAAAAATTATTGAAATCACAGGCCTCGAGTTGGGATAACTTCCTTGCTAGAGGGGCATTTTGCAGTTTTCGTTTGATATTTGGTTTTATGAGTACATTCATGATGTTGGTCTTGGTTGTTTTTTCAATATACGAGGTGGACACGCGAATTTCCGATATTTTTAAATATTACCAAAAACTACATATTTTTAATAACCAATTAGGGGAGATAAAATTGCGGAATTTTCTTTAAAGATTTGCAAATGCGAATTATTGAAGTTATAATGAAAGTTATTTTGCAATAATGCCAGATTTTAGTATTAAAAAAAGATGATTAGAATATTTGCAAAAATATATTGCAAATAAGAATAGAGTCATTTAGATGAAAAAAAAGCAAAAAATTAAGAAGAACTGAATTAACCTGGATTGACTTAACCTTAACTAACTAAAACTAACCAGAACAAAAGAAAACCTGGACTAACTAGCTTAAACCGGAACTATCTAGCATAAACAGGAACTAACTAGCACAAACTGGAACTAGCCAGAACAAAACAAAACGAAGAAAAAGAAACAAAAAACCAGACCTGACTTGAACTAACCTCTGGAGCATTTGCTACTGAATGCTGCCTTCAGCAGTATATGACCAAAAAAATAACCAGAATAGAACTAACCTTACCTGAAATAACCCTTCGGGAAAATACTGCTGAAGGCGGCACTGAATCCTGCCTCTTATGGTTTATACCCGAAATATTAACCTGGCTTACTTAATCCATATAATTAAGATTAATTTATTGCGTTCCGCAATTTGAATAATTAAGAAAAAACAAAATCTGGCAACTCTGTAACTTGTTAAAGCAAATATTCATTTGACATTTGGCATAAAATTTTTTAACATGGCTATGGAAATGAATACAAACTTACTTTTTGATCATTTTTTTATGTTATTAAAAAATTTGTACATAAAAAATGACTTTTTCTAAATGTTTCCGTACCGAAAATCATTTAGACAAGTACAAATGATGATTTTGCATAAAAAAATTGCAAAAAGTGCAATATTTAATTTAACTGTATATTGATATGATACCCAAATTAAAAAGAAAATTAAAAAATCTTTAAATATTAATTTTAGTATGAAAAAGCTATATTTAAACTCAAGTTTAAACAAAAAAGTACAATATTCTATGATTTGATTTCAAATATATTTACATAAATAAATTTTAAACATCTTTTTCCGTGAAAGAATTTGTAATAAATAACAGTGTATTAAAATTACAAACCTACTTTGCTTACAGCTCTTTGAATCGATTTTTTGGCCCTAGACATTTTAAGAGATAAAAGATCAAAAACAAGTTTCTTTCGCCTCATTTGAAAATCGGTTAGGTCTTGTTCTACATTTCTTCGTTCAACGAACTCCAGTTTAGTAAGTTCCTCCATTGTTTCCTCAAAGTTGGTCAACTCAGGTGAACGTGTAATATTTCCTGTTCTGTCAGCAGAGCCAGTTTTACCCCTTCGACTGGAACATGAACATAAATCGGAAGCATTACGGGAATATCCGGAGGGCGTCCTTGATCGACTCATCGTTTGCTGTCGACTTGGTCTTCCAGATGATTGAGTTGTATTCGGTCCAGAACATGCACAGTCACCGTCGGTCGGAACAGAATGGTTCGAGATATAATTTATAATTTAATTAACTATTAAATATCTTAAAATATTGAAATATCACACTAAAATTTTTAAAATGGCCGAAAAATTGGAATGAGTTGTCAGTGTCAAAATGGCAAGCAGGTAAAGTTCCTTAATAGAGCTAGTACAAGGTCTCCCAAAAGTATTTTCCAAAATAAAAAAAATCAGTATTAAAATGAGGTTATTAAAGAAAAAACAGTTTGTAATAAAGTACAGTCCATGGGAGTTTATTTTTTAAATATAATATCGTCTAGATACGTTACGTTATTTCGCTGCCGCACTTCTGCACAGTTTCTATTCGGCACGTGTTCTCCGTGATCGCTGTCATTTCTTCTCGGATATTTTGTTTCAATTGATCTAGAGATGTAGGATTGTTGCTGTATATTTTTGAATTACGGTAGCCCCCACAAGAAAAAAATCATTAGTGTCAAATCGGGGTTACGTGGAGGTCAGTTCATATCACCTGGTCTGGATATCAATTTTCCAGCAAAAAGTTCACGAATAATCGGTATGCTAGACGTGTGAGACGTTGCTTCATCCTGCTGGGACCATGCGTTTCAATTGGAATCAATAATATCTTCCATAGCTGGCGTGTATCACCTGGTCTGGATATCAATTTTCCAGCAAAAAGTTCACGAATAATCGGTATTTTGTTTGTTAAAGTCGCCATTAAGGTGAAAATGTGCCTTATCTGTGAATAAAATGTTGTTGACCAACTTGAACCAAATATATTTTGTAGGGGACAGATACAAGTCTTTATGCATTATGCAATGCAGGTAAATTTTAGGAAAATTTAACACACTTGCTCTTTGGCGAACAGTGCGAGCGCTTTGACTAGAGCACGCTTTTCACATTTTCCTCGCTTCTTGATGACCTTGGTCGCCCTCTCCGATGTTTTATCATCATCGAACTAGTCTCTTCAAATTTCTGTACCCATATTTTGATGAGTTGAGTATTCAGTGCATCGTTTATTCGATGCGATCGTTGAAGATTACAAAATTTTTTGCTTTTGTACAACTCAAGCACACAGCATGAATGCTGCGCTCGTGTGAAATGCTCCATAGTGACTAAATTCCCAAGGACGGTGGTAGCGATCGGCAGATCTCCCGCGCCCCTCCCGTTGATTGCGTTCGCACACTGGGTAAAATAATTTAAAAAATACTTCTGGAATAGATTTTATTTTAAAATGTATTAATCGGTAATTTAAATGATCCATTTACACTTATTTTTTATAATAAATTGCTATTCTACAAGAGCGTATATTTTGGAATTTTGATTTCATACCGAATAATTTGTAATTCTAGTCATTGACTAGACATCAGTAGTAATCAAAGTAAGATTCAGTTATTGCACCCACGGTAGGAGTACTAGGCGGAGATTGTCGAATTTAGTAAGGTGTAGTCTTCTTTAGACAATGTTTTAACGGATAGGGTACCGTACTCTATTATACTTCCTTATTTTTGAATTTTTGAGGAAAAATCATTCTTGATAAAAAGTTTTGCTTCAGACACATTGATCAAAGTCATGATAACGTATACAGCGTGTTCAAAATATTCAAAAATATAGAATTAGTCTTAAATAAAATACAATTATTTAAAATTTGGGAGAAGGTGCAAAATTTCCCAGTAAATGGATTCTGGAGGTTTACAAATGGATCTCGACAAGATAAAACAGCTGGAGGCAGACTGTTCGGTGGAAGCACCAGGTTAGAGAATTGTACTCTCTCGAATAACATGCAATGGTCTTGTTGGAAATTTATGGTATTCTACAATATGGCCATCTCTGTGAGAGAGAAATAGACAGGAGTAAGATAGTAAGCATATTCTCAAACAGTAAGCCTACCATACAGGTACTGAAGTCTAGTGTCGTAGCTTCTCGGCAGATTTCTGAGTGCAAGGATCCACAATCAGATTTATGTGGGACCCGGATTACTCAGGTATAAACGGAAACGAGGAAGCAGATCGTCTGTCAAATACGCGGTTCGCAATTGAAACAGACGGAACAAGGAATTAAAATTGCGGCTGAAACGTAAATTAATTGAATCCAGGAGGGATGCTCTTTTTATGAGGTGTGCCAAGGAATATATAACTACTTACTAGGGAGCTTCTCCCCTTGAGGAGGAAAAAACTGCAAATCGTGGTGGTCCTACTGACAGGCCATATTCATAAGGTTGGTATCCGACATGCAGATGATGTCTAGTGGATGAAACTGTTGATCATGTCCTCAGATATGCCAAAGACATGCCAGTTTGAGGCAGAAACATTTTGGAGATACAATAGTGTCATCTAAAGCCGTTCGGCAAGTTCAGTTAACGAGGCTGTTTGGATTTACAAAGACGATCGGTATCTAATCCTTTTCAACCATAGTGAGATGGAAATATTTCATCCTGCTATACTATTAACTGAGAAAAATGAAATAATGGGCAAACGAAGACAACTATACAAAAAAAAACAAAAACAAGTGAAAAAAATTTATTACAGGGAATGAATGGGGAGAGGTACTAAGAAGAATAAAATTTAAAAAAGCCCTAGTAAATTACGTATGGAAAAATATTAAGTAAAATATCTAAGAAAAATTAAAAAAGCAAAAAGGAAGTACTTAAAGAGTAGATAAAAGGGAAAACATCTACCAGTAAATGAGAAAATATTACTTAGTATTATTGGATAGATTTCCGGAAGGATTTAAAAAAAAAAACAGGAAAAGTATAGAATAGAAAATAGAACATGAGCAGAGTAGTTTTAAGATGGCGTACAGATTCACACTCCAATAAATAACTTAAAATGCATTTAAGAAGAGCCAATATATTTACTTCTATATACAGGGTGTCTCAAAAGAAAGTACTCATTTGTTTTGCTTATTGCGTGAACGCAACTATTCCGAGCGGCGCGGGGGGTATGTCAATCGGTAGCCTGGTTCTTGGGAATTTAGTCGCTATGGAGCGTTTCTCGGGAGCGGACCGTGCTTTGTGCGTACGTGAGTTTTACAAAAACGGTAATTCGGCGACTGTAGCGCGTAGAAAATTCTGCAATTTTCGACATATTCGTCACTTAAATGATGCGCCAAGCGCTCGGCTTATTGGAAAATGGGTCCAGAAGTTTGAAGAGACCGATTCAACACTAGATAAACCAAAATCCGGGCGTCCGAGGTCTTCGAGAACGGTCGAAAACGTAGAGAATGTTACTCAGTCTGTTCGTGACGACCCAAACGTTTCGATTCGTAAGCGTGCTGTTGCTTTAAATGTGCATAGGTCATCATTATTCCGCATTCTACACAAAGATTTAACGCTGAACCCCTATAAAATTCAGTTGGTGCAAGAACTGAAGCCTCAGGATGCTGGTCAGAGGCTTGACTTCGTAAACCAGATGACTGAACGCTTACCAACATCTTCTTTTCGGATGAAGCCCATTTTCATCTTAATGGTCATGTAAACAAGCAAAATTGCCGCTATTGGAGTGCAAACAATCCAAAACACAAACATCAGAAACCTCTACATTTGCCGAAAGTGACTGTATGGGCTACGATGTCGGCGCGAGAAATTATCGGTCCGTACTTTTTTGAAGATGAAAGGGAACGCACAGTAACAGTGACTTCAGAGCGGTATGTGGAGATGTTAGACGACTTCTTCGTGCCTGAACTGTAAAATTTTCCTGGCTGTAACCAAAGAACATGGTTCCAGCAAGACGGAGTAACTTCACACACATCCAAGATGTCTCTGCCACGAGTGCATGAAATTTTTCCTAACAAATTAATCTCAAAGAAAGGTGACATAAGTTGGCCTCCACGCAGTCCTGATTTATCACCTATGGACTTTTTCCTATGGGGTTATGTCAAATCAAAAGTTTACGCCAACAAACCGACTTCCCTGGCACAATTAAAAGAAAATATCCGCAACGAAATGGCAGACATCACGGAGAATACCTGCCGAGCCGTCATGGGCAATTTTAGTGCTCGATTAAATGAATGCCGTGAGCGCAACGGATTACATTTGGACGACATCATTTTTAAAAAATAAATTCCCAAACAATGTATTTTAATATGTAATAAACATTTTTTCAATAAAGTCCTGACTTTTTTTTAAATCGATTTTTTAAATGTGAACTTTCTTTTGAGACACCCGTTATTTGAAAAAAGAGAAAAAAGACGATAGTGAAATGTTTTTATAGACATGCAAATAACCAAGTTTTCAAAATAGAACTTTCGAATCATTCACAGCGACAGAAAGAATGGGACATGGAACAGGATTCAGTTAGTCCATTACTATTTATAATCACATTAGACGATATACTGAAAGAATTTTAAAAAACTCAAGAAACATTACATAAGGTGGAACAAAATTCAACCAGCAAATTGCGAGATTTATAGTTTTGCGAGAAATATTGTGATGTTGGTTGCAACAGGAAATAAGATTTTAACCAGACAGCAGAGAAGGATGAGTTCAACTACTATGTAGACCAAAGCATTGACGAATTATACTAAGACGGCTCATTCTTATGGGAGGATTGGAAGCGCCAAGTATTAAAACTCGGTCATTGATAAATCCGAAAATTTAAATCTTTTATACTTGTTTCTAACAAAAGTATGAATAACACATTAAAATACTGATATAGATATCAGTTATTGACAATATTGTAAATTGCCTTTTATGAATGAGACGGCGTACCAGTTTGGCGTACCATTTAGGAGCGTCAAAATTATAGCACAGGATAGGAATTCTTGGTATATTTCTTCTATGACCAAAGTAAATGCATGAATGGTACTGAGTTAACAAAGCTTAAACCAAAATCATAGAACAAAACAAAAATATAAATACTTCTTTTTCTCATAAACGCTGCAGGAATTATAGTTGATAACATTATCAACAGATTAGAAAAACAAGAAAATTTTATCACAGTCAGCATCGGGCGTGAGGTACCTCAAAAAAAACTTTTTAAGAATACATAAAATCAGGGCCACTATCCTCGTAAGTGTGATGTGAAAGGTGAGGTGAACGGCGATGGGAATGGCGATGTGAACTTTTGGACAGTAAAAGCCGTATTCTTAAAAAGCTAATGTTGCCAAATATGAACGTGCTAAAACCCCAGAATTTCAAAAAATAAAATTGTTAACAGATTGAACTGAGCTGTCAGACCGAAAATGTTCGTAGTATATTTTGTTGCCTTTTTAGGCAAAAAGTAGTTTTGGTACTTTAAATTAATCGTCAACAGTAAAAAAAAATATTGCTGTTGTTATTTTTGTGAAGTTATTGATTGTCATTACAATATTTGTACTTTGCCTGGATTAAATTTATCTTAAATTGACACTCTTAGAACTGTTAAACAAAAATGAATACAAAGAGCTAAGTACTTGAAGATTCTAATATATAAAGAAAAGGGGATATCAAAAAAAGCAGCAATCATATATACAAAGTAATATACTGACAGTAATTGCAGAAAGTCAGCACTGATAAACCTTGAAACGGTGAAAATTACCACTCTACGTAGTATGATTAAGAGCCATCATCCCTATGCACTATGGACACTATCCAATCAGTTATTTATTGTATGAATTCACAAAGTGTCCAGCCTCTTACTGCAAGATGTTCTGTCCTGATAAGTAAATTTGAAAGAAAGTCTGAAACTTCAACGAAGATAGTGAAACTGTTTATGACCAGGGACCGAAACCAAAGGCATGACAGAATACGTCCATTAAAGATACTGGCAGATCTCACATTCAACTTTAAATATATATATATATATATATATATATATATATATATATATATATATATATATATATATATATATATATATATATATTTTATAAAGATTTGTAGAGGCTTGAAGATAAAATGTACCATAAATAAGGTTTTTATGCTGAAGGACATTCGTTGGTCTGTAGGGTTCATATTTATATGTCTCGATAAATTATAATCATAATATTTATTTAATTGTAGTGTCGTATAGTGTTTAACACAGTCTAATTAAGTTAATTGCTGTAGTTAACATAATTTAAATATAAAATTTGTTACTTATATAAATAAAAGTTTCAGATAGCTTACAAATTATGATTTCTCAAATTTGTTATAAGTCGCGTCGTGAAAAGAATTATGTTAGATTTAACTGTTTAGAACTAAGATACTCAGCTGTTATAGACACAAGTATTTATGTTAAATCCATAAGCAGAACTGGCCCCAGAAAAATTTTTTTTAAATAGCACACTCATACACTTGAGTTATGAACAGAATCTCCTGTAATAATTTTATATGTCTGTAATCTCAAATTTACTTAATATTTGCGAGACATATTCAACTTTCTAAGGATATTTTATTAAAAAGTTTGAAAATATTAAAAATATCTGGGTACAACCTAATTAACGTTTCAACTGTTTATTCAAGAAATAAAATGTCTTAAAGAAACGGTTCGTCAACATATTATTTTTTTTTTGACAAGTTATTTTGAAGAACCAAAAATAAAATAAAAATTTTTAATACTATTTAATTTTTTGAAATTCGTACGTTCAGTATGTCATTTAGCGGCTGATATTTCATTTGCGCATGTTTCACCGTTCGCTTGCCTTTCACCGGGCGAACGAGGATATGAGCGACGAACATTTCAAGAATACGCGTTCGCCACCTTTTCACCGTTCACTTCACGTTCCCCAGTACGAGGATAGGGCCCCAGAACTAGTTAAATTAGAAAATGACCAGAAGTAACACTATTATTATACAAAATAGAAGAGAATAAGCTTAGATGATATGGACATATGCTACGTACGGATAGAAATAGACAATTAAAAAATTATGAAAATTAGAACTACGAACCAAAATAAAAATGATAGATGAAGAAATCTTGAAATACTACAAAGGAGAGGACAGAATTGAATCGAAGTATTTGAAGAAAATCATTTCAAAAATGAAACTTAAGCCTTGACACCTTAGGATAAAAGAGTATGGAGTAAATAAATAAATAAATATTTTTTAAAAAATAACTTATTTCCAGTTAATCCAAAATATTTACTGATACGAAACACTCTAAATGCGACTCACGCTCGTACTTGACCGATTTTTTAGTAAAAAATATATACTGAACAATTTAGTTATACGTTTGCGTGAGCAATTCACACAAACGTTCTTGAAATTATATCTTTAAACCTATGTATTATCTACCTATTTTTAAGATATTTTAAAATGTCGCTGGTTGATATTTAGGTTTATTATTTAGTACAACTTGATCCATAACATATTTTTTGTATTTAAAATTACATATTATAAAACAATATTATACAACTTTTATTTATAGATACACCTGTAATTTTAAAATTAAGAAAATATTATTGACTTGTTACATGGTAATTAAATAAAGGGAAAATATTTCTTTTCTGTCCAAAAACAAATTCGAATGGTCCAAAATAAGATAACTGGAAGAAGCTGGAGAGGCTTATGTCGAGTAGTGGACAATGACAAGATTATGATGATGATAGATTTTGCTTACAAGGAAGGTACCTGAAGTGACCGGCTTCGATTTTAATGAAACTTCAATTGTTGTGGAGGGTACAAAAATAAGAGACACACAAGTATTTTTTTATCTGCGGAGATCCATGTTAACGGGGTGAAAACCGCTCCTAAAATTCATACCTGAAAACACTATTTTTAAAATATCTCAGGTTCTAAGTAAGATATTTTAATAAAACAAAATAAAAGTTGCTTGTTATTCCAAATGAGGTTAAACTATGGAATTTTCACCCTAAGGATATTGTTTCTTATTTTTTATTACGGTATATCATATATTTACGCACGTAATTTAATTCTAAAAATTACGAAACTTAATGGAATTGTTGGAAGATATTTTTTTCATGAATACCATAAGTAATTTAAGCCGACGGGTTTCGGGGAAACTAGGAACAGAGGGTGAGCCACCACCAAATTCATTTTTTTAAATTTCAATTCTAATTGACATATCTTTACAAAACAAAGAGAAAATTACTTACTATTTGAAATGATGTTGAATCAGGCGCGGATCCAAGGGGGGGGGGGGGGGGGGGGCGATCGCCCCAAGAGCTTTGAGTTCAGGAAAATAGACCCGATTTTGTCTCTTATACTATAGTTTATTCAAGAACTAGAGAGAGTAATAAATCATTTTTTATCCTTTTTCTCTTCGCAAACTACCTGTGTTCTTGAGTCCGGTGTCTTTAGCAAAATCTGTTAGACACATATATTTTCCATAGAAATGGGTTAGAAATTTTAAAATAAAAAAAAAACGGTCTATAATAATGGACTAAAACGTAGCCTTATTCTCTTAAAAAATTCGAAGTTATAATTTAAATACTTACAAAATATCCATTGTCAAAAATACAAAAAGGTAAACATATATAAAAAAATAAATTCGACCATATAATATTAAAATATCTTTGGGCTATCGGTCATTTTATTATTGATTAAAAACATTTGTAGGATATTTGACGTTTTAGTTTATTTATTTCTTAAACCATATGCAGAATTACATTTAAACACTAAAAAGGGATTCAAATGTAATTACTTTTTTTTATGTTGTAATTAAAATTAGACCTACTTATTTTTATTTCTATTGTACTGATATTTTAATTTAATTTACTTTATTATATGGAAATACGATAGCCTCAAAAAAATAAGATAAACATGTTAATTCTGCACGCTTAAGAAAAAGACACAAATACAATAATAAAATAATAAAAAACTTACGACTAATTGGAAGTAAATATATATAAAATTAAAGAGTGGGACACACTAAAATAAAAATATTAAAAAAATAATAAAAAACATATAAACAACATTAAAAAATAAAATAGAACAAAAACAAAAATTTAAATAATAAATTGTGTTTACACTAGTAAACATTACGTATCTAATTCCTAATCAAAGTCAGTAAAACTATCTTCGCTTAAATTAATTATAATTGGTTCCTCTATCTCAGCGATCATGAGATCGAGTTCTCACATTTGCTTTTATTCTTTTATTATATGGATTTTTCCCAATTTTCCGCAGTAACTTTATTCAAAAAAATCTTTCAAAAGCTTAGTTAAGCTACTAATTTTGTTAATTGTGTTATTTCTAGCAACTCTACCTTTTACTTGAGAGAGATATTTACTTCTCCAACGGACAGTTTCCGGACGATCTATAGGAACAGATTTTCTATCTGGTTTTCCCAGCAAAAATTAAGTTCTCTGAGCAATTTCCAGAGATCAGTTCTTTTAATTTCAGGTAAATCGCGATCTTCATTGATTTAAGTTAGACTTTTGTAGACGGTTGGGATCTGCTTCTCATAATAAAATGTATATACAACCCCTTTAATTGCAGTTTTCATCTCTTCTTCCAACGAGGTTTTTCATCTGCCTGTGATCGAATGTGGCTTGGGAGTACTAAGAATTCCAGTAGTTTTTTCTCCTTCAGTTTTCGGTACATAGTAGATTTTCCAACTCCTGTCATGTTGGAACATATCTCAACAGATCTTTTAACATTATTATCTAGATATTGATATCTTAAGGCATCATAAACATTCATCGTAATAAGTTTTTTATTGAGGAAAAAATGCCCTGGTTTAACGATTTTGGAATAAATATAGAGGTGAAAGTCATATCTTTTGGGTATCTCTCTAATCTCAAATAATATATAAAAACAAGCGCAAACAAGATAAATCACTAAGAACAAACTCTAAGGTGTACTTTGCTCACTGACAGAAATTAAATTAAACTATCAGAATTTTTATGTTGCAGTAAATTTATAAAATATATTTAAATATAATGAAATATAATTAGATTTACGACAGTTCTCAGTTACCAACGGCACTGGAGCAGGTACGTTGGAGGTTTCGGCAACAGTTTTATTACTCTTTCTAGTTCTTGAATAGAATATAGGAATGTGTATACTTGCGATCGCCCCCCCCCCCCCTCCCATGAGCTTTGAGTTCAGGAAAATAGAACCCATTCTGCCTTTTATATTAGGAATGAGTGTGTTACTTGCACCCCCCCCCCCCGTTAACAACTTGTTTTTCTTGCTATACGGTACTTTTCTGATATCACCGCCCCCCTCCCCCAAGGAGAGAGGCTGGATCCGCCCCTGTGTTGAATTATGATATTTTTACCTCCAAAGATATCATCCCTTATTTTTTATAACGGTACACCATCTATTATGTCCCTTATAAAAAAATAAGGGATGATATTCTTGGAGATGAAAATACTTTAGATCCACATCATTTTAAATAACAAATAATTTCAATTTTGTTTTGTAAAGATATCTCAATTAGAATTTGATATTTAAGAGAAAAAAGTATTTGCGGGTGACTCACCCTCTTTTACTAGTTATTTTTAGAAACCCCAAAACCCGTCAACTAAGTTACTTATGGTATTCGTGAAAAAAATATTTTCAAATAATTATATTAAATTTCGTAATTTTTAAAATTAAATTATTTGCGCGAATAGATGGTTTACCCTTCTAAAAAATAAGGGATGATATCCTTGGGGGTAAAGAAACCATAATTTAACAAAATTTCGAACAACAAGTAATTTTCATTTTGTTTTGTAAAGATATCTCACTTAGAAATTGAGATATTTCAAAACTGTTTTAGGGGTGAACTTTAGGGGCGATTTTCACCCCGTTAAAATGAATCTCGGCAGAAAAAAAATACATGTCTTTTATTTTTGTACCCTTTACAACAGATTGAAATTTCATTTAAATTGGAACCAGACACTACAGGTACCTTCCTTGTTAGTAAAGAAGCCCATTAACAAAAAATTGTTATTTCAAAGTTGGGAAAATTAGTGAAAATGACAATAGTGTTACTTGCATTTTGCATAACTCTATAATGTTTTCTGCTATTAAAATGTATTTTAGGTTATTTTCTTAAAGTCCAATATATATATATATATATATATATATATATATATATATATATATATATATATATATATATATATATATATATATAGTTTTATTATTTATGTTTTCATCATTTTCGCCCTCCCCCTATATTAGATAGCACTTCCCTAAGGGATCGCGCCTCAGGTTGGAAATTGATTTATTAATTATTTACTAAAATAACTAAAATTCAGATGACGGTAAAACGTTTGGCCCACTCTAGCCGCTGAAGCACATTGCTAATTAAGTGCAGATTTCTACGTAGGGTCAGGATCTCCTCCCCACTCCCCATGAAGGGAATTCCTGTTTAAAATGGCACAATCTAGTAGAATTTCCTTGAAAAAACTCAAGAAATATATTTTTTTTAAATAGCTAACGTTATGGAACTCGAAAGTCGTATCAAGTGATTAGAATTTATTCATATGATCAATCAGCCTGGGGTTACTTAAAATAATTTATCACACAAAGAAATAACCTTACACCTGCAACAAAAAAAAAGTAATATGCTTGTATTACATTAATCTTATCATAACTGCTTTCTTATTGGAAATAGATTCATCATATCCTCGTTTGCAAATATAAAACGATAGGTTTCTTAGATAAGCAAGTTTTATTTTGTACCGCAAGGTTTTTTTATGATTAAATTTTACATATCTTCAAATAATTTACTTAAATCTATCACACATTTTGACTACGGAATAATAGGAAATATCATATGGTTAAGAGAGCAGAAAGAACATATGCCTTTTCAATAATTAATCATAATTAATTTTATAGTGTTGAGTTAATTTTAAATATTTAAATTTTTGCACAATGCAGACAATTTTTTTGCCATAATTTTTTTCAAATATTATGTCTTATTAATATACAAATAATAAAAAACGGCCATTGTTTTCAAGACTGGTATAGCATACTGTATATTGAAAAAAGATATTGCCAAGACAGCTCCTTTCTCAATCAGTGCGGGAATGATGTATTGATGATTTATGCTAAGAAGTCCAAAGTCATGAATATCGTTGACAGGTGATGATGTTATTTTCTATAATGGACATTGTAAAATTGTAAATTACAATTCATACAAGAAATGTATCTACATTCTACTCATAGACATACCGACATACAAAAATATGACAATAAAATATTACCGAACTTATAACCTTGTATAAAACCAAGCAGTGCTAAATTAGAAACATTTTTGTACGTTATCCATTCACAGGTATATAGAAACCGCTTTTATTAGTACCAATATAGAAAAATCATTTATTAAAATAAAATTAATTTCATATGTTGTATTGCAAATTTTCTTAGTGAACATACATAGTAACAATTGATTCATTTGTATATTCAAAATAAAGTGTCTATTCGCTTAAAAAAAAATATTAATTCCCAAAAAAAAGTTTTATGTTACCCAAGCTACGACCGTAGAATAAGGAAAAAATCCCGTTTTAATTTATGAAGCTTTCTAACTTCTACTAACTAACTACTTTTAAATTTGAAAAGAATATTTAATTTATTATGGACTTCAAAATAGGTCGATTTGAGCCAACCTAGTTATCCGATACTGCTTCGTTTTGAAGGTAGAAGATGTCAAAAGTTGTAAGAAAATATTGATTTATCCCAATTTCTTGAAAACATAGTAACTGAAATTAACGATTTTTGGTGTGTTGTCTTACAGTATAATATGATGAAAATCATGGTTCCTGGGTTTAGATCGTGTCAAATTTGAATTATTATCAGACGTTTCGCATACGATTTCACGAGGCATCTTCAGGGATCTTTACTCAACGAGATTAGAACACTGAATGACTATCGAGGAGCAACAACATGGTATTTATACCCGACTGGTGCTCAGCGAACCGTGAACCAGCGTTACCATCGATTTCCACGTGTGATGTAGACAGTAACCCGCATCTCTATTAATAATATTTGGATCAAATTTCGATTGATTCTCTAATTTTACATTTAAAGAAACCAGGCAGTTATGCTAGCACCTTAGTTTCTTTTACATTAAAAGTATGACCTGAGCAATGTTGGTATTCAGCTACTGCAGATTGTACTATTTATTTCTTTTATATACATCTTTCATGCTCCTTAAGTCTAGGGGATATAGACCGTCCTGTTTCACCTACATAGACTTTACCATAAGAACAAGGTATCTTGTAAACGCCTTCTGTTTGAAGTGGAATTGCGTCCTTTGGGGACTTCAAACATTGTCCAACTTTCTTACCTGTGTTAAAAATTGTCCATATGTTTGATTTTCAGAGCAATCTGGCAATCTTGTTGGTGGTTCTGTGTATGTAAGGTAAGATAACACTGTCCATAGGAAGTGCATTTATGACATTTTGTTAAGGAGTTGGATTTTTATCTTTATTAATAGAACGTCTTATATCTTCAGCGCAATATCTGCTGCCTCCCAGAGCATTAGTAAATTCTTCTGCTTCTGATTTCAGTAATTGTTTGTCACATATTGAAAGTGCTCTATGTACTCAAGGGTTTATGATGGATTGTTTTTGAGAAGGATGATGGTGTGACGTTGCAATGAGATATCGATTTTCATGTGTTGGTTTTCTGTATACAGAATGTCCTAATTTACCATTCTCTTTCCTTTGTACTAGTACATCAAGAAAGGGAAGGGCACCATTTGATTTAGTTTCCATAGTCAATTTTATGCTAGGGTGTTGTTGATTTGGATGATCCAGGAAATTGTAGAGCCAAACTACGAACGTATTATCTACATATCTGCACCAAAATTTAGGTTTTAAAGGAGCAGAAAACAAGGCGTTTTCTTCGAAAGTTTCCATGAAGATGTTAGCTACCATAGGTGATAGCGGAGATCCCATGACCGCTACCGAAGTCTGCTCGTAGAAAGTTCCTTGAAAAGTAAAATAAGTGAAAATCAGACATACTTTAATTAACTCTAGTAAGGTGGAGTCCATGTTCTTCTTTCGTAATATGTCAAATATTATGGAAACTGTATCATCTATAGGAACATTTATTTACAGGGATTCTACATCAAAACTGATCAATATGTTTCTGGGCTCTAATTGGATGGTTTTGAATCTTTAGACAAGGTGTCTAGAGTTTTTAGGAAACGATTCGGTTTTTCCTGTAAAGGGATGTAAAAGTTTGCCAGATATTTACCTATTTTGTCGGTTGGTGAGTCTATTGTGCTGACGATTGAACGTATGTATTTTAGGCAGTCAGTGGAGGCGTGGAATCTTGAAGCTGCTTGGTTTAACGGCTTTATTTTCTTCCGGAGTGATGCTGGAAGCATTAATTAGAAATGAGAGGTTCCTTTCGATTTTGTTTCTTGGGTTCGTCCGAATGACTTTGAACGTATTGTCGTCCAAGAGCTGATCTTTTTTTTTCGGTTTATTTGTCTTTATCCATAACAACAGTTGCATTTTTTTGTCAGCTGGGAGAACTAAGATGGTGTTATTCTCGTTCAGTTTTTTAATAGCCTTCCGTTCCGATGATGTGATATTTGATTTAGGTGGCTGTGAGTATTTATGATCCTCGCTGTTTCGTATTGAACCGTATCTGCATGTTCTGGAGATAGTTTTCTAATGGAAGCTTCAACACTAGAAATTATTTCTTCCACTGGTATGCGCTTTAGAGTGATGGCAAAGTTCTGTCCTTTAGATAAGATAGTTTTCTCTGCTTTGGTAAGTGGTATACTTGACAAATTGATGGCTGTGTTCGTTGGTGCGCTTACTGGATTATTGCTCAAAAGTCTTTCGAATTTTCTCTTTATTGCATCAGAAAGACTTGTGCGTCTCAATGCAATGTTACGCCATCATCTTTCTCAAAAACAACTGTTTGGTATATAGAGCACTTTCAATATGTGACGAAAAATCTCTAGAATCAGAAGCATAAAAACGGACTAATGCTCTACTGCGCTGAAGATATAAGACGTTCTATTAATAGATATTAAAACCCAACTCTTCAACAAAATGTCATAAATGAACATCCTGTGGATAGTGTTGTCTTACCTTACATACACGGAACCACCGACCAGGTTGCCAGATTGCTCCGAAAATCAAACATACGGACAATTTTCAACACATGTAAGAAAGTTAGACAATGTTTGAAGTTTCCAAAGGACGCAATTCCATTTCAAACAGAAGATGTTAACAAGATACCTTGCTCTTGTAAAGTGTGTGTAGGTGAAAGAGGACGGTCTATATTCACTAGGCTTAAGGAACATGAAAGATGTATCAATAAGAAACAAATTATACAATCTGCAGTAGCCGAATACCAACATTGCTCAGATCAAACTTTTAATGTAAAATAAACTAAGGTGCTAGCATTTGTGCCTGGTTTCTTGAAACGTAAAATTAGAGTATCAATCGAAATTTGTAAATATCCAAATAATATTAATATAGATGTGGGTTACAGTCTACATCACACGTGATAATCGATTGTAATGCTGAATCACGGTTCTCTGAGTACCAGTCGGGTATAAATACCGGGCTGTTGCTCCTCGATGGTCATTTAGTGTTTTAATCTCGTGGAGTGGAGACCTTTTGAAATCGCGGGCGAAACATCTGATAATAATTCCAATTTGACTCGATCTAAACCCAAGAACCATGATTTTCAACTTGACCAAACCGTGGGAGCTTTCGTTCTTTATTAGTATAATATGATGTTTCCTTGTGGTATAACGACCTGTTATAAAGTAGTGTTATAAAAGGAAAATCACTTATAAACATTGCTTCTGATTTCTTGTCATCAACGTTATGACAACTTAGATAGACCTCTAGAAAAATTTTCATGGAATGAATGGTTTCAACAAAGAAAAAATTTCAATACATGCGTACACCAATTAACTGTAATAATAAAAAACACCTGTAAAAATTATTTTTCTAATGACTTTGTTGCAACGACATTTAATAATTTGACTATTGACAAATTGCCATCATTCTCTCAGAAGTGGATTAAAGAAAGATTAACATTCTAAATTTCTAAGCCTATTTGACTACACGCACTCCGAGAAGGTTGACACGCTCCTGAAGTTTGGATTTTGTGAAGGAAATGGATGTCGGAGTGTTAGGGTTTACCTGGAACCGCTGAATACCAAATCATCAAGCATTTCCCAATATTAAGCTTAGAAACGGGCAGCTTAACAAAAAAAAAAAGAATAGATAATTGGGGTCCCTTTCGAACAACTCGAACAGTCGAATAAGAAGAGAATATTTTGGAAATAGTTGAAGAACCAAGTTGAATACCCCAAAAACTATCGTAAATGATATTTTGAAAGAACAATTGTTACGTCCATATAACGTCCAAAAGTTTCAGAAAATTTTACCGATTAATCTCCTATGTACCTTACATTGTGAATTTACTCGAAACAGAATCTATATGCAATTAAAGTTGCATACTATCGTCATAACTTTAAAATAAATGTGGAAAATTGACTAAAATGTAGTTGTCGGACTTGCATTGTCCTTGTTTTTATTTATTTTTAGGACGTTTCGATTAAGTCGTATCTCTAATCGTTATCAAGTATAAACTGAATGGTTTGTCCTAAGACTACGTGCTTATATGGGAAATGCGTCCACTGAAGCGCAAAATTTCGCTTCACTGTACACACCTCAATGATTTGATGTTACAAAGTAGTGGCTGCTAAAGACAAGGTATCTCAACACTCGGTTTACTGAAGATTCCATTATTGTACCGTAGAAGATAAATAAAATATATATTTTATCTATGGTGGTATACACATGGATCTCGACAAGATGAAAGAGTTGAACTCGGAGTGTTCTGCAAGAGCACGGGAGTCAATGAGTTCTACTCTCTCGGACAATGTGCGACGACTCTTACAGCGAAAATGTATGCTATTTAGTGCAGTGTGGCTATCTCTATGAGTGAGACATAAACAGGAATAGGGCAATAAACATATGCTCAAAAGGTAAGGCTGTGATAATGGCACTGAAGTCTAGTGTCGTAACTTCGCGACTGGTGTCTGAGTGCAAAGATGTACTGAACAGTCTGACAAGGAAGGATTATACAATCAGACTCGTGTGGGTACCCAGTGGTAACTAATTCTACCTGTCTCAATTGCTTTGGTAAAAGGGAATTAACATTGTTGCTGGAAATCAAATTTATTGAATCGTGGAGAGGAACACCTAGAATGAGGTATGCCAAGGAACATATAACTGGATGTGGTGCACAGCTTATTGGGAAGCTTTCCTATTAAGGAGGGAAAAAGTAGCGAGTTGTGGTGGGGTTGTTGAAAAGGGATTGTCATCTGAGGGGCCATCTTCACAAGATCAGTGTCGTGGACGACCAGTTCAGATGATGTCTGAAGGAGGATGAAACTGTTATTAACATTTTCGGAGAGTGCCCAGCACTCAAGATTGATTAATATACATATCGGAGTTATAATTTTGTTATCGGGAGTAGTTAGGTAGGTTCAATTAACGAGGCTGCTTGTATTCGTAAAGGTGATCGGCTTCGAATGATTTGCAGTTAGGGTGGAATATAAAAGGCCCAATACAGGCCTTGGTATCGATGATCGAATATCACCACCTTTTGTTAATTCATTCATTAAAATTTGATCCAATAAAATCTTACATTTTTAAAAATGCCTGACTACCTAGGAATACCCAACGCGTGAAGTAAATTATAATAATTACTTAATCTTTTTACTAAAATCTTATATCAAAATATTATTATGAACTTACCAGATTGGGCTCATTTAACTTTAACTGCATTCATATGTTGTCATAATTTTATACCGATAAAATCTTTACTTGTATTATTATGCCCCAACTTGGACTTTTATAAATATTTAAACATATAGACGAAAAAGGAATTTCACGCTAGCCATAGGTCGTTGCATAATTTATATAATGAAAGAAGTTTGACGACATATAGAAGTAATTATAGAGGGTAATTTCATTCGATATTTATAAATAAGTGTGTATGTTACTCGTACGTACACTATTCTGAAACATAACTTCATTTAACGACGCTCTTGAAGTATGTTTACATTCTACAGAAAAGAACAAAATGTAATTAGCCTTTGTAAAAATATTACCATTAACTGATAAAATAACTTAGCGGTTTTAAAAAACTTGACGGAAAAGATCTAGATGAACTAATATCTAATTTCTATACACTACTTGTATATGTTTGGTGCTATGATGGTTTGTATTTAAAAATCCTATGGCAGTTCGTCATGTTCTGGAGGCTAGCAGGTCGTGATAATAGTAGAGATCATTCAAACTCTCTCTTTTTTTCAAAAATTATAATACAGAAAATGAAACTTCATGAATATTGCCTGGTTAGAAAATCTCTTTGAAACACAATGGTAGTGCTTTCCGCTTAGAGAGTAATATTAAAATATTAGTCGGGGAGCGAATTGGTTTTCTTAGCCGGTGAAAAGACATAGCTTCACCGAAGTTTTTAATATATATTTTAACTCCCTGATTTGCGAATATCAAGGATGGATTCCTGAAAAATGGTCAGGTAATATGTTTTAAAAAAATTTTTAAAACCTATTTTTTTTTTGTAAAATACAAAATATTTTCGTTGAGTTGAAAAATCGTGAAACATGGCTTTGTTTGTCACTATTCTACATGACTAACTTTTGATAAATAAATATTTTCAAGTTCTGCGCGTAGCATTTTTAAAGTTCAAATCCAGCGCTACAAGCAGGGATTAATCGCAATGCGAAAATGCAATGCTTTGATGGCCCTTTAACGCTATAAAGAAGTAGCGTTTCATCAATCGTGACGTCGGCACAGCCATGTATGGAGAGAAGTGGAAGTCTACATTAAATTTAATAATTTACAATAATCTAAATTAATTTATTCCATTAAATTTAATGTAATCATACATTAAATTTAAAGTTTGATATTAATTTTTAAGGTGACTATGTACGTTAAATGTACAACCAGTGTTCACTGAATTTGGAATACGTTATCACAATATTTAATGCACCAACATTAATATGAGTTCACTACCAGGAAAGGTGGACATTTTTTCCATAGGTAGTGTCCGCCATCTAGACCGGTTTTGAACTTATGGATTTTGGGCAAATTTCGATGTTTTTATAGGCTAATTTAAAAACCGCAACTTGTACAAAAAATTTGACCCCCTCATTCTCGAGCTCTTTTTGGAGAAGCATATGAATGAGAAAACAGATCATGGGTATCTTGATTCAGAAGAAGGAAATCTCAGAAGTCTATTTTTTAAGATTAAAAGAAAATCTCACCAATTATGGGACATTTACCAGACCAAAACAAAAAAATTACAACATTCAAGATGCTCGGCTATAAATGTAATTGAAGTGGCGGTTGCAAAACCTCAATTTCAAGCCGTAAAATTGAAGCTAAGCCTGGAGTTTCAAGACGCTGTGGCCTAAATATTTTAACTAAACATAAATTTCGACCTTATGTAATAAGGAAAATACAAAATTTGCACCCATCTGATTATCAACGCCGACTGCAGTTTTGTTTATGTTATCGTCAAAAAGATCTGCAAGATCCATTATTCTTTAGGATGGTAATTTGATCAGATGAAGCCTCCATTAGCAGTTCTGGAATTTTCAACAGGTATAAAGAACATTACTGGTCTGATATCAACCCTCACTGTACCGTAGACGTCTAATCCCAAGGACTGTTTGGTTTTAGCGTTTGGTGTGCTTTACTTGAAAATCTTATTTTAACTTAACGTATAACTTAACATTTATCCAGAAAATTTTAATTTACTACGAAATGTTAAATTGACATCTAATTGAAGAATTTTTGGAAAATCTTCCTTTACATGAAGCAAAAACTCTCTTCTTTAGAATTTTATTGATATTACTAATATACTGATTTTTAATTTTATTATACTTAAAATACATTTAAATATCAAAATTTTTATTTGCTTCTGACCTGCTGAATGTTCCATAATTAAAAAATTTAAAATTACTAAATATTGAGTAATTATAAGGATACAAATTCATGAAAACGTCAAATGAAAAAACTTTGATTTAGATGATATACGCCTACTAAAATAAAATAATTCTTTATTCAATTTATTAAATTAAAGCAAAATTTTGTAAAGGTTGAGGACTTACGATAATAAGAAATATCAGCTATGATATATCATTTCAAAGGAAATAATAAATGCAAACTATTAAGCTAAAAATATATAGGATGCTCCATTTAAGAAAAATACAACTTTAAGTCGTATCTCATTTCTGGTAATCGGAAATAAAAAAATTAGAGCGCCTACGTAAAAAAGTGCCAATAGAAATTTTTTTTTGTTTTTTGATATCATAGGTAATAACCAAACTATACACCTTATTAGAATTTGGTCAAATTTGAGAATCATCCTATAGATCGTAAATGAATCAAGATAGCCATGATCTGTTTTCTCATTCATATGTTTCTCCAAAAAAGAGCTCGAGAATGAGGGGTCACATTTTTTGTACAGGTTGCGGTTTTTAAATTAGCCTATAAAAACATCGAAATTTGCCCAACCTGTACACCTCACCATAAGTAAATTGAGTCCTTTAAACAACTTATATCAAACTATACAAAAAGTTTAATACAAGTTGCGCCGTCTCCCGGAATCTCATGCAATGTACATTGAATAATAATGTAAATTCCTTTAGTATTAGGGTATATGTGAATTAACATAATGAAGTTGAAATATCTTCTCAGTTACTTTATTGCAATTTAAGATAACATTTCATCAAATTTAATGTAAAACAACCTGTTATTTGATTGAATTAATTTGAATTAAAACTATATATATATATATATATATATATATATATATATATATATATATATATATATATATATATATATATATATATTATTCACGATTTTTGGTACAAAATCATTAAATTTAATAGAATATTGATATTAAATTTAAGATTATTTTTAAGAGTGTGAACATAATTCATTATAACTTTTGCTGATGGTAGCATTAATACCTTAAACACATTTTAATATTTATACAATAATATATATATATATATATATATATATATATATATATATATATATATATAATATATATATAATATATATGTAGGGGGTCCGGAATATTCGTATACAACGTTTAATCACAGGTTGTTGACATCAAAATAGGTCGATTTAAGCCAACTTATTTATATCCGATACTCCTTCGTTTAGGCGGTAGAAAACTTTTAAGAAAATATTAATTAATTAACTTCTTGAAAACGTGGTAACTGAATTTAATGATTTTTGGTATGAGGTTTAACAATATAATGTGACGTTTTTCGATGGTATAGCAACCGGCTATAAAGTAGTGTAAGTGTTATAAAAGTGAAGTTACTTGTAAACATAACTTCTCACTTTTTGTGTTATCGACGTTACGACAACCCAGATTGTATTGTATGTATTTGGAACTTTTTACCTTTTGAAAAATTTTCTTCATATGAGTAGATTTGTCAAGAAAAAAATATTTTACCAATTTGCTGTAATAACAATTTTTGAAATAAATGTTAGAACTAATTTTAAAAAGAAAATGCTAATTAAGAATATCTGCAAAATGACCACAATTTTGCTGAATATACTTATGAACACTTTTCAGAAAATGAAATCGCACTCTATCTAACATCTGAAGATTGTGTTTACAGGAGTCTTGTATACTTCTGTTTTAAGAAAATCCCATAGAAGAAATCACATACATTTAACTCTTACTGATACCCCTTTGCCTCTTCCAATCTATCGGAACAGCAACAGGGATAGGGCACCATCATATATATATTATAGTTTTGGCCGAAGTAAAATAGGCAAATTTTCCAAAAGAACTGGTAATGTGTTTTACAAAAAATTTAGGAAATTATTTTCTTTTATCCTCTCTGGGTAGCTATTCTCGTTCTTGAGAGAACGATCATCTTGATGGAAAGTGGGCATGGTTCTCACGAAAAAGTAAGAAACCGTATTCGGAATACCGTACATGTATATATTATAGTTTTGGCCGAAGTAAAATAGGCAAATTTTCCAAAAGAACTGGTAAAGTGTTTTACAAAAAATTTAGGAAATTATTTTCTTTTATCCTCTCTGGGTAGCTATTCTCGTTCTTGAGAGAACGATCATCTTGATGGAAAGTGGGCGTGGTTCTCACGAAAAAGTACGAAACCGTATTCAGAATACGGTTTCTTACTTTTTCGTGAGAACCACGCCCACTTTCCATCAAGATGATTATTCTCTCAAGAACGAGAATAGGTACTCTGGAGTCACAACAAAGCCGTTAAGGGTTTGTTTGAAGGCCAGAGACAACGATGCTTCTTGCGAAGTAGTAGACATTTGTTGAACTTCCATTGTCTTCAATTTTGTTGTTGAATGTCACGACGTTTCTGCTACTAGTTATCTCTACCCTTTTTCAAGTGAATTTGAATAAGTTCTTAAGCAAAAGGTCAAATGGCCTCACTTGCGTTTCCAGATCTTGAAGTGCATTGAGGTTGATTTGACGTTAAACAGCTATTTCTATAGAGATATATGCAGATAAGATAAAAAAGGACTGGCAGAAAAAGAAATGAAACATTTATAACCTTGAATATGAAACGTCAAGATTTTTAACAAAACTATTAATCGCTAGATATTATTATAACTCGCATGCGGCATTTGTCCGTCACCTGGCTCACTTTAGAAGTGATATTCCAGTGGTGATGCGCGCACATTTCAAGAACGAATGGAAGCATCAAAAACTGCAAAAGAACGGTGAGAAAATATAAAATACATTACTTATTTTCTCCCCGTTAAAAAAAATTATGCAAAAATTACACTAAAGAGCAAAATTTTTAATTTGTTTGCCCTTACTTAGTAAATACTCATGCTAAAAATACCAAGTTTGATAACAAAAGCAAATTTCATTTTTTTTTTCGCTCGAAATTTATTTTTAGACCAGGCTTTATTTCGAAAAGAAATTACTTGACAGTACTCTGAACAAAAAATCCATTTTTTTTTGGACATAAGGACATTTACTTAAGAGAAGCTATTTTTAATTTGAGGGAATATTTCTTATGATTTTAAGTAACTGATTGATTAAATATAAAATGTATAAATAAAATAAGCGTCGCAGTAAGTATTGTTTTCATACAATGACTAACTAGAACATATCTAATTCAGATCATGGGAATAATGAGAAAAAAAAACTACTATAATTTAATTTTCTAAAAATAATCTATTTTCTGAAGTAGTTACAAAATCGCATAATGCCAAAATCAAATATCTAACTCTAATACTAGATCTTATCACAAAATTATTCTTATTTCTTTACAATAAAATCAAAAATATCATAGACAGCTATACATTCTTAAGGTGTTATAAGTAAATAAGTGAATTGTGAAGATTTTATAGTTTCAGATAATGTGAACTATTTTGAAAAACTTAAAAGTATCCACCACAATGCTTAACCACCTTTATAGACTTTAAAACAAACTAAATATTTAAAGAAGTTTCTTATCAAATAAAAATTCACCAAGTGCACCATGTTGGTCCATCATTTTATCCAGACTAGACAATTTTCCAGCTAGGTCACGTTGCCCGTGGTATTGTTCAGTAAGGAAGTCACCTGTCAGGTAATCTACCAACTGCAAAAAAATATTCAGTATAAATATTTCATTGTATATATATATATATATATATATATATATATATATATATATATATATATATATATATATATGTCAAGTTTTAGCTGTGTTTTGTTCATTTCTAAATAAAGAAGAGAGCAATATTCTTTAAGAATGCCGCAATGAGTATTTTTTCGAAATAGAAATGCTATCAAATAAAGAAAAGTTGAAAATTGGTATTATGCAAGGTATATTCATTTTAATAGTGTGGAGCACAATCCACTAAAAATTTGTTACTTGCTTTCTAGGTTAAATCTACATATAGGTATCAGCGCTCTGGGTGCAAAATCAGAATTATCGTAAAAAAGTTTTTTTTTGCATTTAAACATGTTTATAAATTTGAAAAATATATTTGTTTTGGTAACTATCCGCTAATCGATTTAGCAGCGATTAGCAACAATTTGCTCCAACTTCGTAAGGGTACTAAATGAGAGCTAAGTAATTATGATTGCCGTAAGCGTTAGAGTTTATAATCTGGTATATATGTAAAATAACCGCGCCCAATTATGTCATAAAGATATTTTTTATATAAAAATTTCTGATGAATCACTTTCAGTACTTTTCCCCTAGAAGTTAGCACAAACAGACAAATTCAATTAAAAATTTTATTTATTCGTCCAAAGAGTCAACGTTGGACAGAGGTTTTGCCTTAGAGTAAAGCTTAATTTAAAATATCGGTGTGCAATAAAAAGATACCAATCACGGTGATTTAATATACAGTTTCTATTGGGAAATATAAATCTGAGACGGTCTGCAATTTTTAAACAATATTTAAATCTAATATGATTGTAATTTAGGAAGAAAATTTACCTACCCTAAAAGTTTAGCTTTGTAATGTTGACCAAACGATTAATCTTAGAATGTTTAATTATCAATTCACGTCTCCAGTTCAATACTGGGATAAGTTTGAACAGCACACTTTTGATAGAACTTAGAATGTCGCTAATGACTACTATTTATACCAACTTTCAGTTCTTTGAAGAAAATATCTTTACATTTCATTTTACCCAAAACATTATTTTAAATTAATGGAATATAATATATTTTTACATATATAAGTATTAAAAATATGTGAAAAAATTCGTAAAAATTGAGAAGATAACGAAGTTATACCTGAGCACACATGGTGCTTATATCTGCTAAACATAACTAAATTTCAATTATACAATCATATAACTGACGTTTAATTGCGACAAGGAGAACGATGGCGTCTTATGGGCCCGGAAAAGACGAAATTTAGTAAACATCAAAACCTTCTCTTCACATACTTGAGCTCTCAATAGCATTTTTCTCGACACGACTTTTCTAGTATCAGTAAAAATCTTGAAAATATATATTTTTTTACTTTGAAAAATCGGAAAAAAACTATGTGCAACGAAAGCTACGTTCATATATTTAAAAAAATTCATCTTAGACCAACTAATCTTGAATAAGCGATCCAGCAGTTGGACTTTTATTATACAGCGGCTCAAGTGTGCAGCTTTGTTAACTTTTCATTGCTTTAAATAAAAACAGCATCGAATATCGGTCGCGTCTTTGACAGAATCCAACGAAACCAGAAACCCAAACTTTTTAAAATGCATCATTACTGGCGAAGTAATATGGATATACAAATTTTGTATCAGAACATGGCCACAATCAACAGAATGGAGACTAAAAGGAGAGCAAAGCTCATAAAGAGGATGCCTAATATCAAAGTCTTCCTCAATATTTTCTCTAATTATCAAGGTGTGATTCACCGAGAAATTCTCTGAAAGTGCCAAACCGCAATTAAGAATATTGTTTAGCTGCTAGTCGTCAAACTCACCAAACATAATTCTGTTGATTGTCTAGTATAATACCACGCCACTCTTTTTGATCCCGAAAATCAAGTTTTTACTACGAGAATATCGTTTTGAAACGATTGAAATAAAAAAATTCTTTGAATGAACTTGAGGCTACAGCCCAAAAAGCACACTTGAGTATTTGGTGACTAAAAAAAACTTTAGGCATATGTATATCGCCTTCGATGAAAAATACATTGAAGGACATAAAATGAATACTAATAAATAAATAACGTTTTCTCTAATGTTTCATTGACGTCCAGATAGCAAATATTATTGCATTCTTCGAGTTCTACAGAAGTTTTAAAGGAAATTCTAAAAAGCAAAGATAACCCCTAACTTATAATGAAAGTTTTTATTTTGGAATTAAGAATTAACACAAAATAACCATTTTAGAAGGTACTCATGTTCCTCTAGTCACCTAAAAACCACCTTTCTTGCAAGTGATATTAGAGTTTTAATGGATTCCATTCGAAACAAATTGAAAAATGTGATAGTGACTTTAAAAAATTACAACAAATATATTAATTTTTAATGTTGGCACACTGCTAGTAATATAATAGTTTCCGCCCCTAATATTGACGTCAAATTCGATCTTTATCAATCAGTAAGTAAATGTTACAAATTTAACTTGCGTCTATCTAAAATAAATATACTTTACCTTCTTTCCTATTTATTTTGATATTACTATTAGTGAATGTTTTTGTCTAAAATATATTCACTTAACAGTGAGTTTAAAATAAGAGCGGGTAGTCGGAAAATACGGTAAATTTCTACTGATACTGAATGGGTTAAAAAGTACATACGTAAATCACTTCATAAGTTTTAAGCACTAGATGATACGTTGAAATGTGGTTAGATTAATAAACACGACTCGAGCTGTACTTACACTTTCTATAAGATCTTTTTCCAAAGTTACCAAGGCAAAAATTACGCAGCGTGATGCCTAGGTAAAAATGCTATATACCTATAAGCGTAGCTTAAGGGTTTAAAGTTCACAACCATATCACCATAAGGGTATGTTCCAGTTGTTTTTAGTTTAAAAGGAGATAAGTCTATCCCACCAAAATGAGTGGAGGCAAATAATAATTCAAGCATAATTTTATGGTTTCCCTGCCCATTTTTTCCTATAGTTATACCAAGATATACAAATTTTAAAATTCCTTTAATTTAATACAATCCAAAAAGTGGCATCCGTGTTTACAACTAGAAGTTCAATCTTTGGAAACATAACTTTTTATAAAAATGAAGAGCCTTGTTCGTACACCTGTCTTAAAATTTTAGTACTTATTATAGCGATTCATAAAGTTTTTCCGTGCTTTAAAAAATAGTGTTTGTTTGATATAATTTTTTCATAAGATATTGGCGAACTTAGATTTGTGTTAATACTTCCCATAATTTAACTTATATGTCTTTTCAAGATTGAGAAAGCCTTATAAAACTTCCTGCCTAAACGAGATGAATTTTTTCGATAACCACTGGATGAACAAATTGCCAGTACATTGCCTTTTGGGAATAAACCCACTTTGACCTCCAACAAAAAGATAATGATGTAGAGAATAAATTCAAGTTCCGGCAAGCCGATTAGGGTGACTAGTGGCAAAACGTTGAAGGTTGTAAGAAAACTACTGGAAGAAGAGGGACATATAATATATGGATAGGGTCAATCTCATGATGTTATAATCGACGAAATTTGACTTTATACCCCTACGATGTCCTCACGATCTTATAAAGTTGAGTATGAGTATTTTATGATGAGGATTCTCCACTATCAGTCAAAAAATCACGGTCGAACAAGAAAAGGATGGTTGTCATTTTTCTCATGAAGATAAGTATTTTGACTACTCTTACTCATAATAAGCAGAAGACTGTCACAGTTATCTAGAATGCAGAAGAATGTCTTTTTACCTAGAGCTATTTAAGTCTTGAAGAATGAACGCCTTAATTCAAGACTGAATATTTGATTTTGCAAGAAGATAAATATCAGATTTTTGGCTTATCCTCCTTATACATCAGATTTGGCACCATGTGAGCTTATGCTTTACTTACATATAACAGTAGCCAACTGGTTGACCTTTTCCAACTCACGTCGAACTAGTTGATGCTTTTCAAGAGATATGTGCTAGCGTTCCACGGGAGTTTTGGCAAGAACTTTTAGTGGTTTAAATGAAGTTTGTTCGACATAATCAACTTTCAAAATATGATATTTGTAATTTAATCAATAAATTTGGATCAACTCGTAGTGTTTGTGACGTTAAAAAGTCAACACGTCAAAACTGTACATATATTGGCGAAAATATTGATGATGTGAATCAAAAACTTACTTTCCTAAAAAAAATTTGCATTTCAAACTGTATAAAATTCAGTTCATACAAGAATATAAACTAGGTGATCATTTATTAGTTAGAAATTATGTAAAGTAGGCTGAGATCTGCTATATAATAGGAAATAGAACAGATGTCAATCAATATACCAACGCTAAGCGCGCTCGTAGGAGGCAGAGCGGTGCACACTGCGATGACCGTTCAGAAAGCCACTTAACAACAGCCTAAAATATGAGAGCCTGCTCGGATCTACACTAAATTTTATTAGGATACCTTTACATGCTCATAGTTTCAAAAAAATGAAATAAAAGAAGTCAATATTTTCAAGTTGACAAAGTAGGATGATTTCTTAAGAAGCTATTTTTTGAAGACCCGTTATAACTGTCTGCCCCCTTTTGATCGTCTACAGGAAAACATTATTGTGGCTCAATTCCGATTATTCAGCCCATCATAATCATTTTCTTTCTTTATATTGACCTATAAAGCTGTTGGTTATTCGTAGAGCAAACTAATGTTCATTCATATTAAAAATCATGTAAAACTAGTGGATAGCCACATAGTTTTTGGTAATAATTTTAACGGGTCCCAAAGTTATCATTATATAAGATTAACTTTTAGTAAATTGTGGATAATTTTTATTTTAGGGTTCACCCATATTATATAACTTCAACTAAGTCAGATTAATCAAAAAATTTGTTTTTGAACTGAAAATAAAAATGTAAAAATAAGTTTAAAAGTGAACTGTATTAAAGTAGAACTTACGTGGTAGTCATTGAAAGTTCTATCGTCTTCACAAACTTGAATAATGCTTCTAATTTTTTTCGTTACTGATGCTTCCAATTGCAAAGCATCTCTAAGAGCTGATGCGGCATTACTCCAAGTAGTCACAATAGGATTAAGCTGTAAATAAAAAAAAGTATTGTTATAAAAGTTACAGAATTGAAAAAAAGGTTTCTTAGCTAATACAACGGATAAATAATATATCAATTTTAGAAAATTAACACTTACAGTTTTCCTAATCATATTACTGACAGTAGAAGTAAGCTCTCCCCTCATCAAAAGATAATGGATAAGTTTAATAGCATGTTCTCTTTCCTCACTGGCGGCTTCAAAGAAGAGCTTTGCAAATCCAGGCCTGTTAATTGAATCCTTGGAAAAATGAGCTCCCATAGCCATATATTGCATAGCGGCTTTAAGTTCTTCCATGACGTGAGATCTGACCCTTGCGACACATGGATCGGCCATGTCGATCCAGTCTTGGGGAATATTGGGTTGTTTGTGTTCGCCTTTAACAAATATAAAAAGATGTTAAGTATTAAATGATCTAATCTAATTAAAAGCGTACAATTACAATATATAATATCTGGCTATTTCACTATTTCACTTCTGAAACCAGAATGATTTTAGTGATGATTGTGATGAAAAGCTATCTCTGGGTGGTGAAATGACTAAAAATAATGACGAAAATAAAAGTATACTGCAAAATATGCCGCCGGAATTTTTAAAAACCAATGCCGCAAAATGAGCTCTGCATTCACAAGAAATCCCGAAGTGCCAAGAGGACAAAAGCTATCAAAACAGCCCGCAAATGAACCTACTGAAAATGCACTGGCACTTAAAGTATTATATGAAATATACTAAAAACATGGTGGATCTTAAGCAACCAAAAATTTCTGACGTTAAAAAAATCAACAAAGATCGTTGTGAAGTTTCTATTTTGGAATATCTTCTCCCAATTATTCATCATCATCATCACTGTCAATTCGTTTTTATCCAGTGTTAAACATGAGCACCCTCTAACCATTTTCATCTTCTTTTCCTATCTGAATTTGCCACCCAATTAGTTAAAATTCTTACGATGTCAGGAAGAGACTTCCTTGATTTTGATGTTCAGTCCATTGCTCATCAGCGAACGCCAATATGATGCGCGGACCTTGATTTCTAAAGAGGAGCGTTTTTGTGTTGGTTTTTCGCACGATGCTCTCCAAGGCGACGTTAAAAAGGAGTGGAGATAGCGCATCGCCTTGTTTAAGACCACTGTTGATTGTAAAGAACGTTGACAATTTTCCTTCAAGTCTTACTGCACTTGTAGATCCCTCTACACATGTTTTGGTGAGGTTAATTAGCTTCTTCGGTATGTCCAATCCACTCTTATGATGCTATCGTATGCTTGTTTAAAATCTATAAATAGCTGGTGCAATGTTTTGTTGTATTCCCAACATTTCTCCATTAATTGCCTAATCGTGAATATATGATCTACATTTGAGCGGTTTTTTTCTAAATCCACACTGGTAATCTCCTATTTGATACTCCACACACGCAGTCAATCGTTCTAAGATCATTAGAGAGAAGACTTTATATTCTGTGTTGATAAGGGATATACTCATATAATTGGAGCAGCACGTTTTATCGCCTTTCTTAAGTATTGGTATTATCACACACATTAGGTTAGAGGTTAGTATTTTTTCTTCTTTCCATATTTGACAGATGAGTTGATAGAAAGCACGTTTCAAGGTTTCTCCTCCCTTTTTCAAACATTCTCCCGGTATAGTGTCGTTTTCTGGGGCTTTGTTGTTTTTAAGTTTTTGAATAGCTCGTGACACTTCTTCCACTGTGGGTTCTTCTACTATGGGTTCGGCCGTAAGGTATGTATATTCAGGTCGGGCTTCACCTGCCTGGACACTCAGTAGCTCGTCAAAATATCTTCTCCAGGTCTCTATCATTTCAGCCTCATTTGTAATAAGGTTACCGTCGTCATTCTTTATTACTGTTCCAACTCTGGGTCTAAATCCGTTTTTTATATCCTTTACTTCTTGGATGAAACGTCTAGTTCTGTTGTTCCTTCTATTTGACTCCAGTTCTTCAAGAATACCTTCTTCATATGCTCTTTTTTTGGCTTTTATTGTTTTTTTGCCTTTTTTCTAGCCTCGCTGTATTTCTGTACATTTTGCTCATTTGGATCTTGCAGCATTTGTTGTCGGGCCTGGTTCCTTGACTTTAAGACTTCTTCACAATCGTTGTCAAACCACTTCTTCTTTTTAGAGCTCTTTCTTTTTCCTATAGTGGTTTCAGTACTGTGTATAACTGAATTTTTAATTGTTTCCCACTTTTCATCTACATTGTTTTGATTTGCTACAGATCCTAGTATACTCTCCAGAGTGGTTTGGTATGCAGTTATTTTTTGTGTGTCTTTGAAAGCTTCAGTGTTCCACCTGGGAATCTGTTCTGGCCTGTTGCTCTTGTAAGTATCCCAGTGAAATATATGGCAATCAATAACTACTTATACAAGAGTTTGCAGTCAATGCTGATAAAGAAAAAGAAATTTCGATCACATTATAGGCTACATCAACTTTACAAATAATTTCAGATTTCTGGAGCAAATAACACCAAAAGCCTGTCCTCACTATGATAGACCATGTGCGATAATTGAATATTAACAGAGAATCAGTACTCAAACAAGCAATATAGATTATTTGATAATATATGAAAAATGTAATAATGAATGGTTAGTTTTGTGTGTGTTTTAATATGGATAGAATTGGTCCATTATCATTATTTGTTTTATAAATAAACATAAAAATAAATATATTCGTATTTGCCAGAAACTGCGACGCAAAATACTAATAATGAAAATATTATTTAGGATTATATCTATAAATAGAAGTCTAATTATGGCTATTGTGATGCTTTATGTCTCCGAAAATCAAAAAAAAAATCTAATGTATTTCATGACTAAATAAATGTCTAGTAAACAAATTTATCTGCTTATCAAGTGAGGGTGACTATTTGTAATTTTTATAGATTAGTCGATTTTGAATATTGTTGTCTATTTATTGCTACTTGAAAAGTTTCTAGTTGCTTAATATGATATTTAATCATAATCACGTTACACTGATAAAATAAAAATTTGAACATGAATCAATAAAAGATCAATTTAATAACAACTTTAATGACCTCCAAAAAATTCCTTCAATTCCCGCCTCAGTCTGATAAGGAATATTTCTAGAATGGTTAGTTTTATAGGAAAATTTATTGTTGTAAATGGTTGTAATTATTTAGATTCTACGAATTTGCAGCATTTAATATTCTATTATTTTATTTTTATATTAGCAATTATTTGAATGTAAAGAACGGGGTGTCCCATTTTCGACACTTTTAAGGGGTATTGGAGTTATTATTAAAGATAACGTGTTGCGGTTTTCACTCTAGTTTCTTACTTTTTAACGAAATGAAAGATTCCGGTGTCAAATTCGACACGGCTCTCTTAGTTTTTAAGCTACACTGTGATTTTGAAAATCATCGTTTTTTAGACACATCCAGTATTTCCGTTATGGGTTAGTTTATTAAAAAAAATAGAAACTGATTTTTATGGAGTTTAGTGGCGTAGTCATTTTTTTTTCTAGAAAGCTTAGTTTTTGAGATATTAACCAAACTTATGACTTTTTTTTTTAATAGGACACCCTTTATATTATTTTAGATATTGATTAAGTATAATTTAGGCTTTTCAAAAATATGTAGTGTGTTTATTTTATTTTGAAAAACAAGGTCAAAATTCGATATCTTCAATAATTTACTTTATTTGTAATAGTAGGCAATGACCAATTTATAAGAAACAAAAGGCATATGTCCAAAATTTCACAATTTTGTGAAATTATTATTATTTATGAAATATTTTTGTTACGTACGTGTGTTTTTATTTTACTTTTTATTTATTTTGTATTTACAATGGCCGTGTATGCTAATTATGAAAAATATGATATATACAAAGCATTGAAAGTTCCCAAAAAGCTAATGAATTATATTTCAATGGGTGATGTATCTAAAGCGTTGTTATTAGGATAACTTCTCATATTTGGTGAACCCTTTTGTTCATGTTAGATATCTAGAAAGAAGGCAACCCTTTCCAGACATATTTGCTCATTTAAAATGAAATCTAGTTGAACACGAATCTTTTATTCAGCCGCGTCTCAAAACATATATTAAAGAAGACAAAGAGAGAAAAGAAACAAATGTGTTATTTTACACAGTAGCAACAACTTCATCATCCTGTACATAAATAGAGGAAGAAGTTGGTATAGCAAAACTTGACGCTGAAAGAATTTTGAAAAAACAGAAACAACATCCGTATAAATTTAAAATAAGGCAACATTTACATCTCGGAGATGATAGGCGTCGGGTGCCGTTTTGTCAAGGGTATTTAGAACAAATCCGCATTAATGAATCTTTTGGCAAATTTGTCAACTAGTCTGACGAATGCTATTTTTTAAATGTGGAAATTTTCAATTGTCACAACACAAGGCATTGGTCTGCAGAAAATCATCATTTAATTTTCGAAAGGGCACAACAAGGGCGCTTCGGGGTTGATGTCTAGTGTTTTATTTTAGACCGACGCATAATCTACAGGATCTATGAAGAGGGTCTCATAGTACCTACAAATCCTTGAGGAAATTATTCCAGAATTGCTTGAAAATATTCCATTGGCCCATTTCAATTCCATTTATCTTCAACAAGATGGTGCCCCGAGCCATAACTCTGGGCTCTTAATGCCATTTCAGGACAATAACTTTCCTCAAAGATCGATAGGTACCAATGGGTCAGTGAGATAGCCCCACGATCTACCGATCTTTCCGTTTTGAGTTTTTTTGTGGGATTTTATGCAAAATCAAGTGTATAAGACACGACATGAATTGATAGCGGAACTTCCTGAGGCAGTTGTTTGGCCTTCCAAATTCTTCATAATAGAACCTATGATTCTTCTAAATGCAATTATAAGAATAACAAAACTGTGCCGATATTGCATTAGAGAAAAACGCCGTCATTTTGAAAACCATCTTTAAAAAAACTCTTGGTTATCTTTAGTTTCAGTTGATGCTGGTAACCCTTACTATGTGGTAGTTAATCATCTTCAGTAAATGTTTAAAAAGGACCTACTATGTTTTATACCACTAAATTTATTAAGAAAACAGTGACTGCAGTTTCAACTCACAGAGTCATTTTCAAACTGAATTACAAAGGTAAACTAACTATTTAATACAGAACATGAGAAAATTTAACAATGAATAAAAACTACCTGAAAAATTACATTATTACAAAGGGGAGGTACTAAATTTTGGGAACTAATTATTATTTGGCGACAACAAATAACGAGGAAAATCCCAGTTCTGTCTGGTCATTAAGCATTTTTATTTTTACTATGTTTATATATTTCTAAAGATTCAAGAATAGTTAACTTTTGGCCCTTTGTTGAATAACGTAATATGTCAGTGTTGCTTAAATAAGGAAAACTGTAGCTGTGTTCTAAGCAATGGTTGGCAAAGCTCGAGTCTGTTTTTTGTAGTCTATATGATCGGTGGTGTTCTGAAAAGCGAGTAATAAAGCTTCTACCACTTTGTCCAATATACAAGCTATCACACTCTGAACATTTTAATTTATAAACTCCTGATTTATCAAATATATTAATTTTATCTTTAGCATTGTAAAGAATAGTGGACAGATTGTGTTGAGGTTTAAAGGCTACTTTTATGTTATGTTTGGAAAGAGTATTAGCTATGTTTTCTGATAGGGTACCACAGTATGACAAAGATATATAAGATGAACTATCTTTATCGCAATCTAGTTGTTTTTGTTTTTTAGTTATTAATTTCTTTATGGTTTGTTTAGTTATTAATTTCGTTATGGTTGTCAGGCAATTTCTCCCAACAAACCATAAAGAAATTAATAACTAAAAAACAAAAACAACTAGCTTTTAATTCAATATATCCCAAAATAAAAAATTATAAAGATAGTTCATCTTATATATCTTTGTCATACTGTGGTACCCTATTAGAAAACATAGCTAATACTCTTTCCAAACATAACATAAAAGTAGCCTTTAAATCTCAACACAATCTGTCCACTATCCTTTACAATGCTAAAGATAAAATTAGTAAATTTGATAAATCAGGAGTTTATAAGTTAAAATGTTCAGAGTGTGTGATCAGAGAGTGAGCTTGTATATTGGACAAAGTGGTAGAAGCTTTAAAACTCGCTTTTCAGAACACTACCGATCATATAGACTACAAAAAACAGACTCGAGCTTTGCCAACCATTGCTTAGAACACAGCCACAGTTTTCCTGATTTAAACAACACTGACGTGTTACATTATTCAACAAAGAGCCAAAAGTTAAATATTCTTGAATCTTTAGAAATATATAAACATAGTAAAAATAAAAATGTAAATTTGCTTAATGACTAGACAGAACTTGGATTTCCCCCGTTATTTGTTGTCGCCAAATAATAATTAGTTCCCAAAATGTAGTACCTCCCCTTTGTAATAATGTAATTTTTCAGATAGTTTTTATTTATTGTTAAATTTTCTCATGTTTCTGTATTGAATACTTAGTCTACCTTTGTAATTCAGTTTGAAAATGACTCTGTGAGTTGAAACTGCAGTCACTGTTTTCTTAATAAATTTAGTGGTATAAAACATAGTAGTTTCTTTAGTTTCAGTGTTTCTTTTTTTTTTGTTATTTTAGTTTTATGAAATAATTATGTTCTTGTTTCTTAGCAATCACATTTTGGTATTCTAGTTTTAAAATAGCAGTGTTGTTTAAAGTAAAAATGTAAAAATAATTACGTGTTTACAATTCCAAATATAGAAAAATTATTAAAATTAACTTTTAAAGTGTCTAATCTTTGGTATAATAATTTTTGAAGTCAAAATTTTGCATTTGTTTCCTGTAAATTGGCCATGGCCTACTATTACAAATAAAGTAAATTATTGAAAATATCAAAACCTGACCTTGTTTTTCAAAATAAAATCTATATATTTTTGAAAAAGCTAAGTAATACCTCTAATACCTCCCAAATGTGTCCCTGTATATTTCTAATATTTTTTAAATTACTTTTTTCTCTACAAAATTTTTACTAGTAGAACCGAAGACGATGGTAGACTAGATATTCTTAGCATACTTCAACGATTTTTTAATTAAAAATTTTAGTAAATTACTTTGGTTGGCTACTTTTTTAATAGGTCAAAATTAAGAATTCTGCTAATTAAAATTTTAATATCTTTCAAGATTTTACTTAATTTCATATATTAATAGATTAACCTTGTTACTATCTGTACGACCCTTACTTTTAAATTATTTAATCATAATCACGTAATTCTGATAACATGAAGTACAATTTTTCCTTGATCAATTATTGTACCGCAGAATGAGGTAATGACCTAAAAAACGACCCAAAAAATTTCAATTATCACGTAATACTGATAAAATATTTTTAAGTGGGTACTTGTATTTATGAACGACAGTTCGTAAACATGTTACCACCAAGTAATTGTGATATCTTAAGAACCTATCAATTAGAAATTTTATTAGTATTTTTTTTTGCTCAATTAAATTACTATTTTAACTCTGTAACATTATTTAAAGACGTGTTATGTTTTTATGTCATTTAAAATGTCAGTCATCATGAAAATGCTTTAAATATGGTATAACAAATTTTATTTTTCAAATTAGGACTAAATTTTATTATTTTGGAATTGTTTTTGAATTTTTTAACAAATGGCTTGGTCATAACACATTCTAATGGCACAGTAAGTTAATAAGGATATGAACTTGTGACAGACGAAAATAAATTCAAAATACTTTTTAAAACGATCAAGTATAAGGTAAGGGCAATTACTTAAAATTTTTTGGAGGGCAATTGGGACAATGGCTCCCCTCAAGAAAATGTACATGTTCGAAAAAAAATACCGAAAATCAAAATTCGTATATGGAAATTTTAACCAATTTTGTTATGACCGAACTGGACGACAAACTTAGAGTTTAGAAGAAACCTTATTTTACAAAAGGACGGATGTTCTGCTCACTCTACATTACGGGCAACAAACTGGTTAAACGTCTCTTTCAGGATATGTAGACTGGTCGTTTTGGGCCAATGGTCTGGTCTGCACGGTCACTTGATATCATTCCATTAGATTTTATAAGGTTACTTAAAATGAAAGATTCACAACAACAATTTTAATGACAACATTGTTTTACTAAAAGAAAAAATTGTAGAAGCTGTTGCAATTGTAAATGCAGATATGACTGCATCTCTGTACAGAGAAATTAATTAAAATGTCAAAATGGAATAATAATTTTTTAATTTCAAACTTATTGTTTAGATTTCACAACATTTCTTAAAAAAAATAATTAAATGTAGAATTAATTTTTGTAGTTTTTACTAAAATAAGTTTCTGTTTCAGAACAATTTAGTTAAATAATATTTTTTTAAAAATTACAAACGAAAATATTGTATTTAAGATTAATTGTATATTTTTGAATATTTTGAACATAGGGTGTTCACTGTTTTTGAAATCCAAAGACAAGCAAAACTTTTTATCAAGGATGATTTTTTCTAGAAAACTCCGTGGATACACTCAATATTCATGTAAAAAGCTTAGAGTGTTAGATTTCTAGTATTTTTTAACACATGTACAGATTTTGGCGGGTGGGAGACATTGTCCCAAAAGTCCCTGTCTGGACTTGCCCTTATACAAGGTCAACTTTCTTTCCAAATGAACATATGAACCCCTAGCGATTGCTTGTGCCTTAAACCGGATCTCATAAAATTCAATGCTTGGTTTCTAAAAAACAATCTGCCTCCAAACGTAGACAAGTATATATATATGCATGTGTTATTATCAAAATGACTCCACTAAAAAAGAATGACGTGATTTCTGAAAATCCAGTTACACATTATTACACTGGTATTATTTGCAGAAAAAAAAAGTAGAAAAAAACATATATTTGTAATCGAAGGTTTTCGGGCATCCCGTGTATGTGCTGAGTCCCTCTCAGGACTGTAAGGCAGCTGACGTTTCGGGGAAATCTCATTCACCATTTTCAAAGCTCACTGTACGGCGTCTACGAGTTATAGTTATATTTATATTTATATATATATATATATATATATATATATATATATATATATATATATATATATATATATATATATATGCTGAGCTTAACAATGCAACTAATAGAGCACTGTCAAGTAGGGGTCGCCCACAGAGAAAAATTTTATCGCCATTGTTGTGGAGCCTTGTAGTGGACAACCTGCTGAATGAACTATACGGCGACGACATGATCATTTTGTGCCCTAGTCGCGATATCCGGCACCCGAGGGGACCAATGAAGCAAGCTCTTGAGATCGCGGAGCGATGGTGCCAGAGGGAAGATCTCGGAAGCAACTCAGATCCACCTCATTATCACGTACGTCGCTACTGTATGGTGACTTAATACAACAAAGTGCAAACACCGTCTTCAACTTGACAAAGTTCAAAAAATAGCTTGTGTGGGAATATGAAGGGCTCTGGAGGTTATAGTGAACCTACCTCTTCGCCAATTATACATAGAGAGCGAGGCTCTAAAGGCTGTTTATCGTCCTAGTTGCCTAGGGTATCTTGGAACTGGATAGGGAGGCTACTCAGGTGTCTAAGCAAGTGTGGTGAGGAGATTTCCAACACTCCTCATGCTTTTATTCTTTCGGACAACATGCGACAATCTTTACAGTGGAAATGCTATTCTGCAGTGTGGCCATTTCTGAAAGAGAGGCCTAAATAGGAGTAGAATAATAAACATATGCTCAGACAGTAGGCTGCAATAAAGGCACTAAAGTCTAGAGTCGTAACTTCGCGACTGGCGTCAAAGTGCAAGGATGTAATGAACAGTCTGACAAGGAACGGTTACACAATCAGACTCGTTTAGTTCCTGAGTCACTAGGGATGAGAAAGCTAACCGTCTAGCAAAATTGAGGTCGACGATTGAACCATGTGGACCCAACCAGTTCTTCCTGTCCCTACTGCCGTCAATAAAAGGGAATTAAAATCGTTGCTAGAAAGTAAGGAGCTAATGGACCAAAGTGTGCTAAGGAACCTATAATTGGGCAGAGTGCACTGCTTACTTGAGAGCTTTTCTCCTTAGGATGGAAAGAGCTACGAATTGTGGTGGGACCGTTGATGACGTGCAAAAGAGCAGGAGTAAGCGGTTACGTAATGTAAGAAAAATTATCCTAATACAGGTGTTTAACAATCTTATTGGTGAGTTAACAATTTGCTGCGATCTTGCTATTAAAAGGAGTATAAATACATCAGTTTAAACAGTCAAAAATGTTGGGCAACTATTGGATTCAACCACACCTAAATAACTAAAAAATACCTATTAAAGATTTTAGTTGGCTCGCAAAAAAATTTGAAGTAATTGTTACAAAATTTTAATTCATAAGCATATATAATGAACATACAAAATACAGATAAGAATATATTGTTGGTTCAACAAAAGCAATTAAATAGCACATTTTTATCATTGAATTTAAAGTTTAGACACTCACTTTGCGCTTTTTAGCCTGCTTTTTAAAGGCAGCCTCTGGGTTTTCTCTCGTAATAGTCCAGTAATAGTTGGCTAACATCTCACAGTTCCATTTTCCGTGATACCTTCTTTCCGTGTTTGAAATATTTTAGTGGAACCTCTCACCGTGCTCTTCACTTACAGTACCACAATTTTCCAGAAAGCAATCCAGAGAAGAATCCAAGAAATGAATTTTCAAGGACATATTACATCCTAGGTTTTGGTAACACGAAAAAAATTGGGCAACCAGGTCTTTATAGTTTTCTGCTTTAATGTTTCCCAAAAAATTTGTTGCAATCATTTTAAAGGCATTGCGAGCGTCTTTTTCCTTGCCTTCAAGTATGGAATCGAATTGCGCATCTCCGAAAAGTTTCCTAATCTGGGGACCCACAAATATTCCCTCTTTATTTTAGCGTTACTGATTCTAGGGATCTTTCTTTTAAATAACTAAAGCAAGGCCTTTCTTGTTCACAGCCTTCACAAAATTTTTCGTAAGTGGCGGTAGTAAAATCTTTTCTGGGGGAACTAATGACGCACTGGTTACATTTTTCTTTTCTGGCTAAAGAGACTCTCTCGGTGGCTAAACTGTCCCATTCGCAGAGGATGTAATAGTATTTGGTATAACCTAGCTGCATTCCAAGCAAAATCATCACAACTTATACATCCACACAAATTTGCCATTTATATCTTTCATATTGTATGGTCTCTAGTAACAATTTTAAATTGCTATAATATTCTTTCATGTGGACTGCATGGCCAAATGGGACTGAAGGCAACTTGTTTCCATTATGGAGCAACACAGATTTAAGACTTACTTTTGAGGGGTCAATGAAAAGCCTCCTGTCTTTTGGATCATAGTCCAGATTTAAAGCTGCCATTAATCCCTTAATGTCCCTACAGACTACCAAATTGTTTTCCATATTAAAAAATGCGATTTTTCTTACCGCTTCGGTACACAGGAACTCTTACTTCATCTTGAAGTAAATTCCATTGTTGTAATCGAGAGGCTGATAGTTCTGATTTTTTCTTGGGCAATTGCAAATCCCTTATAAGGTCACTTAGTTCACTTTGACAGATTTTGTGAGGCTTTTTACTGGGAAGTTCACAGACAAAATCGCAGTCTTGCGAGGTTGATGGACTGGCGATATTTTCCGGCACACTACCGTTTGAATCTGTTTGATCATCATCAGAATCAAAGGTATATTCCTGAGGTAGATTGGATACAGGCAACTCATCAGGGCCCCTATCCTCGTAAGTGTAATGTGAAAGGTGAGGTGAACGGCAATGGGAATGGCGATGTGAACTTTTTGACAGTAAAAGCCGTATTCTTAAAAAGCCAATATTGCCAAATATGAACGTGCTAAAACCCGAGAATTTCAAAAAATAAAATTGATAACAGATTGAATTGAGCTGTCAGACCGAAAATGTTCGTAGTATATTTTGTTGCTTTTTTAGGCAAAAGTAGTTTTGGTATCGTCAAAAGTAAAAAAAAAAAACACTGCTGTTGTTATTTTTGTGAAATTATTGCTTGTCATTACAATATTTGTACTTTGCCTGGATTAAATTTATCTTAAATTGACACTCTTAGAACTGTTTAACAAAAATGCATACAAAGAGCCAAGTACTTGAAGATTCTAATATATAAAGAAAAGGGGATATCAAAAAAAGCAGCAATCATATATACAAAGTAATATACTGACAGTAATTGCAGAAAGTCAGCACTGATAACCCTTGAAACGGTGGAAATTACCACTCTACGTAGTATGATTAAGAGCCATCATCCCTATGCACTATGGACACTATCCAATCAGTTATTTATTGTATGAATTCACAAAGTGTCCAGCCTCTTACTGCAAGATATTCTGTCCTGACAAGTAAATTTGAAAGAAAGCCTGAAACTTCAACGAAGATAGTGAAACTGTTTATGACCAGGGACCGAAACCAAAGGCATGACAGAATACGTCCATTAAAGATACTGGCGGATCTCACATTCAACTTTAAATATATATATTTTTTAATTTTATAAAGATTTGTAGAGGCTTGAAGATAAAATGTACCATAAACAGGGTTTTTATGCTGAAGGACATTCGTTGGTCTGTAGGGTTCATATTTATATGTCTCGATAAATTATAATCGTAATATTTATTTAATTGTAGTGTCGTATAGTGTTTAACACAGTCTAATTAAGTTAAGTGCTGAAGTTAACATAATTTAAATATAAAATTTGTTACTTATATAAATAAAAGTTTCAGATAGCTTACAAATTATGATTTCTCAAATTTGTTATAAGTCGCGTCGTGAAAAGAATTATGTTAGATTTAACTGTTTAAAACTAAGATACTCAGCTGTTATAGACACAAGTATTTATGTTAAATCCATAAGCAGAACTGGACCTAGAAAAAATATTTTTAAATAGCACACTCATACAATTGAGTTATGAACAGAATCTCCTGTAATAATTTTATATGTCTGTAATCTCAAATTTACTTAATATTTCGAGACATATTCAACTTTCTAAGGATATTTTATTAAAAAGTTTGAAAATATTAAAAATATCTGGGTACAACCTAATTAACGTTTCAACTGTTTATTCAAAAAATAAAACGTCTTAAAGAAACGGTTCGTCAACATATTATTTTTTTTTGACAAGTTATTTTGAAGAACCAAAAATAAAATAAAAATTTTTAATACTATTTAATTTTTTAAAATTCGTACGTTCAGTATGTCATTTAGCGGCTGACATTTCATTTGCGCATGTTTCACCGTTCGCTTGCCTTTCACCGGGCGAACAAGGATATGAGCGAAGAACATTTCAAGAATACGCGTTCGCCACCTTTTCACCGTTCACTTCACGTTCCCCAGTACGAGGATAGGGCCCCAGTATGGGGCACCGGACGTATGGCGGATTGTAAATTTGGATAGTGTATCGCATATTTTTTTTTCTCTGAAAAGCCTTTTTTGATGAAAGGTGTCAAACAAAAGTAACAGTCGTTAACATGGTCTTTCGGTTCTCGCCAGACCATAGGATTAGCGAGGGCATCTTATGCTTTTTTCCACTTAGCCAACCACAAATGTGGGACTTTACCACAGATATAACAAAAATGATCCAGCTTATTTACACAAACTCGCGACATGTTGCTCAAAACTCCCTAATCTCTCAAATACATTACAGTTCTCAATCAACTGGAGGTTGAAATACAACTAAATATAAAATTTATGTTACGTGTATTTAAACCCCTTATAAAGTACATCTGGTGTAATAAAACCAGGTAATTCTCATTTTATGGTTCAATTGTCCCATACATTTAGGGCAGGTAGGTAAAATTATCATATTTAGCACGTATCTATGAAACAAGAGCCAACTGAGACTTTTACAAGACAGATTGTTAATTAGTATAATAAAATAAGTAAGCTTTTGCTGTTTTGGTCTCGGAAACATTTTTGCTGTTCCCCAGTGAATCTACAAAAAATATCCACTGATGAAAATCCACAGCATGACAAGTACCCGCTCGGCGAAGATTCTTTAAGTATGAAAATGCTATTCCTGTAGAAATAAAAAGTGATAATTGAAAGGGTATACGATAGATTAACTCATGCCAATTTGTAAGAAATATGTTTACAAAGATACGTTTAGAATAACAGCGAAAGTTGTCATTTGGTCTATGGCTCTAAAAATGCATTACAATGGAACAAAAAATTGTTGAGATTGCATCATATATTGTAGATTAGTATATGACAAATGATGCAATAGCCAACACAGGAGAGTCAACAAGAGACTAAAGAGGCCAGAAAATTGAAAAGAGCTGGTTCAAAGGAAGTCGGGGAACATTGCAGCATCAATAGAAGAGCTCACGTATGATTAAGGAATTGTAGAGTACCTTCACTCTTAAAAAAATCTCGAAATTTTGTTCTTCAAATTGGTGGACGAGATATCTTAAGATCTACTTTACCGATTTTGATAAAATTTAAACTATATATCCTCTGTAATATTATTAGATGCCGCGACCATTTTTTATAAGTTCTACAACTCAAAATTTTGATAAAAATCAGATATTTTAGTCACAGCTGTCATTTCCACAAAAAGAATTTTATCCCTATGCTATTACCTTCCTACATAAGATTTTTTTTTATTTTTTCAGACGATGTTTGATGGAAAAATTTTTACCATCAGCAAGGATTTTCAAAAAAAAAAGGTTCTACTTGCCGGCTCATATCGGCATAATTTGATTTTTTTTTTCAAATTGTTTCTAAAAGTACTATATTTAATAGCTGCGTCAAAAAGAATTGTTATTTTTATTAATCTACTATATTTGATTTTTTACTCGTATTTGTAATAAAGAATTTCTATATATAGAACGGTAGGTAGGCCTATGTAACATCTCATTCCAATTTTGGTATTAATATGTATCCAGGAATTAAATGGAAATACCGCAATAACTAAAAAAGGCTTGCAAAGTAGGCAACTTTTACGGTACACAACATTACAATAAAAGGGTAAATAAGCTCTGTGCAATCATATGACATTTTACTCCAATTTGTTTTAAAAATTACTTTATGTACTTATGCCATTTTCGGACCCTCTCTCCTAAATGTACCTAATTTCTAGTACATAAATTTTAATATTTTTTCTCATTGAAATTCCCAAAACAGAAGAATTATTTTCTGTCCAAGGGAAAATTTTCATAATATAAAAGCAATATCCAAAAATTATATCACAAAACATAAATATGGAATGGACTTATGTAAATACGTTACGTTAATTACTTATATTGATTACAAATATATTACGGAAATATACATATTAATTCATTAATTTAATAATTTATATGCAGATAACAATACTCATATGAAATAATTTTTAAAAAAGACACGATTTTTGCGCAGACGCGGAAATCAGCTGATGGAAATATCTTCGAATATACCAATTTTTTTAGTTATAAAGCAATTCAAGTTTAAACTTTGTAAGTTAACTAAATATAAAGGTGAACCTTAGTTGAATTAACGACGCAAAAAATGGATTTATAAATAACTGACCGGCAAAGTCCCGAAGATGTCAAATTCCGATAAATTGTAAATCTAACTAATAAATTGCTGTTGGTTTGATAATTAATATTTGCACCGTGTATTTTAGATTTCGAAATAAATTTACTAGTTTTTTCGCCTGTTCATTAAGGTCAAGGTATTCAAAGAGGTCAAGAATAATAAATATTCGACCATCGATTACAAGAACATAATATCACTAGTACGCATGAACAAACAGAACATAGCCTATTTAAATATAATTTAACTACAAAACTACAAATTTTAAAAATTATAAAAATACTTACATTGTAATGCAGCTGACGCAACAGCAACGCAGATGATGGCAAAAACTGCAATGGTCTTCATTGTTTTGATAACGATAATGCTTAATCTGGCAACAACAAAGAAAAGATTAATTTCAATCAAATTGCTTTGATAATTGATAACTTTTCGGTAGCCTGCCTTTACACTCACTGGTGCAGAAGGTCGACTAAACGAACTCAAATGTTTAACGATATATTTTTGTTGTTCTTAGGGTTTTTCGTTGCACACGGCGCAAATTATTATCTTAACCTCTCTTTTAGTCATCAAAACTCGAGTAAAAATCGCGTATTACAGCTGGGTAATGTTGTCGCCTCGCAAAGCTATGTTGTCACGTTTCTTAGAATGAACTTAATATATTCTAAAGTACCAGTGAAATTCCAGACCACTGCAACGCAATTTGACTTTGAAATTAGGTAATTTTTCTGTAATAAAAAACACATATACACCTTTTGTTTCTTATATTGGCCCTAAATTGTATATCATATCTGTAAATATACTTAATATTACAAGAAGTTTAAAAATGTATTTAGGACATTTTACTTCTCAAATATTTTTTTTAAAATACTTTTTAAAGTGATAATGTATTTTAATATTATATAATTTGTTTTAATATTTTAGTAATTTTAATATTTATTTTCATATTTGAAATATTGTTATATTTTGTCTTGTCTATATTGATTAACGTGCACATCTGTTGAAGTGGTATCTTTTATTAACTAGTGTAGTGCTTCATATTCACCAATAAATTAGTATACTAGGCAGTTATATTTTTTATCATGTATTTTTGTTGTTGATTGGATTGATTGATGAATATGCAGTAACAGTGAAATTGTATTTGGTTGTGCTTACTCTTAATGCACATACATACATATCTAGGTGCAAGATGGACTTTGTGATTTGCCTTAAATTCTGATCCTGACCAATGTAGTATTGTTTGTTTATCGTAAACTAATTATTGTAAGATAAATTGAATTAAATTAAACTGAATATAGGTACAGGATGCATGCGAATAAAAAGCAGTATCTTTTAAATTTCTGAACCCTTGTTCATTTTATACTTACGATTAACGATAAAGAATTATTATTACCTGCTTAATTAAATTAAGGTTATAAAGTTGAAATGCAATAAATAGGTTGCATATCAATTTTTGTTATACTCATTATGCTATTAGTAGAGGAAATCTAATGGATTAATTGGTAGATAAATTTAAAAATTTACCTTGAATACATTGTTTTTACACTTGGAGTTCTATTTGGCGACTACTGTTGTGAACTATGAATTAATTAAAAATTATAACATAGAATGTAAAACTTTTTTTAACTTATGAATCTAAGTGATAATTTCAAACATGTAGTTTCCGTATTTTCCTAAAACTTCCACAAGAATATAATTTTTTACCTTTACTTATAACACTGTCATATAACAAGATTGGTATAAAAAGTTTTAGTTTATAAGAATATACAAAGAAGTTGATTTGAAATTATTGATCGAGACACACTCACAACTTAGAATTTATAGATTATATTGTGCATGTTTCACATTTATATATGTGTGTTGCATTTTAAGATAAGGATTTATTATTTTAGTAGTAATATTCATATAAATCATAATTATCATTCTACATTTAGATTCTAATCATAATTGGAATTAAATAGTTTAAAAAATTTAAACATTTTTATAAAAAAACGTCTAAGTTTATTTACACGAAGTGGTAATAACTATTATATTTTGTATACATTTTATAGGTTATATATCAATTTGAATAAAAAATCTCAGCTTAATATGTGGTGCAAATTTTCCAAATATATAGTTAGCTTATGTGGTACTGGAATGAGACGATATTACCTCTTGTTATACCCTTGTAGGTATGTCTTATGGTTATATACCTAAATCTTCTAAAAATACCGAAATAATCTCTTTATACCGGTCTTTTAAGCATTTGGCATTTCTATACTTCACTAGTGCTGGCGGTTCCAAAAAACTCAAGAATCAAATTCACATTTTAGTTGTGAGTATATAATATAAAATAAAGCCAAAGAATGGCAGATGCAGTTGGCCGCAATTAAAAATGAAATTTTTCATGATAAGAAGTGCGAATAAGGATAATAAATTTAAAGCAAGAACCGTAGATATTGTAGAAAATGTCTGAATCTGAAGAATGTCCCCAAAAATGTTGATCTATAAACCAACTAAGAAACTATGATAGATGCTAAAATATATCTATGGATGTTACTTATCATTAAAATTCCAAATAAATACGTATTTAAACTAAAAATATAAAAGAAAACCTGTTAAAAATAAGGTACTATTAAAGATAAAATGATTAGGATACTATTGTAGTCTCGTAGGTCTGTAGGTCAACGTCCTAACAAAATGACTTTCAAACAATATGCCACACCCTAATCAATAATCTTATCCATTTAATAAAATAAATTCGTAGTAAAAAATATACATATTTCCAACATTTACCTCACCAATGCACTATGACGAATTTTGCACTCAACCAAATCAGACCGGGTGCAAAAGAAAAACACGCGGCAACACCGACAATGACGATAGATTTTCTATGTTATTCTCGACGACGGCGTAGTAACGAACTACACAACAGTTTTGTTGTTTTAATATTCGTGTGCTATCTGGAAGGTTTTAAATTAAACCAAAGACGAATTTTAGGGCTATTGTGTTTTAAACCTTTAAACTTATTCGGTCTCTTGTGATTACGCTGGCGAGATACCAGGTAATTATTGATTTTATTAAGTGTATTATTATCAGGTCAGCTCATCAAGTCGTGAAATATCGGGTAGTAGAAAAACAAAGGAATTTAAACACGATTTTGAAATTTATCACTGCTGTATATAATTGTCGCTGAACTAGACTGTCATAACGTTTTTACCGAAATTTGTGTAATTTTTTCCACTTGAATTCACATTATTATAATTTATTGTATTATTACAGGCATCAGTAAATCAAGGTTAATATATTTAAGAATATTTGAGGTTAGGTTTAGACGACTTTGTACCCATGACATTTTAATTTTGTTTTTTTTTTGTTTTATTAAGGGATCATGAAGGCCTTCATTGTTTTTGCTGCTGTTTTGGCTTTGGCCAGTTGTGCTGACGAATGCTACAAAGATGTCGTCGCAGCTTGTAGCACCACATTATCTAAACAACGTAAGTATTTGGTAGTTACCATTTATCACTGTCTAAATGATTTTATTTGCTAATGAAAAAATTAAACAATGGTGATATATTATTTATCTGAATTTACTCAATTTATAATGTATCAACAGAATTGTTTATATAACATAATTATTTATCTAAAAGTTGCTTTACCGGAATGTCTGGTAACTGATAATTTTTTTGCGTTTTATCGTGAATCGTATTCTCATATAATAATACTTTCATAGTTCATAATATAAGTCTTGTGACCAAAAACATAGTACAATTTTTCATATAATTTACCGGCACCACCAAGAACAATTCTTTCATTACTATTCATGAAGAGGGGATTCATTGTTCTGAATTTGGCAGCTTTCTCATTCCATTTTGGTCAAGAATATGGGTCTGATAAAGAACTTATTCATATAATAAGTCGTTATTAGTTATCTTTTTAGAAATATGTAAGGTAAAACACCCAATAGCTGATTAGCTAAGAAAATTTTAGGCTATTTATTTCTAAAAATTTTTAGGTTAAAAAATCGTGTGATTTTAGATATAAAATTTAATATATACATTGTAACTTAGATATGATTTCGGAATCGCAGCTTTGTTTTGTTGAAAAATAAGACATAAATATGGAAGGTGTTAACGTTCCAACAATTGACATACAATAGAAATAATATATTCAAAGGTTGACATACTTTTGCATCAGCTTATTTTTAAATATCACAATTTTTATGATCACAGCTACTAATTACTTAGTTTTTAGAATTATTGTACGTATACCTACCAATAAAATTATTAATTATTCAAAATATGTTTATTTGAAAGAAAAAATTGGTTCTAATGGTTGACATGTTGACTATATAAGTAAAGGCAACCAAAAATATCAACTAGCTTAAGATTAATTACGCATTTAAAAAGTTGTTTATTTAAATCTAAAACTATTTATTGCGATGAATAAATAAGACATGAGGTTAAATAACACAAAATTGAACTGTCTTCATCAAGTTCTTTGTTAAATTCGTATTTTAAGCGTTGATTTGCTACTTTTACCTTTGGAAACGTAAGTTTTCGTTTATTTCAAAAATGTTTATCACGCTTACACTATCCTCATCAAGTTAAAATGTTTTTCCATTTTCACACTTTTTCATTCCTACAGCTTCTGCTTGAGGCAACAGTGTCTGAATTACACAGACATATTGATGCTCCTTTCTCTGTCCTATAAAACGCACCAAAAATAGTAATTTTCTTCAAATTCAGGTTTATCCTGTGTGTTAAAGGATCGGCCTACATTTTCTAAATTATCAGATTCCTCATCACTAGTATTCTCGCATGCCTTGCATTCTTCAGATGTATCTGAGTAGTCGATCTACCTTTGCACTTGATTTTAATTTTCTGTTTTGAGCTGCTCCTTTGTGTCCCAGTAACGTATCTTTATCTATCAGCTTCTTTCGTTAAACATAATTTCAAGTAGATTAGGCTATTTCTAGGAAACTTTTCTTTCAATTTATACACAAGGGTTATTCTTGGCACATTAGGCTTTTTCGCAGAAGTAGCTACTGGAACCCTCCTGTCACCATTTTGTAATGCACCAACCATGTCTTCATCTTTGTATCTCTTTAACTGACATCTTTGATGTCATAATGAGAAAAAATAATTGTTGACTTCTGTAACTCCAAAAGTTGAGAGGATTGTCATTAATTGGATCCAGATCAATTATATCTCCAAAAGTCTAATCTATAAGTATTTTCGATTCAGTGTAACAAATAGGAACAGAAACTTATTTAGGATTGTTTATCTTAGCCGCCGTGGAATCAACTTTTATATCAGCACTAAAACCTTAAAACCAATACTTCACATGCCTGCTGGTTTCTATTTTGTCATCATCTTGTCATAATAAAAGCTAAAAGCCTTTGGTTAAGACATCAGTTGTAAGATAAAAGTAGTAAATAAAATATATATAAATTTTCCCTATATTTTTTTGGAGGTGCCACCCTTTGGTATCCTGTCAATTATTTGGTGTTTTACCTTACGTATAAGAGAGTCGTTTCATTTAAGGGCCCAAAACTCCCCTAATATTTAAAAAAAATAAATTGTAACTATTTTTTTAAACATTTTTCAAAATATAGTTCATTTGTGTGTATTTAAACATATCTGAAAGTAGAAATATACTATCTTTATAGAAATTAAATTCGTTGTCAATAATTTTTAACGTAGTAGAAAGTGATGAAGGTTTTAGTATTAAATTTTATTTAATATGATGTCGGTAATAGAAATACTTTCACCTTAAGAGACTATACATTTCTATAGCTAAAAAATGCCACAATTATTTCTCATTTTGTGCCAACAGTTCCTTATTTACTGAAAAAAAATGGAAAGCGCTAATAAGTTTGATCTTATGAAAATTCAAATTGCATAATTGGCTTCTCTAACTTCACGAATAAAATAAATATTTTTACCTGTGCTTCTATTTAGTTTCAAAAATTTTTAAAGAAGTTTAAGCATGGCAAATATTTACTTATATCCGTATTTATTATTATAAGTCAAATTTAATTATTTATCGTCCAAAGGTTTAGTAGTAAGCAACATAATCTTAATTTTTTCCTTAAATAACAAATCTCTTAAAAACATACATTGTATACTTTAATTATGTCACACGTGTCTAGCGATAATTTATATATAGTATATCTCCAATTTTAACCATTTATTTTGGTATTTAATCAATTTAAGTTAGCCTAAAATTTCCACAAATCGATTATAATAAAATACAATGAAGTGGTTTTCCATTCATAAAGTTGTTTATGAAAATTTATTTTTCATATACAAGGATGCATAACTTCCTCCGTCTTTAAATAAGAAATAGGTATTTGAATTTTATGCATTTTGAAATTAAACCATTAACACTTCTAAAAAAAGGGATAATAGTCTACAAACTTTCTAGAAAATAGATAAAAATGAAAATAAAACTGATGCTACCAAACACGGTAGTTATTATAGAAATAGCATTGCAAACATAAATTATAAAAAGGGGTGGAAATCTTGGCCACGTTTGTGCATGTGCGATAATTTCAGACTCATTGTTGCCAGCGTTGCAAATAAATTTAATTTAGATTTCATATCTAAAACTATTTATAAATGATACATACAATCATTATTTGATACTAGACTACCACTAAAGAAGTATTAGGTAGCTTTTTGCTGTAAATTTCCACTCATAGTATTGATACAAAGTTTCAGTTGTAACCAAGAACCGATAGAAGATTCTTAAATTTTGGATAGTTTCATATATTAGTATTTTATTAGTACCGGTGTTGAAAAAAATAACATTCTTATAGATTTTGATAATCTCTTATAACTTTACATGACGAATAAGCGTTGACTATAATTTCGTATTTGACTTACTAACTATATTGCCTTGCGCATTCACCAAAATTCATCCCAATAAAATTTGGTATCAGTTAAAAATAAGCAACTTAAGAGGCTGATATTTTCGGTTGAAAAATTCGAGGTAGGAATGTTTTAACAACCCATTACGAGGATTCATATTCTGCGCATAAAGCAACTAAATAAAAAATGTTGTATGACATATTTTATTGCATTGTTGGAGATCTATCCAATATTGCGAAAAAAAACTTTTTATCATTAATCGCATATCTCATCGCATCCACTTCTCAGTTAATCGAATCAGTTTTGATCAGGCAGTGGTATATCATGGACAGGCGCGTATCCAAGGGGGGAGGGGCGGTGGAGGCGATCGTCCTCCCCCCCTCAAGACCTTTGAGTTCAAGAAAATAGACCCGATTTGGCCTCTTATACTATAGTTTATTCAAGAACTAGAGAGAGTAATAAATCATTTTTTACCCTTTTTTCTTCGCAAACTACCTGTGTTCTTTAGTCTTTGGCAAAATCTGTTAGACACATATATTTTTCATAGGAATATATTCGAAATTTTTTAATTAAAATTACCGATCTATAATAATGGACTATTTGGGTTGGATAGCAATAGATATTTGGAAGTGTGAAGTGTTAAAAAGGATTTTAATCCTTGTCATAGGTTTCGGAAGGAGGTTTATTTTATCACTGAGCATTTATGACAGAATATTATTTCGATAATAAATTATAAATAATTAATAAAAAGTTTTTATAATAATATTTTATTTCTTATGATTTGTTAATAATTCACAAACAGTAGAAAATATAGATAATTTTGACATATTTAACACAAATCACGACTGTATTTTTATTATTTTTAATTTTGGCATAGAAACTGTTTTAGGCACATTCAGACTAAAACGTAAACTTTTTCTCTCAAAAAATTCTAAGTTATAATTTAAATACTTACAAAATACCCATTGTCAAAAATACAAAAAGTTAAACATATATAAAAAAATAAATTTGTCCATATATTATTAAATTTTTTTTGGGGCTATCGATCATTTTAATATTAATTAAAAATATTTTTAGGAAATTTGACGTTTCAGTTTATTTATTTTTTAAACCATCTGCAGAATTAAAATTAAACACTAAAAAGGGATTCAAACGTAATAATAAATTGTGCTTACGGTGGTAAACATTACATATCTAATTCGTAATCAAAGTCACTGAAGCTATCTTCGCTCAAATTAATTATAATTGGTTCCTCTATCTCACCGATCATGAGAGTTTCCACATTTTCTTTTATTCTTTAATTATATGGATTTTCCCCAATTTTCTTCAGTAACTTTATTCAAAAAATCTATCAAAAGTTGTATTAAATTACTAATTTTGTAAGTTGTGTTATTCCTAACAACACTACCTTTTACTTGAGAGGGATATTTCCTTCTCCAACTGACATTTTCTGGACGATCTATAAGAACAGATTTCCTATCTGTTTTTTCTCAGCAAAAATTATGTTGTCTGAGCAATTTCCAGAGTTCAGTTCTTTTAATTTCAGGTAAATCCCGATCATTATTGATTTTAGTTAGAATTTTCTCGACGGTTGGGGTCTGCTTCTCATAATAAAATGTATGTACAACTCCTTTTATTGCAGTTTACATCTCTTCTTCCAACGAGGTTTTTCGTCTGCCTGTGATCGAATGTGACTTGGGAGTACTAACAATTCTAGTCGTTTTTTTCCCCTTCATTATTCGGTACATAGTAGATTTTCCAACTCCTGTCCTGTTGGAAGACATCTCAACAGAGCTTTTAACATTATTATCTAGATATTGATATCTTAAGGCATCATAAACATTCATCATAATAAGTTTTTCGTTGAGGAAAAAATACCCTGGTTGTTTTAGTAAATTCATAAAAGCTTATAATATTTAAATGTAATTAAATATAATTAGATTTACGGCTGTCCTCAGTTACCTGCTGCACTGGAGCAGGTACGTTGGAGGTTTCGGTAACACTTTTATTACTCTCTCTAGTTCTTGAATAGGGTATTGGAATGTTTATGCTTGCGATCGCCCCTCCTCTTCCCAAGAGCTTTGAGATCAGGAAATTAGAACCGATTCTGCCTTTTATATTAAGAATGTGTATGCTGCTGGCACTCCCCTCCCCCGTTGACAACTTGTTTTTTTTTTGCAACAGCCGTCCTCCAAGAGCTCTGAGTTCAGGAAAATAAACCCGATTCTGCCTCTTATATTAGGATTGTGTATGCTGCTCGCATCCTCTCCCCCTTGTCGGCATTTTGTTTTTTGTTGTGATCGCCCCCTTCCCTCTCCAAGAACTTCAAATTAAGAAAAATAGACCCGACCCTGCCTTTTACACTAGAAATGGGAATGTTGCTGGTGTCCCCCTCCCCTCGGTAAAAACTTGCTTTTGCTTATCATACTATACTTTTGTGATATCACCGCCCCCCCCCCCCAAAGAGAAAGGCTGGATCCGCCCCTGATCAGGGATATGTTACCGCGAATACCGAAATAATCCAATATTAAACAAAATTTTTTTCATTTATATTTTGATGTGTCAAATGACGACAAAAAGTTTTACAGTTTAACGTTACTGTTTCTCCTGCATGTTCCACCGGGGATTCCTTTCGCTCACGATATTTATTAACTTCTTCTACGTTCATGGTGTGACTTTCGAACTAATGCGAAAAACCCACCTCTAAATGAAAAACGTGCTTTTAACTATATTTCAGAATTCTACTTTCCAAATATTTAGTGTTTAAAGACCAATATTAAAAATATTTCTTCTAGCTTCTAAAATGCTACTTTTAACTAACTTAAAATCAAAATTTTATTAAAATGTTACGGTTACTAAGAAAACAAGTTATTAACGTTATTAACATATATCCTGAGATAGTTAAAATGTTTTGACTATGAGCTTACCAAAGATAAATAATGATTAAACGACTTCAAGTCACGTAACCTAATGCAAATTCTCGTTTAAGTTTATCGTCCTAAATCCAAATCGTAGAGACCCATATCTCTTTGCAACAGAACATTTCCGGGCGTATGTTCGTTTAAAACTATAAATTATACTAACATTTTTGGAATTTTCCTATATCTTGTTTTTTTGTCGACTACACAGGCTACAAAATAGCAGAGGATCATTTCCAAAGTACTTTCCTGCGTAGAATCCGAATCCGAGGTCAGAATTAGCTAGGAATTTGAGATATGTGAGGTTATGTACTCGAAAAATGTTTTTAGCTATTTTTGAGATTATGTGCAGGATGCACGAAATTTCGTTCTTTAATATATAAATCCTTTATTTAGTCATAGACTAATATATAATTACACACATATCTTAACAACTAAATTCATATTTTAAAATTAAAAACAACAATCAAACATCGTCAAACTTTGCAGAACAATGACATACTAAACTAAACTGATACAAATTTAAAAAAAAATAAAAACAAAGAAAGTTCATGTCCCTGAAGGACAAGCCCTATTAACAAAATACTGCTTCAGACACTGCTTAAAACTTATTTAGAGATTTTAAACATTTAATATTTGTGGGCAATTGATTAAAACTGTTTAAACCCTTAAAAAATACAGAGGTTTGTGTTTGTCTCTTTAATACTGGAGAAATATAAAAGTCATCCTTCGATCTAGTGTCACACGCATGTATATTTCTATTATAATTAATATGATTTTGTAAATATGTAGGAGAAATACCCGATCTGATTTTAAAAATAAAGATAAATGTTTGATAGTGAAAGAAGTCCTCCACCGACAACCATTGCATTTCTCTCAACATGTAGTTAATTGATGGTCTTCTTGTACATGAGAGTATAACTCTCATGGCTCTATTTTTCAATTTTTGAAATCTTGCCTTTTCATTTTGATTAAGAAGGAACAAAATTGTGGAGCAATAAACAAAGTGCGGCAATACCAGAGTGTTAAACAGGATTGTTTTAGTCCACCTACTACCACCACTAGTCTTACTCTTCCAAATAAGCTACTGAGTGGCAAAGTATGATTCTTTCTTGAAAAATTACGTGATATAATATTCGGAATCAGCAATTCTTCAGATACTAATATGATCTGCTATCTTAGAAATTAAAATTTCGATTTTTTTACTTCATATTCGTACTTGACGAGCTCAAAAACAAATTTTCGAAAGAAAGGTATACAGTAGAAAAATGTATGCCTCAAAGGATTAATGTAAGTACCTATGACGTTGTTGGAATACATTTCATAAATTAAAATGGCCATAGCTTTGCAAGAAAAAATCTTAGGTTCCCACTCTATAGCTTATTTGGAAGGGTAAGTGTGGTATTAAACGATGCAACTAAAAACAAAAAAACTGTACATTATATCGAAAGTAGCTAAAAAAAATCTATTTTTTGAGTGTCTTACCTAAAATATCTCAAAATTCTGATATGATGGAACAAATCTGACCTCGAATTCAGATTCTACGCAGCAAAAAACTTCGGAAATGACCCCCAGTTATCCAACAACCTTGTAGACCTGTGTTGTAGTTAGTAATATAGAATATCGCATGACCAAAAATTTGTAATAACATAGCATCAGCTTTTAAAACATTGTGAGTAAACACTTATATATCATATTTATATTCGGCATTTGTTTTAAATATAATTAATTTTATCGTATTCAAATTATTAAACAATGTAGTATTAAATTTTTCCAATTGATAATAAACTAGTAATTAAATTTTATTGACGTATAAACAGCAATTAAAAATAAAATTGTATTCTGTGTTTATACGAATAGATTGAACATTTAGACATTATCAAATTTTTCCTAATTTCTTCTTTTTCTTTGCAGCAGGTGCAATCACCCAATGCGATGCTAAATATGGAGGTATAACTGAAATCCAAAGTGATCTCCAAAGATTTACAAACCATCTGTTCTTCCGATCTTTCGATTTTCTTTTACTGGCCACTCATTATGGTAATTACATCAAAAACCGTCCAGGATTTGAAAAACTTTTTAGAGGACTCTCTGACTCGTTATGGGAAGATGGTATTGACAACATTAAGTACATCACCTCACGTGGAGGTGAAATGAACTTTGCTAATGTTGCCACAGAATTTCGAGATGGTGATGTTGTCCCCAACTTGGAACTGTACGAATTACAAGCGGTAGCTCGAGCTCTCGATTTTGAGAAGAAACTGGCTAAAGAAGCTTTTGTTTTACATAAAGAGGCTTCTGGAAAGAGTGTGGAGAAACATGATCCAGAAATTGCCCATCACTTGGAAGAAAAATTCATGTCAAAGCACAGAGATACTATTAGGCAATTGGCTGGATACACTAAAGACTTGAGCAGTCTTTTGGATGGTCCTGATGCATCATTGGCTTTGTACTTGTTCGATGATTATTTGCAAAAATAAACACCTCAAGCTTCGTGATACTTAAAATAGTTATTAATTTTAAGAATAGATTTCAGTTATAGCAGATATATCATTTTTTAGAATAATGTGGTTATTTTATAGATAGTTTTGTAATGTGTAAATAAAACCAATAAAAAGTTAATAAAAATGAAAAAATGTACATGCTTTTTAATATAAAGTAAAAATCTTTTGAAACAATTTTGTTAAGTAACAGTTCTACTGATTGAACTCTTTTGCTTTTAAGAAGCTGTGTTCATTTTCGTAATTTTAACTGACTTTCAATGGAAAATAATAAAAATAAATTTTTGTCAACATGATCATATAGTCTTTTTTCTATACTAATCAAATAATAGTTATTTTATGTGACATCAATTATTAAAATTATAAGTAGAAAATTATTATTTAAATTACTCGTGAAAACCTTTACAGATCAAGATCTGTTGTTGTGAGGTACTACACAATTTGTGGCCACTCTCGGATTTATATTAACATGTTAAGCCTTATTAAATTTATAAGATTTTAAAATACGTTGACAACATTGTGAACAACTTCTTGTATTCATCAAAAGCATCGTTTCGTTAATTATTGTAAAAATTTCTTTATCCGTGCTTTGTTATAACGGTTTTCAATTATCGTTAGAAAAATACTAGAAAAGAACTTTGATAAGTGTATCATTGTGATCTATTTTTAATATTTATGCAATCATCTATACAGGGCGTCCGTTAAGTACCTCCTAATTTCTCGTAAGCATATAGGAGAGGTCAAAATAACCCTACTTTGTCATAGAAAAAAATTCCTAAAGTGCTCCTTAATGGAGATGCAGAGCTCCAAAGGGGTACCCAGCGATTTACCTTATCGGCTTAAGTTTTGAACCGACTTGTATAATTTAATGAAATTTTAATAATTTCTAGCGGCCATAAAGACTCAGTTTTAGATCATCAGAAAAGTCAAGAATGGACTTGCACCCACATTCGTTGAGCCTAAGTTGTGACAGGTGCCATTTTACACATCTAAAAACTGATTTTTTAAGTACTTTGGTCATTCCTTTTTAAAAAAGGTACTCTTAATTTATTTCAATAAAACTGGCGGTTTTCGAAATAAATCGATTTATATGCGAAAAACTTAAAAGTTACCAATACTAAATACAAAGAGGTAAAAATAAAATACCAATGGTGTGCTGATATACTTTAATTTATGGGCAGGCACTGTCTTGCTCTTCAAAGGCAAGAAGATGTTATGCTAAAAGATTTCCCGATTAGACATTATCAAGTCCAGGAACCTTTCAGAGGGTTGATCGGGACTCGATTAATTTACAATGTTATTAAAATACGAAAATATTTAAATGTTATTTTTTGGCAAATGTTCAATATTGGGCTCCATATACATCAATACATTTTCATGAGACTGAAGCTAGCGACCAGCGGCCAAATCGAGATATAGCGCGCTAAGTATAGATTAAAATTTTATATTTAAAACGTGATAAAATCCACATTTAATAATATTTTTCTATTATTTTTGGAGTTTAAGTTTATTATAGCTTCCTCTAAGAACTTAATAGGATTATATAATTTGATCTCCAAAAACGACCCCAACGAACAGGGTTAATTAATTATGCTAAATTATTTCATAAAATCCATATTTATTAAAATATTCCAACAATTTTGGGTAACTAAGGTCGTAATTATGTCCTCCAAACAGCAATATGGGTCACATAGTTAGTAAGACAACCTTAGCGGCCAAAGTTCAGTCCTTATTTTCAAATTGTCATATTTCCTCATTTTTCTAAATTTTTCAGTGGTGTTTGGTAATTAAGCTTATGATAATGTCCTCTAAACATGTATATGGGTCACATAATTTGTTTCAGTAAGACAACCCTAGCGGCAAAGGTTCCGCCCTTATTTTTAAACTGCCATAATTTACACATTTTTAAAAAATTCTCAGTGGTTTTGGTAATTAAGCTTATAATAATGTCCTCTAAATATTCACATGGGTATTTGTTCCCGTAAGACAACGCAAGCTGCTAGAGTCACGTTACAATTATCTTAATTTCCACATTTTCCAAATTTTTTCGGTAATTTTTGATAACTGAGGTTGTAATAATGACCTCTAAACATCTTTATATATATATATATATATATATATATATATATATATATATATATATATATATATATATATATACTCTTATTCTTATTCTTATTCTTCGAATATTTTCCCGCTGCACTGCAATTAATATCCCGTCATTATTACGGACTTAGAATGCTGTGCTATTCTCGTAGTAGTTTTTCTCTAATATTTACTGGTGTTGAATAAACTAGTTCTTTTAGATGTTCTCCAGAAGTAAAAGTCTAAGGGATTTAGGTGTGGAGACCTTGATGGCCATAAAAGAGGCCAACTTCGACCTATCCATCGAAGGCCAAAAACGTTATATAAGTGTTGATGTACTATACGATTAAAATGAGGCGGAACACCATCATGCATGTACTACATTTGCGTTTTTCTATCAAGAGGTACCTCTTCCAATAAACTATTTAAATTTTGCTTCAAAAATTGTAAATAAATCTCACCATTGAGTCTTCCTTCCAAAACAAATGGATATTTAAAGTTATTTCCGATGATGCCTGCCCGAGCATTTACAACAAATCTTTCTTGGTGGTTCTTTTGAATTATAGCGTGCGGATATTCATCAGCCCAAAAATGTAAATCGTCTCTTGTAAAACCGGCCTCATCGGTAAATACAATAAGGTAAGAAAAATTAGATTTAGGGTATGTCGCTGTAAAAATCAGTTGGAGTATTGAAGCCATGCGGGATAATCATCCGGAGACATAGCGTGTAATTTTTAAACGTGGCGCGGGTGAAGTAACTGTTCTGTCAGGGTTTCATGTACAATCCATTTTGTAACATTGTTTTGTGTTGCGAGATTTTATGCTGTTTGAAAGATTGTCAACAATATCTTGCAAAATATGTCCCTTTGCGTGAGGGTCTCGTGCGTTCTAGGAAGGGCCCTCACCGCCACGTTGCTGCAAAAATAATCCTAAATAAAACATGTAAAAAATTAATTCGTTAACTCTAATAATTATTTTCTAGTCATCTTTTACCTGTTCCCCTTAGGCCAGCTATGGAATAACAACCTGATTTTTCCCTGTGCGTGTTTAGTGTAAGTAATTTTTGAGTGTTTCCCATAAAAACCGAATTATCTAAAAAACCACCAGTTTTATCGAAATAAATTAGGAATACCTTTTTTGAAAAGGAACGACCAAAGTATTTAAAAAATTAGCTTTTAGCTCTGTAAAATGACACCTTTCAAAAATTAGGTCCAACCAGTGTGGCTGCAAGTCCGTTCCTGACTTCTCCGATGATCTAAAACATCTACTGTAATATGATTTAATGGGTCTTTATGGTTTCTAAAAAATATTAAAATTTCATTAAATTATACAAGTCGGTTCAAAATTTAGAGCCCATAAGGTAAATCGCTGGGTACCCCTTTAAAGCTCTGTACCTCCGTTAAGAGCCACTTTAGAAATTTTTTTTCTATGACAACGTAGGGTTATTTTGACGTCACCTGTATGCTTCCGAGCAATTAGGAGGTAGTTACCGGACACCCTGTATACTGAATATAAAACTTGATAATTTATATTGAAATATTGACAAACAATATCCTAAAATATGTATAAAATAATCTTTGACCATTGCAGAGTTACAAACAAACACAATAAAAGCGCTATTTTTGATTATACATTGGCTTTAAATAAATACGCGATATTCAGTTTTGATCATTATTTATATTTATTTAGTATATTTCTTGTACTTAAAAAAAAAGGACAGGAAAAAACTGGTAGAGAGAATGAAATGGTTCAAAAAAGTACTTGTGGAACTTAGAAATCTAGCAGAACATATAATCTCTTTTTGCCAGGACTTCGCAGTCCAGCTGAAGATAAGCAGCCAAAAAAAATCCATTGGAATCCTGGAGTCAGATGAGTGACTAAATGTTGGAACAAATTGTCTATACTAATCAAATGATCACTAGAGTAAAAACTAAGTATGTCTAAGTGTTGATGATGTTAATATTAGGAAAGAAAGAGCCTTAGTAAATAAATTAGGACCTATTCTGGACTTGTTTTAAGAATTTATTTTGCAATCACAGGTTAATTATACACCAGACACGGGTGCATTTCGCATGTATATATCGAAGAAACCGGCCAAGTATGGGATAAATATGCTAAAACACATAACATGTTTAATGCAAAAAAAATGGGCAAGAAAATAGCAGCCCATTAACGAATTTTTCCTAGGTTGTGCTTCGCTTAGTTAATTATCCACCCATTAAGTTCAACAGACATATTACTCCAAAGTATTGGTATTCTTCTGTGAAAACTGCAAATGAATTATTGAAGCTATACTTCACTTACGTTGGTACACTGAAAAAAAAAATAAAAGGTAAATGCTACCAGAATTGAAGGCTTGCCGCCAACGAACAACTAGCTCTCCCTTTTCGGATTGTATGGAAAGACAACTATTGTCACTCAGGTGACAAAACAGCGGAAGCAGTCCTGATAATATCTACTATGCACTATACCACCACCATAAATGACGACACAAACAAACTAGAAATTAATGAGTTTTATAAATGTACTAAAGCGGGCGTTGATGCTTTAGATGAAAAATGTGCAAAATATTTTACTTCCAGGAGAACTCGCTGCTGGCCAGTGACAACTTTTCACTCTATACTAAACATTGCTGAAGTTAACACTAGAATAATTTATCAGTGTTTAGGAAACGGGCATGAGATACCTCGTTATGCTTTCCTTGAACATGCCTATGAGAGCCATATATTCAAGAGAGATTATCCAGCAAATACTTTGCTCGCCAGTTCCGAAAATGCATGACGAAAATAACTGGAATGGAAACTGGAAGAACATCGTGCAATGTGTAAGCCGCAAAAAAAATATTGTTTGGCTCATTTTGTATGTTTTTATGAATTTTGTATGTTTATAATAAAGATTTTAATAATAAAAAAATATTCTTAATTATTTATTCAAAAAAGAAAAAAGATCTCCGATACATAGTACTGGCATAGTACAAATATATTATTTTTATAGCATACTACTTACGGATTAATAAGGGGAGTTTTTTTATAGAGGTATAGAACTTTTAAATGGAATAAAACAAAGATGAATTTTTTAAATTGACATAAAATTTACTTTATTCGAAAGATAACCTTCTGGCGTTATAATTTAAATATGACTTCTGGCATATGACCGCCACGGCTGGCTCGGACGTAGTCTAATCTGGAGGTCCAATTTTCGATGACTTTTTCCAACATTTGTGGCCGTATATCGGCAATAACGCGGCGAATGTTGTCCTCCAAGTGATCAATCGTTTCGAGCTTATCGGCGTAGACTAGCGACTTCACATATCCCCACAGAAAATAGTCTAGCGGCGTTAAGTCGCACGATCTTGGAGGCCAATTCACTGGTCCGAAACGTGAAACTATGCGGTTACCAAACGTTTCCTTCAATAAATCAATTGTGGCACGAGCTGTGTGACATGTTGCGCCGTCTTGTTGAAACCATAGCTCCTGCACTTCATGGTTGTTCAATTGATGAATGAAAAAGTCAGTAATCGTGGCTCTATAGCGGTCACCATTGACTGTAACGTTCTAACCAGCATCGTTTTTAAACAAGTACGGACCAATGATTCCACCAGTCCATAAAGCACACCAAACAGTCAGTTTTTCTGGATGTAACGGTGTCTTAACATACACTTGAGGATTATCATCATTCCAAATACGGCAGTTTTGTTTATTGACGTATTCATTCAAACAAAAGTCAGCTTCATCGCTAAACAAAATTCGCTTATGAAAATCGGGATCAACGGCAATCTTGTTTTGGGCCCATTCACTGAATCTACGCCTTGCTAGGTGATCGTGTGGCTTCAATTCTTGCACGAGTTGGATTTTGTAAGCACGCAAACCAAGATCTTTTCGCAAAATCTTCCATAAAGTGAATGGACACATATCTAGTTCCTGTGCACGATGGCCGATAGACTGATTTGGGTCTTCTTCTACGCTACGCTCTACAGCAGCAATGACTTCTTCTGCACGCGCTGTACGATGTCTCTGTGGATGCGTATTATCATTTAGAATAAACGTGGTGCGAAAACGTTCCATAGTTAATCGAATTAATTGCTCTGATGGACGATTATATTGACCATAAAATGGACGTAGTGCGCGATACGTATTTCGAACAGAACCATGATTTTCAAAATAAATTTGCACAATTTGGAAACGTTGTTCAGGCGTCACTCTATTCATGTTGAAATGCCAAGCCAAACTAAACATAAATCACTTGACAGCTGACAAAATGGCCGCCAGTTAAAAAAGTGTTGCCAACTTAAAGTTCTATACATCTATAAAAAAACACCCTTTATAAGATTAAAATGAGTCCTTTCCGAATATATTTTATTTTAGAAAAAAAAATAATTTCAATAAGATCTTGTTTTATTTGTAGAATTGTGTTACGTGATTTATGGAAAAAGTATTCAAAAGTATTAATGGCAGACTAAATATTCTCCTCAGAATTATTAAATTATTAATTTCTGCAACATTTTAAAGCGTCATTTTAATTTATATTGTATAAATTACTGCATGCGAGGTCACAGGATATATTTGAAATAAACTTATCGTTGGACGACGAATATGTGCGGGAGGTTACCACTATGACCTCTTATTAGTACATAATTTTGATTAATGCAAGAGAGATAGTAGCTATCAGCAGACCAACTTATATTAATATACCACTATATAGGGTAATTTAATATATCTACACGTCTCGCAAAATCTCTTCCTAGCTGTGGCATTCAAATTACTAAATTTTTCTTCTCCCTAATTATCACGTAGTCAAATTTTGGAAATTTGATAAAGCATGAACCTAAAATAACATTTCGTTTAAAAATAGTGTCAGATCAGAACAATGATACTTCTAGCAAACTGTCTTAATACTTTTAATACTCGACACAGTAACTAAAAACTCAATCTCTCTGCCATTTTTTTAGTTCAAAATTTTGACCACTGTGATCATTTATATTTATATTGTAATTTGAATGCTTACTCATTCAGTTGTTACTTTTTTGCTAAAAATAAATTTAATATAAAAACTACACTGCCAATTTGAAGTTGGAATATTATATGTTATTTAGCTTCCTTTTAAAACGTTTCCTTGTCAGCTAAGTTTTTCGAAGAATACGATTAATAGCTAGGGAACTATTGATTGTTTTTAAGAACCTAGATAGCATCAATATTTGAGTGTGGTTTTAGGCTGTTAGGATGACCTCCAATATGAAAACTCGGAGCTGCCAGTGCACATCAGGTTAAACGACGAAAAGCTGCGCCTGAAGTATATACAGGTGTGGAAAATCCAAACCGGATCCTGGACGTTTCTTAAGTAAGATAAAGGAAATATTATATATTATTCATCAAATCAGAATGAGACAGAATATATGCATCGACATACGTGTTTAAATTTAATAAGGTACCAGTTTGGCCCTAGGGTGAGGGGTAATAAAATGTTGGCGCGGTGAGAGCGGGCGGCAGCATACGCCATGCCCTAGCACAACAAGAGTATTCCAAGTTATTTGCTTTCATTCAGGCCGTCGAAGCGTAAGTATCGAGTATTAGTATTTTCGTATTTCGCGCCAAATTTTTTTGTATTTGGAATGGTACTTTATTCTACGGAACAAAAATAGCAGATTATTAAGTGATTCTTTTCTGGCAAAGTTATGGATGAGATAATCGGCAGATTTACATTTACGTGCGAAAATCATCCTGTTCCTTGAAAATTTAGAATTTCGGAAATTATTAAAAAATTTGAGACAACCGTTGTCTAAAAATTTGTAAAAAATGCACTGATAATAATGAGGAGCAACCAGTTCCTCAAATTAATGAAAAACGAGCAAATCGGGAGAACACCTCTTGCAGACTTTTACATGTTTTGGTTGATTTAAATTGAATTTAATTATTTGTTTATTTATTTAAAATTACTGAACGTAAAACTTTTATTTTTGACCAGAATAAAAGTTTATTTTTGAAAATGATTCTTAATTTTAAAGTGGTCTATTAGCTTATTTACTTAGAAATTACCGTTGCGTTTCATTAGAATTTTTATTAGAATAAATGTTTATTTGGTAACAGAAATATCAATTTTCTTTACGCTCAACGGCCAATAAAAATTAATTTTTTTGTATTTCGACTATTTGATGTATTTAAAACAATCAATGTATCAAATAGTCATTAAATATTCCAAATTCCGTCGATTACGTTATAAGTTTAGACGAAAAGTAAATACACCCTCTCACTCCTTTCAAGGTACTGCTCGTCTTCGTGTCGCACGGTCGCAGCGGAGATAATATTGCGCGTAGGCGTTCTCTACGATCTTCTATCCCAAACTAACCTGAATGAAGTTAGACGGACTTAGTGGATCAGAATTTGTGAAAAGGGCCAAAATAATTTCTAGTTAAAGAATTGAAAATAGAAGGTTGGCTATAGTAACGTTTCTATTATATCTCGATAATATGAACGACCAGTCTTTTTTTTCTCAAGTCAAAGGCAACAGTGTTGTGGTTGCGTCGCGCCCAGTTACATTTATGCGCCGCTCTTCTATTTGACATTGGATTGTCGAGAAACAAATATCAACGATTACAAAATTGGGCTAAACAGAAAGGCATTAATATATTTTCGCCGTACTCTTGTGTGTAAAAACCAAAAAAAAGCATGTTATCTATATAACGAGTATCTAACTTTTACTGAATCAAAAGCCGAGGTCAAATTCCAAGGCTTACTGGATCACACAGTGGATCGAATTATATTGCTTCAATTAGACGCCCTTGAACAAACTGATAAGTTAGATTTGTAGATATGAGTTTCATTTGCAAATGGGGCTTCAATGGAACGTCAGGTCAGAGCCAGTACAAAATGAAATTCACTGATCCGAATATTTCAGCAGGTATTAACACGCAAACTGAACAAGAACAGATTGTGTTGTACAATTCCAAACCCTCCACTACCATGAATTGCGGTCCTCTGAAATTTGAATTTATTAAGGAAACCGAACAAAAGTCTTTAAAGAAAATAGAAAATTATGAACTCGAACCAGATAACTTGCACCATATAAAAAAGTTCTCTTTGCCACCCGAGTTTCAGTACAGTACAACTTCTCTATGACGATGATAGACGGCTAGGTGAATGCTTTAGCTGGGGCGAAATCGGTCCCACGTTGTTACCTCTACCAAAAAACATCTCAGTTCAACAACATTGATACCTTGTCCCAGTAAATACGAAGTATTTCAAGCTACAACTGTTAACTCTACACGCATGTATTTGATTCTTCGATGCGGACATTAAACTGCAATAGAGAAGACTTGGGAATACAAACTTCAAACAGCAAGATTATTCTTCAAAGGATATTCTTGGTACAACATGCCAACGGAAATTCACATTGACCAGACATTATAGCATTTGTAATATTACCTATAGGTAAACTATCGAAATATGCAGAAAAATCAACGGACAAGTTAATAAGAAACTATCGCCTAGATTTTGCCTGAAAATGTTCTCGAGAAAAATATGAAGGATGTGTTCCAAAACTTTTGGCGTCGTCCAGATCCTTACACTATCTTTTGACATCGTATGGATTCGGACAACAATTCGTACGTATTGTAGAATGAGAAAAGAGCTGTTAACAAAGAAGGCAATGATTAAAAAGTTCTTTTTATTATTTTTATTACAGTCGTATTATTTATTCATTTGTGTGAATCAATAAATATTATATTACCTACAAATTATTTGCATTGGTATTTGTTAAGAAGTCCTAAGCATAGAGGAAAAAGTAATTTTGCCTTTTTAACGATTATCGATATCCACGTATTTATTATTATAGTATTATTTTTAAAATGCACCTTGGAATCAAGCGCAATATTTTATTCATGGAAATACAATTATTCTTTTTATTTTGTTTTTAAATTGCATATTTAACAGCTATTGAACCACATTAGACGTTTTTCGAATTTATTTTCATGATTTTAAAGATTTAGTCTGCTATGTTGGATCCGATTTTTATTTTTAATTTTAAATCCGTGCTTTCAACCCACTGTATTTTGACGACCTCCCAACTATTTTTGCTGGAAACCAGAAAGCAAGCTACGATACAACAGTATGCTTTATTTTACTTCTTCAACATGGTTAAACGGGTTGTCCTTCTCTTTCTGTTACATTCCCATTATTCACAGGTTCTGTTTTGGATTTTCCACAGCTGTATAAAAAACATGCCAAATTTTTTATTTGTATTATGCAGCAACTTTGAAGACTATTTATTTGAATTATATATAACGAAAAAAGTCAGAACTACCAATCCGTTGACTGTTCCATGTATTATTGTCAGACACTTAGATTGACCACTTGACTTATTTACAACATTATCAAATTTATATTGGGCGTAAGATAATTATTTAATAAGTCACAAAAACGTTTATTGCCACCAAAACAGCGGTCCGAAAGCCTTTTCTGCAGACGCCAAAATTGCACGTTGGCCTTCGGAGGCCGTGTAACACGACTCAAATGTATATATATATATATATATATATATATATATATATATATATATATATATATATATATATACAGTGAACTCTCTCTTAACGGACACCTCTATTCAATGGACACCTCTTCTATATGGGCAATTTTTGAGACAAAAACCATTCGTATATACCAGTCTGTACTTTTAAACCTCCCTCCAATGGACGCTCTCAACAACGGACACGGACAGTAAATTATTTATAAAAAATAATTCTAACGGACAAATATTTTACTATTTTCCTTTCAATATTTGCCTAAATTTTAAATTTTATTAAAGACACATTTTATTTGCGTAAATACCCACAAAATAGGCGGCAGCCAGGTATATTGGTAGGTAATTAGGGTTTTAGGGTTTTCCAAGGAATTTTATTGGTGCACGTGAATTCTATTAAGCACATTTTACTTTATTATGTACGTATTGTTAAAACTGCTGCGGAAAGGATAATATCATTTTAGTTGCATAAACGTTTTGTGACGCGAATAACATGGCTACCAACAAAAGAAAGTTTTTAAGTTTGGCAGAAAAAGTCGATGTAATCCATTATGCGGATACGAATAAGTTAAGTGTTAGACAGTTAGCAGAAAAGTTTGGAATTGGAAAAAGTCAAGCTAGTGAAATTTTAAAACGTAAGAGTGATATAATTAAGCAGTTTTCTGAGAGCGGAAACACCGAAAAGAAAAGGAAATTTTTGAAAACTGAGGGTGCTGCATTAGATCAAATTGTTTTCGATTGGTTTTGTAAAGTGCGTTCTAAAAACATTCCTGTTTCTGGTAAAATTATTCAAGAAAAAGCATTAGAAGTTGCAACGGAACTAAATTTTGACATGAAGGCTTTCAGCGGATGGCTCGAGAAGTTTTGTAAGCGGCACAATATTTCCTTCAAATCTATATGTGGCGAAGCAGCGGCTGTAGATTTATCAGTGGTTGCTGACTGGAAGAAAAAACTGCTCACTATAATGAAAGAATACTCTCCTCGTGATATTTTTAACGCAGATGAGACGGGACTATTTTTTCGTGCCTTGCCTAACAAAACATATGCTCTGAGAGGAGAAAAATGCACTGGAGGTAAGGCTTCCAAAGACAGACTCACAATTCTGTTTTGCACCAATATGATTGGAAACAAAGAAAAGCCACTGGTAATTGGAAAAAGCAAGAATCCTCGTTGTTTCAAGAACTCCTATGTAGAAAAATTACCTATCGAATGGTATTACAATAAGAAGTCATGGATGACAAGAGAAATCATGACAGATTGGCTAAATAAATTTGACAGAAAAATGCAGAGAGAAAATCGAAAAGTACTGTAATGTTAAATTGATATTTCTGCCGCCTAATACTACATCTGAATGCCAGCCCCTCGATCAGGGGATTATAAAATGTTTCAAAAGCTACTACAGAAAGTTATTGATCCGAAGACTGCTATCGTCGATAGAAGAGTCTGATTCTATAGGGGAACTTGAGAAGTCTATTAACGTTACCAATGCCTTGATTTGGACTGTAACTGCATGGAAGGAAGTACAACCGAAAACTATCAACAATTGCTTTCTTAAAGCTGGATTCGGTACACAGGACAACGTTGAGCCTGAAGAAGATTCCGAGGACGATCTGCCACTTTCTGAATTATGGAAAAAAAAACAAACACTTTTCCATTGATTTATTAAGTTATACGGAAATTGATGGAACTTTGTTGACTGAAAATCCCGATTTAAGTATTCAAGAGTGTGTACGTGAGTTTCAGGTGAATCAGGTTGTTGAAACATTATCTGAAAGTGAAAGTGACGACGAAGAAACGAATACTTCGAATATAAAAGACATTAATGAAGCCTACAAAAAACTAAAAGACATTGAAACATTTTTTGTATTACAGGGAAATTCTAACATTGCACAACAAATCTCCCAAGCTGTAAGTTCAGTAGAAACCCAAATTGTTAAAAATAAATTAAATGGCCTTAAGCAAACCACCCTTGAAAGTTTTTTTTTAAATAACAAATGATTTATGTGCATATTTTAATTACATATACATAGGTTATATACATATTTAGTATTAAAAACTTGTGTTTTTGCTAACTAACATTTAAACATTGACTACATATATACTCAAAACGCTGTATATCTTTAAAAATTTAGTAATTGTAACGGTTTTTAGTTGCCATACATCAAAAAAAAATGTTCCTCATAAATATAACTAGGGTCGTTCATTTCGATTTTCTGTCTTCCTCTCGGAGTAGAGAAAAATAAGTTATTTTTACAATTGAAACAACATTTATACTTTTTTCATAATTTTTAACATGTTTTATTATCTAAAATTTTATAGTTCTTCAAAATATCCCATTAATATTTATATAAAAATATGAACGTTAACACGCTTAACTACTCCGTATCTACTCCAGACATAACATAAATCGGAAAATACTGATGATTTTCTCTCCTTGTTTCTCTTAATAATAATGAAAGAGATAAAAGATATCACAGGTCAGGAGCAAGGAACACAAAAGAAAGCCGCTGTTATTTACATAACCTTGCCACAGACTGTGTCTTTATTTTGTCCTTCAATAATAACGGCAAACAATATTATTAAAGGCATTTTTGTCGACAACGTTGCAATATTTTTATTATATTACGATATAAAATAGTTTAGACACTTTGTGCCGCTTGTAGTGTTTTGTGTTTGTGACTTTAAACACTTGATAGCCTATAAATTTTAGACTATCGTTATTATAATAAAAACACTTTCCCAGTGCTTGTTTTTATTGGATTTATTTAGGTTTTCTAACTGGGTATGGATGTACATATGGAAAATTTTAATCAGCTTGATATACCGGTAAGTAACTAATAAAGAGGTTTTTTCTTGTTGTATCTCTTTCGAAAACGTTAAGCAACATTCTGTCGAGTTTTATGAAAATACACAGTATTTCAAACTCATGTGTACACTATGATTAGTTAATACAGCTTGTACAGAATGTAATTAAAAATATTTAAAATATTATAACAAAGAATAATACAATAGCTGAAAACAAGGGAAACTGTTCCTTAAAACATATGCCTGAAATGCTTAATTTTGGAAGAAAAAAATAAGATGAACAAAATAGTACACATGCACAAATTTTTTAGTTATTTTTACAGGGAACGTTTTAGATTTCTAGGTATTTATTGGATTTAGTGAAGATTTAGGAGATTATTAGAGTACTTTAAGTTAGTTTTTGGAAAAGAAAACGAAATCGTAGCTCTATTTTTAGTATAATGTACTCTCTAGTATACAGGACCCCATTCATTTTCCAACCTATAATCTATATGAAAGAGGCCACTTTTAGCAACTTACATTTGTGTTTTAGGATATGGAGAATCACCCTTCTTCTTCAGGTATGCAGAGTCCTAAATTCCGCCACATAAGAAGCTGTCCTATAGCCCAAGATTGGATTAAATTTACTTACGATTATGTTAAAATGAAGCTGCCTAATTGTAATCCTATAGAGGTAAATTTGGGTTATGCTTATTTTTATACCTAATTGTTATTAGTGGCACTTTTTAGAAATTGAATTGTTGATTTTAAAAACAACATAGTTGACTCCAGCCCTACTGTTATTTATTTTCTACTACATAACATTTTTTTGTCATATTTGTTTCTAACTTTTGTTTTTTAAGTGATTCAGAAAGTGTTTAAAATGTTGGTCAGTTTTAGTGAAACATACTTCTGACTACAAAGGCACAATACCCTGAAAATAAAGTGTGAAACCTTAGTGACTGCACGGTTGTCAATAAAATTATATCAATGTACACATATAAAAATATTAGTAAATTTGTTCACCCAGAACTTCCCTCATCATTAATTTGATGTGCTTTAATTGCTCAGTTGAACTCGTATAACAATTTTTTTTTAAGCCAAGTCACTATTTTTGATTTTAACTAAAATTTCCACCCATGTGCCGACTTCTTATTCTGATATAATTATACATATCATTCAGTTGATATGATTTTTAAATTCTGGTACCCAAGAATCCTGAAAACGTATGACAGTGTAAATTCAAAATTAAACTTCTCCATCTACCAACAACCTCTTGTTCGTAAAATATTAAATGCTATAATTCGGGTAAGCAAGTACCATTAAAATATTTTGAAAATACGGATAAATCCCATGGAATATATTAACGTCCATTCTTTTCACTTTGTCTTGTTACAGGATTGTTTTATCTAATTAGTTTTTGTTTACTTTTCGTTTCCGGAATATATATTTTGAAGCTCTTAATTCATATTTTAGCCCCAACATTTTTCAAAATTTTATATAGCTGGTATAATTGTCAATAAGAGAAAATAACTTTTAGAATTCTTAAGTTTAAATCTAGTTTATGTGTCCCCTCATCATTTATCCAAAAATCACTTTAAAAATATTTGTTTATAGTATGAAATATGTACATTTAAAAAATTTTCCTTACAGGCTAATTTACTAATTAAAACAAGTAGCAAGGGAAGATCTGGGTAATCAACTTTATGAATTTTTAAAATTCAAATTAGAAACCAATCCCATACAACTGTGAGAACTTTCCTAAATGCCCCAATAACGACAATAAAGGAAACAAGAAAAAGGAAGAGACCAAAAACTGAAGATATGCCGGAAGCAACAAAATTACAAATTAGAGATGAAATATATATGATGTTTTCTGAGGGTCAGTATTTCTAAAAAATTTTATATGTTATATTTTATTCTAACTTGTTTTGTTTACATTTTCTAACCCGTCAAGGTGTATGTATAATGAAAATATAAGTTTTAAAAATAAAAAAACCCAAAAAAATATTTGTAATGAATACAAAAAGTAAACATAATTTTACTAAATTAAATAGAATATTAAGATTTCGTCATTTCTTTATAACAATTTTTTATTTGTGAAGGTACCTCAATAACAGTCTCAATATTGTTGGAACGATTAAAGGTAAAAGAAGTATACCATGGAGCAAGGACAAGTCTAGGCATATTACTAAAGCAAATAGGATTTATCTACAGGTAAACAATCATTTACATACAGCAAATAAATGTTAGATACAAATATAAAGCAGTTGCAATTGGGCCAAAATAATGAGCAGAATTTTTCACAGGAGACCTGTATAATTTATTTTTGGAGGATACACATTTCATTTTTATTTATATATTTATATAGGAAGGATGACCCACGTAGAGCTTTAATGGAGAAACCACAAATTCAGAAAATGAGAAGAGACTTTCTTGAACAGTACTTAAAGAACGAAGAAAAAGGGGAAAATAAATTTGAGCCAGTCTTTATAGACATGGATTTTTCAAAATGGCACCCACAGACGATCATGGCAGGACAATAGCACTCAATCAGTACGAAAAATATCTGGGGAGGAATTTAGGTAATAAATCAGTTATTTGCACTACACAATTTGAATTTTTTTCATCTATAACAGGTTGCAAAAAGCTTTATTTAAATAATCCTTGGATCATTTCCTATTAGCAGGATGTTAAATATTAAATTTTTACTTTAATACTTTATTTCCTGGGGAGATTGAGAAATTTCTTACTTAAATTTCTGTATGTTTTATCAAACAAGTTTGAACCTTTTTAGGAAAAATTTTTACTTAATATGATAAAAATGTTTCCTTAATAAATGAAAGTTAAACAAATAATTTAATTTACCTTTTACAAAATAATGGGCGTTAAAAATTATGAAAAAAAAAAATATATATTATCAAAATATAAAAACTGCTTACAGGTATTTTGCTGAAACGTGAAGTAAATCTGTATCGCGTAGAATCTAATTTGTTTCGGTTTAAGGAAACACAACTAATATTTTTATATTAAAATATGGTACATCAGTGTTCTTGCCCAAGTTCTCAGACGAGTCAATGCTTCGCCAATCGAAACTGCTGATATGGTATCATGTTTTATTGTGCTAAAAAAAGCCGATTTGAAATAAGTATTATAATTATTTAATTGCACACTCCTCACCCATAATTTATACAACATAAAGGTGCTTAAAAATAAACCAAAAATGGGTATAATACAGTATATTTTTAACAATGCATCATATTTCTAAAAAATAAACAGATGAAATAAATTTTCCAATTTCAAGGCATTAATGACATAAAAATTGAGAAAAATAAATTAATTTTGATATTATCCTTTAACAAAGACCATCAACACATGCAATGGTCCGTGTTCTAATTACGTGAAATGAAGATCCCTAAAGATGTTTCGAGCAATCTAGGTAAAAAGTTGCATAACATTTCAAATTTGACTTGGTCCAAACTCAAGAACCACTATTTCTCAATTGACCAAAACCATGAAAACTTCCGTTGGTTAAGACCGATTTGTGTTTCTGCAAAATATTTCAAATAATTTGTACTGCCACATACTACTCTACTTTTTTTCAGGTACATAGTAGTGAATGCAGGAAATGAAAATGGATTCGTTGAAGATGCAATGCTGATTTTTAAATCAAAGTCAAAAACTGGAGATTACCATGGAGAAATGAATTCGGAAAACTTTGAAGCTTGGTTAAAAGATATTTTGCCAAAACTGGAAACACCTTCTTTAATTGTTTTAGATAATGCTCCTTATCATAGTAGGCAACTTCAAAAATGGCCGACAAAGGGTTGGAGTAAGGACGCTATGAAAGCGTGGCTGAAAGAAAAATATATCAACTTTGGAGAAGATGCTACAAAAGATACTTTGTGGTCTTTGATATCTCGGTACCAAAGCCTGCAAAATGCTTTGTAGTAGATCAGCTAATAGAATCTTCTGGAAATTAAGTTTTACGCTTGCCTCCATACCATTGCCATTTTAACCCAATTGAAATGGTATGGAGTCAGGCAAAGAGAAATTATGACCAACTGATTCTACAAGTTAAAGAATCAATAGAGGCTTGGAAAAAGGTGTTAGAAACAGTGACAAAACAGAATTGGGCTAACTATGTCGAACACACAAATAATATTCTTAAAATCAGTGGGAAATTGAAAAGAAAATTCGAGTTCCTTTACAGCCACTTATTATTAATGTTGGTGAGAGTGATGGCGATTCCTCAGAATAAGAGAAGTCATTTTGACCCTTAATCCTCTTTTCAGTTTTTGATAATATGTGGATGTACAGACATTTTTAATAATTTTCATTTGTGTTTTTTTTAATCTCTTTTGGCATTTTCATACATAAAAATTTCACCACTTCCAAAGTATTCTCATAAAATTCTTTTTTACATATTTTCTAAATTTTTAACTTAAATTTTTTATTGGCACCTTTTAAGCACTTCTTTTCTTTTTCCATTTCTATATGGGATATTTTTTTCTTTTGCCCATGGCATTATATAAAACAAGAAAGAGTATGATACCATTTTTTTTTATATTTGTTATATATAAATAATCAATCTTAATTGTAATTAGTTCATTTACGATTTCTATTTTTTTATGGCAGTATTATTTTCATATATGTGTTACTCTGTTTCAGTGAACTTGATGCAACATAGGGGCCCTAGATTTTGCCTCAGATCTAGATGCCCCCAACCGAGCCCCTTTCATTATTTTACATGTTTATATGCTTACATATTTATGTGTGAGGATGTTGCATGTGGAATCTTGAAATGAGGTCAATAAAAAACTCAGCGCCATGAGTCGTGCGATGTATTAAATCTTACCTTTTGGGGCACCCATTTTTTTTAATTTCTGTATTTATTTTTAAGAAAACTAGCTATTTAATGAAGAAGAAACTAATTAATTATTTATATTTTTATTCAATATTTTTGTAGCTTGAATACCTTGGTTTTTGCAGTCAAAGATCATAAAGTTACAATAATTTAATATAAAATACTTATCATTTCTAGGATATTGTATATATACTTATAATTTTTGAAAATAGTGTTAGGTATATAAATAAATAATTAATCTTAATTGTAATTAGTTCACTTACGATTTCTATTGTTCCATGTCTGTATTATTTTTTATGCATGTATTACTCTATTTCAGTGAACCTGATGCAATATTGGGGCCTTAGATCTGGATGCCCTGGACCGAACCCCTTTCATTATTTTACACATTTATATGTTTATAAATTTATCTGTGAGGATAGGGCATGAGGATCTTGAAATGTAGTCAGTAAAAGACTCGGAGCCATGAGTCGTGCGTTGTGTTAACTATTATCTGTTGAAGCATACATTTTTTTTTAAATTTATGTATTTATTTTTAAGAAAACTAGGCTATTTGATGAAGATGATTAATTATTTATCTTTTTATTCAATATTTTTGCAGCTTAATTACTTCATTTATTGCAGTCAGAAATCATAAAGTTAGTCATTAAGTATAAAACACTGAATAATTTCTAGAATATTGTATACTTACCCACTGTTTCTAAGAATACTGTTTTTTAGTTCCGATTCTATTAGAATAGTCAATTTATTTTTAGTTTTCAGTTAGACTACCCTACTATTGTTATACCTAACTGGAGTATTATAATAAAAATAGAACTTTATCAACAAATTGCGTATAATTTTTTCTGTTACCGAAATAGTTACCAATAATTTAGAATATAAACGATTTACTTTATAAAATAAATAAATAAAGCTTTTATTGTCATAAATTTCATAGGTGAAACATTACAACAACATAGATTCACTTATAAAAGTGAACATACACGTAAGCACCCCACACTTGTACCTTCAGACATCACCCTACTAATCCCAAAATTAAAAAGAGTTTAAAATTTTTAGTACAATAGTTTCTACAATTTCAAAATTATCAGCTAACAACATATTAAAAAGGCAATGCTTATTAAAGAATGTACTAGTACGTAAAGTAAATTATTTTTAGCAGTAGTACATCTCTTAGTGTAGTAATATAAAATAGGAAATTTTAATCCGCTTTTAAAATCTCTCATATTTAAAATTTCACTTAAAATATCAAACCCATTATAAGCACATAAGCTCCTTCATTAAATAGCCCTATACAAATGGGATATAAAATTATCGATATGTCTAAACAGAAGGAAAAACTTCGATTTTAAAATTTTTGTGTATAACATTTTTCTTTTTTAAGGATATTTAGTTTGTGAAACTTGCTTATAAACCATTCGACAAATTTTTTGTTATATAACCTAAAAAGAAAATAGTAGAATGAGCCACTCCGATCCTGTTACAGTTCTCAAAAAAAAAATGTCACTAGTTTGATGCATATGTCAAATTTTGACGTAAAGATATACAGCGGTTTAACTATACGTAATATACATGTTTAAATATTTGAAGTTTATTTTATTTTCTCCATTCAACGGACACCTCCATTCAAAGGACACTTTATGCTACACAAGTGCTGTCCATTCAAGAGAGAGTTCACTGTATATATATATATATATATATATATATATATATATATATATATATATATATATATATATATATAATTTTTTACATGCATGTATCGTATGCATCATTATATAATTTGTATTAGGTGCCAGATAACAATTTAATAGGTCATTATCATTTCTGGACATCCTGAATATACTTCGTTTTTGCGTTACGCTATATTCTCCATATGTAAATCATCGAGTGGTCGTAGTAAATAAATAAAAACGAACCATTGTATGGTAGCCATACAAGTTTTTATGACTTATTGAATTATTATCTTTCGCCCTGTATAAATTATGTTATTTCAGAGATACAACATTATGTGAGAATTCAATATTTCAGTTTGAGCCACGCCGCGCACCTACCGAAAGATCGGCGTGCGACTTTGACAACTGCCGCCCAGTATAATTCTTATAACCATGCAAATGAATCAAGTGGCCAATTTATCTTTTATTACATATCATAGTGTCTGACAGCAGTCCTCAAGTTTTAGCCTGTTGCAGATAAACATTTTAATATGTTTTTTATATAATCCAGCCCCCGCTGTTCAATGTTGAACCGGGTGTATGTTGACAGCACTGCTATCTTGTCTCGAGCGCCATTCTATTATATTAAAAAATTCATTCTAATATTCATACAAATTGTTTAAAAAAAACAGTAGCTACGTGTCAAGCTATAACAGTTTAATTGGTATGTTGAATGTATTCCAATAAAAATGTAAACTGTAGTTTCCTCAATAGAAATCCTAAAAAACATTATATTTTTTCAATATTTTTAAGGAACTTTATTTTTATTTCATGGTCGAAATGTAGTTAAATCACCTTCGAATCACGTGACAACGAACACCATTGAAAGTGAATGATATCACTCCATACTAACGTCATGGCTGGCGCTCCGTCCTGATACTGTTATTCTTTTGAATAATTATTACTTTCAGTTCTCACTTGAAGTAATCATGATCACTTCGACCTAATGACAAGTAAATGCATATTCAAAAAAAAAAACATGAAATTATCAGTTTCTCTTTTTTCACTTTGATTATTTCATAATTACTCTAAAGAATACAGCCAACGTCGTCGGTGTCTCTAACTTGATATATAAATTTGTTGGTTTTATGTCACATTCGTGATCGGTGTCGAAGACTACCTTGACTAGTTAATATTTTATAGTCACTTTCATGTAATTTCTTCGAAATTCGCTTACTTTTCCTTTTAAAAATGATTTTATGATATTTTCTCATGATGGAAAGTAGATTTATTAAGGTAAATAATTCAAATTTAACGAGAATTAATTATTTTATGGTGGCTAACTTTTTCGCAATAAACAGTAACTTCTGCCCAGCTGAATTTAGAAATGTGAAGACTTCCATGTAAGTAATTTACTAAGAATTGTTATTTCCGCAACCGATAATGAATACATGATAGTAATCATGGGTATTTACAAGCTCAAAACTAAAATAAAACAATATTGTTGAATCCTTGCGGGCTAGCTGAAGCCCCATTTTCCTATTATTTTCTGAAGATGGAACCTGAAAAAAAAACTTTTCAGGTATTTTAATTGTAGTACTTGTACACTGAGGTACCGCACAACTCTTAAAATATCTTAGAACTCATCTTTTATTGCAAAAATTATAAAAAAATTATCCTTGTCAGTCTACCAGTGTTTATATATTAGTGACGTCACAGAGATAAAGTGACAAGTATTGACGTTTTGGAGGGAAATTTGATACGGAATTTAAAATATATGATTTTTAAAGTATTAGATGTAAAACAAATTTTTAAATATTTTGGGCTACATTAGGTACTTATGGTCTAACACTCAACATAGAGAAAACTAAATTTATGATAGTATCAAAGAAAAACATCAATAATGTCAATCTCCAAGTAAACAACAAACAAATTGAGAGAGTTGAGAAATATAACTATCTGGGAACATCTGTGAACGAAAAAAATGACTACACGAAAGAAATCACAATAAGAATTGAAAAAGCGAGAAGCGCCTTTATGAAAATGAAAAATATATTAACCAGCCGAGACTTAAGCCTGGAACTAAAAATACGTTTGGTAGAGTGTTATATTCACTCTATCCTTCTGTATGGTGTGGAGACATGGACCATGAATAAATACTGCTGCAATAAAATAGAAGCGTTCGAACTGTGGATCTACAGAAGAATATTGAAAATACCCTGGACCGATAAAATAACAAACGAAGAGGTACTTAGAAGGATGAAGAGAGAAAAAGAATTATTACTATCCATCAAAAGTCGAAAGTTGCAGTATTTTGGCCACATCATGCGTGGAAATAAATACCAACTCCTGCAAAATATAATTCAAGGAAAAATTGTGGGAAAACGGAGTATCGGGAGAAGAAGAATGTCATGGCTACGAAACTTAAGAGAGTGGTTTGGATGTAACTCCAATCAACTGTTTCGCGCAGCTGTGTCTAAGATCCGAATAGCTATGATGATAGCCAAACTTCGAAACGGAGATGGCACATGAAGAAGAAGGTACTTATGCATGGTTTTAAACACTTTCCCAAAAATACTCAATATCCCAATTGCTGTTGCCGTATTTCTAATAGTGTATGCGATATTCCGAAAGGTCCGGCGCCGATAAGTAGTCGGCACAATCTTCATATTAATTATTAATATCATTGTATTACTTTAGGGTCTGAAGTATTGTTCTTAATATTGTAGTGGCGTATTTGTTGAATCTTTAGTATCCGCGATCTGAGGTGATTCTTGTTTTGGGTCTGATGTGCAAGCGTGATAGCTAAACCCATTCCAAAAAAACCGCAGGAGTGACTACGAGAGGACGAAAGAAATAAATGTAATAGCTAGATAAAAGTTGATTTATTTTATTTTTGTTGCAGTACAAATACTTAAGTTACATTTAGGAAGTGACATGGTATATAAATCTCTTAAAGTAATTGTTTATCAAATAAGAATTCTCCAAGTTCTCCATGTTTGTCAAACATTTTATCCAAGGTGGACAGTTTTCCAGCAAGATCTCTTTGTCCTCTGTATTGTTCAGTGAGGAAATCAGCGGTTAAGTAATCAACCAACTAGAAAAAAAAAACAAATTACTGCTATAACATATATAATAATGAGATGGGAAGAAAAATGTGCGATTTAATAAGATTTTAAGAATAAATCTTCGATTAGGCGTGAAATTTAAGAAGTGAAACAAGAATATTTCTTTTAACTCTAAAATAGCTTATTAAATGAAAATCCAAATCGTAATTAAGAAAAAATTGTTAAGAGAATTTTTAATATTTCGTTTTCTCACATTTTATTGGTTTTAACAATTAATTTAATATTTTCATATTATTTTGTTTATTATACGCTCTGTTGTCCGAATTCTTTAAGATGTTTATTGTGTCTAATTTATGTCACAAAATCAATTAAAATAAAATAATAAGCCTAGGTTGTACCATAGTTTGTGGCGTTCTTTTGCCTAATGGAAACAGTAACATTATTAATTTTGAGGGAAAACTTTTCAATTGAAAGATAATCTCTGTCCCGCTGTGTTTAATTTTTTTAGTGTATTCTTACTCAGGAACGCTCAGAGGAGAATGATTGTTTTTTCATCCCTTCCTCTCGCAAAATATCTTAATAATTGATAAAGTTCTCAGAAGGAAGTTGCATATCACATGCTATCTCATTTTAGATATCAACAAATTGTATGAAACTACAAACTTTACTTTTATGACAAACATACCTAAACAAAAGTATAATACAAAAGTAAAAATGGAACATATTATCCCATTAATTAACAGGAGACCACAAATAACACAATAAAAAACACTTACGTGATAATCATTGAACGTGGGATCATCTTCACACACTTGAATAATACTTCTGATCTTTTTGGTTACAGATGCTTCTAACTCCAACGCGTCTCTGAGAGCAGATCCAGCATTGTCCCAGGAAGTCTTAGATGGAGCAAGCTAAAAAAATATTATAAAATTAAATGTTTTGCGAATAATAAACAATAAATATTTATATCATATTAGGACTTTGTTTTCTGAACTGAAAGAAATATTCACATGTATTAAAAAGGTTTAGCACAAATAGTTATTTCGACACTTACATTATTTTGAATCAAATTGCTGACTTGAGAAGTAAGCTCTCCTCTCATCAAAAGATATTTTATAAACTCGATAGCATGATTTCTTTCTTCGGTCGCAGCATCAAAGAATAGTTTTGCGAATCCTGGACGGTTAATAACGTCTCTGGAGAAGTGAGCACCCATAGCCATATATTGCATGGAAGCTTTTAGTTCTTCTTCAACCTGGGAGCGTACTTTATTTACGCAGGAATTTGACATGTCTATCCAGTCTTTTGGCACGTCAGGTTCTTTGTGTTCGCCTATAAAAAAAAATAAAAGATTTTATTTTGATGGAAATTTGAGCCTATGTACATATTTAAACTGTCAAAAAATTCTTTACATGTTATTATATCTAGAAATAACTAACAGCAATTATTTTGTTGCGGCAAAACTCCGGAATAAAAACGTTATTCTACAGTACTGGCTGTTTTATTTCAATTACGAGAACCGGAATTTGGTGGCAAGAAATTGTCGAGTTTATTAAAATTTTAAATTGTCAATAAGAGCGAATAATTAGTACTGTATGTAATTTTTTACTCTTCATAAAATTTCAAGAAAATTCCAGAAAAAAACAGATTTTCAAAGTGTCAAAAATGATATTTACATACGTTAATATTCAGTAAAGTAATAAGTTTAGATCGACAGATTTTATAAAAATAAATATACCTTGAATTATATGGAAAACTAAAAATTTATATAATATAATGCTTGCTTCATTTAAGAACAAAAGTGGCATTATCTTGTACTATATAAAGAATACTCATATACATGAGCAGCCTTATCTTGTTACAGCTTAATAGTTCGTACAAGAACAAAAACTGCATCACACGCATTTGAAAATGTATTTTTATAAAACATATGGTAATTTTAGAAACCTTATATATTGAAAAATTTATGTTGAAAAATATAAAAATGATTTTTAACATTTTGGTAATTACGTGGATATTGACCCTATAAATGCTCAACAAAATTCTTTAATATCTTATTGTTTTAAAAATAATATAATTAAATAGAAATACATGTTAAAATCCTTTATTTTTATTTCCTTCTACTAATTAGTTCAAACTATTTTATTACTGCAGTTAAACATAATGCTTTCGAGTTTTGTTATCTCATTAAAGCATTTTAAAATAATATAGATAAATTAGGTATTTCTAATAAAAAGATACTAATCAATGTCTTGTAATTTTTATTCACTGCGTATTAAAAAATATAAAAAAATTTTGATAGGAAAAGTTATCAAAAATCAATAAAGATTAATGAATAGCTGTTTGTATTTGTTAAACAGAACATTTAAGGAATCGATTATTTTCTCTACCGCGGTCCATTTTTTCAGAAACTATTTGACATAATGAGGTGATATTTGGTACATATAGTTTTGCAAAAAACATGGTGAAAAACTTATTTGGAGGCATTTTCTTGGGGCAAACCAGTATCCAAAATTTTCTTTTCTTACCGAATCAAATTAATCTAATAATGAGGTACATTTTATGTGACCACCAATTTTAAAGGCATATTTATAGATTAAATTTATTCCATTGAATATTCATCATTAGTCTTTAGAGGTTCGGTGTAACGTAGGCATTTTATTAGGTCCTAGTATATATATTTTTTTTCTATATATTATTATTTATTATTTATATATTAATTATTAATATATTTTTTTTTTTTGGAAAATTAATTAAAATTGCTCTAATGAAACAACGAAAGGCAAAAGAGACCACAACAGTAGAAAGTGCTAACATCATTTAATAGTAAAAGACAAAAGTATTCATCAAATAAAGAATAAAGACAGAGAAGTAAAACTAGAAAAACATTAAATAGTCCAGATAATCGAAGAATATTACGAAGGCTTATATTCCTCATTTGCCCACAAAAAAATATTAGTTCTGAAAAAATAGTATAAATGTAACAGAGTTTGATGCAGCTTTATCCTAAATTAAAATTGTTAAGGCTTCCAGTAAAGAATTGCCAGTGAAATGTTAAGAATTGGAAATACAGCCACCACAAAATCCACGCAAATCTTACTAAACAAAGGCCTCCAAAGAATTACAAAACCTAAGATGAGGTTAATTTTATTGCCATAACCCTACAGGTCTCCCCAATACTCTTTCTAACAGATTTACAAATAACTTAGTACAACAGTAATGTGCCGCTCCACTTGGGGTTTGTTGATTCTTAAAAAGCTTGTGACAGTGTTGAACTCTAGGCAATATTTCAAGCATTAAGCAATAACCGAACAGATTCCAGATACACGATTTTACTCGATAACATATGTACTGTTAGAGTCAAATTGCAGGAAAGGCTAACCAGCAGAATACTCATTAAAAATTGACCCGGCAAGGGGACATAATCTTCCCAAAGCTGTTTACTCTTAATTTGGAAGATATCTTCAGGAGTTTATATTAGGAACACAAAGGCTGACGTATAGATAGGTTGAATAACTTGTACTTAGTGATGATGAACAGTTAATTGAAACGGTACTTGAATTAAAAAACGAATTCGAAAGAATGAGTTTAAAATTGAACACCAATGAAAACAAATACTAACTCAAGATTCGGACGTCGTACAAATGGACGGTCTGGAATTGGAAACAACCAACAAATATAAATAATTACGACACATTCACACTTGGTAAAGAAAATTAAACTGCCGGTATGTCAAGGTGAATTCCACTGACTGAGACTACTATAGATAAACGGGATGTAACGTTCAAAAACTCGGATATCCCAATAAATCGGAAAAAGAGGATATTTGACACGTGCGTATTACCAGTCATAACGTACAGCATGGAAAAGATGACGTTCACACGAAAAAGTGCTTAAAATTAAGAACAACATGGGCGGGCAACTGCAACTGTGATTTCTTTGTTATTGCTTTGACTCTCCGTTTATATTACATCAATAATAAAGTACACATATAACAATACTAAAATAAACATTGTATTTCTATAAAAAAATTAAGAGAGGTCATAGAAAAAGGAGTAGATATATGTTAGAATAAAAAACATAAAAATAAGCATACAAATATTAAACAAAGCTTAACATTTAATGAGCCCATTATCTAATAAATTTAATGTTACGCTGAATTTTTGGACTACTCAAACATTCTTAAAATGTCTGTTAAGAATGTGGATTATTTGCTATAAACGGTTTAAAATTATTGTGTCACTATCTAAGTTCACAATTTAAGACTAATAAGAAATATTTTAATATTAAATTTATAAAAGAAACAACAAATTAATCAATAAATCAATCAACGTTTGAAGCTGAAAGTTGTTAGTGAGATGTTAATCTTTTTATTTATCTAAACAAATTATTTGAATTTTCATAAAATTTTCTCTGCATCATTCCTATACTATTCAGAAAATTTTACTGCTGGTGTTTTATTTTATGCCACTAACAACAAAAATGAAATGGGCCTGATTATACCAATTTTATATGCGTTAATATATAGACTTAAATAATATCACATTCTTCAAAAAGTTGTTTCAAAGTACCAGTAACATCAAAGTTTAGATTTAGATCAGATTAAGACGCAATAATTTTTTTGAAATTCAAAACAGCGGATGCAATATGGTGTTAATTTTTTACATCTATTAAGTTGATAAAATACAATATGAGGGAAATAAAATTTTACATATTCCGATTTTGTCTAAAATTGACATTGTGAGGTTCTTGAGGCGTATTCAAACTCAATATGCAGTATAAAATATATCGAGCTGAAAAATTTACATCTCAGGTTATTAAAATATTGAAAATTGATATTTTGGGGTTCTTGAGGCGTATACAAACTCAATATGCAGTATCAAATATATCGATCCAAGAAATTTACATCTCAAGTTCTTTAAACATCGATATTAGAAGATTTTGGAGCCTATATTACCAATCTAAATTAATTTGAAATTTAAGAGAGTGGATTTACTATGACAGACTAAATATTTGTTTGACACAATTTTACTGGTATTTGGAAAACTCTAAAAATCAAAGAATTTTTAGTGGTTTCTTTTAGGGTGATTTACAACCTTAGATAAAGCGGGTACTTTTTTGCCACCTTGGAGTCATTGCGAGGTACAATAATCTTGATTAGTACTTAGTTCAAATAATTTATGAATATCACAATGAATTCTAAAACTAAAAATATAAAAATAAAATTTTTATAAAAAAATTGAACCGTCTTCTAAAAGTGCGCTAAAAAGTCCGCGCCAAATTATTCCTAAATGAAATAAATAACCACTAATATATACAAATTATGGTAAGAAAGCAATTACAAATAAAGTATTTTTAATCTCTTTATGCAAATCACATTTTGTCAGGTATTAATTTGGCTCTGACTTCAAAAAGTTCAATTTCATATAAAAATTTATAGTTACTTTTCACTTTTTAGTGCATTTTTAGAAGTCTGTTCAATTTTTTTATAAAAATTTTATTTTAAGCAGAAATTTTCTTCATTTGGTTTAATTTTTCAGTAAATTATTTTCAAGCAGAAACAAATGAAAAAGAAAGACTTGATGCATTTTTATATCAAGTGACGATGTATAAATTTTCAACCAATTTCTTTGTAAATAACAGAGATTATAAATATTAAAAAAATTTGAATTTTTATCAGCTGACCTTTATTTACGCCTCAAAAATACAATGGCGCTTTATATAAATTGCAATGTAAATAATAACCATAATATTATCAACCAGGATACAAAAATATGATAAATTAAAATCGGAATGTTAATATGTATATTAATTATAATATTATTTTAGGAATGTAAAATGTAAAGTGAGGAGAATATTCAATTCCATTTAAAATTTTGTTACAAAATGCTAAAGTTAATTATATCTACTCCCAGAAAAGAAATGGAGAACCATACAGTCCGGTAAGAAGGAGCAAAAATTTCTTTTCTCGACTTGGAAATTTTGTGTGGATTACTAAAATCCACATAAAAGATAAGCTCCGGAGCTGGGAATAAATCGGATAAAATTAAGTTGGAAGAGTACGTTGGGCCTGAAACAATTAATGAAATTTATAAATCCATCTTTAAAGAATGCAAGAGTACTTCTTGATCTCCCAAAAAGGGATATTCAAGTAATAATAAGTCCTTTTACAGGACACGGTTCTTTGATATACCATCTGAAACGTTTTTTCATTCGTGCAGCACAAACTGCGGAACTTCTGCTATGCGCATGTATGACACTGTTCTGCAAGAATCTTTTGGAGGGTGTCAGCTTTGCATATGAAAAAATAAACCTTCCAGAAGAATAACAGATTTCGTGAAAAGTCAACATATTCCAGGCTTAGATTAGGGTGAAAATATCTTATTCGTCAAAATGTTGTAGCAATGCAAGAAAAGCCTTAAAGACCCACTTATAATCCACACTCCACTACCAAAGACTAAGAAGCGTATATACAGAACGATCAACAAAGGGAAAATGTCCGACTTTCCATTATGTTTAGGCTTTATTTTTATTTCAATTAATCAATTTCAAGAATTAATAATACTTCTGTTAAGTTTACCAATCAAAAATCTGACCTGCAAGACGAAAAAGGGAGTTGAAAAAATAAGTTAAGAAAACACAACATGCATTATTTTCTGCTTTATTTTTTGATTTTAAGCATCATCTATTGTTACAAAATCTTTGTTACCAACACAGTAAGAAAGGGTTTCTCAGAAAGTTTTTGATAGTCACTCAAAAAATCATCTGACAGGATGTTCCTTTTGAAATCATAACTTTTTTCTGAAGTTTAAATAAGAGGAATATGTTGAATTAAATTTGAAATGATGTTAAATAAGTTAGAATTTTTAATGCGCATTTAAAGCCAATCATTCGTTACGGTACTTTAAGAAGTGCGGAATTAAAATTTTTTGTCATAAGTGGGCATTTAATCATAACAATAACAAAAGGTTTAGGTGTCTGCTCAAAATGTGGTGATAGAACAAATATATTTTCTATTCGTTCTTGTGATGAAATTAGACATTTTTAGGATGCCAATGGAACTCTTATAATTGTGTCATGTCTGTCTGTCATCCCATTCGTCCATCACTCTGTATATCACAGACTATGAAATATGTCATAAACATATACTTCCCATTGACCCAAAGACAGATATGAGGCAGTGTGGTGTTGTTGAATATACAGATAAATGTCTGATGTCACATTTTTGATTTAGTCGTTTCAAGACTCTTTAAATGTCCCCCTCCCCCTCTTCAATTTTCTAATAGCAAATTTTAAAAACCTTTAAAAATTTGGCGCAATATTTCTTTCTAAATATATTTAACGAAAATTATACGTAAGTTGCGTCCACTAATTTCTGAGATATAGAAAAAAATGTTAAAAATTTAGTATCGTCAATTTGTCTATCCAATCGAGTAACTCAACGGCCTTCAGAAAAGCAAAAAATTATCTCATAAAATATATTTTATTTAGTCGTTCTATTCTAGAAACATAAGCCTTTAAATGTGCTTACAATTTTTACCCTATTTTTAAAATTGACTTTGGGTGAATGCGCCGGAAAGACGATCTTATGTTGTGGGGGTTTAGATCTTATGGGACTCCTTTATATGGAAGTATAGGGTTTTAACCTATTTGTTTTCGAAATTATATTTTGTTTTTGATTTATCAATTTAGTATATACGGCCGCTTTTATGTTGGTGTATATTTAAACTATTTTGTATTAAATTCTGTTCTAATGTGTTTTATAAATAAATCTTAAATTTTAAGATACTTTTCTTAGATTTTCCAAAGGTTCGAAAAAATTTGTAATAAAGTACATAGTTAATATATTTAATAAAAGTTGATACAGGCTTACAAATTTATGAAATAACAATAAAAATAGTTTAAAACGTAATTTTAAGTGTTACATGACGAAGTATTCGAGACGCACTTCAACACTTTTTGGAATATGTTACTAACTCTTTATAGTTTATAATATTTTTGGAAGAAATTTTAAATTCTTGGTTTATATGATTTAAGGTGATACAACCACTAATCCAAAAGAAAATTTTTTTCTTTAAATAACATTTTGTGCGTTGTCGAAAAAAGAAACCAAGATAAAGAAGCCATATTTTAAGACTCTACTTCCTTTTCTCATGGGATTCTAGCCTATATTTCAAAAATTAGTAGTTTTAAAGATACAGAATTAAAACATTTTACGCTTTGATTCTTCATTTCAAAGATGGATTGTTAGTTATTCATTTTTCAATATAGCCGTTAAGTTAAGAAATTCGAGAAAATTATAAATGAAGAAGTTTTTATTGAAAACGATATTCATAACCTGTATTATCCAACCAGCCTGGTTAGAACTTTACTGATTGTGAATAATAATAAAAACAGGTAATTTAGATATCTGTCTGTTGATAACAAAACAAATAAACGTAGACATGTGTTAGTTTATAAATAAATACAAAGTTAATAACGAATCCCGGAAACTCCAAAAATAGTTTAAAATAGAAATGATCCCATGTAAAATAAAACAAGATTGTAGTAATCCAAGTAGTCCGATGAACCCGGTATAAATAAAAATATAATATATTAAAACGTAACAAAAAATTAGTTAGTTTTTAGGATTTGTGCCATAGGGCATAAAGTTATTTAATGTAATTTAATTTATGTCATAAAATAAACATTGTTTTTTTAAAGGTATAAGCTTAATAATATACTCACACTCTAGTTGGGCAGAGGCAATTACCACGCAAGAAATTGCAAAAACAATGATGGTCTTCATTTTTGAGGTAGATGATGACTGGATTATTCCAAACAATTATAAAAAAATATTATCTGATGTTAAAGTTTCTTGAAAAAAGCTAGCCCACCTTTACACACACTGGCGCAGAAGGACGACTATGCGTTATCAGACTCGGCTCGACTATTTATTAATTAAATCTTCAAGTTGTTATTTTGCGCGCCATGTTTTGGTGCTGTGCGCAAAATAAACAATATTATGTTGAGAGATAATTATTGATCAAGTTTTTCAGAACCGAAATTTACTATGTCACTTAAATCATGAGTAATATGTGCAAATAAAATAATGAGTACTTCAACTGTTAACCAAAATACAAAAAAATAAAGGGTTCAAATGTCATGATGTGTCTCAAATGTAATGTAGCGACTTTTTAAAATAAATAATTTTTGAAACAAAACTTAGTTCAAAGATTCTTTAGTGAGAAAATGATATAAAACGCATAAAAAACAATTTTTTTAACCTAATATACCGATACATCGCTAAAAAAATATGTATATACAGGGGACAACAAAGCGTTAAAAAATAATTGTATATACTTTGCCCTAGCACACTTCCTTAATTATCAAAATAGGTATAGTAAATTAAGTTTATTCGATAGGCCTTAATCTAAAATTCAAGATTGATCTTTTCTTTATAAAAAACAAAATCTTGCCTAAAATATTTTTAATTCTGATTTGGGAGGAAAATTATAAAATTTAAAATTCTTATATTAAAAAGTGACTTTCAAAGAAGGTAAAAAGTTAAAAAAGTATTTTGTACAGTACCTTCAGGCGTCTTCGACTTTTGGTACGATACATTTTTCTATAGGAAAACACTTTTACACAACAAATTAATTTTGAAAGTTTTTTCTGTTGCAGTGGTGAGTCTAGATTTTCTTAGGCAAAATTAATGAAATATAAATAATTGCAGCATACTAAAGATGTCACCGATCTCGGTTTATTAACGGACCTTCAAGGTCAAACCACAAAACAAATATCCAGTATCCGTTAATTTTTACAGGTTGTTCAACAACAACTAAAATAAAAGTAAAAGTCATTTTTGCATATTTGAAATGCTTGTTCAAATTTTTTTACTTTAACAACTTCTGGTTCTTTTTTAATGGGACACAATTTCAAGCGACTTACAGAATCATTATCTAGTCAACGATTTAGAGAAAAATCGAGACTGCTTAAAATTAGTCTTAATGTCACCCCTGTCAACTTGAAATTTGTGCAGATCTATTACCAGAAAAAGAGTTTGACATGGAAATAAATAAACTCTCCTTTAAATTCTTATCAGAAACACAACTATTTTGGTATTTTCAACCCTACTTTGTAAAATATTTCATATCAAAATATAAGTATTCGATTCGTAAATCGTACGGTGCATATCCTTTAAGCAGTGGTGTTTGCTATATATAATATATGCATATATATATATATATATATATATATATATATATATATATATATATATATATATTAGAGTTCTGAATGAATGTTCCGAAAGAAATATTTATATGTCCGATTCCATTTGAAAATATCCAGTTAAAATAATCAAAAAAAAAAATAAAATGCTTTCTCAGTGAAATATATTATCCTAGAACCCAAAAAAGTGTACAGGTGTTTTGTTGTTTTGCGAAAAAATCATTTTCAAGGAAGTTATCGAGATTTTAAAGCTGAACTTAAAGCTTTTGTGGTGAAGAGAAATGAAAGTAGTACACCGTTTTGGTTTCTATAATGATATATTTCAGGGAGAAAGCATATTTTTCTTTTGAAAAAATCTTATTGCGTGATTTGAAATGAGATCGGTCATTGAAAAAGGGAAAATATATTGTGTCTCCCTCTGCATTTTAGCACCCCTGAGAAAAATTGTAGTTAAAGGAGCATATATCAGAGAACCCCTGAAAAAAAAGTTCATGAAAAAAAGATGATTGTTTTTTTTTTCGAAAAGCGGCTGCCATTTTAAAAATTTTTCGGTTTTTCGTTTCTTTTTTCTGGAAGCTTATGACTACTTGGGGGTTTTGACGTGGCAGAATGCGAATATATATTGAGAATTTTAATTTTCTACTATCCAAGATGGCGGACTCAAAATGATTGACCATAATTATTTTTAAGATAATATTTTACTCTGAAAATACTTATTCGGGGGATTTTTGGGTCGCTGAGCATGAATCTGTAATGACAATTTCAATTTTTCAATATCCCAGATAGCGGATTCAAAATGGCGGACCTTAATTTTTTAAAAGCTAATATTTTGGTCTGAAAATACTTACTCGGGGAGTTTTGGGGTTACTGAGCATGAATTTGTAGTGAGATTTTCAAATTTTTCAATGTCCAAGATGACGGATTCAACATAGCGAACCTTAATTTATTTAACAGCTAAGTATTTGCTCTGGAAATACCTATTTGGGGGTTATTGGGGTTGTCAGGAGATTGTCCAAAGAATTTAACACCTCGTTTCGTGTGTTTTTTTATTGTTTTTCGGTGTTTTGTGGTCTAGGAAACTTTCTTCACTTGTAATCTATTTCATTTTAACTTCTTAGCTAGATTTCCCTCATAATCAACAAGATTATAATTAACAGAAAATAACTCAGATGTGGAAGATCAGTTAATACTTCTTAGTTTAGTTACTAGGGAAACCTCGGAAACAATTACAAACAATATGTTACGAGATAACATAGCTTTAAAATCGCGGTTCACCTTTGAAACACTTTTTATAAATAATATAATAAGGACATGACAAATAAAAGGAAACATCTCGCCCAGGCTTTGTAAGTTTGAAAACTTCGGCTATCATTCTATTGAACAAAATCGGTACGCTCAGCTGTCTGCTGGATCGGGAACCTGGATTCCGCTGCGCCTAAGTATGTGAGCCAAAAGAAAAAAAAACAAAAAAATATAAAAAAAAATAAAACAAAAATGCTAAATTCTTTTAATAGCGTCCTCGACGGTGCATCCTGGGTTCGGCTGATGTAAGAGGTAATTTGCGTCCAGGGATTTTTGGGGTAGCTGAGTACAATTATATCATTTCGCATTCTGAACAATTAAATTTCTTATTAAAGATTCGCTCTCAGCATCCCCAAAAAGATCTTAATAATTTACTTTTAAAAAGGTTAAATTCCGCCATTTTGAATCCGCCATCTTGAATAGTGAAAAATCGGAATTCTCATAACAGATTCATGCTCAGCGACCCCAAAATTCCCCGACTAAGTATTTTAACAGGAAAATATTAGTTCTAAAAAATTATGGTTCACCATTTTGAATCCGCCATCTTGGATATTGAAAAATTGAAATTCTCATTACAGATTCATGCGCAGCGATCCCAAGAAGCCCCGAGTAAATATTTTCGGAGAAAAATGTTATCTTTAAAAAGATTCTACCACCATTTTGAATCCGCCATCTTGAATATTGGAAAATTAAAGTTCTCATTATATATTCGCACTCTGTGACCTACAAAACCCCCGAGTGAGTAGTTTTAAGCAAAAATAGTTAATAGAAAAATAGGAGTTTGAAAGGGATTTAACTAATAATAACTTTTTTATGATTTATTTTCAGGTCTTTGAAATTGTCAGCATGATCGAATTTAATGAAGTAATTTTGCCATATATATATATATATATATATATATATATATATATATATATATATATATATATATATATAAATATATAACCTCCCTTATAGTAAGAGGCAAGGAGACCAACTTATCAAACATATTTGAAAGGATTTGCATCTCATACATTTTTTTTGTAAAGGTGCACATTATTAACAAAAATTAAATCAAACTTGATGTTGTTATGCTTATCCATGATCACTTAAGGTGTCTCTTTCGATTTCCGGATCCAAAACTATCTTGATCTTCAAATGATCTTGACCTTCAACTTTCGGGTTAAAACCAAGTTGTGGATTGGATAGTTTCCTTTGACCCACACAACCGTTATCTATATTATTTTCCATAATCATACATATTTTTGAAGTTATTTTTGTAGATTCATTAGGAGGGCCTAATATAAGATCCAACTTTGAGGACAATGTGGATTCCTTGTCTTGAAATATTGCGAGAGTCTTGTCTAGAGGTTACATCTGTATTCGATCCCTTTTTCTATTTAGAAACTGTCAGTATAGTAAATCAGAGAGTATTGTTCATGCAATAGCATTTTTTCAAATTTGAAGAATTTTAATAATGCAGGAAAATTATTCAGGTTTCAAAAAGAACTACAGTACTGCTGCTGCTCTTTTGGGGGTGTTGGACACGATTAGGAGAGACTTGGATGGTAATAAAGTATCTGCATTGATGCTGCTAGATTTCTTGAAGTCATTTAATACAATTAAATGTGAGTTACTCTACTCAAAGCTCCAATAGAGTGCTCTCCACCAGTCGATTGTGAGTGTTATTTCATTATATTTGAGTAGTTGAAGCCAAAAAAGTTATACTGAATTGAGATGCTTCATAGATGACGCCTATTATATTAGATGTGCTTCCGGGCTCAATTTTGGTACTTCTGCTATTTATGATCTATACAGCTGACATACTAAATAGTATAGAAAGTTATGTTTATTAAGCTTATTTGAACGACACAACCGTTGAATTTTAATTTTTTTTTGCAGGGCATCATGTGGGCGAAAGAAACTGTCAGTATAGTCAACCATACAGTCCTGTTCAAGCAGTAGCATTTTTTCAGATTTTAAGGATCCTGTATCACCTCACATAAGAAGTCCGTAGGTTTGGTCAAGACGTTGCATCTAAAATAACCAGCCAGGTCAGCTGATTTTGGTTTTTAATCTGCATTACCCTGGAAGAACTCAGTAATGCCTTTCTTCCAATACAAAAGTATGTTTAATATCATCTTTGGTGGGCTACAAATATAAAAAAACCTGTACGATTTTCATGTTCAGATGGCAGCGATCTACAATAAAAAAACTGGAAGACTTCCTAAACTGTAATTTATCATTAATTTTTATGCGAATATTTTTAGGATACTACGATCACCTTTTCAACAAAGAAGAGAACTAAGCAAGATTTGCTGTATTGCGCAAAATAATTACAATTTTAAAGGGTGAATTAATTCACAAATTAGAAAACCGGACCTTTGGCTCACCTTGAATTATCGAATTTTGAGATATAATATAAATAAGTGATGAAACATTTGTTTATTTTTATCGAAATTGTTCTTATCTTTTCAGTATTGGCGCAGCAATTGTTTTGTTGATTATTGGTAAATTTTTTTTTTGCGTGCGCAAAATCGCACGAGTGCAATTTTGCGATACGAGAAAATATGTTTATAATAAAAGAAAGATCCGTCAGGTGAATGATTATTCGTGATTACGCTGGCGAGATACCAGGTAAGTTTTCCTAATAAATACACATAATTAATTTAATGATTTTATTAAACTAGACATCAATTTTTTTTTATTAACACATGCTATTTTTAATGCTTTCCTTATTAGAAATTTATAACAATATTTAGATATAATTTTGATGTGTTTCACGATCAATTAAACTCATTAGTTCGAGAAAGAAACCAATAAAAAAGCTAAATGAACTTCATTTATTTTATATGTTAATTCTGATCAACCAGTTTCAAGATTAACTGATATTTTTTTTTAAATTTCTTCCATAAAAAAATAATTAACTTTATTCTAAATTGCAAATAATTTAGTTGCAGAGGTAACATGTTAAAATTATATGCTTTCTCTAATAACAACAACAAATTTTCTTTATTTTCCTTTTTAACCGAATTTATAATTAATATTACTTAAGGTATTATTAGTGTATTATTTATATTGCAAGAAAATATTTGAAATATTTTTAAATGACTAACTCAATACACCTTTAAAGCTGTAACTACTATTTATATTTATGTAGCTTTATTTAAAATATGCCTTTTAAGCCAATATGTTTAATTTTTAGATTTCTATTAAAGTAAATTGAATTCAATTGATAAAAAAAATAACATTTCTTTTAATCGTCCAATAGTCAAGAAAATGGTAAACGTGCAATCTTAAAATTAAAGAATGAAAGTTGTCAAGAATTCGTCAAAGATGACAAAAATGTTTAGATATTTGTGAACCCATTAAAATTTCAAGTCATCTTAATAAAAAAAAACTTCCAGAAACTTCTATTTAAAAGAAAACAAATGGAAAAGAAATGCCTTGAATAGACATGTTTTCACTAAAAAAATAGTAGTGTATGGGTTTCGTTAAATTTAATTTATTTAAACAAATGATATTTTTTATTTTTTCAATAGTAAAATTAGTTTATTAGAAAATTAAAATTTCATCCATCCTTATATTTGCACTGTCGCATTCAATACAAAATCTGTGAGTATATATAGCGTTATCAATAATGCCCAACAAACTAGCGGTTTTGTAGAAATATGTTATTTAACAATATCACCAATAAACCTTTAAATTATCTTTTTTCACATCACTATTATTTAATAATAATTATTTTTCAGGGATCATGAAGGTCTTTATCACCGTTTTACTTTTCGTCGCCTCGACAACCTATGCCGATGAGTCGTGCTATCAGGATTCTGTATCGGCCTGCCTTGCTACATCTGATAACCTTTGTAAGTTTTATGAAATCTTCATACATTAAGAAATAGACGAAATATTCCGTTACCTGAGTTTTCATAATATTCATAATACTATTCCTGTTTACTAACATTAGAATAAAATTTATTTTATTTTATAATTTTTTTCTTTTGATTTTGAGTTAATTATAATTAGATAATTTAATATTATCAGTTTTAAAAATGCAAAAGAATTATCTTTACCAATATAATATTCTTGCATATTATAATACTTTTGTATAAATATAGATCGTGTGCAAAATAATAAGAGCTTGATAATTAGTGATACTAAAAATAAGTCGAGATATTATCATTAAGTTTTTTAGATTATTCTACATACATAAATGGTGTGAGAAATTTGATATTTGTTCGTTCAAATTGTTTGAGTTCAAACTTTTATTTTATTTATATTTTTCACATTAGCCAAATGTATATACTTTTAAATGTATTAGTGTTTGTTTACTCTAAGGGTACATCCAAACACTAGACATGGCTCTCTAAATTCAGTAAAAGGTTTTGGATATTTAAAAACCTTTGCGGAGGAAAGAAATGGACTGAAAAAATGTCATTTAGATTATTTCAGAATATATGTCAGTTTACTAAATGTATGCATCTCTAATTGTTTTTAATTTAAAGCTTCAACCAAGTTTAAAAATTCAGGTATTTTTCCCGATAGTTCTACCCGAATCTAAAAAATAATCAAGGAAGATTTCTTATGCAAATAATTCATATAATTAATGTAGAACATAAACACATATTTTTCTTTAATTTCCGCTATATTTTGTAATTTAGATCCACATTATGCATAATGCATTGTCAAATAAATTAATTGGGTTTTTGCTAAATATTACTTGTTTTGTCTATCTACTGCCATAAATCATAAATTACATGGTTTTGTTGTGACTTGGAAATTCTCTCTGAACTCTTATTATGAAAAAAGATTTAATAGAGGTGATTGATTAAGTTCTAATTGGTCATTTAATAGTATTTTTGAATTTTTTATATGGTTTATTTTGAGGCTCTCACATAGATTTAATTTTTGTCTGTTCTTTTATTGATATTGAGAGTTTTGTGTTTATGTTTTATATTACTTATAATTTCCATCAAGAAAAAGCCACTTCAATTCAAAATTTTTATAATAATCATGTATACGCTGAAATAATCCATTCTAAATTTTTCTCGTCATACTCGATTATCTAAATAGAAAATTCAAATCGCTTATCGCGACTGACATTGGTTTTAGAATGATACTGATCACCGATAACAGCTCATCTGCCAATTAAATAACTTAAAGTATTGATTTTCATGTTTCCATACTCCTTGGTGATTCAGATTTCAAATTTTCTACGAAATATCTTTATAGATTAGTGGAAATACTAATGTTAAATTTTTTATTGTCTCTCAAGACTAATTATGAAAAAATATATATCACTTTTGTACCGGAAGTTTCTTTTCCTATTTGAATTTTGTCCTAACTCCACTTTTGGAGTAAAAAATCTTTGTTACATAATTTCGTGAATTTTTTTACCTTTTTAATTTTATTTTATGTTTAATTTTAGTATCAAAGAGTCCCAACTGTGACGCCAAATATGGAGCCATAGACGGTTTACAGAAGAGCCTCCAAAAGTATGCAAACCATTTTATAGATGAGTCTTTCAACTTTTTGTTAATGTCCACTTATTACGGCAACTACGTCAAAAATCGCCCAGGTTTTGAGAAACTGTACAGAGGTTTATCAGATTCTTTGTGGAATGATGGTATTGAACTAATTAAATATATTGACAGCCGTGGTGGTAAAATGGATTTTGTTAAGGCTGAAGATCTTATAAATGATAAACCAAAACCAACACCAAACTGGGAATTAAACGAACTTCAATCTTTAGCTGAAGCTCTTGATATAGAAAAATCTTTAACGGCAGAAGCATTTTCAATTGAACAGGCAGCTGAAGGCAAGAAATTGTTTGATCCTGAAGTAGCACATCACATTGAAGAGGAGTTCTTGAACAACCAGAGGCAGATTATAAGAAGATTAGCAGGATATACTCATGATTTAAGTGAACTCCTTCATACCCAAGACGCTTCATTAGCTGTCTATCTATTTGATGAACTACTACAAAACGAAAAATACTAATACTAAATATCTTAAGCATATTGTAGTAAGATTAAATATGTAAATTATATTAAGTTTTATAATCACTGTAAAAAGCAAAATTTTAAATGTACTAATAAATAATTTCCTTGTCAACTTTTATGTTTTTTAATAGAACCCTCTGCTAGGAACATTTGTATGATACCTAAATTTCAAGAAATAAGAAGTACCAGTGTAGCCGTTTATATTTCGAAAACTGTCAACACTGGGGTTACCAAATACCACCTGACATAACCATTGTAAAGTTTGACATTTAACAGTATACGTGCTAGGAACATTTTGACATATAGACAATATTTGTATTGTTCTCAGTAACTTTAAAATATTTTCTCGGCAAAAAATAAAATTAACTAGTAAACAATTATCTTAATTATTTATCTCAGAAGAGTGCATCGATCAACTTATTTTCTTATATGGCGATGAGGTATCTACAAAAATCACCGAATATCTCTGGTTTAGTGAATTCAATCGTAACTGTCATTTGCACATAAACCAATTGCGTCTAAAATCGCTTGTATTGAAAGAAAATATCAATAGTATGGGTGCGTGAAATATTAATGTAATATCATCAGATGACTTACTGTGACTTGAGGTATCCGGACATTAATAGCACCAGCATATATAGGGTGTCTCAGGGTGACCGTTCATTAGAATATCTCAGAAAGTAATGCGACTTAAATCCTGCAAATTGGAATAATGGGGGTTTTCGGAGACACTCTATTCAGATGAAGTAACAGCGATCTTGTGAGGAAAAAATATTTCGAAATTAAAATAGTGAAATTCGGAATTTAGGTTGTGGCTTTAAATATTATTGAGCTTGATAATGAATTGTTTGAAAATAACATTTTAGATACAGGAAAAAAAACTTAATTTAAATACGAAGCTGTCTCTGTCCATATAGAGTATCCTCACATCAAGCTAGAACAGTGTTTAACTTGTTTTTGGCAAAACTCTCTAACATGGGTGACATATTGATTAGGCTCTGACTAAAAATGTCCGGAGTATGATTGTCGTCATATTGGGGAAAGATGAAGTTTTGGCACTTCAAATTAACCGTCAAAGGTCAAAAAAACACTCTCATTGTTGTTTGTTTTTGTTGCGAAGTTATTGATTGCCATTACAATCTTTGTCCTTTACCTGAATTAAATTTGTTATATATTACTTAACAATCAAGTAATATACACCAAGCCATCAGTCAAATACTTAGGTGTAAATATAGTCCACAAAATTATCTTAAATTGACACTCCAGAACTGTTAAACAAAAATGCATTCAAAGAGCTAATACTTTAGTAATATAAATAATAAAGAAAAAGGGGTTCACGAAAATAGCAACTTATATATAAAGCAATAAGCCGACGTCAATTTGAATATGTGCCTCCTATATACAAATATTGCAGAAAGCCATCATCAAAAAATCTTGAAAAAGTAGTAATTCCAGCTTTACGTAGTATGACCAAAAACCCATCATCCTATCAATCCACCACATAAACCATCCAATTAATTATTGCATGAATTCACTAAAGATCTAGTCTCTTACTGCAAGATATCCTGTCCTGACAACTAAGTTTGAAAGAGAACCAGATCAGTCGTGGACTGGTATAACTAAATCATCTTCTGTATGTGGATGATCTTAAATTGATGGCTCACCAGAAATTACCTGGAACAAATACTCAAAATGGTGGAGGATGACGCATTTTAAACAAAACTAGAAGAGGGATACAGCCGGGAGTATTTGGGATGCGGAACAGTCAAACAACTGGGGTAATGGAGGCAAAACAGAGCTATAAATACTTAGTCGTGGAGCAGACAGAATTGACTAACGAATTATGATGAGCGAATTAACGAGTTTATGAGATGGGTGAAGCAGGTTGTTACGGTTAAAAATTGATCTTAAATAATAAATATTTTCGTTTATATTTTTCTACATTAAATTACAGGTTCAGATTATTAAAGTAGTAAATAGATTTTTGTTTTGTACGTTTTCCTTTAAAGGTTGTCAATGACATGCATAACTTGAAACGTACATTTACAGTAAACGATGTTTTCTACTATAAAACTAATGATTATCTTTTGTTTTTCATTCATTAATATTGGTGTCATCTATATTCAGATCATTCCTTTTGTTTACATTTTGAAATTTTGATTGACATCGAAACTTAACATATTTCTGTAATTTGTAAATTTCGTCAGGTACCTCTAGACAATGTATCACAGATTGGGAAAAACATTTTCTTAATGATTTCAGAAAATGTTTATTTATTCTCACATATCAGCTGTTTCAGATAAATAGTCAGGTCCACTCGAAGCACGGAAAGTTTTTATGGTTGCCTATAAGATGGCACATTTATTGAATATATCGAAATGTTAAATTCGAAATAAGACAAACTCTTTCATTATGCTGTTTTTAGTTTATTAGTTGAATATTTCCCTCTACTAATTAGAATTTTTGGTAATTAAAATATTTGAAATTAGACCCTCGAACTATTTCGAACTAATTGGATTTCATTTTTGAATATTTTGAATCCGTAAAGTACTTTGTTCATAGGATATTCATTTTGTAGAACGAGGCAGTTTAGATTATTAAAATAATGATTGTCTCTGTCTGATTTCAGTACTAGCTAATTTAAAATTGAAATAGAAGAATTTTTGTAGATATTTTCCGGAAGTAGTTCAAATTGTATGATAAATTTCAAGGGTTCGAGATTATTGCTACGAGATTAAGGTTATTTTTTTTGGATAGATTTTTGATGGACTTTTTTTTATTAAGTTTTTCGGTAACTTCCGTTGGAAGGAATGTGCGAGTGATTTGGTAAAAATCGTTCTCTTTTGGCTATCTGATGCAAGAGCGAGAAGAAGTGGTCTAGTTCTACTACTTTCCCAAGTTAAGTGTTTTGGTCATAAATGGCCGATTAAAGTAACAAAACCAAGTCGAGGTGCAAACATTTTTTGGTGATTTGGTCGTTTTACCCTACAGCCAGTTTGGCGATTATTCTACTTTAGCCAGCCCAGAAATAACGGCTTAATTTTATCAGATGCCACCATTTTCTTGAGTTCGAGGATCTTTGGGATAACTACAATACGTCTTTGGGATAACTTCAGTATATATTAGGACAATTTCAGTATGTCTTTGGATTTCTTCAGTATTTGTTTTTTTGGATGAAACCTTATAATGTACATTTTGGGAAGTAATATGCAGTTTGGATTAACGTGCTGCAATTCTGAGATTATGAGCCTCTTAATGGGACAATCTCCATATTGAGCCAGGTCAACGTCCTTTCTGGTGAAGCCGTCTATGTCACAGGCCTTGTTTAACCACCTGTCTGAAAGTGATTCAGCTAAGTGCCTAATTTTAGCCAAAGTATGTACACGAGAGTTTCTGATGGTTAAGCCTAATGGGCATTAAACCTGTCTTTTTAATGGCTTAGTTATCTAAGTAAAGTTTACTTTTTCGATTCCCTAGAGGGCTAACAGGTAAGAGATTCTTCTGTACATGATTTTGATTTTTTTTTAATTAATAGACTAAATATTTGGACTTTAATATTTTCTAATTATATTTATCTTTTGCTAAATTGACCATATCACTTAATCTTTGCGGCGAACCAGTAAATTTTGTAAGGTGAGGCGAAGTCAACTCCGTGGCGCTACAACCTCAAATTTAAATGTTTTATTTTGCGATACCCTACTGTAATTGAGGCTTTTTATTTTGGTTCCCAGAGTGGCCAATTAACCATTTAATAATTGTTTAAAGTAATGAATATTATAATGATACATTTATTGAAAATTTAAATTGCTTAACAATTCAATATTTTGGAAATTAGTTATTTTGTACAACATTGTAACATACTTTTTAGCAAAATTTTATTAAGTTTCTAACCACTTGAGCGACAGTTATAAGTTGATTTCTATGATCTAATTTTTGTAATTATCTATCACTATTTTTGTGTAATAATCTATTGCTTATATTTCTGTTAACTATCATTTAAACACTCATTATTTCTCTCATTAGCAATTTTCTAATTCTTTCTCTTAGCAGACATTTTTGTAGTTTTTTTGGATATTGCTTATTTTTTTTTTATTACTGCAAAGTTGATAATCTCCTGCATTGTTGGGCTTATGGAACTTCATAGTCTAGTTTAAAATAGAGAGTGTTTTTATCTTCTATGACTAGGCTATGTCGATGTAAACCTTCCAAGTATAGTAGTTGATTTGTTTACTTTTTTGGATCGGTTTGCCTTTCACTGTGCAGGACACTGTCAAGTTTAACCTACTCTTTTGTTTTAATTTTCACTTTTCTACGTCATAGAAAGTCAATAACTTTCGACTAAGTCGTTAACAAAGTTTTTTATTTTATTTGCAATTTACCTTTTGTAATCGCATTTCTATCAGATAGCCCTATTAGAGGAGCTTGCAAGAATTCACACTGGTGATAACTTTTTCCAGGGGTTGTCCCTATTTTCTGGGAAGGGGTATATCGTGAGGAATAAATGTATTGGCCTCTATTTAATTGGTTTTATTTCCTATAATCTTAAATTAGAATACTATTAAGCAGTTAAAGTCAGTGATTTATTTACCCGGATATGACATATTAAATATTTGTTCTTTTCCAAGTTTTCTCTACTACAAGTGCTCGAAATATAATCATTAGGGCAAATTTTAAAGTAAAATTTGGTGGCGCCTTTTTTCCTGAATTAGACATTTATAAAACTTACACAGGCAATATGATAAAAATGGTGGGAAAATATAAAAATAACGAATCTACCCTGAAATGAGCTAGCATATTGGTAGACTCCAGTCAGCATTAGGACAAACTTTAGGTAAGTCTGAACTGAGGTACCTTACAGGATGTTGCCAGGATTTGGTAAGGCGTTCATAGTTGGTAATAATATATACATGACATCGTAAATTGTTAAAATTTCATTTCCGCCAAAAATTCGTAATTTCAAGGTACTGCAAACCAACCTAAATGGTAATACTCTGTTTAAGGCACTCAACACCTATGTGTGCTCTGCATTCTGTTACTCTTTTGGAATTGTAAAATTGAGCAGGACGGACATAGAAAATCTATAAAGAAAAGTCAGAATACAACTGAAAAAGGCACATAAACATCGTTGCAGTACTACCGAGCCGATAATACTAGCAAATACCACGGAGAAATAGAACTGTTAAAATTTAGAGCAGAAATTTGGCTTCTTCTCGGTGAAAACCTTAAACTACCAAATTCAGTATTATTTTTTCCAATAAATGTAATAAATGTTTCAATAAAAGCCGGTCGAATTGGTGATTCTCGCGCCCAATGAAATTACACTCACGTTTAAAAATTTGCGGCATATCAGTCACCAAACGTGTACCATAGAGAAAACAACAAAACAAGTTGATGGTATTCCGTAAAAGAAAATGAAAAATGGAAAAGATATGAAATCAGTTTAATCGTTGATTCAATAATTATACGTAAAACTCAAGACATAGGCTAAGTTCTAAACATATCTTTGTCATCCCCAATTTTCTTTGTCTGGTTGTAGTAGAACATCAAGATCCGTTAAAATTTCAAAACCAAATTTTTTTACGAATAAAATAACTTCTTATTGATAAGTCATTAAATATTAAACAACTTTCCAAATACCGGCAATATGACTGCATGACGTTATAAGATATATACAGGGTGCTTCCCAATAAGTGCGAAAGATTTTAAAGAGTTATTCTTGAGTTACTTTTAAGCAAAAAAGTTCATATAAAGATATGTCCGATAATGCTTGGTTTTTAAGATCCATGGTGTTAAAATTTATTATTATTTTTAGTTTTTAAAATTTATATAATTTCTTTTTAAAGATAATTTGGAACACATAACACTTTTTACAATTCTAGTAAGAAAATTATTATTATGGGAAATAATATACAGAGTGACACTTTTTTCCGAGTCTGTAAAATTTTACCCTCTCGAACTTTTTTTTGGGGCGTCACTGACTCGATTTGATCATTCAGTTAGCTTTCCCATCTTATTGTGAAACTTTTTGGCTCTTGAGTTTTCTTCTAAAAGTCAATAATAGTTTCAGTCAGTCAATAATATATTCAGATGCATCTCCAATTAAGTTCTGTGGGGGTGGTTTATTAAGTGACGAAAAGATGCAGTAGGCTGTTGTGACATAAGTTGACGCCTAATTTTTCATATTGTTTTTTCATTGTAATGTGTTATAATTTTTGTGATTGATTTTATGTGCTCTTAATTCAAAGTAAGTAAAACAAAAATAGTAAAAATGGGAGAGTACAAATATTGAAATGCCAGATGTGCATTTTGTTTAGGATCGTGCTATTGGAAATGCATTAGAAGCTCAATGGATTTATATTGAATTATATCTAAAACGTAGGTTACGTCATCATAATATATTTACTCATCTTCTTCAGCGTTTACGAGAAAATGGTACATTTCTAAAACAAACTTCTTATTTTGGACTTCCTCGGGAGATAAGAACCGTAGCGCTAGAGGAATCTGTTCCTAATTTAATAGAATAATCTCCTAAAAGAAGTATTAGAAAAATTGTCAATATATTAAATATATGCAATTCCACAGTATTCCGAATTTTAAAAGAACACAAATTGTATCCCTACCATATTCAGCGGGTGCAAGCACTTTTACCTCAGGACTTTTAGCCGGGTATAGTTTTTTACTAGTGGATACTTCAAATGATCGCCCAATCTCCCCTTTTTTATCTCGAATTTTGTTTACTGATAAGGCAAACTTTTAAAGGGAATCCATAAGAAATTTTTACAATAATTACCCTGGGGTTGAAGAAAATCCGCATACATTGCTTGAAGCATATTATCAACTTCAGTTTTCATTAAACGTATGATTTGGTCTCATATATGCACGAATCCAAGGGGGGGGGCGATCGCCCCCCCCCCCCAAGAGCTTTGAGTTCAGGAAAATAGACCCGAATTTGCCTCTTATACTATAGTTATTCAAGAACTAGAGAGAGTAATAAATCATTTTTTACCCTTTTTTTCTTCGCAAACTACCTGTGTTCTTTAGTCCGGTATCTTTGGCAAAATCTGTTAGACACATATATTTTTCATAGGAATGGGTTAGAAATTTTATAATCAAAAATATCGGTCTATAATAATGAACTATTTGGGTTGGATAACAATAGATATTTGGAAGCGTGAAGTTTTAAAAAGGATTTTAATCCTTGTCATAGGCGTCGGATAGAGGTTTATTTTATCACTAAGCATTTATGGCATAGAATATTATTTCGGTAATAAACTTGAAATAAAAAGCTTTTATAATATTACTTCATTTCTTATGATTTCTTAATAATTCACATACATTACAAAATATAGATAATTTTGCCATATTTAACATAAACCACAACTGTATTTTCATTACTTTTAATTTTGGCATAGACACCATTCTTGGCATACTCAGACTAAAATGTAGCATTTTTCTCTCAAAAAATTCTAAGTTACAATTTAAATACTTACAAAATACCCATTGTCAAAAATACAAGATAAACATATGTAAAAAAAATAAATTCGTTGAAATAATATAAAAATTTTTTTTGGGACTATCGGTTATTTTATTTTTATTTAAAAACATTATTAGGATATTTGACGTATCAGTTTATTTATTTCTTAGATCATCTGCAGAATTACAATTAAACACTAAAAAGGGATTCAAATGTAATTAATTTTTATATGTATAGTTAAAATTGGACCTACTTATTTTTATTTCTATTGCACTGACATCTTAACTTAATTTACTTTATTGTATGGAAATCCGATAGCTCCAAAAAAAAATAAACATGGTAATTCTACACGCTTAAGAAAAAGGAACAAATACAATAATAAATTAATAAAAAAATTACGGCTAATTGGAATTAAATATATATAAAATTAAAGAGTGGGACACACTAAAATAAAAATATATAAAATAAATATATAAACAACATTAAACAATAAAATACAGCAAAAATAAATTGTGTTTACACTGGTATATTACGTATCTAATTCGTAATCGAATTCAGTGACGCTATCTTAGCTCAAATTAATTATAATTGGTTCTTCTATCTTACCGATCATGAGATCCAGTTTCCACTTTTTGTTTTATTTATTTATTATATGGATTTTTCCCAATTTTCCGCAGTAACTTTATTCAAAAAAATCTTTCAAAAGTTCCGCTAAATTACTAATTTTGCAAGTTGTGTTATTTCTAGCAAGTCTACCTTTTACTTGAAAGTGATATTTCCTTCCTCAACGGACAGTTTCTGGACGATTTATAAGAACAGATTTTCTATCTGGTTTTTCCCAACAAAAATTAAGTTCTCTGAGCAATTTCCAAAGCTCAGTTCTATTAATTTCATGTAAATCCCGATCTTCATTGATTTTAGTTAGAATTTTGTGGATGGTTGGGATCTGCTTCTCATAATAAAATTTATGTACAATTCCTTTTATTGCAGTTTTCATCTCTTCTTCCAACGAGGTTTTAAGTCTGTCAGTGATCGAATGTGGCTTGGGAGTACTAACAATTCCAGTCGTTTTTTTCTCGATACATAGTAGATTTTTCAACTCCTGTCATGTTGGAATACATGTCAACAGAGCTTTTAATATTATTATCTGGATATTGATATCTTAAGGCATCATAAACATTCATCGTAATAAGTTTTTCGTTTAGGAAAAAATGCTCTGGTTTAACGATCTTGGAATAAGTATAGAGGTGGAAAACATCTTTTAGGTATCTCACTAATCTCAAATAATTAGTTTTTACTTTTTTGGGTTTCGGTCATATTATTACTTTATAAAAAAATTAACACATGTTTTTTTCTGACGTTTCGGTTTATTTTATTGATTAAACCATCTTCAGAGAATTACTGTAAATATGAAAAGGAATATGTAAATTTACTAAAAACTGAAAATTTTACTTTCTTACCTAATGTTAACAGGTGGTTCACTTGAAAAACTTACATTTAACTATTTTATTACTTTAATACAATATAATTAAAACCCTTTGGTAGTACTCTGTCAAAAGCAAAACAATTTTTAAAAAAAAAAATGCATCAAAAAATAATAGTTTTCTATATTTATATTTATATTAAATAAGAAGTGTTTAATTATATTGTATTAAAGTAATAAAATAATTAAATGTAAATTTTTCAAGTGAACCACCTGTTAACATTAGGTAAGAAAGTAAAATTTTTAGTTTATATAGCATAAATTTACATATTCCTTTTCATATTTACAGTAATTCTCTGAAGATGGTTTAATCAATAAAATAAATCGAAACGTCAGAAAAAAAACATGTGTTAATTTTTTTATAAAGTAATAATATGACCGAAACCCAAAAAAATAAAAACTAATTAATAACTACACGGTCAATAAATAGAAACAAAATCTCAAATAATATATAAAAACAAGCGCAAACAAGATAAATCACTAAGAACACACTGTAAGGTGTACTTTGTTGACTGACAGAAATTAAAATGAACTATCAGAAACTTTATTGTTGCAGTAAATTTATAAAAGCTTATAATATTTAAATATAATTAGATTTAAGGCAGTCTTCAGTTTCCTGCGGCACTGGAACAGGTACGTTGAAGGTTTCGGTTACAGTTTTATTACTCTCTCTAGTTCTTGAATAGGGTATAGGAATGTGTATGCTTGCGATCGCTCTCCCTCCTTCTCAAGAACTTTGAGTTCAGGGAAATAGAACCGACTCTGCCTTTTATATTAGGAATGTATATGCTGCTGGCACTCCCCCCCCCCCTGCGGACAAATTGTTTTTCTTGCTGTAGGATTATTTCAACGAATACTCTCTTTAATGAGACGAAAATCGGATTTTTGCATTATGGCTGAGGGTGGTCATTTTCAACATTTGTTGTATTTTCTGTTATTAATATTTTGTTACTGTTGTTCAAATTCTATTATTATTATATCGTATTTTTTTCTTAGCCCCTGTTGGTTAAAACAAATATGAATAAAGATTGATTAAAACAAATACATTATGATTTTTTACTTACGTGTTTTCGTCTTTTGTGGAGAAGCTATTGACTTGTAGAGGAAAACTTAGGAGACTAAAAAATTTCACAATAAGATGGGAAAACTAACTCAGTAATCAAAAAGTTCCAGAGGGTAAAATTTTACAGTTCCGGAAAAAAGTACCACTCTATATATTATTTCACATAATAACAATTTTTTTTAAGAGAACTGAAAAAATTGTTATGTGTTCCAAATTTGACTTAATTATCTTTAAAAACAAATAATATAAATTTAAAAAACTAATAATAATAATAATAAAATTTAACTTCCTGTATTTTAATAACTAAGCATTATTAGACATATTTTTATATGAACTTTTACGCTTAAAATTAGCTCAAAAATAATTTTTTAATTTTTTTTTTCACTTATTTGGAAACACTCTGTATATTTATTATATTATTGTCCCAATTCCGATAGCCTCGTGTAATTCTGTTGAAATACTTGGGGATTCTCAATGATTTATAGAAACAGCTTAACTAATTTTTTTTTAACCAATTTTATCAAACTTTCTCAAATCATTTAATTTTTAGATAAGTTTAATAGGTATGTTTACTATATATACAATGCACACAGTCGGAAATGTGGAACATGAAAGTTTTAGTCAGGGATGTTTTCTTCTTAGTTAGTTTCAATGTATTTAGTTTATAGTAACATGATCTGTCACTTCCCTTTCTCTCTCTTTTTCTTTCTCTCTCAGCAGTTATATAGAACTTGACATGAAATCACCTGGCAATGGTAATACATTTGCCTTTCTCTCTGACATCTTTACAAACAAATAAGTTCCGGTGTCTTTGTTAATGTCAAACCTTATAAGCGCAGATTTGCCAATCTTCATGATAAAAGTCTTAGAATCTAGCGGTTTGCTTAAAATTTTTTATATATGATAAGATTTTAAAAATGCTTGAAGTATGCAATATGCAGTAAACTCGTATTGGTGTGAACATGCGCTCATGTGAACGTCCCAGTAATATGAACAGTCGAAATGAATGTATTCTATATATCCAGTAGTTTGATTAAATAGGCATATCGATAGTATAAATCAACTGTTAAACACTTATTGGCTGCTCTATAAGCCATATTTCTTGTCATTAGTTATATTTGTGTAATTTGGCGTTTCCCCTCTTGTCTATTGGTATTTACTGAAGAGACCCGCGGTCAAAGAAAGCATGGAAATCTCATTATTGTTAATTTTTATATTGTGGTGGTTAGTTTATGAGCTAATGAGTGAGTTTATAGTGGTTGTGTAAAATGGTAAAAAACAAAAAGTTTTTAACTCTTTATGGGAAGTCTAGAATCATAAAAGATTATCAAAAGCTATGACGGTAACGCGAAATTGCCAAATCAAGCAATTCCCCAATCCTTAAAAAAAAAACAAGAAAATGAAAGTTATAAACCTAAGTGTTAGACCAAGTAAGATTAAAAAACGCACTCTTAAAAACGCAGAATATCTAACGACGAAAAGTGCCCTTTATAAGTGGTTTTTTAGACAGAGAGAATTAAGTTTGCCTGTATCAAATTAGATTCTTAAACAGAAAGCTGTTCAACTATATGAACGTTTACGGACCAATACTGAAACAGTTATTACAAGTGATGGATGGTTGCAAAAATTTTAAGTTCGATATGGAATAAGGTTTCTAAAAATATGTGGTGAGAAGTTACTATTAGCCTCAGAGAATGTTGGTCCGTTTACAGTACACTTTTTTGATAAGATCAGAACTCTAAACTGGATACATCATCAAATACTCAACGCTGATTAGACCGGTCTGAATTAGAAATTGTTGCCTGACAAAACATAGGTTTTGAGTTCTAAAAAACTGCATCAGGTTTTAAATAGTCTAAGCAAAGGACTACTTTTTTGCGCTATGCAAATGCAATACGTTCACATAAACTTACTCCTTTGACAACAGGCAAAGGAAAGTCAATTCGTCGTTTTAAAAATTTTTACAACCCATGGATTTACAAAAACAATCAAAATGCATAGATGACTCAGGAAATTTTAAAGGATTGTTTTTTAAAAACTTTGTTCAGGAGGTAAGTTTTAAATTCATTAAATTTAGATTTTTTCATTTAGGTATATTTGGAGTTATTTTAGATAATAGCATTTTTAAAAAGTCAAAAATTCCTGAAAAAGCAATGCTTTTGTTTGATAATGCTGCTTCTCACCCGACAGAATTAACGGAAGACAGTGTCATATTTGTTATGTTTATGCCGCCAAATGCAACAATTCTTATTCAACCGATGGATCAAAGTGCTTTAAGACTGACTAAGTTGTATTATAGAAAATATTTGTTAAGTTATATTATGGCTATGGGAGAAAATATGGCAGATTCACTAAAAAGCCCAACTATAAAAAATGGTATTGTTTACTTAAACAGAGCATGGCAGCAACTGAAGCAATTAATTAATAAAAAATGCTGTAAAATCATTAATCATGAAAACAATGTTAATGAGGATGACCTTCCCCTCGCCATACTTCGAGAACGAACAGTTAATTATCCAAAAATCACAACTTACTTTGCAGGTATCCAAGAATTTATTGGAAATGGTTGGAATGGTTAGTAAAAGAAAAACAAAGAAAAATTTATATTTAAGTGATTTAACTTTTTTATTACGTATTTTTAGGACCAGCATCAGCATCAAAATATTGAGGACTAGAACTGAGCCCTTGGTTCTCACAGACACAAATGATAGCGAATCAGCTCTAAAAGTAGTTTTTCAATGGTCATAGTAAAATAATGTTGCAGTTAGTGACTTAGAGAGCCTAAGAAATATTCAAGATATGGCAGTATCAATTTTTTCAACAACTAGAAAAGTTCCTATTAAAAATAGCAGGTTATTTTAATAAAGAATGTGTAAATAAACATTAGTAACCTATGCTTTTAAAATAAAATACACCTTCTCTAGTATGAATACTCGGTAATATGAACATTCTTGGATTTTTATGTTTACATTATTTCGAGTATACTGTATTTGCTAATTTTTGCCCTATTTTCTGAGAACGTTTTCGTATTTGCTTCATTTTCAAAATTGCTTGAAGAATATTTTATATTACATCACTGGCTAGTAGGATAAAAAACAAAAGTGGAGCTATTTATGCTTTATCAATTTTTAAATATGGTACATTTTGTTAAAAATGTGTCTATTTGAAACAAATCCGTTACTAGAAGCGACCATAGATTAGTTAGAACAAAAATCAAAATTAATTTTTAAATTAAGACAAACCAACTTCTTAAGAAACAGTATTCGAACTGAGAAAATTCTAAAGCTAAGGAAAAGATATACCAACACAAGTTAAAGCAAAGACTAAAAACAAACTTGCAGATAAAATCGCAAATACAACAACCTATTCAAATAAGCAAATATGTTCACTTATAAATTCCCACAAACTCTCGATGCTAAGTCCGGCAATACAGCTACTAGGAGACAAGAATAGTAAAATATCGGAAACATTAAGGACCTAAACAAACTAGTAAATAAAAATTGTACATCAATCGATAAAAGACAACTGCAATATGAAAATATTACGTTCTCAGATATCTAAAGAAAAAACAAAAATGACCAAAATACAAGAGAAAAGGAACATAATAGTTGAAAACAAAAAATATTTTATCAAGGTTACTCACATATTCCACATAAATTTATACTTATCTAAAGTACAAAAAAAAACAAAGGAAATTAAACTGAAGAGGAAATAAATATGACTTTAAAGCATATGAAGAATATGTGTTCTGTAGAAGATCTAATAACTACAGATATGTTAAAGTTAGAAAAACCAAGATTAAAAAGGACAATAAAAATTTTGCGAAACAAAAGTTTCAACAACGGAAAAATTTCAGTGGAATGATACGACTCGAAGGCCATACCACTTTTCAAAAAAGGCGATAATACAAATATCGAAAATTATCTACCGATATCTCATCTATCATATTTATATAAATTGTTCAAAAAATAATACCAAATCGATTGATAGCAAAATTAGGGTTTTATCAACCTGTTACACAGACGGGATTTAGAAACTGATTTGGTACGATAGAAAAAGGAGAGAAATAAAGGATGTCCGGTAAAGACCCCCTAATTTCTCGGGAGCATACAGGGGAGGTTAAAATAACCCTACTTCGTCGTAGAAACAAAATTCCTAAAGTGTCGCTTAACGGAGATACAGAGCTCTAAATGGGTACTCAGTGATTTGTCTTATCGGCTCTAAGTTTTGAACCGACTTGTATAATTTAATGGAATTTTAATTTTTTAGAGACTATAAAGACTCATTAAACCATATCACAGTAGGCGTTTTAGATCATCGAAGAAGTCAGGAGTGGACTTGCAGGCACACTTGTGGGGCCTAATTTTTGACAGGTGTCATTTTACAGAGCTGAAAATTGTTTTTTTAAATACTTTGGTCATGCCTCTTCAGAAAAGGTATTCTTAATTTATTTCAATAAAAATGACGGATTATGAGATAAATCAGTTTTTATGCGAAACACTCAAAAGTTATGCTAAATACTAACAGGTAAGAATCAGGTTATTATTGTTAATACCTACATAATTAATTACTATTGAAGGAATTTGTCAGCACTGGAATTATGCACGATAACGAGTAGCCGTGCTGAAGTGCAATTACAGCCTTTAATGATTATAACTGTATACCTGAAAGCGGTTAACAGTAGATGAACAGGAGCAAGACACTCTGAAAATAATATCCAAATAGAGTTGCGATGGTTCTCATCAAACACAATATAAACAAAAACTTGAAAGTGATACCGATTCCGACGCCAACTTATTTTTGAGCTCCTTCATGCGTTTAAAACTAATATATGGTGTGAAAAATGAAAATGTATGATGGGAATATCCAACATCCGCGTCCCCATGATTCTGTCGATCAATAAGTTTCCGTTTTGTGTAAGAGATGATTTTATCAAGTTTTTAATTCCAACAGAGGTTGATTTAAATGGAGAAAAGCTTGAGGTAAAACACAAATTTATAATGATCATAATCGACCGAAAGGTATGCAATGCAGTCACAAGTACCACATAAACAAGTCGATGCTATATTTGTGGTGCAACTTCCAAAGATTTTAACCGATTAAACTACAAAAGAGAAGTGAATACTGAAGCCATTGTATTTGCCCTACCAGGATACGATTATTTAAGAATATTCTTCATTTGCCTTATTTATTATTCAATTGTATATTACAGGATTACCCAAATAGTACAGCAACTAAAAAATATAAACAATTAACATGTAAATAATTTAACAAAATAAAACTGTTATAATCGTAACGGTAAACTAGAATCGGCTAAACAAAGTACTTAGTAAAAAAGCATTTACAGTCAACAGCCAGGTACGTTATACAAAGCCAATCTTACTGTCCTCTTTAAGGACATAGAAGAATAGCAAAAATCAAAGTCACAAGGCAGGAATGTATTGTAGTGGTCCATAAGTCTATTGGCGCAGCTATTTCTGCCAATATCAGTCCAGCTAGGACACAGCGAGGATCCATTTTGCTGCCTGGTTAATCGAGCAGGGACACGAAAAATAAGCCATGCCAAGAGATCAGGGCAATTAACCACACCCGTCAACAGTCTATGACCAAACATCATAGTGAGCTGAATTCTACGAGTCTCCAAGGAATCCAAGCTGAGCAAACTTAGCCGCTGGCGATACTGTAGCTGTGTTCGATCGATTCTTAACTTGTAGAACAAGAAATTAACAAATTTGCTTTGCACCCGCTCGATCTGTGCAAGGTGGATCCTGTATAGAGGTGACCAGATCATGCAGCAGTACTCCAAGTTACTTCTAACTAGGCCAAAATAAACAGCCTTAAGAGTTTCAATATCATTAAAACCGTGACATTGCCTCCTGAGAAATCTACACATCTTAAAAGATTTTGCTATCATGCTGTCGATGTGTGCAGTAAAACTCACTGTCAAATATGACTTCCAAATCGTTAGAGTTAGAGTTACTCTAGTCAGCTCAGTGTCACCAACTCGATAAGTTGAAAGGATGGATTTTCTCTTCCTAGAAAGGAAATCATCTTGCACTTCGATGTATTGAGAAACATTTCATTGTTTCTGTACCAAGAAACCAATTTGGAGATTTCTGCAATATAGAGTAATCCCCGAGACACGACACTCGGCTGAAAATCTTTAGGTTATTCGGAAACTCTTGGAAAATGTAGGTAAAGTCATTGATGAAAAGCAAGAACAGGACAGGGCCCAGATGGGACCCCTGCGGAACCCCAGAATGCACTTTTATTTCTCGCGTAATCTACCGCAAAACTTGACCACTTGCATTCGACCAGTTAGATAGCTGGCAATCCAGAAAATTAACGGTGGCCCGACTCCATATTGCTGTAATATGTTCAATAAAATGCGATGATTTACCGAATCAAAGACCTTTCTGAAGTCGAAGTAAATCGAGTCGACCTGCAATGGAAGATCGAGGGCAACACTCAGAAAGTTAGAATAAACTGCTAAATTATTCTGACATGACATACCAGACTGAAATCCGTTATAAGCTACCTGAAAAGAAATATAGAGAAAAGAAAACAGAAGAGGAAAAACAATTGAAAAATACTAGAATAAAGAATAACAGAAATCCAGATCTGGTTCAACAGAAGATTATCCTAAAAACAATTTCAAGCGGACATGTATTAGATCCGGAAAAATATGCATCTAAAACAGTTTGTTTATATGTGGAATTGTATCCATCGGTTACTTTTGAGTTTAGATTCTATGTTGAGTAGCAAGAGGTGCATAAAATTAAGAAAATTGTTTTTTTTTGCTTGAAACTATTAAAATGCTCGTGTCTGCGGCGCTGAACGCGCCTCCTAATTTGTGATTTTCAATATGTTACTTTGTGACTTGTGTGTCTTCTAATATAATTTATAAAAATAAATACGTTTGTTTCATTTTATTTCGTAGTTTAAAATATATTTGAGTTTAAAAATAATTTTTGACGTTTAGACTGTTCAAATACCAGTATGTAAGTCGTTTACACACTTCAGAAATTTTGCTACATTAGTTTAATAGTTTTTATTTTAAACTCTATAATTCTTATACGTAATATCATAAGTTTATAGATAATTCAGATGGCAACAGAAATTTTGTTCTCAAGGCTCAAATCATAACCAGTACCGAGGGAGTTTAATGCGATATACTAAACAATTTTATTTCTTCCTCTAAAATTAATTTAAATAAAAAGTAAAGTTGAAGAATCACCGTCTCAATACGTCAAGTGAAGAAGAACAACCAAGCACCATCCGCAATTCTTCAAGTGGGGAAGCCATCGACACCGCGCGAGATTGTCGACAGGTGGGGATCTGGTGGGGTTCAGAATGTAGGTCTTTGGGTTTGCTCCATGGTGGGTGGTTTAGTCAGGCTGCGCGCTCTGCACAACCGGCAGCGTGTTATACCATTGGACTTCCGGTTTAGGAAGGTCGAAAAGCATTTTCAGCAGCCTTTACAATATAAATTCATACCCTGTAAATAAAAGACTATTCGCGAGTTCAGTTCAAGTTTAGTGACGCAGGACGTTTTAAACGACTGATGTGTCGCGTCCTTCATTTCACGAACAGAACTCATCTAATTACACTTTTATAAGACTTCAAGTTTTTTGTTTTTAAAGTGGCAAAAGACTCCTTTACTATTCTTACATGAACATTTTTGTAGTAGATCAAACGTGCCACTTAATTTTTTTTATACGTAAAGCCTTTCGACATAGAGTTTCTCAGATATATTAGAAGTGGACCATAAATATATAATAAAAAATAGTAAAATATTTATTAAGAGGCATTCACGATCTTAAACAAAGACAGACTAATAAGCCGATTTGTTAATTGCAAATACAAACGACCAAACCGTTGAAGTTATTGGGACATATAGAGACTTGTTTTGAACACATAGAAATAACAAAAATTTCTACGCATTAATTTCTATTTAACCAATCTGGTATCCAAAACAGCCCCCTTGAGTATTTATATGTATTTAGTTTACGCCTTGTATTCTATGTAACGGTGCATACACTAACTCTCTTTAAAACTTGCCGACAACTAAAATTGTACTTACAGTGGCAAATTATTAAGATACAATTAAACCAAATAAGTGGAATCAAACTTAAACTTGTGCCGGGTTTTGTGCAGTGACAATTAAATCTTACTTGCTAATTTTTTTAACTAAATAATTCTTGACATTCATCTAAGAACGCATTTTATTATATTTCCCCTTCCGTCGTTCAATCAGAATAGCTTATTCATGTAAGTAAATAAAGCTTTTATAGCACACTCTTTTTAATATGATAAATCTATTGAGCGATGTTACATCGACTTCAGATAGGACAGCGGAATTAACATCTGAAAAATATTTCTTGTTAGTAGACTCCTGACTATGTAAAAACCTTCAAAATCATAATAGTAATTATGTATTATTTCATGTCTCATTTTATTTTTTGGGGAAAATTTTTTATTTAACAATTAAGATATGAAAGACAGTTTTTTCGAGTTCTAGGAAAAGCTATTATTTTTCAGTAAAAAAGTTATGCGCTTTAAAAGTACCTACAAAATGAGCTGAAGCCCATCAAAATCGGATAATTTGTTTGTTAGTTATTGTAAAAAAACTGCTAAAGTGCTTGTGTTTTCAATTGCTAATAAACAATAGAAAAATATATTACATTAACTTTATAGTCCTCCGAAAGGAGTCTCTTGTTGCATACAACAAGTCTGCAAAATTTCAAGTAAAAATATTCAATTGTTTTTGCAGAGTGAATTTGATGTTTCTTTGATTGTTTATTTTGAGCGATCTAGAGATCGTACAATGATCTGCGTGTGCGCAAATGAAACCTCGATATATATACTAACAATAACAGAAAAGAACCAAATTACCTGTTGATTTTAAATTGTTGAAACAGATAAACAAAATCTTTGTTATATATGTAATTCTCCTTCCAGGCAGAGAATATGAAAAATATATGTACAGTTTATTTCCTGCAAATATCGCTCTGGTCCTCTCTCCATACGCGTTTCGATCACCTCATGATCTCGTCAGTGGAGTTGTATTGGACCGAGAGCAACATTATCAGGAAACAACTGATATATGAACCGGCAGGATATTACACCTGCCGTCTACCAACTTCGATGTCAGACTGAAAAATATCGCCAGTCGAACGACATCTATGAATCAAAGGAGTAAAGTAAAATTTTTAAACAATCAAAATTTCAGTAAGAAATAACGTATTTAAATAGTTTGTTATACCAGAGCGATATTTGCAGGAAATAAACTGTCTGTACATATATTTTTCATATTCTCTGCCTGGAAGGAGAATTACATATATAACAAACTATTTAAATACGGCAGAAAGATTTCTTTATTTCTTACTGAAATTTTGATTGTTTAAAAATTTCACTTTACTCCTTTGATTCATAGATGTCGTTCGACTGGCGATATTTTTCAGTCTGACATCGAAGTTGGTAGACGGCAGGTGTAATATCCTGCCGACATACTTTGAAATTTATGGTTCATATATCAGTTATTTCCTACTAATGTTGCTCTCGGTCCGATACAGCTTCACCGACGAGATAATGAGGTGATCGAAACGCGTATGGAGAGAGGACCAGAGCGATATTTGCAGGAAATAAACTGTTTGTACATATATTTTTCATATTCTCTGCCTGGAAGGAGAATTACATATATAACAAACTATTTAAATACGGCAGAAAGATTTCTTTATTTCTAACTGAAATTTTGATTGTTTAAAAATTTTACTTTACTCCTTTGATTCATAGATGTCGTTCGACTGGCGATATTTTTCAGTCTGACATCGAAGTTGGTAGACGGCAGGTGTAATATCCTGCTGATATACCTTGAAATTTATGGTTCATATATCAGTTGTTTCCTGCTAATGTTGCTCTCGGTCCGATACAGCTCCACTGACGAGATCATGAGGTGATCGAAACGCGTATGGAGAAAGGACCAGAGCGATATTTGCAGGAAATAAACTGTTTGTACATATATTTTTCATATTCTCTACCTGGAAGGAGAATTACATATATAACAAACTATTTAAATACGGCAGAAAGATTTCTTTATTTCTTACTCAAATCTTGATTGTTTAAAAACAAAATCTTTGTTGGTTTTTTTCGTTATAAACAAATATAATAATTCTTCGGCAATTATTAATATCAAAATGCCGATAAATGGATGTGATAGATGATATTTAAAAAAAAAACAAATTCTGTACTAGCACACTATAAGCTGAGATTTTTTCTTTCAAAAAATTGCTGCTGCGTTGTTTATTATTAAGGAATTATTTAAGTAGAAACTCTTAGGGAGATGGTTAAACTATTTTATGCAGGAATTTTCAACTAAATTATTTCAAAATTGTTGATGTTGCAATAGTTTAAAGTTGCTCTCGATAATCTGATAATCTGATAATGTTTATTCGTGATATACATACAAAAAGTATTTTCACAAGTCAAAATAAAACTACACATTATAGTAAAACATTAAGTAGACAACAACAAATCAGTCTAAAATTATTAAAAAAAAAAACAAAATTTTTGCAACAAGTCAAGTTTACAAACAAAACAAGTACATTGAGGAAATCATCCGTGCTTCTCTGTTATATCAAATCATTGAAATTATTTAAAAGAAACTCTTCAATACTGTAGAAAGCTTTTCTCTTCAGATAGTTTTTCATTTTGGACTTAAACTGCTGTGTACCGAGGTTTTTAACAACATTAGGAAGCACATTAAAAAATTTCAGCCCATAGTGGCTCATACCATCCCTGGCTCTAGCAGTTCTACTAATATATATATATATATATATATATATATATATATATATATATATATATATATATATATAAGTTAAAGTAAAACAATTCCTGCCCCTGGTGTTATAGTTGTGGTAATCACTATTACAGTTATACTATCGGCATTCTTTTTGATATGCATAAGGCAATTCATGATATAAATAGATGGCAAAGTAAGGATGCCAAGGGAGATAAAACTGGCCCTACAACATCCTCTGAACCCCAGATCAGACATGATCCTTATACAATGCCTTTGTATGGCAAATACCCCGGAAGCACGCAATGAATGTCCCCAACACAGGATAGCGTAGCTAAGATGTGAGTGGATATGACCATAGTAAGCCTTCGCAAGAACATCATTAGACACTAGGTTTTTCAGATTACGTAATATAAATGTAATTCTGCTTAAAATACTTATAAGATGTTCAGCATGTCGCTTCCATGTCAGTTTAGGGTCAAGATATACGCCCAAGAACCTTACAGCCGATTCACTTAGATTCAAAGCCCTCAGTGAAAAATCCATTGTCTGGGTTTTGGTCTCATTGAAAATTAATTTGTTAGCAGTAAACCATTGCTGAATATCCGACCGCGTGCTCTCCATTTGTCGACTAAGATTTATCAAATCATCCGCTCTCTCGACTGCCGTTGTGTCATCAGCAAACAAAATAATAGCTGTACCCTCTTTTGAAATACATGTGCTAATATCATTCACATATAAAAGAAACAACAACGGCCCAAGAACTGAGCCTTGGGGCACACCGTAAATGACTGGACTCGGGCTTGATGTCTCACCACCAAATGTTACATATTGGAGACGATTTGATAAGTACGATTTAATAAGATTGACTGTGCAATCGTTAAAGTTATATTTATAAAGCTTTTGAATCAACAGATCATGGAACACGCAGTCAAAAGCTTTTGTTAAATCAAAGAAGGAGACCCGGACATACATTCTTCCCTCAAAACACTCTTGAATGTACGAAGTTAGATGGCTTATGGCAGCTGTAGTTGACATGTTGCAACGAAAACCAAACTGACATGGATCGAACAAACACTGGTCTTCAAGATAGTCACACATCTGATTTTTTAAAGCACTCTCAAAGATCTTACTAAATAGTGACACAATTGAAATTGGCCTGTAGTTAGCAACATCATCGCAGGCTCCCGTCTTAAAAACTGGCACCACACGAGCCAATTTCAAACATTCGGGAAAAACTGCTAATTTTATACAGTTGTTAATAATTTTAGGTAGCGGGTATATTATAATATTTTTTATAGTCTTAATTATCCTAATATTTAAACCAAAGCAGTCCTTACCAGGATTATTATTAAGGTTAGACATTATATCCCTCAGATTATTAAAAGTAATTTCATTAAAGTAAAATGTTGGACCCGAGCTATTTATATTTAGGGAGTCTAGGTAGCCAAGTGAATTCGGAATATTCTGCATTATATTTTCAGCAATATATGAAAAGAAGATGTTAAAATCGTTAGCATTTAACTTTTCAGTCACTGACTTGTCAATAATGGGGTTGTTATTTTTAATAACATCCCATACTGCTTTATTGCTTACTGTTCGCTTGTTTTTTGCTTTTTTTAATTTTATTTTTATAGTCCCTTCGAAAAAATTTTAGCATATCATGGGTAGCCAAGACTGGACTTGTTTTATTCAGCTGAGTTAGAAACTTTTAGGTATCCCTCATCTGCCTCAACTCCTCATTAAACCAGTGAATCTTATAAGAATTTCCAAAATTATTCCTGTTTACCATCTTTGTTTTTACAGGAAACGATGTTTCACATGCATCCTTTATTAAATTTATAAATGTTTCAAACTGTATACTAGGAGATGAGATATGAACAATGGATGATATGTTTTTGTAATCAAATTCTTGTTAAACATAGCAATAAACACACATACACAATTTTTTGCTAACATACATATTTTTGCTTAAATCTATACAAAATATTTATTCCGTTCTCCGTTTCTGAGACATCGATGGACACTCGTTTTCGAAACCCATATCGGTTTCATTATTATCATTACAATTATCATTATCATTATCACTCTAATCGTGATAATCACTCTCATCAATGACATAATTATCATCTTAATCAACATCATCGTTATTATCATAGTCATAATTATTTTCTCCCTTATTGCGTTCATCGTCTTTGAAAGAATTATTACAATAATTCTCAATTGGATAATCGCTTACAATATAATCGTCAAGTGCAGTTTATTTTTCATCTCGCAAAATAATATAGCTATCAACAAATGTTGTTATTTGTTTCATGCTACTTCTCGATAAATATTAATGATACATTAAAAATCAATCTAATTTCGAATATTCCTAATTAATAGTATATTGTTGACCACTGTAACAAATTTTTCGCAATTTGAAAAGCACGTAAGTACGGTAAAATTATAATTATGAGTATAATCTATAAGCGTGCTACAATTTGTTTATTGCTACGTTTAACAATAATTTATTTACAAAAACATATCATCCATTGTTTGAATTTGAAGCGCCGAATCACGTTTTTTTCCGCGCGCTGCAGGCTGAAAAAGCCCCCTCCACCGCTCACTTTTTGACTCTCGGAGTAGACTATTGCTACATCAACAATTTTGAAATTTTTGAGTGGAAAACTGCTGCATACAATAGTTTAACTATCTCCCTATGAGTTTCTACTTAAATAATCCTTTCATGTTAATAAACAATTCTGCAGCGATTTTTTGGAAAAAAAAAATCTATCTCTGCTTCTAGTGGTCGTACAAATTTTTTTTTCTTCAAGATGTGCGTCAAAATCTCAGCTATCATCTCTACTTATCGGCATTTCAATATCAACAATTTTCGAAGAGTTATTATATTTGTTTATAACGAAAACAAGCACCCCAATTTTGTTTAGCTGTTTCAAAAAATTAAGATCCACAATTCATCTCGTTCTTATTTGTTATTGTAAGTATAAGTCTGGAACTTTCATTTGCATACCAACAAACCGCTGTACGACCTCTGAGAATAAACAATAAAAAAACATAAAAAATTATAAACAAATTCACTGTGCAAAAAACTACTGAATATTTTTATTTGAAATTTTGCACATTTGTTGCATAAAATAAAAGGCTACTTTAGTTGCAGTATAATGTTAATGTAATATATTTTCTATTGTTTATAAACAATTGCGAAAACTGCCATTTTAGCAGTTTTTTTTTGAATAACTACCGAACAAATTATCCGATTCGGATAGGCCTTAGCTTAGTTTGTGTGTATTTTCAACGCCCAAAACTTTTGTTTAAAACTTTTTTACTGAAAAACAATAGCTTTTCCTAGAACTCGAAAGAACTGTTAATTGTTAAATAAAAAATTTTCCCCAAAAAGGAAAATGAAACATAAGACTCAACATAATTACTATTATAATTCTGAAGGTTTCTACGAAGTCAGTAGTCTACTAACAATAAATTTCAGGATCATCTCATATGGGGTTAACTTCGCCGGCCTAATAATTTAAATAACATCTACTACATCACATAAAGTATCGACGGAATAACTGTTTTTTTGCTGCACCCCTGCGTTACTTCAACTTTAGCCCTTATGTACACTGTGTCCCAATTTGAGGACGGATGTTTTGAATGAGAAATATTTCAGAAAATGTTGTTAATAATTTAATGGTCGAAGAGGAATGGGAAAATGAGGATGATGAATTTTTTTTTTTGAAATCTGCTATAACTTTTATATTTTTGGAAATTTTTCAAATCGGTAAAAACATTGTTGCGACAACTTTTTACGAAGAGTACTTGTGCTGGGTTACATTTTAATATAAATTTTTCAGCTTTTCTGATACCATCACTTTTTTTTCATGGGTTGCCATACTGGATGTTAACCAATTAAAAATTGATCATAAAATGCTTTACTGTAATATATTTTGCATTTATAATATAAAGAAACATCTACTCAACAGAATTATAATCTTTTTTGAGTAGTTGTTTTAGTGTATACAATGTCTCTAGATATGCAACCGACAACGCTTGGCAGATGATAGCACCCGTAAATTGATGGAAAATGAGAAATATAAGCACTTTTAATGCTTAGTTTTCAAGATATGAGGCGTTGGAGTTAAAAACAAAGGTTTTTCGTAATAATTCGTTAATGACAAAAAAATTTATTTCAAAATTGATAAAAAAAACTTTTCTTTAAAAACCTAAAATTTTTATTGAAAAAACGCATCTAATGGCGTGCTACAGTGAAAACCGGTTCCTCAACTCCATTTAAAATTGTACACCACTGGTTGTATGACAATTATTTGCTACGTTTTTAATTTCTTATTTACTGTTTTTTAAATAAGGAATGTCCTTAACCATACAAAAATCAACCGTTCCCGAATTAATTGATATCAAGTACAAGCGTGTGCAAGCTTTTTTTAAATCATTAATTGCCACGTTTAATACAAAGTCTGGACACTCTTTAAGAGAGAAGTGATATTGAGTTTTTAATTTCTGAACATCTTGGTAGAAGGCGCTATCGTTGGAAAGGATATGTCACTTTTTTAAATATGGAGACTAATATCGATGATATGAGAACTTTAAAGCTTTGTTTTTGTATATACATGTGTACTTTTAGTATATAACGTATTGTGCGTTGTTTTTCAAAATCATAATAAAGAAATTGGTAAGTAAAGTAATTCTTTCTCTAGTATCAAAATACAAAATTTTTGCTGTTCTTCAATAAATTTAAACTTATTTTACTACATTTTAAATCATATTATACTTTTAGTTGTGCTCAGAAGATAATGAGTATGAATAGACATAAGAATTGTGTTCTTGGTTGTGATACAACCACCAGACATCATCTTGCCGGCCTTAAAAGTGATTTGGTGAGTTGATTCTTGTGTTTGGTAATCCCAAGTTATTAACGTTATATCCTAATATAATCTATAGGAGTTATCGAGTATGTCAGCAGTATTTCAATGAAGATGATAAAAGTTCAAGAATGTATATTAAAAAATACTATTTTACCTTCACGGTGTTCACCATCAATATGTGAGTTGGAAAAATTTGTTCCTAATTAAGGCGTGTCCATAAGTGAACAATTTTACAATAAGTAACTACACCTTAAAGTTTTATGTACTGAAGTTTTATTAACTCTGTTATATAAAAATTAGAATTTAGACGCTCAAAGGCCAATTCGGGAATCAAACATCCGATTTAAAATAGCTAACGCCCTCAGCACGTAACGATCGAAACCTTCGAACTTTAAGGGAAAGAAATTGACGTTTACCGGGTTCCATCGGGTAATATGGGTACAAACGGGAAACAGAGGGGTGTCGAGGGGTGTAAGATTCGAAGACACTCTTTTAAGGAATAGTAAATTTTAGTACCAATCTGAAAGTCGAATTAGGGTGATCGGTACCGTTCTTTAAGTCCAGTGCCGTAGTGTATATTCGGCGGGAATGAGGGTTTTCTTTGATTGATTTGTTGTTGATTTAATTCGGGAAGTTAAGGGAGAATTATGTGTTATTTTAGTCGGGCGTTTCGCGATTTTCACACGGTTCGATTAAGTAATATAAATAGCTGTTTTTTCGCGTTTTATTTCTTTTTTTTGTTTAATATTTTATTAAGCTATTTATGCGTTTTTTTTGAAAATTGGGTTTTACGTTTTTGGTTAAAATAACGGCCGAGAAGAGTAACTATGTTAGTTTTTTCGTAATTGTTATTAGTTTTAAGTTTCTCATTGCAAATAGTTCGTTTTATTCTATTTATTTTGTTAATAGACTAAGTTGTTTTGAGAAACTTCTTTTATTCAATTTAATTAAAACCTTCACGCGAATTAACTTGCGGGCGCGCTGTTGCGAGACCTACAAAACAAGAGATGTCTTCTGATCAACTAATTAGCAGCCTTTCCTGAGTCCTGAAGTTCTGAGTTGTGGTTGGTAAGCTTAAATAAGCGTAATTGTTTGGTACTAAAGCTGCAAGAGAGAAGATGTACGACCAGACTTCCAGAGTGTCTTTATTACTGTGAAATTTAATTGTAGTTTATTAAAATAGTGACTAATTAATATGGGGCAAAAAATATTTATAGATAAAATGATTAACGCTACCTCAATATGTCATTAGCAGGAGTCTATAATCAAATTCTGTCACAATACTAGAGTATGCGACTGAAAATGGAACAGGGTAACCGAGTTAATTTGAAGCCTGAATTGTATGCTCTTGTAAAATTTGACAAATATATTACAAAAAATCACATTTCCATACTTGAAATTAGCTCGGTTACCCTGTGCTAATTTCAGTCGCATACTCTAGCATCACATAAGTAAGAGAAAAATATCAAATCTATAAACTACCCCATTTAGATAAAAAAAAACAATAAGTAACAATGAAAGAAAGTAGGTAAAATGAATATAACTGAACTAATCAAATAAGCAATTAACTGCAAAGCAATTATTGTATAAAAAAAATTATTAGTTACCTTAAGGTTTACAGATGGCCGGTAAACTTAAGAGTTCTGGTCAAATGAGAGTCTCGATAAGGTTTCTGAGGGCCCTCAATCCTCGAAAATTGTCTTAACAATTTCTAAAAAGGTACAATGGGGCAAATAAGTTTATGAAATAATAGGGAAAGCAAAAAAAAATCTGCACCACGTGTGGACTTACTTATGGATAAATCTTTCCAAGAAGAATTTATTCATTAACACAATAAAGGCAAAAGATAAGGCAAGCAAATAAAATAATAAAAGTTAACGAACAAAGGGCAACTTTGGCCGAATATCCCAAAATATTGGATTAAAAATCTCGGACACTCGTTGCCTCCATTTTCGACTGTTTAAGACTAAATTGGATGAGGAAAACGACTGTAAGTTTTAAATTTATGTCACATATGGAAAGAAATTTTGTAACGAAAAATGCTTTGATATCATATAATTTTTGGTCTAGTATGCGAATTTTAGAAAAAAAAAATAGTGCAATTCAGAGTTTATGAAAAAAAAATGATTATTATTATATTATAAATGAAAGCAATATTTAATGTGTTTTTTTATAGAATCTATTGAAGTTATACGTCAAGCCTATTAACTCCGAAGGCAAAGCGTTTTTATAGAAAAACTATCAAATATTTCCTTCTGTTTATGTTCAACATATAGCATCATTTAAAAGTATATTAAAATTTACATAGAAAATTATTAATATCAAAAATTCCGGGTTAAGTCAGAGTCTCCAGAGTTTTGTTGAAGACAGTAAAGTCACGAAGCTGCTAAAGTAAGAGGCTGTTACTTGAATTGAATTTTTTTGGCGCTAGCTCTGTACAAACATTCTGGCAATGGTTATCACTTTATGACAGAAATGTTCCATTTACCATCCAGAAAAATATTCATGAGATATATTCATTGATATCAGCAATATTGAAAAATTTACACATTTTAAACCAGAGGCTCTTCTGTGATTGTTGATATTGATGAAATACCATTAGTACCTAGTGTTGTTTATGACAAGCAGGAAGACTTAGTATTCATGGCTAGAGACGTATGCAGGAAATGGAAGTATACTGTGTGTTTCACACATTCTGCGAGGGTTCGACGAAACACCTGTGTATAATTTCAGATCTATATTGAAAACATTCATCCATATTAGGCAGTAAAATTTATATAATGGTGTACATTTTCTATAGTTTTTCCCATTTTATATAAAAATTTGAAAATGTACTAATATAATCTGTATTTTATGAAACTGGCGACATTAGTATATTTTAAAATATTGTTCCTGCAATTTGAGTTTTAAGAAAGGTAAGTTTTTAAGTGCGCTAAAAGTGAAAAATAACTATAAATTTTTATATGAAATTGAAATTTTTGAAGTCGGCATCAAACTGATACCTGACAAAATATGATCCTCATAAACAGATTAAAAATACTTTATTTATGATTGCTTTCTTATCTTAATTTATAATTTACATCTTCAAGAACCCCCTATATCGATTTTGGAGAAAATCAAAAGAAATAAAATTTTTAGGACGCAGTATTGGATCCACCATATGAAGTTTTTAAAAAAATATTGTAAATTCGTAATTAACACTAACAAAAATTCCCTAGTACTGATTTTAGACAAAATCAATACAGGAGAAATCTTTAATCCGCCATCTTGGATTTCCAATATTTATTTTTTTTTAAAATAATTTCAGATTCGTAATTTGCGATCTCAAAAACTCCCCCATATCAATTTTGGAAAAAATTGGACAAAATAAATTTTTTCGTCCGCCGTATTGAATCTTCCATATTGAACTTTTTAAAAATAACTTTATATTTGTTATGTGCGATCCTGAAAACTCCCTCATACCAGTTTTGGAGAAAATCGGACAAAACTGATTTTTTTATCGGCCATATTGGATCTGAATTTTTTAAAAATAATTTTAGATGCGGTATGTGCGGTCCCAAAACTCCCCCATGCCAATTTTGGACAAAATCAGAAAAAATAAAATTTTGTCCGCCATATTGTCAGTGCCATCTTGGATTTTATTGCACCAATCTCATCCAAAATAATATGTGATCACCGCGGTCGGTAACTTTCTGAACATAACGTAAAAAAATTCATTCAGATCAATGCTGCCGTTCCGGAGTAATCTTCCTCCTTTTTTAGAAGTCGGTTAATTAAATTTTTTTCCTGATTTTTAACTATTTTTTTAAATGTTCCTTAATTTCGCGCGTCATTTTAAAAACTAGAACACTGATGATTACTGTCTGGTCATCTAATGAAAGTTTTCATATTTCATTTCAGTTTGACGTCTTTCATCGTTGAAATTGTTCAAATTTAACCTTAGGTGAACTATTCCTCAAATGTTAACTTTCAACTATTCAAAATAAATAACGTAGTTTTAAGATGCTTTGGCTTGAAGCCAGCTGTAAATCGTAGACAAAGAAAAATCAGTATCGCTCATATCCTGAATATTGTTACATGAACTTTTTCAGAAAATTTTGTAAGCATGCTATTTTTCTACAAATGCGCCTTATACGCCCAAATGCAATAAAAAGTTATATAATAAGCATTTGCAGTTTAATATTTTTTAAATCTAATATTATTTAAGTTTAGTTTAAGTGGCAAAGTTGATTAAAGTAGCTTTGCAAATGACTCAATTACTATAGAATTATTATTTTATATTGCCGTAAAAATACTATTTGCAACAAATTAAAGCTAATTTTAACATAATAATTTCGAATATTATGCAACTTGCTATGTTTTATCAATATTATCATTAACATATACTTCCTAATGACTTTTTATGGTATCAAGCTGTTAACAAATTTTACGCCTTACCCATAGATAAATCAACAAAACACAGCTATTTATTGGCACATTCTTTACTAGTCAATAAAATATAAAAATTATTATTGCAATATTAATGTCGACTTAGCTAGTAATTAAAATTGTTTAAATATATTTTCTATATTAAAGAAATTAGGTTAATGCACTTCTAGTTAAAGTGTTAAATTAGCGGTAAATGCAATTTTTTTATTTTAATAAAAATTTGATCCTTCAAATTTTATCGCAGTTAAGTAGATCAAAAAAATGAAAACAAACAAGTAAATCAGCAACTATCTTAAACGTAGATTCCTATTTTCAAAATACAATAATAGTTCAAGAAAATCAAGTGAAAATGTTTTCAAAATATTTTAAATGCAGCATAATTTCATCACCTTAGGTACTACTGATAATATACTTTCGACATCACTATATTTAAATTTTGATTAGATTAAAGATATCAAAAAACTTAAAATATTTGCTAACTCATGTTGCTGTCACTTTCCGAAAAAGGTATAATAAAACTGAAAACAGATTCTTGCTCCAATATCTAAAAAAAGGAAAACAGGTAAGAAAATTAAAATTTTAAATGTACCATTTTATACCTCAGATGCACAGAAGTTCAGTAGCGCAATGGTAAAGCATTTCGGGTTCGATCCTCGACAAGGCCAAATATTAGTCACATTTTACTGTAGTAAAAATGAGTTTCTAGGTCTATTCATCCTACAAATGAGTACCTGGGTGAAACCAAGGGGAATACTAGGTGATTGAAGCGGTGATATTATCGTCTCTGTAAATCGTGTTACGTTTTTATTTTTCCCTATTTAAAATCCGGATAAATATATTAATTTTTACGCTTACTTCCTCCATCACTTATGTTTTGTTTTTCTTTGGGAACATATTTACGAATGAAAGAAAACGTTGGCAGTATATTTTGTTTATTAGAACTGGGTTCAAAATTATGGTATTATAATTGATGGTCATTGTTTGATAATTCTTGTCGTTGTTATGTTTAGTTCGTAAGGCTTCTCTCCTTTGTACCTAAAATATAGAAAGGTATTAGTCTTGTACATAGTGGCCCGGTATGGAATATTTAGTTAGAAATTCTTAATCTAAACTGTATTTGGCCTTTATTGTTACCTTTGTCTAGAGATCTCAAGTGAGCAGATAATCATTTGGCTGCAGGATTGACAAATTTTTGAGTTGAAGCTCTCTGGATCCTGTTGGATTTTCCATAAATTTTCTGGACACTTTTATTTTCCCACTGTGTCAGTTATCGTGCAACTATAAGAGATTCTATTAAGCTAAAAACGAAAAACTATATGAGTGTCAAATGTAAATAAACTTTAAGGTTAGACTCTACTCGACTTTTCTTGGGAAACAGTTTTACTTTAACAAAGCCTTTTTATTGGTATAAATTTTTGAACGTACCACAATTTTCCTAGTTACTTGCCAATAAAATTTCTTGTAATAATTTTAAAATCCGTATTTTTATTTTTCATTGTTTTGAAGGCTTGTCAGTTGTGATAACGTCGATATACAGATTCCTGTATCTTATCCCGCCGTTTCCTTGGACGTTTTTCTGGGGAGAAGAAAAAAAATCTTGGAGTGATAAGGACATTTTCCTTGCAGAGTTGCACCTGGAAAGGTCACTTGGCATTATTGCTAGATGTGAAAGATTCGGGTCCCTGACCAAATTTATAGTAAAAGGTTACTTTGTGTACTTTAAAAGCTGTAAGCTGATATTGGTTTGGTCAGTTCGGGAAACAAACCCGATATCAAGTTTTTGTGTTTTTTTTTTCTTTTCAATCAGTAACAGCTCCAAGTATCGTCAAATGGTTGGAAGACTACGTCATTTTGGTGTATGGAGCACCAAGAAAAATCATCGCCGATAATGAAACGCAGTTTCGGAGTAACATTTTCGTGGAGTGTATGGAACGGTATGGGATAACTCTTAAGTATACTGCTAATTACCATTCCCAGGCTAATTCTGTTGAACGCGTTCACCGTGTTTTGAAAACTATCCTTTCGAGCTACGTGGATAAGGATCATCGTCAGTGGGATAAGTTCCTAGCTAAAGCTGGCTTCGCCATCCAATCAGCCAAACATGAAGTGACTGGATTGACACTTAATTTTGTGGTGTTCGGTCGAGAAATCTAGCTACCCCTTGAGTCAAAATCTCCCACAAGCGACTCTGTTTCTTTTGATCCAGTTTCCAAATCGCAAACCGAGGACGTCCACAAGCGACTTCGACAAGCTTATGAGCGTGCTCTTCATGTGTATAATTTGCGAAGACGCGACGATAGATTCTAGTTGCAACAAAAGGTTTGGAAGAAAAATTATCATCTTTCTGACGCGGCAAAATACTTTACCTCCAAGCTGACACCGAAGTGTTCGGGTTCAATATAATAACCAAAACCTTGTCTCCGTGAACGTATGAACTCGCGGACGACAATGGACGTAACCTTGGAATTTGGCACGCCAAGGACCTAAAGGCTCATACACTCGACAGTCTCTCGTAAAAATATTTTTATCTACCTTTAGCTTAGTATATAATTATTCTTCCAGGTTGACAGTTTGCCAGGTCAGGAGTACAGAAACCAGTTGATACAGCTTCACATATCTCACATTCTTGATCCGTATTGAGTTCATCGACCACATTTTTTGGCAAATCCGACAAATTACCAGCCACCGCGCAAAAAGACAACGTGGTTTGATTTTCGCAACCAGCTAATTGTTTTCCAATAGATCCGGAATATTCTCTAGAACCTGAAGTGCAACCATCTAAGATCAAGAATAAATGACGATGGAGTAACTCATTGGCATGAAGCATACAATTACACCATTGTAACGGTCTATCTAAGTACTGCTCTAAATATTGAATCACGCTACCCTTTCAACCAGTGTTAGTTGCAGTTCCATCACATCCAACATAAATTACGTCTTCTAAATTCAAACTTCGACCCTCTAATAAAGTTGTGATAGAAGTAAGAATTTCCTCTACACTGCCATGACTTAGCGTTGTGTGTCTCAAATACGTGATCCGGGTTCTGCTAAAATTGATGTGTGGTATTCTTTCAAAACTTCGTTACTATGGTAACCATCCTCTATTTTCTTATTTATCGGAGTCTTGTCTTTTTCCTTGTCAAAGTAAATGCTTTTTATAACAATACTTCCAATGTCTTTTGAAGCTTCTGTCCAAGCTTTAGATACAGCTCTATGGATCTTGTTTTTATTGATAATCAGTGTTAAATCTTACCAAGCCGATGTCAGCCAAAACCGCAGAAGCAACAGCAGCAGCAGATCGCGTCGATAAACCATATCTATCACAGATCTTAGCAACTGTTAGCAACGGCATTGTTTTCCGCGTTGCCGTAGAAGTCGATGGTGTCTCTCTTGTCGGGTACTTTTCTGTAGAAGATCCAGGCATTGAAACTTTATCATAATTTGCTGAATCGGTTTTTTGAGTAGAACACAAATTTTTTGTTATCCCTATTGATCCTTGCATTTATTTCTGCAGTCCTTTCATTAATCTAGCCTTTTCTTTCTTATAAATACCACTTATAATCATTTTTCTGTCATTTCTTTGATCCAACAAAAAACTTCCCTCATTGATGGGAACTTTCTTATATTTTAAACAGGAACAAGATTCAAATAAAGTGCATTTATAAGCAGCAACGTCGAAAAGTTTCTCAGATACTTGTAAGATATCTTTTCAAATTGAGGTACTTTTCGAAATAGGATTTTAGTAATTAGTTATTCATCATTCCTGAGTTACAATTGAAATCGAAGCTTTGGTCCAAATATTGTTGATCTCTTCAGAAACAAGCGCATAAATATGGGAATTGAATGGATCCTTTCCATTATTCTTCAATTTCAGATCGTTCAACAAACAAAATAAATTTAATGGCGTCCCTTATAGTTGGTAGCTACCGATCGTCAAGTTTTTTGTATGGTCCCAATATAGCACAGTCTCACTACTTCTCGAACTTATTAGTTAAAAATCACAAAATCTGCTTTTAATACTGTAACAATCGCAACTATACTTTTATAGCATAAAGAACTTTGCCTATGAAGAAAACACTCGCGAGTCAAGTCAAGAAATTCCTCAAAACAAGTTCAAACTTGAAGAAATTTTCAAATTGAAACCTAACAAATCCTAAGTCGCTGGGAACGTGTTGTTACATGCATCTCGAAACGTTGTGTATATGTTACACCTAAATGGAACAAAAAGTAAATATTTTTTTACATTTATTTCAGGGATCGAAATTAAGGATAGCAAAATCTATTGATATTTTTCAAAACTATGAAGATCGGTAGAACCCTAGAGTAATTTTCAATCAATTACGCATACTTTAAGAGGTCTTGCCTTAAGAAAATCAAAAATTTTTTTTCGGGACACCCTAATGTATATGGGATACATCACCAATATTTGGAAATAAAAGTATTTAAACTGTTTGTATAATATTTCAAAAATAAATGTGTAGGATTTGTATCGAAAAATTTTTAGTAGGTTTTAATACTGACACACTTTAACCATACCATTTTTTCCAACGCACGAAAAGGTGAGACGAATTTGTCAGTGCATTTTTATGGGTAATTTTGTTGGTCATTAGCCAAATTGCGTCAGTTCTTCAGAACGTTTAAACTTGTTTCTTATATTTATTTACGAAATAAAATCCTCCAAATAAGTACAAAGAGCATTATCGTTACCATCGAAACTTAAACGGCATTTCGGCAAGTTTTTGTTATGGACACGAATAAATGTTAAGAATTTTATTTACATAAACATAAACATAAATATAACAACGTTTGGTTTTTAAAAAAACATTTTGGCATGAACTAGATTTTAAAAACACAACTTTCATCAGTATTAAGTTAGATTTGATTTTCTCATCCCACACGAATTAGTTTTCGACACAATTTAAGTATATTTTTATATTATTCGTAATTTAAATTAACATAATTATTTAGGTGAAAAAACTGGTCAAATTTGTAGGCTACAGAAATTTAAAAATTACAAAGTCTTAATTTTAATGGAATAAATAATAATTAAATCATAAAAATCTTTATTTCCAGATTCATAAATATACAGTGTAAGAGCAGATCTATGACATAAAAAGATTGTGATTTAGCTAAACTTACCTAGCAACACCATTAGCCTAATGAGCCATGTACTCAAGGTCATTCTGCTTGTCGTTCATGCAAGAATATGCAAAAAAGTAGAAGAACAAATGGGCCAGACACAATTTGGCTTTAGAAGTGGCCTGGGCACAAGAGAAGTGTTGTTAGGCCTGCAGGTACTGGTACAATGAAGTATGGATATAAATGTTTTTATGCTTTCTGACTTTTCAAAAGGCATTTGAAAGAGTGTAACACAATAAAATGTGTTGAAGTTCTTATGTCAATAAATATTAATGAAAAATATCTAAGAATTATGGCAAACTTATATTGGAACCAGAACGCTACAGTTAAAATAGATAGAGGTCATACAGAGAAAATCCAAATTCAGCGTGGAATAAGGCAAGAATGCATCTTGTCCCTATTAATTTTTAACAACTACTCAGAAAAAATGTTCACCAATGCCAGTGACAAATTGTGGAATTCAAATGAATGTACAACTAATAAACAATCTTGGATATGCTGATGACACTACTCAATACCAGCAGCGAAAGCTGGAATATTTTGCACATGTAATGAGACATCGAGGAAACTATAATCTTCTGCATCTTATTATGCAAGGAAAATAATTGACAGGAGGAGTCGAAAAAGAAGAAGAACATCTTGGCTAAATAATCTGAGACAGTGGTTTGGTCGGACTTCAGAATCACTTTTCAGATCTGCTGTAAACTAAATTATCGTAGCCAACATGACCGGATATAATATGGTAGGAAGAACCCTAATAAGGGGGAGAAAACCAAGGTTGAAATTTATATTTTATATAGTAGTTGTTTCTTGCGAATGTTGGTCTCGGTTCGATGCAGCTCCACTGACGAGACCATTTGCAAGAATTTCTATATGTTTCTTCCTTTTTCTCTGCTTGAAAGGAGAATAACATATAAGCTGCTATTCGATGTTGTTGAATCAGCAAGTTATACAATGCAGTGTCGAATAAATAATCATGATTAATAAAGTTAACACTAGAAGCACACTAATTATTTTTAATTTGCATACAATATATAAATACATATCCACGGAACAAAATTAGAATGCTATTATCTTTAAACATTGATGTATAATTTTCTTTAATATTGAAAATTAATTTAAAAAACGTTTCTGAATTAAATAGATCCTCAAAAATGACACAAACTACATCGCCAACATCATACCAGAATTGCAACAATGATCATTCGAAGGTATTCCTTGATCCATTAGCGACCCGAAAGATCTAGTTCTGACACTATTAACCAATATTAAGGCTAACAAATTTGAAAGGTTTGGATTTTAGGCTTTAAAATTAATCTATTAAACACAATCTACTAAATTTCTTACTTAGCAACATTATAGTTTCTTGGAGCTTGTCAAAAGTTGACTGTACAAAGTCAATAAATGTATCATTTGCCTAGTTAATTAGCAAATCCTTCGACAAATAAAAACTAAATCCAGGATTAAGCTGTGCGGGAACCCAAGATCAACATTGTGCTCATCAGAGACGGAATTGTTAAGATGTAGATATTTTATGATATACAAGAAAAAAATCAAATCAATGCAGTACAGTCCTTTTTATACGAGGTAAGTAAATTAAGTAATAAGACTGGCAGCGTAGCGTTTGATCTGGTAACACTTGAAATGCAGGAATTGGAGGGGCAGCAGGTGAACATGTGATATGTTTCCAGTTTGAATTTGAACTCGCTTCAGTCATTTTGTTATTCGTAGTAATTTTTTCGTGGAACAATTTTTTCTAATATGTTCTAAAAATACCATACGATAAAAAATTATATTAATTATAAGCAACGAACTTGCTTCAAGCACCCAAGACTCGTCACCAGTAATGACACGTTCCAAAAAATGAGAAACATTTTCACTCGAGGCCGAGGCACGTTTCCTCCTAATGTCTTTTTGGTCCTACGAAAAGTTTTTTGGTATCATTTTTGCTCAGGTTTTTCTCATCCTCAATTTATTGGTCAAAATCTGATGAACGGTGATGTGAGTCAACTTCAGCTTGTCCCCGATCGTTTTGATTGCCATTCGATGATCTGAATGCACACGATTCAGGACTCTGTTGCAATTTTCATCAGTATTCGAACTCTTCCTTTTGAAAATGTCTTAAACCACCGAAAACATCTGTGCCCTTGACATAAAATTATCTCCGGAGGCCTGCTGTAGTTTTGCGAAAATTTTGGTTGCAATATGCCCAAATTTAAAGTAACAACTAATAATATATCATTGTTCAAACTTAATGTCCCTTATTTTTAGAACGAACTAGAAAAAAATGGCTTCGGATAGACAGATATGACTCACATATTCACCTGTGGCTCTCCAACTTTCGCACGCCAAATATTGCCAAATAGAACGTTACGTTGCCAGTCTTATTACTTAATTTGTACATATATTAAAGAACTTATTTCTTGCCAAGTTGACACTGTTAGAATGAAAGGTTTTTGAATGCTCAAAGAACACCTCGGCAGTAGGCTTTCTTTCATCCAATTCTCTGAAATTAAAGTAAAATTTCACTACGGCTATTTTCGTCGTCCGTTTTTTTTTTTAAAGTAATGCTGACTGTTACTGAAAATATAGAATTAATCTAAAAATACATTGAACGTATCTTAAATCTTTGAAAAATAACTTATAGGTCTGTAGTTTTTTAAAAACCCTATTACTTTATCATCTTAACCATATGCACAACTCATGACTACATAGAAAGCATTTTTCTGATACAATCGTATCATTATTAATATAAATTGAATTCCAAGAATTACAATAATTTATTTCACTTATTATGTAATAATTAAAGCTTTTATTATACAATGTAACATTTTCAGTCCAATTATAAGCAATACATATTAGTTTTTATTGGTAATCAAACAGCAATTCTTGATAGTTCAAAAATGTAACGATATCAATTAATAAGATACTCCAATTACTAAGATTCTTGTTAAATTGTAAGATACATTTAAGTACCATTAGCAAAATGTCACATTCATTTGAAAAATTAAATTAAGATTTTATAAATAATAGGCAACTAAAAGTTGTTTGTAGAAAATAAGCAATGAACTAGAAATATTAAAAATAATTATTTGTGAGTTAAATAGTACGATTGCTGTAAAATGGCGATAGCTGGTTCTTTAACGGACTTTTTTTTATGAATCCACACACACGGGATCCTTGAGGCATTTATACAGGTGTGGAAAATCCAAAGCAGAATCTCTAAAAAAAAGGGAATATTGAGCCATGTTGAAGAGGTGAAATAAAGCATACGTTGTATCGAAGCTTGCTTTCTGGTTTCCAGCAAAGATGGTTGACGGGGTCGTCAAAACACAGTGGATTGAAAGTACGGATTTAATATTAAAAATAAAAATCGGATCCAACATAGCAGACTGAATCTTTAAAATCATGAAAATAAATTCGAAAAACCTCTAATTGTGGTTTAATAGCTGTTAAATATGCAATTTAAAAACAAAATAAAAAGAATAATTGTATTTCCATGAATAAAATATTGCGCTTGAGTCCAAGGTGTATTTTAAAAATAATACTGTAATAATAAATACGTTAAAAAGGCAAAAGTACTTTTTCCTCTATGCTTAGGACTTCTTAACAAATACCAATGCAAATAATTTGTAAGTAATATAATATGTATAGATTTACACAAATGAATAAATAATACGACTGTTATAAAAATAATAAAAAGAACTTTTTAATCATTGCCTTCTTTATTAATAGCTCTCTTCTCATTCTACAATACGTACGAATTGTCCGAATCCTTACGATGTCAAAAAACAGTGTAAGGATCCATCGACGCTAAAAGTTTTGAAATACATCCTCCATATTTTTCTCGAGAAGATTTTCGGGCAAAGTCTAGGCGATAGTTTCTTATTAACTTATCCGTTGATTTTTGTGAATCTTTCGATAGTTTATCTATCGGTAATATTGCAAATGCTATGATGTCTGGTTAATGGAGTAAGTAATTTATAGATTCCTATTGGCATGTTGTACCAAGAATATACTTTGAAGAATAATCTTGCTGTTTGAAGTATGTATTCCCAAATCTGCAGTTTAATGTCCGCTTCCAATAGTTTGCAAAATGACGGGAAACCGGAGGATCAGTTTTCGCCTTACTCTTGTTATAATGGCTGTAGCTTGAAATACTCTCTATTTACTAGGAAACAATATCAGTGTTGTTGAACTGAGATGTTGTTTGGCAGAAGTAATAACGTTGGGCCAATTTCGCTCCAGCCAAAGCACTCACTTATCCGTAACTTGGAATCATCTTATTATGCTAGGGCGTGGCGTATACTGCCGCCCGCTCTCATTGCTCCAGCATTGTATTACCCCTCACCCTAGGGCCAAACTGGTAATTTACACGTATGTCGATGCTAAAGACTGTCTCATTCTGATTTGATGAATAATATTGTATTTTCTTTATATTACTTGAGAAACGTCCAGGTTTCGGTTTGGATTTTGCTCCAGCATTGTATTACCCCTCACCCTAGGGCCAAACTGGTAATTTACACGTATGTCGATGCTAAAGACTGTCTCATTCTGATTTGATGAATAATATTGTATTTTCTTTATATTACTTGAGAAACGTCCAGGTTTCGGTTTGGATTTTCCAGACCTGTATATGCAATATCAAGTTTTGTCGTATAGGTACTTAATTCAGAGTATTGCTCATAAGTGGGTAAATTTTAAAAATACAACTTATAAGATCAGCCCTGGCCAATATTTTCAAGACTTTTTGGAACTGAAATTAGAATTCTCGTATAGCAATGTTCTGATAATAATACTGTATACTTTTAAGAGTGGCCTATGAAAACCACCGACTTGGAATCGTTATGTCGAAAAGATCCTCTAAAATGCAATAGCGGCAAACTGAACATATTAAAGAATCTTTGAAAAAACCTGAAATTTACTACTGAAAAGGATCTTATGGTCATATAAGCGTTCAACCATCATCAAACGCATGATAACATATACCTCTTTGGTATGGTGGACAAAAACATAGCAAGTAGCAAGTCAAAGAAATCTGCAGAAAATACAGGGATGAGACTGCGTGGTAATTAAGTGACTACACCGTCATGCTCCATAGAGGCAATGCTGTACTCTCCATTGCACGGAGCCGTGGGAAGGGCAGCAGTGCTCTAAAGCTATATCACCTCAAACTTGAAAACTTTGTTGGACATATGAAAATTGTGGATACAACTTCAAGAGAATCCTTATTGAAACTGTCGTGTTAACGGATGATGAGTACGAGTGTTTTTTTTTTATTTATTTAATTATAAATTTACTTTACCGAATTTTTTGTTAATTTTTTCCAAGGGTCTCTTTCAACTACCTTTCGCAATTTTAACTCTTTTTCAATTCTAACGAGACGTCACTGCATCTCGCCATTATTCGGTATTTTTGTACCCATCTCCGAGAAAATGGACCTATTTGCCGGGTGTATTGGATTAATTTTATCCTTCAAGAAACGTGGAAGTTCGTCTCCGTCGGGATTAATTTATTTTAAGATTTTTTTTTTGGTATTATCAATTATTTGTGTAAAACAGAAGTTTCGACACAAATCAGGGGTTGTTGGTGAAGTCTCGCCAAACCTCCCGACTAGAATGAAAACTCTAGCCGCCTCACCTTTCTTCTCGCTCACCGGAATAGAAGGGGAATGAGTGGAGCTCAAAGTTCACGAAGATTAAATAAATTTTCAAAGGAACACTTCTAAGGAATGAGCCAATTAGAAAGAGGTTATCAAGTAACACTCGTTCTTGACTCTTAGTTAACTTTTTATTCACTGTTTTTTTTAATCAGTACTGTTTTCCGCAAGTCAAATTCGAGATTATTCTCTGGGTTTCCCTGTTTCGGCAGAAGAATTGTAGTTTTAGCATTGTATGCCGTATTATTTAGATTATTTTGTTTAGGGAGTTTTTTGGGGCAATATTAAATCTGAAATTTAGTATTTTGTCGTAAAATAAGCATGTATTTACAACAGAACCTACTATGACTTTGACATAAACTGTTCAATAGTAAATGACTACAACAAGCAACTAGAAAAGGAGTCAATGGTATTATTTACTGATGGATCTAAGATAAAGGTGGACGTTCGAATAGAAACACCAGGTCCAGAATTGCTACATCTCTCACCATTTTCCAATCAGAAGTGCAGATAATTCAAATGTTTGCCTACAAGGATCTGAATAGGAATCGTAAGAAAGTAAAAATATACATATTATTAGAAAGCCAAGTAGCTCTTAAAGCTCTCAGATCAAACACACATGAGTCTATTTACTTGGGATAGCAATGAAGCCCTAAAGATACTGGTAATGAACAACAGACTAATCTTGATGTGGGTACCATGGCAAAAAGGAATTAAAGGAAGTGCGAAAGCGGTCAGCTTCGTAAAAAAAGGAAAAGAAACTTCTTTTCTCAGCCCAAAACCTCTCAATGAATTACCAGAAGTACTCAAAAACGGAACTCCAGAGCTGGGAATAAAATTAGGTATCATTACAATGAAACAATAGGTTTGAGAAGCGAATAAATTTATAAACGTATCACCAAAGAACCCATTAATAATTCTCGATTTCTCAAAAAGGAATATTCGAGCAATACCGAATATCTTCACAGGACACTATACTCTGAAATGTCATCTCAAAGCTATATTTTCCGTTTCTCTGATCAGGTAGCCAAAGAAACTGAACACCTGCCATGCAAATACATGGCACTATTCTGTAAGAGACTTAAAATTCTAGAAGGTGTCACCTTGGCGTCCGAAGAAGTAAAGTACACACTGACTGGTTTATATTATGGTAATATACAAAAAAGCTATAGATTGAAATGCTGTAAAGATGTAACAGCGTTTAATTATAGATTCCTACAAATGGAATATTTTGGTAGAGTGTAGTCGTTTCGCCTAAGATTTACTGCTATCTCATAATAGTTAATAACTATTATATAAACCTACAAACAAATCTCACTGTGAATAAGACACTCAGTGTGATCGATCCTTAGCTCTTGTAGTTTTAGTGCTGAATAACTACAGGTTAATAGAGCTTATTAATACCACAAATACAACCTCAAGACTGAAAAAGCTACTATTTAGCTGGTCATATTTGGCTTCTTGTTTTGAAGCTGTTATACGCAAGATTTATCACGTGAAGGTTTTAAATGAAACGAAATAAGTTTCTCAAAACACTTAACACTATTTAACAAAAATAAATGAAAACGAAGTGGCATAAACTTAGTTTTAAAAATAATACGTTTAATTCGTTTTCTAAAATATTAATCCAGAAAAGAATATAATCATAAAAAACAGCTACTGAAATTCTTCAGGTAAAATTGTACTAAAGTCGCTTTTTTCCCGGGTAAAATAGAATTTTCCCTTAACTTACCCGAAGACAAATGAAAAATAAAAAATTAAGACCTTCTTAACAAACCGGTTATAGGCGTGACGTAACTTTCTCTAACAGATTTTAAAACGTACCGCCTCTAGCGAACTTTAAATCGTAAATAGGGACTATCGCTTTTTAAAAAGCTCTTCCAGAAAATACCATACTAGCCTCTTACAACTACGTAGGACCACGCCGTATTTTACGTGATAAACTCGAAATAATTATAATCAAATTCTTTTATTGAAGCATAGATGAAAAACTTTAAATCGTAAATAAGGACTATCGCTTTTTAAAAAGCTCTTCCAGAAAATGCCATACTAGCCTCTTATAACCACGTAGGACCACGCCGTATCTTATGTTAAAAACTCGAAATAATTATAGTGAAATTCTTTTATTGAAGCATAGATGAAAAACTGAACCCCTGATTTTTTTCATTATTATGAGACCCAAATTTATCGAATAGTAAAGTTTTGTTATATTTTCGATTCCTTCATTGATGTCTCAGTTTTGACCTCCTGTTTTGTCTAGAAAACTCCCAGATATGGTATTGATTTTAAGAGTTTCATTTTTATTGTTTTCTTTTTAATGTTTCGTTTCGCGATTCCATGTTTTCTTTTAAATCTGATGACCACCTAGTCTCTCTCTTATGTCATCGTCAAGAGCCCTTTCCAGCAAGGGCTCATTTTGAAGCTATCTATATCCCCAATATATTCTCTTTTTTTTGATTGGCTGCTCCTCTTAAATAAGTGGGACTTAATCCCCCTGCATGTTTTAGCCTATCTTTTTGTTTTGAAAATTTAAGTTCTATTATTTTTTATGATAACATAGTTGGTAGTATTTCTATAAAGGGTCTCAAATTGCTCTAATTGGATCATTATCAATTCTTCAACATTTTTACAGTTAACAAAACAACTATTGAAATTGAAGTTTTACTTATAATAAATAAGTGTTGGTGACTTTTCTCAACCCTAAATAATTTTTCATATTTTAAAATATTGTGTCGGGATGTTTATATCCGAATTGCATTATTAATTTCATAATTACTCATTTCCTTACCGACTAATACGTATTACCTGTTCTAAGCTGTTCGACCTTTAGTTTAATCCGGTTTATGTAAGACAAGTAAATAGCTCTGGGTACTCTTAACTAGTCGATAAAAATGAAATTTTCCCGGTAGTTCAAATTAGCGTATTTCAAATAGTAAAACAAATAAGTAAACAACCGGTGTAAAATTTTTTAAGTAGTAAAAAGGACCTAGACAAGTTCTTGGTTAATATTGACTTTGTAAAGATTTTATTTGTCTAGCATTTATAACGTTTTATTGGCACGTGAGCTCACTTTTGTACAAATAGATAGTTTTTTGTGCATGTATAATTAAATGAAGCAGTCAAGTGGGAGTTCAATTCTTCAGAATTTGTTGCTGTTTAGGAAGGTGCAGAAGTTGGAATATATTTTTTTTTCTATGATAATTGTTTTCAATACATTTTGAATTTTCTTCTTAGACTTCCATAGCTTTTATTTCACAAGAATGGGACAAAGGTTTTATGAATGTTTCGTCAGTCATATGTACATCAAAGCATAAAATTTAAGATTTGGTTAGTGTGTGTTTTCAATATGATATGTAAGAATCTTTATGAGCTAAACATTATTGAATAACGTTTTTTTCTTCAATATATTTAAAATCACAATAATACTAACTTTTATTAACAACTGCCAGACACTTTTCTTTGGGTGTTATTTCTTCAACCACCAGAACCATCTAAACTGCAAAGAAATTGGTGGCATTTACGTCAGAGATTAAGAGCTGGAATTTATACACATTATATTAATGATTGTTTTAAATTAGTACATAAACAGCCACACCTATTGAAATAATTTGAATCCCCACCTACTCCCTCTCTCCGACATTTAAGAAGGGAGCTGGTGAGCTTTGGTTGAGTCTATATGTTTAGCTGACAGACTAGGCACGATCTACAGGATAAAATGCCATTTTTTTACAGTAACTGTATAAATCTAATTTTTCAGATTTTATTGAATTTATGTACTATTTATCAAATTTTTTTCATTTTATTTCTGTATTTGGATCATTACAAACTATTATGATACTAAATTCTAACTCCACAGATCATGTCTCTAAATAAGATGAATTTTGAAACTGAATTTAATTTTTTGGTTATTTTTAAAGGTTTAATGATGTAATCTAAAGGAAAATAACCAAATTTGTCTAGTTCTCGAATAAAATGTCCTTTAGCTTTAGAGAATTTATTTCTAAGTAACCATTATTGACGGTTATAAATTCCTTGTAACGTACAAAGGTTCAATCTAGCTGGAAGTACACAAAAATATTCAAACATAAATTTAAATATTTTAGAGCCAAAATAGTTATACAGAATTTTCATTTATTTGATACCGGCATGCCTCTATTTTAAGTAAAAAAAGTAGTAATCTAGGAATATGGAGTTTGTGTAAGTAAATTTGTAATAATTCTCAATACTATGGCCAACAACAATTAGTAAAATAAAGCCCACTAAACAATGTTTAAAGATTCAAAATTCAATGAACAGTTAATTAATATCCAGTCCAATTTAACATTTCTCCATATCACAAGTATCAGTTATTCCTTATTTTGACTACTACTATTCTATTAAATAAGCATTATTGCAATTGTGCCAAGAATAAAACAAAATTAAATATTATATAACCTAAATTTTACTAAAAAAGGAATAAATAACTTTCACATATCCTGGAATAAATCGGATTTTTAGGAGTCGTGGTTGCGGATTTCCATATGGAAAATTTTAGTTCTTGCAAATTTACTTGGTGAACCAGGTATCCATAACGAGACTTAACATTGCCGTTTAGCATCAACTAAAAATAATATACGCTGTAATGACTAAGAAATCATGTGACAAAGATCCACTTTTATTTCCATAAATTTACATCATAATTCTTATTACAAAACTTGTTGATCTAGTTCTATTCTAAAGGAATATCTAAACTTCTAAACTTGAGACCTTGTTTACTTATCGATGAAGTTAAATATCAAATTGATTTATTAACTTGCATGCCGATCTGGAAAATGACTAAAAATCCAAAAATCCTGCAGTGAATGTACACTGCAATAGTGATCTAGTTCTATTCTAAAGGAATATCTAAACTTCTAAACTTGAGACCTTGTTTACTTATTGATGAAGTTAAATATCAAATTAATTTATTAACTTGCATACTGATCTGGAAAATGACTAAAAATCCAAAAATCCTGCAGTGAATGTACACTGCAATAGTGATCTAGTTCTATTCTAATGGAATATCTAAACTTCTAAACTTGAGACCTTGTTTACTTATTGATGAAGTTAAATATCAAATTGATTTATTAACTTGCATACCGATCTGGAACATGACTAAAAATCCAAAAATCCTGCAGTGAATGTACAATGCAATAGTGAGACCAATCATCACATGAAGCGCAGTGATCTGGAGAAAAAAAAAACAGTCTGTGAGCTGACCTCTTGAAAGTTTAAAGATTGGCCTATGCATGTATAACCGGGGCAATAAAAACCTGCCCAATGACCGCCATGGAAGTAATCCTAAACCTTTCACCTCGACATATATTTCTAGAGAACATGGCGAAGAGGACGATTTAGAGGATGATGAGAGATGAGGTCATAAAATGAAAAAGAAATTCAACTTTGTGAAAAATTTCAGCACAAAGTTGAGTCGCAAGAGCGAATGGGATGAAACACCATTGAAAAAGTCAGCAATAAATGTACTATATGATATACAGATTGCTCCAAAACAACAGAGGAAACTGGAGTAGGAGTGTATTGACCCGGCACCAGACACTACGACAGCTTGGGTAAGTCACCCAGCATTTTCCAGGCCGAAGTACATGCCATTAGAATGTGTATTCAATTTAGCAAGGAGAAAAACTATTATAGCCAAGAGATTATCATCATGACGAATAGTCAAGCAACCATCGGTGCGCTGAGCTCTCAAGTGATAAGTTCCAGGTCTGAGAAGGCCTAGAGGAACTGAATAATTTGACTAAGAATAATAAAGTCGCTCTCATGTGGGTACGGGGACATACCGGGATAGAAGGGAATGAAATAGTCTACAAGCTCGCGAGGAAAGGGCTGAGATACCTTCTCTAGAGTCAGAGCCTTTCTGTGGAATCAGTGGCAGCTTAATGCTGGAAGAACTAAAGATAGAAGAATAAAGCAGGAGATCCAAATATTGGACGGAGCTGCAAGGATTGAGACAAGCGAAGATACTTCTGGGGAACTACGACCAGAAGAGATTCAAAGAATGCATAAGCTTGAGTAAAAACCAGCTCAGAATTCTGATAGGGGTCCTGACGGGGCATTGTCACATGAAGAAATACCTCAAGAAACTCGAGCTGGTAGAAAAAGAAGAGTGCCGATTATCTGAGGAGAAGGACAAAACCTCTATTCACATCCTTGCAGAGTGCAGCGCTCTAGAAATCCCTAGGATGGGGTTTTTGGGAGCACGCTAAATCGAAGAAAGGGAGCTACCCACCTTGAAGCCGTCCAACATCATGAGATTCCTGAGGGAAATAGGACTGAAGGACCTGCTCTAGCCGATAAGGTAACTTTTACGACTGGGCAGCAGTAGGAGGACAGAATAGATCTACCAGGTCGAGGTGTATAGACCTCCAACTCTACGCACATACATACATCATCTGCGAAATTAAAAAAATATTTTTTTACAAGATATCCAGAGGAACGACCGCATGGAAATTGATGAAGATGACTGTTACAGTGGTTATAAAAACGAATTTTATTACGAATATTATAAATAACTAAAAATATAATAAAAATTAAAATTATAGTAATCAGTTAAATAAGAAAGTCTTGGATTTTTCTATTAAACACAACAAATGTCCAAGTCATTTAATTTTTTTTTCCTAAAATAACTTGTTTTTCTGAAATGTACCAATCTGAAAATCTTTATTATAATTATGTGGTTCACTCTACAATACAAATATTCCTTAAGAAATATCATGTAACTGGATATCGCATTTTTTTGTTAATATCCTGAACGATTTATATTTTGGACATATGTTGTTTTTAAAATAAACGCCTTAATTGTAAAAACACTTCCTCGTTCAATAATGTACCCTGTACTTGTCTCTAACTGCAGAAAAATAGCAAAATTACCCTGTTATAAATAGAGCTTTAGTTTTCGATGCCCATGAATTAAATATGGAACTACCATAAAGTAACCATAAAATTTGTCACTGGTCACAGTACTTGCAGGCGACTGACAATTTTCGAGATCATTAACTTAATAAGGCAGTTCTTGATATCTGAAAAAGTTGTTTCCTGAAATCTTTCAAATTTTAATAGCGACCAAATAAGTTAACAGACCATAATCATTAAAATCATAATTTTAAATTTAATAGTTCTTTAAAGACTTGAATATAATTATCACCTTTTTCCTGCTGGTAATTTGGAATAATAGTAAAGGATCACAGTATTATAGGCAATTCTTATTTTAAATATTTTATAATACTGGCATACCATATGAATAGCAGACAGTAAAAATGATTAATGGGCCATTCTACTTTTCGATGCCAAAAAGTTGGTCCCTTTTAAACTACATTCTCTCATAAGCACAAATATTTAATTTATGGGAAAACTACCTTATGTTGCTATTTTATACTAGTTGAAGTGTCCTTACGAAACTTTGTTTTTAATGTAATCGTAATAATTATTCTCATATTTAGGGTAACTCAGTTGTATTCTTCGGTAACTCAGTTGTTTTTCATACAAAATATGTATGTGATGTCCTATTTTGCAATATCATTTAAGAAAAAAAACTCCCAAGACCACATAATATTTAATGGCTTTAGGTTACGCAAAAAGGAGGAACTCGAGATTAAGAAAGGCGTAAGACAGGGATGTATACTTTCACCAATCTTATTCAACCTATACTCAGAAGACATCGTAAATAGAGCACTTTCAGAGCAAAATATAGGTATTAAAATAAATGGCATCCCAATAAACAAGTTGAGATATGCCGATGACACGATTGTAATTGCCGAAACTTCGGAGGATCTTCAGATACTAATTAATAGAATAGTAGAATGCAGTGAAGAATATGGATTATCACTTAACATCAGTAAAACAAAAATAATGGTGGTATCTAAATCATCACAAAACTTTCCTGACATAACCGTGCATGATCAAAGAATTGAACGTGTGAGAAAATATAATTTTCTGGGAACTGTTATCAACAAAAATAACGAGAGCTCTGAAGAAATCAGAATCAGAGTGGAAATGCTAGAGCTACGTTTATTAAAATGAAGAAGGTGTTCTGCGGATGAGATTTAAGCTTTAAACATAAGATTCGCCTTGTGAGATGTTACGTGCTGTCAGTTCTTTACTACGGAATGGAAGCGTGGACATTGAAGAAGATTGATAACAAGAGGATGGAGGCATTTGAGATGTGCATGTATCGTAGAATATTAAGAATATCGTAGACAGAGAGAGTAACAAATGTGGAGGTTTTGCGAAGAATGCGGAAATAGAAAGAATTAGTACTTACTATTAAAGAACGCAAACTGCAATACTTGGGACATGTTATGAGGGGAGATAAATACTAGTTACTGCAATTAATTATCCAGGGAAAAATAATAAGCAAAAGATTCATAGGAAGAAGAAGGCATTCATGGTTAAAGAACTTAAGAGAATGATACAATTGCAACAACTGCCAACTGTTTAGATCTGCAGTGTCAAAGATACGCATAGCCTTGATGATAGCCAAACTTCGGAACGAGGACGGCACCTAAAGAAGAAGAAGAAAAAGACTTGAAGTTTATAGTTATGCAATGCACAATTATTTCGGTACAATAGGTACTTGATAAGAATTTCTGAAAGTCTTGTCGCCGGCGTTGAGCAAAATGTTTACTATTTACTGTTACCATGGGAAAACATACTTTAAACCAAATGCCTTAACAATCTGTTTTCATTGGGGATTTGTTAGATTGTGATTCAAAAGTGTCACGTGGCACGCGCTTGGGGGGAAGCGCAGTGACCGAGCCAGTTAGCTGACAAGCGTGGTAAGGTGTGCTTGTGTTTATTCGGAATCCGCTAAGTTACTGTCGGAAAACGTTGAGTATTACAATTTATTTAGATTTTGATATATTCAGCTATTTATTAATAGGTCCGTATCTTGAAAGTCATACTATTCTGCAGTAATAATTTATAGTCTGTCATAAATTATTAAAATAGTCTAAGATTTACCCCCTGCGTTACCACTACACTGCGTTACTGCAAAAAGGTAACGCAGTTGTTGAATTGGTAACGCATGCGTAATTTGTAAACGTTTAGTAAAATTAACTGCAGTTCTATAACGGTACGTAGTTTTTATAACTACCACTAGAAAGAAAGCTTAATATCTAATATCATTTACCAATAAACAAATGAATGACTGATAATTTTTTGTGATTTTTGAAGAATAGTTAAAACGCATAACTTCAGACACCTTTTTTTTTGTTAATTGTAAAATGTTGTATGCTTAAAGGTACTCGTCTCCCAAGATGGCGTTAACACCAGCTGAAAAACAACGACGTTATCGACAAAACTTTAAGCTTGATCCTGCAGAAGCTAAAAGAAAACACCGAGAAAGATATCGCGCCAACAAGAAGTTAGTTAAGGACATGACAGAAAGAGAACATAAATTCGCTAAATACAAGTGGAAAACCGCCAATAAGAAGCGTAAAGAACGTCAACTCGAAAGTCTTGAAACTTCATCTTCAACGCCACGATCAGAGATTTCTGTTTCTCTCGCATCCAGAGGCCGAAGACAAGTAAGGCGCGATAGGTCTACGTTAAACAGAAGTTTACTTCTAAACAGAAGTCTGTTTCTAAATAAGATGAAAACGATAAATATAATATATTAACAAATGCTATCAAAGACCATTACAAGAAAATACAGAATATAAAGGATAAGGATTGTAGAACAGATATTTCAAGGACGGAGTATTCTTAATTCTCGAATGAACACTGCTATTGTTCGGGAGTTGTTGGGTATTGATCAAATGAAGATAAGACAGACTATTTCAAAGTTAACTATTAAATCCTTTTTTAATAGTGACGATGTGTCCAGAGGTATAGCTGGGAAATGGGAGACCGTGACTTATACAAATATTAAAAAGCAGAAGAGGTACTTCCTTGACTCTATGAGAAACCTATATCGTACATTTAAAAAAGAGATGCCCAAAATACAATGCTCATACTCCTATTTTGCGACACATAGACCATTTTATGTAAAGACTCCTACTGTTGAGGACAGAGATACTTGTTTCTGCAAAACATATGCTAACGCGCGGTATCTAATGAATGCCCTTTACAGACATAAGATTATTTCAACGTCTAACATGAATAACTTTATTGAAAGCACAGTGTGCTCTACAGACCGCCGCGCGTGCATGGCCGCTAAATGCAACAACTGTAATAATAAACATGTACCCTATCAAATTCCGAATGAGCTTATGACTATCAAATGGCCTTAATGGACAAAAAATCTGAAATTATTGACAAGTCGGGTAAAAGAGTCAAAATAACTAAAACAGTTAAAGAAATGGTCGATGGAACTTTTACAGAAACGTTGGAGACATTCAATAAAACAATAGTGACATTGAAGATATTTATAACATAAAAACGCAATTCAGAAGCTACCGAGCAGCGATAAATAATTTGAGCGAGAATTATAGAAACCCTGTAAAACTTATTACAATTATGTTTATTCTTCATCTTCCAGTAATGATGAAACAATTTCAAATTTGAAAAAAACTTCACTTTCTTACGTAGAAGACCTACCCTCATCATCGAACGTTCAAAAACAGCAACTAATCGATAAAGAAAACATTCATCCATCAAAAATATCTAACGGTGTCTATGCTATTGTTAAATTTACCTCGGAAAATAATCAAAAATACATATACCTGGGAATTGCTCAAAGTGAAGTAGATGACGAAGGAGATGTAAAGATTATGCTTTATAGAAGCGTTGACTCGACGGGAAAGAAATTTAAAAGTGTAGAGACTGATGTTTCGTTCGAGTCATACGAAAATATTTTGGAAATAGTTCCTAATTCTGGCATAGTTACCAAATACAAACGGGTGTTCTATTGTTTTAATCAACCTTTAAATATTTTTGAGAAATAAATCTGACTATTATGTGCCATTACTTGTTATTAAGAAATATATTTATGTCGATGAATAATGTCGATACACAATTACATTGAGCTAGGTTCTCTTACGGGTTACCGACTTTAATATTTAATATAGTTAAATGCTGATTATTTATACTTGTTTCAGTTGTTGACATAAATGTTTATTATTATACTTAATAATTTAGAGATTTATTCCAGTAGTTAGATAAAATCACTTCAAAGAAGGACATAACATATGATACAAAGACTACTGTGTTACTAATGTTACAACTACGTTACTCTGTTGTCCCCTTAATCTTAACCTGATTAAGGTGTTTTATACAATAACTGGGCTATTTTTACTAAAAAAATATTATATTTGGTAGGTACCTGTAATAATAACAGAAATCTACGTATTTCTATAAATACCAAGTTTTAATAATTGTTTTTTTTTCACTCTATTTAAAATTGTTATTGTTCTTAAGCTTAGTTTCAGTAACGCAGGGACTGTTCTTATTTACAAAAAGTACAATTGTTCTGATATCCTTTGGTGATTTGACTTAAGAAGGTAATAATTAACATTAAGTTAGAGAATAATTTCGAGAATTGATCTCATTTTGATTTTTCTTTAAATAAAAAAATATATTCAGAATTCAGTAACGCAGTAGTTTTATTTCTCCACCTTTTCCTCTTATAATCTTAAATAAACCAGAAATGCACGGTAAAACTTCGCTGCTGGCATTAGCATACATTATGATATTATATTCCCTAAACTTTGTTTTCCTAGTATTGATGTTCACCCCCAGTGCATCTATGAGTCTGAACATCAATACTAGGAAAACAAAATTTATAATCATCTCCAGAAACTTGGATGCATTTACAAACTCCGGAATAATATTTGATGCAGCGCCCTTTGAAAGAGTGCACAAGTTCAATTACCTGGAAACATGGCTTTGTGAGGATTGGACATCGGACAGAGAAATAAAAAGCCGTGTTGAGCAAGCCCGACAGGCTTTCCTGAAGCTTGAAAATGTGCTTACCTGCTCAGAATTCGATATTGACTTGAGGGTGAGGTTTATGAAATGCTACGTATGGTCAGTGCTTCTTTATGGCGTGGAGGGTTGAACCCTAAAAACGAGTAATATCAATAAACTGGAAACCTTCGAGATGTGGCTGTATCGCAGAATTCTTAAAATCTCATGGACGGAGAATAAGACAAATGAGGAAGTTCTGGGGCATGTAGGAACAGAGCGTGAACTATTCGAAAATTGAGGGCAGAACGGGAATGGGGAGGAAGAAAATGTCTTTGCTTCGGAACATAAGACAATGGACAGGGTTACGTGATGTACAAACACTGATCCACACCGCCCGACATAGAGAAGCAATGGATCATGTGATCGAAAACATCCATTAAGGGATATGTATCCGAAGAAGAAGATTCCCTAAATCTTCAACTACTTACATCACCAAAGTTTTTAATTTTATATTTTTTATTAGAATATACTCTAGGTTTTAGGCATCCAAAAGTAGAATGACCCTAATATATTCTTTTCTTGATAGTAATTAGCCGCAAATCGTGAAAATAGTGTTCTTGTTTTGATAGTTAGTAATATTCATCCAGCAATAATTACAAAACGAACAGATAAGTTAATGGAACTAACGCTTTAAAAACATTAATTTTCTTTAAACTGTAATTAATTACATATTTTAAAGGTAGTCTAAAAACACGTTACATACAGTTAGCCAGAAAAAGTATCTTAATTTGCTAAATGAATGCAAGAAAGTGATAAAAATACTGCTGCCGGAGATTACTTCGCTGGAAAAACAAAGCTTACAAATTTTCGAATAATATTTACGCCATTAAACTTTATTTATTTGGTTCTACCGACTGGAAGTCATTTACGTTTTATATGTGTATAATGTTTAAGTGACAACATTATTTTATTAGAAAAACATCTGCCGCCGATTTTTTATTTACTGAAGACTTTACAACTTTGTGTTATGTAACTTCAAGAAGAATTAAATTGCTTTGTTTTGTGAGTAAATATTACGACAAAAACTCTTACTTTTTTGAAGACCGATGCGATGATCTCTGTGTGTGATTCAAATTATTAATAGCATTGTATTTTTATAATTTAATTAATTATTTGAACTCAAAAACTTTAACAAAGTTTCTCGACATTGATATGTCAAATGTTATTAAATAGATGCCCAAAACTTTGGCGAAGCCTTTAATATATTCAGAAGGAAGAAGGTGTAATAAGTAACATCATTTAAATTATTTTTAGCCTTATACGAATGGGATAAAGTCCTTCTGTTTTGAAAATTTCGAAATTTCTGTTATTAGAGTCATACAATATTACAACCAGGGGCGAATTTAGCCTCTCCCTTTGGGGGGGGGGGGAGGATGGGGCGGTAATATCGGAAAAGTACAGTATGGCAAGTGAAGGCAAGTTGTCGACGGGGGTGGCGAGACACCAGCAATATTCCCATTTCTAGTGTAAAGGGCAGGGTCGGGTCTATTTTTCTAAATTTGAAGCTCTTGGAGAAGGGGGGGGGGCGATCATAAGAAAAAACAAGTTTTCAACATGGGGGGAGGATGCTAGCAGCATACACATTCCTGATATAAAGGGCAGAATCGGTTCTATTTTCCTGAACTCAAAACCCTTGGGAAGGGGACGAGCGATCGCAAGCATATACATTCCTATACTCTATTTAAGAACTAGAGAGAGTAATAAAACTGTTACCGAAACCACCAACGTGCCTGCTCCAGTGCCGCAGGTAACTGAGGACTGCAGTAAATCTAATTATATTTAATTTTATTTAAATATTGAAAGCCATGTAATAAAATTTCTGATAGTTAAATTTAATTTCTGTCAGTGAGCAAAGTACACCTTAGAGTGTGTCTTTAGTGATTTATCTTGTTTGTGCTTGTATTTATATATTATTTGAGATTAGTAAGATACCCAAAAGATATGGCTTCCACATCTATATTTATTCGAAAATCGTTAACCCAGGGCATTTTTTCCTAAACGAAAAACTTATTACGTGAATGTTTATGATGCTTTAAGATATCAATATCTAAATAATTATGTTAAAAGCTCTATTTAGAGGTGTTCCAATATAACAGGAGTTGGAAAATCTACTATGTACCGAATACTGAAGGAGAAAAAAGCGACTGGAATTGTTAGTACTCTCAAGCCACCTTGGATCACAAGCAGACGAAAAACCTCGTTGAAAGAAGAGATGTAAACTGCAATAAAACGAATTTTACATACATTTTATTATAAGAAGAAGATCCCAACCGTCGATAAAATTCTAAAATCAATGAAGATCGAGATTTACCTGAAATTAAAAGAACTGAACTCTGAAAATTGCTCAGAGAACTTAATTTTGCTGGAGAAAACCAGATAGGAAATCTGTTCATATTGATCGTGCGGAAAACGTCCGTTGGAGAAGGAAATATCTCTCTCAAATAAAAGGTAGAGTTGCTAAAAATAACACGCATATTCTAGTTTGCACGCGATTTGTGTGTTCCCGAGCAGTCTCAGTACATCAAAAAAATCTGCTTGTTTGTGCTGGTTAGTTTGAACATCTTCGCTCAGTTCGTTCAGTTGTGATGCGGGCAAAATTACTAGGTTATTTGCACTTGCATTGACATTGAATAATCAGAATCAGTGGAATCACAATGATATTATAGAATTAATAAATTTATATGAACAGAAGTCTGTATTATGGAATCCCAGAGATAATAATTATCATATGAAGACTATCAAAAATGATACTTGGAAAGGAATTGCTGGTTAAGTGAATCGTGATATAGAGGATGTCAAATCAAAAATTGCGTCCTTACTGCCGTCGTTTAGACGCGAAAAACTGAAGGATTACTGCCAGTCTCTCATTAACAGGGATACTTTGCCCATAGTTTATATTTGGTTTCATAACTTTTGGCCCAACTAAATTAATCAAAATCTCAAAATATACTGCGGACATTTGGCAAAAATTTTTGTATTTACCCGTATCATCCAGTGACGACGATTTTTATTCTTTTTCTTTGATTTTAATGCATCGCATAATACAGTAAATGCGGCGCATGCAATTTGTAGTTTTTCGTGACTCATTTTTCGATTGTTTTTAGTTGACAACTAGCGGGCATATGGGAACGTTGACGAACGCTGATAAACTGAAAATGTTGCTGCCATATAAACGTCATCCGCGCTGAGCGGAATGTTTGTTGCAAAACGTTCCCGAATGTTTTGCGCTGTTTGTTGTATTGGTCTGTACGCGGCTTAATAATATTTTCAGTGAACCACAAAATGTAAAATCTATGTTTTAGAAGGAAAATTAATTCATAAAAGCCTCAAGATTGATATGGATTTACATTTTAAAGAAATGAACTTCTCAGGTTGTACAAAAAAATTTCATGCTTTAAAAGCAGTCGTATCTATTTGTACTCTTTCCATTGATATATGATGCACCTCACTATCTCTGGTACTTAAAAATGCATATAAGACCATCAAGAAGTTATCTTTTTATGGCAGATAAAGGGTTAAAAATCATTATCTTAATGCGTCTCGTGCTGATCCCTAGCGGATGGTTATGCTACTGAAAGTTTGTGAATACAAGGAAGAAAATGTTTTTCCGAAGTGATAAATGCTTAGTTCAATATGAGCAAACAATATGAATTTTTGGGTCCTATTGCTTTTCGAGCCATTCCAAATGTCACTCTCTTGCAAAGTTTCTTCCCAACTTAATTATTTTTTATCTTTCAATAATTTGCCTATAAGAAATCCAGCCCTAATTAAAATTCTTTCATAACTTGTATTTTTAAGTCGGCAACTCTACGTCATTGTTTTAGGTTGTTTATATTCAAATAGAATGTTGGTATTCACCTTTTTATAAGATATCATTCTTTTTGTGCTGATTATTTCAATTAAGTTGTTACATTTATCTATTTAGTTACAGTTTTCCGAATTTTTATTTGAAGTATTTTTTAGCCGTTGCATATTTGGTTGCTATTTCTGTGGTAATTTTGGGAGGAAATTTGGGTAAGTAACAAATACCGTGTTGCTAATGCCGGGGGGAAAATTCTTATTTCCTATTTTAGGATCAACAATGAAGTCCTATTTGATTTTGAGTCGGAAATGTCAACAACTTATTAGTTAGCAATGCTGTTTAAGCTCACTATTTTGAGCTGTCATTCTTGTGTCGAATTGCTACTTGTTTAAGGTCCCTTTTGTCTCGCGCCCTATGTTGAAGGAAAAAGAAGCTCATACAGCGCAGGTTTCGGGCTTCGTATAAAATGGCGAGAATTTATCTGTTGATCCTACTTTTTCTTGTGAAATTTTGCATTAGTGAGTCGAGAAATTTCCATCCCGATTTATTGCCGCCATCCTGCGGGTTTTGGATGGGAAATTTCTTTTGCGTGTCTCGATAGCGTTGTGGTGATTTGTGGTTTCATTATTTTTTGGCGAGTTTGGCTGTTATCGAGGTACGATCTGGAAACAGTCTGACCCCAGAAAATCGGAGTCCACCCTATTGGTACGGAAACAATCAGCAATCCACCCTCTGGGTATAAGTGAAACTCAGGTTCACCCTCTGGGTAAAAGTGAATTCCAAGTCCACCACTGGAGCTAGAAGAAGTCCAGATCGACCAACAACTTAGAGATAGAGAGCTGGGTTGAACGCTAGGCACGAGCAACAACATGCGGGGGTTTCCGAGTTTACTCCGCCAAAACTCGGTGGCGCCTATAAAACCAATACCTACCCCTATTCTACGGCATAGGTTCTAGCTCGGCACGTTGCTAACTGGTGCCGCCTCTAACTTTCAACTCTGCTCTGCTCGCTCAAGACTTTTTTTCCCTTTAAATAAATACCAGTGTAGCAACATCCGATAAACTATCTTAAAGACCTTTGGCTCCTATTAGGTGAAATAATACTCAAACTTGAATTGATTTCTTGATACAAAACTTCCATTTTAGTGAATTTCTGCAGCATGGCTAATAAACAAGACCATTTTAAACCACCTTCATCATTAAATAAATAGGCTAAAAAACAGAAATTTAAATTTATTTCAATAAGCAGTTGCAAGTTACTATAGAAAATGCATATTTTCCAAAATAGTTATTTAATTGAATAATAGATCTTGTCCACGAATTGACTTAATAGGAGAAAAAAAGTTTCATTTTATAAAATATTATTGTTATAATGCCTCAAACCCACCTAAAACAATTACATTTAATAATTTCTTCTTTGCGTTGCATGATGAAAAATAATTTTAATGTTTGCATAAACTTGTCAGGTATGCATTTTATGTTAATAGGTACATAGTACCCAGGAATTCGTGTGCTATTGCTGGCCTGACCTGTTGAATCGTTAAAAGGACTAACAAGATCGACGAAAGTATAACAAACAGATACGTATACCCATTATCATACGGAATGCATTATCACAAACAGCTCTTAAATCCTGCATTTAAATGATATCTCAAAAATAAAGATATTGCAGGTTTTATACATTTTTGCTTTAATTATTGAAGCTTTATATCCCAAGAAGCCTCTATCTCTTATATTTATTCATAATAGTTAATTATGCATATATTAAAGTAGGACTGAATATGTCGTTTTCAGTGCTCGTTGAAAAAGATTCACAGCTAACTTACAACTAGTAAAGTGCTTCACAAAATGGCAGAATCTTTTTATTATATTACACTTAACTAAAAATTTATAGCCTACTGTACTTTTACACCAAATGAAATTAATACTAGTCTAAATCCGATATATTTACAGGATTCTGCATAAACTGTAAACATCTTCCAAACACCCTTTTGGAGTTAAATTTTCAGTAATTTAGGAAATTGTTTCTAAAAGTGGGGTTAAAAATGAATGTTTTTTGTGAATACGAGTTTTGATATGGACGCTAGACTGAGGCAATTTAGCCAGATTCTCTTTCTTCTGTCCAGCTCTTAAACTGTCTTCGCCAAGGAAAGTATCGGGAAGGCTTACACGTTTGTCGGCTTCAGGAAACCGTCTTCAAAGTTGAAAAAGCCCAGAAAGATGCCTTATTTGAGACGGCCTGGATACTTCCATCACCCAACCAAGATTGATGTGTGACTGACTATACCAAAGTCACTTGTCACATTTATGATAGATATTTACATAGTTCAGACCGATTCTTTTGCTTGAACTGTCAGACGTAGGATCAACCTTTCGTCAGAGGTATATCCGTTCACGTTTACATTTCAATGGAACGATTTGTGGAGCGAAAATCGCCCCGGTCACCATAGAGTACGCAATCACGTACCTTCATTCTTGGATATAACCGTCCTTTGAAAGAAATTAATTTCTTTATATGTTTTATTTTCATGATAGTTGAATACATATTCCCAGTTTTAGTGAGAATCTCCATCAGACAGTCATTAGTTTCATTCAACTATGTTCCTAGGTACCAGTACTCTCTAAAAATGACACTTTGTACTATTAACGATGCTGTAACTTTTTGTGTTTTTGTTATTAGCATAAATATTGTTTTCTTCGAATTCATTTTTAGTCCCTACCGGTGACTGAAGATCTTCCAAGTTGTCAGCTAATAGTATAGTATCATCTGTATTTCTAATGTTTTTAATAGATATTTTTATTTATTAATAACCCTGTCTCCTCGATGTTTAAGTCTTCTGTCATAATTAGGTCTGAAAAACAGCTAAACTACATCAGTGATAGGATGTATACCTGCTGCTCTTCTCTGCATTTTATGATAGCTGACTAGTTAAAATACAAGTTATCTATAATATGTGGGTCATTTTTATCAATTCTATTTTATGATTTACTAGTTTATTGTAACTCACTTTATCAAAAGTTTTTTCATAGTTCAGAATAATACTTCGTTGTATTAGAAAAATAATATTCAGTAACACTGAATAGCGCTCCTTTTCTACCAACATCGTTTCTAAATCCAAATTTTCGTTAATCGATAATTTTATCAAGTTTGTCGTAATTTACTCAATGGATTGTTTTAAGAAATAATTTTATTGTATTTCTCTTGCGATTAGTTAATAATCTTGTTGTATTCGCATTCTTTGGCATTGAGTTTTTGCTATGCAAATATATCAACACAAAGTATAAAACGCTTGCTTAAATTTCTGAGGCTAAAACATGAAGATCAAGTCCAGAAGTTGATACTCTCCAAAATACACGGTGTCAAACATAATTTTAATTTTTTTTTATGGAAATAACTATCTTAATACTATTTTGATTTTCATTAAATTTAATCGTCTTCTTCTTCAGGTGCCATCTCCTATCGGAGGTTGGATATCATCATTGCCACTTTCACTCTATTTGCCGCTACTCGAAAAAGTTCTACTGAGCTACAATTGAACCACTCTCTCAAATATCTCAACCAAGGAATTCTTCTTCTTCCGATATTTCTTCTTCCTTCTATTTTACCCTGGATGATCAATCTAAGCAACTTGTATCGCTAGCCTCTCATTATATGTCCAAGATATTGAAGTTTCTTTATTTTTATGTTGTTAATTATTTCATAGTTTTTGTCCATCGCTAGCAATACTTCTACGTTTGTTTTTCTCTCCGTCCAAGATATTCTCAACATCCTTCTGTAACACAACATTTCAAACGCTTGCAGTTGATTTATGTTTTTGTTTAGTGTCCAGCCTTCCAACTCATACTGCAGCACTCAAAATACATAACATCTTAAAATTCTCATTCTTAGTTCTAGAGTGAAGTATCTGCTGCACAGAATGGTTTTCAGTTTTACGCACTTCTTGCCATTTCTATTCTCGTTCTTATTTCTGTTGTTTGTTCATTATTTGCTGTTATCCATGTGCCCAAGTATTTGTATCTCTGCAGTCTTTCTAAATTCACACCTCGCAACTTTATGCTTGTTTGCAAGTTTCGTTTTTAAATTATTACCATATATTTAGTCTTTTTGGTGTTCATTTTTAATCCGTGTTGCTCGCAAATGTTATTTGTTTCGTTCACTAGTTCTTGGAGTTCTTCAGCGGTGCTAGCTATGATAGCAGTGTCGTCTGCAAATCTTATGTTGTTTACAGCTCTTCCGTTTATTATTATTCCCTTACTTTTCGTTAACAGTGCTTCTTCGAAAATCGATTCACTGTACACATTGAATAGTAGGGGTGACAAAATGCATCCTTGTCTCACTCCTCTTCCTATTTCAATTTCCAAATTTAATACTTTGGGTTTTTTAGGAAGAGAAATCAAGATCTAATTACAGTTTCGATGTACACTGCAGAGGGCTCTACCTGTAGTACATCGCCTACATTGAAAGCTTTATAACTTTTTTGTGCCTCGGTGTATTATATATATATATATATATATATATATATATATATATATATATATATATATATATATATATATTAAGTTTTTACCTAAAAATTCTATTTCATAATATATTTATATTTATAAAATTTATAAGTAGATGTCGCTTTGAGTAGCCGTTTCTGAGATAATCGAATGGAAATATTTTATTATGGACTGAGACTAGTCGTAGCCCCGTAACAGTTTATCGATTCCTAGGACTGGTCCAATAAATTTGAAGCGTATTTAAGTGTCAATACGCCAAAAATAACAAAAATTTACATAGCTTGGAATAACTTAGAGAAATAATTGTTTCCAAAAATAAGCAGAAGATTCAATTTTTGAAGGTTTGTTAATATATACAAACGACGTTTTATTCTTGTATTCTTAAGATTCAAAACTTGTTTGACCTATTCTTGCACTTGTTAGTTTAAATCCTCTGCTACCAACTTAGACTAATTTAAAAGTTAGACCATATTAGTTGGCGTATTGGCCTTGACCACAAAAATATTAATTTTGATAGTCTAAGTCGAAATCTGAAGATTTCTTATATTGATATAAATATTTTCCAGACTGTTTTTCTTTATATTTTCGAGAAATGGAGCGACAAACATCGCATACTGAATGGATTTTGTGGATACATAATTGTATGTTGCTGTGTACACTGGTACACTATAGTTTTATATTATAGTCAATGATTTTTAAAATGGTTTAGTTTCCACATTTTTTTGTTTTTCAATATATTTTATCTCTCGTAGAATTTTTCTTCGATTTTTTCACTTTTCTTTTAATACTAATTCCAGGAAAGATTGTGAAAATAATGATAATATTTGAATTAAACAGAATTTTGGGATAATAGCGTGATACTGAAAGATACATGATATTATCTTAGCCTTGCCTAATCTAGATTTGAACGCTAAACAATTTTCGTTATTGATATAAATATTTTACAGATTATTTTTCTTTATATTTTCGAGAAATGGAGCGACAAACATCGGATACTGAATGAATTTTGTGGGTACATAATTGTATGTTGCTGTGTACACTGCTACACTATAGTTTTATATTATAGTCAATGATTTTTAAAATGGTTTAGTTTCCACATTTTTTTGTTTTTCAATATATTTTATCTCTCGTAGAATTTTTCTTTGATTTTTTCACTTTCCTTTTAATACTGATTCCAGGAAAGATTGTGAAAATAATGATAATATTTGAAAGAAACAGAATCTTGGGATAATAGCGTGATACTGAAAGATACATGATATTATCTGAGCCTTGCCTAATCTAGATTTGAACGCTAAACAATTTTCGTTATAATCTTCTTTACTGATATAAAAGATTTTCGGCTCCTTACTTCTGGGTCTTTCTGCTTAAGAATACTCTCGTTGGCTGTAAACTGTAAAATTGCTCATTTTGCTTCTTTTTTAATATTCGCAGCTACTGTCAGGTGACGTCCGGAAAAGTGCTATTTGGTTGTGGTACTGAAATATTTTTTGTAGAAAAGGATACAATAAAAACTCAATATAATTTGAAAGAGCTGACCTGCTTCATCAGTAACATAATATCACGTAGGAGGTGTGTAATTGCTTTTCAGATAATTTGTTATAATTTTACGATGGTTAGTTAACATTTCGGTGCTTGCAGGCCGACTCTCACTCAGCTGACGAATTTTTCTGCCATTTATTTCAAAATCCGTTACTGTATCTTTAACTACTGCTGAGTATCTTTCAGTCACAGCATTCTCCGATAAATAGTCTTTAAGTACTGTTGGGTAGTGAGTTTGTTTGAGCTATTTTTGCATACGCACACTGTAAGCCCGCGTGTGAGTTTTTGCTTTATAATACTTGATATCTATTTTCCGTTATTTTATATATTCATAAAAAAAACAATGGTAAGTTTTATCTCTTATTTTTTAAATTATATTTGTTTAAATCCAATTAATTGCAATTCGTTACAGATGGAAAAAAGAACAAGTCCGGTTGAACCAGCTAATGATACAATGTTTGGAAGAAGATAATGTGGAATCAGTTATTCATTATGATGATCATGAAGAGCCTGGGGAAGAGGAGAGCTTAGAAAGGCAGGATTTAAGTACTGATATAAAGCAAGAATTTTAGAAGCTGATATAGAAAAAAGCTTATGTTAGTTGAAAAAAATGACAGAACAGAATGGGAGAAACATGTTCCAAACAGAAATGTGATAACTGGTGCAACAAATCTAAAAATAAAACTTCCAGGAGTAAAAGGAACTAAAAAAGATTTAAAAATAGAAATTGAAGTATGGAAGTATTTTTTCTAAACTAATTACTGAACTTGATTGTTCTATATATAAATAAATACATTTTATGAACTAGGGAAAATTACCAGCGTGAAAGAGACGCAAAAGATACAGACGTATTGGAAATTCAAGCACTTATTGGACTGATGTATTTAGCCGGGGTATTAAAATCGAGTCGTCTAAATGTAGATGAGTTCTGGAATAAAAATGGTACAGGAGTGGAACTATTTAGAGTGACTATTTCTCATTTTAGATTTCGATTCCTTTTAGAACATTTGAGATTCGACGATTTGGTAACTAGAAATGAAAGAAAGCGAACAAACAAGCTAGACTCCATTAGAAAAGTATTTGAAATTTTTAACAAATGACAAAAAGTTAGAAGGTTTCCGAGAGCAATGTAGTTTTAGGCAATAAATTCCTATTAAATCTAATAAATATGAGATAATATATTTCCTATGGCCGATTCAAAGACGTTCTACACTAGTAATATGGAGGATTACATGACCATCTAACATGGGTCAGAAATTGCAGTAGTACAGAGATTATGTCAACCAATAAAAGGAACCAGTCGTAACGTAGCAGTTGACAACTGATTTACCAATATTGACTTGCTGAATTCCCTTTTTTTAAACGGACTATTTTGGGTACTGTGAGAAAAAATAAGAAAAAATTGCCTATACAGTTTTCTTCTCCAGTAGATCATCCAATTTCATCAAATATGTTTGCCTTTCGGAAAAATTGTACACTTGTTTCTTATATACAAAAAAAAACAGAAATAGGTTGATTTGGTCAAGTATGCATTATGATGACAAAATAAATAATGCTCCAATTAAACCAGATATAACTATGTACTATGTTACGGTTAAAAATTGGGTTTAAATAATAAATATTTTGTTTACATTTTTCAAGATTAAATTACAGGTTCAGATTACTAAAGTCATAAATAGATTTTTGTTTTGTACATAAATTTACAGTAAACGATGTTTTCTACTATAAAACTAATGATTACCTTTTGTTTTTCATTCATTAATATTGGTTTCATCTATATTCAGATCATTCCTTTTGTTTACATTTTGAAATTTTGATTGACATCGAAACTTAACATATTTCTGTAATTTATAAATTGCGTGAAAGTTTTTAGGGTTGCCTATAAGATGGCCCATCAGTTGAATATTATCGAAATGCTAAATTCGAAATAAAATAGTATCGATTTTTTTTTCATTATGTTGTTTTTAGTTTATTAGTTGAATATTTCTCTTTACTTTACTCGTTAGAATTTTTGGTAATTATAATATTGTAAATTTGACCCTCGAACTATTTCGAACTAATTGGATTTCATTTTTAAATATTTCGAACCCATTAAGTAGTTTGTTATTGAGTTTTCATTTTGTAGGACGAGGCAGGTTAGATTATTAATATATTGGTTGTCTCGGTCTGATTTTAGTACTGGCCAGTTTAAAGTTGAGATAGAAGAATTTTTGTATATATTTTCCGGAAGTAGTTCAAATTGTATGATACATGTCAAGGGTTCGAGATTATGGCTACGATATTAAGGTTATTTTTTTTGGATAGATTTTTGATAGACGTTTTTATAAAGTTTTTTTGGTAACTTCCGTTGGAAGAAATGTGCTAGTGATTTGAGAGAAATCGTTCTCTTTTGGCTATCTGACGCAAGAGCGTGAAGATGTGGTTTTAGTTTTATGCTTTCCCAAGTTAAGGGATTTGGTCTTAAATGGCCGATTAAAGAAACAAAACCGAGTCGGGGTGCAAACAATTTTTGGTGATTTTGGTCGTTTCACTCTACAGCCAGTTTGGCGATTATTTTCTTCAGCCAGCCAGAAACAACGGCTTATCAGTTAGCAGATGCCAACATCTTCTTGAGTTCGAGGTATGTACATATTTCTTTTGAAACAATCAGTTTTTGTGTTTAAGCAAAATTTAGCTAGGCTTTGCGTAGGCCTTTTGTACGACTGATTGAGTAGGAATTTTTATTTCTTTATTTTAGGGTCTTTGGAATGAATATGTCTTAGGAATAACTACAGTATTGTCTTTGGGATAAGTACAATATGTCTTTGGAATAATTATGTCTTTGGATTTCTTCAGTCTTTTTTTGGATGGATATTTGTAATGTACAGGTTGGGTTCTCGTGCTGCACTTCTGGGATTGTGAGCCTCTGAAAGGGACAATCTCCATCTTGAGCCAGGTCAACGTCCTGTCTGGGGAAGCCGTCTATGTCACAGGCCTTGTTCAACCACCGGTTTTAAAGTGATTCAGCTAAGTGCCTAATTTTAGCCAAAGTATGTACACAGGAGTTTCTGATTGTTAAGCCTAATGGGTATTAAACCTCTATTTTGAATCGTTTAGTTATCTAAGCACAGTTTTCTGTTCGATTACCTAGAGGGCTAACAGGTAGGGGATTCTTGTGTATATGATTATGAACCTTGCTAATTAATAGATTTTAAATATTTGAACTTTAATATTATATTTTTTTTTAATGATATTTATCTTTTGGTAATTTACCATATCATATAATATTTGCGGCGAACCAGTAAACTATGTAAGGTGAAACGCAGTCGACTTCGTTGCGCTAAAACCTCAAATTTAAATGTTTTATTTTTGCGATACTTTACTGTAATTGAGGTGTTTTTTATGGTTCTGTTTTAGAGTCCCAGAGTGGCCAAGTACCCATTTAATTATTGTTTAAAATAATGAATATTATAGTGACACATTTATTGAAAATTTTAATGGCTTAACAATTGGATATTTTGGAAACTAGTTATGTTGTACAAATTTGTAACATACTTTTCAGTAAAATTTTATTAAGATTTTAACCACTTGAGCGACAGTTATAAGTTGATTTCTATGATCTAATTTTTGTAATTATCTATCACTTTTTTTTGTAATTTTCTATTGCTTATATTTTTGTTAACTGTCATTATCTCTTTCACTATCAATTTTCTAATTCTTTCTCTTTGAAGACATTTTTGTAGTTTTTTATATGGCTTATTTTTTTTTATTACTGCAAAGTTGATAGTCTCCGGCATTGTTGGGCTTATGGACCTTCATAGTCTAGTTTAAAATAGAGTGTGTTATTTTCTTCTATAACTAGGCTATGTCGACGTAAACCTTCCAAAGGTAGTAGTTGATTTGTTTACTTTTTGGATCGGTTTGCCGTTCACTGTGCAGGACACTGTCAAGTTTAATTTACTATTCTTTTGTTTTAATATTCACATTTTGCTACGTCATAGAAAGACAATAACTTTTGACTAAGTCAACAAGGTTTATTTATTTCAATTTAACATTTGTAATCGCACTTCTATTAGATAGCCCCATTAGAGGAGCTTGCAATAATTCACACTGGTGATAAATTTTTCCAGGGGTTGTACTTAATATCTGGGAAGGGGTATACCGTGAGGAAAAAATGTATTGGCCTCTATTTAATTGGTTTTATTTCCTATAATTTTAAACTAGGATACTTTTAAGTACTTAGACTCTGCGATTTATTTACCCGGATATGTCATATTAAATATTTATTCTTTTCCAAGTTTTCTTTACTACAATTGCTCGTAGTATAATCATTAGGGCTCATTCTAAAGTAAAATTTGGTGGCGCCTTTTTCCAGATTTAGACATTTATAAAACTTACACAGGCACTATATTAAAAATAGTGGAAAAATATAAAAACAACGAATCTACCCTGAGATGAGCTAGCGTATAGGTAAACTCCAGTCAGCATTAGGACAATCATTAGGTAAGTCTGAACTGAGGTACCTTACAGGGTGTTGCCAGGATTTGGTAAGGCGTTCATAGTTGGTAATAATATATTATATTTCATGGTAAAATTTTGAGATTTCATTTGCGACAAAAATTCTCGATTTCACTGGCACGAAATTAATTGCAATTTTAATTACCCAGTTTGAGATAGTTTTTTTTCTAAGCAGCAATCCTTTATTTTTCAACTATGATGGGACTAAAGCGAAGTGGACTGCTTAGACAAATTATGTGCCGTTTATGATTGTGCTAGAAATACGAGGTGGTGCCCCATGGTCATATTTTATTCGTTATTAAATATGTCTGGTATAAATTCGTTCGTGATCTTTTCTATGAATAACTCTACTGATCAACGAAGAAGAGTTTTTACGAACTTTATCTTTGCAGTTAGTGGAAGAACATATTCAAGCAAGAATAAGAGACATTTTTGGAATAGACGCACCTATTGCGACAGAAAAAAAATACTGCAACCGTTTCTCTTGTGTTTACTGTCATAAATTTTTGTGTTTGGAACACTCCATCATGGTATGTCATGAATGTCATCAAGAGCAAAGGTTTTTTATTGTTCTATTTTGTATAGCTTAAATCTGAATTTATCTCAGATTTTTTAGAGATTAATTTTATGGTAACGTAGTCTTTTATAAATAAATATGATATTTAAACTCAGTGTATTTTTCTTTTTCTTTTTTTTTTATTAAATTTGCATGGGAATTTAAAAAAAAAAGTTAATGAATGTGGACTGTGGGTCTACGTGCGAGTTTTTAATCTCAAAAATAGGCGCGAGCGCCGAAAGGTTAAGATTTTCAGATATTACTGCCATACTTTTGTGTATAAGTTAATCATTTTCTGTAAAATAAAGGGTGTTTTCTTATAGAGGTATAGAACTTTAAGTTGGCAACACTTTTTTAACTGGCGGCCATTTTTTCAGCTGTCAAGTGATTTATGTTTAGTTTGGTTTGGCATTTCAATATGAATAGACTGACGCCTGAACAACCCTTCCAAATTGTGCAAATTTATTTTGAAAATCATGGTTCTGTTCGAAATATGTATCGCGCACTACGTCCATTTTACGGTAAACATAATCGTCCATCAGAGAAATTAATTCGATTAACTATGGAACTTTTTCGCACCACGTTTACTCTAAATGATAATACGAATCCACAGAGACGTCTTACTGTGCGTACAGAAGAAGTCATTGCTGCTGTAGAGCGTAGCGTAGAGGAAGACCCGAATCAGTCTATCCGCCATCGTGCACAGGAATTGGATATGTATCCATTCACTTTATGGAAAATTTTGCGGAAAGATCTTGGTTTGCGTGCATACAAAATTCAACTCGTGCAAGAATTGAAGCCACACGATCACGTAGCAAGGCGTAGATTCGGTGAATGGGCCCAAAACAAGATTGCCGTTGATCCCGATTTTCATAAGCGAATTTTGTTTAGCGATGAAGCTCACTTTTGTTTGAATGGATACGTCGATAAACAAAACTGCCGTATTTGGAATGATGACAATCCTCAAGTGTATGTTGAGACACCGTTATATCCAGAAAAACTGACTGTTTGGTGTGCTTTATGGGCTGGTGGAATCATTGGTCCGTACTTCTTTACAAACGATGCTGGTCAGAACGTTACAGTCAATGGTGACCGCTATAGAGCCATGATTACTGACTTTTTCGTTCATCAATTGAACAACCATGATGTACAGGAGCTGTGGTTTCAACAAGACGGCGCAACATGTCACACAGCTCGTGCCACAATTGATTTATTGAAGGAAATGTATGGTAACCGCATAGTTTCACGTTTCGGACCCGTGAATTGGTGTCCAAGATCGTGCGACTTAACGCCGCTAGACTATTTTCTGTGAGGATATGTGAAGTCGCTAGTCTACGCCGATAAGCCCGAAACGATTGATCACTTGGAGGATAACATTCGCAGCGTTATTGCCGATATACGGCCACAAATGTTGGAAAAAGTCATCGAAAATTGGACCTCCAGATTAGACTACGTCCGAGCCAGCCGTGGCGGTCATATGCCAGAAGTCATATTTAAATTATAATGCCAGAAGGTTATCTTTCCAATAAAGTAAATTTCATGTCAATTTAAAAAATTCATCTTTGTTTTATTCCATTTAAAAGTTCTATACCTCTATAAAAAAAAACACCCTTTATATTACAGGTCTAAAAGTAATAAGTTTTTGCGTGTCACGTAGGTGATTTGCATAATTTCTGTAGCTTCAATTCGAAATTCTTAGCCTTCGATCTAGATTGTCAAAAGAGATATCCTTTTCGAGATATAAGACATTGAAGATTTTTTAAGGTCCAAATGCCAAATGTTCAGACTATATCACTAGAAAACTGAAAACTAATATATTGAAAATGTCTTTTGAAAAAAAAGGAGTTCAAAACATTTTGATTTTGTTTTCTCGTGCCGCTCTGGATGCTTCATGCAAAATACCCCATATTTGTGCAGACTGTTTATTACTTGCTGATTTTTAAAAATAACTACTTGATTATATTAAGAAACAAGTTACTAGTTATCAAGTAAAACTTTTGTTAATATTAGTATCAAAATTTTTTATTCCGCCGTATAACAAAATTTCTATTTTTGTCGACCCGCCGATATTGTTCAATGCAGCGCGGTAAAGAACAAAGAACACGCAGTGTAATTAGAATTTTTTATATCGAATGTCAAAGGAGTGTTTATTAAATAAAACACACTTTTAATGCCTCATGAATATACGGGGGCGTGTATCCTGCATAATAATTTTGCACTTAGATTTAGTTATGTCCTGAATTTCAATTTATCGAGTGAGATGAGAGCAATGATAATGGTGCATATTAATGCAACTATTTTATTGCTTGAAATTGAACCGGATATCTATAAAACAATAAAATTTATCTACTTTCACGTTCACGTATAGATTATACTGATATTGATGGACGAATTTCCCTCCTGACATCAACTATTTAAAATTTTATAGATAAAATTAATTACATCAGGTACTGATCTAGACTTTAGAAAAATTTATTCGAATTATTTTTTTTGTTTTCGATTTGATGATTAACTAAAACCCCAAAAAATCGTTTAAGTTTAATTCAGTAAGATTGTAATGCATTCACCTATCTACCCTACATACACGAGTGTTGTGCATTGTAATTTATTACGAAAATAAAGTTGTATGAACCTTTAATAACTTTAAAAAGTAAATCTAAATAGATATATCAAAATAAACAAATTATTCTGGACATCCGCTAAAATGTATCTAAAATAAAATTGATTAAATCTTAACATTTTTGGTGTGCTAAAACCAAAACTAAACTTATCTTTTTAATATTAGTTCAAATTTTAGAGATATGTAATGTCATGTCTCCCTGTGTTGTTGTGAATATACGCTTATTTTACGACAAAATATGAAATTTCAGATTTAGTATTGCCCCAAAACTCCCTAAATCAAATAATCTGAATAATACGGCACACAGTGCTAAAACTACAATTCTGGCGACAAGGGGAAACCCAGAGAATAAACGGCACGGCGGCGGTTTGATTCGGTGCTTCCCTGAATTCAGACTGTGATGTCACCACTGCTATAAAAGCGAGAAGGCAGCGGCGTAATTAAGGACAATACGGGTTGCTCTCTTAGAGGCAACTTATCCTTTTTCCGATTGAGTTTAGCTCTCGGGGGCCACGTTGACTGTTCTATTTTTTAGGCAGCTCGTGGTTCTTAAAGTAGGTTGTCTTTGATAACATATCATACTACAGAAAATACAGATCGTGCACGTATCTTAATTCCTGATATTGACACCGTCGATAAAAAGATGAGATCAGTGGCGCGTACGAGTTACTGAAACGACGCATCCTGACTTTTAAACATTATTACCAGAACGTGACAAAGTGGAGAAAACCTGATATTGATTTTGCGACTAATAGTCAACTTCGTGTTGACTATAAAGTTACGAATATCGATCTTGACAAATCCCGAACGTGACAGTGGAGAGAAAATTATCCCGAACTTGACTTGCGGAAAACAGTACTGATTTAAAAAAAAACACAGCGAATAAAAAGTTAACTAAGAGTCGAGAACGAGTGTTACTTGATAACCTTTTTCTAATTGGCTCATGCCTTAGAAGTATTCCTTCAAAAAAATAAAATTTAATTAATTTTCGTTATCTCTTGAGCTTCACTCATTCCCATTCTATCCCGGTGAGCGAGAAGAAAAGTTAGGCGGCTAGAGTTTTCATTCTAGTCGAGAGGTTTGGCGGGACTTTACCAACAACCCCTGATTTGTGTTAAAACTTCGGTTTTACACAAATAATTGATAATGCGAAAATTGTTAAAGTAAATTAATCTCGACGGACACGAACTTCCACGTTTCCGGAGGGATAAAATTAATCCAATAAACCCGGTAAATAGGTCCATATTCTCGGAGATGGGTACAAAACTACCGAAGAATAGCGAGATGCATTGATGTCTCGTTAGAATCAAAAAATAATTAAAAAATTGCGAAAGGTAGTTGAAAGAGACCCTTGAAAAAAATTAACAAAAATTCGGTAAATTTAAATGAAAAATAAATTTGATTTAAATAAAAGAAAAACACACCATCATCCGTTAATACGACAGTATATTAACAATGTAAATACAAGAATGTACGTGATATATTTGTAACATTGGAGGAGTGCGACGTTGCCAAATATACGTTTGCTCCAAGTTAAGGAAATTTTGCTCAACTTTGCAATACTGCATAGGGGAACTCAAGGGCTGAACCCTATATACGAATTCCCAACTTTCCTAGATTTAAACTATTGCAAATATTATGGAATTGAATAGAAAATTCTCGAGTATTCTTTAAAAATGTAGAATTTTGTATTTGGGTATATAAGCAGCTGCAAAGCGGAGGGGTTAGTCAGTCAAAGTTAGTGAGTCGAATCGAATAGTTGAGATTGTAAGTTGTTTCGAAGGTTAATAAAAAAGGCATATCAGCTTTATTTCGGTTGCAATATTGGGGATCAAGGCAAACAGTGGAAGCCACATATCTGTTGTAATGCATGTGCTTCAAGTTTGAGAAACTGGTTAAAGAGTAAAAACGATCTATGTGGTTTGTTGTCCCAATGATCTGGAGAGAGCCTTCAAATCATGTTAATGATTGCTATTTCTGCATCATACCTCGTGTTGGGCAAGGTAAAGGTATATCCAAAAAGAAAATGTCGATTTTCAACTATCCAGATGTACCGTCTACCATGAGACCCGTGCTTCATAGTGACGAATTTCCTCTTCCAGAACCCCCAGAATTATTCACTTTCGAATCGCATAGTAACGATACAATGATTTCTCAAGAAGAACAAATGCCATCAAAGTCAAAATATCACACCCAGCACATTATACCGCCTACCGCACAAAATAACCCAATCAGAATTAAATGATCTTGTGTGAGACTTAGAACTTACAAAAAGTAAAGCAGATTTATTAGGATCAATATTGCAGTAGTGAATCTTATTAGAAGACGGTGTTTAAGTATGTGTTTTTCGTAAACGCCATAAAGTCCTAGCACGATTTTTTAACATGGAAAAGGACTTGGTTTTCTGCAATAACATTAGCGGCTTGTTGGCAGCTTTAAATATAAATTACAAACCAGAGAAATAGAGATTGTTTATAGACAGTTCAACATTGAGTCTGAAAGCAATACTATTGCACATGGGAAATATTTTACCGTCTATTTCTATTGGATATGCAGTTGACACGAAAGAATCATACGACAATATAAAGTACCCATTGACTAGTATAAAATGCGATGAGCACCAATCGCAGATCTGTGACGACTATAAGGTGATTGCCCTTTTACTTGGGTTCCAGCTAGTCTACATCAAGTGTTACTGTTTTTTGTGTGAATGAGATAGTCGGATAAAGGCACTTCATTATAAGAGGAAACACAGATCCGTTCGATAATCATTAGAGCCAGGTGAATAGAATATACAACATATGCCATTGGTAGACCTCAAAAATATTTTGTTTCCACCGCTGCTTATCAAATTTGGCCTAATTAAAAACTCTGTTGAGGCCAGGGGCGGAGCCAGCCTCTCTCTTTGGGGGGGCGGGGCGGTGATATCATAAAAGTACAGTATGACAAGCGAAAGCAAGTTGTCGACGGGGGGGGGGGAGGGGAGACACCAGCAACATTCCCATTTCTAGTGTAAAAGGCAGGGTCGGGTCTATTTTTTTGAATTTGAAGCTCTTGGAGAGGTGGGGGATGATCACAAGAAAAAACAAGTTGCCGATGGGGGGAAGGATGCGAGCAGCATACACATTCCTAGTATAAGAGGCAGAATCGGATCTATTTTCCTGAACTCAAAGCTCCTGAAGGGAGGCTATTGCAATAAAAATAAATTGTCAACGGGGGGAATGCCAGCAACATACACATTCCTAAAATAAAAGGCAGAATCGGTTCTATTTTCCGGAACTCAAAGCTCTTGGGAAGGGGAGGGGGATCTCAAGCATACTCATTTCTATACTCTATTCAAGAACTAGAATGAGTAATAAAACTGCTACCGAGACCTCCAACGTACCTGCTCCAGTGCCGCAGGTAACTGAGGGCTGCCGTAAATCTAATTATATTTAAGTATTATAAGCTTATATAAATTTACTGCAATAATAAAATTTCTAATAGTTCAATTTAATTTCTGTCAGTGAGCACAGTACACCTTAAAGTGTGTCCTTAGTGATTTATACGTGAGTATAAGTGAGATACCCAAAAGATATGGCTTCCACATCTATATTTATTCCAAAATCGTTAAACAAGGGCATTTTTTTCCTCAACGAAAAATTTATTACGATGAATATTTATGATGCGTTAAGATATCTATATCTAGATAATAATGTTGAATGTTCTGTTGAGATGTGTTCCAACATGACAGGAGTTGGAAAATCTACTATTTACCGTTTACTGAAGGAGAAAAAAACGACTGTAATTGTTAGTACTCCCAAGCCACATTCGATCACAGGCAGACGAAAAACTTCGTAGGAAGAAAAGATGTAAACTGCATTAAAAGGAGTTGTACATACATTTTATTATGAGAAGCAGATTCCAACCGTCTACAAAATTCTAACCGAAATCAATGAAGATCGGGATTTACTTGAAATTAAAAGAACTGAGCTCTGGAAATTGTTCAGAGAACTTCGTTTTTCTGGAAAAAACCAGATAGGAAATTTGTTCCTATAGATCGTCCTGAAAATGTCCGTTGGAGAAGGAAATATCTCTTTCAAATAAAAGGTAGAGATGCTAGAAATAACACAACTTACAAAATTAGTAATTTGACTGAACTTTGGAAAGATTTTTTTGAATAAGGTTACTGCAGAAAATTGGAAAAAATCCATATAATAAAAGTACAAAAGAAAATGTGGAATCTCGATCTCATGATCGGTGAGATCGAGGAACCAATTATAATTAATTTGAGCGAAGATTGCTTCACTGACTTTGATTATGAATTAGATACGTAATGTTTACCAGCGTAAACACAATTGATTAGTTAAATTTTCTGTAACATATAAAAATTAATTACATTTGACGCCCTTTTTAGTGTTTAGTTGTAATTCTGCAGATGGTTTAAGAAATAAACAAACTGAAGCGTCAAATGTCTTAAAAATGTTTTTAATTAATAATAAAATGACCGATAGCCCCAAAAAAACTTTAAAATTATATGGATGAATTTATGACTGAAAAATTATATGTCCCGTACAAGAGTTTGTGAGATATTCGCATTCTAAACGTTCGCCAACATCAAACGATGACCCTCCAATAGGCTATGGTGCTCTATAACATTCCTATCGTGGATAGAAAGCCAGTACGTACGGCAGATTTTTAATATCCTACCGATATTCTTTGGAATTTATATTTTATATAGTAGCTGTTTCCTGCCAATGTTGCTCTTGGCTGTATACAGCCCCACTGACAAGACCATAAGGTGGTCGAAACGCGTATGCAGATAGGACTAGAGTTATATTTGCAAAAAATAATCTGTTTGTATATATTCTTCTCTTTTCTCTGCCTGAAAGGATAATACATATAAACAAATATTTTTAAAACATGTCATTAAATGGGAAATTGTTGGTTTAGTAAGTATTTTTCATGTAAAATGCATAAAATATTAGAGATAAATTTAGTTCCTACAAGCATAGACAACATAACATATATCACAAACCTTACATTAACTTTAGATTAGTTTCTGGCAAGTATTAATTTGATAAATATATATTTGTTTTCCTCACAATATTTAATTCATTTGTATTTTTTCAAAATATCCATGGGGCAAAGTTTTCATAGTGAATGTATTCAAAAGTATGTGCGCCATATATTTCCACTTCATTTTAATCTAGGTTAATCTTAAATTTGACGTGTTTTCTATTAGTTATATTAATACAACAAACCTCACGGTAAGCTAAATATTTCTTTGCGAAAAAAGAAATCTGTATGTTCAAAAAATTAAATTTTAATTTTCTTCCACCTTATCTAATCAACAGATGGTAAAATAGTTCAAAGAAAATGCCAAGATCTTCATTTCCCATAAGAATCTGTACAAATTTTTACCTTTTTGTAAATCGAATTCTCAAAAATTTACGCGTTAAAATTAACTGAAATTTCGAGAGAGATAGACTCCTACACTATTACACAGCTAATCTCAAAATTAGAAGCAATACCTCAGAGGGTTTTAGCGGGATAAAGAGAGATGATGTAAAAATATGGACATACCGATTAACAACAATACTATAAACCACCTTTTGTAGACGATCAAGTACTCATAGCGCAACATTACGAAGATATGGAATGTATGACGAGGAAATTAATCGAAGAATATTGGAAATGGGAATTGGACATAAACACAGGGAAAACGGAATATATATGTATCGGTGACGAACAGAGAGACCTGAGACTGGAAGACAATCAAGTAATTACGACAAGTAAAAATATCTAGGACTGTAGTCACAAAAGACGGAAGTATGGACAGGGGAAGAGAAAGAAGAAACAACCAAAGAAGAAGAGCTTTTACATTCCTCAACAGTGTACTATCAGAAAAGTTATGAACGTGCAGCACTCAATAGTAGACGAAATTGGAACCCAGCAGTTGAAATGGTATGGACACCTACAGCGAATACCCGAGGAGAGACTGCCGAAACACATCTTAGAGTAGGCACCCACCGAGATAGAAAACGTCGAACGTTGTAAACCGATATATATATATATATATATATATATATATATATATATATATATATATATATATATATATATATATATATGTTTATGGGGCTTTCACGGATTCCTCCGTGTGAGATGCAATAGCAGTGGATATATCCACATTATGCCGTTGTAGTACTGAAATCACATTCAACAAACGTACAACTATATGCAGCTCCGTACATGAGTGAAGTAAAATGTGAACAGTAAATGCAATCTTCGTTCCAAACATATCCTTTTCGTGTTAGAGGTTGCACAGTTGGAACAAATTGCTAAGGACACAATTTATTCTATTCCACCACGATCGAAATGATGGCCTACCTGTACCACCATACCGAGAAGAAAGTCAAAACTTACCCTCCCCGCCACAGTGATACGGCAGAGGTACATGTTTCGTCTCTATTAGACTCATCAGGGTATCGACAGGCACCTGGCTGTGCAAAGGACAGATCGGAAGGAAGCATGTAAATACTGAACGCGGCTTCGCCGAACTCCCGCCGGATGGCGTATATATGTTTATGCGGCTTTCACGGATTCCTCCGTGTGAGATGCAATAGCAGTGGATATATCCACATTATGCCGTTTCGATGGTGGTGTAATAGAATAAATTGTGTCCTTAGCAATTTGTTCCAACTGTGCAACCTCTAACACGGAAAGGATATGTTTGGAACGAAGATTGCATTTACTGTTCACATTTTACTTCATTCATGTACGGAGCTGCATATAGTTGTACGTTTGCTGAATGTGATTTCAGTACTACAACGGCATAATGTGGATATATCCACTGCTATTGCATCTCACACGGAGGAATCCGTGAAAGCCGCATAAACATATATACGCCATCCGGCGGGAGGTCGGTGAAGCCGCGTTCAGTATTTGCATGCTTCCTTCCGATCTGTCCTTTGCACAGCCAGGTGCATGTCGGTACCCTGATGAGTCTAATAAAGACGAAATATGTACCTCTGCCGTATCACTGTGGCGAGGAGGGTAAATTTTGACTTTCTTCTCGGTATGGTGGTACAGGTAGGCCACCATCTCGATGGTGGTGGAATAGGATTAATTGTGTTCCTTAGCAATTTGTTCAAACTGTGCAACCTCTAACACAGAAAGGATATGTTTGGAACAAAGATTGCATTTACTGTTCACATTTTACTTCATATATATATATATATATATATATATATATATATATATATATATATATATATATATTTATGTTAAGTTCTAAAAAACTATCACAGATGGGTGAATTTTGATTCTAATAGTAAATTTTCTCGGATAAATATTATGCTTATACTTTACCGAACTTGTTAATTTTTCTGTTTATGTTTAAAATTAATTTAATTTGATAAATCATGATCTGCGCATTTATTTAACCTATATATGAAAGACAGTTATATAAAGAAAAATTTTTTTTAGAATACAATGCCATGCTATTGCATATTTCTTAAAAGGTTTGGTCTAATTGTTTATTATTGTTCACAGGTAGTAAGGTGATAAAACATTGCAAATAAATTTATTTGTTATGGAAATATTGACAAACTATTTTTATCAATAAAATATTTGCATATGCAACTGTTAAAACAAAAATTAAATTAAAAAATAACTATAATAAACAACTATTCAGCGGTAGAAAATAAATTTGAATATTTTTTAATAGTTTCGAATAACTGTTTATTTAAAAAAAAAAATTATAAACTGTGTTGTTTACATACCTCCCAAGATTTACTATGTAAGCCTGATTTAAGATGCAAAATTATTTATTATGCTATACAGGATAACACAGAAATAAAAACTGTTGTTTTAATTACTAAGTAAATAATAAGAGTAATATATTTTTCCTCGTGATAATAGTATTACGATTTTATCTTTTTAAATCGCTAAGTGGGTTCGCAGAAACTATCTAATTATTACTTACCTTCGGTATTCAAATATAATCATATTAAAGCTCATATCCTATCCCTATTTATATATCTATAGAACCTACTAGAAATATGTTACCATAAAAGTTAGAGTGTTAAACTAATCCGACGTTGCGTATAGAACTCTCGTCCACTCTTTTGTAAATGATTTAAGAAAGTTTGACTTTCTCAGAGATACTGCAGCACCAATGTCACCAGTTATGGTAATAAGTGTAGCATTGACGTATCTTTTAAGATACTGAGAAAATGGGGTCAGATCATTTTCTTCAAGTTTCACTTGAAAACGGCTAGAGATAACTACTAGCCGAAACGTCGTGATATTCAACAAAAATAAAGACAATGGAAGTCCAACAGATATCTATTACTTCGCAAGAAACATCATTGTCTATGACCTTTAAACAAACAATACAGATCTTATTTTAGCTGAAAATGTGACCTAGAACAAACTTTTTCTAAATGTTGAAGAAGAGTAATTTAAATAAAAAGAAAACAAGAGTTTTATGACATTAATAGAAACGAGTTCCTTTTGCAATCATCATGCTTATTTTTATAACTTTACGATTTTTATATATCGGTGTCATTGTAACAATTTGATATCCATAAACAAGGCTCTATCTAGCGGATATTTCTAAGGTTGGTATTTTCACATCAATAAGTTACAAATTGTCAACAAATGTAGAGACAATATAAAAAGAGCTCCGCTTCTGAGAAATTCTTAGGTTACAAAATTATTATCCTAATTTAAAAACTTTTGCAAATTAAAACAATAAGTTTTGAAATACTAGTTCGGAAACCAGAAATTTTAGAACAATGATATTTTGCTCACCGAAAGTTGGTTTACTTACTGACAACTGATAAGTGCTGAGGAGAATCCGGTAACAGGCAGCAGTAATAAATGAGTGTAGAAACATAGCTCTAGGGAAAGGGAAGTATTAAATTTATTTTATATTGTAGGTTTACTTTTAAAGCTCTATTCATATGGAGTTAATAGAACTTTAAAAATTGTATATATTCTTGTAGCATATATGTACTAAATTTTAAAACCCCTACCTATAATAGCCACCGAGATGTGAATGATTTTAAAACATATAATAGTAATTATTTGGAATTCTGGAAACACCGATTTTCTACATAGTCCTTGTTATTTGTTTCCTTTTTTATGCGTATAAATCGAATTTTCCTATATCTACCTTCAAATATCCCCCCTTTGCCAGAAGACAACACAAATACGACACATTTTCTAAACATTTCTTAACAAAATTAATATTTCAAAACGGTGGAAAATTGTGAATTTTCTACTAGGACTAAGAAAATATGCCGATTACTCGTATTTTTACATTTGCCTTCCATTTTGAAAGAAACATCTGTTGCAAAATGCGGCGTTGGTACTCGGATTTTTAAATTTCATTGAGTTGGAAAACTTGTAATTAATTGTTTCAATATTGTATCTTGAAATGTGACAAACGCTTATTTAGAGGAGAAAGTCCCAACTACAAAGCTATGTACTACGTTATTTTTAATTACTTAGGACAAGTCCAAGTCTCAGTAAAATTATAATAAGTATGATCCAGGTTTATACTCTAGATATAGTAGAAAGTAAAACAAAAAATTATACCATACAAAAATACTTATTTAATATAAGTCGGATATTATTATTTCATGGTTTAGTAGCAGATATTACTGGATGTAACTTGACCCTAATAATTTTCATTATTATAATGTGTATATAAATATGGCGAGCCGAGCCTGCGTCCAATTTTACCGACTTCATTTCATATTGGGCGTCTTCGGTCGCCGACGCCAAGTTAATTTCATCATGGTTCTATTGTTACCGAGCAGCGTGACTGAGACTTGCAGTGATTCATTTCCTGTAGGTTTCTGCTGATTCAAAGCATTATTTTATCTAGTTGGACGGCTGCATTACACGCTAGTCGGAAAAAATATACTTTGTAATGCGACTGATGACAGAAGAAATATGATGCTTGTTGTATCCCAAAAGCTTTTATTATCTTCTTTGATGCCGGCTGCCCAAAGTAAAGTTGGTAAAATTCACATGAGTCTTCTTGGGGTGCGGTTCACTATATCTATACACTCCTTCATATTTTTATACATAAAAAATTGACGAAATTATAAGTTTGTGACCTACAGATGAACGGACACATGAGTCATTTCTAGGTTTATAAATGTGAACTAACCTGGCCCTTATATAGCTTTTTCCTATATACTTAATGAGGATATAGTATATGCTTTTGCGTGTGGGAAATTTTATTTCTCTTAATATTTTTTCAAACATCGGTCTTTCCTTCATCTTATATTCAATTTTAATGGGATAAAAGTAAATACAGTGAATTATTCAATAGCGATTATAAAAATTTCAATTTTATGGTTTCTGAAAATCTGGTAACAATGCACAAATTTTTACGTAGTGTTCAAACTTTGACTGCATTTTTAGTGGCAACCGATGTGCGACCGCCAAAAATAGTTTCAAATTCCGAAAAATTCGGTATTTCTAGTATTTCGGATAAATACCTATAAATTGCGCCCGCAGTATCTAACGAAACTTACGTGGAAAATTGTTTTTCCAAAATTATACAAGGTAATATTTGCGTTGCAGTTTTAAACAATCTGTCTTTTTAGTCGTAACTGGAATCAAGAAAAATAACAACAGTAAAAGTTCTGTTTCGGTCTCTGGCCTTACAATCTGGTGTTTGGCCACATAATATTCTAAATAGGAATAAAAAATTCAAGAGAAAACAACACCAAATGGAATGTATACATTGGGCCATTCGCATCTTGCTCTGGGGTCGATCGGAACATTTTATCAAAAGAAAGTACTCAGTCGACCGGATAAAAAAAGCTTAATACAAAAGGTAAGTAACGTTAAGTAACGATTCTGAATTCAGAAGTTGATACCAATTCTTATAAAATTTATTTAAATTTTCTTAAATAGAGGGAATCTAGAATTTCTGACAGCCAAAAAGGACAGTGAAACCCTTACAACTAGAGGTAGTTGTGAAAATTGTTTAATTGATGGCAATGTTTGTTGCAGTTAAACAAACAGTGGTTGGCATCGCCATATTGTTTACATATTGTAAAACCATGTAAAATCTTAATTTAAATTTAATTTTACATAGACTTCCTTATATGATGGTGGGGTGGAGTCAACAAAAACTCAATGTTACTAAATAGGAAATTGATTTTCCTTCTTGACTTTGCCCATTTCAGCAACTTAATAGTAAATGGGAGTGTTTTTAGTAATTAAGTTGTTATTACAACAATTTTTCTAATTTTTATCTACAATCAAGACGTTGGCCTTTCATTCTTTACATAATTAACAGAGTTTCAAGGAGATTTTTTTGTGGGCATGTTTATTGATTATTACTATAAATATATTTTTACCCAATATTTATACAGTTATTTATATTTAGCTTCACCTTATGAAATATTGACTCTCTTAATATAGGGCCACATATCTTTTATCGTCTGTATTTTTAATTTTACGCTTTGGAAATTGCAAAAAAAATATGATCTCGTGATGGTTTTTGATATTTTCGAGACATATTTCATATTTAGCCTACAAAAAATACATTATTTTCAGAAAATTTTAACATACATTACTTTAGATGCTATACCAATAAAAATATTTCAATTCCTTTGCTTGACTTAGGTTCTAAATCTTGCATAAAATAAATAATCTTATAAAGAGTGACCGCAAAAGTAGGTGAAAATTAACCTATTTCATGGACATCGTTTGAAACCATAATGTATGCTAGTTGAAAGTTTACGATAAGATAAAGCTCCAAGAAAAGTTTCAAGATGAGCATGTGTTTCAATTTTGAGAAATTAATTACACTATTCAATCAATAAAAAAAAAATTGCAACTGATTTTTTTTTGGATAATGGCTATCCGTAGGAGTTTAAAGTACCTTGATTTTGAATTCAACAACGAAAACCACATAGATTTTCAGTTTTAGAATATATCAGCTATTTTTATTTATTACAAATATTTTTACACACTATTTATACGTAAGTACAAAACAATTAAAAAAAAAAGATATTTTAAGGATAACAGGATTTATTTAAAAAATACACATGAAAATACATTTATGGTAAGTCCCTTATACATAACTTTTTTGCACATGTTGACTTTCATTTATATTCCTGATCGATTTCTCTCATAAGAAACCAGCAATAATCCCCATCATTGCTGGATCCCATCTGCCTTGATAGCGTTGCTCCATTGTTATTATGTCTTGGAAGAACCTTCCACCTTGCTCGTTACTAACCGCATCCAAATTTTTTGGAAAAAAATTCAAATGGGAGTGCACAAAGTGTAGTATTTTGCAATAGCTCTCAGGTAGTTCTAAAAATTTTTCGTAGTTTTCTACTTTTCTGTTTCCTAAAAGCTATGAAACAATTGTTTTACAAGAACTCCATGCAGCTAATTCAACATCACTTTATTTTTGATCAATTTGTTTATCCCTTAGTATTTTTCTAATTTGTGATCTAACAAATATTTATTCCTTAAGATTAACATCACTTAGTTTAGAAAAAGTTTGTTTAAGGTATTTAAACGCATCTCCTTCATTATCTAATGCTTTAACGAAGTTTTTAATCAATCCCAGTTTAATGTGTAATCGAGGTACCAGTGTTTTTTTTGGGATCAAGAGGTATACTCTGTGTTGCTCTATTGTCCCAAAGAATGCTTCGTAAATTCACTCTGAAGCCTTAGTAATAGTCTTATGACTTTTAGGTCACCACATATTTATTGTTTATACTTATCATAGCTGATTGCATTTGATTTGATGGATAACTGACATACTTTCGTATGTTTCCTTCATGTCAACTGCATGTGCAAGAGGAACAGAGGGTCTTTTCTTGCCATTATGGAGCAGAACAGCTTTTAAACTTATTTTAGAAGAATCTACAAATCTACGTTATGTGCAAATTCTAATTTTTCCATACCACTATTTGGATTAACACAAATACACATTTTATCTTGCAGAGTAAGAAACGGAGATAACTGCTGGAAATATTATAACTTTTCAGTGGCTAGTATATTTCATTGTTGTAATCTATATTCTAATACTTCAGTATGCTCTTTGGACGAGTGGCGCTCCCGAACTAGATCGGCTAATTCAGGTTGTCCGATTAAATGGGATGCTTTTCCTTCACTTTCGGGAAAATAATAATTTTCCTTTTCTGATATATTATCGGAGTCTGTCTTATCATCATACATTTCTAAATCTTCCTCCCATGTTGCCAGAACGCTGGAATTAGTAAACTTTCTCCATGAAGAACTGGTTTTATTTCTAATAGAATATCCGGATATTCAATATTATGTGTGCTTTTTCTTGAAAAATCACTTTAGTCATGAAAAAGTAACAGCCGTTAAAATGATTTGTTGGTTCTCGCCAAATCACTGGAACTGCGAAAGGCACAAAATAGCGTTTACAATTTAATCAGTTTCTTAGATTTGCTGCACAGTTTTGGCAACATATGCGAGGAGCCCACTGCCGATCTTGATCGCTAAAAAGACATCCAAAATACTTATGATGAGCTACTTTGGTCATTTTATTAATTTTCCTTTTCTGCGATTTAGGGGTAAACTGACCACGTATGTAGCCAAAACTATCCGCGGGGTTAACACAGTCACGTTTCGGTACTCTAGACATTTTTATACTCTCGGGTACGTCAGTTCAGAGATGTAATACTACGTTTACAGGCGTCAACTAACTTCATTTAACACAAAGAAAACACAAAGGTCATACTATTGGCTTGATCGTGCACTTCGCTTCTTTACCTAATACTAATCACTATCCGTGCTAAACCAGTACTGATGATACCAATGCCGGCCAGTTGCTTTTATAGCCGTTCCGTACTTCTGGTATTTTCTAGAAACATCGGGTATCGGAAATTTAGAAAGCGACGGCATACTTATCTACGGGTTAGAGTGAAATTTGGAATTATATGTGACAAAAAATTGTTAAATTCATCCCTTAGACAAGATAAAACCACCCCGTTGCAAGAAAAATAGAAATAAATTATAAAATAGCTGAAAAAAATAATGGTCATGCGTCAAAATTTGAGCTGATCATTAGGTAGCCATTGCTATATATTTATAATTGGTTTTTATTGACATTCATCCTTCTATGGAGGTGAAATTAATTCCTAACCCTCAAAAAAGCCAGAAAATATTCCTAAAAATCTAAAAAAAAATATTTCTGCATCATATAAATTACGTATGGTATACGAAGGTATATCTCTACGGTGAGCCTGGACTTTTAATCGATTAATATCATCGAAAAAGAATATTCGCCAGTGGTCAATTTTGTTTGCGAAGTTGGTAGAGAATGTTCGCAAAAATATTTTTTGTGCGTTTAGAGCACTTCAGATGAACTAACTAAAAAGCTTGTATTTCCAACTCTGTAGTTTAGATTGAATGTTTTTTTCTTTAATGATTTATTTTGATGACAATTTACCGTAAAAAATGCTTGGCTGCGATTTATTAACAGGAACCCACCCTTAGCGCGAAAAAATAGGGCTGAAGTTAGAATTTTACGTTTTATTTCCGACTCGGTAAGTGCGATTGTAGGTTTGTTTTTTAATTATTTAGATCAATGGCACTTCATTGCGAAAAAAGTATGACCACGGTTTACTAACAGAAACCCACCCTTACCAAAAAAAAAATAGAGGTGAAATTAGAAAATTATTTATTTCAATGACACCAGACCACTAAAAGAGTTTGGCTGTGACTTACTAACAGGAATCCAATCTTAGTGTGCGTTGTGGGTAGTTCTACCCTCTTTATAAGGTGTATTTGTATTAGACCTGGTTCAAATATCTTTTTCCTATTTCTCGTAATTTATATGATGCAAAAATATATTTTGTAAATTATTATAAATATTTTGTGGCTTTTTTGACCGAAAGGGGTTGTTTTCAACCCTATGAAATGGTGAAAGTAAATAAAATTTATTTCCATTTTTCTTGGGGGTAGTTTTACCCTGTCTAATAAGTAAATTTAACAGTTTTTGGTATTCTATGTGACCTGAGCTTTAAAATGAGATAAGATAAACTTGTTTATTTTCTTTTATTGTCGAGATATTTTTAATACCACAACGTTAATTCAACTGAAACACATTATGCAACTCAATTTCGTTAATTTTGATATTTAATTTCTCAAAATTGAAACAGAGATTTATCTTGAAACTTTTTTTGCAACATTATCTTATAAGGTTTCAATTAGCACCAATTTTGGTTTCAAATACGAGATCCACTCTTTACCTTTGGAGGGATTATGATTATATTTTATGTGTAAATCCACTTAATAAAATTCTATTAAACAATAGCAAATATCTCTTTTTTTAATTTGTTTGTTTGGACAAAGTTCTCACCTACTTCTTTTAAAACAGAGATAGTTTGTAGAATTGATAAAACTCTACCTCTCGTCTATTTTAGAGAGTTGGAAGAACGAAATTTAATACCATTATCCTATTCGGTTCACAATTTCTGCTGGGAGAAGTAACTCCACACCAAATGGTATATTTATGAGATCCAAATTCTAAGTTTTTCTTATACATACTATAAAGCCATTCATATATAAATCGATTTCGTTACAATGAACCGGTTCAAGAAAGAGAATATTTCTCTACAAAGTTGTTGAAAATAAACAGCCTACTTAAGCCATTGAAAAAATTCCCTTTTAGAGTTTTATAACTTTTTCGCTATAAAAAGTATTTGCAGAAACAATAAGTAAAAGGTGCGAAAATATACATTGCCTTTCATGCTGGTTAATTTCAATCAATTATCAAACAAAAGAAAAACATTCGAAATGACCGCTTCTGGACATAATTTAAAACAAACAATATAACATATATACCTTTAATTTTATTAGTAGTAAACAGGTGTGTTTATATCAATTAAGGTGTAATAAAAATGTGTTCTTAATTTTTAATTTCAGAAGAGAGATTGACCTTGCATTGTTTACATAAATTAACAGGATTTCAAGGTGGTTTTCTAATTCATATATTATGAAGAAAACTGTCACGTTGTTAATAAATAGGCTGGTTACCTTATACCTTATTATTAAAATGTCTCTAAGTCAATTATTATAAATGGGGACGTTACTGAAACAACAAAACAAATTTTGAAATGGAAAGCACTAAAAACTTAACAAGAGAGATTATATATATATATATATATATATATATATATATATATATATATATATATATATATGTATATATATATATATATATATATATATATATATATATATAAATATATGTATATATATATATATATATATATATATATATAAAATAGAATAAAATATTGGCGAAGCGGACGTGAAAATTTGTCAATCTACATGATTCTCGTGTTAAAAAGTGCGGAGCACTCCAAAATATGGAAAAACTCCGGGTCCGACAGATGGCGACAGCGCTGTTTCGTCCTAATATGGGACTCGTCAGGCCACCGTAGTCGGTACAAACCATCATCTCGCCTTTGCATCGTATAAAGCCGAATTTATAATCAAAATACGGCAAATAAGACGACAAAGGCGACATCTCGATGGTCCACTTGATACTTATATATTATATACTTTATACGATGCAAAGGCGAGATGATGGTTTGTACCGCTGTCGCCATCTGTCGGACCCGGAGTTTTTCCATATTTTGGAGTGCTCCGCACTTTTTAATACGAGAATCATGTAGATTGACAAATTTTCACGTCCGCTTCGCCAATATTTTATTCTATTGTATTTTAAATTACACGGACAAGAACTTATCTACATATTTATATATATATATATATATATATATATATATATATATATATATATATATATATATATATATATATATATATATATGTTATGTCGGATATTCTCACTGGTGTGATGTGGAATCGAAGGTTTTCGGGCACTCCGTGTATGTGTTGATACTGGTTGAAGTTTTGTAAGCAAATTTTTCCAAGTATTAGGCACTCTCGGCAATCATCTCTGCTATTTACGATGTTGGGCCTCTTGTGGACAGGTTTTCACATCTCGATAGCATTTTTGTTCCAAAGAAATTTATCTTATGTCCTGTGTTTAACCAGTGTTGGGCCAGAGCAGAAGAAGTTGTTTTTTGCTTGACAGCTTTGAAGACCTCTTCACACTAACCACGAATGTGACTGCGTTACGTAGATGACACCGTCTTTATCTGGCAACATAGATAAGTAAATCTCAAAAGTTTCCTAAATCCCATAAACAGTATACATCCAAAAATTAAATTCACGATGGAGACAGAACAGGAGAGAAAACTATCGTTTCTAGATATTCTACTGAAAGAAAAGAGGATGACTTGCTTTCGCACACTGTCTACAGAAAGCCCACTCACACCAACAGATATCTCAACGCCGATTCACATCACCACCCTACCCAACTATTTGCAGTAGTGAAATAATTTGCGTTTCGATCGCAGTCTCTTACAGATCAAGAAAATTATCACAAAGAGATGAACATACTGCAATACGCTCTAACAAAAAACGGTTATAAAAAAGAGCATATAGACAAGGCTCTAAAAAACAAACATTTGGCCTCAAAAAATCGCGAAAACCAAGAGAATAGCTCCAAAGCTATTGTTCCTTATGTAAAAGGCACCACAGACAAGATCGCAAAAATTCTCTGGAGAAACAACATTGAAACCATTTTCACCACAGACCGTAAAATAAAAGATCTCTAGCAATATCTAAAGAAAAAATCCCTCTAGAAAACCAGGGAGTGTACGAAATTCCATGTGGAAAATGTAGCTCGTCCTACGTGGGCCAAACCAATCGTAAAATAAGCGCCAGAAGGGACGAACATATGAACGCTGTCAAGCAAAAAACAACTACTTCTGCTCTGGCCCAACACTGGTTAAACACAGGACATAAGATAAATTTCTCAGAAACAAAACTGCTATCAAGATGTGAAAACCTGTCTACAGGAGTTATAAAGGAAGCCATTGAAATTGCAAAGAGGCCCAACAAATTAAATAACAGAGATGATAGCCAGCGAGTGCTTACAAAACATCAACCAGTACTACTTAGTAACGAAAAAGATTACAACTCGGCAACGGAACCCCAAACACTGGCAACAGGGCTGATGACGCGCAGTAGGTCTCGAAACCCGATTGGCCAGAACCATTCGGAAAGCGAACTCGTCCGACGTACACGTGGGACCGACAGTACCCGAGTAGCAAACGTCAGTTCGCTCGCAGATGCCATACAATGAGCTTTAAAAATTGTGAATGAGATTTCACCGAAAAGTCAGCTGCCTATATACATACATATATATATACATATATATGTGTGTGTGTTATTTTTCAAATCATTTAGAGCGTTTATTTCTGAGCGTTTTATAATTGGTTTTGCAATCTCCTGCCGTATTATTTTTGCTTCTCTTTCTGACTTCTGGTATAGCGGGGCTTTAATATTGGCGATAATGTCTTCATTTGGTATGGTTTTTGGGGTTACTGCATAGTTGAAGCCTTTACTTGTTTTTCGTTTTCCGAAAGCTGGTAATTGAGACCTTGGTTATATCTATCTGCTTAGTTTGGGAAGGAGCAACTTGCAGGAACAGAAAAATTGTCTACGATCTACACATACAACTAAGCAGACAGATCCACCCGCTACTCAGGGATACCGTGGATAAAACTTCCCCCTGGAGAAAAGAAATCAACATGGACCACAAAATTAACAAGCAAAAGAAGAAATTTGTCCAACTACAACAAAAAACTCCTCAAACTTCAAGAAACGGTAAAAAAATTTCTTCATTTTGTTTCGGGAAACGATCTTCATTTTGTTAATTTTGAAAACTTTGCTGTTTTCAATTTTTTTTCTTGAAGTTGACCTCAGTTAAAAGAGAAAATTGAATTACGTCAACTAGTCATAAAAATCAACAATTTTAAATAAAAAATGATTTTCATTTTTCTTCACTGCAAAAGCTTTAAACTCAATTTTAGAATCTCGATTACTTCCTTGAAAATGATTTTTGGGTTCTAGAATTATATATTTCAGGGAGAAGGCATTTTATTTCTTTGGTTATTTTCAATACATGATTTTGAATGGAATCGCTCAATTCTGTTCTACAAAAATATTTAGGTCTCCTTTTTAAAATATGTATTGTTTGTGGCATAATTTTTATATTTCAAAAATAAACACGATGAATATTTTATGAGTTAGCTATAAAACTACAAACATACAATGTTTTATGATTGATCTGTCTTCTAAAATACCTTGTAGAAAATGTAAAGTATTCCTTGGCATTCCGGAATCGGACAGAAATAAAGGAATTGTCAATTATGCATTTATATCACCTAACATTAAACTAAACAAAAACTTTGAGTCAACTGTGAAATACAATATTACCTACTTTAATTTATTTAATTGGCTTCTTACGTAAAGTAATTTAGCTTTAATTTATTTAAGTGTCCGTAATTTTTGATTTTGTTTTACTTCAGTCTATGTCGGGTGATTGACCGATTTTGTCATAATATGCTGTTTATGTAATTTGTGTACGTTTATTATTGTGATAATTTGTTCCAGTATTTTCTTATACATTTTATTATTATGACGAAGGATTTATTTTATTAAACTGGTCTTGCCGGAGGTTATGTACGTAACAAAATGAACTATAAAGCGAATATCATAAATAATGACACAAGGAGCAAAATCATAGGGGAAGTATAGTTTTAATTTTAGTTGTAGAAAGCGCCAGGTACTGGAAACCTATGGTCAAATGCAAAAAATTCAAGATCTTATAAAACTTCCAACGCTTCAAACCTTAGATTTGATTTTAGTTGCTTCTAATTCACAATTCAATCACAATTCTAAATAGTAATAAATAAAATAGCGCTAGGAACATTTCTGTCCACATGAGATCATAAAATTTACTAAGTTATATTTATTGGATTTTTCGAATTTCTAGTCATTAACTAAAGATAATATTTCCATAAATATCAACTAAATTTTCAAAAATTATGTGTACAACTAAATGAATAATTTTACTAATAAATAAACCCCGTTTTCGATACAAATAAAAAGAACTCCCATGATTCTATTAGTAAAGGGTTTTTTTATAGAGGTTTAGGACTTTTAAATGGAATAAAACAAAGATGAATTTTTTAAATTGACATGAAATTTACTTTATTCGAAAGATAACCTTTTGGCATTATAATTTAAATATGACTTCTGGCATATGACCACCACGGCTGGCTCGAACGTAGTCTAATCTGGAGGTCCAATTTTCGATGACTTTTTCCAACATTTGTGGCCGTATATCGGCAATAACGCGGCGAATGTTGTCCTCCAAGTGATCAATCGTTTCGGGCTTATCGGCCTAGACTAGCGACTTCACATATCCCCACAGAAAATAGTCTAGCGGCGTTAAGTCGCACGATCTTGGAGGCCAATTCACGGGTCCGAAACATGAAACTATGCGGTTACCAAACGTTTCCTTCAATAAATTAATTGTGGCACGAGCTGTGTGACATGTTGCGCCGTCTTGTTGAAACCACAGCTCCTGCACATCATGGTTGTTCAATTGATGAACGAAAAAGTCAGTAATCATGGCTCTATAGCGGTCACCATTGACTGTAACGTTCTGACCAGCATCGTTTTTAAAGAAGTACGGACCAATGATTCCACCAGCCCATAAAGCACACCAAACAGTCAGTTTTTCTGGATGTAACGGTGTCTCACCATACACTTGAGGATTATCATCACTCCAAATACGGCAGTTTTGTTTATTGACGTATCCATTCAAACAAAAGTGAGCTTCATCGTTAAACCAAATTCGCTTATGAAAATCGGGATCAACGGCAATCTTGTTTTGGGCCCATTCACCGAATCTACGCCTTGCTAGGTGATCGTGTGGCTTCAATTCTTGCACGAGTTGGATTTTGTAAGCACGCAAACCAAGATCTTTCCGCAAAATCTTCCATAAAATGAATGGACACATATCCAATTCCTGTGCACGATGGCGGATAGACTGATTCGGGTCTTCCTCCACGCTACGCTCTACAGCAGCACTGACTTCTTCTGTACGCACTATAGAACGTCTCTGTGGATGCATATTATCATTTAGAGTAAACGTGGTGCGAAAACGTTCCATAGTTAATCGAATTAATTGCTCTGATGGACGATTATGTTGAGCGTAAAATGGACGTAGTGCGCGATACGTATTTCGAACAGAACCATGATTTTCAAAATAAATTTGCACAATCTGGAAGCGTTGTTCAGGCGTCAGTCTATTCATGTTGAAATGCCAAACCAAACTAAACATAAATCACTTGACAGCTGACAAAATGGCCGCCAGTAAAAAAAGTGTTGCCAACTTAAAGTTTTATACCTCTATAAAAAAACACCCTTTATATATTCAACAATGCCGAAAAAAAATGCAGGGTTATAAAGTAATGTAAATTCTGACTGAAGCATATTTAGTACAGCATCAGTCACAAGGGCGCTAGGAAACTGATAAATTAACTTGTGTGGCGACAGCTTCCGCGTTGATTTGTTTATACTCCGTCTGGATTATGGGGAAAATAAAAATGAAACGAATATTGCATTAAGATTTTAGTTTTTAATTGGAGTATATATATTTTTTTAATTTTCTTAAATATTATGTTCCTATGCCTTGACATTATATCTTTCTGGAACTTTTCGCTTTAAATTTGGTATATAATACCACAAAAAATTCACTACTTTACAAACCGATAAGATTGTCGAAAAAATCTTCCTTTCTGTCAATTTTTGCCCGGGATTTCCTTATATATACATTTCTTTAATGATTTCAATTAACTGATACGAATATCTACTAAAAACCTGAATTAATAGTCATGAAAAACCCTCATTAATGCATCCTTCATTCCTCATCTTCTTTCATAGAAATATTGCATTTATATATTAAAATCGTTCTTCCTTTAAAAAACTTTAAATCATGTTTTTCTTGAATATCATTACAAAAAGCCATTTCGAGATATTTGCTTTTCAAATTCCTAACTATTTTTAGTAATTATTCGGAATGGTGGAAACACCGAATTTTTCGATGATTTTTATATACTTCTTATTTAGGCCAGGAAATGGAGTGTTAAAATAAGACTCAAATACTGCCTGCGATCTGATTACAGAAATGGATAGGGGAAGGGAGTAGAAATGACGTCTCATCTCGTGTGTCAACAAATTTTGGTTGGAACATTGTTTTTTTTTTAACAAATAGGTCGATAAATGATTTTTCCTCGGTTTTTTGGATTTTACGGAAAATATAAAGAATTTAGAGAAAAATGTTCCACAGATGAATTATACGTCTTGAAAATATCTTCAAAATGAGTTTTTGTTTGTCCAAGTCAGTCTGTAAATAAAAAAGTTATTGTAAATTAAACATTAAAAATGGCTTATTTTTCAATTGTTAATAACTTTCTTCATATTAATTGAATTGTTCTCAACTTTTAACAAAATGTGAGTTTTAAAGTGCTTAAAAAGTGTACGGAAGTTGGGTGCTGTCGGTCCAATAGTTTTTGTAAAATTGCAATTGTTTATTAGAAAAACGAAAAAAGTGACTATTTTTGTTTGGCTGTCCGGTCGTCTAGGAAACTGCTACAGAGTTCTGTCAGTGCTCATCCTCTTCGTAAAGACTTAAGCTATCATATAGTAAAATAATATACGTTATTTAACGATAATTATGATTTAATGGATTATTGTATAACCTTTAATACAACCTTATTTTATAACAATAACATTATTCAAGAAATGTTATTTCAATACAATAATAAGAAAATTCAAATTTTAGCACGATATTATTATTTCTAGTTTATACATATGTAATAAAAGCAAAATATGCGAAATCTTGAAAAATATATTTTTGGAGGGCTAGGAGGGGGCTGAATAAAATTGTTCATAAAAGTAAACATATATATAATAAGGTATGTAATCGTTCTCAATGAAAAAACATGTAAAACGAGTGAAAAAAATTTTTTATGTAAAAAATTCAATTTTCCGGGAGGTGGGGGTGGTTCGAGAAGATTGAACATGTGCCCAATATTATTTTTTCGATTAGCTACCTAAAAAAATCACAGAATGAGAGCTCTACGTTATCTAAAAGCGGAGATATTGCTAATTTTTCAAGCACGCGCCGATTTAAAGACGCGCTCTCACTTTGTACTCGGTGAGATTCGGTTACCCCCTCTAACTTACCTTTCCTGGCGGCCAGCACGTACCCTCAGTTTAGCGATCTCCTGAAGGGTTGAGTGTATAAATTAACCTCAATTGAATGATTTTATATACTTTAGGCTCTTATTAATGAATTGTAAAAAATTCAGCTCTAAATATAGATAAACAATCGCTCTGTGATTTTTTTTGAAAAAAAAAATTGCTAATTCGACTTCTGTTGGTCTTTTTTCTTCAAAATTCGTGTTTTTTTACCAGCTTTCCAATGAGATGCTTCATTAATAAATCCGGCAAAAAATGCGGTTGTTAATTAATTTATTTATAAGCGAAAAACTACCCATATGTTCATGACGATTTTGCATAAACAAAATATGAGAAATATCCACTTTTTTTACTAGCATGAAGTCTTTACGAAGAGAATGAGCACTGACAGAACTTTAGCAGTTTCCTAGACGACGGTATAGCCAATCAAAAATTGTCACTTTTTTCGTTTTTCTAAAAAACAATTGCAATTTTACAAAAACTGTTGGACCGACAGCACCCAACTTCCGCACACTTTTTAAGCACTTTAAAGCCCACATTCTGGTAAAAGTTGAAAACAATACATTTAATATTAAGAAAGTTATTAACAATTGAAAAATAAGCCATTTTTAATGTTTAATTTGCAATAACTTTTTTGTTTACAGACCGATTTGGACAAACAAAAACTTATTTTGAAGATATTTTCAAGACGTATAATTCGTCTATGGAACATTTTCCTCTAAATCCCTTAAATTTTCCGTAAAATCCAAAAAACCGAGGAAAAATCATTTATCGACCTATTTGTTAAAAAAAAACAATGTTTCAACCAAAATTTGTTGAGACACGAGATGAGACGTCATTTCTACTACCTTCCCCTATCCATTTCTGCAATCAGATGGCAGACAGTATTTCAGTTATTTTTACCTCCCAAAAATCGCTTCGTTTCCTGGCCTAATTTTCGTTACTAAAAATCGGTCAAATTTTCTTGGGCTGTACAGGGTGAGTCAACGATTGGATGAAGTAAGTTTGTGCCTTTTCGGTGAAATTAACAAAGAAACTATATTTATTGTTTGATACAGTTTATTTTTACGCAGATTTCAAAAAATATTTAGGACTCTACAGGGTGAGCCAAAAAACTAGGACAGCCTAAAGTTGTATTTTTTTAAATCGAACACCCTATATACGAATCGTATTTTCGATTTAGCTTATAATTTTAAATCTTTTTTATTAAGGGTTTACTATAACAAAACTTTATAGTTTCTGAGATAATTAAGTTTAGAGAAAAAAAGTCACATTTTCAAGCATCAATTCAATCCTAAATAACGTTTTCAATTTTGTGACAAATATATTCAAATTTAAAATTTAGCAAGACCAAGGACAAGTTAACATAATTTTTACCTAATATTTACAATAAAAGCTACAGGGTGTTGAACACATCGGCTCAAATTTGAACAAGTTTATATGAATAAATATCTTTTTTTTAAATGGTACACCCTGTATATTTTCATGTTATTTATAGAGTAATAAAAACCCTAAAAGTTTTGTTCAATATATCCTATACTTATTTATAATAGTTTTTGAGATATTTCAGTTTTTCTAATTTTCCATACTTTTTTACAGAAATAGTCTTCATTATCATAGTAGCCATGTAAAATAATAAAAAGAAACTAAAGAAACAAACAGAATGTGGTTAAATATGATGAAATACATTATTCGTTATATTACAATGGCAATAGTTTAATTAAACATAATGTGAAAAAATTAACACAACAATAACGACAAGGCAAATACATGTTTACTTTTATACTAAATTGAAACAAAAAAATTACCTATTAAATACTGAGATTCATTATTTCTTTTTAATAAGTGTTCGAATAAACGACCCTCTTGTGCAATGCACAAATTTAGTCTTTTTTGCAGATTTTCTCGGACCCTGGACAAAATTAGTGGCGTTATTATTCTACAGGTATCCCTAATCCTGTTTCGCATATCTTTCACTGTTGTTGGTGGATTAACATACACCTTATTTTTAATATAACCCCATAGGAAGAAATCTAATGGGGTGATGTCGCAAGACCTTGGTGGTCACTCAATGAAACCCCTACGTCCAATCCATTTTTGCGGATGTCGTTGGTCCAAAAACGCACGAACTTCACGATGGTAACGCGGAGGCGCACCATCGTGCTGGAACCACATACTGTCGAGCTCACCCCTATCGAGACCTTGAAGCAGTTGGGGTAGTTCTTCTTGTAGAAAATTCAGGTAACTATGGCCAATTAGTGGTTCATTAAGAAAGTGGGGTCCAATAATTCGATTATGATGAATACCACACCAAACATTTAAAGACCAGTGGTTTTGATGTTGCACCTCTCTAATCCAAAATGGGTTTTCTGTGGCATAATAATGCATGTTGCGTTTATTTACGGCACCGTTACTTCTAAAAGTAGCTTCATCACTAAACATTACCTTGCATAATAAATTTGGATTTAATTGAATCTCCGCATTTATTGTACGACAAAAGTTTACACGACTTTCAAAATCCTGTCTGTGCAATTCTTGGTGTAATTCCATGTGATATGGATGATACCTATATTTCTTGGTAGTACGATTAGCGGTGGATTGTGATGTTTCATATAATGCTGCTAACGGATGGCTACCAATATAAGGATTTTCCTGAACATTTAACAATACTTGTAGTTCTTTTTCTTCATTAGTTACTGGTTTGTTGACCACTTTACGTTTTGGATAATCAACAGTACCAGAAGAATCAAATCTTTGCATTAAGTTTTGAAAAGTATGGGTATTAGGCTGGCGTCGATCAGGATACTTCATTTTGTAAATTCTTTGAGCAAGAAGGCAATTTTTTTGAGCCTCTCCTATTGTATAAATCATATCTATTAACTCATTCTTTGGAAAATTCATTTTACAATATAAGATGAATGCAAAAAAACCAAATTACACTACATAAAAACCAAAAGAAGCGATTGCGGTTATAAATTTGACACACCAAAAAATGTTCTTTTACATTGTTTTTGCCATGGCTACTATGATAATGAAGACTATTTCTGTAAAAAAGTATGGAAAATAAGAAAAACTGAAATATCTCAAAAACTATTATAAATAAGTATAGGATATATTGAACAAAACTTTTAGGGTTTTTATTACTCTATTAAATAACATGAAAATATACAGGGTGTACCATTTAAAAAAAAGATATTTATTCATTTAAACTTGTTCAAATTTGAGCCGATGTGTTCAACACCCTGTAGCTTTTATTGCAAATATTAGGTAAAAATTATGTTAACTTGTCCTTGGCCTTGCTAAATTCCAAATTTGAATATATTTGTCATAAAATTGAAAACGTTATTTAGGATTGAATTGATGCTTGAAAATGTGACTTTTTTTCTTTAAACTTAATTATCTCAGAAACTATAAAGTTTTGTTATAGTAAACCCTTAATAAAAAAGATATAAAATTATAAGCTAAATCGAAAATACGATTCGTATATAGGGAGTTCTATTTAAAAAAATACAACTTTATGCTGTCCTAGTTTTTTGGCTTACCCTGTAGAGTCCTAAATATTTTTAAAATCTGCGTAAAAATAAACTGTATCAAACAATAAATATAGTTTCTTTGTAAATTTCACCGAAAAGGCACAAACTTACTTCATCCAATCGTTGACTCACCCTGTACAATCAATTATTAAACCTGGGAAAGAAACTGTGATCGACACATGATTAGTTTTTTAAATTGCAGTACATAACACCAAAATTATCGATTTATTTTTAATTAAAATTCACCATTTTCCACAATAAAGAGGATTTCTGATAAAGTTAAACACTTTCGAAAATAACGTATTTCTTAAAAACTAACCGTCAAATGAAAATTCTTATTTCTTTTTTAGTAATTCAACAGCCATTAACATCAAAATTGTCATGATAAGAGCAATTTCCTTCAGTCTCGTCCACATACTTAACAAACAATGAACATATAATAACTTAATTATTCGCAACATTTAGATTCCATTAACACTTTGTATCCAAGTTTTGTTGCATAGACCACATACAGTTATATTTAACGTTTGTTTGCAAATTAAATTTTTATATGTCTATTGGATCATTAAATTTATAGCTGGAAATAAAACATATAAATTACTTAATATCATGTCACTAAAGGATTTTAACTATCCTTCAATGGTATGTAATGGGTTTAGATTGCAGTAAGAAACTAGAAGTATATTTTGAAGTACCAGTGTCTGTTTGTTTTTAATATACGAACCGGGAAAATATACAGAGTGTCCGAAAAATAAGTGTACAACTTTCAATGACATACTGATGACGTCAAAATAGGTTGATATTGTTTCACTTAGGCAGTAGAAGACGTCAAAGTTTTAATAAATTATTGATTTTTCCAAATTTCTTAAAAACGTCATAACTGATTTTAGTGATTTTTGGTGTGGTTCAATACTATAATATAAAGTAGAGTAAGTGTTAAAAAAGTGATGTTACTTGTAAATATTTTTTCTGATTTCTTATGTCATCAGTGTTTTGACAATCTAGATATTTCTGTCAGATAATCGCATGTATTTGGAATCTTTTTTACCTCTTGAAACATTTTCGTTCGATGAGCAGTTTCGCCAACAAAAAAAAACTATTTTGGAATTACATACATCAATCAACTGTAATAATAAAAAATACCTTTAATAATAATTTTTGGAGTGCTTTGTTGCTAAGGCATTTCATAATTTGACTATTGACATATTGCCATCACCGACGTCGACTAAACTAAGATCAGCATTCCAAGCCTATTTTACTATTAAACATGGACAACTACACGTACTCCCAGAAGGTTGACATGCTCCTGGTCTACGAGTTTTGTGAAGCAAATGGGCACCAACGTATTAGGGTTTACATGGAGAGATTTTCTAACCACCGAATACCAATCCATGAAATATTTTTCAACATTAAGCGTCAATTCCGAAAGATGGACAGATCTGAGAAAAAATTTGAAAGTAGGGATTTGATTCGAAGAACTCTAACAGTTTCAAAAAAAGAGAAAAAATTTTGAAACGTATTGGAGAAGTGTTGGTAACCACCGTTTAGGATGCGATTGCGAATAAGTGGTGCATTTCGGGCAACGTTTTTATGACTAATTGATCACAAATTTTTATTTATTTAAAAAAAGCTCATTGGTTTTTTAACTAAACATAAACCCATAAATCCAAATATAGTAAACTTATCAAACCTACTTTGGTAACGCAAAGCATGAACTCCAAACCACCACCAATAAGCTTTAAGATCATTCGTATAATTCTGAATACTTAAATTTGAAATTGTGAATCTATAAACTCTCAATCAAAAGATCCACAGTTCAAAAATTCTTAATAGATCAAAGTAGAATTTCAACCACAAAAACACAAATTTTCACGAAAACTAAACAATTTCTAAAATGGTTGTCCAGCATATTGGATCCACCATTTTGGCTTGAGATTTATGTGGTCTTGAGTTTTGTGTTTTTGCGGTTGGTGGGCTCTGGTTTTGTGGGTTTGGAATTTGTGGACTTGAAATTTGTGGATTTGGGTCATGTCTGATTCTGGTTTTTGGGCTTGGGGTGTGTAAGTGAAATTTTGTGACCATCGGGGTCACATCTGAACGTAAAATTTTCTACTCTTTCTATTGTCTTCGTCAAAAAGAGGGTTTTTATTAAAAAAAATATATATGGTTTTGAAATACCTTAAAAGGCCATTGTCTAGGTCAACACCAAGGTCTCCATTGTACTTTTCGTTCAAAATTTCTTTAAGAATTACTTTGATAGTTTCAGAAAATATTTTATTTGAGAAAATATTCAGCTATTCCGGAAATTTTTGGACACACTGTAAGTAGGTTTGTAAAGTCACTGATCTTAAATACATTGTCAGATTTTAACACTGAAACAATAGATCCAATATAGCTGATAAGTTTCTCAGCTATATTGGCATATTTTTAAAATCTGGTGGATTTGCAATCAGCAATCTCGAGAATACCTATTTACATAAGTTTTTATTAAATTAAATACTTTTTGAAATTTCCGATCGCAATATTAGATCCGCTATTTTGAATTTTTAAGATTCGGCAGCGAGTATGTAATCAGTGACCCCTAGAATGCTTACATAGTGATTTTCATAAAAAATAACAAAATTTAGAAAAGTACACTCAAGGAGGTAGCTTGTATTATATTTTTGGTTTGCATTCGAGTAGATTCAAATTAGAAGTTAAGAATCGTATTGTGTTAACTCGAACAGTTTAAAAAGAAAGTGTTGAAGAAGGATCAGGTGTTAGTAACTACTGTTTAGGACGCGAGTTGGATATTATTAAAATGATTGTAAATGGTATTTAATAGAAGAGTTGTTATATCCATATTACGTCAAAAATTTCCAGGAATCTTTACCGATTGATCTCCCCATGAGCCTTAAATTTTGTGTTTTTATTCGGCACCAAAGACTTCCTAATTCTGGTTTTAATAAAAAAAAATTCTTTCTGACGAGGCTTGCATTACAAGATCTGGAGTCACCAACCTGCACAACCAACACGTTTATGCGGATGGAAATTCATATGCCAATAAAGTTGCATACCATTAGCATAACTTCAAAATAAATGTTTGGGCAGGTACTATTTATCGCTATTGATCTTGTTCTGACTCCAGGAAGAATAAATTGAAATATTTATCTAAATTTTTTGCAAAACACATTAGTATTCCTTCCGAAAAATTTACTTATTTTAGTTTGGCATGAATTATGATATATGCATGATGGTGCCCCACCCCATTTTTCTGTTACTGTTCTGTGATATTTACACGACCAATATCCCAACCAATGGATTGTAAGGGGCAATGAGGCATCAGTAAGATGGTTTTTCCCAAAATTAAATATGTTTGACTTCTTTTTGTAGAGCGTAAAACAAAAGTATACAAGACTTGGGTGAACACCCACGAATAATTCTTGATGCGCATTTTAAATTCTGATAACTAATAATACTGAGATATTAGATAGAGCCCAATTTCAGTTTTTAAAAATTGTTCATAAGTGTTGTTTAATTGATGTTTTCTTTTTAGTTTTTTTTTAATCTTTTTAAAATGCATAAATGTACTTCCAACCATTATATTAAATATTACCTTATTATTACAGCTAATTGATGTATCATCCCATGAAATTTATTCAATAAGTAAAAAAGTTTCCAAATATATGAGAAAAAATCAGAAGCGATGTTTACAACTGACGTAATTTTTATAACACTTAAACTACTTTATAGTCGTTCCTTATACCACTTGAAAACATCATATTATAGTGTTAGATCATACACCAACAAACACTGAATTTAGTCAACACGTTTTCAAGAAATTTGGGAAAAATCATTACTTTCTTAAAATCTTTTAAAGTCTTTTACCGCCTAAACGAAGCAGTATCATATATAACTAAGTTGGCTTAAATCGACCTATTTTGACATCAAACGTTGTATACGTATTTTCAGGGCATCCTGTTGTACCGTTATTAAACACTAGCTTCAGTCTCAAGCTCAAGACTGGTTCATTTCTGCATAGCAATTATCACTGAGAAGCACTCTAATAGTAACTATGAAAATCATCCTTGGTCTAACTTCCCTTGGTATATTAATTGTGGAGAAGATAAGCAAGAGGACATATGGAGCTAAATATAATGAACTCTTGCAATTTGACCATACCCTCGAATATACTAGAATAATGAACATTACAGCATACCATAACCCATTGACAAATTTACAGAACTTATCGGCGCTTGGAAAACTGGACAAAAAATAGAATTTTCTTTTGACGCTATTAATCATGTAAATAAATTTTTACATTAACCATATAAATCGTACTTTTAAGAATTATTTGAAAAGAAAAAAAATAAAAAAATAAAAAATGACACAGACATGAACCGTCAAGTAGGACCCTCTTATAACAACACTAGCTGAAAGTGGAATTTTTTTCTCTGTCAGATATCGTCTGAATAATTTTAAAAAAATCTAATTTAAAACGGTGACAGTTTAAATTTAGCATAGGAAATTTTTTTTTTAAATTTATTGTTGAAATAAAATATGCTTTTTATAGGAATTTTTAATTTTAATATCTATAAAGAATAACGCGGCATCTAATCAAAATATTATAAAAAATATTTGATTTAAATTTTGTCAATATTGATTAAGTATATCTTGATTTATTGCAAGTCAAAACAACGAAGTTTCGACAAAAACGCAAAAAAATAGTGGTGCATAACCATCTCAAAATCAAATATTTTTTAAAAATTACTTTTACTCTGGGATTTCTGGATCCTACATAAGGTCTTGTATTGTTGCCGCGAAATATTCTGACTATTTTAGAGGAACTCTTTTCAGTTTTCTAGCCTCTCTAGTCTTTTATTGGGCTTTCATGTTGGCTGTAGATACTCGTTTAGAATTCTACTTCTCAGATAATTGTAACGCGCTTGAGCAACTTGTAAGGTTTAATAATATTTAATAAATATGGAGATATACTACATAACAAGGCAAACTGATTCTGTAACAGCCCCTTTTTTACTTTTAGGCCAGTTTTATTTAAACTTGGGGTTTGCAAACGACTGTATGTTTCTCGCCATCTATCGACATCGTTCTTAACTGGAGTTGTGATTTCAAACTGATTTTCTGTGTAAGTTAGGCATCTGTAAACTATTTATCTGTTTTCCTAGCAATTTTGGATAGGTAATACTGAATTTTGAGGAAATGTCGTGTCGAAAATTTTTCCCATAATTAGAACATGGTTTTAAAAAATCTTTTGAAATATGCTTTTGACAAGTCTAATTGTAACGTTTTGGCTATTTCAGCTATTTTCTTTGTAACTGGTCATTCTAGCAGTCACGTAGAATTGTTAAAGAACAAAATCGGTGATCATCTGTGTGCTATTTTATTTCATTTGATTAATCTACGCCAAAATTAGGTAACATTCTATATTTTTTATTTTTAACGATTCCATGTGGTACATACGATATTTCTCTTTTGTTTCAAGGGTCAGTATATAAGTAATAATAAGTTTTTGTTCAGCATTTAAAGCGTTGAAATCATTTATGCAAGCTTTACATCAGTTTCTGAAAGCTATTATCTGACTTTTTGAAGCTTCATGACAGTTTTTTGTTCCTTGATTTTGTGCAAGGCTTATCCCATATTCTTGAAGGTTTGTCGCCCTTACTAGAGATACTACTCCGACATTCAATACGTTTGTTGGCGAATGCGTTGCGTCTGTTACCCTTATGGCCCCATTTACTGCCTATATACAGGACTATTGAATAATCCTATGACTGTTCCTAAGAAATAGGAAATCTTCCAAGAGTGGTTCTGTTTTCAAATATTCCATTTACCCGAAACCACCTATTTTAGCGACTGCAGCCCGAGAACAAGTACTTTCAAACAGATAAGTAGGTGTATTGTTTAAATATGTAAGTAAGAATTTCTAATATCGTAAAAAAAAATTGAAATTTTATATTGACAGACAATGTCATTTTTGCTTTGATATTTTTAGGTACAGCTGCCAAGTATTATTGTAAAAGTACACTTCATAACTGAGTTAAAAGTATATTGTGTTTCATTTGGAAAATATGAAGAGTCTATCTGTAGACATTGTCTTCCCGGAGGTACCATTTTATTATTTTTAAGCTCCAGAAACTTCAGAAAGTGCTGCTTTTGTATATGGCAGCAAGTGAGTCATCAAAACCTCGCCCATATATAATTGCCACGACAATAGTAGCTAGTGGACTCCACTTTTATTACTTATAGATCATTCAATGAGTAAGTAAGTAAGTAATAAGTGTTAGTTTTATGTCCTCAATCATTTTCATCTTCCGAAATTCTTCATATTATTTAACATATCAAATATAAAAAACATTGAACAATATCCTTTGTTTCTGGCCGGTCCGCTTACTACCTGAGTTTCGAGCCTAATTGTTCTAACGTCGGAAATAATTTTAATTTCGAAATGTTTGAACATAAAAATACTTCCAAACAATGTATCCACCTAAAAAAATCGATTGAAAACCTCAAGGTGGTATAATCCCTTAATTAATTCGAGATGATAGCTATTGAGTGGACAATTATCGGTTTGAAACATTAGTGTGGTATATTGAAGGCTCAAAAACAATAAATGGACCGATACATGTTCAAGAACACCACTGTATTTCAAGAATATATTTATGCTTTGTGAATTTGGGAGAGATGTATAGAGACAGGTACATCTTCGTCTATACTAATGGCCAGGAAACCATTAAAGCTTTAGCATGTAACGAGATAAAATTAAAATTATCTGGGCAGCTTTTAATGCTTCTGTGCTCTGGCTAAACAAATTACAGTAACAATTGTATACGTTTCAGGATACAGGGACATACATAGATCCGTAGACTGATTATTGGCATCAATCTTATTGAAATCGTACTCCAAAATAATAGCAGAATAAAGTTTAATTACTTTCAATGTTAAATACGTTACTTTAGATGTAGGATTCTTAGACTTGTTACCAAATAATCATTCTTCATCACGAATCCCTTGAAAATAATAACATTGTATTTAAAATTCCTTACCTAAACAGTTAACGATCATATTTATAAGTTTTAATCATCGTAAATTAACTAAATAAAATAATTACATTAGTTTAATAGAGTTTGATGTACAAATAACGTTTTTTCAACTAAAAATTTAAATAACTAGAGTACCTGCTCAGGAAGCAGCAACATATGAATTGCCAATTAGAGAGTATAATGGTTCCACCAGTTTATAATCCTATTGCATATAAAATTAATATTGTAATTAAATATTACTTACAAGGTATATTATCGTATTACTGAGAAAAGTTTAATTGGAAAAATTATTGATATGCATAGAAATACCATTTTTTGCTAATTAGTATCTTAATTGCAGAAGGTTTTTTTAATTATTAATGGATATTTGCGATCGGGCAGCAGACAAAACTCTCACCAAGAGATTATGAGATTTAGTACCACGATTCGGCTATTGAAGCGAAATATAATCTTCCTGTTCTTACAACGCTATATTAGTTCAACGAATATAGGCAATTATGATAACGATTTTCACTGTGTTGACAGAAGCTCTAAAAATTTTTGTTGTTGTTTGGTCGAAACATTGCCCTCAAGCACTTAGTCTTCCTGGTCCTTCATTATCTGTGTATGTTTTCTGTGAGTGTCTACGATTAACACTATTATGGGGAATAGAGAACACGTAACAGCGTACCATTCGTATTGTCAACTTCAAGGAAATATTACGTCTCTTTTCTTTTTCTCGGATTTCCGAAATATTATTGGCGACGGATTTTTCACCGAAAACGTCCTCAGGTGTGTCTCAGCTTAATTCGGAAGCCGTAGACAATCAAGTTAGATTGTCTATCAGAATGTAACTCTCTACAATTACATTATATTGAATGTTGAAAATGCCCCATTAATCATTTAACTGGGTTCAATTTTAAATTCGATTTACATTAGAGCTCTAACATTCGTCTTGTGTATATAAATCGGTAAAATAAAAGGTTATGCGCGATCCCGTGATGGGTAGCAGAGGTTCCATCAAAACCACCGGGAGAGCTGGAAATGCCATCTGCCTCATTTAAACTATGGAAGTAAAGGGAATAGAAATGTTTTGAAGGTGATTAGCTTTCTCCAAGTTTGGAAATTTTAGCAAGAAATTACTAAAGACAAGAATGACTGGGCTAATTATTTACTGAATTGTCGGTAGAAATTAAGTATTAAAGTTTATGGGTTAATATGTCATAAAAAACTTGTCCAATTAAGTCTCTAATTAAGAATTAATAATATGTCTTGGGGCTCTTAAGTATTGTGCGCAAGAATTTTTTGTAATGGGATTCTTAAGGATTTGTAAAAATTAAAATCCTATTGGGGCTCTTAAGGAATAATCATCTAACCTAATTAACCGAGTTCTAAAAGATGGAGGTTCTCAATTCGTCGAGTATCTATGTTTTTTTTTTAACCGACTTCTAAAAGAAGGAGGTTCTCAATTCGTCGACTATGTATTTTTTTTTCCTAAGGAACACCGACTATTTCGGAACGGTGGCACCGATTTGAATGAAATTTTTTACGTTATATTTAGGAAGTTGCTGCGGTGGCCCCATATATTTTTGGATGAAATTGGTGCAGTAAAATTCAAGATGGCGCTGACAATATAGCGGCCAAAAAAATTTTCCCATTTTCTTCAAAATTGATATGGGGAAATTTTCGTGGTTTTACCCAACGAATCTAAAATTATTTTTAAAAAATTCAATATGGCGGATCCAATAAAGCAGACAAAAAAATTTAAGTTTGTCCCATTTTTTCCAAAATTAGTGTGGGGGAGTTTTCGGGGTCGTACATAACGAATCTGAAATTATTTTAAAAAAATTCAATATGGCGTATCCAAAATTGTGGATAAAATATAAATTTTGTCCGATTTTTTTTCAAAATTTATAAGGGGGAGTTTCTGGTACGCACATTACGAATCAAATATTATTTGAAAAAAAAATTAAATATGGCTGATCCAAGATGGCGAATTAAAGATTCTATATATCTCGATTTTGTCTAAAATCAGAATTAGGGAATTTTTGTTAGTGTTAATTACGAAATTTAAAATATTTTTTGAAGAACTCAATCTAGCGGATTTAATATAGCATCCTAAAAATTTTCCATTTTTCGATTTTCTCCAAAACAGGGGGTTCTTGAGGGTGTAAATTACGAATTTAATAGTATTTTTTTCAGGATTCAATATGGGGTAATAAAAATTTTACATTTTTCGATTCTGTTCAACTATGGGACTGAATCGTTTTTGAGGATGTAAATAGCGAATATAAAATTATTTTAAGAAAATCTAATATGTCACACGCAATATGATGGTCTAGAAATTTTGAATTTCTGGATTTTATCTAAAGTTGGTATTAGGGGGCTTTGAAGGGTTTAGATTTAGATTAGATTAAGACATTAAAATTATTTTTTTGAAATGTAATATAGCGGATCCAATATAGTAAGTTGAAAATTTTACCTTTTTCGCATTTTATCAGATTTGGTATTAGGGTGTTTTCGGGGTCGTGTATTAGGAATATGAAGTGAATTTTTTACAACTATTAGGTTGACAAGATATAATTGAAAATTTTATATTTTCCGATTTTGCTTAATATTGATATTGCGGGGTTCTTGGAGCGTATACAAACTCAATATGCGATATAAAATATATCGAGCTAATAAATTTACGTCTCAAGTTCTTCAAATATCCATATTGAAAGGGGGCTTATATTACCAATCCAAAATTAATTTGAAATTTAAGATAGTGGATTTACTATGACAGACTAAATATTTGTTTGACACAATTTCACTGGTGTTTGTAGAACTCTAAGAATCAGAGAATTTTTATTGGTTCGTTTTAGAGTGATTACAACTTTGGATAAAATAGGTACGTTTTTGCCACCTTGGAGTCATTGCGAGGTACAATAATCTCGATTAGTACTTAGATCAAATAATTTATGGATATCATAGTGAATTCAAAAATAAAAAAATTTAACCGACTTCTAAAAGTGCGCTAAAAAGTGATAAATAACTATGAATGTCTATATGAAAATAAAATTTTTAAAGTCGACGCCAAATTATTTCTAAATAAAACAAATAACTACTAATGTATACAAGTTATGGTAAGAAAGCAATTACAAATAGAGTATTGTTTTTCTGTTTATGCGAATCCCATTTTGTCAGATATTAGTTTGGAGCCGACTTCAAAATTTTTTATTTCATACAGAAATTAATAGTTATTTTTCACCTTTTTGGTGCACTCTTAGTGTTCTTAGAAACGTGAAAACTTTCGGGATTATTTCAAAATTTTTATTTTCTGAAAATTTTTTACCAAGTCATAATCGAATTTAGTCATAACCGGGTACTTATGTTTTCGACCTAAATTCGAGCAGAGTGCGTGTTCTCAAATTCCAAAAAATTCAGACGCGCTTGGGAATATTTAAAGTCTTCTGGTTAATTACTTATTCAATGCGTACAGAATAACACTGATTCTGAGCGTTTGCTTTTTCCGGAATAAAAACGATTCGGTGTTTTTAAAAGCCTCTGAGATGATTTTTCACTGATTTTGCGTCAATTTTGTTTAGTACGTGCTTTCAGAAGGCAAATGATCTGTAAAAAATACGCATACCTCGAAATTTAAAAGGATACAAAGACTTTATAATTCCTCTCCTGATACTTAAACACTTATCAGCTACCAGAGTTTTCCACTAACGAAATACAAAACTAACAAAAAGAGGTTTTCTTCCTTTCTTAAAGCTCTCTTGAAGCTTGGAAGGGCAGGTCCAGGAAAACTTTAACTACTACCCTAATCACCTATTGAAATATTCTCTTCTGACCGGGAATTTCATCCCGCACAGTAAAATACTTTAATATTTTTTTATCTTTAGTTTTCAGCTATCTATCATAATCATCTAATTACCAGATAATGAACAACTATCTTTAACCTTATTGTGAAGCACAATTAAAATCACAGAGGTACATTTGTACGTTTAGTCTCTGAAGTCAAGTTTTCAGGGGCGTGATAAATTTTGGATCCATGTTAAAGAAAATCGGTTGTAACAAATTCTTTTTTTAGCTTTACGCTTGCATAATTTAGATTTGGAATTACTCAAGAGATCGTATGCCCCTCCCCATCTATCGGCATCGGTTTTAACTGGAGTAGCGGTTTTGCCAGATTTCCATATGGGTATTCTTTGTCGATTTTCGTGTCGGAGAATTACCTATACATTCGTGTTGTAGTTTTGTGTAGATTATACTAAATTTTGGAAAAACGTCTTATCGAATATTTTTCCAATAATTAGGACGTGGTTTTAAAAATCTTTTGAAATATGCTTTTTGACAAGTATAGTTCTGATATTTTGGCGAATTTAGGCATTTTTTTGTAACTGGATGTTCTATTAGTCGTATAGAATTGTGAAATAACAGAATTAATTATTATCGTATGCTATTTTGTTTGATTTGATTAATCTACACCAAAATTAGGCAACTACATTCTATGTTTTTCATTTTGATCGCCGAGTTCAATAAATTAAATTACTCTCATTTTGTACACGCGATAACTTCACAAATTAGCAAAATGCAGCTACCAAGTATTATTATTAAGGTAAATGTCATAATTAAGTAAAAGTATCTTTTATTTGGATAATCTGAAGAGTCTAACTGTAGAGACTAAATCTTTCCAAAGTTACAATTTTATCAGTTTCAAGCTACAGATGGTTTCTTGGATTTGAACTTTCGGTAAGAGTAATTGCTATTTTTGCATTTTGTAGCAAGTGATTCATCAAAAAGGCCGCCGACATATAATTGCCATAAAAAGAGAAAACTGAATCAGGCACTGCGGGTTTTTGCAGAACGGAAATTAATATCATTTATCAATCCATTTTAATCACTAATAGACTATTCAATAAGTACGTAATTAAATAATAAGTGTTTCAGGTAAATTTTCAGTATAGCGGTTATATAATGATATTAGGGTAACCAATAAATAAAAATGAAATTTTTGACAGTCTATTTTTATGGAATCAGGAAAACTATATAATGAACAGTTCATATTATATAGCACTTTTCATGAATGTTTTGCCTCTTAGATATAAATAATATACTTATATCTCCTTCAATATTCTAGAACATCACATAAACTTGATTTATTTTACAATTTTATTATATAATGTCAAATCTTCAATAAATATAATGAAAAAAACATTAAAATTATCTAGCTATTGTCTACAGCAGAGACACATCACAATAGCAACAATTTTCACTTATTTAATCAGACAACGGTATTTATTTTTAAAGAAGAAGCATGTTTCACCTATAAACTTTTGTTCGTTTAGAAGAATGTCTATTAAATTTTGTAAATTTGTGTTGATAGATTTGACCTGACATGCATGAAAAAGCAATTAGTAATACGGACTTAGAGCGTGTGGTCAAAGCTGTTATACATGGATGTAGGATTATTCTGATTTAAACTAAATCTTTTTTTTTTAAATTAAACAAATAGAATTGTCGACATTGACGAGCAATTATTAACATAAATAAAGAAATATAGAAATAATATATATAAATAATATAAAAATAATATATTTTATTTAAATATTCCCTGAAACCGAAGGTTTTCTACTAGCTCTCCAAGATCAGATTATCCCAACGAGAAACTAGTTAAAACACATAATTAGAGAGATCTCGATCCAGCATCCAACAGGAGGATGCTAAGTACAAAGATTTAGCTGCCAAAATTATCCATCATAAATTGACAAAGAAATTCAAGCTGCTGCAGGTAGAGAAAGTGCCATAATATGAATACAGCCCAGAGCTTATGCTGGAATACAACGGGTTCAAGCTGTACTGGGGTTGAATTATGCTTACGGATCATACAGTTGCACACCAGACCTTATTTTAGTAGATAAATCATCCAAGCAAGCAATACACATAGATGTCGCCATCGTTAACAACAACAATCTGAGGGAGACGGATAGTGAGATGATCGCCAATTTCATAGACCTGGGGGTACAAATACAGCGGGGAATGAATAGCATTCGAATGATCCCTCTACTTCCATCAAAAACCGGCATAGTACTGAAGAGTCTTTTGTCTAATATCAAGGGATTGAGCCTTAGGGAACATCTGTGTAAGGCTGTGCGGAAATCAGTGCTACTTTGGACCGCTTGAACTGTTCGGAAGTTTATGGGCAATTTTGAGGACCAAAACATGATCTAGCGCCCGACAATATAGAAAAATCCCTCACCAAACTTCATCCTTATAACACTGAGTATATCTGGGAGAAGAGTGAATGTTCCCCTGAGGTTAGAATTGGTCAATCAGGTCAAAATGTTTAGAAATTTGAGGTTATGAACTCAAAAAATGTTTTTTTTTTTGTCATAGATGTAAAATAATATTATTTAATATAGACTGCGGATGCAGTAGAAGAAAGTTGGCTCATGCATAGAAAGAGACAGAGCGTTTTCGATTAGTAGTACGTCCCTTTCTTGTTTCGATCAGATGACTGAGGTAGTAAATGACATTTGGAGTATCATGCTTAACTCTGCCGTTAGAACGAGAGATATTACTAATCGAAAATGATCTGCTTCTTTCTAAGCGTCAGCCAACTTTCTTCTATAGGATCCGCGGCCTAGTATCTATGTATGATTTTTTGACTATATTTGAAGTTATGTGCAGGATGCACAAAATTTATTTTGCCTTTTTTTGCAAATTCCGGCCTCAGTTTTGAATCCTCCATCTTAAAAACAAAAATTTCAATTTCCTGACATAATATTCGTAACAAGCTGTTCCGGAAACTCCCAAGTAGAATTTTTTAGATACCAATGTCATTTTTTGTAAATTTTGATGCGCTATTTTGAATCCGCCATCTTGGAAATGAAAATTTCAATTTTCTGACTTTATACTCATACCTAGTGAACCCAAAAATCCGCAAGTACTAATTTTCGAGATAAATGTATACAGTGGAAAAATGTATGCCTTTAAGGGTTAATGTTAATGCTCATGATATTCTTGGGATATATTTCATAAATTAAAATGACCGTAACTTTGCAAAAAAAAATCATAGCTATCTGCTCAGTAGCTTATTTTGAAGGGTAAGAGTATTATTAAATCGTTAATCTAGAGAAAAGCCTAAAAAAGAACTCAATGCCAGCCAAAAACACAATTTTTCGAGTACCTAATCCAAAATAATTCAAAATTCTTACGTCATGGGTCAATTTTTACTTCGAATTCGGATTCTACGTAACAAATTATTTCGAAAATGACTTCCATCTGCCCACCAATAGAACTTAGTCTTCTTCTATTGGTGCCTATCCTCTATGGATGTTGGCAATCGGGTTAGTCCACATGACTTTGTCGACAGCTGCTATGAATAAGTGTTCAATCGTCATTCCCGCCCACTGTCTGATATTCTTCAGCCATGATGTTCATCGTCGCCCTTATGTTCTTTTACTCTTTACCTTACCTTGCAGAATTAGCTGAATCAGGTGACACTTCTCACTGTGCATTACATGCCCTAAGTATGACATATTTCTGATCGTGACAGTACGTATAGCTTCTAGATCTTTTTTTATACATTGGTTCACGGTATTGTTCGTGACATGATCGATGTATGAAATTATAAGCATGCGGCCATAGCACCACATTTCGAAGGCTTCCAGTTGTTTAGATATTGCTTCAGTCAAGGTCCAGGCTTCCACTCCATATAAGAGGGTAGAGGGCATATAACATCTTAACACTCGTGGTCAATATTTACATAATCTTTTTGAGGCGATTTAAGACAGTTCTCTCCCTCTCTATGTAATATTTAATCTCCTTTATCTGGTCCCATTGACCACTCAGACTACTATTTAGATATGTGGTTTTGTTTACTGTTTCCAAAATTTCGTTTTTTGCTCTAAATTACGCATGTCATTGTATTTACTCACTATAAGAATTTTAGTATTCTTACAGTTGAACTTCATACCATATTTGATACAGGTTTCTAATATCCAGTCTTTTAGTGTCTACAGATCCTCCGCACTATCAGCTGTGTCGTATGCATGTCGTTGTTAATTATTTCACCATAGATTTTTATGCCCTCTCTCACCCCACTGATAGCTTTCTTGAACAACACTTCCGAATACGCATTGAATAACATCGGTGACAAAATGCCGCCCTGACAAACTCCCCATTTCACTGTAAATTCTTGTGAGATTTCGCTGCCTATACGTACAGTTGCCCTTCACTACAAGAACAGATTTTCAATTAGGCGAACATCCTTGTCATCAATACTAGTTTTTGATGTTGTACTTTGTCGAATGCTATTTTAAAATCTATAAAGTATGCTTATACATTGCAGTTTATGTCTCGAGCTCTCTATATTAACACTTGTATAGAGAATAGGGCTTGTCGCTCTCCAACTCCGCTTCTAAAGCCAAACTGAATATTGCTAATGTTTTCCTTGAGTCTTCCATATATGAGAGAATGAATAATATTAAGAAGGATGTTAAGTGAATAGCCCATTAGCCTTATAATTCTGAATTCAGAGCATCTGATGATAGTTGCTTTATTAGAAAGATGAATGAACGTGGATATTAACAGGTTTCTAGGAAATTCGCCAATTTCATATATTTTCATAAAAATTCATAAGCAAACCTGTTAGCAGTTTAAGTTTGTCATTTTCAAACAATTTAGTATCTCGTGTGTATTATTCAGTTCAAATCCGTTATTGTTTTTCAGTCTGTTTATAGCATGTGTTACCTCAGTGAGTGTTATTTCTAGTCCTGAACATCTAAGGACAATGGCTTCTATTTGATGATTCTCTTCGAATAGTTCTTCCATGCATTCCCTCAACTTTCACGTATTCTTCCATTTTGCTTAGCAGATTATTATGTTAGTCCAATATTGAGTTATTGCTTTGTGAGCTGTTTCCTCATATTACGGACTTAATAGTCTTATGTAGGTTAAAGCTATCATTGTTCTGTTCTAGAGATTCACTTTCAAAACATTTTTTTGTTAATGGTTTTGTTTATTCCTTTGTACTTTTTTCATTTTTGCTCTTGTGTTTTTTTCGTTGTTTCATAAGCTCTAATAATTTTTCTGTCATCCATGACACTTTTTCCTGCTTGGAGACCTGTGTTATTTTTCTTTTTTGTCGATGTATCTAAACATGAAATGACTTGCTTGTCATTGGTAATTACTTATATCACTACCTTGTGTAAGTAAGCCTAATAATATCTGTTTTTTTTTAAATAAAATTGTAAGCACAGTACGAATGTGGTTATGAGAAAAATTAGCGAAATACTTATATGTTATGATTCAAAAATGTGTGGTAAAATGAATAATCAAGCCCCAAGATTTATTGCACTTCTCGCTTTACCATCTTAACAAAAAGATAAACTAAAATATACAAACAATTTTTAAGGTTACAATGATTTGTCCTGATCTATATGAATGAAGATTCTTTATCAATTGCTTGATATACGGAGAAATATACACTTGACTCTGATCAGTGACTGAAGACACACCAGTGAAATCGAAATTTATTTCTCTAGCCACTAGACAAGGTATGTGGTTCATGCATTACATTATATTCCCATGCTTTACAGGAATTTTTAGAAATCACTGAAATGTAAATTTTTAGAGTTGATGGATCGGCAAGAGAAACAATACTTTTTAGGAGGAACTCTCAAACAATTGGTATACTGTAGATCTCTAAACACCGAAGAAGGGTTGTGGATAAAAATGTAAAATATAATAAGGACTCCATGCCGAGATCCAGAGATAGCAGTTCAACTTTCACCGTTAAATTAATCTTTGTTTACATGAAAAGGTCATTTTGAGTATTAGAGATTAAGAAAAAAATAAAATAAATAAAATTTTTCTGTTTTGGTGTATTATTGATTTTGTGTGCGATTCTAATTTTTCTTTACCAGTTCATTCTTACTTTATTATCATGGCAATCTCATTGCTATGTAAATTTTTATTCTGGTTGGCCTATTTGTCTTTAAATACTCCAAATTCCTTGGACCAGTCCTAAGCCAGGATAAAATGTGATGTCCCAGTACGCAATAAAACATTTAAATTCGATTATTTCATATACAGCCGTTTGAAGCGACACCTAAGTATAACTTTTTTGATTAAAAGATATCAAGGAATAGATATTGGACTAAATTCTCATATTTCAGACTCAGGTATTTACCCTAGCGTTTTTTACAAACCTTTTGGAGACACCCTCTACATATTTTATTAAGTATTTCACTAAAATCTAGGTACGACTATGATATGTTTCTTAGATACTTTAAAACATTATTTAGCTTTGTTCGCTTCAATCTCAAATTACATTGCATCAAACTTTTGACGAAAGTATTGTGAACAATCGCAGAATTCAACCGTCGATTGTCTATAGCAAAGATAAATCATGATGGTAGTTGTTAGGTTATTCAATCAAGTAACGGTAAATTCTTTCAGAGGAGAATATTTTAAAAATAAATGAAACTTATTTAAATTAAAACGGATGTATTGATGATATTTACAAAAAATCTACTCAGATTTATACTACTCTAGTTAGAAGAAATATTTTTAAAACTGACACCATCGAGCCTATGATAATAATGATTTTGTCCTCTGTCAAAAAAATAAATTGTTTGTTTAAAGGTCATAGACAACGATGTTTCTTGCGAAGTAGTAGATATCTGTTGGACTTCCATTGTCTTTATTATTGTCCGTTTTCTGACAACCAACGGATACCCAGTATATCTAGTGGGTAAATTTCTAGAACAACGCAAAAATAGGACAATATCGACAACGAATGAAATACGAAAACCAGTACTGAACATCCCCTATGTTAAAGGCATTTCAGAAAAAGTTAGAAGGATAGGAAAACGATATAAAATCAACGTTGTTTCCAATTACAATAACTCTCTGAGAAGTCGGCTCACTAGGGTCAAACCAACAACTCAAAGGGTCATGAAGAACTGGGTATATCAGATACCATGTGAATATGGCAATTCCTAGGTTGGCGAAACAAAGAGACTTCTTGACGTAAGGATCAAAGAACACCAAAAATGCACATCTCGAGAAGAAACAGACAAATCTGGTGCCGCCAACCATGCCTGGACTCATGGACACCACATAAAATGGTCTGAAGCTAAAATACTACATTGAGAACAACATTGGAGAAAACAGAAATTCAAAGAAGCCGCGGTTATATATTAGAACCCGAGTTGTTTTAGTAAACCATCTTTAGATATAAGAGAAGTGTGGAAACCACTTCTTAATAATTGTAAACTAAAACTAAATGTAGCATAGAAAATGGGATTTTGCCGTAGCAGGCATGACTACACCCATTTCAGTCACACTCCACTGCATTTACTTTTAGTATAAATAGTCATGTAGCTAAGGGATTTATTTAGTTTCACTTGAAAACGGCTAAAGATAACTACTAGCCGAAATGTTGTGATATTCAACAAAAATAAAGACAATGGAAGTCCAACAGATATCTACTACTTCGGAAAAAATAAATTGTTATTCAAGTGAAAGGGCAGGCCGCGGTGACTGATTATTTTGTTAGTGTGATTAATTTAATAGTTGTAGATCTCTTAATTACTTAGCATTTTTTGAAATCGGCGCCAGTTTTAAAATTTACACAAAATTCCTAAAAATCAAAATTAAAATCAATAAAGCACAAATCAAGAAGTATAAGAATAAAATAACAATAATTCCGAAAAAAGAGAGCATATAAACTTTTTTGTAAATAGCATTCAAATATATAAATAAAGATGGAAAAAGGATTTGGATATATATAGAGTAAAAAAATTACTAAATTTCTTACCTACCAATAAACAGGGTGTCCGATAAATACTTTATAATTTCGCTGGGGCATACAGGGGAGCTCAAAATAACCCTACTTTGTCATAAAAGAAAAATCATGAAGTGCCATTTGACGGAGACACATAGCCCTGAAGGGGTACCCAGCGATTTACCTTATAGGCTTTAAGTTTTGAATCAACTTGTATAATGTAATGAAATTTTAATATTTTATAAAGGCCATACTACAGTAGATGTTTTAGATCATCAGAGAAGTCAGGAATGGACTTTCTACCACATTCGTTGGGCTTAATTTTTGACAGGTCTCATTTTACAGAGCTGAAAACTGATATGTTAAATACTTTGATTATTCCTCTTCAAACAAGGTACTCCTAATTTATTGCGATAAAACTGGAGGTTTTCGAGATAAATCGGTTTTTATGCAAAAGTTACATATGCTAAACACAAACAAGTCAAAATTAGGTTGTTATTGTTACCACCTGCATAATAAATTACTATTGATGGTCAAAACCGCCTTCAAGTAAAAATAATTTTTAAAAATAGAAGAATATTCTTACGCAGAATAAGCAGATATGTATTTAATTAATGGTGAAGCGCTGTTAAATTCTTCGAAGGCAAGAACACTTTTTGTTGAAAGATTTCCAGCTTGAACATTGCCAAGGCCAAAAAAATTTCAAAGAATTTAACTCTGGGTCATTTTTCCCGCGACGTGAGTGTGAGAGTCCGCCCAGGAGAGCACGAGATCATCGCATAGAGGAACAAATTTGCAATATTGCTGACAACCCTTCAAACTGTACAAGGAACCTCATGACATAACAATGTTACCAAATAGATTTTACATAAAACTTTAACACAACAGTTAATTCACTCGTACCACGTTGAAAAAGTACACGCTATATCTCCGGATGATTATCCCGCAATACGTCAATACTCAAACTAGTTTATACAGCAACACAACCTAAATTTAAATTTTTCGAATCTTATTTTGTTTACCGATGAGGCCTGCTTTACAAGAGATGGCGTAATAAACTTACACAGTTTATATCTTGATAGAAGAATGCAGATTTGGCAGAGGCACGATGGTACTCCCCCTCATTTTAACCGTATAGTACGCCAACATTTAACTAACATATTTGATCTTCGATGGATGGGTCGAAGTGGCCACCAAGGTCTCCAGACCCAAATCCCTTAGACTTTTACTTCTGGGAACATCCAAAAGAACCAGTTTATTCAACACTAATAAAGTCCGTAATATTACCGGAATACTATTTGCAGGGCACCAGGAGAATATTCTTAGAACAAGAAAATGTATTGAAGTACGTGGATCCGATATTAAACATTTGACAAAATATTAATTAAACCTTTTTGCCTATTTTTACATTTATTAACATTGTAAATTAATTGAGCCCCGATCATTGAACTGTTTCTGGACCTGACAATGTCTGAGCTGGAAATCTTTCAGCATAACATATTCTTGCCTTTTAAGAGTAAAACAGCGCTTCTCCATAAATTAAAGTACATCAGTACACCCTGCGTATTTTATTTTTACCTGTTTGTGTTTAGCAATAGTAACTTTTGAGTGTTTCGCATAAAAACCGATCTATCTCGAAAACCGTCAATTTTATCGAAATAACTTAAGAGTACCTTTTTTAGAGAGGAATGGCAAAAGTATTTAAAACACTTAATTTTCAGTTCTGTAAAATGATACCCGTCAAAAATCATGTCCAACGAGTGTGGGTGCAAGTCCATTCTTGATTTCTTTGATGATCTAAAACATGTACTGTAGTATGGTGTAATGAGTCTTTATGGCCTCTATAAAATATTAAAATTTTATTAAATTATACAAGTCGGTTCAAAACTTAGAGACGATAAGGTAAATCTATGGGTACTTCTTTAGGGCTCTGTATCTCCGTTCAGGGGCAATTTTTGGATTTTTTTCTTTAACAAAGTAGGGATATTCTGACCTCCCCTGTATGCTCCCGATAAATTAAGAGGTACTTACTGGACACCCTGTATATAAATCATCTGAAATAAGTAATTTTTTATTTGCAATTTTCTGATTATACTATGCCAGATCAAAATATTGATCTTCACACGTTAAATCTCAGGTTTCGAGGGTTGCTCTTTCCTACGCCTTATAGAATTTCTCATAGACTTGCTTTCTTAATCTCTTAATGAAAGGTGTTTTACATTTTATATGTATTTGTTATATTATAAAATTCTCAGAGACTTCATTACCCGAGCAGGGTTCGCAATCTGTATCAAGGCGATTGGCAACAAAATAATGTCATGGCAAAATTTTAAATTAAACATCGCAACAGCAAACAATTTGTAATACGACGAGTAGCAACGCCACTGGTAATCCGAGTACATTTTCAAACGAGCCGATATAAAACGCCCGGTTTAGATGCAAACACAAAGGGGGGCAGTAGAGGCGTTTGCCCTCCCCCCTCCCCCCAAGAACTTTGAGTTCAGGAAATTAGACCCGATTTAACCTCATATTAGAAATGTGTGTGTTGCTGGCATTCCCCCCCCCCCTGTCGACAACTTGATTGTTTTTACTATCGCCTCTTCTCTGAGAGTTTTAAATTCAGAAAAATAGATCCGACCCTGCCTTTTACACTAGTTACATATAAGGAAGTAGAGCGTACGTAAAAGTAAATAATAATGGCTCTGTAAATGTACGACGGATGGTTAGTTCAAAAAGGATAGTTTTGCTAAATCTGACGAAAAGCTGGAAGAACAATCAATTGCATCTTCTACTTCAATCTCTAACTTCCCTTATTACCAGACTGATAGCAAAGAAAAGATAAGCGAACAGAGGGAGAAAAACGGAATGAAGCGAAAATATGATAGTGACGACGGGGAGGAGACAGAACCTAAACCGCTTTGTGTTATCTATAACCAAATCCCAGCCAGCACCAGTTTAAACCCATCTCCTCTTCATAGACACCCTGAAAGAAGACATCCTGATCACAAGAATAAACCTGTTGAATACCTTAAAAGAAAATTGGCAAGTAATAAAAAGTTTAGTGCTTCTTCTTTTCTAGCAAATTTAAACAAAAATAGTAAGATGTCTCTTGATGCATCCTTTCGAGTTAGTTCAGGTTAGTTTAGGTTACCAAATACAGTGGCAGAAAATTTGATTGAACAGTGTGCTAAAGACATTACGAAGTATACTTGGAGAAAAAGCGGAAAAGAAATTGAGCTTGTTCCTTTATCAAACAACACATTGTCGCGGAGAATTAATGATTTGCAAATGATACGGAAAGTGTACTTTTTAAAAAGAATAAAATAGAATTATTTCACTATTCAGCTTAACGAGTCGATCGATGTAGCAAACGCTGCATTATTTCTTGTCCTTTTTGGATAAGTTTTTAAGAATTCCATTCAAGAAGATATATTATTTACAAAACCATTGAAAACCTATATAACAGGTTCAGTAATAGTCGATATGATCAATGATTCTTTTGAGAAAAATAACATACTACCGGATAATAGAAAAATTTTATCAAAAGGTCTCCGTTCGATTTTGAATATCGAAACTCGGAATTTTCTTTTCATTGATCTCTGAAAATTTTCTTATGCAATTTCGTTCCATTCGTTCACCATTATTTTCAATCTTAATATTTCTGTCTCATAAATTTTGGAATTATTTGCAAGTCTCCTCCAAATTCAACATCTTTTCTTTAACCACTCTCTATTCATATACCAACTACTTTCAATCAATGCATGTAAACAAGTTCTAAAGAAATTTATTTTTATTTACAAAAAAAATAAAATTATCTCTTGTTGTCAGTCTCGCTGCAAAGTAATTTTTTTTCGAAAAGGGGTGCCGTGAAGCCATCCCAATAAATAAAAAAAACCCTTTGAATTTGAACCAAAAACCGACAGAAAATTGATTATTGCATGCCTCAGTCGCGCTGCTCGCAAACACTAGAAATATATTTAAATTGGTTTGTTATTGACTCGTAGGCGCGTTACCGGCGCATTGCTGACGCGTTGTAGGTTCATTGTGCTGGGTTGGTCTGCAAACCGAAAATTATCATAATTATGGGGGCTAAGGCTGAAAGTAGCCGGCTTTTTACTTTTCAGAGTCAGTAATTATGAGCATCCAAATACAAATATAGTAAAAGTAAAAATCAAAAACAAAATTTTTTACACTCACCGCACTGTAGTCGATTGCCTGAAAAGTCGTGCAAAATTCTAAATATGCGGATGCCAAAGTGGATATTTCAATACATAGGTTCTGTAAACTAGTGGTACACGCAGTAGAATGCAGCATAGGTAAGTTTGTTAATGCGCTCAGGTGCATATTATTCATTCCACGAGTGAGCATAGACGCGTGAATAAGTGCACCTCGTAAATAATCGTAAGCGACATGGCCACCTTAATAGCACTGATATTCAATGTAAATTGCGGATTTCCATTCTGGTAAATGGATTTATCTTAAAAAAGTTAACACTTTTAATCAATACACGCTTTCGTTGGTTGACAAAGAATCAGCCCTATTTTTTTAATATTGTTAAAAATTTGTTGTAAAATGTTACAAAATTTCACAAAATATAATTAAATCTATATTGCCAAATGGTGCAAGAAATCATAAATTGATTCATGTAAATATCCTGACTCGAAGCGAACTTCCGCGAATTTTTTGGTAAGAATATCAACCCATAAGAGTGTCCGTGCCAGGTAGAAGGTATAAAAATTTTCTTTCTAGAAATTACGGGTTGGGGTGTCTTTCAGAAAAGTTAATATATTTTGAAGCTTATAATCTCTCTTTTCCATTGATTTGATGGAAGATGTAGCATTATTAGATAAATGTTTGGTTAATGTAATGGTGCGGGGAAGAATATTTTTATATTTTTATTTATACGATATACTCCTTTGAATTTTATTACGAAAACTTGTATGCATGCGTGTGTATATAGAGCATGTGATATTATGAATTTGAACTGTAAACTACCCTTACCCTATCTCCATTTATATACCTATTGAATCTACTAGAATATAAAATAATACAAGTTCCAGAATTCAATTAGAAACATAACGAATTATGATGATTCATCGAAATAATATTTAAATCATTACATTATTATAACAGTGATTCATGGATCTAATATTTCTACAAGAACGCATCATAAAGTTCACCCAGTTCTTCGTTATACTACCAACCTTTTAATTCTTGTTGTCCCGATCAGCTTCGATATTTTCTCTGCATGGCTTCAAACTGTGAAGATCTACCACCTTCATTTTCGTCTTGGGACTTCGTTGAGTTCTATAAACAAAGTCATTGCTTCATTTCAGAACAGTATATGATCCTTCCCATGCTGGTATCAACTTAAGTGATTTGTCTTTCTTTTTCTGTGGAATCCATAACTAAATACTATTACTTTGCTGGGATCTTGTCGAGTTTATCTTACTGCAATATCTTATATTCATTCTGTCTGTGGCCAGATCCAGGCGTTCTCTAACTAATTCATCAAATTCTCACAACTTCTCTTTTAAGGCATCCACCCAGTATTCATTCTTCATACTTTCATCAATTGAGCTACCGAACATTATATCGCAGGACAATCTAGGTTCCTTTGGAAATAAGATATTGGCTGATATAACTTCGGTAGTTCATGAACTGCGGATCGATAGATCATTGAAAAGATTGGCAAATATTTGTCTCAATCTTTGTGATCCCTATCCACAATCTTTGAAAGTTGCTTTTTAATGATCCTCTTAAATTATTCAATTTTGCCATCTGAGTGAGGATATAAAGCTATTATCCTGGTTTTACGGATGTTAAGAAGTTCACTGAGTTATGAAAAAGTTTAGATACAGGTCTCTTGGTAAGGGAAAGCAAATACTTCGGGCTATTTACTGAAATAGTCAATAACAAGCAAGATGTATTTATTGCCTTTATCTGTTTCTGAGAATAATCCAGCTATACCAAAGCCAACCATTTGAAAGGTAATCCACCATTATACTTCTTCATTTTTTCCTCAGATTTTGTGCTTGTACCTTGACTATCTGCACATTTAGAAAATAGTTTCTACCATTATTTTACGTCTTGACAATAGTTAACTCAGTACAATCTTTCTTGTTGTTAGTCCCTAAATAAGCAACATACTTCTCATTGAGAATTTCTTCAAAAACTGCAGGAAATTTGGTACTGGATACTACCAGCAAAGTTTTAATTTCCTACCAATCGGCACTTTCCCAGCATCTCTTTAGTAATTGGTCTTCAATCAATAGCGAGTCCTACTGAGCCCAGAGTGCCTTGAATACACGCCCTTTATCCTAGATTTTTTCTCAATTAGGAAGCCTTTAATTATTTTTTTTTAAGTTGAAGAAATCTCGCCAGATCTGTATTTTCAAGTTGTTTTTTCCTTATCTGAGCTCTATTTCAATTTAGATCAACGTCAAAAGTGACTTTCAAGACAGGAAACTTGACATGGTCTTCTTGACAAAGTATTTGCATTTTTATGCATTCTTCCTGGTCTATATTTGATGTTAAAATTTTACTGCTGCAGTTTACTTCTATATCGTCTACGATTTCTTTAATTTTTTGTCGCACTTCTCCTATCTCCTATCGCACTTAGCCTGTCTCTTTCTTAAACTTTTGCGTTTGTCCCAGTGAAAATTGATTAAATTTTTGTTATTCCTATACAATGATCTTTTGTATCTGTTGGCAAATTTTATCTTTCATTTTTAATTCAACGTCCTTCTTCTTTTAGTGACGTTCTTCTTCTTATTGTTTTTCTTTCAGACGACGTTGTTCTTTTTTTTTGGTGACGTTGTTCTTCTTTTTTTTTTGTTTTAGACGAGTTGTTCTTCTTTTTGGTGACGTGATCCTTCTTCCTGTTTTTATTTTTGTCGGCATGCTTCTTTTTCCCGTTTTTCTCTTTGGCGCTGCTCTTCTTTTTTCTTATTTGTCTTTAAGGCGACGTTATTCTACAAGTTCCATAAAAGCAGCCAATGTTTAATTTACTTGCTCTATTTCGACTGCTTTCTGTCTAGTATTTACTACATAAACTTTTAAAATATTCTTAAAAACTCCTTCCTAAACTTCTTTCTTACAAATTCGATGATCAAATCTATTATTTATTTTTTCTTCTAGTTTAAAAATAGAATATTCTAGAACTTTGTCGAAAATTCGATTCTAGGTTTATTTCTTTATGACAAATCTAATGGTAAAGTTAATTTTTCGCTCTTTCTCTTCTAGTTTTCAAATAGAATGTTCCAGAACTTTGTCGATAATTTAGTTCTGAGCTTCTTTTTTGACAACAAATGTGATGATGTCCGTTTTTCGTTACCTTTTTTTTTGGATTTTAAGTTCTAGAATTTTATCGAAAATTTATCTTATCTTTTTATTTGATAACAAATCCAACAGTGAAATCAATTTTCTTGTATCTCTAATGTCCAATATAATTTTCTGGAAATCCGGTGATAATCCTCACTTATGATTTTACACTTTCAACTGATAACAACTCTTTAAACGAACCTTTCTTCATCCTTTCATAGTGGCGTTGCCCCTTAAGTGGCTAGATTTGTCAGTGGATTGTATGCCTAATCTACTGCAAAGTTATTGATGAGACTAGTAGGTTATTAAAATCAATCTACGAGAAGACTCATGAATACCAAAATAAGTGTTTAGTTCTATCCTGAGTCAAAATTTTATATAAAAAAACTGGGCCACTTTTTAGATACCCCAGGTAGATGACAAGGATTTGTATGATATTTTAAACTATCAATCTCAAGTTAATTTTAAATATTTTTTTATTAACCCTCTCGTATCTGGATACTTCGTCTTTAAATGCATAAATTTAGCATTGGATTGTCGTCTTTGTTCACTGCAAATATACTAATGAATCGACTTTAAGCTAATTGAAATTGATCTACAGAAAGAACCATAGAAATACTGCCATTTTAGAATGAATTTTGAGTCCTCTTTTAAGACAACATATATTGGGTCAGGTAACGGACTCTTCTTTTAAAAAAATCATATTGCACCTATACACCCCATATTTGCATTGAAAAGATATATGCACGATAATACTAGCAGAAAATCTATTCAAGTTGGCAATTTTCCGATAATAGATTTGGCTCGTCATGCCTTGCAAAGAAATCAGTAATACGAACGCAAAATGTATATTTAAAACTGAAATCACCGAGCTTATTAGTTTAAGTTGTGATTGAAAATAAAATTACATACTGTTAAAGTTGTTTTCTCTTGAAACAACCGCAAATTATCTGTAACAGAAATTAGTGAAACTAAAATCGCTAATTCTGTATGTATTCAGAGTCGTAATTATTCTTGCTACTTAAACCAATATGACTTGTTCCCATAATTATATCTCATTTCACATGTCTATTTGCTAGCTTGTGGTTTTGTGCATATCTTACACGTAATTTCAAATTAATGAATAGGCGTCTATTAAATATACTTTAAAAATTTTATTCAGTGTTAAAAATATTGTACACCAGAGTAAAAAGGGTATTTATGAAACAAATTTTACTAACGTTTGTTTGAAGATCATAGACAACGATGTTTCCTACGAAGTAGTACATATCTATTGGACTTCCATTGTCTTTATATTTTGTTGAATATCACGACGTTTCGGCTAGTAGTTATCTCAAGCCGTTTTTAACTGAAACTAAATAAATCCTTAAGCTACAGTACTATTTATACTAAAAGGTGCAGTCATGCGTGCTAAGCCAAAGTCTCATTTATACTGCATTTAGTTTTAATTTGCAATTATTAAGAAGTGGTTTTCCAGTGTTGTTGTTCTTCTTCTTCTACCTTCCATAATAGGTCCATGACCTGTTCCTTCTTAGATTTTCCTCATTTTGGACTTAAATTATCGCTCCATCTTTTCCGCGGTTGACCTCTACTGCTTGTACCACTAGGCGATTTATCTCGTGCGATCCTTACCAGTCTATCCTCTGTCATTCGGCTTATGTGTTTGTTCCATTGTGTCTTACGCTGTAGGACCCACTCATTAATGCAGTCTGTGTTGCATGATTGCCTGATGTTATCGCTTCTTTCTCTGTCTAGTAGCGTTTTTCCTGTTATTCGTCGAAGCATTTTCATTTCTGTAGTCTCCAATAGTTGTTTCGTTTTTGTCGTCTCTGGCCGTGTTTCTGAGGTATACACCTCAGAATAGTCATAATAGGTCTAATTGTGGTTTTGTAGATCCGAATCCTTGTTTCTTGTTGTAAGTGTTTGTTTCGCCAGATCACATCGTTGAGACAACCCGCCACTTTGTTTGCTTTGGCCACCTGCCCTCTTACTTCATCTTTGATGTTGCCATAACTAGTTATGTCGATTCCTAGATATTCGAAACTCATTTTTTGTTGTATTATTCGACCGTCTAGTTCTAGTTTGCATCGGAGGGGTTCTTTTGAGGTTGTCATACATTTAGTTTTTTCGGCTGAGATAATCATATTATATTTTTTTCCCGTAAGATTAAAAGTATTTAACAATCTCTGGAGGTCGTCTTCATTTTCGGCACATATCACAGCGTCATCAGCGTAACAGAGAATTTTTATTTCTGTATCACCCATTTTATATCCTCTACCAAGTCGCACCTCCTTTATTATTTCGTCCATTATCATGTTAAACAACAAAGGACTAAGCGAGTCTCCCTGTCTAATACCGCTGTTGACTGGTATGGGTGTTGATAATTTACCGTTAGTGCGAATCTGAACTTTATTGTTTGCGTATATGTTTTCGATGGTCTGAATTATATTGATAGGAATATTTCTCTTATATAGCAGGTGGATTACGTCATCTAGCTTTATGCGATCGAATGCTTTTGTTAGATCTATAAAGAATAAAAAGGTTGGTTTATTGTATTCTATAGATTTTTCGACTATCTGTCGTAGAATTTTAGCTTCAGATCCTTTTATGTGGTGTCTAGGCATGGTCGGCAGCACCAGATTATTCTGTTTCTTCTCGAGATGTGTATTTTTGATGTTCTTTGATCCTTACGTCAAGGGTTCTGTTTGTTTCGCCATTGTAGGAGTTGCCACATTAACATTGTATCTAATACACTCAGTTCTTCATGTTCCTTTGAGTTGTTGGTTTGACCCTAGTAACCCGACTTCTCAGAGAGTTACTTGAATTGAAAACGACGTTGATTTTATATTGTTTTCCTATTCTTCTAACTTTGTCCGAAATGCCTCTAACATAGGGGATGTTCAATATTGGTTTCCGTTCTTCATTCGTTGTCGATATTGTCCTGTTTCTGCGTTGTTCCAGAATTTTGTCCACCAGATGTACTGGGTGTCCATTAGCTGTCTGATCATTTTTAATGTGATCTATCTCTTTTATCAATTATCGTTAGAGTTGCAGAAAGTTAGGGTCTATCTACGAGATTTCTTATTATTCCTTGTTTGGTGTTGTTGAAGTGATTAGAACTTCAAAAATTTCTTTCTCATCTGAACAATATCAGCCCAACCATTAAACTCACTATGGAGAAAGAGGTAGAAAATAAATTAACCTTCTTAGATGTTTTGGTTGAAAGAGATGGAAGACAAATTCGAATCTCAGTTTACAGAAAAGCCACACACAGAGGATAATACTTAAACTACTCATCCAATCATTTCAATGACACCAAACAAGGAATTATAGGGAATCTCGTAGATAGAGTCCTAACTCCTTGCAACTCCAACGTATTTAGGGATCTGAGCAAGGCTTATGATCTGGTAGATCACGAAATTCTGCTATTGAAAGTCGAGGACCTATATGAATGCCATATTACAGTTAGCAGTTATAAATAACTCGTAATTTGAATAGGGGTCCCGCAGCGGTCCGTTTTAGATATTTTTTTTATGAATGATTTAACAAGTATCTATGATGATGAAAATCCAACAATGTTTGCAGATGATAACAGTTATCTATCAATCAAAATATTTTGTGGATATGGTTATATTGGAAAAGACCTCATTATTATCAGAAAATCTTGTACCACTGTATTTCCGTTAAAAATAATAATTTTGTGTTTTAATAAAATGTGCTCTTTCTTAACATTCCTATTAAGTGGATTATCGCACTAGAAGACATTTTGCTCTACCGAAGAAGTCACACCGTTGCATTCTAGTTCAAAGATAGTAACCCTTTCTTCCCATTTCGCGAAGCCGCCTTTGTTATGTCGTAGTTGGAAAAGTTTTATTGCATTTTTTCAGCAACTTACTTATGTTCTAATAAAAAAATATGGTAGAAACTACTAATAAGATATTTTAATTACGTTTTGGTAAGTATAAATGATTTATTTTGTGTATTCGTTGGTGAACAGTGTTTGCATATGAAGTTTCTTAAACATGGCGATAATATGTTATGGTGTATAATTTTTTTTCGGAATAAATGAGTCAAATAATATTGTTATATTTTAACACACCATAATTTTAACATAGTAGTGTCAGTTTTAAGGTAGCTACTACACCAATTTCATTGAACAGGAGAGTTGAAACTTTAGGCTCGGTATAAAAAACTGCAAAATTGTATGTAAAGAATAATAGTTTATTTTATATAAAGCCATAAGAATATCAATTTAAATACTTGCTGTGCTATGCTTGCTAAAGTATAAGTAGTAATTTTATAAGAGCTATATATATTTTCTGATTTTTAGAAGATATATACTATTTTTTATTCGCATGGTAATTTTATTTATGGAATAAAAAAATTAAAAGGGATATGTGGCACATCCACCACTTTTTCACCATTACGCTTTTTAATTAATTCTTCTTTATTTTTTATTTGTTTTAGGTATTTATATATCGACTTTTGTAGCGGCTTTGTGATATTTATTCATTTTGTGAACGTATAAGGTGATACTGCCCAATTTTTCTTCTGTTTCATGTTAAATGTCGACTGAAGTCCACCATGATCTAAGGACCTGCACCTTTTAAGTCCTCCACCTAATGAAGATCTATACCTGTACCTTGATTACGACATCCACTATGACTTTACAGTTGTGCGGTGCCAACAAATTCAAGTTCCTTTTTATTTTTAAAGATTTTTTTTCTATATAGTTATTTAAAATATTTTATGTTTAGACTTACAAGCCAAACGGCTTCGCACTCCCTCCAGGGATTATTCACTCATACCAGGTATGCAAAGACACCAAAAGTATGAAGCTCTGTGGGGACCCTTTCCATGTTATCGGGTCCTAGGTGGCGTGGTCTTCTGCACTTCTTACAAATTTTCGGACGGTTCGCGCGGTTGCAAGGAGAACCGCCTTCTGAATCGGTTTATACAGATGTTCACTAAGGCCCAGTCCCTTGATGTTCTGCAGGAGGTTCTTTGGTATCACTCCAGTTGTTGACAGTATTATAGGAATCGTGTGGATGCTGTTCATTGCCCACTGTCTGCAAATTTATACCTCCAGATCTCTGTATTTGGCGATCTTCTCGTTGTACTTTGACCTTAGGTTGTTGTTGTTCGGCACAGCGATGTCGATTAGTGTAGTTCGCCTGGAAATTTTATTTGTTAGTATAATGTCTGGCCTGTTATGAGCAACTGTTTGATCTGTTAGGACCGTTCGATCCCAGTATAACTTGAACTCGTTGTTTTCAAGAATAGGCTCTGGATTATATTTGTAGTAAGGCACCTTTCCTACCTGCAATAGTTTTAACTTATCTGCTAACTCTTGGTGTAGTATCTTAGCGGCTGAATCGTGTCTTTCCTTATACTCGGTTGCGGCAAACGCTTGGCATCCTCCAGTTACGTGTTGGATCGTCTCTGATGTTCGACAGCCATATCTACATTGGTCATTTTCTATTGAGGGATCTTTGATAATGAATTTTCGATAGTTCTTCGTCGGAATAACCTGGTCTTGGATAGCTAACAAGAATCCCTCCGTTTCCGAAAACATCTGTCCTGAAATCAACCAGTAGTTCGACGCTAAGTTGTCAACATTGTCCTGGTTGACCTCATTTGGATGCCGTCTATGAAGTGGCTTCTGTAGCCAAGCTTGTAACTTCTCTTGGTCTGTTCGGTGGTGAGAAGCAATATTCCGTTCCCTCAGCTGTAGCGGCGTTGAATCGTCTGCCTCGCATATTGCTCGATGTAGTGTGGAAGAGTCCGCTAACCTATGGAAATAAGAACGTAAGTTTATTATTTGTTGATCGAGCTGCTTACCAATATCGACCCATCCTCTTCCTCCTTGGTGTCTTGGAACCATTGTACGTTCAATAGCACTCCGAGGGTGGTGTTTGTGTGCTTTTGTCAGGAGTGTTCTTATTTTTCTTTGCAGGCCTTCGATGTCCGTCTTGCTCCATTTTACTATTCCAAAAGAGTAGCTAAGCGCAGAACATGCGTACGTGTTGAGCGGCTTAAACAAATTTCTACTATTTAGACTATTTCGTAACACCCTTCTTACCCTCCTGACAAATTCGGTTGTCAATTCGGCCTTCATAGTGCGATGGTCAATTCGTTTAGCTTGCTTCATACCTAGGTATTTGTATGTTTGTTCTGCTTCCATTGCAGCAATGGTTTCACCGTTCTGCATCTCAAATGCACCCGGTTGTATCTTTCCTTTAACGATGTTCAAAATACGACACTTGTCATGTCCAAACTGCATTCCGATATCCCCGGAGAACTCCTCGACAATTTTTTATATAATTATTATTATTTATGTTGTTATATAGGAAAATATTTTTCCTAGAGGCAACTAGAAATTATTATGTTTTTAAAGAACTTTTTTTTTATTTTGCTAAATACATACAGCAAAGTTATGAAAATTAGTTGCTTTGCTTCGGCTTTTTTGAGTTTCTGTATTTCGGATCAACGGTGCATATAATATGCATAATGTGTATTTTTGAAAATATTTTTTAATTTTGTTGTATTTATATATGATTTTAAATGTGGACATTTGAGAAATTTAGGGCAAAGTTGTGAAATACATGGCTTTGTTCTGACTCTATCTATGACTCGACACTTCATATAATGTGATTTTTTATTTAAAGGAATTCAGTTTTTCATTTTTTGCAATATAGCAAGGTATTAACATTTATTATTTTGTGTAAATTATTAAAAAAACCTATTATGTTATATTTTGCCGTATGTTTTTACCATAGCTAGATGGAAATTATTATTTCTTTGTTTACATAGTGACATCGTTATAAAGAATATTTTGTATTTGTATTATAGACATATTTTGTATATGTAACAGAACATACTCTATAATAATTTAAAGAACCTTCCTACCGATTTGTTTCGGCGGTATTTTTTTTGTTTTTTTCAACATATCACATTTTCACCTTAAATTTTATAAAACATACCCTAATCGTTACAAAAATATGATGGTATGATAATCTTTACAGTTGAAAACTATCAATTTCAACAATTTAAATAGTTTTAATAATATTAAGATGATTTTGATTTTCTTCATATAACTTCAAAACGCAATATAACATAAGAAGGATATATGAAATCAAAACAATTCAAGAAAGAGTTTGTTAAAATGTACATAGCAATAATATTTTATTTGTAATTATTGAAATGTTAATTTTTGCAAGTTTTGACCAATTCATCAGGACTATCGTTTATAAATATCCAAAAAATAGAAATCTAATAAAAAACTATTTTGTGTTATTTTCTTGAATACGTAATTTTTTTATGTGATCTATTAATTTTTTAACGTTTTATGCTTTTGTTGTATTTATTTCTGTTAACAAACTTATTTAATATGACAAAAGTAAAAACGCCCCGATATTAATATTCCTTAATAAATAAATAAATAATAACTTCCCTCGTGCGCATTAGTTATAGCACCACCGTTGGAACCGACACCATCGATTTTTACGTCATAGCTATTTAGACCAATTAGTATGTACATAATGTTTCTTTTATTTCGTGTTTTGTGGAGATGATGGCCGCATTATGGCAGTGAAATAAGTGTAAGTAATTATATATAACTATATAACTTACTTGTGATCAAAAATATTGCCCATCTCATATCTCTCTAATAAATGTACAGGGTGTTCGAAAAAACGGCCATTCACTTACCACATATTCTCTTGGTCAAAAAAACACGACGTTCATTACGTCTTTTTTCATTGTTTAAAATACAGAGAGTCAAAAACTACTTAAGAAGAAATATTTTAGTTTATAATGCTGGTATTTTTAAGATATTGAAATCAAATTAGAAAAGAGAATTGAAAATGGAAGTTTAGGAGACTCATCTTATTTATCGTATGTGTGGTATATATGACAATATAATCCTCAGAATTCCTTGTGGTTGCAAGCCAATCAGTTCAGTCTGGATAAACTTGAGTGGATTTGCTGTCCCGCCAAGCTATAAAAATCGCTCTCAATTATTTGACATTGAGTAAAGAAGACTTTATTTATTTATTTTTTTAATTATATTCCCTTCATTATTTTAAATGTAATATTCCAATATTTTAAAAATGTTTACGGAAAGATAACTAAGTTTATATAAATTAGTTTAGTGAAGCAATATTTCTATTTATTTATTTTTTTTTGAAAAATTCTCGGAAGACATCAACATACATACCGAAGTTAAATAAATTAACATATTATTTCTACTAGAAGCAAGCATTTATCATAATGACCTAAAGTAACTAGAAAAATAAACCACTTTTTATAGTCTTACCTTGATTTTTATTCTGTTGCTTTGTAATTTAACGCCTTAACGAAATATGAATTTATTGTTATAAAAATGTATTTATGACTAACTAAAATATTTTTTACTGCGGAATATACTTGATATAATTATAATTTATGTTATAATAAATTAAATTTTTAATTGCAGATTTTATCCTTGACATTCAGTGTCTGCATTTTATGGCATAAGCTTTTAAGTGTGTATTAAATTGAACAATTAATGCTCGCCATGTATATATCCCCAGTGTTATGCTAAATATGCGGTAACACTTCATAACGTCAATAAGTTGTTGCAAAAACTTACTTCGTATGGTTTTTATATTGAGATATTAACAATATAAACTGAAGTGGGTCAACTTTGGCAATTTTAATGTATTCAAATTTTTGAAAAATTTCACATAATTTCCCTATATCGTACTCTATTTAGTATTTTAATGTATTTTGAGTCCCTGAATAATAATTTTTAGGGTGGAAGTTCATCAGAGTGGGAATAAGATTGTTATAAACAATGTATAAATTTTTAAAAATGCAATTTTCGCAAAACCAATTATTGGGTGTGATTTTAAGCAAAAATGATCCTTACTGACTTTTATGTACGACGCTTGTATATATGTGGGTAGAGTTAGGGGTCTGTACACTGCGATCTGGTAGATCTATTGTACCCCCTTACTGCCCAGTCGTACGAGTTACCTTATCGGCTCGAGCAAGTCCTCCAGTCCTATTTTCCTTAGGAATCTTAGGATCTTGGGAGGCTTCAAGGTGGGTAGCTCCCTTTCTTCGATCCACCACATCTTAGGATTTTCTAGAGCGCTACACTCTAAAAGGATATGAACAGTGGTTTCATTCTCCTCTTTACAGAATCTGCACTTTTCTTTTTCTACTAGTCCGAGTTTCTCGAGGTGTCCCTTCAGGTGGCAGTGCCCCGTCAGAACTCCTGTCAGAACCACTGTTAGAACCACTGTCAGAACTCTGAGTTGGTTTTTACTTAAGCTTATGCATTCTTTGAATCTCTTCTAGTGGTAGTTCCCCAGAAGTATCTTCGCTTGTCCCAAACCTTGCAGCTCCGTCAAATAATTGGATCTCCTGCTTTCTTCTTCTATTTTCAGTTTTTCCAGCATTAAGGCTGCTACTGATTGCACAGAAAGGCTCTGATCCTAGAAACGATATCTCAGCCTCTTTCCTCGCGAGCCTGTTTACTATTTGATTTTCATTCTATCTCGGTATGTCCAGGTACCCCATGAGAGTAACTTTATTGTTCTTACTTAAGTCATTTAGTATTATTTTCGGAGATAAGCAATTAAGGCTCTTTCCTTGTCATTCTTTTTGTGTTTAAAGTTCAGTTCCTTAATACTAAAACTTGATTTTCCCGTGGACACAGTTTTTTAGAATAACATGCCTTTCTAAAGTTAAAACAAATACTAAGATTGTTGAATATAGAGCAATAATACTATCTTCAAGGTTAGCTTATAGTATAACAGCACTATTTTACTTTCTTGGTAGATATTGTAGAGAGTACTTCGACCTTACATTTTAATTTTTTCAGAAAGATCTGCGTTTTCTTCCAGGGAAGAAATAATTGAATTGTTTTATTTTTTTTTCTGCTGGCATATAGGGTTTTTTTGAAATTTTAAGAGCAGTGATTACTCATTTGAAATAGTGATACCTAATTCAAAATCTTTATTTCCACAGAACCACAGAATTTCATCACGCATTATCTATCAGAACAAATCGAATCTCATTACTTTATTCGAATTTTTAACAACTGATTATTTCAGTTGATTAACATAGTGTGAAAAAGTTTTAAAATTATCTACATGGTATCGGACAATTAGACACCGATGACAGATTTGAAGGTTAGAAATATTTGTGCGTCTAGGTGTAGGTTTTTAATAAAAATGAAACATACTAATCGGTATTAAATTATAAAACAATAATTAAAAGCTTTTATATAAAACAATCGTTTGTTTTAAATTCACTTACAAGACCAAAATTTCTCAAAAACACAATAAAAATAAAACTTTGAAGGATAACTGCCAATAAAATTATGTTTTGATTGAAGTCAAAAGAAAGATTGTATTTATACAATGAAAAAAAATCCGTTGTCTCGTTCTACCTTGCTTTACTCAATATCAGAATTTTTAACCGATTTCTAAAAGAAGTAGGTTTCCAATTCGTCGAATATGTATGTTTTTTTATGTATGTACACCGATTACTCCGGTACAGCGGCACTGATTTGGATAGAATTTTTTACGTTATGTTCAGGAAGTTGCTGCGGAAATTGGTGCAGTAATATCGAAGATGGCGCTGATAATATGGCGGCCAAAAAAATTAATTTTGCTTGATTTTCTCCAAAATTGATATAGGGGAAATTTTGGGGTCGTACACAACGAATCTGAAATTATTTTAAAAAAATTCAATATGGCGGATTTAATATGGCGGGAAAAAAATTAATTTTGTCTGATTTTCTCCAAAATTGGTGTGGGGGAGTTCTCGGGATCGCACATAATGGATCTAAAATATTTTTTAAAAATTCAGTATGAAGGAGCTAATATGGCGGACAACAAATCAATTTTATCCGATTTTCTCCAAAATTGGTACGAGGGAGTTTTCAGGGTCTTACATTACGATTCTATAAATATTTTTAAAATATTCAATATGGCGGACGAAAAATCAATTTTGTCTGATTTTCTTCAAAATTGGTACGGGGGAGTTTTCGAGGTCCCACATAACGAATCTGAAATTATTTTAAAAAAATTCAATATGGCGAATCCATGATGGCGGATTAAAAATTCTACATCTCCCGATTTCGTCTAAAATCAGTATTGGGGTATTTTTGTTAGTGCTAATTATGAATTTAAAATATTTTTTTAAAACTCAATCTGGCAGATTCAATATGGTGTTTTGAAAATTTACATTTTTCAATTTTCTCCCAAACTGATATAAAGGGTTCTTGAGGGTGTAAGTTATGAATTTAAGAATTTTTTTTAGGATTCAATCTGGCCAATCCAAAATATCTGACTAAAAATTTTACATTTTTCGATTTTGTTGGTGGGACTGAATCGTTTTTGAGGATGTAAATAGCGAATATAAGTATAGAAATTTTAAATTTCATCCAAATTGGTACTAAGGGGCTTTGAAGGGTTTAGATTTAGATTAGATTAAGACTTAAAATACTTTTTTTAAAATTCAATATAGCGGATGCAATATGGTCGATTGAAAATTTTACCTTATTCGCATTTTTTCCGATTTGATATTAGAGGGTTTTCGGAATAGTGTATTACGAATATGAAGTTAATTTTTTACAACTATTAGGTTGATAAGATACAATATGAGAGACAGAAAATTTTACATATTCCGATTTTCGTTCGTCCCATATTGAAAGTGCTCTATGTACTTAAGAGTTTATGACGGATTTTGAGAAGGATGATGGTATGACGTTGTATCGAGCTATCGATTTGTATGTGTTGGTTTTCTGTACACAGAATGTCCTAATTTGCTATTCTCTTTCCTTTGTACTAGTGCATTAAGAAAGGGAAGGGCACCATTTGATTCAGTTTTCATGGTGAATTTTATGCAAGGGTGTTGTTGTACGAAGGAGCTAGCATCAATGCCTAGTTTCTTTAAACGTAAAATTAGAGAATCAATTGAAATTTGTAAATATCTAAGTAATATTAATAGAGATGCCGGTGAGAGTTTACGTCACACGTGGAAATCGATTGTAACGCTGAGTCACGGTTCCCTAAGCACCAGTCGAGTATAAATACGGGGCTGTTTATCCTCGACAGTCATTCAGTGTTCTAACCTCCTAGAGTAAAGATCCCTGAAGATGCATCTTGCAATAATAATTCCAATTTGACAAAGTCTAAACCCAAGAACCATGGTTTACAAAAGGTTATCGATGTTTGAAACTTCAAAAAATTACGAAATTATTGATTTCTTGTATACAACATATATAAACTTTTTTTCTTGTTTTGATCCATACTATACGATGGTACGATACATCGAAAAATTATTATTTTTTTATTAGTTTATACAATTGCAATTTAAACATATTGGTACCACTTTTTGTGATTTCTGAACAACAAATTCGGTTTCAGCAGACAAAAATACATGAAAATAAGTTGTTTCTATCTTCTTTTTTTTTTAAACAACGGAAAGATGACATAAATAAAAGTATGTGCGCTCTCTCCCAATGGCAGGTTTTTGAAGACATCTTACTATTTTGGACTCGTTTTGATCCTTCGTATTTATTCATTTTAATCAAGAGATTTCAGGGCGCCCCCGCATTGGCTGAAACCCCTCATTTCCCCGCACTGCGGGGCCTGCGGGGTCATTATTTACGCCACTGGAAGATACCCAGCCCTCTGCACAAAGATATCATAAACATTTTATTTCATTTCATTATTTTTTCCATAAGAGAAGTTATGTAAGTTTATATTAATACTTAAAAGTAATTACATGTAGTTTATTATAAACTTATTGACACAAGCTTCTTCCAGGAAGCTTTAATTAGTAAAGATTATTATTTCTGTTCGATCAAAGAACTATAAATAAGTTATTAGTTTCCCTCCTACGTACTACAATATCGAACATAACATCTGCTTTATTTGCTAACAATGCATCGAGTACCCATCAAGTCACTGTTACTAAAGGTTAATTAGGTGATGAGATTTTGAAGTATCTGTTTGACATAAGCTTTAATTTTAAACATATATTTACATTATTTTTTTAATTCTTCGTTTGAATTATTGTTTTATTTTATAGCTTCGGATGGTTTTGATATGAGATGTGCCCTAAGCAATGATATACAGAGTGACAACGTACGTAAAAATATTCTAATAATAGTAATAATAAGTTTTACTATATTTCACAAGAGTTTATTGAATGCATTTAATGAAATGCATTAAATTTAATAATTAATGCTAATGTAATGGTACATTAAATTTAAAGTTTGATCAGTATTTTTTAAGGTGACTATGTATGTTAAATATACAGGGTGTCCAAGATAAGGATCCTAACCATGGGGATCTCGGAAACAGTTGGAGATACGAGGTCGGTTAAATTAGAGAAAAGTTGCGCAATTTAGTGCTAAATTAAACGCAATTTAAAAATTTTAAAAATTCAAAATACTTCCGGAATTTTGGCAAAATCGTTTTTAATTTTTGTAGGCTTTATTTAAAGAGATATCAAAAAATAAAAGGTAGATTCTTCTTGCCACTTTTTATTTTTTATAATTTGGTCTAAACAAAATTTAAATCCGACGTTTCGTTTCTGAGATACCATCATGAACTTTCATTTTTTATATGGAACAAAAAAAAGTATCCCATGTATTTGATAGCATTTTTTATTACAAATTCAACGGTGTATCACACTTGCATATCAAGTGTGTAGTTCATTGGCTTTTATAAAACTGATATACCTTTCTCTCTCGCTCTCATGGAGCTCTTATGGAAAGTACTTGAACTACGTATTCGATATGCAAGGGTGATACATCGTTGAATTTGTAATAAAAAATGCTATCAAATACATGGGATACTTTTTTTTGTTCCATATAAAAAATGAAAGTTCATGATGGTATCTCAGAAACGAAACGTCGGATTTAAATTTTGTTTAGACCATATTATAAAAAATAAAAAGTGGCAATGAGAATCTACCTTTTATTTTCTGATATCTCTTTAAATAAAGCCTGCAAAAATTAAAAACGATTTTGCCAAATTTCGTTTTTTTCCGGAAATCTCCGGAAGTGTTTGAAATTTTTAAATTTTTTTAACTGCGTTTAATTTAGCACTAAATTGCGCAACTTTTCTCTAATTTAACCGACCTCGTATCTCCAACTGTTTCCGAGATCTCCATGCTTAGGATCCTTATCTTGGACACCCTGTATAGCCAGTGTTCATTGAATTTGAGATATGGTATCACATATTTAATGCACCAATATTAATGTAAGTTCAAAAATTTCTGAAACTACCAGGAGAAGGTGGAAATTTTTCCCATAGGTAGTGTATCGCCATCAGCGGACCGGTTTCGAACTCATTGGTGACCGTCAGTACGGGGCAGATATGTACACCTAACCGTAACAAAATTAAGTCTAAGGGGGGAGGGGGCGATGCCCCCCCCCCCCCCCCCCAAGAGCTTTGAGTTCAGGAAAATAGACCCGATTTTGCCTCTTTTTTTCTACGCAAACAACCTGTGTTCTTTAATCCGGTGCCTTAGTCAAAATCTATTGAACACATATATTTTTTATAGGAATGGGTTAGAACTTTTATAATCAAAAATACCGGCCTATAATAATGGACTATTTGAGTTGGATAACAATAGATATTTGGATGTGTAAAGTGTTAAAAAGGATTTTAATTCTTGTCATAGGCGTCGGAAGGAGGTTTATTATCACTAACTATTTATGGCATAGAATATTATTTCTGAAATAAACTTAAAATAAAAATTTTTATAGTATTATTTTATTTCTTATGATTTCTCAATAATTCACATACAATAGAAAATATAGATAATTTTGACATATTTAACACAAATCACAACTATATTTTTATTATTTTTAATTTTGGCATAGAAACCGTTTTAGGCACATTCAGACTAAAACGTAGCCTTTTTCTCTCAAAAAATTCTTAGTTATAGTTTAAATATTTACAAAATATCCATTGTCAAAAATACAAGAGGTTAAATATATATATATATATATATATATATATATATATATATATATATATATATATATATATATATATAAATATAAATTCGTCCATATAGTGTTAACATTTTTTTTGGGCTATCGGTCATTTTATTATTAATTAAAAACATTTTTAGGACATTTGACGTTTCAGTTTATTTATTCCATCTGCAGAATTACAATTAAACACTAAAAAGAGATCCAAATGTAATTAGTTTATATCTTACAGAAGTTAGTGAAGCTATCTTCACTCAAATTAATTATAATTGCTTCCTCTATCTCACCGATCATGAGATCGAGTTTCCACATTTTCTTTTATTCTTTTATTATATGGATTTTTCCCAATTTTCTGCACTAACTTTATACAAAAAAATCTTTCAAAAGTTCAGTTAAATTCCTAATTTTGTAAGTTGTGTTATTTCTAGCAACTCTACCTTTTACTTGAGAGAGATATTTCCTTCTCCAACGGAAATTTTTCGAACGATCTGTAAGAACAGATTTCCTATCTGGTTTTTCCCAGCAAAAATTAAGTTCTTTGAGTAATTTCCAGAGCTCAGTTCTTGTAATTTCAGGAAAATTACGACCTTCATTGATTTTAGTTAGAATTTTTTCGACGGTTGGGATCTGCTTCTCATAATAAAATGTATGTACAACTCCTTTTATTGCAGTTTACATCTCTTCTTCCAACGCGGTTTTTCGTCTGCCTGTGATCGAATGTGGCTTGGGAGTACCAACAATTTCAGTTGTTTTTTTCTCCTTCAATATTTGGTACATAGTAGATTTTCTAACTCCTGTCATATTGGAACACATCTCAACAGAGCTTTTAACATTATATTATTTCTAGATGTTGATATCTTAAGGCATCATAAACATTCATCGTAATGAATCTTTCGTTGAGGAAAAATTGCCCTGGTTTAACGATTTTGGAATGAATATATATATATCTCAAATATATATCTCAATAATATATAAAAACATATATAAAAACAAGCACAAACAAGATAACTTACTAAGGACACACTGTAAGGTGTATTTTTCTCCTTCAGTATTCGGTACATAGTAGATTTTCAGATATTAAATTGAACTATCAGAAATTTTATTATTGCTGTAAATTCATAAAAGCTTATAATATTTGAATATAATTAAATATAATTAGATTTACGGCAGTCCGCAGTCACCTACGGCACTGGAGCAGTTACGTTGGAGGTTTCGGTAACAGTTTTATTACTTTCTCTAGTTCTTGAATAGAGTATAGGAATGTGTATGCTTGCGATCGCCCTTCCCCTTCCCAAGAGCTTTGAGTTCAGGAAAATAGAACCTATTCTGCCTTTTATATGAGGAATGTATATGCTGCTGGCATTTCCCCTCGTTGAAAATTTATTTTTCTTACAATAGCCCCACCCCTCCCCAAGAGCTTCGAGTTCAGGAAAATAGATCCAATTCTGCCTCGTTTACTAGGAATGTGTGTACTACTCGCATCCTCCCCCCCCCCTATCGGCAACTTGTTTTTTCTTGTAATCGCCCCCCACCTCTCCAAGAGCTTCAAACTCAGAAAAATAGAACCTGTCTTTTACACTAATAATGGGAATGTTGCTGGTGTATCCCTCCTTACCCGTCGAAACTTGCTTTCACTTGCCATACTGTACTTTTGTGATATCACCGCCCCCCCCCTCCAAAGTGATAGGCTGAATCCGCCCCCGATTTTAACTCCTTTAGTATTAGGGTATATGTGAATTAATTTTAATGTACAGAAGTTGAAATATCTTTTTAGTTACTTTATTAAAATTTAGGATATCGTTTAAGCAAATTTAATGTACCATGAACTAATACTGAATAAATTGCTTTAAATTTAAAGCAAATGTAAATTATTCACGATTTTTGGTATAAAATCAATAAATCTAATGTAGTGTCCTTTCTATATTAAATTTGCATTAAACCTACTGTTATTTTTAACGATGTGTCTAAGTACGACCGTAGAAGCTCTTTAAGATTAAATAATATTTCATAGTGTTTTAAAGGTATTTTTATTTGAGTTATGTTTGGAATTATCTTGCCATTTGTGATATATTTTGGTGTTAATATAATAAATATTCTTTTAAGTTACAGAAAGTTAGTAAATTGGATATATCAGGTCCAAATCGCTACGTGTATGATAATTATAAGAGTATTGGTTTCAATGAAATTTTTGGAAATGTTTTCTAAGAAAATGAAGTACTCCAAATACAAATATTAATGATAATGTAAGAATCTTGTATTGCCTAATAGTTAGCCAATCTGCAAGCTTCAGAAATTATTGGAATATAGCTTTTTTGTTGCCTATATGTTTTTTTCCTTTCAAGCAGAAAAATCAAAGACTATAAACAAACAGTTTATTTCCTGCAAATACAACTCTGGTCTGAGAACAACATTCGCAGGAAACAATTGTTTTTATAAAATACAAATTCCGAGACATGTTCCGAAATTCCGAAATTTAAGAATTAAAATTTCAGGAAGAAATAAATAAATTTATTTCGGCTGTGTTTAAATAGTTGCAAGAAATAAACTGTTTTTATATATTCTTCTCCTCTTTATGCTTGAAAGAAAAATACATATAGGCAATTATTTAAACACAGCTGGAATCAGGCGCGGATCCAAGGGGGGGGCGGTGGGGGCGATCGCCCCCCCCAAGAGCTTTGAGTTTAGGAAAATGGACCCGATTTTTCCTCTTATACAATAGTTTATTTAAGAACTAGAGAGAGTAATAAATCATTTTTTACCCTTTTTCTCTTCGCAAACTACCTGTGTTCTTTAGTCCGGTGTTTTTAGCAAAATTTTGTTAGACACATATATTTTTCATAGGAATGGGTTAGAAATTTTGTAATCAAAAATATCGGTCTATAATAATAGAATAAAACGTAGGATTATTCTCTCAAAAAATTCTAAGTTATAATTTAAATATCCATTGTCAAAAATACAAAAAGTTACACATATATAAAAAAACAACTTCGTCCATATAATAATAAAATATTTTTGGGGCTATCGGTCATTTTATTATTAATTAAAAACATTTTTAGGGTATTTGACGTTTCAGTTTATTTATTTCTTAAACCATCTGCAGAATTACAATTAAACACTAAAAAGGGATTCAAATGTAATTACTTTTTTTTATTAAATAATTAAAATTAGACCCACTTATTTTTATTTCTATTGTACTGATATCTTAATTTAATTTACTTTTATATATGAAAATACGATAGCCCCAATAAAATAAGATAAATGTGTTAATTCTACATCTTTAAGAAAAAGACACAAACACAATAATAAAATAATACAAAAATTACGGCTAATTAGAATTAAATATATATAAAATTAAAGAGTGGGACACACTAAAATAAAAATATATAAAAAAATAAAAAAAAAACATATAAACAACATTAAACAATAAAATACAACAAAAACAAAAATTTAAATAATAAATTGTGTTTACACTAGTAAACATTACGTATCTAATTCCTAATAAAAGTCAGTGAAACTATCTTCGCTAAAATTAATTATAATTGGTTCCTCTATCTCACCGATTATGAGATCGAGTTCTCACATTTTGTTTTATTCTTTTATTATATGGATTTTTCCCAATTTTCCACAGGAACTTCATTCAAAAAAATCTTTCAAAAGTTTAGTTAAATTACCAATTTTATTAATTGTGTTATTTCTAGCAACTCGACCTTTTACTTGAGAGAGATATTTACGTCTCCAACGGACAGTTTCCGGACGATTTATAAGAACAGATTTTCTATCTGGTTTTTCCCAGCAAAAATTAAGTTCTCTGAGCAATTTCTTGAGATCAGTTCTTTTAATTTCAGGTAAATCGCGATCTAAAATGATTTTAATTAGAATTTTGTAGATGGTTGTGATCTGCTTCTCATAATAAAATGTATATACAACCCCTTTAATTGCAGTTTTCATCTCTTCTTCCAACGAGGTTTTTCGTTTGCCTGTGATCGAATGTGGCTTGGGAGTACTAACAATTCCAGTCGTTTTTTCTCCTTCAGTATTCGGTACATAGTAGATTTTCCAACTCCTGTCATGTTGGAACATATCTCAACGGAGCTTTTAACATTATTATCTAGATATTGATATCTTAAGGCATCATAAACATTCATCGTAATAAGTTTTTCGTTGAGGAATAAATGCCCTGGTTTAACGATTTTGGAATAAATACAGAGGTGAAAGAAATATCTTTTGGGTATCTCACTAATCTCATATAATATATAAGAACAAACTCAAACAAGATAAATCACCAAGAAAAAACAGTAAGTTGTACTTTGCTCACTGACAGAAATTAAATTAAACTATCAGAAATTCTATGTTGCAGTAAATTTATAAAATATATTTAAATATAATGAAATATAATTGGATTTACGGCAGTTCTGTTACCTGCGGCACTGGAGCAGGTACGTTAGAGGTTTCGGTAATAGTTTTATTACTCTCTCTAGTTCTTGAATAGAGTATAGGAGTCTGTATGCTTGCGATCGCCCCCCCCCCCTCCCATAAGCTTTGAGTTCAGGAAAATAGAACCCTTTCTGCCTTTTATATTAGGAATGAGTATGCTGCTTGCACCCCCCCCCCCCGTTGACAACTTGTTTTTCTTGCAATACTGTACTTTTGTGATATCACCGCCCCCCCCAAAGACAGAGACTGGATCCGCCCCTGGCTGGAATAGATTTATTTATTTCTTCCTGAAGTGTTAATGTTTACCAGCCGGACTCACTAACATGATTTAAATTTAGAACCATCCTACATTAACAGCAGAGGGCTTAAACTGACAAGAGCAACAATAAGTTAGGCAAATCTTAAATCTTAAAAATACTAGCATAGAGAAATCATTTTGTTTTATTATATATTTATATTATTATTATAAAATGAAGATCTTTATTTATTTTCTGGATACAACTATTTCTCTTACATATTTCAAGGATTTATAGCAAAGTTCTTATCCTTAATATCCCTCTATAGGCATTTATTTGTTGACATATGCATTATAAATTATGACAATTTCATAAGCAAAACAAAACTGGCAGACTATAAGATTTAAATTTCATAGCAACTAGATCAGGTCTAAATATTAAATCTTCTTAGTGAATCTGGTTGAAAATATTTGTATATTTTAAATACGAACTAAGTCAGAATAGTTACCCCATAACACCAAATCATATATTATTCGGCTATAAAACTGAGCATAATAATGGGGAAAATACCATATATTAATGAACTTTATTTTAAGAGGTTTACAGCATAAGATATGATGGTTAAATTCGCACAAAGCTCGTCAATATGCATGTCCCAGCAAAGCCTGTTACCCAGGTGAATATCTAAATATTTCACACTCTGTATTTGTGGTACTGATCTAATATGAATTTTTAGTAGGCATGACTCATTAAGAGCACAAATAATCTATATTTAAATAGAACCCATTTGTATTAAACCAGCTAGACTGAAAAAAAAATTAAATTCATTTTCAGAACTAAAGAATGAGAGAAATTATTTTTCTCAATTAAAATAGAATGTGATATTCGTACCTGTAGAAATTAATTTTTTTTCTTTAAGTCTAGATGCTTATACCTTTGATCTTTCTTTTGCAAGGTCTAAATCTCTTCTCAGATCAGTTAATGCATCTTGAGTGAAAAGTATTTCTCATCGACGATACTGTTTCCAGTAGTAATTATTTCCATATGGTATATCTGTTGAGTTGGCCACTGGCCTTCTAGCGAACACCAGGTCAGGATAGGCCATTTTTTTTCAGTTAACACCATGTTCAAATCATAAGTACACCAAACGTCAAATGAGTTAGATTTTCATTTGCCCAGGACCCCTATCCTCGAAAGTGTGATATGAAAGGTGATGTGAATGGCGATGTGAACTTTTTGACAGTAAAAGCCGTATTCTTGAAAAGCCAATGTTGCCAGATGAACGTATTAAAACCCGCGGATTTCAAAAAATAAAATGGATGATAGACCGAAAATGTCCGTAATATATTTTGATGCCATTTTAGGCAAAAAGTAGTTTTAGTACTTTAAATTAATCGTCAAAAGTAAAAAAAAATAGTGCTATTGTTGTTATTTTTGTGAAGCTATTGATTGCCATTACAATATTTGTACTTTGCCTGGATTAAATTTATTTTAAATTGACACTCTAGAACTGTCAAACAAAAATGCATACAAAGAGCCAAGTACTTGAAAATTCTAATATGTAAAGAAAAAGGGATATCAAGAAAAGCAGCAATTATATATACAAAGTAATATACTGACAGTAATTGCAGAAAGTCAGCACTGATAAACCTTGAAACGGTGGAAATTATAACTCTACGTAGTATGACTAAAAGCCATCATCCCAATCCACTACGAAAACTATCCAATCAGTTAATTATTGTATGAATTCACAAAGTGTCCAGCTTCTTACTGCAAGATGTTCTGCCCTGACAAGTAAATTTGAAAGAAAACCTGAAACTTGAACAATGATAGTGACACTGGTTATGACCAGGGACCGAAACCAAAGGCCAGACAGAAGACGTCTATTAAAGGATACTGGCAGATCTCACATTGAACTTTAAATATGTATTTTTTTATGTTATAAAAATTTGTAGAGATTTGAAGATCAAATGTACCATAAGTAAGGTTTTTATGCTGAAGGATCTCATTCGTTGGTCTATAGGGTTCATATTTAGATGTCTCAATAAATTATAATCATAATATTTATTTAATTTTAATGTCATATAGGGTTTAACACAGTCTAATTAAGTTAAGTGCTGTAGTTAACATAATTTAAATATAAAATTTGTTACTTATTTAAATAAAAGTTTCAGATAGCTTACAAATTGTGATTTCTCAAATTTCTTATAAGTTGTGAAAAGAATTAAGTTAGATTTAACTATTTAAAACTAAGATACTCGGCTGTTATGGACACAAGTATTTGTTAAATCCATAAGCAGAACTGGCCCTAGAAAAACATTTTTAAATAGCTCGCTCATACAATTCAGTTATGAACAGAATCTCCTGTAATAATTTTACATGTCTGTAATCTCAAATTTGCTTAATATTTGCGAGACATATTCAACTTTCTAAGGATATTTTATTAAAAAATTGAAAAGATTGAAAATATCTGGGTACCACCTAATTAACGTTTCAACTGTTTATTCAGAAAATAAAACGTCTTAAAGAAACGGTTCGTCAATATAATTTTTTTTTAATGCGAGTTATTTTGAAGAACCAAAAATAAAATAAAAATTTTTAATTTAATTTTATTTCTTGAAATCCGTGCGTTAAATATGTCACTTAGCGGCTGACATTTCATTTGCGCATGTTTCACCGTTCGCTTGCCTTCCACCGGGCGAACGAGGATATGAGTGATGAACATTTCAAGAATACGCGTTCGCCACTTTTTCACCGTTCACTTTACGTTCCCCAGTTCGAGGATAGGGCCCCTGTATCTTAAATATTCACTACATAATTTGCAACGATTGTTTGATATCTATAGCTAGACAACGTACTCAATTTTAATCTTAAAATAAACAAAATGGGCATTTTTCCCAAATTCAGTCTTTTACATTTTTTTTACTATATATTCACCTCAAATATAACCAAATGTATTTGAAAGATTTGAGCAACGTCTCTTTGACGAAGACGTTCGAAGAATTTAACTCAAAACATTTATTATTGACGAAATGGTACATGAAAACAAGCAAGTGATAACGGATACTTGTACGAAAAGTTTGTAATTTAGATTAGTTACGAAACTGGACGTAGGTTTGACGTTTAAATATCCCTCTGCGTATTCGAAGATGGTAGACATCACTACATAGTATAAAACAAAGTCGCTTTCTCTGTCCCTATGTCCCTTTGTATGCTTAAATCTTTAAAACTACGCACCGGATTTTGATGCGGTTTTTTTTTCAATAGATAGAGTGATTCAAGGGGAAGGTTTATATGTATAATAACATCCATTAAATAGTGGAGAAATACTGTTATTTTTGAGGTTTCTAATGTGATGTCGTTAATTATCATATTTTTTCCGCTTACATTACAAACGCAGGCTGAACCCTACGAGATTTATCAAAATAATGTACTAATTATTTGTACATATTGAAAAGGTCTACAGAAAACTCCGCGATGGTATATGTCTATCTCTCATGGATATCCCACAATAACATTTTTTTGTCATTTACTTTTTACGACAAATAATGGCAAATTTTGAAGCGATTTTAACCAATACAGCATTAATCCTTATCCAATTAAATAGCTTAAATATATTGTTGATTTAATATAGATCTATATGGTCCTTTACAGCACAAGATTTAAATGAATATTTTCGAAGATATTACAGATTTAAAATTGCGGGAAGTAGCGCTTGCGGCGGTACTGGCCGACCGGGGCGGCGGCAGCGTGCCTATAAATAGCGCGTCGGAGGCCGAGGTAATAATTGTTGTAAAAATAAAATAAATAGTCACAGTTTTTTTGTAGTGTATTTAGTATCAGCATTGCACCCGTGCGAAGCCGGGGCGGGTCGCTAGTTAAAGATATAACCTAATTATGGCGGCGCCAAAGTTCTATTTTGGAGGCCTATGAAATTTAATCAGAAAATCTAAATTTTAAGGACGTTTTCTGATAGGCTTATGTGCAGTGAACTCATCAGATGATCCATTTAACCATTAAATTATCACAATTTGAATTAAAATTACCTTTTATGACTTAAATGAATTAAACATGTGTTACACACCAAGATTCAACAACTTTTAGGAAACTGTAAGAATTTTATAATAGATACTTAGTATATTTCAATGCTAAGTAATTGCTAGTAATTTTATTATTTTCGTTAACTACCCAATAATACGACAATTTATGTTCTTAATTAGATTTTAATTGGTGTACAAATTTATTTATTTTACTATAAAGCACAAAGAGCCTTTAAAACGCAACTTTCTATGTTTGCCATAAAATAAATTTTTGGTTACGCTTTATAGTGATTTGAAGTAATAAAATTTATAAAAATATATATTTCCCAATTATCTGTAAGAATATGTACCACAAAATGTGGCATTATAAATGTATTTTAGAACTAATACGGGAGTTCACTCCTGCTTATTTTTGAATATTTATAGATTTGTTGCTTCTTCTTCTTAAGGTGCCTATCTTCTTATGATGTTGGCGACCACGTTAGCCCATCTTATCCTATTCACTGCAGTTCGGAATAGGTCAGTTGATGTTAGGCCAGTCCATTTTCTAAGATTGGCCAGCCAGGATATACGTCTACGTCCAGGGCCTCTCTTGCCCTCGATCTTGCCCTGTAGAATTAATCTTAGTAATCGATACTTATCATTACGCATAATGTGGCCGAAGTAAGCCAGTTTCCTGTTCTTTATAGTGGTGATAATTTCCCTGTCTTTTCCGAGCCTCTCGAGAATCGTGATGTTAGTTGTGTGGTGTGTGTATGACACTCGTAAGATGCGGCGATAGCACCACATTTCAAATGCCTCCAAGCGTTTGTTGCTACAATGTTTATTTTTTAATTCGAAATGATAATTTTAATAGTACTGTGATTGTATATATGAGGTGTGTTGATTTAGTAAAGAAAATCACTCTTCTTATTTTTTTATTAGAATATAATTACAATTCAATATACTATTGTTTCCCTCAAAATACTACCTACTACACAGCTTTGAAGACATTTCCTTCAATCCTCATAGCTGTGCTATAACTCGGATACTAAAATGGCTTTTATTTGATCGGTTTGAAAGTGACGTACCTTGAGTCACAGGTATATATCTGTTACCGACAATCTGTATAATTTAGGTATTCAATACAATTCCTAGGCAATGTATAAATTACCTGGATCGACCAGGCAATGTATGAAATATTATGAATATTATTGTCTAGTACATACTTTACCTAGGTGTTGTATACTATTCCCAGGGATTGTATAGAGTATCTGCAGGTCTACCGGCAATGCGTAGAGTATATGTTTGGGCCTGTATTTGTCAACGTTATGTAAGTACCTACCTATCTATGAAATGATACACAAAAGACACCTTGTGGTTGCTCAAAATCAACTCTATTAAACTTAACAATTAAGGTACTCATTAAAAATAATCCTCATAAAATTAGGTACCTAAAACCTTTCTTACTGTATAATTAACTTTAAACTACAATCAAAAATATGCATCTATTCTTGGGTACTCAAAGAACCATTAGGTATTTTTAACTTACTTTTAAAACATGAACTCTTTTTGCTCATAATACACTTTTTCATATTCAATAATTATTCATTAAAATAATCTTTAAAAAACGCACCTAGTAGGTACTTTTCTATACCTATAGTAAAATCAAAAGAAAATTAACGTGAAACTTAAAATTCTTCTAACTTAAGTAACATAATCTAATTTGCTTGATCAGGTAATAAGTATTGAAACCTAAGGAAACAAAACAATTCTGAAAAAAAAAAAGAATTGAGTCAACTGTCTACTTAAAATTGAATAAATTAAAAAATATTATTTATTCTGACATGAGAAAACATTGTGACATTTTGAAGTGCATAAAATCTTACTTTTCAGACATGAACACTTTTTAGAATCGCAATGTATTTTGCAAGTGCATTTGACAATTCCCTGACCTGTCTTCGTAGACTGTAGATTCGCAACTGTACGGACTGTCGTTTCTTGATTAGGGACATCTTTTTTAGGTAATTTTTGATTGCAAATTGTGAACTGATGTCTTGAAAATAATATCTTTACAACACCTTGCGTTGTTCCGAGTTGATAAAGTTCGTCATTTGTGTGTTGGTAAGACTGCAGCTATAATATTGCGAGCATCACTACGACCTCTGTTGACTTCCGGAAGAGCGATTATTATAGTGGTATCCAACGCCGGAATTTTTCTTTTTTTTTTTTTAATTTTGAGCATTTTCTGAGCTTGCTCTTTTAAATTATCTTTGAAACTGATGCGGTTCTCTACAGCTTAGGCATTTTTAGAACATAAAGGGCAAATAACTTTAGAACCATAGCCTTCTGCCATATCTTTTTCCGAAGCAGCACTCTGTTGCATTTTCTACACGCATGAGCACCCGTTGTCTCTTCGGAATAAACACAGCCCACAAGTGGGGAACTCAACGATTGTTCATGTTTTGATTCGAATTTCCGATCATTTAACGGTTGACTATTTATCTAAGAAGGAAGATTCGTAGATTCATCAAGAATTTCGGAACTTAGGGTAAGCGTGTGCTCATCATGCGTACTTTGAACAATTGAAGGTTCATTATAAATTTCAGAACTATCGATAGCGGAGCTTTGTTGATTTTGAGCCTCTAGAGGTTGATTTTGTGTCTGAACTGGATCTACTACTAGGGATTCTGATGCAATAAAAATGCTTGCTGATGATAATCACATTTTCTAGATCCATTTTACTTTCCAGGTTGTGGGTATCATCGAGAGGCAAAGATATACCAATTTTAATTTTAGATCCGAAAAGAGCTCCGTAAGATGTTCTTTTGATACCTGAATGGAACGCTCTATTCTTCATGAGCTGTACAAATCACAGACCATCACTCCAATGTTCACTATCATTGTCTTTCATTTATGTTGTCAACATGTTTTGGAAATGTCTAGGTTTGCCATGCACAATCTTCAAAGTCAGCCGGTATATTTTAAATCTGCTTACAATTTAGTTTAAAAATAGTCAGATTTTAGGATTGCTGGTGCACCAATCAGTGTGGAAATATCCAGTAAATTGTACCCTGCTTTCTCTGCACGTTTTGTTTTCAGCGTTGTTACCACAAAATTCATTAGATGATCCTGATAGACCGCTATAAATTTATATTCCCTGTCTGGCTGAGATTGATAGTCAATGAAATCGACTTGACAGCGAGAATTAAGTTCAGATGAAAGTATGGGCTTTACGACGATCCCGTTTTTTATACCTTTTTTTTTTTGCTGGTACGGTTCGCAAAGTTGCGAGTTATATTCTTATATCGCGTAGAAAGCCTCTTCAGCATTCGATCTTGTCTTTCATGGCCGATACTTTGAAGTGTGTCGTGAAGTAGTTGGAATAATTCACTATCAGCAATGTAGTATATAATATTGTTATTTCGAGTATTTACAGGAAAAAACAATTTATGTTTTTGACAACTAAAAATGTAATGTAAAAAAAATTGAAACCATTTAATACTTTTTCACTTCTTGGACTAAATGGGTTAAGGATAAAATGTATTAAGTTAGTTTCAAAGGTTGATAGAGTAGAGGCCAGAGGGTCCGCAGTGGCCCCTGTAATTTATATAGACCCACCCAATTTTTTTTACTTATTTTCAGTTCCGGAACAATAATTTTTACGGTGAAAGTTCGTCCGGGTGGGGATAAGATGGTTATAAACAAATAATTGTTTAAACCTTTAAAAATGCAATTTTCGCCAAACCATATGGCTCGTATTCTTTGAGTGATTTTAAGCAAAAGGTTCTTACGAACGACTCTTAGTTTCCTAGATAATTGATTTTAAACAATTAAAAAATGTGATTTTTCGATTTTTGAATGCTAATAACTTTTGACTAAATGAACTTCTTTCAATTTTCTTAACAGCAATCAATCAATGTTTGAGTCAGCAAACAAGCTACAATCAAATACCAAAAAAAAAAGTTAAGTTCTAGTTGTTTATTTGGCTATAAAGAAATGACTTTCAGCTGCTGCATGCGTCGCCCCTTGTGGCGTGTGGAGAGTAGACTACTCGCAGGCGACTCGCATGACCAAGCGCGGATAATTATTACATCGTAACCGAAATAAGTCTGCAATATTCCGCATTGCATTAGATGGAACCTGAAAAACATATTTTATTCGAAAATTTAATTGTTATTAAACAGAAAAATGTCAATTTTTTAAACTAGTTCTACTAACACCGTTGTTGTATTCTATATGCATTAATTGAATGAAGATTTTAAATTTGTATACATATCGATGCTAATTAATAAATAATGCTGCTGAAGGTTATTCAAAAGAAACTAAATGTGAAGGGTTGTCAAAAGCGATGTCTTTAAATTTCCCACTTGCTTTGAACAAAATTTTGGCAGATATCAAATTTAGATAATTCGGGCAGTTCATCATCATGTTTTTTTTTTCAAGCCAAAAATAAAAAAAAACAGGAACTTTTCTGTACGATTTCAATTTCATTCGTTTTGATCGCCATTGCGAGAAAATTCGCTCTTACTTTCTTCTTCTTTTTTTTCCTTTCTCATTTTCGAATATATAAAAGGTAGGTCTCGATTTTTGATGTTCTGAAGTATTTTCTTATTTGTAGCGATTGTCCAGATGACAACAAACGTATCTGAAAGAAATAATGATATATATATATATATATATATATATATATATATATATATATATATATATATATATGTCGTAAGTTTTCACGGATGGTGGATTGTGTACTGGTATTTTTCCAAGTCGAATGGCCGTTGGGGGAGCATCACTTGAAAATGCCAGCTGACTTGCTGGCGAAAGGTCGTGAAGAGTTTTCCGCTAACGAACGTCAAAAACTTAATAAATAAGCAAAAAAATTATATAAAAGAATCTAAGGACTGTTCCTAAAGTTCTGAACCAGTATACATTGATGTAGGTTGAAACAAGTAAAAAATTAAAACAAACGGAAGATAGTCTGGTAAAAAGCGCGCGTAAATAATAGAAAAATTTAACGGATTGCAGGAAACTTATATTGCAGGCCAATTTCGGTTATGATGTTTTAAGTACCCGCGCTTCGTCGCTCGAGGCGCCTGTGTGTAGGCTTCCCTCCGCACGCCACACGGGACGGCAGATATATGTAAGCAGCCGGAATAAACAATTAAGACGTAACTTTTTCGTACGTCATTTATTTGTAACAAGTAGATACTAATTAAAACTTTCGACTGCTGTTAATAAAACTGAAAATTTAATTTAATCAAAAGTTAATAGCATTCAAAAATGGCAAAAATCAAAGAATACTATTCAGTAGTTTAGTTTGCGAAAATTACATTTTTTAAACGTTTAAACAATTATTTGCTTATAACAATCTTTTCCCCACCCAGATAAAATTCCACCTTAAAAATTATTGTTCAGAGACTCAAAATACATAAAAAAAAACTTGGTAGGTCCATATAAATTACAGGCGCCACTGCAGATCCCCTGACCGTTACACTAAATATAATTTGGGTTTTCTAACACAAAATTTTAAGCAAACTTATACATAACATTTGACTTAAATACAACAAAGATATTCAAAAACCAACTTTTCAATTCTATTAATTTAATACGGCTTCCTGTATCTTCGGACCTCATTACTTCTAGTTTTCCTTTTGTACTTTGAAATAATTTCATTTGATATTACATTAAAACTTCTAACCTAATAAATCGCATTTGAAAAAATCAAGAATAATAAATCAGCAAAGTTCCTGGTAACAAGTACTTAAATAATATAGTGCATGGTTTGTAGAGCAACAAATAAACATAATAAGTAGTAAAGAATAAGCCAATAAATTGATGATGCCTAAGTTTTTGCAGTAGAAAATTTTCTAGATCATTAACGTTGAACTAATTAGACACGAATGAATGCTTATTGAAAAGAGTTTTTCAACTTTTCGTTAGTTTTTACCATACTAGTTATTTAACATTTATATTTGTTATTTTATTTCTTCTTCGTTTGTTCCTGTATTTTATTTATACAAGATATTGTGAATTATTTTTCATTGAATTAACGCAGGAATGCATATTGTTGACTAAAAGGTGGTTGTCGGACTTGCACTATCTTTATTTTTGTTTATTTTAATACGCTTCGGTTAGTTTGTATCGCAAATCGTTATCAAGTATAACAAATAAATAAAAATAAAGACAATGCAAGTCCGATAACCACTTGTAGTCAATCTACAACCTTCACGCATATTATTGGCACTGCCCTTTTTTTGAGATGGTGCGTACATTTGTTACCAATCGAAGGTTTCCTTTAAGGAGATTGAGAGGCTCTTTTGCTTCCTCTGGTATTGAATTTATGAACATTTTCCCTGGCTTGTCTTAGACTAGGTGTTGTGACACCGCTTCGTCATTAATTTCAAATGCTTAGTTCCTTGGCACTAATATTGCCAAAGATACCATAAGTGCTCTATTGAGCCTAAAGTACATATGTAATATGCAAAGATAGAAGCAATTATCTGAAGTACAGATGATTCTAAATATTATTTTATTTTATGATCAAATGGCATAATTCTACATATGATACGGGCACATTCCCTTTCAAAAGCTTAGCTCTATTTATTACACAGGGTGCCCGGAAAATACGTGTCCAACCTTTCATGATGTCAAAATAGATCGATTAAAGTCAACTTAGTTATATCCCATACCGCTTGATATAGGCGTCAAAGTTTTAAAAAATATTGATTTTTCCCAGATTTCTTGAAAACATGATAACCGAGTTAAAGGATTTTTGGTATATGGTCTAACATTATAATACGACGTTTTCTTGTGGTATAGCGACCAGCTATAAAATAGTCTAAGTGTTATAAAAATGACGTCGCTTGTAAACAACGCTTCTGAATTTTTATGTCATCAACGTTATGACAACCTAGATATTTCTATCAGATAATCGCATTTATTTGCAAGCTTTCTTAATTCTTGAAAAATTTTCATTGGATGAATTGTTTTGCCAGGAAAAAAATATTTTTATTTACGTGTATACATCCCAATTTGCTATAATAATAATAAAAAAATTTAAAATAAATGTTGAAAGTTTATGTATGTATTTTAAAAAATCCGAAAAAACTAATTAAAAAGAAAACATTATCTAAACAAATGTGGAAAATAACCGCCATTTTGCTGAATACGCTTATTAATATTTTTTGTAAAATTAAATTGAACTACATCTAATATCTCAGGATTATTAAAAATATTGCCAGCGTTTAAAATGCGCATCAATAATTCATTTACGGGCGTTCACCAGAGTCTTGAATACTTTTGTTTTAAGAGTACTCCATAAAAAGAAGTCACATGTATTTAATCTGGAGAACGTGGTGGCCATATTACTGGTGCCTCATTTTCTCTTTCATTCCATCGACTGGGATATTGGTCCTGTAAAAATTGCCGAACAGCAAGGGAAAAATGAGATGGGGCACCATCATGTATTTACCATAGCTCTCGCCGAAGTAAAATAGGCAAATTTTCCAGAAGAACGACAATGTGTTTTGCAAAAAATTTAGCTAAATATTTTCATCCTGTCTGGAATCACAACAGGACGAATAAGGTAGCTATCAATATAACCTGCCCAAACATTTATTTTAAAGTTAGGTTAATAGTGAGCAACTTTAATGGCGTATGAATCTTCATCCCCAAAAACATGTTCGTTGTGCAGGCTGGTAATTCCAGATCTTGTGAAGCACGCCCCGTTAGTAAATAAAATTTTTCTACTAAAATTAGAATCACGAATTGTTTTGTTTCGAACAAAATCACAAAATGTAATCGGTAAAAGTTTCTGAATTTTTGGGATTTGATGCGTATGTAAAAGCTGTTCTTATAAAATATGTTTTAGGAAGATTCAATTCACGTTTTAAACAGCGGGTACTAACTTTGGTTCTTCCTCAACTGTTTCCAAAATTTCCTCTTCTTTTTCGACTATTCATTCAAATTTTTTAGCAAAACTGCCCGTTTCTCGGAGATGACGCTAGCAAATATTTGATCGCTCAGTATCAGGCAATAAGAAAATTTCTCTATGTAAACACTTCAACGCCCATTTCCTTAACACATCACCAAGATGAAATGAAAAAGAAGTTCAATCTTGGGAAAAAAGTCACCACAAGATTGAGTGGCGAAAGTGAATGAGAGAAAAATAGGAATTGCAAAACTTCACAGAAATTTCATTAAATGGTATGCAGATGGCTCCAAAATAATGGAAGGAGCTGGAACAGAAGTATACGGACCCAGTACTAGACATCATGAAAGCTTGAGGAAGTCATCAAGCATTTTTCAAGCGGAAATATACGCCATCAACTTAATAAAGAGAAAAACCATCACAGACAAGAGATTATTGTCATGTTGAATAGTCGAATAACCATCAATTCTCTAGAGGGATTCAACGAAGTAAGTAATAAAAATACTCTGGGTATCGGAACACACCGGGTAAGAGGGGCATGAAATAGTAGACATACTCGTGAAAAAAACAGCTGAAACAGAATTTGTGGGGCTCTAGCTTTTATGGGATCAATAGCTGGGTAATGTTGAAAGAACTAAAAAATAGAAAGAGAGCAGGAGATTCAGTTACTAGACAAACCAATAAGGACCTACAAAGACAAGCAAATATCCTTCTTGGGAACTATAACCAGAAGATATTCAAAGTATGCATCGGCTTAAATTAACCAGCTTACAGTTCTGACAGGAATACTCACAAGACATTCCCGCCTGAAGATGCACTTTAGAAAACTCGGATTAGCATAAAAAGAATAGTTTGCGAAAAAGAGTTCGAAACCTCTATCCTCAACCTTTAAGAATACAGTGCTTCAGAAATTTTTAAAATTCAATTCTTGGGAGGACCACCTATTCTAAAACCGTACAATATTCTAAATTTCGGCGGCGAAGTGTCCCTAATAACTTGGCTGCAGAAGGGGAATACAAAAGATCTCTTAGGTCGTTATTTTGAACAATAAAGTTCCTTCAAGAAAAATGCAACCATTCCCATAGAAAACACGTCAGAACATTACAATTTTTTTTTTTGAAATGGTCAACATTGCGTTTATTTCGATAACCATGCGATGCAACAGGCACCGACTATAATTTTTTCTTTGGTCTTTGTTAGTATTTTTTGCAAATACGATATATCCTCATTTTGATATAGATATTTATTTCATATGTTTAAATAAAAATTTAAATCGATATTATTTAACAATATAATATATCCGTTTTCTAAAAAACACGTAATAAAAATAAAAGTATTTGCAGACAATTTTTTAAAGTTATTTAAATACAAAAGATTTTACTTGCAGGTGAACTGCTAGTATTTTTACAGTCGTACACCATTGCAAACGCTGGGCGACGTTATATTTAACCGAATTATTCAAAATGTATTCAAGTCTATGTAATTTGGGTCATAAACCGGAATTTATTGAGGACTTTATACTCTGGATTTATAGCTTATTTTAGACTAAGTAGCTTATAGCAAGACGGACTAGTTAACGCAGAAATCCAATTATTACAGGTAAAGAAAATTAGTTACTTACCTTTGGATATATATATTCATGAATAATAGTAAAATTTAAAAAAAAAACAAAACTTTGCAAATGTTAAAGCATAATTTTTAAACATTATTAACAAATTTATCGACATAAATTTTAAAGTTTTGATACAAATTAACATAACACTTTGCATGTTTTAATTAGACAGTTCGAACAAAGAGATGTTCATTGCATATTATAATCTGTCATCATAGCTATTTATCTTTATTTTATTCCTACATACAAAGTAGTAACAAACTACCTGTAACTAATTAAAATTAGTTCACGCAACTTTCAGTATTATTCTTGGTAATTACAAATAATTATATCAAAAATATAAAATCTCCCGGCATTTCTTCTTGCGTGTAATGTCATGTGGCAGGTATGTTTGTTTTCTCCAACGTATGTTGATTTGCAATTAGTTTTTTACTACGTCCACAATGTCACATGCATACTTGTTACAGATATCTAATCTAGACATGGTCATAGTTATATTTGTTTAAAGGTGAAAAATAATCTTTGATTCATCATGGCTTAAAATTTATAATATACAAAGGTAACTACCTGCATTTCATACTTACTTAAGTGAATAGATTATCCCTTGTTAAACAAAGATTTTCAAAATATGTGATATTTAACTGTCAAAATTCTTCCAAAACGTAATATTTTGAACTATTAATACAAAATTTTAAAATACTTTGTAGTCTTAAATGATATGTTCATTCTATTGATTTGGTTTCAGAATTGGATTCCAGACTGGAGCCTCCTTAATACACGTAATAAATACTAAATGTTCTACATAAAACACATGTTTGGTTTTTCTTCTTTCGGTTAATTTTTCATCTAAGTAATCGATTTTTCGTTAAGGACAAAAAAATGTATGTGGTGTGCGTAAAAAATGCCTTGATCATTTTTCTGATTTGAGAAAAGAATCTGGCAACTTGGTGAACTGAAGTCGTTAACCTGTTGTTGATTAACTATCAACAAGATTTTTAAATATTATGTCAATTATCTGTTTTCTTTTCTAGAAATTCCAATGGATTATCATCAATTTTCCAGTCTATGTAGGTTTAAAAGGACTGATATGCTGACTTGGAGTCAACTAGAAAAACATATAAAAACAAATAAGGTTGATTTTTTCCATAAAGTTACGTATTTTATCGATAATACGTAACGCTTTGTTGATGAGCAGTAAAAGTAGTAAAATTACCGGCCTATTAATAAAATTTCAATATTCCCAATGTATTAAATACTATAAAATACTTAATTGCTGAAAAACATCGAACATTCTATTCCCATAAATCTCTTGAAACTAACTTGCTTTCTTACGGTCACGATGTTGTGAGATAATTGGGGATAGGATTAGATGGGTTGATATACACCGAGTTCACTTAAATATTCGACAAAATCAGCAATGACCGGTTGATCGAGAGGTTTGCTGAGTGTTTGCCCGGGACTTTTGGAAATGGGTTCAGTCCTACTTTTGTCATCAGGTGCTGATCGTTATAGCGAAATTCATCATTTTTTTGTTATGTCTATTAATAATAAAAAACAAGGTTTTAACCATTAACGATACAGATGAATGCAATAAACTTTAGCAGGACCTTAACAATTTGTTTCACTATTGCCAAAATAATAACATTTCTATAAATCTTGCTAAGGGTAGCTTTCCTAAAAATAAAAATTTAATTAAGTATTACACTACAAATAATTTTGACTAATAAAGAGCTAACTTTAAGGATATTTGAGTTCAGTCAGTGGAATTTTAGTTTTCAACCCGTTAAGAATATCATTGAGGCAAACAAGTTGCTAGGATTTATTAAGAGAAATTAAAAAATATTTAAGAACCCGAAATGTAACCTTACTCTATTCTATTCTTACATATTTCGCAAATTATCATTTTTCTCAGTCGTGTGGAATCGCTACTATAATATATATACTAAGAGAATTATCGCTGGCTCAGAAAAGAACTGTTTCAAACTCCCATTTCTCGGATTCTGTTTACATTTTTGCGACTCACAATTTGGGTTTAGGCGGGGCCTAGGTACGAGAGAAGCGATAGTCGCTGCATAGATGCTTGTTCAGAACTGTTACGATCAGAGAAAAGATATATGCTTCATAGATTACGAGAAAGCATTCGATCATGTTCAACATCATAAACTAATCCTGCTTCTTAGAAAACTCGACATAGATCAGAAAGACATCCGATGCATTGAAAGCTTATACTGGGGTCAAACCGCGCAGATAAAATCAGACAATAATATATCCAACCCGATACAAATCCGAAGAGGAGTGCGACAAGGGTGTGTGCTATCCCCTCTCCTGTTTAACTTTTATTCGGAAACAATTTTCCAGGAGGCTTTGGAAGATATTGAAATGGGAATTAAAGTTAAAGGAATATGGATTAATAACATCCGTTATGCGGATGACGCAGTTCTAATCGTCGACAACATAAACTACCTACAAAACTCATCAACATAATAGGAGAGCGCAGTAAATCAATGGGCTTAAATATCAATACAAGGAAAACAAAATTCATGATTATCTCAAGGAATCCCAACGCAGTACCCATAGAAAAGTCACCAAATTTAAATATCTGGGCACATGGATATTCGAAGAATGGACTTCTGACAATGAAGTAAAATGTCGCATTGAACACGCGCGACAGGCTTTTGTAAAACTCAGGCGAGTGCTTACGTGTTCGGATTTTGACTTGAAATTAAGACTGAAGTTCATAAAAGGTTACATATATTCAATATTTCTTTGTGGTGTGGAGGGTTGGACATTAAAGACAAGCGCTATCAATAAATTAGAGGCTTTCGAGATGTGGATATACAGAAGAATCCTTAAGATATCATGGACAGCGAGAATGACCAATGAAGAAGTTCTATGACGTATTGGGAAAGAACGTGAACTATTCAACATAATCAAGATAAGAAAGACGGCCTACCTTGGGTATATCATGCGAAATGAGAGATACCAGTTCCTACAGTTGATGATTGAAGACAAGATCGAGGGCAAGAGAGAAATCGGAAGAAAGGAAATGTCCTGCCTACGTAAAATCAGACAGTGTACGGGGTTGCACGATATTAAGACACTGATACACACCGCGAGAAGTAGGGAAGAAATGGAAAATGTAATCGCAAACATCCATTAGTGGATATGCATTTGAAGAAAAAGAAGTTTACATTTTAATGTACCTGGAAGGAACCTCAGAGATTTCCAATTAATTAATATCCCATACCTCGAAACGAATTTTCGGTCAAAACACTCCCCTGATTAGAATGCAGTCTCAATTTAATCAGCTTTGTAATACCAAAGATGATTTTTTGTGTCCCTAGTTTTTTTAGGAAAGAAATTAGAAACTATTTCCATAATTGGTATTTCTTTATTTTTTTCCTATCTGTTTTTCTGCATTTATTTGTGTAAATCTGTCAAACAAGATGGCTATTTTATATCATTGGGTAAGCAGTGGATGCTACATTCAAAGTTCAGTTCTGCTGTGTTCTAAGCTTGAAGCAATGAATAAATAAATGCGATTACAAGAAATGTCATTCTCAAAACTCATACACAGAGTACTGACTATAGTGAAGGAATGCTGCACTAAAGAGCACTTTGGGGCAAATCCTGTAAAAACTACAGTCATATGACAGGCAGAAAAAAGGCTTTGAAAATTAAAACTACTACTCTCTTCAACACAGCACGGCAGATGCATCAACAGGTTTAGTACCTAGGTTTAATTATGAATAGCGAGCTTACCTGAAAATTATAACCAAAGGCAAAATGGCAACTACAGCACCAAAAAAGGCGCCGTGTGTGAGAATCAAAACCTCATATTAAACATTGGCTGTACACATCAGTTGTATGACCCTTGATAGCTTATGGCTTAGTAGTATAGTAGACAAAACGACTCACGGATAGACAATTCTGGAGCTCTGAGTTAATAATTAAGGCTGAGGCAAGATTAAGGATATAGAGGTCTGGTTAAAACAAGGATTGGTGGATTACACTTTCCTTCGGACACACTATCACCAAAGGTCTGGTAATGAAATTATTGTTGGAGATGAGTAGTGATATCATGTCACAAGCCTTTACTAGGCCCTACTTTATTCAAATTTAGTTCAAGGCAAAATGTGATCGATCACTATATCAGCCAGGAAACCTTGTCTGGTTTACAGACGAGTCCGAAACTGTCCATGGTTCAGAAACCAGGAAATCGCTCCGAGACTTAGTGAAGCACTTGGCAGCATACCACTGGCAGAAATACATGCACTTGATACCTGTCTTCGCGAAAATCTGTAGAGAGGATACAATGACTAAACAGTTCTTATTTCCTTCGACAGTCAGGTAGTGCTAAAAGTGCTGGAACGTCATTAGATAAAAAGTAAACATATCTGGGACTGTTTTCAAGACCTTATTGATCTGGCAAAATATAAAGGTTACTTTTGCGTGAATATCAGTAAACAAAGATATCCTAGGGAACGAAAAAACAGATTAACTTGAAAGACAAATATCTGCTAACACATTAACTGGATCAGAATGAGATATCCTGATAGATAAATCCTCAACATTAAAACCATTGAAACCACATTGTGGATCACACGAATATCAAACTATTGTTGAGAAAACTAAGCCGCGAGGTACTGCGCTTGAGTAGAGAACAATTTCGGGTAGTCACAGGACTAATAACCGGCCACTGTAGCCTAAGAAAACATCTGCACACAATGGGTGTCTATAATGAATAACCAAAATGTAGACTATGTGACGAAGAGGACGAGAGAGCCTCACACACTATTTTCACATGCAAAGCTCTAACCTACTGTAGGCACCTTCATCGATCGATAAAAGTAGTGGGAATAGGGGGCTTCTAGTTGACCCCCCCCACCACTTTTTTGATTGGTCAGCCAAGAATGACCTTGTTTCTGATTGGCTGCCCAAGTTCGCCCCCTATTCCGATTGGTTTCATAAACTCCGCCTCTTTTTGCTCCACCTCCTACCTCCTTCCTAACCACCACAGTAGTTGGAGGGGAGCTGGTAGCAGTTGGAGGGGAGCTGGTATTTTAAACGATCGAATCTGAGCGAACTTCAGTCATTCGTGCGCGATGTCAAATAACGACCAACAACAACAACAACAGCAACTCATTGAACGTGTAGGCCAAGTAATAATTTCCTACCAAAAACACGGAAAAAATCTTACCGATTTTGAAGATCAAGACTTGGCCTTCTTTCCCATCAACTACTTGAAAACATTCGTCGATTCACTTAGTTTACAACAAATTTGGAACAGGTTGCCGGAAAATTATAGAAGTGACGAAGAATTGCAGCTAAATTTGCCGTGTTTTAAACACTATCCACTATATCAACACCACATAGACGGCCCTCCATTATCAATTAAAAAGTGTTGTAAAATTAAAAAATAGTGTGAACAAGTGAATCGAGTTTCATCGGACAGTCTTCGAAATGGATCAGACACATGTATATTTAGATTCTGCTTGCGATGAAACGATCCAGTCAATGTACAAAGATGAAACAACTCATTTTAACTTGGCTGGAAGAGGAAAGTTTCACGCAAGACAGGATTCTCTGATCACTATTGATCGAAATAATTTCGAAGACGACGATGAAGATGAAGAAGATGATGGGATAGAGGATAATGGCGTTCCAAACGGGTGTGGAGAAGAGGGGCTCGTGAAAGTGGCAAAAATAAATGCAAGTGATACATTGACACCAAATTACCTTACGCGAGAAGTGTGCGTTTTTCAATCTTATGTCGTAATTATTTCATCTTCTGGCGGTGCATATAATTTATGTTGTGAATGTTACTATATACATGCTTTAAATTGCCCAAATGGGAAAAATAATTTTGTTAATAGCCACTATAAACGATCCTTTATATGTTGCGAAAAAGATCTGCAATGCAACACGTGTGAAAACGATTTATTCATAACAACTCCTTCACAAGCATGTATAATATGTAACAAACCAGAACTAAAGAATATGCAAAACCATCTAATCGAAAAATCAAATTTTAAATAAATTTATTTCACTTGCACTTATTCATGCACTATGGACTATATTAAGTTTAAGTTTAAAATATTTTATAAGAATTTAGATTTTGTTCTGCTAAGTTAAATAAATGTAAAAAACTATGTAAATAAATATAAGGGAATGATGTGAATAGATAAGAATTTGTATTTATTCCCATTGAAAGAATTTATAATTTTGTACTTTCAGTATAGAATAATTCTTTTCAAATAATATGCATAAATTCAAATAAATGAATTTGATACTCCACTTGAATTTATTCCTAGTAGTTTTTATATTAAGTTTAAAATGCCAACTAATTTAAATAAAATTTTATATAAAATATAAGTTGTAAGATATAAGTTATAAGATATAAGGTATAAGTTATAAGATATATATTAAGTTTAAGTTAAATAAATATAAGGGTACCATGTAAATAAATAGAAATTTGTCTATATTTAGATTCCAAGAATTAATGATTTTGTTCTTTCAGTGTAGAATAATTTTTTCTACATAATATGCACCATCAATCCTATTGATAAATTGAATTTTAAATAAATAAATTTGATACTTCACTTGAATTTATTCATGCACCCTAGTAGTTTGTAATATTAAGTTTAAAATGTCAACTAAGATATTTAAATAAGAATTAATATATAAGATAAAGAACAATTAGGTTTGATTAAATAAGATTCTCTGAAAATCGAGCTTATGATTTATTCTTCCATGTAGAATAATTCTGCCAAGTTAAAAAAAAAACTAGTTTTCGTTACTATGCTTGTAAAAAAATAAAAATATATATTATCATCCTATTAATAATAATTCTTTAAAGTTGAAGAAACTTGGTTATTAGGTGTGAAATAGAAAAAAATTTTTCCTCAACGATTTTGTTTTTTATTATTCCTAAATTAAAATACAAATATACATATATACATAAATAGATAAATACATATATACATATATAAATCATAATACCAATTACCATTTTGGGATGGATCTCTGTTCCAGCTCTGCCATAGGTTGCTGCTGCTGCTCTGCCATAGGTTGCTGCTGCTTTACCATCTGTTGCTGCTGACCACTAGAAGCTGCTGCTGCTGCTGCGGCTCTGCCATAGGTTGCTGCTGTCCGCCATAGGTTGCTGCTGCTGCTGCTTTGCCATAGGTTGCTACTGCTTTGCCATCGGTTGCTGCTGATGCACCAGAGATTGTGGCTGCCCACCAGAGATGTTGTTGCCCACCAGAGATGTTGTTGCCCACCAGAGATTGCCGTAAATTATAAATTATAATTTATAATTTATCGGCCTCTTGCATTTTCGATCGTATCTCTGTCTTTTCATTGCCAAAGGTTGCTCCGGCTCTGCCATAGCTTGCTGCTGCTCTGGTATCGGCCTCTTGCATTTTCGATCGTATCTCTGTCTTTTCGTTGCCAAAGGTTGCTCCGGCTCTGCCATAGCTTGCTGCTGCTCTGGTATCGGCCTCTTGCATTTTCGATCGTATCTCTGTCTTCTCTCCGGTATCGGCCTCTTGCATTTTCGATCGTATCTCTGTTTTGGGGTTGCCAGAGGTTGCTCCGGCTCTGCCATAGCTTGCTGCTGCTCCGGCTCTGCCATAGCTTGCTGCTGCTCCGGCTCTGCCATAGCTTGCTGCTGCTCCGGCTCTGCCATAGCTTGCTGTTGCTCCGGCTCTGCCATAGCTTGCTGCTGCTGCTCTGCCATAGGTTGTGGCCGATCTTCTTCCATAGGCTGTTGTTGCTCCATCATCAAAGGTTGAAGATCCATTGCTCGGTCTGGATCCCACTCAAAGGCGATAGGCTCGGGATCCAGGTCTGGCTCAAACATGTTGATAAATTCTTCATCTAAATAGTCAGCCTCTGATGGTGGCGGCCACATCACCGTGTTCTCGGAATTTGGACTCTGACGATCCATCAGATTAATCTGATTTTCCAAGATTCCCAGAAAGTCTTGTAGTGTTATAATTATGAACGTACTCATTTTGAGACTTTAAACTTAATGAATGCTAAGTCAAGACGCTGTAAATCCTTATATACAATACTGAAATACCACTTTTCCTACCTCCAGCGGCAAAACCAGTCCGAAGAATGAGAAGAAGAAGAAGGCAAAGATAGCGTGAACTCCAGAGAGGTCGTTCAACGGTCGTAAGTTGTTTTGTTCTTAAGAAAAAGACGAGTAAAGAGGAGAAGAAGAAAAAAAAAAAAGTTGTTTTTTGGAATAATATAAAAAACCAAAAAAAAAAAAAAAAAATTTAAAAAAAAAAAAAATTAAAAAAAAAAATTAAAAAAAAAAAAAAAAAAATGTTTTTTATATTATTCCAAAAAACAACTTTTTTTTTTTTCTTCTTCTCCTCTTTACTCGTCATTTTCTTAAGAACAAAACAACTTACGACCGTTGAACGACCTCTCTCGAGTTCACGGTCTCACGGTTCCCGTCGTACCATGCAGTGCCACGCCGTACCAGCCGGTACCAGGCTCTTGGCTGCTTTAAAAGGCGGCTGGGTACGAAGCGTCTCTTCAGTTTACATCTCGCTATTAGCGTACGCTTGTAAAATTATCGAATCGATTTTAATATATCTTGATAGTCGGATTTATTTCGTGTGACGTAGTGACATATTATTAATTTTCATTTGGTTTGTATTGTTGATTTCATATTTTTGATTTAATATTTTTGACTTAATACTTTGGATTTTTAATTCATTTTTATTTCATCTTTTAAAAGCCAATTTTTGATTGATTTTTTCATTTTTGTGGATTTTTTTTATTGATTTTTTATTGATTTTTTGATTTTTTTATTGATTCATAATTTTTTTATTTTTTAATTTATAATTTAAAATGTCATTTTTAAATGTAAAAATTGAAAACATCGACTTAACAGCCTTCGATTTAAACGATGCTTGCCTTGTGCATGATTTGATTGATTGTTCATTTTGTGGGCTAAGCGACGAGGAGCTAGATATTAAATTTAGGGAAATTGATATTAATACATTTAACAATTCATCTGAATCTGGCGATTCTTCCGAAATTGGTGAAAGCGATATTTTGACACAGCTCTTAAAAGTTTTGGATGAATCTATTATCCCTGATATTCCTCAAGAACCTCTTGAAACAATTAATTTCGATGATTTAAATAATGATATATTAAGGAAAAATTTAATTAACAATTCTGAAATAAATGAGGGATATAATTTGGAACAACTTTTAGATATATTAGAAGGGGGTGAAATTTGTGAAAATAGCTCAGGGCAAAATTTAAATAAGGGTGATGTGGAATATCAGGAGACTTTTGAGAGCTGTGAGGAACAAAATAATAAGGGGGTTTTAAACAATAATAATAATGGGGTTGGTAACGAGGGAGCTTTAAATAATGATAAGAGGATTGGCATTGGGGGTTTTTCGAAAAATAATATGGAAGAGGTTTATCGCCCCCACTATTCGCCAATTTCAGATGCATCGTCAGATTCATCAGAGGATTCCAACGACAGTGTTGAGACTGTTATAAACGTCTCAGCCAAAGCTCAGCATAATTTTATTAAAGTGTTGGATCAAAATTTAATTGAAGGGTTGGATCAAAATTTTATTCAGGGGTTTGAACAACCATCCAAATTTGGCTATACCAGAAATTCAGTAAATTCGGTAGATGTTTTTGATTTGAGTTGTGGCGAAATTGTGGGGGACATTGAGGTATATACTTATACTGAAAATTTTGAAGATGAGCAGCCTCAATGTCCCTTAATTTCTTCCTGTAATCAAAATCAATTTTTGAAAAATCCTTCTGGCCTAAATTTAGAACAAAGTTCTGAAAATTTAATTGAAAAAAATTTACCCAAAAAACGTTCTTTATCAGAAACAAATGATTGTTCAGATTTAAAAAAGTCAAAATTGGACGGTGATATTTCTAGTTCCCAAACTTTAGGGGCACAAATTTCAAAAAATTCTTTACCAGTCGCTGTAACAACAGCTCCGAAAATCAATCCAACAAATAAAGTCGCTATTGGAGAATTAGATAAGTTTCTACATAAGAAAACTAAGCCGAGCTTAAATAGGAATGAAACAAGGTGTGCCACATCTAGATTTAAGTCAATGGTTTATTCCTATTTAAACTTAGATAATATATGTAATAATTTATCTAATTCGACTTAAAAAGACGTTAAAAATTGTATTCAACGACAAGGCGATCTTCTTTTAAATTTGGGAAATATATTTTTTAAAAAAAATCCATGTTTTTCTTCAAATTAAAAAGTGAATCCAAAAGTTAATTCAAAAGTAAATCCAAAAGTTTTCTAAATTGCGCGAGCTGAAAAAATTGCTAATTATTCTATGTCATTGGGTCTTGATAGATCGAAATTGTATTTATTTAAAAGCGACACGACCCTAACCGATTCCATTTTAAAATGACTCTCCTTTGCACACACTGCTTAAGAGAATTTAAAAGAAAATCACATATTGTACGCCACCTTCGAGAAAATGTTGTTAATAACGAAAACACCTTTAACTTGGAAGATTATATAATTAATCGTAAGTATTTTTTTATAACATATTTAGCTATAATTTTCCTTTTAATTTTTCTTTTTATTATTAATAAAGGTTTACAGAGGAATTAAAAAATAATAATTGTTTCAGTTGATGAACTACTTTCAAGACCTCCAATGCGATTTTGCCAAGATTGTGAAGTAAATGTCAAATCTAATTCCTGGAGCACACACTTGAGGACAAATATTCATAAAAACAGGAGCTGCATAAAATATGGAAATGGAATTGACATTATCAGGAGTGCATTTAAATGTCGAATAGCTTCCTACAGAATATATTCGCAGAATTATCACATCGACATCAAAAAGTTTCAGCAAGATGTTGGTAATAAAGTGCAAACATTAATACGCCAGCGTCAACAAGAATTTACATGTGCTAAAGTAAATTTGGAATTATTTGGAATATATTATTCTCCAACTTTAACCTCTACTTCAATTAAGTCATTTAATACACCGTTCTTCATTGTAACCCATACAACTGATCTACAACAGCTTTACGATGATTTATTCAAGATTATTGAAACCAAAGCAGATGAATTGCCGGAAAGAGACTCAGGTAATTATTATTTAATCTCAAGAGCTAAGTTTTCTTAATCTCAAGAGCTAAGTTTTCTTAATATCACTTGTACATCTCTAACAAATATTATTCAGAACTAATTTTTTAATTCCTATTACAGGGTGGGCTCTACAAAGAATTCTGCATTTGGAAGTCAACATCAATAAGTACAACCCATTGAATGCCTCCTCCTACATTAAGATGCATCACTTTTCTAAATCAATAGTGAATGTGATGAATGAGGACAATTGCTGTTTCGCCTGGGCAGTGGTTTCAGCAGCATACCAGCCAACCGGTAATCCTCGAAAGACCTCATCATATCCAGACTTCAGAGACGCTTTCGATTTTACAGGTATTGAATTTCCAGTAAAATTATTAGATATAAAAAAGTTTGAGGAAAAAAATAATTTGTCCATAAATGTATATGGAGTTGAAAAATTTTTAAGGGATAATAAAAAGGTATATGAGATTGTCGGTCCTTTACATTATAATAATGAAAAGAAAAAATTACATATTAATTTGCTTTTAATAAGTTCTGATGATGGAAATAACCACTACTGTTGGATAAAGGATTTAGGTTGCTTGGTATCCAAACAATTATCAAAAAAGAAAATAAAAAAATACTTATGTGATGGATGCCTTCAATATTTTGGAACATATGAAAAACTTAACACACATTTAGAACGTGATTGTAGTTTTGTTCGAATTGAGCTTCCTTCAGATAATTTGATTTTGGATAAATTTGGCAATTATATTCCTGCAAATATATTAAAGTTTCAAAATATTCAGAAACAGTATAAAGCTCCTTTTGTTATTTATGCCGATTTTGAATGTTATTTGAAAAACATTGAGTGCCAACAATCTACACCTGATTCGACAACCTCATATACTATTAAAACTGCTGAACATATACCCTATTCATTTGCTTATTATATTAAATCATCATTTGATGAGAATGTTGTGTGTCTTAAACTTTATAGAGGTACAGATTGTGCTATAAAATTTATTGAATACATTGAAAATGATGTAAAAGAAATTTATAAAAAATATTTAAAATATCAAGTACCATTGAAAGATTTATCATCTGTGGAACAGATTGAATATGAAAATTCTAGCATTTGTTATGTATGTGAAAAACCTTTTTCAAAAGGAAATTTCATAAAGTGTAGGGATCATTGTCATATTACAGGTAAATATCGAGGAGCCGCCCACTCAATATGCAATTTGCATTTTAAACCTCCAAAATATATACCAATAGTATTGCATAATTTAAAAAACTATGATTCTCACCTATTTATTAAATCGCTTTGCTATAATAAAGAAAATATTAGTGTTATAGCTCAAAATAAAGAAAAGTATATTTCTTTTAGTAAGGAAATTTTCGTTGATGTGTCAGAAAAGCGGAAACCAGTTGCTTTGCGACTACGCTTTATAGATTCTTTTCAATTTCTCCCAGAGTCTTTAGAGTCACTATCACAAACTCTACAAGATTCACAATGTTTTGAAATTAAAAAGTTTTTCTCAAATGCTGATGAATTTCGATACATTAGACAAAAAGGGGTATTTCCATACTCTTACATAGATTCCAACGAAAAATTAAATGAGAAATCTCTACCATTGATTGATAAATTTTATAATAACTTAACCGATGAAAATATCTCTCCTCAAGACTACAATCGCGCTGTAGAAGTGTGGAATCTATTTAAGTGTTCTACAATAGGGGCTTATTCCGATATTTACTTAAAATCAGATGTTTTACTTTTGGCTGATGTTTTTGAAAATTATAGATCCACATGCATTAAAACCTATAAGTTAGATCCTGTTAATTATGTCACTAGCCCTTCTATGTGCTGGGATGCAATGATGAAATTAACTAATGTAGAATTAGAATTATTAACGGAACCAGATATGCTTCATTTTTTCAAAAAAGGTGTTCGTGGTGGGGTAAGCACTTGTTCCAAACGCAAATCTGAAGCAAATAATCCATTCTTAGAAAATTTTAATCCTGAAAGACCTACAACATATATCGCTTACTTAGACGCCACAAATTTGTATGGTTATGCTATGAAACAATATTTGCCTGAAAAAAATTTTGCTTGGGTACCTAAGCTCGAAATAGAAACTTTAAATATATCCGAACTTTCAGATACATCATCTATAGGATACATATTTGAAGTTGATTTAGAATATCCAAATTATTTACATGATAGTCATAATGATTTCCCATTTTGTCCTGAACAATATACACCACCAATTTCAAACCACTCAAAATTAATTCCAAACTTACATAATAAATATAACTATATCATTCACTACCGATATCTAAAACAATGTCTACAATTTGGACTCAAAATCATAAAAATACACAGAGCAGTTAAGTTTACACAATCACCATGGTTAGCGGAATATATAGATTTAAATACAAATTTACGAAATTTATCTAAAAATAAATTTGATAAAAATTGTTATAAATTGGCAAATAATTCAATTTTCGGTAAAACCATGGAAAATGTTGATAGGCGAGCAGATATTAAATTAGTATTTCAATGGGAAAGACAGGGTAATAAATTTAGTGCCGAAAAACTTATTTCTAAACCTCAATTAAAGGATTTTAAAATTTTCTCTGAAAATCTAGTTGCTCTTCAACTTCAACAGGTTTGCATTGAATACAATAAACCAATTTATGTTGGGATGAGTATTCTGGATATTGCAAAAACTGTAATGTATAATTTTTATTATGGGTATTTAAAAGTAAAATATGGTAATAATTTAAATTTATTATATACGGATACTGATTCCTTAATTCTTGAAGTTCAGACCCAAAACTTTTATGAAGATATGAAGCTAAATCTGGATAAATTTGATACTTCTAATTTTTCTGAACAAAATATTCATTGCATGCCTATTACAACATCAGTTGTTGGTAAATTTAAAGATGAGTACAAAGGGATTCCCATTGAAAGTTTTTATGGAACTGGTGCTAAAGCATATTGTATAAAATCCAAAAATAGTGTAGATAAAAAAGCAAAAGGCGTTAGTAGATCATGTATAAAAAATCAATTAACATTATCAGATTATAAAGATGTTGTTGAGAAAGGTGACAAAATATTCTGCACCATGTATGTGTTCAAGTCAGATATGCATAATATATACACTAATTTGTTAAATAAATTGGCATTAACAACTCATGATGATAAAAGATATTGTATACCAAATTCCACAAAAACTCTTGCATGGGGACATAAGGATATTTTGGAAACAGATTTTTTTGATAAAGATATGAAAATGATGTATGATACTCTAACTTTTTTAAGTTCTGGAAACGAAAATGGATCTAAAAATAAAAAACCGCGATTAGAATTAACTACTCCTAGTAATTTTTCATCTTTATAAAGACATCATTTTATATGATGATAAATTATGTAAGTCGTTTTTGAAGCTTTAAAAGTTGGAGGGGGAACTGAATCCAAAAACATATATATATATTGTATAGAAATACCATTATTTGTTAGTAATATTACAACAATGACTGCTGCATCTTTAATAGTTTTAGTTTCCCTTGTTGGAAATGTGATATATGTAAATTACATTCCTAATACAGTTAGGGCTGATATATGTATAAATGCCCTCAAAAATGAAACCGACTGCTACAAACAGATGAAAATGACATATCTTGTTGGAAATTCACACTTTTTTACCTATAATGTAACTGATTCTGCTTTGTGTGAAAATACATACATAAAAATTAAATATTCCATGACAAACAAACCATTACAATATTCAGATTGGATTCCTTTCAATAATAAAAAAGAAGAATCTTGTCATTGTGTCTGTTGTTATATATTTGTTATTATATTTACAGCAGCAATATTTATTTGTACATGTTTAATTTTATTGTATTTCATGAAAAAATATCTATAAAAATATTTAATAAATGTTAAAAAAATAATATAAATTTTGTTTTTTATTGATTCTCGTTAGTATAAAGACATTTAAAGTTTATCCCCTCCTCTTAAATGGAGAGGGAAAATAAGTTTACCCCTCCACTTGAGAGGAGAGGGAAAATGTATAAAATTTAGGAGCAAACGGATTGATAGTTAGTTTTTTGAGAGCAAGCAGATAGCCAGTTAGTTTTTGAAATACATCATTTAAAATGTTCAGTAATCAGAGTAAAAATATATTTGAAAATTCACCATTAAAAAAGAAAATAAAAAAAACAATTATAAATTCTACAAAATATAATTTAAATAATTCTAACTCTAAATATGCTGTGATTGGTTTGTGGGTGGAAAGTGATTTTCTACCATGCATTGAACTTGGTGGTAAAAATGGTCAGTCTGTGATATTAAATGAAGATGATTGGAAGAACTTATTGCAATATCAAGGAGTTATAACAAATTATATGTTTTCACCAAATGTTTTCAATGAACCGATATATTTGCAAAATTTATCTATTCATTTTGAAAAGATTGGTGAATTACCAATAGTGAAGATTGTGAAAAGCTGTGATTTTATTTACTATGGAAATGAAACTGTGTGCAGACTATGGGAACAAATTCCACTTATAGAATATAGACTAAATGTTTTACAAAAACAAAACTTTCGACGTTATTTCAACGTTTTTAGAAATAACAATTTTTACGACGGAGATTCTTTTGACAAAATATATAATGTCCTTTCTCCAAAACAAAATCTAAATAGTGAAAATGTGTGCTCCATGCTGGAACTGCTGTTGAATCATCCCGAAGAACTAGAACAAAAATTAAAGTCTAAGCACTATTATGAAGAAGACAGTATCTATTGATGAATCAAGAAACCAAATTCATCTGATGGTTGCTTGGAACTTCGCCTACAGAAAAGCTCGTATGACTTCTGAAGAGTTTATAAATCAAAAACATTTTAGAAGAAGGATTAAATTGACTGAAGAAATTTTAAATCCCATATTAGACTCTGATTATAGGAATATTGTATTTAAAAAAATGTTTATGTAATAAGCTTATTTTTAAATAAAACAAATATATATAAAAAAATCATTTTTTTTTTATTACAAACATCAATTATTATTACAGCATTAATTACTATTACATCACATCTCTCTTGAAGATCCAAGAGTTATAAGATTTATCTAATCCTAACCATTTTACAAATACTTTGTTTCCTTTCTTTCTTAACACTTTTTCCACCAGATATACATTTGGGTGTCTTACTTTTTGAAGTTCTTCTTCATAGAAACCTCCTTGAATATCTATCCCATTTCCATCTTGAATCAAATACGTTGTTGGATTAGTAAGCTGGATTTTTTTTATTTGAAAAATTTCGTTTGACCAGTTGGGCGTGTAACCTTTAGAAAATTGTTCGCGAATCTTGCTTATTCGTACTCTATCACTGACACGAAATTTTGGTGATCTGGGATCCACAGTTTTCCTATGAGTATAAGCTGATTTTAAGATTTCCATTTCATTCTTTTTGTTAACTTCGTTTGGTTTTTTTCTGATTGTTGAATGCTTAGTATTATTGTATTCTGTAATTATTTCTTTAAGAAAGCTGATCCATTTATAATTACCTAGTAAACTAAACTTTTTCCACATTTTGTTTTTTATCGTTCTATTTACTCTCTCTACAATACTAGCTTTCATATTAGAAAATGTGTTGTAATGATTAATTTTGAACTGCTCCATAAGTTTCTGAAAGTCTTGATTAAAGAATTCTTTACCCTGATCAGTATTCAGATTTGTTGGGGGAGTTTTTAAAGTTAATAGAATTTTTTTCATTGCAGCTGCTACATCTTTACCAGTTTTGGATTTTACAGGTTCTGCCCATACAAATTTAGAAAACACATTTATTACCATTAAAATATATCTTAAACCCCTATTAAATTTCGCATATGGCTGCATTTCTATCAGATCAGCTTGAAATAGATCATTAAGCTCTTTTACAATTGTTCGTCTCCTTCTATATCGCCTTCTCGCCGGTTTATGTAATTCATTTACAACGTCTTGCTTAATTTTACTCATTATTAATTTATACCTTACTCTCGAAAATAAATCCCACAAATAACTTTACCTCCTTCTAAACCGTTTATAAAAGCCCTTTATCGCTGATGTTGTAAAATATAAAAAAAATCATCTCAGTTTTTTTTAGTAAGTTCTTTAATTTTATTTTCCATTGCTTCAAATGATTTTTTATTTTCATTTATAATTTCTTTTATTGACGAATTTATTTGGGTGATGTTGTTAGTAAGATCAGAAATTTTTACATTAAATTTATTTTCCATTGTTTCAAATGATTTGTTATTTTCATTTCTAATTTCTTTTATTGACGAATTTATTTGGGTGATGTTGTTATTAAGATCAGACATTTTTACATTAAATTTAGTTTCCAAAAGAACATTTGATAACGTATAATCTTTTTTGAAACCACCTAATGTTGAATTCATTTCTTCTCTTGCATAATTCATTGTATCATTAAATTCTTTTCTAGAAACTTCAGCAGCTCTTTGAACTAATTCGTTTAAAGATTTTATTTCTTTTGTTAATTTATCTTCTAGATTTTTTATATCTTTTCCTAATTGAAATTCTGCATTTGTAATATCTAATGTCATTTTCACAATTTTTTTTTCTATATTTTTTATGTCTGACGCTGTCTTTTCAGCTTTGTGTAGTATATCTGTATAAGATGTTTCAAGTTCTTTTATGAGTAAAGAAGTCTCCTCGATTTTTGAACTATTATTTTTAATTTTAATTAATACATCCTTTTTAGAAACTTCTATTATAGCTTGCACTACTTCTAGTAAGGATTCTAATTCTTTTTGTAATTTCTCATCGATTGCCTTTGTAAAATTTCCCTCGTCAAAAGACATTTCAGATTTGGTTTTCAGATTGTTTAATTGCTTTAGTATATCCTCGATTTTTTCATTATCTTTTGTAATTTGATCTTTGAATTTTGTTTCAATTTTTTCATTTTCGTTTTGAAAATCCTCCTTCAATTTGTCTTCTAAATATTGTAAATTTGATTTATATGCATTGATTTTAATTTCAAATTCTTTAATTTGTTCTTTAAATTCATTAACTTTGTCGGTATCTTTTTTGTGAATTAGGAAATGAGTGTTCATTGATTTTTCAAGATTTTGTGTATTTTTATCCATAACGTCATGTATTTTCTTAAAATTCCTTACTTCTTCTGCTACTCTATCATTAAGCAAATTAGTAAAATTTTGAAACTTTGATGTAATTTCCTTGGAAATACTGTTCTTGACATTGTCAATTGCTGAAGTATCCTTAATTATTGATTTAATTGATGTAATTTCATTTTTTATTTCATTTTCAAAATCATCAACTTTATCATATTTTAACTTCACTACGTCAAAGTCATTTGCATATTTAGAAACTTTCTGAGAAAATTTTTCTACTACCTCATCATTTCCATCAACAGTATTTTTCAAATTAATTATCTTGTCATTATATTCAGGAATAACGTTATCCTCAAATAACTTAATCTTTTTTGCAATATTTTGTATATTGTTATCATATTCATTTATTCTCTTATTTAAATTATTAACATCGCTTTTCAACCCGGGATCTAAATTTTGAATTAATTTGTTTTCAATATATTTGACATCGCTTTTAAAAATTTTTATTATTTTCTCTTCAACATTTGATAATATTTTATTTTCTAGTGATAATAATGTGTTTAGAGCAGATTTTTTTGAAATATGACGACCAAATTTATCGATGGTCATTTTAGAAATGTTTAAAAGTATCTATTATGTCCTTTTATATAATAATATTCGCTTCTCTTAGTTCTTCAATAATGGAAATAATTTCATTGTTATGACCAGTGTGTCCCGCAAGCATGGATGCTACCAATAGTCGAAGTCTCTCAACAAGTTCGTTTACATTATCCCAATATATGTAATCTGTATTAGGTTTATTAACTTTTAAAGTTATACCAAATCCGGTTTTTTTTGAAGACACTCGACTTTCTCTATATGGAGCTTTGCGTCTTTCAAAAAATCCCTGGACTGCTTGTTGAGATTCGGGATTTAGAGTTTTAGTTTTTGTAATTCCTTTGCTTTGCAAATAAGGTCCTATTATAGAAATATATTTATGTGATCCATTCCCCTGCACCTGCTCATTTGGATCATTATTTCTACGGTATGCATTGGTTCTTTTTAAAATATCCATATAATTTTCCAAATCTTGTTTTTTATACCCTATTGGTTCTTTTTTAAATAATAACTCATATAAACCTGGTGTACCTGTATAGGTTATTCCTTCAATTTTGATGTTTTTACCAATAATTTCGACAGGTTTTTGAGTTAAACCCAAAAAGAATTTCTCGGTTTCCAAATCATGAACTATTCCATATTGGTGATCAAACTCATGTTCAACATCTTTTACACCGCTATCAATATATTGGCGAGGTAATTCATCAAATCCTAATAAATATTCTTTATATAAATCTGTATCAACAAATGTTCTAACTGTTTGCCGTGTTTGTTCCAGTATATCTGAAAGATTTCCTATTGTGGAGTGTGAACCTGAAGAAGGGTTTGTTTCTGCAATAATACTTGTTTGTTGTATAGATGGCATTTGACTTGCTGAAGCTAAACTCGCGTCCCAGTCAATAATCGATGGTATTTCTGTAGGAAGGAGTGGAGTTTTTCCCGTCTTTCTTTTTTCTGGTGTTGATGTTCCATATTGTAATTTTCTCTTTGGTGTTAGTGTTTGAATTGATCTTTTCTGTGGTGTTTCATAAATTTTTTTAATTGGTGTGTGTAGCTCTTCCTTTATTTCAACAGGTTCAATTTTACCAATCGTTGAAATTAATTCTTGTAAGGGTTGAGTTATCGGTTTATATGTTTCCTCCAATTTAGTTTGCGCCTCAAATTCCGCATTTTTTAAACTCTGATATTTTTGTTTAACAGCTTTTCTTGATTTAACTAGCTCTCTTGCTAAACGTTCATCCATGATTGGTATAATTTACCATCAAACGTTTATTTTTATAAGTAAATATATGAATCAAATCCTTTTCGATATCGGCCAGATTTCACATTAGAGTCTTTGTCTATTACTAAAAATCCAAATTTATCTTTCCAACATATTAAACACAACTCATTAAATTGGTTTAATGACATATCAACATTAACATGATCATCATAAATATGTTTTAAGTTTGTTCGATCTTGTTGAAATATAACAATTAAATTTGCATTGTCACGAATTAATTGTTTCGGAATAGAAGAATATGTTTGACATAAATAAAAACAATCAGTATTTTTGTGTCTTCCGAAACAAAAATAGTCCTTTACAACATTCTGATTACAACACACTATATCATCAAATATTATTATAGAGTTTGGTTTAACTTGTTTTGGTGAAACAATTGTTTCTTCATTTTCAGATTCATAGTATCCAATTTTTTTCAAAGGTTTAAAAAGTGTTTTCAAATATTTATACTTTGGTTGATATAAGGATTTTGAATAAACATACAGATTTTCAAATCGCAAACCATTCGGATCTTCAATCAAACTAATAATAACATTGGTTTTGCCACAGCCTGACGGGCCAATAATTAACCCTCTTTTACTATTTCCCTCAAACAGTTTGCCATGTTTTCTAAAACCATTCACTGAACTTTCATGATCCTTAATTGTTATAGAGTATGGTTGTTTCTCAACTCTCATTTTATATATAAAACAAACTATTAATATTCAGTATTGTGATGTAACTGGTTAGTTATCACTAGGATTGCAACTATATATAATGTTTCCATCACATAATAAACGAATCATTTACAAGACAAACAGCAAAAGGAAAGGAAGTGGTTTAGTAAACTCATTAATAAATAAATTACCCTTTGAATTGCATATTCCTGGTTATAATTTTTGTGGACCTGGAACAAAATTGGAAAAACGATTGTCAAGAGGTGATAAAGGTATAAATTTATTGGATGAGGCTTGTAAAGAACACGATATTGCTTACTCACAATCAAATGATATAAAAAGAAGGCATTTAGCTGATAAAGTATTAGCTGACAAAGCTTTATCAAGGTTCAAAGCTAAAGATTCTAGTTTTGGGGAAAAAACTGCTGCACTAGGAATTACTGGTGCTATGAAAATTAAAAGAAAATTAGGTATGGGACTTCGAACGAGAAGAAAGTTCAAGCGAAAAACTCGAAAAGGACGAGGACTATCATTATCTCAGGTAATTTCAAAAGCTAGAAAAGGAATTAAGGGGAAACGTTTTAAAGACCTAAATGAAAGTATTCAAACTGCTTTAAAAGCTATTAAAAAAACAGGTAAAGTGTTACCTCCAAAGAAAAGGGTAATTCCAATCCCAAAGACTGGTGGATTTCTTCCACTTATACCTTTATTTGCTGGTTTGTCTGCTCTTGGTGCTCTTGGAGGAGGGGCTGCAGGTATTGCTAAAGCAGTAAATGATGCAAAAGCAGCCAAAGCGAAATTAGAAGAATCTAAACGACACAATCAAATGATGGAGTCCATTGCGGTAGGAAAAAAAGGAAGTGGACTTTATTTAAAACCCTATAAAACAGGATGTGGATTATACTTGAAACCTTATTCAAAAAACTGCTAAAACATATACCTCGAAAAGCACTTACAAATTACGATTTACTTAAATACGCTAAATATTTACAAATTCCCAACTTTCGTGGTATTTTTATGAGGGATAAATTACCAAAAAAGATAAAGTTAATTGAAAGTGCAATTGTCAATCTAGATAATCACAGTGGTGTTGGTACTCACTGGATAGCATATACAAAAAAAGGAAAAAACATAATATATTTTGATAGTTATGGTAATTTGCGACCCCCTTCTGAATTAATTAAATATTTTTATAGCGACCAAAATAATAATATTGTTAATTATAATTATAACAGTTATCAAAACTTTAACAAAACAAATTGTGGTCAATTGTGTCTAAAATTTCTTTATAACCATATGTAACACCTAATTTTAGTTTATTATTAAACATATTTTTAAAGTAAAATGTCATATAGTTTTGTTCTTAGCGGCAATTCCGCTATTTTAACATCAGAGTTACATCCTCCAATATATTTAGATGAAGATGTTGAATATGTTATCGGTCTTGTAAATTTCGAAACATTTAATGCAATTCCCAATATTGATGTTGGGAATAATGTATTAATTCATGATGAAAATTTAGAAATAGCCATACCCCCAGGTAGCTACGAATTAGAAGACATAACAGATTTTTTAAAAAAACACTTGGATGAGGATAAAATTAGTTTTAGTCTTTATGCAAATAATAATACTTTACGTACACATCTTAAATGTTCAGCCCCCATAACTTTTCGTGAAGGAACTATTGGTAAATTATTAGGGTTTAAAAATGGGCGATTGGAAGCCAACATTGAACATATATCAGATTTTCCCGCGGAAATAATTAAAGTAAATTCAATAAATATAGACTGCAGTATTGCAGAGGGATCATATTTAAACGGGAAACCTGTTCATATAATACACCAATTTTTCCCGAGCGTTGCTCCAGGGTTCAAAATAATTGAGTCACCTCAAAACGTCATATATTTCCCAGTCACCGTTAAAGTAATTGATAAAATAGCCATTAAAATAATAGATCAGGAAGGTGATTTGGTTAATTTTAGAGAAGAAACCATAACCATCAGACTACATCTTAAAAAAGTAGATTAAAGATGGTAATATTATATAACAATAAATCTGCAAACTTTACTAGAAAATTTAATAATAAAAACATTAATAAGACAAGAAAGAAACCAACTTCCTTTAGTAGGAAATCAAACTTCCAAAGGTTAACACCTTCTAATAGAAAATTTCTTCAAAGTTTGGGTTTTAAACTTAAATAAAAATGGATTATTTAAATGTAAGAGAAAATGTATTGGTTGATGAATCAATATTAAGCTGGGAAATTCTTTCTTTCGATCCTTTTAATCCTACAAAACTCGGACCAAATGATGAAATCAGAATTGCTTTGCAACAAACAGGAAAATATCCTTTACCTTGCAAAAGTGAAATTTATGTGGAATTGCAAGTAACTAAAGAAGATGATTCCCCTTTAGCTAATACTGTTTTAATTAATAATGCTCCGGCATTTTTATTTAAAGAATTACGCTATATTTTAAATGGTGTTACTATTGACTCCGTTCGGGATATTGGTATAACTTCAACTCTTAAGGGATATATTTCATTTAATCAAAATGAAAGTGCTAAATTGGAAAATGCCGGTTGGTATCCGAAAACAAAATCTAAAGAAAAAATTATGACTGATGACAAAGGTAATGTTTCATTATGTATACCATTAAAGATGTATTCAGGATTTTTTGAAGATTATAATAAGATTATTCTTAATTCACAACAAGAACTTATTCTAATAAGAAGTAATGATGATACAAATGCATTATTATCCAGTAATGAAGATGAAAAACCCAAAGTTAAAATTACCAAGTTGTGTTGGAGAGTTCCTCATCTTACTGTAGCGATTCCGCAAGAATTAGCACTTACCAAAATTATTGACAAAAATAGTGATATACTAATAACCTTCCGAAGCTGGGAATTAGTTGAATATCCAGAGTTATTGGAAACTACGAGGCACAACTGGCCCGTAAAAACATCTACAAAAGTCGAAACGCCACGTCATGTTCTAATTGCTTTTCAGAAAAATAGACGTGGTAATCTAAAAATGGATATGAGTAAATTTGATCATTGTAATTTAAGAAATATGAATGTCTTTTTAAATTCAGAAAGATATCCTTACAATGATCTTCAACTTGACTTTGAAAATAATAAATTTGCTACTCTGTATGAAATGTTTACAGACTTTCGTCAAGGGTATTATAACTCTCCAGTGGAACCAATTTTTAATCCGAAAGAATTTAAAGAAAATGCTCCTATAGTTTACATTAATTGTTCACATCAAAGAGATTTACTACAAACAGGTCCAGTAACCATGAGAATTGAATTTGAAACCAAGGAAAAAATTCCCCCTAAAACAGCGGCATATTGTGTTATAATTCATGATAAAGTTTTCAGTTACAATCCATTAACAAAAATTGTGAAACAGTTGTAATACAATTTCCTTAAGATAAAATACTCTTTTTAAACAAACCGCTACTTACGCTTAAGAGCGCACGCGTCAATTTTGATATTTATTAACGTAGCCAAACCAGAAGTCTTCATTTATATAATGTCTTACGAGATTTCAGTTCGAGTATTAGATTTTCAACTTCAGTTGCAGAAATTAAAAAAACAAATAAGTGAATATCAATTAAAAGTAGAAATGATCAAGAAATTCAAATATTTGAAAATATGAAACTTATTCTAGATCTTCAAGGATTCAAAATTGAAAATAATAAATTTATTGTAAAGGAATTAGCAGCGTACGATGGGCAAAAGACAAGTCATTTTATTTTCAAAGCTCCATTTCCGATGGGTCATTTACCATCCTATTTACACAAACAAGCTCTGTGGTTAATAAAAAATTACCATTGCATTGAATGGTGTGAAGGATTTACACCATTACACAAATGTGGAGATATCATAAGAGATTTAAGCGCTAAGGTGGACTATGTTTATGTAAAAGGGGAAGAAAAGGCAGATTTCGTAAAGAAGTATTCCATGAAACCAGTTATCGAGATTGATGAACAACCCACCCTAAAGAAAATGGATCCTTGCTGCTTTTATCATCAAAAAATACCATGTGTATGTGCATTATCAAATGTTTATTACCTTTACAACAATTTTTTTATGTAATAAAAGACTTGATTACAAATTATGTGTTTTATTTTCTAACATTGTTTTAATACATGAAATATTATTATTTAATCCTAGTTCTTGAAGTTTACATATTAAAATATCTATATTTTTATTTTTTAAATATTCGCTACAACATTTAGCTGCTAGTAAACATAATTCCGCATGTTCCATATAATTTAAAAACAATATAATATTCTGCGCTTCACTTTCTTGACCTTCATATGCATAAAACTCGGAACAGGCTGCGGACATCAAAAACTCTTCATACATTTCTCTTATTAATAATTCCATAATAAATCCTACACTAAAACCTCCCTGTTTCTCAATATCTCTTTATCTCTCTCTTCCTCTTCCACGATTTCTTTTAATATATCAGGATCTTTTATATAATCCTTCAATATCCTTAAAAAGTAACTGAATCCTATTTTCTTTATTTCATGAAAGAACTTCGGGAAATTTTGGGTTTTTCTATAATTTAAACAGGCTTCTGCAGCTAATTGGTATTGGAAGGCAGTCTCATAATATACCTGTGCCCACTCGGGGTGTGTTTTCCTTAGCATTGCATTCTTTAATTCGGAATTTTGAAGTTTAGTAAACTGTTTACCTAATTTGATTATTTCATTTTGCAAATCACTGTTCATAACTACCACTTATTTTTAATTTAACACTGTTCTTTATTAGTGGTGAATCTTCTATATAAGCTTAAGACTAGTTGTAAATGAATGTAGCTCGCTCAGATTCAGTCCTTTAAAATACCAGCTCCCCTCCAACTGCTACCAGCTCCCCTCCAACTACTGTGGTGGTTAGGAAGGAGGTAGGAGGTGGAGCAAAAAGAGGCGGAGTTTATGAAACCAATCGGAATAGGGGGCGAACTTGGGCAGCCAATCAGAAACAAGGTCATTCTTGGCTGACCAATCAAAAAAGTGGTGGGGGGGTCAACTAGAAGCCCCCTATTCCCACTACTGATAAAGGTTTATAATTAGAGGACATACTAGTTGACAGACTCTTAAATCTAAATAAGGCAATCAACCTGTTCTTATAGAACATCTATAGCAGGCTTGTCAACCAAAACCCCAAGTCAATCAATTTCTAGTAAAAATTATAATTGTCGAAAATTGGCAAAAACATGTGCCTTTACATCATAGTTGAAGCAAATCTGAAGACCAACATACCTTTAATTAAATAAGTTTTAAAGTTATATAAATTCCGATCGCGTAGATGCGCTGTTAAAAATAACCTTAAATTTAATGCATATTTCAAGTACCTTCTACTAATTTAATGATTTTGTACTTTAATTCATGAATAATTCATTGAAATATAAGTTCATTGTACATTAAATTTTTATTAAATGGTATCTTAAATCTCCATAAACTAACTGAAAAGATATTTCAACTTTCTGAACATTAAAATTAATTTACATGTACCTTAACAATAAACGAATTTACATTAATATTCAAGGTACATTTCATGAGATGGCGTAACTTGTATTGAACTTTTTATTTAGTATGATATAAGTTGCTTAAAGAACACAATTTTCTTATTGTGATTTCGAAACTGGTGTACAGATGACGGTACACTACCTATGGGAAAAATTTCCACATTTTTCTGGTAGTAGAATTTTTTGACCTCATATTAATATTGGTGCATAAAATATGTGACAACATATCTTTTTTTAGATGTCTTGGTTGAGAGAAATGGCAGACAAATTCGAACTTCGGTTTACAGAAAAGCCACGCACACCGGACAATACCTTAATTATTCATCTAATCACTCCAATAACACTAAACAAGGAATTATAAGAAATCTCGTAGATAGAGCCTTAACTTTCTGCAACTACAACGAGAATTTGATGAAAGAGATAGATTATATTAAAAATGATCTGACAGCCAACGGATATCCAGTATATCTAGTGGATACATTTCTTGAACAACGCAGAAATAGGACAATATCGACAACGAATGAAAAACGAAAACCAGTAATGAACATCCCCTATGTTAAAGGCATTTCAGAAAAAGTTAGAAGGATAGGAAAACGATATAAAATCAACGTTGTTTTCAATTCAAATAACTCTCTGAGAAGCCGGCTCACTAGGGTCAAACCAACAACTCAAAGAGACATGAAGAACTGTGTTTATCAGATACCATGTGAATGTGGCAGTTCCTATATTGGCGAAATAAAGAGACCTCTTGATGTAAGGATCAAAGAACACCAAAAATGCACATCTCGAGGAGAAACAGAAATCTGGTGCCGCCAATCATGCCTGGACTCATGGACACCACATAAAATGGTCTGAAGCTAAAATACTACACCGAGAACAACATTGGAGAAAACGGAAATTCAAAGAAGCCGCGGTTATACATCAGAACCCGAGTTGTTTTAGTAAACCATCTTTAGATATAAGAGAAGTGTGGAAACCACTTCTTAATAATTGTAAACTAAATCTGAATGCAGCATAAAAAAAATGGGATCTTGCCGTAGCAGGCATGACTGCACCCATCTCAGTCACACACCACTGCATTTACTTTTAGTATAAATAGTCATGTAGCTTAGGAATTTATTTAGTTTCACTTGAAAACGGCTAGAGATAACTACTAGCCGAAACGTCGTGATATTCAACAAAAATAAAGACAATGGAAGTCCAACAGATACCTACTACTTCGCAACATATCTTAAATTCCATGAACACTGGCTGCATATTTAATGTACATAATCACCTTAAAAAGTAATGAATAAACTTTAAATTTAATGTATGGTTTCATTAAATTTAATGGAATACATTAATTTAGATTAATGTTAAAATTATTAAATTTAATGCATTACATTAATTGAATTTAAGAAACGGTTTATGAAATTTGCTTTCAGCATATTTACTTTAAATTTAATGCATTTCCTTTTTACATTGTATTACGAATTTATGAACCAATAATAATTGATCAAATTAATATAAAAATATGTAACGAAGGAAAATCATCATTACACATTTATTAAGAAAACTTTTAAAACTATTCTATAATAGGACCCAAACCAGCGTCGTATCACTTCACTACCAAATAATTGTAAAACATATTAAACAACCAATTAAGATAGAGTAAGGTCGAGCTGTTATATGAGTAACGTTATTTATTTTATAACGTAACTCGGGAACAGTTATGTGCCCCGCTTCGAGACATTGGGCCAATTCATAAATAAATGCCAAATTTATCACTCTTCAATCTCTTTAAAATGTTGAACCCTAGCAAAAAAAGTAATGACCGGTCATTAGGTCATGAATCTACAAAAAAGAATGTTCCGCCCCATTATATTTAACTGCATTGCACACACTCGCTGAAGATTAATTCTTTAAGAAAAATCTAGTAAAAAGTATGCCATTAAGGTGTCTAATCTCTTTGACTAGACAGAGCCCTCATACAGGTATCAATAAATCTTTGCTTGTTGTGATGTTAATCAATCAATCAATCAATGTGGGAAAGACGGAGATTGCTACAAATTACTCGTAAAATATTGTTTTTTTTTTGCGAAAGCCAAATCATGTACTGAGAAAGCCGTATGAGAACCTCCATAAATTTTAATCTGATTTAACCAACGAAATTTTGTATAAAGAAAACATGTTTTTAAAATACATTATGTTAAAATACAATAAAAACATTTTTTCTTCAGGAATATTTTTCCACATGAAACATTTTGTTTAAACACATAGTCAAGGATAAAATATTACATACTCTTAAATTATAAATTTATACCCTACTACTAAAATTTATACTCAAATTTTTATTTCATTTTGTATTTCTTTAACCTCTGTCGAAGCGACTTTATTTTTCCCATTAGTTTAACTTGTGACTCTTTCATTTTTCTGAAATTATTTTTTCTCTCAACTAATTGGCCAGTTACTAAACAAATGTTGACTTTCCTTCTTAAATGATATCTCTTGATGGAAAAATTTAAACATTGGTAAAATTTTTTTTTAACATGGAAAATTACTTAACTATAATTTTAATTAGTTTGTGAAGGTATTTTTGACAAAATTAAAAGTAAATTATTTTATAGATTTGAGTTATTTCAAAAATATTTTGCATCAATCTGATACATTCAAACAAAATTGTGAAGCGAAATGGAGTATAATCTATTTTGTGTAGGGAATTTTTAAATTATATGACTTAATGTTAGCTATGAGCTTGTCTTTAAAACTGCACGGTTCTTAATTCGTCGAGTATGTATTGTTTTTTTTTGTATGTACACCGATTACTCCGGAACGGCGGCACCGATTTGAATGAAATTTTTTACGTTATGTTTAGGAAGTTGCTGCGGTAGTTCCATATTTTTTTGGATGAAATTGGTGTAGTAATATCCAAGATAGCGCCGACAATATTGCTGCCAAAAAAAATAATTTTTTCTTATTTTCCCCAAAATTGGCATGGGGGAATTCTTGGGGTCGTACACAACGAATCTTAAATTATTTTTAAAAAACTGCATATGGCAGATCCAATATGGCGGACAAAAAATTTAATTTTGTCTGATTTTCTCCAAAAATTGGTGTGGGGGGTTTTCGGGGTTGCATATAATGGATTCAAAATATTTTTAAAAAATTCAATATGGCGGATCCATTATGGCGTACGAGAAAATTAATTTTGACCGATTTTCTTCAAAATTGATACAGGTTAGTTTTCGAGGTCGCACATAACGAATCTGAAATTATTTTTAAAAAATTCAATATGGCGGATCCAGGATGGTAGATTAAAAATTCTACATCTCCCGATTTTGTCTAAAATCAGTAATGGGGTATTTTTGTAGGTGTTAATTATGAATTTAAAATATTTTTTGAAAAACTCAATCTGGCAGATTCAATATGTTGTCCTAAAAATTTTACATTTTTCGGTTTTCTCCTAAACTGATATAGGTTTTTTTGAGGGTGTAAGTTATGAATGTAAAAGTATTTTTTCAGGATTCAATATAGCAAATCCAAGATAGCGGACTAAAAGTTTACATTTTTCGATGTTGTTCAAAGGTGGGAATGAATCGTTTTTGAGGATGTAAATAGCGAATATAAGTCTAGAAATTTTAAAATTCCAGATTTCATCCAAAATTGGTACTAAGGGGCTTTGAAGGGTTTAGATTTAGATTAGCTTAAGACTTAAAATAGTTTTTTTGAAATTCAATATAGCGGATGTAATATGGTGGGTTGAAAATTTTACCCTATTCGCATTTTTTCAGATTTAGTATTAAAGGGTTTTCGGGGTCGTGTATTACGAATATAAAGTTAATTTTTTACAACTATTAGGTTAATAAAATACAATATGAGGGACAGAAAATTTTACATATTCCGATTTTATTTAAAATTGATATTGTGTGGTTCTTGAGGCGTAAACAAACTCAATATGCAGTATAAAATATATCGAGCTAAGAAATTTACATCTCAGATTCTTCAAACATTGATATTGGAAGGTTTTGGGCCTATATTACCAATCTAAAATAAATATGAAATTAAAGATAGTAGATTTACTATGACAGACTAAATATTTGTTTGACAGAATTTTATTTTTATTTGGAAAACTCTAAGAACCAAAGAATTTTTAGTGGATCATTTTAGGGTGATTTACAACATCGGATAAAATGGGTACTTTTTTGCCACCTTGGAGTCATTGCGAGGTACACTAATCTCGATCAGTACTTAGTTCAAATAATTTATGGATATCATATTGAATTCTAAAACTAAAAATAGAAAAATAAAATTTTTATAAAGTGCTCTAAAAAGTGAAAAATAACTATACATTTTTACATAAAATTGAACTTTTTAAAGTCGGCGCCAAATTACTTGTAAATGAAACAAATAACTACTAATATATATAAATTATGGTAAGAAAGCAATTTCAAATAAAGTATTTTTAATCTGTTTATGCAAATCACATTTTTTCAGGTACTACTTTGACGCCGATTTCAAAAAGTTCAATTTCATAAAAAATGTATAGTTATTTTTCACTTTTTAGCGCATTTTTAGAAGTCGATTCAATTTTTTTTATAAAAATTTCACTTAAAAAATGTTTACATTAAAAAATCTAATATTAAATGATCAGAGTAGTTGATAATCAAATATATTAAAAGAAAAGAGTAACTTTTGCAATCAAGGAATAAAATAATAGAAAGTAATAATATAACAGTTCGGCAATATTTCATTCCTCTCCATTTTGGATATTATTAATTTTTTTGTGTCACTATTTATAATTTTGTTTATGATTTTTAGCCTTTTATGGTATCTCCTCAATTTTATTTAGTATTATTGTGATGTTATGTTTAGTTTTGTTTAGTTCAGCTTTGGTTCTAATTTATCCATGCCATTTCTACTTCTTAGTTCTCCTAATTTTTAAATAAGATTTCTGGTTATTTTGCTCATCATATACGCATACACTTGCGAGTGCGAAATGTAAATTGCGTTGCAAACATGAGATATTTCAATCTTAAGAAAAGTAAATTTGATTTAACAAGTTGCCTGTGTTCCCGTTCAGGCAGTTAAAGGAATAATATACAAATAGTTTTTCTCCTGAAAATACTCTACTGCGGCAGTAAAAATTTCTTTATTTTTTTCTGAAATTTTAATTTTTAAGCTTTACACTACTCCGGTGTATGTACTCATATATATGTCACAGAACTGATGATATTTTTCAGTTTATATTCTACCGACATGTCTCAAAATATATATTTTATTTTAAATGTAGCTCGTAGTTCGTTAATTCTCCACTGATGGGATCATTAGATGGTGGAAACGCATATGAAGAGAGAACCAAAGTAATATTTGCAGGAGATAAACTCACTGTATATTTTCCTTTTACTGCCTGAAGGATAATATAGGCAACGGATTAAACTAATTCTGTAGCAGTAAAATTTCTTTATTTCTTACTGAAATTTTAATTTTAATTTTTAAGGTATGTTAAACATTACTCGATAGAGCAATAACTCGAATACTCGTATTAAAAATATTTACTCCCTAAACATACAATGTGTTCCAGGACGAATTGCTGCTATCGATTTCCCAGAAAATTTTTAAAAATTGATGGGGGCAATTAGGCTTAAATATTTTCAAAATGGTGGCACATCTGATTGTTGCTTATTTTAAGTAGAACACCATTTATGTTATTTCGTTTTTAGATTTTATGCAAAATTATAGACATATTTCATGTATAGGGTCCTATAACTAAGTTTAACTGCTTTTGACATATTTTAAATTTAATGTTACTAATTATATAGTTAAAGTTATATTTTTCTGGGTAAAATTAACATATCTCTACGTTGTGCATTTAGATTTAAGCAGACTGAAGTTAATTTTGTTTTAATCACTTTTCGCGCTATGTATCTTTTCGAACCATATATGACAATCTCTTCCCCAAAATGGCCAAGAAGTGTCGCACGCACCCCAATGGTACATGGTAAACAACACTATGATCTTGCACTTGAACTACATCCGTGAGCAGATACAGGAGGCCATTTCAATTATTCGATATTGTCATACCTTCGTCGAAATTTTTACCTGAAATAAAATCATTTACCAGCTCCCAAAATACAGTCCACTACCAATTTCATAAAGTGTTGATATTTTAATAACAAGTAAATATAGGGTAATCAAAAATTAACAATAAATATTAAGTTGACAAAATTGTTAAAAGTCATTTTTTTTTAATATAAATATACTATGTTTATAACATTTTCTTATATAGCATTAAAAATATGAGTAACTTTATATAAGGTTGTCTATTAGAAAAATTTGCAGTTTCTGAAATATTGGAAATTCAATATTATTGTATTGTGAAAATATTATACGACTTTTAAGTTTTGTTAAACGAATATTGCCAAATTTCAAGAATTTTGGTATCGTTAAAGCCAGGGGCGGATCCAGCCTCTCTATTTGGGGGGGGGGGTGATATCCCAAAAGTACAGTATGGCAAAAAAAACAAGCTGTCAATGGGGGGGGGGTAGTGTAAGCAGCATACTCATTCCTAATATAAAAGGCAAAATGGGTTCTATTTTCCTGAACTCCAAGCTCTTGGGAGGGGAGGGGCGATCGCAAGCATACACATTCCTCTACTCTATTCAAGAACAAGAGAGAGTAATAAAACTGTTACCGAAACCTCCAACGTACCTGCTCCAGTGCCGCAGGTAACTGAGAACTGCTGTAAATCTAATTGTATTTCATTATATTTAAATATATCTTATAAATTTACTGCAACATAAAATTTCTTATAGTTTAAGTTAATTTCTGTCAGTGAGCAAAGTACACCTTACAGTTTGTTCTTAGTGATTTATCTTGTTTGCGCTTGTTTTTATATATTATTTGAGATTAGTGAGATACCCAAAAGATATAGCTGTCACCGCTATATTTATTCCAAAATCGTAAAACCAGGGCACTTTTTCCTCAAAGAAAAAGTTATTACGATGAATGTTTATGATGCCTTAAGATATCAATATCTAGATAATAATGTTAAAAGCTCTGTTGAGATGTGTTCCAACATGACAGGAGTCGGAAAATCTACTATGTACCGAATACTGAAGAAGAAAAAAACGACTGAAATTGTTAGTACTTTTAAGCCACATTCGATCACAGGCAGACGAAAAACCTCGTTGGAAAAAGAGATGAAAACTGCAATTAAAGGGGTTGTATAAACATTTTATTATGCGAAGCAGATCCCAACAGTCTACAAAATTCTGACTAAAATCAATGAAGATCGCGATTTACTTGAAATTAAAAGAACCTATCTCTGGAAATTGCTCAGAGAATTTAATTTTTGCTGGGAAAAACCAGACAGAAAATCTGTTCCTATGGATCGTCCGAAAACTGTCCGTTGGAGAAGTAAATATCTCTCTCAAGGTAAAGTTGCTAGAAATAACACAATTAACAAAATTAGCAATTTAACTGCGGAAAATTGGGAAAAATCCATACAATAAAAGAATAAAACAAAATGTGTGAACACGATCTCATGATCGGTGAGATAGAGGAACCAATTATAATTAATTTGAGCTAAGATAGTTTCACTGAGTTTGATTAAGAATTAGATACGTAATGTTTACTAGTGTAAACACAATTTATTATTTAAATTTTTGTTTTATTTTTTTGTTTAATGTTGTTTATATGATTTTTTATTTTTTTTATATAGTTTTATTTTAGTGTGTCCCTTTAATTTTATATATATTTAATTATAATTAGCCGCAAGTTTTTTATTATTTTATTATTGTATTTGTGTCTTTTTCTTAAGCGTGTAGAATTAACATGTTTCTCTTATTTTTTTGGGGCTATCGTATTTCCATATAATAAAGTAAATTAAATTAAGATATCAGAACAATAGAAATAAAAATAAGTAGGTCTAATTTTAATTACAACATATAAAAAGTAATTACATTTGAATCCCTTTTTAGTGTTTAATTGTAATTCTGCAGATGGTTTAAGAAATAAATAAACTGAAACGTCAAATACCCCAAAGATGTTTTTAATTAATAATACAATGACCGATAGCCCCAAAAATATTTTAATATTATATAGACGAATTTATTTTTTTATATATGTTTAACTTTTTGTATTTTTGACAATGGATATTTTGTAAGTATTTAAATTATAACTTCAAATTAGTTGAGAGAATAAAGCTACGTTTTTGTCCATTATTATAGACCGGTATTTTTGATTATAAAATTTCTAACCCATTCCTATGAAAAATATATTTTGCTAAAGACACTGGACTAAAGAACACAGGTAGTTGGCGAAGAGAAAAAGGGTGAAAAATGATTTATTACTCTCTCTAGTTCTTAAATAAACTGTGGTAGAGGAGGAATAATCGGGTCCATTTTCCTAGACTCAAAGCTCTTTGTGGGGGGGACGCGATCGCCCCCCCTCCTTGGATCCGCGCCTGGTTAAAGCAGAAATGCATAAAAGGAAACCTCTTATCAATGATGAAAATGTCGAATTTCAAGAAACTCGGCGATCTAATGTATTTTGTCTTGTAAGAAATGATGGAAGAGCAAAACTGCATTTTTATGAAAAAAAAACTTAAAAGGTAATTCATTAATAACACAAAGCAGAGCAATGTCACCATAAATTTGGATTAACTTTTGTAGGAAAAAGATGTTTAAATACCGCCCACATCGACTTTAGTAAAATGTCAAATTTTAAAAATTCTATTTTCCGAGAAATCATGGCTGTTCGTCGTGGGACACCATGTATAACATTGGATAAATTTTTAAACTAGCACAACAAGCGCAGAGAAAATTGTTGCTTTCGAAGGTAAAATCAAGAAGATATTCTGAGAATAGTTCAAATTTAGGCCTAGCAAAACTTAAATAAAAGACGGAAGAAGCCCTTGTAAGCACATTAATAAACCTTGAGAATTCCTAATTTAAAGTCGTATGCTAAACAAAGATATGTTCTAAAAGAAGGTTCGTTTATTAATGAAAAGGTCTTGTTACACTGTTAAAAATAACTTTAAATTTAATACAAATGTAATGTCCATTTTACATTAAATTTAATGATTTTGTAATTTAAATCGTGAATAATTTACATTTACTTTCAATTTAAAGCAAATTCATATGAGTTCGTTGTATATTAAATTTGATTAAGTGATATCTTAAATTTCAATAAAGCACCTGAAAATATATTTTAACTTTTGTACATTAAAACTAATTCACATGTACCTTAATATTAAATAAATTTACATTATTATTCAATATACGTTACATGAGATTCCGTGAGATGGCGCAACTTATATTGAACTTCTTGTTTAGTATGATATAAGTTGCTTAAAGGACTCAATTTTATTATAGTGAGGTGTACAGATCTGCCCCGTACTGAAGAGAACCAATGAGTTAGAAACAGGTCTAGATGGCGGACGCTATCTATGGGAAAAATGTCTAAATTTTCCTGGTAGTTTCAGAACTTTTTGAACTCATATTAATATTAGTGCATTAAATATGTGATAACATATCTCAAATTCAATAAACTCTGGCTCTATATTTAATGTACGTAGTCAGCTTAACAAGTAATGATCAAACTTTTATTTAATATATGATTACATTAAATTTAATGGAAAAAATTAATTTAGATTAGTGAAAAATTATTAAATTTAATGCATTACATTAAATGCATTTAAGAAACGTTTATGAAATTTGCTTCCAGTACATTTACCATAAATTTAATGCGTTTCCTTTTTACAGTTTGTCGTCAAATAAATAAATCAAATTGTTTCTTGAATATAAAATAATAAAAACCCGAATGAATATATGGAGTATTAAATGATGGTTTGTTGCTTACATTTGATATATAATAATCGCTTCCCTGATTTATTTTACGGTTTACTGTAGCTATTAATACTAGCGTAGATTACCAACAGTCACATAAGCACCAAGTACTGCCTTTTGTCTATAACAGTGCTCCAAAAATAAATCTAAACTGACATTAACTCTTAAAATGTACCTAATTAGACCCGGAGATCATTAATAAGAACTCATAGTGTATTTTTCATAACTATTGCTAATTACATATGGGCAGAAACCTTGTTGACAAGTGTAATTTGTCGTTACCTTTTTTATGTAGTGTTTCTCGTTTATATAAGCTTGATATTCTTTAGCAGAATATTTAACCTGGAGAAACGACGCTAAAAAGAACTAAAATTAAATATAAAATGGAGACTACAGAGCTGAAAATATTTTTCACTAAATCGAGTGTTTGCAGCCAGTAAAAACGATAATCAATTTTGTAATATTTAGATAAGAAAGTTTAGTTTTAATAGCAATAAGTACTATAAGTTAAACCGTAACATAGGCACGAATACTTTATAGTTTGCAGCTAAAACTGATTTCGTCAGAAATCTTTTTTCTTTTCAGAACTATCACGCTTTCCTTGCTTGGCTAACTGCCATCTAACAAAAAGTCTTTCGCAACCGCTGCAAGGCAGATTTTGTCAAGATTACTCTAATTAATACTAACCTACCACACACGCTGCTTTCTTCAGGTAATGACTACTAAAATATTTACAGAAGCTATTAGGAGTATATGCCAACATTTATTAGAGATATAAATCATTTCTTAAAGTTTGGTCATGCCATGTAAGGGCTTATGTAATTAAGTAAATTTCTATAAGTGATTACCGGAGACTGTTTTATAGATTTAAGTTGAAATAGGGACTTTTAATTTGCCACCCAGCACGTTATACCTAATATTATCTTATTATTATTTTCTCTGCTCAGATAATAAACATTTTTTATATTATGATGAACTAAGGTTAATTTAACTTTCAGTAATATTCATAAAGACATGTATAGAAGCTATCAAATCACACTTTATTAACATTAAAATTTATTTCAGAAGGTTGTCATGATTGTAAGAATGGGTTATTATATTTTATAAGTGAATCCTAGAAAAATTAAAAAAAAGTATGTTTCTCAAAAATGTTCTTTAAATATCTTCTTCTTCTTCTACCTTCTATAATAGGTCCCTGACCTGTTCCTTCCTCGATTTTCCTCATTCTGGACTTAAATTATCGCTCCACCTTTTCCGTGGTCGACCTCTACTGCATGTACCACTAGGCGATTTATCTCGTACGATCCTTACCAGTCTATCCTCTGTCATTCGGCTTATATGTTTGTTCCATTGTGTCTTACGTTGTAGGACCCACTCATTAATGCAGTCTCTGTTGCATGATTGCCTGATATTATCGCTTCTTTCTCTGTCTAGTAGCGTTTTTCCTGTTATTCGTCGAAGTATTCTCATTTCTGTAGTCTCCAATAGTTGTTTCGTTTTTGTCGTCTCTGGCCGTGTTTCTGAGGTGTATGTCATAATAGGTCTAATTGTGGTCTTGTAGATCCGAACCTTTGTTTCTTGTTGTAAATGTTTGTTTCGCCAGATCACGTCGTTGAGGCATTGGGAGCAGTTTTCTAAAAGAATGGAAGGAGACTTCTATAGTGTACAAAAAAAAATGTGGCGACTGATAAGACAACAGCGCAAAAAAATATCTGAACTCTCCGAAACAAACAAAATATCAGAGGAGAAATGGATAGACTACCTAACAAAATTATTTGAGGGAGATGCTAACATTGGAAAAAACAACATACCAGCAATAAGAAATAATGTGGAAGTCGCCATTCAAGTAGTAGAGAAAGCTATAAAATCCTTAAAAAGTAGAAAGTCTCCCGGACAAGACGAAATTCATAACGAATTGTTGAAATACGGAAGACAGCGACTAACACAGGAACTCACAAGCTTCATTCCAAAAATCCTGACAAAACGCAAAGTACCAGATAGGTGGAGAACCAGCACGATAATGCTTATGTTTAAGAAAGGTGACAAACAAGAACCAGGGAACTACAGGGGTATTAATCTACTGGACACAACTCTGAAACTCGTTACGAAAGTAATCAAAAATAAAATTAATTCGGTTACAACACTGGAAGACGAACAGCAGGGATTTAGATCAGGAAGGTCTTGCGTGGATGCAGTATTTATTCTACGACAGATAGTCGAAAAATCTCTAGACTATAATAAACCAACATTTTTATGCTTTATAGATCTAACAAAATCATTCGATCGCATAAAGCTAGATGACGTAATCCACCTGTTATATAAGATAAATATTCCTATCAATATAATTTAGACTATCCAAAACATATACGCAAACAATAAAGTTCAGATTCGCACTAATGGCAAATTATCAACACCCATACCAATCAACAGCGGTATTAGACAGAGAGACTCGCTTAGTCCTTTATTGTTTAACATGATAATGGACGAAATAATAAAGGAGGTGCGACTTGGTAGAGGATATAAAATGGGTGATACAGAAATAAAAATTCTCTGTTACGCTGATGACGCTGTGATATGTGCCAAAAATGAAAACGACCTCCAGAGATTGTTAAATACCTTTAATCTTACGGGAAGAAAATATAATATGATTATCCCAGCCGAAAAAACTAAATTTATGACAACCTCAAAAGAATCCCTCTGATGCAAACTAGAACTAGACGATCGAATAATACAACAAGAAATGAGTTTCAAATATCTAGGAATCGACATAACTAGTTATGGCAACATTGAAGATGAAGTAAGAGGGCAGGTGGCCAAAACAAACAAAGTGGCGGGTTGCCTCAATGACTCTTTAAATATGGTGCTTTAAAATTATTTTCTGAAGAGAGATAGCTAACGATGTGAACTTTTAAGAAACATTAAAATCTTTGAGAATTTTTCTTTGATTTAGACTAGAAATCATAGAAAAGAAAACTCTGTTAGCTTCTGTATAATTTCCCTTAAACAAAGTGTTAAGAGTTTTTAACAAATGGTTCATTTTTCTGTATCAGCTGAAAGAACTAAGATGGTGTTGTTCTCGTTCAGTTTTTTAATAGCCTTTCTTTCCGCTGATATAATATTTGATTTAGATGGCTTTGAGTGCTTTATGATCTATATATAATATCAGACATATTACGAAATAACAACATGGACTCTAGCCTACTAGAATTAATTAAATCATGTCTGATTTCCACTTATTTTACTTTTCAAGGAACTTTCTACGAGCAGACTTCGGGAGCGGCCATGGGTTCTCCACTGTCACCCGTGATAGCAAACATCTTCATGGAAGCTTTCGAAGAAAATGCCTTGATTTCTGCTCCTCTAAAACCTAAATTTTGGTGCAAATATGTAGATGATACGTTCGTAGTTTAGCCACATGGCGCAGTTAACCTCCATAAATTCGTGGATTATCTGAACCAACACCCTAGCATTAAATTCACTATGGAAACTGAACCAAGGAGTGGAGATAATGACAAATTAGAACATTATGTGTATAGAAAACGAACACATTCAAATCGATACCTCAATGCAACGTCACACCATCATCCTTCTCAAAAAAATCCATCTTTGGTACATAAAGCTCTTTCAATATGGGATGAACAATCACTGAAGTCAGAAACAGAAAAACTGACTAATGCTCTGTGTTGCAACGGGTAGTGCACTGAATTTATTAGACGTTCTATTAATAAACATAAAATCCCAACTACACAACAAAATGTCATAAATTTACCACCTATGTATGTCATAAATTTACCACCTATGTATGTCGTACCTTACATATATGAAACCACCGACAAGATTACTAAATTGCTTCGAAAATCAAAGATTCGAGCAATTTCCAATATATTTAAGAAAACTGGATAAGGTTTGAAGTCCCCAAAGGACAAAATACAATTATAAACAGAAGGCGTTTATAGAATACCTTGCTCTTGTGGTAAAGTGTATGTGGGCGAAGCAGGACAGTCTAAACTATTACACTGTTAAAAATAACCTTAAATTTAATATCTATTCTAAATTAAATTCAGTTATTTTATACTTTAAATCATGAATAATTTACATTTACTTTGAATTTAAAGCAAATTCATTGAAATATTAGTTCATGTTACACTAAATTTGATTAAAGAGTATCTTAAATTTCAATAAAATAACTGAAAAGATATTTCAACTTCCGTACATTAAAATTGATTCACATATACCCCAAATATATATTGAATGACATTCTGGGAGATAACGCAACTTGTATTGAACTTTTTATTTAGTATGATATAAGTTGCTTAAAGGACTGAATCGGTTCGAAACAGGTCTAGATTGCGGTCACTACCTATGTCTACTTTTTCCTGGTAGTTTCAGAATTTTTTGAACTCATATTAATGTTGATGCATTAAATATGTGATACCATATCTGAAATTTAATGAGCACTGGCTGTATATTTAATGTACATAGTCACCTTAAAAAATCATGATCAAACTTTAAATTTAATGGAATAAATCAATTTTGATTAATATAAAAATTGTTAAATGTAATGCACTAGATTAAAAGCATTTAATAAATATTTATAAAATTTGCTTCCAGTACATTTACCTTAAATTTAAGGCATTTCGTTTTTATAATGTGTGCATCGCTGGAGCTATTATAAATAAATATCATAAAGCTATAATAATGCAAGCTGCGCTAGCTGATGAAATAGATAATCATGGAATAGAAGTCAATGTTTTGCAAGCAAGAGTAGAAGCGAAAAATCTAATATGGAGACAACCGAAATGGATTATATTATCGGCTGCGCATGTACCAATATTTCCGCGATTTACTATTGAATACTTACAAAATTTAAATTATGGAATATATCACCATTTTGTATCCTTTACTGAGAGCAGGGCAGTATGATGCGGAGGAAGTAGAGGGGAACCACGCAATTAAACTCTGTCGAAATGTGAACCAGAGTGCACTTGTAGATTGTAGTGAACAAGGAATTCAGTTTCAATAAGATGAATTCTAATATCGGAGTAAAAAATATTTTGTGTAATTATTAAATTCGTGAAACTGAAGCAAACATCTCTGAAACATACGCGCATGTTATATCTATTCTTTAGGATATGAGATATACTCGGCAAGAAAAAATCTGAAATACTCTTCACTCAAAGTTTTCCTGAGTAGTCTTGATGTTGCCATGGATACTAATGATATTTAGAAAACAGATCACTTTCTTGAAATATGCATTCAGCATCATATAGATATATAGATTATTTTGATTCAATAATATTGATTCATTTATCTATTTCTACGACATTCAGGCCTGCTAGCATACATGCGTGCACGTATATACAAGCACTCATCCAAAAAGAATGAGATATTCGTCATACCTGTGCTATTAATCCTGTGTAACATAGAGGACGGGATTCTAGCGTATCGAAAATCTTAAGAAATATTATATATCCAGATACTTATTAAACAACTCAATCACACGTAAAAGGGCGTTCACACTCCATGCACTTGCCAAAACAACACATTTTCTTTCCAAAAAAAAAAGACGCAGATGCTGACAGACGAACCAGTTCTGAACTTGGGCTGCTTCTATTCTAAAAGCTCGATGTTTCTGAGCCTGGGTCCATTAAGACTTTAGGTCCCCGTATCAAAATTTGGGAACTTTTTTCGAACTTCTTTTTTCAGTGATTTTGTGGAAAGGCTTTTTAATCTCTCAAAAAGAGATATCTGAGTAATAATGAATCTCTTCACAGATCACTGCCTTTTGATATATTATATTTAGTAAATAGATATGGGAGATAGGGAAATCAAAATACTGTGCTACGCCGACGATGCAGTGTTAATAGCTGAAAGCGAAGACGATTTTCAAAGATTACTGCACCAATTTTACATAACAGCGAAAAAGTTTAACACGAATATATCAGCGTCAAAAACGAAAGCCATGACTACATCTAGAACACCACTCAGATGCAAACTAGAAATAGACAACAAAATTATACAGCAGGAAATGAAGTTCAAGTATCTCGGAATAGAAATATCCGGATACGGGGATGCTGAAACGGGGGTGAGGGGACAAGCCATGAAAGCAGCAAGAACAGCCGCATGTCTTAACAGTACCATATGGAGCAATAAACATATAGGAATCGAAGTTAAATCCAGAATTTATAAAACAGTAATAAGACCCATACTAACATACACTGCAGAAACCAGACCAGAAACGTCGAAAATAAAACAAATACTGGAAACAACAGAGATGAGAGTGGTGCGCAGGATAGCTGACAGGACACTTATGGATCGGATTAGGAGCGAGGATATAGGAAGATTGTGTAAAGTCAATAACATCAATGACTAGGTATTACAAAGAAAAAGGGAATGGAACGAACACATCAGCCGCATGACCGACAAATCACCAATAGGACGTAGGAGTACTGGAAGACCCCGTAAACGATGGAGTGATAACCTCGCAATAGAATGAAACCAGGCAAATAGACGAAGAATAACAAGCAAATTGTTTATATATAAGAAGGAAGAAGAAGAAGAATAGATATTCCGAATATTATTTATTAAAAACCTCAAGAACTTCAAATTTGTTATTGAAATGTGGCAAATTATGGAATAAGATTGATAATACCTTAATATTTATTTTCTGGTAACATGTTACTATATACTTGCAGTAAATTACGATTATAGTTTTTTGAAAATATAGTTAGAATATTGAAAATAGTTTCCTTATAATTCTCTGTCACATAACCTGAAGATTTCGTAATTAAGGCATCAAAACAAGATAAATACGTAGATAACCTGAGTGATATAAAATAAGAGTACTGTGTGGTTGTCCTTTTTGAGGTTTCTAGTTGTATTATAGACATTAATATTGTTTAAAATATATTTACATGGTAAAAATAGATCAATTTTAAAAATAACATATGTCTCCTCTCATCTATTTTTCTTCTCGAACCGGAATATTTATAACGCAGCCAGTACGTCTTGCCGATTCGTGACGAGCGGGTTGAATTGCACAATTAGCGATTGATTGCTCCAGTTTCGTATGTCTCGCCAACAGGTATCTAACTTACCATCTGAGAGCAGGGTTACTGAACGATTTACTATACTAACAGAAAATTTATTGACATTTTCAAATACCTAGGACATTTTCACTTTTTGTCGCTTTGTATAATGTTGAGAAAGTATTGTGAGTTCCATATATAACAACAAATTATCTGGTTACATGCTGCACAAATATGTTTTCTGCTAAGGAATTATTAAAGCGGTTTAATATTTTTGGACAGTGAATTAAATAATGTAATCTTATTACGAAACCAAGAGCTTTTTGCAACAATGCTTCAGATTCTACCAACAATTTGTTTACGGGTACACATTTAAAATATCAATAGAGGCATATATTATATAAGGTATCTGAAAAGACTCATATCTTGGAAATCATACTATTTCTGAGTTTCCCTCAAAAATTTAGCATAGCGTTAAACACAAATAAGTTCTAAAGGACAAGAAGAAAACGAGATCATTGATTTCTGGGAATTTTTATACCCTCCCCTGAAACCAAATACAAATATCAACGAAAGATTCTTTCAAATAAAATTTACCATATTTTACTTCCCAAGAATGTCAAATAATTTAAATTTCTGTGATGCAGGCGATTAAAACAATATATCAGATATCACTATGAATTTCCCGAATATGATAGTAGCTATTTTTTTATCTTCTAGATATAAGTTTTCAATGGATACTGTCGCAATTAGCAATGCCCCTGGTGATAAGGACATGTAGCTAGCGATCTGTTTTCGACCACCGTAGTAAATGTATGGATGTTTGGTCCCGATACCGGTGGTGAACTCATCAGTGGGATCTACCGGTATCTTACCCAGACATCCCTGTACTTTCCACTTACTTGAACCTCTAAGTCCAGTTTTGCCGGAAAACGGTGGTAAGATGTTGGTTCCACATCATGCCCCCCCTAAGGCATTTGCTTTCCGGCTTTAACTGTCGGACAGTCCAAGCCGTCAGAAAGCACAGGCCTGAAAAGGAAGTGGAACGGACATTCTCGGTGGTCTTCCAATGGCCGGGTCAGGCTTAATCAAAGCCAAAGGCGGTTAAGACCCTCGTCTGCCGCAGTCCCTGCTCGGGCGTCATGTCGCAATTAACAATGCCCTGGTGGTAAGGATATGTAGCTAGCGATCTATTTTCGACCACCATAGTAAATGTATGGATGTTTCGTCCAGATACCGGTGGTGGACTCATCAGTGGGATCCACTGATATCTTTCCCAGATATCTCTGTACATTCCACAAACTTGAACCTAAGATGTTGGTTCCACAACAATACCCATATCTTCGATGTTCTGTCCTCGATAAGTAATATTAAGGGGAGGAGGAACGTCGCCATAATATTCAGGAGACGTTGTAACCTGACATATTATGTAAGGTTTAGGAAATATAAAGATAAAAAATTCTTTGACAGTTTTAGTTCAAGATGGACTATCGAACTATTATCAGAGATTTTCTAATCGAAACATTCTTTGCCTTGTGCTTTCTACTTTTATAATTAAGTGTACTAATTCATTATTTATTCCTCCCAGTGGCACATAATATGACCAAATTATTGTTCACGCGTTATGGATGAAAACAGAAATATCATTTTTGTGCCTGTTGTAGCTTGTAAGTTGCTAGCGATTCATTAAAGTTTTCTTTGCTTCTCTACAGCACCTCAACTTATAAGATATTTTGTACGTTAGCGGGATCTAATATATGCCCATGATATTTAAATTTTTCATGAAGCCTATTATTCTTTTAGGGAGTAGATGCTGTGCTTCCTCAGGCATCAAGGTGATGCCTTCTAGAAAATTAAGTGTGTAGAACAGTGCCATGTATTCACATAGCAGGTGTTCTGCTGCTTCGGCTGCTCAATCGCAAAAACGGCTAACATGATTATTAGCTTTGCTCATTTTTTTTTGAGATGGTATCTCAGAGGCTTGTGAAGATATTTGTTATTAATTGAATATCCTTTTTTGACAGAAACAGTTCTGGGTTCATTCGCGATGGACCTATGAATTTTTTTCTGTTCGCTTAACCGGGCAGTTTATTCCATCTTAATTGTATCTGATTTTGTTCCCAGCTCCGGAACTTCCTCTCATGTGTCTTTTTCGTAGTCCAGTTCCAGGCCAAGAAAAGGAATTTTTGCTCTTCCTTTTGCAAAGCTGTTTATTGTCTCTTTTTCCTTGATTCCCTTGTGTCCTGACACCCACATCAGGGTTACCATCTTGTTCCTTGCCAATTGTTTTTGGGCTTGGCTGCAGCCCCATGTCAACTGAGACTCGTAGGTGTTTGACCCGAAAATTATTAGCATTGCTTGGGTATTTAAAAATATGTGTATTTGGCATTTTTACTGTTTTCATTAAGACACTTCTCAGCGCAGATTTGTATTGCATATATTTATGCTTGGAAGATATTGGCGGTGTCTTCAGGTATATGGAAAGTCCGACGCTTGTGTCTGACACTCCTATTTGGGCCCTTTTTTTTCATCTTGGATCCGTCAGTAGGTTTATTCTTCTCCGCTCGCTTGGTAGCCCTCAGTTATAGTTTATATCAAAAGTATACCTAATCGGTATAATATATGTTCGTTTCGATGTGGATTTTTTTGAAAATGTATGCACAATCTTCATATATCTACTAAAGTTATCATCTTCACCTCAAAGCTATTTGCAGTGGAAGGAGGTTCAGCATTGCGTCTATTGCTGCAGTGAGGCACGATGAGATGGCCCCAATGGCTCCTACATAGACTTTTGTATTTTGTGCGGCTTTTGTTGATATTAGAACACTGATTACTTAATTACTTACTCATGGAATGGTTTATAAGTGATGAAAGTGGATTAGGTAGTGACATTAAATTTCATTTATTGAAAAATCCACAGTACCTCACTCAGTTAGCTCTTATTGTCGGAGAAATTATAACTGGGATGGGTTTTAATGATTTTCTAGCTACAAAATGTAAAAACAACACATAGTGAAGTTACTTTTAACGAAAGTTCAAATTTAAGGCCCATCTATGACTTAAATTTGATAAAATGGTATTTCTAGGAAGACTCGGTTTTTACAGATAGACTTTTTAAATTATCCAAGTAAAACTAATATAAAATATTTGCAATAAACTATGAAATTTACTTTAATAAAAATACTTGTTAGCTGCAGCTATAAATAATAAAGCTTCTAAGTAAGCTTTTGAGTCCACATGGGGACTGATATCGACACTGACATACTAGATATGGACTATAGTGATGTGTTCTATAGTTATATACCCCGCTATTAAAGAGTGATCGAGTACAGCTAAACGCAAATACCATCTGCAATTTGACTAGGCTCAGAAAATGGCTTGTATATGAATGACGATTGTGATGAAGAGTGCCTCCACTACGCCACTGGAAGTTCTAATGAATATCTCTCCTTTTCAATTATTTATAGAAAATGGAGCTTTAAAGGCAGTTTAATATCTTAGTTGCCTAGGGTAATTGGGAGAGAGTTCTGGATATATATGCAGATGCATATTCCTCCATATACAAATAGACTACCTGGTGCCGGTTTTGAAACAAAACCACTATTTTGAGATACTGAGGGAAGATTGGGAGAAAGAATATACTCTTCCCAGATATAGGTCCTGGTGGTTTACAGACAGATCTTGACAAGATGAAAGAACTGGAGCTGATGTGTTCAGTAGAAACATGAGGGTCAGAAAGTTTTACTATGCAACGGTCTCTCAGGTGGAAAGGTATGCTATCCTGAAATGTTTTCACCTCTGCGAAAGGGATATGGGCAACAATAGAACTGTTAAAATATGGTCAGAGAGTAGGACTACAATATTGGCACTGAGACCCAGTGTAGTAGCTTTATAACTTGTGTCTAATTGCAGAAAGGTACTTGATGATCTCACAAAGAATGGCTGTATAATCAGATTCGTATAGGTTCCGGATTATTCGGGTATAAAAGGAAACGATAAAGTGGAACGTTTGGCAAAGATGGGATTCATGGCTGAAGCGTATGGATCCCAACTCATTTTACCTGTTCCAAGTAGTATTGGTAGAAAAGAACTAAAATTGTCACTGGAAAATAAATTTATGGAATGCTGGAAGAAGATGGTGGGATTGCCGATGGAACAGTTCATCTGCGAGACCATCTTTATAAGACTGGCGTCGGAGATGATCTGGTATGCGGATGGTGCCAAGAGGAGGACGAAACTTTGGCCATGTCCTCAGAGAGTAAGCAGACCTCAAAGAAATAAAGTAGATACATTTCAGGGATACAATAATATCATCTGAAGTAGTCCGGTAAGGTCAGGTAACGAGGCTGCTTGGAATTTCCAATGCTATCAGCCTTGAACGACTTACAATCATGGTGAGATGTAATAAGCTCAACGAGATCTAAGCATCGATGATCGAGTATAACCTTATTCATTGATTCATTAATTCACTGAAATAATTTTCTCGTCAGAATAGTTTGAATGGAAGACTAGATTACTTTATTTTACTGGCATAATACTCTGTAGATGATTAGATCACTGATAGTTATGTGTTTTTTAAAAGTAGATTTTAGTTAATATTTTTTCTGAAGGTATATATATATATATATATATATATATATATATATATATATATATATATATATATATATATATATATATATATTTTATATGGAAAAAAAATCTAAAAACAATTCATTTAGGAAAATTACTTATAATATTTAAATCTTTTAGGATAAATTATTATAATTGTCTTTAATACTGAAGTAAACATGAAAGAAAGAAGAAAACTGTTATGACAACGAGAAATATGATTTCATCCAAATTTTTTCTACTAAATTCGAATACAAATAGAAAGGATTGATAACTTCGCTTTTATTCAGTCCTTTAAAGGATTAGTTATTCTTGTAACGCTCATACGTTACAAGAATTATCATAAGTTTACCACTGTATCTTTTCACATCTGTTCGTGGTATATTTTATTTTGCAGCAAGTACATACTTGATCACAATTTGAAGTTTATTAAGTTTTAATACTAGATTTTTTCATATGATCTTTAAAGTTAATAATTAAAATAAAACCTATAGAGTTCTAAATGACGTGTCTCTCTTGATTGAAATGCAAGCGCTGCAGGAGATTCCTTAAGGTACTCAGCGGTACGATTCTGTAAAAGGACGGCAGAAACGAAAGCGTATATTATTACAGGTTGTTGAGCACTACATATTTAACCTAATCAGCAAGCAATTCTACCTATGCAATCTAATCTAGGTCTTTAGACCAACGCATCAAATTAATATAACCTGTTCCACATACCAGCATCAATTATACCTATAGGACTTACTTTATTATATTATTTTGTTAATTTATATCTAAACGATGTTCATGCGTGAAAATAGGTGTAATAATTGCACGAATGCGTCTTTTTTATAGTTACCCTAATTAATCAGAGGTTCTTGTTACAGATTTTATTAAAAATTAATTGTAACAATTATCCTCTGTTACAGCCAAATACCGAGTGTCCGGTAAATACATGTCAAACTTTCGGCAGTATACAAAAATCATCAAAATAACCCCAGTATTTCATATATTCACATATTAGAGACACGGAGCACAAAAAAGGTTCCCATTGACTTGCCTTTTGGGCTGTAGCTTTTGAGCAGTTTTGAATGAAATTGTGGCATATTGTATAACCGATAAAATCTTAGATTTAGGTCATGAACAATCATGAACATTACCAAGGAAATCATGAGCGGACTCGCCACTAAACTCGCAGGTCCAAAATTTTAATAAGTGCAAATTTTCAAAGCTTTCAGAGATTTTACATATTTTATACAGGGTGTCCGATAAATACCTGGAATATACAAAATGGTCAAAAATAACCCTACTTTGTCATTGAAAAAAATTCCTAAAGCGTCCTATAACGGAGGTACAAAGCCCTCAAGGAATACCCAGCGATTTACCTCATCGGCTCTAGGTTTTGAACCGACTTGTATAATTTAATGAAACTTTAACATTTTATAGAGGCCAAAAAGACTCTTTAAACCATACCATAGTTGATGTTTTAGATCATCAAAGAAGAATGATTTGCAGCCACACTCATTGGGCCTAATTTTTGACAAGTGTCATTTTACAGAGCTGAAAACTGATTTTTTAAATACTTTGATCATTCCTCTTCAAAAAAGGTATTCTTAATTTATGTCGATAAAAATGACGGTTTTCGAGATAAATCGGTTTTTGTGCGAAAAACTCAAAATTACTAATGCTTAATACAATCAAAAATCAGGTTGTTATTGTTAATATCTACATAATGAATTACTATAGAAGGAACTTATCAAAACCACCTTCAAGTAAAAATAATTTTAAAAAATTGACGAATATTCTTACGCAGAGTATGCTGATATGCATTTAACTTAGTGTACAGCGCTGTCAAATTATTCGAAGGCAAGAGGAGTTTATGCTGGAAAATTTCCAGCTTGAATATTTTCAAGTCGAAAAATCTTTCAAAGGATTGATCGAAGCCCACGAGAAACATGTAAAAGATGACTGGAAAATAATTATTAGAGTTAATTAATTTTTTTACGTTTTATTCAGGGTTGTTTCTGCTGCGACGTGGCGGTGAGGGCCGTCTCAGGAGCACGAGGCCCTCACGTAGAGGAACAAATTTTGTTAGATATTGCTGATAACTTTTCAAACAGCATAAGAAAGTTTGCAACACAAAACAATGCTACAAAATGGTTTGTACATAAAACTCTAACAGAACAGTTACTTCACCTATACCACGCTATGTCTCCAGATGAATATCCCGCAAGACTTTAATACTTCAACTGGTTTTTACAGCAACATAACCTAAATCTAAATTTTTTTAACCAAGACATTTCACAACGAACGCCAACAAGGGTTTATTGTAAGTATGTGTGCTGGCAGCATCGGAAATAACCTTATAGATCCAGTTGTTATTGAAGGAACACAGTGAGTGTAAGATTTATTTACAATTTTTCAGCAAAATTTAAATAATTTATGGAAAGACGTACCTCTTGAGAGAAGAATGCAAATGTGGTACATGCACGATGGCGGTCCTCGATGTGGGCCTGTTTCATGGTCACCAAGGTCTCCAGAGCTAAATTCCTTAAACTTTTACTTGTGGGTACATCTAAAAGAACTAATTTATTCAACACCAGTAAATACTGGAGAAGAACTACTAGCGAAAATAGCACATCATTCTAACGAAGTTCGTAATAATGTCGGAATATTATTTGCATCGGGAAAATATTCGTAGAATAAAAAAATTATTGAAGTACGTAGAACCCATACTGAACATTTGCCAAAATAACATTTAAACATTTTCATTATTTTTGCATTTTAATAACATTGTAAATTAATTGAGCTCCGATCAACCATTTGAAAAGTTTGTGGACTTGACAATTTCTGAGCTGGAAATCTTTCTTACCTTCGATGAGTCAGATCGCGCTTCCCCACAAATTAAAGGACATCAGTACACCTTGCATACTTTATTTTTATCTGTTTATGTTTAGCATTGGTAACTTTTAAATTTTAAAAATCGTATTCCTAAAATGTTTTAAGGTATACGCTAGCCTTAAGTTTAGTATCCCTAGAGGTTCTATTCCCTGTCCCTAAACTAAAAGTTCCTCATACCTTTGGTAGCTTTCCCGCCATAAAACCTATATTTACAGCTGCATACTTTACTTGATGCTGACCTCTCGGTCGAGGACTGAATTTTTGATGTTGATTACTTCACTTCTGAAGCAACAGTAAAGTAGAGCCCCGTGAACCCGATCCTCACAATTCCAGACCATTTTATATTTGATGAAAATCAATAATCAAATAAAAACAAACTTGAAATAGTTTTAAGATATTAGATTTAAAAACATGAAGGGAAAACCTTACCTTATTGATTTAGTGGACTGGATTAGTTTGATTAATGGGCAAACAAATTTATGGTACCACACACTTTTGATTGGTAAGACTTCATTTGAGAATTTTAAGGTGACATTTTCAAATATTAGTTCATTACTATTTTTCCCACAGAGATAATAAATCAATCTCCAATCTCTATCGCGTTTCACTATGTTACCTTGTTTCTATCAAGATATGAACATTTTTGTCACTCATCTTTTCGAATTACTCCATAGTACGGAGTTAACGTCGTCTACTCACTCAGTGCGAAGTCATGGAAGCGGGATGTAAAAACGATACTAGCGTGACCTACGGATAATTTAAGTATTTTGGGGCGACATTTTGTGCTTTTGATATATAAAATTCACGTGTCAATTAAAATTATTTTTTAAATAATTAGAAACAATATTAAGAACAAGCTGAGTTGCTGTGTTGTTAATTGTAAAAATACTAGTAAAAAAACTAGTGTAAATTTTATAAATTGCAAAGTAGCAAAATGGAAATTAAATCAAAGAAATAAATGGATAAAGTTAAGAACACTAGCATATCATGTGGTTAAAAAATCCGATGTAGAGTTGTATTTGAAGTAATAAAATACATAGTTTATTATTTATCTTTGTTTAAATCGCCATTTGGGGTAAATACCTAGCAATATATAATAATTGTTAGCCCATGCTATTATTTAATGGGAGTTCTATTTTTATTTTGACACTACTTAACCTAATTTTCAATGATTTTTGGTTATTCTTCCATGAATATACTTACTATTTTTTTAGCTGAAATAATAAAAATATAAACTAATGATAAATTAATCTTTTCACATGTTTTACAAACCTATATAATTTTATTAACACAAAAAAAAATTATTGCGAATTTCCGGTATATTGAGACTGTCAATACATGAAAATATCGCTCTTTAGTTTATGCATTAGTTGGCGCTGCCGTCACGCACGGAGCCAGTAGGTACACATACATACTGGTATATATTTCAGACACTGAATTTTGGCATGGGCTTACTTCTGTTGTTTTATATAATAAATAACATAATCTTCCAAACACATCAGTTGCTTTAACGAGTTACATTTTTGTTTGCTAAATTTTGGTATAATTCTGTTAAACTGACAATTTTTTAGAAGAAGTTAATTAATTTTAGTAGATCGTTACTATTACCTTAACATTATCACTTTACTTTAATGAAATTAATTAGTTTAATATAATATTAATATATACCAACAAATTGTCAAATTTTACAAGCTTTGGAAGTATTTAAAAAAAACGAAATTTAGGTAAGAGCGTTACGTAAACTTTGCCCTTTCCTCAATTAGGGAAGTTTCATCTATTTAAAGTTTCTTAAACGCATAATTTTAAAACACAGGATGCAAATACTTTTATTTTTGGCACAAAAATATTTCTAACATCCATAGATTCGCGGAAAATTTAACATCGTTTTTAAATGTTAGAAATTATCCCACTCTCCGCTAATGATTTTAATAAACATCAGTCAATATCGTGAGCAAGTAAAAATTAATGACTTGATCGACGTTTGTAGTAAACTGAGAGTATTGCTCCAAGCTAGATGCATTTCTTTAACATTTAAATGTTCCATTGGTCACCCAGTCTATTGTTTACAACAAAAAATACAATTTTGCAAGCAAGCTATTATATTTTATACTTTTAATAGAAATTGTGAATTCACCGTTCCAGGTAATAGATATTTTGAGAAAATATCTATACTATCAGAACTTTTAATCTACGTTTTAATTCGCTTACGTCTATAATTTCGTTTGTTTTCATAATTATTTAATTACTTTTTATTTTTGTTAATATGGATTTTTAATTTATTCAGATGTTATTCTACCAGTTGTCAAATGTGATACAACTTCAAAGATGTATTTTTTTGTAAATATCACATTACTGTTCTAAAAATGCGGATGATAAATTAAACCCATGGAAATAAATATAATAATAACATGACCCAGCTAAGTATAGGCCGATCACCTGCTTACCCACACTGTATAAGGTAATCACCTCCTGCTTGACCCAACGCATCTATGCACATAGTGAGCAAAATAACATCATTGCAACTCAACAAAAAGGATGCACGAGGGGAGCAATGGGATGCAAGGAACAATTGATTCTTGACTCTGTCATATGTAACCAAGCCTGTGCCAACCGAAAAAACCTCTTTGCTGCCTACGTGGATTATAAGAAGGCCTTCGACTCGATGCCACATGAGTGGCTCAAAACTATATTGAGAATGTATAGAGTCAATAATAATTTTGTTTCCTTTTTAGGACGCATTATGTCAACCTGGAGAACTACGAACCAATTGCAAGTGCCATCCAGCGACGCCATCGAAACTGACACCATTTCGATACGAAGGGGAATATTTCAGGGCGATTCACTTAGCCCATTATGATTCTGCCTTGCAATGAACCCACTATCACGCCGTTTGAACTCCACTAGATACGGCTTTGATGTTAGAAATATCTATACATGAATGATCTTAAACTGATGGCTGCTACCAGAAACCAGCTGGAACAAATGCTTAAAATTGTAGAGGAGTTCTTCGGGGATATCGGAATGCAATTTGGATTTGACAAGTGCCGTATTTTGAACATCGTTAAAGCGAAGATATAACCGGGGGCTTTTGGAATGCAGAACGGTGAAACTATAGCTGCAATGGAGCAGACCAAACTTACAAATATCTAGGTATGAAACAGGCTTAAAGAATTGACCATGGCACTATGAAGGCCGAATTGACAGCCGAATTTGTTAGAAGGGTAAGGCGGGTATTATGAACTAATTTAAATAGTAGAAATTTGTTTAAGGCTCTCAACACGTATGCTTGCTCTGCGCTGAGCTACTGTTTTGGAATTGTAAAATGGATCAGAATGGACATAAAAAACCTGCAAAGAAAAATAAGGACACTCCTAACAAAAGCACAAAAACATCACCCTCGGAGTGCTATTGAACGTACAATGCTTCCAAGACACCAAGGTGGAAGATGATTGGTGGATATTGGTAAGCAGCTCGACCAACAAATAATAAACTTACGTTCATATTTCCACAGGTTAGCGGACTTTTCCACACTACATCGAGCAATATGCGAGGCGGACGATTCAACGCCACTACACTTGAAGGAACAAGATATTACTTCTCACCACCAAACAGACCAAGAGAAATTACAAACCTGGCTACGGAAGCCACTTCATGGACGGCATCCAAATGAGGTCAATCAGGACAATGTCGACAACTCAACGTCGAACTACTGGTTGATTTCAGGACAGATGTTTCCAGAAACGGACTTCTTGTTAGCTATCCAAGACCAGGTTATTCCGACGAAGAACTATCCGAAGTTCATAATTAGAGATCCCTCCATAGAAAATAACCAATGCAGATATGGCTGTCGAACATCAGAGACCATCCAGCACATAACTGGAAGATGCCAGGCGTTTGCCGCAACCGAGTATAAGAAAATACACGACTGGGCCGCTAAGATACTCCACCAAGAGTTAGCAAAAAAGTTATACCTATTACAGGTAGTCAAAGTGCCTTATTTCCAATACAGTCTCGATCCTATTCTTGAGAACAACCAGTTCAAGTTATATTGGGACCGAACGGTTCTGGCGGACCAGACAGTTGCTCATAATAGACTAGATATTATTCTAATAGATAAAATTTCTAGGCAAACTACACTAATCGACATCGCTGTACCTAACAACAACAACCTAAGGTCAAAGTACAACGAGAAGATTGCCAAATACAAAGATCTGGAGGTGCAAATCCGAAGACAATAGGCAATGAATAGCGTAAAAACGACTACCATAATACTCTCAACAACTGGAGTGATACCAAAGAGCCTTATGCAAAACATCAAGGGACTGGGTCTTGGTGAGCATCTATATAAACCGATGCAGAAAGCAACTCTCCTAGCAACCGCACGAACCGTCCGAAAGTTCATGGGAAATACAGCAGACCACGTCACCTAGGACCCGATAACATGGAAAGGGTTCCCATAGAGCTTCATACTTTTGGTGTCTTTGTATGCCTGGTATGAGTGAATAATCCCCGGAGGGGGTGCGAAGCCATTTGGCTTGTAAATCATAAATATTATTAAAATTTAATAATATCTTTATAAAGTTATATGCATTTTTGTTGATTAAAAAATGTTACCACCTTAACTATAAAAATATAAATTTTTAACTATCCAAATTAAATCCGACATATTTAATTTCTATAAAATAATTTCGTAATCGATATTCCCACTATCAATTTTGTGTAAAATTTTTAGTCTGTAGTAATCTGCGACTTGAGAACTCCCTCATACCAATTTTCAAGGAAATAGCGAAATATAAATTTTTTTGTCGGCCATAATGCTTATATTTCGCTCTTAAGCCATGGAATTTCGGCAAAAATAATTTAGGACCACCCAGCAACTTCCTGAACGTAAAACAAAATATGTCATATACGTCCGTGAAGCAGTTCCAAAGTAATCGATGTACATATAAAAAGAAATGTAAATGACATTCTTTGCATTATATTCAGAAAATTGCTGCTGTGGAATCGAGAACCTCCTTTTTTTGTACTCGGTAAAAAAAGACACGTCTCCTTTCTTAGAATGGACCAAGGGACAGCTGATTTAAAGGAAGCATAATATGCAACTGAAATAACGTTTTAGGCCAAAACACTATAGATAATCGAATATTAGAGACCTTGTTTTATATATTTTTTTAGTGCTAGTGTGGTAAATTTGATTTACATATAGGAAAAACATAATTATAAAAAAATTAAACTGAAACATAATAAATTTCATTATTTCGTCATATTAAACTAAAATTTTTGAAAGCGGCGCCAAATTATTACCTGACGACATGTAATTCATATAAAAAGATTGTAAATTCTTTATTTGTAATAAATTAAGTAGTTATAAATTTATTCACTTAGTAATTATTTGCGGCAATATCAAAAATTTCAGTTTCATATAAAAATTTATATTATTTAACTTTTAACGCTTTTTTATAAGTCGGTTCAATTTTTCTATAAAAATTTTATTTTTTCATTTTTAGTTTTAGATTGAGTTGAGCTTTTACCATCGCAAAAAGATAGTTATTTAAATCCAAAGTTGTAGACCACACTAATTTGAACACAAAAATTTTGTTATTCCGAGAGTTCTCTAAATACCAATTTTGAATAAAATTGTACCAAACAAATATTTAGTCTGCAATAATAAATATGCTATTTTGAAATTTAGGTAAATTAATTTTAGATGTAATCTAGGCGACCCAAAATCCCCCAATAAAGATATTGAAAGAACTTGAAATATGTTAGTTTTTTAGTCCAACATATTTAATCCTGCATACTGAGTTTGGAAAAATTAATTTAGCATCCATAATATACTCCCCAAGAATCCCCCAATATCAATTTGAACAGAATAGAAAAATATAAAGTTTTTACTCCCCCGCATTAAAACTGTTATATTATGGTAAAACATTAACTTCAAATCCACAACCTACAATTCCGAAAATCCCCTAATACCGGTTTTGAAAAAATGGAAATAGCGTAAAATTTTTAAACCAACATATTGGATCCACTCCCTCGAAAACCCCTAGTACCTATTTTGGACAGATTCAGGAAATATAAAATTTTTAAACCGTCATCTTGCTTTTGTCATACTGAGTGTTTTAAAACAATTTTAAATTTGTTATTTCCACTCTCAGAAATCGCCTCAGTACCTATTCCGGACAAAATCGAGAGAAGTAAAATTTTTGAATCAGTGGTATTGGTTCCACCATACTGATTTTTTTTTTTTAAATAATTTTAGATTCGTTATATAGGACCTTGAAAACAATACCCATCTTGGAGAAAACCGAACAAAATTATTTTTTGTTCATCATATTATCAGCACCATCTTGGATTTTACTGAACCAATTTCAGCCAGAATAATATAAAACTACTGCAGCAACTTTCACTACATAAAGCAAAAATTTCATTCAAATTGGTGCCGCCGATCCAGAGTAATCGACGTACATACATACACAGTTCATTCAAAAAGTTCCCGGACTAATTTTCTATAAAAAATTACAACTAGTGCTATCTGTTATCCGATGGCAGAACTATGTAATATCATGCCTTAGTTACCCACAGTGACTGTAACTTCATTTATTGGCCGGCGACATTCTTTTAGAGTAGACGTATTTTGGCTACTGCGTCACAATTTTTGCTATGGAGTAAAGAGCCACAATCAAATTTTGTTTCAAATTGGAAAAAAGTAATTCGGAAATATTTGAATTATTGAAAACCGTCTATGGTGAGGATTGTTTAAGCCGCAGCAAGGTTTTCGAGTGGTATGCGCGGTTCAAGAACGGTCGATGGTCGCTGGAAGAGAATCCATGGGAGGGGCGCCCTTTAACCTCGACTACCAATGAGAATCTCAAACGTGTGCATGTCGCGTTGTCTCGTAATCGGTAAATTACAGTTGAAATATTATCAGAAGAACTTACACAAACACAAACACTAGTGGAGGAGCCCGCATCACACTTTGCACGATGTTCTTGGGAAAAAAAGTGTGTGGAATTTCGTTCCGCACTTGTTTGGACTCTGGAAGCGATTTCGTTACATATGCTGACACGCTGAAAATTCTTTAAATAAAATTTTAACCTGTGACAAATCATGGTCTTTTCAGTACGACCCATCGACCAAATGCCAAACCGCGGAGTGGTTAGCCAAGGGCGAAAAGCGGCCCATGAAAGTTCGAGCGACAAAGTCGAAAATCAAAACAGTGCTCAATTCGTTTAACAATTCTTGCGGGATTATCCATTACGAATTCGTGCCCCCGAGCCAAACAGTTTCTACAAAAATGTCCTGGATCGACGTTTGAAACGGATTTGTAATGTGTGACTGCAACTGTACCACACTGGTGACCGGTTTCTGTTGCACGACAATACGCCAGCCCATTTCTCAATACTCATCACACAATTTTTGGCCCTAAAGTCGGTCTTCATGAATCAACACCCATCCTACTCGCCAGATTTGGCATCGGCAGACTTTTTTCATTCCCTAAATTGAAGATAACGATGAAGGGAGAACGTTTTGAAGACGTCGGGGTGATTCAAAGGAATGTGACCAGGGTTCTGAAAGCTATTCAAGAAGAGAAGTTTTCCAGGTCGTTCTAGCGGCTATATAAGCGCAGCAAAATTTGAATAGAACGAGAAGGGAATTGTGTTGAAAACAGAATAAAATTTCTAAACCTTTGTTTTCAATCGTGAAAAAAATTAGTCTCACAGCTTTTTGAACGAACTGTGTAAATATAGCGATTTGTTTGTTTTACCGAATTTGGAACCATTTTTTAGAAGTCTGTTAAAAACCGATTGGCTAAAATAAAGGGACCAAAATGGTACTTTTTCGGATTTGTTGTAGATAACTTGTTGACGCATCATCACACCAAGATTTTTTATTATTTGCATTTAAACAAAGAGGCAAAACTCGATAGTGTTTCGTTTCATTTCCGAGAATAGAAAATGGCGAATATTTTTCTGGATAACTTCTAAATGCTTTTTATTTTATCAATAGTTTTTTAAGAAGTTATAGGCATTCAATAAAGATTGTTTGGTAAATAAATAGTGAATTTATAATGAATAATAAAATAATTTGCGGTAAAATCTGTAAAGGAATTTAATTAGTTATGAAATTATAGCAACTTTTTGTTAGATATAATATATTATCATTTAAATACTAATGGTCTGAACTAGTAAAGAAGTTGTTATCGCCGGAAGTCTATATAAAAGTTTGAATTAGCAAAGCAATGTTGCGGAGGTAGTTTTCCGAGAATTTCTTTTGAGCATTTACAGCCAACAATTCTAAAACTAATTTGTATTGGATATTGCAATCTTTTTAATAAAAGAGTTTAAGTATCAATGTCGGTCCCTACAATTTTTATATATATTTTTTAAATTAATCGTTGTCAAAATTTAATAAATAATTTAAAAAAATAACACAAAATAGATCTCCTACTAAAAATAATTTGAAGTAGACGGAAAACAGATAAAAAACTTTAGAGTCATTGCGAGGTACACTATTCTCGACTAATACTTAGTTCAAATTATTTATAGATATCATAATGAATTCAAAACTAAAAATCGAACAATAAAATTTTTATAAAAAAAATTAACTGACTTCTAAAAGTGCGCTAAAAAGTGGAAAATAACTATAAATTTTTGTATGAAATTGAAATTTTTGAAGTCGGCGCCAAATTATTTCTAAATGAAACAAACAACCACTAATATATATAAATTATGGTAAAAAACAATTACAAATAAAGTATTTTTATACATTTTAAACAATCACACAATTTTTAACTTCAAATGATCATAAATTTTCATCTTCAAAAAATTAGAAGTCATTAGAGTTGTGAAATTTAGTTCTTTCTTATTATCAAACGGCGAAAGGACTTAAAGCAAAAAAAAATAAATTGAAGTTGGACAAAGCAAAATAATTTCAATAATTAAAAATATCTTGTACTATAAAAAAAGTATCAAGTAAAATTTAACACGTAACAAACTCTGGTACATCTGGCACCAAAACAAAACGTAATCCCTGTATATTCCACGATGGTGAGATAAAACACTGGAAACTTGCCCAACGTCTTACAAAAGGAGGGTATAAACTTTAATTTACAAAATATATTTTAAAATATAAAGAAATAATAGTGAATTAGCCTGATATTCTGATGGGAAGACTGCTAATGTGTGCATTCTTGGTTACAACATAGCTCAATTGTATAATGGTGTGTAGATACTGGTTAAACATTTTTTGACCACGAAAACTAACCCAATTTAAATAATAAAGATCTTCTTATAGGAAAAATTTATAGTTAAGTTTTAGTCCGCAAATATCATTTTTGACATATAATTTAAATATGTCCAAAACGGTGAGACTTAAGTATAGAATATTGTACATAAAATATGTCTAGAATTTTACATAGAAATCAAAAATGTAAAATATATAGGGTTTTATATTTAAAATAAGAAAGTTGATATCTACTTCAGGTATAATCAGAAGTGCCGCCATCTTGAAAATACCTTAGCTGGCTGTGCTCCATGTACGTTAGTACAAGGTCAAATTTTCAGCTTCATCCTAATTATAGTTTTTCCACAATCCATCGATAAATTTTCCGGAGAATCCCCTTGTATAGATTTTTTTTTCAGATAATAGTAAAATTAATGCCTTACAGCACAAGAAAATACAAACAACTTATAGTAGAATTTCCAAGGTCACCATCAATTTGCTACAAGTTTTGCCTAAAACATTATTCTCGAAAATTCTTTGCCAAGAAAATATTCTGTCGTACCGAGACTTTTGAATCACCCTGTAAAAACCCTTTAAGCTTCAATGTTGAAATTCTCAACTTGGGTTAAATTAAAGTGGATTAATCGTTTAAACGGCCTCGAAGATACAGACCTCATTTATAAAAGTCATTTTTTGTTGCTAAAAGCTTAGTAAAATACGAAATAATAAAGAATTTGAAATAAAATTCAACACCCAATAAGAAAATGGTTCTTGCTACTGATTGTTATCTCGCCCACGTGCATCTTCCACAAATAAAAAGTGTCCTGTGGATGTCAATATTTTAATATTACAAGTTTTGATTTGTTTTGTTACTTTGGGCTGTGAAAAAAATTGTTTATTTTTTGGGCAAAATATTTTTATAAATTGTATCAAATATATTGAAAATATTTTTAAGGAGAATAGAGCCAATAAAGTGCCATGATATTATTTGTAAGTATTCATTCAAAATTATCTAATTTATAATAAATAATTTGAAGATTATACCAATGAAATTAACCATAAATATAGTTTGCGCAAATATATATTTTTTTATTAATGTAGTACTTTAAAATTACTAATTAAATCATAACTTTAAAGTTTATAGAGGAAGTAAATTATTTAGAGCAATTTTGCAAATACTAATAGTTTTACGTAGTAAAGAATTTGTTGGTTATTGCAGGAAGTCTACACAAAAGCTTTAATTAGCACACCAACATTGCGGAAGCCATTTTTGCTAGAACATCTATTTTAACATTCTTGTAACTGTTATAAAATAAATTATTAAAAAAATTCAAAATGATCGCTTTAAATGTTACAGAAATGTTGTGCGTTTTATTATTTTTAATATTTCGTCCACCATTAGCACGCACTCAAGGTTTAGGAATTGTTTTTTCTTTAAGTATTTTCCTTAAGTATTGCCCGAGATTCTTTGAAAAAAAGCATTTCATTAAGGACAGTTTCAATTAATTTTATTTTTCAAGTCGACCGTTATTTTGTCTTGTTTTGGTATTTCACTATACGGTGCTTGGGTATATTCTTATCGATGTTGAACTTACTGCTACCTTTTTATTTTCAGATAGAACTCTTTTTTCCTTGCCATTTATATTTACATTTGAATGGAATTGTATATATATTGAGTAGCAAGAGGTTCCTATTAATATATTAATATATATTTATTGAATTGAAAAATAACTTCTGGGATACTTATCAGATTTATTTATTTTTTCTGTGTTGAGTGGATAAATCTAATGATTAACCAGTTGGCTTACCTAACAAATGCATTTCAGTCAACTGTTATTGCCTAGTGTCATTCTTTTTGAGTTGTCATTTCTTTTACACGTGACAATTGAACGCGCCTAACGGAAGTCGATTAGTGTACAAGCTGGGCCATGGTGATAATTGGAGGCCATTTTGCCTTGATTTTTACTTTTTTCAGGTTTGATTCGGCCGACGTAGCAGCAGACTTCCATCTCAATTTTTATTTGACAAATTTTTGGGATTCTGAGATGGAAAGTCGAAAATTATCCTGGTAATTTTGTTAAGTTTTGGAGTACCGTATCTTTCGCCAGATTGTCAGTTATGGTTTTTCTTTAGAGAGACAGACCTGGAGACAAAGATTTGGGCCAGTTTGCAGGTGGAATGACGGACTCCAAAAACATCGGGGTCCACCTTACCGGGTAGAAGGTTTAACCGCCATTCCACTCTACCGGTGTGGATAACATCAGTTAACCCTATCGGTGAGAATAACACCTGTTCTCACTGCACGACATTATAGTTGTACACTTTTTGATTGGAAAGTATTACTTTGTATAATTTTAATTTCAATTGAAGACCATCGTATAGTGTCAGTCTAGAGGTTAATGGATTGAAAATTTTATTACATAATTCTATTTTTAATTAAAGTTTATCATTAAAAGTTTAGTAGAGTTTTATTTGACACCTGGACTACTTGCTTTTGCCTCTTTTTATTTTGTTGTTTTAAATTTTGGTCAAAATAAGCTGAAAGCTAGGTCCACACAATAACGTGGAGGGTTTCTGCTTTACTTTGGCTTAAATGCAGTGGCGCCCTTAATCACCTACCACTATTCTCCAGCATAGGGGTTAGCACTTTGCTCGCTGGTACTGCCACTAGTCTTCAGCTCTGCTCTGCTACGTTTTTATTTATCTTTCACCTCTCTGCCAGGTCTAGCGTTCTTTTAAAAAACCAGTGTAGCACAATGTTTAAAACCTTATAAAACATTTCAACTACGTTGTCAATATTGTTGCAATGCAAAACCCCACCCGATATCTTAGAAATAGTCATTCCGGGAGTTAAAATTTTCACCCTGGAAATTAAATTCAGTGAATTGCAAATGCCAGCCTGTATCTTTTGCATTACTTAGTTACTCCATGGCTTACAACCCTGAGTGGGTCTTTGCCGACTTCACAATACTCTTCCATTGCTACCTGTCTGCCATGGCATCTAGCGGATTATCAATATTCAATGCCTTTAGATCTTTGACAATATTGTCTTTCCATCGGAGGTGAGGGCGTCCCAGTGGTCTTTTCCCTACCGGTGCTTCCTCCCATGCGAGTTTGACTGTGCGACTATCTGGTAGTCTTCTTACGTGTCCTGCCTACTGCAGTCGCTTAGATTTTATTTCTCGTAGAACATTAGTATCTCCATATAGATCCTCCAGTACTTTATTGGTACGGATTCTGTATCGTCCTGTTGTTGCATCCACTGTTGGGCCATATATTTTTCTAAGAATTCTTCTTTCGAAGACTCGGAGCCGTTCTCCATTTGTTACCGTTAGTGTCCAAGCTTCGCACCCATACATCACTACAGGTCTTATTATTGTTTTGTATATGTTTGTCTTAATACGTCTTGTTGTTAACTTGGATTTTAGGAGGTCTTGTACTGCGTATAGGCACCTATTACCTGCTTGGATTCTACAGTTAATTTCTGTCGTTTCGTCAGTGTTTTCAGTAAGCATCGTTCCCAGATATTTGAACTCTTTGACGCGTTCAAAGTTATAGTCCCCCATTGTGATGTTTTGGCCTAGTCTGCCTCTGTGTTGGTTGTTTCTAGTGGAATACAGATATTTAGTTTTCTCTTCGTTAATTTTAAGCCCAATGCTACTCGCACTTTTTTCGAAGTTAATGAAGGTCGTCTTAATATCCAGCATTGTAAATGTAAAAATATATTAGTAAAGGATGCCTGTTTACATTTGTTAACAGTAACTGATTTTGAAACAATGAAATATTTAAACAATTTGAATTATTCTCTTTCTTTTAAGTAAATTCATAACATCAATTTAACCTTATTAATATATGTGAGCCTATCTCGACACAATGTAATTGATTGGTCTCGAGAAGCTCTGATAACATTATAATCTAAATTTTTAACACCGTAACATACATTAAACAATTTAACATAGCAAGAACATTTCCAGAATAAATATAGTTTAGTTACCTTGCAGAAAATTGAGTATTTTATGAAAACTTCCAATATAGAGATATGCAGTAAGTTTTTATCAGTTTTTGATTTAACATAAAATTTTTATAAAAAAAATTGAACCGACTTCTAAAAGTGCGCTAAAAAGTGAAAAATAACTAGAAATTTTTATATGAAATTGAAATTTTTGAAGTCGGCGTCAAACTAATACCTGACAAAATGTGATAAAAATATTAAAATAATAAACAGATTATAAATACTTTATTTGTAATTGCTTTTTTACCATAATTTGTAAATATTAGTAGTTATTGATTTCATTTAGAAATAATTTGGCACCGGCCTCCAAAATTTCAATTTCACATAAAATTTTCTAGTTATTTTTCACTTTTTAGCGCACTTTTAGCAGTCGGTTCAATTTTTTTATAAAAATTTTATTTTTCGATTATTAATTTTGAATTCATTATGATATTCATAAGTTATTTGAACTAAGTGCTAATCAAAATTAGTGTACTTCGCAATGACTCCAAGGTGGCAAAAAAGTACCCATTTTATCCATAATTATAAATCACCCTAAAATGAACCACTAAAAATTCTTTGATGCTTAGAGTTCTCCAAATACCAATGAAATTGTGTCAAACAAATATTTAGTCATATTAAATTCACTATCTAAAAATTTCAAATTAATTTTAGATTGTTTATATAGGCCCCAAAACCTTCCTATATCGATATTTAAAGAATTTAAGACGTAAATTTCTTAGTCCGATATATTTCATATTGCACATTGAGTTTGTATACGCCCCAAGAACCCTGCAATTTCAATTTTAGATAAAACCGGAAAATGTAAAATTTTTAGTCTCTCATATTGTATCTTTTCATCCTAATGGTTGTAAAAAATTAGCTTCATATTCGTAATACACCACCTTCCAACCCCCTAATATCAAATCTGAAAAAATTCGAATAAGGTAAAATTTTCAACTCACCATATTTGATCCGCCATATTGAATTTCAAAAAAATAATTTTGGTGACTTATTCTAACCTAAATTTAAACCCTTCAAAGCCCCCTAGTACCAATTTTAGATGAAATCAAGAAATTTAAAATTTCTAAATGGTCATATTGCATCTGACATATTAGATTTTCTTAAAATAATTTTATATTCGCTATTTACATCCTCAAAAACAATTCAGTTCCATATTTGAACAAAATCAAAAAATGTAAAATTTTTATTCAGCTATATTGCGTTCGCCATATTGAATCCAGAAAAAATACTATTAAATTCATAATTTACACCTCAAGAACCCTCTATATCAATTTTGGAGAAAATTGTAAAATTTTTAGGACATCATATTGAATCCTCCAGATTGAGTTTTTCAAAAAATATTTTAATTTCGTAATTAACACTAACAAAAATCCCCCAATATTGACTTTAGACAAAATCGAGAGATATAGAATTTTTAATTCTCCGTCTTAGATCCGCCATATTTATTTTTTTTAAGTAATATCAAATTCGTAATATGTTATCATATCGATTTTGAAAAAATCGGACAAAATTAATTTTTTATCCACCATATTGGATACGCCATATTGAATTTTTTAAAAATAATTTCAGATTCGTCATGTGTGACCCCGAAAACTCTCCCTTACCAATTTTAGTGAAAATCGGACAAAATTGATTTTTTGTCCGCCATATTCGATCCGCCATATTGAATTTTGAAAAATAATTTCAGATTCGTTATGTGAGGCCCCGAAAACTACCCCATACCAATTTTGGAGAAAATCGGACAAAATTGATTTTTTCGTCCGCCATATTGGATCCGCTATATTGAATTTTTTAAAAAATATTTTAGATTCGTCATGTGTCGGTGTACAAACATAACAAAAAAATTTATAGTCGACGAATTGAGAACCTCTTTCTTTTAGAAGTCGGTTAAAAGAGAATGAACTTCTCTTAAAAACAAAAAGGTAGTAGACCACGCGTAAATGGGCTGTCATACTCAGTGCGCTCTTGAACAGCCACTCTAGCTGTTAAAAAAGTTACACAACGAAATACTTCTAAAAATTCCAGTCAAAATATTTTTTTTTCATTTATCGTCTCTTGCAAAGTGTCTCCAAGGGCAAGTGCACCGCCCCCCTTCCCATCTAATGTTCCAACAATTATATCCATAATACTAAAACTTAAAATATGTGATCATTATAGATCATATTTTCTGAGCTTCTTGTTCTTCATGAGAATTAACTGTTAATAAAAAATTAACTATAGTTCAAAATTGTTTGGGAACTAAATAGTCGTAGCGGCATATTCCACCATAATTATAATAAAAAAAAACTCTATTTTAATAATTTTCATATTTTTGACAGCGTTTGCAAATATAGAAATTACATCAAGCTATTAAGAACATGTCACGATTTATCTATGTTCCCACACTAATAGATTATTAGGCATTTTTTAAATTGATTCTTCATACCACCTTCCTAATTGAGTTCATATACCAAATACGACATTACATGCTAGCATTAGTGCTCATCTTAATAAGCTAATCAAGCTTTTAATGCCTTTTAGATATATGCTCAAAATTTAATACAGAGTTATTATTGGTTTCTCATGGAATACGACCGTGTTTAAAATTCTTTTATAATTTTAAATTAGGAGTAATATCTCAGTGTTTTAATTCTTTATGGAAACTATTTATTATGTAAAATTTATAAATTGGCATACTAGTTCTCTTAACTGTAATATTAAACTAATTACTAATATGTAACGTGAGTACGAGCGCTGGACGTATAGTAGAGACAAGGAATTACAAATATTTGAAATTATATGTTCTAAAGTTCTTCTTGCATTTAAAATATTTATTGTTAGTAGACTTCTGGCTACGTAGAGACCTTCAAAATGATAATAGTAATTATGTAGTATTTTATGTCTCCTTTTCTTTTTTGGGGAAATTTTTTTATTTAACAATTAATATGTGAAAAAACAGTTTTCTAGTTTGGAGTTCTAGGAAAAGCTATTGTTTTTCAATAAAAAAGTTTTTAACAAAAGTTGTGTGCATTGAAAATACTTACAAAATGAGCTAAGACTCATCCAAATTGAGTTATTTATTCATTAGTTATTGCAAAAAAATCTGCTTAAATGGCTGTTTTTCAATTGTTTATAAAGAATAGAAAAATATATTGCATTAACTTTATACTGCAACTAATGTAGCGTCTTGTTGAATAAAATAAATGTGCAAAATTTCAAGTAAAAATATTCAATAGTTTTTTGCGTAGTGAATTTGTTTATAACTTTTGTTGTATTCGGAGGTCGCAACTACGATATACAAACTGAAAATTTGACCCAAAAGTTTACAGCGCTGTTTCGTCCACGATGCCAGCGGTTGGACTCGTCAGTGGGTCCGCTGGCATCTTTCCCAGACACCCTGTGTTGACGTACTTGTATTTGATTCTCGTATTTGAAGTTATTTTCGGGCGGACCGTGACGGTAGGATATTACTGAAATTTGTATTTCAGATTTTTATAAACTTATTCCGTATTATTACGATACGTCCCCCTTCAAAAAACCACTTTCCAAATTGTTCCGCGATCGTGTCTTGATCGCGAGTCAAGATGGAAAGCTGGGTGCCCAAGAACTCGACGACGCGCTGCAATTTATGGTCTGATACACGGATTTGCTGACTCAATGCGGGAAAAACTCTCTGAAAACCCGCAAAGGTCCCATGTCTAGGGATGCCATGTTGTATTCGTTGGTCGCAACTACAATATACAAACTGAAAATTTGACCCAAAAGTTTAGAGCGGTATTTCGTCCACGATGCCAGCGGTTGGATTCGTCAGTGGGTCCGCTGGCATCTTTCCTAGACACCCTGTGTTGACGTACTTATGAATGTTTGATTCTCGTATTTGAAGTTATTTTCGGGCGGAACGTGACGGTAGGTTATTACTGAAATTTGTATTTCAGATTTTTATAAAGTTATTCCGTATTATTACGACACTTTTTATGTTTTTTTTTTATTATTTAATCTCAGCGATTTAGAGGTCGTACAGCAATCTGCGGGTATGCAAATAAAAGTTCCAGACCTATACTAATAATAATAAAAAAGAACGAACTGAACTGCTAATCTTAAATTGTTTTAACAGATAAATAAAATTGAGGTTTCTTTTTTTCGTTATAAAAAAATATAATAACGCTTCAAGAATTATTGATATCAAAATGTCGATAAGTGGACGCGATAGCTGAGATTTTAACACATATTCTGAAAAAAAAAAAATTTGTATAACGACAAAAATTCGCTGCGGACTTGTTTATTAACATTAAGGGACTATTTAAGTAGGAACTTATAGGGATGTGGTTAAACTATTGTATGCAGCAGTTTTAAACTCAATTATTTCCAAATTGTTGATGTAGCCATAGTTTAAAGTTGCACCTACTCCGAGAGTCAAAAAGTGAGCAGTGGAGGTGGACGTTCTTTAGGCCTGCGGCGCGCGGAAAAAACCGTGACTCGGACGCTTCAAATTCAAACAATGGATGATATGTTTTTGTAATCAAATTATTGGCAAACATAGCAATAAACAAATTGTTACACTTTTATACATTTTATACATAATTGTAATTTTACCATTAATATTTATCAAGATATAGCATGAAACAAACAGCAACGTTTGTTGATAGCATTATTATTTTTCGAGATGCAGAAAAAACTAAATTTGACGATTATATTTTATGAGATTATCCAATCGAGAATTATTTTATTATTACTTTCAAAGGCGATGAAAGTAATAGGGGAGAAAATAATTATGATTATGATAATAATGATGATGTTGATGATGATAATAATTAAATCAATGATGATAGTGATGACGATGATGAGAGTAATAATGATGATGACGATGAGAGTGATAATAATGATGGTAATTGTAATGATAATAATGAAACCAATAAGGGTTTCAAAAATGAGTGTCCATCGGTGTCTAAGAAACAGAGAAAGGAATAAATAGCTTGTATAAATTTAAGCATAAAATATTTATGTCAACAAAAAATTTTGAATGTGAAAAATGTTCGTCCAATAAAATAAACAAAACAGTTAACATGTGTTTTTTTGTACAATCAAAAATTTGGCGGCAAATGACAGTCGCAATTTGTTTCATGCTGTAACTCTATAAATATTAATAGTACATTAAAAATCAATCTTATTTTTAATATTTCTAATTAGTCGTATACTGTTGACCACTATGACATTTTTTCGCAATTCTAAATGCATGTGCAACAATTTGTTTATTGCTATGTTTAATAATAATTTGATTACAAAAACATATCATTCATTGTTCATTTCTTGTCGAGAAACCACAAATTAAAATAAAAAAAATAAAGATTCTACGACCAATATTCGCCGAGATAATCAAAATTTTTCCGGCGAAACGAATGTAAAGCGTTTGAGTCACGCTTTTCTCCGCGTGCTACAGGTTTAAAAACGCCCCCCCCTCCTCCACTGCTCACTTTCAGACTCTTGGAGTAGATGCAACTTTAAACTATTACAACATCAATAATTCTGAAATAATTGATTTTAAAACTGCTGCATACAATAGTTTAACCATCTCCCTATGAGTCCTGCTTAAATTGTCCCTTAATAATAAACAACGCAGCAACGATTTTTTGAAAAAATTAAATTTATCTCAGCTTCTAGGGGTCGAACAGAATTAGTTTTTTTTTTCAAAATATGCGCAGATATCTCACCTATCACGTGAACTTATCGGCATTTCGATATCAATAATTGTGGAAGAGGTATTCTATTTGCTTATAACGAAAAAACGAACCCCAATTTTGTTTATCTGGTTCAACAATTTAAAATCAACAATTAATTTGTTTCTTTTTTGTTATTGTTAGTTTCGAGCTTTCATTTTCGCACCCGCAGATCACGATCTCTAGATCGCTGAGAATAAAAAATCAAGAAAAATATATAAAATGCTATAAACAAATTTACTGTGCTAAAAATATTTTTACTTGAAATTTTGCTTACTTGTTGTATGCACCAAGAGACTCCTTTCGGTGTGGTATAAAGTTAATGCAATATATTTTTCTATTTCTATAAACTTTTGTTTGAATTTTTTTTACTGAAGCATAACAGCTTTTCCTAGAACTAGAAAAAACTGTTTTTTTTTCATCTTAATTGTTGAATAAAAAACACTTCGGCATTTTCGGCATATTTTACTTCTTAATTTTCTTAAAGGAAAGAAAGCTGCTGATGCTCAGAAAGAGATATGTGAAGTTTATGGTGTTAATTGTATAATAGAACGTCAGTGTCAGAATTGGTTCAAAAAACTTTGTTCTGGGGATTTCTCACTCAAAGATTACCATCGTTCTGGTTAACATACTGAAATTTATAATGACAAAATCAAAGCCATAATTGAAGAGAATCGTCATATACAGTGGTGTAGCTACCGAGGTGCCAGAGATGGCAATATCACTCGGTGCTGAATCACACTAGGTGCCGCAGGCGTCATCCCAATCCTAATATTTTATTACGGAAAATTAATTTTGTAAGCTAGAAAATACATATTATCCTAAAAATATAAGGAAAATAAATAGAGAAAAAATGTTTTAAAATAATTAAAAATCGTCACTCTATACATGTAGTGTGTAATAGCATTATTTTTTTAAATTTATGTAGTTATCCTAATGCTAAAGAAAAAGTAGGCTTTATTTAAAGGTCAAAATTCTCCATATTTCAATAAACAGTGCGACGTTGCATCATGTGTAAATTGCCGACAAATAGTAGCGACACTGCGGCGAGCGCCAATAAAGATGGGACGTGCAAAGCGGTCAATGGATAAATATTTATATGAATATTCCCTATTTTTTTGATCCGCATTTTTAGAACGATGAGTTAAAAAGTTGGAAGGGATACACATTGGGTAGTTCCGTAATAATTTTATTATTTTCTCATATTTAGTTTTGTCTTGTGTATTGTGCAAAGTAAAGGGTGGTGAAAATATTTGAATGTATATTTTTAACGAAAAATATTATTTAAGTGTGGTCTTCTTTTGAAGGCTTAGGTAAGGTAAATATATATATATATATATATATATATATATATATATATATATATATATATATATATATATATTTTAATTGTAGGGAAAGTCGAGAGTAGTTGAAAGCATTATAATATAACTATTAGCAATATGTAAAGTATTATGTTTGCTGGAAAATTTATTTGTTTTTTCTATAAGATATTTCACGTTTTAAATCAGCCCAAAATGGAAAAAAATAATGGAAAGAAATTGAGTGGTTGGGCAAACTTAAAAAGAAGGTAAGAGCAAGAAATAAAAGAAGCAAAAATTATTTTTCAACGTCTTTAAAATTAGATTTGGTAGTAATAGAAGTGGAAGCGTCATGTTCGGAAATTTCAACGCCAATAAATTCCAGATAGTTTAGATTTAGATAAACTTGTGATAAGCGATAAAGTAAATTTAAATGATTTTAAAGTATTTTCACAATTTGCAAGAAATTAAAATAATTTTGGTTCCGTCGATGAAGACCAAATATTAGAAAAATTAACACAAAAAAAATATATACAGTTATTATGAAAACATTGTTAAACATGATGCCATTAGAAAAATTATTTTAAGGTATGGGTCCAATGTTAAATCATTTTCTGTTGTTTATTACACTCCAAAATCCAAATGGGGGTTGTTAATCATAAGTGGTTCTGTTACTCTATTAAGCTAGACTGTTGTTACCGCTACCCTTGTTGGCTAATTGCTGATAGAAGCAGTCAACATTTTAAGTTTAATAGGGTCAATGGTTAAGAAATTCGTAAAAAAATAAAGATAACGAAGAAAATCCGAAGCAATCGGACTTTAAAAAAGTTAAAAAATTTTAAATTTATATCTCTTATAGTATTGTTTCCCAAAATTCTTCATTTTATAAATATAGTTTCGAAAGTTCTTCAAAGTAAAAGGTCTAATATTGTGCAAGCTTCCAATTTATTTAAAAAAAGTCACGAAGAACTTTGTAAATTGTGTCACAAATATGATCAAGTTTGATGTGAAGCTCCGGATTTAGTAGCAAATTGAGATATTAAACCTTTTTTACTGGAAACTAACAAAAAAAAATCCATTTTTTTTGACGAACTTGTCTCCGATACAAAAATCACAGCAGAAGAATAATTCAAAAAAATTACATTCAATAATATTTTGGATATTGCGTCTTGTCAGTTAAAAAATCAACTCTCTGGTTTTCAAAAAGTTGTGGACAGATTTAAATTCGTTGATCCCTTATTTATAACCACCACTACTGATACTGAGTTATACAAGCAGGCTGAAATTTTATGAAATCGATCCTACTATGACTTATCTGATAATTTTTCCACTGAAATTCTTAGTTTTTGCTCAGCTTATTCTGAAAATTTAAAAGAATTATCAACGGTCGATAAGATGGTTGATTTTATGTTTTATAAATATCATACCATCTGATTAAATTTTCCTGAATTATTATTAATTCTCTTCCCCTAACTTACGCTTCTGCTGAACGATCATTTTCCAACCTGAACCTAATTAAGAATTATTCTAAGCATAGAAAATGAATGCGCAAAGAAATCGACTTTTATAAAGTAATTGACGTTTTTGCAAGCATTAAGAACCGAAAAAAGCATTTGTAATATGTATTATGTTATAGGAAATGTCAGTTTTTAATACCTGTTAGTACACGCTAGGCCATGTCCAAAATGGGTGATATATTGGTTTATCATGGGTTCGCAATTTGCTTGGGCTAATTTTTTCTGCTTATTTCGGATTTTTAGTTAGATTTATCAAACTAAACAAACCCATTGCCCTAATATTGCCATTCAAATAAATTACCCATTTCGGATATGCCGTGGGACGTACTAATATGTCTTGAGTGAAAACTGATATTTCCTGTGATATATATATATATATATATATATATATATATATATATATATATATATATATATATATAATATTCAAGTCAATGTAAGATTAAGAATTAAGAACCTAAGTTGACAGATTAGGACTTTTTGTTAAAACAAATTAAGGCCTGATTTTTATATATTTTTTATAATTAAAAAATATGAAATGCATCTCTCTCTTTCTCTCTCTCTCTCTTTCTCTCTCTCTCTCTTTCTCTCTCTCTAGCAGCCCAAACCGGTCCGCTGGACATAGGCCTCCTCTAGTCTCTTCCATTTCAACTTGTTTTCTGCAATTCGTGGCCAATTTCTACCTGCTTTCTTCTTTATGTCGTCTTTTCATCTTTTTAGGTATCTTCCGATAGTTCTTTTAGACGACCCAGATCTCCATTGCAATATATGTTTTGTCTATCTTGTATAGTCTTGTCTAACGACGTGTCCTACACAGGTCCATTTCAAAGTACCAATGCCCTTTATCACATCTTTCACTTTCGTGCGTCTTCTTACTTCTTCGTTCCTTATTCGGTCACGCAGTGATATTTCCAGTATGAATCTTTTTATTGCTCGCTGAGTGATACGCAGTTTATTGGCTGCTTTAACCGTTAATATGGTTGTTTCCATTCCATAGGTAATTACTGTGAGAACGCACGAGTCAAATACTCTTCTTTTTGAACTAATGGGAACGTCAGGATTTTTAAGAACGCATCCCAATCTTCCAACGGCTGCCCTTGACATTCTAATTATTCTATTTATTTCCGCTTGTCGGGTTTCTTTCCCAAGTCTAATTAGATGGCCCAAATACACATATTACTCAATTCTTTATATTTCTTCGTTTCGTACATAAAGTGGCGTATCTTCTGGATACATTATTTTGGTTTTTGCTAAGTTCACGCTTAATCCAACTTTCTCTGAAGCATTTTTCAATTGAGAGAACATTTCCTGTAAGTTATCTAGATCTTTACTTATTAATACCATGTCATCCGCAAAACGTAAATGGTTGAGATATCTACCATCGATTAATGCCCTTATGTTCTCAGTTTAGTTGTTTAAAGACATCTTCCAGTGTTAAAGTAAAGAGTTTAAGGGAAATCGCAACTCCTTGTCGCACCCCTCGATCAATATTTACCTTCTGTATTTCTAGGTCCTCCGTTATCTTTACTTGTAAATATATTTCAGAATATTTCTGTATCTGGAGTCAATCCTTGCATTATCCATTGCTTGAAGTTTAGCCTATAACTCGGTAGAGTCAAAAGGCTTGCAATAATCAACAAATGCTAGGTGGATTTGAGTATTATATTCTGTGCATTTTTCGATTAGTAATTTGATGTTCTGTATCTGCTCTGTTGTAATAAGGCCTTTGGAAATACGTAATTTGACTGTAATTTTTATTATTATGCGACCCTAAATTTTACCGAAATTAAAGTGGGAATAAAATGTATTATGTATAAATTTTTAGGATTAAAGTATTGACAAAATAAATTTAAATCAAGTTCGTATAATTTTTTATACTTAAGTAAAAAAAAATTAGGTACTTGTACTGTATTGCAACTTTTACTCTTGCCAACCAGCACCGTCAGATCTAGGTATGCTACTGATGTATACTCTAAATTTTATCATCATGGTTTCTAGACACCCTGTATATATTCGTATTTTTAGATACCAATATTAATTAGCTAAATTTTTTTAATAAGATTTCTGCTCTGATTTCCGGTAATAGTATGGTAAATCCTGCCGCCTTAAAGTCTACAAAAAAGAAGATCATATTTCGTTTTCTATTAGTGTCAGGTCAATAAACTGTTTTATGTCTGAAATTATTTTTATAGCTGCATTAATTAAAAATAAAAAAAAAACATGCCAGAGGCTCAAATAAGAAAAAACGAATTTAATAAGATGAGTAAAATACACCCAGACCTTTCACCTGTCAATTTTTACTGACCACTCCACAAAATTCTTGGTTAAGTGTTAAACAAATATGTTTAAATAACAAACTAGGCACAATTATGTCGTATATTACAACCATAAAAGTAACATAGATTGTTTTCTACTTTGTGAGATGAGTCAAAAACACTTCCATAGTCACTAATGGACAAAATTTTCGAATTTTTTTTTATTATCTAAAAATAATTTTTAATTAGTACCATAAACTTATATATGAACTGATGGTATTCATCTAATGGATGAATATATTTACTTGTTTGAAACATATTGACGTTCAGGTCACATTAATGGTGTTAATTATATCTCGCAAATTTTATCGTAAAGATTTTCTAATATAATAAAAAAAACTTGGGAGTTAAGATTTTGTAGTGAAATAAATGGGCGATAATGATTCAAACCTAATTATACCTCAATTTAAAAGAAAAATATGTTACCAGTAAAAAAAAGTGTATTGAAGCCGGAGTAGCTCTATAGAACGAATAATAGCAGAAAAGGCATCGCGTGATACACCATAGGATATTCCGAGCTGATTTTTTTCAAATCAGTCAAAAAATTACAATTTTTGCTTAATCTGGACGAATTTTTACATTTTCTTAATTTGGTCATTAAATAAATTAATACTTTTAAGCAGGGATCGGCTATAATAACTTTTTGGTAATAGTGTCAGGTAATATTTTTAATTAATTTTGTAAAGGTTAATTTAATAACTCGGAATATCAGTAAATGAATAATCATTAATACACAAAATAGAATTATTAACTATTTGATCAATTGATAATTTTGAAAATAATATTGTTCCAGATTGTCGGTAGTTATACACAACTGTTTTGCTTTAAAACCGTTTATTGTTACAACTTGTCAAACAATTCAAGTTACTTCAACGAACTCTCAAACTACACTGTCCCCAATTTTCTAGAAGAATTTTCATACTACATGGTGTAATAAAAATAAGAAAAAGGAGCAATCTTGTGATTTCTAGACCTTCTGTCATAGGCGTTCCATGTTTCAAATAAGGAAATAGAATTTACAAAAAAGTTTCAAACCTTCTTGTATCGACGTCTCATGAGGAAATTAACAAGAGGTTGAATTAAATAAATTATAAACTCGTACAAAATAAACCTAAAACACTACAAACACAAACTAATAATATGAAATGTATAACCCTATAAAGTTCATTACATTGCCCCCTTCCAAACCTCCATCGTCCCGATGAACCTTTTTGATTTTGATTGTGGGCCAATCTTCGCAAGAGGGCTTTTCTAAATTCGATTCACCAAATCGTTTAGTCGGGTCATTCTTAGAGTTTGATTGGTTTCTGGGTCGCGAAAATCTTCAACAGAACTATTTACTGTTAACTCTTGTTTTATTTCTTCCGGATATGTTAGGTAAATCAAATTTTTTTAGCCTCATATATCCGCCTTATATTCTTGCAGACTTTCGTTGTATTTTTGTCTTCTTCATTGGAGTTGAGCCTTATAAACTTCTTCAATGTGGCTTTCCCATAGCGCATCTCCAGAAAACTAACCATAAACTAGTAATCATTCTGTGTTTCTTCGGGAATATTACGTAGAACCTTCATAGTTTAACCTATGTACCAGAAAAAGAACACGTGTCTTCTCCAGTGAACTCCGATTACTGCCGGTGGCGGCGGCTTCGAATTGACGGACATATGGAAGTCAAGGTACTTTGCCGTTCAAGGTAAGTGGCTTCATCACACTAGTTGCAGGAATATCATCTACCTTTATTACCCCTGTACTGCCTACCATCTTGATTTGCAAATGTAGTTGTTGCATCTGTTTCTGGATTCCCGTCACCTCATGCTGTACTTCGCCATGTATGTCTTCTTTAATTTTGTTAATCTTCTGTTGCATTTCTCATTCTGTGCGCTTCATATCTTCTTGATTTTTTTTAAGTTCCTGTCTCATATCCTCCAGGCTTATTTTTAGTTCTTATTTTATATCATCTTGGCTTGTCTTTAATTCTTGTTTCATATCGTTTTGGCTTGTTTTTAGTTTCGTCAAATCTTGTTTCATACCATCTTGGCTTGTCTTGAGTTCCTGTTTCATATCATCTGGGCTTGTTTTCAGTGTCATCAGTTCCTGTTTCATGTCCCTTTAAATTGTCTCTAATTCTTGTTTCATATCATTTTTGCTTTCCTTAATATCTTCTTCATTTTTCATCATATCTTTTTTCAATTCTTGGTTCATCTCTTCTTGGCTTGCTCTCATGTCTTGTATCATCATCAGAATCTGATTGAACTCATTTGAAGTTGTTCTTTCATGTTGGTTTTTGTTTCCTATTTTCCACTGCATAAAATTTCAATTCACTTTTTTTCTAATTTTCTAACCGGAACTAACCTCTTCAGAATTTAATCGCACCTCTGACACCAATTTGTTTCGGAGGGCCGGTATTTATACACAACTGTTTTTCTTTAAAACCGTTTATTGTCAACTTGTGAAATTTCCTCTTTTCTAGAAGGATTTCTGTACTACATGGTGTAATAAAAATAAGAAAAAGGAGTAGTCTGGCGATTTCTAGACCTTCTATCATAGGCGTTCTATGTTTCCAATAAGGAAATAAAATTTACTAAAAAATTCCAGACATTCTTTCATTGACGACTCATGAGAAAATTACCAAAAGGTAGAATTAATTAAATAAATTTTGAACTCGTAGAAAATAAACCTAAAACCTTACAAAATACAAAAATAAACTAATAGTATGAAATGTATAACGCTATAAAGTTCGTTAAGATATTGTTTCGAACGGCCTGTCTTTTTAATACACACTGTAATATTGAACACACTCTATTATACAAAATACATCGATTAGACTGGCATTAGGTGTATTTCGCACAAGTCCCATACCAAGCCTTAATTGCATCAGCAGAATTCCTTCTCTTCACTACAGAAGACTAACCTTACTTCTTCGTTATTCCACAAGATTATGGAGTAAGCCTGAGCATCCTCTCCACGATAAATTCTTTAATCTGCATAATATTCAACTTTATCCTGCCAGCATCTCAATGCCAAATTCACATTTTATTACATAATATATTGTTAGATCATAACTTACAATTCCCTCCATTCCTGACAACTCATCCAACCTTTCCTCCATGGACAAAAGCCCCACACAGAATTAACTATTCTCTTCTATTCCATGACAAAAAATATGCTAATCCTAGAATATTAAGAAATGAATACAATAATATTATTACTAATGAATTTTATAACTATAAAATTATATACACAGATGGCTCAAAATCCCCTACCTCGGTTGGTGCGGCTTTTCATCATTCTTCGCATTCAGAATCATTTAAGCTTAGAGATGCATCAAGCATTCTCTCTGCTGAGTTGTTTGCCATAGAAAGGGCAATTGCATTCATTCACAAATCCCCAATTCCTAGATGGCTAATTGCAGCCGATTCTCTCAACTTCCTTATAAAAATAGAATCCTTTTCCTCGGATCATCCTTCCGTAGACAGAATTAATTACCTGTTTTACAAATCTCATAGATTAGGACACACTATCAAATTTATGTGGATACCTAGCCACATCGGCATCAGGGGTAATGAAGAAGCAGATCTTCTCGCTAAAAATGTTAGAGGCCCTTTATTTAATTTTACTCTCCATATTAAAGATATGCACCCGGGCTTTCATAGATTTATATCTAATCTCATAGGATCTGAATGGGATATTTTGGAGAAAAGCAACAAATTACGCGAAATTCTCAGCTCTACGCACAGTCAAAGATTTGTCGCCTCCTCATAGGACATACCAAGCTTACTCATTCGTATTTACTGCAGGAAGATAATCCTCCTGAATGTCTTCACTGCAACACAATACTAACGATAAAGCATATATTTACAGAATGCGAGGAATATTCTGTGACTCTTCATAGACATAATATACCTACTGAGTCTATTAATCATTTTCTGTCCATTAATCCAGTCAACATAATCAAAGTAATCGATTTCTTAAAAGAAATACAACTATTTGATATAATATAGAAGTTAGCATGTATTAAGCATTCATGATTTAACAGTTTAATCTTCCAATCAGTGACCTAAACTAAAGAAGTGACGCTAAATGACCTCGTTGTCGATGCGTCATTAATTAAAATTCTCTCACTCTCTATTATTTTAAAACATTTTTTTTGTCAACTTCATTTTTGACACTTGTCAAACGATTTCAATTTGCATCGACGAACTCTCAAACTAAGCTGTCCAGAAAAGCCGATCTGGATCCTTTAGTTGATACCAGATTACGGATCTTTCTAGAAGGGCTTTCATACTACAGGATGTAATGAAAATTAGAAAAATGAGTAATCTGACGATCTCTAGACCTTTTGTCATGGGCATTCCATGTTAAAAATAAGGAAATAGAATTTTCTAAAAAGTTTCAGAAAGAATCTAAACCTAAAACACTACAAACTATAAACATAAAGTAATACTATGAAATATATAACGCTATAAATTTTATTACAATATTATCATTTAATTAATTAATTTGTAATTTAATTCTTAAAAATATTAATTAATAAAGTAACTGGTAATTTTATTTATACAATTACCAATTAATAATTAATAATTATTTTTCATTGATACGATTCAACGTTTTAGATAAAGTAATGGAGAATTAACCCTAAAAAAAATCCCTAAATGCATGATTTAATCTATGGCAAAATTTGTAAGAAAAACGTATTTTTCCTCGCTGAAACATTTTTTTGTTCAGGCTAAAGATCATGGAAAATAATTTAAAATAAAATGACATTGCTTCTGTCCATGATGATATCCTTTAGTCTTGTCAATAGGATTTAAAATGGTCGAAAGAAATTTAATTTACCTATTTACCTAAAAATTCCAGAACAGCTGATAAGAATGGAAGAGAAAAATTTTAACCACATCCTTAAGTAAGCTTTTTATCATAATTTGATTTTTTTTTCGTAACTTTTGGTTAGAATAGCTTGCGACATACGCACCAGAGTTCAAGCTAAGCTAATTTTGTTTTCTAAACGACTCATAATATAAATATAGTTTTCATACATATTCTGGTCTTTACCGAAAGTGAATGTGAATCATAATTGCACAAGCAGGACAAATATTCATAGTTATGTTGCTACTTTATATGATGCAGAATTATTTGCGAAAAAAACGTTAATAAATAATTTAGTTCAGAACAAAATAACAATTAATAATATAACAGTTTTTAAAATTCGTCTTTAATTACCCTTGTAATGAGTAATTTGAAAAATGAATTTTTCAATTGCTCTACTTATGGGTAATTTTATTCTTAAAATGATCAGTTACTTCACCAATTGATAACTTCAAAAATGAAATTATGGAATACGTCTTTAATTGGTAATTGTATTAAAAAAAATACCATTTACCTTATTTATTGACATTTTTAAGGATTAAATTTCCAATTATACAATTAACTGCTAATTTGAGGGATTGATTATTAAATTTCCAGCTATTGATTAATGGCTAATTATAATTTTTTTACTGATCACTGCCTTCAAGAGGAATATGATTTGTTTTAGGACTTTGTTTTACATATGAAATATTCTAAGATCGTCGATTGTTGCACCGCACAGCCTTCAAATAATTTTAATAAAATTAATTAATAATATTGCTCTAATCGTTCTAAATTCACTATTTAATTTTTCAGAAATCGAAATGGTGAATTCGAAATGATATACCAAAAATGAAATAATTTAGAAAATCGAAAAAAAAATCAGTATCATGGCTTTCTTGTCTCTAATCTTTATCTGTTAGTATATGATCTATATTAGTTCCAGTTAACTGATATTAAAAAGACAGATACAATAGGGTGCACAAAAGCATATACCTATAGGATGTGATTATTTTCTGGAGACTCAGAATTTGACCTTGAACTTTACCTGCGAAATTCATTTAGATGTAGGGTTGGTTTTTAATGCAGAAATGTAATCTATCGAAAATTTCACGTTCAAAGATATAAATTACTTAGAGATTTCAGTGACTCCGGAGGGTACCTTCAAGGTCAAGTATATTTTTCTCAATGAATAACTGAAGGATCATTGATAGCTCGAAAACTAAGAAATGTGAACAAATATTAACAACATAAGTTTAAGGATTTTTTCCTTGCCAAATCTTTTTGACCTTGAAATTAACCTTATGTCGTATATGTGTGAAAATAAAAAAATACTAGCAGTATGAACCCTAGCTAATCAAGACAACAGGCATATGAATGGAGCCAGCTCAATAACCACAAACTCCCAAACACACATACCCGAAAGACAATGGGCTTTAACTAACCAAGACATCGTACTAGTGAATAAAGTGGGCCATCTTTAGACTAGCGAAGCCAAGTTTCCTATTTCGTTTACTGGGAGGCAGGAAGTGCCTCCTAAATAAGACAGCAGACATGTCAGTAGTACGAAATCACAAACCCAATATCCCATACCCATATATCCAGGATCGAACCTAATCAAGACAGCATACAGGCAACAGAAGAGATTCTTCTTAACAACCACGAACCCAAGCTCACAAACCCTACATAGATTATACACGTATAAATTTTAATTATGGTAACAAAGACTAAAGGAAATTTTGTACAGAGATTTTTTGATTTTAAAAAATTTTTCCGCCATTTTTAATTCATCATTTTGAATTTCGAAACATCTTATACAGAATTTAGTGTTGGGAGTTTAAAAACCACTAGTTATTTCTGTTATAATTATTCGAAGGGTTTGCACCAACGAACATGTTTCTAAGAATATTTCGCACGTGAATTTTGAAAATTCGCAAAAACAAATTTTTCTTAAATGTATCAAATTTTTCAAAACAGAATCATCTATAAGGGATTAGCAATTTGATTGTACTCAGGGCTACCTCCTTGTGAGACTGCTCAGGAGAGGTCAATCAAGAGCAGAGGTTCTCAAACTTTTTTTCTCCTCGACTACAAGTCATTTTTTTCTTAGACCCCACCTATCTCCAAAATATTAAATTTTTGCGCTTTATCAGCTTAAATTTCATTTTGACAGCTAACGCCTTAGTCTGGTGATCGGACGCACAACGCGATGAGTCGAGAATAGGATACGAAATTTCAACGTAACAACACATACTGTTGATGTTTTCCATAATATGTCCAACACGGTGCGACGTGCGACCTTTATTAATTAAAAGGACAAAAAATCAAATGTTGTAAAATTCTTACATAAATTATTTATCTAAAAAATCAATTCTTGTATTACTCACGTCAAATTTTATGGCTAATGGCGGACGATGCGCAGAGCACAAAAATCGCAGCAGCTTCTTTTTTTCTTTTAGCACATTGTTTCCCAATTAACATAAACTTTGGCGATAGTTATAAGATACGTTTAATGGAAGGGATAAGCTCGATGCTTTGATCGAAATTTTTCAATATTTGGCTTCAAATTAGTCAGACTTAATCTTAAATCCCCTCAGCCAGTGGTTTCCAATCATCTTTTTTTTTTTGTAAGAAAATTAGTAACCGCGCTGAAACCCCTTTCCACGAGGTATGAAGATGAAAGATCTATACAAACATTTTTACGATCATTGATAATGCAGGACAAGTAGCAAGTATGTCTTGCTAAAGCCAAAATTGTTAATATTCATTTCTAAACTGCACATTAATTCCTTCGTTAGTTCCGATCGATTCCCAATACGAATTCATAATTCATTTTCCAAAGACAAAATATCTTCAAATTTGGTTCTAAAATGTGTACACAGGCAGTAAGAAAAGCTGCAATAATGATACAAAGTTCATTTCATAAAGACAGTTATCTTGCAATTGCAAGTTAACCTGTTAAATTTGGTAAATAATACTGTTAAATAGAAAGAATCTGATTTCCATTTAATTAAGTTTTCTTTTAAAATGAGATCCTAAGCATCCAAAAACTTTAAACAGTCCCTAAGACTGAAAAAAAGTGTTGCAACATAAGCCTTTTGACAACCAGGCGTACTTCAGTTCTCACCGCTTTCTTCAAACAACTATGTTTATGACGAATAAAAAAGATTGATACAATATGTTACTCAGATTTTTAAAAACTAAAAGTTATCGATAAATAACGCAGTGAATTGCAAACACCTCTGGAACATTTATATAATAGCTTATATAACTAGAGTAACCAACCATGGCGGGTACTCCATTGGCTATTATATGTTATATTTGATAAAGGAATAGCTCTTTATCATGAAATAATCTCTCAAAACATTGAATATTGATCCGCCTTTAGCATTGTCAAAGACATCTCAAAGAGCAGTTCTTCATGGACTTCTTGGTCTATAAGAAAACAAACATATGTCAATAACAGTGTCTCATTATCCGGCAAAGTTGGCTCATCCACTTGTATGGAGTACTAGGTCGTTTGCAAATAATTATCGAAGAAGCGTTAGATATCATGACTCATTTCATCAATCCGTCATTGGACTGTGTTTTTACTCAAAGCGATTCTTTTGAGTATACCCTATTCTGTTTTATGTAGAACAGTTGTAATAACGTCTGCAATTAGCTCATGATCTTGCCATCAGTAGGGACATAATGTAATACACTCAGAAACCGCCTCTTTTGACATTGAAGTGAATATGCTGTTAACCCTAAGTCTCTTCTAAAGTTTTTTTTTCCATGCTTGGAAGCATTTCAAATCTTAACCTCTCAAATAATCCTCTAACTTGGATTGTTTCATGGCATTATTGTTTAAAATTCCGTTGCTTATGTAGCACATAGGCAAGTGAGTGTCCGAAACCGAATTGTAAATAATCAACGCTATACTTCAAATTTATACTCAGCTATATTTAGTAGCAGTTATCTATTAACAGAAAGGAAGCTATTTAAATATGATAATACTTAGCCATTCGAATTGATTTTCCACTAAAAGCCTTATTTTTATGTTTATGGCAGTCATTGATCTTTTGTTATTAGGAGACTCATGTATCACTGAATTTCGTCTATAAAGATTCAGATAGAAAGAAAAAAAGATAGAAGGACATGATCGGTAATCAAACTATCAAGGGAATTAAAAAAGAATAATTTTATTAATATTTATAAATATACTTACTTATCTCCCAGGTTCCAAAGAATACAATTTTGGTTTTCTTTAACTTGTATATTTTAATTTTTTTAAATATATCACTTTTCTTCTCACAAGTCAGAAAGCGAATGGCCAGTTTTTGCGTATTAAATTTGTAATAATAGATAAATTAGTCTGAACAAACTTTTGAACCCTTTTTCGTGATACCACCAGTATTGTATATAAACAAGATCATCAAGGAAGTCTGTAAAATTAATTGTTGAAATATGAAAAATCATCGTTTTTTACAAATATCTGAAATTTGAAAAAGAAACTAAAATTGTTTCTAAAAAATAGCATTTCATGGTAGATAAAGAGAAAAAAGAATTAGTTTCAAAAATCTAATTGTTTTCAAAATATCTCAGAAAATGGTTTAATATGAAGAACGATATAATTTCCTAGGCAATATTTCAAGAGAAATTCTAAGTTTTTTTAACAGTTTATATTTCTCCCATCAAAAGATTATTAGCTTTTAATTAAAAAAAGATATCAAAAAATATATTAAAAGTACTAATGGATATCGACAGCTTAGAGGTAACTTAAAATTAATCAATGTAAATATATTTTCTACTGATTAATCTTCATTTTAATCGCTTTAGGTGCTAATAAAATTAAAATATATAATAAAGACACAACACAATATACTTAATTAAGACCTAAAAAAACAAACAAATTTCAACATTACTCATCAAAGCGTAAAATAGCCAACCATTATATCTGTTAATAGAATGGGATTGACTTATCTGTACCTTTCACCTAAACTAATATAACCATTGTTTTACTATAACGTAAGATCAATTCATCGTAAAATAAATGTTTTAAAATAATAACCATTACATTAAAAATAATGAAAAAATAATAGGAGTTAATAAATTTAGTTCATAAGGCGAATTGAAGAAGAAAAGCAATCAATATAATATTTTATATGAACGACTATAGCCGCGAGGATCCCTAGATAATGAGTAACATGCTAGTTACCGAAATATTAAAAAAATTACTTTTTTCTTACCACTGATAACCGAGAAAAAGGTCCTATCCCGTGATGAGAGTGGGCAAAACAGTATTTTTTATACAGGGTATTCGGGAAAATAAGGGAAATCTCTCGGATATGAACAAAACACGTGAAAGGAATACTACAAGCTCATATATATTGTTTTCATATAGGCATCATCTTCGTAGATATGGGCTTTCAAACAGCTGGAATCAAGTTTTTTACACATAATTATTGAACCACCAGGCATTTTTTTTTAATATACTGTATACCAGATCCTTCAAATTACTATCCAAATAAGTGTTGTGAATTATTCACAGATACAGGGATGGACTAGCTTTGACACTCATGACCCCATTTTTTATGCCCTGTATAATAAGAACTTTGGACAACGTTTTTTATACAATGTTCACTATTGACTAAAACTTAAGCACCTTCATACATGTCGCTAATCCTCACCATTTTCGAAAAAACCTCATTTTATTTACATCATGTATTTCTCGTATTTCGATAAAAAATAGATCTAATTCTGTGAATTGCAGTTTGACCTAGGTTCACAAAAAATGTACATTTTATTTTATAGTCGCCAAAAACAAAGTATTATTGTTGCAAGCGTTGCAAGATACGAAAAAAAAATAAATATCCTGCATTTTAAAACTTGTCAACTTTCACATCGCTGATACATTGATTGTTCACTTGGATATTAATTTACTGATTTTTGGATTTCATGGTGAAATTAAGTGAGAAATAATTCGAAATAACGAAAACGCGTTTATTAAGTATTTAGATATATATCTGATGTATGGTGTTGCATCTTGCGATGCTTTGGAAGCCAGGAGGTTATATCACGACAGATATCCTAATCCTACTCTTCCAGGTCAGAAAATATTTCAACAAGTTGATCAGCGTCTAAGGGAGAATGGCGGAAGATTCCATTTAATTAGGTAATATTATTAAATTTCTTCATAATTTTACGAAGTTTTGGAAAAAAAGTACTGATGCTGGTCGGGAAAGAACAGTGCGTACGCCACAATTAGAGAAAAATATTTTAAATGCTGTATATGACACTGCTTTAACGAACATTCGAAAGTTATCAGCGCAGTTTAATATGTCGAAAACAATAGTACATGAAGTTCTTCAAGAACAGCTGTTATATCCATATCATTTAAAAGAAGTACATGAACTGATTCCTGATGACTTTCCCCATAGAATGCCGTTTGCAAACTGGCTATTGGATCATCACCGAAATAATGCAAACTTCATTAGTACTATTTTTTTCACGGATAAAGCAAGGTTTACCAAAAATGGTATCATAAATTCACACAACTCACATGTAAGAGCTGATGAAAATCTTCATGCAACTATTGTTTCACATCATCAACATCAGTTCCAATTAATTAATATCTGGGCAGGAATCATTGGCAATTTTTTGATTGAACCATTCGTATTGCCGGCACAACTGAATGGATAACTTTATTAGGAGTTCCTTCAAAGTGCCTTTTATGATTTAGTACAGCACTTACCAATTGAAACCTTCCGAAACATGAACTACATGCACGATAGGGCAACATCTTTTTTCAGCCTTGCTGGTGCAGGAGCACCTGAATAACATCTATCCAAATCATTTAATGGGTAGAAAAAGACTTATTGCCTGGCCTCTTCTATCTCTCGATCTAACGCCGTTGAATTTGTACCTGTAAGGACACTTTAAAACTTTAATGAACTCCACTCCGGTCGATAATCGGGAGGAACTTCTACGGAGAAACACATTTTATTGTGATGAAATAAGGAACAATGAAAAAAGTTAATGTGGCGGGTGCAGCATTACTAAATTCGTCGTACCAGCGTTGAACGCTCTTACAAAGGTAAGCAGGGGAAATTTTCTCTTTTTCATACTGAACCCGACAAAAGTTAGAGGACTAACAGTGTAAATGAAGTAACGTTTTTTTGGAAACAGTTAGGATTAGTTACATGAATAAAGAGTACTTAATTTTTGGCCAATAGTTCAATGTATGTAAAAAATGGGGGCATGAATATATATATATATATATATATATATATATATATATATATATATATATATATATATATACATATATATATATATATATATATATATATATATATATATATATATATATAACACTTTCTTGGATAGTAATTTGAAGGTATACATCATATTAACAAAAATTGAAATATACCTGTTGGTTCAATAATTATGTGTAAAAAATTTGATTCCATTGCAGCTGTTTGGGAGCCCATATCTCCGGAGAAAAAGGCTATACAAAAAAAGTTTCTTTTTCATATACGGGAGATTTTCCACGCTTTCCTGGACACCCTGTATAAAGATCAGCTGCCAAATCTTTACCGACTCGGAAAATTTACTCAGTTCCTTGTGAGGGTCACTGTTCATATGTACTACTACGGCATTGTGAAGAACAGTCATAAGTAAAATTTTTAGTAAAAAGTATTAAAACTTTGATGCAGTGACATTGATATATTTTTATATCATAATATCTTCTTGTGTATATTTTTAGCATTCTGGACTAATGCTTTCAATGGATTTGGTTTGTACCCAATTAGTATAGCAAAATTTTTAAGAAAATTCGAACTCATGGTAATCTGATATATTTATATATAAATTTAGTTCGGCGGGATAATCAGTTTTAGGTTACAAGGTCCATACATATTTTTAAGCCGCTTGCGCACGAAGTCAGTAGTTGATTCAGACCGGTATTGTCTCCGTGTGCATGGTAATATTGGGGATAGCGCAACTGTCTCAAGCCAGCAGCGTTGCCACTATACCTCGATAAACTTAAGAAAATCAGTATGAATACAAATCGGTTTTATTCATTTTTTAAATTAACTTGCCTACTTACATTATTATCACTACTCTTGTTTTTTTTTTTTGATTTTGAGCAAAAAGGGAAAATTGAAAATATTAATTTCTACCAACTTTTCTGTATATAAAATCTGTTCTACATGTAAAAAGTCGGATTTGTATCTATTTTTTTTATTGTACATTGGTAAATAAAGATAGAAAATAACGGACTTACATGTGCTGCATAATAACTTGAAGAAAAATTTTCGGCCTTTAAGCATAAAATGGTTTAGTTTTCGTAATGTCCCTATTTTATAATTAGTTAATAATATTATTATGCAATAATAATAACGTCAATAAATATGTAATAAATTGTAATCCAAACGGTTAGTGAAAAAACGGTAGTAGCTCTCATTGAAAAACGGAACATTTAACATTAAAAGGGTAGGCTTGGCAACACAGCAAGCAGTAATCAAGTCAGAACAGTAGACAGAATGCCACTTTAAGTTTTCAAGACAGTAAAGTTTTTTTTATTGCACTGGTAATCAAAGATAGAATAACAAGGGACGTACGTATATAGCGTAACGCCACCTAGTGAATAGAAGAAAATTCGTGGACCTTTAAGCATGAAATCGTTTAGATTCCGCAAAAGTACCTGTTTTATAATTAATAATCATATTATGTAATAATAACATTATTTGGAATTACTTTAAATAAATATGTAATAAACTATAATTAGAACGGTGAGTTAAAAACGGTAGATTACTTATGAAAACGAGTAGAGTGGTAGCGCTCATTGAAAAACGGTAGATCTACCGTTAAAACGGCAGGATTGGCAACACTGCTAGCCTGTCTTACTGGACTGGCTTACTATCCTGGCTTCGTGTACAACCAGCATTAGTGTTCACAGAGCGAAATCGTACATCTAGACATATCAAGGTTAAAAATATCTCCTACCACATTCCCAGCAGTCTACAGCTGCTTAGGCTAAATCAAACCATAAAAAAGTGAAACTCAAGGCAAAATGGCCTCCATTTATAACCATGGCCCTGCTTGTGCACTCATCTGTTTCCGTTAGGAGTGTTCAATTGACACGTTTGGAATAAGTGACAGCTCAACAAGAATAAGACTGGACAACAACAGTCGGATGAAATACATTTATTACATAAGCCAATTCGTGAATCATTAGCATTTTTCACCCCAAAACAAAGGACTCAAATAAGTATCCCGATAGTTATTTAAATTAAATATTAATTTAATTTCCTGCAACCCAACATACATACAATTCCACTCAAATATAAATACAAATGACAAGGAAAAAATGAGACCTCGCTGAATAAAAAAAGGTAGCAGTAAGTTTAACATCGATAAGAAAATACCTAAGCACAGTATAGTAAAATACTGAATAATGGTCACACTTGAAAAATAAAATTTATTAAAACTCTACTTTATGATATACTTTTCCTCATGACATTGTTCTAAAAGATGGGGGTTGCTGTGATCGAAGAATTATCTCGCAATTGTGTATTTCTAAAAAATTGCATTAACGAAACCGGACTGTGGTTTCGGTACTTTCATTGGTCGAAAAAATAAACCTATGGGTTCATCGTTAGTATGTTTTTATTAACAAAAATAACCGTGAGAAATATTGTTTTTAATAATACTGAAGTGTCATTCTTACAAATATAATCACAGATTTCATTGTTAATAATTATTATATGAATTTATTTACTAATCATTTAAATCTTTTTCTAATGTTGCCCATTTAATATCTGGATGTTTACACTAAATGGGTTTTAACCATGTAAAAAGATAATAACCAACTACTTAAATATCGCTACTTATAAAAACAATATTATACCAGCGTAAAATTTTAATGACTTAATCTTGGCAGTAATGTGCGAAGGATGCCGTACATGTTTACAGTATGCGACAAACGGTAAAACTTAATACAACAATTTTATATAAAATTTGTAAGTAGTTTTAAGTATCTTGAATTAACAAATAGCTTTTAATGTGTGAAGTGTTAATTAAGAGAAAATAGAATCTTAAGCCTAGTATCAATAAAAGCAATGTCCTTTTCATGTTTTAAGAGTTTTGCTAAAGAATACCTATGTTTAATGAAAATAATTACAATATTAACAATGTAATATACATATTACCTTTCATTTAAAGATATAAATAATTTGTAAAGTTAGTTAAGTTCACTACGGCTAATGTAAAAATATATATTTATTTCGAGTTTTATTATTATCGTCAACTATCTGTAGTTAGTGTCCATAGACCTCTTCTAATGTTTTCGGCAATCTTTTTCTTAGCTGCCTCAATGCAGAACAATGATAAGACATCTTTTTAGGAAAGTGATCTATTTGCTGTGACCAGGTAAATCTTGTAACAAGAAAAATCCCTAGAAATTTAACTACATGTATCTGTTCAATTGACTCGTTACCAAACTTTACCAAAATATTTCTATTTAAATATCCTACCATTTCTTTGATAATAATTGTTTAGATTAACAATGACTTTGTTAGCGACTTTATTGACGTAATTACTATCTGTACTCGATTAAACTAGAGATTCTCTGAGTCAGAGGAGAATATGCAGTTTATAAATATAATAAACACAAAAGACCCCAATAAGCTATATTGAGAGACGCCATTGGAGGTGACTAAAGAATTGGAAGAAAATTTTTTATTTTATTTTTTAAAACAATACTTTGGCTACGATCCGTTAAAAATTTTTTAAGTCAGTTAAAAGCATTACCCGTACTCCATAGTTATCCAACTTAGCAACTTAGCAAAAAGCAGTTCAATATATATATATATATATATATATATATATATATATATATCAAAAGCTGTATTTTGTTTGTTAACATTTCTCTAAACTTTTCAAAACCTTAATATAAATGAAATAGAACGCTGGGTTGGCAAACTCATGAAAGCTAAACTGATATTTGCTAAAAAATATCTCCCTCTCTAGAAACGATAGGAGTATCCTATAAACAACCTCTCCGAATTTCGAAAAAATGCCTCTGTAGAGATTTGATGAACGTCGCCTTTTTGAAAAATCGTCTACAATATATAGTCCATGGAAATTAAACTTATGTAGGAAAAAAAAATGCAACTAGTGATTTTATTGCTGAAAAGGGTATATTTTGGCATCACTAAAAACATACTTCGATGGAAATTCATACGGCCCATGGCTAAAAAATGGCGGCCAAAAAATGTTTTGTCAGACAGCAATTTCTTTGAAATAACGTATATTTTTAAGATATATTTTTTTTTGATTTTCCGTCGAGAAAATTGCGAAAAACAGATTTTTGCACTCGAAACATTGCAATAACTTTTTTGTTGGTGTACTTAGATATATCATTTCTGAATTTTTTTTCTAGCAACGTCGCGGTTTAATAAATATTAAGGGCTGAAATATACAGAAGACATTATTGAATACTTGTAGTTTATCGAGAAATTTTTCGGTTTCACGAAAAACATCGGTGTAAGATCCGATGACCTCTGAAAACTAACCACAGAACCTATCCGAAGGCATTCAAATAGCGCGGGTACAGCTAGTCAGCGGGTTGCTATGTTGCAAGGCCCAGATGTCTTGCGCTCTTGGAAGTATCCGGTTCGGAGCCGGCATTCTGGTAACACCTGTCATTTCGGAATAGAAAGCTTTGGAGTTAATTTGATATAACGTTTTGACATACTAGAAAGAAAAAATATTATAGTGTTTGTACATTTGTAAAAGCACTATTGCAAACACTTTTTGCAATAGTGCTTTTAATAAAATGATGGATTTTACCATATACTTTAGTCCAAAATCTTACCAGTCGCACAAAGCGATATGTGCGTATAGTCCGTAGCTGAGCGGCACGCCTGCAGCATAGCAACCCGCTGACTAGCTGTATCCGCGCGATTTGACTACTGTCGGATAGATTCTGTGAGTAGTTTTCAGAGGTCCATAGATCTTACAGGGATGTTTTCCGTGAAACCGAAAAATTTCTCGATAAACTACCAGTATTCAATAATGTCTTTTATAAATTTCAGCCCTTAATATTTATAAACCGCGACGTTGCGACTTTTTTTTTTAAAAAAAAGGTAAATTTTATCGTAAAACAATTTTTTTTTCAGAGATCGGAAATAATATATCTAAATCTAATAGACGTATTAGAATAATCGTAATTACACTGACGAAAAAATTATTGCAATTTTTTGAGTGCAAAAAACTTTTTTTCGCAATTTTCTCAACGGAAAATCAAAAAAGTTTTTTTTTGAAAATATATCTTGAAAATATACGTCATTTCAAATAAACTGCTGTCAACCTGGTTACTGTATCTTTATTAGGAAGGATAATAATCGATATCGAATTTTCAACTTTGAGCTCGATTTTCTCGGAAACTGTTCAATTCACAAATTTCGGATTAAACACACTTTTTTGGGTCAAAAATATCTATCATTTCCTAGAATTTTGAAGCGATAGTTAATTAATAAATATCATTTAATTATAAATTTACAAAAATGGAATTTTCCGAGAAAAAAAATTATATTTCGATAACTAGTGGCGCCACATATAAATTTAATTATATCAATCTATAGGTTTTTCAATTATCTATAACTTTTGCTTGAAATATTTTTTTATACAACCCTTATTTTTTAAGATAAACTGTAAAAACTGAAAAAAGTGACCATTTTTTGGCCGCCAATTTGTAAGCCATGGATCGTATGAATTTCCATCAAAGTATATTGTTAGTGATGCCAAAATATACCATTTTCAGTAATAAAATCGCTAGTTACATTTTTTCCCAAAACGGCTCTTTCTGAGTCTAATTTCCATAGACTAATAGTTTTCTTTAAAATAGAGAGAAAAGCTCCCATTAAAAATAAAATATTATTTATTGTTTTGCCTAAATAATCATTTATGATTATCCAAAGTTCTTATAATACAAGGCGTAAAAAAAAATAGGCTCATAAACATCACAGTTAGTCCGTCCCTGCAGCTGTGAGTAATTCACAATAGTTTCTTGGATAGTAATTTGAAGGGTTTTATCTGGTATATATCATAATAACAAAATTGAATAATACCTGGTGGTTCTATAATCATGTGTAAAAACTCGATTTCATTGCAGCTCTTTGGAAGCTCATATCTCCGAAGAGTAGGCCTATACGAAATAAATTTGTATAAACTTGTAATATTCCTTTCACGTGTTTTTTTCATGTCCTGGAGATTTCTCACATTTTTCCAGACACCCTGTATATAGGCAATAGGACAAGCATGTTTCTTGATATCTTGAGAATACAGACGGATGCAGTTGCTCTGACCGTTATACCATATGACATAATTTTATTTATTGTTTTATGTCCCACTTGATTGTCGTGTACATGAGCTCCTAAGTCATTATGGTCATAATTTTTAAGTGCTCTATCGAAACTTTAAAAAACCTCATAAATATTGAAAGTTTTATTTTATTATAGGTTATACAACTGCCGCCGGCTCATAATCATTGTAATGAGTCAGTTAATACTTTTTATACCCTTTTAAATACAAAATACCCACCTATTACAATAACATATTATGAGCACTAAAAGGTTTTTGACTTCTTCTTGAGGAAATATTCGTAATAAAATTCAATTAACAAAAGCCATAGAAATTATGTTTAATCACTTTAGCTAATTGATTCAACGAACTGGATCTAATTTAAATTTTAACACAGCCAATAAAAACGAACAGTTTGCAGTAGGTCAGTAACAAAACAGTGATGTTTAATTTCTTGCAAATTATGTCCTGGAAAATAACCAAAACTTCTTAACGTTTATAGATTATTCTATTAAGATTGAATACATGTTTAAAGAACTATGTGAATGACAACAGATATAATATTGAAAAAACTTAATTTTTTTGATCGAATCAATCAGTAATTAATTAGAAATCTTGTGTTTCTTTTACGGCTTTATAATTGATAATTAGCTACTGAGCACAAGAAGTACAATATGTTATCTTAAGCAAAGGCAGACTTTAAGAGATAAAAATACAATGATGAATCAAAAAACAAATCATGTAAGGCATCACTCTTTTTTACGAAATTTTGAATAAAATCTTTTGGTTTTAATCCGATTGAGAAAAGACTTCTTTTTGCGAGTAATGTAATAACTTTTTTACAGCATTTGGCCTTGTGAATTTGTATATTTAGCCATGACCCGAATGTGATATATAAATTTAAAATCTGCCCCTGACAGACACTACACTGTGGGAATCGAATCTGCACCGAGTTGATGAGAAATAAATCTTTAGCCACTACCTCAACGCTACCCTTTATCGTTGGTATCAAAATCTTAGTTATTTTTCTCCAAAATGTTTTTGTACTTTACTTATGTGGCCTAATCTGAAGATGTATCGTGAAATCGTTTGTGAAACGTCGGATAATAATTTTAATTTGGTACGATTTAAGCACAAGACAACTTGACCAAAGTTGTGAAAGCTTTCGTTCTTTATTTCTGTAGGTGATTTATAAACATTATCCACATGATAAGAAAGTATATTTAAAAATATAATTATATTGTTAAAACATAGAGTCAAAAAATTTTCCCCAAGGAATACATTAAGAAGTTGGATTAAAACCATCACACTACTATTACCTTATTTCTATAGTTTGATTTTAATTGCCTAATGTAACTGTGCATCCCAAGGGGGGGGGGGGGGAGCGAACGCCTCCCAAAAGCTTTGAGTTCAGGAAAATATACCCGATTTTGCCTCTTATACTATAGTTTATTCAAGAACTAGAGAGAGTAATAAATCATTTTTTACCTTTTTTTTCTTCGCAAACTACCTGTGTTCTTTAGTCCAATGTCCTTGACAAAATCTGTTAGACACAGATATTTTTCATAGGAATGGGTTAGAAATTTTATAATAAAAAATACCGGTCTATAATAATAAACTATTGGGGTTGGATAACAATAGATATTTGGATGAGTGGAGTGTTAAAAAGGATTTTAATCCTTGTCATTGGTGTCGGAAGGAGGTTTATTTTATCACTAAGTATTTATGGCACAGAATATTATTTCGGTAATGAACTTAAAATAAGAAGTTTTTATAATGTTATTTTACTTCTTATGATTTCTTAATAATTTACATATACTAGAAAATATAGATAATTTTGACATATTTAACACAAATCACAACTGAATTTTTATTATTTTTAATTTTGGCATAGAAACCGTTTTAGGCACATTTTGCTCTCAAAAAATTCGAAGTTTTAATTTAAATTCTTACAAAATATCGATTGTCAAAAATACAAGAAGTTAAACATATAAAGAAATAAATTCGTTCATATATTTTTTTGGGGCTCTCAGTTATTTTATTATTAATTAAAAACATTTTTAGGATATTTGACATTTCAATTTATTTATTTCTTAAACCATCTGCAGAATTACAATTTACCACTAAAAAGGGATTCAAATGTAATTTATTTTTATATGTTACAGAAAATTTAAATAATAAATTGTGTTTACGCTGGTAAACATTACGTATCTAATTCGTTATGAAAGTCAGTGAAGCTATCTTCGCTCAACTTAATTATAATTGGTTCCTCTATCTCACTGATTATGAGATCGAATTTCCACATTTTCTTATATTTTTCTTCTTATATGGATTTTTCCCAATTTTCTGCGCTAACTTTATTCAAAAAAAATCTTTCGAAAGTTCAGTTAAATTACTAATTTTGTAAGTTATGTTATTTCTAGCAACTCTATCTTTTACTAGAGAGAGATATTTCCTTCCCCAACGGACTTTTCCGATCTGTAAGAACAAATTTCCTATCTGTTTTTTTTTCAGTAAAAATTATATTCTCTGAACAATTTCCAGAGCTAAGTTCTTTTAATTTCAGGTAAATTCCGATCTTTATCGATTTTAATTAGAATTTTGTCGACGGTTGGGATCTGCTTTTCATAATAAAACGTATGTACAAATTCTTTTATTGCAGTTTACATCTCTTCTTCCAATGAGATTTTTCATCTGCCTGTGATCGAATGTAGCTTGGGAGTACTAACAATTCCAGTCGTTTTTTTCTCCTTCAGTATTTTCTACATAGTAGATTTCCCAACTCCTGTCATGTTGGAATACATCTCAATAGAACTTTTAACATTATTATCTAGATATTGATATCTTAAGGCATCATAAACATTCATCGTAATAAGTTTTTCGTTGAAGAAAAAATACCATGGTTTAACGATTTTGGAGTAAATATAGATGTGGAAGTCATATCTTTTGGATATCTCACTAATCTCAAATAATATATAAAAATAAGCACAAATAAGATAAATCACTAAGAAGACACTGTAAGGTGTAATTTGCTCAGTGACGGAAATTAAATTGAACTATCAGAAATTTTATTGCTGCAGTAAATTTATAAAAGCTTATAATATTTAATAATAATTAGATTTACGGCAGTCCACAGTTACCGGCATTATTGGAGCAGGTAGGTTGGAGGTTTCGGTAACAGTTTGTTACTCTCTCTAGTTCCTGAATAGAGTACAGAAATGTGTATGCTTGCGATCGCCTCTCCCCTTCCCAAAAGCTTTGAGTTCAGGAAAATAAAACCGATTGTGCATTTTATATTAGGAATGTGTATGCTGCTGACACTCCTCCCTATTGACAACTGATTTTTCTTGCGATAGCTCTCCCCAAGAGCTTTGAAATAAGTAAATGGACCCGATTCTGCCTCTTATATGAGGAATGTGTATGCTGCTCGCATTCTTCCCTCTGTCTGTAACTTGTTTTTTCTTGTGATCGCTCCCCTTTCCAAGAACTTCAGATTCAGGAAAAAGACCCAACCCAGCCTTTTACATTAGAAATGGGAATGTTACTAGTGTCCCCTTCAGTGTCGATAACTTGCTTTACAGTGCTTTTGTGATATCACACATTTCCCCCCTATAAAGAGAGAGGATGGATCCGCCCCTGACCCCAGCTACATATTCATCTTTTCCAGTTTTTAGTTTTTGATTTTCACTGTTGTATTTGAGTCACATATTGTCTCGGATATATTCATATTGAGCCGTTTGGATCTGTCAACATTTGTTAAAGATCTTTCGTGTTTTCAGCTATTAAGACCATATCGTAGGCGTTTCAAAGATGGTTTAGTCGTTTCCCATTTATTAAAATTCCTCTATCGCGCCAGTCAAAGTTTTTAAAGGATCTCCCAAAGGTAAATAATTTTAACGATAATATGTCACCCTATCATATGTTTCGCTTAATTTTAATAAAATTTGTTTTCTCATGGATAAATCCAGTTGCAGTGGTGTTATCGCATTTATGCTTTATCACAGTTGTAGTTCTGGAGTCGACCCTTGCATGTTATAGAGAGTTGAGAAAAGTCCATTATTCTACTGTAGAGTACGCTTTACAGAAATCGACAAAGACTAAGCACATACCAAAGTTCTATTCCGCTAGCTTCTTCATTAGGATCTTCATCGTCAGTAGATGTCTGTAAAGTCTGTAGTTTTTTATGAAAGCAGCTTTTCCTATAGGTTGATATTTATCTAATTTTCATGTTATTCCTTTCGATTATATTTTTGTGAACAATTTGTGTATCTGTGAAAGAAGCCTCATCGGTATGTAGTTCCATAATTTGGTTTAATTTCTCTTCTTATATAAAAGTATAACAATTGCGTTATTCCATCCGTAGGGTATCTTTTTCCCATGAGTAACAATTCGCTAAGTGTCATCAGTACATCTTTTTCCGCAAGCTTCGAGATTTCTATAATTATTTCCTCATCTCCTTTCTTAGTTTTTCACTTTTTGTACTGCATAATATATCTCTGCTACTTGTTTAGTGTTTCCTCAGAGAACAAATTCATTATAGTCGGTTTTTGTGTACTAACTTCTACATTATTTGTCACCTTGGCTTCATACAGTTCTTCGTTAAACTTTCTCTTTGTCATCTCTTTTTATCTTTTTTTGCGAAGTTTCATTTTTGAGACTGAGGCTATTTAATCATTTGTTGTTTTCAATGATTTTTCCTACTTCGATCTCATAGTGTTTTCGCTTATTGTTTCTTATCAATTTCTAATTACTTTCACTGTTACTGTAAATTTTGAATATTTGTCTGCTGGATGGAACGTAAACAGACCATTTCTGCATTTTTATTCGAAATGATCCTGGAATGTTATGTAGTCGAACTACAACGAGAAAAAATCCGTAGTATTAAAGAGTGTATTAAAGTACTAGGTGCCCAACACAGGTTAATATAAACCCAAAAATGCCCTTAATATTTTACACAGTCATGAGACAATTTTGTAATATCCAATATTTTATCGAAAAGAAACTTTTATTTGTTCTTAAAGTTTTAGTCACGCTTCATATTTTTTGTTTTTCTTGAGTTATTCTTCTCGCCTTGCTATAAAATAAGTACATTTTACATGTTAGCATTTTACTAAATTATTAACTTCTAACTATTAATTGTGTTTAGATTTTCTCGAAAATATGGACTAGCTTTTTTCAGATTTGTTCAAAGCTTTCAGACAACTGAATTTTAGCTCTAAAAACACACATGTTAAAATTTTAGGCCGACGAATTTTGTGCCGGCTTCTCTAGTAATGTCAAAGATTGCTTATGGCCTGAATTCGTGAGCCATTATCAGTTATACATACATATAAGTCTGCTCTAAAAACAAACTACCCAGTATTTCTGTTGCTCCCAACATCTCCAGTATAAAGTACCTTGGAGAAAAAATATATGAAACATTAGAATTATTTAGATTTCTTCTATAATGGATCGAGAGTTTGATTTATACTTACCGAGAACCCTGCAAAAACATTTTTTTTATGGAATAATGCATGTAAACATTAACATATACATAGATTTTACTCATTGTCAATAGATGTGAGATTATATAAGCCCAAGTTATTCAAAATTAAGCACTTTTGTGCCAAGTTTTATACGTTTACAAAACTAAGTAACTGTGTCCTAGATTTACCAACATACTTGATAAAGGTTGTATATATAATATCTCTTCAAATGAACCGATTAGATTGAAGTTGGTTGCTACTTGATATAAGAAAAAAGTACAAATTACAAGACCAAATAAGAATGATTCAGTAATTTGACTCTTAAATCCGTTATATAATCTCTAGTTATACCCGCTTAATCAGGCTTCAGGACTATCAATCAGGCGTCAAATCAAAATTTGCTAATTGAGTAACTAATTTTTTCATCGTGTTTATGGATAAACAAATGGCTCACTTTTGAATTTTCTTGTATGTATATAAGTAGTCCAACAGCAACGTTAACTAAGTTGTCAATATTTTTTCAAGCAGGTAATTTTAAGAACCAAGCTGCAATTACCGATAAGTAAGATATATAATCATTCTTCACAAAACATTACAGTTTTTTTTTTCGTTGCGTTGTATAATTATTCCAAAAATATTCAGTAATTTTAGTATTTTGGCAGGACAATGCACCTGGTTCCGTTTTAATGGATGCTTTAAATGAATACTTATTTCAATAATTATTTGTATTTTTACTTTACGATGCAATGTTGTTATATACTGTACCATGAATAATATACAGAGAACTTTTATACATTTTATTAATTGATTTAATCTTCCTTATCAAATTCACAAGTACATATTTTTTTAGCTGAAGCAATAAAAGTATATAATAAATTAATCTTTTTATTTCTTTTAAAAACCAATATACTTTTATTAAAATGAAAAAGTATAATTTTTAAGTGCGGTTTTCCATTATATTATACAATCAGTATATGCAAATACCGCCCTTTAGTTCATGCAGCAGTTAGCGCTGCTGTCACGTACGGAGTCAATATGAAAAAATGATTATGTTAATCTCTCAATGATTGTCTGGATAAACAAATTGGTGTTAGAATATGCTAGAGGGAAGGAGTGACGGACAGTTATAAAATCTGAGAAATACTAGAATATTAAAATTATATGGTAATAAAGATTAGTCGTTCTAGTTTGTTTTCCTTGTATATGAAATATTTTAATATCAATGCGATAAGGGTAAAAGGTAAAAGTATTTTTGGTTTTTATCTGTCAAAAAGCGATATAATAAAAATTAGCTGACTAATAATTTTATTGAATCCCGTTTTACTAATCAAATGGCACAAAAATTACAACAAGCTATGGAAATTGCAAATATTAATGATATTTGGAATTATCTATGATGCAAAGTATAAGAGGTAGCGAACGATTTGCTGAACTTTAAGGACAAGAAAATACAAAAATTCAGCCTGATTGGATCAGGAATCCCAAATAGCCATTGAATATTCTGCTAGAATTGCAGTATTGACAAACCCAATAATATCAAATGAAGAAGATGAATAACACAAAAGAAAAAGGGAAAAATCACTAACCAAACAAAAGAAGAAAAGACGAAATAGAGAAATATTTCAGAAGCCGAAAAGTAAATAATTTTTATCAAGAAATTAATATATATATATATATATATATATATATATATATATATATATATATATATATATATATATACCATCATAATAAAACAATATATATTAAAAACATAAAGAAGAAAGTTCGATCGAGAATATTGTTGAGAAGTTGGAAAGATGGCCGGAATATTTAGAAGAAAGCTGTGATATTAAAATGGAAGAAGATTACACTGAAGAGACTGATAATGATTGATGTTGGAGTGTTGGAGTTCCACTGTCTCTATTTTTGTCGAATATTACGATGTTTCTGCTAGTAGTTATCTCTAGCCGTTTTCATGTAAAACTAAATAATTTCTAAAGATGCATACGTTTTATATTAAAAGTAAATGTAGTGGAGTATAAAACGCTTCCATTTATGCTGAATTTAGTTTTAGTTTACAATTATTAGAAGATAGTTCCTACATCCAAATAGATGGTTTAATAAAGCAATTTAGGTTCTGATATATAACCGCGGGTTCTCAGAATTTCCGTTTAGTCCAGAGTTGTTCCCGGTATAGGACTATTTTAAGTGATATCCATGAGTCGAGGGATGGTTGGTGTCACCAGATATTTCGGTTTCTTCAAGAAATGTATTCTCCTGATTTTCTTTGACTGTGACTTCAAGGGATCTCTTTGTTTTTGTTTTTGTATCATGTCCCATTAAATTGTTGATTTGACTCTAGTAAGCTGTCTTCCTAGATAGTAATTTGAATTGAAAACAACATTAATGTTATATCACTTTCCTATTCCCCTAAATATTTCCATAAGGGGTGTTCAATATTGGTTTTCGTTTCTCAATTTATTCTATTTCTGCGCTGTTCCAGAAATTTATCCATAGGATTTACTAAATATTTGTTGGCTGTCAGGTCACTTTTAATGTGATCTATCTCTTTCATTAAGTTTTCGTTGAAGTTGCCAGAAATTAATGCTCTGTCTACGAGGTTTCTTACAATTCTATATACAATTGTATATTGTGCTTTGTGAGTAATTTTTTTTCTGATATTGTTGAGATGGGTAAGGAAATTTTGAAGTTCTTCGTTATTTTCATTGCAGATAATAAAGGTGTCGTTTGCTACATTGATTTTTAGAGAAAGTATTGTATCTCACTATATAGGAAAAAACGAAAGTTAATTTATAGCATCAAATAACCAGAAAAGACTGGAAAGTTAGTAGCAGCATCACCTCTATGGTGTAGAGTAGAGGTGGGTTATTCAGGGCGTCACTGCATCGGAAACTAGACTGAATCCAGAAATCTTCCACGATGTTGTTATGGGCCAGCTTTCAACTTTACTTTCTGAAATTAGCAATCGACAAAAATAAAAGATTCAAACGCAAGTAGTATGTCTGACGAATAAAACTCGGTATAGAAAGTAATAGCAAACATCTTTAACTAAAGGATTGAGCTACTCGGATAGACACACAAAAAAGGAAGAAATAAATCCAAACACTTACATTAACACAAAATAGAGCCTACTTAAAAAAACCTAAAGCAAATCCGTTCAGTCTATGATCATAGATTTATATTTACTGCACAACCACTAACAATAATTAAGAATAAAATCCTTAAATAACTAAATAAAAGTAATACATAGTTTGTCTGCGAAATGGTGAGTCTGCCAGCTGATTTAATCTCTCGGCTACGGTATAGGTTCTGACATTTCCACAGCAAAGGAAAACGCAGGTAGGGTAGATTAGAGTACAATTTATCCCGAGGGTGAAATACAGTACAATAGGCCCCGAGGGTGGATACTAGTAGGCTGGATACCAGTTATGTACAAACAGTTATGTACAAACCTTTAATAGAGAAGGAAATATTACAACTAATTAGCAAAATTAAACAAAACATTACTTGAGAGTAGTCACTTGCTTTAACTATTGAGCTCGAGTTACGTAAGAGTAAATAATAGAACTAATGCACATGGTAAGTGAACAACATGACTCCAGGTATTCACAAAAACCAGGTAAAAGTATAACAAAAGGTTCATTAAATAAAGTAACTTCTTACTAAAAAATTAACCAATACTTGATTGAAGATAGCAACAATATAAATAAACAATATTTAGGGTTCGAGATCACTGAATGCTTGGTTCTTTAACATTAAATAAATGGGCTCAAATCTGGCTGAAATGAAACATGGTGTTAACTAACTGCAAGACAAAAACAATAGAACAAATATATCCAAAATATAATATAAAAAGCCAGGACATTAACTTTTTAATTAAATAAAATAAAATAAGTTGAAAGAATATCTAGTTTTTACTTAGTTTGGCACTCTCAAGCACCTAAATATTGTAACTGAATACACGAAAAACAGTAGAGTCAATCTGAAATTCAATGGACGTATCACCATGCCATATAATTCTAATTTCACCAAATTCAAACTTAGAATGGGGCCCAAAGATTAAATACAATTCATAAATATTTCTAATACATTAATTAATTAACTAACGTCAAGATTGAGGCAATCGTGATACGTTCGAAGAGCTAATACATAGCAAAATATAGTGCAATCTACAATTTAAACAAAAGTTCTCTCAAAATTAACTCTTACTGATAACAAAAGAAAAGTTACTCACTGCAAGGTAACAGCTAGTGAAAACTAAAAAAATTACAAGAATAGTTAGTCATTAATCAAAAATAAAAGTACCAATCGGCTTTAAAACTCAAAATACATCTTAATAATAGTCTAATGTGGTCAAGTTAATGAGACTTAGAATAACACACTATGGTAGATATATGCTTTAATTATCATTTTTGAGGCTTAAATGACCTTCTTGTCAAAAACGTGCGAAAACTGACAAACTTCCTGTTTCCAGATTTTATCTCGGTAAAACACTAAAAAAACGCCAAGCAGGCAAAAGAGTACTAAAACCAACAACACTACACTCCCACCGGGATAATCCAACAAAATTACAGCCCCAAATCTAAAAGGATGCTGGAAATAAAACGAGATGGAAATCTTCGGTCTTTTTTGGGCCGATTCTAACAGAAAAAAGTAAAAATGAAGTCAGTTTGGCCTACATTTTTTAATAAAACCTCTAGCATGCGTTGTATATGCTTTTTCTTTCCAAACGTCAAAAAGAATTTTAAAGGAGAAGCACCTCGACAGAAATGCCAAATCAAAATCTTAAACAGATTTGTTAATTAATTAGTCGTAAGCATTTTCGGCTCTAAATCAAATAGGAATTCATTGTTTATTTTCATTTTAAAATAGAAAATCTGTATTTTCAGTCAGCCATAACCAACACGTTGTAAGTCATCTGTCAAAATTTCCTTTAAAAATTACAAAACAGAAACCACAGCCCAACATGTTGTTGCCTAAAAGAATAAAAATTGCTTATACGTCAACTCGAAGAGATACATTTGGCGATGCTAAAACAACTTAACCTCAATGAAAAATGTACACAAAGTCTATAGCATTAGTCGAAATGATATTTGAAAAACTGCCTAAGAATCTAAATAAAAACAACCTAGTTGTGCCATTGAGTCAATGAAATCCTGAATCGAATCAAAAGTAAAAATTAATTTTAGGCTGTATTTTGTAATGTAAGGCAAATTATAGAATAATAAAGAAAACAATCGTGTTAGGAAGAAAATTTGTAAGGAAATAGAACAAGAGTGAATAACACTAGAATAAAACTAAAAATGTAACTAACAGTATGCTGTTATTCGAAGGATATATGGGAAATGCTTAAAGAAAAATTATATTGTGTTGCCCAAACGTGAATATTTACAAAAATAAGGTAAAAATTAACCAAATTAGGCATAGTAAACTTAAGAAAGAATTTGAACCGTAACATGTTTATATATCTAAACCATAATTTTGGTTTCTTAATAGCGGATTCAACTGCAAGGGGCTCAAACCATTCCATGAAAATATTTACAACACCGGTGATAGCGAAAATTCCATTGAAAGTCACTTTTAATCAAGAATTTTTCCATTTCTTGGAAAGAGGATTTAGTTGAACAACATTCCAGAAGGTCCATGATTTCCTCGGTCAAATTTCTTCCTAATAATCTTTAGTAACTCCTTAACTGGAACATTGATGTATAGGCTTTCCAACACAAAGCTAATGAAAAGGTCTTCTGGTTGTACTTCCAGTACGAGTTCTTGACTCAGGATGACATAATCTCTTGTAAAGGTTTCAAGATTGGAAAGAGGAACTTGGCAAGCTCAGAAGTCGGAAAGTTCCGGGAACTCGTGATAGGGCGTAGACCTATGTCTTCTTTATACCAAGTTCCTTCTTCAAATCTTTAAACCATTATAGGGAAATATATCTTCCTGGGCCAAGAACTAGCAAAATTTCGTAGAAATTTTAAGCGAAATAGAAGTACAACCAGAATAACTTTTTAGTAGCTTTGGCATAGAAAGCCTTTACATCAACGTACCAGTGAAGGAGTCACTAAAGCTAATAAAGAAGAAAGTTGAGGACGACTAGACTTTAGCAGAAAGAACCACCACACGCCATTATGGACTTGTTGGAATGTTGTTTGACCATTCCTCTTCCAAAAAAAGGAAAAATTATTCATCCAAAATGATGGACCAGCAATTGGATCTTCGTTCTCACTGGTGGTAGCAAACGTTTTCATGGAATGATTCAAGGTCCTTGCAATTAAATCTGCAAACAATAATTATAGCTTAGATATGTAGTCGAAACCTTTCTTATCTGAAATGGAAACAACAAAGAACGTCAAAATTTCTTTTCTCATTTCAACAATATCAGACCAACTAGGAATAGGACACATACACACACACACACACATATATATATATATATATATATATATATATATATATATATATATATATATATATATATATATATATATATATATAGAGAGAGAGAGAGAGAGAGAGAGAGGGAGAGAGAGAGAGAGAAGTTAGAAGAGAAAAACGATATAACATTGTTTTCAATTCAAATAACTCTTTGAAAAGCCAGTTACTAGAGTCAAGCCAACAACTCCAAGGCACATGAAGAACTATGTGTATAACACATTGTGACAAAAATTCGACTACAATATTTTTACTCAGCCGACAGTGTTATATGCATATTAAGTCCTTAGAAAGGATTATTGAAATTTCGGAAAGAAAGATGCTAAAGAAAACTAGGGCATAAAAGGAAATGAAATTTGAAGAAGACGAACCAATCAGGAATGAATGGAATTATAGGAGGAGACAAAATTAGTCCAGAGATTGAGATGGCTAGGATATTTACATAGAATTCACGACAATCGAGTGATACGATTGATAGTTGTAGGAAAGCCAGGTGTAGAGTAGAGGTGGCTGAATATAGTGGAGGAAAATCTGCTAAGTTTATGGGTAAGAAGATCGAGAATAATGACAGTCAATAAGAGATTGTGGAGAAACATTACCTAACCCATGGGCAGTCATAGACTGCGTGGCTGATTATCATCAATATATGCCAAAATAAAAAAAATATACCAAAGTGTTTTCTGTACCAAGGAAACGAATCAGGTACCATTTGAACATCCAATCAAATATAGGGTTATTTCATCTTCCAAAATATATATTATCCGAGGTATTTGCAAGTATGAATTCTGAAAAGTTCCAATAAATAAAGATTATTCTGGAATTAAACTAGAATGCTGATTATCTAGTCCAATTTTCAGTACGAAGAAACATTGGCGATCGAGAGTGTTCAAAATAATATCAGTAAAAAGTAATACATTGAATATAAACATATTTTTAGCAATTAACCATTACAATGTTGAGACGATATCACTGCTTTCAACCAAATAACGTATCCGAATTTATTTTAATGGAACCTATAGTAAAAACTTATCTCGATCGTTATCGTTTCATTTTACTTTTGCAAACCAATTTCGTATAATTAAAAAACGCACTAAAAATTAAGGGCAGGTATTATCTACAATTACCTTGCTTAATTGATATGCTTCAGTGAAAACGTCGTAAAAACTATAATTAATGATGCAAGATGATGCCTATATTATAGCGTTAATTAGCAAATCTTAAGCAATTAAAAATATTTTTTGCTTGTACAGTTTAATGTTATTTAATACGGAGTTTGGTATGCTCCCTAACATTTCTAGAGAGCTTCAATTAACAAGAAATTTCATTTTAATGAATCTATGATTGATTAATTTCAACCTTAAAATATAATACAAAAATTGTTTCAGAATGTACATACTTTTCAAGACCGCAAATAGTTTGAAAAAAAAAGTTTTTATTTCCTTATCTGGTCATATCACGATTTATTGACCAATTTAGTATCTGCCCAAATTAATAATGTTAAATAAAATTTTTATAAAAAAATTGAACCGACTTCTACTAAAAGTATGCTAAAAAGTGAAAAATTTTAATATGAAATTGAACTTTTTGAAGTCGGCGCCAAACTAATATCTGACAAAATGTGATTTGCATAAACAGATTAAAAATACTTTATTTGTTTGCTTTCTTGCCATAATTTGTATATATTAGTAGTTATTTATTTCATTTACAAATAATTTGGTGCCGACTTCAAAAAGTTCAATTTCATATAAAAATTTATAGTTATTTTTAATTTTTTAGCGCCCTTTTAGAGGTCGGTTCAAATTTTTTTTTTTTAATTTTTTTTTTCTATTTTTAGTTTTAGAATTCATTATGATATCCATAAATTATGTGAACTAAGTACTAACCGAAATTAGTGTACCTAGCAAAGACTCCAAGGTGGCAAAAAAGTACCCATTTTATCCAAAGTTGTAAATCACCCTAAAATGAACCACTAAAGATTCTTTGGTTCTTAGATTTTTCCAAATACCAGTAAAATTGTGTCAAACAAATATTTAGTCTGTTATAGTAAATCCACTATTTTAAATTTCAAATTAATTTTAGATTCGTAACATAGGCCCTAAAACTATCCAATATCGATGTTTAAAGAACCTGAGATATAAATTTTTTAGCTCAATATATTTTATACTGCGTATTGAGTTTGGATTTGCCTCAAGAATCCCACAATATCAATTTTGAATATCTAAAAAACCTGAGATGTAAATATCTTAGGTCGATATATTTTATACTGCATATTGAGTTTGTATACGGCTCAAGAACCACATAATATCAATTTTAGACAAAATCGGAATATGTAAAATTTTCTGTCCCTCATATTGTATCTTATCAACCTAATAGTTGTAAAAAATTAACTTTATATTCGTAATAGACGACCCCGAAAACCGTATAATACTAAATATAAAAAAATGCGAATAAGGTAAAATTTTCAACCCACCATATTGCATCCGCTATATTGATTTAAAAAAAAAATATTTTGTCTTGATCTAATCTAAACCCTTTAAAGCCCTCTAGTACAAATTCTGGATGAAATCTGGAAATTTAAGATTTCTAGACTTATATTCGCTATTTACAACCACAAAAAATATTGAGTCCCACCTTTGAACAAAATCAAAAAATGTAAAATTTTTAATCCGCTATTTTAGATTTGCCACATTAAATCCTGAAAAAATACTTTTAAATTCATAATTTACACCCTCAAGAACCTCTTATATCATTTTGAGAGAAAATTGAAAAATGTAAAATTTTTAGGATACCATAGTGAAGCTGCCAGATTGAGTTTTTCAAAAAATGTTTTAAATTTATAATTAACCCTGACAAAATACTGATTTTAAATAAAATCGAGAGATGTAGGATTTTTAATCCGCCATATTAAATTTTTTAAAAATAATGTCAAATTCTTTATGTCCGACCTCGAAAACTCCCCCGTACGAATTTTGAAGAAAATCGAAATTGATTTTTTTGTCCGCCATATTGAATTTTTTTTAAAATAATTTCAGATTCCTTGTGTACGACCCAAAAAATTCCTCCATATCAATTTTGGAGAAAATCAAACAAAATTAATTTTTTTGGCCGCCATATTGTCAGCGCTATCTTGGATAATAGTGCATCAATTTTGTCCAAAAAAATATGGGACTACCGCAGCAACTTCCTGAATATAACGTAAAAAATTCCACCAAATCGGTGCCGCCATTCCGGAGTAATCGGTGTACATATATAAAAAAAAAACATACATACTCGACGAATTGAGAACCTCCTTCTTTTAGAAGTCGATTAAAAAACTGAATTGAAACGGTAATATAGAGTACAAATGATGCAACTAGGGATTTCCGGCCATCCTTTCTTAACTGTTATTACTTGCGATGCAAAATATTTTAAGAACAAAGAACAATTAAAAATTAATTCAGAATAAAAAGAAACAATCAAAGTAAATACAACATTTTTAGCATCGACTATGTGGTTGTCGGACTTGCATTGTCTTTATTTTTATTTATTTTTACGACGTTTTGATTAAGTTGTACCTCTAATCGTTATCAAGTATAAATTTAATGTTTTTTCTTAAGACTACGAGCTTATATAGGGATTGTGTCCACTGAAGCGCAAAGTTTCGCTTCACTGTACACACCTCAATGATTTGATGTTACAAAGTAGTGGTTGCCAAAGATTTGGTATCTCAACACTCGGTTTACTGAAGATTCCATTATTGTTTTTGATGTAAGCTGCTTCTATAAATTTTCTTTTATTTCATGTTGGATTCCATATATATTGCCGCAGCCTCAGACCATTTTATATGGTGTTGTTTATCTCAGGCGTGTTCTGCAATACCTGATTTGGACTTTTCCTCTTTCTGTGTATGGGTTTTATGTTCCTTAATTCTAACTTCTAGTGGTCGTTTGGTTTCTCCAATATACATTTCACCACACTCACATGAAACTTTGTAAACACATTCTTTCGTATCGGTACCTTTTTGGTTTTGTTTTTGTTAAATGAGCTTTAAATGTATTTCCTGATTTAAAGGCTCTTTTTATATTATAACTACTGGCAATTCGTCTTATTTTCTCCAACGTTCCCTTAATGTACGGAATTGTGAAGAATGAATGTGTTTCTTTCTGTCCAGTGTTCGTTGTTCTAAAGTTATTTATAACATTGTCAATTAGTTTCAAAAGATAACCATTCTGTTGCAAATCGAATTTAATATTTGCTATCTCTCTTTCCAATGAATCGGCATTATTGCATATAAATATAGAGCGATTATAGAGGTTGCATATAATTCCACGTTTTGTTACAACAGAATGATTGGAACTATGATAAAGATATTGTCCAGTATGTGTTGGCTTTCTGTATACTGAAGTTTAAATAGTTTCGTTTGAGCAATTCATCATGAGATCTAGGAACTGCAATTGATCACTTACCTCTTTTTCCATGGTAAACTTAATTGTAGGTCGAATTTTATTTAGATGTTTCAAGAAATCATTAGGTTTTTGATCATTCCCCTTCCATACGATGAAGGTATCATCGACATATCTCAACCAGATTTTCGGTTTTACTATTGCCATTTATATGGGGAAAAAGACGTAGCAAATCTTAAATTCGATTTACAACAGAATGGTTATCCTTTGAAACTAATTGACGATGTTATAAATAACTTTAGAACAACGAATACTGGACAGCAAGAAACACATTCAATCTTCACAATTCCGTACATTAAGGGATGTCGGAGAAAATAAGACGAATTGCCAGTAGTCATAATATGAAAATAGCGTTTAAATCAGGAAATCCACTTAGAGCTCATTTAACAAAGACAAAACCAAAAAGTACCAATAAGAAAGAATGTGTTTACAAAGTTCCATGTGAGTGTGGTGTATATTGGAGAAACCAAACGACTACTAGAAGTTAGAATTAAGGAACATAAAACTTATACACAGAAAGGGGAAACGTCAAGATCAGGTATTGCAGAATATGCCTGGAATAAACAACACCATATAAAATGGTCTGATGCTGCGGCAATATATATGGAATTCAACATGAAAAAAAGAAAATTTATAGAAGCAATTTGCATTAAAAACAACAATGGAGTCTTCAGTAAACCGAGCGTTGAGATACCTAATCTTTGGCAACCACTTCTTTGTAACATCAAATCATTGAGATGTATACAGTGAAGGGAAACTTTTCGCTTAAGGGGACACAGTCACTATATAAGCTCTTAGTCTTAAGACAAAACATTCAGTTTATACTTGATAACGATTAGAGATACAACCTAATCAAAACGTCGTAAAAATAAATAAAAATAAAGACAATGCAAGTCCGACAACCACATTTTAGTCAATCTTCAACATTATCTACAACCTTCAAACAATTTTTAACATTATTTATTTTATTAATTTAATAAATTGTTGCAACATAGGCTACAGAACTGCAGAAATACTTATGAGATTTTTCCAGGAAATTGTTGAAAAAATAATTAGGAATTCGTAAATTCATACACATCTATCTATTTAAAAATGCAAAAAGTAAAACACAAAATTTGTGTATTTAGTGATACTCAAAATATAGAAATTTCTAACCCGGAATATTTATTATTATCCTTATTGCGAAACTCTTGACCTTTCGGTTACCGGAACAACAAAATGCAACAATCAAATATAATATTTCCAAGATTATATTTGTTTTTACATTCTAAATGAAATGTGAAATGGCACACTACGGAACAGTTTTCATCACACCACGTTACATTATATTCACGAACTCAACTGAGATCGGAATTCAAATCATATCAGATATCGCTTTATACGGCCTTTATAGCATCATGAAATTATACGTATCTCACAAAACAGTTAGGGTATATTACTTTTCGGCTTTGAACAGATACGGAACAATTTTCATAATTCTATTAAACTAATAAGTTGGAAAACAGGTGGCAATCAGTTTTCCCAAAACCAATTTTTAAAATCGATGATTTTATTGCAAATGCAGAATATCTACTTAGAAGTTTTTAAAATTAGGTAAGTTTAAGTCACATTAAGTAGCCTTATCTAGACTTAGTAATTTTCTTTATTTTCCTTTCATTTCGCCCTATAACATCTATTATTAAGAAAGTATACATGATTTCTCACAAATCAATACTATATTTCTACGAGGTGAGGCTTGTCAATATCAGTTGCAGTTAATTATATATCGACGATTTGCTACCGTGTTTATTCGCGAAAACTATTGCCGAAAAATGGGAAATCAGTTTTTCGTAAATAGTTAATTACATCTGACAATGACACGCCTCAGCATTTGTTTGTTTATTATGGTTTTCTTGCCAAAAATCACAAAACTGCTTGATATTTCGAAGATTTTGCGAAAAATCGTAAATAGGGATAACTGCTCTATCTAGTCTATCTAGTCTATCTAGGTATAGGGACACCTTATATCGGCAGATGAAGAATATTCTTGCCTACAAACTGAATGAATCAATAATACAATATTGTATTTGGAAATATTAAGTTTTTTTTAATATTTTAAAAAAACCCAATTTGTAACTATTCTATTTCTTTGCATCTTATATGTCACTTTTAGAAGTTCATTACCTTGTTTTTCTTCTTATTTTAAGACACTGTATTGTTTTTTAAAAGTTGTAGCCTAAGTTGTGACTCCGATGTCTAGCTTCAATACCAGCGTTTGGGAGGTCTTCTGGGTACCTATTCTCGTTCTTGAGAGAACGATCACTTGATGAAAAGTGGGCGTGGTTCTCACGAAAACGTAAGAAACCTTATTCTGAATACGTTTTTATACTTTTTCGTGAGAACCACGCCCACTTTCCATCAAGATGATCGTTCTCTCAAGAACGAGAATAGGTACGCTGGGATGTCTGTAGGTGTTTGACTTCTCCTCTTTTACAAATTTTGCAAGTCGATTATCAGCCATTCTATCTATGTCGTTTCTCCATGCTCTTCTTATTGCTCTAAACCATCTTACCACGTTTTGAATATCACATAGGGAACTGATATCGCTATTTCTCATTCTGTTTCTAATCGTTTTGCCCGTAATGGTCCTCTATTGTTCTTAGCAGTTGTTTAGTAGCAGCTGTTTCTGTAGCGTAAGTTATAATAGGTTTTATACATTTCTTGTAGAATCACGTTTTGCTTTCAATACTTATATATTTTTACATATTGTCCTGGAGAAATCCCGATACCCTAGTTGCTGTTATTGCTTTCCTTGGTACTTATTGTTTTCTATTACTTGTAATATTAACGCCTAGGTATTTGAATGCCATGACCTGTTCCACGCTTTTATTATAGATCGCTAACTCACAATTTCTTCCCTTGTGATGGACTGCGTTTTTGGACAGAGATGTTCATATTTAATTAATATATATATATATATATATATATATATATATATATATATATATAATTTTCTTTTTATTTTGTCTTTTCGTGAGTTTAGGTTCTTTATTAAATAAAATATCAAAAACAATTTGACGTTTCGCCCTTGTTTTGTTTTTTTCTTATTTATTGGTCTGCCTAAAAATACTTTTTATATAATTAAAAACATTCATACACAAACATATTTACAATTTTAAAATACAAACAAACACTTTAAAAAACTAATCAATTTCTAAAAAAGTATTTAATTTTATCAGTACATTACCTTTAAGGACTATTACGGGTATAATGACGGGACACATGGTCGTCAAAGTACATCTGAATAGAATGAATTTATATAACGGAAACCTCGGCTGCAGACTGTGTGGACAAGCCGAGGAAACAGTGAAGCATACATTTAATTCTATGTTTAAGAGGATATTCAATTTTTGATTTATTAAGAGGATCGAATACTTAATATTTTTCTTTAAATTAGGCGGGTGTAAATGTGGCTCAAATTTCTTATATCCGTTCTGTTGTTAACAGTGTTTTTATCTTTTTTAATTTCAATCATTTCCTTTATCTGCAATTTTTGATAATTTATATCTTTGTTTTTAATTATGGTATTGTTATAATCGAAGTTATGTTTTTCATCCTGTGTGTGTTTGTTTAACGCTGTTGAGGTATTTTTCGTATATTTATGGCCCTTCAATTTGTTCTTTAGCAATTGGCTTGTCATGCGTATATATTTTTGGGGACAATTTGAGCAAGGAATCGAATATACTAAATTTGACTTATTCATGAGAGGAGTTTCACTTTTTAAATTAGTAAATAGTGTGTTTAATTTATTATGAGACCTGTGACATACGATAATATCATGCTTCTTTAAAATGTGTTTTATTTTTTCTGACAGTTTACTAATGTAAGGTAATGCCACATATTTTTGCTGCTAATGTTCTATTTCTTGTTATTAGGTTATTATAAAATTTATATGTTCATTTATTAATTATCTCGGTGATAGTCTTTTCATTGAAATTATTATTTATTAGCGTATTTTTCACTTTTTGTAGTATTCTTGGTCGGAATTCTGGAGACGTTAGAAAGATGGCACGATCAGACAGACCGATTATAACACTATTTTTTTGGGCTTTTGAGTGATTTAAGAAACAGATTAGATATCTACCCGACCAGGTTGGTTTGGTGTACCATTCAGTTAAAATTTTGTTTTTCCTCCGTATAAGTGTCATATCTAGAAAATTTATTTTATTTTTACTTGTGAATTGTAATTTTTCGTTGAAACTGTTAAACTCTTGGAGAATTTCATTTATTTTATCCTGTGGCACGGCTGTTATGCAATCATCGACAAACCGTTTGAAAAATATTATATTAAATTTTAATTTTTCTAAAACTTTTTCCTCTAAATATTCTATTACTAACTGAGCAATGGTGGATGAAGTTGGTGATCCCATAGCACATCCATCAAGTTGTTTGTAAAATGTTTTTTCATACTGATACGAGTTTAACAGCATCCATAAAGTTGTTTTTTGATAATGATGTATGTTTTTTTAAAATTTTCCATTTTTTACTAAAATAGTATTGACAAGTCGATTTGGTATATTTGTATATAAAGGTATAACATCTAGTGAAATGAGCCTGTAATTTTCGGATAGATTTACTGTATCAATAACTCTTTTAAAAGCGAATGAATCTTTAATAAAAAAAATCGTTTTTTCCTGTAATATTTGAAATACAATCCGATTAGAATTTTGATAAAAGATAGAATGGCGATTGTACACAAGAAACAATACGTCTTAGTGGTATACCATGTAATTTTGGTAGGCCGTATATTTTTGGTGGAACAGCATTGTGAATGGTTAGCCTTTTTGCATCTTTTTCAGTAAGCTCTTTTGCAATGAGTAATTTTTTTATGAAGGTATTATTTTCCTTTTGATATAAGTTTGTTGGATCACTCTTAATATTTTTATATGTATTTTCGTCCTTTGGTAAGTTATTCTTTTTTGTCTCATAATCTGTCTTGTTTGTAACTACTGTTTTATTGCTTTTATCGAGCTTTAGAACAATAATTTGTGGATTGTCTTTTATAATTTTTTTTCTTCGATTTAATTTCTTTGCTAAATATTTTTGGAGGCTTTTTATTTCTTCAAATTTCTCTTTATGTCGAGTGAAAAACCGCAAAAAGTTTTATAAAATTTGCATTAGAGTTGTAAAGAAGACGTTTCGTCGAAAAGAAAAACTCGTCCAGCGGTGAATGATTGAAGAAGGCCAGAAAGTTAAATTGACACAAAAGATAGTGGTGCAATAATTCGTTCCGTCTATCCAAGCAGTTAATATCATACATTTTCAAAAAAATATTCCAAAATCCTTTCTCATGTTCAAGGTTTAGCTCCGTGCTACTACTAGTTTTTCTCCAAGATCAGGCACTGCTAAAGGAATTTATTGAGAATTTAAAGACTGGAATATAAACTATGACACATGCACTTACGAAGCGCCGATAGATGAAAGAAACGTTACAGTCAAATGGGAGTATTTAAACAAGTTCTAATATCACTCAATTTGTACGAAATCTGGAGCAAAATTTCTGAATTTTAATTGCCGCACCTGCTTCATATAATGTTGTTTTTAGTAGATATAAGTTAAAATAATCAAGTAGATTCTTATCTTACTTCCCTTCATTCAATATAATTAAAATTGTGATTAAGTAATAAAAGCGATATAAAAATGGATGCATATGGAATGTAAATGCATGTTTTTAATATATTCGTAAATTAAAATATTTATATGATTTAAAAAAATAATATTAAGCAATTACTAGCATAAAAATCGATTACGCACTGACGAAGTTTCCCACAGAGAATCAAACATGAAATTTATTTATAATCATTAGATTTTTAAAACGACAGCTTTGTCTGTTGGGACAAAACGAGGAAAAGTTTTGTATATTTGCAATATCTAGTAGTAGATCTAAACAATCACAAGGCATAACATTAATCGATTACTTACAGAAGCTTCTAAAGGGTTTTTCAATAAGGGCGGATCACTGTTGACAACCTGTGGCGGCCATGCTGTTTCGGTGGCGTCTGTCTAATCTGTTGTTTATTATTCTGTTACAGATACCAAGAAAACCAAGAAAAATTACACGATTGAGCAGTACATCCAAATGATAAAACTTGTTTATCAAAATAAGTTTTTGCTAGTACAAAACGTTGCGTGCGTTGCGCCCATTTTACGTCAGACACGGTGGCTTTTCAAAATCGACTCTCTAAAGTTTGATGGCCACATTCGAGACGACCAGTCCAATAAACAATTAGCTAACACTTGTACGTCAAGGGAATGCCAGATTAGCCGAAAACATCGGCGCGGATTGTGATAGTGTGCAAGAGAACATGAGGCAGTCAATTTCTCCCCATGTACAAGAACTCCAAAATGCAACTGACCCAGGACTTTATAGTTTATAACCATAGACAACGCTGTTTGTTCACAGACTGGTCTTTGTAGCGTTTGAAAGATGACTCCAGTTTTGGCCGAAAAATCATCATTAGCGACGAAGCTCATTTTTGGAAGTTGAATGATATGGAGGTGGACGACGTCTGGTTCCTGCAAGACGACGCTGCGTGCCACACAGCGGACGCCACGATGAATATTATGCATGAACGATTAGAGGGTATGATTATCCCTGGGATAAGGTGATGTAAATTAGTCACCAAGATTGTGTCCTTAAAGTCAACATAACCAATGCCATCGCTCAAATTCAGCCTGATCTATGAGGCAGAGTCATTTAAAATTGGACCATTCGGATCTGTGCCACATTTGAACGACGTCATTTTCCATACATTGGCGTTACAAATAAAAAATGAATTTTATTAATACCTCACACACAGCTTGTTTTATTCCATTTCAACATCGATCGCCCTTATTGAAAAACCCTTTATAAGGGTATATAATTGAAAGGAGATTATGTTGAAAAATAACTAAACATAACATTAAAAATTGTTATTTCATTCAAAAGTCATTTACTCATTAAAATCACTCGTATGTTCACTAATTTACGAAATGCCAAAAAATGTTTCAGTTTATTTTTGGATGTTTTAATACGGGTTTTAACAAAACTTCAATAATTAATCTGCTTTCAATTTACTCTAAGACGCGGGTGCAACGAAATGGCAAAAATTTCTAACAACGCCAATAACTGCTACGGAACCATAATATAATTCGTATCCGATACGCATTCAAGTAATTTTTAAATACATATTTATCTTGTTAAACTAATATTCTAAATCGCTGAGTGCTAAATATAACTATATATTAGACTATAAAACAAATTCAATCTCTTTAAATGTCACTTTAAATCCCCCATTCTTATCCATTAGGCTTAATAAATAATCAGTTAATTAAATAATAAAGAATTAAGTATAATACATGGTAGTAACAAAAGCTTAGCGAGCTGCTAAAGACGAATAGTCTAGTTCATAAGCTCCATTTTACCGAAAACCTTTCCTCCAAGTCCGAAAATCACATTTGAGGTGTCATTCGATTCGTAATGGCATCTAGATAGTTTAGGAAAATTTTGGAAAGGGGCCAGTGAGCATTGTAAAAGTTATAAGCAAATTAGTAAAAAAAGTGCTTTAGTTTTTTGCAAATATCTCAAAATCTGTTTGAGATATGTGAAATTTGAGAAAATATCCTTAAAGAGCTGGAAATTTCTTAAAAAAAGTCTTACCTCCCGGAACTATATCGACAATATTAATAATATTAATTTTGGGGTGAAAATTAGGCTTAAAACAGATAGTGACGCTCCCACGCGCATTGACCGGGTCAGACACTTTCACAATAAAAATTATTCTACCCGATTAAATATGAATATTAAGGGAAAAAATTGGGTATTATCTAGACACATGAATAAATAATAATCCGTTGGAAAAAAATTTTACCCCAATTTTTCAGTTAGATATGCTTTCGTTAATTAATTTATATTTGCTAGTTGAAAGTTAACATAAAAACCCAGATAATTTGTAAACTAAAAATCTGGGATTTTTTTCACTTCTTGGAACCATTCTTTGAAGGCTTTAAAAAAGATCTCAGTTGAAAAAATAAAAAAATTTTGATTTTTCACTTTTTTATTAACAATTGAAGGCATAAAAAAAATACTCTTCTACTTCTTGGAGATCTGTCGATCTGTTAATTCTGAAGCTGCCTCTGCACCTTTTCCTGAGAGGTAGATTGCCAACTATCTTTCCACCTTTTAGGGGGCCTCCCGGGAGGTCTTGAGCCGGGCGGGTTATTTTCTAGGACTATTTTCGGAAGTCTGTTCTCGTCCATCCGTCTTACATGGTTGTACCACTGCCTCTTACGTTGTCTTCCCCATCTCACAATGTCTTGTATCCGGCATTGTTCTCTGATATCTGTGTTTCTTACTCTGTCTCTTCTTGTTTTCCCCACTATTGTTCTCAGTGTTTTCATTTCGGCCACCCTTAGCATGTGTTTCGTCTTGTTAGTGTCCTCACGGACTTCCGTGCCGTATGTCATGATGGGTCTGATACAAGTCTTGTAGATTCTAATTTTGCTATCTTTGCGCATGTACGAGTTTGACCAGACTATATCTCGTAGGCATCCTGATAGTGCGGATGCTTTGTTAATCTGGCTCCTTAGGTCTTTAACTGGGTCGTGGGTGCTTGATATGTCTATGCCTAGGTATCTGAATTGCATCACCTGCTCTATGGGATTGTCCTCCACCACCAGCTTACATCTGAGTGGATCCTTTGCGATTGTCATGCATTTGGTTTTGCTGATAGAAATGTTCATATTGAGTTGGCGGCTTACTTGGAAAAACTGGAAGAGTTGTCTCTGTAGATCGTTTTCTGATTCAGCAATAATTGCTACATCATCGGCGTAGCACACCAAACCCACTCTTTTGTTGCCCAGTCTGTATCCGAGATTGAGACATGTTACCTTGTTTATGATTTTATTCATGAGGAGATTAAACAAAAAAGGACTCAGACTGTCACCCTGTCTAATTCCTCCCAGTGTTGGGATATTTTCAGTGAATTGATCTCCTGCCTTGACCTTTGTTACGTTATTGTTATTTAGGTTATGGATTATCTTCGTTATGTTCGCTGGTGCCTTATTTTCCATTAATATATGTAGAATGTCTCCCAATCGGACTCTGTCAAACGCCATTGTTAGGTCAATGAAGCAGATATACGCTGGCATACTGTACTCTGTAGCCTTTTCTTTTATTTGTTTTATTATAAACACTGCGTCTGTTATTGACCGTCCCTTTGTGAAGCCCTGTTGTTCCTCAGCATTCTTAATTTGTGTTTCCAGTTTGTCCTTGAGAATACTCGTGAAAAGTTTCATTACTGTGTTTAAGAGAGTTATTCCTCTATAGTTTTGTGGGCAGGTTTTTAGTCCTTTCTTAAATATAGGTATGGTGATGCTATTATGCCATTCGTCTGGTGTTTCCGTTTCGTCTAAGATTTTGTTAAATAGTTGCGATAGTTTCCTTGCCAGTTCGGGGCCTCCATATTTTAAAAGCTCGTTGGGGATGCCGTCCGGCCCGGGTGATTTTCTGTTTTTCAATTTCTTGAGTTTTGCTTCTACCTCTTCGTCGGTGACAGTTCCAATTATATCTGTTTCGTATTCATTTATATTCGGCATTTCTTCAGCATCGTAAAGCTCTTTATAATACTGTTGCCATGTCCCTATTGGTACTCCTTTGGTCTGCACGAACTCGTTAACTTGTATTTTTCTGTTCCGGAGCATTTTCCATATTTTCCTTTGAGCGCCATACAAGTCGTGGTCCATATCGCTGGTAAAATTAGCCCAATTTTTTTTATTATTTCGATCTTTTTTTTTTCTTTTTAAGGCTAAAAGCTGAATAATAATATATATTTTTTTTTAATTTTTAACTGCTTTTGTTTACAAAATTGTTATAAACAAATGCATTTTTTTAATTTAAAAATTTTTTAGATTTTGTTTACATATTTAATTTTTTGATGCCTTCAATTGTTAATAAAAAGTGAAAAATCAAAATTTTTTAATTTTTTCAACGGAGATCGTTTCTAAAGCCTTCAAAGAATGGCTCTAAGAAGTGAAAAAAATCCTAGATTTTTAGTTTACAAATTGTCTGGGTTTATATGTTAACTTTCAACTAGCAAAAATAAATTAATTTACAAAAGCATATTTAACGGAAAAATCGGGGTAAAATTTTCTTTCCAACGGATTATTATTTAATCATGTGTCTAGACAATACTCATTTTTTTTTCCTTAATATTAATATTTAATCGGTATATAATTTTTATTGTTGAAGTGTCTGATTCGGTCAACGTGTGCGGAGCGTCACTACCCGTTTTAAGTCTAATTTTCACCATAAAATTTAAATTATTAATTTTTCCTTCTCTTTAATGATTTTTCTTGAAATTTCAGATATTTTAAATAGTTTTTGAGATATTTGCAAAACACCAAAGCACTTTTTTTACTAATTTGTTTATAACTTTTACAATTTTTACCGCTTCCTCTCCAAAATTTTCATAAACTTGCTAGATGCCATTACGAATCGAATTTTCGGACTTGGAGGACAGGTTTTCGGTAAAATGGCGCTTGTGAACTAGACTAGAAGAAATCGGTAGAGATCTTAATTCCGAAATCCAGAAAATATAACCTTAAATGAAAAAAAAATATTTTTTTATCATATTTTCTTATTCGGAAATATTTCTTATCTCTAAACTACAAAGTGTGTTGTTTTTTGAATTAACTGATTATCGTTTCCAGTTAAGATAGTTATGTTTTAGGTGAAGCAAAAAAAAAGTTAAAAAATATTTCTTTGTACTCTGAAGAAAATATTGTTTTGGTAAATTGCTTTCATCAAAGAATATTCTTGTGTGTATTGCTGAGAGTAAATATACAATTAAGACATGTTAATTAACTTGTTATAAATAATAGTTATTACTTTCAAAATTCACACTTTTTAGAATGGCAAATAATAAAATTTAATTTAAGAATAATTACCTTTCCCTATTTCCTTCATAAAATCTAATGTATCTGTAGAGATTTTGATGTTTCACGTTAATAAAAAAGATATGTTTTTTAAGTAGTGAGATAATCTTAGAGTAATAAACAGTTTCTTATAATAATATTATATTGCACTGTTGCCCGTAAAATAAATAATTTACTTTTGGTGCCTGAAAATGCCTTAATATATTTTAACTAGAAAAACAATTAACGAACATCCATTTGGTAGCATTCATAAAAGCCTTTTGATGTTTTACAAATTTTTGTAATGAGCCTCGTATAGTAAAAAAATATTTTTTATAATAAATGCAAGATATTGTGGAACACAAATTTTTATTCAATTTAAGAAAAAATCTTCATATTTTTTTCAATCAAAACTTCGGTTCTTTGAAGCGTTGAAGCTGAATAATAAATCGGCTTTAGTAAAAAGCAAGAAATGTTCACATATTAAATGAGAAACAAAGCTGAGCGGCGAGGCTAAAAACATTAAATACTTCTTGTAGATTAACATCTTTTGTTCACTAACCTTTTGCAAGGACTTGGGTGGCACACAATTTCCCAATTAGAAGAAAATCTTTTTGAAAAGGTTTAACTTGTTAAGTTGTTAAGGTTTCAAAATAAAAAAAAAATATATACATTTTTAGTGGATTATTACTAAAAGAGCAATATATACCCATGGTAAATTTTTTGGAGCATTTTTTAGATGTCATTCTTTTATATATTTACGACATCTCTACGTATCTGCGAAGCAATTTTATGAATATTCGATTTCTAATCTCTGACCAGTTTCCATCTCTCCGTTCTGTACATGTGACCAAAAAAAAATTACTTTGCTCAAAAAATTAAAAAATGAGGGGATTTTCAGCATTTCCACTGCATCCATTCACAAAACTACAATCTGGAAAGTAAATTTAGTAGTTGAAGGTGTGCAAACTGCAAACAGAATATTTTGGTAGCGTGTGGTCGTTAGGTCTACGATTTCCTGCTGTGGCATATTAGTATGTCGATATTCTAAAAAACCTATAAATTACACACAGTGACAAAGGCACACTGGAAGTTTGGTCGTTCCTCTTAGTTCTTGCAGTTTTAGTATCAAACAACTACAGGTAATTTATAGCTTATCAGTACCAACAAACACAAGTTCAGGACTCAGAAAAAGCTGCTGTCTAGCTGGTCGGATGAAGCTATCACAAAGACTCGCCCGCGAGTTTATTGGAGTGAAGGTTTTTAGTAAACTAAACAAAAAAAGTCTCTCAAAATACTTGAATTTCGTAACGAAGGTAAACAGAAAACGAAATATTTACAGTGAGAAACGTATAATTAATAATGAATACCAATTCCAAAATAACTCATATAATTGCTCTTATTGGCCGTTTTATTAATAAAAATGTAAAACCCAATTTTGAAAATAATATATTTAAATAGCTTTCTGAATTATTAACCAAGAAAAAAATAAACCGCGGAAACAGCTATTTAAATTACATAAACAAACAGTAAAATATTGCCTTTTCTCAAATCACTGATTAATCGGGTCACAAATTTCAAACGTAACTGAAGTTTATTATTTCTCAAAAGGCCAAGTTTGCATTTCCCCGGAATCCTGCTGGTACCTATCTCACCCCGTGCAACCCTGTAATTTACGAAAGTTCGACAATTTCAGTCGTCTCATCCATAGAGGGCATTAGCCATTCGATACCGAATAATTAATTCCCGAATTGGCCTCTCAGCATCTTAATCTTAATTTTTATATAAAAACAGATAACCAAATTAATCTGCGTCTTCTTGTAACTAAAAGAAAATCGATAACCACTGAAAAAAACACCTGAAAGGCATTTGATTCTTTTAATGGAATTTAAATCATTCCTTCTCGCAATCAGGAAAAACAGTAGCTATACGAATTCTTTGGACATTTAATTAAATAATATATCCCATTATAGCGACTTTATTTGATTACTCTTATGATTCCTAAGAATGAGAAAATGGGTTTTAATTACATAATCAGGGTAGGAGTTGTAAATATTAAAAGAGGGTAGGATCTTTTTAGTTTATGTCATCATAAATTTTTTGGGTTTAAGAAAACATTTAATGACCCAAAAGTAATAACATTGAGTTTAGGCTTAAGTACAATAATTGATTTGTTTTCCCTTTTGATTTTCTTGGGTGGTAATATAAGATATATACTGTCTCAGTTTCCATGGTTAAAATCTCTCTACAGGGTGATTATTTAATTCGTCCATTTATTGGAATGTACCTCACGTTACACAGTATAAAATAATTAATATTTGTTCCATTACAAAGAACCTGAACTATGTGTGAATAGTGTGGATGAAGAAGCTGTTCGTTTAAAATTTCCCATATAGGACTCTTGTAAAGCAATTTTTCTTGTTCTTACAACTGGATTGGCTACAACAAATTTCAGAACTCTTATTTCTGCTTCTCTTTAGCGCTGCTGTAATTTAATAAATAATTTCTCTCTTATGACATATATAATTATATATATATATATATATATATATATATATATATATATATATATATATATATATATGTTATGTCGGATATTCTCACGGGTGTGATGTGTAATCGAAGGTTTTCGGGCATCCCGTGTATGTCCTGAGTCCCTCTCAGGACTGTAAGGCAGCTGAAGTTTCGGTGAAATCTCATTCACCATTTCAAAGCTCACTGTATGGCGTCTACGAGCGAACTAACTGAGAGGGACTCAGCACATACACGGCATGCCCGAAAACCTTCGATTACACACACACACACACACACACACACACACACACACACACACACACACACACACACACATATATATATATATATATATATATATATATATATATATATATATATATATATATATATATATATATTCTTGATTCTTGAACCATAGATTATATCATTTTTCTTTATTTTGTCTTTTCTATATTTAACAAAAATGGAAAACAAATTGACGTTTTGCCCTTTATTTAATGAATTTTCAAAATTTTTTATTCCTAAAAATATTTTCACATAATTAAAATATTCACATAAGAACATATCTACAATTTTAAAAAACAACAACACACTTTAAAAAACAGTATTCAAATTTTTAAAATTTTTAACAATATTTAATTTTACCGGTACACACCTTGACATTTTGTTACTCTATTACTAAATAAAATTCAAACTTTACATCGTCTACTGAGGATACATGGAATGCCAGTGTGTTTTATTTTTTTTATATTTTTTAATATTTTACAATGCACAAAAAAATAAGGTATACGTTTAGTTTTATGTTTAAGTGGATATTCAATTTTTGATTCTTATTTGACAGGATCGAATACTTAATATTTTTGTTTAAATTAGGCTTGCGCAAATGTGGCTCAAATTTCCCATATCTGTTCTATCGTTAACAGTGTTTTTATCTTTTTTAATTTCAATCATTTCCTTTATCTGTAATTTTTGGTAATTCATATCTTTGCTTTTCATTGTGGTACTGTTATAATCGAAAGTATGTTTTTCGTCCTGTGTGTGTTTGTTTAACTCTGTTGAGGCGTTTTTCGTATATTTATGGCCATTTAATTAGTTCTTCAGCAATTGGCTCGTCATGACTATATATTTTTTGGGACAATTTGTGCAAGGGATGGAATATATTACATTTGATTTATTCATGAGAGGAGTTTTACTTTTTAAATTTGTGAACAATGTATTTAATTTATTATGTGACTTGAGGCATACGATAATAGCATGCTTTTTTAAAATGTGTTTTATTTTTTCTGACAGCTCACTAGTGTAAGGTAATGCTACATATTTTTGCTGTTTATGTTCTATGTTTTTTGTTTTTACGTTATTATAAAACTTATATGTTCGTTTATCAATTATTTTGGTCATAATCTTTTCGTTGAAATTATTATTTATTAATGTCTTTTTTACTTTTTGCAGTATTTTTGGTCGGAATTCTGGAGACGTTAGGGAGATAGCACTACTGTTGCAAATAAAATAAATGATTGAAAATATCGAATTCAGACCTTGTTTTCCAAAATAAAATAAACATATTATATATTTCTGAAAAGCCTAGATTATACCCAGTCAATATCTAAAATAATATACAGGGTTTTCTATTTAAAAAATCAAATTTGGTTAATATCTTAAAAACTAAACTTAAGAAAAACTGATCGTTCCACTGAACTTTACATAAAAATCTCTATAAAATCTATTTTTACCTTTTCGATAAATTAATGCAGAACGGAAATACATGATGTGCCTAAAACATCAAAAGTTTTAAAATCACCCTTTAGATTACAAACTAAGAGTGCCATGACCATTTTGACACCGAAATCTTTCATTTCGTTAATAAGTAAGAAATTAAAATGAGAACCGCAATACTATATCTTTGATAATAACTCTAAGTTGAAAATGGGACACCCGGTACAAGTTAATAAATAAGAAGAGATGAGTGCATATTAAGATAAAAGAACGATAGGAAAAGCATTTGCGTACATCATTAGGAAAGGCGGTGAAAAATAGATTAATTACAGCTGTTTATATTAAAAATTTTTAAATGAAATGGTTTTACGAGTGAAGCAATTTGTATGTAGTGATACATGCTTTATCGTTTTATTTTTAAGATTCTATTTATGTAGTTTAAAACTGTATTAAAAATCAAATTAAATGTTGCTAACGGGACCTGTACTAACTCGAAATTGTTAATTTAAAATGCAATAATCGTAAAGAAAATTTAGTATCATTCGTCCACAATTTGGAGTTATGATGCATGAACAAGTTCGCCATAAAAATTAATTCCCAAACCAAAAGATAACCTACAAAAGACGGACCTTTGGATACCGTACAATTTAGGATCATAAAAAAGCGCAATCTGAACCAATAAAACTTGAATAAAGCGTTATTAAAGGTAATAAATCTCGAGTCGGAAATGTAATTGAAAACACAACGTATAATAATTGTAAAAATTTTAAAGTTAGAAAAGAGGGGGATTTTTGCATAGTATCGCAAGAATTAATTAAACACCGTGTAAGAAGGAGAAGAAAGTTAAAAATCTCAACTTGTAATCTTTTAAATTTGAAAGAAAATTTTGGGGTAAATTTTGATGATCTCACTGATTAAAATACTAATTTTTTTCTTTTAGAAAATATTTATTTAATCAAAAGTTACTCCTGTTGAAAAAGGACAAAAACTGCCATTTTTCAAATGTAAGCAATAATTCAATATTTTTTTTTTTCATTTCAGGTGCTGAGTGTCATATTTTTAAACCTACTGGTAAGTTATTAATTGAACTTAATTGCTGGTAATGCAATATAACTTACTATTTTTCTTGTTCAGCTAAATTTTTAAATACATATGAAACAATCCACGTCAACCAGATCAGGGCTACGACCAAAATTTGAAGAAATCAAAAATTGATCAAGAGCATCTGCTTTCAAATGTCTAGTGCGCGTTTGAAGAATCCAATATGGCGGTACTAATATGACGCCCGAAAACCGGAGAAAAATCGAGTGTTTAGCAAAAAAGTCTTGTAAAAATAAAACTTCTCAACCGATCGGGTGGTTTTTGTCTCAAATTGTAGCTGATAGATGCCTCTAAAAGCTGGTATGTTAGGTTGACAAAAATTCAACATGGTGGATCCAATAAAACGCTCAAAATTTCAATATGGTGGCCGAATTTTGGAAATCAACCAATTTGAACCAAATTTGGTATGCGAGGGTCCTTGGGGTCGCTGATGAAGAATCCGAGGTCGGATTTGCAAAATTTAAAATAACGGATCCAATATGGCGGAAGTATATATTTTGAAAATAAACTGATTTGCAGCAAATTTGGTATACGGGGTTTTTGGGGTAGTGGATTACGAATCCGAGGTCGGATTTTCGAAACTAAGATTAAGGACATAATATAAGGCATTGGGTTATCAAGTTTCCGCCATATTGGGTTCACAATCTTGAATTTTAAAAATTTGACCTCGCATTCGTGACTAGCCACCCCAAAAATCCGTTCAACAAATTTTGTACAAATCGCTTTATTTTCAAAAATGTCGTCCGCTATCTTGAATTTGGCAAACCTGACCTCGGATTCGTGATTAACAACCACCAAAATCTCCGTATACCAAATTTATGCACATCGGTTGATTTTAAAAAAATACGTCCGCCATTTTAGATCCGCCTTATTGACCTTGATAATTTTGGAAATTTGATTCGTAACTGACGACCCGAAAACCCCCGTATACCAAAATTGGTGCATATCGGTTGATTTTTAAAAAATACGTACGCCATATTCGATCCGGCTCCTTAAATTTTTCAAATCCGACCTCGCATTCATGATCAGATCTAGAATACCCCTTATACCCAATTAGGTGCAAGTTAGTTGGTTTTTAAAATTCGGCCTCTATATTTGATTTTTGATCGCTAAATTGGTTCCGCCATTTTGCATTTTGTCAACCTACCACACTAACCCAATCGGTTGCGAATTTTTATTTTTACAAGCTTTTTTTTTAGACACTTGATTTTTCTCTGGCTTCCGGCCGCCACATTGGAGCCGCCATATTTGATTTTTCAATGGCGTACTCGGCATTTGGAAGCTTACACTCTACGCTGCCCTTGGTCGATTTTTTTGGTTGCTTCTAATTTTGGTTATAGCTCTGATCCGGTTGACGCGAATTGTCCCATATATGTCCGCATAACCGAGAATTTCTTATTATATATATATATATATATATATATATATATATATATATATATATATATATATATATATGATAAGAAATTCTCGGCTATGCGGACAATAACCGTTGATGAATATTACTCTAATACTTAAAAGTGCAGAGAACTCCAAAGAAACACGGAAAAACTCCGGGTCCGAAAAATCACGAAAGCGCTGTTTCGTCCTAATATGGGATTCGTCAGGCTATTGCATTCGGTACAAACCATCATCTCGCATATGTGTCCCATAAACAGATTTCACGGTTGAAAAATAGTAAATAAGATACCGTGGCGACATCTCGATGAATCAGTCAATAACACAAGAATACCACAAATTAACAATGTTATATAAAATCGCCATGTGATGGCGCGACGCTAAATTAAAAAAGAAATATATTAAAACCCGACACACGAAATTTGCTACTATAATGATAGAGGTAGCATTATCCGGCATAGGAAACCAAACTAATTATGAATTTCATAGTTTTAGTGAGCACAGATGCGAGAAGATTTTTTGTACCGATACGCTGTCTCATTTTTCGGACCGGGAGTTTTTCCATGTATCTTTGGAGTTCTTTGCACTTTTTAACATGAGAGTAATATTCATCAACGGTGTTTGTATGCATAGCCGAGTATTTCTTATTTTATTTTAAAACTACATGGAGGATAACTTCTTCTTTATATATATATATATATATATATATATATATATATATATATATATATATATATATATATATATATATATATATATATAAATAAGTGACGAAAAAACACTTTAAATGGTTTTGTTTTTCAATTAAAAATAACTGATTTCGGTTACTACTTTTTGTATAAGTTTAATTTCTCATTGTTTGTTTCTTAAAAACTAAAACAATCAATTTTAAAAAAATTTACTACAACTGAAAAACTGAAAATGCAGATAATGAGGGAGCTATCTAAAGAAAGGACGTTAAGTAGATATTTAAATATTCGTGTGTAAAAACTACATGGAATAATTAATAATTGATACAACCGATGATAATTATTTTTTGAAATGGTAAAAAAAAATTTTGTATCGAGCGGGGATCGAACCCTCAACTGTCCGTGCACTGGTAAAGCGCTTACCTAGTTGCATCACGGGGTCTGATGTAAAAGAGCTTCTAACAGAGTATCGCACTTGTCAACGTATAACGCGTCCGACTTTAAAAATGTTTTCACAAAAATCAAATAAGCGACATCACCAACGCTTTTGAGGATTTCTTTAGATGACCTTAGTCAGTATAGTTCTTACGTCTCATTAAAATCGGTGATGACAAAGTCGTAACCTCCCCTTGTAAACTTATTTTTTTACGTGCCTTAATATTATCTTTACTTAGTTCACCGTGTTCCAGTCACCGTCATATCACTTTTTAGATTTTCTTTTCTAACTATTAAAGTGCCTGAAGTTTTCTTATGAGTATTTTTTTTATCATTGATTAGTCCTGTGGTACTTGACAAATCTAAAAATTATATCAATCGTATTCAATAATCACATCTTATATTGAATTAATATTTATTTAGAGTCGTTTGAAACTAAATAAAATATTTATGGTCTAGAATTATAGGCATAGAGTTTGTTAAAAAGTAATTTGACCTTCCTCATCTGTTACATCCAAGTGATATAACACAATGATCTACCTTAGTCAGTACTCGTGAAATTTATGTCTTTTTTGTTTTCTTGACAAGTAATGCACAAATCAATTAGAAAATTATCTTTTCGGATTTACTCATATTGCTACCCTCAACAACTTGTGACAAAATTTAATCATAGACTCCAGCTAATAATATATTGTGGTAGCGCTAGCCATTCTATCTGCTGCCACATATTAATTTGTAGCTATTTTAATAACCTATAATTAAATTTCACAGTAACAAAGACACTCTGGAAATCTGGATGTTCATTTCCTCTCTGGCAGCTTTAGTTCCAAACAACTGCGGTTATTTAGGCTTACCATAACCATCACTTAGAACTTCAGAACTCAGGCAAGGCTGCTAATTAGCTGGGTAGATGACATCTAGTGTTTACAGCTCCCACAGCAGTACGTCCGCGAATTTAGTCGCGTGAAGGTTTTTAATTAAAATTAAACAAAACAAGTTTCTCAAAACAATTAGTCTATTAACAAGAATAAATAGAAAAAAAAAACGAACTATTTACAATAAGAAACTTAAAACTAATAAAATTAGGAAAAAAAAACTAGCATAATTTCTCTTATTGGCCGTACTATTAACCAAAAATGTAAAACCCAATTTTGAAAAATACACGTATAAATAGCTTACTAAAATATTAAACAGAAAAAATAATAAAACGCAAAAAAGAAACAGGTATTTATATTACTTAATCAAACGGTATTAAAACCCCCAAATTCTCGAGTAACACACGATACTCCCTTAACTTCCAAATTAAGTGAAAATCAAAAAAAAAGAAAACCTTCATTCCCGCCGAATATTCCCGTCACGTAATTTTTCTACGTCACTGGACGAGGGTCCCGACTCTAACGACTTCCAGATTGTAATTGAAGTTTAATATTCCTTAAAAAAGCGTTTTCAAATCTTATCCCTATACACCCTCTGTTTAGTGCCTTTTCGGTTGTACCAGTTATAACCTTCAATTTCATTCCCTTAAAGTTCGAAGGTTTCGGTCATTTAGTGCTGAGGGCGTTGTCTATAATATACCGGATGCTTGATTCCCGAATTGACCTCTGAGCGTCTTAATCATAATTTTTATATTAAAGAATAGTAAAACACACTAATCTACGTCCTCCTATAATGAAAATAATATATGATAAAGACTGTGAAAAATAACTATTTACTTTTCTTGGCTGTTTTGGCAATAAACATCTTAACTCGTTATTTCTTGTGAATAGAAAAAACAGTTATTATATATATTCTTTTTACAAGTGGCCTAACGATATTTTTCTATTATAGTGAGTTTATTTTATTATTCTTTTGTTTCCTAATAATGGGAAAATCGTTCAATATTTTAATAAATTTTAACGGTATTTGCATATACCATATGTTAAGAAACCTCCCTAACGTTTCTGTTTTATTTACATAACAAGGTCAGGTCTTTTAATTAGTCGTCATAAATTGACCGAGTTTATATATTTTTAAGAAAACATTTAAACGACGAAGATAATAAAAGTTAAGCTCGATAATTGATTTATTTTCCTTTAGACTTTCTTGGATAGTAATAAAAAAATATATACTACCCTGTTCCTACGGGAAATCTATTCACAAATTAATTATTTAATTATTCATTTTAACAGAATATAGTTCACATTGAGCAGTGTGAAAATATTTGTTCCATTACAAACTTTTCTATGTAGAATGTAAAACTCAACATTGCGGGTAAACGAAAGTACAGGCTGTAACGTAATTAGCAAACTGTAACCTGATTAGTTATTAGCTGGCGAGTACATTACTGTGATCATAATGGTTCTAGCCGCTGAATCTCAGCCTTAAAATGTTGTCTAACTAATGTGCTACTAATAAAATTGGTACAATAGAGTTACTACAGTACGACATTGTATTTTATCCATTATACCATACTTTGAACAGTGATTCTAATCATTATGAAGAACAGACATAAATCCGTCCGCCCTCAAACATAGTTAGAACAATTGAAGTTCCTTATACTATTGTATTGTTTATTTTATGATTAGATGCAAATAATTAATAAATAAATTAAATTTTCATGCAATTATCAGCGAAAAATATTATGGATTATGTGCACTAGGTAAGCACCTGTAAGTAGACGTCCACTTTCCTTCAAACACAGCGGAACGTGGAAAACTCACAAGGGACACTTTTTGTTTAGAATCGGCTAAGGAACACGAAAATTATTAATTTAAAAGAAAACTTTTTTAATTATTAAAAATTTTTTTGTTTGTGATAAATTATCTGACCATTTTTCGGTATCAGGCGGTTAAAATGCATATGGAAAACTTTGTAAAAACAATATCACTTTATTGGGTATTAATTGTTGCTATATAGTTTTGATTACTATATATTTTTGCAGTAAATGATCTTGCTTTAATAGACTCGTAATGTGATCTAGAAAATCCAAGTTGTTGTTGTAAGTATATTTTGAAATCCCGGTCATCACAAATTTCAAATATATTTACTGTGAATCAAAATCAGACACAGAAGATAAAGAAAATTTATAAAGAAAATTATTCCGACAGTGCGATTAGTTACATAAACCATAAAAGGCAGACTTTTGCTCCTGTATCAATAAAAGATTGTACGTTCCTAAGAACTACAAAAAACTTAAGTAATTACAACCCAAGAGACATTAGATAAATCTCTAGAGTGTTGTAATCCATGGAAACTACTGAATTTAGATAAGATCTCGATGGATTTTTACGCGGTTAATGCTACATTTTGATCTTATCTTTGTTGCTTTCTGAACAAGACGTATTCAAGTATTACACGCAGGAAAAGATTTATCATATAGCGATATTTGCATTGATATTGAGTGCATTTCTCCGTTTGGTTTATCGGACACGTGTTCACTATATCTTGGTTTAATGCTGTGGTTTGTATCAAAAATTTGCCTTGGCTAATTAATTTAAATCTCTCTTCATATCAATTTAAATAATAATATTTAATTTGTGTAAGTAGTCCCTCAAATTAGTATAATATAAATAAACCTTTATTGATTTTTTACACACAGCAAAGAAAAAAATAGATATTATTAGCTTTAAAATGAATTAAAATCAATTTTCAACAGCTTTTGATAGAAGATACTACGAGCTGATTCAGTTTTTAGTTACAATATTTCATAAGAAGTTTTTTGACTATATGCATAGAATACCACAATGTCTAACCAATTATCGCCGGTTCCTTTGGCATCTGTTATAATAATTATATATATATATATATATATATATATATATATATATATATATATACATATATATATATATATATATATATATATATATATATATACTACAATATAAACAAATATACGGCTTGAAGGGCAAAAGTATGTATGGACACTCTTCACGATACCGCGTACTTTTCGAGCAGCAGCGGTACGGTAGACGGAACCTGAGCTATTCACTATGCCTCGTATTTAAAATCCGCAATGTTGTTCACGGCGCCTCGTACTGAAAATTCGACCGGTGACGGTACGTTATATATCCAGGCATCGATCGGCGGCAGGCGACGTTTTTTGTACGCGGTAGTTCTCTACGCGTCGGCGGTAACGTCGGTGCGTAACCTTGGCCATGACGGACAGTTGTCAGCGGTGAACACCTGGCAGTTAAACACGTTCCTATTTATTGCGGAAATAAGAAAACAAAACCAACGGCATGCAACGCGTGCGGGTAGTAACAGTAGGATGGAAGGAAAGGAACCTACGCTGCCGTACTTGTAACGGTCCTCGACAACGTTGGTAGGATGGAACGACATTACCATACTTGTAAGGGTCCTCAACAATGTCGACCAATAGTAGTAGGAAATTAGGAAATGGAGCCGATATTGCACGTACTTGTAAAGGTTGTTGACAGTGTCGGTATAATGGTCAGAGGTAGGATATATGGAAAGCAGTGGATGATGATAACACCATATACACATCTACATTGTTATACCTGGAAGACGCTGACCAGCAAGTGACCATGCATCAGGGGGAGAACGTGTAATTTCCAGCTAATTAATGGTCAGCTCGGCCTTAAATAGTGCTTTCCTACGTTCACTGTGCCAGCGAGTGACGGCATGGGTGAATATACGGACGCTCGGAAAATATTATTTCCCGGCATAGCGTGGTAAAACTAATTATATACCCGTTATACGAATGCTTTGAATAATCTTTTTCTGCAATAACTACACTTTCCCGACTTATAATAACTTATATACATTCCGGTAAACATACTCATGTCCAAAAATTTAATAACTTTGTTACAATCACTGTAAACATAATTGAAAAATGTTTATTTATTCAAAAGTTCCAAAATAGCAAAAATTCATATTTCTAAAGATTTTGTTTATCTCGTACCGAAACTAGGCATTATTCGAATGCAATGCAAAAATGGCATTGACACACACACACACACACACACACACACATATATATATATATATATATATATATATATATATATATATATATATATATATATATATATGGGAATAAAACAGTTATTTGTCCATAACAGTTTTATTCCCATTCCGATGAAATTTCAGCGACTCAAAAACTTTGGTTTTGTGCATCTAAATTAAAGATGCAATTGGGATTCCTCATTCCCCTAGCTCCTACACTAGTGAGGAAGGAAGCATATGGAAGCAAGTAAGGCTGCTCATTATGCGCGCTTACTTCCAATGGTGAAAAATTAAATACCGTAAGTAACCACGATTATATACTAATTTTATGAGTATCAACCATTCCCTGATTATATTTTTGTTTGAAGGAGCATAACTGCGTTGATTTCGATTTCTTAAACTAGAAACCTTTTAGGATAATTTACGACACTTTTACTTTTACATCACAATATTTTAAATTTATTATTGCCCGGCAGAGAAAAGTATCATTTTATGTAAAATAGTTTTAATTTACTCACATGTTACTGGTTAGGTTACGTTCATAGATACTAAATTAAAGGTTATATTTAAAATTTATTTTGGCTATGTTAATTAAATTTGTCATTTTCTATACATGCAAATCATTCTTATGTAAGAGTGATAATTTAAATTAATTTTCTAATGCCTTGTACATATGTTTCGTTGAAAATTTATAAAAATAATAGCGGTTAGCTCTCCCGCCCTAAAGACTACCGGAGATTTTAAGAAAGAAGGTCAATAAAATTTAATTTATTCCCATTTTTGCGTGCCGTTTCATACATACGTTCCAGTAAAATTAGCGAAAATAGATCACTATCCTCACCCAGGGTGCTGAACATAGATATGAAACTCTTCGACATAGTTCTATCTTGAACTATTCTAATTCAGTTTATTTTAATCCGTTTGATGTCTTCACTCCAGTGTATTGGCGGTCTTCCTCTGCTTCCTCTGTAAACTCGATACTACCTGTCATCTTTGAATCTCGCAACATGTCTCACTCGTTTCCATTTTAATATTGTTATTCGTTCGATTATATCCTGTATTTTAGTTTGACGTTAAATCTCCGTATTTCTTATTCGATCTTGAATCTTAATGCCCTATAAAGCCCGCTGCATCTTCCTTGTCAATTTCAAGATAAGAATCGTAAAGTATCAGTAATAACTCTGTGTCATCAAAATTCCTAGCTGAGCGCGCAATTAAATCATAACTCCTTGAAGCATCCATTATGACTTATTTTGTACAGGGTGGCGCAATAGTGTAACAAAGTACCCTATTGACCTTATTTTTCAATATTTTGAACAAATGTTTAAATAAAAGTTGTATAATATGAAAATTTCAACCGTCTGAAAACATTTTCAATAATACATGATATTTCATGCCAGCGTGGCGCTAAAAAATAGTTTTTTAATGGAATACTCTGTGTATTTTTGCATATTTGGATTCCCCCAAGAACTATTCATATGATAACATATCTGGTCTTGTATTTTATTGCAAAACCAACTTTTTCAAAAAATTTACCAAATTTTGAACAAAATATTGTGCTCTTTAATTTATTGTATTTTTCAATATACAGCAATTATGGTGCACAAAAATGACACTAAAAAAGATAAATGTACTATTAAGAGTCTCATACAGCGCCTAAGCAATTATCTCATACAGGATGATTGCCAAGATTTTGCCAATTTGATGAAATATAAATTAATACTTCTTTGATTTTTTAAAATAGAACACCCTGTATATAACTACTTTATCATGTAGAGCTACTGGTTCTTTATCTCTTTCTTTAAAGTTTTCTTATACCTATCAGCGCTATTGTTTCCGGCATATTTATTTTATTAATTGTTTATCTATCTCTAGTAAAGAATATTGTTGAATATTTTCTATGAAATATTTAAGTTTTAAAACTAAAAATATTTGATTTGATAGTAATACTGAAATAAATACAGAACTGTATTAATTGTTCGCCCAAAACTAAGTTAAGATTTATATAGTTGCTATTGTTCTAGCAAACTAAAATTCAAATCATTTAGAAAGACAAGTTTGGTTATACTTATATTGAAAATAAATGGTAAAAGCACAAATCTAAAAATGACCAGATATCAAGTAAGAATAATCCTTAAAGTATACTGTTAAAGATAACCTTAAATTTAATGCAAATTTAATGTCCATTCTACATTAAATTTAATAACTTGGTAACAAAAATCGTGAATATTTTACATTTACTTTGAATTTAAAGCAATACATTCAAATATCAGTTAGTTGTACATCAAATTTGATTAAATGGTATCTTAGATTTCCATAAAGTAAACTGAAAAGACATTTCAACTTCTATACATTAAAATTAATTTACATATACCTTAATACTAAAAAAATTTACATTATTATTCAATATTCGACAACGTACATTGCATGACATTCCTGGAGATGGTGCAACTTGTACTAAACTTTTTGTTTAGTATGATATAAGTTGCTTAAAGAACTCAATTTTCTTATGGTGAAGTATGCACGTCAATCCAGTGTTGATGAGAACCAATGAGTTCAAAACTGATTTAGATGGCGGACACTACCTATGGTAAAAATGTCCACCTTTTCCTGATAGTTTCAGAATTTTTTTAACTCGTATTATTGTTAGTGCATTAAATATGTGATAACATTGTTACCTTAAAAAGTAATGACCAAACTTTAAATTTAATGTATGATTACATTAAATTTAATGGAATAAATTAATTTAGAAGAATGTAAATTTTTAAATTTGATTCATTACATTAGATGCATTTAATAAACGTTTACGCATAACATACGAATAGATACACTCTAGCACACTTCAAAAATATTTAACTCTCTCCTACTAAGGTCTTGCTCTATTGGATTAACCATTTCACCAACTAAATCGTCCCTAGTCCATTTTTGCAGGAAAAGAAAATGCAACATCAACCCTAGGTTAGGCTATCTACGAAATCCCAAGTCATACCTCTAAATCCCAGCATATATTACTTGGACTGATATTTGATAAGCATCTCAATTGGAATACCCACATTCAAAACCTTACGATGAAATGTTCTAAAGACCTAAATAGCATTAGAATACTATCAAATACTAAATGAGGATCAGATAGGACGTCGTTATTAAAAATCTACAATTCCCTAATACAATTTACGATGGTTTATGGAAGTATAGTGTACCCATCAGCCCGTACTTCCTACATCAAGAAATTGAACCCAATATATAATAGAGGCCTACGCCTTTCTATATGTGCATTTCACACCATTGCAATCAATAGCCTATACTTTGAATCTGAAATCCCATCCTTATAACATAGAAGGATGCAACTTAACTTTAATTATGTGAGCTCACTCCACTTCCACCCCTACATTCCACATTTCAAATCCTTTTTCAACCCCCTGAAAACCGCACCCATTTGAATAAGTACCCCCCCCTTTCATTCCTATTAGCTTCGCCGAAACCAGAAAACTTCTATCAATAATTTTGCCTTCCGTAGATGAAATACCTACTTATTCCCACCTTGGAGCCATTTTCTCATCAGTTGCAACCTCGAACTCACACTACTAAACAAAAAAGAAGTTAACACGAGAATAATCCAATCAAATTATCATCAAATAATACAATTAAAATACAGTAATCACAAATTTATATTTACTGATGGTTCCAAAAAAAATAATGAAGTCGGCGCATCATATTATACAAAAAATTCCTAAAAAGTTTTCTCTCATCATGAATCCTCTTCAATCCTTACCGTCGAACTATTCGCAATTCTTAAAGCCATACAATATTGCATAAATATCTCTAAGTCAAATTGGCTAGTAATCTTAGATTTTCTAAACTCCCTAAAACTAATTGAATCATACAACCTTAGTTATCTAATAGCCTATGAGATTAAAACCCTCACAAAATACTTCCATATCAAAAATAAATTATTCACCTTTTTTTGGATACCAAGTCATACTGGAATCCCAGAAAACACTAAAGCCGACTCCCTCCCATCTAGTCATCAAAACACACCTAACAAAATAAGCAAAATATTCCACCACCAAGACTTTAAAAATTCCCTACTCCACATATCTCGAAACCTGATGCAATTAGAATGGAACCTTCATGATCCAGTCAACAAACTTCAATCAGTTAAAAAGACTTTCTTTACTGGTATCCCTCTCTCTAACTTACCAAGACAAGAAGTGACTACAATGACGAGACTTCCAATTGGCCACACGGAGCTAACCCATTACACCTCCTGAACAAATTCCCTGCTCCTTACTGCCAAATCTGTCATACCACCCTATCAGCGTGCAAAAAATACGAGTAACACCCTTTCCGCCAATTACAAGAAAACAAAATTGATACCCTCCTCTCATATCAAAACGCTAATAATGTTATTACATTTATCAAAGACATTGGCTTATTTGACCTAATGTAGAAAAAGAACATACATAGCAATTGAAACTAAACAATGGACGCTAAAACACTTAGTCGATGCATCCATAATCCATGTCTCTCTCTCAAAAATATTCGTTCATAAAAACTTCGATAATTCATTTTTTTGTAGTAAAGAAAATAATTATTTGTAACATATAAATATAAGATATATACCCGAAAATTAAAATTAATGCACAAATAAATACTCTACTACACTCCAAACCGTTAGGAGTTTCCCACTTCTTCTTAAAACTTTCTTAATTACCTCCGAAACGTTGAGGAATGAATAGAGCTACATCCCAATTACAGGCATAAATAAAGGGCTATATAAGCATTGCCCCGTAAGTATTAAGAATGCTCAAAGTGGTTGGGTTCTACAGAGTCCTGATATTTTTCCCAGTGACTATCAAAAAGACAATATCACATAATATACATTGCATTCTAGATAATTTTAAATCTACGTTTAATGAATTCTACAAATACCAAAAATGCGTTCTCCGTTCAACCCGTAGATCTTTATATAATTGTCTTGCTCGCACTCATATCGTAAAGTTTTTCGCACAGGCAGATAGTTGGAAATGGAATTGTATTCTGGCTTTTTGTATTACATATCTTACATATAAAGGGTGTTTTTTTATAGAGGTATAGAACTTTTAAATGGAATAAAATAAAGATGAATTTTTTAAATTGACATGAAATGTACTTTATTCGAAAGATAACCTTCTGGCATTATAATTTAAATATGACTTCTGGCATATGACCGCCACGGCTGGTTCGGACGTAGTCTAAACTGGAGGTCCAATTTTCGATGACCTTTTGCCACATTTGTGGCCGTATATCGGCAATAACGCGGCGAATGTTGTCCTCCAAGTGATCAATCGTTTCGGGCTTATCAGCGTAGACTAGTGATTTCACATATCCCCACAGAAAATAGTCTAGCGGCGTTAAGTCGCACGATCTTGGAGGCCAATTCACGGGTCCGAAACGTGAAACTATGCGGTTACCAAACGTTTTCTTCAATAAATCAATTGTGGCACGAGCTGTGTGACATGTTGCGCCGTCTTGTTGAAACCACAGCTCCTGCACATCATGGTTGTTCAATTGATGAACGAAAAAGTCAGTAATCATGGCTCTATAGCGGTCACCATTGACTGTAACGTTCTGACCAGCATCGTTTTTAAAGAAGTACGGACCAGTGATTTCACCAGCCCATGAAGCATACCAAATAGTCAGTTTTTCTGGATGTAACGGTGTCTCAACATACACTTGAGGATTATCATCACTCCAAATACGGCAGTTTTGTTTGTTCACGTATCCATTCAAAAAAAAGTGAGCTTCATCGCTAAACAAAATTCGCTTATGAAAATCGGGATCAACGGCAATCTTGTTTTGGGCCCATTCACCGAATCTACGACTTGCTAGGTGATCGTGTGGCTTCAATTCTTGCACGAGTTGGATTTTGTAAGCATGCAAACGAAGATCTTTCCGCAAAATCGTCCATAAAGTGAATGGACACATATCCAATTCCTGTGCACGATGGTGGATAGACCGATTCGAGTCTTCCTCTACGCTAAGCTCTACAGCAGCAATGACTTCTTCTGTACGCACTGTACGACGTCTCCGTGGATGCGTATTATCATTCAGAGTAAACGTGGTGCGAAAACGTTCCATAGTTAATCGAATTAATTGCTGTGATGGACGATTATGTTCACCGGAAAATGGACGTAGTGCGCGATACGTATTTCGAACAGAACCATGATTTTCAAAATAAATTTGCACAATTTGGAAGAGTTGTTCAGGCGTCAGTCTATTCATGTTAAAATGCCAAACCAAACTAAACATAAATAACTTGACAGCTGACAAAATGGCCGCCAGTTAAAAAAGTGTTGCCACCTTAAAGTTCTATACCTCTATAAAAAACACCCTTTATTTCAATTATTCTGTAAAAATCTCAAGACCAATTAAATAACAAAAATAATATAATTTGAATGAATATTTACAGCGTTCTGTCAACATTTAGGACGGGGAAAATGTTTTGGCAATACCTTTTAAGAATGTCATCAAAAGTAATCTCCTGAAATTTAATGACTGTTGTTTTAACCAAATTAAATTTTATTTCTCACCCCCTTTGTAATTTTAGGATACTACAGCCCTGCCGCAGGGGCTGCCATAAATGATTTTTATTACTCAGCAGGTATATAAGATTTAATGTGAAAATTGTCATGACTTTTGAAATGACAACACAAAATACGTCGTTGGCTCTCCCTCGATATAGAGACCTCGTATGATGAGATTTTCTTAGCATAAATGAGTATTCAATATACTGAAAAAAAAATTTTCTACCAAATTAAAAAATGTGTACCATGTAAAAAAGTATGTTGTTTTCTTAAAAATCACATATGGGTATTATATAATAGTTAAAGAAAAATATATTTCAACAATTATTTGTGCAATTAAACTTTAAAAACAAAACCTAATTTTATTTTCAAATTAATGTCTGTAAAAATATGAAGCGATTTAATATGAAACACATTTCGTTCACCCACATGTCAATACGAATATTAAATCATGGGAAAATCGTATTTAGCACAGTGTAAAAATTCATTATTGTTATGTAATATGCAAATAAACTCATAATCAATTATTTCTATACATAATTTATTTAAACCAGTAAACATAAGTTGCTTAAATAATTTTTTATTATTCAAAAATAATAAATTGTATTTCATTTACAACTTTATCTCGTCAATTATGTAAGTAACCTGCTAGTCAAATTAATGATTTCATTGAAATAATGGTACGCGTATTTAATCTTTCATTACTACAGGAAATTGAAAACTTATTAACATTAAGTTTCATTTTTCCTTAAGGGCCGTTCACACCACAACAGATTTCAAATATTAGAATATATAATGAAATGTTGCTGTTAGTTGACATAAAAAATGATATAATTAACTTGTAAACAAGTAAATATTACACATTTTTATCAATAACAATTTTTTTACCACATCAGTTCTTTTGGCATTTTTATATGTTATGGTATGAGATGTATGACATAAATTTTTTATTGAATAAAAACATAGAAGTAGTATTATCGACATTAGAAGTCTACGGGGCCTGGACGCAGACAGTGATAATTTTTTGGTTAGGGCCAAATTCAGGATAAAAATTTCCAACCAAAAGAGCAACAGACCAGAATAGATTCCCAGGTCGAACACTGAAGCTTTCAAAGACACATAAAAAATAACTGCATACCAAACCACTCTGGAGAGTGTACTAGGATCTGTAGCAAATCAAAACAATGTAGACGAAACGGGGGAAACAATTAAAAATTCAGTTATACATAGTACTGAAACCATTATAGGAAAAAGAAAGAGCTCTAAAAAGAAGAAATGGTTTGACAACGATTGTGAAGGAGTCTTAAAGTCAAGGAACCAGGCCCGACAACGAATGCTGCAAGATCCAAATGAGCAAAATGCACAGAAATACAGCGAGACCAGAAAAAAGGCAAAGAAAACAATAAAAGCGAAAAAAAGAACATACGAAAAAGGTATTCTTGAAGAACTAGAGTCAAATAGAAGGAACAACAGAACTAGACGTTTCTTTCAAGAGGTAAAGTATATAAAAAACAGATTTAGACCCAGAGTTGGAACAGTAATAAAGAATGACGAAGGTAACCTTATTACAAATGAGGCTGAAATGATAGAGACTTGGAGAAGATACTTTGACGAGCTACTGAATGTCCAGGCAGATGAAGTCCGACGTGAATATACATACCTTACGGCCGAACCCATAGTAGAAGAACCCACAGTGGAAGAAGTGTCACGAGCTATTTAAAAACTTAAAAACAACAAAGCCCCAGGAAACGACACTATACCGGGAGAATGTTTGAAAAAGGGAGGAGAAACCTTGAAACGTGTTTTCTATCAACTCATCTGTCAAATATGGAAATAAGAAAAAATACGAACCTTCTGGAAAGAAAGTGTGATAATACCAATACTTAAGAAGTAAATTCCGACTCTTTAATCGAATTGCATTGAATTTTTCAAAAAATTTAAGTATTGAGATAACGAAGGTGGTTCTGTGGAACTCTTTTTGAAGTAATCAGTTGGCTTTTTTCCAGAATATAAATCCTTACAGTTAAGTGCTTAAGTTGTTACCTTGGTAAGGCAAAAATAAAAGTTGAGTTCGTTATGTCTTATTTTATTTTCAATCATGGAAATTGGGTAAGATTTTCACATAGGTTAAGCAATATATGCGAAAGGTCTAAACTTTTTATTGATAGGCTACAGAACTTTCAGATTTTCAGTTGTTTTAGGTATTAAAATAATAATATTTATTATTTTTCAATGAACTCAGGCAAACACAAGACGAAATAAGAGTAGTGCTGTTACAAAAATCTAAGAGTAACAGAAACAAAACAATTTGAGAATAAGAACATGTAGATCAAAAATAGTGAACTAAATTCTTGTGGCAACATCCGTGGTTAGCCTATGTATTGAATTACAAGCAACTGTTGATTGAAGCTCAAATTTTACTACAAATAACAAAGTTTGGGGAAGAGGTCTTCAGTTTGCGCTCAGTAATCTAAAAAGCGATTTTAAAAACTTTTTCTAAAAACATATTTTAGATTTACAAATTCATTGTATGACTCTAATTGCAGAAAATCGACTTCAATATTTTTTTTGAGCTAGTAAAAATAAATATACCTTGAAAACTTGAGGTCTACTAAGATGAAAATAGCCCTGGTATATTGGGAGAATGAAGAACAACGAATGAACACGAAGATTTCTTGAATAAAGGTAGAAGCCCCATAGAAATTTAGGAGTAGACTTCAAACTGATTGGCCAGTGTTATTTTGGGAAAAATACCATGCTTTCTTATGAATATAAAAGATCGTAATAGGAGTAATTTTTTAAAAGTAGTTATGTGATAAAGAGGTAATAATTTAAAGACGCCTTCTCCTTTCATAAGCAGCTAGCACGTTGTTCCCCCCCTCCCCAACCACGACGCAAGTATGCTGTGCCCGCCTCTCTATTTTTACATTTGCTAAAATATTATTATGCAAAATCATCGACGGTAATAAAAAATATAACCTTTTTACTGTTATAAACAAAGTAGTAATGATTTTTAAAAAACTCTTCTGTTCCTAATAGAAAGTAAAATTTTTTATTAAGTCTGCGGAAAATCCCCAACTTTTGGAATATGAAACATTCCACCAGCAATAGTTAAAGCTACAGCTCTATTTGTTTACGAGCAAAAGTATTACCTTTTTTTTTCACAATAAAAATGGAATTTTTTTAGAAGACAATCCCCTCAAAAATAATATTTTATGAAAACTTAGGGTCTTAAGAACAAAACGTAGTACGTCGTTTTTTCAGAATAAGTAAATAATAAAAAATCTCTGAATAAACAAATTTAATATAGCTCAGCAAAGAGATAGCCCTCATTACTATATAAATCATGAGTGACTACTTTTAAAAATATAAGATAAACGAAAGAACCAATTTTACAATAAATGTTGCGCAAAAAAATAAAATAAAGAAAGTCTTTTAATGCTCGTAATTAATTATTGAATATTACTGTCATCAACTATCATGGGTGGCCTTGGATTGGCTCCCTTCGTATTCTCCAATAATCGGTTACCTCCTATTACAAAACGTCGAATCAGTCAAAGTAACCTAGAATTGGGTTACATATCAGAAATATGGAAAATTTCCATAGTCACCTATTCCGAAAGCAGGAAAAGGACGCTATATCCTGGAAATCCCTGCGACCTCTCAGCCTCTCATTATTTATTTTAAAAATAATGGAGAAAACAGTTTATAACTACAATGTGACCAGTAAATTCCTCATCATATAGGATTTTTTTTATTAATGACTTTATTCGAAATTCGACTTTGGCAACAGTTTCTGCTTCGACCGAGATCAAAATTAATTTAAAAAAATAGTAGTCATGTGATTAGCATTATCTGCCAAATTTAATTTTTTTTTACAAAAAAAAATTCAAAAGTAGATTTATATCTTAAAATATCGAAAAAAGTTATAGGAAAAATGCAATTTCTAGCAAATAAATTTGACAGATAATATTAATCACGTAACTACTATTTTTGCGGTTAATTTTCATCTCGATCGAAGAAGAAATTGATGCCAAAATCAAATTTCGAATAAAGCTATTAAAAAAAAAATCCCATATGATGCGGACTTTACTGATCACATTGTAGATTAGAACATAAATTCTTGAACAGGCGCCACTGCACCTTTATTAACATGCATTTCAAGGGAGCAGGTCTACGTAAACCGCACTGATACAATTCAAGATGTACTGAACAGCAAGGAAACCGTAGTGTGTGCCTTTCTTGATATAGAAGAGGCTTTTAACAACACTCTATATGAGGCAGTCAAAAGGGGCCCTGATGACAGGAAAATAGATGGAACCATGTCCAAATAAATTGCGCGAGCTCTCTCAACTAGAATAGTACAGACAGAGAAAGGACAGGATACTATCGCTCTCTTCATGACTAGAGGATGTCTTCAGAGTGAATAGCTTCTCTACCATGGAGCCTATTTGTAGATCGAATTCTCTGTGATCTCACTGACCTCGACCTATGTTGTCAAGGTCATGCCGATTACTTGGTCATAATCGTAAATTCGAGAATATCCTCGGTGATATAGTCCATAAAAGACTTGAATGCACTACAGAATAATACCATATGATTAGACTAAATGGCAATTCCACCAAAACCCCCTTAGTAGCCTTAACAATGAAAATAAACCTCAACCAAAAAAACCATAAAAATAGATGGTAACTTTATTAAGTGGAAGTCAGAGGTTAAATATCTGAGTCCGACACTAGATAATAAACGTTGCTTGAATAAGCATGAAAAAGAAGTAACCAACAAAACTACTAAAGTCGATGGTCTGTAGAGACTTTTCGGGAAAAGGCTGGGACACAAACACAAAAATCCTACAGTGGATGTACGCTGCAATAGTGAGACCAACTATCACATAAGGGCAGTGATCTGAACTAAAAGTACCTGTGGTTGTCTTCTACGAGACTCAATCTCTCGAAAGTTCAAAGACTGGCATGTGCATTCATAATTGAAGCAATGAAAGTTTGCCCAACAGTCACCATGAAATTAATCTTAAACCTTACACTTCTACATATACTTGTAGAGAGTATGGCGAAGAAGACAATATACCGAATAATGAGAGATGAAGTCATAAAACGAAGCCCCAGAAATCAAGAGATGTGGCACATGTCACAAATGAAATAAAAGAAAAGTACAACTTTGTGCCAAACTTCAAAATAAAGTTGAGTTGTAAAAGTGGATCGGATAGAAACACCACGGAAAAACTTTACAAGAATTCCATTAAGTGGAATACCAATAGCTTCAAGACAACGGAAGGAACTGGCCCACGAAAGCTTGGGTAAGTCATCAAGCATCTTCTAGGTGGAAGTACACGCCATCAAGGAATCCATTCAATTCAGAAAAGAAAGAATTTATCGCAGACAGGATATTATTATCATGCCGGATAGTCAAACAGCCATCAGTGGGCTAAGTTCTCAAGTAATCAGCTCCAAGATGGTCTGGTGATGCCTTGAAACACTAAATGAATTAAATAAGAATAATAAGGTCACACTCCTGTGGGTACCAGGACACACCGAGGTAGAGGGGAATGAAATAATATACAAGCTAGCTAGAAAAGGGGGCTGAGACACCATATCTGGGTTCCGAATCTTTCTGTAGTATTAGTGGCAGTATAATGCTTTAATGACTTAAAAAGAGGAAGAGAGCAGAAGATCTAAATACCGGATGCTTTAGTCCGCAAGTCATCCCTAACTTAATAGCAGATGAGGAACACAATAGATCTACTAAGTCCTCAGTTTCACACATACATACATTAGGAAATATCTGAAATACTTTGTGTCAATTATTTACCGATTATACTACAAGGTCATATATTACATTTTACCTATTTTCTATATATTCTATACACGTCTTTAAACCCATTAGCGTTTTATATCAATTATTACAAAATGGAAACGTATTTATGTAAATTAAATATGGCCTATAATATAATGTGAGAAATTTCTTTGTACCTGCACACAGCACCTTATCAAACAAAGATGTAACTAGTAAAAATTAATTTTACATTTTGCTAAGCAAACAGTAAATAAAGACGTTCGAAAAGATAAGAAAACATTTATAAATCTTTTTTTTCCTGTTTTCCCTTAAAACCAACAAAGATAGCGTCACTTCGGCATAGATGGGAGAATATGAAATACACATGAAATATTGCTTCTAATTACAGTATTCCCTAAGGTACTGTGGCATGTGACGATGCGAGATATGATCTCACACTTTAGCAAAATTTAATTGCAGGCATTAAAATAATAAGCAAATGCCAAAACATAAAGAATTTGCTTTGTGATAGAGATTTCAAGTTGATTAATACTATTTACTGGCAGACAGATAAAAACTGTCTGTTTACATAGCTAGAATACAAAATACATGAGCGTTCTTTAGGATATTCATTTTTGGGATTTTGCATGAGCAGAAAAAAATCAATTAAAACTTTATCTGAAGTTCAGAAGCTATAGCAATGGTAAACATGTTTTTTTGCCTAGAGATAATTAGTAATAATTATGAAAGGTGCAGTGTAAGTACTTATTAATAATATGAGCGTTTTAGGCGGTTTACATTGAATTTCGTTTTTAATTCTTTCCTGGATCTGGAAGATAAAAAGGGTGAGGTAGACTTCATTAGATCTGTTATGCATTCTTCTATAGGATTTTGGTTGACTTAGCCTGTCATTGAGCCTAAAGTAAGAGACGACTAGCGGTATTTTCTTCATGTCAGCTTAAGTAAGCCAAGGCATGCCTTTCATAGATCCTCTTGTCAATTCCTACAGTGCTGAAGCGCATTAAAGTTGTTAAAGTCATTTCCCAGACAAAAATGTCAAGAGGGGTGCCATTGCTTTGATTCGTAACGTTTCCACGATTTATTTATAAATATTAGGCTAATTATAGCTATATATATCAACGCAGCAATTTGTAGGGTAAATCCCCAGGTTTATATCTTGGATTGGTAAGCCTGTTCAGAAGCTAAACAGACTATCTTTATTTTATTTTCGAGGTTCGAGGTGAGTTAATGCATACTAACCTCATAAATAGCAAGAATAATACGTAAACGATTTTAGTAAAGTACAAAAAATCCTCTGTATTGTTTACAGTGAAAAGAATGGTTAATATAGATAAAATATTAATGCCATTTTCGCAATCAGACCAAAAAAGAACTTCTTATTCAAAACCCTCGTAAAGTTCTATTAATTATCTATTTAACTTTTAGATCTCTCACGTTGCCGGTGTATATATACATTGTTAAAAATAACCTTAAATTTGATGGAAGTTTAATGTCCATTCTACATTAAATTTAATGACTTTGTACCAAAAATCGTGAATAATTTACATATACTTTAAATTTCAATTTCGCTGTACATTAAATTTGATTAAATGATATTTTAAATTTCAATAAAGTAACTGAAATGATATTTTAACTTCTCTACATTAAAATTAATTCATATATACCCTAATAATAAAAAAATTTACATTATTATTCAATAATCGATAACGTTACATTGCCTGAGATTCCGGGAGTTGGCTCAACTTGTATTGAACTATTTGTTTAATATGATATAAGTTGCTTAAAGCACTCAATTTTCTTATGGTGAGGTGTACATGTCTATCTCATACTGACTGGAGCCAGTGAGCTCGAAACTGGTCTAGATGCCGGACACTACCTATGGGAAAATTATCAACATAGATGTCGTTTGTTTGTTGAAATTCTGCAGTCTGGCATTGAAATTTTCTGCAGATGTATCATCCTGCCAACATATCGCGAATTGTGTATTTAAATACCCAGTTGTTTTCTATGAATTTGGTATTTGGTTGCTTACAGCTCGCCTGATAAGACTATTAGGTAGTAAAAATTCGTTTAGAGACAGAACTAGCGTGGAATTTACAAGAAATAAATTATTTATATTTTCCTTTAACGGTCTGAAGAAGAGTAGTGCAACTTGTTAAAGTCACTCAACTACCACAAAGATTTCTTTATATTTTCTTTCAATTTCGAGTTAATGTTTCAAAAATATCAGAAGAAGATTAAAAGAAGCAGGTTTTAAGTCAAAACGCAATGTCAAAGTTTGGGATCCTTGGCAAAATTGCAGACATTTATATTAGAGTAGAATTGCTATTAAAATATGCCAGAATATATATTCGGTGGATTATCGAGATCTGTAAAAATATTATCTTGAAATTTGAGACTAGAATTCAAGAAAAATAGACAAGACCAAGTCCGTGGAAGAGTTGAAGGATGAGACGCCAGCTGAGATCTCATACAGAGCAGTACACCAGATACATTTAACTTGAATTATTTTTAGATTTATCTGAGTGATATATTAGCAACTGCCATTTGTATAACGTAATGCTAAATATTTATTGTAAAGCGGAAGTACTTAAACATACTCACAATAATTTAACAGTGTAGACTACAGATTTCCTCCTCCTCCTCCTGCTCCCCCTCGATCCTTTGCCCTTTATAAGGTGTCAGTATTTTTAAGCTTTGATTCAGCGATTAGAAAAATTATGATCACATTATTGTCTTCGCGAGCTAATAACTAATCGAGTTCCAACTTGTTAATGACGCTACTGTCGGTACTTTTGATCACGTGCACTATTGAGTTTTATATTCGAAAGAAACAAATTGATAAGACATAAATTTAATGAGTACCAACCAAGGAAACTGTCGAATACATGTCGCTGCCGATTTGCATCGATACATTTTGTTTTGCTGCTAAGATGTTCTAGCCAAACAAGGTTGAATGAGACTTCAACCATGTTATTAACTTTCAAACAACTTGAAAAAACGTGAATTAAATATAAGATATGATTACTGAATGGGATTTTTGTATTAACTTTAGATTTGTTCAAGCACCACATGACCAATAATTGCCATAAAAAGCACATAAATAAACCTTAGAGAGTTCTAAAGTTAAAAATGAAAATCTAAATAGTGTTCAAAGTAAAGATAATTTTGAGGAATGTAGAGATGTTAAGCTTAGTCAAGAATCAATATCAACACAAATATCAATGAGACGTTCTAATAGTTATGTGATAAATACTAATAAATGTATTACCCATAAAGAACGAACGAACTCAATGTTCTAATCTCGTGGAGTAAAGATCCCTGAGGATGCTTCGTGCAATTTTAGGCGAAACGTAGGATAATAATTCCAATTTGACACGGTCTAAACCCAAGAACCATGATTTTCAAAATGTATTACTAGCTAGAAGACATCGTACAAACGAAATTCTTAACTGTGTCAATTGGAAACATTAGCATGTGCTGAAAAATTATATATTTGCAACAAAATTATGATTACTACGGGAAAGTTTATTAACTTTTAAAATGAAGTATTGTGCTCAATGTGACTTATCGCATGAAATAGAATATATAAAAAGTAGCAATACATGCTAAAATAGTTATAATAACTGGAGTTCTTTATATTATTGTATATTTATGGTATTTTATGGTGTATGTCGCATGTTCACACATGTGTGATATGAATCGAGGTTTTTCGTGTGTATGATGAATGTGATTGTAGGGCAGCTGACGTTTCCATTCCATTCCAAGTTTTGCTGCATATCATCGGCTCTGTTGCCAGTGTTAGGGATCGTGTCCGCGAATTGTGATTCTCCTCTTTACTACCTACTTCTTGTTGCAGGTTTTTCCAAGTATTAAGCAACCGTTGACTGTCGTTTCTACTATTTAAGTTGTTGGGCTGCTCTGCAATTTCGACGGCTTCCTTTATAACTCTTGTGAACAAGTTTTCATATGTCGAAAGCATTTTTGTTCCTGAAAAGTTGATTTTATGTCCTGTGTTTAACACGTATTGGACCAGTGTAGCAGAAATTGATTTTTGCTTGAGAGCGTTTATATTTTCGTCTATTCTGACACTTATTTTACGGCCGGTTTGACCTACGTACGATGAGTTGCATTCTCGCCATGGAATTTGCCTGTAAAGATCTGTGGTGAAAATGGTTTCAATGTTGTATTTCTTGAAAATTTTTACTTTTCTGTGGTGCCTCTGACACAAGGAACAAAGAGCTTTTTTCTTGGCTTTCGCGATTTTTCGGGGCAAGCATTTGTTTTTTGGAACCTTGTCTATATGTTCTTTTTTGTAACCTTTTGGTGTACCAATATTTTTGTTATTTATAACAAATTGCCTGACCCTTTTTGGGAATCCACCCTCGATATTTATAGTCAAGAGGTTAAAATACATAACAAAAATTTTGATCCAACCATCGGCTATAAAAACCCACTAGCCTTCCCAAATATAGGTGATATCATAAACTTACAGCTGATTTTTTTGAAAAGTTTATAGATTTTTCAATAAGGTGTTGTTTACTGATATATGATCTGCCATAAGAAATACTAAAGGTATTTAAGTGTTACATTATACATATATAATATGTTATATTTCATAAAATAAGTGGCTGAAAATTACTTACTTGTAATTTATTCGTCTTTTATTCTTCAACGAGCTATAGGTGGCTCATAAGGTATTCATATAAACAAATTCAAATTGCCTGAATGACAAATAGTCACGGGAAATAATATATAATAATTTAAAGGTATTTATCACACAGCTAGACAGAAAAATATTGCAATAATATTTAATTCGCTTTACACAGTAAAAAATTTTTATGTAAAATTACCATAATTTTCATTGGTAATAAATTGCCTTGTGTATCTAGGTAAAAAATTACTTGCATTTCAATGTAAAAAATATTCATGAGTCACTAAGTAATTTTCGTATTTATATCATGTAATTTTTGTTGTTTTTCTGTGTCGATTTACTTGTTGTTAGATGCAGTGTAACTAATACATCATGTAAAAATACGTATTCCACCATGTCAGATTACGTAAAAATACATATTCCACCATGTGAGATTACGAGAAAATACATTATAATATATGTTACAAAATTTAAGTCATCAAGTGAAAAGCACACTCTTCTTATGAAAAAGTGACCCTGATTAAACAAATTTAATTTTTAATATGATGCAATTTATGTCATCCTGACTAAAAATTATCCCTGTCACAACTCGATAATTTTAATGTTTTCTCAAATAATCTTTAGACGACCTATATTAAAAAATACATATTTCACAAAAAATAGATCACGGAAAAATTCAGCCTGCTTCCGTACTGATTATATGAGAAAATTCAGTTTTATTTCTGGTAAGCGAAAACATGAGAACAACACAGTATATTGAATTTTAATAGAAGTAACTGAGAATAGGATATAAATTACATCATATTAAGAATGGAATACGTTTGACCAGGAATACTTAACCATAAAAAATGTACAGGGCTCCTTAACTGTCTGTTGTTAAAAGAATTCGTGAATTAGACATATGGATACGTCAGTAGGTAGGGACTTTCATTCATCTTCTGAATAAAACAACGAACAGTTGCTGTTAACGAAATTTTTATTATTGTAATGATCTGTATATGAATAAAGAAATAAAAGCTGACATAATAGCGATTTATTTATATTGAAACAACTAACCAATATTTCGAAAAACAGATAGGTACATGTTGTAGTTATTTAACAAGTACCAAACAAGACTGAGGCAGAACAAAAGTTAAACTTATACAGAAGGAGTCATGCTATAATGAGATTATTTAAACAAAGTTTTTTCTTTAAATTTTCATATTTATTGTATATTATATATAAGAAAGTGGCTCACAAAAACTTATAACTAAAAATTTCTTTATAACAAAAAAAAAACTTAGCAGCTCAGATTAATAATAACAGATACATTTAGACATAATTGTGTACGCATAGAGTGGGGATAAATTCAATGGATAATCAGAGAGAACCAATAGTCTTTTTATCTATTTTATTTGTGACTCATATACTTAGCAAGTTTTGTGATTAGTAGATTTTTACTAGCTTTTAAAATGTATTAAAAATTAAAGCTTTGTTAACTAAGCACTTCGTGTAACGCTGCTTATTATTTACTTTTAGGATTCGAGTACTTGGTCAAAAGGTTTATTTACTTCCCCATGGTTACAACGTTTTCTTGACATTTTAGAAGTAACATTATAGTAAAAGTAAAGTACTACAAAGCATCCCCACTTATATATCTATTTTTTCGTATTACTATTTCAAACTTAAAAGATCTTGGCGCATACCGATACAAAATTTTTGAATGAGATGCTTTATCTGCTTTGTTTTATTAATCTGAGCTTTGTAGTCAGTTATATATTCTTGTATATATATATATATATATATATATATATATATATATATATATATATATATATATACGAACTTAAATATCTACAAAAAAAATATTTCAGCTTATAATAACAAAAATCTTTCTTTAAAGTAAAGCCTTCAAACAAAAATAAATAAATGGCGCCAATTAATTTTTTAGCTTTACTTTACATACAAAAAAATCTATGTATCTTTCTAGTTACATATTTTGTTAATAAAATTTATATTCTATTTTTCGAATTTCGTTTTTTAGATCTTGTTCCACTTTCAGGGTTAATATCAAAAAAGTAGATTCTAATATAGAACTTATTTCGTTTGGGTATTGTAAATTAAATACACAGTAAAATCAAAAAGCTACCAAGTTACAAAAGCATCAGTAAATAATCAATATTCCTCTGCTACTATCTTCTTTTCCATGCAAATTTTAAAGAATAAATTTTCATCAACATCTAAAAATTTAAAATTATTATACTAAATTTGTAGATACAGCATCAATCTATAATTTTACAGAACTTTTGCTATAAAAATAGTTTTAAATATTTCCATTTCAAATATGGCAATTTTAACTTCATGACTTTTTAAAGAAAAAAAGATAGGGTAAATAATATTTTGGCCTTTAGTATACCAATTTAAAGAAAATAAATGTTAAAAAAATTGTCTCTGGTCACATTTTTGTTGTCTTAATTGTTTCGGCGACGTCAGTGCTGCACTTGGAAATAAATGTTTAAATTTGTGTGGTACGCTTTTCTTTGTAACTTAAAAAACAGCAAATTTTAAATTAGCAAAATAAATTTAACAATGTGCAGCAAAAATAAAAATTTATTTCTTTCCTTTTCATTTTTTGTTATCTGCTGCACACTTTCTTCTATTCACTGACTTTGTTTCCAGTGCAACGTACCGATACGATGAAATTTACCCGATGAAAATTGTTTAGTCAAATGCTTTTACTTAAAGCAGTCCTACCCAATTTATTATTACCTATTTTAATTGATTACAATTAAACAAAGAAAGGAAATCAAAGTAAAATGCAATTTTTTTTTCTGTTTAAGACTTGATGTCTTCATTTTGAAGCACTACTTTAAGAGGGAGTACAAAATTTACGTTATTTTTGTGATACTCCTCTCATAGAAACGTAGTTCTTAAAATTCCACTATTTGGATTATGTAGTAGAAAAAATAAATCTTTTTGAATTATTTCGGGAGCTACATTTAAACTTTGTGCATTTAAAATACTAACTATAAATTCTGTGTTTAACTTACCAATATGAAAAATTGATGATATTAAAAATTGTATTGAAGATTTACTTAATAAATACTTAGTTTCTAATGTTAAATAAAGATTAGTAAACAAATTTAATGCCAGTGATAGGCTCTCTTTACTTTTTTCATTTGACGGTATTTTATTGTCGTTATTTAAATATGTGATACTTTTTTCTATAGATTCAACATTTTCTCTATTAATATTACTATCAGCAGAATTTTTGCAGTTTTCTAAATGCTCTCTGCAAAAATGAACCCTTAATGTGTTTTCATTACTAAAAATCGTTTCAGATTTACACCTAAATGGACACTGAAATGTTTTTCTCGACTTACCTGCAAATATCCACTTGTAACTAAAACACAATATACTTTATAAAAAGAAACTATTGCACCAAACGTGTTACCTATGTAGTTAGTATAAAAATAATGGCCGACTGCCACGTCTCGTTGCTGCTCTTGGGAGATGAGTGGGGGAAGCGTCATTATTTTACATTATTTTACATTATTTTACACTGTTTTACATTATTTGACATTGTTTTATATTATTTTACATTATTTTATATTATTTTACATTATTGCACATTAATTTACTGTTTTTATGTAATCATACTTGAAAGCATATGTAATGGGAAAAAATACATTGTACACTTAGTAAAATTTCAATAGCAGTAAAAGTATTCAAATGTATATTTACATGCGTTTTTTACTGTGTAGGTTGCAGCAAGAACAAAATAATTACGTTTTACAAATAAAAATTACAAATACTAAACATCATTTCGAAACTGTCCTCACCCTACTTAAATTTTCCAAATCCAAAACTCTGCAACTTTTATTTGACTAAAAAAAGTTTTGAGGCACTAAATTATAAGCCCTTCATAGCCATTTATAAACTCAATTCTTCATATGCTAGAATTAAGATTCACTCCTTCTTTACTGTTCTAAACGAATAACCTCTGACCTCGGTATGCGGAACTTCAAGCTTCATTTGATCACGGGGCGACTGCCATAAAACAGTGCTGCCGTTTGACAGCGATTACGATCTTAAAGACCCATTGACCAGACACAACTCTTAATTACTATGCACTGTAACAAGTGGAGAGGCGCGGTCACTTTTTGATTAAGATCAATCGGCAATCGGTCATTTCATTTTGGTCGTAAAAACGGTTCTCTGTAATTTAGATTAAATGATGAGCGATGTTGTGTGTATCATATTAAAGGGTAATTAAATAGATATTACTTTGACCTAAATAAAGACCTACTTTACTGTTTCTTTTTGGGTGTTTAGATGAATGAAATAAAAGGGTAGAAATGCGTTTGTTTTTCGAAAGGTTAGGGTTCTCAGCCAGATAGCTCATTTTTAAGAGCCTGGCAGCAACTATTATACTTTTTAGGAAGCTTTTACCAACATGTACTCATGTGTAATTTTGATTAGATTTTCAAAAATGTAAATCTCCATCAGATCTTTTTTAACCTGCTTTTCGACCTGCAGAAAATAATTGCCTTTCGTTAACGACATTGATGAAAAAACATTCCGGAACTCTAAAAATTTTTAATATATCGTGATTCATGGTGACAGTGTTATATCAAGTAATAATGTTAAATTTCCGAATATAATCTAATATTCTTAATCTGGTAGTATAATAAATAAAGAATATTTTATCTCAAAGATATCCTTCCAGCTTCTGCATCTTCTTCTTTCTAATGTAATATTCTGACACATTAATAGGCTCCTGCCTGTTCATTGCCAATACGTCCTCTTCGGAGGAAGGTGTCCAGCTTCATTGTTTTGATGGTCTTCACTGTGATCTCTTGCTCATTGGTTTGTCTAATTTTTCACATTTTTGCCGAGTATTTGTCTTCAATCTCCTATGTCCTGTATTCCTCATTGTTGTTTAATGTCATCGTTCTATATTCAGTCATATAGTGTTTAGCTTTGGATACTTTGTTCTATTTTTATTTTGACTGTTCTCATTATTTAGGGTTTTGGCTATGTCTGGTCTTGTTTCTGCCAACTATGCTATGACATGTTTTACTGTTGTTTGATATATTTTTATTTTGCTTTGTATTTTGAGATATTTGTTCTTCAGATAGTTTATCTTAGACATCTTGAAGTTAGAAGAGCTTTTACTCTTTGTTCTCTTACTTCATTCTGTAGGTTTTCATGGCTCGTTTTTTCTACTTCTAGATATCTGAAAGGGTTTACCTGTTCGATTATTTTGGATTTGATTTCTAATTTATCGGTTTTTATATGTTACTAAGCATTTAGTTTCCTTGATGCTGATGAGCATATTTAGATTCTTTGTTTTGATATTGATTGAAAATAAGAAGCGATGTTTACAAGTGACATCACTTTTATAGTACTTAAGCTACTTTATAGCCGATCGCTTTGCTACTAGAAAACGTGATATTACAGTGTTAGACATCAAAAATCATTAAATTTACTTGCCAGGTTGTCAAGAAATTTGAAAAGAATCAATATCTTTTTAGAATTTTTATGACTTCTAACGCCTAAATGAAGCAGAATCAGATAGAACTAAGTTGTACACATATTTTTCGGACATCCTGTATATAATTTATATTGATACCTACCTTAACATACGTATCTAAAAGAAAACTACAGTAAATCAGCGAGAGACTTGTAAATGAATTTAAAAAAATTAAGAAATTTTCACAGCTTTGTAACCGATATTAAAGAAAAGGTAAACAATATCTTTTCCAGGAAATGTTTAAAAAATGAACTATTATGTTTTATACCACTAAATTTATCAAGAAAACCATGACTGCAGTTTCAACTCACAGAATCATTTTCAAACTGAATTACAAAGGTAGACTAAGTATTCAATACAGAAATATGAGAAAATTTAACAATAAATAAAAACTACCTGAGAAATTACATTATTACAAAGGGGGAGTACTAAATTTTGGGAACTAATTATTATTTGGCGACAACAAATAACGGGGAAAATCCAAGTTCTGTCTGGTCATTAAGCAAATTTACATTTTTATTTTTACTATGTTTATATATTTCTAAAGATTCAAGAATATTTAACTTTTGGCCCTTTGTTGCATAATGTAAATGTCAGTGTTGCTTAAATTAGAAAAACTGTGGCTGTGTTCTAAGCAATGATTGGCAAAGCTCGAGTCTATTTTTTGTAGTTTATATGATCGGTGGTGTTCTGAAAAGCCAGTTTTAAAGCTTCTACCACTTTGTTCAATTTACAAGCTATCACACTTTGAACATTTTAACTTATAAACTCATGATTTATCAAATTTGCTAATTTTATCTTTAGCATTGTAAAGGATAGTGGACAGATTGTATTGAGATTTAAAGGCTACTTTTATGTTATTTTTGGAAAGAGTATTAGCTATATTAGATATTTAGTTCCTCTTGAAGATCTTCTTCAGAGAGAGGCAAAGAGAATGCTCTATGTATCATTGAATTGTATGCAGCCATTTTGTATTGCAAGGGGTGAAAAGAGTCATTAGATATAGTATTACCTGTAAACGTTGGTTTTCTAAAAATTTTAAAATTACACTGATTATTGAGGTGAAACATGGTGAGATCAAGAAAATTTATTTTATTGTTATTTTCAGTTTCCAGAGTAAATTGAATTTTTGGATGGCAATTATTAATGTATTGTAAGAATTTCTGAAGCTGTCTAGTAGTGCCTTTAAAACATGCTAGAACATCATCCACATTTCTGTACCAAAATTGAACATGGTTTTTGCTTAAAGGAGAATTAACAATTTTGTTTTCCATGTTTGACATGAAAATGTCTGCTAGGAGAGGGCTAAGAGACGAACCCATTGGTTGGCCTGAATTTTGTAAATAAAATATGTTATTAAATTGGAAATAGGTTTGTGATAGGCAAAGTTCAAAAGAGGGCAAGATTTCAGTAGTAACTATTGGATTTATATTTCGTTCCTGTAAGATTTCTTAGATAAGTATAAAACATTCATCTATTGGAATATTAGAAAACATGCTTTTTATGTCAAAGGAAACTAGTATGGAGTTATTTGGGGTTTTTATGTTTTTTAGTTTTTGGACGAGATCTACTGAATTATTTAAACTGTGACTTGGTTTAAAGTTGCTTATTTGTTTGAAGAATGAATTTAGTTTCATACTGACATTTCCCGAAGATGATTATCTACCACATAGTAACGGCTACCAGCATCAATATCTTTGCCATCAATTTATATTAAATAAACGAAAAGTTGCAAAATAGTAACAAATTAAGCCATTGCAATTATGAAAATTATCTTCTAGTTTTGGCAGGGTACTCGTTAAGATTTATTTTTCATTAGGATGATAGATTTATTTAGTGGAAATTTGGATTACCCAAACACCTTAAATATTACACTAATTATGTGAACGATATGCGAAGATTTTATGGGTAATTGTAGATAGGTTCGGACCTGAATAGTCGAACATCTTGCTTGTTTATAGTGGGAGGAACTCTTTGAAAAATCTTATAAAATATAGTTGTACAATCATGGTTTATCTGTGTGTTCACCATAAATTACTTTGTGTTTTACCAGCTGGTTGGAATGTACGCAACAAGTACAAAAACATTACCGCGGCTTTTTTAATACAATTATAGAACAGAGCAGAGGTTTGTTCCCTCCATTTGTTTGCAGGATGTTTCCGCATAAATTGTATGTAAGCTTGATGCATTTACTTTTATATACGCAAGACATCTTGTTTCAATAAAAAAAATTATATTTTAATGCGTTGTTACTACAATTCTATTAACCCTATAATGAACAATGTTTATAAATTCCATAAAATTATTTAGCAAAATATTCATTTTTTGGTTACATTTAAACTACATTAATAAGTAATTAAATGAAAAATAATTTGCAGGAAATATTAAAGAGACGATATTCATATTCAAACAGCAAATGTAGACACTTTTTTTAAAACAGGTTGGAGGAGTTAAAAGACAAACTAAAATAATAACAATTGTTTATCCTAAAAAAAAACAGAATTTAGAAGATATAACTGAAATTGATAACAGAACATAAAACTAAATTAAATAAAATAATGGGACCATTCCACATAGCAAAATACTGTAGGACCAAAATCTATCATAATCAAACAACAACCTTTTTTAGATATGTGAATTTTTAAAATATCAATCTAATATGGAAATTTCTAGACTGATCTGATCCATTTTATTAAAAAGAGTTACAATCAATACTTCTCAACCAAATTTATATGCTGTAACATACACGTTGGTAGTTATAGACTAAACAGATAACCTATTTCTTTATCTGTCCAAATAGATTAAATTGACTATCTAATTGAAGAAGAAAAAAATGACCAGTGTTATACACAGCTCTTTATTATTGTTAAAAAAAGTAAATTGTTATTTTCAATATTTTTGTTTATTGAATAATGATATAGGGTGTCCGGGAAAATGTGGTAAATTTCCAGGATATGAAAAAACGCGTAAAAGGAATATTACTAGTTGATATAAACTTTTTTCGTATAAGGCCTCTTCTTCGAAGATATGAGCTCCCAAAGAGCTGCAATGGATTCAAACTTTGTACACATAATTATTGAACCACCAGGTATATTCCAATTTTTTTAATATGATGTATACCAGGTAAGATTCTTCAAATTACTATCCCAGAAAGGGTTATGAATTACTCACAGCTGCAGGGACGGACTAGCTGCGACACTCATGATCCCATTTTTTTACGCCCTGTATTATAAGAACTTTGGAGAACGTTTTTTACATGCATTTAGTTATTCACTAAAAATTAAGTATTTTTCATTTATGTCCCTAATCCTAACCGTTTTCGATAAAACGTCATTTTATTTACACTGTTGGTTTCCTAACTTCTGTAGGGGTGAATATGAAAAAGAGGAATTTTTTCCTGTCACCATAGTTTCAAAGGTAAATTAACGCTTCATAAGAGGGTTCAACATGGGCTCCGTGAAGTCTAACGCGCGACGAATTGAGGACTGGTTTACTCGCTACATTAACTCAGCATTGTTTCTTATTTGAACACAATAAAACTATCTACCGGAGTAGAATACACCAAGGTTTTGAGGTGTCCTCACAGGTAAAAATCCAATGGCAATATGTCTTCCATTATCTATTCAATATCTTGGATAGACGTTATTCAGATGCTCCTGTACAACAACGCTGAAGTGAGTTGGTGCCCCATCGTGCAAATAGTCTTTTTTCGGCGAGTTTCCAGCGGTAAATGCTCCACTGAATCGTGAAAAGCGTTGTGGAGGAACTCCTCTTAATCTAGTAGTGCCCAGACATTAATTGTTTGGAACTGATTTTGATGATGCGAAACCTTGGTTGCATGAGGATTTTCATCAAGCCGTAAATATATGATACGGCTTTTGGTAAACTTGGCTTCATACGTGAAGAGAATAGTGATAATGAAGTTTATATTATTTCGTTGCTGATCCAATAGCCAGTTTGAAAACTGCATTTTACGGGGAAAATCTCCACGAATTAGTTCACATTTTCAAATGATATGGATATAATAACTATTCTTGAAGAACTTTATGTACTATTGTTTTCGACGTATTAAATTGCTGATAATTGTCGAGTGCTCGTTGAACAAGTGCCATTTACAGCATCGAATTGCGGCGTACGTACTGTACTTCCCCGACCAGCATCATTACTTCGTTTCCCAAAAATTTCCTAAAATTATGAAGGAATTTAATAATATTACCTTATTACGCCGAATTGCCTACTATCCTCCCTTCAACGTTGGTCAACTCGTTGAAATGTTTTCAGATTTCGAAGAGTTCGATTAGGATATCTATCGTAATATAACCTCCTGGCTTCCAAAGCATTACAAGATGCAAGAGCAAACACCAGATGCTTATCTACATACTCAATGAACGTGTATTCCATATTTCGATTTAATTCAGAATTAATTTCACCACGAAATCCAAAAATCAGTAAATTAACATCCAAGTAAAGAATCAATGTGTCAGCGATGCGAAGGTTGAGAAGTTTTAAAATGCAGGATCAAATATATATCTTTTATCGAAATACGCCAAATACATGATTCAAATAAAATGACGTTCTTTCAAAAACGGTTACGATTAGTGACATGAATGAAGAGTACTTTATTTTTAGTAAATAGGTAAATGTATTTAAAAAATGTTGTCCAAAGTTTTTATTACACGGGACGTAAAAGAAATGGGGTCATAATTGTCACTGCTAGTCCGTCCCTGCAGCTGTCAATAATTCAAAACTCTTTCTTATATAGTGAAGTGTGTTATCTGGTATACATCATATAAAAAAAATCGAAACACACTTGGTCGTTCAATAATTATGTGTAAAATACTTGATTCCATTGCAGCTTTTTGAGAGACCATATCTCCGAAGTGAAGGTCTATACGAAAAAGTTTATATGAACAAGTATTATTCTTTTCTGGACACCCTGTATATTTAGACTACTAAAATTATTCAGTAAAATTTAGTCTTTAAAATGTAAAGTATTCTTTATTTCACAATTATTCCATTATTTAGGTATGTGGAGATATTAGACAAGATGCATGAAGCTCATTTAGTGTTTATATAAATATTTCTATTAATAAGACAGGCCAATAAGGGTCAAGTAACAGAAACTGTAACTTTGGTGCGCTTAATCTGAATCTGACTCCATCACTTCAAGTTTTTGAGCTATTCTAACCTAAATGTGCATAAAGCACTGTATTTGCCATATTTGAAATTATGTGAAATCACAAGGTAACTTTTTTCATAAAAATAGTGGGAGCACCTAAAAATATGATCCTTTCTCTTTAAAATAAATTTGAAATGTTTAGATATCTTTTTTTTTCCACCGAGATATACTAATTTGAAAACTGAGTTTCATTAATCTACTCGAATGCAAGCCAAAAACAGAGTACAAGTTACCTCTTTGAGTGTGCTAAATTTGGCTATTTTAATGAAAATTACTATATAAGCATTTTAGGTGTTGCTGATTACAAATCCACCGTCAGATTTTGAAAAGTCAAAATGGCGAATCCAAAATGGCGGACAAAAATTTCAAAATGTTTTAAAATTTAAAGAAAATTTATATATATATATATATATATATATATATATATATATATATATATATATATATATATATATATATATATATATATATACTGTAAAAAGGAAATGCATTAAATTTAATGTAAATGTATTGGAAATAAATTTCACAAACCTCTGTTAAATGCATTTAATATAATGCATTAAAATTAATAATTTTATATTATTCTAAATTAATTTATTTCGTTAAATTTAATATTATCATACAATAAATTTAAAGTTTGATCATTACTTTTTAAGGTGATCTTATGCAATATACCGGTGTGGAAAATCCAATACAGGACCTCTAAAAAAAGGGAATGTAACAGAAAGCGACGGACAACCCGTTTAGCCATGTTGAAGAAGTGAAATAAAGCATACTGTTATATCGTAGCTTGCTTTCCGGTTTCCAGCAAAGATGGTTGGCGGGGTCGACAAAACACAGTGGGTTGAAAGAACGGATTTAATATTAAAAATAAAAATCTGATCCAACATAGCAGACTGAATCTTTAAAATCGTGAAAGTATATTTGAAAAACGTCTAATGTGGTTAATTGGCTGTTAAATGTGCAATTTAAAAACAAAATAAAAAGAATAATTGTATTTCCATGAATAAAATATTGCGCTTGAATCCAAGGTGCATTTTAAAAATAATAATATAATAATAAATACGTGGATATCAATAATCGTTAAAAAGGCAAAAGTACTTTTTCCTCTATGCTCAGGACTTCTTAACAAATACCAATGCAAATAATTTATAAGTAATATAATATTTATTGATTTACACAAATAAATAAATAATACGACTGTAATAAAAATAATAAAAAGAACTTTTTAATCTTTGCCTTCTTTGGTAACAGCTCTTTTCTCCTTCTCCAATACGTATGAATTGTTGTCCAAATCCTTACGATGTCAAAAAATAGTGTAAGGATCCATCGACACCAAAAGTTTTGGAACACATCCTCCATGTTTTTCTCAAGAAGATTTTCGGGCAAAGTCTAGGCGATTATTAACTTATCCGTTGATTTTTGTTCATCTTTCGATAGTTTACCTATCGGTAATATTGCAAATGCTATGATGTCTGGTCAATGGAGTAAGTAATTTGTGGATTCCTGTTGGCATGTTGTACCAAGAATATCCTTTGAAGAATAGTCTTGCTGTTTGAAATTTGTATTCCCAAATCTTCTCTATTGCAATTTAATGTCCGCTTCCAATAGTTTGTAAAAAGACGGGAAACCAGAGGATCAGTTTTCGCTTTACTCTTGTTATAATGACTGTAGCTTGAAATGCTCTGTATTTACTGGGACACAGTATCAATGTTGTTGAACTGAGATGTTGTTTAGCAGAGGTTACAACGTTTGACCGATTTCGCTCCAGCCAAAGCATTCACCTAGCCGTGTATCATCGTCATAGATAAGTTGTACTGTACTGAAACTCGGGTGGTAAAGGGAACTCTTTTATATGGTGCAAGTTCATAATTTTCTATTTCGTTAAAGACTTTTGTTCGGTTTTCTTAATAAATTCAAATTTGAGAGGCCTACGCGCAATATTACCCCCAGTAACTTCCGTGCAACACGAGGACAAGCAGTATCTTGAAACGAATGTGAGGGTGTATTTACTTTTCGTCTAAACTTATAACGTAATCGACGGAATTTGGAATATTTAATGACTATTTAATGACTATTTAATACATTGATTGTTTTCAATTCATCAAATAGTCGAAATACAAAAAAAAAATAGTTTTTGTTGGCCGTTGAGCATAAAGAAAATTGATATATATGTTACAAAATAAACATTTATTCTAATAGAAATATTAGTGAAACGCAACGGTAATTTCTAAGTAAATAAGCTAATGGACCATTTAAAAATTAAATTAATTCTCAAAAATAAACTTTTATTCTGGTAAAAAATAAAAGTAACACGTTGAGTAATTGTAAATAAATAAACAAACAATTAAATTCAATTCAAATTAATAAAAGCACCTAAAAGTCTACAAGAGGTGTTCAAACAGGCCTCCAGTTTGAGCGAGACAATAACTCAGTCTATTGTAAAATACGGTTCGCATATTTGCCAAAACTTAAATGGTTATATCCCTATTAGCCCTTTGTATCATGTCCTCACAAAACACCATTAGTGTTTCCTGGTCTTTTGGAAAAATATCTTAAGTTATTCGCAATTTGTAACAGCGATATTTGTTCCGCTTTAGAATATTCCGAACTGTTCGAGCATTCATATTAAGTTCTTCGGAATTACGGTACTATTGCAAGGAAAATTAATTTCCACTAAACTACAAACGTCAGTCTCCCGATTTGCTCGTTCTTCAGTAATTTGAGGAACCGGTTGCTCCTCATTATTATCAGTGCATTTTTTATAAATTTTAAACCAGTTGTCTCAAATTTTGTAATAATTTCCGAATTCTAAATTTTCAAGGAACAGGATGATTTTTGCACGTAAATGCAAATCTGCCGATTATTTACCAGAATAGTGCCACTTAATAATCTGCCCTTTTTGTTCCGTGGAATAAACTACCATTTTAACAAAAAAATTTGGCGCGCAACACGGTACTTATGCTTCCACGGCCTGAATAAAAGCAAATAAATTGAAATCGTCTTGTTGTGCTAAGGCGTGGCGTATGCTGCCGCCCGCTCTCACCGCGCCAGCAATGTATTACCCCTCACCCTAGGGCCAAACTGGTAATTTACACGTATGTCGATGCTTACGACCGTCTCTCTGATTTGATGAATAATATAGCATTTTCTTTATCTTACTTAAGAAACGTCCAGGTTCCGGTTTGGAATTTCCGGACCTGTATATTGAATAATAATGTAAATTTCTGTAGTATTAGGATATATGTGAATTAATTTTAATGTACAGAAGTTGATATATCTTTTCAGTTACTTCATTGAAATTTAAGCTACCATTTAGTCAAATTTAATGTACAATGAACTTATATTTCAATGAAGTGCTTTAAATTCAAAATAAATGTAAATTATTTACGATTTTTGGTACAAAATAATTAAATTTTGGACATTAAATTTGCATTAAATTTAAGGTTACTTTTAACAATCTAGGTTTCTACAGGTATTCAGGAGGTTGCTGAATACGAATCCAGGGTCAGATTTTAAAAAAGTCAATAAATAGTAGCGTTAATTTTAACCTGGCATTGATCTTTATAGTTAATTCAAGGTCATCGTTTTATTTTTAATAACATCCCTTTCTTTTTGACGTAAGTGATCGATAGAGCAGAATATTTTTAAAGCTTGAAACACCACATCCAATATTACTAATTTCTCAGCTTTATATATTTTCAAAATTTGACCATAGATTCGCAATCAGCAATCTCGAGAATGCCTATTTACACAGATTTTCACTTTTTGAAATTTTTGACCGCCATATTGGATCCACCATTTTAAATTTTCAAAATTCGACAGTGAATTTGTTATCAGAGACCCCTAGCATGATTATATAGTTATTTTCACCAAAATAACAATATTTAAAAAAGTACACTGAAAGATATAGCTTGTACTACGTTTTTGATTTGCATTTAAGTAGATTGGTGAGACATCAAATTCAGATTAGTATATCTCGGTAAAAAAAAAAGATATCTGGACATTTCAAAACTAATTTCAAAGGTAATAAAGGATCGTACTTTCAGACGCTTCTTATTAGTTTTGTAAAAAACAAAATATCTTGTGATTTTACATAACCTCAAATATGTCAAAAAGCAGTATTATTTGCAATTTTAGGTTAGAATATCTGAAAAACCTGACATGATGAGGAAATTCTGAAGCCAGATTTGGATTTACTGAATCAAAATCCCTCGGAAAAGTATACTACAGTTTCTTTTAGTAAAAATCAGTATTTATTGGCCTGTGTTATTAAGAGATTTAGTATTTTAATCGAAATGCTGTTATTTTCACTAAAATTCCCTTTTATGATTACGAAAATACCGATATTTCAATTACAATTAAATGAATTTATTGTCCGGACGTTCACTATTCTCATAATGACATAGTTCCTATAGATTTTTTCAAGAGTGTTTATTTTCATATTAGATATATATGAAAAGTTATGGATGAAGTAAAGTAGCATTAAAATGCAATCTTCATTGTCAGATATTTTATTAACAATTTCGTAAAGATAAGTGAATATGACTAAATGACTATAAAATTTTTAAGTATTAATTCACGTAATTTAATATTAAGTTATGATGTAGTTACTAGTACTCAAAAAGTCCTTTCATTATTTCCCTAACGCTGTACTTAATTCGATTAGCAATAAATTTCTACTGTTTATATCTATTAAAGTAATAGTTACCAACTTCCTTTCATTATTTTCTTGACGGTGTACCTAAGTCGATTAGCAATAAATTTAGACTGTTTCTATCTATTAAAATAATAGATACCAACATAAATGTTTTTAAAAAATACTCAAGTATTGTATAATCTAGTAATCTCTTCTGCTTATATATTCAAAGGTTAAGCAGCAATTGGATCATGAAGTTAAAATTGAAATCCTTTTGGTCGTTATCTTACCATCGATGATGTTATAACAATAAAAATACAATAACTGATCTTATGCTCTACTTCTGACCTACTCTTTATATTGTATATTACACATGTTGACCAAATTATTTTGTTTAACTAGAGACTGTTCTTTGAATAAATGTTTAACAGTAATTTGAGAGCAGAAAGCCACGACCGGGATGTATCTAAAAAAGGGTTTACAAATATGACTATATGCGCCCGTGTCGGGCTTCCTTTGAATATTGCCAACTTCAGATAATAAAAACGACATCATATTTCTGTTGTTCGTAAGCAGCGGTTTGCAGTAATCCATTTTCTGTCGATTTTTGGTGCGATCTCAAAGGAGTTTGTTCACCTAGTTAGACGCCTTTATGGTACGCTCTTTTCAGAAAAATTTTCCTTGCAGCGAGATCGACAACACGAGAAGTAAGACAAGATAAGCTTGTTGTGTCTCAAATGCTTTTATTATCTCCTTTGACTCTAGTCGCCGAAGGCACAAGGGTTTGGTGAGAAATTCACGTTGCGAGATCAACATCAATCGAAGTCGGCACAATCCATAGGTAGCAGGTCACGGGTGCGACATGCCATATTTCTATGCAACTTAAGAATGATTGAGGTAACAGATGATTTTTAGTCCTCAATTTAAAAAAAAATGAACTTCTGAAAATCAATTTCGCGAGTGAAGAATTTTTCAGTTGCATCGTAATAAAAAATGTTAAATAAAAAAGTTGAAGGTGTTTATGTATGTATTAGTGTGTGTAAAATAGAGGATCTGTAGACTGCTACCTAATAAATCTGTTGTGTTCTCCTACTGCTGCCCAGTCGTAAGGGATACCTTGTCAGCTAAAGTAGGTCCTCCAATCCTATTTACCTCAGGAATCTTAGGATGTTGGTCGGCTTCACAGTTGGTAGCTCCCCTTTTTCTCTTTGATGTGCTGCTAAGAACCGCTTTCTAGGGCTTTCTAAAGCCCTACACTTTAAAAGGACGTGAATAGATTCTTCGTCCTCCTCCTCCTCGCAGCAATTGCACTCTTCTCTTTCTTCCAATCCTAGTGTCTTGAGATATTCCTTTAGGTGGCAATGCCCCATCGAGATTCCTGTCAGAACTCTGAATTGATTCTTACTTAAGCTTATGCCTTTCTTGAATCTCTTCTGGTCGTAGTTGCAAAGAAATATTGTCTCAATAAGTTATAAGTAATAAAAAGACGGTTTATTTGAATTTTTGGACGCCAGAACTGATTTATTATTTCCAATATTCCCAACTAGAATAAAGTACTCTGGTCCTTACAACATAAGGTTATTTCAGTTGAATTCTCCTGTATATACATTTATTTATTTTTATATACGAGCTGCGAGTATATAATTTCATCATTTACTATTTCGTTTAAATAAAATTGATGTTTCTAAGTATTCTACCAGCTGATGAATGAGAATGTTATTTTTGCAGATAGTAGGGGCTTTCGTACGATAGTGGCTTGAGAAGTTGCCGATTTGGTAAGTGTACAGACGACATTGCAACAAAGTTGAGATGATGTGAACATTACAGTTTTAATATAGGCAATGAAACTCATTTTCTTATTATTTTTACTCAGTTATGCAAAATAGAATCAGAAGTTCATATATTCAAACTACATTACTAGAGAAAATGACTTTATTGCAGTATACACTTCATAGTGTTAGTTTGTATTTCTAGTTTGTACGCTTTTAGGTTTATGGAATTTTTACTAAATTCTCTTTCCTTGAATGAATGAATGAATGAAAAGGGGGTGGTGATACTAAATCATCGATGCCTAGGCCTCCATTGGGCCCTTTACATCCCACCATAACTGCAGATTAATTAAGACCGATCGCCTTTGCGAATCCAAGTAGCCTCGTTAGTTGAACTTGCCTAACTGCTTCCGGTAACAAAATTGTATCTCCGAAATATCTCTGTCTCAGTCCGTTGAGTGCTGGGAACTCTATGAACATCGGGTCGTCTTCGACATCGATTCTATGAAGATGGCCCCTGAAGTGACAATGTCCTGTCAACAATCCCATCAGAATTCGCAGCTCTTTCCTTCCCAAGGAGAGAAGCTCCTTAGTACGCCGTGCATTAAGCCGAGTTATATGTTATTTAACACACCTCATTCCAGGAGCTCCCCTCCATGAATCAATAAATTTGCTTTTCAGCAACGATTTTAATACCCTTTTGCCAATAAAATTTGGAATAGGAACATTGATTGGGGTCCATACGGTTCAGTCGCCGAACCCTACTTGGCCAGACGGTCTGCTTACCCATTCCCGCGTATGCCCGAGTGACCCGGGACCCACACGAGTCTGACTATGCAGCCGTTCCCTGTCATACCATTTAGTACATCCTTGCACTCAGACATCAGCCGCGAAGTTACGACACTGGACTTCTGTGCCAATATCGAAGTCTTACTGTCTGAGCATATATTTATTATTCTATTCCTGTCTATGTCCCTCTCACAGAGACGGGCACACTGCAGAGTAGCATTTTCGACTCCTGTGCTCCTGCCGAATATTCCGGCTCCAGCTCTTTCATGTTGTCGAGATCTTTCAGTATACCAGGATCCATTTTTCGGAAGATATTGTTCTCCCTTCCAATCCTCTCTACTTGAGAGAAATATTTCCAGGGAGAGATTGGGTTTTAAAAGCAGCGTCATGTAATCTGTCCGCATGGGGAGTGATGGACACCTCTCCATCGCGCTTTCCCAGATACCTGAGTAGCCGCCCGTTCCAATTCCAAGATGGCAACTGAGTCGATAAACAGTCTTCAGGGCCTCGTTCTCTATGTGTGAAAAGGAGGCAGGTTCACCAGGACTTCTAGAGACCTGATGGGAGCAATCCTCATCGTACTCAATATTCCCGCACTATTCATTCTCTGAACTTCATCAATTTGAAAAATGTGTTTGCGCTTTGTTGTACTACGCCACCATATAGTAGCGGCGTAAGTTATTATGGGGCGGATCACCATAGTGTATATCAAAAATAACACTTTAGGTGTCAGTCCCCATGTACACCCAAAGGATCGCTTACAAGCCCCTAAAGCACATATGGCTTTCTTGGTTCGAGCCTTAGTATGATTATTCCAGCTCAGTCGTGAGTCCAGAATTACTCTCAGCGATTTAACTGTCCCCTTAACTTGAAGAGTCCTTTACACCAATGAATTGCGGGAAGTCTCTTCATTTTCTTCTTTTTTGTAAAGAGTACCATCTTGGCCTTGTTCGGATTTATTCCGAGCACCTCCCTGCGGCATCTTCGTTCCGCGATCCGGAGGGCCCACATCATTGGCTCCTCCAGGACCCAGACATGGCAACCAGGGCACAAAATGATTAGATCATATGCCTGTGTTTACAAACCGGCATCATTCAGTTCATTCAACAGGCTGTCCACCACAAGGCTCCACAGCAAAGGCGATGGCACTCCCCCCTGTGGACAGCGCCTAATTGGCAGTGCTTTATCAGTTACATTGTTAAGCTCAGTATATATTATTCTCTTAATTAATATTGCTCTGATCCGTGAGACTACTGTCGGTTCAGAGCCTCGTCGTTGTAGAGCATTGCATATCGAATCATGAGACGTATTGTCGAATGCCCCCTCGATATCGATAAAGGTACCTGGGCAGATCATTCACCCAACAGCGCGTTTTCGACTGTGTGTGACGAGTCAGTGTGGCGCCGCATCTGTGAATTTCCCCGCTTGATAGGCAAATTGCAAAGGATGTAAGGGATATTGCACCATTATTCCTTAATGTGTCGATCCACCAACCTTTCCAGTGTCTTTAATAAGAAACTGTAAATAAAGACTACTTTTGTTTTCCTCCACGCCATCGGTATGTATCCCAAGCTCAAACATGAGCGGAATAGTTTCACCAGGTGGCTTATTATAATATCGGAGGAATTTTGTAATAAAACTGGAGTTATACCATCCTCACCAGGTGACTTGAAAGGGGCAAAAGTTTCCATCGACCATTTCGCCCTTTCATATGTCACTATTGTTTTTACTAGCTTGTAGTCATGATGTGCTAAGGTGAGTCTCCGTTCTTTAGATTCGCCCTCATATCGATCCGAGCCTGGAAAGTGCACTCTTAGTAGCTCTCCTAGGGTCACCTCTTCTGTCGTGGTTTGACTTCCTTCAGGAAGAATCAGTGCTCCAATTAGGACACCAGGATCTCTAGATAATATTTTGCAGAGGCGGGATGCTGAGGACATGCTTTCTATGGTCTCGCAATATTTCTTCCACACGTTCCTTATTTGCTTCTTGTATTCTCTCTGGGCAGTTTTATATTCTTCCCAGAACATTTCAGTTCGGTATTTTAGCGCTTGTTTAAAAAGTTTTCGAACATTTTTTAGGTGGTTCTTGATTTGAGAGTTCCACCAGGATATTTTGGAGTTTATGGGCCTTCGTTTTATTTGACCGCTTGCCTCAAATGAACCCCGAAGTGCATCACTGATTTGTTCGGTAGCGATTTCCAAATTAGCTTCATCACAGTATCTCGATAAGAACCCTATGACTCTGCTCCCTAGTTCCTCCCGAAAGAGGTCCCAGTTTGTAGTTCTAGGGTTTCGGAATTCCGCTACTGCTGCGTCTTATTCAACGTCAATTTCAAATAGGATGTGCCGGTGATCTGACAACGAGACTTCTAAACCAACTTCCCACTTCTTGACCAAGTCCTGCATATTTGAAGAACAAATAATTAGATCTGTGACAGATTCTCCTCTTCTTGTAATAAAAGTAGGCGTGTTTCCTCTGTTAATAAATTCTAGGTTGTTGATACTGAGGAAGTCCAGTAAATCTCCTCCCCTGGAGTCGATATCCCTGCACCCCCATAAAATGTGATGTGTACTGGAATCGCAGCCTAACAGAAGTGATAAGTGTTCCTTCTTGCTGATAACTCAACATAACTATTCCTTATTTTGAACATAGAACGCCTATGACAGAAGATCTGGAAATTGCCAAATTACTCTTTTTTCTTATTTTTGTTACACCATGTAGTATGAAAATACTTGTAGAAGATTAGGGAATCTTCTGCTATCGACCAAAAGGGTATGTAAAGGGTCCAGATCGGCTTTCGTGGACAGTTTAGTTAGAAACGTCGTCAAACTAAGTTGAATTGTTTGACAAGTGTGAGAATTGAAGTTGAAAATTAAGGGATTTTAAAATAAGAGAGTGTGTTCAAAAATCGGCCATCAGGGACAAGATTATCGATTTTATCTTAAATAACTGTATAATCGTTGGCTAGTTTTCAAGTTATTGATGCCCAAATATGTAATTTTGTGATCTGATCACCAAAAATGAAATTAAAAAATCATGTTCTGAATTTAATTAACTTCATTATTTAAAATTCAAAACTTGGCAAAATTTTTCAGTGACAAATATAATTTTACGTAAATTTTTGCAATGTATTCAGATTCTAATGCGCACACTTAAATTGATTCTTGCTCAAAATCATATTTCTTTTGATACCATATTTGACTAAATTAAAAAAAAATCATTTAATTAATCCCAACACAAAGTAGCTTGAAGCCATACAGGTGTGCCAAAAGTTTCTTGTTCTGGTGCGTTCCGTCCCGTAAGATTTACGATATAATGCACACACACTAATAAGTACTATTATTAGAACAAGATTTAAACAGCAACCGTTATGAAGAAACACCGATTCTGCCATGTTGTTTGTAAAAGTTAATTTATTGAGGCTTTTAATTAATTGATCCCAGGTTGTTAAAAAACGAGCTTAGAAAATTAAAAATAAACTGCTTCACAAATAAACCATACTGAAAAAAAGTTCACTAACTTTAAAAGAGTATCAGTTGGCTAATAGAACTTGGATTTAAGATGGGGGCGACTAAAGTCCCGACGTGGTGTTAGATTACCTTGTAAATAATGTCATGTATAAGGTAGTCTGTACCACACTTTATATGATTATAATACTTTATTTCAAAACGAATTAAAAAATTTCTTATGAAGTTTCCTAGCGCAAATTATTAAGTTTCATATTTACGTCATCCACTAGACCTAGTGCCAAAAAATTGGTGCCAGTCATTCAGATTGGGATATACCATTTTTCTAAATCATTGTTATAGCAAGATTATTGTATTGATTGATCGCTTAAATGATATAGCAGGCTAGAGTTGGGAAGTCCTTAATCTGCAGCCTAGTGACTTACTGTGTCGTCTGTTATAAAAGTTCTATGTGAACAGGTTGGTTGCCTTGATAAGTTTTAGCTGTTTAATTACGAGTTTGTCCTCTGGGTATAAGCCTTTCAAATTGATCGATGTTTGAACGCGTCTCCAGTAATTTAGAGCTTCGCATTCAATGATAATATATGAGGCTGTTTTGTCCTCTCCGTCGCACAATCTACATCTTGACTCTTCTTTGTAGATACCCACTGTATGTAGATGTTTTCTTAAGCTATAGTGGCCGACTCTTAGTCCAGTTGCCAGGTTAATTTGTAGTCTACGTAAGCGCAGGATTTCGAAGCATAATTTAGGAAAGTTTTCTCAGCAAGAGTTTGCTGTACCTATGGCCCGTAATATGGTCCCTGTAGCTCTCGTGTTGATGGTTCGTCCACAAGGATAACCACTGATGAATAGCAGCTTTATCTACGTCAAATATTGATTCCGATCCAATAAATGTGATAGCAGACCCTTGTCTTGCAAATCACGGTTTTCACGCAAGAGTAGCATTGTGTTGTCCAGAGCAATAAGATTTTGAAGGCAATGCCTGACCTGTTTTGATATTATTGTCTTTAGCGTTGTCTGTCAGTTTTGGATTTTTTTGTAAACCAAAGTTTTCTGGCTGACTTAGTGGTCAATGAGATCCTGCTTTTTTCACTTCAATATAATAACCGAGAAAAAGTTAATCTAGTGACGATAACGCTGATAGTTCTTTTGGTCTGTCGAAACAATAATCCCCCTAATTTGGTGTTAACACACAGTTATTATTTATGCCAATTACGCTGTTATGCATGAAAATCCTCCTTTAAAAACTAATGTGTGATTTCGATAATTTCTACGTATCTAGTCTTTAAACTACCTGTAAATTTGTCGTATCACGTAATAAAATCTACAGAATATCAATAACATATTTTGATGGATTACAAAGCAGTTATAAGGATGCGCTTATGCAATATATAATTTGTTATAGCATACCAGGTGTGACGTTGTGAGATCTACGGTTTCTCTAAGTTTAGAGAAATTGTATATAATCTAGGAGCACAGCATGGAGGGCGTTTGGGGATAACCCCTTATTTACAAAGTCTCAACCCCTAAGGCTTAAAATAACGAAAGTATCCATTAAAATCTAATAATAATTCCAATTTTCACCATACCCCGTAGTCGTCGAAAGATCAGCTACTTATATAAGGGCCTCTGTATACCGAGATTATGTCGTCACTTTTGGTACTCTCGATACTCGATGTTTCTAGAAAACATCAGATGTTCGAAACGGGTATCTAAGCAACTAGCAGGTAGTCGGAGGATCAGAATTGGATATACGAGCGAAATGCGAAGAACTAGATAATAGTGATAGAGTTGTAGTAGTGCTATTATTTTTGCTATGTGTAAGCGATATCGTTGCGATCCTGTGTCAACAAACCGGACAGGTTCTGTTAAATATGCGGTTTAGTGACCCTGAAAACGAAAGACTTTTAGCCCACTTGTAACAAAAAACTACGAGTTATATTTTGGGTGCAAGGTTGGCGATAAACACAAATTTTGGCTCCCAAAATTTGCTGCTACATTTACCCAAGAACAGTAACAAAATGACTACTTGGTACTCATAAGTCTATAAGTTTGAAGTGCCAGTGATTTGGTGGGAACCTCAGAATCATGTTATCTAACAAAAATTATGGAGTTTTCTAATAAAAGAAAACTAAAATTGAAAATCTTAATATCTCCTCAGCCATGAACTAACCTGTACCTCATGGCTCTTCTAGCATACCTGTCCCGAAGCCTCCAGAACAATACGAAATCGGCTCGGATCGGACGAGCTAGATGATTTTGTACTAAAAATCGATCCAAGTTTTTAACAGAAAGACAATTAAGAATCTAACAGCAGTAAACAACCCCATTTTATATCTGAAGAAGAGTTCAACAAATTTATTCGTGATTTAGATCTTCCCCAAACAAAGTCGCAGCTATTTGGATCTAGCTTACAGCAGTTTCGTTTCGGAAAAGGCAGTCTGTGCTGGCAGTATTTTTCTCAATGGCAAATGACTTAGTTTACTGTCATGATATTTCAGTTTCAGGTGTAATCAACGAATATGGCCTTTCCAATAAACCTACCGAGTAGCGACTATTAATTGACTCTTCGAAGACAAGTTCAAAGGCAGTTTTATTGTTTAGTGGAAATTAACAACCATCTGTTCCTTTGGATCATGCTGTAAATATGAAAGAAGCGTATAAAAACATGCGTATATTACTTCAAAGCATAAAATACGAAGATATCTATGCCGATGTAAAAGTTACACCAAATATTGTTGTTTTTATGCAAATGATACAGCAAAGCCAGAAATCAACGATATATCGTTAAAGAATGGTCGTTACATGAAAACATTCTGTTCGGTTTGAAAAACGTCCTTAATGAAACCTTAGTAGAGCAGCAGATAATTTAGCACATAAAACTAAATCTTAAAAAAATTTTTTAAAGCATTAAATAGAGAAAGAAATGCTTTTTTTTTATTTGAGATGGAAATTCCCGCATATAAGTGAGGCAAAACAAAAAAAAAAAGGAATGTTCGTCGCAAATACGAGAACTTTTTAAAGAAAATTTTGAAACTAAACTTTCGAAAAAAGAAAATAGGGCATGAGCTGCCTTATAAAATGTATGTAGCAACTTTCTAGGGTACAAGAAATCGTAGAAATTGAAAGTTCTAGTTGAAGAACTTATCCAATTTTACAAGACATTAGGCTGCACCTAGACACTTATGCTACATTTTCTTTCTTTTGGAATTCTTCCCTCGCAATTTAGATGGAGTTTCAGAAGAACACGGTGAAAGATTTCGCCAGAAAATTGGTCAAATAGAGAAGCGGTATAGTTGAAAATGGACTCCAAACATGTAAGCGTACTACTCACGCGTGAAAAAGACAACAACATAATTTATATGGTTTTATTATTATTCTTTAAATACAAAATTAAATATATTTTGTAAAAGAAAGTTTTTTTTAATCTTTGAAAATTCACATAAATTACTTATGGTTTGCATTTCTCATATTTTATATTCTCCTTTGAATGTTTAAAAACTTGTGGGTGATAGGTGAAAACTCTATTTGAATTCACCACATTACAGTAAAAACGAAAACCCAAAGAAATATCACGGATTTATCGATTTCAAGATGCAGAACAGTGATTTAAGGAAACGTTGCAAGAAAATAGAAATTTTACCACAGAATTATGACACGTATACTTTAGAAATATTATTCCGTGTGTTACTTTTTTTCCATCGATCGGTCCTAACCCGGATGCATTAAGCCTAGAATCCTCATCCAGCCTTTTACGTCCACTGCTGGACATAGGACTCCCTCATTCTTGTCCATTGTGTTCTATCTTGAGCGATTTGCATCTAATTTGTTGCAGTTCTCTTAAGATCGTCAGTCCAACGAGTAGTGAGTCTTCCTTTACTTCTTTTGTCTAATCTCGACCTCCACTCGAGTAATCTCTTCGTCTATCTTCCATCACTGATTCGGGCGACATGTCCGGCCCAGTTCCATTTGAGAATGGCAATTCGGGAAATTACGTCGGCAACTCCTGTCTTTCGTCTCAGGTCTTCACTTCTAACTCGGTCACGTAGTTATCTTTCTCTGAGCTATTTGCAGCGTTTTAGAAATTGCAGTTGTCGATGTCAAAATTTCGGCACCGTAGGTCATAATCGGTAACACACATTGGTCAAATGTTTTACGTTTTAAAGAAATTGGTACATCGCTTTTAAAGATGTCTTTAAGTTTTCCATAGGCTGCCTATGCGAGATTTACTCATCTCCGTAGCTCGCATGTTTGATTATCTCTTGTGATCTTTATTTCGTGTTTAACGTAAATGTATTTTTCCACAAGCTTCACTTCGTTGCCTCGAATATTGATATTTCCACTGGGTAGCAGATTGGTAATAAATTTTGTTTTTGATATATTTATTTTAAGACCCACATTGGCGCACACTAGCTGAAGTTCATATAACATTGAAGATATCTCCTTAAGATTATCGGAAAACCAAACTATGTCGTCCGCGAACCTCAAATGTGTTAATCTTTGGCCGTCTACATTCTGGTCTTTTTTTCCCAGTTAAGTTTTTATAGGCATATTCTGGTACTATAGTAAACAGTTTAGGCGATAAGGTATCACCTTGTCGGACTCCTCTGCCAAGTGGGATATGATTGTGTGTTTCTGTGTAGTTTCACCGACATAGTTGCATTCCTGTATATATTGCAAATTAACTTGATGCATCGATAGTCAATGCGGCATGTTTGTAATGCTTCCATAATTTTGTCAAGCTCTACCGTATCAAAGGCCTTATGGACATCTACAAAAGCCAGTATGAGTGGTCGAATATATTCGATAATTTTTTCTATTACCATTTTGATGCTCTGTAGGTGATCGTTTTTTTCCACACCCAGTATGAAACCCCGCTTGCTCTATTTGTTTGTAGACATTAAGTTTTTTCTCAAGTCGATTCGTTATTATTCTTGTTAGGAGTTTATATAGGTGACTAAGAAGGTTTACTGGTTGGTAGTTTTCCAAATCATGGGGATCTCCATTTTCGGAAATCAAAATTACCTCAGCATTATGCCACTTGTTGGGTATTGTACTGTCCAAAAGACACATATTAAAAAGGCCTTTTATTTTCTTAAATAGACAAACACTACCGATTTCGATTGCATCAGTAACTACACCATCTTCGCCTGGAGATTTGTTATTCTTAGTTTCTCTTAGGGCTAGTTTTCTTTCGTCTATTGTGATTTCCGGCATTTGTTCTGATCCTTGGTTGACAATGCCCTTTTCCCTGCCGAAAACCATTTACATCTGATGGTTTCATCCATGGTCCCCCTTTGTTATTCTACTTGATCATACTATATCTCTCCTTTTTTAAACATATTTCTATTTTACCTCGTACCATTCTATAATCGCAAACCTGTTTAATACCATAATGTCTTTAACTATGTGGTTCTTCTCGGTAATAATCAAATCTATTTCGTTCCTTGTTCTTCCATCGGGACTTTGCTATGTCCATCTTCTATGTGGTTTCTTTTGGAAAAAACTGTTCATTTGGTATAGTTCATGTTGCAGCAGGAATTTTAACAGTATTTCACCTCGTTCATTTCTGGCGTCCGAGCCAAAGTTTCCCAGTACGCCTAAAATAAACTTGTTTTAGTCAGCCTAGATACTTACGTTAACTTCACTTTATATGATAATTTATAAAATTTTCTAAGGGATAAGTCCTAAATTTGTCCGATTTCAAGTTTTTTAAAACGAAAATTTGCAGTCTTTTCCGATCTGATAATTCATAATTAACATATAAATTACTTTACAGTTCGTCTTACTCCACTACATAATCTGCAGTTAAGGTCCCCATTGTAAAGATGCATTGTCACCCCAAGGGCCGATTCAGAACCAACAATTGAGTCAATAAGCCTTGCTAACTTTTTCATTTCCATGTGCGCCTTCATATTCTGGAACTGACTATAGCATGACATTCTTATTTTTTGTCAGATAAATAAGCTCAGACGAGTCTAGGTAATACCATTTGGCACTTGAAGGCCTTCACGACTTACGTCACTAAGCACTTCCGCATTTAACTGTATAACAGTCATTTGTTATGCCAGGTTAAAAAAATATCAATGTTTCTAACATTTAGATATTGTGACTAATTAATTTCATAGTCACTATTATTACGCAAGAATTTGTATTAAAAGTTTTCTGTACGACTTTTTTCAAGGAGCAGTTCGGATGCATCCACTTCAAAGTAAATTAATAAATATCAAAATAAAAGCAAACGCCAAAAGAACATCTAATTGAATTGAATTGACTTAGAGATTAATAAAGAATTTGCTTTGGCGGCATAAATCACAACAATAACTTTTAATTTAATGCCGGGATGTAGCTTGATATCTATAAATATTTAATTAAAATTGGTCATGAAAAAGATGTTTCTTTTTTTTTTCGTTTTGAAATGAACAGGTGATTAACCTTTATGAAGAATGTATAAGATAAAATTTTTTTATTTTTTTTCTGTAAAAAAAGGCCAGTAGCGAATTCGGTTGGAAACAATGATCTCTGTGTCTGTTTATTTGTGTAGTAATATTATTTAAGTGACTAAATTAAAGAAAAAAATTTAAGGTTATTGGCTTGTCCCAAGATCAATTTTTTTTTGTTATAGGGAACGAAATTTTATTTAGATTAAAATAGAGACCGTTAAGCCTATTCCAAGCTATAAATTAATTTACAGTCAAAATTGCTATAAATTTATTGACAGAAAAAATTGCTATGATTACATAAAGAAAAAGCTATACCATTTTATTCGCCGAAATAAACTGTGGTACTTTATTATCCATCCAGGACCATCTTATGCACTATAGAAGCATTTAGGTACTCAGAGTTTGGGGTCCTTTTAGAGAAAAAGGAATGTGGATGAACACATCAATATGTACTTTTATTGGTTTATACAAATCAAATAGGAATGAAGTGATTGCTATTTAGAGAATTTAAGTTACTGATAATGAATACTTCCGGAATTTTTGATTAGACACAATCTTCAAATTATGTCCCCAAAGTCTAATTTTTGAAGGATATCACTTTCTTTGTACATGACAAATTAGTAGGTCGTTTTTATAATACAGACTTTCATAAATCATTTCCTTTTTCTTTTTAGCTGTGAAAGTGACTACTAAGGAAAGGAATGTCATCGTAGTGACTTCAACTTCTTTATGAAAAGTTATCTTTCGTGTAGGCCGCACATGGTGAGGGTGGGAGGGTCATTTTCTCTGGCTTTTATGGCAACGTCTGGTGTACCGCAGGGTGGCAACCTGGGCCCAATGTTATTTTAAATATTAATAAATGATTTACCTAATAGTGTTAAACATTCTGATGGTCCTTTATTTATGGATGACTTTCAAATATTTAAGAAAGTAACAAACAGTAATTATTGTAGTGTACTACAAGCAGACCTAAATTCAGTAACGGAATGGTTTCGCTTAAATAAAATCGCTTTAAATACTTATAATTGCTCCTTTATATCTTACACACATAAAATAAATCCTATCAATTTTAATGACTGAATAACCATAATATAATCATAAGATTGTATAATGCACTTGTTCGTCCCCATCTAGAATATGCATCTAGTATGGTCTCATAGTGCAAATGTGCATTGTGATGCTATTGAGCGTATTCAAAAAAGGTTTTTGAGATATTTATATGTTAGAAACAATAACTTATAGCAGTATATTAGAAAGCATTAAATTTCAAACCTTTCAGAAAAGAAGGCAAATTGAATCAATGATAACTGCTTATTGTTTTATTTGTAATACAAAGTTTAACAATTGTTCTTTGAATAATTATATACATCTTCATGTACCTGAGATAGGATTAAGGATACAAAAGGAAAAATTCTTTCATATTCGCATAGGTAGACGTTCTCCAATGAATCTAATGTTAACTGAGTGCAACAAACTATATAAGAATAATGAAATTGACTTTTTTAATTGTAGTAAGGAATTGCTATTACAGCTTATGCAGTGACCTTTAGGTATGTTCAGGTTTTTGCCTTGAAGGTATGTTATGTTTAGGTGTTTGTAAGAGTATCAATAAATAAATAAATAAATAACATTCGGGAATATTTCTTCTAATTCATCTGCTTTTATTAAATTATATAAGGCTGATATATTTGCCAGGTTTTTCACTTCTTGCCTTAAATATAAGCATTCCGATTTGAGCTCATTAGCGTTGATATCTTCGCCATTAAGATATGTTTCTATTGAAATTTTTCTGTGCACTAAACTGTACAGTCTCCGATCTTCCAAAAAAATGATGGCTGTGCTGCGAATTCTTTTTTTTTTCAGAATTATCTTTATAGTCAGCATTGGGATTTTTTCCTTTGGCAGCCGATTCGTACTGATCGAAATTGCTATGTGTTTTACTGATATAATCGAAAAGAGATACAAAAAGTTTTGTTGTGTCATCCATTATCATGGTATTATTTCGTAAACTTATGCCTGCTTTATTGATAATTCCCAAAATGTCTTTTCATATATCCGTTAATATAATGGTCTCCAATTTTTCAATTTTTTGGTTGTAAGTTCCGTTTCTTGTTTCACCTGGTTGATTGTACTTGTGGCAATTAATATTAAAGCTTCAGAAATATAATTACAACCATTCTGCAAAACATTACAGCTTCAACTCGTGCTGACATCTGAAGTCAGAGAGACTTCAGAACCTAATTTATGCTTAAAATTTCTCTCATAATTTTAGATCGATTGTTCAACTCCCAAAAAAAAAAATATAGCAAATTTTGGAAGTATGTTACTGCTTCGAAAATATACCCAACTGCTTAAATACCCACTATGCGGCACATTTTTCTTTTCTTTTAGTTGGAGGACCAGAATAATTTCGAATCATATTTGATGCACTATCGTAGTTTTGCTCGCGGTAATCCTTTATTGGAATATCAAGGCTTTCCAAAAGGTTTAAAACAGCATCTGCTCTATCTTGAGCCTTATGATCCTCCAAAAGAAAAGTTGTAAAAATCTTTTAATAGGCTCTCGGCCTTTAAAAGTCAGTTTATCAATATGAAAGAGATCTGATGTAGAATTCATGGTTATTGAATAATATTTTGCTACTTTCAATTCGTTAACAATCGTCGTTAAGACTTGCTGTCCCATTATATTGTTCCGGACGTCCGGTCTTCAAACAAACTATACACACTGTATTATTTTATAACTTTTTATTGTCAACCTGACTTTTGACACACAAACTCTCAAGCTATACTGACTACGAAAGTCGATCTGGACCCTTTATATACCCTTTTGGTCGATACCGGAAGATTTCCTAATTCTCTTGAAGGATTTCCATACTATATGGGGTAATCAAAATAAGAAAAAGGAATAATCCAGCGATTTATAGACCTTCTATCATAGGCGTTCCATGTTAAAAATAAGGAAATCGAATTCCCTAAAAAGTTCTAGACCTTCTTTCCTAGTCGCCTCCTGAGGAAATTAACAAAGATAAAATTACTTAAATAAATTATAAACTCGTAGAAAATATACCTAAAACCCTACGAACTACAAACACAAACTAATACTATGAATTATAAAATGCTACAAAGTTCGTTACATTAGAAAATATACCTACAATCCTACCAACAACGAACACAAACTAATACTATGAAATATAAAACGCTAAAAGGTTCGTTACATTAGAAAATATACCTAAAACCCTACAAACTACGAACACCAACTAATACTATGAAATATAAAACGCTGCAAAGTTCGTTACATTAGAAAATATACCTAAAACCCTACAAACTACGAACACATACTAATACTATGAAATGTACAACGCTATAAAGTTCGTAATATTAAAAATAAATTTATTGCATATATTTGCAGATAAATATGATGAACTTGTTTTTCCTCCGTTTTTTGCAGTTTTTCATGTAGCTATCAAGAATTCACTAATTAGTTTTAAGCATCCCAAATAGTTTTCGTGATTTTGAGATCCCAAAATTTCATTATCACCACAAAACCTTGGAAGTCCTTGGAAGTCAAAAACTCCACATCCAAAAATAAGTCTTTTGAATACATCCTTCTAATAATTGACCTGTGCATTATATTGGGAAAGCAACACACTATCAACTGGTTCAGTAGCCTATGCTATAAGCTGTTCTCATGTTTCATTAATAAATTACTTATATGCTTCCAATCTTTCTTTATATTTGAAAAGTTTCTAGTTTTTGTTTTACCACTTAGACTAGGAAAAGTCACAATTATTTTTAGAAAAACTCTGGCCCTTTGCGAATCCAAGTATAGCGTATTTTTTCCGTTCAAATTTCATTACAGTACGTACCAGGGTCGTGACATATATTTTATTAAATACTGGTAGCGATTCTTAGTAAAATTCCACTTAAAATTAAACTCCTCTTTTTTCCGTATAAATGACGACATCGACATTGTGAGGTCCCCACCAAATCGGTGGCCCTTGCTCTTGCCCCATGTATCCTCAAGGAAAAGATGAAACTACACGAATCCTTCATTTTCTTAAGAGATGCATGTACTCTACACATTTATTTATTATTGCAAATTATAGAATGTCTTATAATTATTTAATATTTACTCAATTTTGTTTCACAAAGGTAAACCAATCTTTAAAATGACACTAGAAATTGATTAGAACCATAATTAAATCACGAGTGAAAAAGAAGAAGTGCCAGTTATCATAAGCAACATTGCCGAAATGTGCAGTTAATCTGAAGAAGTTTAATGTTACGAATTCTTGCTATTTGTTGGAAAAATATTACGGGTAAATGCAATTGGTTATAGTTCCAAAAATTACGTTATTTAATATCTAATGACATTTAAATGATCCAAAAAAATATTTATAAAAGATAAAATTTGTTCAAGTTTTATAAACTTTATATTCTCTTACATGATTACTCATAAAACACTAAATATGTTTTAAATGTCAAGAATTTTGAACAGGTGTTTTCTTATCTGTGCCATTCTTTGTTTTAATTTAAAATCTTTCTGGTTAGAGGTAAAGTACAGTTGCAAAAAATATTGGTGTATTTCAAGTTTACGTAGACGAAAGTTTGTATTTCAATTAAAATGGAATTATTGGATTATTCTATAGCTTGTAAAAATTATAGATGAGTAAAAAAAGACGCGCAGCCCACAAAATATTGAAATATCAATGAGAATATTATTTTAGCAAATGTTGTGGTATTAGGATACTGCAACCTAATAGCCAATAACAAAAGTTATCTTGAAATGACGTTATTCAGAAGAATTGGAGACACTGGTGGGTTTTAGAGCCGGACGCTTTTGCGTTGACCTCATTTTCCCTATTATACAGCTAACTGGAAAAAGCTGCCAGGATTGAAAAGTTTAGGCTCTATTCAATCTTACTAAAGCGATGATTAGGTCCACTTATTAGTAAACTTTGGATTGTGCTGAGAAGGACATCAGTCAACTCCACAATAATAAAAGCAGTCCAACAGAATCAAGCCATAGTATATTATCATACTATTAAACAAATTGGTAGTTACAGAAAGTTTTCAAAATTTATTTAGATAAAGCGCTAAAGAAATGAGGAAGGATTATACTAGAAAATGTAAAAAACAGTAATGGAAGAAATCTTTCGAATCAACTGTGCTGCTATGTCGGCGTCCAAAGAATGCTTATGAATTCCTAAGTAATTGTAGAGATTAAACTGGAAAGTTGGATATCCTCAGAAAGAAAACGACGTTCTAGATATTGAACGACCTGGTAACAAATATTAGAAAAATCATATTTAAACCGAAACAGCATCCAAAAAACTGGTGGGATAGAAGGCAATGACATCTGGGAACAGGATGATACTAAATATCAGAGCTTTATACAAATCTTCAAACATTAATAAAAATATTGGTACGTTTTCTTTATGAATCAAATATTGCTTAGTCAATATTAGACTTTTTAAAACATTGACCCTGTATATTTTCTAGGTTATATAACTCTAAATTAGAGTAATCAACTTTTTAGATAATTAACCTCAATTTAGAAATTCCACGGGTCGCTGCTAACCAGATTGTTTACCAGGTGTATTTTTTTTGCAACATTCGATACATATTTTTACCATTTATTATAGTTATAATGAGGTATTATATTTTAATATTTATATATTACAATTAATGCCCAGATGTATGAAGACTTGAAACCGAAAATGTAATATAATTACTGTAACCGATATGTGACCTTGCGCGAACCACCAGAATGAAAATCTATTCAGAGCAAAATTCACACGGCATTAAGACGAACTTCTGACTTATTTTCGTTTTAATCCCGTTAAAAACATAAAAATTAAAAAAAACTGTTTTTTTATATAACAGTGTGTTTAGCAACTAAAGTAATTGAATAACGCTTATTTCAAATGTGCGAGGAAACAAATTTTGTTTTTGTAGACATAGTCGCCAAAATCGAAAATCTAATCTTATATAAAATGATAACTCTGCGTGTGCTTTGGCTTCTGATGTATTTAAGATATTTGCCCCTTAATTGACTTATACAGATTAATTTTAAAACCAATCTAATCTGACAATAGAAAGTTCAAATTAACAAGTGCAAAACTAAGTCAAGAAAGTTTTGAATCTTAAGGTACAAGGATGACATGAAAGACATAATTCGGCCACAAAGATACTATACCAAGAGTTAGCAGATCAGTTAAATCTATTGCAGGTAGGAAAACTGCCTTACTACAAATAAAATCCAGAGCCTATTCTTGAAAACAACGGGTTCAAGTTATATCGGGACCGAATGGTTCGAACAGTCAGATAGTTGCTAATAATATACCAGACATTATATTAACACATAAAATTTTTAGGTGAACTGTACTAATTGACATTGACCTAACGATAATAACCTAAACCCAATATACAACAAGAAGATGGCCAAATACATAGATCTGGAGTTGCAAGTTCGAAGACAATGGGTAACGAACAGCGTCCAAACGATTTCCATAATTTTAAGAACAACTGGAGTGATACCAAAGAACCTCCTGCAGAACATCAAGAGACTGGACCTTAGAAGTATCTGTATAAACCGATTCAGAAGGGAGGGAATGCGAAGCCATTTGACTTGAAAATCATGTTAATAATAATACCATTTATTTCAAAACCACTTGTAATTGCGAAGTTTGAAATACGTCAAAAAATGTCTTGACATGCATCGAAACATATCATTAAACTGTAGCTCTCTAAAAACTGATTAGTATTAAAAAGTTGCATTTGCGGTAAAATTGAAAGGAATTATCACATAATTATTTATTCGAAAATTGAGTCCCACACAGTATCAAGTTTTATACATCTGTGTACCTCAATATACAGATTTAGTTTTATAATCTTGTTAACGAAGCCTGTCAATTCTCACAATATTTTATTTTCAATTACCTCCATATTTAAATAAAAAACATATTTTTATTTATAAATCTGGTCAGGTGATTAAAATGGTATATAATTTTTACTCATAAAATCTTTTAAATTAAAAGTTTCCAAAAATATGTCTGAGGATGCTTAAGGTTATTAAATGATGATTTAAATTTGGGCATGGACAAATAATCCGTAAAATTCATGTAAATATATGCGTGTTGATCGAAAACGGTGTGATGTCCCGCCGATATAAGTATACATGTTTAAATAGAATTAAAATTTGTATATAAAAACTTAATTATAAAAACATTTAATCTGGAACGAATATAAAGTATATGTTTTTAGGACTGAGGTAATTAGGACAATAATTTAATTAAACTCTCTGATATTTGCAATAACTAAGGCATGTTTTAAAAAACCAAACTTTGTTTGATAGGTTTGAAAACTGGTTTTGATAAGTTTGAATCTGTTGTGTGACTTGCCGTCTTGTGTACTTTTATTGATAAACATTGTGGATACGTAAGTTCAGCTAAGTTCTAGTTGCTAGGTTAAAATTGATAACACATAAATATGCTCTATATTTCTTTGATTTAGACTTCCTGGGCAGTGCGGTGTTCATGGTATTAGCCCTGCATCACGAAGCTGCTAGGTTCGATTCTTGATTTGTCTTGGAAGATTGTAAATATTAATTATCGCATTTTCAAATGATTTTATTTAAATGAATCGTGACTGAAATGGCAAATGCTATTAAAAATTTTCGATTATTCTTGTCGTTGATTTTTGTTTCGAAGAATAACAGAAACCATAATTTAGTCCCCTGGTCCGCAAAGTAAAAAAGAGTGTAAATTAATTTGTACAGCGAGTCATAAGTGAAAACTATAAGCAAAAACGCAACAGGCTGTGACAAACTATCTCGTGAGAGTGTGACAGAATTTGATCATAGACTCCTACTAATGACATATTGAGGTAGCGTTAGCCAGTCTATCTATAACCAAATTATTGCCACACATTAATTTGTAACTATTTTAATAACCTATATTTAAATTTCACAGTAATAAAGACACTCTGGAAGTCTGGTCGTTCAACTTCTCTCTTGCAGCTTTAATACCAAACAACTACGGCTTACCAACCACAACTCAGAATTTCAGGACTCAGGCAATGTTGCTAATTAGCTGGACAGTTGTCATCTCTTGTTTACATCTTCGACAAAAGTACGTCCGCACGTTAATTCGCGAGAAGGCTTTTTAATTAAATTAAATAAAAGAAGTTTCTCATAACAACTTAGTCTATTAACAAAATAAATATAATAAAAACGAACTATTTGCAGTGAGAAACTTAAAACTAATAACAATTACGGAAAAACTAACATAATTGCTCTTCTCGGCCGTTATTTTAACCAAAAAAGTAAAACCCAATTTTGAAAAAACACGTATAAATAGCTTAATAAAATATTAAACAAAAAAAGAAATAAAACCTAAAAAAACAGCTATTTATATTATCGAACCGTATGAAAATCGCGAAATGCCCCACACGATAATCCCTTAGTTTCCCAAATTAAACAAAGATAACCTTCTTTCTCGACGATTATACCCGTGACGTAATTATTCTACGGCACTGGTACTTACGACACCGTTCTAATGAAGTTCAAACTATGACTGGAATTTACTATTCCTTAAAAGAGTGTCTTCAAATCTTACACCCCCTCGACACCCCTCTGTTTCCCGTTTGTACCCATATTAGCCGATGGAACCCTGTAAACGTCAATTTCTTTCCCTTAAAGTTCGAAGGTTTCGATCGTTACGTGCTAAAGGCGTTAGCTATTATATATCGGATGTTTGATTCCCAAATTGGCCTCTGACCATCTAAATCCTAATTTTTATATAACAGAGTAGTAAAACAAACTAACCTACGTCTTCCTATAACGAAAAGAATATATGTTAAAGACTGTAAAAAAAAACTATTCACTTTTCTTGGCTGTTTTGGCAATTAACATCTTAACTCTTTATTTCTTGTGAATAGAAAAAACAGTGAGTAATCAAAATTCTTTTTACAAATGGCCAAACGATATATTTCTATTATAGTGAGTTTATTTGATCATTCTTTTGTTTCCTAATAATGGGAAAATCGTTCAATATTCTAAGATATTTTAACGGTTTGTGCATATACCATATGTTATAAACCTCCCTTATCTTTCGGTTTTATTTACATAACCAGGGCAGGATTACTTAGACAGATTTATAGGCAATTCTAAGAGAGGGTCTTATTACGTTTTCATAAATTAGCTGACTTTATGTATTTTTTAAGAAAACATTTAAACGACAAAGATCATAAAAGTCAAGCTCGGTAACTGATTTATTTTTCCTTTACACTTTCTTGGATAGTGATAAAAAATATAACTACCCTATTTCCATGAGAAATCTATTCACAGAGTGATTATTTAATTATTCATTTTAACGGAATATAGTTCCCATTCGATGGTGTAAAATAATTAATATTTGTTTCATTACAAGAGGTAAAAATTTGTTACTAATATTTTATAAAAAATTTGAATGACCTATCAAACGATTTAAAATAATTTTGAAAATGTTTTCGAAAGAAACCCATGAACTGGCACTTATTAAAAGTTTTTTGTGTGCCGATCAGAAAGATTAGTCTTCATATTTTTTTAAATCAATTTCGACAATGGATCTTCAGACGGTAATGTATTGTCACGATTTTCTTTCCATAAAACCACTAGGTTCAAATAATAAAAATACCACATTTACCACTAAATACCAACCCTCTAATAACCGCATGTTAACATTCTCACATTCAAAAACAATCTTATCCTATTACTATTTATACACCTATAGAATATACGAGAATACAAGTCCAGAATTTTACTAGAAACATGAAAAATAAAAATGCCTCGTCAATATAATATTTATATAAAAACAGAACCAAACTCAGGCATCTTCGTTATATTTTAATACTTCTATAAGGACGCAGCCAAATTACCATAATCCTGCGTGACAATGCCTCCTTCTAATTCTGATTGTCCCGATGATATCTCCGTGGTATGGCTTCAATCTGTGAAGATGTACAATTTTCATTTTGACCTTGAAACTTCGTTGAATTCTATAAAAAAACGTCATTGATTCTCTTCAGAACAGAATATGATCCCTCCCATGCTGGTATTGACTTAGGTGATTTGTTTTTTTTTCCTCTCAGGTTTCCATAACCAAACTCTCTCATCTTGCTGGAATCCTTCCGAGTTTGCCGTGATGTTATATCTTGTCTTCATGCTGTCTGTGACTAGATTCATGCGTTTTCTAATTAGGATGAAATTACGGCAACTTGTCTTGTAAGGCATTCATCTAATCTTCGATCTTTATACTTCCATTAGTTGAGGGACCGAACATTATGTCGCACGGCAATCTAAGTTCCCTTCCAAATAAGTCCTCTGCTGGTGTAACTCCGGTAGTTTTATGAACTGTGGATCGGTAGGTTATAAATAGGATTGATAAATCTTTGTCTCAATCTTTCTGTTCACAATATTTGAGAGGAGCCCTTCAATAGTCTTAATAAAAAGTATTTCGTAGAGCTTTTGAAAAAGTTTGAATTCAAAATTGCATCCTTGATTGCTTTAAAGGAATTCCAAGTCGTCGGAATACATTATTGACTAAGACTTCAGCTACTGTCGACGACTCCTGGTTAGGGATGGCAAATATCTCTGGCAATTTACTGAAGTAGTCAATATTAACTAAGATGTATTTGTTGCCTTTTTCTGTTTCTGGAAATGATTCAGCGTTATAAAAAGGCCCTTCCATAAGTAGCTGATTCCTTGAAGACTACAGCGTATGGTGAAATCTGGAAATACATAGGTTTTAATAGGCATCTTTGTTATTTTTAGCCCTAGGGGTTGACTTCATAGATAAGGTGTCATTTCCAGACGCCCCACATGTGGTGTTGCTAGATTACGTACAATTTCTCTACACTTAGAGATACCGTGGATTTGACAACGTCGCAGCTGGTATGCTATAACAAATTATATATTGCATCAGTACATCCTTATATCTGCTTTGCACTCAATCAAGACACGTTGTTGTATTCTCTAGATTTTGCCACGTAATACGATAATTCACTGGTCGATGTAATGGTTACATAGGTAGAAATTATTGAAATAAAACATTAGTTTGTGGCGAATGATTTTCATGCAGAACAGTGTTAATAATGATTTTAACTCTAACCGCGATATTAGTGTTAGGTAGTAAAAAAAAACCTTTCAACCCAACTATGTCTATGATGTCTTTAGCTAATTATATGTCAAAAATTATCAAAATTAAATTGTTTAGTCTAACATTTACTAAAAATTTTAACTAGCAAAATTATATTTTATTTATAATTTAATTCATATAACTTTTATAATAGAATGTAAAATTATTTCCCTATAAAACCACTGTCATGATCATATACCATCATAGCAACCAAACCATTCATAAATTGGTATTAATTATTGATACAGATATATTAATCAATAATCGACTAAGGCTGTGTTTTTAACAATCATCAGTGCATTAACTTAAAGTGTCATTTTTTCATAGCACCCAAATGAATTTCCTCTAAAGCGTGTGCCGATGCATAAATATTTAAAAAATTCTGTCGGCTACACTTTAAATCGGGCTACTTTCCGTCCAGTTAAAAATTTTTGGTTGATTAACATGTTAACAAGCCCAACTGTTACTTTCTTGGGCCTAACTTAAATTTTGGATTAAAAGTAATACAAATGGGGCTCTTAAATCCGAATTTGGAATTAATTAATATCATTTTCAGAATAAGCAAACATTGCGATCAAGTTTAAAACTATTTTTCTATATTTTTAATAATCACATACCATCCCAACAACAAAACTAATCATAAATCACTATTAATTATTGATACAGATACACTAATCAATATGTCGACATTTTTTGTTAACCTAACCTGAAGTCGTGGGACTACCACCCACTGGGTGCGGTTGCTATACTTTTTTGATTTATATCGCATATTTTGGTTTTGCAATGACCGAGTTTGCCTCTAGGGTACATATTACATAGTTGTGGTGCAATTTAACCCATTAGTAGAGTTTTTAGAACAATCACGATAGGTTATTTATGGTTTGCTTACAAGTTTACAGCACGTAATGACCATTGTTTGAAATTTTAACCCTGAAGTCTTAATCACGGGTATGAGTCAGTAAGGCTACATAAACTGCTTGATATAAATTAAGGATGCTACTGCAGCGGCGTTATATTTTAATGATTTTTATTATGTACTTATGTACTGATACTTCTTATATCTCTCAGCTCAAGGGTGAAACTATTTTGTCCATATGTGATATAAAGTATACTATAACTCGGTCCTCCGTTCATCTCAGTAGATTTTAAATTTCATTATTTTTGTGGGTTGAAGACTACGAGAAGTACATTAAACAGAAATAAATTTTGTAATATGCCATAATTTTATACCAGCATTACGCAAGTCATATCGGGTGATACTATCCTTATATAGGCCAGTAGGCTCTGATTTTTGCACTTAGAAGCCACAGACGGCACCACTTAGATCTGTCATAAAATTTTTATAAAAAAATTGAAGCGACTTCTGAAAGTGCGCCAAAAACTGAAAAATATAAATTTTTATATGAAATTGAAATTTTTGAAGTCGGCGCCAAACTAATACCTGACAAAATGTGATTCGCATAAACAGATTAAAAATACTTTATTTGAAATTGCTTACTTAACGTAATTTGTATATATTAGTAGTTATTTATTTTATTTAGAAATAATCCCACACTACTATGATGCATTTGAAATAAACTAACTAAGCCAGGAAATGATCTAAACCTACGTTTTGTCTCCGACTTTATTTGAAACCATTGTCATTGTTCGGATACTGTGTATTATATATTGATCTAGTACAAACCAAAACATTCATAACACAGGCCTACAATGATTTTGGTGCCGCTAAAACTAAAGATGATTTTATGTATATTCGATACCCTGACTCTAGTAATACTCATTTTTTTTTAATGCTACGTGTAGTTTTCGAGAAATCGAAGGTGTGAAGTAAAACGAAAATAAACGATTTTAAAATATTTTATTAAATAATTCTACAGGTTAGAATTATTTTGTTAAATTATTCTACAAATTAGAAACATTTTATTGAATTATTCTACTTATTAGAAATATTTTATTCACTTATTTTATAGGTTAGAAACATTTTAATAAATTAATCTACAAGCTAGAAACTTCTTTTTTTAGATTTTCTACTATGAAGGTTTTTGGAGCACTCCAGTGTGATACTGTAACAGTAATCTGCCATCATATGTTTATCCCAGCGACCTTGATATTTATCTTCCATCACTTTTAAATCTTGATGGAAACGTTTTCCTTGTTCTTCGTTATATGACATAACATTTTCAGGAAACTGGTCTAAATGACTGTGCAAATAGTGTACCTTTATGCTCATATTACATTCAAGATTTTTAAAGCTAATTAAAATATTTTAAACTAGTTCCACGTAATTTTCGGCCTTATGATTTCTTAAGAAATTTTTCACAATGACAACAAAAGATTTCCAAGCCGTTGCTTCTATTGCATTCATTGCATGAATGAAATCGCAGTCTTTCGTTAAAAGTCTTATTTGAAGGCCATCAAAAATACCAGCTTTTAGTTTTTCCGAACTCAAACCTGGAAACTTTCTTGAAAGAAAAGCAAAACATGTACCAGTTTTTTTCTAATGCCTTCACATACTGCTTCATAAGTCCCAATTTGATGTGTAGTGGGGGCAAAATGATTTTATCTCTAAAAACCAAAGGCGGGTTTATAACGTTTTGTTTCCCAACCGTCATTTGTTTTCGCAGAGGCTAGTCTTTCTTGACCCAATGATTATGTTTTGCTCTGCTGTCCGACAAACAGATGAAACATGGAAATTTAGTGTACCCACTTTGTTAACCTAACAAAAAGTTAACCATTTTTAAATCCACGCATATAACCCATTGGTGATCCGAGTACTTAAGTTTTTTCAAAACTAAGTCTACATTTTGATATTCATCCCTTAATATCGTAGAATGAGCAATAGGCACAGCTGCATGCTTATTTCCAATATCTAGTAAAACATATTTCAAACTTCGTTTTGAGCTGTCCATAAAGAATCTGCATTCATCAGCTTTATAGTTTAAGTGTCCCATTTTTGTTAATAAATGTTATTACAAAAAACTATATCATCTTCTGAGCTAAAGAATGGAAGAAATTCTTTTTACAATCGCGATAAAATGAAATGTTTGTACCTTGAAATAAAAGATTTCTTTCTATGAGTCTAGATGCTAGTAGCTCAGATCTCTCTTTCGAAATGTCGAGGTCTCTTATTAAATCACTTAAGGCATCTTGGGAAAAAAGTGACGGCATCGTTAACACTTCAAAATTACTGTCATGTTCATCCGAAAAAACTTCTACCACCTCTGTGTCCGACAAATCCGCTAGATCTTGACTCATAGGAGATGGTACGTCGTCTGAATACAGTCGAGTCCTTTTAGCAGACGATAAATCAGGATATGTAATTTTTCTTTTATTTACACCATGTAATTCAACACCACAGAAATAACAGTCATCAATGTGGTTTTTCGGTTCAGTCCAAATCATAGGTTCACCAAACTTTAAATGACTACGTTGCCCACTGTCTTAAATGTTTACTACATAGTTTGCATACAATGTTTGGAACCCACAGCTTGTTTAGGGCTTTCATCTCTATATTAAAGTAATCAACATACGTCTTTCTCACAAAGTCTGTAATAGTTTTTCTAAATTTTTTCACCACAAATGTAACGATATGTATTCGGAATATTTAAACAACACCTCCTGGATGACGACATATCGGAATTACTAAGTAAGAAAAAAAATTAATTGAATATGATGACATTAAGTATGTCAAAATACATTTTTTTGTTAATTTTCTATAGATACAAACCTGAACGTAGCTTCAATGCTTTGACGACTCTGTACGGCCTCTCGAGGCCCAGTGAACCGAATTATAACCTAAAATGGTCGGCACCAAACAAAAAAGTTTTTTCGGTAGACCTGTGTAATAAAAGGACCTAACTAGTGGTGAAACGTGATCAAAATATATTCAAGAGTTTTATAAAATTAGTAAAGATATACAGACAAACCTCTCTAAAGCATCTTCTTTTTTATATTGATAAAAATGTATATTTATATTTTCATTAAATAAAGTTATTTGTTATTGAGCTATTCAAGGTTTTAAATACTTTACCAATATTGAATATAAATTTCATTTTATGCTCAAAGGCAAATGTATCAAATAATGTAGGCCACCCCGAGTCTCGAAATAATTCATATATATATATATATATATATATATATATATATATATATATATATATATATATATATATATATATATATATATATATATGTATATATATATATATATTTATTTATTTATTTTGATGCGACTATTGCATAAACAGACCTTGAACACGGTGGACTTGATGATATCAAGAGAATCGCAACAATGTTCAGCAGTGGACGCTACAGGCTGTGTGATGATGATGATGATGATGATGATGATGATGATTGCATATACAAAATAATTTAAATTTTTTACAAGGACATTATAGTTTTATGAATATACTAAAATAAAAAAGAATTTAAAAAAGTTATATGATAAGGATTTGGGATTTGGGACTTTATTTTTCACAACCTGAGCTGATGATGTATTATTTTCTCGATCAAAAAATATCTAAAATACATAAAGGCGATTGTTTCAGTGTAATCTAGGAAAATTTACATAGAAATAGCAGCTTAGGTTTTCCTAAAACTTAAAGTTACAAAAATTATTGAAAAGTAAACGCGGCATCCAATCAAAACTGGAAAAACCCGGGATACAAACCCAGAAAGCCTGCAGTGTATGTACACTGTAATAGTAAGACCAATCATCGCATATGGGGTAGTGGTCTGGAATCAAAGAACTAATTTGGCCAACACGGGAGCCAACCTTTTGAAAGTTCAAAGACTGGCCTGTGCGCCTATAACTGGAGCAATGAAAACCTGTCCAACGACCGCCATGGAAGTAATGTTAAGATGATGATAAATACAGTCATAAAACGAAGGCCTAATCTCCTATCCAGAAATTAACAAATCTAGGACATTTCCCAAGATGAAATGAGAAAGAGTTCAACTTTGTGAAAACCTTCAATACAAAGTTGAGTTGAAAAAGTAAATGGGACAGAAACACCACCGAAAAACTTAAGAGGAATTAAATTTAATGGCATACAGATGGCTCGGGTAAGTCACCAAACATCTTGTAAGCGGAAAAGGGACTAAGACATCGTTTCTGGAGCCTGAATCTCTCTGTAGAATCAGTAACAGTGTAGTGCTGGGAGCACTAAAAAAAAGGAAGATAGCAGGATACACAATTATTGGATAGATCTGCAAGGAATGAGATAAGCGAAGATACTTCTTGGAAATTACTACCAGAAGAGACTCAAGGAATGGATATGCCTAAACAAAAACCAACTTAGAGTTCTGACAGGAATCCTGACGGAGCGCAGCTTCAAAATCAGTTTAGTAGATGTCGAAATATTTTCTTAGATCTCTGACATTTTTGGTTTCTAGCTTGGCACTCAGGTTGGTCACCATTACCCTTTGTACATCTAAGTTCTCTTCTGCTTGCATTGCATTTGACACAATTGTAAAATTTAATACTACCATCATAAGTGATACACAAATTATTATCGTAAAACATATAGCGATCTGCACTCTACTGCGTTACAAAGATAACGTATTCTACAACGTTGAGTGCTCAATGATTTGAAACGAGTTCAAGCTTTATGCGTCTGAATTATTTTTTACTACAAAGGTTTCATGAAACTCACGTCATGTGAAAAATCGATTAAAATTCAAATATAAAAGTAAATTTAACAATACATATTCCATTATGCCTTATTCGCGTGCATTAGACCGGTCGATACCACAGATGCGAATCTTTTCTTTGTCGCGTTCCCTTTAAATTACTATCTTTCCGGTAATAATTTAAATTTTGGCAAGGAGAAATGTTTAAAATATTCTAAGAAGTATAAGTAATAAATCTGGATAAAAAATCGATTTTTTGAAAATCCAATGGAGGCCTATTCCCGTAATTTGTTTGATCCCTACTTAAGAAACCTTCAAATTATATAAAATTTAAGTAAAAAAAATTTAACCAAATAAATTATTTTTAAAAATCTATTATCAACGACCATATTTTGAAAAATTTGTTCATAAATTGTTTTATTAACTGACACTAAATTTTATGAATTCTCCATTTTAATAAATAATAATAAACACAATTTGCTCTATATATTCAAATCCAACACTGTTTTAGATTCTTAAAGATTAAGTCTAAAAAATAATATAAAATAAATGTTTAGGTTGACAGATACTATAAAAAAAATTGTATATATCAACTCATTAATCAAATCATCAAAACTGAATTAAACACAAAACCGGTTCGAACCTCGATATGGCATGGGTGTGTGTGCAGGTAAATGAGTGTTGGTGTGATCTGTTTTAACAGTATAAATGTGCGTCTATATGCATATGCCATAGTTAAAAAGCTAGGTCGCAAGTCAAAACATATAAATAAATAAATACACAATAACTTTACCGTAAAAGAAATAAGTTATTAAAAAAAGTAAACTTCCCCACTTCCTAAAAGCAACCTCGCCAGATAAAAATCTACGCTGTCCTATTATGTATCAATTTTGTATGTAGACGTATAACAATAAAAATATAATATACCCTATATAGATAAAGATCAGTTACTGACAATGCTAAATATTATTCTAATTTGTTCTCTAAACACTTTTATAGGCCCGAATGTGTGGTATTTACGCATTATGTCATCATACAATACACACCTTTTTATGCATTGTTATTTACGACTTTTTGTACGGAGTATTAAGAAATTCTATTGACTAATGCTTAAGAATTATAATTGACAATTAAATTTAAAACGTATTAGAAATATGTCGATCTATAAAAAATGTTTCACTACAACTATTCAAAAGTTAATTCTTTAAATTCAGTTGAACAAAGAATTATTAATTGTTTCCAAAAGATATTAAATGAAGGCTGAATCTGACGGCAACTCTATAAGGACTGTTCAGTATACGTATCTTACAGAAGAGGAGTATTTCTCTTCCGTTGGAAATGTGCTTCAGTATTACCTATACCTGTATGGGGTTGATATTTGTAGCAAGAAATTGTATTGACTAATGCTTAAGAATTATAATAGATATTTTAAAACGTATTAGAAATATGTCGATCTATAAAAAATGTTTCACTGCAACTATTTAAAAATTAATTCTTAAAATTCAGTGAAACCAAGAAATATTAATTATTTCCAAAAGATATTAAATGAGGGCTAAATCTGACTGCTATACTATAAAGCTGTTCGAATATATGTATCTTACAAAAGAGAAATATCTCTTCCGTTAAAAGTGTGCTCCAATATAACTTATACCCAGATGAGATGGATATTTATAGCCAGAAATGTATTGACGCCTTAGAATTATAATTGACAATTAAATTTAAAACAAATTAGAAATATGCCGATCTATAAAGTATGTTACACTACAAATATTTAAAAGTTGAATTAATGGATATTAAAAGAAGGCAGATTCTGATGGCTATATGTATACAGACCAGGGGCGGATCCAGCCTCTCTCTTTGGGGGGGCGGTGATATCACAAAGTATACTATGGTAAGAAAAACAAGTTGTCAACGGGGGGGGGGGGGTTGCAAGCAGCATACTCATTCCTAATATAAAAGACAGAATGGGTTCTATTTTCCTGAACTCAAAGATTTTGGGAAGGGGGGGGGGGGCGATTGCAAGCATACAGACTCCTATACTCTATTCAAGAACTAGAGAGAGTAATAAAACTGTTACCGAAACCTCTAACGTACTTGCTCCAGTGCCGCAGGTAACTGAGAACTGCCGTAAATCTAATTATATTTCATTATATTTAAATATATTTTATTAATTTACTGCAACATAGAATTTCTGATAGTTTAATTTAATTTCTGTCAGTGAGCAAAGTACAACTTACGTTTTTTCTTAGTGATTTATCTTGTTTGCGCTTGTTTTTATATATTATTTGAGATTAGTGAGATACCCAAAAGATATGGCTTTCACCTCTATATTTATTCCAAAATCGTTAAACCAGGGAATTTTTTCCTCAATGAAAAACTTACTACGATGAATGTTTATGTTGCCTTAAGATATCAAAATCTAGATAATAATGTTAAAAGCTCTGTTGAGATATGTTCCAACATGACAGGAGTTGGAAAATCTACTATGTACCGAATACTAAAGGAGAAAAAACGACTGGAATTGTTAGTACTCCCAAGCCGCATTCGATCACAGGCAAACGAAAAACCTCGTTGGAAAAAGAGATGCAAACTGCAATTAAAGGGGTTGTATATACATTTTATTATGAGAAGCAGATCCCAACCATCTACAAAATTCTAACTAAAATCATTGAAGATCGCGATTTACCTGAAATTAAAAGAATTGATCTCTAGAAATTGCTCAGAGAACTTAATTTTTGCTGGGAAAAACCAGATAGAAAATCTGTTCTCATAAATCGTCAGGATACTGTCCGTTGGAGCCGTAAATATCTCTCTCAAGTAAAAGGTAGAGTTGCTAGAAATAACACAATTAATAAACTTAGTAATTTAACTAAACTTTTGAAAGATTTTTTTGAATAAAGTTACTGCGGAAAATTGGGAAAAATCCATATAATAAAAGAATAAAACAAAATGTGAGAACTCGATCTCATAATCGGTGAGATAGAGGAACCAATTATAAATAATTTTAGCGAAGATAGTTTCACTGACTTTGATTAGGAATTGGATACGTAATGTTTACTAGTGTAAACACAATTTATTATTTAAATTTTTGTTTTTGTTGTATTTTATTGTTTAATGTTGTTTATATGTTTTTTTTTTATTTTTTTATATATTAGTGTGTCCCACTCTTTAATTTTATATATATTTAATTCTAATTAGCCGTAAGTTTTTTATTATTTTATTATTGTGTTTGTGTCTTTTTCTTAAGCGTGTAGAATTAACATGTTTATCTTATTTTTTTGGGGCTATCATATTTCCATATATAAAAGTAAATTAAATTAAGAAGATATCAGTACAATAGAAATAAAAATAAGTAAGTCTAATTTTAATTACAACATAAAAAAAGTAATTACATTTGAATCCCTTTTTAGTGTTTAATTGTAATTATGCAGATGGTTTAAGAAATAAATAAACTGAAACGTCAAATACCCTAAAAATGTTTTTAATTAATAATAAAATGACCGATAGCCCCAAAAATATTTTTTTATTATATGGACGAATTTATTTTTTTAAATATGTTTAACTTTTTGTATTTTTGACAATGGATATTTTGTTGGTATTTAAATTATAACTTAGAATTTTTTGAGAGAATAATCCTACGTTTTAGTCTATTATTATAGACCGGTATTTTTGATTATAAAATTTATAAGCCATTCCTATGAAAAATATATGTGTCTAACAAATTTTGCTAAAACACCGGACTAAAGAACACAGGTAGTTTGCGAAGAGAAAAAGGGTAAAAAATGATTTATTACTCTCTCTAGTTCTTGAATAAACTATAGTATAACAGGAAAAATCGGGTCCATTTTCCTAAATTCAAAGCTCTTGGGGGGGGGGGGCGATCGCCCCCCCCCCCCTTGGATTCGCGCCTGATACAGACTGTTTAACATATATATCTAACAAAAGAGGACTATTTCTCTTCCATTGAAAGTGTGCTCCAGTATAATTTATACTTGGATGGGATGGATATATGTAGTCCTCTTTAAGAAATTGTATTGACTAAGGTTTAAGAATTACAATTGATAATTAAATTTAAAACTTATTAGAAGTATGTCGATCTATAAAAAATGTTTCACTACAACTATTTAAAATTTAATTCTTTAAATTCAGTTAAACAAAGAATTATTAGCTATTTCCAAAAGAAATTAAAACGTGGCTGAATCTGATGGTTATACTATAAAGACTTCAACATATGTATCTTACAAAAGAGGAGTATTTCTGTTATATTGGAAGTGCGTTCCAGTATAACTTATATCTGAATGGGGTGGATATTTGTAGCCCTCTTTAAGAAATTGTATAGACTAAAGATAATTAAACTTAAAACGTATTAGAAATATATGGATCTAAAAAAATGTTTCGCTACAACTATTTAAAAATTATTTTTTTAAATACAGTTAAACAAAGAATTATTAGTTATTTCCAAGATGTATTCAAAGAAAGCTGAATCTTATGTCTATACTATGTATAAAGACTATTCAACATATGTATCTTATAAAAGAGGAGAATTTCTCTTCCGTTGGAAGTGTGCCCAGTATAATTTAGAGTTGGATGGGGTTGATAATTATAGCCCTCTTTAAGAAATGATATTGACTGATGCTTAAAAATTATAATTGATAATTAAATTTCGAACATATCAGAAATATATCGATGGATAAAAAATGTTTCACTACAACTACCTAAAAGTCAATTCTTTAAATTCAGTGAAACAGAAAATTATTAGTTATATCCAAAAAATATTAAAATAATGCTGAATGTGACGCCTATACTATAAAAACTGTACAAGATATGTATCTTATAAAAGAGGAGTATTTCTCTTCCGTGGGCAGTATGCTCCAGTATAGTTTATACCTGGATGAGGAGGATATTTGTAGCCCTATTTAAGAAACTGTATTGATTAATGCTTAAGAATTATAATTGATAATTAAATTTAAAACGTATTAGAAATATGTCGATCTATAAAAAAATGTTTCAGTACAACTATCTAAAAGTTAATTCTTTAAATTCAATTGAACAAAGAATTATTAATTATTTCCAAAATATATTAAATTAAGGCTGAATGTGACGTTTATTCTATGAAGCCTATTCAACATATATATCTTACAAAAGAGGAGTATTTCTTTTCCGTTGGAAGTGTGCTCCAGTGTAACTTATACCTATATGGGGTGGATATTTGTAGCCCTTTATTGTAATTAACGTTACTAGTGACCACAAATACGATTGTTGCAAATAGTTGCTCCTTCTTACTTATGCAACACATTTTTGGAGTAAAAGTTTTTATGCGCTTAAGATGTTATTACTTGAGTAAATTTGGGGTTTATAAAGGTTAGATAATCTTTTCTCAGGACGCTATATATATATATATATATATATATATATATATATATATATATATATATATAAACTGGAAGCAATTATGTGGAAAACCAAGGAATAGATTTTATCTAGTTCTTATCCTAAATAGATCAGAACTGGATCAAAGGGATTTACCCTCGTATATATAGATTTTTCAAAATTATTTATACCATCAGATTCTTCAAGAGCTTCTAAGGATCATATGCTTTGAACACAATAATAATAAAATAATATTTATAGTAAAGAGCTGTTACAAGGTAAGAAGGAAGGAGGAGTATTTCTTTTCCATTGGAAGTGTGCTCTAGTGTAACTTATACCTATATGGGATGGTTATTTGTAGCCCTCTATTGTAATTAACGTTACTAATGACCACAAATACGATTGTTGCAAATAGTTACTCCTTCTTACTTATGCAACACATTTTTAGAGTAAAAGTTTTAATGGGATTAAGATGTTATTACTGGAGTAAATTTGGGGTTTATAAAGGTTAGATAATCTTTTCTCAGGAAGCTATATATATATATATATATATATATATATATATATATATATATATATATATAAAGACTGGAAGTAATTATGTGGAAAAACAAGGAGTAGATTTTATATAGTTCTTATCCTAAATAGATCAGAACTGGATCCAAGAGATTTACCCTCGTATATATAGATTTTTCAAAATTATTTCAGATTCTCCAAGAGCTTTTAAGGATCTTTGAACACAATAATAATAAAATAATATTTATAGTAAAGAGCTGTTACAAGGTTAGAAAGAAAATTCAATTAAGCAAGATAAAATTAAATTTGAGGGAGTTTTAAACATTTTTTAAACAATTTTCCTTTTACAATTAATCCTACCCATCTTATTTATAAAGAAAAGAAAAGGAATTAATAACTTTTAATATAAGAAATATTTAATGTGGTATTTCTTCTGAAATATTTATAATTACTATAGAGGGTTACTGTCTTTATTGAGTGTTGATGTTCCTAGGAAATTACGATTTTTATACTGTCGTAGATAATAGTCCCGGAGCCCAGTGGCTTTTCGAAGCCCATGAAGTTACATGGCTCCACTAAAGCTTTTTATATATATTTTGACACATTGATTGTGAATATTGAGGGGGAAAAATAGTCATTTATTTTAAGCAAAAAGTGTCTTCTGTAATTTTTCTATTCGACGAGTAGTTTTTGGGTTAAAAATCATTACACTTTTGAAAAAACACGAATTATTTTTATTAGATAAATATTTTCAAATTCTGCTCTTAGCAATCCGTAGCTCTAGTCAAGAAATACAAGTTAGAATTAATTGCAATGGGCAATGCTTTTTAACGCTATAAGAATAGTGTTTCATCAATTATAACGTACGCGCCGCCGTGTATGAAGGAAAGTGGGAGTCTACTTACAGCCCTTACCTAATGCTCATAATCCATGATATCTTTTGCTGATCGTTTAGTTAATACTCTAAACCTATTAAAATATATATCTTGTTTTATTTATTAACTTTAAGCATCTAATCATAACATAACCAATACAATAGCATAAGGAACTTCAGTTTTTATAACTATGTCTGAATGCGGACGAGTTGATATCTGTTCTGCATAATAATTACAAGTCCCTGTTTAAAAGGTGGCATAATATCCTACTGTGGTAAATATATTGGTAATATTTTAATAATAGAACATCAGTTAGACAGTATTTTTAAGCTGGGATACATCGATTAGAACAATTATGATCGCATTAGTGTTTTTGCCAGTTAATAACTCTTAATTATCTTGTTGTAACTTGTTAATGGCGCTGCTTCCTGTAGTTTTGTTCACGCGCAATGTTGAGATTTATATTCGAAATAGACAAGTTGTTAAAGATAGAAAATTTAGTAAATCGAAAAATTATTATTTGTGCATTATTTGCCAAAGAAATAGAAAAAGTCATAAATTTAACTAGTATTGACTAAGGTAGGTGTCGATTACGCAACACTAATTTGCATCAGGACATTATGTTTTTTTACTTGGACGTAATAAACAAAAAAGATAAAATTACTCTATAACCAACTTTATACTTATAATTCTAGACTTCAAACATTTTATTTAGTTTCGAACAACTTTAAATAAACATAAATTCAATATAAGATGTGATTATTTAATGCGATTGACGTAATTTTTAGATTTGTCTAAGTATTCCATGACCAAAAATGCTATAAAAAGTAAACACACAATAACTGGATAGTTCAAAAGTTCAAAATGAAAATATTAAACTAAATAAAGATAATGTTGAGGAATGTAAGAAAGTTAAGCTTAGTTAAGAATCAATATCAGAGCAATTATTAACCAGGCACTGAAAAATTGTATTCATGTTCACATTTATAAAAAAAAACTATTTTAATTTCTTCACCAGAAAGGCTATTAAAAGAGGTGGAGCCAAGGAAATCAATACTACCGCATATAAGGACATGTTGCTGTTGGAATAACGCCTTCGATATTAGAGACATATAATTACAAACTAAGTTTCGATCACTAAAAGTTTGGGTGTTTTGTCCTCGGGAGGAGGACGAAACCTCAATTCGTATCCTTTCAGAGTGCAGTGCTCTAGAAAATCCTAGGATGCGGTTCTTGGAAACAGATCAAATCGAAGAAGGGAAGCTACCCATCTTGAAGTCATCCAACATCCTAAAATTCCTAAGGGAAATAGGACTGGAGGACTTGCTCTAGCCAATAAGGTAACTCTTAAGGCTGAGCGGCAGTAAGGGGGCACAATAGATCCACCTGGCCGCAATGTACAGACCTTCAGCTCTATGCACTAACATAAATACAGGTCGATAGGATATTATCGACATGTCCGTTCTACAATATTGCAAGCAAAATTCCTGTGTGCCAAGTGAGGTTTTGGTGAGGCGTCTGCTAGTTTAATTAAGAATCCAAAATAAAGAACAGGTGTACTCGCGAATGTATATATATATATATATATATATATATATATATATATATATATATATATATATATATGTATATATATATATATATATATATATATATATATATATATATATATATATATATAAATATATATATACTTGAAACGCTGTATATCTTTAAAAATTTAGTAATTGTAACGGTTTTTAGTTGCCATACATCAAAAAAAAATGTTCCTCATAAATATAACTAGGGTCGTTCATTTCGATTTTCTGTCCTCCTCTCGGAGTAGAGAAAAATAAGTTATTTTTACAATTGAAACAACATTTATACTTATTTCATAATTTTTAACATGTTTTATTATCTAAAATTTTATAATTCTTCAAAATATCCCATTAATATTTGTATAAAAATATGAACGTTAACACGCTTATCTACTCCGTATCTACTCCAGACATAACATAAATCGGAAAAAACTGATGATTTTCCCTCCTTGTTTCTCTTAATAATAATGAAAGAGATAAAAGATATCACAGGTCAGGAGCAAGGAACACAAAAGAAAGCCGCTGTTATGTACATAACCTTGCCTCAGACTAACTGTGTCTTTATTTTGTCCTTCTATAATAACGGCAAACAATATTATTAAAGGCATTTTTGTCGACAACGTTGCGATATTTTTATTATATTACGATATAAAATAGTTTAGACACTTTGTGCCGCTATTTAATATTGTAGTGTTTAGTGTTTGTGACTTTAAACATTTGATAGCCTATAAATTTTAGACTATCGTTATTATAATAAAAACACTTTACTAGTGCTTGTTTTTATTGGATTTATTTAGGTTTTCTAACTGGATATGGATGTACATATGGATAATTTTAATCAGCTTGATATACCGGTAAGTAACTAATAAAGAGGTTTTTCTTTCGAAAACGTTAAGCAACATTCTGTAGAGCTTTATGAAAATACACAGTATTTCAAACTCATGTGTACACTATGATTAGTTAATACAGCTTGTACAGAATGTAATTAGAAATATTTAAAATATTATAACAAAGAATAATACAATAGCTGAAAACAAGGGAAACTGTTCCTTGAAACATATGCCTGAAATGCTTAATTTTGGAAGAAAAAAATAACAAGATGAACAAAATAGTACACATGCACAAATTTTTTAGTTATTTTTACAGGGAACGTTTTAGATTTCTAGGTATTTATTGGATTTAGTGAAGATTTAGGAGATTATTAGAGTACTTTAAGGTAGTTTTTGGAAAAGAAAACAAAATCGTAGCTCCATTCTTAGTATAATGTACTCTCTAGTATACAGGATCCTATCATTTTTCCATCCTATAATCTATATGAAAGAGGCCACTTTTAGCGACTTACATTTGTGTTTTAGGATATGGAGAATCACCCTTCTTCTTCAAGTATGCAGAGTCCTAAATTCCGCCACATAAGAAGCTGTCCTATAGCCCAAGATTGGATTAAATTTACTCACGATTATGTTAAAAGGAAGCTGCCTAATTGTAACCCTATAGAGGTAAATTTGGGTTATGCTTATTTTTATACCTAACTGTTATTAGTCGCACTTTTTAGAAATTGAATTGTTGATTTTAAAAACAACATAGTTGACTCCAGCCCTACTGTTATTTATTTTCTACTACATAACATTTTTTTGTCGTATTTGTTTCTAACTTTTGTTTTTTAAGTGATTCAGAAAGTGTTTAAAATGTTTGTCAGTTTTAGTAAAACATACTTCTGACTACAAAAGAACAATACCCTGAAAATAAAATGTGAAACCTTAGTGACTGCACATTTGTCAATAAAATTATATCAATATACATGTATAAAAATATTAGTAAATTTGTTCACCCAGAACTTCCTTCATCATTAATTTGATGTGCTTTAATTGCTCAGTTGAACTCGTATAACAATTTTTTTTAAGCCAAATCACTATTTTTGATTTTAACTTAAATTTCCACCCATGTGCCGACTTATTCTGATATAATTATACATATTCAGTTGATATGATTATTAAATTCCATTACCCAAGAATCCTGAAAACGTATGACAGTGTAAATTCAAAATTAAACTTCTCCATCTACCAACAACCTCTTGTTCGTAAAATATTAAATGCTATAATTCAGGTAAGCAAGTACCTTAAAAATATTTTGAAAATACGGATAAATCCCATGGAATATATTAACTTCCATTCTTTTCACTTTGTCTTGTTACAGTATTGTTTCATCTAATTAGTTTTTGTTTACTTTTCGTTTCCGGAATATATATTTTTCAAAATTTTATATAGCTGGTATAATTGTCAATAAGAGAAAAATTACTTTTAGAATTCTTAAGTTTAAATCTAGTTTATGTGTCCCCTAATCATTTATCCAAAAATCACTTTAAAAATATTTGTTTATAGTATGAAATATGTACATTTAAAAAATTTTCCTTACAGGCTAATTTACTAATTAAAACAAGTAGCAAGGGAAGATCTGGGTAATCAACTTTATGAATTTTTAAAATTCAAATTAGAAATTAAATTGCAATTTTTTTTTATAAAAATTTAAAACAACTTAGGAAACTGCCCAATGCTTACACTTATCCCATACAACTGTGAGAACTTTCCTAAATGTCCCAATAACGACAATAAAGGAAACAAGAAAAAGGAAGAGACCAAAAACTGAAGATACGCCGGAAGCAACAAAATTACAAATTAGAGATGAAATATATATGATGTATTCTGAGGGTAAGTATTTCTAAAAAATTTTATATGTTATATTTTATTCTAACTTGTTTTGTTTACATTTTCTAACCCGTCAAGGTGTATGTATAATGAAAATATAAGTTTTAAAAATAAAAAAACCCAAAAAAATATTTGTAATGAATACAAAAAGTAAACCTAATTTTACTAAATTAAATAGAATATCAAGATTTCGTCATTTCTTCATAACAATTTTTTATTTGTGAAGGTACCTCATTAACAGTCTCAATATTGTTGGAACGATTAAAGGCAAAAGAAATATACCATGGAGCAAGGACAAGTCTAGGCATATTACTAAAGCAAATAGGATTTATCTACAGGTAAACAATCATTTACATACAACAAATAAATGTTAGATACAAATATAAAGCAGTTGCAATTGGGTCAAAATAATGACCGTAAGATACTGTCAGATGACAACTTAATTTAAATATTTTTATATCGGTAAATGTAAAATATAAAGCGTTAATTTTTTTGTGTTTTTTATAGGACTTCTTGAGGGAGCAGGATTTTTCACAGGAGACCTGTGTAATTTATTTTTGGAGGATACACATTTCATTTTTATTTATATATTTATATAGGAAGGATGACCCACGTAGAGCTTTAATGGAGAAACCACAAATTCAGAAAATGAGAAGAGACTTTCTTGAACAGTACTTAAAGAACGAAGAAAAAGGGGAAAATAAATTTGAGCCAGTCTTTATAGACGAGACATGGATTTTTCAAAATGGCACCCACAGACGATCATGGCAGGACGATAGCACTCGATCAGTACGAAAAATATCTGGGGAGGGATTTAGGTAATATATCTGTTATTTGCACTTACACAATTTGAATTTTTTTCATCTATAACAGGTTGCAAAAAGCTTTATTTAAATAATCCTTGGATCATTTCCTATTAGCAGGATGTTAAATATTAAATTTTTACTTTAATACTTTATTTCCTGGGGAGATTGAGAAATTTCTTACTTTAATTTCTGTATGTTTTATCAAACAAGTTTGAACTTTTTTAGGAAAAATTTTTACTTAATATGATAAAAATGTTTCCTTAATAAATGAAAGTTAACCAAATAATTTAATTTACATTTTACAAAATAATAATGATCATCTTACTTTGATACAGGCTTTCCAGAAATCCAAAAAAAAAATCTTGTGATTTCTTAAGCGGCTTTATAAAAGAATTTGATATAAACATATATCTAAAATATTTCGTTTTCAAAATACAGGGCGTTAAAAATTATGAAAAAAAAATATATTATCAAAATATAAAAACTGCTTACAGGTATTTTGCTGAAACGTGAAGTAAATCTGTATCGCGAAACTAATATTTTTATATTAAAATATGGTACGTCAGTGTTCTTGCCTGAGTTCTCAGGCGAGTCAATGCTTTGCCAATCGAAACTGCTGAAATGGTATCATGTTTTATTGTGCTAAAAAAAGCCGATTTGAAATAAGTATTATACTTATTTAATTGCACACTCCTCACCCATAATTTGTACAACATAAAGGTGCTTAAAAATAAACCAAAAATGGGTATAATACAGTATATTTTTAACAATACATTATATTTCTAAAAAATAAACAGATGAAATAAATTTTCCAATTTCAAGGCATTAATGACATAAAAATTGAGAAAAATAAATTAATTTTGATATTATCCTTTAACTAAGACCATCAACACATGCAATATTCCGTGTTCTATTTACGTGAAATGAAGATCCCTGAAGATGTTTCGAGCAATCTAGGTAAAAAGTTGCATAACAATTCAAATTTGACTTGGTCTAAACTCAAGAACCACTATTTCTCAATTGACCAAAACCATGAAAGCTTCCGTTGGTTAAGACCAATTTGTGTTTCTGCAAAATATTTCAAATAATTTGTACTGCCACATACTACTCTACTTTTTTTCAGGTACATAGTACTGAATGCAGGAAATGAAAATGGATTCGTTGAAGATGCAATGCTGATTTTTAAATCAAAGTCAAAAACTGGAGATTACCATGGAGAAATGAATTCGCAAAACTTTGAAGCTTGGTTAAAAGATTTTTTGCCAAAACTGGAAACACCTTCTTTAATTGTTTTAGATAATGCTTCCTATCATAGTAGGCAACTTCAAAAATGGCCAACAAAGGGTTGGAACAAGGATGCTATGAAAGCGTGGCTGAAAGAAAAATATATCAACTTTGGAGAAGATGCTACAAAAGATACTTTGTGGTCTTTGATATCTCGGGTACCAAAGCCTGCAAAATGCTTTGTAGTAGATGAGCTAATAGAATCTTCTGGACATAAAGTTTTACGCTTGCCTCCATACCATTGCCATTTTAACCCAATTGAAATGGTATGGAGTCAGGCAAAGAGAAATTATGACCAACTGATTCTACAAGTTAAAGAACCAATAGAGGCTTGGAAAAAGGCGTTAGGAACAGTGACAAAACAGAATTGGGCTAACTATGTGGAACACACAAATAATATTATTAAAAAGCAGTGGGAAATTGAAAAGAAAATTCGAGTTCCTTTACAGCCACTTATTATTCATGTTGGTGAGAGTGATAGCGATTCCTCAGAATAAGAGAAGTCATTTTGACCCTTAATCCTCTTTTCAGTTTTTGATAATATGTGGATGTACAGACATTTTTAATAATTTTCTTTTGTGTTTTTTTTAATCTCTTTTGGCATTTTCATACATAAAAATTTCACCACTTCTAAAGTATTCTCATAAAATTCTTTTTTACATATTTTCTAAATTTTTAACTTAAATTTTTTATTGGCATTTTTTAAGCACTTCTTTTCTTTTTCCATTTCTATATAGGATATTTTTTTTTTGCCCATGGCATTATATAAAACAAGAAAGAGTATGGTATCATTTTTTTTATATTTATTATATATAAATAATCAATCTTAATTATAATTAGTTCATTTACGATTTCTATTTTTTTATGGCAGTATTATTTTCATATATGTGTTACTCTGTTTCAGTGAACTTGATGCAACATAGGGGCCCTAGATTTTGCCTCAGATCTAGATGCCCCCAACCGAGCCCCTTTCATTATTTTACATGTTTATATGCTTATACATTTATGTGTGAGGATGTTGCATGTGGAATCTTGAAATGAGGTCAATAAAAGACTCAGAGCCATGAGTCGTGCGATGTATTATATCTTACCTTTTGGGGCACCCATTTTTTTAAATTTGTTTATTTATTTTTAAGAAAACTAGCTATTTAATGAAGAAGAAACTAATTAATTATTTATATTTTTATTCAATATTTTTGTAGCTTGAATACCTTAGTTTTTGCAGTCAAAGATCATAAAGTTACAATAATTTAATATAAAATACTTATCATTTCTAGGATATTGTATATATACCTATAATTTTTGAAAATAGTGTTAGGTATATAAATAAATAATTAATCTTAATTGTAATTAGTTCACTTACGATTTCTATTGTTCCATGTCTGTATTATTTTTTATGCATGTATTACTCTATTTCAGTGAACCTGATGCAATATTGGGGCCTTAGATCTGGATGCCCTGGACCGAACCCCTTTCATTATTTTACACATTTATATGTTTATAAATTTATCTGTGAGGATAGGGCATGAGGAATCTTGAAATGTAGTCAGTAAAAGACTCGAAGCCATGAGTCGTGCGTTGTGTTAACTATTATCTATTGAAGCATACATTTTTTTTAAATTTATGTATTTATTTTTAAGAAAACTAGGCTATTTGATGAAGATGATTAATTATTATATAATTATTTTTATTCAATATTTTTGCAGCTTAACTACTTCATTTATTGCAGTCAGAAATCATAAAGTTAGTCATTAAGTATAAAACACTGAATAATTTCTAGAATATTGTATACTTACCCACTGTTTCTAAGAATACTATTTTTTAGTTCCGATTCTATTAGAATAGTCAATTTATTTTTAGTTTTCAGTTAGACTACCCTAATATTGTTATACCTAACTGAAGTATTATAATAAAAATAGAACTTTATCAACAAATTGCGTATAATTTTTTCTGTTACCGAAATAGTTACCAATAATTTAGAATATAAACGATTTACTTTATAAAATAAATAAATAAAGCTTTTATTGTCATAAATTTCATAGGTGAAACATGCCAACAACATAGGTTCACTTATAAAAGTGAACATACACATAAGCACTCCACACTTGTACCTTCAGACATCAGCCTACTAATCCCAAAATTAAAAAGAGTGTGTTTAAAATTTTTAGTACAATAGTTTCTACAATTTCAAAATTATCAGCTAACAACATATTAAAAAGGCAATGCTTATTAAAGAATGTACTAATACGTAAAGTAAATTATTTTTAGCAGTAGTACATCTCTTAGTGTAGTAATATAAAAGAGGAAATTTTAATCCGCTTTTAAAATCTCTCATACTTAAAATTTCACTTAAAATATCAAACCCATTATAAGCACATAAACTCCTTCATTAAATAGCCCTATACAAATGGGATATAAAATTATCGATATGTCTAAACAGAAGGAAAAACTTCGATTTTAAAATTTTTGTGTATAACATTTTTCTTTTTTAAGGATATTTAGTTTGTGAAACTTGCTTATAAACTATTCGACAAATTTCTTGTTAAAAAAAAAATAGTAGAATGAGCCACTCCGATCCTGTTACAGTTCTCAAAAAAACAATGTCACTAGTTTGATGCATATGTCAAATTTTGACGTAAAGATATACAGCGGTTCAACTATATATATATATATATATATATATATATATATATATATATATATATATATATATATATATATATATATATATAAATATATATATATATGAAAATGATATGGTTCCAGTTCTAGCAACTCGTTTTCCAAAAATGATAAGGTTCGTGATATACCAAGTTTAACCTAATGATTTTAACAGTGTAATGCTTCTCCATTTTATGCTGCTTATATTAGTAAGTACGTAAATACAATTATTCTGAGACACTGGATAGGTAGACGAGGGATCATCTAGATCGCCCGACCTTAATCCGCTCGACTTTTTTATGGGACCACATCAATAATCTAGTTTATAAGACTACACTCAATTATTACAAAATTTACCAAAAGCATTTGTAGACTGATTGGTCCACTGCAGGGCAGTTGCTTGAAGATATTTCTAGCATCTTAGCATCCACTTAGAAATAAATTTTTTAACAATTTGTTATCTTTTTTTTTAAAGCTAAAAGTGTAAATATTTCGTAAACAGTACAGGGCATATTTAGTAAAAAAAAATGTTGAATACTATTTTCTTTTCTAACAAAATTAAGTTCAAAAGAATTAAAATGAAGCTGATCCGTTCCTTTATCATAACCAGATATATATTTAAATACATGTTCGATATAAGTCTTATTTATTCGCTTCCGGCCGTTTCCCTTCTCTACAGTTCCCATTGCAGTGTAGCCTTCATTCATTGTTATCTCGCCACGTACCATCAAAACTCCATTGATACAATTTTTTTTTTCACATTGTATTAAAGGAATTATCAGTATATGTCGCTTTATAAGTCTTTGTTTTGGTCGGAGCGTTTCCATTGATCTTTTGGTAATAATCCGGGTTTGAACACTATGTTATCTTTATTCTTCGATCTGTACTTTGATCCTACTAAAGAGACACTTTACGATCTTTTCTTTGGGTTTATTCTCAGTCTTCTTAGTAAGTGATATTTCTGTATTCCACAAGCCTCTATCTTAGATCCAAGTTTATTTTTATTATATATCAACGACGTACCAACATGTTTCCCGTATGTAAGGTGATATTCTTTGCAGATGACATTGCTGTATTTAAGATAACCAATGACTGGCAAAATCTTCAGCTTAAGTGGAATGCACCACAGGCCTCCTTAAGCGAGTGGTTTAGGTCAAACAAGCTTTGTATGAATAATGAGAGACCCAAAAAATTTGTTTTTCGTTGCATCCTCTGCAGTTTGAGTACAGTCTGAAAATACTGAGGGGTTTATATTGACGCCAAATTGACCTGGGAAGAGCACTGCATCCAGTGGGCCAGGAAACCGAGTCAAATTACTTTTGTTTTGAGAAATCTCAGAAATAGTGTATCCAATGCAGATTTAATTAAGATTCTTCTTCGAAGGTCTTTGTGATTCAAAGAAGGTATATAAGAGTAATGGCTGGAATGAGTTTTAAAGATTGTTGCAGAAAATCATTTATTTCTATAAAAATACTAATTGTGTGTCATGTATGTATATATTTTGCAGCCTGTTATGGAAAGAAACTTTGAAAAGTATCTCGAATAATGTCCGAAAAAGAAACTAGACCTTATCATCAAGTATTTCCGTACTGCTATGGCCAGGGATGAACAGAATAACTTTGGTATAAAATTCTTTATTGTCGATTTTCACGGTCTAAATACACTCTCTCTGAATACTTACGATAAATGACCTTTTACATCACTAATGAGTGTTTGTGTAATAAATTTGAGGACACTGATAAACACCTATAACCATATGTCTTGCTTATTTTAAGTTTATATATTTGTAATTATTAAGCCAATTTTATATTTGAACATGTGATTACCCCGTATTGCATGTATAGTCATGAATAAAGATTGATCGATTGGCTGATGGTCTAAGCGTAAATAGTTTGACATATTTTCTCTCTACTGATTTTCGATAATAATCTCTCTTTTGCACATGACCTTTTCTATTGGGTTAACCATTTCCATTTATCATTATACCTTTGCCCTGAAAATTCAGTTGTTCAAAATATTATTAAGCACTAATATAAAAATTTAGGTAAGAGAGTGTCGCTGCCCTCCCATGCTTTTTTATGTCGATAGGTTTTTCTTATTATTATAGAAGTAGCATTTTCATATATGCGTTAGGAAATGTGTATGTATCGATTGTTAGTTTATATTTTCGATGAAGATCCCGAGGCAACTTATATCCTATTGTTTTTTTTTGTAGGTAAGAGATAATCACATATATATATATATATATATATATATATATATATATATATATATATATATATATATATATATATCTTTTTCAAAAGACAGTCTCTGCTTCTTGCAGATACTGATCAAATTTATATTATATTATATTATATATTCCTATAACCTAAAATATTTTAAAACAAATAAGGTAAAAAATCGCAAAGTAAATTAAGTAAACAATATACCTTTGTTGTCAATACGCTTATATAATTGATTACTTTTTTAATGTTTCGCCAATTCGTAAATTAACTAGCTTGAGCTATCCAACCATTGGATAGTATACTATAAAAAAAAATAACGGTTCTAAATGACCTTTGTGGTTTGCTAGAGAAATTAACCTTCACAGTGTAATTGCACACGCAATGATTTTGCCGGGGCGCAGCGAAAAACTATTATTTGCGACCTTTAAAGAAATAACTAATCAGTAGATAGCTATCGCCATATGTAAACTAAACGTTACCTTATCTTTCTTAATTTTTTTTCGCTTGTAATAAGAGATTGTATGGACGCTCACTTAAGATAATTTTGTTCGTACCTTCTCTTGATAACTGCAGAAGTTATGACAAAATATTAAATGTTGTTTATGCAGGATTTAAATTTTCCTAATATCATATACAACCTTATTGTAAATATGATATGATATATATTTTTCAGTATTTGGATTTTACTAATTACGGATATTTTTCAATTAAAATCATATAGAAAGTTGGGATTTTTTATACTTTGATAAACTTATTGTTAAATTTAGGTGACATTGTTACGTTTACGAAAACAAGAAAAATTATTGACCTTAGTTTTGGGTCCATGTTTTTTTTTCCTTTGTTCTATCTCTAAAAGTAAAGTTGACGGAGAAAATTAATATTATTTTCATACTATGCAACCCGAATATCATAAGCAATCAACAATAATATCAAAAAAAGCTTATGATTCACACTTCGATCATACTCTAGATATAAATAACAATAGATTTGTCTGAAAGCTATTTATGGTCGGTGGGAGAGACGCTTTTTTGATGCTTGACAGACATAAACATATTTACTTATCTTGTCTTTCAGTTTAATTGCTTGTCGTGAGTTTTTTCGGTGTTTTTAAGTGTTAGAAATTACTATAAATGCGAAGTTTACAATTAATATTAACAAAAAGAGGATTTAAAAACTTATTTTTATCGGTAAATATTGTTAGATTGTTTACATATTGAAAATAATAATAATAAAAATTTAGGCAACCATATATTCATACTTTGTTTTCAGAATTGACGTACCCAGGGGTATGTTTGAAGGACGTACCGATGATACTCATTTAAATAATGCAATTAGAAAAGGATAGCATAAAATCGGCATGTCTGTACCAAGAAATTAAATATCTACTGTTTATCAACACTTTTTGAAATATAAATAAAAATATTATTACGTTATTCGGCGTTCAAACAACCGGGCACTAGTTCTGACGTTATGCTACTTCTACAGGGGTATGTTCGAAGGATTCACATCGTTATTATGTGATGAAACTTGAATAGATAGAACAAATTTGTGCTTGTACAGAAAATTTGAAATTTATCTATAGTTTTCCCTTGTTACATATTTCTTCTTAACATAAAAAAAATTGTAGCGGTCGGTGTCTATTCATGTCCTTTAGCGGAATAAAATGTATTGTCGCGCAACAGGAACAATTATTTTTCAATGGGTAATGTCAAGTAATATTTAATAATTTTTTTTTGTCGTGGTATTATAAAATGATTACGAAAGTATTATTATGCATTAAATTTTATAATAATTATTTATAAAAAAAAAAAACAATAAACCAGAAATTGAATTTTGACTGTTTTTTTTATTAATCAAAAATTTAAAGTAAATAAAAATTTAAGCTAATAAGGGTTGTTTTCACAATTGCGCTACATGAATATTAAATACAAATTTTATTTCACTATATTTTTTCATTTTAAAAAATTTTTTTGTCTCAAAATGTCAACCAAAAATTCGTAAAATGCTGTTTTTAGCAATCTTCCGACCGATCTTATCATAAAATATTTATTGACGTTCCAGACTCATTTAGAGTTGCCTAAATTAGCTTTTAGATACACAATTTTAAATTCTACACTTGTAAAAATAACGAAAAAGTAACTCGAAGAACGATTTTGGAGAAAAGTTGTAGAAACTGTGGAGCAACGACTGATAATGACTCCTACCTTGACAAAGGAAAAAAGTTTTAATTACTTTTAATGGTGTTATTTTACTGTTTAACCCACAAAATAAACAAAAGATCATGCACAGACAGACATACGTGGTAAAGGACTGTATCATATACTGCGTAATGATAGAATGCAATATATCTCAAGAAATCCCTGTAATATAACAAAACAAACTAAAACGAAATTTTTTTTTAGATTAGAAAAAGTTTAAATATTAACTTGCTTGTTTCCTTTATCAATACGTTTATATCGATGGCTTTAAACTGTATTGAATGCGAAGCGGCTCTAAAACAAATCTTAAACCCGCTAGTTTATTTCGACGACTTGAATCTGGGTTAAAAATAAATTCGAAGCCACTTCTAAGCCAATTATTTCGCACGCAATAAATACGACTTCTGGAATATTTGTAATATTCTATTCTAATGTAATAATAACTTTCTTAATTTTCATAATATATAAAAAAATTAATATTTGGTTCGTAACTTTATCCAAAAAACTACGAAATATCAAAACCTTATATCCCGACAACCACCTATTTAAAGTTCTCAAGTTTGAGGCTTACCCATAAACTAGAACCTTTTTGCCCTCATTTTTATTTTTTTTCTCTTAGAATCGACAAAGAATACTGAAGACTTCCATACCGCTGGATTTGCTGCATACTGCTGGTTTTGGAGTTTGGACCGATAATTAGTTTGTTCCAGTATCACTTTAGCATTGTTTGAGTTGAGTTTTTTTTCCTGCTAGGCGTTTTTTTTGCGTTACCGAGAAAAAAACGGGAAACAGGGATTTTTTTGTCAGTCTTGAGCACGTTTTTAACAAGGAATCTGTCTAGGCCCTCAGGAAATCGAGGTCCACCCTACAATCTAGAACTACTGTCCACCCTACTGGGTTATATGTATAACTGCAAACCACCCTAAAAGTGTATTTCTGTTCTGTAGGTTCGTCAGAACCTACACCGTAGCCTAGAAAATAAACAACTGGCAAACATAGGCAATCTTTTATATTACTGTATTGCCATCAATAATTTTTTAATAATTTTATTACTATTTAATATACCTTTTTACTATAAGGCCTTGCGATATTTTGTACCATTTATGATCAAAGAAAAAAAGGGTTTGTTTTATGATTTGATTTTTAAACTGAAATGCTATATTGTGTGAGGTTTTAGTCAACCGTTTGAACTGATTTCCTTTCTCGTATTTGTATATTTCTTCAAGTTAGGTTTTCTTTTAATATTTTGTTATATCTAGCTTACGCTACATTTTGACCTTTTAATTAAAGATTGTATTATAACGAACTACGGTGGAGTTTTTTTGACCCACAGGCTGCTGGCTTTTATATATTTTCTTATTTTGTTGTGCTTGCTGCAGAGTACCGTTGAAAGCTAGTTCCTTACGACATCGTGGAAAGATTCTACATTTAGATGCAGTAGCACTCTTAATTTCCCATCCCTACTCTCCAGCATAGGTTTTAGCTTGACATTTTAACTCGCTGGTGCTGCTACTGATCTTCAACTGTACTCTAGTGTTTTTCTTTATCTTTTTTGTTGAATTAAATTAATCCTACCTTTCACCTATTTGCGAGGTTTTGCGCCTCTTCTCTTTTAAAAACCAGTTTAGCAAAGTTCTATTTTTAATTATGCGAAAAGTTGCAAGATAACCAAGATGTTCTAAAATGCACAATTTTCCAAATCGCTCTGTATCTCCAAAACGAAGAGATTTATGAAATTTCTATTAGTGGCATCATCCATTTCCTGAAAAACAGCAAAGTGCCACAAAAACCTTATGCTTCTATTTTTACTAATAACGCAGGTAACCCGTAAAATCATCGAAAACTGGACACCCGGTACTATTCGCGAAAATTATGTGTGTACAATCTGACAATTTATGAATCAGCTAAAAGGGCTTGTTGCTTTTGCTGGACAGAACTCAATCGAAAAAGAGGAAGTTCGAAGATATGAGCTTGTCTCCTTGAATACAGTAATTAGTTGCTTCCGTCGATGAATGAAGTATCGTTTTGGTCTGACGTCTGTAGATGACAAAACGGAAACCAATATGGGGCAGCCCTTTTAATGTACGTTGTGTAAAATACACATATTGAGGTAAATGAGCATACATTTTGAAAGTATGTGACCGTACATAAAATGAATATTTGGTTAAATATATTTCGCAAAGCAAAATTTCAGCGCGAGTCTTAAAAAAAAGAGTCATGTAAAGTCAACGAACTTAAATATTTCGACTTTTTTCATTTGAAAAACATCACATTTTCTTATTAAAAATAGATCGAAAGATGAAAATGGGCAATTTGTTAAGTGGCTATTAACTAACAGCTTAAAATACTCCAAAAAACAATTACAATAATTCAGTACAATTGCGGAGACACTGCTTCATATCCCTCAATATACGTTTTTGAGATAGAGAGGCCAATTACAAATAAGTCACAGTATTGAGAAGAAAAATGACCCACTTAAACTATGTAAAAATAAAGTTATACCTATTGAGTTTAGATTAGTACAAGCCTCTTTCCGCTTCAAAAACTGTAAAGGATATTACTCTTGAGACAGCTGCTGAAGAAAGTGATGTAAAATCCTTCGATTCAAGTGATTAATTTTTACAGTTAAACAACCTATCCTAATTTCTTTTACATTTTGGTTTGCTTTAAGAGGTTACTTTCATTTAATCATTACTCCATTACCTCCATCTATTAAACATAGAAACCCACTAAAATATTTATAGTTTTATGGCCAAATTTTTTTTGATGTAGTGACTGGAATGTGTAAAATTTTAACTTAATTACACAAAAAACCAAGTAACTTTTTTTTTGTACTTTTACGAAAAATAAATATGTATGAAATCGAGAAATACCTTTAATTTGGCTAATAAATATTTAACCCTATCTCTTAAAATTGTGATTATAGAATTAATGCAGTTTTACGGCCAAACTATTTTTTGACAGTAAATAAATCTTCAATTACGTTTTCCTCAAAGCTTTTTGTGACTTAGAGTGTTTTCCCGATACACCTACGGTATATTTCAAGTTATAGCAAGCGCCAACAAAAAATTTTAATGAAAAGGTGTGTCACAACGTCTCTGCTTGCATACAAAGTGTTTAGGTTTCATTACTTTTTAGTTCAATTTTACTCGTGTTCACACGTGACACATTTTACTGGCCCTCGCAAATGTAAAAAGGGACAGAACAGTAGTAGTACCATAGTCGTATCGTATAGTACTCGACGTATTGCACGTCTCCCGCTTATCGTTTTGCTCTCAAATATATTGACTCTCGCCTCAAAACTACTCCGAAATACAGTGATAGTGTCCCCGATTCCTGGTTCCTGTATGGTGAAGCTTGGAATTATTCTGGTGGCCACCAAGAAGAATTTATGGAAGTGATTTCCACTACAAGGTAGGCCATTTTAGTATTTGTGTCACGCTGTCGCCGTATTTTGTATAATTTCTCAACTCCTCAATTAAACCTATATACAGTCCACTCTTTGTCTCAATCCCCTACATATTTTTTGGCCACTTCGAACCGGATCTTCATTTTTTTTATTCACAAAATTAAAAATTTTCTTTAATTAATTAACATTTAGCAAAATTTTCTTTGAGAATGTACCATTTCTAGAATTTTATCGTTGGCCCTTTAAAAGTCTCGAAGGCGCACCTGTCACACGCAATTTCATGGTCGTACTCCCTCCATACCGCTGCATAAAATATTTGAATTTTTAACGCATTGGAAACTATTGAAATCGCGTACTTTTAAAGAACAAAAAATAGTAATATTTTTTGTTGATTTATTTTATTAACTGACTCTCAATTGGAAAGATAACAATATCGTTTATTGATTTGTTGTTTATTAAATATTGATCGATTAGAAAAGTAAATAATAGATTTGAAAATGTCAAAACTGGATATATACATTGCTCGCAGAAATGCTGCTAATTCTCGCATTAAAGAATTATTGAATATCGCGGAAAAAGCTCGAACAGATCAAAATGTACGTTTACATTTTAAAATGCGCTATAAAATGTTGGAAAATATTAAAGATGATTTTGATAAAAATCATTCGAATATCGTTGATTTAATAGCAAGCGTGGAAAATAAAGATGCTCTTTTAAAAACCGAAGCCACTTTTAGGGAACTTTTCGATTTTGATTATTTTGAAATTCAGGCTATTTATTATAGTATTTTTGAATCTGAACCCCTTGTCAACTTAAATGTCTCTCATTCTGCGCCATCCCAAAATAATGGTAGGTTGCCCAAATTGGAAATACCGGTTTTCTCTGGTGATATTCGAACATGGAAAGCATTCTATGATTTATTTAACTCGCTCATACATACTAATTCCAATTTGAGCAACGTGGAAAAATTTAGCTATTTGATAAATTCTCTCGATAAAGCCCCTCTTGCTCTAGTTAAATGTACACCTTTATGTGATGCAAATTATTTAATTGCCTATAATGCTCTGGTTAATAGATACGAAGACCCTAGACTTATTGCTATAACTCACTGGCAAGAAATACAGGGTACTAAAAAACTGTCTGATGATTATTCGGTCAGCTCTTTGAGAAATCTCGTAGACAAGTTTGAAGAAAACTTGGCTGCTTTAAATAATTTGCATTACCCAGTTAAACAATGGGATTTTGTACTATTTAATATATTAATGGAACGGTTAAATCACAGTTTAGCTACACGTTTTGAAATTGATTGTCATACTGAATTAAAAAACCCAGCAAATCGCTCAAATAATTTTGGTATTTTGAAAGACTTTTTACAAAAACATTGTGATGCTCTAGATGCTGTTTCTGTTACTTCTTCTCCAGTAAAATTACTGTTTCCTAAAAATAAAATAAAAACATTTCTAAACAATACCGATGGCAAAGAAAAATGCCCTTTTTGTAATAAGTTACACCCCATTTATAGTTGTCAAACCTTTTTATCAAAATCTCCTCAGGAACGGTATAATATAGTTAAAACTAAAAGAATGTGTATAAACTGTTTGGGTACAAGGCACCTTTCGCCTTCATGTACATCTCTTCGCACTTGTCGTAAATGTTCTCTAAAACATCATACACTTTTACATTTTGGTTCAGAATTTAAGCCCTCATCTTCTCAAAATGTTGTTTCTCATCCTCAGAGTTCTCAAGTTGTTTCTCATACATCCACGCATGCGCCTACTCAAGTTTCCCATTTGGCGGAAAGCTCTCTCGGTACAGGTGCATTGCAGTCACATTCAGATAAAGACAATTTGCCTAACAATAATTCTCCAGATGTTAACTCTTACGTTGCTAATTTACCTCGTAACCATACTGTTCTCTTGTCCACCGCGGTCATAGAAGTCAAAGATGCGTGGGGACAATTTCAAAAAGTCCGTGTATTACTGGATTCCGCAAGTCAGGCTAATTTCGTTACTAAAAAGTGTTGTAAAAAACTGGGTTTGGATTCTTATTCTCTAAATATTTCCATAGGTGGGTTAGGACCTATGGCTACCAAGGCCACGCAAGGTGTTGCTTGCACAGTTCGTCCTCATTTTCATTGTGAACCTTGTTTAACTTTAGAATTTGTTGTTTTACCGCAAATCTGTGCCGATTTGCCATGCGCTGACTTACCAGCAAAACATTTTAAAGAATTTTTGAATTTAAACTTAGCTGATCCAAATTTTAATATTTCTTCTTCGATTGACATGCTCATCGGTGCTGAAGTTTTTGGCTCTTTATTGAAAGGCGAATCAATTTGTTTTGATCACCACAAACCCTCCGCTGTTAATACGTCTTTTGGATGGATACTTATGGGCAAAGTATCTCTTGAAAATAATTATCGTATAGGTACGTTTTGTACTTTAACTCAAATTGAAAATTGTATAAAAAGACTGTGGGAGCTAGATCAAGTAGCTCAAACCCCCAAGCGTTCTCCCGAGGAGAATGCTGCTGAACATATGTTTGTTGAATCTCATGATAGAACTCACACTGGTCGATACGTAGTAGCTCTCCCCTTCAAAAATTCCTCTTCTCCTAATTTTTGTGATTCTCGCGACATCGCTCTTCGTAGATTTGTGAACTTGGAGCGTCGTCTGAAAAATAATCCCTCGCTTTATCAAGACTACTGCAATTTTATGCAAGAATATCTATCAGCTGGACACATGGAACTTATTGAAGATCCCTTAGAAGCACCCCACTCTTACTATATTCCTCATCATTGTGTTTTACGCCCAGAGAGTCAGACGACTAAATTAAGGGTCGTTTTTGACGCCTCTACTAAAGATGCAAATCATATATCATTGAATGACACTCTTTTAATTGGCCCCAAGCTTCAGTTAGATATTTTCACTCTGCTACTGCGCTTTAGACTTGGCGCTGTAGGATTTACAGCTGATATCAATCAGATATATCGTCAAATTTTGGTTACTAAAAGTCACTGTGATTATCAAAGAATCTTATTTCGCTTCTCCCAAGACGAATCTATTAAAGATTATCGTTTACTAACAGTGACTTACGATGTATCTTCGGCTCCATTTTTGGCGATTCGTACTCTTCAGCAACTGGTTAGTGATTACCAGGCAAATTATCCTCAAGCCTGTCAAGCATTGAAAAATTCTATTTATGTTGATGACTTGATCTGCAGTTGCGATACTGTTAGCGAAGCTGTACAGCTTCAACAGGAGCTCGTCGAGCTCTTGCGACTTGGTGGTTTCGAGCTGAGAAAATGGGCCAGTAACAATCCACAGTTATTGACTCATTTACCGCAATCTTGGCTGCAAATTGATCCTCTTTCGTTTGATAATGATCAGGAAAATATGGTGAAAATTCTGGGACTTCAATGGCAACCCAAATTGGATATCTTTACGTATAACGTAAGTGTTAGTGAAACCTCCTGTACAAAACGTAATATTTTGTCAGATTTAGCTCGCATATTTGACCCTGAAGGATTTTTAACCCCAGTTGTCCTTTTCGGTAAACTTATAATACAAAAACTCTGGGCACTTGGGCTTCAGTGGGACGACATCCCACCTGAAGACATTGTAATTAAGTGGCGCAAATTTAAGGGTAAATTACCTCTACTGTCTAATTTTCAATTACCTCGTATTCTCCTCTCTCTCGATTGTTTGTTTTGTGATATTCATGCATTTTGTGACGCTTCCTCTTACGGCTATTCAACCGTTATATATTTTCGATACGAAACGTCCCAAAATCAAATAAAAAATTCTTTTGTTGCTGCAAAATCTCGTGTTGCGCCATTGAAAACGATTTCTGTTCCTCGTTTAGAATTGTGTGCAGCCGTACTCCTTTCAGATCTCTTGATTTCGGTTTTGTCTGCGTTTGAAGACAAAATTGTTTTTCTTCGGATTTATGCGTGGTCAGATTCCACGGTAACTCTATCCTGGATAAAATCGTCTCCTCATAAGTTTAATACTTTTGTTTCTAATCGTAATACTCATATTCAAGAAAAGGTTGCTCCTGCTCGTTGGTTTTCTATTCCTTCCGAACACAATCCGGCTGATTGTGGTTCTCGGAGCTTATTACCCTCTCAATTGCTTGACCATTCGCTATGGTGGGCGGGGCCCTTTTTTCTCTCTGAAGCTGAAGAGCTTTGGCCAGATTCTTGTCGAACGTTCAAGTTCACGGAAACTGCTTTAGAGCAAAGAAAGACCGTTTTGTCCACCTTAGTTCCACCTAGCGACTTCTTTTTAAATCTTCTTGATAGATTTTCCTCCTTGGATAAAATATTACGCATTTTGTGCAGATTTCTGCGTTTAATCTTGAATAAGAAAACGCAAGATACTCTTTCGGAACCATTTTCCGGAACTCTCATGTGCTTATTTAAGTACATTCGCAATGTTATATTTCTTGTTGAACCGGGTATCCTGAGGGTGGGCGGACACCAATCGTACTCCCATCTATCTTCTAGAAAGTTACATCCCGGCCAACAAACCCTTCAGCATTTGATTGCTCAAAAATTGTGGATTTTATATCCTAAGAAACCTATTCGCTTGCTTTCTCGTTGTTACAAGTATATAACAACCATTCTCAACTCTTTTCAGCCTACTATGGAAGGTGTTCCTGAGCCTCGTTTTATTTTTTATTTATCTCTCGTTATTGGTATCCATATTTTCTCTTACACAGTGTGTAACACGGTTTTAGTCTTAATTGAAGCGTTGGTAAATATCCGACACCTTTTAAGTTTAGGTTTAAACGATCTTAAAGCTCGTACACCGGAACATTTTTTGAATTTGGAACCCTTAAACTCCTTTATGGAACCGGACTTGACCTCGTTTACGCTCGGACGATTTTCTCGCTTTGAATTATTACAAGCCTTACATCAGCATTTCTGGGTAAAGTGGAACAAAGAATATTTACACACTTTGATGCAACGCAGCAAATGGACTGAGTCGTCAGTTCCTATTCTCAAGGATACTCTCGTGTTGCTCAAAGACGAACACGCGCCGCCCTTAAAATGGCATTTAGGCCGGGTGTTAGAGGTGCATCCGGGTGCGGACGGAGTTACGCGCGTTGTGACTGTGCGTACCGCGCAGGGTACTTTCAAAAGACCTGTAACTAAAATATGTCCCCTACCTCAAAATTAAAATTATATTTTTTTTTTGGTTTATTACTCTACTTTAAGTTTTTTTTTATTTGGATGGTACAGAAATATTTTTTTTTGTTTATAAAATGTCTCATTTTAGGTGGGCGGTATGTTTAGGTTTCATTACTTTTTAGTTCAATTTTACTCGTGTTCACACGTGACACATTTTACTGGCCCTCGCAAATGTAAAAAGGGACAGAACAGTAGTAGTACCATAGTCGTATCGTATAGTACTCGACGTATTGCACGTCTCCCGCTTATCGTTTTGCTCTCAAATATATTGACTCTCGCCTCAAAACTACTCCGAAATACAGTGATAGTGTCCCCGATTCCTGGTTCCTGTATGGTGAAGCTTGGAATTATTCTGGTGGCCACCAAGAAGAATTTATGGAAGTGATTTCCACTACAAGGTAGGCCATTTTAGTATTTGTGTCACGCTGTCGCCGTATTTTGTATAATTTCTCAACTCCTCAATTAAACCTATATACAGTCCACTCTTTGTCTCAATCCCCTACACAAAGTAAGTTGTCGATTAAGAAGAACTATTATTTCCACACGTCAATAGAAAATATATTATGTCGCTTAGGATATGTGTTAATAAAAAAATTTAGAATTTGTTCTTAATACTTTAAATTTTGATAAAAATTTGTTTATAGCGGGGATAAATTATTATAAAGGTATAATATTATTAACTTTTTATCACATATTTTTCTTATGCACGTAATCTAGCAATGATTGGATATAAATACCGGCTATAAGTAATAGTCTTGGTTAGTTGTTTTTTAATAAAACTTCATTAATTTTATTTCTGTTTTAGGTAAGCGCTAGGTCAGGATTTCTTTTACGGAAGGTGATGCTGTTAGATTATGGTAAATATGCATACATAAATATGTACATATAAGGAAAATTTTACTGAAAATTAATGTGATAATATTATCAGTTAGATTTCAGGTTAACCTAGCTTTTCTCAAACTTTAAGTATTTGTGATCAGAGCCCTTAAACTAGTTTTATTTCCCTTCAGTCTGGAATTTATCAGAAATATAACAATAATTTTAAACTGTCTTACATTCATGCGTGTTATCCCTCCCATTTATTACATAGGGCTCTTATGGTAGTTTTACAGTCCCATGGCAGTACTTAATTTTTACTCAGAACATATTTTTTTACTATTTTTAATTTTTAGTTCCAAATAAGTCGAATAAGGAACACACTGGTTACCGGGGTAGAAGTGGCAGCATTTTCTGTATCTCAGCATTTGTGTTTGTGATTTTTGCACTTATCGATTTAAAAAAATGTTTTATTAACCGACTTCCAATAGAAGGAGGTTCTCAATTCGTTGAGTATGTTTTTTTTTGTGCATGTTCACCGATGTCTCTGCAACGGCGTCACCGATTTTAATGAAATTTTTAAGTTATGTTCAAGAAGTTGCTGCAGTGGTCTCATATTTTTTTGGACGAAATTAGTGCAGTAAATTCGAAGATGGCGCTGACAATATGGCGGCCAAAAAAATTAATTTCGCCCGATTTTCTCCAAAATTGGTACGGGAGAATTTTTGGGGCGGTACATAACAAATCTGAAATTATTTTTAAAAAATTCATTATGGCGGGTCCAATATGGCGGACAAAAAAATTTAATTTTGTCCGAGTTTTTCCAAAATTGGTGCGAATGAGTTTTTGGGGTCGCATATAACGAATTTGATAGAGTTTGCAGAACGAGACTATAGACAGCAATGCAGGCACTTGGCTTTCCCAAAAAACTGGTCAGCCTCATAAAGATGTGTATGGAGGAGCTGAAGTGCAAAGTAAAAGTGGAATAGTACTACTCTGAAATGTTTGAAATAAACAACGGTCTTAAGTAAGGACATGCGGTCTCACCACAACTTTTTAACATAGCGCTGGAATATATAATCCGAAATTCGAAAATTGAAGCACCGACATCTATATTCCATCAAGATGGACCAAATCTACTGTTGGCATTTGCAGATGATGTCGATATGATTGGTAGTAGTAGAATAAAAATGAAAGAAACTCTAATACGGTTTGAAAGGGAAGCAAAGAAGATGGGACTTCAAATCAACGAAGACACAACTAAATACATGTTCGTTAGTCGGAACGGCCAAAACAGAGACAGAATAGGTCAAAACATCACCACCGATGAATATAACTTTGAACGAGTCAAAGAATTTAAATACCTAGGAACAACAATATGCGAAGATAACAACGGATCACAGGAAATAAACAATAGAATACAAGCAGGAAATAGATGCCTGTACGCACTGCAAGATCTGATGAAATCGAAACACCTCACAAGACGACCAAAGATGGACCTATACAAAATAGTTTTAAGATCGATAGTTATATAGGGTTGCGAAACATGGACGCTAACGGTAGCGAACGAAGAGAGACTTCGAGTTTTTGAAAGAAAAATCTTGAGGAAAATCTCGGGACCAACGATAAATGAAACGACAGAACAATACAGAACAAGATCTAACAAGGAACTAGAAGAACTATTCCCAGATACAGATGTAGTAAAAGAAGTAAAGGCCCAAGATGGCGGATTAAAAATTCCACACCTCTGCATTTTGTCTAAAATCAGTATTGGGGGATTTTTGTTAGTGCTAATTACGAATTTAGAATATTTTTTGGAAAACTCAATCTGACGGATTCAATATGGCGTCCTGAAAATTTTACATTTTTTGATTTTCTCCAAAACTGATATAGGCATTCTTGAGGGTGCAAATTATGAATTTAAAAGTATTTTTTCAGTATTCAATATGACGAATCCAATAAAGTGGAGTAAAGATTATACATTTTCCGATTTTGTTCAAAGGTGGGACTGAATCGTTTTAGGGGTATTATATTACGAATATAAAGTTAAGAGCGATTTCAAAGCGAAGATTCTTCTGCTCTGCCGTTAGCAATTTTCGGATGAATTTCGCACACACGCAAGCCATTGTCAAATTCTCGGTTAAAATTCTCCAAACAGTAGTTTTTGGTATTCCAAGATCACTTTCTAGTTCACATACAGTCAACCGACGGTGTCCTGTAATTGCAAGTCGCACACGCTGGACATTTACTGGTGTTATTGCACTCGAAGGTCGGCCAGAGCGAGAATCACTGTCAACTGACGTGCGGCCATGTTTAAACCGTTTGTACCACTCTTTTATTCTTGCTTTACTCATACCTTATTCATTATATTAATTGTTTCCGAGCAAATTTTTCCAAGATTAAAGCAAAACTTGATGCAAACTCGTTGGTCTAATTTTTCCGTCATTTTTTACAATAACAAAATGCGACGAACGAAAAAAAGATATATATATTTAACAAATATGCAGAAAATTGAATATTAATACAGGGTGTTACAAAAAATATGCACCAGTACTCATCGGAAGATTCGTCATCCCAAAATAATTAGAAAAAAATTCCTATAAACATGGTCTCGTTTTCAATATACAGAGTGACGAAAAATGTAAAAAATCATTTTTTTTATTATTATGGGAACTGCTTACAAGTATTTTGTTGAAGCGTATATTATTTCTTGATATTAATTTTTATTCTGAAAATAAATCTTTTTGTAGAGTTATTAAGAATAACAAACTTATATAGGTAAAATAATTACCTACTAGCATGAAATAACTGCTCGTATTCTTCAAACAAATATATGTAAGCTATTCTTAAAATAATACTAAAAACTTAAATATTTTTTTGCAGTTTTTATCACCCAGTATTTTAATAACCAAACCCCTCTAGACCGATATTTATAGAAACTTTCCCTGTTATTTTGGGACGATGAATCTCCAGATGAGCATTTGTATATCTTTTTGAAACACCCTATATAATTGAATGGAAAAAATTAATAATTTTCATGAATGGATTCTATTTAATTATGCGTTATGACACTTCCTTTATTATAACTTTTAGGACAGTGATAAACTTATACATTAATACAAATGCTACTCATGCTAGACTTTTGTTCGATTCTTGTAGAATCTCAATAAAATATTCAGTTTACAAAACCCAGGAACTTAAAGCAATAAACATACTTAACTTAAAAGTTTTAAATTTATAGATCCCTGTAAGAACCAAAATGGTGTATTTCAAGTAATGCTGTAAATTTTCTTGTTCCTAACGGCTTTGTGATTTTACGTATGTGCTCTTGTTTCCATTTTAATGCCGCATAATAATGGTATTTATTATGATATGATATTACTTATTTTGCATACTTTGCTGTCAAGGCGGTCTCGTTTAGTATTTAATAAATTTATAGTCTTGTCGCCAAAACGAAAATTATTATTTTTTAACTTTTCACTCATTAAGATATGCAAGAGCATGATTTATGAATATATGAATATTTAACTTAATTACTATATACAATAATTAGACGCGATATTATGAAATATAAATCTTCAGATTTAAAAATTTGCAAAAATACAGTTCTCTAACTTTTTATTTCAACAATTTCAAAATCAAATTCTTCATTTTCATATCTGGGAGAAATATAAATTAATTAATTATTTATACAGGGTGTCCGGTAAGTACCTCCTAATTTCTTGGAAACATACAGGGAAGCTCCAAATAACCTTACTTTGTCATATAAAAAAATCCTAAAGTGTCCCTTAACGGAGATATAAAGCCCTAAAGGGGTACCCAGCGATTTACCTTATCGGCTCTAAGTTTTTAACCGACTTGTATAATTAATAAAATTTTAACATTTTATAGAGACGAAGTCAGGACTGGACTTGCAGCCATACTCGTTGGGCCTAATTTTTGACAGCTATCATTTTATAGAGTTGAAAACTGAACTTTTTAATTTTTGGGTCATTCCGCTTCAAAAAAGATACTCTAAATATACTTCGAGAAAATTGGCGGTTTTTGAGATAAATAGGTTTTTATGCGAAAAACTTAAAAGTTACTTATGCTAAACAAAGACTGGTAAAAACAAAATACACAGGGTGTGCTGATGTGCTTTAATTTATGAGGAAGCGCTGACTCACTCTTCGAAGGCAAGAAGAGGTTGTACTGAAAGATTTCTAGCTCTTATATTGTATAAATATTTCAAAGGGTTGATCAAAACCTAAGGAAAACGGGCAAATGATAATTAGGAAATAATCATTAGAGTTAATGAATTTTTTTACATCTTTTATTCAGGGTCATTTTTACCGCGACGTGGCGGTGAGGGCCCTCTCAGGAGAGCATGAGACCCTTACGTAGAGGAACAAATGTTGCAAGATATTCCTGACAACCCTTCAACCAGCATAAGAAAGCTCGCGACATAAAACAATGTTACAAAATGGATTGTACATGAAACTCTAACAGAACAGTTACTGCAAATGTGGTACATGCTTGATATTGCTCCACCTCATTTTAACCGTATGCTACGCAGGGACGGATCCAACCTCTCTTTGGGGGGGCGGGGTGGTGATATCACAAAAGTACAGTATGGTAAGCGAAAGCAAGTTGTCGGCGGGGGGGGGGGGACACCAGCAACATTCCTATTTCTAGTGTCAAAGGCAGGGTCAGGTCTATTTTTCTGAATTTGAAGCTCTTGAAGGGGGGGGGGGCGATCACAAGAAAAAACAAGTTACCGACAGGGGGGATGCCAGTAGCATTCACATTCCTGATATAACAGGCAAAATCGGGTTTATTTTCCTGAACTCAAAGCTCTTGGGGGGGGGGCTATCACAAGAAAACAGGTTGTCAACGGTATGAGGGAGAGCCAGTAGCGTACATATTCCTAATATAAAAGGCAGGATCGGTTCTATTTTGCTGAATTCAAAGCTCTTGGGAGGGGCGGGGGCGATCGCAAGCATACACATTCCTATATGCTATTCAAGAACCAGAGAGAGTAATAAAACTGTTTCCGAAACCTCCAACGTACCTGCTCCAGTGCCGCAAATAACTGAAGACTGTCGTAAATCTATTCATATTTAATTATATTTAAATATTATAAGCTTTTATTAATTTACTGCAAGAACAAAATTTCTGATATTTCAATTTAATTTCTGTCAGTGAGCAAAGTACACCTTACAGTGTGTCCTTAGTAGTTTTTCTTGTTTGCGCTTGTTTTATATATTATTTGAAATTAGTGAGATATCCAAAAGATATGGCTTCCACCTCTATATTTATTCCAAAATCGTTAAACCAGGGTATTTTTTTCTCAACGAAAAACTTATTACGGTGAATGTTAATGATGCCTTACGATATCAATATCTAGATAATAATGTTAAAAGCTCTGCTAAGATGTATTCCAATATGATAAGAGTTGAAAAATCTACTATGTACCAAATACTGAAGGAGAAAAAAACGACTGGAATTGTTAATACTCCCAAATTACATTCGATCACAGGCAAGCTAGTTGGAAGAAGAGAAGAAAACTGCAATAAAAGGAGTTGTACATACATTTTTTTATGAGAAGTAGATCCCAACCGTCGACAAAATTCTAACTAAAATCAATGATGATCGGAATTTACCTTTTTTAAAAAATATGAAATTGTTCAGAACACTTAATTTTTGCTGCGAAAAACCAGATAGGAAATCTGCTCTTATAGATCGTCCGGAAACTGTCCGTTGGAGAAGGAAATGTCTCTCTCAAGTAAAAGGTAGAGTTGCTAAAAGTAACACAACTTATTGCGGAAAATTGAGAAAAACACATATAATAAAAGAATAAAACAAAATTTGGCAACTCGATCTCATGATCGGTGAGATAAAGTAACCAATTAAAATAATTTGAGCGAAGATAGCTTCACTGACTTTCATTACGAATTAGATACATAATGTTTACCAGTGTAAATACAATTTATTCTTTAAATTTTTGTTTTTGTTGTATGTTATTGTTTAATATTGTTTATATATTTTTTATATATTTTTATTTTAGTGTGTCATACGCTTTAATTTTATATATAATTAATTCCAATTAGCCTTAATTTTTTTACTATTTTATTATTGTATTTGTGTTTTTTTTTTTCTTAACCGTGTAGGATTAACATGTTTATTTTATTTTTATGGGACTATCGGATTTCCATATTATAAAATAAATTAAATTAAAATGTCAGCGCAATAGAAATAAAAATAAGTAGGTCTAATTTTAAATGTAACATATAAAATTATTTACTTTTGAATCCCTTTTTAGTGTTTAATTGTAATTTTGCAGATGGTTTAAGAAATAAATAAACTGAAACGTCAAATGTCCTAAAAATGTTTTTAATTAATAATAAAATGAGCGATAGTCCCAAAAAAATTTTGGTATTATATGGACGAATTTATTTTTTATATATGTTTAACTTCTTGTATTTTTGACAATGGGTATTTTGTAAGTATTTAAATTATAACTTGGAATTTTTTGCCAGCATAAGGCTACGTTTTAGTCTGAATGTGCCTAAAATGGTTTCTATAGATCTGCGCCTGATGCTACGTCAACACTTAACTAACTTTTTAACCGTCGATATATAGATCGAGATGGGCCTGTTTTGTGACCACAAGGTCTCCAGACCTAAATTTCTTAGACTTTTGCCTCTGAAGATATATAAAAGAACTAGTTTATTCAACACCAGTAAATACTAGAGAAGAACTACTAGCGATAACAGCACAACATTCTAACGAAGTCTACTATAATGCTGGAATATTATTTACAGTGCAGAGCAAAAAATATTCGAAGAATAAGGAAGTGTATTGAAGTACCTGGAGCGCATATTGAACATGTGCTAAAATAACATTTAAACACTTTCATTATTATTATATTAATAACATTGTAAATTAATTGAACTCCGGTCAACCCTTTGAAAGGTTTTTTGGACTTGACAATGTCTGAGTTAGAAATCTTTCAGCATAACATCTTCTTGCCTTCGAAGAAGAGTGAGACAGCACTTTCCCATAAATTAAAGGACATCAACACATTCCCTGTATTTTATTTTTACCTGTTTGTGTTTTGCATTAGTAACTTTTAAGTTTTTCGCATAAAAACCGATTTATCACGAAAACCTCCAGTTCTATCGAAATAAGTTAAGAATACCTTTTGGAAAGAAGAATGACCAAAGCATTTTAAAAAATCAGTTTTCAGTTCTGCAAAATGACACCTATCAAAATTAAGCCCAACGAGTGTGGCTGCAAGTCTCTTCCTGACTTTTCTGATGATCTAAAACATCTACTGAAGTATGAGTCTCTATGGCCTCTATAAAATATTGAAATTTCATTAAATTATACAAGCCGATCAGATAGATCGCTGGGTACCGGTTTAGGGCTCTGTATCTCGGTTAAAGGACATTGTAGGAATTTTTTTCTTTGATAAAATAGGGTTATTTTGACCTCTCCTGTTAAAAAATAAACACATTGATTTTATAAGATTCCTACCTATTTTTAGAGAAATATAAATTTTCATTATATTGATTCGCTACTGGACTATTATGGTAATTATGCAGAAAACAAGTTGCTGGTTCAATTTTTCTTGCAATTGTCAATTTATCGAAAGCATGCAAATTTTAGATTTTGCTTTCGATCTAGTTTAACCGAACGTGAGTTTTGTAAGTGAAATTTATTGTTTACAAAAGTATGTGCTTGTACTGGTTAAAATTCCTTATTTGAAATTAAAAGTAAGTCGTGATATATGTCGTTTCGTTTAAGTGGGCTTTTAAAGTCACATTGTACTGTTTATTTTTAATGCAGTTATTCTCAAAAAATAACTGTTGATTTTGCCATATCAGAACTGAAGAAATTTAGATTCTTAAAAAATTATTTCGAATAGAAAGTAGTCACAAGCACCATTCTAATAATTTTAAAAACATTACTTTTGATATATCTTGCTTTAATTTATTAAGGGAAGTTTGTGAAATTCTAAATAGTTAGATAACAGAATGCTAAAAATTCAAAAACAAATTAGTAAAAACACACGAAACAAAAATTCTTAAAATTATACACGTTAATACATGATTCAGAAGTTATCTGCAAAAATTTAAGTTTGATTATAACCAACGGTATTGAAGTGTTTTGCATTAATATCGAAGGAATGTCATCTTGGTAGCTTCAATTTAATTAATCGATTCTTTCAAGTTCGTATTTTGCTGTTCTAAGTTTGACTGTGTTAGTAAAATAACAACCAATCCCGATGTTTTCAAAAAAGGAAAAATAATAATTCTTGAATATTGTCATTTCGAAAAATCCAATAATGCTACAGCAACAAATATATCCTAACCAACATTTTGACATTTCTTGTAGGATAAATTTGGTATGAAGCTTCTTAGGTAGCGAGTTTCTTAAAATTGCATGCTGATCCTGATATTTTCTCTAAAACTGCGACAGACGATGAAACTTGGGTATATCATAAATATACAAAAACTTCCTTCAATACGTCCACAAGAGTTCTATTTTTGTTTCTTGGTTTCAAGAGAGACCCGCAGATTATCTTCAGCTGGGAAGGTTTTGCTTACCGTCCATTAAGAACAAGTAGGAGATTTCCTTGTTGAATACACGTTGAAAGATACTACAATAGTTATAGTTACTTGCATTAACAAAATTACATGCAGCTATTGATTAAAAATGTGCAGGTTTATGTTACAAAAATATCATCCTCTTTTAAGATAATGCTTCAATGTTTTATGATGAGAAGCTGCGTTAATGTTTATGCACGATGAGTTTTGCCCCTGTATAGTATATAAACCCTGCAGAACAGTACGTCATCCCCAAAGTGTACTTGGAATCAAGCTATCTTCCAAATGTAGAGGATGGAGAACCGAACAGAGCACTCGTGCATTACCCTGGATCAACGAAAGTGAACATAACGATTATCTGATCCCTTATGTGTATGTGTGTGCTAACTATCAAGGGCAACAAGGCGTGTATTACGAGTAAGGCATACGGATGACGATGTTTCCATTCCAGTTCATTTGTTATTTTAAAATACTTTATAAAACACAATATCGAATGAACTAAACTCATTTTCAACACGAATAAGTATCAATGCAGAACCAGTTGTCTCCATCATAGCTAGATAGAAGTGTTGTCCATTATTCATAGAGCTAAAAACTTTTGAAATTTATCTACAACTGATTTCTTAGTTTTGGCCTATCGGTTCAAAAGTAACTAACAAAAAACTAAGCGGCAAACATTCGTAAAATGTTAGTGGGTTGTCAATACGTCATTCGAGCCAAATGCATATTTTTACAAGTTTGGTTTGTACTTCATTCCCTATTATGGAAATAACATCCAAGTTAAATTTCGGTTGTTCCGATATATCATCTTCTAATTATTCAAATATAATTTTCGTCATTATTCATAATTTTTTCAGCCGCATCCCCAGGTATTCTAGATATAAATTTTCCTTTTTTCGTTACTTCTCTGACTCTCCAATGCAATTTAAAGATATCATTTTTCTTTTACAGAGCCCTTATTCTGCAAATTGTCATAGCTGCCAAATTTTCTGTGGAATTTTTATGTCCTGTTGTATCTATCTCTGAATATTCATATACTTGACGATACACCTTTTGATTTTCCTTCACTCTTGTTTGAGTTCTAATATATTATCATTACAGTTTTGTTTTCTTTTTCATATTCGTCCATAAGTAGTTTTCTAATTTATCTTCCTCTTTTCATTTTTATTATGAAATACAAAATTCAATTAATAAAGAACGAAAGCTCTCACGATTTGGTCAAGTTGAAAATCATGGTTCTTGGGTTTAGAGCGTGTGAAATTGGAATTATTATCCGACGTTTTGCCTACAATTCTACGAGACTTTCCGTGATCTTTCCACCACCTGATTAAAACACTGAATGATTATCGAGGAGCAACAGCCGAGTATTTACACCCGACTGGTGTTCAGCGAACCGTGATCCAGTGTTATAATCGATTTCCACGTATGATGTAGACTGTAACCTCTACCTCTATTAATATTATATGGATATTTACAAGTTTCGATTGATTTTCTAATTTTACGTTTAAAGAAACCAGACACTGATGTTACCACCTTGGTTTCTTTTACATTTAAAGTGTGACCTGAGCAATGCTGGTGTTCAGCTACAGCAGATGGTACAATTTGTTTTTTTTTATACATTTTTTTTAAGCCTAGTGGATATAGACCGTTCTGTTTCACCTACATATACTTTACTACAAGAGCAAGGTGTCTTGTAAACGGCTTCTGTTTGAAATGGTATTGCGTCCGTTGGTGGCTTCAAAAATTGTCCAACGTTCTTACATGTATTGAAAATTGTCCGAATGTTTGCTTTTCGGAGCAATCTGCAAATCTTATCGGAGGTTTTATGTATGTAAGGTAATAGAACACTGTCCATAAGACGTACATTTTTGATGATTTGTTGAGGAATTGGGTTTTTATATTTATTAATAGAACGTCTTGAATCTTCAGGGCAATATTCATTGCCTCTCATATTTAAAGAACTCCATGTACCAAATAGTTTATGATGGATTGTCTTTAAGAAGGATGATGATGTGACGTTATATTGAGATATCGATTTGTATGTGTTGATTTTCTGTTGCACAAACTGTCCTAATTTGCCATTATCCTTCCTTTGTACTAGTACATCAAAAAAAGGAAAGGCACCTCTTGATTCAGTTTCCATATTAAATTTTATGCTAATGTGTTGTTGAATTAGATGATCACAGAAATTATGGAACTTATCTGTGCCATGCGACCAAACTGCGAACGTATCATTTACATATCTACACCAAAATTTAGGTTTTAGAGGAGCAGAAGACAAGGCGTTTTCGTCGAAAGCTTCCATGAAGATGATAGCGAAGATCCCATGGCCACTCCCGAAGTCTACTGGTAGAAAGGGCCTTAAAAAATAAAATAAGTAGAAATCAGACATATTTTAATTAATTCTAGTAAGGAGGAGTCCATGTCATTATTTCGTAACGTATCCGATATTATAGAAATTAAATCATTTATAGGGACATTTTCTGTACTTTGGCATATAGAATATTCTTCCTTGCTCACAGATACCACCGCTGTTCAACGTATACAGAGATCTACATCAAAACTGACCAATAGGTCTCTGGACTCTAATTGGATGGTTTTTAATCTTTGGACAAAGTGTCGTGAGCTTTTAACAAAGGATTCAGTTTTTCTGTAAATGAGTGTAAAATTTGGCCAGATATTTACCTATTTTGTAGGTTGGTGAGTCCATAGCGCTGACGTAGAGGTACATTTTCTTTAGATATATTAGGTAGTCCATAGAGACGTGAAATCTTGAAGCTGCTTAGTTTAACAGCTTTCTTTTCTTCTGGAGTGAGACTAAATGCATTAATTAGAGATTTGAGGCTTCTTTCAATTTTGTTTGAATGACTTTGTAAGTATTGTCGTCTAAGAGCCGATTAATTTTTTCAGTTTATTTGTCCTTATCCGTGATAACAGTTGCATTTCCTTTATCAGCTGGGAGAACTTGTTCAGTTTTTTAATAGCTTTTCTTTCCGCTGATATAGTATTTGATTTAGATGGCTGAGTGTCTTATAATCTTCGCTGTTTCGTATCGAATTGCGTCTGCCTCAAGGTAATTTTCTCATGGAGGCTTCAACACTAGAAACTATTTATTTACTGGTATGCCCCTTGGAGTGATGGCGAAGTTCTGTCCTTTGGACAAGTTTTCTCTGCTTCGGTAAGTAATATACTTACAAATGGACGACTGTGTTCATTGGCGTGCTTGCTAGATTATTGTTTCTCAAAAGTCCTTCGATTTTTTTTCATAGTGACTTGTTGACGGATTGTTTCTGCTTGGGCGTATATGATTTTATCCAGTGTCGCAAATTTGTCCTGTTCCATTAAAGATGATAATTTTAGATATGATTCGTAAAGATTACGGACATGTGTATTCAAACCATGCTTTCATCCTTTCTCTGATGGGGGCCGTGTTTGCATGCTTGTTGATATTCTTGGCACTTCTGGAGGTTATGTGGTGTTTTACCTGCAACGACTTTGGTATTACATTCTCGTCACGACATCTTAGAAGAAAGGTTAATTGGCATATCTAAATAATATGAATAAAGATACAGGTTACTGTCTACATCACATGCGGAAATCGATTGTAATGTGTTCGCTGAGTACCATTCGGGTATAAACACCGGGCTGTGGCTCCTCGATAGTCATTCAGTGTTCTAATCTCATGGAGTAAAGATCTCTGGAGATATCTCGTACAATCATAGGTAAACGTCGGATAATAATTGTAATTTGACATGGTCGAAACCCAAGAAACATGATTTTCACCAAAATTTAGTTATTAAAATAATAAATCTTTCAAAGTGGGGGTACAAAATTGTAAAAATCGATAATGGGTATAATTTGACAATCGTAGGTATAAATTTATATGTACACACACCGAGTGTTTATAATGCTTACATAATTGTTGATTAAACAGCTCAACTTGAAAAATGGAAATGCGGTACGTTACATATAAACAAATCACTTGTTGACTTTATTTACTGCTCGTTAATCTGGTAATGTATCTTCCAAGTAAATTACTGTTAACCTTTGAATAAATAATCGACTATAAACTTTTAAAACAATTTTCATTCAGTTAAAGTTATTAGGTAAATTTAGGATTGGCAGCTATCAATACCTTATAGCTGTAATCACCTTAAGAGAAAAACAACAGAATGTAATACATCAAGCAGTCGTGATTCTAGACACAAAATTGCTAAATTGGCCAAAGGTCTATTTAGGCGCAATCACAGACATTTAACACCTCTGCACGTGTCAGACGGAAAACATTGTTTCTGATAATGACGAGGAAACAATCTGATATCTGATGGCCGCGAGCATTTTATTTAGCTAAGTTGCCGACAGGCGGTTATTTTGCTGTAATTATAAGCTTAATAGAGTAAACTGGATAAATAAGGATGACACTTAAATTATGATTTTGGCTAAAATGACTTATAGCGGCTGCTAACAAGATGTGTAATGCTTTGATTTATTGTGAACTAATATATAAGGGAAAACATTTACATGCAGATACTCTTATAGGCAAAAAATTATTTGTTTAAGAATATCTAGATTGTAACATCACTTTAACTTAATATCTTACATTGGTCAGTTTCCAATTTTTTATCATACATTTCTGCTGTTATTTGTTACTTACTCAGTTTCTAAGAACCTAGATTGTGACGTAGCTATCCCTAACTTTGCCTTATTAACTTTTAAATCTTGAATGATGCATCTGAATAAATTTTATGAATAATTCATAGGACGAAGAGAGTCTTGAAATTATTCATTACAATATGAAGAAAAAATTTATCGCGTACATTTGCGATACATCCGTAATAAATGAATGGAGATAAAGATAATGTAAAAAACTACAAACCGGTGGTCATGTTTCTGTTATCCCCAAACTCTTTGAGCTAATTCTAAACAAATATCATACTTAGCATTGTAAAAATCTGTTAGTCAAAGAAGAGCATGGGTTCAGAAAGGGCAAAACTACTTTTACAAATCTGGTCCTGTATCAGAACTATATTTCCAGAGCTTTGGAGAATGGTCATCAGGTTAATTCCACCTATACAGACTTCTGGAAGGCCTTTGACACAGTCATTCATTCATTGCTTATTTTTAAGTTAAGGTGTTATTGTTTTCCTGAGTGGTTCCTTTCATGGCTGAGTGGTTACCTTGATGATAGGGTTCAGTTTGTCTATATAAGGGGTTTACTATCAATTCCTATTTTGGTTACATCAGAGGTCCCACAAGGTTTACATATGAGCCCCCTTCTTTTTAACTTATTTATTAATGACATACATGAAATAATAAGGTCTTGCAAATTCTTGTTATTTGCCGACGATCTTAAGCTATTTCTCACGATTTCAAAATTGGATGATTGTGTTAAAATCCAAAATTTAAATTCACTTTTTGATTGGCCTCTTTCCAATGGCTTACATCTTAATAAGGACAAATGCTTTGTTATATCTTTCACTAAATATAGGAATTATATTGCTTTAGATTACCAAATTAACACAAATCTTCTATTAAGAGTGACTGAAATTAGGGATCTGGGGGTGTTATTTGACAGTTCATTGTCATTGATTCCCCACATCAATAATCAAGCTAGTAAAGCTTTCCACAGCCTTGGTTTTATTACAGAAATTCACGAGAATGTTCAATATCTACATTTAGAATTCTGTATCTTATTTTTGTCCGTAGTATCGTATCTTATTTATCTATAGTATGGTCACCCTATTATTTTAATCGCATTTACATCTTGGAGGATTCAAAACGAATTTCTCAGAACCTGTGCTTATTGATTGATCTTACAAATTTTATCCATGGTAGATCTGAGGTCACAGTTAAACGTCCCTTTCCTAGAAGACTACAGAACTAAGTATGTTAATTTTTGTTTATAAACTACTTAATGACAGTATTGATTGCTCTGATTTATTGGATCTGATTAACTTTAGATGCAACAGCCCAATTCTTCAAAATACTCAACTATTTTCAGTAGAACATCATCATATGAATTATGGTAAATTTTCTCCTATTAATAGATTTCACACACTAAGCAATGAGTTTAACCAGAACTTCGATCTGATTGATGTTGGATTTGCAAAATTTAAGCAGTGTCTGACTAAAATTATTAGGAATAGAACAAAATTTATAATAATATTTTTTATTGTTAAGGGAATAACAATGTATAAAGTTTATATTTCTGTTTTTAACAATGCCTAGGTTTTTGAGTGTATTAGTTTAACTGATTTATTAGTTACTATTTATGACATTTAGGACATTTTATTTTTATTGTAATTATTTCAAAATGGGGACATCCCGTAAATAAATAAATAAATAAATATTTTTACAAAAAAAAAACAATAATCTTTTTTATAGGGTATCCGAGAAAATATGGGGAATCTCGCGAATATGAAAAAAAACGTGAAGGAAATATTACAAGTTCATATAAACTGTTTTCGTATTGTCATTCTCTTTCGAGATATGGACTCACAAAAGCTGCAATGAAATCAAGTTTTTTACACATAAATATTGAACCACCAGGTATATTTCAATTTTCTTTTGATATGATGTATGCCAGGTAAAACTCTTCAAATTACTATCCAAGAAAGTGTTGTGAATTACTCACAGCTGCAGCGACTGACTAGCTGTGACACTTATGACCCCGTTTTTTTACACCCTGTATGATAAGAACTTTGGACGTCTTTTACATAATTTTAACTATTGATTAAAAATTAAGTCGTCTTCATTCATGTCGCTAATCTTAACCGTTTTCGAAAAAACGTAATTTTATTTACATTACGTATTTGGCGAATTTCGATAAAAGATACATCTTTGTTCCAATTATATGTTCAACCTTCAACCGTAAAAATTCGATCCAAAATTTGAGTTTACCTCTTTAGTTAAAAACGTCTAATTCTGTGAATTGCAGTTCGGCCTAGGTTCGCAAAAAAATGCGTTTGATTTTATCAGCACAAAAAACAAAGTACTCGTATGGTTGTTACAAACTTTGCTAGTTACAAAAAAATAAACATCCTGCATTTTATAACTTGTGAACTTTCACATTGCTGACACATTGATTTTTAATTTGTATATTAATCAACTGATTTTTGGATTTCGTGGTGAAATTAATTGTGAAATAATTCGAAATATGGAATAAATGTTTGTTGAGTATGCAAATATGCATTAATCAATGGTTTTGCATCTTGCAATGCTTTGGAAGCCGGGAAGTTAAATCACGATAGATATCCTAATCGTACTCTTCTAGATCAGAACACATTTCAACGAGTTGACCAACGTCTAAGGGAAAATAGCAGATGATTACATTTAATAAGGTAATATTATTAAATTTCTTCATAATTTTAGCAAATTTTCGGAAAAGGAGTACTGATGCTGGTCGGAGAAAAACAGTACCTACGCCGCAATTAGAGAAAAATATTTTGAATGCTACAGATGACACTCCTTCAACGAGCACTTGAAACTTATCAGCGCAGTTTAATACGTCGAAAACATGAAATGATTCAAGAACAGCTGTTATATCCATATCATTTGAAAAAAGTACATGAACTGATTTCTGAAGTTTTTTCCCGTAGAATGCAATTTGCAAACTAACTATGAAATAATGGAAACTTTATTAGCACTATTCTCTTCACGGATGAAGCAGGGTTTACCAAAATTCGTATCATAAATTTACACAACTCACATGTATCTGCTGATGAAAATCCTCATGCAACTATTCCAATCAATTATTGTCTGGGCAGGAATCATTAGCAATTTTTTGATTGGACGATTCATACTGCCGGCACGATTGAATGGAAAACTTTATTTGGAGTCCCTCCAGAACGTCTTTTTACAATTTAATAGAGCATTTGCCACTTGAAACCTACCGAAACATGTACTATATGCATGATGGGGCACCACCTCATTTCCTCATTGCAGCGTTGCTGTGCGGGAACACCTGATTAGCTTCTATCCAAACTATTGGATAGGTAGTTCTTACCATACAGGGCGTAAATAATGGGATCAAGAGTGTCACAGCTAGTCTGTCCCTGAACTTTCTTGGATGATGATTTGAAGGTTCTTACCTAGTATATATCATTTTAAAAAAATTGAAATATACAATAATTATGTGTAAAAACTTGATTCCATTGCAGCTTTTTGTGAGCCCATATATCCGAAGAGGAGGCATTTAAGAAAAGATTTTATATTAATTTGTAATATTCTTTTCTCGTGTTATTTCATATGCGAGAGATTTTCCACATTTTCCTGGACATCTTCCAAATTTGGATTGTATGAAATATCATCTAAAATCATTTAAAATTTATAATATAACCTTTTGATTAACTTTAATCTCTAAACTTTGAAAATTAGATAACAACAGTTTAAATTTACTATTTTCCATATTTACTTTTTACTAAAAAAGTTTTACTGTAGTAATATGGCGGGATTCCTCATTTGAAAGACGCGCATCAAAATTATCTCTACGGAATTTGAGAGCAGTCATGGACAGTACGAATTTTCATAGCTACCAAAGTAGTGCGTTTTTATTTCATGTATAGCATCGTCTGTTTAATATTATTGTGGAAAAGTACTGATGTTTATTTTTTTGTATGTGATATTAAATTGATATTAAAACTCTGGAAACTGTTTTCTAAGCTATTGACAATATCGAAAAAAAAGGGATTAACGGAACTAAAACCTTAAAGCAAATCGTTTTTTTTTTTTAATTTTTTCTCCATAACTTTTTTCCAGTTAGGTATAGGCACTGCTCCATAAAAAAAGTTGATATTTTATCCGTTAAATTAAGGTCCTGCCGAAGTCTGAACAATGAAAGGTAATTGAGATATGGAGTCTCAAACTTTGCTACTTTGCTCAATATTAGCAATTTTTTTTTTTTAAATTTCCTCCCACAACTTTTTTTAAGAGAATTTATATATAAATATTGCCTCCCACAAAAGAAAGCTGACATCACGTCCATTAAATAATCCCAAGCTAATATTTGTACCATTAATAGTAGCTGAGAAATGGCCTCTGAAAATTTTCATTTTAGGATGATTATTACTTTTTCCCACATTACATAATTTCATATTATTGGGTGAAAATTTTTCTTTTTCCAATGAAAAAATTATTTTAGGGTGTTTAGTGATGAAATCAATATATTTTTATCTCTATTCAGGAGAAAATGCAAGTCGTGAAGACGTCAGTTCTGCATCTGAATCCATCGTAACTTTATTACACAGCTTGAAAATTGAGAGCCCAACTCATGCTACTAAACCGCATGGCTTCAGAATATATTTGCAAATGCAAAGATAGGAAATATTTTAAACCTTCCCAACTGGGTTTGAAAAGAGTCGAAAAATGGATTGTAACCAATTTTAATAAATAAACCTGCTACACCATAAACTTTGCCAAGAGAATTGTGGCTGAAGGAAGTTGGAAATCAATTGTTCCATGTCCTGCAAAGATTGTATGGGTATAAGTTGTGAAAATGCTAATGTACCTGACATTACTGAAAACGATATTTTCGAAGATACTGACGAAGAAATTCACAGAATAATTAAAAATTATTGAACTCATTCCAACTTTTGAATAAAAATAGATTTAAAAAGGTATAAAATAATGTGCTAATTAATTTTATTTTTTATTTCCTACTACATATTAATCTTTTTCTAAAATATAATTATTTGCAAAAATACAAAATTATATAATGTGCGAAGTTGAAAATTTTGAGAGACCATTTCTCGGCTAATATTCCACGTACAGGCTTCGGCTGACGACCATTTTAATGACCGGTATGTCAGTTTCTTTTTGAAGGGGGTAATGTTGTGAGGCGAAATTTAAAAAAAAAAAGTAAAATTTGCTAATGTCGAGAAAAGTAGCAAAGTTTGAGACGCCATATCTCGGTTATTTTTCATCGTATAGACTTCTATGGGAGCTCGTTTTACTAGACTCGACGTTAGATTTCCTCTTCATGAAACAATGCTTCTACATAATTTTCCTTTGAAAAAAGTTAAAGAGAAAAATATGAAATTTTTTTTTTTGAATTTTTTTGCTATTTTAAAATTTGCTTTTGAGGTGTATTTTTAAAAAAATTGCTTTTTTGGACTTTACAAAGTATTACTTTAATTGGAAATTTCCATGTCTACAAGTCTTTTGTAAACATTTATATACGAAAAATGCATGGCTTTCGAGTAAAACTCCATAAACTGAAAAGTGGACAAATCTTCCTTAATCTCAAAAACACACTACTTAATTTGGTAGCAGTTTGTGATTTTGTCAAATTTAGAGATCACTTAAAAGCATGAAGTAATTAAAACACTTTAACGTTTCATTTCTTTTCTTAAAAACATAATCAACAGCGTATTCCCGAGCCTTGAAAATGCTCTAAAATAAAGCGAAATCTCAGTAAAGGGAAAAAACTCTATTTATTCTATTCATGGTCCAAATTTCATATAATCTTTACTGAAAACTTCATTTTCTAACTATTATATTAGTGTTGAAACCATTATTAATTACGGTCTGTTTAATGCTGTTTAATTCATTCGATTAAGAAAATCTATTTTATTCAATGGAAGATTACCAGCGGCTAATTTATGGATGGCACGAATTATTAGCTATTCACACATATTTGTATAACCATATACAATTAAAATATAGTAATAAATATGGCTCGCTGAGAATACAACATATAAAGAAACTACAGTATGTCGAAACGTGTCATGTTTTTAGTTTTTAATGTTTTAATTTAAAATAAATTGGAAATTTTAAGTAAACTTAGTATTTTAATTAAATACTAAAGATTAAAAATATTTCAAAATAGTCTAAAGTCTTTTGAAGAAAATTGGTCTTCATTAATAAAATGTGAATCTTACGGAGGTCCAGAGTTAAATAAGAAATATTTGTTTTTAAGTCATCCTCTACGCTGTCGCGAAATTTCGATTAATCTTACCGTTTACATTTTTGAGAATTCAATGTTCTGTAATGTAAAGATTTGTACAGAGTCTTATGGGAAATGAGGATCCTGGCATTTTCCTTTCAATTATATTATCATTTTTCGATTAAATGAGGTTGCATAAACTTAAAACTAGCTGTTTGAAACAGATTACTCTTTTGCAATAAAATATCTAACTTACTGTAGAATTTCCTGTCTTCTTCTTCAGGTGCCATCTCCTATCGGAGATTGGATATCATCATTGCCACTCTCACTCTATTTGCCGCTACTCGAAAAAGTTCTACTGAGCTACAATTGAACCACTCTCTCGAATTTCTCAACCATGAAATTCTTCTTCTTCCGATACTTCTTCTTTCTTCTATTTTACCCTGCATGATCAATCTAAGCAACTCGTATCGCTGTCCTCTCATTATATGTCCAAGATATTGAGTTTCTTTATTTTTATGTTGTTAATTATTTCATAGTTTTGTCCATCGCTAGCAATACTTCTACGTTTGTTTTTCTCTCTATCCAAGATATTCTCAACATCCTTCTGTAACACCACATTTCAAACGCTTGCAGTTTATTTATGTGTTCTTGTTTTAGTGTCCAGCCTTCCAACCCATACTGCAGCACTGAAAGTACATAACATCTTAAAATTTTCATTCTTAGTTCTAAAGTGATGTCTCTGCTGAACAGTATGGTTTTCAGTTTTAAAAACGCATTTCTTGCCATTCCTATTCTAGTTCTTATTTCTGTTGTTTGTTCATTATTTGCTATTATCCATGTGCTCAAGTATTTGTATTTTTGCACTTTTTCTAAATTCACACCTCGCAACTTTATGCTTGTTTACATGTTTTGTTTTTTAGTTATTACCATATATTTAGTCTTTTTGGTGTTCATTTTTAATCCGTGTTGCTCGCAAACGTTATTTGTTTCGTTCACTAGTTTTTGGAGTTCTTCAGTGGAGCTAGCTATGATAGCAATGTCGTCTGTAAATTTTATGTTGTTTACAGCTCTTGCGTTTATTATTATTCCCTTACTTTTCGTTAACAGTGCTTCTTCGAAAATCCATGCACTGTACACATTGAATAGTAGGAGTGGCAAAATGCATCCTTGTCTCACTCTTCTTCCTATTTCAATTTTCGGACTTGTTTCGGTATCTACTATTATTTGTGCGCGTTGATTCCAATATAGGTTAGTTATTATTCTTAAATCTTTGTTGTCTATGTTTTTTCTTCTTAAAATCTCGACTAGTTTTTCATGTCTAATTTGGTGGGTGTAGAGTTTCCTGTAATATTAGTTAAACTAAATAAATTATAATTTAAGATTAACCTGCAATAAAATGAAGTTAAAACGTGTGGCAACATTGCACGAGCGCGCACTTCAAATATTTGATTAAATTACATATGAAAACTATGACTCATCGATATTTTGAAACAAAACTAGTGTGGTGTATTGTTTAGGTTTAGCGACGTGAATGAAGAGTACCTAATATTTTATCAATAGTTAAAGGTATGTAAAAAACGTTGTCCAAATTTCTTATCATACAGGACGTAAAAAAATGGGGTCATGAGTATCACAGCTAGTCCGTCCCTGCAGCTGTGAGTAATTCACAACACTATATTGGATAGGAATTTGAAGGGTCTTACCTGGTATACATCATATTAAAAAAATATAGGAAATATGCCTGGTGATTCAATAATTATGTGTAAAAGACTTGAATGCACTGCAGCTCTATGGAAACCTAAATTTCGAAAGGGAAGACCAATATGAAAAAAGTTTTCATGAACTTGTAGTATTCCTTTCACGGGTTTTTTCACATCCATGAGATTTCTCATATTTTCCCGGACACCCCGTACATGCAAATTGGATCTTTATAATGTTTTTTAGATAAATATAATTTTTAGGTTTTAATACGTTTCCTGTTCAAATTCGATATTATTGTATCAAGAATAGCATTCATGACTGGACTATGTATAAGTCCTGCATTATTAATAAATTCGCAAGACTTCTCTATATATTGCTGCGATTAAGCTTCTTACGGATTCTATAAAAGTAACTGAAATCTAACTATTACTATATTATACTATGTAAATTTATTTCAATTGAGCAATTTAGAGTAACTAATATGTACACAAAAATGTTTAACAAGTATTACCGAGACACACCTGATGTGAGCCCCAATGTACTTAATCTAAACTACAATAAATTTTATGTCATTGCTCCGATATTTAAATGTCTACAATGCTCGACCTTTCGTCCTTCACCCATTTCTCGCAACACTAGATACATTCCTGCATTTTTATCATCGATATATCAAAAGTTCAATACCTAACCTTTTAAAGTGCAGTTTATTTAAAGAGTCTTTTTATCCTCAATTAAAAAAGTGGCAGAAAAAAGCATTCCTTTAGTGTGGGTGCAGTTCAAATGCTTTGCCTTTAGCGTAGCACAAAACAATCGAAACATGACGTTATTATTTTATTTGAGATGTATTCATATATTTGAAAATTTAGTCATGATATAGAAGTACCTCAGTTTGTTGATGCTTTTCCAAAAATATTGATACGAGGCTGGAGGTGAAATGGAGAGGAACTTTTTTAAGGCATAATATTTACTAACTTTTATAAATTTTAAGAAAAATTATATTGCAAAAGGGAATCTTAAGCACATAACTTCTACTAAACTTAAGATGAGTGGTTGCAATAAAAATTTATCAAGCCTAGCTAGTATTATTTTAAAAAAGATGCAGACCAAATATCTTATTGTTCTTCTTCCTTCTTCAATATAGGCAAACGGTCTGTTTCCTTTCGTCGTCTCTCTGCTTATTGCAATGCTAAGTTGTCACTCCATCGTTTTCGGGGGCATCCCAAACTTCTGTGATCTACTGTGATTTGTCGCATGCAATTCTGACTATTCTTCTGTCGTCCATTTTACTGATGTGCTCGTTCCATTCCCTTTTTCTACCCAGTATTCACTCATTAACTTTTCTACCTTGCATGTTCTTCCAATATTATCACTTCTCTCTCTGTCCAAGAGCGTTTTTCCCTTTATTCTACAAAGTACTTTCATTTCGGTTGTTTCTAGTGGTTGTTTAGTTTTCGCTGTGTCAGGTCGAGTTTCTCCAGTATGTCATACTTGGTCTCACCATTTCCTTGTAACTTCTTGATTTGGTTTCTATTTTAATATTTTTATTCCTCCATATTGTGTCATTTAAACAGCCTGCTATTCTTGTCGCCCTAGTTGTCTGTTCTCTTACCTTCGCTTCAGAATCGCCATAACCTGAGGTTTCTATGCCTAAATACTTAAATTTCATTTCTTGCTAGAGCCCTCTTCTATTCAACATTATTATGGACGAAATAATAAGAAATGTACCTTTATTGAAAGAATACAGAATGGGCGACCAGGAAATTACTGTTCTCTGCTACGCCGATCACCCTGTACTGGTGGCTGAGTGTGAAGACGATCTACAGCTAGTTTTACATCGATTTAACTGCACTGCAAAATCATTTAATATGATGATATCGGCCCAGAAAACTAAATGCATGACTACGTCAATAACACAATTAAGGTGCAAACTGGAAGTTAAAGGCAAAGTTATCCAGACCACATAACGATTGCATAAAATAGATTTCAACTTATATCTGGTATTTTCAAAATCGATATATTATTAAATCAATGAATATTTGAGAATTACCAACTGGAGACTCACAAATCCTCTTTCAAGTTGGAAAAACTTCCCCTAACTGAAGGAGCAGCTGCACAACACTCATATATATAGTCTATTATCAGTTGAAAACTTGGCTTGGTAATTTGGGCAGCGCGCTCACTAACAAAAATTGCAAAGTAATGTTGCTGAAAGAAGTATCTAGGTATTGTAGTGCCCAAATTTATCTCAGAAAGTTCAGAGTTAATTTTAGAAAAATTGCTAAGAAGTATAAGCTGCAGCTGTGAACGTGGCTGAAATAAAAAAGATGAGGCTGCCAAAAACACGGCTTGATATATTCTTATTTATTGAGTAATTGCCAGGAAAATTAGTCAAATACATATAAATAAATATTTGAAGTTTTAACAAGTGATTCGAAGGGGGTTATTGATGAAGAACCAACAAATAATCTTGATACTGAAGGTGAAGAGCTCGAAGGCGTCGATTATCTAGAAGATTTTTTCCGAATCTGAAAGTTTAATTGATTAAGAAGAATAAATATAAAAAAAAAACAAGAATAACCACAATGCAAAAGTGCTTAAAATTCATTCATGTAAAGTCAAAAATTGAAAAATATGCATAAATCAATTATTTTACTTAATAATTAGGTAACAAATTATTTTATTGAAATATACCCTGAACAATTTAGTCCTTGTACTATTTATTTAATGAAAATAGCTAAAATATACATTAATAGAATGCACACTGGGCCTGCGGCTATTAAGTCTAGCTTACGACTTCAAATACGGTACAATGCATTGAAATAAAAAATCCTAAATATCAGATGCTTTTGCCAAATTTTTTAAACTAAATTAATTCAACTTTGATAATATAATATTAAGTAATCGAAATTTAATTCATTATTTACATAAATAATAAAAAAAATGAGAATAATGAAAAATATCGAAAAATCATGATCCGAAAATTAATTTTTTGGGATTTTTGCAATTTTAAGCGATTTAAAGAAAAATAAACCATCAACATATACAAGGTTATTCACCCTATACGGCACGGATTATTGCGGCCAAAATACGTGACTGTCAAAAAGTTTTACTTATGGGGGTCTAATATAGTTACGTTTTAAAATTATTTTCATATTATACAGGGTGTCTCAAAAGCTCTGATAGAATCAAAGTTGTGGTTTTTAAAATAAAACCTTCTTTGTATTATTGCATTTTTAGATTCCCTGATCAAAATAAGTGCCTATTTTAATATGGTTTATAGTACCTAAACCTTAAGGGTTTTTAAATTAATTGAATCTTGACAAAATTTAACCTAATTTTCATGTTTTAAATACTTAAGAAGTTATGTAGTAGAAATTTACAGTGAAGTGTAACAATAAATCATAGTTTATATTCCAATTATAATAAGCTTGTTATATTATACAGGATGTCCAAAAATTAAAACTATTCAAATAAGAACTTTAACTTACCAGAAAATGTACCTTTTAAATACCTATCGAATGGTGTAAGAGTGTTCTATAGCGTTATCACAGAATACGCCAAATAATCGTTTTCTGCGCTATTTTGTTTTTTTGAATAGATGTTCTAATGTATATAGTTGCCTACGGTATTTGGAAATGACGGGTAATTTACAACTGTAAGAATAATAATCAGGAATAACTTTAGAAATGTTCACAAACTCGGAATGCGATTTATATTCGTCCAATAGGCTATAACAGCAATAATAGGAATAACATATTGACGATAGCACAAAACAGAAGCAAAATATTTATGGCAGATTTTCGATATGTCGACCGTCCATTTTCAAACATTTACATATTCTTTTATCGAAATCACTGGACAACATTTGCGGGGCTACTGTTTGAAAAGTGTCTCTTATGCATTATTTTCATATCTTGTGGTTTTATCGGGGGCGCATTGTAGACAATTTCTTTTATGTATCCCCATAAAAAGAAATTTGGTGGAGTTAAGTTCGGAGATCTCGGGGGCCAATTTTGAAATCCGTCATTCCCAATCCTTTTGAAAGTTGACATTTAAAAATTGCCGAACTTCGCGATGATAATGAGGCAAAGCTCCATCCAGTTGAAGCCACATAGTTGTTCTAATATTTAAAAAGACATCTTCCAATAAAACTGGAAGTTGGTGTAAAAGAAAATCGCGGAACATCTACTTCGAAAAACAAGCCATCGAGAGTGCGACTCTAAAGCCTAAACTCTAGATACGATATGTGGACGATATACTTGTGATATGGTCCTTCGGACAAGATCGCCTCTCCAATTTTCTTGAACGCCTAAACTCCATCCATCATAAAATTGAATTTACACTTGAAGTAGAAAAAAACAATCAACTGTCCTTTCTGCACATACTCATTACAAAAACAGCACAAAGACGTCTCGAACACACAGTCTACAGAAAGCCAACCCACACAGATAGATATCTAAATGCGGAGTCCCACCATCACCCATCCCAGATACAAGCTGTGGCGAACACATTGATATCCAGGTCAATCAACATAACCGACGCCGCAAATAAACAACAGGAAATGGAGAAAATTGCAAATGCTTTGCGACAAAACGGGTACAAATCACATTTAATTAAAAAGGCCATGAAACAACACAAAAAACCAAGCGAAACACAGGAGCCCATCGACAACACCCAAAAACTACACTGCCATACTTAAAAGGGGTCACAGATAGAATAGGACGGATTCTAAGAAGAAACAATATCCAAACAGTTTACAAACCTCATCAAACCATAAGATCGACACTTAAAAACCCCAAGGACAAAATTAAGTTAGAGAATCCAGGGGTCTACAGTATATCCTGCGGGTCCTGCCACAAATCATATATAGGACAGACACACAGAAGAATATCAGCTAGACTCGAAGAACACAAGCTGTCTACTAAGAATAAACAAACCACGTCGGCACTTTTTCAACACCATATCCAAACAGGACATAAAGTTGATTTTGAGTCATGCAAAGAAATTGCCAATGTTAGTAACCTCAGAACAAGACTTGTTCGCGAAGTAATAGAAATCGAAAAAAGTGGCGAACTAAACAAGAGAGACAACGCACTAAATTTGCCAGTCACATAGAAATCCATCATCAAACGAACAGAAAACACCACATCGACATCGGTAAAACAAGTACAACCGGCAACGTCGGCAAGCACACGCGGCACGAAGGAGGAGTCACCACCGAACAATCTTCGGTACAACCTACGATCACGAAAAGTATAAAAAGCCTGCGCAATCTAAGGAACCTCAGTTCACTTTCCAAACTCCGATCAGTAAGCATTGAAAATGCCAAGTGCGACCTTGGCGAAACGTCTGCATGATCCTTCAACAGGAAACAATGACGAACGGATGAACTCCCGGATAAAAAACAAAGCACATTTATCCATCCATGACACACTTCAAACAAACATATATATATATATATATATATATATATATATATATATATATATATATATATATATATTTAAAACAGGTAATATACTAGCCTAAGAATCGCTTTTTTTTTGATTGACCTATCAGTGAAATAGTGGTTTCAAAATTCTAAAGTTTTACATATTTAATATTTCGATCAAATATATTTTTTGATTAATATGTCCAATAAAAACATAAAGATTAATAAGGCTAAAGATTCACATCACTATTTTATGGAAAAAATGGATGCAGTTTCAAGCAAACTTTCCGTGTTCAAACTACACGTATAATTGTAATATTAAAGTTAAGTAGCTTTGAAACTCACTTGCTTAATAACGCCATTGGCCATGGAGAAAATGGATGATGAATGAACAATTAATATTAACAGAAATAAAACAAACAACTGCCAATAAAATCTTTATTTGCGCAAAAGCGTGTGTAAAGATAAGCATGCGACAAACTACCGCAAGCTATTTTACGTAAATTGAGATAAAACTCAACGTTTGTCGTGACGCCCGTGGAATTTTATGTGAAGAAGTAATAACTTATTGCGCACTATAATGCCATTTCTAAGCTTAATGTGTAAATACAGAGTGCTTTAACTTTTTGTATGGAAGATAAACGTGGAACACAATAAAGATAATTTTTCTTTACGATTAACGCTAATAAAAATTACTTAAGAATTTAAAGAAATGGGCGGAATTGGAATGTCAATGTGCGCGTATATATATATATATATATATATATATATATATATATATATATATATATATATATATATATATACATATATATATATATATATATATATATATATATATATATATATATATATATATATATATATATATAAACAGCATCTTTATTACTTTAACGCCTGATTTATTTCCCGATATGGCCGATATGGCTTTAAAAATCTATTGACATATGCATGTTGACAAGTCTAGTCTTTCCTTGTAACCGGTTATTCTAGCAGTAAACTAGCATTGTTAAAGAGTAAAATCAGTGATCATCAGTGTGTTCTGTTATTCGATTTGATCAATAGACACTAAAATCGGTAATTGTATTCTATATTTTCATTATGGTCATCGAGTTCACTAAATTAAATTATTTCCATTTTACACGCGCCATAACCTTAAAAATTTTCCAAAATACTTTTCCCGCTATTTTTGCTTTGATTCAGGAGCCAGCTTTTAAACCATATGTAAGCATTTTTCGGTTATTTCCAACATTCAAAGCATTGCAATCATATCTAGTTTTACTTCTATTTTTGCAAGCTTTTATCCGAATTTTGAAGCCTTACTACAGTTTTTATTCCTTATTTTTATGCAAGGGTTATCCCATGTTCTTGAAGTTTTGCCGTACTTGGTGAATGCGTTGCGGTTGATTTTCTTTTGGTCAAATATAATAAATTACTCACAATGGGATATTAAAACATCCGGGAATTGTCCTGTTTCCAAGAATTCTATTAGCCGAGACCACCCTTTAGTGACTGCAGCGCGATAGCAAGTACTCACAAACAAATAAGTGGCTCTATTATTTGAATTTTTAAGAAAAAGGGACAGAATCGTATTGGAAAGGACATTGCAATTTTTGATTGACGAGCTATATAATTTTTGCTTTAGTATTTTTAACTACTGTTAATAAGTATTTTTACTAAAGCAAATATTATAATATACTGCAAGTATCTTGAATTTTGTAAAGAAAGGAAGCTTTCACGGTTTCGGTCAAATTGAAATTATTATCTGATGTTTCGCCTACGATTGCACTAGGGATCTTCAGGGACCTTTACTCCACGAGATTAGAACACTGTATGCTAATCTCGTGCCTTTAAAAAACTAGCAGATTTGATGTAAGAAATTCCATAAAAGCCCCTATTAACTTTTGCATTAACTTACATACTAACTAGGATACGAGGGAAGGGGCTGGTAAATAAAAAATTTCAATTTCACCCTATATTTTAAAAACAGAGGCAGTTACATCTTTTGTTTAACAAAAAAGTGGCACAGGTTCACGAAAATCCCAAACCGCTATCTTTAGTAATAATAAAGATACTCTTCTTTTTTTAATACCCAACCGACAAGAGTGGAGTTATTTTTGAGACACAACTATTCCTTTTGCCAGTTCTAGGTCATTATCTCTAGATTTTTTGTCTTTAATTTTTTAACGTAATTATTTTCTTATTAACATAGTTATTATAAATGTAACGATATCATAAAGAGAGTAAAATTGGTCAACTAGAAGATCTAACGTCGATTGTAACTAGACTGGTTTTAAAACTCTTGTTAAATCTGACTCTCAATATTAGAATTTTTTTTTTTGATTTTAATGAGGAAACAATGAATTTAATTGTTATTAACTTATATAATATTCCACACTTAATGTATTAATTGTGTATAATTTTTTTTTTAACTCTTACTATACTTTATCGATTATCTAACTTATTATTTTGTAAATTCCATTATAAATAATGAAAAATGGACGAATTATTTAAGCTTCTAAATGAGATTATTAAACTGTATCTATTTTAAAAAAGAATATATTTAGGCTAAACAAGAAACATACACTTAGACATCGTAAATGCAATACCACTTTATGTTCGGTGTATCCACCAGATCATCACACCCATAAATAAACACTTTTTAATATCTCAAAAACGGTCCACTCTGAAGCTACTACGGAAACCCTACTAAATTTTACTCTCTTGATATAATAATCAGGGCCGAAGACACACCAGCATCAAAAGCATGGTCACGAACCAAGTGTTTCAAATGAGCAGTGATCTCATGGCAAGAACCTGTAATTTTGACAAACCCTATACCATTAAGCTTGACTGGAATTTTGGTTCTAACCGAACAGTGATTCAGCCAGGAAACCTCGTATCATACACAGACGAGTCCCAAACTGACCTTGGGATAGGTGCCGAACGAGAACATGCTCAGACTTATCATAAGTCTTTAGTATTATAAAGAAATTTTTTGATAATGTCTGGGAAGAATTCTCCAATAGTATATCATTAAGTTGGCGTGATGCCTCTGCTCTAAAATTCGGGTGTGTCAGATATTGATTTTTGATCTCATAGGATGGTACGAACATAACCAAAAACGGGATACTATTGTTAGTTTCTTCCTCAAATTTGAATTGAATGTGGGGATTAAAAGAATTAAAAAGTTCAAGAGCTGTCTCTATTCTACCCGCAGGTACAGCAAGCAAGAAGTCATCTACATATCGCTTGACGAATAGTATATGAAACGGCATGAATTGGAGATAATCTTTAACCAGATCGTCGAGCACTTAATTGACTAAAATGGGAAAGATTTTAGAGCCCATTGGTGTTCCAAAAATCCGTTTGTAAGTCATAATCGATTCCATACTGCTATGATATGTCACCCCATGTCTCCAATACATGCCTTTTCATATTCCATTCGTCAAGCGATATGTAGAGGACTTTTTGCTTGCTGTACTTGCGGGTAGAATAGAGATAGCTCTTGAACTTTTTAATTCTTTTAATCCTCACATTCAATTCACATTTGAGGAAGAAACTAACAATATTATCCCATTTTTGGATATGTTAGTTATACGTACGAAAGAAAACACTCTAAAAACTAAATGGTATGGAAAACCATCCTGTTCCAACAGATTCATTAGTTACCATTCGTACCATCCTACGAGATCAAAAATCAATCTCGTTAGGAATGAAAAATAGAGCTATCGAACTGACACACCCGAATTTTAGAGCAGAGGCATTACGCTAACTTAATGATACACTATTGGATAATTCTTACCCAGGCAACATTATCAAAAAATTTCTTTGTAATCTTAAATACAATAATAAAACATTTTTGAAATACCTTCTCAACCGTCTCCGTTACATACTCAATCTTTAAACCCAATTAACACTCTTTCAAATTTAACAGTACAAACTCAGTTTTTTCCTACAATACTACATATAGAAAATCTTACTGATAAATTGATGAATATTTTTAAAAATACGGATATCAAAACAGCAACGCCATTACAGCTAAATGAAACGTCCTGCATAGTTTATAAGGTTCCCTGTTCGAACTGTGAACTAGTTTATATAGGCCAGACTTCCAGAAGCCTCAAAGGCAGACTCACTTCCCATCGTAGTGACATCAACAGAGGTCTGCCCTCTTGTGCTCTGGCTGACCATGTCTTTCACCAAGATCACAATATTAACTGTGATGGCACTGAGATTCTGAAAAGAGTTCCTGCTTATCAGAAAATACTCTTCCTTGAAATAGTGTACATTAACCAAGAAAGTAACACCATGAATAAAAATGTGACACCGAAGGTCTGAGTGCCATTTACAGTTACGTTTTAAAGTTGGAAAGAGAAAAGTATTTGAGCCTCCTAGACAGTCCATCTCCACACCAATACGTTTTCTATTAAATTCTTTCACATTATGTAAAAAATATCAAACAAGTAATTTCTCAACATTATTTTTCTATTTTTGCTAAATCTTTTGCTTGACTACATCATTGTTTACGGTATCCGTATTTTCCCCCATTACTTACACCACCCAGTACACGTTCCGTCTGACAAATGACAGGTGTCACTATAAAATGATGGAATAGTCAAACAGGATGTCTGGCGTTTTTGAACTTTCTAGAATTTACAATTCTATCCAAAATGTGCCTTTAAAAACAATTCAAAAGTGCTAATGTTGGGTTTTTCCCCTATTTTTCAAACGAGTACTTGTTTAATGTTCCAACCACATTGGTGAGTTACTTAATAATTATAAGTTAGGTTAATATTCTAACTATTTAATTAATAATTGTGGAGATGTCTTGGAGAAGAGATAAATAAATTCTCGAAAGCTTGAAAGAATTTGTTTCACTCATATCTAGTTTTCCCATAGGGGAGGTACTTTCAATTTCGCCTCAACTCTATTTTAGGATTAACTTAAAACATATATCTGCAAAATTGTATTGCAGATAAAGAAAAACTAATAAAATTTTAAAACATATTTCTGATTATGCAACCAAAAAAAAATAAAAACAAAAACAATTTGCTTAACTGTATTTAAATATATCTTAAAATGCTTTAAATACTCCTGAATTAATATCATTAAATATATTTTTTTGTTAAGAAATCACATATTTATTGACACGACTTAAAACAACGAAAACATCAGTAGTACATAATAACATTGTACTTCTCTGCTCTTTCTTTTTCTTTAGTGTCGCGTATTTCAATAAAGGCGAAAGCTAATTTGTAAGAAATCAGAGACCATAACTGGAAATGGCATTAAACATGTTGTATTAAAAATATGTTGTCGTATGCCATCTTGCACAATTTTGTCTTATTAGGTATCTTTTCTTTTATTACTTTTGCGATAAGGTACACACGATAACGATGTAGGTTCTGAGTTAAAAAAAAAAACGCAAATTGAAGAAAACATAATGTGTATTTATACACGGTGTTCCAACTTTATAAAATTTCTAAGAATATCCAGTAAAGTTTGAAGCCAAACCGTTTAAGGTCAGATATGACTGAATAAACCGATCAATGATGATTTCCGATCCAGTTGATTGCTATGTTCTGTATGTATGTATTTTTGATATTATTTCCATTTTTTTCTATAATTTATCTTTTTTTTTTTGTACCTCTTTTCCGCGAAAATGCAACGGTTAAGCTAAATTGATAGAACTTTTTTGTTCTGGTACTGACAGTTATTTTACAGGATAGCAGATAATAAACCTTATTTGTTTACAATGCGTTCACTAACAAAATTTTGTTCCGGTTAAGTCGTGACAACGCATCAGTCACGAAAAATTGTGAAACTTTGAGTTAACGGTGCCTTGCAGCAAAACGCCTATTATCAAAGATTTAGTGTTGTTGTTCTCACTTTAGTGTCCTACTTTTTATCGAATCATAGGTCTATTATGAAGAGTTTGGAAGGTCAGACCAACTGCCTCACGAAGTTCCACTATAGATTCATGTCGTGTCTTATACACTTGATTTTGCATAAAACCCCACAAAAAAATCCAAAACCTGAGAGATCAGGAGATTGTGGAGACCATCTCACTAGCTCATTGATACCTATCTATCTTTGAAGAAAGTTATTGTCCAGAAATGGCCTTAAGAGCCCAGAGTTGTGACTCAGGGCACTATCTTGTTGAAGATAAATGGAATTGGAATGGGCCATTGGAACATTTTCAAGCAATTCTGAAATAATTTACTCAAGAATTTCCAGTTATCTCATGCGGTGAGACCCCCTTCATACATCTCGTAGGTTATGCGTCGGCCCAAAATAAAACACGAGACACCAACCTCGAAGTGCCTTTTTTGTCTGCCCAGCCTCGAGTTGTAATGAATAAAAATTCCCGCACTTGAAAAATAACATTTGTCAAACCTGAGGACAAATCTGCTAAAAGATTCGTTGGTGCGGATTTGTTCTAAATATCATTGACAAAAGGCTCCCAGTCTCCATTGTTTTCGGTCTTCCCAATCCCCTGGAAGTAAGATTCTTTCGAACATGGCTCGGTTAATGCCCTTAATCCATGTAACTTTTGGTCTTCCTCTTTTCATTTTTTCATTTGGTGTCCATTTTAGGATTTGATTTGGTAGACGTTCGTCCGTCATTCTCTCCACATGTCCATACCATACCAGCTGACATTGTTCGATTTCATCGAGAATAGTTTTCTTTACGCCCATAGTCTCTCTAATTCTCTCGTTGGTTGTCCGTTCGATCCTTGACTTTCCGGCAGATCTTCGCCAAACGTCCATTTCAAGAGCCAGTAGTTTATGTTCTAAAATTTTATTTATCTGCCATTTTTCACATCTATACAATACAACACTATTGCAATATATTGCATTGTATAAAAGATGTTTCCTATCCTTGAATCTGTTTGTTGACCATAATAGTGAGTTAAGGAAACCGATAGCTTTTTTCCCTTTAGTTATTCGCTCCAATATTTCTTCTTCAGTTCGTCCACTTTGACTGATATTTGTTCCAAGATAGGTATAATCAGAACAAGATTTACTATGATATTTTCATCTACTTTCAAATCTGTTTCTTCCCCACCGATACACATATATTTAGTTTTACTGCAGTTGACAGTTAATCCCCACTCTGCGTATTCTTTAAATAGTTTCCTCGTCATAAATTCGAGGTCTTCTTTATCTTGGGTCACTACCACTTGGTCATCTGCAAAATGAAGCGTATATAAATAGGTGTCTTTATTTAATTCTATTCCCATTTCACTGCATGATCTTCTCCAATTCTTTAAAGCTTCATTGAGGTAGATTTTAAAGAGAGTTGGTGATAGACAACATCCCTGGCGAAGGCCTTTGGTCACATGAAAGCTTTCTGATAAGTTATTGCCGATCTTAATTCTGGAGAATGCTTGGTCGTATAGCTTTTTGATGGCTTGGATCGCTGTATTGTTAATTGGAGACTTCTCCATCACGTGCCATAATATTTGAATTGGCACCGTATCATATGCTTTTGTGAGGTCAACAAAAAGCAGATGAACCTCTCTATTTCTTGCCACCTTTTTTTCATTAAGTTGGGTTAAACTAAATATATGATCTACGCCCGATCGGTCAGTTCTAAAACCTGCTTGTTCTTCAATTTCTTGGGGGTCATATTCTGTTTCTACAATGTTTCTAAGCAGTTTTTCGTATACTTTACTCATTGTGCTGATTACAGTTACACATCTATAGTTTGAGCATTCGTCGCGTTTTCCTTTTTTGTGGATTGGTATTATCCAGCCTTCTTTCAATATAGTTGGGATAGGATCATCATTATTTAGGAGTCTGTTAAATAGTCCTTGAAGAAAGGATGTTAGTTTTTCAGTATCGTTCTTTAACAGTTCAGCAGGTATTACTTCCGGTCCAGCTGCTCTGCTATTTTTCAATGAATCCACATCCCTACATACCATCTCCTTTGTCACCTCTATGTAGTGGCTTTGTACGTTGTACCGTCTTGGGAAGTTAACGAGGTACTCTTGTCGGTCTTCGGAAAGCTGCATTTGTTAATGGGTTATCCACTTTTTGATTGGGATTGGTTGTAAGTTAATCTTGTTTGTGGTGTCTGATCTTAGTGTCTTTATTAATTTACATGCTTCTGATGATCTTGTACCTCCTACGTGTGTATTTAGTTCAGTGCATTTCCTGTCCCATGTGTAGTTTTTCTTTTTGTTAATCATGTTTTTAAATTTGGATTGTTCATTTTTGTATATGTTTATATCTTGTGAATCTTGTGAATTTAGCCATTTGTTGAAAGCTTTTTATTTTTATCTGTTTTTGTTCTTCCAGTGTCTTGTCCCATGTAACATTGTTGTTTCGTCTATTCATGTCTTTCGTCTTAATTCCTAGAGCTTCTTGTGCAGCGGAGTGTAGAGAGGATACGATGTGTTCATACAGTTCATCAGTGCGCCCTGACGGCCATTCAGTTTGAAGTTTGTTATCAGATGGTATTTATACTTTTTCAAAATTCTTTCTGTATCAGACTTTGCTACACCAACTTCTTCCTCTATTTTTCTATAGGATAATGAAGTTGTTTCTGCTGCGTAAAATTACACATTTATTTCTTTTCTCTCCTTGTTTTCTTTGACATAAGTTTCGGTACGCGGCTGAATAAAAGATCCGTGTTCAACTAGATTTCTTTTAAAACGAGCAAATATTTTTGAAAAGAGTTGCCTTCTATCTGTATACCTAACATGAACAAAAACGTTCGCCAGATATGAGAACTTATCCTAACGATAATACTTTAAATTCATTACCTATTGAAATGTAATTCAGAAGAGACTTGGTAACTTTCATTGCTGTGTTTAAAGCATACTAACTTATCATAAACGGCCATTGTAAATGCAAAATAAATAAAAAGTGAAATAAAAACACCTACGTAACAAAAATATTTCATAAATAATAACAATCTGACAAAACTGTGATGTTTTGGACATCTGCATTTTAATAAATTATTGAATATATCAAATTATGACTTTCTTTTTCAAAAGAAAATAAACACATTATATATTTTTGAAAAGCCTAATACTTAATCAACATACCTAATCAATATCTAAAATAATATACAGGGTGTGTGTCCCATTTAAAAAATCATAAGTTTTAGAAAAAAACCGACTGCATCACTGAACTCTACGTAAAAAACTATAAAAACCACATTTTCTAAATTACTCTGTAGATTAAAAACTAAGAAAGCCATAACAAATTTTACATCGAAATCTTTTGTTTCGTAAAAAAGTAGGTGACTAAAAACTGCAACACTCTCTTTGATAATAACTCCAATACCTCTTAAAAGTGTCGAAAATGGGACACCCCTTACAACTAATGCAAACTAGTGACATTCAAATCAGAAAACTACATGTGAACATAATGCAAAATTCTTATCAACAAAATGATTATGTATCTTTATGATAGATTATTCTTAGGATTAAAGAAATCTGACTCTATATTAAGCAATTTTTGAAACAAAACTAATTGGGTCTCTATGGTGCTGGATATATAACCATAAATATTTTTTCTTCTACAAACTGAAATTAACCTATATTAATAATAGGTGTTTTGGTTAGTAATGTAGATTTTTTCGCAAAATTTTTGCTAATGAATTACGTCAACAGTTAAGTATTGGCCACCGTTTGCTATAAAGTTTTTCCATCTTTCTGTCAGAGAATGGATTCCGCGCCAAAAGAATTATTCATTTCTTGAGGCCAAAAATGTAACTGTTACTCTGAAAATTTGTGCTACATTGATTGAAATAAACGGTAGTTCGAAGAAGCTAAATCTGGGAATACGGCGTTCCATTTAACGTTTTCAAATAGTTTTTACACATTTCACAACGTGGAGTTAAATATTGTCATGTTGAAAAATTACTTTATCGAACTTTTCCGCGTATATAGAACGTTTTACGTTCAATATTGGGTTTAATTTTATCAGTTGTTGTCTATATCGATGGCCAGTAACTGTTTTACCAGGTTTTTAGCAGTTCGTAATACACAACTCCATACATTTTAAAACTTTTTGCGTTGACCTAGATGCTCCTTGTCTTTTACATCGAAATTACCACTTTTAAAGCATTTAAAACAACAATCAGAAATTTTTTGGAATAAAACATTCTCACTATAAGTTTCAACCAACCATCGATAGTTTTCAGCTGGAGATTCCTTGAAATGACAGAAGGTTGTAAAACATCTCCGAAAATTGTCTTTTCTTGATACAAAGTTTGCATTTTCGAACTTATAAAGAACTATATTTTGTTTGAAGGTCATAGACAACGATGTTTCTTGCGAGGTAGTAGATATCTGTTGTTTATTTTTTTTGTTGAATATCACGACGTTTCGGCTAGTAGTTATCTCTAACCGTTTTCAAGTGAAACTGAAAACGAGAGATAACTACTAGCCGAAACCTCGTGATATTCAATAAAAAAAATAAACACGTTGGAAGTCAAACAGATATCTACTACTTCGCAAGAAACATCGTTCTCTATGACCTTCAAACAAACACTAGAAGCCCGGTATGAACCCGGTATAAGTGACAAATTTCGAGGCTACGAGAAATCCAAGATTAAATTTACGAAAAAGGAGACGCACATCCAGTTTCTACGACAAGCACGGGGTCTGGGAATAATACCAGATGGTTTCCGTATAAAATCTCCAGTTCCAGGACACCGGGCAAACAGGATATTGGAAAATGCTAGTAAGGCATTAATACGTTCAACAGTTTCACTTGAAAACGGCTAGAGATAACTACTAGCCGAAACGTCGTGATATTCAACAAAAAATAAAGACACTGGAAGTCCAACAGATATCTACTACTTCGCAAGAACTATGTTTTATTACTCAACATTTGATAACAAACTGGTTTTAATGGGATATATTTATTTTTCGAAATGCCATAGATATTATTAGTATACAAGATGGGACTATAAAATAACGAGACTATTGTTGTAAAACTTTTTATTTTTAATTTGTACAAATTCAGTTATCGTCACCTTAAATATACAACCCTTCTCTATCCCTACAATGCTCCTAGCGAATTTTTATTGTTTGAAACAGTGCTAGAAGTCTTCATCTTTCATCTCCTTCATGACTCGTGTTGCTTTTTCTTTCAATCGACTGAAACTTGTTCTGTTTAATGTAGATTTGACCTTAGGGAACAGATAAAAGGGATATTGTACTTGAGTAGAAACGTCTTGACAGACAATACAGAAAAAGCCGGCGGGTTGTTTTGATAAAGAACCTATGACTTATTATTCCACAAATCTGGTGTTTTTTTTCCTTGCACCGATTTATGAAGGAGCTCAAAGTAGTAAGGTTAATTAATTATTTTATCTTGAGAAATCCAGTGAAGGTACATAATCTCATAAATATCGAAAAAAAAATACAATTTACATCGCTTTGAATTTTGATTTGCTCATTCGAGCTTCTTTAGCTTTCGGTGAAATTGAATCTTTCTAATATATGGATTGACGCTGAGATTTAGGATCATAAGTGAAAAGCCAAGATTCGTCACTCTTTCCAACCAGTTCGAATTTTTTCGATGGTAATCAAAGAGTCAGTGCCAATACCTTTGCGAGCCTCTTTTTGTTCAACTGTGAGTATTTTAGGCATCATTTCGTACATACTTTTTGCGTGTTAAAATTGTTATGCAAAATGTGCTTCACGCGTTCTTTGTTAGTTCCTATAGTTTCAGCAATCACACACCCGATAGCGACGGTCAGCTCGAATTAGATCACCGACTTTTTCATCCGTTTTTGACATGGAAGGACAACTCAAACGTAAATCATCTTCAACGTCTTCTCGACCATCTTGGAATTACTGAGACCACTCAAAAACTCCCGCATGTACTAAACACTTATTGCCATATATTTCTTTTAATAAAAAAACAACTTTTAGTAGCGATTTTTTCAAGGTTTATGTGAAGTTTCATGACGATTTATTGCACTTATAATTTTTTCGGTGAAACAAAGAAAAAATAACTCTTATAGAATCACGGGTTATGGCTACAGCCACGGGAGGCATCACATTCGAGAGAGAAAGCTTCTCGTTACGAAGCAGTAGGTTGATCCTTTTTGGTGCATGCGTATCTCTGTAGAACATCATTCGCTTTATTTTATAACCACACCTCATTTACCAGTAAATGTATTAATGACTCAATCTCTTATTGTAAGTAAAATCGACATTATTACCCGAAATACCTATTATAATTATTTTATAACTTTTTATCGCCTTCTTCTGACATTTTTCAGACAAAACAATATACCTCTACAAACAAAAGGGATGATAGTTTAGAAACGGTTCATTATAGAATTTTTAAATATTCTGTGTAGGGTGACTTTACATGGTGTGTACCAAAAGCTAGTTCAAATTTATTAGGCTAAAATTTGCCGTTGTTGAAAAGCGTCTTCGAGAAAATGGTGGTTTTGCTCCAGCAACGATTGTTTGTCAACAGGTATTCTAATACCGGAGATTCAAGAAGAAATTTTAGTACGAGTTGAAGAAATTCGACTCTGAGTACTAGACGCTTAGATTTGAACTTTAAAATTTCTAAAAAAAAAGTCAGTAATTTTGTGTTTGCGAAGTGCTATAATATATCGTGTATTTGTATGGATCCTCTGTCTACTCTCCTTTTTCTTAAAGTATGTGTTTGTAATACACAAGTTATGGCTTTCAATGTAATCGGATCACATTTGTACCCATTCGTTTCTATCGCCAATCCCACATTTTCTCATCGGTTTTTCACTATTTTTTTGTTCTCTCTTTTTCGTTAAAATCCCCAATTATTACATAGTAGTGGGTTTTGTTTCTTTCAATTGCCTCGGAGATCGCTTCACACAAACTTTCTACATTTTCGTCTTCGTAAGATTTATTATTTTTAATCTGTATCTTTTGATAAATGTATCAACATATATGCTTTATTTTTATGTATCATGAATACTTCTTCCCCAAACTTTGTATGCATCTTTCTTGGTTTCATCCAATTTCATTGTTCAGTCTTATATTATCTTATTTTTGCTTTTTATCTCTTCTTCAAGTTCAATTAGTCTCTATTCTGGTCAATAACTTTTCATTGTATATTAAAATGTTTTTAGTAGGTAGTTTAGTAGTTTTATCTATCCTGGGATTCTTATAACCTCTGATTATCTGTCATCATTACCACTACTTTCTTTTCTCATGGGTCCGTCCTGAACCCGGATGTATTGCGATCAATGTAAGCCTATTGGACTCATTCTTCACTTACAACTCTTCTGTTAACTCAGCTTTCTGAGCCAATTTGTTGAGCCGAAGGATTGCTGTCTTCTCCAATCTAAAGAATTGCAATCCTTGACCTGACCCCATTCTGCAGCTCGGGTTTTTGATGGTCATGGTTATTGCAACTGGTTGGTTTCTACGGATTAGGAGTAGCTTCCTGGCTAAAATCGGGCCAGGATTCCCTATACAAAGCTTGCTATGATTCAATCCCTATCTACTGCTCAATAATTTTTTAGTTCTTTTTTGATCCATTGTTTGACGGCTTTTCGTACAGCACACTTTGTGACCTTAAAAGCTGATTCTGGATACCACTGCTTTGGTGAAATACTTGCAATCTTCCGGAGACTAAGGGTCTTGTTTCTTCGTCTGTTCGTATGGAGGAGAGTTTTGACATTTCTTATCACGTTGGCCAGATGGATTGACGAGTTTTAATTCAGCCAACCATTCTGAATCAATCGCTGTTTGTAATGGATCACTCTGGAGATGTCACAATGCGTGTTTGGTTTGGTCCACGGGAGATGTTTGATTTCCCTCCTATCGACTACATCTAGGAGGTTTTTTCCTATCCACCACTTGAGGATGCGCTCTCTGGGGTTTGCTGGTTTCCCCGTATTGAAACCTAATTATAGATATAAAAATTATTTATATGACTTACCTCACTCTTTAGAAAAAGCCATAAAGTTATGTCATCGTGTAATAAAATATAACTAAAATAAGTTTTAATGTTAAAGCAAAATACAAGCAATAAATAACTAAATCGTTTCCTCACAGAGCTAAACGACCAAGTAGCAAACGAAATAATATTTAAAATTTAAATATTTTATTCATTATACTTATCGGTTTGAAATAGCAACAAAGTAACTATCTTACCGCATTACGCCAACCTAACCGAGAAGCTGATAAATTACGATTAGCATACAAAATACAATTTTTGTTTTCCACTATCTCACAAATTAGCATTTTGAAAATGCTATAAAAACCTTTAAATAGACCACTTTCTCCTTACATAAGAAAATAAATGACCACTCTGAGCTATTATTGCATAGCCTCAAGTACATACACAAAGCTATCAGATGGAAAAAGTATAATGCTCAACCGCTTAAAGACAAAACAGTATTTTGTGTACGCATCTTATTTAGTACGAAGTATATCTGACAGATCTAAATTACATGAAACTATTTCAAACGTAGATTAACATCTCCTAAATTGTAAACTTACCAGACAACTTGGAGAAATTCTAACGACCTTGGTTATTTTTAGTAACTTTCTGTTTATTGATATAGAAATAATTGTTTATTAAGATAAAGTAAGTTTATATATAGTTAATTAAGGAAATAACAGATTGATTAATAATACCAATATGACAAATGAGTTTTAGGCACTTTATTACGCCATATCATTTAATATTATGGTTTTAATATATACCTGCAATCGTTCAAAGAAATGAGATAAGAGATAAAGGATGAATTGCTTTAGTTTTTAGTGGATATTCGTTTCAGTTAGTTGAAGTCTTCGGACAAATTAGTATACAGGATGATTCTACGGGAAATTTATCGATCGATTGTGGAAAAACTATAATTGGAGACAATCTGAAAATTTGACAGTGTACTAACGTGCGTGGGGGACAGCCGACTAAAATATTTTTAAAACGGCGGCACTTCTGGTTATATCGGAAGTAGATATCAGCTGACGTTTGCGGACCAAAATTTAAGTATAAATTTTTCACACAGAAAGTCTTTATTATTTAATTTGGGTTAGTTTTCTTGTAGACGAAAATCGACTTTAGTAGTCTTTTTATTGTCTTTTGAAAATTATTAATACAGAGTGGTCAAAAAAGAGGAATAAAAATTATATTTAAAAAATCGTCAAAAGTCAATTTTTTCAAATAGAAAGCATCTATTTTTATAATTTTATAATATTAAGTATTAAAAATAAAACTAACTTTGTATAAGGTTGCCTATTTCAAAAATTTGTAGTTTTCAAAATATTGGCAATTTAGCATTTTTCTATTGTAAAAATGCTATACGGCTTCTAAGTTTTGTTATTAGTTGGCCATGACGGCGAAGCGTGGCGAAAATAATACAATCGAACCCTACAGAATCGTCACTATTTCTTGCCATTTGACATCCATTAATAATAATCATGCAGGGACGATTAAATTATAAATGCAAGAAGATTATTTAAACTTATTTATTACATATGGAGATTGGGATAGAGTTATTTCAAGAACATGCGATGTATTCGCGATCCGATATCCAAAGAAACAGAAACCAACACTACCAGCTGGTAAAAAGATTTTAAAAAACCTTAAGAACTTTGGATCTATAAAAGCTAAAAGAAATAGAAATAAACCAGTTGTTAATAAAATAAAGTTACAAAAATTATTTGAGTAAATGTTCAAATTGACGTCCTTGAACTTCTAAACATTTTTCGCACCTAAGCAGGAACTCTTCATGGATGGCTCTTCTTACTAGCTGAGGATTAAATTCTTCAAATACTATTTTCTCGCGCTGCATGCTATCTTCTATAGTGGTTAATGCGGTGTTGTATACTTTATATTTGATTGTCCCCTAAATAAAAAAATCAAGTACTGTTAGGTCGGGAGAGTCAGGTGGCCAAAGATGTGGCGCATTCTTGGCTATCCATTGATCATAAAACAAATTGTGCAGATAATTGTTAACTAAGGGACTTTTATGTGGTGACGCCCCATCATGTTAATAAGATTGATTTCTATGATCAGCCAGCGGCAAGTTATCTAAATAGTTCACTTCCATATTTCTCAAGATATCGAAGTAGGGCTCACCTACAAGTTAAAAAATGTATTTTGTATCTAAAAGTCTTCAAAAATGGTTAACTTATCATTCAAATTATTTTGGTAGAATTCTAGGGCGACGATGCCATCATTTCTTATAGCACAATACACGTTAAATTGCCAAGATTCTTAAAAATTTAAATCTCAACAGTGGGAATTGCGTTGATTAAAGAATAAATTTTTTGTGAATTTGACTTCGTCCGATGAAATAACATTATCCAAAAAACCAGCATTTTCTTGGGACCGAAGTAAAATAAATTGACAACTCTACTCTTCATGGAAAATCAGTGCCTTTTAAATGTTATAATATGGAATATACATAAGGATGGAAATTGTGTTTCCATAAAACCCATAAAACTGATGCTTGAAATAATCCAGACTCTAATACTACTTACCTTGTAGATTTTCATTATTAACAACTGGTTTATTTCTATTTATTTTTGCTTATATGGATTCAAAGTTCTTGAAGTATTCTATAATATTTTTAACTCATTGTGATTAATGACTGATTTTGTGGAAATAATCCTGTAGCTTTAAAAAATCTAATTTTATTCTCGGTGAACCTCAGGAGTCGATAGAATAATTTCGGTCCTGCTCGAACGAGAACAGGAAGATACTTTACCACACATAGTTTGCATAAGTCGAAGTAGCCCGAAACTGGGTTATATACCAGAAATATGGAGAAGGGTCAGAGTCACCTTTATTTCGAAAGCGGTAAAAAAGGACACTACACACTCTAAATTACTACGACCCATTAGTCTCACATCGTTTATTTTTAAAAACAATGGAAAAAATAGTAGATAATTATATCAGAACAGAAATTCTTGAACAGGCGCCACTGTGTCTCCATCAACATGCGTATCAAGCGAGTAGGTCTATGAAAACTGCATTGATACAATTAACAGATGAGATTCAAGAAGCTCTGAACAGTCAGGAAACTGTAATATGTGCCTTTCTTGATAAAGAAGGGGTTTTTGACAATACTCCACATGAGGCAGTCAGAAGAATACTCGACGACAGGGGAGTAGACGAAACGACATCCAAATGAATAGCAAGACTTCTCTCCACTAGCAGCAGAGACAGAGATAGAACAGAACACTACCGACTAACTCCTCTGTGATCTGGCTAACCTCGGCATAGCTTGTCAGGGTTATGCCGATGACGTGATCGTGATCGCAAGAGGCAAATTCGAGAATACCTTCTGTGACATAGTTCAGAGGGTTTGAATAGACTAGGGAATGGTGCTAAATAATGCGACTAAATATCAGCCCTACCAAAACCACCATAATAGCCTTCACAAGGAAAAGAAACCTCAATCTCAAAAGCATCAAACCGGATGGAAATATTATTGAGTAGAAGTCAGAGTTTAAATATCTGAGACTGACCCTAGATAACAAACTCCTCTGGAACAAGCATGAAAAAGAAATAATTAACAAGGCTACAAAAGCCTTGATGGTCTGTAGAAACTTTGCGGGTGCAAACCCAAAAATCCTGTAGTGAATGTACATTACACTAGTCAGACCAATCGTCACATATAGAGCAGTGATCTGGAGCAAAAGAACTAGTTTGGCTAATACGAGAGTTAACCTCTCGAAAGTTCAAAGACTGGCCTGTGCATGTATAACCGGGGCAATGAAAATCTGCCCTATGGCCGAGATGGAAGTAATCCTAAACTCACACCACATACTTCTAGAGGATATGGCGAAGAGGACAGTTTATAGGATGATGAAAGATGAGGTCATGAAACGAAAGCCAAATCTCTTATCCAGAAATAAACAAATCTGGAACATACTCCAAGACAGAGTAAAAAAGAAATTCAACTTTCTCAAAAATTTCAGCATAAAGTTGAGTCGCAAAATTGAATAGGGCAGAATCACCATTGAAAAACTCAGCAAGAAATCCATTATATGGTGAACAGATAGCTCTAAAACAACGGAGGAATCTGGAATAGGAGTGTATGGGTCCGGTACCATACATACCATTAGGATACGTATTCAATTTAACAAGGAAAAAGCTATCACGGCCAAGAGATTATCAACATGTCGGATATTCAAACAGCCATCAGTTCACTGAGCTCTCAAGTTATCAGATCCAAGGTGGCCTGGGAATGCTTAGAAGAATTAAAAGAGATTGTAAGAATAATAAAGTTACCCTCATGTGGGTATCGGCACACACCGGGATAGAGGGGAATGAAATAGTAGATAGGCTCGCGAGGAAAGGGCCTTAGACACCATTTCTGGGATCATGGCGTTTCTGCGGAATCAGTAGCAGCGTCACGTTGGAAGAACTAAAGATAAAAGAAGACGAATGCAGGAGATCTAATTATTAGAAAGAGCTGCAAGGATTGAGACAAGCGAAGATATTTCTTGGGAACTACGACTAGAAGAGATGAAAAGAATGCATAAGCTTAAGTAAAAACGAACTCAGAGTTCTGACAGAGGTCGTGACGGAGCACCTCAAGAAACTCGGACTGGTAGAAAGAGAAGAGTACAGACTCTGTGAGGAGGAGGACGAAACTTCTATTCATATCCTTTTAGAAAGCAGTGGTCTAGAAAACCCTAGGATGCGGTTCTTGGGAACATACCAAATCGAAGAAGGGGAGCTACCCACCTTGAACCGTAAGGTTCCTGAGAGAAATGCGACTGGAGGACCTGCTTTAGCTGATAAGGTAACTCTTACGACTTGGCAGCAGTAGAAGGTCACAATAGATCTACCAGGTCGCAGTGTATAGACCCAAACTCTACGCACATACATACATACATACATGTTGTTTGGCCCCATACATTTTGGCTAAACTTCGAATCTCTTATATCTTTCTGTTAGAACATCAGTTGCATTAAAAATAAAATTATATTCATGCCAAATTTGTCAACCATCGAAATATAAAAAGATACGTGGAGAGACAAAATTTGGACATTTTGAGAATTATTTCGCATATTTTATGACGGATAGACTAGAAAATAAACTTTCTAAAATTTCTCGGTTTTCGTTCTTTTATTGTTCCGTTTATTAAGAACAGAACTTAAGACAAGATTATATGTTCCCAATTAAAATTATATTGCTAATTTACAGAGTGATATTAATTAATTAGGGCACTTGCTCGTTGATCAAAATATTTGAATTTTCTTTTAAAGCAATTTAAGGCTTTAGGGAGAAGCAATTGAGAATTTTTTTCAAAGTTTTCTTCCTCTCCAATTGAAGATGTTGATATAACATGAATACTGTTGGAATAAAATTTTGGAATATTTAGTAAGAAGTGTGATATTTTCATAAGAAAATCTTCAATACCAAATCCCACTAAATACAAAAAGTAATTGATGTATTAAATTTTTGTACTTTCTCTGGTACGTAAATAAAAGTAAAACAAATTAGCTGGAGGTTATAGCCAATCTCAGAAAGCAAAATATTCCTTAGGTCAATAAGTTAAGTACGTGGCTAAAATGAAGAAAAGCTACTTGTTTTATAAATGAAGTGGTGAATACAGTGCGAATAACAACAGACAAATTGCTACCTGCTAGATTACAAAAGCATAAAATGAGGTTCATTATTTATAAGTTATTGTCAACTGTTAATGTCTACTAAATAATTTTGCGTTTACTTCAATCGGTATTCAGTAATGAATTTCTTACTTCACTTTGGTCAAATAGTATACAGGGTGTACGGAAATATGTGGGAAATCTTCTGGATATGAAAAAGACAAATGTGCAATAATAAAATTTCATATAAACTTTTTTCGTAGAGATTTTCGTGGAGATATGGGTTTCCAAAGAACTGCAATGGAATCAAATTTTTTACACATAATCATTAAACTTCGTAAGATGGTTCAACATGAGCTCCGTGAAGACTGGTACACTCGCGGACACGACGAACTGAAGACTGCTGTTCCACCTAAATTAACTCAGCATTGTTCCTTATTTGATCACCATGAAATGTGATTTTGCACAGAAGTTCCTCCCTACTATTGATCGGAGTGGAGTTCACCAAGGTTTTGAGATCTCCCCAGAGGTAAAAATCCAACGGCGTTTGGTCGCGAGATCAAGAAGGCCAGGCAATAGGTCCTCCTTTGCCTATCCAATGGTTTGAACGGACGTTATTTAGGTGTTCCCGTACAGCAACGTTAAAATGAGGTCCATCGTGCATTTAGTACATATTTCGGCGGACTCCAAGTGATAAATGCTCTACTAAATCATGAAAAGCGTTCTGGAGGAACTTAAAATAAAGCTCTCCATTCAATCGTGCCGGCAATACGAATGGTGCAATAAAAAAATTACCAATGATTCCTGTTCAGACATTAATTGATTGGAACTAATGTTGATGATCCGAAACCATAGTTGCATGAAGATTTTTATCAGCCCATACATGTGAATTGTGTAAATATATGATACTATTTTTGGTAAACCATGTTTCATCTGTGAAGAGAATATAATGCTAATGAAATTTACAGTGTTTCCTTACTGATCCAATACCCAGTTTGCAATTTGCATTCTACGGGGAAAATCTTCAGGAATCAGTTCATGCACTTTATTCAAATGATATGGATATAACAGCTGTTCTTGAAAAACTTCATGTACAATTGTTTTCCATGAATTAAACTGCTCTGATAATTTTCGACTGCTCGCTAAAGGAGTATCATCTACAGCATTTAAAATATTTTTCTCTAATTGCGGCATACGTACTTTTATTCCTCGATCAACATCAGTACTTCTTTTTCAAGTAAAACGCAAATTTTTTTCGAACCTTGGTCGAACTGCAATTCCCAGAATTAGACGTTTATAACTAAAGAGTTAAATTCTAGTTTTGGATAGAATTTTTTTAAACGGTTAGGATTAGCGACTTGAGTGAAGAGAACTAAATTATTAGTCAATAGTTAAAGGTATGTAAGAAACGTTGTTCAAAGTTCTTATCATACAGGGCGTAAAAAAATGGGGTCATGAGTGTCACAGCTAGTCTATTTCTCCAGCTGTGAGTAATTCACAACACTTTCTTCGACAAAAATTTGAAGGGTGTTACCTGGTGTACATCATATTAAAAAAAAAATCAATAATTATGTTTAAAAAACTTGATTCCATTGCAGTTTCTGGGGAGTCCATATCCCCGAAGAAGAGGTCTATACGAAAAAGTTTATATGAACTTTGTATTCGATAGATTTTCCACATTTTTCCGGACACCTGGTATGGTTGTAAATAAATAATAAATATATTAGGATCAATCCTTTGGCCATAGCACTGATCTCTTAAAAACCTTTATCATTTATCTAGGCGCTTAGTAGTTTGTCTGCAGTTCGGAGAGAAGTAAACAGGCTCGCATACTGTAACTAATTACATGTAGTATTTCCTGCCCTAATTTTCAAATCCATAGTTTTTTTCACTGCTAAGTGAGATACATTAAGTCTGTTATATTTTGCCAAGATTAATACCCTTAGAAAATTCATGCTTTGATACCTACACGTGTGAAAATTAAAGATTAGAAAGTCAAAATGGCTTATTTTAACACTCACTCATTCTCCAAACCTAGTGAATAGTTTAAGATCCTTGGTTGACCCGCAATACGCCTGCCGACAAGTTATTCTTTTTTGTAATTTTTATTCATCTGATTATGTCTTATTTCTTTCGCTTACATTTTCGCTTGTGCATCATTCATTAAAGCTTTCTTTCCATTACACATAATATTTTAATGCCATCAATCCTTTCCCTATTAGGCAATATTTTTTTGGAAACCTGTCTTAGTACTCTCATCTCGATGGTTTCCGATAAACATCTGGTTTTTAATGTCTGATTATAGTATGATTATCGTCTTGTACACTTTTTATTTTTGTCAAAAATATCAATAGTTCACCCTGCAAGCTAAAGAACTTTTGCGATTTGATGTGGCACTCCATCTCTAATGTTTACAGTGCTAGTTATGCTTATGCCAAGAATTTAAGTTTAATTTTTTGCTTGGTACTTACTCATTAACTGATATTTTGCATCGAAGCAGTTCTTTTGTTGTTGACAGATAGTTTTCCGGCAAATATTTCCATTTTATATTTCTTTCTTGGTATGCTAAAGATTATGAGCCGCATTATCGGTGTAACAGATTATTTTCAACTGTTTTTTGCCGATTTTATGCCCTTTACAATATTAAATGCTAAGGGTCTTAATGAGTTGCTCAGATAGATGTCATTGTTGAATTTTCTGGGATTTATTACTTTACCCTTAACTCTAATCTGCTTTATGCTGTTATGTTAGATATTTTTAATGCCTTTGTAGACCTATTTCAAAAAGTGGATGAGTATGTCTTCAAGCTTTATGCGATCGAAGCCTTTTTTCAGAACTATGTCGAAAAAATCCGAAAATTACAATTTTCCTACCGGCATATAAGCTGTTATGACTGTTATTCTACTGGAAAAAAATATATTTTTGGCTTACAAAATAATGTTCAATATATACTTTTAACTGATTATCGTCTGCAAAATGAGGTCCCCTAAGACGCTTTTCAAATTTTTGAACAGAAAGAGCTGATGAAGCGAATAATCCAGCTAAAAAAACATACTTGCTCAGGATGGATTGAATTTTGACATGTTTAAGAACAATGTGGATATTCCTGATACACAAACTAATTTGATAAATAGTAAAAACTTTTAAAATGTCGGATAGTCAGGCAGTCATCAGTGCGCTGAGCTCTCAAGTTATCAGCTCCAAGATGCCTAGAGGAATTAAATAATTTGAGTAAGAATAATAAAGTCACCCTCATGTGGGTACCGGAACACACCGAGATAGAAGGAACCAGAAGAGATTCAAAGAATGCATAAGTTTAAGTAAAAACTAACTCAGAGTTATGACAGGAGTCTTGACGGGGCATTGTCACCTGAAGGGACACTTCAAGAAACTCGGACTGGTAGAAAGAGAAGACTGCAGATTCTATGAGGAGGAGGACGAAACCTCTAATCATATGCTTTCAGAGTGCAGCGCACTAGAAAACTCCCGCTTGAAAGCGGTTTTAAGAACACTCCAAATTGAAGAATGGGAGCTACCCATCTTGAAGGCGTCCAATATCCTAAGGTTTCTGAGGGAAATACGACTAGAGGACCTCCTCTATCCGATAAGATAACTCTTACGACTTGGCAGCAGAAATAAACGAAATCCGTATGTGCCGTGTTTAAATAGTTGCCTATATGTTATTCTTCTTTCATGCAGTTTATTTTCTGCAAATACAACTCTGATCTTCTCTACATACGCGTTTCAACCACCTAATAGTTTCGTCAGTATCGAAGGAGAAGAACATATAGACAATTATTTAAACATGGCAGATATAGATTTCAGTTACTTCTTACTAAAATTTTTTATATTTAAAATTTCGCCTTACTCCGGTGAATGCAGAGATGTCGGTCCGAATAAAGATATTTTTTAGTCTGACATCGAAGTCAGAGGGTTTTTAATATCCTGCCCACATGCCTTGGAATTTATATTTTATATAGCAGTTGTTTCCTGCGAATGCTGCTCTCGGTTCGATATGCCTCCACTGACCAGACCATGAAGTGAAGTGATGAGACGCATATGCTGAGAGAACCAGAGTTGAATTTGCAGGATATAAATTGTTTCTACATATTCTTTCTTTTTTGTCTGTCTGAAAGGAAAATAACATATAGGTTACTAGTATGTAACTTTATTAATGTATTACAGTAATTGGAGTTTCCTTCAGTAAATATTATATGACAACTCCTACTACGATATATATTATAGATGCTGTAAAAGAAGCGTTGTGAACATGAATGAGTAGAGGGAGGAAGAAACTAAGTAAAACAATGTGGTTCACAGAAGAAATAAAAGAACTAGCAAAGATAAAGAAAAACGTTTTCTTGAAGTACAAAAGTAATCCTTCGGCTGAAGAATATCAAAAATACAAGCAAACGAGAAACAACATAAAGGAGAGGATTAGAAGATGCAAGGAAGAATACTGGGAGCGATACACAAAGGACATGGAGCATGACTTATACGGTGCGCAGAAGAAAATATGGAGAATGATTCAGAAACAGAAAAAAAAATGTTAATGAATACATCAGTACAGCTCACATCAAAAAGGAAGAATGGACACCATACTTTGAAAGACAATTTGGTAATACCAATACGATTCACACTAGCATAACAGCAAAATCCATAAATCTGAGCACTACAAAAATGCAAGTAACATCGGAAGAAATAGAATATAAAATACGTATATTAAAGAATAGAGAATCTCCTGGACCAGATCCAATTACCAACGAATTATTGAAATACGGATGCCAAATGCTGACCGAGAAGTTATAAAAGCTTTTTAATAAAATTATTAAACAAGAGCAAGTACCGCAAAAATGGAAAACCAGCTATACAATTCCCGTACACAAAAAAGGTGACCACAAAAACCCGAACAACTACAGAGGAATTACACTTCTTAACTCTGTCACCAAACTATTTACAGCAATTATTCGTGACAAACTTGAAAAGAAAATAGAGATCTCGGAGGAACAACAGGGTTTTCGAAAAAACAGGGGAACCACAGATGTCTTATTTATAATGAGAAAAATAATTGAAAAATCAATAGAATTTAATCACCCTGCATACTTATGCTTTGTTGACCTAACAAAAGCATTTGACCGCATCAAGAAGCAGCACATAACGGACATCCTAAAACAGAAAAATGTTTCAGCGGAAACATAATTGATGACTTGTACACAAATTCCAGCACGAAAATAATAACATCCGAAGGTCTAACCGAAGACATCAAGATAAACGAAGGGATAAGGCAGGGAGACTCGCTAAGCCCCTTCTTATTCAATTTGATAATGGACCGCATAATTGAGGACATCAGACCGAAACGCGGATACCAGATGGGCGGACACAATATTAATATAATATGCTACGCGGATGATGCGGTCCTACTCGCAGATAACGAAGACGACCTCCAGAGATTGACACACCTATTTAATGTATCAACTAAAAAGTACAAAATGCAGATATCAACGAATAAAACAAAGTGTATGGTAATTTCCAAGGAACCAAGAAGGTGTAAGCTACAGATAGAAAATGCCATAATTGAACAAGTCATGAACTTTAAATACCTAGGCACTGACACAACAAGCTGTCGTAATTTTACTGGAGAAGTACTGTCACAAAATACAAGAGCCCCACAAGTGGCAGAGATGAGAATAGAGGGAAAAACAAAAATATATAAGACCATGATACGACCAATTCTAACTTATGCCACGGAAACAAGAGCAGACACTAAGAAGACAAAGCAGAAAATGAGAATCACCGGAATGAAAGTACTGAGATCAATGCTGAACGTGTCAATCAGAGATAGGCTGACAAATACCTTAATCAGAGGAAAATGTAATGTGCAGGACGTGGTCAAACGGACAAAAGAAAGAAAAAGAGGTTGGAAAGAACACGTTGAGAGAATGAGTGAAGAGAGACTAGCCAAAGTTTGTATGTATAGACGACCAAGAGGAAGAAGATTTCCAGGACGATCACCAAAGAGATGGGCCCAGAGCTGGTTCTCTTCATCAGCAGAATACGGCGGGTGTAGATGGAATGACAAACAGGCATATCCATAGTCAACGTAGAAGAAGAAGAAGAACTCCTACTATTTTGCCTTCAAAAAACAGGGATCACGAATTTTACAGCTGAAGATTATATGAATATTTTCAGGAAGGTGAAAAATCCTTCATGGATTCATTACATGAATTCTAGTTTCATTTTTAGATGGAGTGTCGCAATCAACTCTCATCATAGACAGTTTCTGATCATGAGCCAAAAACTTAAAGTTGCTGAAACTTCACTCATGCGGAATTATCAGAATGCTTGATTCAGATATATTTAATGCTTTAGCAATATTGGACAGTTTCAGGCAACGTTCTTCGAGAACCACTATTTTAATTTTTCTACAAATGTCAGCATTGGTTGCATTTGAAAGGTTTCCCCTTCTCCTTTGATCAACATTTCTCATAAAATGGAGCATCATTCTCACATATGGCATTTATTAGTTCGTAAATATTTTTAAAACAATTACATTCCCTTCTTAATAATTGAATGAGATTCTGATATTCCAATCTCACAAAAATAATTTTAATACAAATTATAATCTATTAACAAACTGCTAAATATTTCGTAAAGCACAAAAATGTGAACAAATTTAAAGCATTACTTTTATATTCATTCCAGTATATCTCATATTACAAAAAAATTAATTTCGAAATAGGAAAGTTAAGAAATGACAACATGAAAATCGCTTGTAAAATAATAATATTCTGTCGAAATCATAACCATGAAAAAGGGACTAAGTCGTCCGCTGTTTCAGTTTGTTCGAAGAACATATGAAATAAAGTGTAAATGGATGCCAAATTTTTTTCAACTGAAAAAAATAGTTTTGAATCTTTCGAGATTTGTACTTAAACGTAAAGTGTGTTTCAACTTTTATTGTTTTTCTTTTTAACGCTAGTTAATAGTTTTATACCTGGGTGATATATTGCAGTCAAAGCTGGATTCAACCATTTCTGTAACAGGTATGTAGTATATTGATATATTTCGACTACTAAACGTTAACTAACCATTGGTTTTCTTTCCATTAATCAGGTAAAAATAATTTTCCTTTTTTTCAGGCAGATAAAATTTCCAAATAATTTAGTATAGTCCATGTTTTACTCAACGTAGGCTATCTTACGAGTGCTGCTTTAAGAAAGACATGTGATGTCATCATAGCACCATTTTCCGCAGTAAAGTACATTGTTTTAAAGCCCCTTTATGTGACAACAAAACGTCGTGAAAAGGGGGTTTCCAACAAATTTGACGAAAGTGACAAGAACTTGATTCGAAGGAAAATTTAATCCACATGCGAAGAAAATCTAGGACCCACTATACGATATCTAAATGTATGACTTATTGCAGATGATGTAAATATTTTCTGTTCAGTAACAAGCCTTTGGAAAATTGTGTCAAAAATGGGTTTTAAGTACCTCAAAATTGATAAAAGACAAGTCTTAATGGAATCGCAGCGACTGCGATAGTGGCGATATGAATACCTCTGAGCTGTAAAAAAATATCCATCACAACGTCCATTCATCATATACCTCGACAAAACATGGTTTGATACACCCGATACGCTATTTAAAGAATGGTCCGATTTGTCTGGCAGATGTCAAATAAAAGCTCCCTTTAAGAAAGGGAAAAGAATTACTAGATTAAATGCGGAATCAAAAGCTGGTTATATTCAAAATACTTTCTGGCTTTCTGCAAAAAAGATTAAAGGTTATTCTATAAATTACTATGAAGATACAACTCCCACCTTTATCCAGATTGGTTTAAGACTTGCCTGATACCATATATTCGTCCTAATAGTGTGATAATTATGGACAACGCTAATTATCACAGTCGCTAACTAAAGAAAGTGACTATAAATCAAATATTCAAAAATACACGCTACAACATAACATATTTTTTGAATATTCTTCTAAAGAAAGAGATCTTTTAGACGTATTGAAAGCATTTAACTGACACTATGGCAAGAAATATGGGACATACAGATCTGCGTCTTCCCGCATACTATTGCATTTTCAATCCCATAGGATATATGGGGCTTCTATTAAAATCTAGGGTACCCTTTGCACCACTTCTGCACTAAGCTCTAGCGTCGTAGAGTGGACTAGAAGAAATATCATAGAACATGCTGACGCAGAGAGCTGGAAAAATTCAGTTGAACACGTTATATAGATTGAAAATTCTTATTTACCTTTATCATTAAGTTGGGTGAAGACAGCAACAGTGAAACTGAGTTGGATTTATAGTTTTTGTTTGTTTTCTTTCTCTATTATAAATTGTCAGTTTATAATAAAGCGTATTATTATACGTATTATACAATTAATATTAGTTATTATATTTAATTTATTGTCTAAATATAAATATTCTTTATATATTAAGTTAGTATTTTAATAGTACGTTTATTAATTAATTAATTTAAATAACGATTATTTTATAAAAATTTTCTAAATCTGATACAGAGGATACTCTTGGCCTGTTGTTTATATTTAAATTTGGCTTCGCACTGGCTACCATAAAAGGGTTTTAATTCCTCAGATAGCGACCTTCATCATTATTGAAATCAATCAAGCCAAACGATAGATCTTGAAACATACTTTACTTAGATTCATCGGGAATTATTGATTGCTAAAATAGTAAAGAACTATGTCTCTATTTCAATTTAATAGATAGTTTATTTCGTCTATAGTTTTGATAACAATCTGGTATCTTTTAAATTATTACGTAAATACAATGCACGCGCGAAATGTAAAATCACCTGAAAAATATTGACATTTAAATAAATATTTCATTACACCGAATAAATCTGTAACAATAAAACATTTACCCAGTACCCTAGAAATTCTATACATTGCTCACTCGAACATTAGTACTATGTCGTACCTTTTTGCACCAGATTTATAATATTGATTTTATTAAATAACCGAAAGGTTAGAACCATTTATTTCCACAACAATGGTTGCCTGACGCTAAAATTACAGGCTTCTTAAGGACATAAGGTCAGCGCGTTGTAGCTAAAAAACATCGTGGCTCAATGGTCTGCATTAAACTTTTTGATGCGATGATATTTTAGATAAAACTAAATAACAAGGTCCTGGTCTTATTGTCTTTATGTTTGTTTGTATTATTTTTTTATTGTTTGTTTAACGAACTTAGGGTTTAAACCAAAATAACAAAAAAACTAATCATTAAAATTCCATTGTTTAAATATACTGATGGACCAATTACAGCTAACAAAGAGTTTGCCCATGAGTAATTAGTAGTATTTATTTAAGGTATATTAACGATATATTCATCATAGTTGGTTTGGCTCGAGTTAAGAAATCACTGCTTGTTTAGGCTTGTTTGGGGAGTACTATATTGCAATTTCTTAAAGACTAATCAGTGGGTACAGAAACTGCCGTTTTATGACATTAATTCTGGAATGAATGAGGCCAACTCTACGATGTAAATGGGTATAAAAGAAGATTTTTCCATATGCAAAATGCATTTAAAAATTTCCAAATAAAGTTTTTTATATCTAAAAGCCAAGGTAATAATTTGATACAAAAATGATTTAAAACAAAAGTGTAGATGATTGAAAAGCCTTTAATTTGAGCCCTTACAGATTAAACTTCCTTTACCAGTAACACTGGACAAGAGCCAAAATGTATCTAAAATAAAATCAATTAAACCTTACCATTTTTGATGTGCCAAAATCGAAACTAAACTTACCTTTTTAACATTAATTCAAGTTTCAGAGATAAGTGATGTTATGCCTCTTTATATATTAACAATGTAATCGCAAGAATGTACGTGGTATTTTTGTATTGTTATAACAATAGATTGGTGCGACGTTGTCAAATATGCGTTTTTCCCAAGTTAAGGAAATTTTGTACAACTTGGCAATACGGCATACAGATTTTAAGGGATGACCACCCATATACGAAGTTCCAGCTTCCCAGAGCTTAAAATAAGGGAGATTTAAACCCATGTAATCGACTTTTATTTCTGCTTTGTACTGAACAGCACCTGTATACAAACAAATGACAAACGCCACTATTGCAGATATTATAGAATTGAACAGAAAATTTTCGAATATTCTCTAAAAATGTAGAAGTTGTATTTGGGTATATAAGGAGCTACAAATCGGAGGGGTTAGTCAGTCTAAGTTAGTGCATCTAGTCGAATAGTTGAGATGTCTAGAAAGTGTTCAAACAATCCAGATGACTTCTGTTTTGTTTGTGCTGAGGCGACTTTTGCGTCTCATTAGCGTTTTATTTCCATTTTTTAACATAGAAAAGAACTTTTTCTGCAATAACATTAGCGATTTATTGGCTACAAGCCAGAGGAATGATTATTGTTTACAGACAGTTCAACATTGCCGTTAAATACAGAACTATTGCATATGGAAAATATTTTACCATCTATTCCTGTTGGATATGCAGTTAACATGAAAGAATCATACGAGAATATTGACAAAAATAAAATAGGCTGAGCACCAATGGCAGATCTGTGGCGATTTAAAAGTGATTTTATTTTTACTTGGGATGCAGTTAGACTACATCAAGTTTTGCTGTTTTTTGTGAATTACAAGAGAAAAGATTGGTCTTGTTTGACAATCATTAGAGCCAGGTAAAAAGAGTGTAAAGCATATGTCATTGGTAGACCCCAAAATGATTTGGTTGCCATCACTACATATCAAATTGGGCCTAAAGAAAAACTTTGTTAAGGCACTGAATACGGGTCAACTATGCAGTACCTGTGCCAGAAATTCCCAAGGCTAAGTGAAGCAAAAATTAAAGAAGGTATTTTTTGTAGTGCCACAGCTTCAAAATATTCTGAAAAAGAAACATTTTGATATCACTTTATCAGATATTGAAAAAAGTGCTTGGTATGACTTTCGCCTCGTGAACACTAATTTCTTCGGAAATAAAAAAGTTGACAATTGCGTTACTCTTGTTAAAAATATGCCATCATCAGATCATAAAATGGGTTGCAGGATGTCTCTAAAGATCCATTTTCTACACTCACATCTGGGTTTTCTTCCTGACAACTGCGGACCCTAAGTTATGAGTACGGCCAGCGCTTCCATCAGGATATAACAACAATGGAGAAAAAGAACCAGAAAAGATGGAATTCTTCTATGCTTGTCGACTACTGTTGCACTCTTGTTAGAGATGCTCCTGAAACTATTCACAAAGTAGAAGCAAAACGACAGCACATTTAATTTCTCTATAAGTGTAAAAGTTTGTATTTTTTATAATTTTGTTAAAAATAAAATAAAAAACCTTGTTCTTGAAAATTGCAACTAAGTTTTAAGAAATCAGGTACTTTAAAAAATTATTACCTTTGCTGGTAGGTTCAAAAATCTGTGTTTTGGCAACTTTAAATGTCGGTGGGTTCTTTTATATCGCCGTGTAAATCCCATCCACTTCAGAATTAATTCCTGTTGTTTACCTATTAATTTAAATATAAATGTGATTATAGCGATTAATGTAAATAAAATATTATTGAATTATAATCAGTTTTTACTCTATGTATTAAAAATAGTTTACTGACTAAAAGTAATTATGAAGAACATAATATTCGATGAATATTTACTTCTTATTACTTACCAAGGGACCTATCGATTACTAGGCCTTTTAGCGTCCATTGTTTTGTTTCTTTGCCATGTGTGTTCTTTGTTCTATATTAGGTTATATATTCCAATGTCCTTAAGAAATGTAATAACATTATTTGAGTTTTGGTAGGAGAGAATGGCATCGACTTTGTTTCCCTGCGTTTCGCGGAATGGGTGATGCTCATATTTTTTACATGCGGTAATAATATGTCTAACTGTTAGGGTGGTTTGACAGGTTTCGCAAAAAGGAGCAGGGGATTTGTTCAAGAGGTGTTCATGGGTTAGCTTGTGTGACCAATTTGAAGTCTCGTCATTATAGCTAGGTCTGCTCTTGGTAAATTAGGGAGGAGAACACCAATAAAGAAAGTCTTTTTAACTGACTGAAGTTTGTTAACTGAATCTTGGAGGTTCTATTCTAATTGGATGAGGTTTCGGGTCTACTTCATAGACATGTGATTTCTACTTCAAAAATCACATGTATATGCAGCCACTAATATATATTTTATATGTTACAACAATCATAAAAACATATTTCCGCATGTATTCAAACCAGATTCTAAGAAAACTAAAATCTTGTTTTGACACTCTACAGGAATTCAGTAATTTTATATGATATCACTATTAATTTGTATTTGACATTTATCTAAATTGACAAATTAGTTCAAATTTATGTATGTGAATATACATATAAAGAGTTCATTCAAAAAGTTCCAGGACTAATTTTTTATGCATGAAAACAAGAGTTTAGAAAAAAAGATTTTATTTAGTTTTCAACATAATCAAACCTCAAACGAACACAGCTGGCTAATAAATGAAATAACATCGCATACATCTCCCTTGTGAGTAACTAGGGCATAATATTACATAGTTCTGCGGTCGGGTAACAGAAAGCGCTAGTTGTAAATTTCATGCAAAATTATTCCGAAACTTTTTGAATAAACTGTGTATGTACATGTATTTGATTATATATATATATATATATATATATATATATATATATATATATATATATATATATATATATATGTATGCTTTTAAATAATTTTATGATATATTCTTGTAATGAATATTGTTTTTATTTTAAATTTGGACATTTTTCAAATATACATTATGTCAGCTTTTGTTTATAATAGAAATAAAGGTCTTTATTTAATGAAATATTTCACAACTATGCTTTCGATAATAGTGATCGAATTTCATTTCGTCCAAGATATAAAATATTTCTGATGTCTGTTCAACTAACCCAGGAAACTAGATATAATGGAGATAAACAAAAAAAGTAAAAATTAAATTAAATGAAAAACCAATAGTTACTTTATAGATAAATTTTTTAGTAATATAAATATTAATTCGAGGAGAGATAGATTTTTATTTTTAAAAATACAATTTTATTAACGAATTTTAGATGGAAGTAATGAAAGATACCCAAAGAAAAGGCACAAAATTTACTCAGACAGGAAGTTCCCTAAAACCTGGGTCCTAAACCTCTGTTTCGACACCGATCTATTCGAAAAACAATACCATATTCATTCAAATCTTTGGCAACATTATAGAAAAAGACCTCTTGAATAACTCCAATGAATGGGAGACAATCGTAAGGGTTTCTTTAAACGGAACATTGATATTATCACATCACGTCATAGCCTGATTTTAATATTGAAATGCGGGCGTATTTTTTGATTAATTAGTTAAAAAAAGGACAACAGGTTAATTGTCGCCTCTGTTGCATATTAAGCTATTTCATTTCTTTTATTTTTTAAGTAATATGTTCGAATTTTTGTATCCTATACATGAGCCTTTATTAAGAATAATGTAATTTTCATACTCGTTTAGTGACCAAGGCAGTAACTAGATGCGAGAGCACTAAGCTATCACAAAGCAACCTCCTAAATTTCCTATTTAAAAAATGATGATTTTGAAAAATAAATTTTTATAAGTTTATATAAGTTTTTTTTTAAAAGACCGAAATCTTTAATTGTATTTTTAACGGTCATGTCAACATTATTCACCTTTATAAGCTCGCCTTAGTTGTGCATATAATTATCCCTCTTCTTACCAAATAAAATAGCTATTGATTTTTGTGGGTGTAATTTTAAAGAATGTCACAAGAAAATTGAACTAAGTTATATAAATGAAAAGCTATGATAATCGGGCAAATGCAGTACATTATCAGCATAATAATGCTGTTTACAGGATTTATAGATGTTAGAAAATATAGAAATATATTTACAAAAAAGCCGAGGTGATACAATGAATTTCTGCGGAACACCAGTAGCAATGCTGAAAAAGGATGACAGCTTTTCCTCATGAAAAACAGCCTGTGTCCATTCCGATAAAAAGTCTGATAACATCCACATCGCTGATTCCGGTAGACCAATATAGTGAAAAATGACACTTAATATCTCATATTGCAAGAGAATCAAGGGCTCTAGAGGAGTCAAATAGCATAAACAAACTCAACTTGCCCGCGTCGGTAGCTTATAAAATGTTATCGATAATAAATAAATAGAGCCATAAATAATATAATACGCATTTTAATACTCTGTCTATAATAAGGATGAAAGTAAAATAAATGTCAAAATAATTAATACAAATGCGAGACTGGACCACTTATGAAATTTAAAATAGGTTATGTAAAGTGTTGTTTTTATTTCACTTAAGAAAGTTGTCATTTAAAATAAAATAAATTATTTTCGTAACGCCTTGTATTCATAATATAAACGACATTTAGCGATCTCCAAGAAGAGGAAAAGTCAACACTTGACATTTCCGCTAGTGGGTAACCTTCTGTGCGGGCGGGGTGAGACATGGCAACAAGGCATTGCCGACGACCTATGAGGAAACCATATACTCGGTATGCAACAAGAAATGTGGGAACTACCATTTCTACGAAATTTATCTTTATATGTAGGTATGTGATACGATTTAAATGGATTTAATATTTAAATAAAATTTAATAAACAAGATTAACATTTATATTTATTTACTAAAAACAGTGAGTAAATTTGAGAAGAATACGTTAAAACTTTCCTATATCATAACTAAATATTATCTTAAACCTATGAAAGTTTCAGAGTCAAAAAAGTAGTTTTTTTTAGGAAAATTACCCTTCAGAGCTGCCACCTTACAAAATCAGTGACGGCAATAATATTAAAGTAAGGATTGGTTGTCTTTATTGTGATTTTGCATAATATTGTTACTATTTTAAGAGTGATGATAATGAAATAAAAGGAAGTAAGCATGATTATAAAATCGAAGAACAGAACTGTTCGTATTTGCTTCCTTTTTTATATGGATATTACATATTTAGAAGTTAAAAGAAGAAAATAAATAGTATCAGATTGATAAGAAAGTTTGTAGTGTGAAATAAAATTATGAAATATAAATATAGAATAAACTTTCATCAAGTATACGTTTTCCATTTTATTCAATGGCTTTTTGCTTCATGATTAATGATTCCACGCTCAATTTTAGTCCTTATCAGCAAAAAACTGAGCCAAGTGTGATTAAAAGTCATCATGATTTGCGAAAGAGTTACGATTCAAAGAGTTTTGCAAACTTCAAAATAAATAATAATCTGATGTCGTCACATATACCAATTTTGAAAAAATGTAAATAGCATCAAATTTTTTATTCATGATATTGGATCGGCCATAATGAATTTAAAAAAAATAATAATAATTTTAAACTCTTATCTGATCTTAGTCTACACCTTCAAAACACATCTAATATCAATTTTGGATATAATCCAAAAAGACACTATTTTAGCATATACCGATTTTTTAAAAATAAATTTAAATTGGTTATTTACAACCCCAGAAACCCCTAATACCAATTTTGAACAAAATCGAGACTTGCAAAACATTTATTTCACCATACTGGATCCGCAATTTTGAATATTTTAAAGTAATTTTAAAAGCATAATTTACACCCCAATTCCCCCTCCCAACACCAATTTTAGACAAAATCGAAAGATAGAATATTTTTAAAAAGCCATATTGGATCTACCATTAGCTTTTTCAAAAATAACCTTAAATTTGTAATTTATACCCTCAAAATCCCCAATACCAATTTTGGACAAAGTTGAGAGATGCAAAATTTATACGATGACACATTGGATCCGCTATATTGAATTTGGAGAAGCAATTGTAGATTTTTTTATGTGCGACTCCGAAAACTACTTTATACCAATTTTGGAGAAAATGGACAAAATTATTTTTTTTGTCTGCCGTATTATTACATAAGCCTTCTTGAACTTTATTGTACCTTTTTCGGTCAACATGATGTGGAACTGCTGCAGCAGCTTTCGGAATAGAATGCAAAAATATTCATTCAACTCCGTGCCACCGTTTCGAAGTAATCGACGTACTTACATATAAAAAATACACAGTGGTAGAATTTAGAACCTCCTTCTTTGAAAAGTCAGTTAATTAGTGATACACATACTGTAAAAAAACTTTACATTAATTTTAATGTGATGTGCTGGAAGCAAATTTCATAAACCGTTCATCAAATGCATTTAATGCTAGTGCATTAAATGTAATAATTTTCACATTAAGTCTAATGTAATTATACATTAAAGATCAGTTAACTTAATGAAATTTAAAGTGACATTCAATTAAATTTAATGTACAAAGCTTTAATTTCAAGGTATATGTAACCTATTCACTATTTAAGGTACAAAATCACTACATTTAACTAATGAATGTACATTAAATTTAAGGTTATTGTTAACAGTGCACTGTTAGAATTTACCTTAAATTTCATGCAAATTTAATATCCATTCTACATTAATTCAATGACCTTCTACCAAAAATCGTGAATAATTTACATTTACTTTGAATTTAAAATAATTCATTCTAAAATCAGTTAGTTGTGCGTTTGATAATATGGTATCTTAAATATATTTCAACTTCTGTACATTAAAATTAATTCACATATATCCTAAAACTAAAGGAATTTATATTATTATTTAATATGCATTGCATTAGATTCCGGAAGATGGCGCCACTTGTACTGAACTTTTTTTTTAGTATGATATAAGGTGCTTAGAGGACATAATTTTCTTATGGTGAGGTGTACATGTCGGCCCCGTACGGACGGGAACCAATCAGTTCGAAACCACTCTAGATGGCGGACACTACCTATAGGAAAATTGTCCAACCTTTCCTCGTAGTTTTCAGAATGTTTTGAACATATATTAATATTTGTACGTTAAATATGTGATAACATATCTGAAATTCAATGAACACTGGCTGCATATTTAATTTGCATAGTCACCTTAAAAAATAATTGTCAAACTTTAAATTTAATGTATGATTACATTAAATTTAATGGAATAAATTAATTTAGATTAATATAAATTATTAAATTTAATGCATTACATTACACGAATATAATACACGTTTGTGAAATTTACTTCCAGCACATTTACATTAAATTTAATACATTTCCTTTTTATAGTACAGCTGGTATTCAATTATAAACTGATAATAATGCTTTAGTCTTATTGAGAAGTAGTAGAGAAAGAATAACTTGAATATGTAGATCAAAGAATGCTGATTTACTGATCTGGTAGATCAAAATGACCAATAGTTTTTTTAATTCAATGGTAATGGTTTTTTAATAACTCTGTTCAACTTTGTGATCCCTGATTCGATACAGGATTTTTATTAAAAATCGTCTAAATGGACATTTAGAAATTTAAACTGATAACAACATGATCAAGAACTTTTTTCTGAGAGTAAAAGACTACATCTAGATTTGATGGTAGATATGTGAAAATTTACATACAAAATTTGAATTTAAAATATAGACACCTGTTTTTAATATTTTCTAATTTTTTCTGTACAAATGCTGTGCAAAAACTTATTTGTATTATCTATTTATTAACCGACTTCTAAAAGAAGGAGGTTCTCAATTCGTCGACTATTTAATTTAAATTTTTTACGTTATGTTCAGGAAGTTACTGCGGTGATCTCATATTTTTTTGGATGAAATTGGTGCAGTAAAATTCAACATGGCGCTGACAATATGGGGGTCAAAAAAATTAATTTTGCCCGATTTTCTCCAATATTTGTTTTGTGGGAATTTTCGGGGTCGCACACAACGAATTTGAAATTACTTTAAAAAAATTCAATATGGCGGATCCTATACGGTGGACAAAGAAACTTAATTTTGTCCGAATTTTTCCATAATTAGTGTGGAGGAAGTTTTCGAGGTCGCACATGACGAATCCAAAATATTTTTAAAAAATTCAATATGGCGATCCAATATGGTGGACGAAAAACTCTATTTTGTCCGATTTACTCCAAAATTGGTATAGGGGAGTTTTTGGGATCACACATTACGAATCTGATTTTATTTAAAAAAATTAAATATGGCGGATCCGAGATGGCGGATTAAAGATTCTACATCTCTCAATTTTGTCTAAATTCAGTATTGCGGGATTTTGTAGTATTAATTACGAATTTAAAATATTTTTGGAAAACTGAATCTGGCGGATTCAATATGTCGTCCTTTACATTTTTCGATTTTTTCCAAAACTGATATATTGGGTTCTTGAGGATGTAAACTGTGAATTTAAAAGTATTTGTTCAGGATTCAAAATGAAGAATCCAATATAGCGGACTAAAAATTTTACATTTTTTGATTTTGTTCAAAGGGACTGAATCGTTTTTGAGGATGTAAATAGCGAATATAAAATTATTATAAGAAAATCTCAAAATGTCGGATGTAATATGACGGTCTGGAGATTTTAAATTTCCGGATTTCATCCAAAGTTGATATTAAGGGGATTTGAAGGGTTATTTTCTTGTAATGCAATATGGCAAATCCAATATGGTGGGTTGAAAATTTCACTTTATTCATATTTTTTCAGATTTGGTATTAGGGGGTTTTCGGGGTCGTGTATCACGAATATGAAGTTAATTTTTTACAACTATTAAGTTGATAAGATAGAATATAAGGGACTACATTTGCCTATTTTGTTCAAAATTGATATTGTGGTGTTCTTGGGACGTATACAAACTCCATACGCATTATAGAATATATCGGGCTAAGAAATTTACGTCTAAGTTCTTTAGATATCGACATTGGAAGATTTTGATGCCAATATTACTAATATAAAATTAATTGGAAATTTAAGATAGTGGATTTACTATGACAGACTAAATATTTGTTTGAAAAAATTTCACGGGTCTATGGAGAACTCTAGGAATCAAAAAATTTGTGTAGTTCATTTTAGGATGATTTATTCATTTTAGAAAAATTTATGTATATCATAATGAATTCAAAACTAAAAATCGAAAAATAAAATTTTTATAAAAAAAATTGAACCGACTTCTAAAAGTGCTCAAAAAAGTCAAAAATAACTATAAATTTTTATATGAAATTGAAATTTTTGAACTCGACGCTAAATTATGTCTAAATGAAATTACAAATAAAGTATTTGGTTGAAGTTTGACCATAATCGTGACTTCCCGTAGCTAGTCTTCAAGCCTTCTGCCTTCTCAAGTTTTCTATTTAGGGAAACAAAAAGCCCTTTTACAGGGTTTCCTAGGATTGCTTTGATTTAAATGTAGGTTTTGGTTCTTTTACTGTCATAGAACATGGCTATGTAGATATCATCGTATTCATCTAGTTTGGGGTAACTTGGAGGCTAGTCATGTCAAGACTTTAAGAACAATGCAGATTTACGAGCAGAAGTATCGTGTCAGGCCTGCATAAATCATTTCGTTGTTAAACAGCAGAAGTAACAGAAATATCCTGTTTTCTCTACTTAGTAGTAAGTACCATGTTTTCAATATAACCTAATTTACATATACATGTGAGACTACCTCGATAAAGGATATATAATCCTATTATCCAGAAAAGCTCAATTCCAGTAAATTTTTATACTTTTAAATTTTCTAATTTTCTTTAAAATTTCTTGTTTTAAGTAAGATAAGAACTAAAATTTCTTACTCCATGGACATTAATATAAATAACTCACTACACAGCAGTACATGTATCTTTTATTGAAATTTTTCATCCAGGGATTTATTTGGTAAGTTATCCTAAATTTTTTCTTTTACTGAACAAAGCAGCGTCCTCTAAAAATAAAGAAACAAGAGTTCGAATTATTTGCACTAGTATCCCGACCACCTATTAATTTCTTCGCAATCAGAGTAATACACGATTTGACATTACCTTTAATGGATAATACTATATTTAAAGACAGTTCGAGATATATATTTTGGAGTTCAAATTAAGAGATATCTTTTTTTGACAAAGCAAGAAAAGTTTACCATATTAAGTACTACTATTCAGTGTTTTCTTTACATTACAAAATTCTTATGAGCTAGTGGAATATGTTATATATTATTAATATTTAAGCTAATAATGGATTTGACTTAGTATCGAAAGTAATGTAAATAATATTAATTAATAAATATTACGGAAAAATGTAATAGAACTTACAAAAGTATACATTTAAACTTTTTAAAATAAATAATTTGTATGCAAGGTATTCAAAGATGACATATTTTATTGACATACAATGAAGCGAATGCATTAGAGTTCACGCAAACTGTAATATTAAAGCCGATGTTTGCTTTGAAATACACACCCACGCGTAATTTATTGGCAATCTACAAGGTTTGATCGACATTGTCTGTAGTTTAGAAAACACCTAGTGAAGAAAATCTGGAAATTTTTGGGGAAAAAGGAGTATACTTTTATTAGCGCATGTCACACTGACCGTGATATGTGAAACTGGTAAAAAATATTAACTTTATTTAGCAATTCCTGTACTAATAGCAGCGTCCTAGAGATAACGTATCGTTTTCCGTTCTTCTATTTTTAATGAATCATACTTATTATTTCTTGAGCCAGTCATCTGTTAATGTTTATTTTAAAATTTTATATAATATAAACAGAAACTACACTAACTAAAGAATATACAATAATTCGTCGATTAAATATTTTAAAAAATATTTAGGTAATTTTTTTTTTGAAGAATGGCTTCACTTACCAGATCAATATATCCGTATCTTTTAATCTTATTCTACAGGTAGAGATATCTTCATTTGAATTGGCAGTCAGGTAGTTCAATTTGTCTCTCTCTCTATCTCTCTTATGGATATATATATATATATATATATATATATATATATATATATATATATATATATATATATATATATATATGCATACCATCACACATACTTCCATATACACATATCTAATTAAATACGGATACAGTGACGTATATTCATGCATTAATAAGGACATACTGACATATGTGCAGTTATACAGTAGCTTTGCGTTACTGGAGAATGCACTAAAAGCCAAAATTTGCTTGCATTGCTTTGACCTTGACGGTTATTTCAAAGGTTATTTTGAAACGATTTGCCAAGCTTATAGAAAGAATGTACCTTTATCCAAAAAGGTGCGCACATAATATCATAATATTCGGTCAGGAGGTTCATAGCTATCATCATTTTGGGTCAGAAATGAGCCTAGTTTAATTAAATTCATGCCAAAGGACACTATAATAACGGTTGATATTTATGTCTATTATATATATATATATATATATATATATATATATATATATATATATATATATATATATATATAATTTATTTTTGTATCTTAAACCTTTTGTTAAATATTTTTTTCTAATATTTTCTTGGGTATAGGGTATAGCTATACCCAAGAAAATATTAGAAAAAAAAATATATATATATATATATATATATATATTACATTTTAAGCCAATAACAATACAAATAACGATAAAAGACAATATCGCTATCCTTGTCTGACTTCTGAAAGTAAACATACCCGGTTTTGACAACAATCCCTAAATACCGTGATGGGAGAATGCATCCTATTTAAAGTATTTATATATTAGGTCATTCTGATCAAATCTACAAAACTTCTCAAATAATAAAAATATATTTGGCTGAAGGATCCATCAGGATGTCGCTATACAAGTCCTGTCTGTTGTTTTATCTGTTTAAAAATAAGTAGAGAGGATAAGAGTGTGAAATGATGGATAGTACCGGATTGAATGGCTCAGTGTGTCCCAGTGAGAGCGAAACAGCGCTAACGTTATTTTCTGGATCTGGAGAGTAATGCCCTTTGAAAATCTAAGTCCTCACAGCCGAAAATTTTTTGTTTCTATATTTGAAATTATAGGGACATTAACTTACCTTATTTTATATTTTGATTCACTGAAAAAACACCCAGCTCTCTCACAATCAGAAGGATATCCCATTTCATTGTGAAAAATTTCACAACTAGTTACATACATGCAGTCATACACTAGCTTTATGTTACTGCAGAATGCCCTAAAATTAAAATTTGCTTCTTCCAAAGGCGACCTTTGCTTTGACCTTTATCAAACAAGGTCCCCACATAATAAGTCAGTCAGGAAGCTCATAGTCATTGTCTTTTAGGATCAGACAGGAGTTATTCTAATTGAATAAATGCCAGAGGCACTTCAATAACGGCCATCAGTATTGCCATTGATCAAAAACATACTCGCTGTTGCAAAAATATCCACCATTTTCATAATAATGTGCGAATTCACCAAAGTTTAACCCAACCTTTGCAAATATAACTTCTTTGAGTTGAATTATCAGCTGTTTAGTTCAGATTTGACTCTGTCTGAATTTCTCTTATTGAGAAATTTAAAATGCACTTTAGAGGAAGCTATATTGCTGACGATAACCAATAGAAAGAGAATATTGAAGAATCTTTTGAAGATAAGGGAAGAGTTTTAAATATTGTTACAGGACAGATGGCCCAAGTGCGTTAAATGTAAAAAAAATTATGTTCAAAGAATCATATTTTGTTTGATTATTCCAAAGAAAAAGTTCCTATGGTCTCTCGATTGATGTGACATACTTCAAAATGAAACTTCACAGAGTGGAACATAAGTTTTACTTCTCTGGTTGCTAACAGTTTTTTGCTATTAACACTGTTCCTTTTACTGAATAATTATGAGAAAGCTCTTTATTTAATAAAAATAAATAAATGTTCCAAAATTTCTCATAGGAGATTTACAAAAGATCATTCAGTTAATAAGGATTAAAGTGAAAATATGAACAATGTAATCAGTAACCTTTATTTTATATTTACATATTATTAATACGAAAAAGAAAATTATTTACCGTATTCATATACTAAGATAAAAGTAATTAGATCGGAAGTATGGAAACAGTTTTTGCATAGTTTAGAAAGTGAATTATTTCTTCACCAGACTATTTAAATAGCTCCATGATAAATCTGTCATGTAAATTAAACATGAACAGTTATATTTTACTTGTATTTTATCAGTATTGGTAAAAAGAAACGTTATGAGCTAAGTGCAGAACGCGTTTTTTCATAATTTCATTCACTTTTTTCCAAGCACATTCACTTTACATCAGTTTCCATCGTTTTACATAAATATTGGTCGCCCAAATGCTTTAACAAAATTAATTTTAACGGTGGATCCTCCATGTCATTTGGAACCTATTCATTGTGAAATTAGCAATTATTTCCTGAGAAAAAATCAAATAAAATTAATTAATCTTGTATTCATTTAAAAATAATCTAATTACAAAACGTAAAAATGATAGCAGTTCCTGTCCTCCTTAATATTTACTATCTTTCGCAGATCCATTTCATATTTTATACAATTACATATCGTGGGCATAGAGGTTGAATGGTAAACGATCTCAAACTAACTGCATTTATTTTTATAAACGCTTAACACACTAAATTTTCGATATATCTGTTAGTTCCCACATGACCTTTTCATCGTTGAACTTAAATTATTGCATCTCCAGAACAAATTTCTCAACATGATTCCGAAATTAAAAGAACCACAGAACATTTTGTGATTTACACCAACACATAATGTACAGAACACGCTGCTGATTTTGCTGCTTTAAAACAAAATTACGGACTGTAAGAACAAATTGATTTATATTGCAGGAAATAAGAGCTCAAAAAAGGATGGATGGATTAGCGAAGCAAATGTGTTTGTGGAGAAAAAATGTAAAAATGAACTAAATCCACAGAATAAATGATCATTCAGACTGAATTCTGCTGTTAGTAACATAAATTATAATTTATAGAAATATTCACTTGAATAGAATCAAGAATACGTAATTTGTGTCCACCGCTCTCTATTTTTAATTTTTTGAGGAAAAATCATTCTTGATAAAAAAAGTTCGCTTGCTTTCTGATGTCAAAAACAGTATCAAAGTCATGAAATAGGTATAAAAGGTGTTAATTAAAAGTATTTTGGAGTTTTTGGGAGAGTGTCGGGATATATGGAAGTGATATGTATTTTTTGTTTTAGTATGTGGTGAGTTTTCATTATAAAATTTATGTATTCTTTATTTAGAAATATTGTTTATTAGGTTTTCAGGATAACAGTTCACTTTTAAGGCTTCTTGTGCTTTTTGAACAGCCTGGTTTCGGTATTCAGGATCTGATAGTTTAATGCTGCGCTTTGCTAGGCCTTTTTTTTGTGAGATGAGAGAAGATGTTGGGATTTAAAATGTAAATATCTGGAGCACCTTCCTTAATTCTACTCTTATAAAATAAAAATAAAAAAAAAGACCTACTAAAGTGAGTGTGTATGAAATGCCAGGTTTTGTTCAACAGATATAGTCATTAGCACTTAACATTAAGATCACATAACATGAAAAGAATGTCGTAAAAAACAAAATTTATCAAATTAATTAAAAAAGTAATTTTTAAACAAGTGGACGTCGTTGAAAGGCCGTTTTAATTGAAGAATGACTTCAATAGTTGACAATTGATGTTAAAAGCCTATTTTAATAGGTAAAATTTACACTGCACAAGAGCAGATAGTCGTTCTGTGAGCGGGAGTAACGGTTCTTGAAAAGTATTATATTATTAATCGGAAAAGTAATGAGAAATGAAAATTATGACTCAAATCTATAACAATAATCAAAGCGAAATGCGATTTAGATATCAAGAAAGGCGAGCTACACACCCAGTTGAACAAGTGTGATAATAACATTCAGAACGGTGGTTAAAAAGTACCTGACTGAGAAAATTGAATAGTGGGAGACCGATTTCCATTGATTTCTAGTTTTAATAAGTAATTGTAAATTACGTTGAGGTTTTCTATGTCTCTTTTTTAGTTCATGGAAAGTAGTTCATTGTTTATGTGGACAATTTCTAGGAAAACTCTTTTATGGAAATTATTTTCTTTTGTTAAGATTTTCGGTCTCTCAGTAGGATATGTGTTTTTGTTCTAAAATAGAGCAATGTGATTATTTTAACTTGTTTAGGGCAATTTTAATGGAGGTTCCATTATGGAAAACTATTCCAAGTCTGGGAGTTAAATTTTCAATGTAGGGAAGTGACATGTATATAGATTGATCAACTGCAATGTTATCTGCAACTGGTTGTGATTATTGAGTTGGTTGTGCGTGTATCAAAGAGAGTTGGCTTACCATTTCAAAAACGTCCTCTGGTATGTCATATTGAGTGCTATATAAGAATTTATTGATCATCGAAAGTGGATATGAATTCTGTAAGAAAATTGTTTCAAGCAGCTGTCATTTCTAAAGTCTGGATGGGTAAGTTTAATTGCTCTCCTTTTCATTCCTAGTATGAGGTTGGTTTTCATTTTTGAAGAGTGGTAAGATTGAAAGTTTATGAACCTATTTGAGCACATGGGCTTTCTGTACCAACTGGTTTTTAGAAGGTTGGTTTCTGTGCGTCTTACCAACATGTCCAGGAATGGTATACTGTGTGATAAATCTTCTATTCGACCGTGAATTGGAGATGATACAATTTTCATCTCTAACTAACGGTCGAAAAGAAAGACGGAGTTAAACATCTGTATGGTTTCATCTATTCTATGTACAAGTTAAGGTCAAAAGGAGATCATCAACGTACCTCTTTACAAAGGGGGGAAAATGGAAGTTATTTTAAGTAGTCTTCAATAAGATCATCTAAAACATAATTGACTAATATAGGTGATAATTCACTCTCCATAGAGGTTCCAGAGATCTGCTTGTAATATGAGTTTTTAATGATCAAAGTAGTTTGAATCAAAATAAAAGTGAGAACCTTTTTGAAAGTGTTCCAGTCCATTGTATAAAAACTAAATATATTGTTCCAATGGTTCTTAATACTTATTAGCACCAGTTCGAGTGGTAAATTAGTAAAAAGAGAGACAACATCAAACGTCAATATGACATAGTTATCTGGTAATTGGCGATTGTTAATGAATTCACTGAAAGAAAAGGAATCCTTGACATAGAAATTATTATCTGTATTGTAAGCCAATGTAAGTATATTAGTAATGTAAGTTGCCAAGGGGCCATTAAGGCAGTTTAATGGAGACACGAAATGTATCATTGACAAGACAGGTTTATGAATTTTAGGCAGAGAGTAAAACCTAGGTGCAATGGAGGGTATCTGCAAATTTTTTTTAGCTTGCTCCTCATCAATGAAACCACTGTCCCTCAGTTCTGTAACAATCTTATTCGCCTTGCTGTTTATTTCTTTATAATATTTTGTGTCATTATGCAAAGTTTGTGAATTGTTGACATGGTCTTTCCTCTGCATCATCATAGTCACATTACCCTTATCCCTTCGTACTAAATATAAGTTTGGTTTTGCTTTAAAAAGAGTTTGCTTTTATTAAAAATATCATTGAAATTTGGTCGATGGTCTCCATATTGATGTATAAAATTAGTTAAGATATTTGTGCATTGAGATCTGGGGGGCGTTCCTCTCACCTTCATCAAAAGTGTATAGAATAGTCTCGAGGCTGGCAAGTATTGAAGACATTTTTATGCCTTTTAGTGTTTGACTAATAGTAAATTTAGGACCAAGTGCCAAAAATTGTTGGACTTCATATGAAATTTCCACTTTAGTCAAATTCTTTATCCATTTCTCTAGTATTTGCAAACCCTTGAGCTGCTGAGATTGGAGGTTAGTACTTTATGCAGCTGTCTAGATTTAATTTTGTAAAAGATTTTATTATATGCGATAATTTGCCTGAATTCGTATCCACTTTCGATGATCAATAAATTCTTACATAGTACTTCATATGACATACCAGAAAACATTTCTGAAAGGGTATGCTAACCCTCTTTGATACATATACAATCAACTCAATTATCACTAACAGTTGCGGACAACAACGCAGTTGAGTAATCATGTCACTTCCCTAAATTGAAAATTTAACTCCCAGACTTGGAAAAGTTTTCCAAAATAGAACCTCCATTAAAATTGCAACTAAACAAGTTAAAACAATCGCGTTACTTTATTCTAGAACAAAAACACCTATCTCACTGAAAGAAGACTGGAACATTATTTATAAGATCCCATCCCTAAATTGTGACCAAGTATATATAGGCCAAACCTCCAGAAATCTTTCAGGTAAAATAAGTTCTCACAGAAGTGATTGTAACAGAGGAGTGGTTTCTTGTGCTATTGCAGATCATGTATTAAATAAGGATCATATAGTGAACTTTGAAAGACCGGAAATCCTAGCAAGAGAAAAAATAATTTTCATAAAAGACTCTTCCTAGAAATGGTTCCCATAAATAACAAACCACTTTCCATGAGCTAAAGAAGAGACATAGAAAACCTCAGCGTAATTTACAATTACTTATAACAACTAAAAATCAATGAAAATCAGTATCCCACTGTTCAATCTTCTCAGTCACATACTTTTTAACCACTTTTCTGAATGTTATTATCACACTTGTCCAATTAGGTGTGTAGGTCGCCTTTCTTGATATTTAAATCGCATTTCGGTTTGATTGTTGTTACAGATTTGAGTCATAATTTTCATTTTTCATTAGCTTCAGATTAATAACATAATACTTTTCAAGAACGGTTACCTTTGCTCCTAGAACGATTATCTGTTCTTGGGTTTACCTATTAAAACGGGCTTTTAACGTCTACTATCAAATATCGAAGTCACCCTTCATTTAAAATGACGTTTCAGCGACGTCCAAGTGTTTAAAAATTATTTTTTTAACTAATTAGGTAAATTTTGCCTTTTAAAACATTATTGTCGTGTTATGTAATCTTAGTGTTAAGTGCACCTTCTGACTGCAGCCTCACAAAAGTGCCTTACACCTCTCGGTTTAGTTGGCTTTTTCTTAACTAGTCCTGTCACGAGACTACCTCCTTTTTAAATATATATATATATATATATATATATATATATATATATATATATATATATATATATATATACGAAACAAATTTATGTATGATATTTAGGATGAAGTTTTGTAGACCCTAGTTTGTATTTACACATAGTTGTCTATTAAGGAAGTTAAAAAAATAGGTATAGTTAGATTTCGCTTTTATTAAGACATCATACAATGTTAAAAATTTCGGATTTATAATCACTATTTAATCAAAACTCTTGTCTATTAAAGACGGGTATCCCTCTAGCTAGATTTTTTATTATATGTGTACCATCTCGACTCAGAGCACATTAATGTTTATTGTCACGATAATGTTAAATAAAAGATTCGGAAAAAACTTAACGCAAAGTTAATAATACTATTTCAGTAATTTTATTTTAATTGCATTCTTATGGTCTAAGGAAGTGACTATTAAGTCCTGTAAAGTGAAATTAGTATTAGCATGTGAATCTTTTTCTAGCACATAATTATCAATTAGATTTCTCGAGTCAAAGATTAATTCAAAATCGTTTATACTGGATTAAACATCTTGGATAAGAAATTAGTCTCGTTAAAAAATCATTAAAGGTATAGGAAAATAATTTGTATTACTTTTTACAAACATAACTGTTGATTTTTTTTTTCTTTAAGTATAAGGTTTGGAAGTTTTCATCGGATGATAATGAAAAATATATATTATAATGGGATTAAAATTGTGTCGAAGAATGGTTTGGGACCTATAGCTCGTTAAATTGCTTGTTTATGTTTGAGACTACAAAAAAATTATGTCATTTACTGAAAAATTTTTTCCACATAGGTTGATCTAAGACTTTGAATGAATAAATTAATAAATAAAAATAGTAATTCTAGTATAATAAGGAAAATAAAAGAAACAAACGAGACATGGCTGACTAAAAAATGTATATAAATCGATACTCTTTAACAAAAACATGACAACTTTCTTATGCACAAAAAGATTAAGGAAATACAGAACACTAGTGAACAGCGCAACACAGACATAATTGTAGACAACGAAGGCCGGATCTTAATCGGGATTGAAGACAGACTAAGAAGACGGAAAGAATATGTGCAAGAACTGTTCGAAGACACAACAAGAACACCACCCGAAATAAACAATCCTTACAGCCCAGAAATAACAAATCAAGAAGTTAAAATGGCCATTAAATGAGTTAAAGGTGGGAAATCGCTGGGACCTGATGACATGCATGGGAAAATTTTAAAGTTATTAGAGGTCTCCCAAATCATGTCTCTCACCAGGCTGTTCAACAACATATATAAAACTGGATATTTACCGAAAGACTGGCTGCTGACAATATTCATCCCAATTCTTAAAAAAAAAAAACAACGCTAGGAAATGCGAGGACCACATTAATTAGTTTACTGGGACACGCTCTTAAGGTACTTCTTAATATCATTCACTCTCGTATTTACACCAAATTGGAAGAACACCTTAGTGTTAAAGCAATTTGGATTCAGAGGAGGCCTTGGAACAAGGGAAGCACTTTTCAACTTGCAAGTGCTAATATAAAATGCGAGAGATGTCAATTGTGACGTATTTGCATGTTTTCTTGATTTTGAGAAGGCGTTTGACATGGTGCCGCACGGAAAACTAATTGATATTCTAAAAACATCGGGAATTGATAGTGAGGATTTAAGATTGATCTCCAGCAAAAAGCAATAGTGCGCCCCGACAACGAACTATCCGATAGTTTTGTAGTCGGAAATGGAGTTCGACTGGGATGCATATTTTCACCGGCATTGTTTAATATATATTCCCGAAAATTTCTTTAGAAGAGCCTTGGATGAATCAAAATATTAGATATGCCAATGACACGGTACTGCTGGCAGACAGTGCGGAGAGTCTCCAGAGAGTTATGGATAATGTTATAGAGGCATGCAACGAATATGGAATAAAATAAATTATAAAAAGACTAAAATAATGGTTATTAGCAAGAACATCAACATAAACGACCAATTTACAGTAAACGATGCACCATTGGAGAGAGTGGAGAAAATACGCTTTCTGGGTTGCAATATTAGTAATATATGGGATCACAGTTACGAAATAGGAACTCGCATTGAAAAAGCCAGAGGCGCTTTTACACGCCTTAAGAAAGTACTTTGTAACCTCTCTCTGAATATTAATATACGCCTAAGAATTCTCAGATGCTACGTCTTCAGTGTTCTCCTCTACGGAGTTGAAAGCTGGAGTCTTACCGAGGCTGTCGCCAAACGCTTAGAGGCATTCGAAATGAGATGCTACCGACGCATGTTACGGGTCTCATACACACACCATACAACTAACATTATGATTATAGAGATGCTCAGAAGGAAAAGAAAATTATTACTACTATAAAGAAGAGAAAACGGCCTTACTTTGGCCACATCTTTAGAAGAAGAAGAAGTGATTCTTGATCTCGTATGCTTATGCATCATTTCGTCTAATAACATGATACCCAGTCATTCATTGCCGATCGTCTGTGCGAATCCAAGGAACCTCGTTACCTAAATATATCTGGCTGTTTAGGATAATGTATAAACGAAAGAAAAAATAAAATTGATAATATACTACTTACGCTGCTTCGACCTCGTTAGGCCCTTTACATCCCACCATAGTTGTAAATCATTTGATGCTGATCACTTTTGCAAATTCTAGTAGCCTGGTCAACTGAATTTGACTGATGGCTTCTGGTGATAATATTATATCTTCAAAATGTCCTCATCTCAGTCTGTTGAGTGCTGGACACTTTCTGATGATGGTCAACTTCTCCCGACACCATCTGCATAATGCGTTATCTGTTATGCCAATTTTATCGGAATGTCTTCGGAGTTGACGATGTCCTGTTAGTAATCTCACCGCGATTCGCATTTCTTTCCTCTCCAGGGAGAGGAGCTCTCTGGTAAATTGCGTGTTATATCCAATTACACAGGGTGCCTGGGAAAATGTGGGAAATCTCCCGGATTTGAAAAAAAAATACGTGAAAGGAATACTGCAAGTTCATATACGCTTTTTTCGTATAGGACCTCTCTTCGGAGATATGGGCTCCCAAAAAGCTACAATAGAATCAAGTTTTTTACGCACAGAGGCAGGAACGGACTATTTGTGATACTCATGACCCAATTTTTTGTACGCCCTGTATGATAAAAACTTTGGGCAACGTTTTTTACATACCTTTAGCTATTTACTAAAAATTAAGTTCTCTTCATTCATGTCGCTAATCCTAACCATTTTCGAAAAAACGTCGTTTTATTTACATGATGTGTTTGGCGTATTTCGATGAAATAAACATCTTTGTTCCTATCAAATGTTCAATCCTCAACCTAATGCAAAAAAAATCGATCTAAAATTTACTTCTTTAGTTAAAAACGTCTAATAATGTCAATTGCATTTCGACCTAGGTTCGCAAAAAATGTGCGTTTTATTTTATTGTCACTAAAAATAAATTATTCTAGTTGCAAACGTTGCTTGGTATGACAGAAATAAATATCTTGCATTTGAGAACTTGTTAACTTTCACATCGCTGACACATTGATTCTTCACATGGATATTAATTTACTGATTTTTAAATTTCGTGAAATAATTCGAAACACGTTTATTAATTATGCAAATATGTATCTGATATATGGTCTTGCATCTTGCAATGCTTTGAAAGCTAGGAGGTTTTATCACGACAGATATCCTAATCCTACTCTTCCAGATCAGAAAACATTTCAACGAGTTGACCAACGTCTAAGGGAGAATGGTAGGTGATTCCATTTAATAAGGTTATTAACTTATTAAATTTCTTCATAATATTAGTAATTTTTGGGAAAAAAAAATACTGATGCTGTTCGGGGAAGAATAGTATGAATGCCGCAATTAGAAGAACATATTTTAATAATAATAAATAAATGCTATAAATGACATTTTTTCAACAAGCAGTCGAAATTTATTAGGTCAGTTTAATACGTCGAAAACAATAATACATGAAGTTTTTCAAGAATAGCTATTATAGGTAACATATAAAAAATGCATATAGTTTGCAAGCTGGCTATTGAATCAGAAACGAAATAATATAAACTTCATTGGCACTATTCTCTTCACGGATGAAGCAGGGTTTACCAAAAATGGTGTCATAAATTTGCCCAACGCATATGTATAGGGCGGTGAAAATCATCGTGCTACTCTTGTTTCCCATCATTAACATTAGTTCCAATTATTTAATATCTTGAAAGGAATTATTGGAAATTTTTTGATTGTACCATTCGGATTGCTGAATGGAGAAATTTATTTGGAGTTCCTCCAGGACATTTTTCACGATTTAGTAGATTACCTACAACTTGAAACTCGCCGAAACTTGTACTACATGCACCATGGGGCACCACCTCAGTTCAGCGTTGCTGTACTGAAGCACCTGAATAACATCTATCCAAACCATTGGATAGGTAAAGGAGGACCTATTGCCTGACCTCCTCGATCTCCCAACCTAACGCCGTTGGATTTTGACCTGTGGAGACACCTCAAAACCTTGGTATATTCAACTCCGGTTGATAGTAGGGAGGAACTTCTACGGAGAACCACGTTTCATTGTGATCAAATAAGGAACAATGCTGAGTTAATGTGGCGAGTATAGCAGTCGTTAACTCGTCGTGCCCGCGAGTGATTTTCCATATTTTTCCGGGTACTCTGTATATTTTTATCTGAATGAAAGTTAATTATTTGTCATGTGATATAAAGTCTTGCGAATATCCATGTCTTTCTTCATTCACAACTTTTTATTGACACATAGTTGATCCGTTTTTCTTATTAACTGATTGGTAAAATGTTGTAGTTTTATAGAAAATTATTTAGTATAAATTAGAATATAAATATAGGACGAAATATTTTATTTTAAATAAATTCTTGTTCATTTATATTCCAAGTCATTGTCACAAAATGTAATGTTATGCGGCTGCTTTTTGGTTATGGGCTTCGCACTTAATGCTTTTATCCAGCTCGTTCCATGGCCTCGGGCTAAGTTAAAACCAGAGCCATCTTTCTAGATAGGTTACACAGATTGCGGGTTGTGGGCACCATGGGTGGGAATTCTCAAATAGTCAGATATTTACCCCCGAAAACCTCCAATACTGATAAAAGTAAATTGCTTAGCTCGTCTTCAAATTACTGAATTTTAACTCTACGTCAATCAAAAGTTATTTGGAATAATTTTTTTCGCATTTTATGGTAACATTTTAATTCTGTTAAATTTAATTTGTTCATTTCAAGTTTCAAATCTCGTTTCAAAATATATACTTGTTTGAATGAATTATTTGAAATGGTCTTTATTGTTAAAACGATATTTTTTACAATTCATTCAATTAGTATAATTTAGCATTTTTTGTTGTTCTGTTGAAAGATTAAAATCTATTGCTCGTATCTAACAAAATATAACTATTGAAATGAACGACATGTTTGTTAACTGAACCATTTTCTTTTTCAGTGTACTTATTGAGATTCACATATGAGACTAGCAATATTCAATGCATGATCTGCCGGATCTAGATGCGATAGCACGTCAAAAGAATATGATTCTCGGTCAATGCGCCTAAATCCGATTGTAGGGCAAAAAATACTCCTCTAACCATAGAGCACGAGATAATGCACAATCTTCTCTCATTGCACTACAGGACTCTCCCTATAACGAGCGCTCCCTAAACACTGGACAATCAGTTTTTACTAAAGCCTTCATCTCCAAACGTTCCAAACACGCTTTATCCTGCTTGCCGCAAGCGTACACCGGCAAATCTGTTATCTGTCCGATAACGGAAACAGAAGTCCAATGTAAGGTTACATTCAAGGGTAGTTCATTCATTGGTTATAATTGTCTCTTACTACGAGCACAATAGATGGAATCGATATTTTTCAAAGTTTGTCTTGTCGCGGAGTAGTAATTTCGGACTGTTTTATTAATTTCTATCTTCTTGACAATTTTCCATAACTTATGGTTATTTTGTTTATCACCAACTAAGTCAAGTAATTTCGTAGGTAAATGAGAGCGCTCGAAGTCCAGTACAAGGTTTGCAAGCGTGGTAAACGAAAAGTTCTTAGAAACCATTGAAAGCGTGTGGCAGCATATTTCTTTTCCAATTGATCTGAAAGGGCATACTGCCCAAGAGGTCAACATGGGGTTAAAATTTCAGTTGTAAATGTGGGTTGTACGTAGGAAAGCTACCAAAGGTAGGAGGAAGTTTTAGTTAAAGAACAAGAACTAGAACTTCGAGGAATGCTAAACTTAAGGACAGTGTAAATCTTATTAAAAGATCTCAGGAATTTATATATGTTACTAACCTGCAGTATTTTAGTAATTATAATATCATATTGGTATTTTTTTTAAAATTTAGCGTACTACAGATGGTTCTAAAACGTTTTTGGGGCTAATCTGGTTAATGTATAACTTTTCATTTCATAATAAAAGCAGCTTATCTAAATTATTATTGCCAAGAAAGGTTAGTATCAAACAAACGTTGTAGGGACCAGTAATTTTTTTGTATATATACATATTTCAGTGAGAATAAAATAGAGTAGTTACTTGGTTTTAAGTACCTATTTTATTATGGAGCCATACACCAGAAATTGAGTAAATTAACATTATTTCCAAAATGTATTTTCTTCTTTCTTATACATCAGATAATTTTTTTTTAATAATAATAATTTGTTACCACCAAATAAGAAAGTTATAATAATTTTCTACATTCATGTATTTGTTGAATCCATAAGCTACAAGCAGCTTGTCTCGATATCAAATAACAAAATTTTACTTTATAACACACTATCGCAAAATAAAGAAATTAAATTTATTTTAAAATTAATTAAAGAAATTACACTTAAAATATTTAAAGAGAAACACCATATACATACATATCAAATCATATTCAAAGATATTAACACAAAAAACAGTACCCAAAATCATCTATATTTCTAATACTAATTTAATAATGGCACTGTACAAACAATCTAATGTTGGTTTGCTTTTATCCACTCAGATATTCACACACAAAAAAGTATATATTTATAATATATTTTTATTTCTAAAGGTACTAAATTAAATAACTTTAGATCGATATACATAATATGACTCCGCGAAGCAGTATATAATGCCACAGGAAAGTTAAAGCCACTGTGAACAGACCTGGTATGAACACTGTGCATAATAGGATTTTTATATTTATCACACTTCTTCATAAATTTTAGAGCATTTTTAAGGTACAATAGTCTGGTAGCTAGGAGATCAGCTTGTTCAAATAGTAACTCCGAGGGGATCCTCCTTGATTTATTTAAGAACATTTTTATTATATACTTGTCCATAGTCTTTCGAAGTTTTTTAGTGATTTAGTTTACGTGGGCATCATATCTGCGATTCCTCTGTATTTAATATATTCCAAGTATTTAATCTTGTTCACCATTGCAACAGACTCAAGACACCCGCACTGTTTCTCACCCATAATACATTTACGATCACGTACTAAAAGATTAGGATATAGAATATTAACTCTATTATTCACAGAAAAGACTATGTGGACAGTTTTTTTGATATTAATAGTCAGAAGATTCTGATCCTCTGCTCTCTACAATGCCTCCTGCCAAGATTTACCTTTAATTAAAATAAATTAATCATCAGTTTAACAAATACATTCATTACACATCACTTCGGAGAACAGTAAAGAGATCATTTATATATTTAGGAAACAGGACAGGACCCAATATTGTGCACTGCGGTACCCCAAGCTCTACACTATCTGTTTTACTTAGTGTTTGATTTATTCTTACTTTCTGTGTTCAATTACTACAAACAACGTAAAAGAGGTGACATATATTGGATGACCAAAACAAAGCAACAATCTATAAAAGAGATACGGATCTAGCCTCTAATATAATAACCTGCCGTAACCATCCTTCCTGTATCAAGAAGACTGTAGATGCTTTAGGATTTTCAAATAAAAAATCATTATCTGGCTCTATTTATTTAAAAAATTTGTTTTTCCAGTGGTGTTTTCTAAATTTTTGTATCTCTTTTAGTTTTTATGGTGTCATAATGAAGAAAACATAGTAACTATGTATATGTTTGTGTTTCGAAAACATTCAATCTCCCTTTCGACGATTTATTTCAGCTAAGACAAGCAGCAAATAACTAGTTATCTAAAAATCGCTAAATTTATATATATATATGATACCTTTAAAAATATGTACATTACTATTAAAAATCCAAGAAATAACGTTACATTTCAATTAAGGAAAAAATAACAATTTAATATTATTAATTATATCAACACACAGGTATGCCCAATCTATACAGTTATGATTATAAAATTACCACAATATATCATACTGGCACCTTTCTTAACCTTTCATTATTTTCGAGGCGCACATTTTTATTAACCTGTCATATCCTAAATGTAGTGCAATAAGTAACACTCTCACGTTTTTATATGTTGTGACGGATCGGTATACGAGATGGGTCTGATGAATTAATCGTGCTAATATATAATATAAGTAAATGAAAATATCCATATGCAGTTATATATTTAAACCAAGGATCAATTTGTCTGAGAAAATTCCATTCCTATCCTCTTTGTTAGCTCTATTTTTGTACTACAGCAAATACAATTACATTTAAAAAATGCACATTTCAGTTAACAAATAATTAATTCTATTTTCGGCCTTGTTTAAATAGTTGTCTATATGTATTCTCCTTTGAAGCAGATAAAGGAAAGAATATATATATATATATATATATATATATATATATATATATATATATATATATATATATATATATATATAACAAGGCAAAAAATAGATTAAGAAATTGACGGATTTTGTATTTCAGTGTATATTTGTATATTTACACTGAAATACAAAATCCGTCAATTTCTTGATTTCTTCGGTGTACAACCTGTTAATAACTTACTTAAAAAATAGATTTACTTATTTCTTACTGAAATCTTAATTTTTTAAGTTTCGTCCTGCTCCAGTAAATGTATAGATGTCGTTTGAGAGGCGATATTTTTCAGTCTTACATCCAGAAATCAGCAAAATCATTATCCCGCAGATGTGTCTGGGAAATTTATTTTATGTAGACTATTGCTTCCTGCGAATGTAGCTCTCGGTTTAATTCAGCTCCATTAACGAGACTATTAGGTAATTGAAATGCCTATGGAACCAGAACCAGAGTTGTATTTGCAGGAAATAAACTGTTTGTATTTATTCTTTCCTTTACCTGCCTGGACGAAAAATCCATATAAGCTATAGCATTAGCTATAATTGTCTTTTTTCACAGTAAGTTTTAAAAATATTTACCAACATCAAGACTTTCACATAAATTATGATGTATGTTTTAGATTACTTAGTAGAACTTTACATCTTTTTACAAATGGGGAGAGTTTTTGTGAAATTTGTTATAAGACTTGGTTGATGATGTGCTTTAGGCTCAAAGAACAGATATGTGCTTTATATAAGATGGGCTTCATCACATTTTACTCTTAATATGAGTTCATATTCAAATGAAGTTTATACAGATAAATGTATGGGACGAACGGGTCCTGTAAGTTGGCCACCTTCTTCATGTTTTAGGGTTTGATGGTTGTGAAGTTATAAGAAATAAATCTATTATTTTTATAATAGTGAGAAGATCTGTTAGAATATGACTTTGGGAAGGCATTTAAATGAACGGAAATTATTTTGAACACGCCCTATGAAACCAGTAATAACAAAAAAAAAGGTTTACAAAATATAAAGACAGCATTCTTTGATCTTTTGTAAATAATTTGTTTTTATTATCCCATAGACTTAGGCAAACTGCTCCTATATTTCCTTCAGGGAAATATTCGCTTATTCAAAATGTACTCGGATATCAATAGGACGGAGCTCTGTGGGGGCCCTTTCCACATCGTCGGGCCCTAGGTGGCGCTATGCTCTACTGCATTTTCCAAAAATTTCCGGCCAGTTTGACCGGTCTTAAGTAGCACTGCCTTTGTATAGCAGTATACAGATGTTTGCTAAGGTCCAATCTCTTAATATTAGATAGAAAACTTTTAATAGATTTATGAGGATCTTCTGGAAGCTACTTATTTCTCACTGTCTTCGAATTTGTACCCGCAGGTCTTTGTATTTGGCGATCTTCAAACTATGCTTGTTTCTGAGATTGTTGTTGTTAGGGATGGCGACTTCTATTAGTGTTGCTTGCTTGGACGTTTTATCTACTAAAATGAGATTTGGGCTCTTATGTGCAATTGTATGTTCTGTAAGCACAGCTCGATCCCTTCGGACTATATTCATAATATGGTACTTTCTTCTATTGCAACGGTTTCAATTTCTCTGCCAATTCTTGATGGGTGATCATAATGATGCTGGATAATATTAATAAAATTATTATTTAAACAATTTTTCTGAGTATTACAGTAGGTTTATCTCAAAAACTACTTTATACTTAGAGGACCTTTTTTACGTAAAATTATTCAAAGAATCGTCACTTACTTGAGAAAATAGCAAAAATACTTTGTGAAAAAATATAAGAACTGATATTTTTAAAAAGGACCCCAATTGACACTTATATCAAAAAGTCATTTCTGATTCGAAAGTTGATCTTAGTAAATTAAATAAATACTGCTTTGATGATATCATCTTTAACAGCATGTAGTTCGCTGTGGAAGCATTTGCAGACATATGTTCTTATGAATTTTTTTTTATACAGAATCATACCTTAAAATATCTTATCATCATTTCTGGCGTTGTGTCCTTATTTACATAATTTTTGCATTGAGTCATCTCCATTCAAGCTACTCCGCGAAGCCACCAAGAATACTGCGCGCGAATTTAGCAACTGCTGCCAAGACTTTTAGACCACTTTTATGATAACATTACAAGATTTAATAACTATAAACAATTACATTCTAACCAGTATAAATTTTAAAATAATATATTGAGTCAAGAAGTCAATAAATATTTTTACATGTCTACGTGTCTGACGGAAGTACATTGGCCTGTCAGCCCACTGTTAAAAATTATTCAAATAAACCATTTTCCGTTAATCATTTTGGCATGTTTTTTTTTACATATTGCCTGAGCCGCTATTTGTCGTTGGTCAGGCACTGCGCTGGCAGCACTGACTTTTCGTGTCAACTGTTATATTAATGGCCTAAAAAAATGCACTCTAACATTGATGTAGATATAAAAAATATTGCTAGGTGCCGCGTTATTTATTTATTTGGCACACTATATTCTGATAATATCATGTGCATAAAAAATCTAATGAATAGAACGTGTTTCTGATAAATATCTTATAAAATGACAAGTATTAATGTTTACAAAAACCGAATTTACAGGTGTACTATGATTAAAAAAGTATGAATAACAACAGTTTTTTAAGATATACAATAATATAGGGTTCATCCTAATGATGCGATAATACGTATGTATCATGGGCTTCTTGTGATTTTCTCTAACACAGTTTTTCAGGCCTGAAAAATAAATAAAGGATAATTAGTCTATAATATATAATATGTTAGCTTGTTTGCGTAATCCTCAATTAAAATAAGTATTCATAATATAACAATTAAATAGTCTTTTTCAATGTAAAAATCATCATCTAAATAAATAGAACTGGGACACCCTATACAAATTACCCACACATTACATTTTTTATTACAGAAATATTAATTAACTTATCATAGTAAATTTTTACTTAATATTGTGAACGAGTCTTTACGTCCAATAGTTGACGTCGACTAGTTAATTTGGTGTTCGAGTATATCATTTTCTAAAATAAAATTGTTTTAATACCATTCTACATATAAAATGTAACCGCAAAAATACTCATAATAATATATATAAATGGGTTCTAGAAAGTGCAGTGAAGCAAAACATATTATGAATTGTTTAGTTGCTAGGTACAATTTCGTAAGAACAAAAAATTAAATTTATGTCGGTAAGATTAAATCAAATTTTGTACCTAAGAGCATATTTTCTCTAGTACCTTGTCGATGGACATCAAACATAAATATAAAAAAATTCAGTATACTCTTGATATGCATAAAATTTTGAAATAGAAAAAATATCTGCGGAAAGATATTTTTTGACTAATTCTTACATGAAAAAATGATTGTTTTATTTTCCCACATAATTCCCATAATTCAATGCTTTTACGTCACCTTTCCTGCAACAATATGATTTCTTCAGAAAAAAGTGATTCCTGTTGGTCTCAAAAATAAATATCAATATCATCTCCTCCGCTTTTTCAAACTTCTGACAAAAGAAGCCGGATGGAGCCAAACTGAAAGTATAAGGCGGATGGTCTAGCTCCAAGAAGTTAGATTTAGATAGTTTGAACTTTCTGGGTTATGTGCAAATTCCTAATTTTTCCATAACACCATTTGGATTAACACAAACACACATTTGATCCTGCAGAGTAAAAAACGATAATAGCTCCTGCTAATGATTTCTAAATACTGTAACTTTGGTTCCAGTGGCTAGTAAATTCGATTGTTGTAATTTAGACCCTAATAGTTAAGCATGCTCTTTGGACAAGTGACGGTCCCGAACTAGATCGTTTAATTCAGGTTTTTCGATTAAATGGGAGGTTTTTCCTTCACTTTCGGGAAAATAAGAATCGTCCTCTTTTGATACATTATCGAGTTCTGCCTTATCACCATACATTTCTAAATCTTCCCACTTTGCCGGGGACCCTGGAACTGGTAGACCTTTCCAATGAAGAACCGGTTTGATTGCTGAGGAAATATGCGGATATTCAATATCACTCTTTCTTAAAAAACCAGACACTTTTGTCACAGTCGTTAAAATGATTTGTTGGTTCTCGACAAATCGTTGGAATTGCAAAAGGCATCGAGGGGCGTTTGCCATTACTTAGATTTAATGCACAGGTTTGGCAACATATGTGGAAAGCCTAGTCCCGACATCCAAAACACTTATGATAAGCTACTTTGGTCTTTTGTTAATTCTTATTTTCTGCGATTTAGGGGTAAACTGAGCACATATGCAGCAAAACCTATCAGCGGGGTTAACACAGCCACGTTTATGCACTTTACTTTGTTCTATTCGATTCAATATTTGAGGTCGCGCCTTTCTTATGATGATATTACTAATTACATGAATTTTCTTACTCTTCTCCCCGGCTGATGGTTCAGTACGATTTTGTACTAAAGTTTCAGATTGTTGTAATAACTCCGAATGATCTTTTATCGCGCCCGAGTTATGGATCTTCGCGCAATACGTATCGGTCTTGTCGGTTTGCGTTTAGTTGAATCACACTTGAATGGGCTAATAGGCTTTGGTATATAAACAATCTCGGCGATCAGTTCGGAGATGTAATACTACGTTTACAGGTGCCAAGTAACTTTATTCAACACAAAGATAGTACTAGTACAAGGCTCTTACTATTAGCTTGTTCGCGGACTTCGGTTCTATATTTAATACTGACCACTACTCCTGCTAAACCAATACTCATGATACGGTTGGCGGCCAGATGATTTTATAGCCGTTCCATACTTCTGCTATTTTCTATAAACATTGGGTATCTGAAGTTTGAAAAGCGCCAGGTTACTTCTCGTATACAGGGGCCATTTATAAGTTCGGCTACGTGGTAGAATGAAATTTGAAATTATATGGGTTTAGATGGGTATTTCAGTTTTTTTTGAGCCCTAGGGAATGAAAACTTCGTGGTTGATTCGTCATCGTTAGACATCTCAACGTGGTGTTGCCAGATTAGGTATACTTTCTCTAACTAATAGAAAGCGTAAATATGGCAACGTCGGGTTATGACAAATTATTTTTTAAAACAATGTGATTAAAATACTTATTCATTTTTGCTGAAAAAATCATAACTCAAAAATTTTACATGTTAAGAGGTTTTTACGATCATTTCCGCATTTAGAGACCAAAAAATAACCAAAGACTTCCTTTTACATCATCGCAAAAGATCTGTAAAGCAGTGCTATTAGCGTTAAAAGACATTTAGACCACCCAGTATTCAGGGTCCCTCAATAGGATATAGGAGTGGGGGAAGTTTACAACGAGCCAATTATCCTATTAGTGTAGGAGCCAGTAGCGTTTCTGTAGCTAACCTTATTTAAGTGAAATAAAGTAAGGTTTTTTTATGTATTTTGGCGCTCTAAATACGAATTTCTAAGATGAAGTTCGTATGAATGTTGATTAATTTGTCATAAGCAACTTAATCGACAGTCGTATAATTTTTATTCCATTGATATGACTTTTATAAATATTAAGAATATTTAACAAAATTTCCTTTTCTTCACTCATGATTTTCGTGCGTCACCAACCATCGACCGTATCCACTCGCGTCATTCACTATACTTCGAATATGTATCCTGAATTCTGTTAAATTACCCTAAATCATTCCCTAGTAAGTTTGCTTTATTCTGAATTCAGGGCTTAACTCGGTTAGAGTCTCTGAATATTATGTAGTCTAATAGGTCTTTAAGAATAAAATTATTGTTACAACGATATTGCCAATTAAATATAGTCGTTAATTTGGAAATTACTTTTATAAAACGAATTTAACCCTTAGAATAGAAAATTATTAACTTATAAACTTGTAAAATCACCTCAATCTGGTACTTAATAGGAGCCAGAGTAATCCTTTTGGCGAGATAGATGTTTCTCTAAGGCTGGGAAGTTTACAGATTCTGCTCAAAAAGAACAATTTTTTTGTAACGCAGTATGTAAAATCTGAGAAAAGTATAGGAAAGCTTATTTAAAAATTTTCATAAAGGCAGTATAATGAGGTATTTCATAATCTAACAAAGACGTCTGCACAATTAGACTCATGTAGGCTTTGGATCACTCCGGTATATATAGAAACGGCTGGATCGTATGAGCTCCAACCCATTGATAAAAGAGAAAAAACACTTTTTCTGGAAAGTTAATTTATCGAATGCTATTGAGAAGCATTTGAATTGAGATGTGTCAAGAAATATTAACTGAACCTAATGCGCGATATATTAGGGAGCTCTTTTTCCTGCAAATGAAAGAACTGTGGGTTGTGGTGAGATTGCTGATGAGATATTGCCATCTACGAAATCATCTTCATAAAATTTACATTGCGGATGATCCTGTCCGCAGATGATGCCTGCAGAAGGATGAAACTGTTGACCAAGTTCTTAGTGAGTGCTTGGCACTCAACCGAGGCATAGACATTTGGCCTCCATTGATTTGCGGTCGTGGTGAGATCAAGGAAGTTGGGAGGGGTAAAAAGAGAATACCCTAAACTAAATTTGGTTCCTCATGTAACTCTTTACTCGCCTCAATGTGGCTATGCTGCACTTGCGCAGTAGGTCAAGGGACAGGACTGGATTTGAGAAACCTCTTATTTATGTTGTTATATTGAAAAATTACAATTTCAAGTTCAGGTTATAAATCGACTAATGCAATAAACACTGCCTTAAAAGAAATTTAAACATAATTCTAAATAAAATCTTATCTTATCTACAATGTTAAAAAGGATCTGGCCATAAGGATTAACTATATGTTACTCCTCTTTAATGTTATCATTAAGTAAAGTGTTGTCCATGTACGTTCTAAACTTTAAAATAATTAATTTCTGATCAAAAAAAATAAATGAAAAAAATGATAAAAACTACACACTAGCGCTAACAAAACTTTAAAATCGTCGATCTATTAAAAGATCTTCAGTATCATCTTACATATTGATGTAATACAAAAAATGTAGGTACTTATCGAAAATAATGAATTTCCGGGATCGAACCACGCGATTTACAAAACAATACCATATTCTGATACACTGTTATAAATTAAGGTCTATACAAATGTCTTGACAACATACACAAATATAAATTCCGAAATTTAACTAATGATACTGAACCGCACAACAAAGAAACTAAGCGTCGAGGACGATGTCAAACAACCGCATTAAACATAAAGAATACGCCGGTACGCCGATCGTGTCGCAATCCCAACCCTGGTTTCCCGTTCTCACATTGCTAACTTCATGCAACAAATTTACTACGAAATTTCTTTTTGCGCTTGCTCCACATAGCCAGTCGATGTCAATTTATGACATTTATTTTCTGCATGGTGGAACACTTTTTTACGCATTTAGCCTATTTTTGTAGTTTTCCTATCCCTTCCAAGTTCCTTGGGTGAGATTTAATGGGTTCAACAAGGTCTATTCATCAAAGATCGAATATCACCACCCTTATTTATTTATTCGTTCAATCAAAAGTTTCTCTGAGGACATATATCTTTCAAATTATAACAGGTTCATCAGAAAAACGAAATGATCAATTAGAATCTAAATTTTCATAGCAAAGTAAGACCTTTTCTGTTAATCTGGCTGTTAAAGTTTGTCCTAAAACTTCAAATGAGATATCTCTTAATCGCTACAATAAAGTGAATAATTTATTTTGAATTAAAATTTATAGGCAAAAATCCGTTTAAAAACATACTGTACTCAAAACAAGTTTTTTTAGAGATTTATAACTTAAAAAAAAATTGCACATACCTATAATTAAGTATATCCTGTAGAAGCTTTTAAGTAGGCTACCACCGATAAAAAATTTAACGAGCGTGCTAGGACTACAACGCATAAATAGAAATCTTCATACTTAATCACCGTTCTTGTTATAATTTTTAATCCATGGCATTATTTGCGCAAAAAATTGGCGTATAAATTTATAATTGAACGTTGATCATTGAGATAACGTAGAAATCTACATACTTTGCCAATTACACTACTCAACATTTTTGCCCTATTAAAACTTGATTTTGGATTAGTAAAGAAGAAATATGCTGTCTGGCTTACATATGCGTCTAGTTTCATATTTTTCTTTATAGTTTTTCACACGGCATTTAAAACTCCTTAAGCCGTGGCTCGAGGCTTGTGGAAAATTAAGATTTGTGTGATATACAAGATATCAAATAAATGAAAATTTTATTCGTTGGGCCCTACGTTATTGATAATCTTTATATTTGTAGCATAAAAGATCCAAGAAGAATCAAATATCAAAAGCAAACCTTAATTGAATATCTTCTATGCAAATACATATTTATAAGACATACTAAGTTTGGCAACGTTTTACTAATGTACAACACTCTTAGAATTGTATCCTTGTTTGACTTCTGGCCTTACAAACTAGTATTTTGGAAACAAAATTTGTTTTTTTTAGCTTAAAAAGAGGAAAAGGAAAGCAATTGTAATACTAAGATAGTGAGACTTCAAACAAGAAAGGAATGAATACATAATCAAAGACCCAGTCTTCTTGCTCTCAGCTCGATCAGATCACTTTATTTTAACAAAATACTGGTTAGAATGAAAAAAGAAATAATACAAAATATTAGTAGAATTACGTTAGATTTCTCGATTTACCGATTGACACGAAGATTAATAAAATATATTTAAATTTTTCAAATAGCTCTGAATTTATAAACCTTAAAATGAGCTTCAGAATAAATGCTTAGTTTAATTCGAAATAGTGGAAAAATTGAAATTATCGCTTTTTGCACACCCCCTTTTTTTGTATCGTATGACACGAATCTGATTTTTTTTGGCGGTTTTCTATATGGTATAAAAAAAATCAAATTATGTAAGCATTATATTGATTATGCTAAATGTTCTTCTTCTTCTCCATCATCCAGCCCTTTGCGTCCACTGCTGGACATAGGCGTCCCCCATTCTTGTCGATTGTGCTCTATCTTGAGCGATTTGTATCCAATTTGCTGCAATTCTCTTGAGATCGTCAGTCCAACGAGTAGGGGGTCTTCCTCTACTTCTTTTGTCTAATCTCGGCCTCCACTCGAGTAATCTTTTCGTTCACCTTCCATCACTGATTCGAGCGACATGTCCGGCCCAGTTCCATTTGAGTGTGGCAATTCGGGAAATTACGTCGGTAACTCCTGTTTTTCGTCTCACATCTTCATTTCTAACTCGGTCACGCAGCGATATACCTAGCATTGACCTTTTCATCTTTCTCTGAGCTATTTGCAGCGTTTTAGAAGTTGCTGTTGTCAATGTCAAAGTTTCGGCACCGTAGGTCATAACCGGTAACACACATTGGTCAAATGCTTTAAGTTTTAAATAAATTGGTATATCGCTTTTAAAGATGTCTTTAAGTTTTCCATAGGCTGCCCATGCAAGATTTAATCTTCTCCGCAGCTCTCATGTTTGATTATCTCTTGTAATCTTTATTTCGTGTCCAAGGTATATGTATTTTTCCACAAGCCCTACTTCGTTGTCTCCAATATTGATATTTCCACTAGGTACCAGATTGGTCATAAATTTTGTTTTTGGTATGTTTATTTTAAGACTCACATTGGCTCATACTTGCTGAAGTTCATGTAACATTTTACATATCTCTTTGAGATTAAAGGAAAATAAAACTATGTCGTCCGCGAACCTCAAATTTGTTAATCTTTGGCCGTCTATATTAAGGCTTCTTATTTTCCAGTTAAGTTTTTGCAGGCGTATTCTAGTACTGCAATAAACAGTTTAGGCGATAAGGTCGGACTCCTCTGCCAATTGGGATATGATCCGTGTTTCTGTGTAGTTTCACTGACACAGTTGCATTCCTGTATATATTGTAAATTAACTTTGTATATCGATAGTCAATGCGGCATGCTTGTAATGCTTCCATAATTTTATCAAGTTCTACCATATCAAAGGCCTTATAGAAATCCACAAAAGCCAGAACGAGTGGTCGATTGTATTCAATAGTTTTTTCTATTACTGTTTTAATGCTTTTTAGGTGAACGTTTGTGCCAAACCCAGTACGAAACCCCGCTGCTCTATTTGTTGGTAGAAATCAAGTTTTTTGTCAAGTCGATGCGTTACCATTCTTGTTAGGAATTTACTTAGGTGACTAAGAAGGCTTATTGGTCTGTAGTTTTCCAAATCATGGGGATTTCCTTTTTTGTAAATCAAAATTACCTATTGTACTGTCCAAAAGGCACATATTAAAAAGGTCTTTTATTTTTATTAAGTAGAAAAACTCCTCCGTTTTTGATTGCATTAGTAACTACACTATCTTCGCCTAGAGATTTGTTATTCTTAGTTTTTCTTAGGGCTAGTTTTATTTCGTCTATTGTGATTTTCGGCATTTGTTCGGATCCTTGGTTGACATTGCCCTTTGTCCTTGTCAATATTTCTGGTACTTGATCTTTGCTATTCTCTTTATTTTGGCTTCTGTATAGTAATTTGTAAAAATCTTCGACTACTTTATGGATTTCCTCTCTGTCTGTTGAAAACTCACCATATTTATCTTTCACTTTGATTGTTGTTAAATGGAAAGTTTAAAATTTCCATAGAACGGTAAGTTATTCTTTAATTTCCTGTTAGCTCTAAGTCCCTGAGACTGTTATATAACTGTAATGCCATTGGAATTAATTGTAGTCATTCCAGCATTTGAGAACAAAATGTGGTTAAATAAGGGGAATCCGGATTCTAAACATTAACAAATAAAGTAGCCTTCTCCAAAAAAAAATATTTTTTACCCCCTTTTTCAGAGACCAGTTTAGAGGCTGCAACGGCGATTTAAAGACCAATATATATATATATATATATATATATATATATATATATATATATATATATATATATATATATATATATATATATATATATATATGTTTATGAGGTTTTCACGGATTCCTCCGTGTGAGATGCAATAGCAGTGGATATATCCACATTATGCCGTTGTAGTGCTGAAATCTCATTCAGCAAACGTACAACTATATGCAACTCCGTGAATAGATGAAGTAAAATGCGAACAGTAATTGCAAACTTCGTTCCATCACATCCTTTCCGTGTGAGAGGTTGCACAGTTTGAATAAATTGCGATAAAACATAATCCATCCCATTCCACCACCATCGAGATGATGGCCCACCTGTATCACCATACCGAGAAGAAAGTCAAAACTTACCCTCCCCGCCATAGTGATACGGCAGAGGCACATGTTTCGTCTCTACTAGACTCATCAGGGTACCGACATGCACCCGGCCGTGCAAAGGACAGATCGGAAAGGAAGCATGCAAACAGTGAACGCGGCCTCGCCGACCTCCCGCCGGATGGCGTATATATGTTTATGAGGTTTTCACGGATTCCTCCGTGTGAGATGCAATAGCAGTGGATATATCCACATTATGCCGTTGTAGTGCTGAAATCTCATTCAGCAAACGTACAACTATATGCAACTCCGTGAATAGATGAAGTAAAATGCGAACAGTAATTGCAAACTTCGTTCCATCACATCCTTTCCGTGTGAGAGGTTGCACAGTTTGAATAAATATTCTACTTCATATATATATATATATATATATATATATATATATATATATATATATATATATATATATATATATATATATATATACATTCGTGTAATTTTATAGTGCGAAGAACTCCAAGATCATCGAAAAACTCTGGGACCGAAAAATGACTACAGTGTTGTTTCGTCCTAGTATGGGACTCTTCAGGCCATTGAATTCGGTACAATCCATCATCCCGCATCTGTGTCCTATAAACAGATTTCACGGTTGAAAAATAGTTAATAAGACACAGTGGTAATGCCGGATAATGCGATCTCTATCCTTAGAGTAGCAAGTTTACTTTATCGAGTTTTGATATATTCTTTTTTAATATACCATTGCGCCATAATTAAATAATAATTTCAGTATGGCTGATCATTCACTGAATAATTATCTTTAATAACAATTTCATCCTAATAAAACTTAATAATAATTACCCAAAGTGAACAGCCCTGCTGATACCTGACAATTTTCCTATCCTAATAATTTCAGCATGGCTGACCATTTACTGCATAAATACGCTTAATTTTAGTTTCATCCTATAAAACTTAAAAATAATTATTTAAAGTTGCCAACCCTACTGACAGCTGAAAATTTTCCTAACCTCATAATTCAAATTCATTTTACAGTTACATGTGACTGGAAAAACACCTAACAAAATGGTTCCTCCAGTTTTATTTTTTATTTTAAATTTTAAAGTCAGTTTTATGTATTAAGTTTTTTTTTTCAGATGTACATTGTCATACAACCATTTAACATTTTAGTGAACAACCTGAGATAAAGATGTAAGTTATTTAAAATTGTTGGAAAAATTATCCCTTTTTTTGTAACTATTGTAGTCTCCCTAAAGATGAAAATGAAAATAAAGATTTTCGAAAGCTTGAATTAAATTTAAAAAATACTCTTTCACTTGCTGCACACTCCAAAATTAACTAATTTATATATATATATATATATATATATATATATATATATATATATATATATATATATATATATATATATATATATATATATACCCGTATAATCGTTATTAACATGGAAAAAAAAAAACAATTTTATTCCTATACTAATTAAAGTCATGTCATTCATTTAACTTTATTAAAAAATGTAGCTAGTCATTCGGTCTAGAGAAGCTTTAGTAACATTCTAATCTGAATTTTTTAAATACCGTAATATCAACATGTTGCAAAAAATATAGTTTAGTTATGTAGCAGAAATTCTTATGTTTTATTGAAGTTTCCAAAATAGGATTATTGGGCAAGCTTTTTTTAGTTTTTAGGCTTGCAAAACTAAGTGGTGCCCCCTAATATAAATTAAAAGATCATTTAAATTATTTTTGCAAAAATGAGCCGCTGTAGACACTGTGGCTATTCCAGTTGTAAAAAGATTTTTAAATATGGCGCCCAACGTGGGGTTTTCTTTTGGCGCTTTCAGGAATTTCACCCTTTGTTCTGATTAGTTTCTTTTTAATTTGATATATATTTTTTCGCTTTTTCCATTATTTTACTTTCTACAAGCCATTATCCGTATATTTATGAATAAATTAATTATCTGACTCAAACTGATTATTGTTTAAAGGGGGGGATAGATTTGTGCTATGTAAATAAAAGGTATATTATACCATATTATTGTAACTCGTAGTAAATTTATGTAGAAAAATTGTTTTATGTTTGTATAGTAATTTATTAATTTAGCATGATGTACGTATGTAGCTGAAAGTGAATAAATTTGTAGCACCAGTGCCATTTCATCAGAAAATGTCCTGCTCTAATGCACATTGATTTTATAATAGCACAAGTTTGTTTGCTTTTCTTTTTTAAAGTAGATTTTTTTGTGTTTTCTTCCATATTTTAGCAAAATATTGTGTACAATCCTAATAGCGATGTTCTAGAGCTCGGAATGTTCAAATATGTATAAGTAAATTGGCAAATTGTAAAGAAGTAGGTCGAAGAATACACAAAAGTGGCAGATAAAAGGCAAAACATTTCTTAAAGGAAAAGTATTAGCGACCCGGATTCGTATTTTACGACTTGAAAATAGAGGGTATACAAAAAATCAGCGAAAACTCGGTATTTTCTCTGTTCGGAATTACCAAATGCTTTAATATGAACAAAGTTAGAAATTAAGTTGTCAGTGTTTTCTAAATGATCTACATTAATTCAATACGCTGTAATGATTAAGTTAAACTTCCACTGCGAAGCTAGTGTCAAATTGTCAAAATCACCTCATAAGCATAGTATTACAGGCGGTAATTAAATAATTCATCTGTCAGAAACAATCTTCACAATTTTTAAGTTTGAGAAAGTACTTTTCACCAACTGCTTCCAGGGTACTGGCAGCATAATTAAATGTATCACAGCAACTTTCTCTTGAGAATATCCCTTCAGATTCGAGAAACAGGTCCGACAATGAGGAAAGTGAATGTCCTAAAGAAAGAGACCTGTTTTCTAAAGGTTTACTGTACTTTTCCAAGGTTTATGAAAAAAGAGCACGCAGTCAGAGGAATAATTATTTTATGAATTCATTGTTAAAAATTGAATTATGGTTGTTCCTATATTTATCCCTTGTATATTATTTTAGTAACGTATTTTTCTAGAAAACAGTTAACATATTATCTCCCATTGTTGATATGTTTTTTTTTTATATTTACGATGTGAATTAATCTTTTACTGAAATCAGTATTTTTTACATAATGATATTTTAATGAAAATGAAAATTCACTTCCTTAAATATAAATGTTGAGCAGTGTATTCACGTTCTTATTGTGTAACAAGTATATCTACTACTTAGTTTTAACTAGCTACAATAAGCATTAATCAAACATAATTAAACTTATAATAAAAATGCTCTAAATAAGGGAAAATTATAATATTATTAAAATAATAATTAAAAATCCATTTAATTGCAAACAAAGTGTTTTTATTATAAGCTCATTTATTAAAGTGTACGAGGGTAATGTTGAAAATTTGAAAGTAGGATTTAGAGCTAAAAGAATAAAAGTTACTTAGATGATAATGATGACGGGTTTTTTGCATTCTAATGAATAATAGTTACTATTATATACTGCGACTTTTCGCGAGGAGTTGGAGCAAAATATGTGTCAAGACGTTTATGATGCATGTGCTTACCAAAGGACAGTTTAATATTTATGAATGTATCAAAAATTTAACCTTACTGGAAAGTACATGGCTTAGTATTAAAACTATTTATATACATAGTTTATGAGTATTAAATGTTAAGTAATTTCTTTTATGGTAAGAAAAATTTGACATCATGGTGGCCCTGACGACTGGACAACAATATTTTTGTCATCCGATCAAGAGCGCACCCATCACTGCCCTTGGGATACACCAGGCTTTATCGGTCTTATAGGGAACAATCCATGTCAAAATAGCTTTTCTTGCCTGGACCAGTGTTTCCATAGCCGTGGTTAGCGAACACCAAGGTTTCCCTAGCTTGATAAAGGGGATTCCAGAAAAAAATATTGTAATGGCGGAATTTTTAATTAAACATCCCTACAGACAACAGATTGTAAGGCGACGAGTCGCTACGTCGCTAGCAAAGCGAGTCAATTCTCAAACGAGACGACAACTTCTACTTCAGCGATCCAAGACTTTTCTCGAATGCGCACGAAAGAACGAGAATAACGTCTGTCGATCTAAAAACGCCGCAGCCACATATAAGGAAGAGTAGAGTCCAACTGAATCATATAATGAGCTTAAGAACCTCGAGTGATTGTAATGGAATAAAAACTAATTATTTTATGCTGATTAATGTGAAGTATATTCCACTAAAAGGAGAAATTAAATAATAACTCTATAGATAGATTTTAACCGTGAAAACTAAGACAGTATATATATATATATATATATATATATATATATATATATATATATATATATATATATATATATATATATATATTACCACCAATCTAAAGGAAAAATAAAAGAATTATTGTACATAAGCCTAAACTCGTGTTAATACTTTTGAGTCGTGTGAATATTTTCTAAATTATATTAACCCAGACAATTTATGACAACATAAACTAAGAAGATCGTACCCTCTATTAATATTTTTAAATAAATCGAAGAAATTCTACCCTGGTTATGTAATTAAAACCGAAAACCTAAGAACTAAAGGTAGTTTTAACATATGGTATACGCAATTACCAGTAAGATGTATTAAAATATTGAACTAAGTTTCCATTATTAGGAAACAAAAGAATAATCACATAAATTCACTATAATGTAATATATTGATTGATTACATGTACAAAGAATTCGTATAATGACAAAAAATAACAAGTTAGGTATTTACCTCCAAAACCGCTAAAAATAGTGACTAGTTTTTTTCGACAGGAATTACCGTTTCCTTTTAGTGCTATAAAGACGTAAAATAGTTACAGTTAACTTTTTTTATGTAAAAAAAAGATTAAGATACTCGGACACCAATTCGGGAAAAAAGTATCCAGCATTGAATGGCTGACGCCCTCTACGAACGAGATGACCGAGACTTTCGGGAATTAAACTCACCCATACAGGGTGTATGGCTGAGATAAGTACCAGTGGGAACCGGGGGGTTCAGGGGGAATGCAAGTTTGGCTTTTAAGAAGTAATAATCTTCAGTTACGATTTGAAATTGATTAGAGGCGGTGCGTTTTGAAATTTGCTAAAGAAAAGTTACGCTATGCGTAAATTCAGGGGTGTTAAAGAACACTTTTATTTATTTATTTTTTTTTATTTAACTTGGTAAAATTAACGGGAAAGTCTGTTTTTATTTTACTTGGTAAAAGAAAGACTTTTATATCCTTTTTTAAACAATTTAAATAGCGTGTTTTCATTCTCTATTTATACGCGGTATCTTCAAAATTGCATTGATTACATTTTTGTCAACTGAACGGCCAACAAGAGCAATTATTTAGTTATTTTGGAATTGTTAACCATTAATTATAGTTTCTTATTGTATATAATTTCGTTTTCTATTTATTTTTGTTAATAGATTTAAGTGTTTTGGAAAACAACTTTCGTTTAATTTTATAAAAACCATCACGCAATCAAACTCGTGGGCGCACTGATGTGGGAACTTCAGAGCAAGAAGTGAGATTTGACCAGCTAGAAAGCAGCCTTACTCGAGTCCTAAAGTCCTGAATGTTGATAATAGTAAGCTCTATATAACCTGTAGTTTTTAGTATTAAAACTGCAAGAGATGAAAGGAACGACCAGGCTTCCAGAGTATCTTTTAATCCTTTCAATGAAAATTTTTTGTTGTAGTTGACTGGTGCTTTAAAATTACTTTACGGTCTTGTGCTCTCTGCATCCAGTTTCCCTGAATATCATCAATCCATCTAGATACAAGGCCACCTTTACTGTGATAGACATATGCTCTGAGCCACCAGTCTAATAATTTTTAATTTCACCTTTTATCAGTCATTTTTTAATCTAGCTGTGCTGTATACATTGCGTAATGTTATATAATTAATTTGAACGGAACTTCTATAGAAAATTTCATTAATTCATATCTAATTTACTTCAAAAAATCTATATGACTTAGTTTTTCTCTTACTGCAATACTGTTTTGCTTCTTTACTTATAATAAAATCGTTTATCTTTGTGGCTAAACATTTTTTTTATATTCGCTATTAGATAAAAAAATATACATCCAAATCTAAGACGCACTTGTAAAAGCGATCTACAACTCTTTATATAAATTATTACATTTCAGAACACCTCTTGTAGCTCGAGCCAACCCATCTATTAAGTTCACGAGCCTTGTGCACATAACAAATGTGGTGTCAGCCGTGCCACTAATAGTGAAGGGTACCGCAAAAATTTTTAAAATAGTTTAGCGTTTATAAAGCATAATATAGTGCTAAGAGACCGTATAAGGAATTCGTTACGGATAATTCTCAATTATCTATGGGTAGAATCCCGGAAATTCAAAGTGTGACGTTCAGAATTATCCCTAATCTTTAATATTTAAAGATCATTTATCATGTTAATCTATTGAGAAAATGTGGTGTAAATTTGGACAATGCATCGAAAACGGATACATTTAAATGTATTTTCATTAAATCCGACTCACAGTGGGATAAATAAGTTAGAAATTCATACTAAATTAAATTAAAGATTATAAATACTAAAGTGAATTTGCATTTATCATAATTTTTTTCCTCTGTGTTTATTAGAGGATAAGGTATCTTCAGAACAAAAAAACTTTAACCCATAATAAGCGGAACGTCAAAAAATTAGATGTTTGAATAAAAGTTATTAATTTTGACCGAAAGCCCAGGAAAAAATCAAAAAATGTAAGCGGATTATTACCATAATTTCAGTTAGGTAAGATAAGTGCGGGAGACTTGCCGTGTTTGAAGTGACGTCACACCCTTTGTCATTTTGCTCACGTGCAACAGAGGACGCTACGGAAAATTTTATACGATATAGACAAGTATACCTTCTTTATATATATATATATATATATATATATATATATATATATATATATATATATATATATATATATGATTCAGTATTAATCCGGGAATACATCCGTTCGTTGGTTTGGTTTCCTGTAGAAATTTGCAGACGTTTCGCCAAAATCCCATTTGGCATCTTCTGTGCTTGGTGGTTGTAGATCAACTGAAAGAAAAGTTAGCGCTCGAGAGGGAGGCGGAGCCAACGCCAACGCCAACCAACCGCTACTATCTGCGACCGCGTATAAAGCACGCTGCACGCTAACTTTTCTTTCAGTTGATCTACAACCACCAAGCACAGAAGATGCCAATATATATATATATATATATATATATATATATATATATATATATATATATATATATATATCATAAAATTCAATTTTCCAAGATATAAAGTTTATCAAGTTGCCTGGTGTCAAAAATCAGACCAATCAGAAAAAGAAAATGTCTTATGTTTTGGCCGACTATAAAAAGCCAAGGCGTAGGAATTTTCAGCGGAGTGGAATTAATCAGCTTGCCGGAAGCACTACGTTTCTTGAGCACCTGAAACTTGACACAACCTCAATTTTTTCATTGTTTTTTTAAGTTTTTCCTACGTCACAAGTAAACAGAAGTTTAAATATATATTTTAAGGAAGTTGTATGTTACTTTTGTTTTCAAGTATAAAGAAATTAATAATTTTTTTAAAGCAAGTAGTAAAAGTTTATAAGTTTTTATTAAATAATTTTGCAACTCTTAAACAACAACAAATTAAATATTATTTTTATAAAAAGAATATAGAAGAAAATAATTCAAATTGAATTAAGAAGAACTTGGCCGAACGAGATTTTGGAAAATATTTTTGTCAATTCTTTATTTCACAGGAAACGACAACTAATATATTTCTTTGAGATGTGGTGGATTTTTGAAAAAAGATATATATATATATATATATATATATATATATATATATATATATATATATATATATATATGTATATATATATATATATATATATATATATATATATATATATACATATATACAGGGTGATTCAAAAATCGATCACGAAACTTAAGGGGGTGATTCTACTTGACAAAATAAGGGTAGAGCTTCATATAATTTTTTTTTCAAAATGTCATTCGTTTTCGAGTTACAAGCCGTCCAAGTTCAAGTTTTTATTTTTTGTTTTTTGAATTACTCGCTTACAGGAAAACGGATTTGACTAATATTTGAAAGATAGGCTAAATCTTCTGCGCTTCATCATTTTAGTAACAATTCACATTGATTGTTTGCCGCTAGAGGGCACTTTACTTACATTGAAAATTGTTTTTTTGTCATAATTTTTTAGTGTTGACAGCTACAGTAGTTTTTGGTATAATTTCTGAAAGACTGATGCCAGGCCTTTAAAAAAGGTGCTCTTTATTTACATCGCTAAACCCAACGGTTTAGACGTAAATCACCCTTAAAAATTAAGTGGTAAATTTACTTTTCTCATTTCATTACCACCAGCTACCAGGTAAATAGCTATCAAAGTATACTAGAGCTGTCAGTTTAACATCAAATAAATTCGCTTTTTAAACTATTTAATTTATAATCTTAAAATAACTAATAATGGCTAATCACCAATATTCAAATATCGAATATTGTGATATCCATTTTTGTTATGGAAAAGCAAATGGTAATGCAGAGTTGGCAAGAAGATATTATATGGAGAGTTATCCGGAAAGAAATATCCCTCATGCTCAAACATTTTCCAGTGTTCACAGGAGGCTTGCGGAATGTGGTTCCTTTAAAAGTTATAATGGAAATAGGGGAAGACCTAGAACTGCTAGAAACGTGCAACAAGAAGAAAGAGTGCTTGAAATTATTGAAGATAATCCAGGTATTAGTACTAGAAAAATTGGGAATGAAGTGCGGCTCTGTCAGGCTAGTTCATGGAGGATACTAAGAGAAGAACAACTCTACCCGTTTCATTCAAAAAAGGTGCAGGCTCTTTATGACGATGATCGGCCGAGACGGTTGGAAATGTGCAATCAGATCCTAGCTAAGTATGAACACGATAATCGATTAATTGGCGTCATATTATTCACTGACGAAGCTGGTTTCACTCGTGATGGCTTAACAAATCTACACAACATCCACACATATGCTTACGAGAACCCAAACAATGTGGTAGAAACGAAACATCAGCGTATATTTTCACTAAATGTGTGGGCAGGGATAATAGGAGATTACCTTATTGGTCCTCATTTCTTTGATGGCCCATTAACTGGTGACGTATACTTAGATTTTATCCAAAATCGTCTCCCATTGTATCTGGAAGATGTGCCATTGGAAGTAAGGGCCAACATGTGGATCCTCCAAGACGGAGCTCCGCCCCACTTTAGTATACGTGTCCGACAGTATTTGAATGCAACGTATCCTGAGCGATGGATAGGACGAAGTGGACCATTGGCATGGGCAGCGAGGTCACCAGACCTTAATCCTATGGATTTTTTCTTTTGGGGTCATTTGAAACAATTGGTGTACGATATTCCAGTAATCAACGTCGAGGATCTTCGCTTCAGGATAATCGAAAAGTGCCAAATTATTAAAGAAACACCAGAAATTTTTCATCGAGTTAGGCGACATTTTTTGAAGAGTGTTAGGAAATGTATGGAAGAAAATGGGAGACATTTTGAGAATCTTTTTTAGTTTGTTTAGTACTGTTTCATTAATTTTTATCAATTAAATGTATATCGCAATAATCCATAATATGAATATTTACTGATTAGCCATTATTAGTTATTGTAAGATTATAAATTAAATAGTTTAAAAAGCGAATTTATTTGATGTTAAACTGACAGCTCTAGTATACTTTGATAGCTATTTACCTGGTAGCTGGTGGTAATGAAATGAGAAAAGTAAATTTACCACTTAATTTTTAAGGGTGATTTACGTCTAAACCGTTGGGTTTAGCGATGTAAATAAAGAGCACCTTTTTTAAAGGCCTGGCATCAGTCTTTCAGAAATTATACCAAAAACTACTGTAGCTGTCAACACTAAAATTTATGACAAAAAAACAATTTTTAATGTAGGTAAATTGCCCTCTAGCGGCAAACAATCAATGTAAATTGTTACTAAAATGATGAAGCGCAGAAGACTTAGCCTATCTTTCAAATATTAGTCAAATCGGTTTTCCTGTAAGCGAGTAATTCAAAAAACAAAAAATAAAAACTTGAACTTGGACGGCTTGTAACTCGAAAACGAATGACATTTTGAAAAAAAATTATATGAAGCTCTACCCTTATTTTGTCAAGTAGAATGACCCCCTTAAGTTTCGTGATCGATTTTTGAATCACCCTGTATATATATATATATATATATATATATATATATATATATATATATATATATATATATATATAAAAGATAAGGCAGTAGAAAGCTTTAATTTTTCTTAGACATTGAAGATTAGTATAAAAAATTTACTTAATTTAAAAAAAAAATAATAAAATTAATAAATTATAGTTTTGTGTACTAACCTGATAGAATATAGCAATATTTATCATAATAAATATTAGGTTTGAAACAATATTAATAGCTGGTATCACAACATAGCACACGATAATTTGTTTAGATTAGTAATTATTTCTCTAAGAAATAAACGACGCTTTCCCTGTAAAATAACACTATTGCCATCTAATAGACAATTATGAAATTAAACGTCGCCGATTTGTGATCCAGGTAGTTAAAAGCTAATGTATAGTAGATCAAATTAACTAAAAAATAATCTTGAGTAGCAATACTGTGGCATGAAATAAATAAGTTTTGACCATTAAATTCCATCTGGAAATAATAATAGTCATAATAATAATAATAATGTGCCATATTTCTTGTTAAATAAAAATTTTATATTTTGTGTTTTACTGTCTATGTTTTGATTGTCATACTGATACGCTCAACACGTATGCTTGCTCTGCGTTAAGCTACTTTTTTGGAATTGTAAAATGGAGCAGAACGGACATACAAAACCTGTAAAGAAAAATAAGAACACTCCTAATAAAAAGCACAGAAACATTACCCTCGGAGTGCCATTGAACTTACAATGCTTACAAGACACCAAGGAGGAAGAGGACTGGTGGATATTGGTAAGCAGCTCGACCAACAAATTATAAACTTACGTTCATATTTTCACAGGTTAGCGGACTCTTCCACACTATATCGAGCAATATGCGAGGCAGACGACTCAACATCGCTACAGTTGAGGGAACAAGATATTAATTCTCACCACCAAACAGACCAAGAGAAGTTACAAACCTGGCTACAGAAGCCACTTCATGGACGGCATCCAAATGAGGTTAATCAGGACAATGTCGACAACTCAGCGTCGAACTACTGGTTGATTTCAGGACAGATGTTTCCGGAAACGAGGGGCTTCTTGTTAGCTATCCAAGATCAGGTTATTCCGAAGAAGAACTATCGGAAGTTCATCATTAGAGATCCTTCAACAGAAAATGACCAATGCAGATATGGTTGTCGAACATCAGAGACAATCCAGCACATAACTGGAGGATGCCAGTTCAAGTTATATTGGGACCGAAAGGTTCTGATGGATCAAAAAGTTGCTTATAATAGACCAGATATTAAACTAATAGATAAAATTTCTAGGCGAACTACACCAATCGACATCGCTGTACCTAACAACAACAACCTAAGGCCAAAATACAACGAGAAGATCGCCAATTACAGAGATCTGGAGGTGCAAATCCGAAGACAATGGACAATGAACAGCGTCTAAACGATTCCCATAATACTCTCAACAACTGGAGTGATACCAAAGAACCTCCTGCAGAACATCAAGGGACTGGGTCTTAGTGAGCATTTGTATAAACCGATGCAGAAAGCAACTCTCCCAACAAACCTCGCGAACCGTTCGAAAGTTCATGGGAAATACAGCAGATCACGTCACCTAGGACCCGATGACATTGAAAGGGTTTCCACAGAGCTTCATACTTTTAGTGTCTTTGTATGCCTGGTATGAGTGAATAATCCCTGGAGAGAGTGCGAAGCCGTTTGGCTTGTAAATCATAATATTGTGTCATATTTTTTGTTAAATAAAAATTTAATATTTTGTGTTTTACTCTCTGTGTTTTGATTGTCTTGTTGATATTTTAATAACTTCTGAACTTAACTGAGAAGGAGTCAATTTACAGATAAGAACACATTTATATATATATATATATATATATATATATATATATATATATATATATATATATACATATATATATATATATATGTATATATATATATATATATATATATATATATATATATATATATATATATATATTGTTATATACACTGGAAGGTTAGTTTGACGATAAGTTAGAAGATTTGAAAATATTTCAAATTGTTAAAAATATTTCAGATTGGTAAAAATAATTATAATTTTATAATAATTATTTTTTACCTGGCGCTCAACAACAACAAAATATAACCATATATAAGCAATAAATACTAACATTTTAATTAAATTTTGGTAATATACTGAAACTTGAAAATATAAATACAGAAGTAAACATTGCAAAATTTTAAATAACAACAAAATTTTCTAAATTTATTTATGGGTATTTTGTGGGTAATCACAAGTAGTGTAGATATAGCACGAATGTTATTGTTGTCACAATATATATATATATATATATATATATATATATATATATATATATATATATATATATATATATATTAAAAATAAACAATCTCACAGTCTATGTATTTGTAAAATTATTTTATTCTCCTTACACCGCTTAAAAAAGAGGACACACGATATATTCTCTACGAGTTCCTCTCTGGTTCTCTCACAGAAAACAACTGTTTACTTTAAATCCCCATATTGTAAAATATCGGCTGCACTGATGAGATAATTTGGTGGTCCAAACGAATGTGGAGAGAGAACCAGATTGGAATTCTCAGAGAATATACTGTTTGTCCCCTTTTTAAAGGTCGTAAGGAGAATAAAATAACTTTTCCAACTACATAGTCCATAAAATCATTTATTTTTAATAATTTCGTATCGCTTCGGGATATATTCAGATGTTCGTTTATACTGTCCGGCATCAAGTTGTGCGGGTAATATCCTGCTGATATTTTACCATATGGGGATTTTAAGTAGACAGTTGTTTTGTGTGCATTTTGCTCTCGGTTCGTTACAGCTCCACTGATGAGACCATTAGGTGATCGAAAGTAGTATGGAGAGAGTACCAGAGTGGAATTCGCAGAGAATATAATGTGTGTTGTTTGTATCTGTTGATATTCTGTACACAAATGTCTTAATTTGCCATTATCTTTCCACTTGATTCAGTGTCCATAGTGAATTTTATATTAAGGGGTTTTTGATTAAGATGATCTAAGAAATTATAGAGGTATAAAGATGTTAGTTACCACGGGTGACAGTGAAGATCCCATGGCCGCTCCCGAAATTTGTTCTTAGAACGTTCCTTGAAAAGTAAAATAAGTGGAAATGAGACAAGCTTTAATTAATACTAGTAGGGTTGAGTCCATTTGTTATTTCATAATATGTCCGATAATATGAAAATTGATCATTTATAGGAAGATTTGTATACAGGGATTCCATATCAAAACTCACAAATGTCACATGTGGAAATGGATTGTAGCGCTGGATCACGCTTCGCTGAGCACCAATCGGGTATAAATAGAGGGCTGTTGCTGCTCGATGGTAATTTAGTGTTCTAATTTAGTGGAGTAAAAATCTCTGAAAGGGCTTCGTATAATCGTAGGCGAAACCTCGGATAATAGTTCCCATTTGAAACGGTCTAAACCCAAGAACCATAATTTTCAACTTGACCAAAATTCGTAAAAGCGTTTGTTTCTTATTAGCGAACCTCAATAGGGAGGATATCAAACAAGATGCCAAACCCCTTGACGATTTATGTAGTAGCACATAACCTTCAGAATTGCCAAGAGTGTCTACAAACATGCAAGCACGGCCTTGTGAGAAAAAGGATTGAGGCAACTTAAGAACTACATAAGTGTTAAATAAAAATAAACTTTAAGGTTAGAATCTACTCGACTTTTCGTGGGAGACAGTTTTACTTCAACAAAGCCTTTTTATTGTTATAAAATTTTGAACGTACCACGATTTTCCTAGTTAATTTCTAATAAAATTTCTTGTAATAATTTTAAAATCAGCATTTTTATTTTTTATTGTTTTGAAGGCTTGTCAGTTGTCATAACGTTGATACACAGATTCCTGTATCTTTTCCCGCCGTTTCCTTGGAGGTTTTTCTGGGGAAAAGAAAAAAATCAGAGAGTGATAAAGATATTTTCCCTGCAGAGTTGCTCCTGGAAAGGTCGCTTGACATTTTTGCTAGAAGTAAAAGATTCGGGTCCTTGACCAAATTTATAGTTAAAAGTTACTTTTTAGACTTTAAAAGCTATCGGCTGATATTGGTTTGGTCAGTTCGGAAAACAAACCCGATATCAAGTTTTTGTGTGTTTTTCGTTTCCACCACAAAAAGGCCACCTAAGACCACTGGCAAGTCTTTGTTTTAATTATTACCATCTAAAGTATTAATAGTTGTGGATATGTTCAAACAAGGAATAAGATTAGACGTAAGCTACCTCACTCGTAACATAAAAGTTGATTTCATTCTAAGTCCCTTTATTTGTTTTAGGCTTTTTTTTTCTTTTCTCTTTCTTTCTTCTTTTATTTTCCTTCTCTTCTTTTCTTTTTGTCGTTTCTACCCATATTGCCCTCATTTGAATCGTCATCGGGGCCTTCTTGCTGATATCTCTACCACACCTTGCCTTGCATGCTGCACATACCACCACACCGAGTGATACAGAGCCTACCAAATCACGTCTTATGTGCCTGTGTCGTTTCAGGAAATTATAGACCTGCTTAAATTTTTGCCTTCGTTACGACTTATAAATTGAAAGACATCATATTGTTTTCTTTTCTTTTGTATATATAATTATTAAATAATCAGTGTACCTACCTCTTCAAAACTATTGTGTTTCCTCATATGGTATAACTTATTAAATCGTGCAACCATATGTAGTTGACATCTCCACGTATGTAAAGGGCAAATCTGTAAACTCTTGTCAACAGGCCTATTTATACGGGTAGAGTGCACTCAATAATTATCACTTTATACATATATTTATTTTTTGCCATAAATCACTTTTTCATAGTTAATATCACGGCCAAAAATAACTGATTAGAATATAATTATTTGTTTTGTTAGATTAATCATTGAAAACGTAAATTGTCAAAAACCACCTGCTTAAACAGCTGGCTGTCACAGGCTTATTCTTTTAACCATAGAAGCGCTGGGCCACACATAGTTAGATTTACTCTGTGAAACGTGAATATAGATACTTGTTTTTGAAATTTTTTGGGTTTTTTCTTGGCGTTAAATTAGATTTCCTGTTTTGTTTTCAGACCGGTCTCGGCCTTAACCTTTAGGGCACCAAAACTGGTGGCGCATATTTATCCCGACCACTCTCCGCTTCTTTTAAGAGCTAGCCGGATGAGCTTTCAAAGATAAAGATTATTACAGAGCCACCTGATTAAATAAAAAAATAAAGTAGACTATCAGACATCAAAAAGTCCTTATTAATCTAACGAAGTATATTCAATCATATTCAACTATTAACAAATCTGGCTTTCAATATCTAGCTACCCAACTAATCGCTTTCTCTATTTTTTTATAAAAAGGATAAATTTGCGATGCTAGATAAAATCACCTACGCTCAAGCAGAAAAAATTCGTTAACAAGTCAGTATGAAGCAAAAAAGGAAGTTCGAAAGACCTTTGAAAAACAATAACCCAGCTAGCCCACCAATGAACACAGTTGTCAATTTGTCTAATGCACAACTTACCGAAGCAGAGAAAACTATCTTTTCCAAAGGACAGAATTCCAATTTGACACGGTCCAAACCCAAATACCAGTATTAAATCTACGTTACGTTTTTGCAAAAAAATTGTGATAATGGTTGGAAAGCATTAGAAAATAAAAAGATGGCAATAATTTTTGTAGGTATTAAGATAGTTGGCAAGATATTGTTATAAGGTAAATATAAATCAATTGGAGACATGTGATATGACTTTAGTTAAACTTTGATAAATGATGATCCTGTCTATACTGGAAACCTTGTTGGATTACTTATTTCATTTAATATATTTGCGATCTATAAAATAAAGCTTATTTCGCACTAAAATTATTTAATAATAAAATATTTTCATTTTTGTTAAGGAATTAACCAAACAATATGTTTAATCTAACGAGTTCCTATTTACAGAATTTTTTTCTGACTGAGGAATCTAAGTCATTCAAGTTATATATTTCTATTTCAAATAGCATCAATCAATATTATCAGTAAAAAAGATGACACGGAATTCGTTTATTATCTCTCAATTAAATCTTAAAGTTATAAACATACTAAAAAGATAAAATAAGTTAGGTTCGTGAGATTTCATATGATTTAACAATAAAAGGTAATTGTGGTGTACCCCATATTTATCAATGTTATATTATTAAATTTTTTGCAGATGGAAATAATGATTTGGCACTTTGCAAGAGTAGTCCATGTACCAGCCTCATTTTATATCAAGAATAATATTTTATGCAATTTCATCAATCTGGTTTTCCATAAGGTTCTGTGGAAAACTTTAGTACTTCTAAATTTAACTGATATTATTATAGACCCTCTTAATAAGAAAATCGGCTGTTATATGAAAACACATGTCGCCCAATTATAAAAATTTTCATATTAAAAGGCATTATCGAGATAAAACTCAGATACATGGAAATATCTATTTACGCAGAATTGCAGTCTCATCTTCTCGACTTTACCGTATTTACGGTGCCGCTTATGCACGTTCAAAATGCCGTTTTGGGTAAAATACGTATATATTCAATTTTATCGCTGATTTTATGGTAGGTGGAAAAATCCAATCAATGTTTATTATTCCTATGCAATATTTTATGCACGACCCCAAAGCAATCTGATAATAAGATGTAATAAAATGTCATCATAAAATATTAGATTTAGTATATCTACACTGTCAAGAGTTAAACTAGGTGCACAAAAAATAGTTTCTAATAAACTATGTTTATTTCAAAGTAATTAATAATTCAGAGAATGAACGAAATTTTATTTGCAACCGTAAATGAAAACTGTCAGAGTAACCGTTTATACAGAACGTCCCGGAAAATGTGGGAAATCTCCCGGATATGAACAAAACACATGAAAAGAATACTACAAGTTCATATAAACTTTTTCTTATAGGCCTCCTCTTCAGAGATATGGGCGCCCAAAGAGCTGCAATGGTATCAAGTTTTTACACATATTTATTGAACTATCAAACATATCTCAATTTTTTTAATATGATATATACCAGGTAAGACCCTTCAAATTACTATATATATATATATATATATATATATATATATATATATATATATATATATATATGAATTACTCACAGCTGCAGGGACGGACTAGCTGACTTGCATGATTGAAATTTTGGACAACGTTTTTTACATACCTTTAGCTATTGACTAAAAATTAAATACTCTTCATTCATGTGGATAATTCTAACCGTTTTTCAAAAAAAAAAACGTAATTTTATTTACACTGTTAGTCCCATAACTTCTGTCGGGTTGAAAATGAAAAAGAGGAATTTTCCTTTGTTGCCATAGTGTCAATAAAAGGTTATATAGGTGCTTAGTTAAAAACTTCTGAAGAGGATTCAACATGGACTCCGTGAAGTTTGATACACTCGCGGGCACGACGAGTTGATGACTGCTATACCAAACACATTAACTCAGCCTTATTCCTTATTTGATCATAATGAAACGTGATGTTCTGTAGACATTCCTCCCTACTATCGACCGACGTGGAATACACCGAAGTTTTGAGATGTCTCCACAGGTAAAAATCCAACGGCGCTAGGTCGGGAGATCGAGAAGGCCAGACAATAAGTCCTCCTTACGTATCCAATGGTTTTGATAGACGTTATTCAGGTGGTCTCGCACAGCAACGCTGAATTGAGCTGGTGCCTCATCGTGCATGTAGTACAGGTTTCGGCGGATTTCAAGTGGTCAGTGCTCTACTAAATCGTTCTAGAAGAACTCCAAATAAAGTTCTCCATTCAGTTGTGCGGCAACAGGAATGGTTCATTCAAGAAACTGCCAATGATTCCTGCCCAGACATTAATCGATTGGGACTGATGTTGTTGATTCAAAACAATAGTTGCATGAGAATTTTCACCAGCCCATGCATGTGAGTTTATAATACCATTTTTAGTAAATCCTGCTTCATCCATGAAGAGAATATTGCTAGTGAAATTTACATTATTTTTTTTGCTGATCCAGTATCCAGTTTGCCAACTACATTCTACAGGGACGATTTTCAGGAATCAGTTCATGCACTCTTTTCAAATGATATGGATATGAAGAATTTCATGTACTATTGTTTTCGACGTATCAAACTGTGCTGATAATTTTCGAGTTCTCGTTGAAGGACTGTTATCTACAGCATTTAAAATATTTTCCTCTAATTGCGGCATACGTACTGTTCTTCCCCGATCAGCTTTAGTAGTTCTTTTCCCAAAATTTCTTAAAATTATGAAGAAATTTAATAACATTACCTTAATAAATAGAATCGTCTACCATGCTCCCTTAGACGTTGGTCAACTCGTTGAAATGTTTTCTGATCTGGAAGAGTACGATTACGATATCTGTCGTGATATAACCTCCTGGTTTCCAGACCATGCAAGATGCAAGATCCTACATCAGATATATGTCTGCATACTCAATAAACGTGTATTCCATATTTCGAATTATTTCACAGTTAATTTCATCACAAAATCCAAAAATTAGTGAATTAGCATCCAAATAAAGACTCAATATGTCAGCGATGTGAAAGCTGATAAGTGCTAAAACGCAGGATAATTATTTCTTTCATGCCTAGCAAAATTTGCAACAATACTTTGTTTTTGGTGCCGAGAAAATAAAACGCACATTTTTGTGAACCTAGATCGAACTGCAATTCATAGAGTTAGATATTTTTAACTAAAGAGGTAAATTCTAATTTTGAGTCGAATATTTTTTATCATAAGGCTGAAAGTTTAACATTTGATAGGAACAAAGATGTATCTTTTATCGAAATAGGCCAAATACATAATGTAAATAAAATGACGTCTTTTCGAAAACGGTCAGGATTAGTGACGATTACTTAATTTTTAGTCAATAGTTACATAAAAAACGTTCTCCAAAGTTCGTGTCATACAGGGCGTAAAAAAAATGAGCTCATGAGTGTCACAGGTAGTCCGTCCCTGTAGCTGTGAGTAATTCACAGCACTTTCTTGGATAGTAATTTGAAGGTCTTATCTGGTATACATCATATTAAAACAATTGAAATATATCTGGTGATTCAATAATTATGTGTAAAAAACTTGATTCCATTGCAGCTCTTTAAAATCCCATATCTTCGAGGAAAAGGCCAATACGAAAAAAGTTTATATGAACTTGTAGTATTCTTTTCATGTGTTTGTTCATATCCGGGAGGTTTCCCACATTTTTCCGGACGACCTATATTTCCAGAATAACTAAAGAAAAACAAGTAATTGTAATTCAAAATGTTTTTTCTTCAAAATATTCTCCACAATGATCATGCGCGAAAATCAATCCAAAAATAAATTTTTCCACTATGAAAATTATATTTCAAAAAGATGGTGTTTGAACATATCAACGTAGAATATTGTCGACCATACATTTCATTCCTCATGTACGGAAACGAGAAGAATTTGATGGGGCTCTAGTCAGCGCTGTATAGCGGATCTCTGAAAAATCCGGAAAAAACCCACTATGCCAGGAGTGATGGACCGGGAGGAGTTAGATAATTGTACCAAACACTACGGCAGATGAGGAATCGGTTGCATTTCTTGAGGGGGATTTTAAACAGTACGGTATTCCTCAAATTTGGGAGGAATACTATAATCTTTTAAAAAACGTATCAAGCCATTTTTTATCAAAAATGCTAAGCAAATGACCTACGGAAAACACCGATCATTCTTGAACTGATGGAGTTTGGAAGGCCAAACCAATTGCCTCACGAAGTTTGGCGATAAATTCATTTCATGTCCTTTACACTTGATTTTGCATAAAACCCCACAAAAAAAATCCAAACTCGAAAGATCAGGAGATTATGGTAGCCATCCCACTCGCCCATTGGTATCTATCTATCTTTGAGGAAAGTTATTGTCCAGAGATTGCCTTAACAGCCCAGAGTTGTGACTCGGGGCACCGTCTTGTTAAAGATAAATGCAACTGAAATAAGCCAGTGGAACATTTTCAAGCATTTCTGGAATAATTTCCTCAAGGATTTCTAGGTATCTACATGCTGTGAGATTCCCTTCATACATCCTGTAAGCTATGCGTTGGCTCAAAAGAAAACTCGAGACGCCAACCCCGAAGTGCTCTTTTTGTGCCCTTTCGAAAATTAAATGGTAATTTTTTGCAGACGAATGCCTCGTGTGGTGACAATGAAATAATCCCGCACTTGAAAAATAACATGCGTTAGACTAGATGACAAAACTGCCAAAAGATTCGTTCGTGCGGATTGATTCTATATACCATTGACAAAACGTTACTCGGCGCTCATCATCTCCGGGTTGTAAATGTTGCACTATTTGGATGGTATGTATGGTATTTGTACTTTTTCAAAATTTTTTCAGCGTCATATTCCCTCTTTTTTGACGTATGTTTTGAGACCCGGCTGAATAAAAGATCCGTGTTTAACTAGATTTCTTTTTGAACGAGCACATATGTCTACAAAGGGTTGACTTCTTTCTAGATACCTAACATAAGCAAAAACGACAGCCAGATATGAGAAGTTATCGTAATGATAATGCTTTAAATACATTACCTATTGAAACATAATTCAAAAGTTTCTTGGGACTTTCATTGCTTTGTATTAAACATAGTAACATATCATACTTTTCGTAATTATCATAAACGACCATTGTAAATCCAAAATAAATTAAAAGTAAAATAAAAACATCTACGTAACAAAAATATTTCGTAAATAATAGCAATCTGCCAAAACTGTGAAGTTGCCTTTTGTTCCTTATAAATTGGTCATGGCCTATTTTTTCAAATAAAATAAATTAATGAAAATATCGTATTTCGACCTTCTTTTCCAAAATAAAATAAACATATTACATATTTTTGAGAGTCTAAATGATACTAAATGAATATTAAAAATAATATACAGAGTGTCTTGTTTAAAAAATTATAAGTTTAGTTAATATCTCAAAAACTAAACTTTTTAGAAAAAAACTGATTTCACCACTGAAAATTACGTAAAAAATCCTATAAAAATTAGTTTTTCCCTTTTTGATAAATTAGCGCATAACAGACATACGAAATGTGCCTAAAAGAACGAAGATTTTCAAAATCATCCTGTAGATTAAAAACTAAGAGAGCCAAGACAAATTTGACTCTGGAATCTTTCGTGGTTAAAAAGTAGGATACTAAAGTAAAAACCACAACACTCTGTCTTTGATAACAACTTCAATATCCCTTAAAAGTGTCGAAAATGGGATACTCCCTACATGTAATTCTGCGTGACCGTGCTATTTTAAATGCAGTAAGCCGATTGCCATATAAGGCTAGCGAAATATGACAACAATGCTTTTTGGACTTTTAGTCGCTGCCCTGTTAATAGAGCAATAAAGTTTTAAATCATTTATTGTTGCATGAGATATTTATTGCGCCGCTTCATCGTTTTATTGGCCGGTATTAAATGACTCACTGACAAAAATTATGGACATTAAGCATACAATAAAAGATAATCAATAATTAATGCGTAGTATACGCAATAGTGCATAAGTAGTATTTAGCCACTAATTTAATACTTTTAAAAAATAAGTTTGCTACATTATTTATTATTCTCTCGACCTAAGCCGAGACAGGGGATTCTAGTACTTTGTATATACCTAAACAAGTCGTATTTCTACCATATATAGAAAGCGAAATGGAATTGATAGTGCAAAAGAAGCACTCAGTACTAGAACAACAAACTTAAATGGGAGAAGAAACAACAAACCTTGGTTCACTTTAGAAGTAAAAGCATTGGCACAACAGAAGTAGGACCCATACTTAAAATACAAAAATATAAGAACGTAAGAAGAATACTCAGCATACAAAACCGTAAGAAATAGAATTAATAAAGCGATTAAAAACTTAAAGGAAATATGCTGGGAAAGGTTTTCCACCGAAATAGAAAAAAAATTATACGGAGAGCAAAGGAAAGTTTGGAATGTAATAAGAAATAGGAAAAAAGAAGTCAACGAAGAAGTGGTAATCAACTCTATAACAGCAGAAAACTGGAAAGAATACATACAGAGCTTTTACAATAACCAGGAGTAAAATAATGAGGACATCCAAATAGATTTAGATAAGTTAAAACCGATGATGGAAGACGAGAACATAAAAATAGAAGACGTGCACGAAATGCTGACCAAACTGAAAAATAGAAACGCTCCGGGAACCGACGATATTTCCAATAAAATGCTTAAATATGGGGGCCTTGAACTAGAAAAAGCACTAACAATACTATTCGACAAAATTCTATCAACCTGTAGTATTCTAGAACAGTGGAGGAACAGCCTGACTATACCCATCTTCAAAAAGGAAAACAAGAATGACCCCAATAATTATAGAACAATAACACTACTAAACAGTACAAGCAAATTATTGACAAAAATCATGCCTTCAAAACTAACGAGTAAAATTGCAAAAAGTGAAGAACAACATGGGTTTAGATAGAACAGATTGATAGTTGATGCGATTTTCATTATCCGACAGACTATTGAAAAATCGATAGAATACAATAAACCTCTTGTCATCTGCCTAGTGAATCTTAAAAAAGCATTTGATAGAGTTCGACTTAAAGACGTCTTGCAAATACTTCAGGAAAATGGCATTAACCACAACTATATTACGGAAATTGAAGAACTAAATAAAAACAATAAGACACGCATAAAGACACAACAAGGAGTAACAGAGGAAATACCTATCATGACGGGAATACGACAAGGCGACAATATGAATCCATTTCTCTCTAATTTAATTATGGACAAGATAATACAAAATGTAAAAGAAGTCAATGGAGGATACAAAATGGGACGAAGATCTTTAAAAATCTCATGTTTTGTCGACGACGTCTTACTGTTAGTAGAAAATGAAGACGATTTGCAACGACTACTATACCGATTCCAGACCACATTAAAAAATTTAAATATGGAAATATCTACAGAAAAGACCGAAACGATGGTAATTTCAAAAGATCCTGTCAGATGCAAATTGGTAGTGAAGAACCAGCCTATCAGACAAAGCATGTCTTGCAGATACTTGGGAGTTAATGTATCAAGCAATAAAAATCTATACCAGGAAGTCAGAGCACAGGTTAACAAGGCCTCAAGGATAGCAGGATGCCTGGAAAAATAAGTATATGTCCACAGAGAGCAAAGTACGCATCTACAGAACTGTGATAAGACAAGTACTAACTTTTGCATCGGAAACTCAAGCTGAAACATCTAAAACAAAAAGTATGCTACGAACGGCTGAAATGAAAACGTTAAGAACAATCAAAGGAGTAACCCTAAGAGATCAAATAAGAAGTTCCGAAATAAGGGAAGAGCTCAAGGTGCCTGATGTGGTACGGTTCATAAGGTCAAGGCGCAGATATTGGAGGGACTATGCAGACAGAATGGGCTATGATCGATGGGCAAAATGGGCTAAGAACGAGATACCAAACACTAGAAGACCCACTGGTTGACCTCCAAAACGATGGCATGAATGTTGGACATCAACATCACAGGAGGCTTTATATAGTAGAAAAACATGACGTCGTCTTAAATAAAAGAGGAAGAAGAAGAAGAAGAAATGGAATACAGGATATCGTTGAAATTTATCTGTGTAAGAAACCAAAATTTGCTCTTCTTTTGTATAATTATAACCCTGTAGACAGACAAATAAATTTTATGCAACTAAAGCTCTTTGAAAAACGTCACTATTCTATTATATTACCCAATAATATAAAAATTAATAATAATAAAATAATTGCAAAAGAAAATTATAAATCGAATCGGCAATATAAATTTGAAATGTCAATAGGCGACCTTTAAAAAACCAGCGCTTAATGTAGCATTTAATAATATAAGACAATTTTATGGAATAAAAAAATAATAATAATTTATTCCGATATCCTTGATCTTGCCGTTTTGCGGAAAGGTCAAGTTTATGAGAATACGATGTCTTGTCGACAATGTCACGTTTTCTTCGGCTTTATGCAAAAATCGTGATTAAAATTCGGCCATAGCTCGTTAAAATTAGGAACCGTGATGTCCGAACAATACATTGTCTGACAATATTATCGACGTATTGGTTTTGCCTCAAGAAGGAACGAGCGATACCATCGATGGGTATCACCTATTGTTGCATAATAATCCCCAATTTCCATAAATCAGATCAAAGGTTACGGGGTATAAGACAATTTTTCTTTGTATAAAGTTATGTAATGTTGTGTATTAGTTCAGGATTAGACAAAAGACAATTTGACAAAGCAAAATATATCGGCGGCTTTTTTTTGATTTTTTATTTATTACATAGTGACGTCCAGGTTCATTTAACAACAAATTATTCAATTATAAGATTTTTTTACAGGAAGAGTGGCACATAGAACCAATTTTGAAAAAAGGACAACTAATACAAAAGAAAATAAATAAACAATAGGAGTTGTATCATAAGTTCTTGTTTATATCTTTATGTACGTATTGCGATAAAACATTTTCCAAAAGCAACAATATTCTTATACTTCTAACCATTAATAAAAAGGATGAGATTCGGCTCACATAGTCATTGAAAGAACCAACAAAGTTTTGAAAGAGCCAAATTCTTACTACAGGGATTTGAGCTGTAAATTAACGAAGATATTATTGAAAATATTTATTGTTATATAAAATGTTTTATGTAAAGCAAATAAATTATATACTTAATTCTGAGAAGTTCTCACAAAGTTAGTCTTTTGACGTAAATCATTCGCAACTAACTAGATACAGTCTTTTTAAAAACATGTAAACTTAATTAAGAACAAAAATAAAAAAATGATAAACTTAGAAATAATTTTGGGAGAAATATAACGCTAACTCTAAATAAAGTATTTATTATCTAATCATTGCAAATTAAATATAGTATTTTTAAGAATATATCTTCTTCTTCATTAGGTGCCGTCCTCGTTCCGAAGTTTGGCTATCATCAAAGCTATGCGTATCTTTGACACTGCAGATATAAACAGTTGGCAGTTGTTGCAATTATACCATTCTCTTAAGTTCTTTAACCATGGATGCCTTCTTCTTCCTATGGATCTTTTGCCTATTATTTTTCCCTAGATAATTAATTGCAGCAACTGGTATATATCTCCCCTCATAACATGTCCCAAGTATTGCCGTTTGCGTTCTTTAATAGTAAGTACTAATTCTTTCTCTTTCCGCATTCTTCGCAAAACCTTCACATTTGTTACTCTCTCTGTCCACGGTACATCTACATCTCAAATGCTTCTATCCTCTTGGTATCAATCTTTTTCAATATCCACGCTTCCATTCCGTAGTAAAGAACTGACAACACGTAACATCTCACAAGGCGAATTTTAAGTTTAATGCCTAAATCTCGTCCGCAAAACACCTTCTTCATTTTAATAAACGTAGCTCTAGCTTTTTCCACTCTGAATCTGATTTCTTCAGAGCTATCGTTATTCTCGTTGATAACAGTTCCCAGGTAATTATATTTTCTCACACATTCAATTCTTTGATCATGCACGGTTATGTGAGGGAAGTTTTGTGGTGATTTAGGTACCACCATTACTTTTGTTTTGCTGATGTTAAGTCATAATCCATATTCTTTACTGCATTCTACTATTCTGTTAATTAGTATCTGAAGATCCTCCGAAGTTTCTGCAATTACAACCATGTCATCGGCATATCTCAAGTTGTTTATTGGGATGCCATTTATTTTAGTACCTATATTTTGTTCTCAAAGTGCTCTGATTACTATGTCCTCTGAGTATAGGTTGAATAAGATTGGTGAAAATATACATCCCTGTCTTACGCCTTTCTTAATCTCGAGTTCCTCCGTTGTCTCTTGCTCTATTCGAATATTCGCTTTCTGGTTGTAGTAAATCTTGGAAATAATCCTGATGTCTCTTTTATCCAAGTTTTTTTTTACCAGCAGTCTCATTAAATGATCGTGACGTACTTTATCGAACGCTTTATTGTAGTCAATGAAGCACATATGCATATCTTGGTTCATATCTAGACATCTTTGGCACATGACGTTAAGTGCAAATAGAGCTTCTCTTGTTCCAAGCCCGTTCCGAAATCCGAATTGAGTATCACCAATATCCACATCTAGTTTTCTGTGAATTCTTGTGCGATGATCAGTGCACTGTTTTGCGTTTGCCTTTTTTGGTATGGTGACAAAAGTGTACAGGAGCCATTCTTTTAGTATTTCTGCTGTTGTGTAAATGCAGTTAAAAAGGTCGACAAGAATATTCACTGATTCACCTTCCACAAACTTGAGAAGTTCCGACGTAATCCTATCTAGACTCGGTGATTTACCATTCTTTATTGTTTTTATAGCGTATAGTATTTCTTCTTTAGTTATGTCTGGTGCTTCGCCGCCTTGTATATTATCTATATTAGGTTCTTGCCTTTCATCGTCGAACAACTCTTCTACATAATTCTTCCAAGTCATAAGCTTTTCTTGTAGATCGGTTATTATTTCTCCATTTGCGTTACATAATAGATTGGGATGTTTCCATTTTTGTATACCTGCCAGTTCCTTTATCTTTTTATGTAAATTTAAAGTGAAATTTTTAGTTGCAGTTCTTCAATTTCCTCGCATTTTCTTCCATAAAAAGTTTCCTTTGCTGTCCTATACATATAAAATTAATTAAAAACAAAAATAAAGAATTCAAAAAACCCAAAATTATTGTTGGTAAAAATAATGCAATCCACCACAAGATTTATGTGCCCAATCGGAATAAACTTTGCACTCGTACCACTTTTGATTGCTGTTACTATAATTTTCATTGCACACTACACAAGTATCCTGTCCCCTTCCTTTTTTATTATCCTCATAATCTGATGTATCTGAATCTCTACCATTATTTGTTTTAGATTTTGTAGTAAGCACTAAACAGATTTTTTTGCAGTCATTTTCTTTGCATTCTTTCTATTTTGGCTTTAATTTTCGTCCTTTACTTCTCTCTTTTTTCTCTCAGAAGTATCCGTTACAATGGCAGATGATATTTTCGGGTTCTCACAAATCGTGTTTTTTTCTAGGACCTACATTTGGAAATGGTCTAATCGTTTGCGGTGATGTAACGGGATGCCCTTGTATGGTTACAACTGAAACTATAGATGCCGAAGCAGGTGAAGTTGGAGGAGGTCTCAAATTATCTTGTAATACAGTCTGTTGTTCTGAACTTCTTGAAATTGGCAGTAAAGATGCACAAGCAGCTCAAGACAGAGACAAATTCCCTTCGATTTCAATCATGTTGTTATTATCATTTTCCTTATCGGAATCGACTTCAGCAGATAGGTCAGATCTATTAATCACAAATGATGAAATGTGTTCGAATTCAAGAGATAAATACACGCTTTGAGAAAACTTTGTGTAATTTTGTGAGGACTGAAAGCTATAAAATATGCATCTTTTACAAATTATTAAACTTGGTAAATGATCACTATTTTACTGGGATTTAACAATATCGGCTCATTTATAGCAATTCTGCACTTGATTTTGAAGAGGCCATATATTTTGACCTCAAGAGGCTATAGCTTATAGCCACAATGTGGTGGGAAAGTAACTATTACAATATAGTTTTCTTTAGCAAATCGAACCACTTTGAAGTTAGCATGTGAACTATGATTTTCCATGTTTGTCAATGCCGAATTGGAGGATTTCACATGTACTAGAAAACGTTCCAGAGCTTTAATGAAACATTTTTTATCCATCCAGAAATATTTGCCAATTTAAGAGCTCCTGGTACACCATTGGCTAATATGATGTCTGTAATTTTTTCGCGGAAACACACAAATTGATGGTAAAAAACTACCAGCAGCATTAATGAAAAACAAAGTTGTCATCAAAGGTCCTTGTTCACCTGATGTTACTACCTAGATATGAAACAAGCTAAAAGAATTGACCACCGCACTATGAAGGTTGAACTGGCCATCGAATTTGTCAGGAGGGTAAGGCGGGTATTTCGAACTAGTTTAAATAGTAAAAATTAGTTTAAGGCGCTAAACACGTACTCATGCTTTGCACTTAGCTACTCTTTTGTAATTGTAAGAAAGAGAGCAAGACGGACATCGAAAGCCTACAAAGAAATTAAGAACACTGTTAAGAAAAGCACAAAAATACCACTCTCAGAGTGCTATTCAACGTAGAATGGTGGGGAGATGTCAAGGATTAAGAGGATTGATGGTTATTGATAAACAGCTCGATCAACAAAGAATAAACTTACGTCCATATTTCCTCAGGTTAGTAGACTCTTCCACACCATATCGAGCAATTTGGAGGCAGACGATTCTACCTCGCTACAGCTGAGGAAACAGGATATTGCTTCTCACCACTAAATAGGCCAAGAGAAGTTGCAATCCTGGCTATGGAGGCCACTTCATGGACGGCATCCAATCAGGGCAATATCGACAACTTACCGTCGAACTATTCGTTGATTTCAGGATAGATTTCTCCAGAAATGGAGGGCTTTTTCTTAGCTATCCAAAACCACATTATTCCGATGAGAAACTGTCGAATGTTCAACATCAGAGAACCTTCAGTAGAAAACAACCAATGTAAATATAACTATCGACAATCAGAGATATTCTAGCACATGACTGGAAGATGTCAAGCATTTGCCGCAACGGAGTATAAGGAGAGACATGACCTAGCCGCAAAGATACTCCACCAAGAGTTAACACATAAGTTAAATCTATTGTAGGTAGGAAAAGTGTCTTACTAGAAAAACAACCCGAAGCCTATTCTTGAGAATAACGAGTTCAAGCTAGATTGAGACCAAACGGTTCTATCAGGTCAGATATTATATTAATAGATAAAATTTCTAGGCGAACATGGAAAGGGTCCCCACAGAGCTTCATACTTTTGGTATCTCTGTATACCTGCTATGAGTCAATATTCCCTGGAGGAAGTGCGAAGCCAGTTAATTTGAAAATCGTAATATAATCAACAATATAAATAACAACCTCGTCATTTTAATTTAAGTAACGAGAATGAAATTATGTAAATTTTAACAGATATAAAGTTTAAGGCTACTTGGTGAAGATAGTCTTAATATCACCATGATTCTACTTTGTTGTTCTATTATAATTCCTTATATTACCCCAATAACTAAGAATGCATATTAACATCATTTTTTCCGACAGCATAGAAACAGGACATGCTATATCTTTATCTAGAGTAAATAATCCTACCATGTAGTATCGACATCTGCGTCGTATACATATTTTGCCAACACTTTCAGAAGTATTTGAAGGAATTATAGAAAACCAAATATGATCATTTTTAAAGGAATTTTACATTTTACTTAAGAGCGGATTAAGACGTGATTATAATTGGATGATAGCATGAGCACAAGTATCATATGATATCTTTTACGCTATGGATGAAAACAAGATCACTACAGTGGTATCTCTTGATTTTAACGAAGCATTTGACATGCTTGTTCATAAAATTATATTATTAGCTCTCCAGTTTAGAGAAATTTCGACTTCAATCAATCAATCAGTTTTATAATATTACAACAGATCACATGCTTTAGCTCAATCCTAATAAATCATTTGTCATTCTTTTCGATAATGAAAGTCAGATATTCTTTTGTAAAAATAATATAAAAATTAAACTAAATAGTACTTCATTGCCATTTAGTGATATTTGGAAAAACTTAGGATTGGTTATTGACGCAAAATTAAGATTTACTGAGAATGTTAGGTCAAAACTACGTTCAGCATATACAGTGTGTCCCATACACTTCGGAAATTTTTAAATTTTTGCAGTTAAGTTAAGCCGATGGTAGGCAATTCGGCTAAAATATTGTCAAGATGGTGGTAGTTGATGCCTTGCTTATTTTAAATAGAACATCCTATATCAGGGGCGGATTCAGCCTCTCTCTTTGGGGGGGGGAGGTGATATCATAAAACTACATTATAAAAAGCTAAAGCAATTTGTCGACGGGGGGGGGGGGGGGGGGAGACACCAGAAACATTCCGATTTCTAGTGTAAAAGGCAGGGTCGGGTCTATGTTTCTAAATTTGAAGCTCTTGGAGAGGTGGGGGGGCGATCACAAGAAAAAACAAGTTGCTGGTGGGGGGAAGGATGCGAGCAGCATACACATTCCTAGTATAAGGGGCAGAATCGGTTCTATTTTCCGGAACTTAAAGCTCTTGGGAAGGGGAGAGGGATCGCAAGCATACACATTTTTATACTCTATTCAAGAACTAGCGTGAGTAATAAAACAGTTACCGAAAATTTCAACGGTCCTGCTCTAGTGCCGCAGGTAACTGAGGACTGCCGTAAATCTAATCATATTTAATTATATTTAAATATTATAAGCTTTTATAAATTTACTGCAACAATAAAATTTATGATAGTTCAATTTAATTTCTGTCAGTGAGCATAGTACACCTTACAGTGTGTTCTTGGTGATTTATTTGTTTGTACTTGTTTTTATATATTATTTGAGATTAGTGAGGTACCCAAAAGATATGGCTTCCGAATCTATATTTATTCCAAAATCATTAAACCAGGGCAGTTTTTCCTCAACGAAAAACTTATTAAAATGACGCGTTAATATATCAATATCAAGATGATAATGTTAAAAGCTCTGCTGAGATGTGTTCCAACATGGCAGGAGTTGGAAAATCTACTATCTACCGAATACTGAAGGAGAAAAAAACGACTGGAATTGTTAGTACTCCCAAGCCACATTCAATCATAGGTAGACGAAAAACTTCGTTGGAAGAAGAGATGTAAACTGCAATAAAAGGAGTTATACGTACATTTTATTATGAGAAGCAGATCCCAATCGTCGACAAAATTTTAACTAAAATCAATGAAGACTGGGATTTACCTGAAATTAAAAGAACTGAGCTCTGGAAATTGCTCAGAGAATTAACTTTTTGCTGGAAAAAACTAGATAGGATATTTGTTCTTGTAGATCGTCCGGAAAATGTCCGTGAAGAAGGAAATATCTCTCTCAAGTAAAAGGTAGAGTTGCTAGAAATAACACAACTTACAAAATTAGTAATTTAACTGAACTTGTAAAAGATTTTTTTGAATAAAGTTACTGCGGGAAATTGGAAAAAATCCATATAATTAAAGTATAAAAGAAAATGCGGAAACTCGATCTCATGATCGGTGAGATCGAGGAACCAATTATAATTAATTTGACCGAAGGAAGCTTCACTGACTTTGATTATGAATTAGATACGTACCAGCGTAAACACAATTGATTATTTAAATTTTATGTAACATATAAAAATAAATTACATTTGAAGCCCTTTTTAGTGCTTACTTGTAATTCTGCAAATGGTTTAAGAAATAAACAAACTGAAACGTCAAATGTCCTAAAAATGTTTTTAATTAATAATAAAATTACCGATAGCCCCAAAAAATTTTTAATATTATATGGACGAATTTATTTTTTTATATATTTTTTTTACTTCTTGTATTTTTGACAATGTGTATTTTGTAAGTATTTAAATTATAACTTACCATTTTTTGAGAGAATAAGGCTACGTTTTAGTCTGAACGTGTCTAAAACGGTTTCTATGCGAAAATTAAAAATAAAAATTACAGTTGTGATTTGTGTTAAATATGTCAAAATTATCTATATTTCCTAATGTATGTGAATTATTAAGAAATTATAAGAAACAAAATAATATTATAAAAATTTTTATTTTAAGTTTATTACCGAAATAATATTCTACGCCATAAATACTTAGTGATAATAAACATCCTTCCGACGCCTATAATAAGGATTAAAATCCTTTTTAACACATTACACATCCAAATATCTATTGTTATCCAACCCAAATAATTCGTTTTGGTATTTTTGATTATAAAATTTCTAACCCACTCCTATGAAAAATATATGTGTCCAACAGAGAATACAGGTAGTTTGCGATCAAAAAAAAAAGATAAAAATGATTTATTACTCTCTCTAATTCTTGAATAAACTATAGTATAAGAGACAAAATCGGGTCTATTTTCTTGAACTCATAGTTCTTGGGGGGGGGGGGGGGCGATGGCCCCCACCGCCCCCTCCCTTGGCTCCGCGCCTGCCCTATATGTTATATTAGTTTTAGATTCTACGCCAAATTATAGACATAATTTATGTCCATTTAAGTCTAACTATTTTTGACATATTTAAGTTTTATGTCAAAAATGGAGTTTGCAGGCGTAAACATAACTATAAATTTCTCCTATATGAAATCGTTTATTATTTAATTGGGATTAGTCTCCTTCTAGAATGGGATCTATTTTAGTGTACGGTGTTGATATTTTGATAATAAATAAATACAGGATGATCAAAAACTTACATTAAATATTAATATGAAAATATCGTAATTTTTTTTTAAACATGCACCCACTGTTTTTATGTTATCTTAAGTAGTAAAAATTATTTTGACTTTAAATGAGGTTACATATTTGAAAAATTTGTAGTTTATGAAATATTGGCAATTTAACATTTTTATATAGTAAAATCGCTATATAGCTTTTAAGTTTTGTTATTAGTTGCCCATCACGGCGAATCGCGAGAAAAGAAAACAATAGAGCATTACAGAAATGTCACTATTTCGTACTGTTTCACAATTATTAATAAAAATCATGCTGGAGCGATTAAGTTATGCGCACGAAGAGTATTTATGACAAGTGAATTACCAACAATGGACCTTTTTTGTGGCCCCTTCATTCTCCTGATTTGATTGTCTTAGATCATTTTATATAGGAAACGATAAAAAACATTATTTGTAATCCAGTGACAACGATGAAGGACTGTATGCCAAGGGTAAGAAACGCGTTCGAAAGTTCATCTCTAGTTTCAATTAGAGCGGATACCCATAACGAATTAACTCGCAGATGCGAAAAGTGTTTGGAAGTTCAGGTTATAAATTTTGAACATTTGTTAAAATAAGTTGTTTTTCTGTATAGGTAAACTGTTTTACATTTTCACAATATACTCGCCAATTATTATGTGAAACGCTCTTACATATAATTAGTCAATTTTATCACTGCAATAGTGTATATTTTCCGTGCCTAAATTCTTTTGATGGGTACAGAATACAGAAGATTCAGTACAATATTCACGTTTAAGACTTATTTATGGCGTGCAAAGAAGAATTCACATAATAACTTATCCTATTAAATCCGGTTGGTTAAATATGTTTAGCATATTTAAATTAAATATTTACTGTTTCGACTTCAAGAATTTAAAACATAAAAGGCTTTTCAAAAACTGATTTTTAGGACTGATATTTTCGTATAATGTGCCAGCTTTATTTAATACAAGGGCGAATCAAATATAAAGGAGACTTTAATTCTTGAGCGCATAAATTTGATGGGAATGGGCAGGTGCTGCTAGAGTATATTGGTACCTGAAGTGGGGTGAGCTGGTTGGTCGATAGTTTGGACGGCATCAGAAGTAGCTATCACGATGGCGAAACAACAAGTCCACTTTTACACTACGCGACGCATTTTAATAAAATTTCTTGCTTATAAAGGCGTCAAAACAAATGAAATCCTTCAGAGATTGAGTGCACAGTTCGGAAATCAAACAGTCTCAAGGGCTCACATGTTTGCCTGGTATAAGGGGTTCAAGTCAGGACGTGAACGGGAAGAATATAAGAAATATGATTGTCAACCTCGGACTAGCATTACAGATAAAAACATTCAAAAGATTCTTGACCTTCTTGAAGACAATCGACGTTTGAAAGTTTCAAAAATTGCAGCACAAGTGAGAGTAAGTCATGTAAGCTATCAAGAAATAATTATTCAGGACCTTTAGTTCCGTAAATTGTGTGCCAGTTGGATTCCTCGCCTTTTGACAGAAGAACAGAAGTTGAGACGTTTGCAGGTCTATCAGGAAGCATTCGTGAGAAGAATTGTCACCTGTGACGAAACTTGGTTTCATCATTATACCCGTGAAAGCAAACAGGTCAGTATGGAATAGCGTAGGAAGGAAAAGGAAACCACATGGAAACCAGTAAGGTGCTTGTCACCATTTTCTCGACTGGTGTGGAGTTTTGCACATTGATTTCTTGTATGAACGTCGCATAATAAACGCTGCGTATCACTGTGAGCTCTTGAGTAAAACGACAACGCTCGGCAACACACTGCAACTCCAATTTGGGCAAAATTAGAAGAAATTAAATGAAGCAAACTAGACCATCCTATAGTTCTAACTTATTGTCCTATGATTTTCATTTACTGAGCTTCAAACAATCACTATGACGCCAACTATTTCAATAAAATGAGGCTGTGGGAGCCTTCGTGGGCAATTGGCTCTTGACGCAACCTCCTTCATTTTACGACAACGGGATCAAAAACCCTCCGGACCGCTGGGAAAAATGTGTTTCCAAATCAGGACATTATATAGGAAAATAATTTATGATTGATTATTTTATTAAACCATCTAAAATTTTTTTTGAGATAGAGTCTTGTTTATATTTAATTCACCTTCGTAAATTAAATAATATTGGTTTATCTCCTCACCCTTGTGCTGGAGATTAGGTCCTCTATTCAGCATCGCATCCATTGCTCGCCCTGATTTTGGTATATTATTGTGTAAAAGCTTCAATTTGTTTATGTAATCTTCGTGTGAATCATTAAAATTTATTTTTATTTTTCTTCTTCGTTAGTTTTTATTGCAGTTAGTTTAAGTTAGGATTTAAAGAGTAAGGCCCATTGTATTACCTAATAATATTTTATGATATAGAAAGTAAACTGTATCTATTATGAGTTGTTGCAATAAATGAATTTGATTTATTTATTTATTTATTAAAATTGGCTGAAATATGGTGACAATCACATTAAAAAATCTTTTATACCCTAAGATATTTACTTTTAAATTAAACAATATACATAATGTAATTATGACAGTATGTCAATGAGAAACAATCTAATTTAATTTGAAATAATAATTGTTGAAAGTAGTAATTAGTATTTCAAATTTAGCAAAAAAAATGTAGCTTATTTAGGCTATGCCTCGATTAGGATTTTTGGAACCTTTATCAATCAATTAAATATACATCTGTGGATATTCTAATAAAGGGTGTTTTTTATAGAGGTATAGAACTTTTAAATGAAACAAAACAAAGATGAATTTTTTAAATTAACATGAAATTTACTTTATTCGAAAGATAACCTTCTGGCATTATAATTTAAATGACTTCTGGCATATGACCGCCACGGCTGGCTCGGACCTAGTCTAATCTGGAGGTCCAATTTTCGATGACTTTTTCCAACATTTGTGGCCGTATATCGGCAATAACGCGGCGAATGTTGTCCTCCAAGTGATCAATCGTTTCGTTCTTATCGACGTAGACTAGCGACTTCACATATCCCCACAGAAAATGGTCTAGCGGCGTTAAGTCGCACGATCTTGGAGGCCAATTCACGGGTCCGAAACGTGAAACTATCCGGTTACCAAACGTTTCCTTCAATAAATCAATTGTGGCACGAGTTGTGTGACATGTTGCGCCGTCTTGTTGAAACCACAGCTCCTGCACATCATGGTTGTTCAATTGATGAACGAAAAAGTCAATAATCATGGCTCTATAGTGGTCACCATTGACTATAATGTTCTGACCAGCATCGTTTTTAAAGAAGTACGGACCAATGATTCCACCAGCCCATAAAGAACATCGAACAGTCAGTTTTTCTGGATGTAACGGTACCTCAACATACACTTGAGGATTATCATCACTCCAAATATGGCAGTTTTGTTTATTGACGTATCCATTCAAACGAAAGTGAGCTTCATCGCTAAACAAAATTCGCTTATGAAACTCGGGATCAACGGCAATCTTGTTTTGGGCCCATTCACCTCGCTAGGTGATCGTGTGGTTTCAATTCTTGCACGAGTTGGATTTTGTAAGCACGCAAACCAAGATCTTTCCGCAAAATCTTCCATAAAGTGAACGGACACATATCCAATTCCTGTGCACGATGGCGGATAGACTGATTCGGGTCTTCCTCTACGCTACGCTCTACAGCAGCAATGACTTCTTCTGTACGCACTGTACGACGTCTATGTGGATGCGTATTATCGTTTAGAGTAAACATGGTGCGAAAACGTTCCATAGTTAATCGAATTAATTGCTCTGATGGACGATTATGTTGACCGTAAAATGGACGTAGTGCGCGATACGTATTTCGAACAGAATCAGGATTTTCAAAATAAATTTGCACAATTTGGAAGCGTTGTTCAGGCGTCAGTCTATTCATGTTGAAATGCCAAACCAAACTAAATATAAATCACTTGACAGCTGACAAAATGGCCGCCAGTTAAAAAACTGTTGCCAACTTAAAGTTCTATACCTCTTTAAAAAACACCCTTTACAACCTAATCTATTGAATTACAATAACTTTCATAGCATTAATGGTTAGTAGATTCTTTGAACCTAGAACAGTATGTTACCAAACTTTTGCCTAAAATAGGATTCGTATAAAAATGGTGAAAAAGGCTACAAAAAATTTTGCAAGAAAATATTTTTTAAATTTATTCAGAGCACTAATTAAAACGATTTTTTTTATAATCTCAATTAACCGATATTTTTTTTCCTGAATGCAACATCTTGAGAAACTGTAACCGCTTAAGGTTTTATTTCATTACTGCATACAATTTTTTGTTGCAACGAATTTACACTACACAAACAAATAATGAAATAAAAAGAATAACTGATGTTGTCATCACTGCCGTATTCCATGATTGATATTTAATTAAAATTATTTTCCTCTGAGGTATTTTTAATGAAAAATAAAATAAACATTGCGGTTTCGTTGTTAATTTTCGTTTCGCATTCCAAAGAATGAAAAATTTTATTTCATAGTTGGTTTTCTGTCAGTCATTAATTTAGATACTTCATTTGATTCAAACACAAGCGTATTATATTGCCTATTTTATATGGACATATTCATAAAGTAATCTTTATGAAACGAAATTATATAGTTTTTTTACAGATAACAGATTTGGCCATTTAGGAATATGACCTGCATGATTTTATGGTAGTTTTAATCGTCAGTAATAGAAGTGAAAATAATAGAGGACCAACATCTTGAAGATATTAGATAAATTTACGGTGTAAGCAAAATCCAGATTTGTGGATTAGAAATTAATTATATATGCGAAGAAAGATCCTCTAATTCATAGTATTCATGGTACATTTGATTTTCAAGGCTCTACAAATCTTAATAAAATAAAAAATTATTATATTTAAAGTTTCTATATCATTGGAGTTTTAGGATTTCTTTCAAACTTAATTAGCAAAACAGGAAGTATTGCGTGCAACTAAGTCCAATCGACAGCCAACAATGGGTCAGCCATTTTAAGGACTTACTCCAGGCACCAGCTACAGAAAACAACGTAGACGAAAACCAACAAGAAATCACAGAACTAACAGATGTTAACATTAGTGAAGCAGAAATGCACCTGACAATTAAGAAATTAAAAAACAGAAAATCACCTGGTACCGACAAAATTACGAATGAGATGCTAAAATACGGAGGCCCCAGCCTTGTCATAGAGCTCACTGTTCTATTTCAAAAAATACTCCGCACAACGTCAGTACCCAACGAATGGCGGAAAAGCATCACAATTCCGATCCACAAAAGAGGATCAAAGAAACAACCCGAAAACTACAGGGGAATCAGCCTACTGAACAGTTCAGCCAAATTATTAACCAAAATATTGTCACAACGGATCGCAGACAAGTTAAGGGCGTGCGAAGGACAGCAGGGCTTCCGGAATAACCGCTCTACTATCGACGGTATATTTATTATCAGACAGCTGGTTGAAAAATCTATCGAATACGATAAACCGCTGTTCATTTGTTTTGTGGACTTTACACAAGCGTTCGACCGACTCATACTGGAACACATAACAGAACTACTGCGAAGAAAACAAGTAGACGAAGCAATCATACGCACAATATACGAACTGAATTCCAAAAACACCATGGTAATTAAAACAAATAACACTCTAACAGAGGAAATCCCTCTATCCATAGGAATAAGACAGGGTGATAGCCTAAGTCCAACACTTTTCAATGTAATCATGGACGAAATCATTGATGAGGTAAAAAGCACAAATATTGGGTACCCAATTAGACACAACACCGTTCAAATTATTTGCTTTGTATGCGATGTTGCCTTGACAGCAGATAGCGAGGACAACTTACAAAGAATGCTTTTCCATCTCAATCGAACAGCCAAGCAGTATAATATGAAGATATCTGTGGAGAAAACCAAAGCAATAGTAATAGCAAAAGAACCGGTAAGATGCAAACGAATGGTTGATGACAAACATATCGAACAGGTTGGGAAGTTTAAATACCTGGAGCACATATAACAAGTAACAGGGCAGTAATGGAAGAAGTACGCATACAGGCCAACAAAGCGGCCATGATATCAGGCCAACTAAGAGACATAATCTGGAACAATAAACATATGACGGTTGAGAGCAAAGCAAGAATTTACAAGGTCTGTGTAAGACCGATACTGACCTACGGCGCAGAAACAAGAAATGAAACCACAAAGACAAAACAAATTATGAGAACCACAGAAATGAAAACGCTGAGTATGATCACGGGAACAAGTTTAAGAGATAGAATAAGAAACGCAAAAATACGCGAGGACAGCGGAGTGGGGGATATTGTGAAGTGAGTTCGACACCGTCGTAGGCAGTGGAGAGATCACGTGGAACGAATGGACGATGACAGACTAGCAAAAACCGTGATGAGAGAGAAACCAAACACCAAACGGCTGCCTGGACGGCCCCCCAAAAGATGGAGAGACAGCTGGATTTCGACCTCAAACGAGGATCGATGAGGCATTGTATAGATAACAGAACTTGGTTCTACCTGGAAGAAGAAGAAGAAGAAGAAGTATTGCAGTTATGGGCTAGACGTTTAGTCAATTCATATAATAATTGATTGGAAGGTTTATACAGTGGATTGATAGAATGACGGATATTAATGACACTACATAGAACTGTTGTTTTCTCTGCTTCAAGATTTATCGGTGCTGCCTTTCTGCAATTACTGTATATAAGATGCATGTATTCTAATAGAGGTTAGCATATTGCTTTGTATATATGAGTTGCTACTTTTCTTGATATCCATTTACCTTCATATATTAGACTTCTAAAGTTTTCCTATTTTTGTATGCATTTTTGTTTAATAGTTCTTGAGTGCTAATTTAAAATAATTTTATGGTCTATATTTACATCTAGATATTTGACTGATGGCTTACCCTATATTATTTGGTTGTTAAGTAATATAAAGCATATGTAATCCAGGAAAAGAACAAAAATTTTAATGGTAATGAATGACTTCACAACAATAATAGTAACAATGGCTGCACTTTTTTCACTTTTGGTGTTTAATTTGACGTGTATATGGACTATCAACAAAAGAAATAATTATAATTTCTACTACTACTTTGTCCCCGCAATAGCGAAGAGCACACAACACATTTTTGGTTTGCTAAATCCATCTCAATCTGTCATCCATTTTATTTTATAAAATTCGTGATTTAGTTGGTGGCTTTAAAAAAAATGTAATATTTTGAGTTTTATAGTTTGCCACTACAAAAAAAAAATAAAAAGTTGTCGGATTTATTATGTTATTCATTTCTTAAAATAAAATTTTTTATTCTTACTACCAATTTCGTACCAAAATCCTTTAAAATGAATTTTGTCAAGGCTGAAATAGTTGATATGGTTTATGTTTTGGGTGCCAGCGACAAAACTTCGTTATTAGCGAACATAATTTATAAAAAAAAAATTTCCAGAGGGAAGCTATCTAGATAGAAATACATTCAAAAAGTTAAAGGAGCGATTTGGAAGTACAAGTGTCCTGTAGCAAAAAATAATAGAAGAAAACAGATTCTTATAGAAGAAAATTAATTAAATATCCTATTGGCTGATGTTGAAGGTCCGCATATCGGCTAACGACCTCTTGTCCAAAAAATGGATATAGCACGATCATCGGTATAAAGAATTTTAACAGACAACAAAATGCACTCATGCCACATTCAGTTATTACAAGAACTTAGCGATGAACATTACGAGCGAAGAGTACATTTTTGTGAGTGGGTTCAAAATAACATAAGAGAGCAAACCTTTTAAATTATGAGTTATTTGGTAATGATGCAACATTTCATAAAAATGGTAATGTGAACATGCTATTTCTACTCCATATTTTATAAGACCTGATTTACAGAATAGATGGTCGCTAAATGTTTGTGAAGGAGCCATAAATAATTTTTTAATTGGATAATATTTTTTTTGAGGAGAAAATAACAGGTTAGTTTAGGTTAGGTATATTTAGCTTTCTTGTAAAACTATTTGCCACTTTTACTTGCCCATATACCAAATGGGATTTCGGAACGTATTTGGTTTCTTCATTAAGGAGCTCTCATCCATTTGACAAGGTCAGTTAAATAAAATCTAGAATCATCAATGGTTGAAAGAGAAGCAACAGTTCCATGGTCCCCTAGATTACCTGATATAAACAAAATAGATTTTAATATTCGGAAACTCGTGAAAAATCAAGTATATAATTGACCTCCAATTACAAAAGATGACATGAAAATTAAAGAAATTCTTTTTAAAATGTAACTGCAGAAATGTGTTAGAAATCTTAAGTTAATCATTTAAAGAACGTTTTGAAGTTTGTTTAGAAGTTAATGGAGGTCAACATCAAACCTCTAATCAGGTAGAGGTAAAGTAAAAATCATTTAAGAAGAGAAAGATTTGGAAAAATTTGTTCAAATACGTTGGTGTCTAGTTAATAAAAGTAACATGTATTAGATTGGTCCAGCTCTGTCACTAGGTACTTATTATAGACTAACGAAACTTTGCAGCTATTGTTTTCGTAAATGACATTTTATTCTAAACCGAGGTCTAAACATTCCTTTTTTTTTAATTGTACAATTTTTAAATTAGCAGATGGTAATATATTAAAAATATTACTTGAAATAAAAATTTTTTTACCAAAATTATTTAAAAAATCAAAAATATCAACTTCAATTTTTTTCTTAATATTGAAAAACCAAAATTTTGTTGTTCTATGCCACAGTTTAGTAAAAACAACGAGTTTTTTAAAAAATATCATATACTTTAAAATACATTAGAAAAAGATACAAAATATCGTCAATTTCATTCAAGATGGCGAATAAGTCAAATAAATACAGGGTATTCTGTTTAAGAAATCAAGGTAAATGGGTCTTAAATTTATAACCTTTATCTATGACAGTTATCGATGTTTTTGCTATACCATTTTTTTTAAATTAATATATTTTTCTTATTAATTTGGTAATGCCACAAAAGAATGTAAAAGTCTTTTTGGGATTATATAGAGAATTTCCTATGTCCCATTTAAAAAAATGTATTTTTTTCTCTTCCACTTTTCTATTTCACCCTGTATAATTATACAAAATTTTGAAAAATAGACGTAATAATCTTCTACACTTTTTATAAAAAGTATTTTTTTCTTATTTATATGATAACGGAGTTATTATACTTTGCTGTACTATTGGATCATCGTGTACGTTCAGAAAAATCACTGGGCATTTTAATTTTTTACGTTGAGATAGTTGAAATTCTAACGACTTGTTGCGTTACCATAAACGACCAGCGTAACTAATTATCCGACTGTCAGAAACCTAGCGACATTAAAAACATAAAATAATTAATTTTAAGTTAATTAAATAATTCAGTATCACTAAACTTGGCTTGCGCACGAGATTATCATCTTGTGAAGTTCAAAAGTGAACGTGAAGAACAAGGTATAATTTACGTCTATATAACATCATTCAAAATGTAATTAAATCAAAATTCATGCACTGTTTCATTTTAATAAAGCCTGTTTTCTCGAGCAATTGACAGCTATTCTTTAATAAAAACATACTTCTTATCCCAAATTAAAAGAGTATATATTGAAAAAATAGCTTATTTGATACATGTAGAACATCATGACTCCGATTTTTTTTATTTCAAATTTGTAAAAAATACTTCAGAAATCATTGCCCCTTAATTAAGAATTATATTAGAGTAACTTTAGAACGTTTGCTTAAATACACAAGGCATCTTCAGAAATTTTTACTACGCCAGATTGAAACATCGAAGAGTTGTGAAAAGACACACCTTAAGTATAAAATTTGTACCCTTCGCAACACAACTCTGTTTACTTTTTTAAGATATATATTTTAACACTTATTACTTAATTAATTACTTATTGAATGGTCTATAGGTGTTAACAGAGGATTAGATAATGATGTTAATTTCTATTCCTTGAAAGACTCCAAAGTGCCTATGTAGGCTAGCCCTTATTGTCGTGGCAAATATATATGGGCGAGGTTTATATGATTTATATGCCATAAAATGCAAAAACAGCATTTCCTGAAGTACTTTTACCGAAAATTCAAACTTAAGGCACCACCTGTAGCTCAAAACTGATAAAGGGGTAACTCAGGGAAGACTTAGTCTCTGGAGATTTTTCAGATTATACAAATGAACCTCTAGATACTTGTACCCTATTATAACATTTATTTTAATAAAATACCTAGTAGACGTAGCTAAAAATAATGAAGCAAAAATGACTTGATTTTAATTTTTCTTAGAAATTCGAATAATACAGCTACTTATCTGTTTGTGAGTACTGTCTGTTAGGTAGCAGTCACAAAAAAATGGACTCGGCTAAAAGGATACTTGGAATCAAGACAGCCCTCGGAGGTTTTTATATCCCTTTGTGAGTAATTTGATATATGAGGCCAAGAGATGCAGCTGGCTTCGAAGAAATATTTAGTATTTCTATTCAGGATGCCAAAGCTTCAAGAACATGGGATCATCCTTGCATAAAAACAAGCAACGAAAAAATGTAATAAAGCTTCAAAAACTAGGATAATAGCCTGCAGAAACTGAAGTAAAACTTGACTAAATGATTTCAATGCTTAAATTGCTGTACAAAACTTGAAATTACTAACATAGTTTAAAATTGCTGACCTCCGAAACAAAAAGAAAATAGCAGATTTAGGTTTTATGGAAATTTTTTAAGAATTTTTGGCGCTCGAGCTCGATTCGACAATTTTAATGGACAATGACCTGTATTACAGTCGACGCCAATAAAAAATTCCAACTTCTGTGTCTAAAAATGCGGAGAAATGCTAATAGCTCCTCTCAAAAAACATTGAATTTAAAGAAACAATGCTTAAACTGCAGTTGTCAGATTTAGTGAGGATAAATAACAAAAATATGTCAAATAAGCTATTGACGAAATGGCTCAGGAAAAAAATATAACAATGTTGAGACTGCCGCCATTGTGAACTTAAGTCAGTCGAATTAATTTGGGCGCAAATAAAGACTGAAGTGGCATGTTAGCAGATATCAAAATTTTATTGGGCGAAGCAGTTACTAATATGATGGCCAGTGATTGGAAAAAGTATATCAATCGGGATAAAAAGAAGAACAAAAAATGTTGCATTTAGACACTCACGTTGAAGCAGTGGTTGAATCATTAATAATCACCCCTAACGCTAATAGCTCTTCAGATTTAAATATGTCCCTTGATTGCAATTCTGATGATGAATTAATATGAGCTAAGTGACCTATGTCACACTCCTGAGGACCCTAGTTGGTCCAAGATGAAGAAATCAGGAGGAAAATTCCCTAGATGCCACTCGGAGGAGCAGGTAAATAACAAACTTTTAATTAATATGCATAAAATACCTTAAGGGCAACTAAAGTGCATCTAGAGTAGCTACACGAAGGTAAGACCAAAAGTTGGTTAAAGCTTAATTGCCTGGAAACCGGAGACCTTAGTGAATAACCGTGGACTACCAGCAACCACGGCTGACGGCAGACCAAGGAAAATCGGTAGGATCTTCAAGTCGAGGGGGTTTCAATCCGTAAGAATCCGCTACTACCTTTTACACTTTTGAAGGTGCACACGCTACTGAAATTGACTCCCCTGACGACGCACAACCCGCGAGCGATGAGTCATTGACAAAAATTACAGACTTTAGGTATAGATTACTGTAAAATAATCAATGGGAGACATGTTCAACATTTAATAAAATAATTAATTAACTATTGTTACTACTTAATTTCGAGATTTAAATGTCAGTAAATCAAAAATAATTGTATTTAAGGTTAGAAATGTAGTAGAAAAAATGTTCAAAATTTTGCAAGGAGTCTAAAGATTAACATAAAAATGGGACCATTAGTTCAAAAAATCAATGTTGACTATTGCACAGGTCACCCTGCATCTAAAATATTGAAAAACATTCGTATTAAAAAAAAACAAAGTTGGCGACCCAACGTTTTATACATATTATTAGATAGTAATTTCTTTACTTAAAAATAATATTAGTTGTAACTTTTAACTTACGCGATTGACCGAGTCAAACGAAAAAATTGGTAATTAAAACGTGTTATATTCCTAAATTAATGAACCCAAATAACTAACCATTAAAACGTAAGTAAAATTAAAATAAATTATCTATTAACTGGTGAAATATAATTCCATTAAACATGAATGCATAATATTCAAAATAAAATGCAAATATTTTCTTATGTAGGAATAAGAAACTAACGTTCAAAATATCTATTCTAATGTTACCTAAATAAAATAAAATCCGAACCAAGTAAACAGGTTTTTAAATTTAAATAATTTTGTTTATAAGGCTATTAAGCAATATAAACATATTCTATTGATTTCAAATGTACTCCGCTACTGAAATGATACAAATTTCATGCTCCAATTTTTATAGTTGCTGAACCATTAGACAAACATGTTTTCATAGCTCTAAGGCAGAATTGTTTTTGTTCAAAAAATTTTGTTCTTTGAAACGCTAATTGCCGCTAACAACTTTTATCAAAAAAGTTTTAATTTGGACTGTTTCGGTGGCAGACGCATAATTTAGTTTTTTGTTTGGAGCTTCGATATACCTAATGGGAAAGTCAAATGAACGAACGGCCTTAGGTTCATGGACTTAATTTTATTTTTTATATTTTTAATGAAGAGCAATAGCCTCACAGGTTAATGAAAACGCGTTCTTGTTTCTCGTATTTTTATCACTGACTTAAGAAGAAGATTGTTATTCTCCTTTTAGGCAGAGGAAAAAAGGAAAGAATATATAGAAACAGTTTATTTCCTACAAATATAACTCTGGTTCTCTCTCCATATATGGTGTTTCTACATATTGTTTCCTTTTTTTCTGCTTGAAAGAAGAATAACATATATAGACCGTCAGCTGTCCATAAGCTTAAATAGACTCTTTTTTTTTTAATGTCCTTTAGAGGACAAAAAGATATAAGTGAGTTCGTGAAAAGAGCCTATGGGATCAACCCTGGCAGCCCATTAGAAAATTTGGAAAAACAATTTTGATTTAAAAAAAAAATATGTTGTGGCCTCACCTCCATTTCTCTATATTAAAGTGAAAGGGTAGTTACCCAAATTAAATTCACAGAAAAAAATAGCAGACTAGTTGCAGTGGTCGAAGGGGCGGAAAACATCATAAAAATCTTGATTTATTTTCGTCTGCCAATCAATAATATGAAAAATAGAGTAACAAATTATGTGTAAAAAAATGGCAAATGGTTTGACCATAACGAAGTCTTTTTTCCGGTGGAACATTATGAGGAAATTTCAGCCAAGTTTCCACTATCAGAAACTGTATAAAACTAAGACACGTATCCCCCTTATCATAAAATATTCATATCAATATTGGCAGACAAGTATAGGACGTCGCAAATCTATAAATAAATAAAAAAGTTGTTAAAAAAATGAAAATTTCCCTGATTTATTTTTGTCTGCCACTTCGTATTTCGATTAAAGGTATCATAAAAAGTTCATATTTACATTTGCAGACAAGGACAACTCGTCGCAAATTTGTAAATAAATTAAAAATTTATTGAAAAAAAGTGAAAATTTCCCTGATTTACTTTTGTCTGACATTTTGTATTTCGATTACAGGTATTATAACATATTTATACCTATACGGGCAGACAAGTAAAAAATCGCAGATGGTCTTTCATATCCCGGATACATGTATGTAATATAACATCTTAAAATGTACCAGATTTACAAATTATGATCATGAAAATTTAGTCGAAATTTTCTCATAATTTTCCACTGGAAAAAAAAAGAATTCGTTTTGGGTAAACCGCCAGTCATTTTTTTACACATAGTTTGTTACTCTATTTTTCATATTGTTTATTGGAAGACGAAAATAAATCAGGATTCTTTGATTTTCTTTTTGTAAGTTCACCCCTACGTTTCCACCTCTTCGACCATTACGAACTGTCTGCTATTTTTTTTTTTCGTTACTTCAAATTGTGCGACTACCCTATCACTTTAATGGCAGACAATTTAAGATCAGGAGAAAACAGATTTGTTTTTGCAAATGAAAATTGTTTTTTCAAATTTTCGAAAGGGCTGCCAGGGTTGACCGCATGGACTCTTTTCACGATCTCACTTAAATCTTTTAGCCTTTCATAGGACAGACAAAAAAAAATGAGTCCATTTCACCTTATGGACAGCTGATTGTTTACGAGGCAACCAATTAAACACGGCAGAGAGATTTCATTTATTTCTTACTGATTTTTAAAATCTCGCACTACTCCGGTGAATGTATAGATGTCGTTTTGGCTGCCGATATTTTTCATTCGGACATCGAAGTCGGTAGGTTGTTAATATACTGCCGACATGTTTCGGAATTTATATTTTATATAGCAGTTGTTTCGTGTGAATGGTACTCTAAGTTCGATGCAGCGTCACTGACGAGATCATAAGGTGGTCGGTACGAGTATGGAGAGAGAACCAGAGTTATATTTGCAGGACATAAATGGTTTCTTTACACTCTTTTCGTTTTCTTTGTTTGAAAGGAGAATAACATATAGGCAAGAATGTTGTTGTTGAATTATCTTCTGCAAGTACAAATTTGGGGATTACGAATCCCTTCGTGAATGCAAGCGTTATTCGCTTCATACAGCATGCTAAATCCAAACCCATTTATCAAAATTGGCTCTCAAATAAAGATTTTGAGATATTTTAATCTAAATGTTCAAAAATTTACATTTTTTGGTGCATTTCGGCTTAAATACCTCAAAACCTTGAGGTGATGGAGCGTATTGGTTAGCACATTTAAATTCTGCACGAAAAAATCTACGAAAATCCATCATTAAACCTAGGAAAGGATTTAGACATATATCGAACATAATCAACATAGTTACACAGTCCATTCATTCGAAAGCTAAAATTTTAGTTGTTGAGAAACAAGCCTTAGGAATATATTTGGTATATATTTTCGATGTGATAATATTTTTCTGTCTCTTTAAATAACCTTCAAAATTCCTTAAATATCATACAAAAATATCCAGTTTAAGTCTGCTTCAGCTTTCTAAAAGGTTAGAGACTTGATCGTGTTCGACTTAAGTCACGTATTGCTAAATTTCTATAAATCTAAGTCTCATTCTGCTTTCTACATGGATTATTGGCTTGCCCGTGTTCAGCTTAAGTAACTTTTTCGTATTCCTAAATTTTTATCTAACTAAATTTCTTTTCGCTTTTTACAAAAGTTAGAAGTTTGCTCGAGTTCGGCCACGTCTACGTGTTTGTATTCATAAATCTCTATAAGTTAATTTCCGTTTTTAGAAGCATTAAAGGCGTGCTGTGTAAACATAAACGAGGAGAACCTTAATCACTTAAGATTCGTCGATGACATTGTCCTCATATCGGATTGCACGGATAAAGGAGCAAGAATGTTGGAAAAGCTCTACAGACCGTCAAGTGATGTTGGTCTAAAAATAAATTGTGAGAAAACTAAATTTATGACCAATCTTGTATTAAACGACAATATCTCAGTAGGAGACTACAAGATCGAACAAGTCACCATCTACAAATACTTAGGACATAAAATCCGTTTAGGCCGAGATAACCAAACATGCGAAATACTAAAAAGAATAGGGCTGACATTGACAGCTTTTGGAAAACTGAAAAATATGCTTAAATCGAACATCCCTGTTTGCTTGAAGAGAAAGGTGTTTGACCAGTGTATCCTCCCCGTTTTGACATATGGAGCAGAGACGCTAACACTAACAAAGAAAAGCGTAAACAAGTTGGGAGTGACACAATTGGCCATGGAAAGATCTATGCTGGGAGTTAGCATCAAAGATAGAATACTGAATACAGAAATACGACGAAGAACGGGTGTTGCAGATGCAGTCGGGAGAATTACAACGTAAAGTGGAACTGGGCTGGATATGTCGCTAGGAATACGGACAATCAATGGACGAGAAAAATCTTGGAATGGGGACCAAGACAGAAGGCTTACCGAGGAAGAGGCTGCTCACCTACCAGATGGACTGACGATATAAGGCGCATAGAATCAAATTGGATGCAAGCGGCACGGGGCAGAAATAAGTGGCAAAACTTACGAGAGGCCTATGTTCAACAGTGGACAAGATTGGGCTGATTGATGATGATGAAAGGCGTGCTGTGCTTCAGACCAACTTCCATGAAAGCTCGCATCTTCAGTTTTAGCTACGCAATGGCAAATCTTTGGTTTCGTTTAGACTCAGCTGAATTCCAAATTAGTATTCGGCCTAGTCATATTTAATAATTACAAAAATTCACCCCGCCGCCCTTTGATTTATAAGTTTTGTCTGCTTCTGCTTTCTTCAAACGTTAGAGGCTTGTTCGTGTTCGGCTTTAGTAACGTATTAATATTCCTAAATCCCTGTCAGTCTATGTCTGCTTCTGCTTTCTACAAGGGTTAGAGGCTTTCTAGTGTTCGACTAAATCCACGTGTTTGTATTCCAAAATCATTTTCAGTCTAAGTTTGTTTATGCTTTTTACAAGAGAGATACTTGCGCATGTTCGGCTTAGGCTATGTGTTCGTATACATAAATCTCTATAAGTTATTTCCAATTTTACAAGCATTAAAGGCATTCTCGTGTTCTATTCCACCACGCATTCTCAAATCTTACTGTGATTCAGACCTCCATAAAACCAGTTGGCCTTCTTATGTTCAGTTTTAGCTACGTAATCGCTCTTCATTCTAGCCACATTTCATGATTACATAAATTCACGATTCTATCAATCTAAGCCTTTGTCAGTGAAATCATATAGAATGAAACTTATCTTTCGCGGAAATTATTTGCTACATACAGTGAATATTGGAAGTTAAGTTATTTAAAAACACTTTAATAATTGGTCAAAAGATAATATCAATAATGAGAGTAAATTTAATAAATAAAGTGTCCTTTATTCAATACAGTCTATATTTTCCTTTTGAGTAAAACAGAAACTTTTACATCAGTAATTTTAGCTTCTCTGTGACTGGAATCAGCATAAATACTTTATATGTACCGTTCGATTTAGCTACGCCACTGCATACAATTAGTACTATTTAAATCAATCAGCTATTGGTGGTGACTCGTACTCTAGCAAAAATGAATATATTTTATTACCAATTGTGACTTTGTTATTGGTCTCGTCTTTTGTTTATTCGTCAAACAATCAAAACAAATCTTTGCTGCATATTTGATGTTTAAATAAAGCATGTTAGTTTTAGTTAGATCGCTCCAATAATAACTTATACTATAAAGATCTCGGGGAAAAAATTCTGAGAATTTTCACAACAGCCAGTTTGAATATCAAATTAAAAAGCGTGGGTAAAATTTAAAAAACTGCCGCATTCTAAATAAAGGCACCTTATAATACTTGGTATAGATATAGTGGCTTCACGTAATATAGGGTATAAGTTTCGAAAAGCTGTAAAACTTGTTTAACTTTTTTGTGATTTGAGTTAAAAATCGGATTTAGATGGTCGGTTTTTCATCTGTACCTTGGTCCCCACTTTTTTTTTGTACATCTGAATATGATTACAAGTTATCAAGAGTTTGCATGTGAAACTAGACGAATCAACCAAAACCATATCATTACAATACACTCACCAAATAATTTACGTTGACTCTCGAGCGTCTTCAACAGGCTGGAGTGGGATAAAAAATTGCTTTAATAAACTGCAGTTAATCGATTTTACCCTGAGTTCTTATGTGGGATTAAAAGCTTTGTTTTAAAATGCTAAAAAATCCTGTTTCCACTAAAAATAACGCAATTAACAGCAAAAAGGGTAAAATATAAGGTAATTAAGAAACTAAACTCAATTACTGGAAAAATTTGAACTATTTTTCATCCCAAAATCTGAAAAATGTAATAAATTAAATTGAAATAAAAAATTTGCAGCTCTTTAGTTGTTTCCTGAAAGGAAAATAAAAGTCAAAACAAATGGCATCGACCTTATTTATAACAGCGTATACCGCTCCTTTCTTCAAACTTCAAAATTTAAAAGACCCTATGCGAGTTCCTGAGTAACAACACTCAGCTGAAAAAATTATGTAAAATAACACATTTTTTTATATTACCGTCTCTATTAAACCGTGTTTTAGAGAATTATCTCAAATATTTTTATAAGTCAAAAAATATATATTTTAAATTCTTGTTTGAATTATATCATATGAGGCACAAAGAGGGTACATTCCACTATGTATTGTTTATTTTATAGAATGTATATCCCCAGGCATGGATATAATTTTAATAATATAACAATCAATTAACGTTCTATAAAAATGAAGGTGTTTCCTCTCACGTTATATTTTTTTATTATATATACATACATATTCATAATTTTAATACAAATATCAGTGTAGGAAAACCACCTGTTTAAAATTTATAAATTTTTTTATCTGTAATGAGTTAATTGCTTTTAAAGTGTTATCTGTGACTGAATTTTTTACGGCAAACTGATTTATTAATATTATTCTACCGTATAATTGACTGTAGTTTATGGCTTCTTTGCAATACAGCCTTGTGAGTAAATTTGGTCTTTTTTGTTTCACTAATCTAGTGTCTTTAGATAGGCCTTTTTACTTCTTAGGGTAAAATTTATGTGTCAAATTTCAAATCAATAGAAAAAATCACATCTGGAATGCCATTTTTATTTTTATATATTATCAGTTTAATAAACCGATAATATAGAAAATTATTAAACAAGAAATTAAAACGTGATATAAGAAACAGGACAAAACCGACCGCAATTATTTTTGGACAGTGGAAAATAGGACTATTTGGGTATTTACTAAAAAAGGGTGACTAAAGATTTACATATATATATACTTATATATATATATATATATATATATATATATATATATATATATATATATATATATATATATATATATATATGAAGTAAATGCGAAACAGTAATTGCAAACTTCTCTCCATCATATCCCTTCTGTGTTAGAGGTTGCACAGTTAGAATAAATTGTAATAAAACACAATTCATCCTATTCCGCCACCATCGAGATGGTGACCTACCTGTACCACCATACCGAGAAGAAAGTCAAAGCTTACACTCCCCGCCACAGTGATACGGCATAGATACATGTTTCGTCGCTCACTAGACTCATCAGGTTACCGACATGCACCTGGCTGTGCAAAGGACAGATCGGAAGGAAGTATGCAACACTGAACGCGGCTTCGCCGACCTCTCGTCGGATGGCTTATATATGTTTATACGGCTTTCACGGATTCCTCCGTGTGAGATGCATTAGCATTATATATCCACATTATGCTGTCGTAGTGCTGAAATTACATTCAACAAACGTACAACTATATGCAACTCCGTATGTAAGTGAAGTAAATGCGAAACAGTAACTTCTCTCCATCATATCCCTTCTGTGTTAGAGGTTGCACAGTTAATAATTGTAATAAAACACAGTTGATCCTATTCCACCACCATCGAGATGGTGGTACAGGTAGGCAACATTAACTTGAAAAAATCGTTAAAAGTCAATTTTTTTAAATATGAACCCCCATTTTATAATATTATCTGATTTAGCGGTGCTTCACGGATGATGTGATTCAGTAATAATGCGGAAATACATCCGTTCGTTCGTTTGTTTTCTTATAGAAGTATGCAGACGTTTCGCCAAAATCTCATTTGCCATCTTCTGTGCTTGATGGTTGTAGATCAACTGAAAGAAATTCAAGGTGCTTTATATGCTGTCGCAGAGAGTAAAGGTTGGTTGGCGTTGGCTCCGCTTCCCTCTCGAACGCCTCCGTTGGTGTGAGTTTAATTGTGGCGTGCGTGTCGGTACAATGGTCCTGCTTAAAGAGAGTTTTCCAAGTAGAAGGAAGATTGGGTGCATCGTCTCTCTTATTTGGAGTGCCGTTCTTTTCAATTTCGATGGATTCACGAATCAATCTTGCCTTTTAGTGTTCTATATTAGCGGTTTTCTGGCCGGTGTCAAAATCAATTTTGTATCCTGTTTCGTGCTGGTGTTGGTCTACATGGACTTCCAAAGAGCCAAAAGCAAAATGTCCCTCTAAGACCCATCATTTGCGCTTACAACTCTGCCACTCAAAAACTAGAAAAATATCTCGCTGGCTTTGTGCAACCACGTGTTGAAAATGCCATTTCTTACGTTAAAAACTCGGAGCACTTCTTAACACTCCGTAAGAATTGACAAGGATGACATCATTGCAAGCTATGACTTAAAATCCCTGTATTTAAGTATACCGAAGGATGAAGCACTGGACCAAATCGCTCAAAGAGAGGGATTCCCAACTCATATTATGGATCTCACATTTGACATTGTCTTAAAAACGCATATTTTTTGTTTGATGTTCAGATATGCAAGCAGGTAGATGGCGCTGCCATGGGTTCTTGACTATCTCCAGCTGGGGCAAATCTAATCATGACCTATTTCGAAACGAAAGCTCTAGAAAAATTCCACCTCAAACCCAAACTCTGGTGTCGCTGCGTTGATGATGTATTTGTAATATGGCCTCATGGCAAACAACAGCTCAACTGCTTCCATGAGTTTCTTAATTCTATCTACACAAAGATACAGTTTACTCTGGAACTTAAGGATAATAATCAGCTTCCATTTCTAGACGTTCTCGTAACGAAAACAATAGATGGAGATCTGCGACACAGAGTATATCGAAAACTAACCCACACGCACAGATACCTGAATGCTGATTCTCACCATCACCCCTCACAAATACAGGGCGTAGCCAATACCCTAATACCAAGATACCTTCGCCTAACTGATGACCATGAAAAAGAAAAGGAACTGTCACACCTAAAAAGCGCTCTCAAACAAAACAACTACAAGACACCAACTATAAATAAGGCAATAAAATTGCAACAAAAACCAACGCAAGAAACAAGGCCACATGCCGAGGATAGACAAATCACCAAACTTTCTTACATAAAAGGCACAACAGATGGAATCAGCAGATTGCTCCGAAAACATAACATATCTACTGTCTACAAACCACACAAAACAATAGGATTTTCTTTAAGAAATCGAAAAGACAAAATCAATCTAGAAAATCAAGGCGTATATAAAATCGCATGTGACACCTGCAATAAAACATACATAGGCCAGACCAACAGAAGAATATCGGCGAGACTAGGAGAACATAAAATCAGTGTAAGAAACAAACAGACAAGATAGGCACTTTTTCAAAACCAGCACGAAACAGGACACAAAATTGATTTTGACACCTGCCAGCAAGTCGCTAATGTAGAACACTATAAGGCAAGATTGATTCGTGAATCCATCGAAATTGAAAAGAACGGCAGTCTGAATAAGTGAGACGATGCACTTAATCTTCCTACTACTTGAAAAACTCTCTTTAAGCGGAACTATTGTACCGACTCGCATTCCACGCTTAAACTGACACCAACAGTGGTGCTCGAGAGGGAGGTGTATAAAGCACGCTGCACCTTGAATTTCCTTCAGTTGATTTATAACCATCAAGCACGTAAGATGCTGAGATATTGGCGAAATGTCTGCAAACTTCTACAAGAAAGCAAACGAACCAACGGATGTATTCCCGGATTAATTTTTTATACTACTAATATTTATGTTTTAAGTTTCGAGCACTTCGTACTACTCAGTTCGACTCTACTCTTTCTGATATGCGAATGTGGACTTTTTATATCGGCATACATTATTCTCATTTTTGCGTGTGTGTTCGGGAAAAGTCTGGATTCGCCGAAGTAGAAGTTTCCGAATTGTTCGAGAATGAACTCGCATCATCAGTGACTTAGCAACTTGTCCGCATTACAGATTGTTGCCCGTTCCGCCACAACAATATTTTTTCGCGAAACCTCTTTATAAAGTTCGCGAAATCCTGAGGGAAACGCTGGCCTAGACCAATGTTATTTTTAATTAAAATTTGTAATAGAACCTCTCTTGCAACTATTAATGATAATAGAACCGAACAACATACAGGCAATTTTCAACTCACTACTTATATGTCTTAAATTACTATAATAAATAATTGGCATGGTAATCAAAATTGGCATATATTTACCAGAATACGGAATCCTTATGCGTAAACTACTATATTAGGCGATCATTAACTTGACACTTGCCTAAGTTCAACATGATTTAGTACATCCTTTTGAACCATTGTTAGGAGAAATTGTAATTTTAATAATGCCCCTATTTACATACATTTTCAGTTGCTGTAGCCGAGCCGCAGCTTTGTGAATAGAAGGCGTTAAAACTTCTATACGGTGGTTAACCACAAAAGATTGTAAAGAATTTTAAGAAGTATTTAAAAACACATTAAACTATTACTTTAACAGTAGGAATATATTATTTAAATGATTTTCTGTCTCATTATATTAACGTTAGTAATACTTTGAAGACCTTGTAAGACGAGTTATATATAAAAATAGAAATATTTTAAAATATATAATGTTATTAATATCCCAAAATAGAAACTTATTGTTAAACTAATTATATATTTATTATTCTACGGTTTCTTTATTAATATTTATATTTTCATTTGACAACAAAATTTAGATATTTTTTCGATTCGATAACAATAATTTCTAAACGTGTCGTATTTTATTCTCTTACATTCCTTAACTGTAAGCAATCAATTTGTTTTATTTAATTACATAAATAGTTGTAATACGTTAAAATGCAGTTAAAGGAAGGGATTTGCTTTGATTGTAATTGCGAAGTAAAAGTTGCTGTAAGTATGACATTCATCCATATTTTCAACCATTCATAGAAAGACAAACAGTTGAGGATAAGAGTTTTACAATTAATTGTAACAACAGAGCTACAGATATACAAGATATACGGGAAAATGTGGGGTATCTCCCGGATACGAAAAAAAAGACGTTAAAGGAATACTACAAGTTCATATAAACTTTTTTCGTATAGGTCTCCTCTTCGGAGATATAGGTTCCCAAACAGGCGCGGATCCAAGGGGGGGGGGGCGGTCGGGGCGATCGCCCCCCCCCCCCCAAGAGCTTCGAGTTTAGGAAAATGGACCCGATTTTTCCTCTTATACCACAGTTTATTTAAGAACTAGAGAGAGTAATAAATGATTTTTTACCCTTTTTCTCTTCGCAAACTACCTGTGTTCTTTAGTCCGGTGTCTTTAGCGAAATCTGTTAGACACATATATTTTTCATAGAAATGGGTTAGAAATTTTATAATCCAAAAAACCGGTTTATAATAATGGACTAAAACGTAGCCTTATTCTCTCAAAAAATTCGAAATTATAATTTAAATACTTACAAAATATCCATTGTCAAAAATACAAAAAGTTAAACATATATAAAAAAAGCAGAATTACAATTAAACACTAATGAGGGATTCAAATGTAATTAATTTTTATTTGTTGTAATTAAAATTAGACCTACTTATTTTTATTTCTGTTGTACTGATATCTTAATTTAAATTACTTTATTATATGGAAATATGATAGCACCAAAAAAATAAGATAAACATGATAATTCTACACGCTTAAGAAAGAGACACAAATACAATAATAAAATAATAAAAAACTTACGGCTAATCACAATTAAATATATATAAAATTAAAGAGTGGGACACACTAAAATAAAAATATATAAAAAAATTAAAAAACATATAAACAACATTAAACAATAAAATACAACAAAAACAAAAATTTAAATAATGAATTGTGTTTACACTAATAAACATTACGTATTTAATTCCTAATCAAAGTCAGTGAAACTGTCTTTGCTCAAATTAATTATAATTGGTTCCTCTATCTCACTGATCATGAGATCGAGTTCTCACATTTGGTTTTATTCATTTATTATATGGATTTTTCCCAATTTTCCGCAGTAACTTTATTCAAAAAAATCTTTCAAAAGTTTAGTTAAATTACTAATTGTGTTAATTGTGTTATTTCTAGCAACTCTGCCTTTTACTTGAGAGAGATATTTACTTCTCCAACGGACAGTTTCCGGACGATCTGTAGGAACAGATTTTCTATCTGGTTTTTCCCAACAAAAATTAAGTTCTCTAAGCAATTTCCAGAGATGTTCTTTTAATTTCAGGTAAATCGCGATCTTCATTGAGTTTGGGATCTGCTTCTCATAATAAAATATATATACAACCCTTTTAATTACAGTTTTCATCTCTTCTTCCAATGAGGTTTTTCGTCTGCCTGTGATCGAATGTGGCGTGGGAGTACTAACAATTCCAATCGTTTTTTCTCCTTCAGTATTCTGTACATAGTAGATTTTCCAACTCCTGTCATGTTGGAACACATTTCAACAAATCACTAAGAACAAACTGTAGGGTGTACTTTGCTCACTGACAGAAATTAAATTAAACTATCAGAAATTTTATGTTACAGTAAATTTATAAAATATATTTAAATATAATGAAATATAATTAGATTTACGGCAGTTCTCAGTTACCTGCGGCACTGGAGCAGGTACAGTGGAGGTCTCGGTAACAGTTTTATAACTCTCTCTAATTCTTGAATAGAGTATAGGAATGTGTATGCTTGCGATCGCCCCCCCCTCTCCCAAGAGCTTTGAGTTCAGGAAAATAGAACCCATTCTGCCTTTAAATTAGGAATGAGTATTCTGCTTCCACCTTCCCCCCCCCCCCGTTGACAACTAGTTTTTCTTGCCATACTGTACTTTTGTGATATCACCGCCCCCCCCCCCAAAGAGAGAGGCTGGATCCGCCCCTGTTCCCAAAGGGGTGCAATGAAATCAAGTTTCTTTTCACAGAATTATTGAACTCCCAGGTATATTTCAATTTTTTTTTAATATGATGTATATCAGGTAAGACCCTTCAAACTAATATATAAGAAAATGTTGTGAGTTACTCAGAGTTGTAGGGATGGACTAGCTGTGACACTCATGACCCCATTTTTTTTTACACCCTGTATTATAAGAACTTTGGACAACGTTTTTTATATACCTTTAATTAATGTTCCTAGCAAATGTTCAACCTTTAACCTTATAATAAAAAAGATTCGATCCAAAATTAGAGTTTACCTTTTTAGTTAAAAACATCTAGTTCTGTGAATGGCAGTTCGATCTAGGTTCACAAAAAATATGCGTTTTATTTTATCGACACCAAAAACAAAGTATTGTTGTTGCAAACGTTGGTAGGTACGAAAGAAATAAATGACTGACTGACTCCGTATCACTACAACCCAGGGTGGATCTTGGCTGCCTCGACTATCTGCCTCCACCTAGAACGATCTTCTGCCAGCTCCCTCCATTCTCGCTGGTCAACTTCAAGGATAGCTAGATCCTTGTGGATGTTATCTCTCCATCTAAGCCTAGGTCTTCCCAGTGGTCTTTTTCCTTGTGGTGCTTCCTCCCATACCCGTTTTATTAGTCGATCGTTTTGACTCCTTTGTATATGACCTGCCCATCGTAGTCTTCTGGACTTTATTTCTTGAATGATGTCAGGGCTTTGATATATTTGTGCAAGCTCTATGTTACTTCTCATTCTGTGACGGCCTGTTTCAAGGTCTCGGTATGGGCCATATATTATACGGAGGATTTTTCTCTCAAACCTTCTTAGCAGCTCCGTATCGTGGACTGTCAGGGTTCATGTTTCACTGGCGTAGATTGGTACTGGTCGTATTATTGTTTGAAAGAAATAAATACCATGCATTTTAGAATTTATCAACTTTCACGTTGCTGACACATTGATTCTTTACTTGAATATTTTGCGGATTTCGTGGTGAAATTAATTGTGAAATAATTCGAAATATGGAATCCACGTTCATTGAGTATATCTTACAGTACTTTGGAAACTATGGGGTTATATCACGACAGATATCCTAATCGTACTCTTCCAGATCAGAAAACATTTCAACGAGTTGATCAATGTCTATGAGAGAATGGTAAGCGATTCCATGTAATAAAGCGATATTATTAAATTTCATAATTTTAGGAAATTTTGTAAAAAGAAGTACTCGATGAGGAAGAACAGTACGTACACCGGAATTAGAGGAAAATATTTTAAATGCTGTAGATGACACTCCTTCAATGAGGACTCTAAATTTATCAGCGCAGTTTAATACTTTGAAAACAATAGTATATGAAGTTTTTTAAGAACAGCTGTCACATCCATATCATTTGAAAAACGTGCATGAACTGATTTCTGAAGATTTTTCCCATAGAATGCAATTTGCAAACTGGCTATTGGATCAGCAACGAAGTAGTTTAAACTTCATTAGCACTATTCTCTTCACAGATGAAGCAGTGTTTACCAAAAATGGTATCATAAATTTACACAACTCACATTTAAGGGCTGATGAAAATCCTCGTGCATTTATTGTTTGCATAATCAACACCACTTCCAATCAATTAATGTCTAAGCAGAAATTATTGGCAATTTTTTGATTGGAATATTCGTATTGCTGGCACGATTGAATGGAGAACTTTACTTGAAGCCGCTCCAGAGTGCTTCTCACAATTTAGTAGAGCATTTACCACGTAAAAACCGACGAAACATGTACTACTTGCACAATAGGGCACCACCTTTTTTCAGCATTGCTGTGCGGCAGCACCTGAATAAAGTATATCCAAACCCGTGGATAGGTAGAGTAGAACCTATTGCTTAGCCTTCTCGATCTCCCGGCCTAACGCTCTTGGATTTTTACCTGTGGGGACACCTCAAAACCTTGGTGCATTCCACTCAGATCCATAGTAAGGAGGAACTTCTGTGGGGAATCACCTTTCATTGTGATAAATAAGAAACAATTCTGAATTAATGTAGAGGGTACAGCAGTCCTTAATTCGTTGTGCCCGCGAATATATCAGACTTCGCGGAACCCATGTTGAATACTCTTATAAATTTTTTAACTAAACAGTTAGTTTATAAAAAACGTTGTCCAAGGTTTTTTTCATACAGGGTGTAAAAAAATGGGGCCATGAGTGTCACAACTAGTCCGTTCCTGTAGTTGTGAGTAATCCATAAAACTTTCTTGGATATTAATTGAAGGGTCTTAACTGCATTGCAGCTCTTTGTAGTATTCCTTTCACGTTTTCTTTTTCACATGCGGGAGATTCTTTGCATTTTCCCGAACAACCTGTATAATTCTCTTCCAGATTTCTTTAAAACTCTAATGCCTATAAAATCTGGATATGTTGTTTTCAATATGTCTTTGGTAAACAAACCACAAAAAAGTAGTTTCTTCTTTTTCTTCAATTGTTTCTATAAAAAAAATAACAATTTGTTCAGTATATGCAGTATTGCTTCTTTTTTTTCCTGCCAGACCAGATACACGGAGAAGTTCTCAAATTAATTGACTCAGAACAAATAAAACTACTGACCACCCTCTTTAACAAAATTTACATGAACGATCAAATACCAAAAGACTGGCTACTGTCGACATTCATCCCGATTCCCAAAAAAACGAACGCAACTAAGTGCTCCGATCATAGAATAATCAGCTTGATGAGCCACGCTTTAAAAGCTTTCCTTAACATCATTCAAGCACGAATATATAGAAAACTCGATGAAAACGTAAGTAATACGCAGTTTGGCTTCAGACAGGGACTTGGCACTAGAGAGGCCTTGTTTTCCATGCAGGTTCTGATTCAAAGAGCACGTGACATCAATGCCGACGTCTTTGCATGCTTCATAGATTTTGAAAAGGCATTTGATAAAGTGCAGCACAGTAAACTGATTTCAATCCTACAAGAGACAGGAATCGACGACAGAGACAGAGAGATAATATCAAAGCTATATTAACAACAAAAGGCTATTGTACGAGTTGAGAATGAGACAACAGAAGAATTTAATATAAAGAGATGAGTACGCCAGGGCTGTATACTGTCGCCACTTCTATTCAACGTATACTCAGAACATCTCTTTAAAGAAGCACTGGACAACATAGAAGATGGAATTATTGTAAATGGAGAAGTAATAAACAACCTAAGATACGCGGATGATACCATTCTTATAGCCGATACTGCAGAGGGACTTCAAAGAATTATCGACCGAATAGTGACAGCTTGCAACAGATATGATATGAAGATAAACTGCAAGAAGACGCAAACGATTATTGTCAGTAAAAACGACAACAACGTAACTCTCACAATGGCCAAGACGATCACATATCTAGGCTGCACGTTGAATAAGGACTGGGACCACTCTCGAGAAATAAGAAGCCGAATCGAGAAAGCAAGAGGTACTTTAATAAGCTGCGCAACATACTCTGCAACCTATCCCTCAATATACATACGCGGATCAGGATTTTGAAATGCTATGTCCTCTCAACTCTCTTATATGGAGCAGAAGCCTGTACCCTTACCGATGCTTCATGTAAACGTATAGATGCATTTGAGATGTGGTGCTACCGCCGCATGCTTAGGGTTCCTTGGATACACCACGTATCAAACGAAAACATTTTACAACGTATCGGTGGAGAACTGGAATACCTTACAAATGTCAAACGCAGAAAATTGGAGTACTTTGGACATATCATGCGGAATGAGAAATATCGCCTTCTCCAACTTATCCTGCAGGGGAAGATGGAAGGCCAGAGATCAGCTGGACGAAGACGAATATCATGGCTGCGCAACCTACGAACATGGACTGGAATGACATCAACAAGTCTGTTCAGAGCAGCAGTGAATAAAATAATATGGACCAATGTGATAACCAACATCCAAAGAGGATAGGCACTTTAAGAAGAAGAAGAATTTTTATTTAGGTTCTTTTCTAAGTTTCGGTTGACTTAATGAGGCTGGATATCACTTAGTTGTTATCCGTATCTTAATTTCGACCTTTCTGTCTCTAAAGCTATATTATATTGTGCATTAAATATATTATTTTATTAACTCTATTAGATTCAGAAATAAAGACATACTTATTATTATTTTTGTGAAAATATCTCTTTTATTGTTTTCTATCGCTAATATCCGCAGATCTTTAATTTTCACAATCCTTGTTTTGTTATGCCTAATCGATTTCTTAGAACTTTCGTTCTTCTATCTTTAGGGCTATTTCCAAAAGTTTTCCTTTGCCATTCTCCTTATATAACTATTTAAAATATACATTTGCTGAAGTAAAAAAGCAATTTAAAATAAGTTTTTGTCACAAATTTCTTTTATATGCTTGATATTAATATTCGAATGTTGTGACCGCTGTGTAGGTTGTCATCACCTAAAACCCACTGTTGCATGAAAATATCTGAACTTTTTCCATAAAGATCAAATATCACGCATTTCGGTTTAGTCCACCATGTAAAATAAATATAATACCAATGCATTTTATTCTGTTCAACCCAAGGACGACTGGATCTGACTAACTGTATATGTTGCCCTGCCATGTGCACTTCCTGATTCGTGAATAAGATTTGACATTAGCGGTGTTGTCAAGTATTGTTTTATTAAGTCATTTGTTTATGTTTTAAGGATACGAAAATTTTCGGGATTAAAAAATATAACTTGATTTTCTGCTTCACAAGTGGAAAGATAGGATTCTAGCTTATAGAACAAGCAATAAAGAAAAAAGTATAAGTAGAAGGTAAATTAAATTATAACAAACTCTGTTGATTTTTATGGAAAATAGTCTTGAATATCTTTAGGAGAAAAGTCTTTTTCAACATTTATTTCAAAAAAAAATTATGCTATCAAAGTATATAGACCACCTAGTTTACCCAATTTTAATTATTTATATTTCTTTAAAACACGTTATATGTAAAACGAGAACATGAATTTGGTTACTAATTTTTAGAACATCCACAGCCTGGTGTTCTTTTCTATTATTGGATCTTCTTTGTGTTTTGGAGTCAGGTTCAACCTATAGACTGATATGCTATAACTATGAACTTTAAACAGTATGGGTCTGATAACTTATATTGGGCTTCTAAGCCAGTTAATTTTGAAAAGAAAAATGACCCAGCTTAATGGTCAAGTAGCCAATCTTTGACGTAGCGATAGCATTGCCGTGGTGTCCTGGTGAGGTTGTGTGACTACATAAGGAGCTGATTTGTAGAATGGATAGCACAGTCCATGTATTTGGTTATGGTTTCACGAATAAAAGTAGTAAAAGTATCACATTCCAGATCCGTATGTATTATTGTGTTCTTCACAAAGCATGAGGTTCCACAGATCATTCTTAAGACTTTAATTTGAAAGCTCTCTATTCGCCTGAATCTAGATTTGCCTGTGGTGATCCAGGTCGGAGCACCAAAGGACAGAATAGATCGTATGAGGAGTTTGTAAATAGTCCTCAAGTTGAGTTTGCTGTTTCGATGCAGAAGCGAATAGGAAGCCAACCATGACGTTTTTGCCTCGGATAAAATGTAGTTCGTAGTTAATAACTAATTTAGTCTTTGGTCAAAAACTAGCCTCAAGTACTTTGCATTGTCCCGCCAGGGAATGCGAACATTCGGGATGGTTAGCTGATTGCTTGAGTCTTATTTGGGTTCAATTGGATTTTCTAATCGGTCATCTATCTTTATAGTTTGTTTATGTGATGTTGAAGTCTCAAGACTACGTAATTTAAGGATCCTGAAGAGGTTGTAAAAGCAGTATCGTCAGCAAACAGAAATAATTTGCTGAAGTTTTCAGTCGGAATGTCTGCTGAATATAAATTAAATAGGGTGGGTGACAAGGGTGACCCCTGCGGCATTCCAGCCTTGACGTGTTTTATTTCCCAAATAGCATCATCTGACTATGTAACTTGGGGTTGTGCCATACCTTATCAAAAGCTTTGCTTATGTCGAAGAAGATTACTCCCGTATCGAATCTTTTATTGAAACCTATTAATATCAACAAAGATAAAAACCATAAATCAAAGAAACATTCTTTTTAATCTAATCTAAGATACATGGGGATAAGTAAGATGTTGGATTGTAGTAAGCGCATTGTGTGTATATAAAGTAAGCCCATAACTCTTCATTAAGACTTTCAGCAAGATTATATTCAGTAGAAATAAACTCCAATAAACAAAAAGGGCTCTAAATGATACTTTCAAGCAAGCATTGGGAGCTTTTCAGTCATAGCGCTTTTTAATCAATCCAAACGAAATATATATATATATATATATATATATATATATATATATATATATATATATATATATATATATATATATACGTATAGAGTGTGACCAGTAAAGTACGCATCATATGGGATTCTTTTTTATTAATAGCTTTATTCAAAATTTGACTTTAGCATTAATTTCTGCTTAGATCGAGACGAAAATTAACCAAAAAATAGTAGTCACGTGATTAACATTATCTGTTAAATTTTAATTTTTTTCCACAAAAATTCAAAAGTGGGGTTACATTTCAAAATATCGAAAAAGATTTTAAAAATAGTTTTTTTAAATGTAATTTTTAGTCCATACGCAAAATTTCAGCTGTATAAGATAATTTCGATTTTTTGCCCATTTTTTGTAAATTGCACCACTGTTTCAAAATAAGACTCGACGCAACCTACATAAAATTTTTTGTTTTGACAAGCTTATTTGTTTTTGACCCTGTATAAAGTAACGTCATAAAATAACTATTTTTGAAAACATAGAATATTTTAACTTTTTTAATAACATAGCTTCATAACAAATTTTAATAATGGAGTTTGAAATTAAGTGGTTGGAACTAGATAAACTTCACGTAAAATAAAAATTTATTTTCCACCTATTGCACACTTTACTGATGACACTGTGTACTTGTTTGTCATATTTATAATCTGTATTAATTTTAGATACAAACTACGTTTTCAAAAATAGTTATTTTATGACGTTACCTTATACATGGTCAAAAACAAATAAACTTTGCATCACATATGACCAAATTTTAATAGCCCTATTTGAATTTTGTAGAAAAGCACATATTTAATATGGCTCTACTTTAAACAAAATATGTCAGGAATGAAGCATTATCAAAACAAGGAAGTTTTATGTAGGTTGCGTTGAGTCTTATTTTGCTACAGTGGTGCAATTTACAAAAAAATGGTCAAAAAATATAAATTATCTTATACAGCTGAAATACATATGAACTAAAAATTGTATTTAGAAAAACTTCTTCTAATAACTTTTTTCGATATTTTGAGATATAACCCCAATTTTGATTTTGTTTGGAAAAAAATAAAAATTTGAGAGACAATGCTAATCAGGTGACTACTATTTTTTTGATTAGTTTTCATCTCGATGGAAGCAGAAATTGATGACAAAGTCAAATTTCAAAGAAAGCTTATAATATAAAACACATTATATATATATATATATATATATATATATATATATATATATATATATATATATATATATATATATTTTGCATCTCCGAAAAATACTTGCCATATAGTCATCCATCATGGTCACTGTTCCCCATATAAAAGAATCTAAGTCCGCGAAACGAGGAGGCTACAGAAAAGGTCCATTGATGGCAATCCATTTGTAATAAAATGTTGCTTGTAAGAAGTTGGTAACTGGAACGAATCTATGTGGCGAGGTGCCATAGTGTTGGTAAAAAATTTCTCTGTGTTCCGCCAAAGGTAAATTGCTTAAATATTGATTGTCTTACTCTTCTAGAATATTTAAATATCTTTATCATACTAAAGTTAATACATAATTTAAAATTGGTACTCAATTTGCTTTGTATAACTAATGAATTACCATTTCAGTTTACTTCATAAAAATGTGTTTTTACTATTCCATTATTATTTACAGCACAAAATACGATAAATCGCCAGGTTTCTTAAAAATTCCGCAATTTTACTGCACGATTATTTGCATCATACCAAAAATGGCAATTATGCCTGTTAAAAAGGCCATTTTTCGTAAATTTTGCTTCATCAGTACAAATTATGTTGTCTAAAAATCGAGAATCGTCTTGTATCATCGTTAATATAAATTAGCAAAATTGTACAATTGAAGTTGTGCTTTAACAGAATTCTACGTATTGAGCTTTTCGAGATGCCTGTTTGTAGAGCCACTTGTCTTAACGATGTCATAAAATATGCCGCAAAATATTCCAGAATTGCAACTTCGACATTTTTACCATTTAGAATAGGTTCGCTTTAAGGGTGCCAAAATTTTTGAAATTCTCCAAAATTCCTTTAACACTGTTCTGTGAGGGTTTCTGTTTATCTAGATATCTATCAGCAAATGTCTGAAATGTTCTTGATAAAACTTTTTTACATTCCTCGTAAATAAGAAACAAATTTAAGTAATATTAGTACTCATAATTTAATCGCCTCGGCATGATTTTCATTAACAACCATCAAATGGTAAGAGAGAGTAACATTTCTGTTGTGCTCTATGGTGTTCTTTCATCGCAGTTTGCCATCATGGCCAACTAATAACAAAACTTAAAAGCCGTATAGTGTTTTAACAATGCAAAAATATTAAATTTCCAATATTTAGAAAACTAAAAGTGATAACCTTATTCAAAGTAACCCTTATTTGTAATACTAAATGAGTTAACATTATAAAAATAGGGGATTTATACATATAAAAAATTGAATTTTAATGAATTTTTCAAGTTAATATTTAATGTTAGTTTTTAACTACCGTGTATTTATTTATTAACAAAACATCAACATTACACTAAAGTAAATCCCCTACTAGAAGGAAACCAACTCCAGTTAAATAATAAAGACTCTTTCATATAGGGGAAATTGATAGTTATGTTTAGGCTTGCAAACACCATTTTTATATAAAATTTAAAATATATCAAAAAGAGTTAGACTTAGGTATATGACATTGTACATGAAATATATCTCTAAATTTACGTAGAATCTAAAAATAAAACAAATGTTCCATTTAAAATAAGCAAAAAGATGTCAAATTCCGATATAATTTATTTTTCGAGAAATTAATTACGGCATTTCGTCGTGGGACACACGACATTTCTCTTCAAAACATTCTCCGCAGTCATTACTTCTCTCCATCTTCCCAAAAATCTTCTTCTAGCTGATGAGTCTTAATTATTTATATCCTCCCTTTTTTTAGTTCTTCATTGTTCTTTTATTTCTTCTTTTTCCTTGAAAATTCCATTGTAGCACTACTTTTGGTAGTCTCTCCTCATGCCACCTTAGTTGTTTTATCCTAATGTCGTGTGTTACCCCATGACTTATAATTCTTTAAATTTTGCACTTTCCCGCCGATTATTCCAATATTTAACTTCCATAGCTCAGAAATATCCTTCAGATTTTTCTATCATCTACCATACTTCACTACTGGATGTGAAAATAATTTCTATTATGATGTTATATATTCCTTGTTTATTTGTTTTTGATATTAGTCTGTCGCGTAATATGCCATTAATCATTTCTATAGTTCTTCTTCCTTTCTCTGATACTCTCATTACGTCCATTTTCAAGGATTAGGTCTTATTATTCACCTCTACTATCCATGTATTCTGTTTACTTCTAGAAATTAGAATGTGCGGTACGAAATCTTATTTTTTATAGCTTATGGAAGTCAATGAGTCTATTGATTTATATTAAATGATATCATCTGTTCGAAGTCAAGGTATTACTGAAATTAATTTTTTGAATAGAAATGGATCTCCATTGTCATTTAAAAGAATTACAGCCAGATTCGCCAAGGAGGTTTAAGATTTAGACCCGATCTTGTTGCTATGGGTCAATTCCATTTAAAATCATTCAGTGAAAATAGTCAAAAAAAATTTTAATAAAATTCAATCCCCGTGAAATATATTTTTCTGGAATCCAAAAAAAGAATTTTGCTAGTTTGCAAAAAAATCATTTTCAACGAAGTTTTCGAGATTTTACAGTTGAAATTAATGGTTTTGCATTGAAAAAATACTTTTTATATTTTTATGATTAATTGATGTAATTTAAATAGCAATTTGTTTGCGAAGTCGATTTATTACAAGCATACTTTTTGGTAATTACAAAATTTTGAAAATTTTTATTTAGCGCAGAAGCTTTAAGCTCAACTTTAAAATCTCGATAACTTCCGTGTGCACCTTTTGGGTTCTAGAATAATCTATTTAACGGGGAAAGCTTTTTATTCTTTTTACTATTTTCACCACATAAGTTTGAATATACTCGGTCTACAGCAACGAGATCGGGTCTAAGTCATTTCAAAGACTTTCAAGCATAAAAAAACCTTGTTGATGGTTTTTATAAAAGTAACATTCTTAAAAAATATTATTTAATTGACTGGCTTAAATAAGTACCAATTATTATTTATTTATTTATAGAATTAAAAAAACAACATTTAAAAGTTTAAAGTTGATGACAGTGACTGATGAAATACAATTTACGATCGCGTTAAATCAAGTAACATCTTTAAATTTATGAGATATCCTGTTACGTCGGCAAATTCCAGATAATAAAGGCACAGAAAAATGTTAAACATTTTGTATCCTGGACACATCAACATCATTTAAAGAGTGGTCGTAAATATCATCGCAGTGGTTAGTATGTTGCAGCACGAGAAAGGCAAATAGCAAATTTTAAGTGCCGTTCCTAAAAAAAATTGTATACAATCTAAACACATACAATTGAATATATTCGTCTATCTATGCTTATTCAAAAATCCTGACTTCGTCTAGATGATGTCATATGTTAAGGTCTTAATAAAGAAAAATATAAAAAATCATGAAAATATCACCCCAATATTTTCCGGGGTGGTTTAATTTGCTAAATATGCAGGGTTCTCTGTTGACTATATATATATATATATATATATATATATATATATATATATATATATATATATATATATATATATATATAAGGGGAAGAGTAGTTCTTGACCGACTAGTTAGAAAGGAAAACTCAAATTCTTGGGATAGCGGTCCTAGGGCTGAATGAAACTCTGTTTTTGCAAACGCCAAGCTTTCGGAAGTATATTATTTCCTTCTTCAAGGCTACGATACAGAACAGTTCTGTTGATCATAATTTTAAATTTTACAATTTATGATATTTAATAATAAAAAGAAAATGATTCTAAATTCAAAGACTTACGTGCAAATTGAGTCCATTTATGGCTCGTGGAAAATGAATCGGAAAATTCATGCAGAAACCGTTGATTTTTGCATAATTATCACATTTTACTGTTACATGGTTTTATTTAATTTTTTAAACACTAATATTTAAATCTATTTTATGGGTTATTTTGGTTGTACTGAGAGTAAGTTAATCTGATAAGAAAATCCTTGAAACACACTTTTTTTGGTGGAAGGGATATGTCAGAAATGTCTAATTTTATTTTAGCGGCAATTTCGAATATGGAATTATTATGTTTTACAGGAACTGTTATTTTGATTTTAATTTTCAAGTTGTGTATTTAATAAAATTATTATTTTATATATATACTATTGATGAGATTTATGATTATTAATGAGTAACTGTGATTATTTTTTATAAAGTATTGTTACATTTAAAAATTGATATAATTGTAGGAAAGTATTAAGAAATGATTAATGAACATTATTATGTAGAACAAAGAAGGTTAGAAAACCGTCTCCCAACCTTTCGCCTTCTAAACATTCAAAATTGTAAAATATCTATTGGCAATATAGTTGTTATAGGTTAGTGACAAATATGCACTTACGTAATTTGTGGAAGATTATGGAGAAACTGTGAAGTCAAGAGGCTGGGAGGCTCGTTGTCTAGTATTACTATTATTTAAGGTGGACAAGAGATGAGAGTAGATTACACTAAGATTTTCAATATCTTTTCTTTTATTGATGCAGTTATCATCCAAATAAATTTCTACCATTTCAAGAAAATGCCTTTTGTTATTACTTTGTTCTTTGTTGATCACCTCAACACTGACAAAATCAAACCTGTGATCCTCATCGATTACATGTCCCGATAAGGTGCATGTCCTCTTTTGCAATCTACAATCACTCCTGTGTCTGGTGATTCTATCTTTTAAAACACTTGATGTTTGACCTATGTAATGTTTGTTACAGTCTATACATTTTAAACGGTATACCACCCCTGATTTGTCACGGTTGCTATCCTTGTTCTTCAGTCTGGAGAAGGTTTGGCCAACTGTTAATATATGTTTACCACATATTTTTATATTATTATGCTTAGAAAGGATTTTATTTAATTTTTGTGTGATTTGGTTGATATAAGGTAATGAAAAATAATATGTGGGTTGGTTTTCCTCTAAGAAATCTGAAATTTCAGGAGAAAAGTTAGTGGTATTTTGATTATTGATACCATCTATGTGTGAATGTGTTGGTGTTATGAAGGCAGATATCTCCGGTGATACATTAAAAATTAGTGGAATAGATCTGCGTTGTGTGGGGTGTGGAGAGCTATGTTGTTGTTGTGCGATAGGGATGTTGTGTAAAAACTTATTTAAGAACCACCGAGGATAGCCATTTTCCTTTAGTATTATATATAATCTGTTTATATTTTTTTGAATGAGAGTAAGATGACAAATTGATGTAATTCTTTTCTTTAAATTAATTACCAGATTTATTTTAGTTTTAGTATTATGGTAGGAGTGGAAATTAATGTAACGTCCTGAATAAGTTGGCTTAGTGTACCAGTCCACCATTATTTCGTTTTTAGCAGTTCTTATTAATTTAGTGTCAAGAAAAGGTACACTATTATTAGTTTCACATTCTACTGTAAATTGAATGTGTGGACTATATGAATTGAAGATTCGTAAACTCTCTTCTATATTATTTTGTGGTACTGCTGTAATAATGTCATCCACAAATTTCTTTATGAAGGGTGGTTGGAAGCCTAATTCAGGGATACAAGAATTGAGTAGGTCATCTATTACATATTGAGAAATGATCGGTGATATATCAGCTCCCATAGGAGTGCCAAGAATCTGTTTATAAAATTTATTATCAAATTTGCAATAGTGGTGTCGAAAATAAGCTTTATTATTTCTAAAAATATACTTTGTGTAAATTTTGTATTTTCTGAAATTTCAGACCAGTGTCTATTAATGCTTTCCTGAATGAGTGAATAAGGTATGTTACTATATAATGAGACTACATCCAGACTGATTAATACAAAATTTGGTGGAAGTTTTTTGTTAGTTATGAAAGTTGCAAAAGCAAAGCTATCTTGAGTGAAATAATCATTGTTTCTGTTATATGATTGTGTCAGTATACCAGTGATGAGTGCAGACAACTTACTATTAGGAGCATTAATTGAGGATATGATGGGATACACTGGAATATCCGGTTTATGAATTTTAGGCAAACCATAAAACTTAGGTGCCGTTTGATTGTAAATCGTAAGTTGTTTGGCCTCCTCAGGAGATAACAAGTTTCTATTTTTTAATTTAGATACAATTTTATTAGCTTTTTGCTGATATGTAGATGTAGGGTCCCTGTTAAGAAGTTTATAATAACTCTCATTAGATAAAATATCATTAGGTTTAGAAATGTAATCCGTTTTTTCAATTATGACTGTGATATTGCCCTTGTCCGCTTTGGTTATCATCAACTCTGGATGTGCTTTAAAAAAATTTTTAGTTTTATAGAAAAGGTTTCTTAAAAAAGTATTGTTATGAAATGATTTGTATGTAAAATTGGTAAGAACATTAGTGACTTTAGATCTCAGAATATTTCTCTTGTGGTCTGGATACATAAAAAGGATGTTTTCAATATTAGCTAAAATTTGTTTGAGATCCAGATTTTGCGCATTTGGTTCAATGCTAAATTTGTGACCAAGTGCTAAGAATTGTTTGATATCGGTGGGAATATTAATGTTAGACAGATCCTTGATCCAATTATCTTTAGTGTTTAAAAATTTGGTAATCTCTGATTGTTTTAAGTTATTTAATTTTTTGATGTTGTTTTTTTTTTAATTTTGTTGAATAACCTTTAGTGAGAAATATTTTGATATCCAAAAAACTGTTGAAGTGTTAAATGAGGAATTATTTCTTTTAATTTGTTAGAAATTTCAGTTAAAGACTTTCTTATATTAATTATGTTTTTTAAAGTTGTTGATATTTCCAAGTTTAAAATTTTTCTCTCTAACCTTGAAAAAAAACCTATGGTGTTGCCAGAGGTCCTTCCATCTGTTATGTGGATAAGTAGTGGTAGATTTTTCGTGTTGTTGGTTATATGAGATGGTGTTGTTCCATTAGTTCTACATGCTATGAGGAAAATTTTCCGATTATTTAATGATGCCATTTTGTTGTTAAATTTTGCCCATTTTTTTAAAAGTGTAACAGTTTCTGCTCCATATTGTTGTGAAATTGTACGGTAAAATTCCATTCCTAAAATAATAAGGGGAAGAGTAGTTCTTGACCGACTAGTTAGAAAGGAAAACTCAAATTCTTGGGATAGCGATCCTAGGGCTGAATGAAACTCTGTTTTTTACAAACGCCAAGCTTTCGGAAGTATATTATTTCCTTCTTCAGGGCTACAATATAGAACAGTTCTGTTGATCATAATTTTAGGTAATATATATATATATATATATATATATATATATATATATATATATATATATATATATATATATATATATATATATATATATATATATATATATTACCTAAGAGTACAAGGATGAGTCGGGAGGAAAGTGCCAAACTCCAGTACCAATACACGTGAAAATAAGTAAAAAAAACTCATATGTTCTTATCCGATTCTCATTTGTTTTAAAATTATAGCGTTACTAAATTAAAATAGTCCATCGCTTCTTATTACAGATACTGTAAGTACCAGCTATTTCAATCAATCCATCTGATAAGTGTCAGAGTATTGTAACAATAATTTAATGCTTATTTTCAAGTTTGTGTGGTTAGTGTTATAAAATTCCACATACTCAAATTTAAAATATGCAAATATGATGTTTATTTATGGTTTTTGCAATGGAAATGTTACAACTTCTGTTGAATAATATTATCAGTGACATCCGCATGTGAGAAATCCGGATAAAAACGTATTTGTCAGAATTTTCAACAAACTGTGTGAGACTGGAAAGTTTCACAGTGGTAATATAAAATCAGAACTAGACACTGGACAAAGTTTAGAAGAAGTAAAAAATATTATGAATTTAGCACAACGTGACGCAAGAAACAGCTCACGAAAAATTGCCACTCAGTTAGATATTCCATAAAAAAGAGTAACCAACACATTCCACGTGCAAGGCCTATATCTATACCATGTGTAGCATGTACAGCACCTAAAACCAGAAGATTATGTAAGGCATATACAATTTTGTGGCTGAATAAATAATAATCATCGTTTAGTATTGCATATACTGTTTACCGATGAAGCGACATTCACCCTGGGCGGCATCGATAATAGTCATAACTCCCATAAATGGTCAGACAAAAATTCCCTTGCAACCGTCAAAACTAATTTTCAGCATGTTTTTGATAGACGTATGGTGTGGTATGATCGATGACTATTTAATTGGGCCTTACATTTTAGAAAATCGTCTCACAAGAGAGAACTATTTAAATTTTTACAAAATGTCTTAACAAGACTACTAAGAATTATTCCGTTCAGTATCAAAATGCAAATGTATTATGTCAAGCAGTATTTGGACGAACAGATTCCAGGACTTTAGTTTGCTCGCGGTGGTCTTACTCGTGGCCTCCAAGATCTCCAGACCTTACACAACTAGACTTTTAATTCTGGGGCACCACAAAAAGAAATCTCGAAGAGCTCAATTCATAGAATTCTGTTGAAACCTAACTTCCTCCCTTATTTAATATCTTTGGTTCAACACTTAAGAGATTTGTGAAAAAGAGTGCAATTTTGCGAATTTATATTAACGATGATACAAGACGACTTTTGATTTTTGGACAACATAATTTAGACTGATGAAGCAAGCAAAATTTACGAAAAATAGCCTTTTGATAGACAAAATTGCTATTTTTTTGTTTGCGAAAGAACTATATATATATATATATATATATATATATATATATATATATATATATATATATATATATATATATATATATATGCTTTATTGTTTATCCGGGAGTTCATCCGTTCGTCATTGTTTCCTGTTGAAGGATCTTACAGACGTTTCGCCAAGGTCACAATTGGCATTTTCAATGCTTACTGATCGAAGTTTGAAAAGTGAACTGAAGTTCCTTAGATTGCGCAGGCTTTTTATACTTTTCCTGATCGTTCGTGATCGTAGGTTGTACCGAAGATTGTTCGGTCGTGACTCCTCCTTCGTGCCGCGTGTGCTTGCCGACGTTGCCGGTTGTACTTGTTTTACCGATGTTGATGTGGTGTTTTCTGTCCGTTTGATGATGGATTCCCATGTGACTGACAAATTTAGTGCGTCGTCTCTTTCGTTTAGTTCGCCACTTTTTTCGATTTCTATTGCTTCGCGAACAAGTCTTGTTCTGAGGTTACTAACATTGGCTATTTCTTTGCATGACTCAAAATCTACTTTATGTCCTGTTTGGATGTGGTATTGAAATAGTGCCGACGTGGTTTGTTTGTTCTTAGTAGACAGCTTGCGTTCTTCGAGTCTAGCTGATATTCTTCTGTTTGTCTGTCCTATATATGATTTGTGGCAGGACCCGCAGGATATACTGTAGATCCCTGGGTTCTCTAACTTAATTTTGTCCTTGGAGTTTTTAAGTGTCGGTCTTATGGTTTGATGAGGTTTGTAAGCTGTTTGGATATTGTTTCTTCTTAGAATCCGACCTATTCTATCTGTGACCCCCTTTAAGTATGGCAAAGTGGTTTTTGCGGTGTTGTCGGTGGGCTGCCTGCGCAATCTAAGGAACCTCAGTTTACTTTTTAAACTTCGATCAGTAAGCATTGAAAATGCTAAGTGCGACCTTGGCGAAACCTCTGCAAGATCCTTCAACAGGAAACTGATGAAGTTGAAATCCTTTTTTCTCAATCGGAATATTTATTATTTATATATTAAAAATAAAATGTTCTGTGTTTTTTTTTGGTGTGCAAAAAAGAAAAAGAAGCAGAATTCTATAGTTAATTTTAAATGCATTTTATAATATGCACTTCCTTGTTTAAATCCAATATATATTAGAACTGAAGAAAAAAAAACGATATTTACGATCATGTCATTTCTCAATACATACCAGTCGGTCTTAGATTTTAAATCTTGACTGTATGTATATTGCTTGTGATCATGAAATGGCGAGGATATTAAAGATCTGATAAGAGTTCGTGAGTAAGCTAACCTTTGTTCTAGAATAGATCTCTTATCGAAGAACTGCGTAATAACGTTTATACAAAAAACTCATGGGTGGGTATTTGTTGGAGGACTAGCCGCTATGTAGTTAAAAATAGAACAATAGTCAATCAAAAAAGAAGAAAATAACCTTGACAAATCAATTTCATTAATATATATCAAATATTATTTTAATAATCAGGTTCAGACATTGCTTTGTCATACTTTAAGAAGTAATTATATGGGTTAACATTGACATATAAGTTATCAGACACCCTAACACAAATATGAAAAGTATTCTTAGGGGCCACATAAGAGGAAAATAATATGAATACCGAAATCATGAAATGAGAAGATAACATTTGGAACTAACAAACTTGATGAGGTAGAAAAATCATAATACATAGACAATGTTGTAGAAAAACAAGCGCGACCTAAAGATTTCAATCATTTGTCCCAACCTCAATAATGCTTGAATGTACATGTTTAAAAAATACATGTGGTTAAAATATTTTCTCTTAAATAAATATTCCGCGGAGCAGCCAAAACAATAAGATTTTCGTTGACCAAATTTCGGAATATTTACACGTAAATCTCTCCAAGCTCTCTCAACGATTTGAGTGTGTGCCGAAAAAAAATTGGATCGTGTTCTATCATCCAAAAATAGGGGGTATGTAAAAAATCAACGAAAAACTCGGTATATTCAATAATGAAGAAAATAAGTTAACCGATACACATAAGTTTTTTGTTAACCAGAGAAGCATATATTTACTCATCTTAATTGCAACATCGTTGTATGCCCACCGCATTCACCAAACAGTCGCACCCCTAAATTTTAAATATTTTTTTAAACTCATAAATTATTGGACATAGCTTAGCAGAAATTGTTTGTGGTTCATCGGCGTAGACTAGTGACTTTATATATCCCCAAAGAAAGTAATCCATAGGTTTGAGATCACATGATGGTGGAGGCCCGTTCATAGATCCATTACGCGAAATTATGCACTTATTGAATGTTTCCCGCAATAAATTGATGATGTTGCACGCTGTGTCGCATGTTGCGCCAGCTTTTTGAAACTAAAGCTCTGTCATATCAATACGATTCAACTGAGGAACGAAGAAGTCAGCAATCAGTCAGCGCTATGGAGCTCTACATTGATGGTAACATTCTGTCCAGCATCATCTTTAAAGAAAAATGGGCCATCTACCCATAATGCACGCCCAACAGTGACTTTTCATGGATGTAAGGGCGTCTTAATAAAAGCTTTTGGATTTTCTCCACTCCAAATTCGGCAATTCTGTTTCCTAACGTAGCCATTTAACCAAAAATGAGCCCCACCGCTGAACAAAATTTCGCGTTGAAACAGAGCATCAAGCTGAATCTTGTTCATGGCCGGTTCACCGAATGTACGGCGCACATGATGATCACGCGGTTTCAGTCTTGCACAAGCTGGATCTTGTAAGCTCGTATTCGAAGGTCTTTCCGTAAAATCTTCCAAAAAGTGGATGGACACAGCTCCAATTGTTGTACACAATGGCGAATAGTCTCATTCGGGTCTTCCTCAACCCTACGTCCCACAGCACCAATAACTTCTTCTGTGCGCACTGTACGGCATCTTTGAGGATGTGTATTATCAACGAGTGTACATAGTGCAAAAACAGTCCATGGTTTGCCGAATAAGTTGCTCGGATGGACGATTATGTCGACCGTAAAATTAGTATTATTAGTAATTTTAGGAATATACGCATCTTAACTTGAACTATGAATGCAGTCACATTGGCAATTTTTAAATTGTTTTTTTTTTTATTTTTTTTAAGTATGCAGCATTTATAAAGTTGGACATAAGTTTCAGTGTCATTTTAAACCGAAACACAAAAAATGAGATTTGCGGTAATCAGTAAAAGGTTCTCGGAAATTGACAATTTCCGAGCGTCGGACTGAATAAATGGCCTATAAAATTTATCGGACAATATGACCACTCAATTATACAAATATTAATTAAACAACGGTGATAAAGCCAGTTGTTTTTAATAAAGAAACATGTCCACTTTATTTTGACATATTACTCTATTGACTCGACGATTGGACTTCATTTTTGTCGAACAAATTTTCTTTTGGATTTCTTATTAAACTATCATATAATTAAACTGCAAAAGAAAATATTGCACATACCAATTTAATACCTCACCAAATTGTCGTATTTTGGGTACGTATCTGTTCCCTGTCACAGCATTCGTCAGTTTTTCTGTTTATGATTTCAGTGATTGTTCGACACATATTGAAAGCGCTCTAGATACCAAAGAGTTTATGATGGATTGTTTTTGAGAAGGATGATGGTGTGACGTTGCATTGAGATATCGATTTATATGTGTTGATTTTCTGTACACAGAATGTCCTAATTTACCATTAAATTAACTACTATCACCTGTAATACCTAACATCTTCATGGAAGCTTTCGAGGTAAACGCCTTGTTTTCTGCCCCTTTAAAATCTAAATTTTGGTACAGATATGTAGATGATACGTCCGTAGTTTGGCCGCATGGCGCAGATAACCTCCATAATTTCATGGATCATCTAAATTAACAACACTGTAGCATAAAATTCACTAAGGAAACTGAATCAAATAGTACCCTTCCATTTCTTGATCTACCAGTACAAAGGAAAGAGAATAGCAAATTAGGACATCCTGTGTACAGAAAACCAACACATTCAAATCGACATCTCAATGCAACGTCACATCATCCTTCTCAAAAATAATCCGACATAAACTCTCTGGTATATAGAGCGCCCTTAATATGTGACAAACAATCACTGAAATCGGAAACAGAAAAACTGATGAATGTTCTAAGAGGCAACAGATATTGCGCTGAAGATATAACATGTTCTATTAATAAATATAAAAACCCAGCTCGTCATGTCATAAATTTATTACCTACGGACAGTGTTGTCTTGCCTTACATACACGAATCCACCAACAAGACTACCAGATTGCTCCGGAAATCAAACATAGGGACAATTTTCAACACATGTAAGAAAGTTAGACAATATTTGAAAGCTCTAAAGGACGTAATTCTATTTTAAATAAAAGGCGTTTACAAGATACTTTGCTCATGTGGTGAAGTGTATGTAGATGAAATAGGGCGGTCTATATCCACTAGGTTTAAGGAACGTGAAAGATGTATAAAAAAACAATTATACAATCTGCAGTAGCTGAACACCAGCATTGCGCAGGTCACACTTTTAATGTAAAAGAAAATAAAGTGAACATAATATTAGAGAATTAATCGAAATTTGTAAATATCCAAATAATATTAATAGAAATGCAGGTTACAGTCTACATCACATGTGGAAATCGATTGTAATGCTGGATCACGGTTCGTTGAACACCAATCGGGTATAAATACCAAGCTGTTGCTCCTCGATAGTACTTCGGTGTCCTAATCTCATGAAGAAAAGATCCCTGAAGATGCCTCGTGCAATCATAGGCGACATGTCGGATAATAATTCCAATTTGAGACGGTCTAAGCCCAAGAACAATGATTTTCATACTTTACCTTTTATTACCATTTACAGTACAGTAAATGTCAATAAAGGTTTCTGTTGTACAGGGTGAGTCAACGATTGGATGAAGTAGGTTTGTGCCTTTTCGGTGAAATTAACAAAGAAACTATATTTATTGTTTGATATAGTTTATTTTTACGCAAATTTTAGAAATATTTAGGACTCTACAGGGTGAGCCAAAAAAATAGGACAGCATAAAGTTGTATTTTTTTAAATAGAACACCCTATATACGAATCGTATTTTCGATTTAGCTTATAATTTTAAATATTTCTTATTAAGGGTTTACTATAACAAAACTTTATGGTTTCTGAGATAATTAAGTTTAAAGAAAAAAAGTCACATTTTCAAGCATCAATTCAATCCTAAATAACGTTTTCAATTTTGTGACAAATATATTCAAATTTGGAATTTAGCAAGGCCAAGGACAAGTTAACATAATTTTTACCTAATATTTGCAATAAAAGCTACAGGGTGTTGAACACATCGGCTCAAATTTGAACAAGTTTAAATGAATAAATATCTTTTTTTTAAGTGGTACACCCTGTATATTTTCATGTTATTTAATAGAGTAATAAAAACCCTAAAAGTTTTGTTCAATATATCCTATACCTATTTATAATAGTTTTTGAGATATTTCAGTTTTTCTTATTTTCCATACTTTTTTACAGAAATAGTCTTCATTATCATAGTAGCCATGTAAAATAATAAAAACAAACTACAGAAACAAACAGAATGTGGTTAAATATGATGAAATACATTATTCGTTATATTACAACGGCAATAGTTTAATTAAACATAATGTGAAAAAATTAACACAACAATAACGACAAGGCAAATACATATTTACTTTTATACTAAATTGAAACAAAAAAATTACCTATTAAATACTGAGATTAATTATTTCTTTTTAATAAGTGTTTGAATAAACGACCCTCTTGTGCAATGCACAAATTTAGTCTTTTTTGCAGATTTTCTCGGACCCTGAACAAAATTAGTGGCGTTATTGTTCTACAGGTATCCCTAATCCTGTTTCGCATATCTTCCACTGTTGTTGGTGGATTAACATACACCTTAATATAACCCCATAGGAAGAAATCTAATGGGGTGATGTCGCAAGACCTTGTGGCCACTCAATGAAACCCCCACGTCCAATCCATTTTTGCGGATATCGTTGGTCCAAAAACGCACGAACTTCACGATGGTAATGCGGAGGCGCACCATCGTGCTGGAACCACATACTGTCGAGCTCATCCCTATCGAGACCTTGAAGCAGTTGGGGTAGTTCTCCTTGTAGAAAGTTCAGGTAACTATGGCCATTTAGTGGTTCATTAAAAAAGTGTGGTCCAATAATTCGATTATGATGAATACCACACCAAACATTTAATGACCAGTGGTTTTGATGTTGCACCTCTCTAATCCAAAATGGGTTTTCTGTGGCATAATAATGCATGTTGCGTCTATTTACGGCACCGTTACTTCTAAAAGTAGCTTCATCACTAAACATTACCTTGCATAATAAATTTGGATTTAATTGAATCTCCGCATTTATTGTACGACAAAAGTTTACACGACTTTCAAAATCCTGTCCATGCAATTCTTGGTGTAATTCCATGTGATATGGATGATACCTATATTTCTTGGTAGTACGATTAGCGGTGGATTGTGATGTTTCACATAATGCTGCTAACTGACGGCTACCAATATAAGAATTTTCCTGAACATTTAACAATACTTGTAGTTCTTTTTCTTCACTAGTTACTGGTTTGTTGACCACTTTACGTTTTGGATAATCAACAGTACCAGAAGAATCAAATCTTTGCATTAAGTTTTGAAAAGTATGGGTATTAGGCTGGCGTCGATCAGGATACTTCATTTTGTAAATTCTTTGAGCAAGAAGGCAATTTTTTTGAGCCTCTCCTATTGTATAAATCATATCTATTAACTCATTCTTTGGAAAATTCATTTTACAATATAAGATGAATGCAAAAAAAAACCAAACTACACTACATAAAAACCAAAAGAAGCGATTGCGGTTATAAATTTGACACACAGAAAAATGTTCTTTTACATTGTTTTTGCCATGGACAGAAAGTCGTGTAAACTTTTGTCGTACAATAAATGCGGAGATTCAATTAAATCCAAATTTATTATGCAAGGTAATGTTTAGTGATGAAGCTACTTTTAGAAGTAACGGTGCCGTAAATAGACGCAACATGCATTATTATGCCACAGAAAACCCATTTTGGATTAGAGAGGTGCAACATCAAAACCACTGGTCATTAAATGTTTGGTGTGGTATTCATCATAATCGAATTATTGGACCACACTTTTTTAATGAACCACTAAATGGCCATAGTTACCTGAACTTTCTACAAGAAGAACTACCCCAACTGCTTCAAGGTCTCGATAGGGATGAGCTCGACAGTATGTGGTTCCAGCACGATGGTGCGCCTCCGCATTACCATCGTGAAGTTCGTGCGTTTTTGGACTAACGATATCCGCAAAAATGGATTGGACGTGGGGGTTTCATTGAGTGGCCACAAGGTCTTGCGACATCACCCCATTAGATTTCTTCCTATGGGGTTATATTAAGGTGTATGTTAATCCACCAACAACAGTGGAAGATATGCGAAACAGGATTAGGGATACCTGTAGAACAATAACGCCACTAATTTTGTCCAGGGTCCGAGAAAATCTGCAAAAAAGACTAAATTTGTGCATTGCAAAAGAGGGTCGTTTATTCAAACACTTATTAAAAAGAAATAATTAATCTCAGTATTTAATAGGTAATTTTTTTGTTTCAATTTAGTATAAAAGTAAATATGTATTTGCCTTGTCGTTATTGTTGTGTTAATTTTTTCACATTATGTTTAATTAAACTATTGCCGTTGTAATATAACGAATAATGTATTTCATCATATTTAACCACATTCTGTTTGTTTCTGTAGTTTGTTTTTATTATTTTACATGGCTACTATGATAATGAAGACTATTTCTGTAAAAAACTATGGAAAATAAGAAAAACTGAAATATCTCAAAAACTATTATAAATAGGTATAGGATATATTGAACAAAACTTTTAGGGTTTTTATTACTCTATTAAATAACATGAAAATATACAGGGTGTACCACTTAAAAAAAAGATATTTATTCATTTAAACTTGTTCAAATTTGAGCCGATGTGTTCAACACCCTGTAGCTTTTATTGCAAATATTAGGTAAAAATTATGTTAACTTGTCCTTGGCCTTGCTAAATTCCAAATTTGAATATATTTGTCACAAAATTGAAAACGTTATTTAGGATTGAATAGATGCTTGAAAATGTGACTTTTTTTTTAAACTTTATCTCAGAAACTATAAAGTTTTGTTATAGTAAACCCTCAATATGAAAGATTTAAAATTATAAGCTAAATCGAAAATATGATTCGTATACAGGGTGTTCTACTTAAAAAAATACAACTTTACGCTGTCCTAGTTTTTTGGCTCACCCTGTAGAGTCCTAAATATTTTTAAAATCTGCGTAAAAATAAACTGTATCAAACAATAAATATAGTTTCTTTGTTAATTTCACCGAAAAGGCTCAAACCTACTTTATCCAATCGTTGACTCACCCTGTACTTTTTAAACTCACTGCTTTGATTTATTTGCTCATTTTGTACTTACTTTTGTTTAGAATTTATTTTTTATTAACTTTACAATAGTCTATAAGTCAATGGCTTTTTTTTAACCAGTAGCAGTTAGAAATCGCTCCACTGGTAGTAGTTAACATGTTAACCGTCAAAATTAATGAGATTTCAGGGAGACAAAAATAACTTTTGAGCACTATTCTTTGTACTAAATTTTTTCATTTTGTTAAGGAATAGTTAAGTTTCTCAAAGGAATAGCCCTATTTCTGACAAATTGTCTATACTATTGTTCACTTTTCGTAAGAGCAAATAAAGTTTACTGAATAAAAAAGATAAAAATCAGTCAAACTGCATCCCTATGCCAGTAGCATATTAACAAAACAACATCATTTAATACTTTTAATATATCATATACATCCGGTATTATAGAAAATCAGTTTTCTTCAGTGATAATTTTCAAATAAATATTAGATCAATACATAACGGTGTGTCAAAATTAACGGTCATCATGCATATTTTTATTTTAAATTGGTTAAAAATAACATTATAAATAAGTCATGTTTAGATATATTTATTGCTTTCCAGTTCTTCAAGAGCAAAAAGATAACCTTAAATCTACTTCATCTTAAAAGCTTTATAATTAATAGCAGAATATTTGATTTTAGATTATTTTTTTAGATATTAGATATATTTAAATGTCAATTGCTAAAACATATATCCATTCTATTAAGGAAATATTTAAGATTAAACCGTAAGATCTGGTAAACCTGCCACTAAACAGCGGTGAATTAACACCTATAATTCAACAAAAGATCATTTATTATTAAAGTAAGTTCGACGTATATATGTCAAAAAAGATTTATCATATATTCCTTTAAGACTATGTGAGGTATTTTTTTAATAATATAATTTGATTCATACTTAACTCTCATGTAAGTACATATTGCTTTCAAATATTTTCCTTTGGTAGATTTATTACTTCAAGAAATCAAAGTCTCTAGTAAAAAAGGGAAATAAATTACTAGTCTGACAAATAAATGTTGGTATGCCTGTTATAAGGTCTGTTCAAGAGTATGGTGAAATTTAGGTGGAATTTACGATATTTAATGAATTTTCTTACAAGTTTAATATGAAGAAATTATGAATATTTTAGCAAATTCTATATTACGAATTTATTACAAAAATACAAGTATCTTGGGAAGATTTCTAAAAAAAAAGGAAATTTCTTTATAGTATGGCAACATATTAGTAAAAATCGAACGTAAGTATAAAGTGTTATGTACATAAAAATTATACATCAAGATCACAAACCAAATTACGAACATAATCAGTTCCATCCCGGTTGCCGTCAGAAAATCAACAAAATTTTCGCTGAAAACTCTAGCACTGCATTCTTCCACAATGTGTCTCACCGATTGTCTTTTGGATTCACATATACATCTTAGAGATATTGATAGGCCTCATTTTTAGAATGAGTCGGCCCAACCACCTTGATTTGTGCGAATGCTATTAAAAAAATACCATATACTGGGTGACTGGTTGAAACTAAGGAGGTTTTTCGTTATGCAGGACATGGTATAGCAATTTTTGGGACAGTTCTTTAGCCAATATTGCTTACAAGACCAATGAAAGTACAAATCGTTCTCTATCACTTCTTCGGTTGCGAAGATAGAAGGGCACTTGGATCATAGTCTGTTTCTCAGATGTTTAGTATCGCGACGCACGGGAAGCATGGGATCGTCCAATACTCTTTTTATCCTCATTCTGAAACATTTTGTCGTCGAAAATTCAGAAGAGGAATATGGCCCAGGATAGAGAGCCAATATGGGGAGTTAACTTGATCGTGCCGCTAAAGATATATATAAAATTGTTCAGCTGCATGGTCTTTTTGTGCAGTTCATACACACCAGAGCACAATATACCAAACCAAGCACTGAAATGCGCAATATAGAGGGTGATAAACCACATGTAGCAGTTGCCTTCACTAGGAGGGCTTTATACGCAAATGTCCCATTCAGGGTGACGCCAAGGTATTCAGGATATTTATTGTGGGTAAGCCTCACTTCGAAGTATACATTAAGTCCCTACTCGCGGAAGCAATGGTGGTTAAAATGGCTTCAGTTGTTTCCAAAGAGCTAGAGCCCAATTGTCAGCGTATGCAAGTTTTTTACTTTGGGTGGGGTGCATATCGATAATATGCAGGCTGAATAAGAGAGGAGCGAAGACGGATCTTTGATGCAGGCTATACTTTAGTGTCCTCTAGTGGCTTGCTGAGGTTCTCATGATTACTGCGATAGTCTTTTTGGTAACTATATTACCTGTGAGGATGGATATTGTCTTACATGGGATCTCACGTAGAAATTTATAAATCAGGTCATGTCGTCGTACTGTGTCTTGTTTTATAAATCAGCATCCACATGCATCGTCAATGGCATAACCTGGTCTGTGTAGACTATGCTAGCTAATTTATAGCAAACTTTCCGCAATAGAGCAAGAATTTTGGGAGGATGCTGTCTAGTCCTGGGGCTTTGCCTTGCTTCACTTCCTGTTCTGAAGATATTATGTCCTTGGTCGATAATGATCTAGAGTTGTCAGTTTAAGGAACGTTTTCTAGTTCTAAAGTTTTGAGTTCTTGTTTTATTTGGGTTATGTGACCTTTTCCTCTGAGCGTCTCGACGAAGAAACGAGATGCGATACTATTTTGTTTTATGTACTTTACTTTTAGTTTTCGAAGAAGGATTTCCTTTCGTATTATGTAATAATTCTCTGATATAGTCTGTTGCAGTTTTCGTACCATCCGGAAAAGTGTGCTAATTAGCTACCCTAATTATTGCATCTACAAATCACACTTATCAAGGTCTTCACTGAAACTTTTCCTCGCTTTCCCAGAGTTCCATTTAGGACTAGAATGTAAGTGCACCAGGGATATGTTTAAGAAGTCTTCTATGAAAACTTTTCTATGTTGGTTGTGTGGAAAGTCTACTCTAATTATTCGCGTTGTTCCCACCAGAAAACCGTTTTTCTCTGTGGACATGAAAAAAAGTCGCTTGCAGAACAGTGCAATGCATTCGCATAACAAGTGTTTCCCTGTTTCGGTTGCACGAATGTAGAAACTCCAAATCTCTTCACAATTGTAGTGATCCAGAATTATGACCATTTCTATCTCCGGATCTGAAAAGGTAGGATGAAGGATCACTTCTATTACTGAAGTTAAAACTCTAGATCAACCAGTAATTAAATTTAAATCAAAATTTCAACTAACAAAAATGGCTCTAACTTAAAAGAAATTATGCCATTGTTGGTTCCGCCTTAACACCTAAGATTTACAAACTTACTTTATAAAATCAATTTTTTTAAAGGAAATTTCAAACTTGCGTCAGCTTAGTCCAGACCTGAAAATTTATCTATTTCATCCTCTACTGACCTATGAAAATACATATACTTTGCTTACTCCCTTTAAATTATTTTTTTTTGCATAAGACATTTTTTTAATTTTAAATTGAATTTTGTACACACTGCTTGTAAAGTGTTCTAAAAGTTTCATGTAGAAGACTCACCTAAAAAGAATTTCATATAATATACAGTAATCTCCATTGTTACTTTGCTTATATTGACAGACTTAAAAAAATATATTAAAAAACAATAGTGGCCATATTTTGATTCATAACTGTTAAAAATATTTAATAATATATTTTCAATGTACACCTCATATCCATAATATAAAATCTCCGCATTAAACCAAGACGTCGTATGACAGATAAAATAAAGCAACATGTCAGATGTCAGAAAAAGCGATATATCTTACAGATGCCTTCACGCATGATATAGTTATAAATTTTACCAAGACAATACCAAGTGATGTTTACTGTCTAACAAAAAAAAAGGTAATCATGATGAAGATATTTCTGTCATTGCGTAAACGTTGCCTCATCTTACTTAGTTTTTGGTTGAAAAAATTTTATATTCTTCAGAAGGTGTGTCACAATAAGCTTAAGAGAATAAGAGTCTATAAAATTTTATTTAGGTTTAGTTCGAATATTATATATTTGCCATTAAAATACTGATATTAAAACACATCGCTTTATACTGGTAGCTTAGATATTAATAGCACTATAATATGTGAAGTAATTTTTGATGTAAATATATTAGCTATTCAAATAAAGGTTTAAACCAACATTAAATGATACAGAGATCTAAAAATTGGAACGTATTAGGAATCTTGATGTTAATAATTGATTATCTATATGTTTCGAAGTTTTATAGGTTTCCAGAGAAAAATATATATCCGAACGATATACTGCACTTACCGACCTGATGTCAGATCAGATATCATATTCATCTATCTAATAAAAAACAGCTGCACAATCAGATTCGTGTTGGTTCCGGGTCATTCGGGTATATAAGGAAACCAGGAAGCTCGCCGTAGAACCAAAATGGGGTAATCGACTGAATCATACAGCCCGCAACTCATTATACCTGTTCCAATTATTGTAGATAAGACAGAACTGAAACTTTTGCTAGAAAGTAAATTTATTGAATGTTGAAGGGAAGTCGCTGCAATGAGGTCTGCTGAGTCTGATTCCAAGCATAACTGAAACAAATACGAACAAGAAAAACACATAAACTTAACTTTATGAATTTATCACTCAATTTGAATAAAATATGACCACTCAGGTAATGCTTTTTTCTGTATAGACAGGCGTATAGATTAAATCTGTTCAGAAATATGGGTATAGTCACTATCAAGTAAGGTCAATGCATCGATACCAGTTCGTACGCCAATGTACTCGTCATTAACATATTTAGGTGAGTACACATTTAGGAAATTACTCTATAAGGCATGCTTCGTGGTTTACATGAAGCATAACTTGTTGGTGTTCAGTTACACATATGAACGCGGCTATGTATGTCCTTGGTGCACAAAAACTAATATAACGAAGCTTAACAAATTCTAATAATTTATTAGTTTATGGTAAGTTACTTAGGTGTATGTATGTGTGTATGTATGTATGTATCTCTGTATGTATGTCTGTATGTGTGTGTGTATATATGTGTATGTATTCGTTTTGTTGTACAGTCTATAAAACGTGTATTATCTGACAATATTGCTGAGCGGCCTTCTATGGCGCTGGGGTCCCTTTACAGCCTCTTTCTCTGAAGGCCGCTCAGCTTCCTAAAGAGCGTACTATAAAGCTGTCATAAATCTAAATTAATTGAAGTTGTCAGTAAAGCTATTGCAATTCTTACAACCCTTCCTTGGCAAAATCGTGAGCTTTTTTGATGTGGTTTTTTTCCCCTGGATATTTAACCATGCCGTGGTATATATCGCACACATGTATAAGTGTTAAATGGGTAGCAAGTTAACCACAAAGAAATAATACAGTTGATGGTTCGCCGAAGTTTCATTCTTGCTCAAGGTGCAATATCACGTCGCAGCTTTGCTGTACATTCGCCAACCGAGCAGTTGCTATCACTGTTGGCTGAAACTAAGAAGCACTATAATACCTGTATTATATTAGCATATGATAAAATCTATAAGCACAAATAACCAAGCATACCAATATTCCTGCAGAGGACCACACTAAAACTTATCTAATAACATAACTACATAGTACACAGACAGTGTGTCTATAGATGGGTTACCGCACGCTAGTAAACTTCAATATTTTTGATTTTTTGAGAAGTCATTCTTGATAAAAAGTTTTGCTTGCCTTCGAATTTCAAAAATAGTAATCAAAGTCATGAAAACGTATACTGGGAGTATAAAATATTCAAAAAATATAGAATTAATTTTAAATAAAATAGTCTTATTTGTGATTTTTTACAAATTTTATTTAACTAAGTTGTTCCGAAATAGAAACAAAAACTAAATAAGTAGATCAATAATAAAAATTAAAATTTTTGAGGTACGGCATTATTATAAACACTCATATTATTGATTGAATAAGTAAATTAATTCGACAAGGATACCTCTCGGTTAATGTTAAAATAAGCAGTTCAGAAACAGAAAGATAATGCTTATCTGCTTCTGAACAAAAATAGAGGTAGTTATTGTGGTTGGCAGAAGTGCTCAGTCTTTTCCAATTTTGTTTTATTTTATTTCAAACACGAAAACCAAATTTTTGCTTGTTTCTTGTTTAATTTTCTTTTCATATTTTAGACTTTTTCTTTCGCTTTTTAGTTTTGGTCTTTTTCGTTTGTTGCTCTTTTTAGTTTTTTCGTTTTTATCATTTTGTCTTTGCTTTTGTATTTTTCTAGAACACCCAGCACCTAACCTGGTGCTCTAAATTCAAAATGTGTATTTGAATATTTGTAGTCTGTTTACAATATATCTACATGATACACGAAACACTAAGAATGTCGAATTGGTCTGTTTGTGCTTCCATTTTTAAGTCTGTCAAAATTTAGATTAAGAAGCTTTGGAAAGTTGTATTGTATAGGCGGATTGAGATGAGTCTACATTTTCCTTGTTGCTTTACCAATAATTCATGGATAAATGCAAATCCTTGTGAATTTGAGCGTTACGAATGGTACATTCGATGTATTGACTATTCTTTTTAAAAATTTGTTCTGAATAACCTGAAGTTTCAGTTTATCATTTTCAAGCACCTGACACCAGAATGCACGCCTATACAGGAGTTTAAATTTTACTACTTGTTTGCATAGCAGTACTTTATTTTTTAACGATAGCTTGGTATTCTTATTTAACAGAAGAGAGAGTTGACCATCAGCTTGCCTACATTCATTCAATTTCGTTTCAATAAGTTTTCCAGCTTAAATCTTTATATATGGTGATACCCAGGAACTTAATGGAATCACTCAATTGCACTTGGATATCATTTATAACCAAGTTGATATCATTTGGGTTTCTAATGACAATGGCTGGATGGTTTCCAGGATTTATTATTATTTCCTACAGTTTGGCTCAAACCATTATACTGTCGAAGTGCCTTGGCAAGTACTTGTGTAATATGAAAGGCTTGGTGCAGGAAATACCCACGTCATCTGCGTAAATGGATAGAACGGTATTTTCTTTGAGAACATCTGCAGTGAAAAATGAGTATAGCATAGGTGGAGTGAATCTGGAGTGACTGAAGGGTTCCCTTGAGGTACTCTAGCATCGATTTACTTAACTTCCGAAAATAAGTTGTTGACTTTCACAGTGAATTTCCAATTTTGTAGAAAATAATTTATAAAAGAGATTATGCTCCCGTTTATAATACCCACCATAGTTGTAATTTATTGATTAATGCTTGATGCCAGACTCTGTCGAAGGCTCTCTGCCTGTCCAGCACTATTAGATTGGTTTTGACCTTCCTTTGCAGTCTCCCTTCAGAGCCCTATCACTAAATCTAGCAACCTGTTGCTCGTCTAAAATGATGTACTAATCAAAAACTTCATCCGTAAGTCAGCTTAGAAAAATCTTTGCTTCAATTTTTGATAGCAAGAATAATGGGCTTATAGGTCTCTAGGTACGAGGAAAGTTGTGATTCTTGTTGGGCTTTGGAAGCAACTGCTGAGACGTTATTTGTGTTTTGCCAAAAAATAGTTACCAATTATCAAATTGATCATATTAATATAAGAAAAACGAATTTACTTAATAAAGTGTTATGGAATTGGAAATGCGCCTTATTCATATATGATTGAAGTCTTCAAAGGAAAGTACCCAAATGTTTACATAACTCGAAAATTCGTGGGTGAATTAATTTAAATATTTGATGCTACATGGGATGCAAAAATATCTAGAAGATAAAGGAGCAGTCTAACCATGATGACGCTGTGACCTTGATAGTCTTTGACTCAGAACAACAAAATCCCAAAGAAAAAGAGCAGACACTTCAGGTAAAGTCAACAAGTCTCACATTTATAAGACAATTTTATTAAGCAACAAATTTCGGGCATTCAAACGAAAATTTGTTAACAAACTATAAGATGGATATGATGAGTTTTATTTGATAATGGGTGAATAAATTTTAGTTAATAAATTCTTTTATAGGAACATTTTAGTTTCCAACTAGGCGACTTTTACGACTAATGGGGTAGTTTCTTCATAAAATTGGAGGCACTAGGCATAGGAAAATCTGACTTTAACAATTGCCCTTCATAGTTAAAAGTTTTGAAAAGTTAAGGTTTGATGCGGCGTAATGTATCATAAAATAATTGGATCTTATTTTTTACCAGACATCTAAAATCAAAATTCGAAAAAGGAATATTATTTTTCAACAGGATCTACATCCTACTCATTCCACATTGCGAGTGACATACTGGCTAAGTATTCACTTCCAGAATAAGTGGATTGGGTGTTTTGGACCAATGAGCTGGCCCACTCGGTCGCCTGATCTAAATCCATTCGATTATTTTCTAATAAAGCAAAAGATTTACAAGATCGATTTTAGTAACAACATTTATCTACTACAAGAGAAAATTTTGGTAGGTTCCGTCCAACATCCTAAGATTCCTGAGAGAAATAGGACTGGAGGACGTGATCTAGCCGATAAGGTAATTCTTATGACTGGGCAGTAGGGGGCACAATAGATCTACGAGGTCGCAGTGTACAGACCCCCAACTCTACGCTCATGCATACATAGATGCTGATATGATTACAAATGTGTACGAAGAAATTAGAAAAAGTTTAGAAAAATGTGTTCTAGTAGGAACTCATCATGAGGAATTTTTATTTCATACTAACTGTTTACAACATTGCTTTAAAAAATAAATTAAATTGATTTTTGTGCTTTTTTTACTAAACAACGATTCTATTTCGGAACAACTAGATTAGAAATAACAGTATTTTTGTAAGATTAGTTCTATGTTTTTGAATATTTTGAACACCTTGTTTACGTTATCATGGCTTTGATGACTATTTTTGAAATCCAAAGGCATGAAAAAGGTTTTATCAAGAATTTATTTTTAACGAAAGAAGAAAAATATTGAGGTTTGCTACATCATATCCGTGGACACACTATAAGTTGATTAAAGTTTATATAGCATAGTAACGACCAATAATTATGAATTTGTAAAAAATTCTGCTTTTAAAATTATATAGAGTTATAGTAAACATATTTTTGAAATATTTGACCTCTTTAGCAGATTATTATTCAGATACTCTATTAATTTATGTTAATAAATATTGCCTAAATTGAAAACATAAATTATGATCTGACGAATCCATATGATATATTGCAAGACAGCTTATGAAGAATGGAATGCCGTCTAGATTTTGTAAATTTCCCATGTGAATGTGAATCTATAAAATTTCTATATTCTGAATATCTAATATATATTAACTCACATATATTTTTGGTATATTTTATTTTAGTTTGTAAAAATTAAAACAGGCATTATTATAATAAATATTAGCTTATTTTTCAACCAAAATGCATCCAAAGTTAATATCAATTTATGTGGATTGTATAAAAGGTCCAATGCTATTACCTTGAAGTTGTCATCCAAAACATCATTCTTGTTATCATTTTTTTTCAATAGTTAAACAACAATGCAAAGAAAAAAGAATTATTTTTATTTTAAATACATTTTTATTAACAGGCAAATGTACAGAGTGGATCGTTTTGGATATTTTTGAGCTATCTGGGTAACCGTAAATGATTTTAAAAATCTGAAAAGTAGTCCCGAGCTCTTTTTTTTGAGAAATTACGGCTATCGTGCTCGGTTTCGGATTTACAGGGCGTTTTTTGAATTTTATAATTTCCTAAAATGTCCTATATTTTATTTATCAAAGCAGTTACGATAAAACTAATAAGACACTGTTGAGGTACTTTTTTCTGTATAATTTAGTGACGTAGTCAGATTTTTAGTTGTAATTATAATTACGGAGTTACAATAACAAGTTTTCTAAAGGAACACCTTGTAGTTTTTCACATAATTATTTTGCATTTTGCATTTCCTTAAAGAATATATTATATTGTCAATATGAATTGACAACAAATAGGCTTAAACAGTTTTTATTAAATATGTAAACTTTTTAGAATAGAAAACGTCTGTTAACGAAGCTATACTCATATACTTGGGGTTTATTAGCTTGTCAACTTACAATTTGTCTGTTGAAAAACTCAAAATAGAAAAATATTAAAATTTCGAAAAGTATAATATGATGTTATATTGAGTGTACTAAACACAAGCAGAAACCCGGCAATTTTTAAGAGACTAGAGGAAAACTTAATCAATTTTGGATCATTTAAAAATCTATGGCCAAAAACATATGAAAAAGAAGGTAAAGAGAATGATATTATAAATGTAATTGCATGTGTAAGGGCACACCTTCAACATCGAGCAGAAGTATTAAAATGGATGTTGGGGTTTCTCATAAAAAATCATTAAAAATTTTAAAAGAAATAAGTTTAAATGTTACAAGGCAAGAAAAACTCCCTTCTCCCTGGCAACTCTGAACGAGGACAGTTTCTGTAATTGGTACATGGATATGTTATGAAATAATGATTTTTTTCTTTAATAAGTCAATAATGAATATATATATATATATATTTATATATATATATATATATATATATATATATATATATATATATATATATATATATATATATATATATATATATATATATATATATATAATTGCTATAATAATCATCTATGAGCTTTAGGACTAATGCTAACAAATAAATGCGGTAAAACAAGGATAATTTGGGTTTAATGTGTGAGTTCCTTTGTTGGGTATAGAATAATGGTCCACGAAATATATGATGGAAGTTTAAATGCTCAAGCTTACCTAGACATTTAAGTAAGACACATCGTCCCATTTATGGATAATTTGGCTTTAGTGGCAAGTAACAGATTGTAATTTCAACACGACGGAGCCCCGGCTCATAACGCGGGAATTGTTGTCAAATGCTTTAACGCTAATTTTGTACAAAAGTGGATTGCAACCAATGGAACAGTCAGGTGATCACCTAGGTTATTTGATCTTACCTCCTATTTAAATAGAAATAGAGCTATAGTAGAATATATTGGTCTTTTAAAATGTGTTAACATAGACACGCACAACTTGGCTCCTCTGAACCGCCAGTTTTTATGAGCTAGTCTCTGCGCTTAATAAAAAGAATATACTTTTAGGCTATATATTGACAATATAACATGTTCTTAATTGTTTATATCCAGAACAACACTAATAATTTCTTAGGTCTCTCCTTCCTCTTTCTACATAAGGAATTGGCATAGTTACATCATCTCCCACTTTAGCTGGCACCTGCGATTTGTCTGGAGCAGATTTCATTTTTTTAGCCTGTTTTGAAAGGTTTCCGTCAGCTGTTTGTCTTGCCTTTTGAATATCATCATCAATTTTAGAAGTTTCGGCATTATTACTATCACTATCATCTCCTGAATCATTGTGATAATTTGTCTGTCTATGGGTTTCAATACGTTTTTGAACGTTCTTGAATATCCTTTATTATTTTTAATAGTTCTGATATCAATGAAAGATCAACTCTGCCTTCTTACCATAGTCGATCTATTATCTTTTAGCCAACAACTAATCGTGTTTTCAACGTCTTGGTTGGCTCTTTCAACGGAGCCCTGACTTTGGCTATACCATGGTTTTCTGACCACTATCTTAAGTTCTAGCCAAAGACTCATCATTTCACATATAATACAACTGACGAATTCTCTTCCATTGACTGACTGCAAAATTCATTGGGCACCTATCGTTAAAAATATATCATTTAAATGGTAGGTTATTTCTTCAGCTCGTTTAGATTCCAATGCACAGAGAAAAACAAACTTGGCCTTGTGGTCTTGGTAAACTATGATAAATCTAAACTTTCCATGAGGTTGTGTCTAAAAATCGATTTGATCCACTTGGCACCTACTGGTCATTGGGTAAATGTAAAATTGGCTTAGAAACTAAACTTCTGTTTTTTACGTCTTCTTTTCTTGACATGTTACACATATAGATAAATACAGGTTAATAATCTGTTTAGTGACATTAGCATATTTGTGTCATATAATGTCTCAGCCAATAATCTGTCACGTACACCGTGTCCGACAGCTCTGTGAGCTGTATCAATAACATTATACAACTCTTCAGCCAGAGTATAATATTTTATGTTCTTTTCATTACAGGTAACAAGTTTTTCAACAGAACCAATTTTGAAAATCGCAAACATCTTAATCGCCTTTAATGAAGTGGTGTCTTGATTTGAGCTTTTTCAGCTTCTTACACTTGTAGGATAAGATCTAAATATTGTGAAAACATTAAAATGAAAAGATTTTATACCTTCACTTTGCAAAATTTCTTTTAAAAACCGCTCTCTCCATTCTAACTGAACAACTTGGACACTAGACGATGGCTATAATAACAATCTAAAAACAACACGAAATGGTTTAACTACGTTCCAAAAATGAAATTACTACAGTTTCACAAATTGCTTGTGTACAAGTAATAACACGATTGAGCGTGATGAGTGAATAAACAACGGAAGTATGATAAAAAGGTGTGAGGGGGGAAATGCCCGCGTTAACAGGTTCAACGTGTTTATTTTGTCACTAGTAACGATTCGATCAGTTTAGCCCAGGCCAAACTAGTTAAGCCTAAAGTATTTAAGCGAAACTAGATTGTCCCGGGCTAAACTAGTTCATCTTGAGACGCGTAGGATAACCCGATTTAGCTTAGGACAAACTAGTTTGGCCTGAAATAGGGTTTGGCCGGTAACATATACATAGAAAAACCTTAAATAGTTTTAAAAGTTAAAAATGAAAATGTAAAAAGAGGAAATAATGGTCTAAGTAAAGATAATATTGACAAATGTATAGAAGTTAAACTTATTCAAGAATCAATATCAATGCAATTATCAATGAGGCGTTCTAATGTATTGTTTGCATGAAAACATCGTACGGAAATTTTGAACTACACCAGATGGAATCATGAGTAAGTATTGAAAAATTGTATACAGCTTTCCGATTATTTCTAGATAACATTTACAACAAAACTGCGTAAATTTTTTCACCACAAAATTTAAAAACTTTGAAAATCCATTATCGTGTAATAATAGAATAATGCTTTATATTGTATGAAAGAAAATATATATGGATAGTATTAGAATTAAAAATAATGAAGTAGCGCATCAACATATACTAAAATAATTTTAATAATTGAAGTTCCTTATGCTATTGTATTTTATATTTTATAATTAATTAATTAATATATATATATATATATATATATATATATATATATATATATATATTAAAATGTGTTTAAAGTGTTAATACAACGAGCAGCGAATACTCTAATGAATTATGTACACTGGGTGAGCGCCTGTAAGTAGACTTCCCCTTTCCTTCCTAAACGATGGCAGGTACGTTATAATTGAATAAATTCCATTTATATCTAGCGATAAAAAGCAATTAAAACATTACATTATCGCATTGCGATTAATCCCATCTTTTAGTCCTCGGCTTAGTATAAAGTTAATCATGTTGAAATATGGCATAAATGCCGTTTTTCGAAGGTTTAATGACTCAGAAATTACAAGAGAAGTTTTCTGGGTCATAGTAGGACAAAGAACATGAAAATAATATTTATAAAAAAAAAATAATAATTTTTTTTGTTTATAACAAATCACCATTTTTCGGGAAGCATCCTCAATATTCGTAATCAGGAAGTCAATATATATATATATATATATATATATATATATATATATATATATATATATATATATATATATATATAAAACTAGGAGTCATGTATCTTTATCGGCTGTGAGAACCCACTGGGCTCCCAGACTAAAAACAAGTTTAATTGTTTGGGCAGTCTTAAAATGTTAATAATAGAGTTAAAAATCTAATGATGGATTAAAATTTGGAACACGATTAATTAATTAGATATTGGAGATTATAAGATAGTGACTTAATAAGTGTTTACATGTAGTTTAGCTTGAGAAAATTTCAAGTAGCATAAAAGGATCAAGTACTTTGATGCTTAAACAAGAGAACCCGTTTAAGTATTGAAGCTAATACAATAACGTTTCAAAGTAACATGCCAAGCTGCTCCTTTTTTAAATGAACTTAATTGTTATGCATGTTTATAATTTTCTTGGTTGTAACTTTTTAATGTGAACTGATTTAAATTTTCTTAATATTTCTATTACCAAACTACTAATGAACCAAATTGTTATGTACTGAAAGAAAATAAGCACATATAACGAAGTGTTATAAGTTTTTAAATTATTCGTTTTGATGAAAACAACAGAAGTAATTCAAATTTAAGAATAACACACCGCTATGCATTTTAGGTCAACACAATTGTTAGAACAAATATCTTTCTAGTTTTAAACACTTTGGTATGGACTCATTATTATTAGTAAAATCAGTTCGTTGCACATTAAATTTGTTTAAATGGTATCTTAAATTTCAATAAAGTAACTGAAAAGATGGTCCAATTTCTGTACATAAAAATTAATTCCATATACCGTAATACTAAAGGAATTTATAATATTATTCAATGTATATTGTATGACTTTCCGGAAGACGGCGCAACTTATATTGAAATGAGATGTAAATGTCTGCCCCGTACTGACAGGAACCCATGAGTTCAAAACCGATCTAAATGGCGGACACTACCTAAAGCAAAAATGTCCACTTTTTCTTAGTAGTTTCAGAATTTTTTGAACTCATATTAATGTTGATGCATTAAATATATAATAACGTACCTCAAATTCAATGAACACAGGCTGTATATTTAATGTACATAGTCATCTTGAAAAGTAATGATCAAACTTTAAATTTAATGTATGGTTACATTAAATTTAACGGAATAAATTAACTTAGATTAATGTAAATTATTAAATGCATTTGATAAACTTTTGTGACATTCGCTTCCAGTAAATTTACATTAAATTTAATACAATTCCTTTTTGCAGTGTATATATATATATATATATATATATATATATATATATATATATATATATATATATATATATATATCGTGTTAGCAGTTATTTGTTTCATTTAGCAATAATTTGACTACGACCTCAAAAATATCAATTTCATATATATATATATATATATATATATATATATATATATATATATATATATATACATATATATATATATATATATATATATATATATATATATATATATATATATATATATATATAATTTTTCTTTATTTTGTCTTTTCTTGGGTTTAGGTTCTATATTTAATAAATACACAAAACGATTGACGTTTCGCCCTTTATTCAAGGCATTTTCAAAATTCTTTCTTCCTAAAAATATATAATTAAAACACATCACATAATAAACATATTTACAATTTCGAAAAACAAACAAGACACTTAAAAACAGTAGTCAAAACTTTAAAATTTTTTTAAAATTATTTAATTTTACCGTTACACACCTTGACATTTTGCTGTTCTGTTACTAAATAAAATTTAAATTTTACAGCGTTTACTGAGGATACGTGGAATGCGAATGTGTTTTATTTTTTTAATATTTTTTATATTTTACAATGCATAAAAAAACAAATAAGGTATAAGTTTGGTTTTATGTTTAAGAGGATATTCCATTTTTGATTCTTATTTGACCGGATCGAATACTTAATATTTTTGTTTAAATTAGGCTTGCGTAAATGTGGCTCAAATTTCCCATATCTGTTCTGTCGTTAACAGTGTTTTTATCTTTTTTAATCTCATATATATATATATATATATATATATATATATATATATATATATATATATATATATATATATATATATATATATATGAATTTTATTATTTTTTCTCCTTTTAGCACATCTTTAGAGGGCAGTTTAATTTTTTTATAAAAGTATTTATTTTTCAATTTTTAGTTTCAAATTCTTTATGATATCCATAAATTATTTAAAGTAAGTACAAAGCGGGATGTGTAGTGTGAATATTTTCAAGGTAGCGAAAAAGTATCACTTTTATTCAACGTTGTAAGCAACCTAATATATTCAATCTGCTGTCTTCATCTTTAAAAAATTAAAGAATTTGACATAGGTAAATGTTTTTGTTCGACATATTTCATCCTGCATATTGAGTTTGAAGAAATAAATTTAATATGTCTAATAAACGTCTCAAGAACCCCCCAATATCAATTAGGGACAAAATCGAAAAAATGTAAAATTTTTAACCCCCGATATGATATCTGCCATATTAAATTCTGAAAAGTTAACTATGACCTATGAAACCGAAAACTCCCTAATTCCAATTTTGAAAAAATGTAAATAAGGTAAATTTTTCAAACCATCATATAGGATTCCCCTTATTAAATTTCAAAAAAATAATTTTACACTCTTAATTAAATCTTAATCTATACCCTTGAAAGCCCCATAGAATCAATTTCTGAAATAATTCTGATATGTAAAAATTTTGATGTGCCATATTAATTTTTTTTTAGAGAATTTTAAATTTATTATTAGCATTCTCAGAACTCTCCCCCCCCCCCTCCCAGTACCATTTTTGGACCAAATCGATAGATGTAAAATTTTTAGAACACCCTATTATTTCTGCCATGTTGAACTTATAAAAAAATAATAATTTTAGATTTGTTATGTGCAACTCCGAAATCTCCCCCATATATCATTTTTGGAAAAAATCGCACAAACTTTCATTTTATAACAGCGATCTTGGATTTTACTGAACCAGTTTCTCCAAAAAAATATAGAACCATCGCAGCAACTTCCTGAACTTCCTGATGCAAAAAAATGTATTCAAATCGATGTCTGCGTTCCGGAGGAATCAATGTACATAAAAAAATGCATAATGGTTGAATTTGGAAATTCTTTCTTTTAGAAGTCGGTTAATGAGTAGTTTTTTTGAAAACTCAAAATTTCAATGACAAGAAGAAATCTATCTGTCACATTTAAATAGCTGTTGATATGTGTTATCCTTCAAGCAAAGGAAAGGAAGAAATATATTGAAACAGCTTGTCTCCTGCACATACAACTCTGGTTTCGATCTCCTTATGGTCTCCTTAGTGGAGGTGTATCGAACCGAGAGCCACATTCGCAGGAAACAACTGCTACATAAAATATAAATTCCAAAGTTCGTCGGTAGGATAACTAAAAACTTGCAGACTTCGATGCCAGACTGAAAAATATCGCCAGTCAAACGACATCTATTCAATCGCCAGAGTAGTGCAAAATTTCTTAAAAAATCATCAACATTTGAATAAGCTTACTGAAATTTCGATTTTTAAGCAAATTTCTCACTATTACAGTGATTGTGTTGATGTAGTTTGATTCAATAAGATTTGAATAAGCTTTTAAATTTTTTAAAAATTTCGCACGACTCCGATGATTGTATAAATATCATTTGAATGGAGATATTTTTCAGTCTGGCATCGAAGTTGGCAGGTTTTTTATATCCTACCTATATGCTTTAGAATTTATATTTGGTATAGCAGTTGTTTCATGCGAATGTTGCTCTCGGTTCCATACAGTTCCACTGGATACACGTATGGAGAGAGGGCCAGAAATGTATCCACAGGAAATAAACTGCTTGTATATATCCTTTCATTTCTCCGCTTGAAAGGATAATACATATTAACAACTCGGTTAATAGGTAGGTCTCATGTTTTTTTTACTGAATTTGATGGGGCTGAAATAAGGGGTAAATTATATGCAAAGATATATATATATATATATATATATATATATATATATATATATATATATATATATATATATATATATATATATATATATATATATATATATATATTAACAAAAATATCAACCCTTTTGAGTAATTTATATTTGCTTTATCAAGTGTTATATTTTCAGTCGCTACGTCTAGATTGAATTCCAACAGAAAGCTATTCTGAGTTCATTAGTTTCCTCTTATAAGTGAGCGGAATTCACCCCTAGTTCTTAGCACTACTCTTTTTTTTACGATTTCGAGGTTGCTGAATACGAATATTAAGTTCGTTTTGTCCCAAATATAGGACATACAGCGACTTAGATATAACAAAAAAGATTTTTTCCTAATTTTTTACTATTAAATTTTCTTTTTCTTCGCTATTTTCCAATTTCAGGGGAAAAATAACTTAATATTGTATTAGTAACGAGCGACCTTGAAAACATTTCCAAAAAAAAATGGTTTTAAAGATTTGAGCACTGTGGTTACCTACTGCTATTTCTAAGCGGCTTTTCGGGGATGTCCCGCTCACCTCAAGACTGTCAAATTAATGAATATTTTAATTGCTTATTAACATAACCCAACATTCATTAACGCCTAATGAAAACTGCAGAAGGTAAACTCATAAAATTTTCAGAATATATTCCTTCCCAATACATACTTATAGGACTAAGTTAAAAATATGTGTATTTCTGTAGTAAAATGTGTCGTACAAGCTCTTTAATAAAAATAAATAGACAGGTCAGTATACTTCCTACTCTAATAAAAATAAACATTGATAATTTGTTTTTTTTTGTCAAAGTCCAAAAAGTTTTAACTACTGCTCTTGTTAAAAATGAAGATGCATTTTTTTAAAATTCAAATCTTTTAACAGTGATAAAGGGAAAAGTTATTAGCAGTTATGATAAACATCTATCTGCATGAAATTGTAAAAGTTCCAAACTTATAAAAAAAAAGAAGTTAAAAAGAACTGCTTTTTTTTTTATTGGAAACCTAACCGCTTAAAAATTCATCAAAATCAGAGATGTTAAATTTGTAAGAGTTAATTTTTACAAACAAAAAGTCCGCGTATATTAATTTAAACAAATTCGATCTCCAAAGTTACAAAAATTACTTTTTCTCTAGTTTCAAATGCGTTTCACTTGGAAGATTAAAGTCTGCATTATATTTCAACAAGCAATTCGTTATAAGAAAACTTAATATTTAAGATCTAGAAAGTCCTTAGAACTAAACAACAGATTTGTTCTTCCACAAAACTGAACACAATATTTCACTTTTATTTACTTTTTGATCTAAAAACAATTTACCTTGTCTCGTGAATTAAAACTCAGTTATCTAAAAACTAAAATAACATATAAATAAATTTTCACATTGGTAGACTTAGTATAATAAGTTGCCTATTCTAATTTAGACCGTTAAATCAAATTTAATCAAATGCGTTTTTTATCAGTGGAGCTATAATGAACCACGAGCAAAATTCAGAGAAAACAACTGTCTATATATAATCCCCATTCCAAGATATTACGGCAAGATGTTATATATACAGACGTTGTTGTCAGATTGTAAATTATCAAACGACAACTACACATACACCGGAGCAGAGAGAAGATTAAAAATTAAGTAAAACAAACATAAATGGTTAGAGTCGTAGTTTAGTAAGGCACCGTTGTTTCCCCCAGACCGTTGAAAGAAAGATAGACAATTTATTTCCTGCTAATTACACTCTATTTTTTTTCTACATTGGTGCATGCATAGATGTCAATTGGCTATTGATACTTTGCAGTCAGGCAGTAAAAATTGCTGCCTTCGAATTTTGATTTTATATAAACAAATGTTTTCTGTGAATTTTGCTTCTGGTTCATTACTGTTCCTATTTTTCTACCCCTCATTTTTTACATAGATATCTTGTAACGTTTCGGCCTGTCGTGGCTGTAACTAGAGGTTCCTGTAGCGTCCAGAAAAAAAATTACATCTCCAACAGTACCACGTTGGGCAATCCATTTACCCAGGATCACATTATAGTAGCAATGGTTGACGCCACACCATAGCAAAACTCCACATCTTTATGGACTCCCGAAAATACATAAGCAGGACACGCCCTTACGACCTATCACGAGTTCCCAGAACTCTCCGACTTCTGAACTTGCCAAATTTCTTCTTCCAATCCTGAGACCATTACAGGGAAATACATCGTCCTGGGTTAAGAACTCGCAACATTTCGTAGAAATTATACGTGAAATAGAAGTACAACCAGAGGACCATTTTATTAGCTTTGATGTGGAAAGCCTATACACCAACATTCCAGTTAAGGACTTACTAAAAATCATAAGAAAGAAACTTGAAGAAGACTAGACCTTAGCAGAAAGAACATTTTTACCACCGCAAGCCATTATGGACTTGTTGGAAACTTGTTTGACTAATTCCCATTTTCAAGAAAAGGAAAAATTCTCTCTCTACATCCAGGATGATGGATTACCGATGGGATCTTCACTCTCACCGGTGGTCGCAAATATTTTCATGGAATGGTTCGAGACATTTGCAGTTCAATCCACAACTAAGAAACCAAAGTTATGGCTCAGATACGTAGACGATACTTCTATAATTTGGAGTGGAAACGGCGGAGAACTTCGAAACTTTCTTTTTCATCTCAACAATATCAGTCCAACTATTAAACTCACCATGGAGAAAGAAGTAGAAAATAAATTACCATTCTTAGATGTCTTGGTTGAAAGAAACGGCAGACAAATTCGAACTTCCGTTTACAGAAAAGCCACGCACAGAGGACAATACCTTAATTCTTCATCTAATCACTTCAACAACACCAAACAAGGAATTATAAGAAATCTCGTAGATAGAGCCTTAACTCTCTGCAACTCCAACGAGAACTTGGTGAAAAAGATAGATTACATTAAAAATGATCTGACAGCCAATGGATACCCAATATATCTAGTGGATAAATTTCTAGAACAACGCAGAAATAGGACAATATCGACAACGAATGAAGAACGAAAACCAGTATTGAACATCCCCTATGTTAAAGGCATTTCAGAAAAAGTTAGAAGGATAGGATTTTAAATCAACTTTGTTTTCAATTGAAATAACTCTCTGAGAAGTCGGCTCACTAGGGTCAAACCAACAACTCAAAGAGACATGAAGAAATGTGTATATCTGATTCCATCTGAATGTGGCAGTTCCTACATTGGCGAAACAAAGAGATCTCTTGACGTAAGGATCAAAGAACACCAAAAATGTACATCTCGAGGAGAAACAGAAAAATCTGGAGAAAACGGAAATTCAAAGAAACCGCGGTTATACATCAGAACCCGAGTTATTTCAGTTAACCGTCTTTAGATATAAGAGAAGTGTGGAAACCATTTCTTAGTAATTGTAAAGTAAAACTAAATGCAGTATAAAAAAAATAGGATTTTGCCATAGCAGGCATGACTGCACCCATCTCAGTCACACTCTACTACATTTACTTTTAGTATAAATACTCATATAGCTAAAGGATGTATTTAGTTTCACTTGAAAAGGGCTAGAGATAACTACTAGCCGAAATGTCGTGATATTCAACAAAAATAAAGACAATGGAAGTCCAATAGATATTTACTATTTCGCAAGAAACATCATTGTCTATGACCTTCAAACAAACAATGATGGTCGATTTGTAATGATGAATAACGACTGGTGCAATTTCCAATATCACTAGGTTGAATAGAAACAGTTGACTAGATCCATAACTTTTATTTAAAAAAATTGTTTAAATTCTGAAATTTATGCCCATTTTCATCTTATCCTGGTGTGCGTTTTCTCTTTAAATTAATTTTACCAACATTTTGATTGTACGGTATCTGGGCAAAAAGTATTATTTACTTATCTAAATTTCTTTAACTTAATGGCTATATTAAACCCTCTGTTCCAGACAGGCTGTCCTATACAGGTCAATAAACATATAACAAAAATAAATTTTTTTGTATGTAAAATTTCCTTTTTCAATATAGGTTTTTGGGCGTGTAGGTGCCCTTACAAAACTAAATGACACCCTCTATATAATAAGATAATTAAAATTATTAGTATTAGAATAAGAATCTTCTAGTCTCCGTAACATAATGAGCTGCCTTAAATTTTGTAAGAACTAAATCGACCATCATAATTCAAGTAGCACAAATTAAAGATGTTTTTACAGTTATTTGAAATGTGTGTGACTTTTTTTTTAAATGACTAGCGTCTTTTTAACATAAATCAATGGTCTGTCGTAGATGATTTTAAACGAGTCAATGAAAAAATCAAATTAATTTGTTTAAAGTCAGGTTGGTTGTATTCTTTCACTTTGACTACAAATCATATTATGTCAAATTAAAAAAAACTATATCTGAGAAAATAAGCAACTCTGCTTTAATAAATGTACAGCTAGAAATGTGTCAGTTATGTCTACATTATTCTGTTTAGCAACCTGTATTAATAAATTATCTATGTACAAAAACAATTCTAGGGAAATGGCCTAGTATTGAAAAAAAAAATCGTTTCAGTTGTTATCAATATTTTCCCGAACATACAGAGAGACATAGCCAGGGACTTTCTTTTATAGTATTAAATAAAAACAAATATGCTGATGAACCATCAGACGGGTCACTAGTACAAGATAATAAAAATGTTCACATTCTTGTCAAGTTCATCTTGTAGGTTTCTTACTAATCAAAATACAGGTTCCCAAGATCCTGTCGTAAAGATTTACGATTATGAACTTTGGCATACATCAATTTGAACAAGACAATTAGCATTTTCTAGTTCTAATTAGACATTGTGTTAAAGCAGGAGCTACTTTATTTTAAATCGGTTTTTATTATGCGGGTCTCATTTGCTTGGACACGTATTTTTGTTGTTCTCCAAATAAATTTCTTTTTTAGTTGTAATCATACTAATCAGTTTTTTCGAAATATTAAAAGTTCTTGGAATTGATGTTTAAAAATATAGCACTACATTGTATCCTTGTTGTTTATTACTTAACTAATTCTGGTTTATTATCCTATTAACATCGTGTAGTGTTATAAGTGTTATAGCTTTTAAGTATTTAGGACCAAAACCTTAAATTAATTTTTAATTGTGAATATTATTAAAGAACACATATTTTTTTTTGTAATTTGGTCCATGCTACATCTTGAATAGATTTAAAGTTAAGTATCAATCGCTCCATTTCTACATTTTATTGTAACAACTGAGCAGAATAAGCATTTTTTTTAACGCGCTTCACTCTTTCTATGTTTGAAAACAAGGGGTGTAAATAATAATTAAAGTTAATAAAGTTTAAATTTAGTACAAAATTTAATACAAAATAGAGCCTTTCAGAAGGAGCATTTCAGGTTAGTGAGCAAATCTCCGACAGCTCAGAGAGAGGAGGTTCGGTAAATTTGAGTCGCCAGTAGTTCGATTCCAGTTGAACTGCGAACTACCACTGATCGTCTGGTACTTCTTTTACAGTATCAATTTGGCCAATGTATAACTTAAGGATTAAAAAATACATAAAACTGAATGTTCGCGCTAACATCAAATAACTTTATTTTCGATAAAATTTAACATGATATTAAAATAGTCTTTGTAACCAGTGATAAGTTGAAATTCGTTTTAGAGATAGCCCTAAAAAAATTGTAAACATGAGCTGGAGACAATATATTTAAAAAAAAATATTCATCTCACTAAGGTAACCTTTATATTGGGCTAACTAACAACATGTAAGGTCTTTGAAGCTATGCGCTATATAGCAGTTCCATCTGCGTGCCATATATAAAATATGACCAAAATTGGCAAACTATAGGTTTTGTACCGCAGGCGTTTGCAAATCATGATCACGCTTTATCATATTACAATTAAGTACCAATTAACTTATAGGTAATAAGGTATCAATTATATATCATAAATTCTGTACTATCAACCTGTAATCACAATTCATGGATGATGAAGTTTCTTTTTAATTTAGCCATACCAAAAGACCTAGTCTTCCAAGAAGTTAGTTAACGGTTAATGACCAATTGTTGGAAAAATTTTAATAAATAAAGCTTATCTGATCCCTCGATACGATTTTTGTCTATCAAAACAGGATTTCAATGCATCACAAGGGGCTCAAATCACAACTCGAGTGATCAGAGGATCCAGACTCTGATTTCCAGTAAGGAAAAAAATAAACGTCAAAAGGCAGGAGATGAAAAAATTAGCGAGGAAAAAGAAGTTTCTAAAAGAAGAATGTACAGAAGAAAAACCCTAAAATAAAAATTAAAACGCCTAAAACACTAATAGGATTTATAGTTACTGTAAAGCTAATAACTAGTTTGAATTAAATTGATATTCTTGAATATTGATTAATAACAAATTATTAAAATAACAGATTTTATTAAACTCATATCCCCTTATATAACATTAATAAATGTTAGAATAAATTGTAAAATAATGTAAGCCTAACACAAAAACACCAATTGTGTATACAGTAAATGTCAACAATAAAAAAACAAGATAAGCAAATGAATTCTCCTCAAAAAAAAAACTAGTTATTAATTACATATTCTCCCACTAAATGTAAAAAAACTCACATAGCAAGACAGATAAATCTAAAAATTAGCTTATCCAAATAAGGACAGTAAATTTATCTTATAAAAATGCACGAAACTAAATATGAAATACGCTTATAACAGTGTGTAAAACCATGTAGTTCATTTTTAAATAATATTAAATTACTAAAAGCCCTCAATATAAAACCAATAATTAAAAAATATCACTATTTAGCTTTTTATGCATTGCAGGAGATACTAAAATCAAAGCTGCTGTCCAGATCAGCCAAAATCCGTATATATAGAACAGTTATTAGACCGGTAATAACATATGGCTCAGAAACCTGGACCATCACAAAACAGAACGAATTGTTATTAAGACGTTTCGAACGCAAGATATTAAGAAAAATATATGGGCCTAGAGTAGATGAAACAACGGGACAATACCGCATCCGAACAAATGAAGAATTAAAGAGCTTGTATGATCAGCCAGGCATCATTAACGAAATAAAAGCCCAAAGACTTAGGTGGGCAGGACATGTTCATAGGGCCCATGACGAACGTCTCATCAAACGAATATGGGAAGAGAACCCGACCGGAAAGAGACCCTTAGGTAGGCCCAGACTAAGATGGAGGGATAACATCACAAAAGATTTAAATGTACTGGGAGTACGAGATTGGAGTAACGACATGATGGACCGAAGCAAATGGAGGCAGGTCGTGGATGCAGCGAGGACCCACGAAGGGTTGTAAAGCTACAGAGAGAGAGAGAGAGAGAGAGAGAGAGAGAGAGAGAGAGAGAGAGAGAGAGAGACTATTTAGCTACAAATTAACTAATATTTATAAGAAGCGCGCAATTTTGGCTTCAAATAAAATTAATCAAATTTACTAAATAAATATTGCCAATAAGAAAAATGAGATCAGTTAGCTAATAATATACTGATTCCAGAGGCAGTCATATACACTTAGCAGTACTCTAAAGAGAAAGATAAGGAAAATAAAGAAGTTACCCATTTACAAATCAAACATTCTAGGTAAAAATAATAATATAAATATAGCTAAAATAACTAATATCAGCATCTTAAAATTCAGTTTTTCAAGAAACTTAAGGATTCTGGTTCAAAAAAGGAGCCTCTACAGAGTTTTTAAGACTCTCGCGCCTCAATATGCCTCAACAGATCCTAAAATGCACAACGAGGCAAATAATATAAAGATTGAACTAAGAATAAAAAAAAGTCTACACCACGTGTGTACTTACTTGTGAGAAGGATCCTTCAGAGAAGTAGTTACTCTCTATAATCGTTAACAACAACAGCAAGGTAATGAAAACAAAAAAACAACAATATAAGTTATTGCAACTAGCAGAGATATCCCATCAAATGAAGTCAAATATGTCGAACATAAGCTGCTTTTCACTTCACAGCTTCGATAAGAACAAATAGGCCAAGGAAAATACCTTTCCTTTCCAAGCCAAAGTATTGTTAAGAAAATGGCAATGATGAAATTGACCAGAATGACAATAATTGGACCGGTCAGTAACTCTATTAACCTGAAAAAGACATGTTGATCAGAACAACTCCCGAAAGCTTATATAGATACTAGATGAATGAAACACAACTGATATTTTTTTAGTGCAGAGTATTGTTAGAAAAATTATTCTATTCAATTTAAGTTTATTTTGCTACAATTAAATAGAATCCTGTTCTGCTACAGAATAGGCAGGAAAACCGAGATCTATCTGGAGAAAAAAAAAGATGACGTTAAATTCAATATCAATAAAAAATAACCAAGCACAGTGTAGTTAATTATTGATATATTGGTAAAACTGCGAGGGTTCGTAGTACAGTAAGATCAAAAATCAACTAATCGAATGCTGTTATTCAAAGAATTTAGGAGAAGTACTTAAGGAAAATGATATTGTTTTGCCTATAACATACTGCAAAAATAAGATAAAATTAATTGAATTAGTAATAGTGAAAGGCTGAAATTTGAACCGTAAAAAACATGTATTTATTATTATAGCATTACAATATTTTATTTCCTGCAAATACAACTGTAGTATTCTCTCCATATGCGTTTCTACTACCTTTTGGTCTCATCAGTGGAGCTGTATCGAACCGAGAGCAACATTCACATTGCTATATAAAATATAAATTCCGAAGCATGTCAGTAGGATATAAAACCTGCCGACTTCGGTATAAGACTGAAAAATATCGCCAGTCAAACGACATCTATATTCACCTGAGTAGTGCGAAATTTTTAAAAATCAAAATTTCAGGAAGAAATAAAATAAATCTGCTGTGCTTAAATGATTGCCTATATGTATTCTCCTTTCAAGTAGATAAAGGAAAGAATATATACAAACAGTTTATTTCCTGCAAATACAATAATGTTTTATTAAATTTGTTGCACTAGTTTTCACATTTCTGTTTGAAATATGTTTCTCCCGTTCTGCCATCTTTTCCAACAAACATAGGCTGTTTTCTACATTTTCTTCTGAGTCCTAAACTTCTTGCTCTGTGTCACTACTTATAACTTGCCTTTCTCAGTTGTCCTCTTTCCCAGGCTCTTCATGATCATTATACTAAATAAGTGGATCTACATCACCTTCTTCCAAACATTGCATCATAAGCTAGTTTTAATGGATCTGTTCTTTTCCTCAAGAGCACGCCATCTATAAGGAATTGCAAAATAAATTTTTAATGTTTATAATTAAAAAAATAAAACATAAAACTTACATTTATTTTCTTTTTAGGAAAATAGAAACCAAATACAAAGCAAACGCTCATATGGAGACTCACAGTCCGCATACGCAACAATAGCCCAAACAAACTCACTAACCAACAGTAACTCAAAGACTATTTATCGAGGAAGTTGTGACCGACAGATACTCAGCGGTCTTTAAATATACAGTGACGGATTTTAAAATAAATTGTATAAAAATTCGTCAGCAGAATGAGAGTCTGCAAGCACCGAAAAGTTAAATGGTATTCCAAGTTGACCTCGATCTTATATCTCCTTTATGAACAAATATTCAGTGGAAGTCTTTAGACAAATTATTTCTACCATCAAACTTGAACCAGCTAGCTAGTTTTACCTTCCCTTAAATTCTTCCTGTCCCACATTGGGATTTCATTTTAATTTCCTAGAGTTCACATTTTTCAGTTTTTAAACCCATATGTCAAATTTTCATTATTTTGAACAAACCAATTTTTCTGAAAAGATTTTCCAATTTTAAATATCTATACTGGAAAAAGCCGTTTAAAAAAATCACTTTGTGATCATCTTTTTTTGAAATCTTTAAAAATACTATGATCGAAATATTTGATTCTAGTCCAGTTGTTGATATTTCTATCAAAGTTTTCATATAATAAATATATAAATATCTTGCACGAAATAATACTTTTCTAACTTGTTGTTACTTCAAATATAAAATATGGAAATGAAATCAGTAATATCAAACCTGAATATTTATTCAACAAATATACATAAACGAAAATAAATTAGACATTTAAAAAGATTATATTAAAGAATTAAAATGAGCATAAGAGGAATGCGTTAGTTGTTTAAATTTTCTGTCCTAATTACTTCAAATTTACAACACATAAAACATGTTACGCAACGTTAGTGTTATAATGAACCAGAATCATTTAATTCGTGATTAACTAAGACAGAAGGTAGTGCTATACTTTAAAAGAGAAATAACAAAAAACTACTCGAAACTATGACTTGTAGATTTTTTTCGAATTTCGTGAACAGAATGACAGCCAGAAGTCAAGTGCACGCCCCACGTTTTAACTCATCTGTCACGATTTTATTTGTAAGAAGCTGCTTAATAATTTGGAGCTGTGGTGAATATACAGTTAACATAACTGTAACATATTTTTATATTAGCCCAAATACGTTACTAGTAATGTTCATTTAACTTCTGTTTTTTGCCGCTTGAAAATAGCAGAAAGTGTTTTTTCTAGTCACGATTCTGATTGCGAACTACGGCATAAACTTTGTTATTCAGAAACCTCAATTTTAAATAATATTTATGTTCCAATTTCGCTTAAATATTTGCATAATTATTTCACGATAACCTAGAATATTAAAAATGAATTTGTTTGAATCAAAACAAAATTGCGAATTAGTAGAGTTCATATTGCATGTTGTTTATATTGTTTGTTATTATAAAATTAAAATATGTCATATGTATGGGGCATTTCACAGGAAATGTCTCACATAAAAGTACCTGAAGTGTCTGGTTTCGATTTTAATGAAATTTCAATATGTTGTAGAGGGTACAAAAATAAGAGACAAGTATGTTTTTATCTGCGGAGATTCATTTTAACGGGATGAAAACTCCCTAAAGCTCAACCCTGAAAACAGTATTTTTAAAATGTTTCGGGTTCTAAGTGAGAAATATTTACAAAACAAAATAAAAATTACTTGTTGTTCGAAATGATGTTAAACTATGGCTTTTTACCCGCATCATCCCTTATTTTTTATAAGGGTGTACCACCTATTCGCGAACGTAATTTAATTCTAAAAATTATGAAATTAAATATAATTGTTTGAAAATATTTTTTTCATTAATACCATAAGTAACTAAAGTTAATGGGTTTTTGGGTTTCTAAAAATAACTAGTAAAAGAAAGTGACCACCCCAAAATATTTTTTTTCTTAAATCTCAAGTTTTAATTGAGATATATTTCCAAAACTAAAGGAAAATTACTTGCTTTTTGAAATTATGTTGAACTAAGGTACTTTTCCAAGAATATCGTCCCTTAATTTTTAATTTTTATTAAGGTGAACAATCTATTCGCGCATGTAATTTAATTCTACAAATTATGAAATTTAATAAAATTGTAATTTAGTTAAGTTATCGTCTTTCCGGGTTTCCAAAAATAAACTAGTAAAAGAGGGTAAGTCAGCCCAAATAATTTTTTTAATATCTCAAGTTCTAATTAGGATAACTCCACAAAACAAAATTGAAATTATTTGTTATTCGAAATGATATTAAACTACGGTATTTTCACTTCCAAGGATATCATCCCTTATTTTTTATTAGGGTACACCATATATTTGCACACGTAATTTAATTGTAAAAATTACGAAATTTAATGGAATTGTTTGAAAATATTTTTTTCACGAAAATAAACTAGCAAAATGGGACATCTCAAGTTCTAATTGAGATAACTTTACGAAACGAATTGGAAATTACTTGTTATTTGAAATGACATAAAACTATATTAATTTTACCTTCATCTTAATTAGAATTGGAGTTATTAGAAAATGTTATTTTCGGAAACCCCAAGATACGTCAACTTAAGTTAGTTACAGTATTCGTAAAAATATTTCTAACAAATTTGGTTTAATTCCATAATATCCAGTATTAAATTATGTAAATGAATAATAAGATTAGCCCTAAAAAAAAGTGAAGAATGATATCCATGGGGTTAAAATAACATACTATAACCTCACTTCAAATAACAAGTAATTTTCAATTTGTTTTGTAAAGATATCTCAATTAGAATTTGAGATTTGAAAAAAAAAATTGTATTTGGGGTGACTTACCCTCTTTTACTACTTCATTTTTTGAAACCTCAAAACATATTTATTTGAATTAATTATGGTATTCATGAGAAAATACTTTAAAAGAATTCAATGAAATTTCTCAATTTTTGCTATTAAATTACGTGCGCTAATAGATATTTAACCGTAATAAAAAATAAGAGATGATATCTTTGGATTTGAAAATACCATAGCAATTTCTATTTTGGCTTGTAAAGACATCTTAACTAGAACTTGAAATTTAAAAAAACGTATTTGGAGGTGGTTCACCCTCTTTTACTAGTTTATTATTAGAAATACTGAAACCAGTCAACTTAAGTTACTTATGGTATTCGTGAAAATAATATTTTCAAACAATTACATTAAATTTCGTAATTTTTAGAAATAAATTACTGGCGTAAATATATGGTTTACCGTAATAAAAACAAGGAATGAATTCCTTGGGGTGAAACTACCATAGTTTAGCATGATTTAGAATCACAAATAACTTTCATTTCGTTTTGTAAAAATATCTCACGTGGAACCTGAGTTATTCCAAAAATACTGTGTCTAGAGGTGAACCTTAGTGGCGGTTTTCACCCCATTATAATGAATCTCCGCAGATAAAAAAAATCCTTGTCCCTTATTTTTATATTATCTCTTTATAACATATTGAAGTTTGGAGCCGGGCACTTCAGGTATCTTCCTTGTCAGTGTAGTGTTCGAGAGAAAAATTACGGTAGTTGTTATACTCGTATATGTAATTCTCCTTTCAGATAGAGAGAAAGGAAAAATATATTCAAACAGTTTATTTCCTGCATACACCGCTCTGGTCCTCTCCCATACGCGTTTCGACCACCTTATGATCTCGTCAGTGGAGCTGTATCGGACCGAGTGCAACATTCGCAGGAATAACTGATATATGAAATATAAATTCCAATGTATGTCTGTAGGATATTACAACCTGCTACTTACCAACCTTTATATCAGACTAAAAAATATCGCCAGACAAAAGACATCTATGAATCACTGGAATAGTGAGAAATTTTTCAAAAAAATGAAAATTTCAGTAAGAAATAAAGAACTCTATCTACCGTATTTAAATATTGTTATATATGTAATTCTCCTTTCAGGCAGACAAAAAGGAAAAGTATATACAAACAGTTTATTTCCTGAAAATTCCGCTGTGTTTGCTTAATAAATATTTTCTTTTTAAATAAAAGTTTCAATCTTCATAAAATGAATACACATTTCTTTTGAAAATTGTTTTATTACATCAAATTGATGTACGCATGTAACTGAAAATATTTTTTTTTGTGTCGAATCCAATGAAAATTTTTTAAGAAGTAATAAGTTTCCAAGTACATGTGATTATCCAAAATATCTAAGTTGTCATAATGCTAATGACATAAAAATCCGAAGCGATGTTTACTTTTTTGTACTTACATTACTTTATAGCCGGTCAACATACTACTAGAAAACGTTATATAGTATTGGATCACATATTTAAAGTCATTAAATTCATTTAACGTGTTTCCAGGAAATTTGGGAAAAGTCATTCTACCGCCTAAACAAAGGCATTCGGATATAACTAAGTTGCCGCTAGGTTTTTATATATAACCGTGGTGGTCCGTATTAGATTTGTCACTTCATTTCTCGAAGATATGAAAAATCCTATTATATACTGATGTAAAAAAATCCTAAGCTGAAGTCTTCAGATTATCAAAAAGTAATAAAAATTACTTTTTCGAGATTTAAAAAGTATTCTATTTTTGTATGGTCAAAACGCCACATGGCTCATTCAAAAAGAGTTTTAAATTTATTTCTATATCGAAAACACAAGTTCAAAACACTGTAATTTTGCTTTAACGCATCGCCATGGGACGTTTTATTTCCACCCCACTGATTGAGAATTAAAAAAAAAACAAAAAAAAAAAAAATTGGACCCACTTCTAAAAAAACGCTAAAAAGTGGCAAATAACAATATATAATTTTATATGAGATTGAAAATTTTGAAGTCTGCGCCAAAATATGATTGATATAAAAAGATTGAGAAATGTTTCATTTGTAAAAGCTATCTTGCCGTAGCTTCTACGTTTCTCATGTTAGTAGTTATTTCTTTCATTTAGTAATAGTTCGGTACCGATTTTGAAAAATTTTGAATAAAAAAATTTTCAATCCACGATTAGAATTCGTCAATTTCAAAAAAAAAGTGGAAACTCTCAATCTAATATTAATATATATCCTCAAAAATCCCCAGTTCCCATTTTGAATATAATTCAGAAATGTAAAATTCTTAGACCGCCATTTATATTTGCCATATTAAATTTTTTTGAAATAACTTTAAATTCGTTATTTACACTCTTAGTAACCCCCAGTAACAATGTTAAAGAAAATCGAGAGAAGTTACATTTTTAGTTCGCCATATTTGATCCTCATATTGAACTTTTTAAAAATAATTTTAAATTCATAACTTAAACCCTCACAAACCTATGTAGCGCATAAATTAGTACACGTAACTTACCCATAATAACTTACCTAGGATATTTTAAGTAAGCGCTATTATAACAAATTTTCAAAATGTACCGTTGGAGAATTAGACGGAGGAATGTTTAAAAGATATTTGAAAGACTCATATTTCGCGTATTAAACGACCAAATTTTTTTTTCATTATTATTTACGTGTAGGCCTAGTTAAACGTTTTCAACTAAAACTGGTCACAAGTGATCAACCATTAATTTTTTCAGAATACAATCTAATTTCTTAACTTCTAAAGTTATCCAATGATGTCCCTTAGTTTGTTTTGTTGTCTTAAGCTAACCTAAACCAGACACATGTTCTGCTTTCACACAGCACTACACTAGTTCAAACGGCTTGGTTCTCTTCAGTCTTCGGACGAGATTCTGGTTGTTCAGCAGCTGAATGGCTTCTGCGTTTGGGTGGCAGTGAAGTCTCTTCATGTTTAATAGCCTTTTCCTTGATTACGTCTATAACGAGTGGGACTTTTAGATCTCTATGAATGTCTTTGTCTCTAATGTACCATGGAGCATTGATCATATTTCTCAATACTTTATTTTGAAACTTTTGTATGTGTTTGATATTTGACTTGCTGGCACATTCCCAGAGTTGAGCGCCATAGGTTCAGATTGGTTTGATAACTTGGTTGTAGATCAGGAGTTTATTCTATATTGATAATTTTGAGCTTCTTCCTATTAGCCAATAATATTGTCTATATTTGAGTTTGAGTTCTGTTTTTTTTCTTGTTAATATGTTTGTTCCATAATAATTTTGCGTCCAAAGTCATCCCTAGGTATTTTACTTCATTATCAAGCGGGACAGTGTTATCGTTTAGCAAAAGCCTTGGTGGAGTTTTAATCTTTCTGTTCGAGTAATTTACATGTATCGACTTCATTTCATTTAGTTTAATTTTCCATTTTTCTGCCCATTCTAAGAATTTGTTGCAATCTTCTTGTAGCCTTCCAGTGGCTGTTTCTGGTCGGCAAAGGTTGCTATTGTTGAATTATCCATACAAGGAATATCACTTGTGTATAGTACATATAAGACTGGTCCCAGTACGCTACCTTGTGGGACCCCTGCTTTTACATCTTTCAGTTGTGAGTACTCATCTTCTTGTTTTATTCTGAATGTCCGCTCAGTAAAACGACCAAATTAAAAATATTTATGGTATTTTTAAAGGCCTATATAATTTTCACACAGAGGAGGTATCTAAAATATTTTTTCCAATATCGCTTTAGATATATTTTGGAGTTATCAGAAAACATGATTAAAACCTAAGGAGATTATAAAGTTATTAAGGGCGTTCTAATTGTATTTTTTAGAGATTTATGCCATATTTTTCCAAGCAACATTCGAAGTTTTATTTTAAATTAAGAGCATGAAAACACAATTCCATTTTTGACTGATAAAATACAAAACATCAAATTTCTATCTTCAACACTTCATTTAGTCATATACATAAGTCTGAACTTCTTATAAGAATTGACCAATTTAAAAACGTTGATTAGTTCCAGAGAAAGGAATACTTGCACAAAAAATCTATCTTACTCTCATTTGGCTAGACTTCAACTTTTTTGTGAACTATGCAGAAAAATGCAAGCTTTCAAATGCATTTACTTTCATTTTGATCAAACAAAAAATGCGGTCGAGATTAATTAGTAAATATACGGGTTTTATAGTCAATTAATTTTTAAACTCCTTGTGATTTAAAAAATATTATTTTCCTGATTTATTAAGAAATGAGTATCCTACTTGATGCTCAGGCAATATTCCAGCTGAATTTTAATTATTTGGATCTTCAAAATGTTATGAAAAATTATTGGTTTAGAACTGTTATCACTTTATCTTAAAATCATAAAGATTTAGACGTGAAATTTAGCATTCACAGACAATTTAGATATATACATATTACCTTTTTTCACGTTGAAAGAGCCCTATTTGATCTATTCTGTAAAAGGTATTAACAAATTAGGAAGCTAAAAATTATTATATTTTTCTATTCTGTAGCTTGACTAATAATTATTTTTATATAAAGCGAAACATGATAAAAAACGATTTTTGCAGTTTAATTGTTTATTGTCAGCTCAGTCCGCTCAAAAATAGAGGTTTTCTTTCTAGCATATCATTTAAAACGTTTGATCGTATAATATTTTTTGTAGAGAAATAGACCCATGAAATAATTTCACTAGCTTAAAGCCGGTATTACACTATCAAAAACCTTTGACGAATGTCATTTCTAGAATGTATTTTATAATTTATTTTATTACACTCTAAAGCCTACCTTTTATAAAATGTTTCTTATTCTTATCCAATGTTCAAGGAGATGCCTATATTTGTGATAAATATACAGATATGACGGTTAGTAAATTTACTTAGACAATGTGGGCTTTGAACTTATAATTTTAGAGTACAAAGCGGATGAATTACTACATAATAATCAATGTTATAAGAATATAAATCAACGTGATACTTATAACTAAATCGCAGAAATGTTACATAAAGTATAATGTCTATATAATGTCTAATAAAAAAAACTTTAAAATCTAATTTATTTATAGATCAACATAATTTCTACATTAAAAAAACAAAGTTTAAAATGATCTCGACACCTGCAATATCCAATAGTAATTAATTAAAAAGTTATATCGTCATATAACAACTATTTTGCAGATTATAACGAGCTTAAAAACTGGGGCACAAATTTAAAATAATCTTCATCTACTCTTAAATAGTTTTTGTAGCTATTAGATTCCTCACTTATCAGATCTTGAACTAAACTTTAATTAATTCGTCTTAAATATATCATTGTCATTACAGCACTAATAACACTTATACAACCAAAAATATGTTCGTTTTTCATTTTACATGTTTTTTCCAAAATATCTCAGTAAAATTTAAAAATATTTGACAAATATCTTTACTATTGTCATAGCTTTAATTTATTATTTAACGGAATTAATGTTAACGTAAATGTAATAAAGATCTGTGGCAAAGATTTTTAAGAATGTAATATCAGCTAAAGACGTTAGTCACTTCTCCTTCAAACTTTCTCAATGTTTCGCCACGCGTTGAAATTCTAAAGATGGCCTAAACATAAACGAGACATTATGACTACCGTCATATCATTGTGACTTTAATGCCACTGAGAAAAATATGGGCTAGTTCAAAAACCTTTTATGACAAAGATATTGAGGGATATGGACAAGGAGATAAAAAAATCCTAGCTAAAGTTCAGCAAACAAATAAAATCGTCATACTCCAAGTTGTATTGAATATCAGTGCCAAAAGCGAGGAGAGACAATTTATTTTGATTGAGAAACATTATTAATCATTATGCATTTTTAATCTTTAAATTATTATTTTTTATTAAAAACATTTCGCGTTATTAGGTCATATTATTTTTAAATTGCTTCGTCACTGACAAGAAATGTTAGTTTGTTTCAGAAAATTTAACGGATGATTTGTCTCCCATCAGTAAAAAATTAAAGTGTTTAATCAAAGTGCATTCGACCGTATAGTACGCCTACAAGTAAGTCTCTCTCTCGGCACCATGTAGCCAGAGCGTTTACATGAGCAGTCAAAGGTAAAAATTGAATTTCCTAATGTTAAAACAATCATTTTTTTATCGCAATCTTATTCCCACTCGATTAAATTTTCACCCTGAAAAATCGGGTTCAGTAATTCAAAATACGTATAAAAAAATTTGTTTGGGTCCATCTAAATTAAAGACGTAATTGGGACCCCTGTGACCCCTATAGAAAATCTTTTAATATGATCATGATATTAAAAATAGATTTGTAAAAACTGTTTGAATTATATGAATATCCTAACGACAACTTTGGTATAAATCAATCACTTAATGATCAAAATGTAACATTGCAAATTAATATTTCCAAATATACAGGGTGTCCAAGATAAGGATCCTAACCATGGGGATCTCGGAAACAGTTGGAGATACGAGGTCGGTTAAATTAGAGAAAAGTTGCGCAATTTAGTGCTAAATTAAACGCAATTTAAAAATTTAAAAAATTCAAAATACTTCCGGAGATTTCCGGAAAAAACCGAATTTTGGCAAAATCGTTTTTAATTTTTGTAGGCTTTATTTAAAGAGATATCAAAAAATAAAAGGTAGATTCTTCTTGCCACTTTTTATTTTTATAATTTGGTCTAAACAAAATTTAAATCCGACGTTTCGTTTCTGAGATACCATCATGAACTTTCATTTTTTATATGGAACAAAAAAAAGTATCCCATGTATTTGATAGCATTTTTTATTACAAATTCAACGGTGTATCACACTTGCATATCAAGTGTGTAGTTCATTGGCTTTTATAAAACTGATATACCTTTCTCTCTCGCTCTCATGGAGCTCTTATGGAAAGTACTTGAACTACGTATTCGATATGCAAGGGTGATACACCGTTGAATTTGTAATAAAAAATGCTATCAAATACATGGAATACTTTTTTTTGTTCCATATAAAAAATGAAAGTTCATGATGGTATCTCAGAAACGAAACGTCGGATTTAAATTTTGTTTAGACCATATTATAAAAAAATAAAAAGCGGCAATGAGAATCTACCTTTTATTTTCTGATATCTCTTTAAATAAAGCCTGCAAAAATTAAAAACGATTTTGCCAAATTTCGTTTTTTTCCGGAAATCTCCGGAAGTGTTTGAAATTTTTAAATTTTTTTAACTGCGTTTAATTTAGCACTAAATTGCGCAACTTTTCTCTAATTTAACCGACCTCGTATCTCCAACTGTTTCCGAGATCCCCATGCTTAGGATCCTTATCTTGGACACCCTGTATATAATGAGGCTGGGGGAGTTGACTGCATTAACAGTTTTAAAATTATCCTTTTTATTACCATACATAACACTTATAATAAATATCTCTATTCATTATTTCCGCAGTTGTGGAGAAAAGCATTAGTAACACCGATTCCTAAAACTTCCCTTTCGCAGGAATTTAAGGATCTCCTACCTATTGGTGTTCTACCTTGGGTGTTTAAAATTTTAGAAAAGGTCATATTCGCTCAATGAACTCATCATGTTGGATCCAATAATATTTTACCAGAAACTCAATCAGGATTCCAAGAACACCATGGATACTCATCAATATTAGTAAAGGTTACTGACGATATTTTTGGAGATATTGGTAACAGTAAAATTACAGTTTTTGCGTTATTAGATTTTTCAAAAGTCTTTGGTAGTCTTAATCACAAGTTACTTTTAACGATTCTTCAATATGTTGGTCTATCTAAGAAGGCAGTTAAATTTTTATTTAACTGTTTTTTTAGCAATAGATATCAGTCAGTTTGAAATAGCAGAAGACTGTCCGCTGTGTTAACCCCGTGGATAGTTTTTGCTACATATGTGGTCATTTTACTCCTAAATTGCAGAAAAGGCAATTAACAAAATTATCAATGTAGCTTGTCATAAGTATTTTGCAGTTTCAATGATTTGGCGAGAACAAACAGATCATTTTAAAGGCTGTTACTTTGCATGACAGTCGTCTGGGTTTTCAAGAAAGAGCAAACATAATATTGAATATCCGGATATTCTATCCAAGGTTTACTAGTTCCAGCGCCCTCAGTAAAATGGAGGGAAGATTTAGAAATGTATGATGATTAGGCAAACCCGATAATGTATCAGAAATGGATAATTCTTATTTTTCCGAAAGTGAACAAAAAGCACCCCATTTAATCGAGCAACCTGCATTAAATGATCTAGTTCGGGTCCTCCACTTGTCCAAAGAGTATGCTGAAGTATTAGGATCTAGATTACAACAATGGAATTTACTAGCCACTGGAAGCAAAGCGACAATATTTAGAAACCGTAAACAAGAGCTATCTTCGTTCTTTATTTGCAAGATAAAATGTAATCCAGACAGCGTTATGGAAAAATTAGGATTTGTACATAACACGGAAGAATAGCGCTTATTTATAGATTCTTTTAAAATAAATTTAAATGCAGTTCTGCTTCATAATGGTAAACAAAGGACTATGTTTCCTCTTGCACATGCAGTTGACATGAAGGAAACATAGAGCCATTACCAGGTAAAAGAATGGCTTTCGAGAGATCAGTATATTCCAAGCCAATCTAACATAAAGAATATATCTCTTGTTGACCCCAAATAGTACTGTTTCCTCCATTATGTATTAAACTGAAATTGATTAAAAATTTCGTCAAAGCATCAGATAAAGAAGAAGATGCGTTTATATGCCTTAAACAAATTTTTCCTAAACTAAGTGATGCTAAGCTTAAGAAAGGAATATTTATTGGACCACAAATTAAAAAAAATACTAAAGGATCAACAGTTTGAATAAAAATTAAATGATGTTGAATTAAGCTGCCTTGAGTTCTTTTAAAACACTTGTTTCGGAGTTTTTAGGAAACAAAGGAGAATAAAACTGCGAAAAACTTCTAGAAGAACTACTTCAAAGCTACTGCAAAACGGGCAGTCGCATGTCTTTTAAAATACACTTCCTGCACTCCCATTTGAATTCTTTTCCAGAAAATTTGGGTGTTGGTAGTGACGAGCAAAGATCAAGGTTCCACCAAGACATATCAACGATAGAGCAAAGCTACCAAGATAGATGGAAGCCAGCCATGATGGGGGATTATTGTTGGTTTCTTATGAAAGAAAGCAATCAGGAATATAAACGAAAGTCGACATTTACAAAAAGTTATGTTCAAAAGACTTACTATAAATGTATTTTCCAGTATATTTTTGTAAATAAATCCTGGTTTCCTTAAAATATCTTGTGTTTTCTTGTTTTGAACTTACGTATAAAAATTATACAAACATGTTTGTATTAAATAAAAATAACTCACGGTGTGGAAAATTTTCTTTTTTGAATTCGCAATTAGGATGCTTTAAACTCTCACGGATAGTAATTATAACATCAATCGCAATTTTTTTTGGTATTTGTTGACTAGTGTGATTAGCGCAACATAATTAATATAAGTAAAAAATAACTATGTTGACTCTTTTTAAAATGCTATGTTGACATCACATAATAAAACTTAAAACATGTTGTTTGTCCGTGTGGTTTTGATAATCATTTTTTTGATAGTAGGCGGACATACGACATTACCCATTATACTCCCACGGCAAACCTTATCAGATGGTTTACCTTGAGTATTTTCTTAAGATTAACAAGAGCTACCGGTCAAATTTTCAGTGATGTTTTTCGTAAATACCACTTGACAGTTGGCAGCTCATTAATTTTTGTGGTCTTTTTAATTTAAATTTGTCTAAAGATGACACTAAAAGAAATCTTGAATGTATCCAGATTAAATGGTCTTAAATTTTTATGTTATTAATTGCTCTGTTGATAGAATAATTAGAAACTTGTCAACTCCAATTAGGTCGTCCAAAAACATTTTGAAAAATGTCTGCAAATTTTGGTTGGCACTGAATAATTTGTGATTTATCTTTTCTATGTTTTAAAAATATAAGGATATCATCATATGAGGTTAGAATTTTAGGATGCAGGAACGGTCGTAAATTTATTCTGCATCAACATGAAACTTTGTTATATTTAAAGTTTAGATTTAGTAGGAAATTTATGGTTAATATAAATGACAATCCATTTAAATGAAGTTTTTATATAAAAGTTGAAATAACTTTTATAAATTGGCTAAATCATAATACAAATATTTACATGAAAGTGAAATTTTTGAAGTCGGCGCCAAGCTAATACCTCGCAAAATGTTATTCACACAAAAAAACTGAACATGCAGTGAAAATAATCAAAAAAATAAAAAGCTTTCTCCATTAAATATATTATTCTGGAATCTAAAAAAGTGTACAAGTATTTTGCGTTTTGCGAAAAAATCATTTTCAATGAAGTTATCGATATGTCAATCTGTCCAGATTAATTTTGAGGAAATTATTAAAATTCTACGAGAAAAAAAATTTGCTACACTTCTTTGACTTGTTCTGAATAAGTTGAAAACGTATTTTTTTTAAATTGTTAGGAAGAAAATAAAGTTTTAGTAAGGAAATAGAAAAAATAGTGATAAGGGTATGAAAACGTTTTGAAGTGTCTAAAATTTGAAATTTTAATTATATATTAGATAACAGAGTGATGAAGGTTCGAAACTTAAACACTTTCTATGGCTAAGGTCTATTTCTATGATCCTAAGGTTTCAGTTGTTAAGGTGTAAAATTAAATAGAAGTGTGATGCAAGAATCAATAGGGGAAAATCGACTATGTGTCAAAGGGAAAATTGACTAGGTATCAAAGGAAAAATTGACTGTGTGTCAAAGGAAATAAAATTATTTTTCTTTATCTAGGACCAAGTTTTTCTAAGTTATAGATTTGCAAATTTTATCGCAGTCTCGCAGTTTTGGTTCGCCTCTTTCCAAATTCAAATAAAATATAAAATTTGAATCTAAACCACACGATCTGTGACGTATTTTTTTCTGGAACACTGACAAATAGGTGGGCCAGGAAATGAATGTCGATCTGCTGACGTAGGAATTACGCGTTTTTGGTAAAAAACAAAAATTTCAACACATAAACCCTCAATTACGCGACTTTTTCTTGTAAAACATGTAGATTCGGAAAATCCAGGTTTTTGTTCAAGACATTACGACAAATTTTATATAAATACGCACCATCTCGCTATAAGAACAGTTAGTTGAAATCAAGAGTTAAATTAGAGAGTTTAAATCGAGAGCTGAAATATAGGGTTGAAACAGTTAACGAATTAGCTCAAAAAGTACATAGATAGTGCAAGCAGAGTTTTCGCGTTACGGTGAAAAATGTTTTTAATACAGTTTTAAATACCATTCTTACAGTAAACTTCTATCTGTATTTTGTACTCTAGTCAGCAATTAATATGGGGTATAAATGAACCTTTGAGTGCACATGGGGGCTGACACCTAAAGTTCTATTTTGGATATACAATATGGTGATCGGCCCCATGATATCTTACGCCGCTATTGTATGGTAGTGTAATACAACCAAGCGTAAACACAGTCTTTGTCTTGACAAAGTTCAAAGAATGGCTTGTATGGGAATATTGAGTGCGATGTGAACTGCTCCCACTAGGGCTCTTGAAGTCCTGGTGAACCTGCCTCCTCTTCACTTGTGTATAGAGAATGAGGTCCTGAAGACTGTTTATCGTCTCAGTTGCCTTGGGCATCTTGGAATTGGAACGGGCGGCTACTCAGATGTCTTGGAAAGCGCGGTGGAGAGATGTCCATCACTCCCCATGCAGACAGATTACGTGGCGCCGCTTTTAAAACCTATCCTCTCCCTGGAAATATTTCTGCTAAGTAGAGAGGATTGGGAGAGGGAGCAAAATCTTCTGAAAAATGTATCCTGGTGATATACTGATGGATCTCGACAAGATGAAAGAGCTGGAGCCGGAGTGTCTGGCAGGAACACAGGAGTCAGAGAGTACTACCCTCTCGGATGATGTGCGACAATCTTCACAGCGGAAATTTATACTATTCTGCGCTATGACAATCTCTGTGAGAGGGATATAGACAGGAATAGGGTAATAACTATATGCTCAGACAGTAAAGCTGCGATATTGGCACTGTCCAGTGTCGAAAATTTGCGACTGGTGTCTGAGTGTAAGGACGTACTGAATGGTATGACAAGGAATGACTGCACAGTCAGACTCGTGTGGGTCTCGGATCACGCGTGAATGAAGAAGCAGACTATCTGGCAAAGTTGGGTTCGGCAACTGAACCGTATGGTCCCCAACTAATACTACCTATCCCAATTGTTATTGGCAACAGGGAATTAAAATCGCTGCTGGAAAGCAGATTTATTGAATCGTAGAGGAGAGCTCTCGGAATGAGGTGTACTAAGGAACATATAACTGGATCTAGTGCACGGCATACTAAGGAGCTTCTCTTCTTAGGAAGGAAAGAGCTGTGAAATGTAGTGGGATTGTTGACAGAATATTGTCACCTGGATGGCCATCTTCATAGAATCGGTGTCGAAGACGATCCGACGTGCAGGTGGTGTTTGGAGGAGGATGAAACTTGACTATATTCTCAGAGAGTGCCCAGCACTCAACGGACTGAGGCAAAGATATTTCGGAGATACAATTTTGTTATCGGAAGCAGTTAGGCGAGTTCAACTAAAGATGCTGCTTGGATTCGCAAAGGCGATCGGCCTCGAATGACCTGCAGCTATGGTGGAATGTAAAAGGGCCCAATAGAGGTCTAGGTATTGATGATCTAGTATAATCACCACTTTTCCATTTATTCATTCATTCATGAGGTTTAAAAATGGGGTAAGCCAAACTTTTAGCCCACCCTTCGTAATCGCAACGTGGGTATAAGGGACATGTGAACTATAAACTGTAGTAACTGTTAGGCACTATCGCCTTAAACGCCTATATTTCGCTAGTTATAGTCATATATTTAGATTAAGTATGTTATAAGCTTTTATAAGATACCCGGCGCAAAAGAAATAATTCACTTGACGTCCAAAAATCACCCTTTAGATTGAACATTCGGAATTTCTTATTTTATCTCTCAGACTGTCAAAATTTAACTATGGCAAATTTGAACTTACAGCTTGCATAGTCATGGAGAGCCATAGATGGGAGTTTAGAAATATGAAAGTTTCCGGCAGGATAAAATATGACTTTTGTTCAAACGATAGATGTTCTCTATTCTATAATAAAAGAATATTTAAAATTAGTTCAATAGTTCCGGCAACTATTAGATAAGTAATTAATTTCATTTTAGATATCATTAAATGGAAAATAAGGCTTGTTATACATTTCCACATTTATGTGGGCTAATAAATTAAATATGTCACAATTATTTACACCTGCTAACTAATTTTAGTAGCAAATCTTGTACCTATTTATTGCGATCATTATTCTTTCAGGATAAATTGAAATTTACACCTTTAAGTATGCCAGATAAACATCGTTAGGTGTTTAAGATCATTTATTTATCAACGGACATCTAGAATTTGAGAACAAACCGCCCAAAAACGTTTTCTTCTATTCCATTTTAGGAAAATATGTACAAATTTACCTATACCGAGGTTAAGAAATGGGTATATTTTATCACTTTTTTAACTTTACGCATGATCTCAAAAGTAGTATAACAATCCATCTATGTTAGATATTCATGTCTCCAGATGAACGCAATGTAAAAAGAAAATGTGGTATTACCTAAAGAAGCTCACCAGTCAATGCAAATAGCAAATTTCCTTTAAAAACTAGGGCAGAGGTCAAAATAAGAATAATTCAAATAATACGCAGAAGACTGTCGATTTCGTTAATAAGCATTTTGAGTTTAATTAAATATCTAATAAAATGTGAACTTTCTTATCATAATTTGTATATATTAGTAGTTATTTATTTCATTTAGAAATAATTTGTCTCCGACTCCAAAAATTTCAATTTCATATAAAAATTTATGGTTATTTTTCACTTTTTAGCGCACTTTTAGAAGTCGGTTCAATTTTTTTTTATAAAAATTTTATTTTTCGATTTTTAGTTTGGAATTCATTATGATATCCATAAATTAATTGAACTAGCTACTAATTGAGATTAGTTTACCTCGCAATGACTCCAAGGTGACAAAAAATTACCCATTGTATCAAAAGTTGTAAATCACCCCAAATGAACCACTAAAAATTCTTTGATTCTTAGAGTTCTCCAAATACCAGTGAAATTGTGTCAAACAATTAGTCTATCATTGTAAATCCACTATCATAAATTTCAAATTAATTTTAGATTGGTAATATAGACCTCAAGACCTTCCAATATCGATATTTAAAATACTTAAGACGTAAATTTATAAGCCCGATATATTTTATATTGCATATTGAGTTTGTATACGCTCTAAGAACCCTGCAATATCAATTTTAGACAAAATAGGAAAATGTAAAATTTTCAATTCTTCATATTGTATCTTATCAACTTAATAGCTGTAAAAAGTTAACTTTATATTCGTATTACAATACCCCAAAAACCCCCTAAAACGATTCAGTCCCGCCTTTGAACAAAATCGGAAAATGTAAAATCTTTAGTCCGCTATATTGGATTCGTCATATTGAATCCACTGAATTGAAGAAATACTTTTAAATTCATATTTTACACTCTCAAGAACCCCTATATCAGTTTTGAAGAAAATCGAAAAATGTAAAATTTTCGCCAAATTGAATTTTTCAAAAAATATTCTAAATTCGTAATTAACACTAACAAAAATCCCTCAATACTGATTTTAGATAAAATCGAGAAATTAGAAACTTTTAATCCGCCTTCTTGGATCCGCCATATTTAATTTTTTTTTAAATAATTTCATATTCGTACTGTGATATCCCAAAAACTCCCCCATATCAATTTTGAAAGAAACCGGACAAAATTAATTTTTCATTCGCCATATTGGATACACCATATTGAATTTTTAAAAGATAAATTTCTGATTCGTTATGTGCGACCCCAAAAACTCCGCCGTACCAATTTTAGAGAATGTCGGACATAATTGATTCTTTGTCCGCCAAATTGGATCCGCCATATTGAATTTTTTAAAAATATTTTGGATTCGTTATGTGCAACCCCAAAAACTCCCCCACACCAATTTTGGAGAAAGTCGGACAAAATAAATTTTTTTGTACGTCATATTGGATCCGCCATATTGAATTTTTAAAAATTTTTTCAGATTCATTGTGTACGATCCCAGAAATTCCTCTATATCAATTTTGGAGAAAATCGGGCAAAATTAATTTTTTTGGCCGCCATATTATCAGCGCCATCTTGAAATTTACTGCACCAATTTCTTCCAAAAAAATATGGGACCACCGCAGCAACTTCCTGAACATAACGTGAAAAATTGTATTCAAATTTGTGCCGCCGTTCCGAAGTAATCGGTGTACATACATAAAAAAAAACATACATACTCGACGAATAAAGAACCTCCTTCTTTTAGAAGTCGGTTAAAAATGTTGATTATTTGTAAAAAAATCAAAAAATGTTTAAGCGTAAACTTTTTAAGAGAACTAATATAAGGTCAACTACTTCAATAGTAGATTTGTGAAATGCTTATATTGGACAAAAGATTACAGATTTGGCAGTAAGAATGCTAAAATAGTGCATATCAAATTAAATACAAAATGCGTATGCCAAATATTTAACTAAGCTTGATAAACTCTCAAATTAGTTTATCCTTACCAATTTTATCTTTTTTTAATTTACTGTTAATCGGTTTTTCAAATGGGAGAGTCACGTTGAGGTATCCTACATAGCATAGATTAAACAAATAAATATATTATACTTATTTTTTCGCTTAGTAAATGATCTGTTAACCTGGTTTTTAAAGAAATATCTCTTTATGCATTGTGTCGATTTCACAATTGAAAATTTCAGGACAAAACACCATTTCCACATGTACTGCATATCTTTGTGTATCTAAAATACTATGGGCATACCTACTTGAGCGAAACAACTGTTCATTATCAACTCCTTATTTAGGTATGATTGTCATTTTCTCTTTTATTCTTATTTTTCTATAAATTCAAATGCAAATTTGTGTATATATTGTTGACACAACAACACTTATCCTGCGATGATTAAAACGTTTTTACCATTAAGGAAGTTTATACGCTACGATAAATATCAGATATGCGAATGCACAGTATAAGTATAAGCTTGTTAAATAAGTCTTGAGAAATAAAATAAGTATAGAGGGAAATGAAAATAAGACGAATTGCCATAAAATGACTCTCGGTGAAATTCTAGCTAAAAATTCATTCTTTACGATAAAGAGATAACGGTAGACTTCTAATCTATCCGTGTCGAAATCGCAACCCTCAAATAGTGTAGTGGTTTTCCTTTTGCCTTCTACAATGCTATACAACACCGTTAAAATGACTATTACCATGCTGTTTGATGTCTGATTCACAGCCATATATATAACATCAGTTTATAAAGTTCTACGCCGTCTTCTGATTTCCAGTCTCCATTGATCTCGGTTTGTCCATAGGTTTTCATCCATTCCTCTTGTTCTTATATCTTTATCCACTCCTTCTCTCCAACTTAGTCTGGGTCTACCTCTCTTTCTTCTTCCCTGTGGTGCCCAATTTAAAACTTTTTTTGGAAGCCTAGTATCTTCCAGTCGTTGAAAAAGTCCGTACCATCTAAGTTGGTTGATTTTAATATCTTCTGTTATCTTGTGCTTAACGTCCATAACTTCTTGGATTCTTTCATTTCTGACTCTGTCCATTCTGAATTTTCCAGCCGCCCTTCTCCAATAATCTATTTCTGTAGCTTTCAGTGTTCTTAGAGTTCTTTCTTTCAATAGCCACAATATGCTGTTCAATTGTCTAATAGCTTGTCGTCCCTGGTTGTTTCTATGCTTTAATTCTTCGTCAAGATTGCCGTCTTTGGTTATATGCATTCCGAGATACTTGTATTTCTCACAGTAATTTATTTCCTACTGCTGTTGTTCCAGAATCAAGTTTTGTTGTTGTCCCCCAATACACATGTATTCCGTTTTTTTGAAGTTGACTTCTAGCCTCCACTTTTGATATTCTTCTATTAGCTTGCGAGCCATGTATTCTAGATCTTCGTAGTCTTATGCCAGAAGTATTTGGTCATCTGCGAAACACAATGTGTATTATATGTAAGCGTTTAGTGGAATGCCCATATTTTCGCACTTTATTTTCCATATTTTTAACGCTTGTTCCAAGTAGATTTTAAATAAGGTTGGAGACAAACAACATCCCTGCTTGAGCCCTTTGCTAACCGTGAATCCTTTTGAAATATTATACCCTTTCTTTATTTTGCTTGTCTTATTTGAATAGAGCACTTGAACAGCCTTGACAAGTATTATATTTACATTTGTTTTTTCTAGGGCTTCCAGAGTTTTTGTTATGGTATGCTGTCATAGGCTTTTTTGAGATACACGTAGAGCAGGTGTATTTCTTGGTTCCGTGCTGATTTTTTCTCAATGAGCTGGGTTATTGTAAAGAGATGGTCAACAGTAGATCTACCTGCTCTAAATCCAGCCTATTCTTCGGCGTCCATATCCGAGTATTCGCTCTAAATCCTCTTTTTGACTAGTTTCCCATACACTTTCGAGATTGTGCAGAGAACCGCAATTCCTCGATAGTTATCACAGACGTCTTTACTTCCTTTTTAGTGTATAGTGGTAATATAGGATGTTTTCCACTCTTCGGGTATCTTTTCACCGTTTATACATTTTTGGTAGAGGTTTGTCAATTGTCTGTATAACTTCTCTGTGCCGTATTTAAGTAGCTCAGGCGGGATATTTCCGGGACTTGATGATTTTCGGTTTTTTAATATTTGGCATATTTGCTTGACTTCTTTGCAATCTATCCTTAGTGGAGATGCTATGGTGCTTACGTGCACGCCGGAATCAGCTTGTACTGTTTGTTGGTATTCTGCTCTTTCTTCTGCTAGCAATTTTGAAAAGTATTCATCCCATTGAGGTAAACCAATCGGTGAAATGATATCTTTAGATTTTTCTTGTCGAAGAGATCTCAGTATATTCCAGCTTTCGGTACTTCTGCTACCCTCCAAATGTGCGTTTATTCTAGTTCAAGTTCTTTCTCAGGTTTTGTTTTTCTTTTGGGTTATTGCATTTCGCACTGTTCTTTGGGCCATTTTGTATTCACTTCTACTTTCATTCGTCATTACGCTTAAATATTTACTGTATCATTCTCGTTTAGTATTTATCAAATCTTCGATTTCTTCATCCCACCAGTATGGCCTTCTTTTGTTGGGCTTTTCGTACTTTCCTAAGGCTTCGTCTGCTGCACTTCTTAGGCACTCTTTAACGTAAGCGTATTGTTGCTCTCTCTACACTATCAAAGTTATCCCGTACCAGTTTATCATCAAGTCGCTTTTTATATAGTTTTTATCGCTTTCGTGATTGAAGCTATCTGAGTTGTACTTGATTTTAGGAGTTTTTTATTTCTGTTCTTCAGTGCCTTCTTTACTTTTGGCTAGGCGCAAGGGCAGTATTTTGGCTTTAACCAGGTGGTGATCACTTCCACATGCGATTCTTCTATAGGCTCGCATACCTTGAATTTTAAGCCTTGTATCCTGACGCGCTATTACATAATCTATGTAGCATTTCAAATGTCTTGTTTGTTGTACCCAGGTAAACTTATGTATTTCGCGGTATTGGTAAAAGCCATTTAGGATGCGAAGTCCATTTTGGTCGCACGTATTAATTAGTCTGTCGCCATTGTCATTCAATCTATCTTCTCTGAATTGTCCTACTATTTCGTCGTTCACTTTTTTTCCAGTTCTTGCATTTAGGTCTCCTAATAAAAGTAGCGCTCTGGAGGTCCCTATTTTTGAGATTTCATATGATAGTTGTTCGAAAAACTCTTCGTTCACCCTTACTAGAGCGTCTTCGTTTATACAGTATCCTCCCATAATAGTGACTTTATTTCCATGCAAGCTTAGATTTACTTTTATGATGAGTTGGTTTATTGATTCCCAAGATGTTATGCTTCGTCGTAGACTTTTTCGTATAAGTATAGACACTCCTTGTTGGGCTCTTTTATCCTTTGGTATTCCGGAAAAGAGATGATCATATTCGCCTAGGTTTTCTGACCTTTGCCCTTTCTTTTTTGTCTCGGTTAATACTAGGATGTCTAGGTTGGCCTTTTTTGTTTCTGAAATTATGTCGTTAATTTTTTGTGATAGGCCTTGGATGTTCCAAGTGCCAAATATTCATAGTCCGTTTTCTAAGCGTCTTCGTTTCTTCATCCGATTCAGAGGCTGGTTACTGAAAGTTTTAATCTTTATTGTCTTTCACAAGTGCCGAGGAGTTAACCCGATGCCTCAACCCCCAACCTGGAGGACCAGAGCTTTGATTTTGGAGTGTCTCTCTCCTAAACGGGTTGCCTTCTCTACGGCTTTAGGAGACCTGTCTTCCCTTTTCGATCGTCATCCTGGCCAAGGAGCCCTCACAGGGTGCTATCAGCCGGGCCAGTTGAACCATGGTTCTTTTACGAGGTTTTTACTCCTTCCCCTCCTCCTTTCCCTGGATGGGACCCCAGGCTTGGGACTGGTGTAGCGGATCTATATGATTTCTGCCTGGAACAGTATTGAGACTACCAGCTGTCACAGCTCAATTGCTAGTTTTGGTCCTCCCCGGGTGTGGTGTTTCCCCAGTGCCACCCGTATCCGGAAAGCATTCCCCTCTCCGCTGCCTGGGCAGGCGCCCGATGCAGGACTAGCAACCCCACACCGGAGAAAGTTATTAATTGTGCGTAAATTTGATGGTATGCGAGTATCATAGGTTTGTTGTTTTTCTTACCAGTACGATTTTGTGTTTATCTATCTACGATATTGCTTATTACATGACTGAACTTAAACTGCCTCATCAGTGGAAACTTTATTGATTCTGATTATTCTGCAAAAATTTTAAAAGCTGCTTTGCTTTATAACTGAAACAAGCTACCATCCGTTTCTGTAACTCACGTGGTAAATATGAAAGAAACTTCCGAGAATATTTGTGCATCAATAAGTGGTGAGTGAAATTTTTATTGACAAGTTGAATTTATATTTACCACTACTCCAAATACAATTAGAAATAATGACGATTTTGTTAAAGATTAAATAGAGAAAGAAACATTTTTTCTTTATATATTTAAGTAAAAAATGTTCACTTTTTGGAAAGGCAATAACAAAAAGAAATATTTTTGTCGTGCGTCAAATAGATGAACTTTTCTAATGACGCCAAATTTTTTAAAGCCCCTTAATGATATTTGTATGGATACAATCCAGAATATTTGCACATCCAATTGTTCTATTTTCTAATAAACTTGGTGAAAGTTTTCATCAAGACATTATTTAAATGAAAAAACGTGATTTCGGATATCTTCTTCTTCTTCAAGTGCCATCTCCGCGACGGAGGTTGGCAATCATCATAGCTATTCGTACTTTAGAGGCGGCTGCTCTGAACAGTTCGTTCGATGTACACCCATACCATTCTCTCAAATTACGCAGCCATGATATTCTCTCCCGACGTGTAATGTGCCCAAGGTATTGCAGTTTTCTAACCTTAATTGTATTCAGGACTTCCATCTCTTTATTCATTCTTCTCATAACTTCGTTATTTGTGACGTGGTCTACCCATGATATTTTTAGGATTCTTCTATATACCCACATTTAAAATGACTCCAATCTTTTAATCGATGTCACATTCAGGGTCCAGGATTCTATTCCATAAAACAAAATCGAGAAAATGTAGCACCTCGCCAACCTAATCCTCAATTCCAACTTTAAGTCTCTTGTGCAGAGAACTCTTCTCATTTTATTGAAGCTTGTTCTTGCTTTTTCTATCCGTGTCTTGATTTCCTGGATATAATCGTTTGTGGAGTTAATCATTGTACCCAGATATGTGTATTTTTCTACTTGTTCAACGTTGGTTCCATTAATTGTCAGATTTTCGTCGTTTCTTTGTGTTCTTGATATTCTCATAAATTTCGTCTTTTTGACGTTCATTGTTAGTCCATACTCATGTCCACACTCCGCTATTCTGTTTGCCAGTCTCTGAAGGTCCTCCATATTTTCTGCAATTATGACCGTGTCGTCCGCATATCTAATGTTATTAATCGGTACTCCGTTTACTCTTATTCCAGCACTTTCTCCTTCCAGAGCTTTTTTCAGGATTTCTTCTGAGTATGCATTAAAGAGGAGTGGCGATAATACACATCCTTGCCTCACTCCGCGTTTGATTTCCATTTCCTCTGAGTGATGTTCTTCGATGCGTACCTTTGCTCTTTGTTTATAGTATAAGTTTAATATGATTCTAAGGTCGTTATAGTCTAACTGTTTTGTCTTGAGAATATTAATTAACTGATCGTGGCGGACTCTATCGAATGCTTTGTTATAGTCGATGAAACATATGTACAAATCTTGGTTGCCATCCAGGCACCTTTGAATCAGTACATTAAGTGTAAAGAGGGCTTCCCGCGTACCTAAGCCTTTACGGAAACCAAATTGTGTCTCATTCACGTCCATGTCTAATTTATGGTATATGCGTTTATGGATGACCTTCAGGAAAAGTTTTAGTGTGTGTGACATTAAGCTGATAGTGCGGTGATCGCTACACTCTCTGGCGTTCGTCCTCTTGGGAAGACAGATAAAGATCGAGGTCAACCATTCTTCTGGTAATATACCTGTCTTATAGATTTGGTTGAAAAGTGTCACTATGGTATCGAAGTTCTTCTCCTCTATGATTTTCAGTATGTCGATAGGAAGTTCATCAGGTCCGGGGCTCTTTCCATTCTTCATTGTTTTTAGTGCATACAATATTTCCTCTCTCGTAATATTCGGTCCAATTTCTTCCGGGTTCAGTTCCACCTGGTCCAAGTCTTCCCTTTCATCATCAAACAATTCCTCAATGTATTCATTCCACCGTTGCACTTTTTTGTCTGTCTGTATTATAGTTTTTCCATGTTTGTCCAATAATGCATTAGTGGGATTTAGTCGTCTTATCCCTGCCATTTCTTTAACCTTCTTATGTAGGTTAAATAGGTCGTATCTATTTTGAAGGTCTTCGATCTCTTTGCATTTCTCCTCAAAGTGGCGTTCTTTGGCCTCTCTTATCTTTCCTCTGATCTCGAGATTAATTCTTCTGTATTTGTGAATGTCCCTGTTCTTATGTTGCCTTCGTTGCTTCATCATATTCAGTATTTCTTCGTTCATCCATTCTTCTTTTTTCTTTAGAGAGGGCTTTAATATCTCTTTACTTGGATCCAGTAGGCAGTTTTTAAGTTGTTCCCATTGTTCTTCAAAATCATTGTTGGTTGTGTTCAGTTTGTTAATGTTTTCATTTATCTGTTGTTGGAGGTTTTCTTTTATTTCAGGTTCTTTAAGTTTCCTTGTCTCTATTGTATGTCTTTTTTGATGGTTTTTAATGTTTTTGAGTGTAAGTGTAACCCTGGCGATCAGTGGATTATAATCTGAGGCGACATCCGCTCCGGGGTATGTTTTTACTGCTTTCATAGCGTTCCGGTATCTTTCATTAATCATAATATAGTCTATCTGGTTTCTGACTATTTTGTCTGGTTTATCCGCAGGTGATCGCCATGTGTATAACCGTCTATCTGGTAGTTTAAAAAAGGTGTTTGTGATTATCAGGTTTTCTTCTTGGCAGAATTGTAATAGACGGTCTCCTCTTTCATTACGTTCTCCCAGTCCATAGTTTCCTACATTTCGACCACTCTTTCCCTTTCCGATCTTTGCATTAAGATCCCCCATGACTATCGTGATTTCTCTGGTTTTCGTTATTTTTAACGCTTCTTTGATTTGTTGGTCAAACATTTCTATTTCCTCTTCGTCTGCATCCGTTGTGGGGGCATATACCTGGATCAAGTTTAGTTTGGCGTGGGTTGTCCTTAGTTTTAAGATTATTACTCTATCGGAGATCGGGAAAAAGCCCTCCACTCCTCCGGAAGATTTTTTGTTGATCATTATTGCCACCCCGTGTCTATGTTGGTTATCATTGTTACCTGAGTAGTAAATTTTTCCTTTTTCTGTTGAGATGTAACCTGAGTTGGGCCATCTTGTTTCACTAATCCCCAGTATGTCCACATTCAACTCACTCATTTCCTGAATCACATTATGCATCTTACCAGGTTGGAACATGCTCCGGACATTCCATGTACCAATCTTCATGTTGTTCAATCTTACTCTGTCATCTCTGCTCATCTGACAAGGATTTCGCCGGCTAACGACCTGAGAGGCCTTGTCTCCTCCTCCCCTGCCGGATCTTGGGTTCCGAAAACCATGATCAGTAAACGTATTTTCGTTGGCTTTTATCACCATGATGATTTCACTACGGATATCTAATGAGATGGTTTCCCCTTGCCTTTCTCATCGCATTGTGGAGACCAAACAAACTGTTACAGTCATGCCCTCCAGTATCCATAATTGAATCAGTCTAGGACCATTTCCGGTATGCTTCAACTTGGTATTGAGAATGATGCTGTCCATTCTCAAGCTAGTATTTGGTTCGCCCCGAATATTTGATTTCTTCGCTACCACTCATATCTGAGAGGTGTTCCCCTATCCACCACCTGGGGAGGCGCCCGATGGGGGATCTAGCAACCCCACACGGATTTCGGATATGTTGGTTAATTATTGCTGAACTCTAGTACGAGAAACTCCCACTTGTAAATATAGAAACGAAATATAAATTTTTCTTAAATAAAATAATAAATATATATCACTCGAGTCTTTCAAATTTTTTTACAACAACCAATACTTAATTTAATATTATTTTTAAATATCCCTTCGCCTGAGATAATGATATAAATTACGTACTTGTCCCAAAAAAAGTCCCACGGAGGAAGATAATATTTTAAAATGCCTATCTAGATATGGAAAGTGGGGAGGATAAGCTAGGCTCCACTGCATTTAGGCCGCATTAGATTCATTGTGCATTCTCCTAAAGGAATCTGCTCGATTCAATTCATCCCCCAGTTTGCAGATTTAAAGTGAGCAACGACATCGCCACGAGGCATATCCTTTATGTCATCCAAAGTGCACCAGTATTCACCTAGCATGGATCTTCTTTTTAATGAAAGAGAGGGACAGTCACATAGAACATGTTCAACAATCTCATCTCCTCTTTCACAACCCCGGCATATGAGAATGGCGCCTATTTTAACCTTATATAAGTATTTTCTTAGTTGGTAGTATTCTGTGAAAATCCTTACGATTAATTGTAGTTTATCCCATGATATCGCCAGATATCTTCTGTTTATGTCCATCTTCGATGTTAACAGTTTCTGTTCTCATATTTGATATGATTGATGATGATAATAAACTGTTTATACATATATTTTTCATATTCTCTGCCTGAAAGGAGAATTACATATATAACAAACTATTTAAATACGGCAGAAAGATTTCTTTATTTCTTACTGAAATTTTGATTGTTTAAAAATTTCACTTTACTCCGTTGATTCATAGATGTCATTCGACTGGCGATATTTTTCAGTCTGACATCGAAGTTGGTAGACGGCAGGTGTAATATCCTGCCGACATACCTTGAAATTTATGGTTCATATATCGGTTATTTCCTGCTAATGTTGCTCTCGGTCCGATACAGCTCCACTAACGAGATCATGAGGTGATCGAAACCCGTATGTCGAGAGGACCAGAGCGATATTTGTAGGAAATAAACTGTTTGTACATATATTTTTCATATTCTCTGCCTGAAAGGAGAATTACATATAAAACAAACTATTTAAATACGGCAGAAAGATTTCTTTATTTCTTACTGAAATTTTGATTGTTTAAAAATTTCACTTAACTCCGTTGATTCATAGATGTCGTTCGACTGGCGATATTTTTCAGTCTGACATCGAAGTTAGTAGACGTTAGGTGTAATATCCTGCCGACATACCTTGAAATTTATGGTTCATATATCAGTTATTTCCTGCTAATGTTGCTCTCGGTCCAATACAGCTTCACTGACTAGATCATGAGGTGATCGAAACGCGTATGAAGAGAGGACCAGAGCGATATTTGCAGGAAATAAACTGTTTGTACATATATTTTTAATATTCTCCGCCTGAAAGGAGAATTACATATATAACAAACTATTCTTATTTAGGTAAATGAGAATTTTTTTTTTAATTTAAAAAACTATTGAATTTAGTTAGTTTATTGGCAGTTTATTAGGTAAATAACAACTAATCAATATTTATGAAATAAGCTTTTATATGTTGATTATTTAATATTTTACTATTTTCTTGCGAGAACCCTTATAAGGAATATTTTTCTCTAAAATCGTTGGTTAGATTTAGGGGAGTTTTCTTCGTAACACCCTATATATTACAGCTTGACATGTCGACTAACTATCGGCGCTATACCACCAAAAAGACCCGTATATTGAATACGACAGTCAAAGTGTTAAGCCCTAACTACGCAATAAAATAGTATTGTAAAATTTTACCTAAAAAATAATAGCTGGCAATCGCGTTTACCTAATAACTTGGAAAAGTACTTAAACACAATTTAAGTTAGTTATTTTTATTGTGTGTGTGTACTTAGAACAACGTTAATGGTGTTATAAACAACAATTTTCGCTAAACGATTAGAAGGAAAGAAAAGATCAATAGAAATAGATTCACGTAGTGAAATATTGACATAAGAAGGAGTTTAGTTTCTTCACTTTCATCTTCTGTCTCACCTCTTGTGGTTGATGTTGCCAGATCTTTATATATATATATATATATATATATATATATATATATATATATATATATATATATATATATTTGAATCACTCGGAAATTTTTCAAAAATTACTAATTAAAACGAGGTTAATTCCCACTAACTTTTAATCATATTGTGATTGAGTGACTTATATGCCTTTGCGACATCTAGTCTACTGGGTCCCAAAATTTTCAGAAAATTTAGACAGGTATGTATGTATGTGGGTAGAATTGGAGTTTGTGCACAGCGACCTAATAGTTTTATTATACCCCCTATTACTGACAAGCCATAAGAGATACCTTACCGGCTAAAGCTGGTCCTCTATTCCTATTTCTCTCAGGAACCTTAAAATGTTGGACGGCTGGAGGGTGGGTAGCTCCCTCCTACTATTTGGTGTGCTACAAAGAACCTTATCCTAAGGTTTTATAGAACCCTGCACTCTGAAAGGATATGAATAGAGGTTTCATCCTCCTTCCGGCAGAACCTACACTCTTCTCCTTCCGCTAATATTGAGATGTCCCTTCAGGTGCCCCGTCAGGATCCCTGTTAGAAATCTGAGGATGGTTTTTACTCAGGCTTATGTATTTCTAGAATTTCTTCTGGTCGTAGATTCCAAAAAGTATATTCGCTTGTCTCAATCTTTGCAGCTCCGTCCAAAAATGCGATCTCTTACTTTTTTCTTCCAATTCTTCCGGTATTACGCTGCCACTGATTCCACAGAAAGGCTTTGACACCAGAAATGGTATCTCCACCCTTTTTCTCGCGAACCTGTCTACTATTTCATTTCCCTCTACCCTGATGTGTCCCTGTACCTACATAAGGGTGACTATATTATTCTTACTCAATTAATTTAACTCGTCTAAGTATTCCCAGACCATCTTGGAGCTGATTACTTGAGAGCTCAGCGCACTGACGACTGCTTGATTGCATTATGTTTTTGTTGTTTATTTAGTTATTTTTACCGAATTAGCCTGAGACTGAAATTTTAGCAGTTCTGTACCTTTCGATGAAGGATTCTCTTAACCCAACATAAAAACTCTATGATTTTATCGTTTTATTTCTAGTTTTTCTCCTGCATTTACCTTTTGGTAAGGACCTTCAGTTATTAGATAATCAGCACCGGTATTTAACTAGTATCTACACGCCATTATATAGTTGAGTAGTGGTGCATCCTGATTTGTTCGGGACTACTCAACTAACAGTCTCACCGTCCAAATAACAGGCAAATTTTTCATTTATTTATTTTTTGTATTTTGAACGATATTAAGTAATAAATTTATTTAATTCGAGTTTATTCCTTTTTCTTTTTCTGTATGGCGTTGCTCAATTTTTCGGTATTCTATCCAATGGAATGCACAAAGTTTGCGTTATATTTCGGCGCCAGGGGTACTAAAGTTTATTATGTGTTAAGTATTATTTGATACTTGATACTTGGTTAGTACTTAGCTTTTCAAATAATATACGTTTACTGAATGAAATTGTGAAATATATATATATATATATATATATATATATATATATATATATATATATATATATATATATGAAGTAAAAAACGAAAAAGGAATCCGTGAAATCCGCATAAACATATATATATATATATATATATATATATATATATATATATATATATATATATATATATATATATACATATTTTAATTAATCTTACGTCAAAATAAAAACACTGTTAGAAAGACAATCATGCTATAAATTTTTCGTAATGTAATTTCTTTAAGACATAATTTGGCGCTGACTTCAAAAATTTCAGTTATAGTTTACAATTAAACAGTTATAATATGATTTTTCTCTTTCATTTTTTAAGGTTGCTCAGTTAAAAATTATATTATAAAAGCTATAAATAAAATATGTTTATATACTCATAAAAAAATTATTTCTGATAAACAGCTTGATATGACTTTTTACGCTGTTACGAAAACACCATCGTGGAAGAATTTCCTACAAAAAAGAACTAAATCAATTATGATTTGCTCCTCAAGTATTACTATTCCTAAATAAAGTATGAAAATGATCTTAATCCTAAACTTTAATACTTCTCAAGGACGTAGTGTGTATGTGTGCCAAACAGATATCTGAAAACAAGTAAAAAATTATGACATAAAATAATCAAGAACCATCATTAGTTCAAATACTTGGTATAAGAAAATCAGTAATTATACGCCATTAGTATTAACTTGTCAAGCTAAATGTATATAACTGTTCATGGTTCGGTTATTTATTTATGTTCATGCGTCACTTCAAGAGAAAATGCGACCACCTTTAAGTGAACTTCACGCATGTAATTTTTTAGTTATCTTATTGCTTGTGGAGAGACGTAAATTATCAACAGGTGCGGAAATTTTATAAACTGTGTATATATAATCACATAACATTAAAAAATGTTGGAGAACGAGATAAAAAAGTATTAGTGAACTTTATACAGATTTTATTGTGGAACAGAAAAAAAAACATACATATGACATTTAAATGCCAAATACGGCGACAGTATGACACAAACTCTCAAATTTTTTAGGAAAATTACTTTATTAATATCTTTTTGATAGCCAAAGTAATTCAAGGCTTCTCAATACAGGCATAAACAATTGTGCACACTGTCACACATTTTTTAGTAGTCTTGAAAGACAGATTTTGAGTGAAACTAACAATTTTTTTCCGACAAGGCGAGACACGTTTAATAAATTAATTACTATATTAGAAATTTCACAAATGTTCAAAAGACAATAAAATGTCCTTTTAATGTTTGTGCCACATTGTCACAGTGTTTTACGTTTAAATTCGTATTTGCACCAATTAACAGTCATTTTGACTAAAAGGAACATCGTTAATATATTGATAAAATAAAAAATACATAGTCAGATTTTGGAAATGTTATCTTAAATATTTTGCAGGAAATGTTTTTTTTGTCAAACTATCTCATTTATAAGGTATTTGAAATTGATTAATTATTTTCTGCTCAATAATAATTGTTCATTTCTAGTTAGTATTTCCTCTCGTTAGCTGAATATAAATGTTACAAAAAAAATTGCTTCATCAAAACGTAGCTGTGTTAAAACACTTTACTCATTTTGTTGAATGTGTTGTCAGTTTACCTACATCTAAATTGCAAATAAACCATAAAACTGTCTTATTAACCAACTTCTAAGAAGGAGATTCAACCGTTGTATGTATTTTCATCGATTACTCCGGAATTTCGGTAACGATTTCTATAAAATTTCTTGCGTTATGTTCAGGAGATTACTGCAGTGGTCTTAATTATTTTTACCGAAATTGGTTTAGTACAATCCAAGATGGCGCCTATTACACGGCGAACAAAGAAATTAATTTTATCCGATTTTCTCCAAAATTGTTATGCGGTAGTTTTTGCGATTGCACATGACAAATATAAAATTATTTTTAAAAAATTTAATATGGCGAATACAGTACGAGGTTAAAAATTTACCATCTCTTGATTTTGTCCAAAATTTTGTATCGTGGGATTTAGAGGGTGTGAATAAATAATCAAAAATTATTTTAGAAAATTTCAATATGGCGGACCTAATACGGCGTTCTAAAAATTTTACATGTCTCCATTTTGTCCAGAATTGGTCTATGGAAGATTTTGAGGATGTAAATAATGACTTTGAAATAATTTAAAAATAATAATATAACGGATCCAATAAGGCGGAATAAAAATTTTACGTCTCTTGATTTCATTCAAAATTTAGGATTAATTTTGGTAACTAGTGTAATTGCTAATATATTATGTAGTCACAAAGAAAAAACAGTAATGAATTATTTTTAGTACGAGTCAAAAATATGAAATAGTGACGAAAATGATTGATCTGTATTTAAGAACTACAGGAGACCGCATAAATGCAGTAATAGTAGGCTATAAAGAATGATCATGAGAATTTAATGTCTGACCACTTAGCGACCAAAATAAGAAGTAATTTTTAATGTTTTTATAGTCCTTGACAGTTTGGAACACATAATAAAGCTACAGTTAAAATTAAATGAAACTTAGAATGTTTGACGGTTTTAAACTGGGTAATTCCTCTTCTTCCATCTGATGTGCTCCCAAGAACCGTATTCTAAGAATTTCTAAAGTGCTGCACTCTGAAAGGATGTGAATAGAAATTTCATCCTCTTCCTTGCAAAATCTGCACTCTCCTCTTTTTTCCAATCCGAGTTTCTTGAGGTATCCTTTTTGGTGTCAATGCTTCGTACGGATTTGTGTCAGAACTCTAAGTTGGTTTTTGCTTAGGTTTATGCATTTCTTGAATTTCTTATATTCATAGTTCCCAAGCAGTATCTTCGTTTGTCTCATTCCTTGTAGATTCGTCCAATAATTTGATCTCCCGCTCCCCTTCTCTTTTTTTAGTTCTTCCAGCATTACACTGCTACTGATTCCACAGAAAGTCTCGGGTCCAGAATAGTGCCTCAGATCCTTTTCTTGCTAACTTATGTACTATTTCATTCTCTGCTACCCCGGTGTGTCCTGGTACCCACAGGAGGGTGACTTTATCATTCTTACTTAATTCGTTTAGTTCCTGTAAGCATTCCAACACCATCTTGGAGCTGATTATTTGAGAATTCTGCGCACTGACGGCTGCTTGATTCTCCGACTTTGCTAAATTGAATGCGTTTCCTGGTGGCATGTATTTCTACCTGGAAGATACTTGGTGACTTACCCAAACCCTCCGTTATTTTGGAGCCATCTATATACCATTTAATGCAACTTCTCTTAAGTTCTCTAATGGTGTTTCTGTTCCATTCACTTTTACGACTCAACTTTGTGTTGAAGTTTTTCACAAAATTGAACTTTTTCATTTCATCTTGAAGCATGCCTTAGATTTGTTGATCTCTGGATGAGAGTTTGGACCTTCGTTTCACAAATTCATCTCTCATTATCGTATAGAATGTCTTCTTCGCCGTACTCTTCACAAGTATATGCAGAGGTGTAAGGTTTAGAATTACTTCTATGGCGGTCTTTGGGCCAGTTTCCACTGCTTCAATTATACGCACACAGGATAAAAGAAGATATTTTTTAAAAAATTCGCATTTAAATTGCTTTTACAGATTCAAACAAATAATTATTCTAGGCCGAATCCTTCTTAAATTTATTTTTTAGCTAATTTTTCCAGATACATATCTGAATGAATCCCGTCAATAGTTGTAAGGATATTAACAAAACAAGAAAATTTATATTTGATATTTTTAGGTGAATATTCAATTAAAAAATATTTTCAAATTACAATAAAAATAGCTGTTTTAAATTTAATTGCCACAAAATTACAGGCGCAGGTCCAGGGGAGTAGTGGGGGACAAACGACCCCTCCACCAAGAGCTTCGAATTCGGAGACGCACCCCACCCCATCGACAACTCGCTTTGGCTTACCATGCTGTACGATCGTCCTCCCTCCAAGAGCTTCTAATTTAGAGAAATAGACGCCCCCTTCGTCGACAGCTCGCTTTAGCTTGCCCAACTATGCAATTGCCCTCTCCCTCAAAAATTTTGAATTAAGAAAAATGGATTTTTCTCTGCCTGTTATATTAGGAATGTGAATGTGTCTGACACCTCCACCCCCCCCGGTCGACGACTAGCTTTCGTTTGCCAAACTGAACTCTTGAGATATCGTTGTCCTCCCTCAAAGAGACAGGCTGGAACCGCCCTTGCCAGAATATGAAATTATTTTTCCACTCACGATTCTTGACTATTTTACTTTCTACGTCGTTGGTTGGTCATTTTTTACAGGTAAGTTCAAGTAGAATTTTATGCTATCCTACAATATAACTATCTCTGTATGGAAAACATGAACTAAAAAAAAGCCAATAAGTACATGATCAGGCAGTAAGGCTGCTATACCGGCACTGAGGTCGAGTGTTTTTACTTCACAACTGGTGTATAAACATATCCTGAAGAGCTTGGAAAAAAATGACTGGACAATCACTCAAGTGGGTCCGAGGAAAATCGTATCTGCAAAATCGAGGAAGCCGATCGTTTGACAAAGAAAGGGTTCGCAATCGAATAAATGGACACAATCAATAATATTATTCCTAACCGCTATTAGATAATGAGAAATACAACTATTGATTGATAGAAGTAAAGGGTGTTTTTTATAGAGGTATAGAACTTTAAGTTGGCAATACTTTTTTAACTGGCGGCTATTTTGTCAGCTGTCAAGTGACTTATATTTAGTTTGGTTTGGCATTTCAACATGAATAGACTGACGCCTGAACAACGCTTCCAAATTGTGCAAATTTATTTTGAAAATCATGGTTCTGTTCGAAATACGTATCGCGCACTACGTCCATTTTACGGTCAACATAATCGTCCATCAGAGCAATTAATTCGATTAACTATGGAACGTTTTCGCACCACGTTTACTCTAAATGATAATACGCATCCACAGAGACGTCGTATAGTGCGTACAGAAGAAGTCATTGCTGCTGTAGAGCGCAGCGAAGAAGCAGACCCGAATCAGTCTACCCGCCATCGTGCACAGGAATTGGATATGTGTCCATTCACTTTATGGAAGATTTTGCGGAAAGATCTTGATTTGTGTGATTACAAAATCCAACTCGTGCAAGAATTGAAGCCACACGATCACCTAGCAAGGCGTAGGTTCGGTGAATGGGCCCAAAACAAGATTGCCGTTGATCCCGATTTTCATAAGCAAATTTTGTTTAGCGATGAAGCTCACTTTTGTTTGAATGGATACGTCAATAAACAAAACTGCCGTATTTGGAGTGATGATAATCCTCAAGTGTATGTTGAGACACCGTTACATACAGAAAAACTGACTGTTTGGTGTACTTTGCTGGTCAGAACGTTACAGTCAATGGTGACCGCTATAGAGCCATGATTACTGACTCTTTCGTTCATCAATTGAACAACCATGATGTGCAGGAGCTATGGTTTCAACAAGACGGCGCAACATGTCACACAGCTCGTGCCACAATTGACTTATTGAAGGAAACGTTTGGTAACCGCATAGTTTCACGTTTCGGACCCGTGAATTAGCCTCCAAGATCGTGCGACTTAACGCCGCTAGACTATTTTCTGTGGAGATATGTGAAGTCGCTAGTCTACGCCAATAAGCCCGAAACGATTGATCACTTGGAGGACAACATTCGCCGCGTTATTGCCGATATACGGCCACAAATGTTGGAAAAAGTCATCGAAAATTGGACCTCCAGATTAGACTACGTCCAAGCCAGCCGGGGCGGTCATATGCCAGAAGTCATATTTAAATTATAATGCCAGAAGGTTATCTTTCGAATAAAGTAAATTTCATGTCAATTTAAAAAATTCATATTTGTTTTATTCCATTTAAAAGTTCTATACCTCTATAAAAAAAACACCCTTTAGCAGTACATTGATTGCTGGAGAATAGCTTTATGACTTGAACATGCAAAAGGACACATGATCGGATCTAGTGCACACCTCATCAGAATGTGCCTCAGTTTAAGTAACACTGCAAATTGTAGTAGGACTGCTAATAAGATATCTTTTGTGAGGCGTTCATTATAGAATTGGTGTCGTGGATTATATCTAAATTATATCTAGATTAGAATAAGATCGTTGATCATCTTCTCAGAGTATCTAGCATACAACTGAAGGAGATGAAAATATTTCAGGGATAAAAATTTAATGAAAATTTATGTAACGGACTGTTTGAAGGCATAAAAAGACCTAAGTATTGAAAATCAAGCATGTTCAGAATAATAGAAATGTAAGAATTCCTGTTCTCATTCATTACCTTTGGATAGATCTTAATGGACAATACAAGCTTTGCATTCAATATTTTTTTTAATTAAGCGAGTAGTAATTAAAACAATCGTCAAAAATGAAATTGTTGTAATAATTGTTTCTGGACGTTTCCGCAGCTGTTGATTAGTTCTTAAATTTCTCTATGGCATATAAAACAGTTTGCTGTTAGTACCGTCTCTCTAATTCAATTATCCCTGTATCTTCTCTAATTAACAATTTACCTGTCATCTATATTTAGAGTATTATTCATATCTACCCACTTATCGTATTTAATTAGAAAATTATCTCAAAACAATGAAATCCGTTAATTATCTTAACATCCTTTAACACTCATTTTTTAATCTTATTTTTCACCGCCAGATTCCTTGATTAGCATCAGTAGTTATTCATAACGATTCTATGTTAATGGTGTGTTATCACTTCTACTTAATTACAGCAATTTCCTGATACATGTAAAAATTTGAAAGTGTAAGTAACACTACACTAAACACGGTTCTGAAATATAATAATCTTAAATTAATCAAAAACATTTATGGAGCATGTAAAATTTTGGAACATTTAATTGGCTTGATTAATTTTTTTCAATTTATTTTGCAAGCAACAAGAATCGGTAATTATTTTTATTGCTTCCGAGGGAAAGTATTTTACAACTTTAGTAAAAAGTACTTACTAAGTGAATATTTTAGTGTTATTTTATGGTGAGAAATACAATTATTACTGTTGTGAAGATTATTGTTCTTGTAGCTAAGTGTAAATTTACCGCGTCTAATTTTTAGCCACGTTGTAGGCGGAAGGACCATGCCCCTTCAAATGTTATTAATTTCACCGTTTTATCTATTTTTAATTTTTGCAATAGTCAGAATATTAAAATTTTTAATTTACATACTGGTACATTTTACAAAAAAAAAATATATCTCTGAAAAATTGATCATAAACATTTTTATTCAATTTTATATATGCGTCTGCCTGTCTGTACATATTTAATGAAATTTTATAATACTTGTTTCATATTCTCCCACATGTCCAATTCATCAAAAAACTTGCATGAACACCGTGTCTCTAAAATATGCGGATACAGCCCAATTTACCATAGTCCAAAAGTTATCAGGATATCAAAGTTATGATATTTATCGTCATTAGTTATAAAAAGGTATTTCCAAACAACTTAATTTGACAAATTTTTATCGTCTATTTTTAAAATTTATCGTTTGATTCTTAAATTTTTCGCTATGGTCGAACCAGGGGCGGATCCAGCCTCTCTCTTTGGGAATGGCGGTGATATCACAAAAGTACCGTATGGCAAGCGAAAGCAAGTTGTCGACGGAGGGGGAGACACCAGCAACATTCTCATTTCTAGTGTAAAAGGCAGGGTCGGATCTATTTTTCCGAATTTGAAGCTCTTGGAGATCGGTGGGGGGGGGGGCATCACAAGAAAAAACGGATTGCCGACAGGGGGGAGTGCCAGCAGCACAAGTATTTCTAATATAAATGGCAGAATCGGTTCTATTTTCCTGAACTGAGAGTTCTTGGGATGGGGGGGGGGGGGGGGCGATCGCATTTATACACATTCCTATACTCTCTTCAAGAACTAGTGAGAGTAATAAAACTGTTACCAAAACCTCCAACGTACCTGCTCCAGTGCTGCAGGTAACTGAGGACTGCCGTAAATCTATTATTTAATTATATTTAAATATAATCTTTTATAAATTTACTGCAACAATAAAATTTCTGATAGTTCAATTTCTGTCATTGGGCAAAGTACACCTTACAATGTGTCCTTAGTGATTTATCTTGTTTGCGCTTGTTTTTATATATTATTTGAGATTAATGAGATACCCAAAAGATATGGCTTCCACCTCTATATCTATTCCAAAATCGTTAAACTAAGGCATTTTTTCCTCAACGAAAAACTTATTACGATGAATGTTTATGATGTCTTAAGATATCAATATCTAGATAATAATATTAAAAGTTCTGTTGAGATATGTTCCAACATGACAAGAGTTGGAAAATCTATTATGTACCGAATACTGAAGGAGAAAAAAACCACTGGAATTGTTTGTACTCCCAAGCTACATTCGATCACAGGCAGATGAAAAACCTCGTTGGAAGAAGAGATGAAAACTGTAATAAAAAGAGTCGAGAAAATTCTAACTAAAATGAATGAAGATCGGGATTTACCTGAAATTAAAAGAACTGAGCTCTGGAAATTGCTCAGAGAACTTATTTTTTGCTGGAAAAAACCAGATAGAAAATCTGTCAGTTGGAGAAGGAAAGATCTCTCTCAAGTAAGAGATAGAGTTGCTAGAAATAACACAACTTACAAAATTAGTAATTTAACTGAACTTTTGAATGATTTTTTTGAATAAAGTTACTGCGGAAAATTAGGAAAAATCTATATAATAAAAGAATAAAACAAAATGTGGAAACTCGATGTCATAATTAATGAGATAGAGGAACCAATTATAATTAATTTGAGCAAAGACAGCTTAACTGACTTTGATTACGAATTATATACGTAATGTTTACCAGTGTAAACATAGTTTTTTATTTAAATTGTCGTTTTTGTTGTATTTTATTGTTTCATGTTCTTTATATATTTTTTATATATATTTTTATTTTAAGGTGTCCCACTCTTTAATTTTGCATATATTTAATTTCAACTAGCCCTAATTTTTTTATTATTTTATTATTATATTTGTGTCTTTTTCTTAAGCGTGTAGAATTAACATGTTTATTTTATTTTTTTGGGGCTATCGGATTTCCATATAATAAAGTAAATTAAATTAAGATGTCAGTGCAATAGCAATAAAAATAAGTAGGTCTAATTTTAACTGTAACATATAAAAATTAATTACATTTGAATCCCTTTTTTGTGTTTAATTGTAATTCTGCAGATGGTTTAAGAAATAAATAAACTGAAACTTCAAATACCCTAAAAATGTTTTTAATTAATCATAAAATAACCGATAGCCTCAAAAATATTTTATTATTATATGGACGAATTTATTTTTTTATATATATGTTTAACTTCTTGTATTTTTGACAATGGGTATTTTGTAAGTATTTAAATTATAACTTAGAATTTTTTGAGAGAATAAGGCTACATTTTAGTCTGAATGTGCCAAAAACGGTTTCTATGCCAAAATTAAAAATAATAAAAATTTAGTTGTGGTTTGTGTTAAATATGGCAAAATTATTTATATTTTGTAATGTATGTAAATTATTAAGAAATCATAAGAAATAAAATAATATTATAAAAACTTTTTATTTTAAGTTTATTACCGAAATAATATTCTATACTTAGTGATAAAATAAACTTCCTTCCGATGCCTATGACAAGGATTAAAATCCTTTTTAACACTTCACCCTTCCAAATATCTATTGTTATTCAACCCAAATAGTCCATTATTATTGGACCGGTATTTTTTCTAACCCATTCCTATGAAGAATACATGTGTCTAGCAGATTTTGCCAAAGACACCGGACTAAAGAACACAGGTAGTTTGCGAAGAAAGAAAGGTAAAAAATTATTTATTACTCTCTCTAGTTCTTGAATAAACTATAGTATAAGAGGCAAAATCGGGTCTATTTTCTTGAACTAAAAGGTCTTGGGTGGGCGATCGCCCCCACCCCCCTTGGATCGACGCCTGAAGCAAAATAAAATATTACTTCAAAGTTTAAATTAAATAATTAAATCATTATCAGTATATACCTATTTACAATTTTATGTACTAAGCTATAATATATTATAGTTCCTTTAAGGGAATAATTATTACACGGTTAGAGAATTTATGTAAATAAATACGTTATTAATACTTTCACAGAGAAACTTTTTCTTAGCTGATCATCCTTTCAATTAAATCAAATATGGACAAGTATTTCCAGGATCTGCATCTTGGGAGGTTAAACTAACTATCATTCGTAAAAGGAATTCGCAATCATCAGACAATGTCTTTTATAATTAGGTAATTCTCCAACTAAAGTGGTTGTTATACTAATCACTTAATAATAGTGACCGTTGCCTGATCCAATCAAAATATACTACTACACCGCTAGTAATTAAACTATTTATCATATTTTGGTCTCAAAAATAATTTAAATCACAAATGATTTCAACTCCTTTTTAGATAATGTTAACAATCATTAGGTTTAAACTTTTGAGCATTTTGGGACATTTTCTGTAAGAGAGTGTACTTTAGTTTTAAATCATATGCTAAAGATTGGAACAAAATTGGTCCAATTTTGATTTAAATGCATCTTCTGCATTAAAATTCTCTGTGTGATACTAGTATTAATTTTATGTAATTTTGATCTTAATTGTTTCAAAATTGAATTTGAAGTTATTTTATCTCATAAACCAATTTTGAGGGAGAGGGAAAATAACATCTCACATTGAGAAGTAAATAGCTTTTTCTCAGTTCAAAAATTTCTATGGGATATGGCAACATCGCAGGGAGAATTAACCTTTTTTTAACGAAATCTTAACCAAGATTACCTTCAAATATGAGAGATTTGACATTATTACTTATCCACGCTACTGGTATTACTCCAGAGTATAAAATACTGAATATCAATGGAAGATTAACGCTGATTTGAAAGTAGTGACATTAGTTAAATGACTACATGGAGGATTCTCTAACTAAGATTGTTTTTTTATATTAGTGGATTAGAGCCAGAGTTAAGAATTACATTGTACTGTAGCATTTAAATTTACCAGTTTGCATCAATCTTCTTCTTAAAGTGCCTATCCTCTTTGGATGTTGGCTATCACATTGGTCCTTATTACTTTATTCACTGCTGCTCTGAACAGACCTGTTGATGTCATTCCAGTCCATGTTCGTAGGTTGCGCAGCCATGATATTCATCTTCGTCCAGCTGATCTCTGGCCTTCTATTTTCCCCTGTAGGATAAGTTGGAGCAGGTGATATTTCTCATTCCGCATGATCTGTCCAAAGTACTCCAACTTTCTGCGTTTGACATTCGTAAGGTATTCCAGTTCTCCTCCGATACGTTGTAAAATGTTTTCGTTTAATACGTGATGTATCCAAGGATCCCTAAGCATGTGGCGGTAGCACCACATCTCAAATGCATCTATACGTTTACATGAAGCATCGGTAAGGGTCCAGGCTTCTGCTCCATATAAGAGAGTTGAGCGTACATAGCATTTCAAAATCCTGATCCGCGTATATATATTGAGGGATAGGTTGCAGAGTATGTTGCGCAGCTTATTAAAAGTACCTCTTGCTTTCTCGATTCGGCTTCTTATTTCTCGAGAGTGGTCCCAGTCCTTATTCAACGTGCAGCCTAGATATGTGATCGTCTCAGCCATTGTGAGAGTTACGTTGTTGGCAGTAAACTGTATATTTCCGACGTCGTTTTTACTGACAATAATCGTTTGCGTCTTCTTGCAGTTTATCTTCATACCATATCTGTTGCAAGCTGTCACTATTCGGTCGATAATTCTTTGAAGTCCCTCTGCAGTATCGGCTATAAGAACGGTATCATCCGCGTATCCTAGGTTGTTTATTACTTCTCCATTTACAATAATTCCATCTTCTATGTTGTCCAGTGCTTCTTTAAAGAGATGTTCTGAGTATACGTTGAATAGAAGTGGCGACAGTATACAGCCCTGGCGTACTCCTCTCTTTATATTCTTCTGTTGTCTCATTCTCAACTCGTACAATAGCCTTTTGTTGTGAATATAGCTTTGACATTATCTCTCTCTCTCTCTGTCGTCGATTCCTGTCTCTTGTAGGATTGAAATCAGTCTACTGTGCTGCACTTTATCAAATGCCTTTTCAAAATCTATGAAGCATGCAAAGACGTCGGCATTGATGTCAGGTGCTCTTTGAATCAGAACCTGCATGGAAAACAAGGCCTCTCTAGTGCCAAGTTCCTGTCTGAAGCCAAACTGCGTGTCACTTACGTTTTCATCAAGTTTTCTATATATTCGTGCTTGAATGATGTTAAGAAAAGCTTTTAAAGCGTGGCTCATCAAGCTGATTATTCTATGATCGGAGCACTTAGTTGCGTTCGTTTTTTTGGGAATCGGGATGAATGTCGACAGTAGCCAGTCTTTTGGTATTTGACCGTTCATGTAAATTTTGTTAAAGAGGGTGGTCAGTAGTTTTATTTGTTCTGAGTCAATTAATTTGAGAACTTCTCCATTTATCTGGTCTGGCCCGGGGGTTTTGTTATTTTTGAGTCTATTTATCGCTATCAATGCTACATGTTTTTAGTAATATGACATAATTTGTATTTTTTTACCTGATTAAATTTAATTATTTATCCTGTAATTTAAAATAGTTAACATGGAATTTTTTTTTGGTTCACAACTCTTTTGATCATATAACTTATCACTTTTTCTTCTTAACAGAGTTTGTAAATTGTTGTAGTTTATATATCACATTATTTGGTTTGAATTTAAAAGTCGTAAAATATTTTATTTTTAATAAATTCTCATTTGTTTACATTCCATTTCAGTATTAAAAATATAAGGTTATAGTTGGTAATATAGTTCAGTTAGCATTTGTTGTGGATGTATACCCGATTCGTTGACACTAGCACGGCATGTCGCGACCGATCATTTAAGATTGAGAATACAGTATGGAATTTGTAGCAATTTTTTTTTGAAATTTGTTTTAATCATGATTAGTAACCTTGGACTGTTTGATCATAATTTTCTTTTTGATAATTTTCCATTGCTTGCCAATATTTGATGTATTACCTGGTAATCAGTTCGGAACTAGGTTAGAGTGCTCCAGGTTTAGAATAAGGTTGGCAAAAGTAACTACAAATATCCCTAAGATTTGTGACATCTGGTTGTAAGAGAGATTTTCATTCTCATTCCCTTTACTGTCGTCGAAGGCAGTAGACCAATCCTGGCATTAGATTTGAAAGGGCAGACGGTCAAGTACTTTTTTTTTTTGTTAAAGTCCACTAATCAATGAGATAAGATTTTGCCCCTTATCTTTACGAACATGTGGTAAAAATTACATTTTATTTCAGGGCTATCTGAAGCAAGTCTTTTTCATCTTTGGCTTCATCTCATTCCTTTTACTGTGATTTCTATTTTGATTTTTCCGGCCGTTAAGGCTTTCTGATGGTTTCGGCCTTATTTTTCCTGTCCGTGTTACTACAACGATTTTAACCCTCACCCTGCGTTTGGTTGGTGCGTTTGGATTGGCTTTGTGAAACCCCCAGTCATACACAAACCACAACAAGAATCCTAACAACCGCGCTGGATCAAATAAATAGAAGTGAGAGGTACCATAGCATAGACCAGGTAGGAGAATTGAAACTCTACATCAATTTTTTACATGCAAATAAAACAATATACATATATTTTCTTCATTTGACATAATAAAATATAAGAACCTTTTTGATAACTTTCTTTATGAAAATTACTTTCTTGGCAATTGAAGGTTCTAGAACGTTTGCGGCCAAATTTTATATAACCTTTTAAAACGATGTAACACCAATAGTTATCAAGAAAGAGTATAAAAAAAAAATTGTAGGGACCATTTTGATTTATGTGCATAAAAAATTTTTTTGGAATAAAATGGAATTGTTATTTTGTTTTAATTAAGTCGTTTCATTATGGAGCTATACACCAGCAGTCAATAAATTAAAATCTTTCCTCATACCTATGTGTTTTCCTGTTTAATCACTAGGTAAGTAACACAGATAATGTAAAACAGGTGGCGGTAATCAAAGCAGAGCACAACTATCTCTAAAAGAGATACAAACCTAGCCTCCGACATATTGAGCTGCCGTACGCATCCGTTGCCGTACCTTGTAAAAAGGGATATGCTGCAGTATAAGCTTGGAAAAAATATTCTACCAGGTCAAAAAAACTTCTCTGCAAATGACAGTACATATATCGAATCCCTAAACTTATAATCTTATAGCTACAAAGATATACAGATGTATTAGAAAATGAAATTAAATCTCATCAGAACAAAAGCATTTTATTTTTCAAAGTTATGCTGGTTAAACTGGAAATCTAAAGTTAAATATTTGGATGTATACCATTGAAAAACGCAATAGGCAACTCGGAGTTACCTTTTGCTTACTAAATTGTAAGAGCAAAGTCACTTGAATACCGAAGTCATAACCTATGAACTTCTTATAAGACTAAGGCTGACGTATAAAATACCACTTACGAATAAGGTTAAGATTTTAGACAGTTAGATGATTGTATCGTAATCTTTAAATAGATAATGAAAAAAAAATTGTCAAATACTATTCAACTTAATCAATACCTTGTAAATTCATTTTAGGCCATATAGCCTTTATGTACTATCAAAAGAATATCAATAGCTGCTCATTGCTGAATCAGAAAACCGCCACTTCACGGAAGCGCCAAAACTGAAAACAAAAGAAAATTAATTACATCTCCTGACTTAAAAGAACACTCCTGATTTTGATGAAGGATTGATGGAATCAAAGCTGAGTTTTAGGGATTTCTAAAGTTTGGCAGTTATTTCTTGGAAAGAAAATTTTGAAATTATAATTCCATATAAGGATTCTTTTTATTTAAAAGGATGGAAGTAAATGAAATTACATTTGCTACATCCTTTTGGGTCTTTTTTTCTGAAAATTATAGAGAAGAGTCAAATAAAAATGGAGATGGATTTCATTAAGGTACTGCTAAAAATGGAAAACGTTAGTACAGTTTACTACATTGCTAACGGGGAAAGTTCCAATATATAGGAGCCATTAAGGCGACAGTCGAAGAGGAGTGGGATTCATGGTCAAAAAAACATTAGTCAATAGTATCATAAATTTGAAAGGGAGTCTCAGATCGGGGAGCTATCCTGAGACTGCTAACCTCGTGTAAATAAAATATTACAGTACACATTAAGAAGTTGAAGTGAAATTATTCCATGAGGATGTTACTAGAGCGAAAAAGAGAGATGAGTACTCACCCAAGGAACACCAGAGAGGACATGCTGAAGCATATGTTTTATGTCATAATTTTTTTTTGCAGAAAGTAATATTGATATTATTTTACATGGACTAGCTCAAACGGATATAGGAGAGATGAAATTCATCTTCTTCTCTCATCTGCAAAAATATTATAGTAGATATCAGAGTTTCAGTTCGCTCAATACAGAATGTGACTACCGCACGGTAAGCTCTAAAGTCAACTTACAGACATGTAAAAGAGGAAAGCACAAACAAACAGGAGCTTGAAAAGCGTTTTCAAAGAATAAGTAAATCGGTTATTTAGACAATGCAATAAAATAAGGAATGGCTGCAGGTGACGATCAAATTATACTGGAAATGAAAATTGAGGCTCGTGAGGTAATTGTCTCAAACTTAAAAACTGGAATGCGCGCTGATATTTACAATTGAGCATTGGGCAATACTGGATAAACCTAATAAAGTAAAAATTTACTCCTGATATTCCAAATTGATCAGAAATATCTACGAACATCTCAGAGCAGCCATCAAAGGCATACGTACACCAAAATCTGCAATATCGACTAAGTTATCTACCATGCCGTTAGAGGGTGTTAATATACAAGGGAAAAACCCAAGTCATATAAAAATTGCCCATGACATTGTCCCACTAGTAGATCACGTAGAGTTTCTCAAAATATGATCACAGGATTCAAGGAACTATTCAGAAATATAGGACTGAAAAGGACAATAACAATGTATATACAAGACTTTGATATAGTTATAAATGATATATAAATAGAAATGTGAAAGAATACATATGCCTAGGTCAAAATTCAATAACGAAAAAGGCAATTTCTTCTTCTTCTTGTTCGTTTTCTTCTACTTCTTTCTAACACAGTTAACCATGCTAGTAGGCTATTGATTGTTCATTGCCATCACGTCTTCCCCGGAAGATCAGGTCCAGCATTCTCGCCAGCGTTTTGGTGGTTTTCCCTGTGATCTTTTTCCTACTGGGTTATTCATTTTTGCGCTTTTAACGAGTCTACCGTCCTCCATTCTCCCTATATGTTGGTTCCAGAATCTTCGCCTTTGTCTAACCCATCTTCCTGTCCTGTATCCCGCATTGTTGTCTGATATCTTCATTCCGTATTCTGTCGTGTAGAGTTTTGCCTTGTATACTTCTTAATGTTTTCATTTCGACTGTTCTCATCATTTGTAGAGTTCTGCCTGTATCTGGTCTTGTTTCTGCTGCGTATGTTATGATGGGTCCTAGAGCCGTTTTATATATCTTAGTTTTGCTTTCGGTATTAAGGTATTTGTGCTTCCACACAATTTCTTTTAGGCATCCCGAAATTCTAGCCGCTTTCATCGTTTGCTCTCTTACTTCGTTTAAAAGGTTTCCATGGCTCGTTATTTCTGCTCCCAGATATTTGAAGTGATTTACCTGCTCGACAATTTTGGAGTCGATTTCTAACTTGCACCGTATTAGTTCTGTGGATATTACTAAGCATTTGGTCTTCTCGGTGTTGATGAGCATATTTAATTCTTTCATTTAGTGTTAAAAGAGTGTAGTAGTCTCTGGAGGTTATCTTCAGAGTCTGCAATAAGAAAAGCATCGTCCGCATAGCAGACTGTATGGAAGAATTTGTTTCCCATTTAGTATCCAGCTGTTCTGGGGAGATTTTTTTTCTTTTTTTTAGAATATAGAAATAGAGTGAAGGATATGCTTGGGAAGGGCAAAATTTGGAAAGCTAGCATACATATAAAATAAGAGAAAAATACAGGAAAACTAAATTATGTAACCTATGTGATTTTCCAGTCAGTTCCAATGGAGTACAAACATGGATACTAACGAACTAAATAATAACAAAGCTGCAGGCCACACAGGTTAATAGGAAGATCGATGATAGGCATTTCGCAGAGAGACAGGAAAGGCAAATAATGAATCAGAAATAGGACAGACGACACAAAGATAACAGAAAGAGTGATACAACTTAAATGGGACTAGATGGGCCAAGTAGTAAGGATTCCACACAATAAATGGAACGCTCGAATCATCAAATGGATGTCATAGACGGCAATGAGAAGATGGGAAAGATCATTAGCATGATGACATCAAAAAGTGGTAGAACTATCATGCATACAAACAGTACAAGATAGAGATAGATAGAAGCTTTTGCTTAATTCTGAGAGCAACCGGGCTTGAAAAAGAGAGAGATGACTTTATTAGTACTTCGCTTCCCCTCATTAGACCACTAAATAAATAATTAACTACATAAATTTCATAAAAAATATCTTTTGTTAACGTCTAAGTATTAAAAAAAAACTACTAAACCTTCTTATTAGTAACTAGCAACACAGGTGTTTAATTTTTGTTTTGCTAACTTAAATGAATCTTTCCTAAAAGGAATCTCTAATCATCGGACAATGCCTTTTATAATTAGGTAATTCTCTAACTAAAATAGTTGTTATACCCACTAATCACTTAATAATACAAGCCATTACTTTTCCTAATCAATATAGAATCCAACACCGATAGTAATTAAATTGTTTAAATGTTTTTTTAATAATTGGTGTTTCATTATCAGATACTTCGCGATCGAGACATACTGAAAACAAAAACTACCTCCTAATTAAAAAGCTGATTGACTGTAATTAAAATCAAGATAAGTGACCTGATTTCTTTTTGTTTTATGGTGTGGGCAGATTGCACAAATTATGTAAGAAAAATGTTTGTGAGATAAACAATTCCTTGGCTTCAAATATTAAGTAAGCATGCCAGAAAATATTTGAAAATATGCATTTTATGAAAAGGCTTCTTGAATATTTACAATTCGTTCAACATTATATATTGAAAGAACTTTTAATATATATATATATATATATATATATATATATATATATATATATATATATATATATATATATATATATATATATATGAGCTCAAACTAACTGATATACTAAAAGAAAATGAATGTTACACTTAAAATTTAAATTATTCTTTAACACCATAAATGCGAACTTGTTTAAATAGCTTTTCAAGTGATTTTTGGTATTACGCAAGCTATGAAAATCAAAAATGGCAAAACATGAGCATTTTTGGAAAGCCAAATTTATTAATTTCCTGTTGTTTTAGTAGCATCACTCATAAATGAAGAGTACCGATTTACTCCCATTTTCATTCAATATGATTTTTGTCTTGTTACTTGTGTGCCTTTTGGACGGTTTTATAGTGTTTTTGGTGGCTCATTTATTTTTGTTTTGTGTGGTTTATTTAGAATAATAAGATTCCCAAAGAATATGCTTAAGGGGAGCAATTCGTGTAGAATGAAAAAAAAAACGCTAATTGGATGTATGTTTTTTCAAAGATATAATGGCTAATTTTACATATATTAGTCTTGAAGGACACATCTTTGAGTACTTGAAAATATTTTTTTTTATATTTTTCGGAAACAAAATGGCAACGACATATATATATATATATATATATATATATATATATATATATATATATATATATATATATATATATATATATATATATATATATATATATATATATATGTATATGTTTATGAGGCTGTCACAGATTCCTCCGTGTGGGATGCAATAGCAGTGGATATATCCACATTTTGCCGTTGTAGTGCTGAAATCACATTCAGTAAACGTACAACTATATGCAGCTCCGTGTATGAATGAAGTAGATGGCATAATGTGGATATATCCACTGCTATTGCATCTCACACGAAGGAATCCATGACAGCCGCATAAATACATATACGCCATCCGGCGATTTATAAACATTAATAAACAATTTTTTAATCAATAATTTTAAAGCAAGGCAAGTAGGTAATACGACAAACTAATATTACGTTGTAGATTTGGTAAAAATTTTAGCAAAATCGATTGATTACTTTTTAAAATATCCTCGATGCAAATTTTTATAATGCTATTTCGAGGAAAACGCGTTTAAAGTTTGCGATAGTGAAAAATCGTTGATCAACAATTATTACCATGACTTACCCGCTATTCACCGATTCCAGCTCCACACACCAGCCCTTCAGCTTCCTCATACAGTCCATTAAATTATTATAGAGAGGGGAAGCTATTTGAGCACCACTCAAAGCGCCGAAGTGAAAGTAAGCACCGGCAAGCGGCAGGTGCACTCGACAACGCCGTTCCGCCAAATTATCTATAACTCTACAACTAATACGAATATCGATTTGAAACTTTTCGAGGCATATATAAAAATAACTTGATTTTTTTAAACAGTTACATGGATACCCCTAAGTTTTGTCAAAACAAGGGCAAATAGATTTTCGAAGTTTGGCCCTGTCGATGCTGAGCTAAACATTTTGTTGTGCACATGCCGAAAGTACGGAACTATGTTTTTGTTTTAATAATATTAATAATATCCTTTATTTACCAACAAAATTATGATCACATAACAAAGCAACGGCAGAGAAAGGAATGTTTAACATTAAGAAGTATAAATATATTGTTCTAATTACAATTAAGATAAAACAAATCGACATTTCGATAGGAACTTTATATACAGAAAAACAAAAAGAGGAAAAAAATAGATACAAAATAATTTAAAAAATCATTAGTAGTAATAAAAGAGTCAGTTTAAACTGAACAAATTTTTACAGTTTGTACAATAAAATATTACAATTTATAAACGAATAAAATTTTTACACAAAAAACAAAAACATGAGAAAAACCAACTAGGCGTAAAACATTAAGCTAAAAATATTAATATTATAAAGATAATGCATTAAAATTGAACGAGCAAAAGCACCTATTAGACAGCCATTCACTTACGCGTCTCTTGAATCAGTTAGTCGACTCGATAAGCCAGATTTCTCTTAGTAACATTCTTACGGCTTTAATCGGGATATAGTATAGTCCTCTTTCGCAGAAGGTGGAGTTATGTAAAGGCACCCTTAGATCATTTACCAATCTGGTAGTCAAAATCATGTTTTCCCCATAAAGTTGTCTATTTGGCGGAAATAATTCCATATTTTTTTTTGACAAGCATAACTAAAGATCAAAGGTATAATGAGGGAACAGTAGGTAACTTAAACTGAGTAAAAAATGATCGACATGAAGCTCTCGAAGAGATTTGTCCACGGTAGAAAACCCTAACAGTCTCTGCAGTGATAACGAAGGCTTCGGACTATACCACACAAACTGCTAAGCCTATCTCCAAAAGCTGAGATATGATGTTCCCAAACGGACACCCAAGAAATTAAAATGTTTCAAAGTAGGTATAGATCCACCCCTAAGCCATACAAGTAGGAACTCAGACCTTGTTGCATGTTTAAAAAAAGAATGAGGCCGGTTTTACCTACGTTCAGAGTGAGATTGTTATCAAAACACCACTGCTGTATTTTCAATGCAAAGTTTGTGCACTTTTGAGACTGTCCCGCCATAGAAGTATCTATCAGAGTCACTGATGTGTCATCAGCGAACTGGTGAACGCTATCTGCAGCTAATCCATCTTCCAGATTATTTACATATATTAAGAATAATATGGGTCCTAGAATGGAGGCCTGATTTACCTCCTGCAACAATTTAGTTCTATCTGAAAAGTAATGATGATTATTTTTAGTAAAGCAGACTGTCTGCTGCCTGTCCGATAGGTACGATTGCAGCAAACAGGCAGCAACCCCCCTGACCCCGTACGCGTCCATTGCCATTTTTGAAATTAAACTTTGCTGGAATATAATAAATATCTTATCCATAAGGTCGGCTATTTTAAAATAAAAATGCCGGGTCAATTATGCATCGGCGGATGAGATTTTCTCGGAGACATGTGGCCAATAAATAGTCGACACATGCTATATTATATTTGATAGTATTTTGTTACCTTGCACCCTAAGGTGTGTAATTGTGTGCTGATTGAATCTTTAGCACGTCAAATCCGGGTTTACTGTTATTTTGAGTTGATTTTCAAGCATAGGCTTTTCTGCAACCTGAAACTTTTAATATCTTATGTTAAACTAACATTTGCTTGAACATGAAGAGTACATAACTCAACTAGTGTAATAAAATTTATTTAAATGCCACCTCTTTTTGTAGCGTTACTTAAGTGATTGTCTTAATGAACTTTTCAGTGATATTGTATATGCTGTGGTGTTGCATGTTGTAATTTACAAATTTTAACTGTATATTGAGTACAAAATGACAACTCTAAAATACAAATAAGTAGGTTGGTGAACGCACTTAGCTACCTGGATGCTAATTGGAGGATAATCGCAACTGTAAATTTCAATCTTCACTGCAAGTTCGGAAAAAGATTAACACCAGCAAATTTGCATCCCTTTCGCATTATATGAGTCAACCATTACATTAAGCACACGTAGCCAATAATCCATAAATAATATTTTTACCAATCTTTACACCTTAACTTTTCATGATATCGGATAGGTCCCTTACTATTTGATCGTGTGGCTATTTCGTTTAATTTAAAACCGAAGCGGAATTTTACACAGTCCCGCTGAAGATATATAGTTATTTAGAGCCGTGAACGATCATCGAGCAGGAATTCAAAACCAGCAGACGTGGTTGGCTAAATGAAACAAGCCCCCTCCAACCGCAATGTAGCTCAGTTGGAACCCACGCTTCCTCCCGCTTTTATGCTGACTCCAAATAAGTATTAACTTAATGGGAACGAAAAATTCGTAAAGCGACACCTCTTATAAATCACAGGCACTTAAGAATTTTGTTGAAAATAATAGTTCAATCAAAGTAACGTCATTTTTCACTTCCTTTAATGCCAGTGCTTTCAATTTCCATCACATTTCTATAGAATTTCTGAAAAAATAGTAAATTATTTACTGTTAAATTCCGAGAGTCACATGACTTTTTTAAGTATGTTTAATGGTGTCATAGAGGGAGTTACAGGGACAAGGGAGCAAATGTTTCTTTCCAAAATAGATGATAAAGTAAGAAAAAAAGACATATCAAATTATTCTTGAAAACCTATTCTATCACACCATTACCATCTTTCCTTATTTCTGAAGATAATGTATATTAAAGAATCAAATTTTCAGTGATCAATATTTCAACTATTTGCAAGAACAAACCCCAATAAAAAATACCGAAAAAGGTCAAAGTTGTTTTTCACTTACTAAATTTTCATATTTCGAAATTTCATAGTTTTCTCTATATAAATATATCACCATTGAACATCCTTAAGTTAAATTTTCAGCAAGGCAATCATACACGTACTCTCTATGGGATCTACCGTATGTCATTTTCTTTGTCTATAATGAAAGAAACAATATGTCATTCAGAAATATTTTCTACAATGAAGTTGAGATGTTATTGTTTGAAAAATATCCCCACCAATGCTTATAATTTTAGCATTAAAATTTTGATAATTTTGTAAAATTATAAATCATTATAGTAACATATCTTTCTAGAATAGCTCGAATAATATCGATATAATTATTTTGTATCTTTGGGAAAATATTCAAGTTTGTGCTTAAAATAGGTTACTTTTTGAATATTTGTCAATTTAGCTTTCGCACTAACTGATCAACTTCAACAGCTTTTAATATCCTTGTAATGGAACAAATGTTAATTATTTTTCATCGTTCAATGTCAACTATATGTTGTTAAAATAAATAATTAAATAATCACTCTGTGAATAGATTTCACGTGGGAATAGGGTAGTTATATTTTTTTATCACAATCCACGAAAGTCTAAAGGAAAAATGAATCAGTTATCGAACTTAACTTTTATTATCTTTGTCGTTTAAATGTTTTTTTAAAAATACATAAACTCAGCAAATTTATGAAGTCATAAAAGTAAAAGACCCTTTCTAAGATTTAGATATAAATCTGTCGAAATAATCCTACTCGGATTAAATAAATAAAACCAGATGTGTGAAGGGTAGTTTTTAACATATGGTATATGAAATACCGTTAAAATGTATTAAAATATTGAATGATTTTCCCATTATTAGGAAACAAAAGAATAATCAAATAAACTCATTATACTGTAATAATACGTTTGATCTGTGAAAGGAGGTGGGTAGCGTCTGTTTTTCCTGATTGCAAAAAAGAATGATTCAAATACTAGCATTATGAATAAAAGGGCACTCAGGTTTTTTCACAGACGTTATATTATCTTATTTCTTTAGTTATAGAAAGAAATAGAATAGTTTTATTAATTGTGTTTATATATAGATTAGGATTGGGACGCTCACAGGCCAATTCGTGAATCAAGCATCCGGTATAGAATAGCTAACGCTCTCAGCACGTAACGATCGAAACCTTCGAACTTTAAGGGAAAGAAATTGACGTTTACCTGGTTCCATCGGGTAATATGGGTACAAACGGGAAACAGAGGGGTGTCGAGGGGTGTAAGATTCGAAGGCACTCTTTGAAGGAATAGTATAAGTGTCACAGTTTGAATGTCGTTAAAACGGTACCGTGTGTACCAGTGCTTTAGAACAATTGCGTCACCGGTATAATCGTCGGGAAAGAAGGTTATCTTTGTTTAATTTGGGAAATTAAGAGATTATCGCGCGTTATTTTAGTGGGGCATTTCGCGATTTTCATACGGTTCAATTAAGTAATATAAATAGCTGTTTTTCGCGTTTTATTTCTTTTTTTTTTGTTTAATATTTTATTAAGCTATTTATACGTGTTTTTTTCAAAATTGGGTTTTCCTTTTTTAATTAAAATAACGGCCGAGAAGAGCAATTACGTTAGTTTTTCGTAATTGTTATTAGTTTAAGTTTCTCATTGTAAATAGTTCGTTTTTGTTCTATTTATTTTGTTAATTAACTAAGTTGTTTTGAGAAACTTGTTTCATTCAATTTAATTAAAACCTTCACGCGAAATAACTTGCGGGTGCGCTGTTGCGAGACCTACAAAACAAGAGATGTCTTCTGACCCACTAATTAGCAGCCTTTCCTGAGTCCTGAAGTTCTGAGTTGTGGTTGGTAAGCTTAAATAATCGTAGTTGTTTGGTATTAAAGCTGCAAGAGAGAAGATGCACGACCAGACTTCCAGCGTGTCTTCATTGCTGTAAAATTTAATTGTAGGTTATTAAAACAGTTACTAATTAATATGAGGCAAAAGATGATTATAGATAAAATGATTAACGATACCTCAATATGTCATTAGCAAGAGTCTTTAATCAACTTCTGTTACATCCTAACAAATTTTATGTATGAATACTTTAATAAAAATAAATGTAGTCAAGCATTTTTTTAACTTAAGTAAAGTTATTGAATGTATATCACATTTTATGCTAGCTTCAAAACTTCTTGGATATATCATCGATTCAAGTGCCATTGCCTTAATAACTTCATAATTATCGGATCAGTTGCAGCATTATTTAGTATGGTATTCCTCAAGGTTGTATGTTCGGCTCACCCAAGTTTATTGTTGTTATATATTTACGGCATATTTACATGTCTCTAAGGTAATAAAGTAGTGTTATTATATTTTTCAAATTCTTGAACCATAGATTATATTCTATCTCTTTATTTTGTCTTTTCTTGGGTTTAGATTCTTTTCATAAAAAACCTAACAATTGACGTTTCACTCTCTTTTACGAGTGTTTTCATTTTTTTTATTTATTTAGTAGTTATAAGGTAATCGGTTTCAATTTAAGAGTAATACTTTTTTAACTATAACATTTTTTTATGTTTTGTAAATTAATGAAAGGCTTATATTCTACATAATTTTGTGGAAATAACCTACACTTTTTGGTGAGAGAGTGTCCAATTATGTTATAAAAATCCTTTAAAATCACTTGTCAGTCACTATTTAGTACAATTATTTTGACAAGTACATAAAGAAATCGGTGCATCAATGATTCATTAGTACTTTCAAAAACCTACCTAAATTTTAGTTCATTGATTATATTACCTTATTTTTAAGAAAACTGCAAAATTTTCTCACAAATATATTAAAAAATATGTGCATCATGCCAGCTGTCCTTAGCCCAGTAATAACTTACAAAACTTATCATGTGAAGCTTCTTGAATTACTTTTCATCGTCGGTGTCTTCCATCTCCAAGTTGATACCAATTATAATTTTAAATATAGTGTTATAATGGTATAAATTTGCAATTTACAGATTAATCAAACAAAACAATCTCCAGGACTTGATGATTATTGATTTTGACATTTTCGACACCCGGTTGGGGATTTTGGTAGTTTAATTTGGTTTTTGCGTGCACTAAATGAAATCAGTGAATCTTGTTATCACTTAATAGCAAGACAGATGTTCAATTAATATTTTCATTTATGGTAAATGTTGCTGGGTTACCATAATAAATATAATAAATTACAAAAACGTTCTTTACAAATTTGGCAAATACTTATTTACTATGTGGTAGTTAATCATCTTCGGGAAATGTTTAAAAAGGAACTAGTATGTTTTATACCACTAAATTTAGTGGTATAAAACATAGTACTTCTTTTTTAAACATTTCCCTGAGATACATTATCTAACTTCTGGTTTACGTCACTATATGAAGCTGGTTTCGCAATTATCGTAACGTAGGTTCTAAAAAAAAACATAATACATTTACGAAAACGATGGAGAATAAAATTTACTCACACCTTCTTTTAGGTTTATCCTCAGCCTTGAGAACTTGTGAGCACTTCTTTCGTTAGATCTTTAGATTTTATTTCAATTGAGTACTCGGAAAAATATTCTTTCACTCCGAATAATTATCATATCATATAAAGTGTGACTTTTGTATCCCTGATATCAGACATTTAAATGCGTACCTTAAGGGATTTTAAGGAATTGCCAAAAGGTCATATTTTGTCCAGTTTTGATGTGCAGTTATGGTAAGAGAAAGAAGTTTCTCGTGTCATTTCTAGACAAAAATATTAATTTTAATATGTCAATTTCACCCACGAAATATGAAATGGATTTGAAATGTTAAACGACACGACAGAGCGTATTGTAGATAATAAGGCTAAGCTCAAACTAAAATAGGCCGATATATCGGTCATCTTGATTCAGTCACCGGAATGAATGAATTAATGAAACAAAGGTGGTGATACTTGATCATCGATGCCTAAGTCTCATTGGCTCTTTACATCTCATCCTAGTCATTTGGGGCCCATCGCCTTTGCGAATCCCAGCAGCCTCGTTAATTGAACTTGCTTAACTGCTTTCGGTAACAAAATTGTATCTCCGAAATATCTCTGTCTCAGTCCGTTGAGTGCTGGGCACTCTCTAAGGACATAGTCAACAGTTTCACCTTTCCTCCAAACACCATCTGCACGTCCGATCGTCTTCGACACCGATCTTTTGAGGATGGCCCCTAATGTGACAATGTCCTGTCAGCAGTTCCACCACATTTCGCAGCTTTTTCCTTCCTAAGGAGAGAAGCTCCTTAATACACCCCGCGTTAGACCCAGTTATATGTTCTTTAGCACACTTCATTCCAGGAGCTCCCCTCCACGACTCAATAAATTTGCTTTCCTTCAGTCGCCGGAAAACTGCAAGAAACAGGGACATAAACAGAAATATGCGGACTTCGATTCATTATACCTCTTTTAATTACTGTTGGTGAGAAAAAACTGAAACTGTTGTAGGAAAGTATATTATTGAATGCCTCTGGAATGAGATATGAAAAGAAACATATGACTGGACTTCTTTCCTAGAGGATCTCAGAAGTGCAGATCGTGGTGGGATTGCTGACGACACATTGCAACCTGCGAAGCCATCTTCACAGAATTGGGGTAACAGATGATCCAGTATGACACCCAACTAACTGAGGTAAGATCAGGAGATGAGGCTGCCTGGATTCGCAAATGCGAACGGCTTTGAATGGTTTGTAGTCATCGTGGAATGTATCAGGCTCAACGAGACCTATTCATCGAGAATCGAGTATCGCTATTCTTATTCATTCATTCATTTAGTGCATACTTCGATCGGATTACCATTTAATAAGATAAGTATTTCTTGGAATTGGGTTGTTTTTGCGGTTATTGATTATTTAATTTCTCGTCGCTCATGACATCCTCGTCGATGTCATTTGCGTTTGGTTAGTTTATGTTTAAACTATTTCCCTCCTTTACTTTCCTATAGTAAACTATAAAGCATTAACTCACCGGATAAACAGGAAAAGTCTTAGGTAGGCGTACAGGGTGTTTCCAAAAGATTGTAAAAAATTTTAAGGAGTTGTTCTTGAGCTAGTTTTAAGCATGAAAATTTTTAAGATACATGGTGTTAAAATTTAGTATTTTTCAGTTTCCGTGTCAAATTGGAATTATGTTTGATTTCCAGTTATTTTACTTTTCAAGGAACTCTTCTAAAACATAAATTTTGGTGCGGATATGTAGATAATACGTTCGTAGTTTGGCCGTATGGCACAGATAACCTCCATGACTTCCTAGATCATCTAAATCAATAACACTCTAGCATAAAATTCACTATGAAAACTGAATCAAGGAGTGCCCTTCCCTTTCTACTACTAGTACGAAGGAAAGATAATGGAAAATTAGGACATTCTGTGTATAGAAACCCAACACATACAAATCGATATCTCAGTGCAACGTCACACCGTCATCCTTCTCAAAAACAGTCCATCAGAAACTCTTTTGTATATAGAGCCTCTTCACTATGTGAGGAACAATCACTGAAATCAGAGACAGAAAAACCGACTAATGCTCTGAGAGGCAACGGATATTGCGCTGAAGATATAAGACGTTCTGTTAATAAATATAAAAACCCAACTCCCCAACAAAAATGTCGTAAATGTACCTACTATGGACAGTGTGGTCTTACCTTATATACACGGAATCACCAAGATTACCATATTGTTTCGAAAATCAAATACCCGCACAATTTTCAACACATGTAAGAATGTTAGACAATGTTTGAAGTCACCAAAGGATACCATATCATTTAAAAAAGAAGATGGTTACAAGATACCTTTCTTGTATTAAAGTATATGTAGGTTAAACAGGATGATGTATATCTTGTATGTTTAAGAAATATGAAAGATGTATAAAAAAGAAACAAATTGTGTAATCCGCAGTAGCTGAATACCAGCACTGCTCAGATCATACTTTTAATGTAAAAGAAACTTAGGTGCTAGCATCAGTGCCTGGTTTCTTTAAACGTAAAATTAGAGAATCAATCAAAATTTATAAATATCCAAATAATATTAATAGAGATTCAGGTTACTGTCTACATCACACGTGGAAATCGATTGTAACCCCGGGTAACGGTTCGCTGAAAGCCAGTCGGGTATAAATACCAGACTGTTGCTCCTCGATAGTCATTCAGTGTTCTAATTTTATGAAGTAAAGATCTTTGAAAATACCTCGTGGAATCGTGGGCGAAACGTCAGATAATAATTCTATTTTGACACGGTTTAAACCCAAGAACCACGATTTTTACCAAATCAAGTAATGTCCATTTTGCTCCCAAATATATATACTTATTTTACATCCGCAATCAATTCCAGCGGGCCTTCGCTAAGCTAACAATATCCCTTCCCAGTCATACTAGTACGGACATCGTCAGTTATCTCGACGTTTATCAAATTGCTTACTTTAATAAACACCGGAGTGAGAAGAGCCCGCAGCAACGATCTCTTGTTAAATTTTTTCATCCCTCATATAAGAACTTTTAGAATTTTTTCTAACAAAGCCTTTAAATTTTGATGAAATAATTATCTTGTACTTTAAATAAGCTCATACTATTAAAATATTACTCCATCATCGCTTATGTTGGAATTATTTATTTATTTATCGACGGATTAACTTCATTTTACAATCTACATACAATAGATATCACAGAAAACAAATCTATAATAGTCTAGCAAAATAACAAACATCACAAAAAAGATAACAGATCAGATAAGTAATAAAATAATATAGACATCATAGCCCAGTCAGACGGATCATTCGTAATAAAAGATAAAAAAACTGGACACACTTCTAGGCATAAAACAGGCACGAAAAGCATTGTACATATTAAGCAATTATACGCCATTTTGCATGTATGGGGGAGTAAATTCACCGTTAAAAATTACAGCCACTAATAAACCACTATCACTAGTCCGGCCGGAGAAAGAAGAAATTTGATTTTGAAAAGAATACCTTTTGTCTCATCGGATTAATCTTTGATGAAGGTAAAATCCAACATATTAATTTCAGAATGGATAATTATTAAATAATTTTGATTATTAAACATTTCTCTTTAAAATACCATATTCCATCGCCGCTTACAGGAATTTTGGTTGACAACAATTTATATTTTCAAAATCACATTTTTTCTCTTAGCCAAAAATTATTTATTAAGCTTCGAACACTATAGCAAAAAAATTTAGATACGAGAATTGAGTTGCAATTGATTGAGCCGCCAATATTTGTCTAACTGTAGCATAGTTCATTGGCCAGCCCTTCTTCAAAAACACATAATTTAGTATGTTAGCACCGTTGAACAATGACCTGTAGCATATATCTATCCCCAACAATATCAGGCGACTGCATATCTACAGTACATTTCCAACTAAACATTGTTCTGCCTAAAATGGAAACAGAATTACTTCAAATGAGACTATACGGCCTCACTCCTTCAACTATTCTCGTGCAGGTACAATCATCAGTCACTGGTGCCATTAGTTGGGAAATGTATGATCATTTAGGACCATCCATGCCAAATGTAAATAAAAACATCGCAAAACTTGACTTTGCCATCCGCAGGAAGGATCGGAGCAATTTATTGTTTTTGTCCTTCAATACAATGATCAAATCCTCCCCCGGTTCCGTAGCGCGCTTTTATTTCACCCAGTATGGCTCTTGGGTGCTGCTGATTAGCTTTCTGGAAGGTTGTTATACTGGGCTAGACCGTGTGTGTTTCCACACACGGTCGAACACGTTATCGCTCCTGTTCTTAGAGATTTAGATGCCACCCGGCACGATAGTAAAGCACTCACTTCAGCGTGAGCGCCTCGGTCACACAAAAGCAAGCTTTGGACAGCCGCACGGGGATTTGGAGTTACGGTATTGAATGTCCTCTATATCGGTAGCTCTCTTTCCATTTTAGGCAGAACAAGGTATAGCTGAGATTTACTGCAGATATGCAGTCGCCTGACAATGTTAAGAATTGATATATCCTACAGGTCATTGTTCAATGGTGCTTAAATGTAAAGCATTCCATCATAACATACCCTACCTATTGTGTATCGGAAAATGTCTCCAGTGGAAAGATAAAGACTCGCAAACGCTTTGCAGGACATCGCGTCACCGGTATGATGATCCCAGTCGTCAAGGGGCGGAACGTGGTTCAGCACGCTCTACTCAGGGACGTATAGGACGAGATAGATTGCTGTAAGGCAGGGGTGCTCACAAAGGGTCGTATAACTTGAAGTGCGTGCTTTATCATCGTGCTTGGGGGCATCTGAATCTCAAGAACCGCAGCTAAAACGTACTCCACTGTATATGGAAACACACGTGATTTAGCCCAGTATGGCAACCCTCGAGGGAGCTGACCAGCAGTACTCGAAAGCCATACTAGGTGAAATAAAAGCGCGCTGCGCTGCCGGGGGAGGACCGAAGTATTGTATTAAAACAAAAACAATACATTGCTTCGATCCTACCTGTTAATGGCAAAGTCAAGTTATGCACAACCCCACGAGGATTTCAAGCATGGGTATTGGATGACCTCTCTATCGGTGCTTCCATCTAGGTCATTCGTTTCCCACCCAATGGTGCCAGTGAATGATGTTTTCACCTGCACGAGAACCTTTGGAGGGGTGAGACCGTATAGTCTCACTTGAAGTAATTCTCTTTCTATATATAATTAGTCTTCAACATCTTGAAAATATCTGATTAGATTTTCTTATAATCTGCAGGAATCTGATTACATTTGAGAAACCTTTATACAGTGCAGTTGATTAAATCGAGACGAACATGTTTTCATTTATGCCTTTCTTTTAGGTTAGTTCACAAGATTACCACTTTTGGAATACAAGCTTATTGTATGGGATACTCGTCATTGTCTTATATTTAAATATCATTTGAAACTCCTTCAACATTCAAAACTATCCACATAGTTCTTATTTAGAATCCTGATAGTATTCGATTGAAACAGGGGACTTTATAATAAAATACAACAACAAATGTCTATATAAAATTTACATGGGACCAATATATCTCCTAATATACCTTAAAAAATATCCCTAATGTGGGATTTTCTTTAACACTAAATGCAAACTTACAGTAGGCGGTACAGTAATCTTTTTCGCTATTAAAAAAATTCCTCGGGTAAAATTTTAATAAAGACATTATATTTTTTACTACACTCGTTCATCAGACGTGACCTAAAATCCAACCTTTATTTTAAATTTCAGATTCTTTATTTTTAATGTGTTGTGAAATATTGCCGACACTCGTAAACACTAATCTAAAAGGTTTATGATGAAAAACATACAGTAAATTACCCTTAAATTGATCATAATTTTCATTAAATATTTTAGTATTAAAATACTGATGCCGCTGGCAGTACTTTATGTTCTGGTATTAAATCTAACCTATATTTTTGGTATTTTATTACGGATACCAAGTAACGTGCAATAAACATGGCCTAGATCAAAATTTATTTCCACTCTGACCTGGTGTAAGAGCACCATGCAGGGATATTTATTATCTGTTTATTTAGAATATCGTTGAATTTCATTTATCTTTGTTTTGTTATAGATAAAAATAAATAAAGTGAACTGGGGTAATGGTAATGTATAATTTAGATAGTGTAGTTGGAAACATCTCTCACACCTTTACATGCGCCTCAAGAAATCTACTAAAATTCATCTAAGAAAATAAAAGTATGTAATGTGTGTTAATAAATAAAGAATGATTTTAATTATTTGTGCAGCCTTATTATTATTCTTTTTTAAAAAATCTGCGATATGTTACATTTGCCTTGCAAAAAAGGGACAAAAATAATAATTATTTGTCTGTGATGTTGTGTTTCAGCTGCAATGTGTTACGGGGAAAAATGTGAAAAAAACTTTTGATTTATAAATTTTTTATATTTATTGAAAAATATAAAAGTTATAGGCTTTTCTGTCAGAACAAGTTAATAAGCTTCAATAAGTATTGCAAAAATTGTACTGGAACAAATATTAATTATTTTACACTGTTCAATGTGAAGTATATTCCGTTAAAATTAATAATTAAATAATCACTCTGTAAATAGATGTCTCGTGGGAATAGGGTAGTTATATTTTTATTACTATCCAAGAAAGTGTAAAGTCAGTTAATTTATGAAGACGTAATAAGACCCTCTCTTAGAATTGCCTATAAATCTGTCTAAGTAATCCTGCCCTCGTTATGTAAATAAAACCGAAAGATAAGGGAGGTTTATAACATACGGTATATGCACCGTTAAAACGTCTTAGAATATTGAACGATTTTCCAATTATTGGGAAACAAAAGAATAATCAAATAAACTCATTATACTGTAATATAACGTTTGATCTGTGAAAGGAAAATTAATATATAGCGACTGTTTTTCCTGATTGCAAGAAAGAATGCTTTAAATAGCAGCAATAGGAATAAAAGTTCACTCAGGTTTTTTCACAGACGTTATATTATCTTATTCCTTTAGTTATAGAAAGAAATAGAATAGTTTTATTAATTGTGTTTATATAAAAATTAAGATTAAGACGCTCAGAGGCCAATTCGGTAATCGAGCATCCGGTATAGAATAGCTAACGCCCTCAGCACGTAACGATCGAAACCTTCAAACTTTAAGGGAAAGAAATTGACGTTTACAGAGTTCCATCGAGTAATATGGGTACAAACGGGAAACAGCGGGGTGTCTAGGGGGTGTAAGATTCGAAGGCCGTCTTTTAAGGAATAGTAAATGTCATATTTTGGAATTCGTTAGAAGGGTACCGTGGGTACCAGTGCCGTAGAATAATTACCTCACGGGTATAATCGTCGGGAAAGAAGGTTTTCTTTGATTTGTTTTGATTTAATTTGGGAAACTAAGGGATTATCATGGGTTACTTTAGTCGGGCGATTTACATACGGTTTGATTAAGTAATATAAATAGCTGTTTTTTCGCGTTTTATTTTTTTTTCTGTTTAATATTTTATTAAGCTATTTATACGTGTGTTTTAAAATTGGGTTTTATATTTTTGGTTATTAAATCGGCCAAGAAAAGCAATTATGTTAGTTTTCGTAATTGTTATTAGTTTTAAGTTTCTCATTGTAAATAGTTTGTTTTTCTATTTATTTTTGTTAAATAGATTTAAGTGTTTTGAGAAACTTGTTTTATTCAATCTAATTAAAACCTTCATGCGAATTAACTTGCGGGCGCGCTGTTGCGAGATCTACAAAACAAAAGATGTCTTCTGACCAACTAATTAGCAGCTTTTCCTGAGTCCTGAAGTTCTGAGTCATCGTTTTGGTAAGCTTAAATAACCGTAGTTGTTTGGTACTAAAGCTGCAAGAGAGAAGTTGAACGACCAGGCTTCCAGAGTGTCTTTATTACTGTAAAATTTAATTATAGGTTATTCAAATAGTTACAAATTAATGTGTGGCAATAATTTGGTTATGGATAGACTGGCTAACGCTACCACAATATAACATTTGCAGGAGTCTATAATCAAATTCTGTCGCAAAATATTCAAAGACAAAAGTGTATTTTGAATTAGGTAACAAAAAAATTCATTAAAAACTGTAAAATATATTTCAAATAATAGTTTCTTCAGAGTTACAGAAATATCTAAGAAAGATTAAAACCATCAAATTGGAGTTGAAAAGTCAAGCTCGAACCACGGCGGTCTGAAGTCGGTGGTTTCAAAATATTTGAGCTGTCTACTACGTCTTCATCGTCTACAGCAGACCAGATAAAGGGTTTTATTTCTTAAATCTAAATAACCTTACAACCCAGCTGTTGTCTCCATCACTCCTTAGTACTTTCTCAACAAAGTGCTTCATGCTTTTTTTTGTGTTTGATCAACGAGAACCCATTTATCTACATCAATGGATTGACTGGACAGACTTGATAGAATCTTGCAATTCCCTCAGGAATTCTTCATTATCAGACTCATTGTATATTATCTGATCTTCATCTGCTTCAATATTAGAGCTCGCGTCCTCGATAACAGCTAGTTTCTTATTTATGATAGCTTTGTCTGTTGCAACAGATGCTTTGCCGCTTGTTATAACTTGAGCACCAATTTTTGGGCTACTCTTAGTTTGGCGAATACACTCCAGTAAAAGTTTCTCAAAGGTATGGTCTTCGGAAATTATAGTAATTGAAGATTTTGGTGCAGATGTACTTTTGTAGCCAGAGCTAGTGGATGCAGCAGCATCACTGACATCATTGATTATTAGATTTTGTCCGTAATTAACAAGTGGGGCTTGTACATTTTGTTCTCCAATTGTTTCATAATTTTCTTGGTCCCATCTCTTAAGAGCTTCTGTATCAAACTTTTCTCTAGATACAACTTGACTGTTGAATGGAATAATACCGCCTTTTTTGAAGCTATAAGTGATCAGAGTTGCCGGTGTCTCTTTTCAAGTTTGGAAAATAAACTGGGAAAACATTTTCTTTAGTAATTTTTAACCCACATTTTGGCATTGCCATTTTACTAATTTTTTGTTTCATCTGATTTTAACAGACTTGAAGTATGACAAATCTAGCGGCTGCAGAAGGTACGTGGTGTAGGCCGGCAGTTTTAAAATGGTGATGTTCTCTCTGAGTGCTAGATTCCGCATTAACATGTGTCGCGTGCCCATCATATAGAATAAGAGCTTGTCTCCCAAGGCAGAAAAAACTGTCTTTTGGACATAGTTAAAAAAAATGTCTGAATCCATCCATCACTTCTTGCTTGCGGCATAACACATTTTAGGTGCTAATATTGTCCCTAGATGTTGAGCCCTTAAAAATAATTAAGGGGATACTTTTTGCCCTGAAACATTTGCCATTAGACACAGTGTCGTGTTTTCCTGGCCAGGAGTGTTAGTGATACGTGAGCACGGTATACCTCGCTTACCAACCACTCTTCTGGTTAGATCTATTGAAAAGCAGCTCTAGTCTAAATTCTATATCTGGAAAGGTTGGTCTTCAAGCCTGAAATCATGGAGCGTTTTCTTCAGGAAAGATAAATATCCGTACACAACGAATGAATCGGTCGTTTTTTTCCTTACAAATTCACCAGCTTAATTTATGCCTCTTTTCGAACTCATTACACCAGTCAATATCATGTGTGCCATTCTTAAAGTGTGTATTCAAGTTTCTACCCCATCACATATTAGCCGAGCTCACTAATTTATTTTCGGGACAAACTGAAACCCCATTTTTCTAAGGTGACAATACCATTGGCCTATTCTTCTTCTTGTTGTCGGCTCAAGGCAGTTAGTGTCCCTTGAAACTTTTCTTTGCTGCCTTTCAAGTTCATATAAATTGTAGGATAAGGGATATTATAAAGTTTTGCTTTATAGTCATTCTGGCTCCTTTTACTTCATCAGGAGCTCGATTCAAGTTATCTTTCGTGAAATTGGGGTTTTCATTTTGTTTTTTGCGATAAAATCTCACCATCTTTTGTCCTAAAAATAATGGGCAATTGTAGTATATGTTATGACACATTTAGCTTTTGATGTTTGAAACACCTATTGCCAATCCTGTAAAATTCTGTATTGTATCCTCTATTTACAAACAAAATTTTTGTGCACAAAATACTTTGTAACACTAACTGAGTCGATCAGTTCTATGTGTCCCTGGGTGGGTTACCATATGAAAAATTATTGATTTTAAAAGTTTTACTTATGACGAAATATATTAAAACTAGAATAATTTCTAAATTTTATATACAGGGTCATTAAAGCAAAAATAATGGAAAATATAGTAGGCATCTTTTCTTCTAAAGAAACAGAAAATACAATAAAATAATGTTTCGAAGAAAACTGATTTCTGTTTTTTTTTTTGAGCGAATATAAGTGATTATAGTATTAGTAAAAATATTTACACTGATTGACTTCCAAATTTATCATTTATTATTAGTGATTATTATGAGCTCTTTTAAATAAATTTTTGGCTTAGGTATATTCACAAATAAACCAGTCTTCTTAGATTGTATGATCAACTTTTATATGTACGTAATAAAATTTTAATTTTTTTGAAAAATTTAGTTATTTTTTAAGAAACTTTTAAGTTATCTCTGTGAAAACAAACAATCTTTTAAAAGGTTTTCATCAGTTTATATAAAGAAAAAATATAAGTAACACCTCAGAATGAGCTAGACTATAATGAGGGACTTTAACACAAAATTTCCAATGTCTAGTAACAACTAATATTTTACTGAAATATACTATTAGAAAAGGTATCATTTTAAAGTATGGAAAAAACAATGATACTTTTTCAATTAAAATTTTAATTGCGTTAAAACAAAAGTTATAAGAAGGTACAGACCATAACAATATTCATATAACTTTTCATTAAACTGTAAATTTTGTATTAGTCAAGTAATTTGATAATTTTTTTTTCTTTAGATATAAAGGTACCAGCGTAGGAATATATATATATATATATATATATATATATATATATATATATATATATATATATATATATGAAATTTTATTTCCAAATAGTAAAATTACCAGCAAACTAGTAACTAAATTTTGTAAATGTATTAGTAACTACTTACTTGAAAATGACTGTTTTTAACACTTTATGAAAATTCTGCTATAATCATATTTCTTTAATTCATTCATATTAACTATATTTGAATGTACAATTCCTTTTAAATTATTTTCATAATAATGAAGAAGTTTTGTAATTTACCTTTTTAAATCATTTAACCTAACTTTAATATGTAAAATTTTCAAGTAATAATAATAAGTCTATAGAAACAATAGTTGTACTATCAAGTATATAATAGCTTTATATTTATGAAATACGTAGAAATTGAATGAATTTCGAAAACTTACCAAGTTGCTATCATATTTTAAACTTCGGCTCTAAAAAATTGGAGTTGGTGACGAAAAAGTCCCTGAGCAATTCATTATCAAATCAGAGCTCCATTATATATACAAAAGTAAAATAATTTAATCTGTAACAAAAGTACAACCAAACGAAAATCACGAAAATAAAAGGATATGCGATTCCAATTGTAAAAAAAAAGTGAACAGTAAAATCTCATATGATAAATGAGACCTCAGACAGTCAAAAAAGGCGTCTCTCGTAACGAACGGTCTGCTGCTCAGTATTCGAACAATAATGTCAAAAACCACTATAATATTGACTTTTTCAATTCAGTTGGATCTTATTATGCTTTTATCTACTTGCAGAAAATTATATGATCACCTAGAATGTTTGTTTTTAATGCAAGAAATTATAATATATTCTAACTGAAGATGTCAGTGTTGAAAGAGTAAAATTTTGTTGTAGTAAAAGAGCTCATTGTTAAGTTTCCCGCTGGTTATAAAGTTAGAGGTAGATCAGTTGTCGGATAAGTATTGGTAAAATTCAAAAATGAATACTGAATTATGACAACCCAGTTTTCTTTTTTTAGATACAATACAAATATTCGTAATTCTATTTATCTAAATAACACTATGTACAAAAAGCGAATATTACTATGAGTAAAGATCATTCATGGAGTAGCACAATAACGTTAGTGAATACACCGCAATGTTAAAATTCAAAACAATACCTCCGTAAAATATTTTAAGCGTCCTTGCTTTGTGGTTTTTCCGTTTTGCAGATGAAACCAAACAAAAATATCAATATGTTTGATTAATCTATGTTAGGGGAGATTAGGACAAGAAAAGAAAAAAGGATTGAAATTTTGTCGACCTAAGTAATATGAAGACCTATTAAACTAAGACAATTCACAAAAATTATAATAACAGGGCCTGCGAATTGTTATTTATTATAAATGAGTTAACTCAAAATTCACAAGAAAAAAAAAACATCCAAGAATGACACAACATTTGATCAAAATAACGCTAAAAAAATTGTAAACCGCTGTGTAAATGAAGTGATGAATAACCTTCTAATATGGAATTTACTACCGATAGTGATAATAGCATCTAAGATTTTTGGGTATTAAAACATCAAGATAAATAACTTTTAGGTTAAGAATCACGCAGCGACATTGACAGAATTAAATTTTAACAAGTGCATGTTCTTCTTCTTAAGATTGATAAATGGAAAAGTAAACAGCGCAAAATATTTCTTGATACATTTTTTCGGATTTCTTTCATGTTCGAGGTACAACGCAAGTCTAACATCAGCGCGAGACAGGTCAGAAAATTATTTGCCAACTGCCAGAAAGTCGTTAACATAAGAAGGTAGCTTTATATTTCGAGAACTGTACCAACATGGTGCCTAAACTCAAACTGATAACTCAACGGTTTTCGAAAAAGGAGGGAAGTCATCACCAGCGCTAATCAGTAGATACACACTAGACATGCTACACGCAAAATTTCCACAGCTAATCTTCTGTTTGAGCGACAAAGTCGAAAATCAAAATGATGCTCATTTCGTTTTTCGATTCTCGCGGGATTATTCATAGCGAATTCGTGCCTCCGGGCTAAACAGTGAAAGCGCAATCCTACAAAAGAGTTCTGGATTGACTTTTGAAGCCGAGTCGTTACTTGAGACTGGAACTGTATCATACCGATGACTGGTTTCCATTGCACGACAATGCGCCAGCCCATTCCTCAATACTTAGTATAAAATTTTTAGCTCAAAAGTCCGGTCTCCATGATTCATCACCCACCCTACTCGCCAGATCTGGCTCCAGCAGGCTTTTTTTATTCCCTAAATTGAAAATGACTATGAAGAGAGAACAGTTTGAAGATGTTGAGGCGAAGAATGTGATCAAGGCTCTAACAATTATTCCAGAAGAGGAGTTTTCCAGGTCGTTTTCGCAGCTAGACGAGCGCAGCAAAATTTGTATTGAACGAGGAAGGGATTATGTTGAAAATTAAATAAAATCTGTTTTCCAAACTATTGTTTTAGATACTCTTTGTAACCAAGAACGCTAAAGTATGATAAGAAAGATTAAGCTATATTTGGTTTCCATAACATCAGTTATCTATTTATACTAATAAAGTTCATTCAAATCTTTCACACTTATGTCATAAATCTAATCTAGATCAAAATTAAAAAAATGTCACAAATAAAAAACGTGTGATTGTGATTTATTGTTGTGTTGTTAATGATTTACAACATTTTTTTCCCAACATTTCAAAAGACAAATCGTTTTATCCTGATTAGTCTTTGGTGATAAACATCATCTAAATTCGATAAACGTACCAGGGTAGTCGTTGATATTTTGGACTAGACTATTTTTCACAATTTTCAATGAGATCCGTCTCAGTAAGTGCATCGATGAACTTAATTCTTTATGTGACAATGAAGCACTTACAAAAACTACTAAATATAGCTGGTTTAGTGAATTCAAGTGTGGCTGTCATTCGCAGGTGAATGAATCGCGTTAGGGTCATCCAAATCTCCAGGCATTAGTAGCACCAGCGTACTTAATATATTATATGAACATTTGACCTTAAAGAAGCTATGATTGCGATAAAACCCGCATAATTTGACAAGTATTCAAGAAGACTAGTATCAATTAGTCCAAGAATATGTTCAAAAATTACGATTGTGGTGCTTTAAAAACATTTATAAAATCGCGACGGGTAATAGTTCTGGATTTGCAAGTAAGAGTCCGAAAGTAAACAGCAGTCGACTGTATAAGTCTTCCATGATGAGCCAATAACAAGAAAAGTTGCTAGCGTACGAGGCATTTAGAAGCAAATGGTCAGCTGTTTTTTCAATAAAAATAGCCCTGTCACAACCGTGCCGTCAGAATATCATAGAATTATCAATTCCAAATGGTATGGAACTATTTGCTTACTGGAAATATTCGAAAAATTGAGGAAATCAAACCATACATCAACGTTCATTATTTCTTCAACATGAGAATACGATGTCTCACACATCGGCTGAGTTTTTGAGTAATAAAAATGTAAAACTGTACACACTGTAAACACCATACAGTCTTAATTTGGTACTCAATGGTTTCTTTTTGTTCTTCGTACATGAAAATTTAACTGCGTGGTCAACAATGTTTTACGCTAAAAGGGACACCTGATTCGTTCAAAAACTATATTGTAGCATATCATTTTCACAGGGGCAAAAATGCTCTTCAAATTTACAAAAGTGTATTTGTTGGTCACCTTGAAGAATATTTTGGAAAACGGTAAAAACATTTTCAATAATAAATATTACCTGGTACACCCATAAAATCAAAATTATGAATGTATCTTATATTATTAAATTTTATCTGGTTCTACCATTAATAAATCATTTGCGCAATCAACGGCAAATAGAATTAAATTTTTTTTCTTTTTTTATCGGATAACATAAAAAATACAACGCTAAAATCTGCATCAATGAAAACAAAACCATTTGTAAATGTCAAGGAAATTTATAAGAAGTTGCAACATATTTCTTTACAAAAAATATTCGCAATTCAAAGTCAAAATATTATTTACCTGGTCCAAAAATGGTCTTATAATAGTAGGTGTTGGTCTTTAAATGAGGCGAACAACAACAAATAATTATTTTATTTGGTGGTCAATTATAAATGGGTATACATAGTCTTGCAACAAATTCCATCTATAATAATATGGTGTAGAAATGAGACAATAAAGGAAGTCGAAAAAGTAAAAATATATTATCATGCACTTTCCACAGAATGTAAAAACTCTAATAACTTTTGAGAAATTCTAAATATGATTTCCATACGCTTATTTTTTCATCCTGCAGCATAACTGTTGTGCACGAATGATAACGATATTTAAAGTACGCTCTTTTCTCTAAAATATTCTCCAAGTAGTAAGCCAAATAAATGATGATGATGTTCTTTTTATTTTCTCATCTCATTGGCTGTCTTCCTTTTCCTCAGTTTCTTAGTCTTCAACATAGTCTTCATTTCTGAATTTTGAGGTTTCATCTGTTTTTATGGTCTCTTTCGTTAAGACTCATTTTTACAGAAGTTTTATACCATGTTATAGTACGTCTATAACGTTGGTTTCACTAGTGACTTCTGAAACTTTAATTCGTTCCTTAAAAATCTGTTGCTGCGCGTTTAAATACGATACTTGTTTGGACCTGTTTACTTGGTACGTCTTATACTCGAGGCTCCAAATTACTTCGCGCTGCTCATTGATAGTTAGTTGCTTGATATTGTGATATATTCATAAGTTCGAAATGTCATGAAAGACTCGAAGCAGTTATTCTTTGTAGATATGAGAAAGGCGCAAAAATGACTTATGTAGCCATTGCAAAAACATAAAAAAAGTCAGTATTTTTCATACAGAAAACGTTGAAATGAAATGAAATGAAATAATTTATTAGCCATAAAACTGATACTTCAGCACTGGTTTCGTCGACAGTATACAATTAAATAAAAAATATATACATAACATACCTTAAAGCTAGAAAAAACAAGAAAGTTATATTAGTTAGTCTTATAAGATACTTGTTATGATATAAAAAATGTAAAATAACTTAATCTAATATTTAATAATAAAAACCACAGATCAAAATCCTAAAACAACTAACAGGAAAGAAAAAAATAAAACAATAAGAGTAGTGGGAATAGGGGGCTCCTAGTTGACCCCCCCACCACTTTTTTGATTGGTCAGCCAAGAATGACCTTGTTTCTGATTGGCTGCCCAAGTTCGCCCCCTATTCCGATTGGTTTCATAAACTCCGCCTCTTTTTGCTCCACCTCCTACCTCCTTCCTAACCACCACAGTAGTTGGAGGGGAGCTGGTAGCAGTTGGAGGGGAGCTGGTATTTTAAAGGACTGAATCTGAGCGAGCTACATTCATTTACAACTAGTCTTAAGCTTATATAGAAGATTCACCACTAATAAAGAACAGTGTTAAATTAAAAATAAGTGGTAGTTATGAACAGTGATTTGCAAAATGAAATAATCAAATTAGGTAAACAGTTTACTAAACTTCAAAATTCCGAATTAAAGAATGCAATGCTAAGGAAAACACACCCCGAGTGGGCACAGGTATATTATGAGACTGCCTTCCAATACCAATTAGCTGCAGAAGCCTGTTTAAATTATAGAAAAACCCAAAATTTGCCGAAGTTCTTTCATGAAATAAAGAAAATAGGATTCAGTTACTTTTTAAGGATATTGAAGGATTATATAAAAGATCCTGATATATTAAAAGAAATCGTGGAAGAGGAAGAGAGAGATAAAGAGATATTGAGAAACAGGGAGGTTTTAGTGTAGGATTTATTATGGAATTATTAATAAGAGAAATGTATGAAGAGTTTTTGATGTCCGCAGCCTGTTCCGAGTTTTATGCATATGAAGGTCAAGAAAGTGAAGCGCAGAATATTATAGTGTTTTTAAATTATATGGAACATGCGGAATTATGTTTACTAGCAGCTAAATGTTGTAGCGAATATTTAAAAAATAAAAATATAGATATTTTAATATGTAAACTTCAAGAACTAGGATTAAATAATAATATTTCATGTATTAAAACAATGTTAGAAAATAAAACACATAATTTGTAATCAAGTCTTTTATTACATAAAAAAATTGTTGTAAAGGTAATAAACATTTGATAATGCACATACACATGGTATTTTTTGATGATAAAAGCAGCAAGGATCCATTTTCTTTAGGGTGGGTTGTTCATCAATCTCGATAACTGGTTTCATGGAATACTTCTTTACGAAATCTGCCTTTTCTTCCCCTTTTACATAAACATAGTCCACCTTAGCGCTTAAATCTCTTATGATATCTCCACATTTGTGTAATGGTGTAAATCCTTCACACCATTCAATGCAATGGTAATTTTTTATTAACCACAGAGCTTGTTTGTGTAAATAGGATGGTAAATGACCCATCGGAAATGGAGCTTTGAAAATAAAATGACTTGTCTTTTGCCCATCGTACGCTGCTAATTCCTTTACAATAAATTTATTATTTTCAATTTTGAATCCTTGAAGATCTAGAATAAGTTTCATATTTTCAAATATTTGAATTTCTTGATCATTTCTACTTTTAATTGATATTCACTTATTTGTTTTTTTAATTTCTGCAACTGAAGTTGAAAATCTAATACTCGAACTGAAATCTCGTAAGACATTATATAAATGAAGAATTCTGGTTTGGCTACGTTAATAAATATCAAAATTGACGCGTGCGCTCTTAAGCGTAAGTAGCGGTTTGTTTAAAAAGAGTATTTTATCTTAAGGAAATTGTATTACAACTGTTTCACAATTTTTGTTAATGGATTGTAACTGAAAACTTTATCATGAATTATAACACAATATGCCGCTGTTTTAGGGGGAATTTTTTCCTTGGTTTCAAATTCAATTCTCATGGTTACTGGACCTGTTTGTAGTAAATCTCTTTGATGTGAACAATTAATGTAAACTATAGGAGCATTTTCTTTAAATTCTTTCGGATTAAAAATTGGTTCTACTGGAGAGTTATAATACCCTTGACGAAAGTCTGTAAACATTTCATACAGAGTAGCAAATTTATTATTTTCAAAGTCAAGTTGAAGATCATTGTAAGGATATCTTTCTGAATTTAAAAAGACATTCATATTTCTTAAATTACAATGATCAAATTTACTCATATCCATTTTTAGATTACCACGTCTATTTTTCTGAAAAGCAATTAGAACATGACGTGGCGTTTCGACTTTTGTAGATGTTTTTACGGGCCAGTTGTGCCTCGTAGTTTCCAATAACTCTGGATATTCAACTAATTCCCAGCTTCGGAAGGTTATTAGTATATCACTATTTTTGTCAATAATTTTGGTAAGTGCTAATTCTTGCGGAATCGCTACAGTAAGATGAGGAACTCTCCAACACAACTTGGTAATTTTAACTTTGGGTTTTTCATCTTCATTACTGGATAATAATGCATTTGTATCATCATTACTTCTTATTAGAATAAGTTCTTGTTGTGAATTAAGAATAATCTTATTATAATCTTCAAAAAATCCTGAATACATCTTTAATGGTATACATAATGAAACATTACCTTTGTCATCAGTCATAATTTTTTCTTTAGATTTTGTTTTCGGATACCAACCGGCATTTTCCAATTTAGCACTTTCATTTTGATTAAATGAAATATATCCCTTAAGAGTTGAAGTTATACCAATATCCCGAACGGAGTCAATAGTAACACCATTTAAAATATAGCGTAATTCTTTAAATAAAAATGCCGGAGCATTATTAATTAAAACAGTATTAGCTAAAGGGGAATCATCTTCTTTAGTTACTTGCAATTCCACATAAATTTCACTTTTGCAAGGTAAAGGATATTTTCCTGTTTGTTGCAAAGCAATTCTGATTTCATCATTTGGTCCGAGTTTTGTAGGATTAAAAGGATCGAAAGAAAGAATTTCCCAGCTTAATATTGATTCATCAACCAATACATTTTCTCTTACATTTAAATAATCCATTTTTATTTAAGTTTAAAACCCAAACTTTGAAGAAATTTTCTATTAGAAGGTGTTAACCTTTGGAAGTTTGATTTCCTACTAAAGGAAGTTGGTTTCTTTCTTGTCTTATTAATGTTTTTATTATTAAATTTTCTAGTAAAGTTTGCAGATTTATTGTTATATAATATTACCATCTTTAATCTACTTTTTTAAGATGTAGTCTGATGGTTATGGTTTCTTCTCTAAAATTAACCAAATCACCTTCCTGATCTATTATTTTAATGGCTATTTTATCAATTACTTTAACGGTGACTGGGAAATATATGACGTTTTGAGGTGACTCAATTATTTTGAACCCTGGAGCAACGCTCGGGAAAAATTGGTGTATTATATGAACAGGTTTCCCGTTTAAATATGACCCCTCTGCAATACTGCAGTCTATATTTATTGAATTTACTTTAATTATTTCCGCGGGAAAATCTGATATATGTTCAATGTTGGCTTCCAATCGCCCATTTTTAAACCCTAATAATTTACCAATAGTTCCTTCACGAAAAGTTATGGGGGCTGAACATTTAAGATGTGTACGTAAAGTATTATTATTTGCATAAAGACTAAAACTAATTTTATCCTCATCCAAGTGTTTTTTTAAAAAATCTGTTATGTCTTCTAATTCGTAGCTACCTGGGGGTATGGCTATTTCTAAATTTTCATCATGAATTAATACATTATTCCCAACATCAATATTGGGAATTGCATTAAATGTTTCGAAATTTACAAGACCGATAACATATTCAACATCTTCATCTAAATATATTGGAGGATGTAACTCTGATGTTAAAATAGCGGAATTGCCGCTAAGAACAAAACTATATGACATTTTACTTTAAAAATATGTTTAATAATAAACTAAAATTAGGTGTTACATATGGTTATAAAGAAATTTTAGACACAATTGACCACAATTTGTTTTGTTAAAGTTTTGATAACTGTTATAATTATAATTAACAATATTATTATTTTGGTCGCTATAAAAATATTTAATTAATTCAGAAGGGGGTCGCAAATTACCATAACTATCAAAATATATTATGTTTTTTCCTTTTTTTGTATATGCTATCCAGTGAGTACCAACACCACTGTGATTATCTAGATTGACAATTGCACTTTCAATTAACTTTATCTTTTTTGGTAATTTATCCCTCATAAAAATACCACGAAAGTTGGGAATTTGTAAATATTTAGCGTATTTAAGTAAATCGTAATTTGTAAGTGCTTTTCGAGGTATATGTTTTAGCAGTTTTTTGAATAAGGTTTCAAGTATAATCCACATCCTGTTTTATAGGGTTTTAAATAAAGTCCACTTCCTTTTTTTCCTACCGCAATGGACTCCATCATTTGATTGTGTCGTTTAGATTCTTCTAATTTCGCTTTGGCTGCTTTTGCATCATTTACTGCTTTAGCAATACCTGCAGCCCCTCCTCCAAGAGCACCAAGAGCAGACAAACCAGCAAATAAAGGTATAAGTGGAAGAAATCCGCCAGTCTTTGGGATTGGAATTACCCTTTTCTTTGGAGGTAACACTTTACCAGTTTTTTTAATAGCTTTTAAAGCAGTTTGAATACTTTCATTTAGGTCTTTAAAACGTTTCCCCTTAATTCCTTTTCTAGCTTTTGAAATTACCTGAGATAATGATAGTCCTCGTCCTTTTCGAGTTTTTCGCTTGAACTTTCTTCTCGTTCGAAGTCCCATACCTAATTTTCTTTTAATTTTCATAGCACCAGTAATTCCTAGTGCAGCAGTTTTTTCCCCAAAACTAGAATCTTTAGCTTTGAACCTTGATAAAGCTTTGTCAGCTAATACTTTATCAGCTAAATGCCTTCTTTTTATATCATTTGATTGTGAGTAAGCAATATCGTGTTCTTTACAAGCCTCATCCAATAAATTTATACCTTTATCACCTCTTGACAATCGTTTTTCCAATTTTGTTCCAGGTCCACAAAAATTATAACCAGGAATATGCAATTCAAAGGGTAATTTATTTATTAATGAGTTTACTAAACCACTTCCTTTCCTTTTGCTGTTTGTCTTGTAAATGATTCGTTTATTATGTGATGGAAACATTATATATAGTTGCAATCCTAGTGATAACTAACCAGTTACATCACAATACTGAATATTAATAGTTTGTTTTATATATAAAATGAGAGTTGAGAAACAACCATACTCTATAACAATTAAGGATCATGAAAGTTCAGTGAATGGTTTTAGAAAACATGGAAAACTGTTTGAGGGAAATAGTAAAAGAGGGTTAATTATTGGCCCGTCAGGCTGTGGCAAAACCAATGTTATTATTAGTTTGATTGAAGATCCGAATGGTTTGCGATTTGAAAATCTGTATGTTTATTCAAAATCCTTATATCAACCAAAGTATAAATATTTGAGAACACTTTTTAAACCTTTGAAAAAAATTGGATACTATGAATCTGAAAATGAAGAAACAATTGTTTCACCAAAACAAGTTAAACCAAACTCTATAATAATATTTGATGATATAGTGTGTTGTAATCAGAATGTTGTAAAGGACTATTTTTGTTTCGGAAGACACAAAAATACTGATTGTTTTTATTTATGTCAAACATATTCTTCTATTCCGAAACAATTAATTCGTGACAATGCAAATTTAATTGTTATATTTCAACAAGATCGAACAAACTTAAAACATATTTATGATGATCATGTTAATGTTGATATGTCATTAAACCAATTTAATGAGTTGTGCTTAATATGTTGGAAAGATAAATTTGGATTTTTAGTAATAGACAAAGACTCTAATGTGAAATCTGGCCGATATCGAAAAGGATTTGATTCATATATTTACTTATAAAAATAAACGTTTGATGGTAAATTATACCAATCATGGATGAACGTTTAGCAAGAGAGCTAGTTAAATCAAGAAAAGCTGTTAAACAAAAATATCAGAGTTTAAAAAATGCGGAATTTGAGGCGCAAACTAAATTGGAGGAAACATATAAACCGATAACTCAACCCTTACAAGAATTAATTTCAACGATTGGTAAAATTGAACCTGTTGAAATAAAGGAAGAGCTACACACACCAATTAAAAAAATTTATGAAACACCACAGAAAAGATCAATTCAAACACTAACACCAAAGAGAAAATTACAATATGGAACATCAACACCAGAAAAAAGAAAGACGGGAAAAACTCCACTCCTTCCTACAGAAATACCATCGATTATTGACTGGGACGCGAGTTTAGCTTCAGCAAGTCAAATGCCATCTATACAACAAACAAGTATTATTGCAGAAACAAACCCTTCTTCAGGTTCACACTCCACAATAGGAAATCTTTCAGATATACTGGAACAAACACGGCAAACAGTTAGAACATTTGTTGATACAGATTTATATAAAGAATATTTATTAGGATTTGATGAATTACCTCGCCAATATATTGATAGCGGTGTAAAAGATGTTGAACATGAGTTTGATCACCAATATGGAATAGTTCATGACTTGGAAACCGAGAAATTCTTTTTGGGTTTAACTCAAAAACCTGTCGAAATTATTGGTAAAAACATCAAAATTGAAGGAATAACCTATACAGGTACACCAGGTTTATATGAGTTATTATTTAAAAAAGAACCAATAGGGTATAAAAAACAAGATTTGGAAAATTATATGGATATTTTAAAAAGAACCAATGCATACCGTAGAAATAATGATCCAAATGAGCAGGTGCAGGGGAATGGATCACATAAATATATTTCTATAATAGGACCTTATTTGCAAAGCAAAGGAATTACAAAAACTAAAACTCTAAATCCCGAATCTCAACAAGCAGTCCAGGGATTTTTTGAAAGACGCAAAGCTCCATATAGAGAAAGTCGAGTGTCTTCAAAAAAAACCGGATTTGGTATAACTTTAAAAGTTAATAAACCTAATACAGATTACATATATTGGGATAATGTAAACGAACTTGTTGAGAGACTTCGACTATTGGTAGCATCCATGCTTGCGGGACACACTGGTCATAACAATGAAATTATTTCCATTATTGAAGAACTAAGAGAAGCGAATATTATTATATAAAAGGACATAATAGATACTTTTAAACATTTCTAAAATGACCATCGATAAATTTGGTCGTCATATTTCAAAAAAATCTGCTCTAAACACATTATTATCACTAGAAAATAAAATATTATCAAATGTTGAAGAGAAAATAATAAAAATTTTTAAAAGCGATGTCAAATATATTGAAAACAAATTAATTCAAAATTTAGATCCCGGGTTGAAAAGCGATGTTAATAATTTAAATAAGAGAATAAATGAATATGATAACAATATACAAAATATTGCAAAAAAGATTAAGTTATTTGAGGATAAAGTTATTCCTGAATATAATGACAAGATAATTAATTTGAAAAATACTGTTGATGGAAATGATGATGTAGTAGAAAAATTTTCTCAGAAAGTTTCTAAATATGCAAATGACTTTGACGTAGTGAAGTTAAAATATGATAAAGTTGATGATTTTGAAAATGAAATAAAAAATGAAATTACATCAATTAAATCAATAATTAAGGATACTTCAGCAATTGACAATGTCAAGAACAGTATTTCCAAGGAAATTACATCAAAGTTTCAAAATTTTACTAATTTGCTTAATGATAGAGTAGCAGAAGAAGTAAGGAATTTTAAGAAAATACATGACGTTATGGATAAAAATACACAAAATCTTGAAAAATCAATGAACACTCATTTCCTAATTCACAAAAAAGATACCGACAAAGTTAATGAATTTAAAGAACAAATTAAAGAATTTGAAATTAAAATCAATGCATATAAATCAAATTTACAATATTTAGAAGACAAATTGAAGGAGGATTTTCAAAACGAAAATGAAAAAATTGAAACAAAATTCAAAGATCAAATTACAAAAGATAATGAAAAAATCGAGGATATACTAAAGCAGTTAAACAATCTGAAAACCAAATCTGAAACGTCTTTTGACGAGGGAAATTTTACAAAGGCAATCGATGAGAAATTACAAAAAGAATTAGAATCCTTACTAGAAGTAGTGCAAGCTATAATAGAAGTTTCTAAAAAGGATGTATTAATTAAAATTAAAAATAATAGTTCAAAAATCGAGGAGACTTCTTTACTCATAAAAGAACTTGAAACATCTTATACAGATATACTACACAAAGCTGAAAAGACAGTGTCAGACATAAAAAATATAGAAAAAAAAATTGTGAAAATGACATTAGATATTACAAATGCAGAATTTCAATTAGGAAAAGATATAAAAAATCTAGAAGATAAATTAACAAAAGAAATAAAATCTTTAAACGAATTAGTTCAAAGAGCTGCTGAAGTTTCTAGAAAAGAATTTAATGATACAATGAATTATGCAAGAGAAGAAATGAATTCAACATTAGGTGGTTTCAAAAAAGATTATACGTTATCAAATGTTCTTTTGGAAACTAAATTTAATGTAAAAATGTCTGATCTTAATAACAACATCACCCAAATAAATTCGTCAATAAAAGAAATTAGAAATGAAAATAACAAATCATTTGAAACAATGGAAAATAAATTTAATGTAAAAATTTCTGATCTTACTAACAACATCACCCAAATAAATTCGTCAATAAAAGAAATTATAAATGAAAATAAAAAATCATTTGAAGCAATGGAAAATAAAATTAAAGAACTTACTAAAAAAAACTGAGATGATTTTTTTTTATATTTTACAACATCAGCGATAAAGGGCTTTTATAAACGGTTTAGAAGGAGGTAAAGTTATTTGTGGGATTTATTTTCGAGAGTAAGGTATAAATTAATAATGAGTAAAATTAAGCAAGACGTTGTAAATGAATTACATAAACCGGCGAGAAGGCGATATAGAAGGAGACGAACAATTGTAAAAGGGCTTAATGATCTATTTCAAGCTGATCTGATAGAAATGCAGCCATATGCGAAATTTAATAGGGGTTTAAGATATATTTTAATGGTAATAAATGTGTTTTCTAAATTTGTATGGGCAGAACCTGTAAAATCCAAAACTGGTAAAGATGTAGCAGCTGCAATGAAAAAAATTCTATTAACTTTAAAAACTCCCCCAACAAATCTGAATACTGATCAGGGTAAAGAATTCTTTAATCAAGACTTTCAGAAACTTATGGAGCAGTTCAAAATTAATCATTACAACACATTTTCTAATATGAAAGCTAGTATTGTAGAGAGAGTAAATAGAACGATAAAAAACAAAATGTGGAAAAAGTTTAGTTTACTAGGTAATTATAAATGGATCAGCTTTCTTAAAGAAATAATTACAGAATACAATAATACTAAGCATTCAACAATCGGAAAAAAACCAAACGAAGTTAACAAAAAGAATGAAATGGAAATCTTGAAATCAGCTTATACTCATAGGAAAACTGTGGATCCCAGATCACCAAAATTTCGTGTCAGTGATAGAGTACGTATAAGCAAGATTCGCGAACAATTTTCTAAAGGTTACACGCCCAACTGGTCAAACGAAATTTTTCAAATAAAAAAAATCCAGCTTACTAATCCAACAACGTATTTGATTCAAGATGGAAATGGGATAGATATTCAAGGAGGTTTCTATGAAGAAGAACTTCAAAAAGTAAGACACCCAAATGTATATCTGGTGGAAAAAGTGTTAAGAAAGAAAGGAAACAAAGTATTTGTAAAATGGTTAGGATTAGATAAATCTTATAACTCTTGGATCTTCAAGAGAGATGTGATGTAATAGTAATTAATGCTGTAATAATAATTGATGTTTGTAATAAAAAAAAATGATTTTTTATATATATTTGTTTTATTTAAAAATAAGCTTATTACATAAACATTTTTTTAAATACAATATTCCTATAATCAGAGTCTAATATGGGATTTAAAATTTCTTCAGTCAATTTAATCCTTCTTCTAAAATGTTTTTGATTTATAAACTCTTCAGAAGTCATACGAGCTTTTCTGTAGGCGAAGTTCCAAGCAACCATCAGATGAATTTGGTTTCTTGATTCATCAATAGATACTGTCTTCTTCATAATAGTGCTTAGACTTTAATTTTTGTTCTAGTTCTTCGGGATGATTCAACAGCAGTTCCAGCATGGAGCACACATTTTCACTATTTAGATTTTGTTTTGGAGAAAGGACATTATATATTTTGTCAAAAGAATCTCCGTCGTAAAAATTGTTATTTCTAAAAACGTTGAAATAACGTCGAAAGTTTTGTTTTTGTAAAACATTTAGTCTATATTCTATAAGTGGAATTTGTTCCCATAGTCTGCACACAGTTTCATTTCCATAGTAAATAAAATCACAGCTTTTCACAATCTTCACTATTGGTAATTCACCAATCTTTTCAAAATGAATAGATAAATTTTGCAAATATATCGGTTCATTGAAAACATTTGGTGAAAACATATAATTTGTTATAACTCCTTGATATTGCAATAAGTTCTTCCAATCATCTTCATTTAATATCACAGACTGACCATTTTTACCACCAAGTTCAATGCATGGTAGAAAATCACTTTCCACCCACAAACCAATCACAGCATATTTAGAGTTAGAATTATTTAAATTATATTTTGTAGAATTTATAATTGTTTTTTTTATTTTCTTTTTTAATGGTGAATTTTCAAATATATTTTTACTCTGATTACTGAACATTTTAAATGATGTATTTCAAAAACTAACTGGCTATCTGCTTGCTCTCAAAAAACTAACTATCAATCCGTTTGCTCCTAAATTTTATACATTTTCCCTCTCCTCTCAAGTGGAGGGGTAAACTTATTTTCCCTCTCCATTTAAGAGGAGGGGATAAACTTTAAATGTCTTTATACTAACGAGAATCAATAAAAAACAAAATTTATATTATTTTTTTAACATTTATTAAATATTTTTATAGATATTTTTTCATGAAATACAATAAAATTAAACATGTACAAATAAATATTGCTGCTGTAAATATAATAACAAATATATAACAACAGACACAATGACAAGATTCTTCTTTTTTATTATTGAAAGGAATCCAATCTGAATATTGTAATGGTTTGTTTGTCATGGAATATTTAATTTTTATGTATGTATTTTCACACAAAGCAGAATCAGTTACATTATAGGTAAAAAAGTGTGAATTTCCAACAAGATATGTCATTTTCATCTGTTTGTAGCAGTCGGTTTCATTTTTGAGGGCATTTATACATATATCAGCCCTAACTGTATTAGGAATGTAATTTACATATATCACATTTCCAACAAGGGAAACTAAAACTATTAAAGATGCAGCAGTCATTGTTGTAATATTACTAACAAATAATGGTATTTCTATACAATATATATGTTTTTGGATTCAGTTTCCCCTCCAACTTTTAAAGCTTCAAAAACGACTTACATAATTTATCATCATATAAAATGATGTCTTTATAAAGATGAAAAATTACTAGGAGTAGTTAATTCTAATCGCGGTTTTTTATTTTTAGATCCATTTTCGTTTCCAGAACTTAAAAAAGTTAGAGTATCATACATCATTTTCATATCTTTATCAAAAAAATCTGTTTCCAAAATATCCTTATGTCCCCATGCAAGAGTTTTTGTGGAATTTGGTATACAATATCTTTTATCATCATGAGTTGTTAATGCCAATTTATTTAACAAATTAGTGTATATATTATGCATATCTGACTTGAATACATACATGGTGCAGAATATTTTGTCACCTTTCTCAACAACATCTTTATAATCTGATAATGTTAATTGATTTTTTATACATGATCTACTAACGCCTTTTGCTTTTTTATCTACACTATTTTTGGATTTTATACAATATGCTTTAGCACCAGTTCCATAAAAACTTTCAATGGGAATCCCTTTGTACTCATCTTTAAATTTACCAACAACTGATGTTGTAATAGGCATGCAATGAATATTTTGTTCAGAAAAATTAGAAGTATCAAATTGATCCAGATTTAGCTTCATATCTTCATAAAAGTTTTGGGTCTGAACTTCAAGAATTAAGGAATCAGTATCCGTATATAATAAATTTAAATTATTACCATATTTTACTTTTAAATACCCATAATAAAAATTATACATTACAGTTTTTGCAATATCCAGAATACTCATCCCAACATAAATTGGTTTATTGTATTCAATGCAAACCTGTTGAAGTTGAAGAGCAACTAGATTTTCAGAGAAAATTTTAAAATCCTTTAATTGAGGTTTAGAAATAAGTTTTTCGGCACTAAATTTATTACCCTGTCTTTCCCATTGAGATACTAATTTAATATCTGCTCGCCTATCAACATTTTCCATGGTTTTACCGAAAATTGAATTATTTGCCAATTTATAACAATTTTTATCAAATTTATTTTTAGATAAATTTCGTAAATTTGTATTTAAATCTATATATTCCGCTAACCATGGTGATTGTGTAAACTTAACTGCTCTGTGTATTTTTATGATTTTGAGTCCAAATTGTAGACATTGTTTCAGATATCGGTAGTGAATGATATAGTTATATTTATTATGTAAGTTTGGAATTAATTTTGAGTGGTTTGAAATTGGTGGTGTATATTGTTCAGGACAAAATGGGAAATCATTATGACTATCATGTAAATAATTTGGATATTCTAAATCAACTTCAAATATGTATCCTATAGATGATGTATCTGAAAGTTCGGATATATTTAAAGTTTCTATTTCGAGCTTAGGTACCCAAGCAAAATTTTTTTCAGGCAAATATTGTTTCATAGCATAACCATACAAATTTGTGGCGTCTAAGTAAGCGATATATGTTGTAGGTCTTTCAGGATTAAAATTTTCTAAGAATGGATTATTTGCTTCAGATTTGCGTTTGGAACAAGTGCTAACCCCACCACGAACACCTTTTTTGAAAAAATGAAGCATATCTGGTTCCGTTAATAATTCTAATTCTACATTAGTTAATTTCATCATTGCATCCCAGCACATAGAAGGGCTAGTGACATAATTAACAGGATCTAACTTATAGGTTTTAATACATGTGGATCTATAATTTTCAAAAACATCAGCCAAAAGTAAAACATCTGATTTTAAGTAAATATCGGAATAAGCCCCTATTGTAGAACACTTAAATAGATTCCACACTTCTACAGCACGACTGTAGTCTTGAGGAGAGATATTTTCATCGGTTAAGTTATTATAAAATTTATCAATCAATGGTAGAGATTTCTCATTTAATTTTTCGTTGGAATCTATGTAAGAGTATGGAAATACCCCTTTTTGTCTAATGTATCGAAATTCATCAGCATTTGAGAAAAACTTTTTAATTTCAAAACATTGTGAATCTTGTAGAGTTTGTGATAGTGACTCTAAAGACTCTGGGAGAAATTGAAAAGAATCTATAAAGCGTAGTCGCAAAGCAACTGGTTTCCGCTTTTCTGACACATCAACGAAAATTTCCTTACTAAAAGAAATATACTTTTCTTTATTTTGAGCTATAACACTAATATTTTCTTTATTATAGCAAAGCGATTTAATAAATAGGTGAGAATCATAGTTTTTTAAATTATGCAATACTATTGGTATATATTTTGGAGGTTTAAAATGCAAATTACATATTGAGTGGGCGGCTCCTCGATATTTACCTGTAATATGACAATGATCCCTACACTTTATGAAATTTCCTTTTGAAAAAGGTTTTTCACATACATAACAAATGCTAGAATTTTCATATTCAATCTGTTCCACAGATGATAAATCTTTCAGTGGTACTTGATATTTTAAATATTTTTTATAAATTTCTTTTACATCATTTTCAATGTATTCAATAAATTTTATAGCACAATCTGTACCTCTATAAAGTTTAAGACACACAACATTCTCATCAAATGATGATTTAATATAATAAGCAAATGAATAGGGTATATGTTCAGCAGTTTTAATAGTATATGAGGTTGTCGAATCAGGTGTAGATTGTTGGCACTCAATGTTTTTCAAATAACATTCAAAATCGGCATAAATAACAAAAGGAGCTTTATACTGTTTCTGAATATTTTGAAACTTTAATATATTTGCAGGAATATAATTGCCAAATTTATCCAAAATCAAATTATCTGAAGGAAGCTCAATTCGAACAAAACTACAATCACGTTCTAAATGTGTGTTAAGTTTTTCATATGTTCCAAAATATTGAAGGCATCCATCACATAAGTATTTTTTTATTTTCTTTTTTGATAATTGTTTGGATACCAAGCAACCTAAATCCTTTATCCAACAGTAGTGGTTATTTCCATCATCAGAACTTATTAAAAGCAAATTAATATGTAATTTTTTCTTTTCATTATTATAATGTAAAGGACCGACAATCTCATATACCTTTTTATTATCCCTTAAAAATTTTTCAACTCCATATACATTTATGGACAAATTATTTTTTTCCTCAAACTTTTTTATATCTAATAATTTTACTGGAAATTCAATACCTGTAAAATCGAAAGCGTCTCTGAAGTCTGGATATGATGAGGTCTTTCGAGGATTACCGGTTGGCTGGTATGCTGCTGAAACCACTGCCCAGGCGAAACAGCAATTGTCCTCATTCATCACATTCACTATTGATTTAGAAAAGTGATGCATCTTAATGTAGGAGGAGGCATTCAATGGGTTGTACTTATTGATGTTGACTTCCAAATGCAGAATTCTTTGTAGAGCCCACCCTGTAATAGGAATTAAAAAATTAGTTCTGAATAATATTTGTTAGAGATGTACAAGTGATATTAAGAAAACTTAGCTCTTGAGATTAAGAAAACTTAGCTCTTGAGATTAAATAATAATTACCTGAGTCTCTTTCCGGCAATTCATCTGCTTTGGTTTCAATAATCTTGAATAAATCATCGTAAAGCTGTTGTAGATCAGTTGTATGGGTTACAATGAAGAACGGTGTATTAAATGACTTAATTGAAGTAGAGGTTAAAGTTGGAGAATAATATATTCCAAATAATTCCAAATTTACTTTAGCACATGTAAATTCCTGTTGACGCTGGCGTATTAATGTTTGCACTTTATTACCAACATCTTGCTGAAACTTTTTGATGTCGATGTGATAATTCTGCGAATATATTCTGTAGGAAGCTATTCGACATTTAAATGCACTCCTGATAATGTCAATTCCATTTCCATATTTTATGCAGCTCCTGTTTTTATGAATATTTGTCCTCAAGTGTGTGCTCCAGGAATTAGATTTGACATTTACTTCACAATCTTGGCAAAATCGCATTGGAGGTCTTGAAAGTAGTTCATCAACTGAAACAATTATTATTTTTTAATTCCTCTGTAAACCTTTATTAATAATAAAAAAAAATTAAAAGGAAAATTATAGCTAAATATGTTATAAAAAAAATACTTACGATTAATTATATAATCTTCCAAGTTAAAGGTGTTTTCGTTATTAACAACATTTTCTCGAAGGTGGCGTACAATATGTGATTTTCTTTTAAATTCTCTTAAGCAGTGTGTGCAAAGGAGAGTCATTTTAAAATGGAATCGGTTAGGGCCGTGCCGCTTTTAAATAAATACAATTTCGATCTATCAAGACCCAATGACATAGAATAATTAGCAATTTTTTCAGCTCGCGCAATTTAGAAAACTTTTGGATTTACTTTTGAATTAACTTTTGGATTCACTTTTTAATTTGAAGAAAAACATGGTTTTTTTTAAAAAATATATTTCCCAAATTTAAAAGAAGATCGCCTTGTCGTTGAATACAATTTTTAACGTCTTTTAAAGTCGAATTAGATAAATTATTACATATATTATCTAAGTTTAAATAGGAATAAACCATTGACTTAAATCTAGATGTGGCACACCTTGTTTCATTCCTATTTAAGCTCGGCTTAGTTTTCTTATGTAGAAACTTATCTAATTCTCCAATAGCGACTTTATTTGTTGGATTGATTTTCGGAGCTGTTGTTACAGCGACTGGTAAAGAATTTTTTGAAATTTGTGCCCCTAAAGTTTGGGAACTAGAAATATCACCGTCCAATTTTGACTTTTTTAAATCTGAACAATCATTTGTTTCTGATAAAGAACGTTTTTTGGGTAAATTTTTTTCAATTAAATTTTCAGAACTTTGTTCTAAATTTAGGCCAGAAGGATTTTTCAAAAATTGATTTTGATTACAGGAAGAAATTAAGGGACATTGAGGCTGCTCATCTTCAAAATTTTCAGTATAAGTATATACCTCAATGTCCCCCACAATTTCGCCACAACTCAAATCAAAAACATCTACCGAATTTACTGAATTTCTGGTATAGCCAAATTTGGATGGTTGTTCAAACCCCTGAATAAAATTTTGATCCAACCCTTCAATTAAATTTTGATCCAACACTTTAATAAAATTATGCTGAGCTTTGGCTGAGACGTTTATAACAGTCTCAACGCTGTCGTTGGAATCCTCTGATGAATCTGACGATGCATCTGAAATTGGCGAATAGTGGGGGCGATAAACCTCTTCCATATTATTTTTCGAAAAACCCCCAATGCCAATCCTCTTATCATTATTTAAAGCTCCCTCGTTACCAACCCCATTATTATTATTGTTTAAAACCCCCTTATTATTTTGTTCCTCACAGCTCTCAAAAGTCTCCTGATATTCCACATCACCCTTAATTAAATTTTGCCCTGAGCTATTTTCACCAATTTCACCCCCTTCTAATATATCTAAAAGTTGTTCCAAATTATATCCCTCATTTATTTCAGAATTGTTAATTAAATTTTTCCTTAATATATCATTATTTAAATCATCGAAATTAATTGTTTCAAGAGGTTCTTGAGGAATATCAGGGATAATAGATTCATCCAAAACTTTTAAGAGCTGTGTCAAAATATCGCTTTCACCAATTTCGGAAGAATCGCCAGATTCAGATGAATTGTTAAATGTATTAATATCAATTTCCCTAAATTTAATATCTAGCTCCTCGTCGCTTAGCCCACAAAATGAACAATCAATCAAATCATGCACAAGGCAAGCGTCGTTTAAATCGAAGGCTGTTAAGTCGATGTTTTCAATTTTTACATTTAAAAATGACATTTTAAATTATAAATTAAAAAATAAAAAAATTATGAATCAATAAAAAAATCAAAAAATCAATAAAAAATCAAAAAAAATCCACAAAAATGAAAAATCAACAAAAATCAAAAATTGGCTTTTAGAAGATTAAGTAAAAATGAATGAAAATCCAAAGTATTAAGTCAAAAATATTAAATCAAAAATATCAAATCAAAAATATGAAATCAACAATACAAACCAAATAAAAATTAATATGTCACTACGTCACACAATTCGAAATAAATCGGACTATCTAGATATATTCACAACAGATTCGATAATTTTACAAGCGTACGCTAATAGCGAGATGTAAACTGAAGAGACGCTTCGTACCCAGCCGCCTTTTAAAGCAGCCAAGAGCCTGGTACCGGCTGGTACGGCGTGGCACTGCATGGTACGACGGGAACCGTGAGACCGTGAACTCGAGAGAGGTCGTTCAACGGTCGTAAGTTGTTTTGTTCTTAAGAAAATGACGAGTAAAGAGGAGAAGAAGAAAAAAAAAAAAAGTTGTTTTTTGGAATAATATAAAAAACAGTTTTTTTTTTTTTTTTTTTTTTTTTAATTTTTTTTTTTTTTTTATTTCGTTTTTTATATTATTCCAAAAACAACTTTTTTTTTTTTTCTTCTTCTCCTCTTTACTCGTCTTTTTCTTAAGAACAAAACAACTTACGACCGTTGAACGACCTCTCTCGAGTTCACGCTATCTTTGCCTTCTTCTTCTTCTCATTCTACGGACTGGTTTTGCCGCTGGAGGTAGGAAAAGTGGTATTTCAGTATTGTATATAAGGATTTACAGCGTCTTGACTTAGCATTCATTAAGTTTAAAGTCTCAAAATGAGTACGTTCATAATTATAACACTACAAGACTTTCTGGGATTCTTGGAAAATCAGATTAATCTGATGGATCGTCAGAGTCCAAATTCCGAGAACACGGTGATGTGGCCGCCACCATCAGAGGTTGACTATTTAGATGAAGAATTTATCAATATGTTTGAGCCAGACCTGGATCCCGAGCCTATCGCCTTTGAGTGGGATCCAGACCGAGCAATGGATCTTCAACCTTTGATGATGGAGCAACAACAGCCTATGGAAGAAGATCGGCCACAACCTATGGCAGAGCAGCAGCAGCAACAACAGCAGCAGGAGCAGCAGCGGGAGCAGCCACAACAACAGCAGCAACAACAGCAGCAGCAGCAGGAGCAGCCACAACCACAGCAACAACAGCAGCAGCGAAGGCAGAGTTACCCTCGAAAGTGCAAGAGGCCACAGCAGCAACAGCAACATCAACAGCATCAGGAGCAGCCACAACAACAGCAGCAGCAGCGAAGGCAGAGTTACCCTCGAAAATGCAAGAGGCCACAGCAGCAACATCAACAGCAACATCAACAGCATCAGGAGCAGACACAACAACAGCAACAACAACAGCAGCAGCAGCGAAGGCAGAGTTACCCTCGAAAATGCAAGAGGCCAATAAATTATAAATTATAAATTGGCCTCTTGCAGAGCAGCAACCTCTTGCAGACAACAACAACCGATGGCAAAGCAGCAGCCTATGGCAGACAACAGCAACCTCTGGCAGACAGCAGCAATTGGCAACCCAAAATGGTATAAATTATAAATATGTATTTATGTATATATGTATATTTGTATTTTGGATATAGGAATAATAAAAAACAAAGTCGTTGAAGAAAATATTTTATTTTTTTCTATTTCTTATACAGAATCACACCTAATAACCAAGTTTCTTTAACTTGAAAGAATTATTATGAATAGGATGAATATAATTTTTTTTACAAGCATAGTAATGAAAACTAGGTTTTTTTTTTTAACATGGAAGAATAAATCATAGTCTGTTGTCAGGGAATTAAACCTAATTGTTCTTTATCTTATATATAAAATCTTATTTAAATGTCTTAGTTGACATTTTAAACTTAATATTAAAAAATACTAGGGTGAATGAATAAATTCAAGTGCAGTATCAAATTCATTTATTTAAAATTCAATTTATCGATAGGATTGATTGTGCATATTATGTAGAAAAAATTATTCTACACTGAAAGAACAAAATCATTAGTTCTTCAAATCTTAATATAAACAAATTTCTATTTATTTAGATGGCACCCTTATATTTATTTAACTTAAACTTAATATATATCTTATAACTTATATCTTACAATTTATATTTTATATGAAATCTTATTTAAATTAGTTGACATTTGAAACTTAATATTCAAAAACTACTAGGGTGCATGAATAAATTCAAGTGGAGTATCAAATTCATTTATTTAAATTTGATTTATCGGTAGGGTTGTTGTGCATATTATTTGAAAAGAATTATTCTACACTGAAAGAACAAAATTATAATTTCTTTCAATGGGAATAAATACAAATTCTTATTTATTCACATCATTCCCTTATATTTATTTACATAGTTTCTTATATTTATTTAACTTAGCAGAACAAAATCTAAATTCTTATAAAATATTTTAAACTTAAACTTAATATTAAAAACGCCATAGTGCATGAATAAGTGCAAGTGAAATAAATTTATTTAAAATTTGATTTTTCGATTAGATGGTTTTGCATATTCTTTAGTTCTGGTTTGTTACATATTATACATGCTTGTGAAGGAGTTGTTATGAATAAATCGTTTTCACACGTGTTGCATTGCAGATCTTTTTCGCAACATATAAAGGATCGTTTATAGTGGCTATTAACAAAATTATTTTTCCCATTTGGGCAATTTAAAGCATGTATATAGTAACATTCACAACATAAATTATATGCACCGCCAGAAGATGAAATAATTACGACATAAGATTGAAAAACGCACACTTCTCGCGTAAGGTAATTTGGTGTCAATGTATCACTTGCATTTATTTTTGCCACTTTCACGAGCCCCTCTTCTCCACACCCGTTTGGAACGCCATTATCCTCTATCCCATCATCTTCTTCATCTTCATCGTCGTCTTCGAAATTATTTCGATCAATAGTGATCAGAGAATCCTGTCTTGCGTGAAACTTTCCTCTTCCAGCCAAGTTAAAATGAGTTGTTTCATCTTTGTACATTGACTGGATCGTTTCATCACAAGCAGAATCTAAATATACATGTGTCTGATCCATTTCGAAGACTGTCCGATGAAACTCGATTCACTTGTTCACACTATTTTTTAATTTTACAACACTTTTTAATTGATAATGGCGGGCCGTCTATGTGGTGTTGATATAGTGGATAGTGTTTAAAACACGGCAAATTTAGCTGCAATTCTTCGTCACTTCTATAATTTTCCGGCAACCTGTTCCAAATTTGTTGTAAACTAAGTGAATCGACGAATGTTTTCAAGTAGTTGATGGGAAAGAAGGCCAAGTCTTGATCTTCAAAATCGGTAAGATTTTTTCCGTGTTTTTGGTAGGAAATTATTACTTGGCCTACACGTTCAATGAGTTGCTGTTGTTGTTGTTGTTGGTCGCTATTTGACATCGCGCACGAATGACTGAAGTTCGCTCAGATTCGATCGTTTAAAATACCAGCTCCCCTCCAACTGCTACCAGCTCCCCTCCAACTGCTACCAGCTCCCCTCCAACTACTGTGGTGGTTAGGAAGGAGGTAGGAGGTGGAGCAAAAAGAGGCGGAGTTTATGAAACCAATCGGAATAGGGGGCGAACTTGGGCAGCCAATCAGAAACAAGGTCATTCTTGGCTGACCAATCAAAAAAGTGGTGGGGGGGTCAACTAGAAGCCCCCTATTCCCACTACTAATAAGAACACAATCCGTGGCACTGGTCAGCGAAGGACGCAACGAAATAATCACTCAGTACACAGTAAAAGAGTCAGTACATCCTACAGGCTTAGGTATTCGTTAAAAGAATAAAATGACCCTTGAACAAGAAGTTTTTTTATTTCTCTTTTGAATTTATTACGGTTTGATATGTTTTTTCAATTTTGCAGGCAATTTGTTAAACAGAATAATGAAATTATAAATTGGGGATTTTTCAAAGAATGCCGCTCTATGTTTAGGTATGCTAAGAATGTCACTATTTCGTGTATCATATCTGCGACCCTGGCCAAGAGTTTTAAACTCTGAGTAATTTTGTTTTACATATAAAACGCATTTAAGAATATAAATAGAGTAAAAATTCAAAATGCTGTTTTCCTTAAAAATGGGTCTACACGAATCCGTCGGCTTAAGACCAAATCTCAACCTCAGTATTCTTTTCTGAGCCAGAAACACTCTATTCACCTCACACCTTCTTCCCCAAGACATGACATTGCTTGACAGATGACTGTATGTCAAAGAATAATACACAGTCAGCAATCCAGCCCGGTCTAGAGATGACCTCATCTGCAAAATAGCAAAGAAGGCAGAATTTAATTTTTTACAAATATGTTCGATATGGGAAAAGAAATGCAGCGATTCATCAAGCCACGTGCCTAAAAATTTAGCACAAGCTGAGGTTTCAATATTATATGTTACTTTATCCTCTACCAGCAATGGTTTTTAAATATTGAAATTTATATATACAGTCTTTGTTGGGTTAAGTATTAACTGATTACGCTGACATCAAATCTCCAACTCCTCACATACCCCTCCCGCTGTACGCAACAGCTCCTCTGGGGCATCCACAGATATAGCTATCGTGGTATCATCAGCAAACATAACCAACTTTCCCGTACTGATGAATCTAGGTAGGTGGTTAACATAAATCATAAACAAGAGCGGCTCCAAAACCGACCCCTGCGGTACACCCAAGGCGACTTTTTTGCAGTCTAATTTACTTTTTTTGGTATCGAACAAACATACTCCTATCAGACATAAACGAGTCGGTGAGTTAGGATATTTCCTCTTATACCCGAAGCAAAAAGCTTTCTCAATAAGAACTCTCTACTCACAGTATTAAACGCATTTGTTAAGTCAAACATTAGACACATCACATACCTGCCCCTGTCGAGCTCTGCATATACAAAATTAAGTAAATCACAGCATGCTGTCTCGATAGATTTGTTCTGTCTGAAACCATATTGGCAAGGAGTAATAATTGAATTCTGATTAAAAAAATTTATGAAATTCTCGTATATTATTTTTTCAAAAACTTTAGAAAATACACTCCGTATAGATATTTGCCTGTAATTGGCCGGGTATGCCTGTAATTGGCCGGTTGAAGAATTATCATCGAGAAAAAAAGATTTTCTAAATTGTGGTTTTACATATATGACTGCAAAAAATCAAGGTAATTATTCCAGTCTTCCAAAAAATCCACTTCTTACTCTGTGACAAGGAGAAACTCTTTCAATTCGAAAGGGAATACGTGTTGGGCGAAATACTGTTTGACGACGAGTTGACGAAAATAGCATAATGTCTGAAAGTCACATGAAAAATTTTTAGGTTTGGCACAAGGGAACATCGATGGAAATTAAAATGTTATTTTTGCTGAGGACTCTTTATTTTGGGTCAGGAATTCTGTCAAAAAAACTTGGTTTACCGAGTAACACAAAATTATCAAGAGAAGAATTAGAAATCCATTAAAGTACATGTGTGTCTTTCAACGCTGATTTAGATCTGATTATGACTCATAGATACTACAAGATGTTAATGACCCGAAACAGCTAGTTATCTTAGCCAGGATTAAAGGAATGGGAAAGACATTACTATCATGGAGACGCCTGCTTCTTTATTTGACACAAATCCTGTTAAAAACGTATAGTATGTAATAAAAGTTCTACTTTGAAAAAACATATACACAAGTTTTTCTTGATAAAAAAGTCGTATAAATTTTTGGCTGTAATTAAATAAGAAGCAAGAAAAAAAACTTATGGCCAGACTATTATCCGTATATTTTTTTACCCTACTCGCATTATTTTGCCCCGATCTCCACTAAATTTGAGTATGCAATACACACACACACATACATTAATGACCCTGCTTCTATTCTAATCTTGCTACTTGAATTATGTTGCTGTTTTATATTCCGTTGTGCAGTCGCCAAATTATGTGCATAAAATTTGCAAAAAAATGTGTTTTTTATTAAAAGCCATGAATAAAGATAAGTTGTTGCCGGTTTAATTTAAAGAAATATAATTCGTTGTTATTTTCTTTATAACTGTCAGGATTAATAACTAAAACATCTCTCTATTAATTAAAAATTGTAGAACTAATATTAATGGTTTCTGTCTGACTGTGAAATGTAAAAGGTTACAATTTTTGCGATTTCGTGACGCATAAATTTTGCTCTATTTTTAAATGATTGCGAATTAAAGAAAAGTTATGACCCTTATATACAGGGTATGTGGAGAAAACGTCAGGAAATATAAAGGGATGATTCTTATATAATAATATTGAATTAATATTATGTCGTTTAAGAAAGTGTTAAAATATCAATAGTTTTTGAGTTATAGGCAATTTATTTTTGGAAGAATTCAGTTAATTTTTACATTAAGGCTAAATCTATAGAACAATCTCATCCGAAAGTACTTAACTTGTTACGAGAGGACACTTTATATAAGAATTAAAGTTTGTTTTTATAGCTTTCTGATTCTTCCATGTACCGAGTAGGTCAAAAGACATATCCTCTTTGAAATCCTTGACTTCGCTTATCGAATTATTCAGCCATATGTCCAGCAACTTTTAATAATTTGTATTTTCCCTGTTTTAAATTCGAAATTAATTATAAGCCTGCTAATTTATATGTAATAATAATGAAACAATTTTTTAAGGACAAAATTTTAATTTAAAAAACTTTATATGTCAGTAAATAAAAAAATTTTCAAAATGCATGGGTCAAAAGTAAAGCAACTGAAATTCATATTCACTCCCATAAGAATATTATAAATCATGTTTAACATCTGGTGACATATCCTTTGCTCTACTAATAATAACGTGTCACTCATCATATTTGGTCCCAATAAAAACAATCACACATTGACACAAAAAGTGTGTGAGGTGGAATACTAGTGCGGAATTCGAACAAAAACACTGTGATAAGTGGCGGTATGAAAGAAGAATGTTATAGTTTTAAAGATTATTTAACAAACTATGTGGAAATAAAAACCATGTATAGTGCAAAACTGTAAAATATAGTACAGATTTATTTAGTTTATAAGGTAGATTTAAGTTTTTTTTTAGCAAATTTAGTATTAGGTATTGTACTGTTAACATACCTAATAAATGCTTCATTCAGATTAAGATACGTCACAGCTGTCTGCAAAAGTGCAGAAGTTATTATGTTACAAAAACCTGGAAAACCTCCTAACAATATTGAGTCATACCGGCCAATATCATTGTTACCGGTCATCTCCAAACTTTTTGAGAAACTGTTGTTAAAGAGGTTAAAACAAATAATGGAATGTAACAAACTGATCCCAGAATACCAATTCGGTTGCCGACAAAAACACTGTACAGTAGACCAACTACATAGGATTACTGATATAATCGAGAAAGCCCTTGAGGAGAAACAAATATGTTCAACTGTATTTCTAGACGTAGCCCAGGCCTTCGACAAGGTGTGGCATAAAGGCCTGATACACAAATTAAATGGATTACTACCGAAGCAGTACGTGGAAATATTGACCTCTTATATTACTGAGCGGACATTCAGAATAAAACAAGAAGATGAGTACTCACAACTGAAAGATGTAAAAGCAGGGGTCCCACAAGGTAGCGTACTGGGACCAGTCTTATATGTACTATACACAAGTGATATTCCTTGTATGGATAATTCAACAATAGCAACCTTTGCCGACGATACAGCTATATTGTCTGTCGGCAAGGAACCAGAAACAGCCACTGGAAGGCTACAAGAAGGTTGCAACAAATTCTTAGAATGGGCAGAAAAATGGAAAATAAAACTAAATGAAATGAAGTCGATACATGTAAATTTCACGAACAGAAAGATTAAAACTACACCAAGGCTTTTGCTAAACGATAACACTGTCCCGCTTGATAATGAAGCAAAATACCTAGGGATGACTTTGGACGCAAAATTATTATGGAACAAACATATTAACAAGAAAAAAACAGAACTCAAACTCAAATACAGGCAATATTATTGGCTAATAGGAAGAAGCTCAAAATTACCAATACAGAATAAACTCCTGATCTACAATCAAGTTATCAAACCAATCTGGACCTATGGAGCTCAACTCTGGGGATGTGCCAGCAAGTCAAATATCAAACACATACAAAAGTTTCAAAATAAAGTATTGAGAAATATGATCAATGCTCCATGGTATATTAGAGACAAAGACATTCATAGAGATCTAAAAGTCCCACTCGTTATAGACGTAATCAAGGAAAAGGCTATTAAACATGAAGAGAAACTTCACTGCCACCTAAACGCAGAAGCCCTTCAGCTGCTGGACAACCAGAATCTCGTCCGAAGACTGAAAAGAACCAAGCCGTTTGAACTAGTGTAGTGCTGTGTGAAAGCAGAGCATGTGACTGGTTTAGGTTAGCTTAAGACAACAAAACAAACTAAGGGACATCATTGGATAACTTTAGAAGTTAAGAAATTAGATTGTATTCGGAAAAAATTAATGGTTGGTCACTTGTGACCAGTTTTAGTTGGAAACGTGTAATTAGGCATATACGTAAATAAAAAAAAATAGTATTAAAATGTTAAGAAAATTTTGTTTAACATGAGGATAATAACTTCCGAAGCAACAATAAACATTCTAGAGTTTTTTCGAACAAAATTTGAGTAAAATAGTCATAAAATTCAATGTGCTAGGTGTTAATTTTTATCAATTTTAATATATAAATAGTATGCTTAAGTGGTTTTAATGTATATTAAAATGTCGACAAAGCTCTAAAATATATTCATTAAAACATGAAAATTTCAGTAAAAATTAGTAAAAGTTAAAAGCATTCATAAATTGCAATTTTTCAAGGTAGTAAAATTTATCAAGTTGCCAGGTGTCATCAATCTGACCAATCGGATTTAAGAAGTTTCATATGTTTAGGCCGAATATATTATAATGCCGAGGCGTAGGAATTTCGTCAGAGTTCAAGTTACTCTTTTGCTAAAAGCACTGCGTCTCTCGTGCTCCCGAAATTTTCCCTAACCTCACATTTTCAATTGTTTTCATACGTCATCTGAAAACAAAAGCGAAATATTTTTTTTTTATTTTAAAAAGAGGTTATGTGTTTATTGTTGTTTATAAAAACAAGTTTATAATTTAATAAAAGTAATTAAAAGTATTAAAGGTTGTCCTGTGAACTAAATTTTCAACTCCCAGACAACAACAAATAAGATAAATAGTGATTGGAAGAATACATGAAAATTTAGTTAGAATTTTTCAAAGAAGAAATTAATAGAACGAGACTTTGGGATAAATATTTGTCAATTCCTTTCTTCATAGGAAACGACAACAAAATATTTTGGACATTTAAAGGTTTTAAAGAAGAAAATTAATTAAATAATAAACTGGAATTGTGTTTTTTTATACTAGACTAAGCAGTAGAAAGCTTTTAATTCTTGGTAGACATAAAAAAAATCAGTTAATAATAACCTAACTTTTATATAACAAATATTAATATTTTCGGGAAATGTTTAAAAGGAACTGCTATGTTTTATACCACTAAATTTATTAAGAAAACAGTGACTGCAGTTTTAACTCACAGAGTCAGTCAGTCAGAGTTTGAAAATGACTCTGTGAGTTGAAACTGCAGTCACTGTTTTCTTAATAAATTTAGTGGTATAAAACATAGTAGTTCCTTTTAAACATTTCCCGAAGATGATTAACTATCACATAGTAACGGCTACCAGCATCGATTTTTTAATATTAACATTTTTAATTAATTTTGGCAATACTTTTTTTGAAATTGAAAACAAAATTGCAGATGCAATACTAGAGAATTTATTAATCTAAAAAAAAATAATAGAAAAACAATGATCTCTTTATAAAATAAAGAAACAGTAACTATCGATAAATAATATATCTAAGTTTTACGTGGGTGGTCCGTAATTACTTAATTGACAAGTATATATAGGTAACATGTACCCATCTTTTAACACTTGATATCTTTAACAATGACTATGGTAAATACGTAAAGATAGTTTATGACAAGATTTATATGCATACCTATAATTTGTGGTTGTTTCTTTTATAGCCTGTAAAATTCGTGTATTTAATGATGTGAAATTTAAGGCTATTAAACTGAAATTAAGTGCAAATTAAGTAATAAACACAATTTTTTGTATACTCGTAATTACGATATATATAATTTGCTTTAGGTTAAGGTTAATTTTATCAAATATTATAATTTTTAGTCCAATTTTTTCATATTTGTAAGGTTAAGTGATATGCGATTACATTCGCACTATGAGGTTTAATTTCTGACAAGACAGACAACGAATCTTATTTACAATAATTAACAAAAAAACAGGAATTCTTTTAGTCGAATAATCTCGATTTTAAAATTTGTTATTTATTTACTATTAGGTGTAAAAAAAACTTTCTCAAAAATATTTACTATGTTTATCAGTAATAAATAACTCTTGTAAAGGGTGTTTTTTTATAGAGGTATAGAACTTTAAGTTAGCAACACTTTTTTAACTGGCGGCCATTTTGTCAGCTGTCAAGTGATTTATGTTTAGTTTGGTTTGGCATTTCAACATGAATAGACTGACGCCTGAACAATTCTTCCAAATTGTGCAAATTTATTTTAAAAATCATGATTCTGTTCGAAATACGTATCGTGCACTACGTCCATTTTACGGTCAACATAATCGTCCATCAGAGCAATTAATTCGATTAACTATGGAACGTTTTCGCACCACGTTTACTCTAAATGATAATACGCATCCACAGGGACGTCGTACAGTGCGTAAAGAAGAAGTCATTGCTGCTGTAGAGCGTAGCGTAGAGGAAGACCCGAATCAGTCTATCCGCCATCGTGCACAGGAATTGGATGTGTCCATTCACTTTATGGAAGATTTTGCGGAAAGATCTTGGTTTGCGTGCTTACAAAATCCAACTCGTGTAAGAATTGAAGCCACACGATCACCTAGCAAGGCGTAGATTCGGTGAGTGGACCCAAAACAAGATTGCCATTGATCCAGCGAATTTTGTTTAGCGATGAAGCTCACTTTTGTTTGAATGGATACGTCAATAAACAAAACTGCCGTATTTGGAGTGATGATAATCCTCAAGTGTATGTTGAGACACCGTTACATCCAGAAAAACTGACTGTTCGGTGTGCTTTTTGGGCTGGTGGAATCATTGGTCCGTACTTCTTTAAAAACGATGCTGGTCAGAACGTTATAGTCAATGGTGACCACTATAGAGCCATGATTATTGCCTTTTCCGTTCATCAATTGAACAACCATGATGTGCAGGAGCTGTGGTTTCAACAAGACGGCGCAACATGTCACACAACTCGTGCCACAATCGATTTATTGAAGGAAACGTTTGATAACCGCATAGTTTCACGTTTCGGACCCGTGAATTGGCCTCCAAGATCGTGCGACTTAACGCCGCTAGATTATTTTCTGTGGGGATATGTGAAGTCGCTAGTCTACGTCGATAAGCTCGAAACGATTGATCACTTGGAGGACAACATTCGCCGCGTTATTGCCGATATACGGCCACAAATAATGGAAAAAGTCATCAAAAATTGGACCTCCAGATTAGACTAGGTCCGAGCCAGCCGTGGCGGTCATATGTCAGAAGTCATATTTAAATTATAATGCCAGAAGGTTATCTTTCGAATAAAGTAAATTTCATGTCAATTTAAAAAATTCATCTTTGTTTTATTCCATTTAAAAGTTCTATACCTCTATAAAAAAAAAACCCTTTACATGACTTAAATGATGCTGACTTTGAAAGATGCATAAGGTTCTGCGAAAGTATGCAGAATGACATATGGATTAAAATTTTTTAAAAAAGATCTTGCTTTTCTTATAAGGTCACAGTTGGCGTAAATGGATCAGGAAATTGTTAAATCAGTCGGTACTCGTCTACAACGAAACTTCATTCGACGCAAAGCTTTTAAACTCAGAATGATTAGGTTATTTTTTTTTTGAAACCCTTATAACAATATTGTGGAGGCTAGAAGGCCGAGGTTCCGTTGCTAATAATTAAAACAACTTTTTTATTTTTTTTTATAAAGGGCGCCAAACTTACCTAATGGTATCTGGCTGGAAAATTTCTACACAGAGAATAGCTATATAGTCAACAAACTATATTGAAATATAAGAAGAAATTTTTTAATTTGATTCTTAATTTAAGTGAATTTTGAATAAAACTACGCAAATTTAGTATTAAAAAACGAATTTTGGATAAATTAAAATAGAACTAGCTACATGTATTGTCAATTAGGTTATATTAAAGAAAATTACGGGCGCCTCTTGACTCTAAATCATCCTCAGCGACATAGTAGGCAGAAAATAGTAGCATCCAAAAACAGAGCCTTGGTGCTTCTAAAAGCGCCTAAGGAACCCTTCTGCAGCACGTGAAGACTGACAATAAAAAGCCGTGATTTTTAGTTGAACCAGAACTAACCATAATCTTTAACATGTTTTTACATTCAGATATCCCTTACTTATTCATATATCGCCCTTGTTCATTATTCTGAATGAAACTGAATTCACAATAAGGGAATGTTCCTATTTTCACGATAGACCGAATTGATGACGAAATGAGACGCAACCAAGACTAATCCTGAAAATAAACAAACAATTCGTTAAGAAGATAAAATATTCCTTCTGATCACATGATATACCCTAAAATTTATTGCATTAGTATGACAATTTTTAACATTTAACTTGATTCCTAGTTTAATTGCCTTACATACCGGTCAACAGCACTCCAATAGTACTGAAAGGAATATTTAATTTTAAACTTTTTACCACTGCAGAGGTATTGGATGACTTAAATATGATATTTTCTACCGTTCATTCTCGGCATTTGATACTGTTTTATTTGTTTAAGCATGAGTACCTCGAAAATGACATAATTACCTCCTATCTTCAAAACTTTAAGAGAATGTAATTGATATTAGATTTATCAAATTTTGAATATTATAATTAATAATGTACTCTGCATGAAAGGCCATCAATATGAACATATTAATAAAGCTTCTTAAATATAATATTTTGATATTTTCATTAACTTTAATATTCCTGAGATTTTTGTACTTTAAAGTATTTTAGGATATTTTCTTTCTTTTTTGTGTAAAGTTAAAAACACAAGAAGATATAAAAATATATTAAAATCGACGTGTATGAAAATATTTCGAATTAATAATTTTTGTAAATATTTAGTATTTTTCACGCTATTTGCGCTTACTGAATAATATATCATAAATGACCTTTTGACTATGTGGGTGACAGCAGCACCAATTAATGCATGAACTAAAGGGCTATATATGCGTATATTGGCTGTACAATATAATGGAAATTCGCAATTAAAAATTATATTTTTTAGTTTTAATAAAAGTATATGGGTGTATAAAACAAGTGAAAAGATTAATTTATTATTAATTATATATTACTATAACTTTAGATAAAATCAATAAACAAATAATCAAAATTCATTGAAAATGAGAAAAAGACGGATCCAAGGAGGGGGGGGCGGTGGGGTCGATCGACCCCTCCCCCCCTCCCCCAAGAGCTTTGATTTCAGGAAAAGACCCGATTTTGCCTCTTATATTATAGTTTATTCAAGAACTAGAGAGAGTAATAAATCATTTTTTACCCTTTTTTTTTCTTCGCAAACTACCTGTGTTCTTTATTCCGATGTATTTGGTAAAATCTGTTAGATATATATTTTTCATAGGAATGGGTTAGAAATTTTATAGTCAAAAATATCGGTCTATAATAATGGACTATTTGGATAGGATAACAATAGATATTTGGATGTGAAGTGTTAAAAAGGATTTTAATCCTCGTTATTGGCATCGGAAAGAGGATTATTTTATAACTAAGTATTTATAGCATAGAATATTATTTCGGTTAAAAACTTAAAATAAAAAGTTTTTATATTATTTTCTTTCTTATTATTTCTTAATAATTCACATACATTAGAAAATATAGATAATTTTGACATATTTAACACAAACCACAACAGTATTTTTATTATTTTTAATTTTGGCATAGAAACCGTTATAATTTAAATACTTACAAAATACCCATTGTCAAAATACAAGAAGTTAAACATATATAGGATTTTTGACGTTTCAGTTTATTTATTTCTTAAACCATCTGCAGAATTAAAATTAAAGACTAAAAATGGATTCAAATGTTATTAATTTTTATATGTTACAGAAAATTTAAATAATAAATTGTGTTTACGCTGGTAAACATTACATATCTAATTTGTAATCAAAGTCAGTGAAGCTATCTTCGCTCAAATTAATTATAGTTGGTTAATCTATCTCACCGATCATGAGATCGAGTTTCCCCATTTTCTTTTATTCTTTTATTATCTGGATTCTTCCCAATTTTCTGCACTAACTTTATTTAAAAAAATCTCTCAAAAGTTCAGTTAAATTACTAATTTTGTAAGTTGTGTTATTTCTAGCAACTCTACCTTTTACTTGAGAGAGATTTTTCCTTCTCCAACGGACATTTTCCGGACGATCTATAAGAACAGATTTCTTATCTGGTTTTTCCCAACAAAAATCAAGTTCTCTGAGCAATTTCTAGAGCTCAGTTCTTTTAGTTTCAGGTAAATCCCGATCTTCATTGATTTTAGTTAAAATTTTGTTGACGATTGGGATCTGCTTCTCATAATAAAATGTATGTACAACTCCTTTGATTACAGTTTGTGTGATCGTATGTAGCTTAGGAGTACTAACAATTTCAGTCGTTGTTTTCTCCTTCAGTACATAGTATTTTTTCCAACTCTTGTCATATTGGAATACATCTCAAGAGAGTTTTTAACATTATTATTAAATATTGATATCTTAAGTCATCATATACATTCATCGTAATAAGTTTTTCGTTGAGGAAAAAATGCCCTAGTTTAATGATTTTGGAATAAATATAGATATGGAAGCCATATGTTTTGGGTATTTCATTAGTCTCAAATAATATATAAAAACAAGCACAAATAAGATAAATCACTAAGAACACACTGTAAGGTGTACTTTGCCCACTAATAGAAATTAAAATGAACTATCAGAAATTTTATTGCTGCAGTAAATTTATAAAAGCTAATAATATTTAAATTTAATTAGATTTACGGCAGTCTTCAGTTACCTGCGCACTGGAGCAGGTACGTTGGTGGTTTCGGTAACAGTTTTATTCCTCCCTCTAGTTCTTGAATAGAGTATGGGAATATGTATGCTTGCCATCGCCCCTCTCCTTCCCAAGAGCTTTGAGTTCAGAAAAATAGAAGCGATTCGACATTTTATATTAGAAATATGAATGCTGCTGACACTCCCTCTCCCCTCCCCCGTTGACAACTTTGTTTTTCTGGCGATAGCCCCCCTCCACCAAGTGCTTTGAATTGAGAAAAATAGATCCGATTCTGCCTCTTATACTAGGAATGGGTATGCTGCTCGCATCCTCCCCCTGATCCGGAACTTGTTTTTTCTTGTGATCGCCTCCCCCCCTACTCTTCAAGAGCTTGAAATTCAGAAAAATAGACCCGAGCCACCCTACCTTTTACATTAGAAATGGGAATATTGCTGGTGTCTCCCCCCCACCGTCGACAACCTGCTTTCGTACTTTTGTGATATCACCCGCCCCCGTCCCCAAGAGAGGTTGAATCTACCCCTGGGGTATCCCACTACGGAATGCCGTGATCGATTTGTCGGAAATAGGTTTTGGAAAATTTTTAAAAGTTGGCAGTTTACTAAAGTCAATGGGGGCAATTGGGCTAAAATATTTTTAAAATGGTGGCACTTCCACTTGTACCAGAAGTTGATGCTTTCTTGTTTATTTCATATATATTTCGTGTTTAATGCCCTACACCTAACTCTATCTGTTTTTGACAAATATTAAATTCTTTGTCAAAATGGAATTTGAAGGCTTAAAGATTATTATCAATTTCTCCTAAATGAAAGCGTTCATATTTAAGTGGGGTTCATTTCATTTTAAAAAGGGATCTGCTTTAGTGGACTGTCTTAGTATTTTGATAATAAATTAATACAGGATGATTACAAATTAACATTAAATATTGACTTGAAAATGTCGTTAAAAGTCTTTTTTTTTGAATATAAAAAACCCTATTTTCGTAATATTATCTTATTTAGCATTAAAAATGAAGGACACTCAAAAGTGGGAATTGTATCTATTAAAAATGCCATTTTTCATAAATTTTCCTTCATCAGTCCAAATTAGGTTGTCCAAAAATGGAGGGTCGTCTTGTATTATCGTTGATATAAATTCGCAAAATTGCATTCTTTTCGGAACATTAGTATTTCTTGGATATTGAACCAGCGATATTAAATAAGAGTGGAAGTGATTCCTATCGGAAGAGCCACTTGTCTTAACAATGTCAAAGGATACGCCGCAAAATACCAAAGAATTGCAATATCGACATTTCCATCATTGTCCAGCATGTTCTCGATAAAGTTATGTTACAATCCCCATAGTTAAAAAACAAATTTAAATAATCTTCATGCATATAATTTAATCGCTTGGCATGATTTCTATTAATAAATGTTTAATTGCAAGAGATAGTGACATTTCTGTAGGGCCAATTAGTAACTCAACCTAAAATCCGTATAGCGTTTTAACAATAGAAAAATAGTAAAGTGCCAATATTTCAAAAGCTACAAATTCTTTCAGTAGATAGCCTTGTTCAAAGATAGCTTTATTTTTAATGCTAAATAAGATAACACTATAAAAATAAGTGTTTTATATTTGAAAAAATTGACTTTTAACGATTTTTTTAAGTTAATATTTAATGTAAGTCTTTGATCACCCTGTATTTATTTATTATCAAAATATCAACACAGCACATTAAAGTAGATCCCCTTCTAAGAGAAAATCAACCCATTAAATAATAAAGGCTTTAGAGAGAGTTATGTTTAGGACTGCAAAAACTATTTTTAACATAAAATTTAAAATATGTCAAAAACAGTTAGATTTAGGTATAGGACATTCTGCATAAAATAGCTAAAAATGAAATAACATATGGAGTGTTCCATTTAAATAACCAAGAGGGCATAAACTTCCGGCATAACTGGAAATGCCACCATCCTGAAATATTTTGGCCGAACTTTAGTAAAATGTCAAATTTTACAAATTTTCCAAGGTCTATTTCCGAAAAATCGAACGCGGCAGTTCGTCGTGGGACACACCTTATATTGTTGAGTACTTACCCTGGATGATCATTAAAATAAAGAGAACCATTGTAATTTATTGCTTGGCCCTAATTACTTAAATTGTTCTTAACTCACGCTAGTATCGCTTAACTCCCCCTTCCATGACTTCTTACTGAATGAATATAAAATAAAAATTAATTACGACAGTGAGGAGGACGAAGAAAATCGTTAATCAGAAAGACTTAGTAGCAGGTCTAAATTAGCTTCGTCGAGGTGGATCCCATATAATTAGATAAGAATGAAATATTTAGAGTTGTAAAAATTTAAAAATTGTGTATTCATAAAAATATGACATATATTGATTACTTAAAACCCATAAATTCAGAAAGTAACATAAATAACTAGAACCACAAGAACCATAACTGTAAAATTACATTATAATGACAATGGAAATTTCAAGACTATGATTTAATATTAGGGAAAAGAAAATGAAAAATCCATGTTAATAAAATGAGTTGAATAAAATGTTGTTCTTCAGATAGAAGTATGTCTGAGACATGACATGTAAGAGAAATTGTTAAAGAATACTAACAATATTCATCTTCTCTTACTATTTATTTTCTTTTTTCTTATTATGTCTTACGGCATACCACCTGAGGAATTGTATGTTCGTTTGTTATTAAATGATCCTTAACATGTAAGTATGTATGTGAGTAAAGTTGGGGCTTGTATTCTGCGACCTGGTAACTCTATTGTGACCCCCTACTGTGGCGAAGTCGTACTGTCAGAACTCTGAGTTGGTTTTTACTTAAGATCTTTGAATCTCTTCTGATCATAGTTCCCAAGAAGTATCTTCGTTTGTCTCAATCCGTGAAGCTCCATCCAATAATTGGATCTCCTGCTTTCTTAGTTTATCTTTAGTTTTTCCAGTATTACGCTGCTACTGATTCCACAGAAAGGCTCTGACCCCAGAAATAAAAATAGTGTCTCAGTCCCTTTCCTCGCGAGCTTGTCTATTATTTCATTTCCTTCTATCCCGGTATGTCCCGCTACCCACATGAGTATAATTTTATTATTCTTACTCAAATCATTTAATTTCTCTAGGCATTTCCAGACCACCTTGGAGCTGATAACTTGAGAGCTTTGCACATTGATGGCTGCTTGACTATCCGACATGATAATCCCTTGGATGTGTTTTTTTTTCTTGCTGAATTGAATACATATCCTAATGGTATGTATTTCTGTCTGGAAAATGCTTGTTAACTTATCAAAGCTTTCGTGTATCTGCTGCTAGGTTCATAAACTCCTATTCTAATTCCATCTGTTGTTTTGGAGCTATCTTTATACCATATAATGGATTTCTTGCTGAGTTTTTCAATGGTTTTTCCATTGCATTCGTTCTTGCGACTCAACTTTCTGCTGAAGTTTTTCACAAAGTTGAATTTCTTTTTCATTTCATCTTGAAGCATGTCCCAGATTTATTGATTTCTGAATAAGAGATTGGGCCTTCGTTTGCAGCAGGTTTTCATTGCCTTGGTTATATACGCACAGGTCAGTCTTTGAACTTTCGAGAGGTTAACTCTCGTGTTAGCCAGTTTTTTTGCTCCAAATTACTGCCTATATGTGATGATTCGTCCCACTATTTCAGTGTACATCCGCTGTAGGATTTTTGGGTTTGTACCCCATCTTATCCCGCAAAGTTTTTACAGACCATCAAGGCCTTTGTGACTTTGTTGATTAGTTCTTTTTTGTACTTGTTCCAAAGGAGTTTGTTATCTAAGGTCAGTCCCAGACATTTAGCTTTTGATTTTCACTCAATAACATTCCTATCCATTTTGATGGTTTTCAGATTGAGGTTTTTTTTCCTTGTGAATACTACTAGGGTGGTTTTGGTGGAGTTGATGTTTAGTCCTATCATCTGGCACCATTCCCTAATGTATTCAAGCCGTCTTTGAACTTTATCATACAGGGTATTCTCGAATTTTCCTCTTGCGATCGCGACCACGTCATCGACATAGCCCTAACAAGATATGCTGAGGTCAGTCAGATCACAGAAGAGTCGGTCTACAATTAAGATCTACATAAGTGGAGAGGCTACTCCTCCCCTAGCTCATCCTCTGGTGGTACAGGGCGCGATAGTGTCCTATCCTATTTCTGTCTCTGCTATTCTAGTGGAGAGAAGTCGTGCTATCCATTTGGATGTCGTTTCGTCAACTCCCCTGTCGCCGAGTGCTCTTTTGGCCACCTTATGTGGAGTATTATCAAAAGCCCCTTCTATATCAAAGAAGGCACATATTGCAGTTTCCTTCCTTTTCAGTGCTTCTTGAACTGTATCAGTTCGGTTTTCATAGACCTACCCGCTTGATACGCATATTGATGAGGATGCAGTGGCGTCTGTTCAAGAATTTCTATTCTTATATAATTATCTACTGCTTTCTCCATCGTTTTTAAAATAAACAATGTGAGACTAATGGATCGCAGGGATTTAGGGTGTGAAGTGTCCTTTCTCCCCGCTTTCCGAATGAAGGTGATTCTTGCCCTTCTCCATATTTCTGGTACATAGCCCAGTTTCAGGCTACTTTGACTGATGCGTACTATGGGTGGTAAAATCTCTTCCTGCCCTCGTTGGAGCAGGGCCGTGATTATACCATCAAGTCCTGGGGTTTCAAATGGTTGGAAGATGTTTATTTCCAATTTAAACGACCGCTACAGCATATGTGTCTGGCCATTGCTGTAGCTTCTCTGGTAGACCTTTCGCGATATTCTATTATATCATTCGTGATACTGGACTTGCTCCCCGGAAAGTGAATGTTGAGTAAGAGTAATGCTCTTTTCTCTTTGCTCTTCGTGAAGCTGCCCTTAACATAGTAGTAGTAGATTTATTTTTACAGGCTTTTGTGTATTTTAAATTGCAATTGCAAAATCATATAATATTTTTAGAGCGACACCAGTCTTAATTAAAAGAAAAAACATGTTTTACCTGTAAATTTGGAAAATAATAAATAATTTTCTTAAACGGTTTCTTCCTAGCTCATGGGAAAAAATTATGAGTCACATTACGTAGAAGTAAATATTTATTAATTATTTGATATGGTATATCATATGTTATTATCTGGGTGGTCCGTAATAATTTGGCTTTGATCCTCAATAAAATATTATTCTCTCCCATGTACCTTTAAGAAATCGGATTACTAATAGAATTACTTTTTTATTAAAATAAAATTGACTTTGAATTTTTCAAATTGTTGATATTTTAAAGAATATTTTATAACAGGAAAATATGATCACTAAATATTTTCTTTAATGGGAGATATTAAATATAAAGTTATTATAATTATCCATTAAAACCAAATAAATGTTACTCTTAATGACTTGGTTTTGATGTCTACAAATACGGGCTTTGTTTGTAAAAACCGTTATTGATATTGGATAAAATGGGTACAGATAACTCAGTGGGAGTGATGATCAAGCCAAAAAACTTCCTAGTTATTTACAAGATAATACTTTAATCAGTTTACACTGACACAAGTCGTCGTTTCATTTTTTTCCTCTTAAATTAGGAACTGGTTGTGATTAGAATATTTACATTTCGGTCACGCTGAAATTGTATATGTCCTCTTGAACCAGATTGACCTAAAGAAATACAATAAATTATTAATTTTATCGAAATGGTTGTAATTATGTTCATTTTCTAATAACCATTCAGTCATATTTCAGGTGTGAATATTTGAAGTCGACTAATTTCAACAATTAATTTGTAAAAGCTCTTTTTAAGTAGGTCAGAAAGTTTTGACGTGTTACATTTTTGTGTCCCATTAAGTGAAAGTAGGTATATTCATATAATGCGTACAATCAATATAGTAAAAAGGTGAATGTGTGCTTTTTATAAATTTAAATTGTACGATGAAAATATACCGATTTAAAGTGTGGGAGATAACATATTCATTAATATAGTGACTGCTAACCCAATTTACCTTTGTCAGTTAACACGACATAGAAATTAACTTCAAAGAAAAATAAATAAAAAATTTTCTTCCCAATTGAGCTACTCATTTAACAATCTAAAGGTGTGCGCCAAGTGCGTGACGCACAAGTGACTAGCTTGTCTAAAATTTGCAAGGAACCTTCTATGATGTTTAACGGTTCTATTGAATCTTTGTGCTGTCAAAGGATATTTTTAAAAACTTATCGGCAGTGTAAACCAACAAGGGGTGAAAATAAATAAAAACTCTTAGTATTTGCAGACAGAGATTCAGTATTAGAAAAAATAACGAAGAGGTAGTAAGAGTGAATCACCTTTCATACATGGATGATCTCAAACTGATGGCAAATGCTTAAAATTGTAGAGGAGTTTTCCGGTAATATGGAATGTAATTTGGATTTGACGAGTGCCGTATTTTGAACGTCGTTAAAAAAAAGATATAACCAGGAACATTTGAGATGCAGATTAGTGAAACTATAGCTGTAATGAAAGCAGAGCAAACATACGAATACCTAGGTACGAAACAGGCTAAAAGAATTGATCATCGCACTATGAAGCCCGAACTGACCACCGAATTTGTTAGAAGGGTAAGGCGGGTATTACGAACTAGTTTAAATAATAGAAATTTGTTTAAGGTGCTCAACACGTACGCATGCTCTTCGCTTAGCTACTCTTTTGGGATTATAAAATGGAGCAGGATGGACATTCAAAACTTGCAAAGAAAAATAAGAACACTCTTAACAAAAGCGCACAAACATCACAATCGGAGTGCTACTGAACGTACAATGCATCCAAAATATCAAGGAGGAAGACGATTGGTGGATATTGGTAAGCAGCTCGACCAACAAGTAATAAACTTACGTTCTTATTTTCACAGGTTAACGGGAACTCCCACTCTACATCGAGCAATACGCGAGGCAGATGAATTAATGCCGCTACAGATGAGGGAACAAGATATTGCTTCTCACCACCAGACAGACCAAGAGAAGTTACAAGCCTAATTACGGAAGCCACTTCATGGACTGCAGCGAACTAAGGTCAATCAGGACAATATCGGCAACTCAGCGTCGAACTACTGGTTGTTTTCAGGACAGATGTTTCCGGAAACAGAGGGCTTTCGAAGACCAGGTTATTCTGACGAAAAACTATTGGAAGTTCATCAGATATCCCTCAATAGAAAACGACCAATGTAGATACGGCTGTCAAACATCAGAGACAATCCAGTACATAACTGGAGGATGCCAACTGTTTGCCACAACGCAGTACAAGGAAAGACGTGACTTATCCACTAAGATGCTCTACCAAGAGTTGGCAAATAGGTTAAATCTATTGCAGGTAGGAAACGTGCCCTATTACAAGTAAAATCCTGAGCCACTTCTTGAGAATAACGAGTTCAAGTTATATTGGGACCAAACGGTTCTAACGGATCAAACAGTTGCTCTTAATAGGCCATACATTATACTACCAGATAAAACTTCTAGGCGAACTACAGTAATCGACATCGCTGGACCTAACAACAACAACCGAAGGTCAAAATACAACAAGAAGATCGCCAAATACGGAAATCTGGAGGCGTAAATTCGAAGACAATGGGCAATGAACAGCGTCCAAATGATTCCCATAATTTTATCAACAACTGGAGTGATACCAAAGAACTTCCTACCGAACATCAAGGGACTGGGTCTTAGTGAGCATCTGTATAAGCCGATTCAAAAAACAATTCTGCTTGCAACCGTACAGACCATCCGAAAGTTTATAGGAAATACGGCAGACCACGTAACCTAGGACCCGATAACATGGAAGGGGTTCCCACAGAGCTTCATACTTTTGTTATCTTTGTATATTTGGTATGAGTCAATATTCCTTGGGGAGAGTACGAAACCGTTTGTCTTTAAATTAAAGATTTGTAGACAAAGATTACAGACAGAGGCAAGCAACAAAGTTTAAATAATAACAGAATAGCTAGCTTATTTTGCTGAAACTATAAAAGGTGACTAACCAGTTTAGTACAAAATGCATTGAGAAAAAAAGTACAGTATCTAAATTACACTGTACCTATGGTATAAATCATAATATCTATGGAAATATATCACAAATATTTAACCCAAAAAGGTATCGTAAATATATCAAATATATAGTACACTGGTGAGCGGCATATGACCAAACCAAAAAAATAATGTTACATGACCTACATTTTAATTCAACCATTACATATAAGTGTACAGCATTGTGATCTATCTATACTACTTCTTATACTACCGATATCATTATGGGTTTAAATAAGTTAGCAATTAATCATTGATATTTCAATACTTTAATGAATCAATAAAAAAAAACGTACAACTTTAAAACAGGTTATCTTAAATGTCCTTGACGTAGATCCAGACTAGATCCAGCTTCTACCATAACTTGGAGCCTCAAGATGGTAACACGTGGTGGATTAAGCTCCAGGAATGAGAGTGGCTGCTACAGCTTCTGCTGGGACGTTAATGCTATCTTGGCCGAGATGAGAAAGCAGACAAATGGGACATATAGAACAAGAAGAACGATAATCGTCGAAATATCCATGATAGAGCAACGAAATATCGGTGAAAAATCGAGGAAAAGAGGAAGAAAGAAAGATTGGTGAAAAAAAGAAGAAAGAAGCCTGAAATAAACGCCCAAAATGGTTTTATCAATCTTTTGCAGAAAATGCAGAAGATAAAAATTAGTTTTAAACCGGGAATACAAGGATGAATTTTAAATTACCCTAGTTGATAAGTGGCCTCATATGTGGTTACCAAGTGCTTTCGCATTTGTGGGAAAACATCCGAAAAAATTCCGTTAAAACTTTAAACCATAACTACGCAATATAATTATCAAACTATAACTGGGTTAATTTGGTTAAAAAGGTAAAAAGCCGTTCAAGTAACGCACGTACACTTTGTACAAGAGACATTCTCGAAAAAAAGGGGCGATATCTATCAGCTAATTCCTTATAAAGGACAAATAGCTCAAAAAAAAAAAATGAAACAACAACTTCCAACCTAACTGTAGCCCTGAATACAGTCATAAGTCACTAATCTGAAATTGGCAACACTGCCTGTTGGTACCATATCTCATTCTAATCAAGGTATCACTAAAAACTGTGGAATAATTCTACGTCAATATGATGACAAGTTCAGGACTTCTATCATATGAATAGCTGTCAAATGGCAAATCCACGAGGGGCTCTTCTTGTCTATGATGGAATATTTTGGTTTAACAAGATGTCTCTAAATAACCAAACAGTTAGGTAAATATCCATCACAAATTAAAATTACAAAGAATATAGTATTAATAAATTTACTATTTCAAGTCTCTCTTTTAGTGTTTAGGCTAAACTTTAATTTATTTTTTTTTGGTTAGGCGACGACGACTTCAGGGCAAGTGCCTCAAAGCATATATTTTAAGCTCATTTAGTGCATCTAGAGCTAACACTATTTTACCAAACAGAGAGTTAGCTGCTCGTCGATGAATACGAGGGAATAAAGTATTAATTGCCAGATGAATCATTATGGATCACCAAATAGAATTATAGTGAAGTGATTTCAACAAAAAAGCTGTGTCAAAATTGAAGGAGAGTGTAGCCAAACATTTTCTATCAACAGAGGATTAAAACAGGGAGATGCTTTGTCGCCAGTTCTGTTTAACCTTGCACTGGAGAGAGCCGTAAGAACAGTATCAGTTGACGCGGAGGTTTTTGGGCCAAGTGGCCCTCAACTTATTTTGGCCTACGCTGATGATATGGGCGCGATATGAGAAAGCACAGTCAGTGTGAAGAAAAACTTCATAAAGCTGAAAATAGGGCTCCGAATAAATGAAGGAAAGACCAAATACATGCATGTCTCCCGCAACCCCGCCCGAGATAAAATCAGACAGAACGTCACCATGGATGACTATAATTTTGAGCATGTGTGAGTTTTCAAGTATCTGGGCGCATTGATAACGGCAAACAATAATATGCAGGAAGAGGTTAAACAGCGCATCACACAAGCAAATAAATGTACATTTGCGATACAAACCTTGCTGAAGTCAAAATTTATCACTACACATTGCAAAAACCGCAATTTATCGAATAATAATACGACCAGTAGCAATCTACGCCAGTGAAACATGGACAGTCCACGATACGAAGTTGCTAAGAAGGTTTGAGAGAAAAATCCTGCCCATAATATATAGCTCATACGGAGACCTTGAAACAGGCCGTCACAGAATGAAAAGCAACATAGAGCTTGCGCGAATATATCAAAGCCCTGACATCATTCAAGAAATAAAGTCCAGAAGACTACGTTTATATAAAAAGGAGTCAAAACGATCGACTAATAAAACGGGTATGGGAGGAAGCACCACAAGGAAAAAGACCACTGGGAAGACTTAGGCTTAGATGGAGAGATAACATCCATAAGAATCTAGCTATCCTTGAAGTTGACCAGCAAGAATGGAGGGAGCTGGCACAAGACCGTTCCAGGTGGAGGCAGATAGTCGAGGCAGCCAACACTCACCCTGGGTTGTAGTGCTACGGAGTCAATTATTCAGTCACATTTGAGCTTTCTGTAAACTTCAAATATATCGACTGTTGAAAATGTTTAAGTGCAAAAACTGTGGCATTACCAATTTGAATTGTACATGGAACTAAGATTTGTGTTGTAAAGTAGAGAAATTAAATAAATGTTTAATTGACTAGATTCTTTTATTTCTTGTGTTTTTGTTCCACACCGAGATTAAAATCAAAACAAATGCCATTCATGAGCCATTATTCTTAAAGTAACCGTCAGGATATTTAGTTACAAAATACATTAAATAAAAGTTAACCTCAAAACTCTGATATCTAGCCTCGTTTTATTGATATTTGGGCTGGTTACGAGCAATTTAGACGAGTAAGATTTTTCTTTTGATAAATTTTAACTAAAGTTGGGCTAAATGGGGCAAAAATGAATATTGGAGGGGATCTAAATAAACAAAAATTTGACAAGCAAAATAATCATGTAACATAATTTCATTTTTTGGAGTGACAAATCTCATTTTTACTTAAACGGGCATGTTAATTAACAAAACTGTCATTACTGGCCTCCAAGTATCCTTAATCCGTGACTCAAACCTCAGAAACCATTACATTTCCGCAAAATAACTATCTGGTGCGCTTGGTCCACGAATGGAATTAATGGACCTTTTTCGGAAAGGTCCGGGGCTAGGCGACGAATGTGAATAGTGACAATTATGGAAGGATAGTTACGGTTTTTTTACCGAGTCTGCTCATCCATCATTCTCATCTGGTTTCAATAGGATGAAGCCACCTTACACACGGCAAGAGTTTTTCTTCAAAAGATGAGTTGATTGGGAGACATGCCGTGGCCACCGAGGTCGTTTAATTTGATCTCGATTAACTTTTTTTACAAAGGAAAAGTTTACGATAACAATCCCCGAACTATTGTGGCTTTGGCCGAAAATATTCGCCAAGAAATCCACAACATTCAACCGAGTTTATTGCAGATTGTGGCGCGCATGACTAGGCTCCGTTACTAACAATGTATGCAACTCGACGGACAGCACCTGAATGACACTGTTTTTAAAAAATGAAATTTACATCTGTACTCTGTTTAAACGCATTTTTATTTAAAAAATATGTTTTGTAATTATTTTTTTTCATTTTGAAAACATAAATCTGCTACCAGAAACCCTGTAGTAAAATATTTTTTTGTGTGTGTAATTATACACTTTCATAACTGTAAAAAGAGACTTACTTCCAGTGTCTATAGTTTTCGGAGTCCAATACTTTACGTCAAATAAGTGAAGTCTTCGATAACAACATATTAAATTCTGCAACTTTTCAAATACGTTACGGCAACATTTTTCTTTCTAGTGGTTGATAATTATTTTAATGACCATCACTAACATGTAACTTTGTTAATACTTGTTATCTTTAGCAATGGTTATAACAATATAAGAATAGACTCAATGTATGTATGAATGCTATAACTTATGGTTATATCTTTATTAGATGCTAAAATTTTAGTATTTAATAACATGAAATTTTGCGCAGCTATTAAGATAGAAGTGTAAATTAAGTATTAAACGTGAAGTTTATCCGTATGTAATCATACAAATCATGATATAAAATTAGCCTCTAACTTGTGACGAAACAACAAGATTTCTTGTAAAAGTTTGGTTTATACCTTGGTTACTTATTTTCTCTGAGTATTTATATCCAAAAATATATATTCGTGTTGTTTAAAATTTTTCAATTAAGGAACTTCGCTTTTTGTTGAGTTATATAAACTAATTAGTCTTAGAGTATTACTTCTGATGTTTACTCTTGTCTTAATGAACTATTCTTCGCCTATCTAATCCTTTATTATAATAATGTTTTTTGTCATACCACCTGACAATGCTTTGACATTTGTAACTCTAAAAGTAGAACGCCCATTTTTTTTTTTAACACATTTTGTTATAAATGGCTCTGATTTTCTAACAAAATTTGAATTAAGAGAAGATAAGATAAGATAATTTATTAGTAATAATATACAAATAGTACTTTTACAAGTCAAATAAATAAAATATTAAAATTTTGTCAATTAATTATTATCATTAACACAAATAAAACATTACACGATATTGATTCTTCCTTAAGAAGAAAATTTTGGTAAAAAAAAAGCTAAGAGAAACTGACAACAGACAAAGACAATACTACAGATTAAAATTAGATTCGAAATACTCCTCAAACGAAAAAAAAAAAAACGCGATCAGCACAAGGTAGCTCTTAATTTGTTTTTTGTACTGACTGAAGTTAAAAGCTTTAATTCTAACCCGCACGCAGTTGTAGAACTTTATTGCTAAATATCTTGAACCATTTCTGGATCTCTCAAGCCGGCCAAAGTCTGGTACAAGATTGTTGTTGTTTCTTGTTGGATAGTTGTGAATATCTTCGTGTGATCTGTATAGATCAAGATTTTGTTTAACGTACAACAAACACTGCACAATGTACACACAAGGTAAAGTTAAAATTTTTAAATTCTTAAACGAATTTCGACAGTCTTCTCTATAACCAAACCCAGAGAAAATACGAATGCATGTTCTTTGTTTTCCAAATACCTTATCAGTATGACAAGAATGACCCCAGGAAAGAATAGCATAAACCAAAAGAGAATGAAAGTTAGTGTGATATGCTGTCAGAAGAGTTTCTTTGGAAGTTACCCGTACAAGACTCCTGAACAGGAACAGTTGTTGGGATAGTTTTTTTGAAATATTAACAAGGTGTTGTTCCTTGGTTAATCCTGCATCTAGGTGTACTCCCAGAAATTCGACCTCCATTGCTAATTGAGGTAGAAAGGACTGTACAATTTCACTGATATTCCTTAGAGTAAAATTAATACTTTGTGATTTGGAGTTGTTCAAGGATAGGCGATTGGCTCGAAACCATTGAAATAGTTTTTTTTCTGAAGTTTGATAATCAAGATTGTCAATCTCTGAAGGGTGATAACTTATATAATACGTTGTGTCGTCAGCAAACAAAACAGTGTTGACTCCCTTGCCCTTACAGTATGCCAGGTCATTTATATAGATGAGGAATAAGATGGGACCTAATACCGACCCTTGAGGTACACCATATCTTGGGGATTGTTTTTTAGAATTATACTGACCACGATCCGACAGATATGAATTAAGTAGCTGAATGACATTAGTCTGAAAATTGTAGAATGGTAGTTTTTTTAGAAGAATGCTATGTGTAACACAATCGAATGCCTTTGTGAGGTCTAAAAAGGATCCGAGAGTGTCAAGATACTTTTCAAAGCCCTGTAAAACATTACTAGTGAAGTGATCAATAGCTAAAGTTGTGGTCGTGTTCTTTCGGAATCCAAACTGGTTGAAGGCAAATAATTTGTTTGACTCAAAGTGATTATTAGCCTGATTTTTCAAAATTCGTTCATAAACTTTTGACAAGATTGGTAATAAAGATATGGGGCGATAATTATTGTAGTCATCAATGGAGCTCTTATTCTTGAAGAGGGGTACCACCTTTGCAGTTTTGAAAACATTAAGAAATGTACTGCAAGCTATAGATTGATTTATCAATATTGTTAGGAGCTGAACTATTATATCCTTAATTTTTTTAATAATTTATATGTTAATTCCATCAATATCTTTGCTGTTACTATTTTTTATTTCTGAAATGGCATTATCGACATCACTAAAACTAACTGATTGAAATTTAAAGGACGGGATGTTTTTCCGTGGCATAGATTTTCGGTAATCTTCAAAAGGCTGTTGAGAACTTTCAAGTTTATTCATCACACATTCAGCAGTTGAACAAAAGTGGTTATTAAAATCATTTGCATTTAGTTTTGAATTAGAATTAGGGGTATTATTTTTGCTTTTATTATTAATAAGTTTCCACATAGCTTGTTGAAGGTTATTGGATTTTTTTATAAATTCGTCATTAGCTTTAATTTTTGCAAGCCTAATTGATTTTCTGTAATTTTTTCTATATTCAATTATGGTACTTAAAAAAAATAACAAAAAAATAGACGTTTATTAGGGTATCCCGTCAATGTATGAGAATATTTTTTCTTTCAAGCCACGCTATCGCAAGAGGTATCAAAATATGCGTAATTTTACGCAAATATGGAAAAAAGTAAAAAATCTACAATTGTGTGTCATCTTGAAAGCTTTACCGCACTTTGAAGTATTGTAAATTTTACGTTTTTCCAGACTTAAACCGTATGCCAAAAATAATACAGATAACAAGTTTACAAGGTACTTTAATATTAAATTTAATATAACAAAGCACAAGAAAACAAAATGAACACAATAAAGCTTATAATCAATAATAAAATCTTAAAATATAAACTTGGCATTTCTGCTAGAGATTGAACCTGGTTCAAATAAAACCGTATCTGGAAGTAGCGTCAGTTACAGTTTGTGAGGCCTCTGTTAGCAGTTTAACACATTTTTCCACAGATTGTGTGTGACAAGGAAAGTCACCGATTTCCAAGCTCTTCTCTTTTGCCATGATTTGAAGCTCTCCATTAGAAATATATCAAAGAACCGGCAGTGCTGCAACTTGACACTCGTACCACATAATCATTTCGGTGTAATCTCCGGCAGAGAAGTTAATTTTTAGCGGCTTAAATGTCCTAGGTTTCAGCTTCTCTATGTTTTATTATTCTTCTCAATGCCAGCTCCCGAATGTGGTCTCCTTCATCAAATGACATACAGTAGGTTTTCTAAGTGCGTAAACAAAGCATTTCTTTCGATAACAAAATTCACAACAGATCTCACATTTTCTGGTGAAAATCGAGAGTACATAGCTAGTTGAAAAATGTGTTTGGCTCCGTCTTTTAAAGACATCTTTTGCTTGATGAGGACCCAAATAGAAGCGTATACTTTAACTACATAGTTGACAAGCAATTGCAAATTTTCTGATGGTTTTTGAGTACTTACGTAAGTAAGTATAGGATTAGCAGAAGTCAGCCATCTTGAGTGCGCCATTTTTCCACGTTGACAGTTTGCCAGGTGAGGAGTACAGAAACCAGTTGATACAGCTTGACATATCTCACAAAGATATTTTTGATCTGTATTTAGTTCATAGACCACATTTTCCGGCAAGTCAGGTAAATTACCAGCCACCGCACAAAAAGACACCGTGGTTTGATTTTCGCATTTTTTCTACAAAAAATAAATCTTTTTAAATACTATTTTTTGACTATAACGAATTTCCTGCTCATTTTTCGGGAATCCACCATAGATATTCATAGTCAGGAAGTCAAAATACATATAAAAACTTTGGTGGAGCAAAATCTCTTCATCACCTATGAAAACCCACTGGACTACTGAACTAATACAAGTAACGCCATCTCCCAGCATTCCACGCATTTTTTCAGTTGCTTGAGAACTAAGTTTCTCGTTTCTCTTTTATAAATGTATGTTATACACCCAACTGCAAGTATATTATCAACTTTTGGTTTATATATATATATATATATATATATATATATATATATATATATATATATATATATATACAGATCTCTACGAGATTATATGTTCCGATTGCGTGGAATGCTGGGAGATGGCGCCACTTGTATTAAATTTCATATTTTGTCTAATATAAGCTGCTTAAAGGATTTACCTTTCCGATGCTCAAGTGCGCTAGCCTCTTCTGTACTAACGAGAACTAACAAGTTCGAAACCGGTCTACAGATGGCGGTGCATACCATAGGAAAGGCTTCCACCCTTTCCTGGCATTCTTGCAATCTGAGATAGTGCTTTGTCTCTAACTGTGCTAGAACAGAGCACGTTTGTTTATAGTATAAGGATTTTTCAGTTGGTTGAGAACTAAGTTTCTCTTTTATAATTGTATTCGTCACTTTGCTTTTTTGATATAATGTATGGGCGCGTGAAACCTAACGGCCCAATTTTTAAAATTCGCCACTCAGCCAATAATTGTTTATTTAGGCAATACCATGAAAAATAAATGGTTAAGTCTTCAAAAATAAATATATGCCATTTTCTGAGATATATAGACTTGATTATAAAAAATATTGGCAATTTTTTCCTAATTTGTCAGTAAATCTTCTTTATTTCATTACTCCACTATTTTTCAGAAAAGATTATATCATATTAGTATTCAGCGACCTCAAAGACACAAAAAAAATGGTTCTAAATGATTGTTTTGTATGCAGAATTATAGCAATATACTCAAGTAGAAAACAATTTTTATAAACAGTCAGTGGCTTTATCTATCCGATGATGAACGTCTCTGTTATGCAGTGTACCCATTTGAAAAATTAAATATTTCTTTTTTAGTTGTTCTCTATTGACATACATTTTTTACCGTGTAAATCACAAAGTTTTTAATAAATGTACTAGGCTCGACATTTCCTATATTTTTTGTCTAGAAATTTCTTATAATATAAGAATTAATCAAGTATTCACTGCGTTAATAATGATAAACGTTAGCAATGTCTATTTTTTTCACCAAGTTGGACACTATTATCCACATTTTAAAATATTCACAAAATATAACAAGTTAACGTTCCCGTAACATAAATGGTGGTATTTTAGTGACTCATGCATCCAAAAATGTATTCGGCAATTAAGTTAACTTCCTAAAAAATGTACAGCTATTTATTTAAAATTAAATGGTTTTCATATCTTAACACGAATTTAATTTTAAATCTTGTATTGGGAAGAAATGAAAGCTATAAATTTAAAACATTCGGCAGTAACACAAATAAAATTGATAAGTTTATATAATTTATTATTGTTGGCAATTTCTTTTTTTTTTTAATAAAAAACGTGAATATTCTAGGGAAGTAGTACAACTACCTGTATAACAGAAATGGGCAATAATATTTTTTTAGTAGTACTAATTAATTAATTAATCATTCATGAAATTTTTAATTGATAATCTGAAAAATCAGAATATCAATTATTGAATAATCATTAATTCACAGAGAAGAATTGTCAATTACTTCATCAATTGATAATTTTAAAAACAATATTATCGTTTATTGAAGTAACTGGTAATTTGATTCCTAAAATTATCATTTAACGAAGTAACTGCTAATTTTTGAATTCAAATTATTTATTTCTAGAGTAAGTAAAAATTTATTTTTCAATTTTTTGTGGTAGTAATTGGTGTCAGAAAAAGATTATTTTTTTTTATTAAAATCTTCGAACATACCCCTGTAGAAGTAGCAGAACGTCAGAACTAGGGCCCGGTTGTTTGAATGCTGAATAACTTAATAACATTTTTATTTACATTTGAAAAAGTGTTGATAAACAGTAGATATTTAATTTCTTGTTACAGACATACCGTTTTTATGCTATCCTTTTCTAATTACATTATTTAAACGAGTATCATATCGGTAGGTCAATTCTGAAAACAAAGTATGAATATATGGTTGCCTAAATTATTGTTATTTTCAATATGTAAACAATATCTAACAACATTTACCGATTAAAATAAGTTTTTGAATCCTCTTTTTGTTAATATTAATTGTAAACTTCGCATTTATAGTAATTTCTAACACTTAGAAACACCGAAAAAAGTCACGACAAGCAATTAAACTGAAAGACAAGATAAGTAAATATGTTTATGTCTGTCAAACATCAAAAAAGCATCTCCCCCACCGACCATAAACAACCTTCAAACAAATCTATTGTTTAAATCTAGGGTATGATCGAAGATTAAAATACTCCATCCAAATTTGTTAAACGCATAATTTAATTCTATGGAAAAAATTGTAACGAAAACGTATTTTACATCGTTGAAACATTGTATCGTTCATTCTAAAACAAATAATAAATAATTATAAATGAAATGATACTGCTTCTGCCCATGATATTATATATGCTTTAGTCTCGTCAGTAGGATATAGTATGGTCAAAAACATTTAAATTTATGGACTTAGCTCAAAAATTCCAGAAAAGAAGCAAAAAAAGGGTGTGAAAAAATTTTGACCCTATGCTTAAGTAAGCTTTTTATAACAATTTGATGTTTTCCACAATTTTTAAATATAATATTTTGAAAATAGCGCATTGGAGTTCAAGTTAAGCAAATTTTGTTTTCGAAGCGTTTTATAAGTATACTTTAATACATATTCTGATCTATATTGAAAGTATATGATAGTCGTAATTGCACAAGCAGGATAAATGATCATAGTGATGTTGCTGTTTTATATGGCGTGGCATTATTTGCGAAAAAACCCAATCAAATTATTTTATAATTTAATTTAGGAATAATCACCAATTAGTAATTCAATAATTCGGAAAATTCAATTTTTAATTACTTTTGTAATGGGTAATTTGAAAAAAGAAATCTTGAGTTACTTTAATAATGGATAATCTGCACTGTATCATTCTAATAAACTTCTTGTAATGCAGCAAGAACCAAAAATTAATTTTTATAGAACAGATGAATAGGCATCTTAGGAAAGAAGTGCCGTTCTTAACTTCCTAAGGGCAAATATTTCGACAAGTGCATTCTGTCAAAAAATAAAATAAAAAGATCTCATCATATAATATTGCGGTAACCGTGAAACTACCTTAATATTAGTTTAATTTTAACAGCAACTTTCTGGTTATGACTACTATCAAAATTGAGCAATTTTTTTTTAGGAACAAATACCTACCAATTTTTTTTTAGGTATTTGTTGTATATTTTCACTAAAAGTTGATGAATTTTCTATTATTGCTCAATTTTCTGACGTTAGTTTTTTTGTTGATCAACGATATAGTGTCGAAGTTGACATCAATTATATCAAGGAAATAATATAAAACTAATTGTGTTTTTTAACTATACAAATATAAATGTCATTTGGCATATTCTTAAAGAATCATATTTGTCAAAGCAGTTAAAAAAACAATATATTTTTATAATTCCGTGAATATAAATTTAATATTTTCGAAATGCTTCTCTAATGATTTTTTTTTGTTTTGTGTTTACATTATTGAAGCTAACAATAAAAACTCTTGCTGAAAAAGTTTTGCTAGTTAAAAAGTAAATTAAATTAAATTAAATGTAGGCCTTTAAATGGTTTAAAACCTGAACTAATTATATTAATATCAATGAAAAGCAAAAATTCGAAATTATCTATGATTTAACTTATCTTAATCTATATGTTCCGACTGCTCTCTGGTAATGTTGATATCATATTTTGTACACTCAAAATACATACAACAATTATATTTCAAGACAGTCACAAAGTAACTAATGAGAAATATTATAAGTAGGATTAAAACTATTGTATTTGCAAAATGTCTAGGTGATTAATCCGCAAAACTGAGCTCGTACTTCCAAGAAATGGTACTTAGATGGTCCTTGTGACTACTTGTCACTGTATAAATTATTGCTCATGCAATATTCTGTACCTCAGCCTCCAATTTATATAAAAATATTTCTATTTTCAATTCAAAAACCTTTCAAGACTATTGAGTTTTGATTGACAAAATTTTTGTCTTGTTCACGGGCGTAAATTAGAGATTATTGCCAAAATTATCTTGTGTCTAGAGAGATCAAGTTCCGAAGCATTATAAATAAAAGTTCATGGTTCTAAATAACCTTCAATTTCAAAAATGCTGTTCAATGAACACCATTAAATTTAGATTTTTACAGGTTTATTTTCACTGTGAAAAATGTTACTTTAAAATATCAATCTTAATAATGGCTCTTCAATAAAACTTAATTTTGAAATTTTATTCGAAACTGATTCCTTGAATATTCCGCTAAACAATATTTCTCATCAATTTTTTTAGGGATTACATAAATGAAAAATACTATATTTCGAAATTGTTGTCATGATTTAACACTAAATACTTGGCTTGTTTTTCAAGTAGTTTTCTACCTAAAATTCTGCTATTAAATCACGTACTTTTATTGTAGTGAAAAGGACTTTTGTGTTTACAAATAAAGTAGCTAACAATACACCTATTGAAAAGGGGCCTCTTTTGACAGAAGAATAAAGGACATTAAAATGAACGAACGATTAACTAAAAACAAAAATTTGAAGAAAGTAGCAACGAAGCTTAAAATAGGCCATGACTACAAGAGGACTCATTCTGACTCAGAAATAAGCTCACATTTTAGTGATGATGATCGTAACAAAAACTATCCAGTAGTGATGAAATAAATAAATGTATTGACAGAAATACTGACATACTACAAAATATACCACTAGTGGTGGCAAATATGAATACTGTAAAACAGATTCAGTTATCAGACATGTGAACTGTTCATTTTAAGGAAAATCCGTGTTATTTGCCGCTATACTAGAAGAGCAAAAACTATAAGAAACAGTTTAACCTGCAAATGGGCATACCGAAAATGCACTGGTACTCGACCTGTTAAAATTTGGGGGAAATAGACAACGCCAAAAAGCCTTGGTCTAGATGCCTCAATTTTTGATCGGATTTAATGCCAATTGGTACAGTTCCTTTTTCCAAAATGCTCCATATATAATCATAATTATATCAACCTTCTTCATGGGATTTATATTATTTTGGGGGAAATTTTTTTACACAACTACAAAACAATGATTTGATACAAACTAGTGAAAACTCTACTATACCTAACAATAACAAATGTTTATATATGGTTTTAGTTGATATTCAACCACAGATATTTATTTTAAAAACACCGTTTATGGATATGGATTTTTTTATCAAAAAATTTAAATATTTCTAGGATTTTCACTTTTAAATTATTTTTCTAATACGTGTGTGTGAAATAAAAATAAAGTTTTATTTTGCCATTAGTTTGCATAGCTTTATATAAAAGTGTTATTTGAAATATAACTAGAAGGTAAGATTAGTAAAAAGGTAAGATGAACGTAAGATAAAACATGTATAAAGATTAGGGGTAAAATATGATGTAGGGAAGAAGCATTTGTAGTAGAAACTGTCGCAACTGAAAAGAAATATTAAAGTAGTATTTCAAAAATAGTAATAAAATTAGAAAATTTGTTGCTATTCTTCCAACAATTTTTATGTTCGACATAAAAATTGGCCCTTACGATTAACAGATTAATTACTACATAAAACGTTTCCTTATTTATTTTTTACTTTTCAATCCAATTTTTTTAAACAATTAAACATTAAATTAAGGATACAGACTCAAAGGTTAATTTGAAAAAAGTTATTGTTCAGTGGTGTATAACCTCAAAATCAGATGAACAATATATTCAGGTCATTTCCAAAAAAAAAAACAATTCTAATTTTTGCGACTAGATTACCTACAATATGTTTCAAACTTGGACACTTATAGTATTATGTCGAATATATTCAGATTAAATTATTTTCTACTACCTTATATGAGTATTTAAACTATAATATTATAAGCGGTGCTGAAGATTTTTAAAAAAACATTGGTAAAAATTTGTCTATGCTAATATGTAACGTTGTGTTACTAAACATTTTCTAATATTTCACTGCCCACATGGTACAAGGTACAAGGTATAAGTATTCATGTTTTAAAATATAGTGTCATGAACTAAATGTCGCATCAGCATGTAAAAATTAATCTTAATTAATAGGACCTCGTGATGTCACCTTCATTTTTTTTACAAATGTGGAGCATTATAAAAGCAGAAGAATATGGAAATGAGAATGAAAGAAGAAACACAAACTGTGTTTTGATTAACACCCACTTAGAGTAGTTAAAATTTTTTGCAGGAAAGTTTGATTTATGCAGGAAGTCTGATTGAGTTTCTGTTTTCTAATCGATATTATTAAACCTAAATATGAAGAAAGATCAGATTCTTTAAATATAATTTCAATAGTTCCAAAAACTCCACAGAATTTATTGAGAGGTTAGTAAACTATCTACATCAGAATAACTTCGTAATCTGATATATGTTACACATGACTCTAAAAAGCTTAAAATTTGTCTTTAGAGGACCCCGTTAATGATTTTAAAACATTTTGTTCCTTCTCAGAACTTTTTAATATTCTTACTTAATTTTGCTGAGTATGCGGTTTTGGTTTGGTTGGCGAATCGTTATGGAATTTAAAAATAAGATTGTTTTAATTATTTTTTTGCCATAAGAAACACACAGAGAAACTTAGTTAACTAAAGGTATAGAAAAATAGAAGAACTGAACAAAATTATGCTAGCTTCAACTTACATCAAGAGTTAAAAGGGGTATAGTACTCAAAGGTGATATAAGTGTATTGAAAGTTGACCAAGATAAAGACCAAAAAGCAAATAGGTCTGATATGACAACGCATTTGAAATAACTCAGAGCAAGGTTGAACAGGCTATGAAAAGTGTAAAATCTGGCAAAGCAATACTTCCAGGCAAGATGCATTGTGAAATATTGAGAATATTGAAACGAGTGAAATAATTATCGATCCCGCGAGCCCCGCGATGCGGGGGAGGGACGCAGCCAATCCGCGAGCGCTCTCAAGTCCCTTGATGAAAATGATAAATTAGAAGGATCAAAATGGATGCAAAATAGTAGGGCGCATTCAAAAATCTGCGAGAGGCAAGCACTGTTGGAAGAAATTTCTTACTGCACAGGATCTTTCTCTATCTCTAGTGTATTCCAGAATTAGAGAGAGTAATAAAAATGTCAGCGAAACCTCCAACGTACCTACTCCAATGCAGCAGGTAAGTAAGAGTACGCTATAAATCTAAATATATTAAATTACAGAGGCAGATTCAGCCAGTCTCTCTTTGAGGGGCAGTGATATCACAGGACCAAAGAAAAAATAGAAGAATCAAAATACCCTCACCTCATTTGTATACAAGACAGTGCAATATGACAAACGAAAGCGACTTGTCGATCGAGAGTAGGGGAACGGGAAGGGATCAGCGATATTCACGTCCCTAATGCAGCAGACAGGTGAATAATTATATCAAATATCATAAGAATTTATAATTTTATTGTAACACTAAAATAGTCATATGTCCGTTTAATCTCTCTCAGTTAGTAGAGTGAATACACTTTATATAGTGTAGTCTTAGTCATTTATCTTATGTGCGCTTGTTTTTGTTTAATTAAAGCATTATTCAGTTACTAAAAAGATATAACTTCCACGTCTACATTAATTCCGAAGTCGTTAAAACCACAGTATTTTTCTCTTAATGAAAAACTTATTACGATGAATATTTACGATACCCTAAGCCATCAATATTCGGATAATAATGTTGAACGCTCTGCTGAGATGTATTCCACAATGAATTTGAAAAATCTACTATTTACCGAATACTGAAGGAGATAAAGACTACTGATATTTTTAGTGCCTCCGAGCCAAATTTGACCACAGGAAGACGAAACACTCCTCTGAAAGAAGAGCTGAAAACGACAATAAGAAGAGTTGAATGAACATTTAATTATGAGAAGCAGATCCCAACCATCGACCAGATTATAACTAAAATCAATGATGATCGGGATTTACCAGAAACTAAAAAGCTCAGCTTTGAAAATTATTCAATGAATTTAATTTTTGTTAGAAAAAACCAGATAGGAAATCTATTCTCATAAATTGCCTAAAAATTGTGCATCGGAGAAGGAAATATCTCCAAACAATTAAGAAACATCGCGAAGATGGAAAAGATATTTACTATCAAAGTATGGAAAGACGAAAATTTGCATTGGAAAGTCGATCTACTGAACTAAACCAACTTACAGGAAAAGAACGCAGGCTCATAATAACACACATTGGTAGTTCCAAAGTTTTTGTTTAGGGCAGTTTATTAACTTTTTCTTTTTAGCATTGCCTAAAATTATCACAAACATATAAACGCGGATGTATTTTCAACAAATATTGGATATTAATAGTTGTGGATAACGCCCATACATATGCATGGAAAAAAAATGAGACAAAAAAATGGCTGCTTTCCAAGAATTTGGGTTATTTGCTTACAAATGACATCATTAAAAGTGAACCTTTCGATATAGCAAAAGTACATAAAGATAAATACAACAAACATATAATAGATGAAATAACTACATCATAATAAATATATGTTCATCGTCTTTTACTGTACCATTGTGAGCAGAGCTCAATTAAAAGTAAAATTACTACAAATAACATAAGTTACAAAGTTAGTGATTTAACTGAACTTCTGAAAAATCCTTTCAATGACACTACTGCGGAAAATTAGATAAAATGTTTGAACCATGAGATAAAAGAAGAAAACAAAATGTAGAAACTCGATTATACGATCGATAAGATAGCGGATAGCAGATCCCGAAATTGGGATGTTGATTCAAATAAAAATATAATTTTTCCGCGAAACGGTAGCTTCCACAACAGAAATCCTAAAAAACACAATATTTTTCTTTATTTTTAAGAAATCTTATTTTTATTTAATAATAAAAATGTATTTAAATCTCCTTTAAGTACCGTGACAACAAACATGAATCAAAGTGAATGATGTCATTCCATATTAACGTCATCGCTGGCATTTCGTCCTAATACGGTTATTCTTTTGAGACATTATTACTTTCAATTCTATCACTTGAAGGTATCATAGTCACTTCCAAAATTTATATATCCTTGTCAGATTACCAGTGTGACGTCACTTCGATCAAGTGACAAGTATTGGCGTTTTGAGGCGAAATTTTAAACGGAACTTAAAATTTATGATTTTTAAAGTACTAGTTTTATTAAAAAAAAATTAATATTTTAGGCTACATTAGGTACTTATGCATGGTTTGAAACACTTTCCCAAAAATAGCCAACATCCCAATTAGAATTAATTTGAGTGAAGATAGCTCCACTGACTCTGATAAGGTATTGGGTACGTATATTTACTAATGTAAAATCCATTTTTATTTAAATATTTGTGTTTGCTTTATTTCAGTTTATATATATATATATATATATATATATATATATATATATATATATATATATATATATATATATATATATAAAATGAAATAAAGCAAACACAAAAATTTAAATAAAAGACTGAGTCCAAGTAGCCTTTATTTATTTATTACTGTATTATTATATGAACTAATTTATTTTTTATATACATTTGGTGCCTTGTATTTAAGTATTTAAATTTTAACTTAGAATTTTTTGTAATAATAAATTGCTTTCTATGCCAAAATTAAAAATAACAAAAATACAGTTGTGATTTCTGTTAATTTTGGTTTAATTAACTCTATCCATTTTTATTACACAGCAAAATAACTTTTAAAATTGTTTCAGAAAACTCAGTAAAAAGTATTCACGGATAAGACTATATTACAGCTTAAGTTGAGTTATTAGGTATGTAAATATATTTCTTATTTAAGGGATTTAACGATTGAGATATCCCTTCGAGAGGGTTAATTTCAAATATCCCCCACGCGGTATTGCCACTTCTACTAAGAATTTCGCTGACACAAGGAAAAGCAAGTAAGGTTTCAGTGTATGATATTATTACCCTCCTCCCTTAAAACTGGTGTGTAATACATTAAATTATACATATTGCTATTAGTTTCTGAAGGAGTGCTTTGATGCAGAAGATTGACAATTTTAACGCTGTTTTAATTAATGTATATATATATATATATATATATATATATATATATATATATATATATATATATATATATAGAGTTTAAATAAAGATGCGACACAAAAAGGAAAGTTTTTGTAGTATCTCGTCAAAAAGTGAACCATGTGTTAACAATATGTAGTCTAAGTTGTGATCCTCGGCAAAAACTTATATAAGCAAAAAAAATCTTTTTCTATTATAGTTATAAAAAATCATTCTGAAGAAGGTCAAGTGTGACCGAAACGTCAATAGATATGCATAACAAATAAAACATATGCAGTTTTATTAATAAAACGGATTTTACACCCAAGAAAATCAAAAACTTTAAAAAATATATAAATAGAAAAATCCAAGAAAAGAAAAATAAGAAAATATATATATACATGTCGAATGTCGAATGTTTAAATGACATAAAATAATTTCATGAATTTTAATGCATTTTTTTATATATTATGACGCAAACTTTCACATAGAACATAAACATTTTAAGAACTTGAATTGCTAAAAATTGCACATCGTTTGCTCGTATCTTTTAACTTGTTTAATTATAAATTAATTAAAAAATAAGCCAAAATCAGTTCAAGATTGTCAAAATAATTACTAGGATCGGCTGTGTTTGCTCAAGACGCGTAGCCTAGCTCAACTAATATGCCCCCTGGTGGATTAAAAGCAATTTCTCTGACTCATGTTACAATTAATTGACTGTTTGCTTAAAACGTAATTGATTATTTTATTATACAGTTGTGAAGGAAATTCATTTTGTTCTGAGCTCAGTCTAATAGATAAATATAGGTATCTCATACTAATAAGGAACAGCTTAGACTGTTTTCTAAGAAATTCTTTGTTTAGTTGTATTTATTGCAATGAGATCGCTAAAATTTTAACCGTAAAGAGTAACGAGGTAGAAGTAAGATAGAGAAAACATTAGTTAACCAATCGATTTCCGAAATACAAAGGTTATTTATATATATATATATATATATATATATATATATATATATATATATATATATATATATATATATATATATATATTTATTATTAATTCTAAAACGAACACAAAACAACTCAACCAAATATATCATGGCATCCTCAAATAACAATATAATTTCCAAGAAAACAAAAAAACCATACCATTATTAAAAAAATCAATAAAAAATAATAAAGCCAAATCAACTAAGATGTACAACCATTCTTAAACTTTCAACAATCTTCATTATACCCGTGAATCCACCTCCTAAACTAAAATCATCTGGCAACGAATTTCCATGATCTGCCTAACATTACATAAAAAACAAAAAAAAATGTAACATACGTTTTTGGTAGAAAAACGAATTGTGTAATTGCAGTTCGAAAAATAGACAAGAAAAACAAATGTGCATATTTAAGGTGAATTTTTTGTGATAATTGCTATCGTCAAAAAAATATTTTGCAAAATAAGTGTAGATAGAAAAATTGTTAAACTTGATAGAAAAAGGTATATTCCAATTAATTCAAAAACATTTCTAATGAAGGTTTATGAGCCGTTAAAATATCATGTAAAATAAAAAATAGTAAAAAAAACAATAACACCCATGTATATACACAGTTAAAAGTAACCTTAAATTTAATGTCCGTTCTACATTAAATGTAATTATTTTGTATCAAAAATCGTAATAGAGATTTGCTTTGAATTTCAAGCAATTCACTCAAATATCAGTTCGTTGTACATTAAATTCGATTAAATGGTATCTTCAATAAAGTAACAGAAAAGTTATTTCAGCTTCTGTACATTAAAATTAATTCACATATATTTTAATACTAAAGAGGTTTACATTATTATTCAATATATATTGAATAGGATTCCGGGAGATGGCACAACTTGTATTGAACTTTTTATTTAGTATGATGTAAGTGGCTTAAAGGACTCAATTTTCTTACTATGAGGTGTACATGTCTGCCCCGTACTGATGGGAACCAATGAGTTAGAAACCGGTCTAAATGGCAGACACTACCTATGGGAAAAACATCCACTTTTCTTGATAGCTTTAGGATTTTCTGAACTCATATTAATATTGGTACATTAATAATGGGATAACGTATCTCAAATTTAATGAACACTTGTTGTATATTTAATGTCACCTTAAAAAGTAATGATCAAATTTTAAATTTAATGTATGATTACATTAAATTTAATGAAATAGCTCCATCTAAATTAATGTGAATAATTAAATTTAATGCGCCATATTAAATGCATTTAATAAACCTTTATGAAATTTGCTTCCAGCACATTTAGGTTAAATTTACTGCATTTTCTATTTACACTCTAATTTATTGACCAAAGGACTTAACTTCCAAGAGTCCCAAAAAAAACATTTTTTTTTAAGAAAATGAAAAGATATATATATATATATATATATATATATATATATATATATAAATAAATTAATAGCAATTGCATAAAATAGGGAATCGGTGTTGCAATATATTTAATAAAGTCTTGCAAATTTAATACTTCAAATAGCTCGGGAATAGCGATCTTGAACAAGTATGGATTAGCTTAAAAATTATTGCAAGCAGTTGTGCTTTAGGTTTCTTTATCGCTCACCAAATACTAATCTGAAACTTTTCTTAGATAAACTTGACAATAGTAGCATTCAATTTTTTTCCACAATTTGATCATGTTTTTATTGGAGGTGATTTAAATGTTGACCTCTTGAAAAATACGATTGCCCTGAAAGAGGGATCCCTTGAAAAATGTGGAATATCTCAACTTGTTTTGGCATCCAACTCGCATAACACAGACTTCTCAACCTCTTATCGATTTATTAATAGGGTCCTTCCCTTCTCTGGTAGATGATACTGATATTATTGATATGGATAATGTATCAGATAACTCCTTTGTTTTTCGCAGTTTAAAGTTGGAAGCCACATAAAGAGATTAAAGTCCGTAGTTATAGGGATTTTACTAGTTTTAATTGCGACAATTTTCTGGATTACCTTAGTAATAAAAATTGGATTATTATGTATCACTATGACAGTCTGGATGGTATGCTTATCGATTTATTAAAGGGGTTCTTTCCTTCTCTGTTTTATGATACTGGTATTATTGATATAAAAAATATGTCGGATCACTCCCTTGTTGTTTGCAGTTTAAAGTTAAATAAGGGACATAAAGAGATTAAATTCCGTATTTATAGGGATTTTTCTGGTTGTGATTACGACAATTTTCTGGATGACCTTTATAATAAAAATTGGATTATTATGCATCACTATGACAGTATGCTGAAATTTTTAAATACAAATTTAGATAATCTTATTAATATCCATGCTCTATTCAAAACATTCAGATTTACAAAGGCCCAAACACCCTGGATAACAGAAAATCTTAAATTGATATTAAAATTAAAAAATGCATTAAATAGATATAAAAAGTACAACTGAAGCATCCAAAAACGGATATAAACAATGAAGAAATTTGGTCAAAATTGCTGTTGGTAATGAAAAAAAGGCATAGCTGCATCATAAATTTCGAGTTGAACCGAAATTCTTCTGGAAAACATTAAAATATTTAAATGTTAACTCGTCACCTTCCAGTTTTCCCAGCAGATATCGGTAATGTAAATTAATTCAACAAGTTTTTTGTTGATAGCGTGCCTCTCCTGAATGTTAGTGTATGCGTCCTGATTAATTAATTGTTTCTTAAAAGTATCTGAATCTTTTTTGCCACAGTCTACTAATTCCCAATTTCACATACATAATATGCTCATTACAATTACCTCAAAAGTCATCCTCACGATTGTTACATACAGTTGCATTAGCTTATAAGAAACGACACCATGCGATGAGAAACAGAGCTGTGATAGACACACATATGAGTGAGTTGTTGTAAACGAGACAGTCCCCGTGTCGTAGCGATCGGTTCGTCACAATCTCATTTTAGACCCTAAACTAAGTGTTTCGTCCTAGCTACCGACGGTGGATTCATCAGTGGGTCCGTCGGAGCTTTCCCCAGACACCTTTGGTACACTTTCAACGTCTGCATACTCATATTTAAACTTTTCTGCGTCGGAACCTATAAACCAGATTCTGAGTGTGCCGCTATCTGCGACAGAGTGAACGTATAAGGGTTCCTTTTTTTGCAACAGGGAAACTTAAAAAGTATAGCAAACTCTATCTTTTCTTTGACCACGTTAGTCCATAGAGTTTTATTCATGCAAGTAAGAAAACTACTGTTGTTTTTTAACAATGGATGAGTCATTGTTGATATCGAGAACCGTGTTGCTTTGATGAATTTCAAATTTACACAAACGTTGGCAATTTTAAATTTGTATTTAATTAAATATATTCAAGGATGTTTTATGACAGGAGGTATCATGTACTGTAATAAATGGTAATTTGGTGTTAAATTGCATGTAATAATAGATGTTTTAGCCTAATTTTAACCACTTATGTTTGTAAAATGTAAAATTTGTCTCTAATTTAATAATTTAGAGGTGTATAAAAATTAACAACCTATTAAAATAAATTTTAATTAGATAATTAACATATTAACGCCTTGTTGAATCTACCTAATAAAGACCTACTAAAAATTCAAAACTAACAAATAGACCAATAAATGTGACAATATATCAGCGGTCAACCAATGCTTGAACGGGTATTTAAAACGAAAATACTTCTATCAAATGATTGAGTAATAAACATTTAAAGTAAGATGCCAGATATAAAATTTTCTTATTATCTGTTAAATATTATGCTATTATAAATTCCAGAAATTCCAGAAATATCCGAGGAAGAATTCATGAGTAGCCTAAGAGATATGAAAAGCAATAGAGCTTCTGGAGACGATGAACTGGTAATAGAGTCAATCTAGGAAGGAGGACCACAAATCAACAAAGCATTAAAAATTCTATTTTATAAATGTATCGATGAAGGAATAATCTCATCATAGTAGACAAATTCAACAATTGTTATTGTACACAAAAAAAAAGCGACGTTATAGATCTTAAAAATTATAGGTCGATCAGCCTCCTTAGCCACATATACAAACTATTTACCAAAATACTCGCAAACCGTTTGACAAATAACGTAGATTCTTTTCTTTCTGGAGAGCAGGCGGGACTCCGATCAGACTATAAGAGAAATGACCATCTTCTGACCATCAGAATTCTTATCGAGAAATATATTGACTATACTAGACCACTGATGCTTGTTGATTTTGAGTAGGCCTTTGATTCAATAAATCAGCGAAAACTTCTAGAGGCATTAAGCGAATATCGCGTCGATCATCAATATTCCGCAATTATCAAAAACCTATATGATAATGCCACGGCAAATGTCAGAACATCCACAAATCAATGCACAGATAAATTTAATATCACTCAAGGGGTAAGGCAAGGTGACACAGTCTTTCCAGAATTGTTTGTTGCATTGCTAGAGAGTATGTTGAAAAAGATAAACTGGGATTCAACAGGAATCAACATCTATGATGAATCATCTCTGTTTTGCAGACGATATTGTGTGAATAACAGACAATATACAAGAAACACAAAATATGCTGGATTCGCTAAACGATGCCTCAGAAAAAGTCGATTTGAAAATTAATTTATCAAAGACACAATATATAACAAACCTAGATATGAGTAGTCCCTTAAACACCAATAACATAAATCTAGAACAAGTGCATATATTCAAATACTTGGAACATGAGATCAGTATTAGGCGAAATAATCAGACTCATGAAATCCAGCGAAGAATAGGTTTATCGTGAGCAGCATTCGGAGGACTCAGATATATATTGTGATCTAATCTTCTTATATGCTTAAAGAAAGATCTTTAACCAGTGTGTCTTGCCTGATCTCACGTATGGAGCTGAGACACTTACTTTGACAAAAAAGAACATTATCAGAATTCATGTCACACAACGAAAAATGGAATGGGCAATGTTGGGAGTCACTCTCATCCAACCACATCATAAGAAACCGAACAGGAGTAAGAGACGCGGTGAAATATATCTTACATCTTAAATGGAACTGGGTAGGACATGTGGCTAGAATGACTGATGGACGGTGGATAAAGAGACTTATGGAATGGATGCCAAGAAATGAGACCTGTAGAAATGGAGAACGACCTCCTAGTCGGTGGATAGATGATATAAAAAGACTGACTCAAAATTGGATCCAAGTGGCACAAAATAGAAAGAGATGGCTGGAATTAAGGAAGGTTTTCGTTCAGCAGTAATCAGGATAAGCTAAATGATGATTATGTTGTTATCTGCACGGTTACTTATTACCTAAGCACTTTATTTATTATTCGTATACAATCATACTAAGGTAGACTTTTTGACTATATGGCAGCACTGGTATTGTTAGGTGTCATCGGACAACTCCACTATAAAATTTGACATATAAGAAGGTATACGTATTCAAAATATTTTGACATACGGATACTAAGTCAATGAAACAAACCTGTAAATATTTTGGTGTGATTATTTTTCACAATTTTTGACATGGTTTATCTTAACAAGTATGCATCGAAGAACTTAATTCTTGGTTCATCGATGTATCTACATAAGTCACTATATGTCGCTGGTTTGGTGAATTCAAACATAGCCGCCGTTCGCTCATGGACTAGTCGAGTGGAGGTGATCCAAAATTAATTGTAGTGAAAGAAATGATCCATGCTGTGTGTAAACTGACAAGGCAATGTCATCATGAAATACCGAGAGATTGAGACATCGCAGGGCACTAGTTATACTAGCGTATACTGGTATAACATATTGCATGGACATTTAGCTGTAAAGAGCCTATCTTAGGATTGAATCACTTTGATGCTCGCTCAGAAAATAGGTTAGTATCAGTTGACACGAAGAAATGATCAATATAATTTTATAAAAAATTTAACCAACTTCTAAAACAAAAACGAAAAATAACAATACAAATTTTTATATGAAATTACAAATCGGTGCCATAAATTATAACAGAAATAAAAAGATAGAGAAACACTTTATTCCTAATGCCTTTCTAACCGTAGCTTATATGTATCTCGTGTTATAATTTATTTTTTTCATTCATATATATATATATATATATATATATATATATATATATATATATATATATAGGGAGAGAGAGCTGTTCACACTATCTACTTGAACGGGTAAAAGATTAAGAACATACAACGCATTGTATTGTGCCCATAGGAGCTTTTGGTCAGAATTCCAAGAAGAAGAATATACTGCAGTTTCCGTAAATTTGATAGGGAACAGATTTCCAAAAGATTGGTACGAGGTCTTTTTAATATGAATATCAATATGAAATTGAAATTTTTGAGGTCGGCGTCAAAAGATTACCAAATGAAAAAAATAACTAATAACACGAGATGCATATAAGCTACGGTTAGAAAGGCATTAGGAATAAAGTGTTTCTCTATCTTTTTATTTCTGTTATAAGTTATGGCACCGATTTGTAATTTCATATAAAAATTTATATTGTTATTTTTCGGTTTTGTTTTAGAAGTTGGTGTTGCATTGATCATTTCTTTGTGTCAACCGATACTAGCCTATTTTCTGAGCGAGCATCAAAGTGATTCAATTCTAAGAGAGGCTCTTTACAGCTAAATGTCCATGCAATATGTTATACGAGTATACGCTAGTATAACTAATGCCCTGCGATGTCTCAATCTCTCGGTATTTCATGACAACATTGTCTTGTCAGTTTAAACACAGCATGGATCATTTCTTTCACTACAATTAATTTTGGATTACCTCCACTCGACTCGTCCATGAGCGAACGGCGGCTATGTTTGAATTCACCAAACCAGCGACATATAGTGACTTATGTAGATACTTCGACGAACCAAGAATTAAGTTCTTCGATGCATACTTGTTAAGATAAACTATGTCAAAAATTGTGAAAAATAATCACACCAAAATATCTACAGGTTTGTTTCATTGACATAGTATCCGTATGTCAAAATATTTTGAATACGTATACCTTCTTATATGTCAAATTTTATAGTGGAGTTGTCCGATGACACCTAGCAATACCAGTGCTGCCATATAGTCGAAAAGTCTACCTTAGTATTATTGAATACGAATAATAAATAAAGTGCTTAGATAATAAGTAACCGTGCAGATAACAACATAATCATCATTTAGCTTATCCTGATCACTGCTGAACGAAAACCTCCCTTAATTCCAGCCATCTCTTTCTATTTTGTGCCACTGATATCCAACTTCGAGCCACTCTTTTTATATCATCTATCCACTGACTAGGAGGTCGTTCTCCACTTCTATAGGCCTCATTTCTTGGCATCCATTCCATAAGTCTCTTTATCCACCGTCCATCAGTCATCCTAGCCACATGTCCTGTCCAGTTCCATTTAAGATGTAAGATATATTTCACCGCGTCTCTTACTTCTGTTCGGTTTCTTATGATGTGGTTCGATGAGAGTGACTCCCAACATTGCCCGTTCCATTTTTCGTTGTGTGACATGAATTCTGATAATGCTCTTTTTTGTCAAAGTAAGTGTCTCAGCTCCATACGTGAGATCAGGCAAGGCACACTGGTTAAAGATCTTTCTTCAAGCATATAAGAAGATTAAATCACAATATATATCTGAGTCTATCGAATAAACCTATTTTTCGCTGGATTTCATGCGTCTGATTATCTCGCCTAATACCGATCTTATGTTCCAAGTATTTGTATATATGCACTTGTTCAAGATTTATGTTATTGATGTTTAAGGGACTACTCATAACTAGGTTTGTTATGTATTGTGTCTGTGATAAATTAATTTTCAAATCGACTTTTTCGAGGCGTCATTTAGCGTATCCAGCTTATTTTGTGCTTTCTGTATATTGTCTGCTATTAACACAATATCGTCTGCAAAACAGAGATGATTTGTCAATTCGCCATCGATGTTAATTCCTGTTGAATCCCAATTTATCTTTTTTAACATACTCTCTAGCAAAATGCAACAAACAATTTTGGAGGGACTGTGTCACCTTGCCTTACCCCTCGAGCGATATTAAATCTATCTGTGTATTGATTTGCCGATGTTCTGACATTTGCCGTGGCATTCTTATATATGTTTTTGATAATTCCTGAATATCGATGATCGACGCGACATTCGCTTATTGCCTCTAGAAGTTTCCGCTGATTTATTGAATCAAAAGCCTGCTCAAAATCAACAAAGACAAGCATCAGTGGTCTATTATACTCAACACATTTTTCGATAAGAATTGTGACGGTCAGAAGATGGTCATTTGTCCCATAGCCTTATCGGAGTCCCGCCTGCTTCCTAGGAAGAAAAGAGTCTACATTATTTGTCAAATGGTTTGCGAGTATTTTGGTAAATAGGTTGTATATGTGGCTAAGGAGGCTGATCGACCTATAATTTTTAAGATTTAAAACGTCGCTTTTTTCTGGGCATAATAACAATTGTTGTATTCGTCCACTGTGATGGGATTACTCCTTCATCGATGCATTTATTAAATAGAATTTTTAAAGCTTTGTTGATTTGTCGTCCTCCTTTGATTGACTCTATTACCAGTTCATCGTCTCCGGGAGCTCTATTACTTTTCATGTCTCTTAGGGCACTCATGATTTCTTTCTCGGTTATTTCTAGAATTTATAATAGCATAATATTTAACAGATAATAAGAAAATTAATGTAATTTTATATCTGGCATCTTACTTTGAATGTTTATTACATAATCATTTGATAGAAGTATTTTTGTTTTAAATATCCGTTCGAGCATTAGTTGACCGCTGATATATTGTCACATTTATTGGTCTATTTGTTAGTTTTGAATTTTTAGTATGTCTTTATTAGGTAAATTCAACAAGGCGTTAATATGTTAATTATCTAATTAAAATTTATTTTAATAGGTTGTTAATTTTTATACACCTCTAAATTATTAAATTAGAGACAAATTTTACATTTTACAAATACAAGTGGTTAAAATTTAGGCTAAAACATCTATTATTACATGCAATTTAACACTAAATTACCGTTTATTACAGTACATGTCCAGAGTCATAAAACATCCTTGAATAAATTTAATTAAATACAAATTTAAAATTGCCAACATTTGTGTAAATTTGAAATTCAATATATATATATATATATATATATATATATATATATATATATATATATAAATGTTGGCAATTTTAAATTTGTATTTAATTAAATTTATTCAAGGATGTTTTATGACAGGAGGTATTATATATATATATATATATATATATATATATATATATATATATATATATATATATATATATATTATACTTTATCAATGTCACTGTGTTTAAAGTTGTTCCTTTGTAGGGTCTCTTTCAATTTTCTTACAGCGGGGGTCATAATTCAGGGGAAGTTAAGGTCATGGCTCTGTCTGCTAAGCCAATAATAACACCATTTTTCTGAGACATCGGATGATTTGAATAAGAATTCAGGGATCTTACTGATCATGTGGGTTTAGTATACCACTCAGTTAAGATTTTATTTTTTCTTCGGATGAGTTATATCTAAAAAGCTTATCTTGCCATCTTTTACTATTTCTGATGTTAAATAAAACGTGCTGTGAAAGCTACTAATTATTTGAAGGATTTCATTTGTTTTATTGGACGGGACAAACATTAAACAATCTTTCACATATCTCTTAAGGGATATTATATTGAATTTAAGGTCTTCTAATTCCATAACTAACTGCGCAATGGTGGACGAAATTAGTGAGTCCATAGCACAGTCATTTATTGGCTTGTGAAATGTATTATTATATTGAAAGTAATTTGTGTTTAAGGTATGACCAGAAATCAAAACGTTAATACACATCTACGTATAAACCTAACCCCGTTGAATGTCAAATATCGACAGTGTCTTACCATCAACTGCCTAAATTTCAAGGAAAATTATCATACGGCGAATATGATTAGCTGACGTTAGAGAACAGTGTCGTAACTACGAATATTCATGGTCTATATATGAAGAGAGCACCAGAGTGGAATTCGCAGAAAATTAAATCTCAACCCCTTTCTTATTGGCCTCAAGAAAAAAAAACAACTTATCCAATTTCATATTATTTATATTTAATAATTTTGTATTATTCCAGAGTATATGTAGAAGTTCGTTTATATTGTTAATGATAATAGTCTATCGTCAAGTTCTGGGGGTAATATCCAGCCGAGATTTTATAGAATGGGGATTTTAAATAAATTGTTCTTTTCTATGAAGTCTCCTCTTATTTCATTACAGCTCCACTGATGAGACCATAGGGTAGTCAAAACTGCTAGTGAGAGAGAACCCAAGTGGAATTTGCTGAGAATAAACTGTCTGTCCTTTTTATTAATGGACTTAGCGAGAGAAGAAAAAACAATTTCCAAATATATAGAAAATGTAGTTATTTATTTGAAAGAAAAATATTCTTGAAATAAATATCTTGAATTTTAAAATAGAGTTATGGAATCTTGACGAATTTTTTTATCGACATGAATTCTGATTTATTTTTTTGTGACTAGTTTTGTTTCCTGTAACTAGGATTGCTGATTTGAAGAATAAGAATATTATTCGATTCGCACTAATGAATTTTACTAGCTGAGATGGCTTGTAAAACTAAGTTTCATCACCTTAATTAATAGCTACTATAATTGCCAATCGAATAATATACTGTTTTCTATAAGCTAATATACTTTATAAATTGGATCGGTTACAAAATTGATTTTTCCGACAGTTTTAAAATGCTCAAATATTACAATTTCATTATCTCCTTCTTTCAGGAATGGTGCGGGTAAATATAGTGTTTGCTGAGGACCCATTTTCGAATACCTGCCGAGAACTATATCATTGACAATAACAACTCCTTTGGTCCAGTTCTCCATATGAACGTAAGTATCTGATGGGGCATAAGGTATATTTAATACTGCTTTAAAAAGTTTAGGTTCAGGAAGTATATTGGTTTCAACAACATTATTCCAATTATTAAGTTGATTAATCCATGATTTTTTAAATTCCAACGCGGAGTGTTTCCAATTGTAGATTGATTGGTCATTTATTTGAATATCTTGAGAGAGACCTTTATATTGATTATAGGGTCCGAAATTAATTCTTCCCCAATTCTCTACAATTAACTCTATAGTTGCATTGGTTAAGTTTATAGCATTAAGACTAAATGTTGGGTTCTGAATTTGCCAGGTGCCTGATTTATTCAAATCAGCTTTATTTTCTAAAATAGGAGATACTCGTTCGCCATTTAAGAGTACGATGACTGTATCGGCTATATATCCAACTATTTTAAGTATAGAACCTGCTGTTAAATCTAAATTTTCTTTAGAATAAACAATATAACCATAACTTTGACCGTTTCCATTATTTACATTGAGTTCTTCCATATACACTGGATTAGTTCTATCTTCATTTGGTAAAGTTGACAAAAATGAACTGAAACTTATTTCTTGCGTTACTACGATATTTTGATAAGCCTTTCTTGGTATCAATTCTGGTATATCTGGAATTATAATTTTGGGATTCGGATTGTATTTGGCTATGAGTTCTTTCGCAGTGTAATATTTTTCGGTATAATCTCCATTTTCTGCTAGTATTGCATCGTAGTCATAGCTTGTAGTTAGTGGTGCAAATACTAAAAAACAAATACTTTTTAAATATATATATATATATATATATATATATATATATATATATATATATATATATATATATATATATATTATTTTATGCGAATTAATTAGGATTTGCTAAAACTTAGTAATCATAAATTTTTAATATATATATATATATATATATATATATATATATATATATATATATATATATATATATATATATATATATATATGTGAGTGTGATGGTTAATCGAAGGATTTCGGGCAACCCATGTATGTACTAAGTCCCTCTTCGGACTGTAAGGTAGCTGACGTTTCGGTGAAATTTCATTCACCATTTACAAAGCCCACTGTACGGCGCCTGGGCGCGAACTCGCCATTGTTTATTTCCAACCTGTATGCCCCCATCCTCGTCTTAGCACTGATTACTATATCAAGGGAGGGAGGTTACGTAGGGTTTTCATGGCTGCTGTCCAGTTTCTGGAGTATGGAGAGCTACAGAGACCTTGAGTAATTTTTGTCCACAATATAACCAAGGTATAAGTTATCAAGGGTCTTACGACCGCAGATTGCCGTTTGTGAACAACGTGTTGTTTTAATTCCCACGTCGTTTTGCTGCCATAATAAATATTTTACCCCTAGAAATAATTTGTTAGGGGTATGTGTTCCAGCTAAGATTTGCATCCCAGATTACACCTAGTTTTTGAACCTCTTAGCTCATCTGCAGTTGCGTATTGAAAAAAGTGGATAATTCTAATTCAGCCAAGTTTTTTCATTAAGCTAAGGGTATAAATTTAGTTTTTTCAGAGTTTACCCTAAGGTGATCCTCCACTATAGTGGGAGTCCATTGCATGAGCTCCAATATTATTTTGCTATGTTTCTCCAGCATAACCCTGAATATAATAGCCTCGGTCGTTGAAGTTTACTAAGAGTTCATCGACAACTAGATCCCACAGAAGGGGAGATAGTATTCCCCCGGCGGGTAGCCCTTGGCTATCGACACTTCCACGGTTTCCTCCAACCATTTTGGATTGTGCTCCTCTGCCCTGAGGCATGATTTGTATCCACCTACATAAAGTATCTTCGATGTCACAACTTCATGTACACGTTGTTGTAGAAGCGAGGGAGGTATGCTCGAATGCTTCTTCAATGTTAAAGAAGAAGTTATTTTATTCGATCTTTTATTTAGGCTTCCAGATTACCCTTTTTATCCTTTCTGCTCCATTTGAAACTTGAACTCACCTTTATTTATCTTTCCTGCTCCATTGAGGAATCCAAAATTGGTTCCACCAATAAACATGTAAATATTTGCTGATGCAGGGTAAGACAAAATTGTTTCATATGAATCTCTAAATGCTTGTACCGTTCTTGTTTCATGGTTGTTTCCCCAATAGTCAAACCAACCTAAAATAACCAAATTATGCTATAATACTATCAGTTAGATAAATTGTGCTTTTTTGGAAAGAAATTTTCTTGTGACAGTAAATAATATAATTATGAGTAATAAAAAATAAAAATAAAATGCAGAATGCAGCAAAACATATTTTCCCATTAAATTGTGTTACAGTTTAATTATTTTATTTATGTTTTAAGTCAAAAAAAGAACACGGTAATTTGCTTTGGATATAAGAGTACTTTTTATACTTTAAAAAAACGTATATTATTTAACTATATATACTATATCAGCCATAATATATGTTTTATTAAAATTACTTCTACTGCTAACCTGGATAAAATTCCATAACCATTACAGGCTTATTGGGTTGAAAACTCTTAAGCAAATCTAGGTTTTGCTGTACATCTGTATTAAAATTTCCTGTCATAAAAAAGTAATCTGTAATGGTACCGTCTGTACCTCGCCTAGGACCGTCAGAAGTAACCAATAGTTCCACTATACCTGAAAACAATATCTGCAATAAATAAAGAGAATTTATCATCACTTTAATGGTAATTTTTCGGGATAGCGGAAACAGGTACCAATCTAATTTGTTTTTTGGTTCTGTTCACATTTTTATATATCAAAATGAAAAACTTCCATACAAATTTTCATCCCCTATTTTATCCCATTAAAACATGATTTAAAAAAAAAAGAATGATGTATTAAACATTTTTTTCTAACAATAAGACTATATACTAATTTTTACATTTCTAACTAGGAAAATGAAGATTTTTTCATATAAACCTTCATCTCCTATTTTACTCCGTTAATATATGAATTCATAAGAAAGAATGATGTAGTAAGCATTTTTTTCTAACCATAAGCCTATATACTAATTTTTACATTTTCAACTATCAAAATGAAGAACTTTCATACAGACTACCATTTAACTTAAATGATAAATTTCCAAAAATCCTTTGTTAGTCCTCAGTTATGTCAAACTTTTATGCAAAATTTCATGCTTCTAAACCCAGCAATTTCGGCTGTGCGTTGATCAGTATGCCAATCAGTTTGTATTTTTATATTTATAGAACGAGTTTGCTTTATGTTTTTTTTTAACGCCAGTAGGTTAAAGTTTATTTGATTTATTTTTCCTTTTTTTTTAGAGTTAGATTTTTATGATAATATATCTACCTTACGCTGCAGGTTCACCTTTATATTTTAATTAAAGATTTTTATTATCATTTGCATTCGAGTTTTTTTTGTCCCAAATGCTCACTTGCGTACGTATTTTTTATGTATTTATTTATCTAAAGGGGTAAAGTTGAAAACTAGTGCCTAATGACACCATGGAAGGTTTCTGCATTCAACCTAGTTACAGATGCAGTGGCGCCCTGAATAACCACCACTCTCCAGCATAGGAGTTAGCTTTACATTTTTGCTCGCTGGTGCTGGTAGTAGCCTTCAACTATATTCTGCTGATTTAGCTTCAGTTTTATTCAGTTTATTTTATTGAATCTCTTCTCACTTAGCTGTGAGGTTTTGCCTCTATCAGTGTAGCAATTTAAAAAATCAAAATTGCTTATAGTACAGCTTCTTTCGAGTCACCCTGTGAAATTTAATATTTTGAAAAAAGTTCATACAAAAGAAACAAAGTCGATTTATTCGAACGATTTTTCAATAAACCCAGCTTTTTTTAAACAATGAATCCATTCCAGATTTTACGTCCTCATTTTATATTAAAAACTCCCTGCTTTCATGAAACAAATGAAGAATATATACTGAAATTATTCCAGAAATAATAATCAAGAAACCAAGCATGGCTCCGCTGTAAAAATTAGTTCATTAATTACGAAAAATATCTGAAAAAATCAATGAGGTCTTGTTCTTTTTACAAGGAGAATAACACGAGTTTACTTGAAGAGTTGTATCCGTAAATTTACTTGGAAAACTTTGTAGTAGAATTTTAATGAATTTGAAATAAAGCTAGTACACTGAACCATACCATTGTCCAACATAAGTTGTCTTAGTTCAGTAAGATACGTTTTATCCTTTCCTTGTTCATAGTTGGCATATTCATTTTCAACTTGAAAAGTAATTATTGGTCCACCATTAGTAAATTGATACTTAGCTAAAATTGGCATAAGCACATTAAACCACCTGAAAAAAATATATAGAGACAATTGAATTAAAAACACAAGAAGGTGCACTAATATATATTCCTGTCCACAAAATTTTTTTAATCTACTAATAGAAATTCAAGTATACATGTGATGATCTGAGAGTAGGCAAAAGACAAGATGATAATAAATTTCAACAACCCTGCATAAAGCTGGAATTAATTATATACACTTTTTAAGTTGTTTTAAAAATTTGAATGTTTTTTTCTGTTACTCTATAGCCACCATATTTATTAAAAATTAAACGTTGGTTAACGATTTTTTTACAAATGACCAATATTTCCCATTTTTGAATATATTTTAAGCTGATCTGTTGCCATCGGCTTATTATAATTTTTGAAATCATCCAGAACCAAAATAGATATTTAAATTAAAGATATAAAAATTTATTAATCCAACCAAACTTAAATTAACATTAGTTATATCGTTCAGAAGAAAATTTAACATGTGGTTTTAAATATTTGTGAATGTGGGCCTGGAAATAACAAATGTTTTTGCTATTTAAACTTACTTAACAGATATTAACTAAATGCTACACATTATCCACTTTTTACCACTTTAAATGTCGAATTTCGGAAAATTACTTTTTATTGTTAGTGATGCCTAATCATGAGAAACGCTTAAGATCCATGATTTTAAAAACTATTTCTTTTATTTGCTACATCGTTACCTCGAAACAAGCTTCATGTAGTTTTGATTTGAGCTTCTAACTTTCAGACTCTTTTCTCTTAACATCCAACTAGGAAATCCTCCAGACTCAAACTCGGCACAAATATATGGTCCAGATCTGACTATCATGAACAAATCTTCCTCTTGAGCTATCTTAATAAACTCTTCCAAATGCAGGAAATCTTCCATATCGGAGCCCCCGTCGCCGAAATCGTAATATCCTTAATTATAAATAAAAAACTTGATATTTATAATTATAATGGTGATTTTGTGGAGTTAATTTTACTTTATCTATATAAATCAATAAGGTGTAACAGCAAAGAGATGATTATTATGAAAAATCCAACATTTCGGTGCATAGATAAGAGAATTTACAATCACAACATATACCCGTTGCTTATAACTTATAGAAAAATAGTATATTTAAACATCATAAATAAAATAATATTTGATAATCTGTAATCCCGACTGCACTCGAATTAGCTTAAAAAGTACCCTTGATTTGGTGTAAATGCAGGCAGTTTTACTTCCTGAATAGATCGCTCCAGAATAATAACAGGAATAACAATTGACCTATGCGCCTGTTTAAAACGTGAGCTAGAAACGTGAAAAATTTTTCATTGGAAAAGCCTGAAATTGACGATTTTTTCTACTTTTATCATTACATCTTCTTAAGTATCAATCTCAGCGCAAAATATAGAATAAAATTTATTCGCGGTTAAATTTTCTTTCGATTTGTATCATCTCCATATCCAAAATATGAAAATTTTGATTGCAAAATGGAAAAATAAGCTAGAGTAATAGGAAAAAAGTAAACAGCAAACTTAGCAGATATCTTCGGGCTTCGGGAGTATTGAGTTTCATATTTCAGTAAACAAATCTACCCAGGAGTGGTCCCAAATATTTCAGTTCTTGCACAATAATTTATTAATGTAGCTCAACGTGCAACTACAGCACAAACAACAAATGTTCGATAAACTTTTAATGATAGTTTAATTGTGCCGCCAATTTTTTACGTGTATACAGGGTGTCCGGGAAAATGTGAGAAATCTCCCGGATATGGAAAAACACGTGAAAGGAATAGTACAAGTTCATATAAACTGCGATGGAATTAAATTTTTTACACAAAATTATTGAACCACCAGGTATATTTTAATTTTTTTAATATGATGTATATCCGTTAAGATCCTTCAAATTACTATCTAAGAAAGAGTTGTGAATTGCTTACAGCTGAAGTGACGGAGTAGCTATGTTATTCATGACTCTATTTTTTTACGCCAGGTATGATAGGAACTTTGGACAACGTTTTGTACTTACCTCTAATTATTGACTAAAAATTAAGAGAACTTTATTCATGTCGCCAATTCTAACCGTTTTCGAAAAAAACCTCATTTTATTTACATCATGTACTTGGCTTATTTCGATAAAAGATACATCTTTGTTCCTATCAAATGTTAAACCTTCAAACTTATGATAAAAAAATTCAATCCAAAATCAGCTTTTACTTCTTTAGTTAAAAACGTATAATTTTGTGAATTACGGTTAGACCTAGGTTCGCAAAAAAATATACGTTTAATTTTATCGCCACCAAAAATAAATATTTTTGTTGCAAATGTTGTTAGGTCTAGGTACGAAAGAAATAAATATTCTGCATTTTAGAATTTGTCAACTTTCACATCGCTGACTCATTATTTCTTTGTTTGGATATTAATTGACTGATTTTTGAATTTCGTGGTGAAATTAATTGTGAAATAATTCAAAATATGGAATATACGTTTATTGAGTATGCAGATATGCATGTGATATATGGTCTTGCATCTTGCAGTGCTTTGGAAGCCAGGAGGTTATATCAGGATAGATATCCTAATCGTACTTTTCCAGATTAGAAAACATTTCAACTAGTTGACCAACGTCTAAATGAGAATGGTACGCGATTCCATTTGTTAAAGTAATATTATTAAATTTCTTCATAATGAAATTTCTGAAAAAGATGTGCGGATGCTGGTCGGGGAAGAACAGTACCTTCGCTGCAATTAGAGGTAAGTATTTTAAATGTTGTTGATGACAGTCTTTCAACGAGCACTAGAAAACTAGCAGCGCAGTTTAATACATCGAAAACAATAGTACATGAACTTCTCCCAGAACAGCTGTTATATCCATCGTTTGAAAAAAGTGAAGGAACTGATGCCTGGAGATTTTCCCCGTAAAATGCAGTTTGCGAACTGGCTATTAAATCAGCAATGAAATAATTCATAAGCACTATTCTCTTAACGGATGAAACAGTGCTTACCAAATATGGTATCATGAATTTAAACAACTCACATGTATGGTTGGTAATAATTCTCATGCTATCTCAACTATTGCTTCATATAATCAAGATCAGTTCGAATTAATCAGTGTCTGGGCAGGAATCATTGGAAATTTTTTGATTGGACCATTCGTATTGCCCGTACGATTGAATAGAGTACTTTATATGGAGTTCCTTCAGAATGCTTTTCACGATTTAGTAGAGCACTTACCACTTGAAACCCACCGAAACATGTACTACATGCACGATGGGGCATTACCTCATTTTAGCGTTGGTGTGCTCAAGCACCTAAATGACGTCTATCTAAATTATTGGATAGGTAAAGGAGGACCTATTGCCTGGCCTCCTCGATCTCGCGATCTAACGTCGTTGAATTTTTACCTGTGGGGACACCTCAAAACTTTGGTGTATTCCATTCCGGTCGATAGTAGGGAGGAACTTATACGGAGAATCACGTTTCACTGTAAACAAATAAGGAAAAATGCTGAGATAATGTGGCGCGCAGAGCAGTCCTCAATTCGTCGTGCCAACGAGTGTATCAGACTTCACGGCGCTCATGTTGAACCTTGTTAGGAATTTTTTAACTAAGCAGTTAGTATATAATTTTTAATTGAAACTATGATGACAGAGGAAAGTTCCTGTTTTTCATTATAGATCCGAATTTAGGGGGCTAACAGTGTAAATAAAATGACGTTTTTCATTTCCAAGCCAAATGAATGAAGAGTACTTTATTTTCAGTCAATAGTTAAAGATATGTAACAAACGTCCATCTCTGCAGCTGTTACTAATTTACAACACTTTCTTGGATAGTAATTTGAGGGATCTTACTTGGTACACATCATATTAAAAAAAATTGAAATATACTTGGTGATTCAATAATTATGTATAAAAAACTCGATTCCATTGCAGCTCTTTGGGATCCTATATCTCCGAGGAGGAGGCCTCTACAAAAAAAAGTTTGTTTGAATTTCTAGTATTCCTTTCACGTATTTTTTCATATCCGGGAGATTTCCCACCTTTTACCGGAACGACTGAAGCTCGAAAACAACTTTATATTTTTTCAGATCAAGCAACTGGGAAAGCCTAAGAATTTTTTTTTAAATCAGCCTCTTTCTTCTTCTTCTTCTTCTTCTTCTTCTTCTTCTTCTTCTAGGTAAAACCAAGTTCTGTTATCTACACAATGCCTCATCAATCCTCGTTTGACGTCGAAATCCAGCTGTCTCTCCATCTTTTGGGGAGCCGTCCAGGCGGCCGTTTGGTGTTTGATTTCTCTCATCACGGTTTTTGCTAGTCTGTCATCGTCCATTCATTCCACGTGATCTCTCCACTGCCTACGACGGTTTCGAACCCACTTCACAACATCCCCCACTCCGCTGTCCTCGCGTATTTTTGCGTTTCTTATTCTATCTCTTAAACTTGTTCCCGTGATCATTCTCAGCGTTTTCATTTCTGTGGTTCTCATAATTTGTTTTGTCTTTGTTGTTTAATTTCTTGTTTCTGCGCCGTAGGTCAGTATCGGTCTTACACAGACCTTGTAAATTCTTGCTTTGCTCTCAACCGTCATATGTTTATTGTTCCAGATTATGTCTCTTAGTTGGCCTGATATCATGGCCGCTTTGTTGGCTTGTGTGCGTACTTCTTCCGTTACTGCCCTGTTACTTGTTATATGTGGTATTTAAACTTCCCAACCTGTTCGATACGTTTGTCATCAACCATTAGTTTGCATCTTACCGGTTCTTTTGCTATTACCATTGCTTTGGTTTTCTCCACAGATATTTTCATATTATACTGGATGGCTGTTCGATTGAGATGGAAAAGTATTCTTTGTAAGTTGTCCTCGCTATCTGCTGTCAAGGCAACATCGTCTGCAAAGCATATAATTTGAACGGTGTTGTGTCCCATTGGGTACCCAATATTTATGCTTTTTACCTCATCAATGATTTCGTCCATGATTACATTGAAAAGTGTTGGATTTAGGCTATCACCCTGTCTTATTCCTATGGATAGTGGAATTTCCTCTATTAAAGTGTTATTTGTTTTAATTACCATGGTGTTTTTGGAATTCAGTTCGTATATTGTGCGTATGATTGCTTCGTCTACTTGTTTTCTTCCTAGTAGTTCTGTTATGTGTTCCAGTTTGACTCGGTCGAACGCTTGTGTAAAGTCTACAAAACAAATGAACAGCGGTTTATCGTATTCGATAGATTTTTCAACCAGCTGTCTGATAATAAATATACCGTCGATAGTAGAGCGGTTATTCCGGAAGCCCTGCTGTTCTTCGCACGCCCCTAACTTGTCTACGATCGGTTGTGTAAGTATTTTGGTTAATAATTTGGCTGAACTGTTCAGTAGGCTGATTCCCCTGTAGTTTTGTTTCTCTTTCTTTCTGACTAAATAAATAAAAACTATTTTTTTAATAATGGTTAAAGCCAAGTTTTTATAACTATCCTTATTATCTATTTTTATTAAAATCTATTATTACCTTTCCAGTATCGTTTTGTGTTCTATATTATTGAAATTAAATTATTTAGAATTTTTGCTCCAAGGACATTAGAGATTTGTTATTTAATGAAGAATATAACATAATAATTCAGAATCACCGCTAATCTGTTGCTCGGATTCAATTTGTTGTATTTTTTTGTCATTTTACAATTTTTCGTAAAACTTAAGACAATATAACAATTTAAACTTACCCGCTTCTGGTTCATGCAGATTCCAAGCAACGTATGTCTCCACAGTATTAGCTCCCATTGCTTTCAATTTTTTTACTCTGTCCCGCCAGAGACCTCTGGGTACTCGAAAATAGTGGATAGCACCACTAATTATAGTAATGTTTTTTCCATTTAGAAGAAAATAAGGTTGATCTACTGATAAACCAGATTTAATTCCATCAGAAGTATAGTATTCATAATTCGTAGAAAGAGAATTTGAACTTGCTATAGCAGATAAAAATAAAAATAGAAATGTAATAATCATTTTTACAAGCTAATCATTATTATGTGTTAAAATGTAACTTTGTTTTTATATAGTTATTTAGCATAATAAATATGCACTCACTACAGCTTTATCTCTAATTATTGATATATAGGTGCTTGATAAACAATAAGAACGTAATTAATTTGTGCACTTTGTACATCTCGTTTTCGTTATACAAAAAGAAAAAATTCAATATCATCATTGTTTTCAACAATAACCTGGAAATAAGGAAAATTCGGCACAACTTGAACAGTCATAAGTTAATTTTGTTTTCGACAAACAATTTAATTCACATTTTAATAGGAAGATAAAGAATATAAACTGTAATTTAGTGTTTGCCATTTAACTTTATTAACTTTGTAGCTCCCTCGAAAAAAAAAATATAAAAAAATTGAACCGAGTTCTAAAAGGGCACCAAAAAACTAAAATAAAGTATGTTTCAAGATATATCTTTTGGCTTTTGGCTCCTATAACAGAATTTTTTAAAATCAGATTTAGGAAATTTTTATAAAATAGTCGTTCTTATAATTAATTAATTATTAAACAGATTATTAAAAACTAATATAATAGGTAAAAAATATTTATGTTTAAACAATAAATTAAATATATTACTAATCTTAATCATATAATTCGTAAATAAATATAATAATACATTTTATTATAAAATGGAAATACAGTTGAGAAAGAAAACAGATTACTTAACAACTTTATAAAAAAATTGAACTGACTTCTAAAAGTGCACTAAAAAGTGAAAAATAACTATCAATTTTTATATGAAACTGTACTTTTTTAAGTCGGCGCCAAACTAATACCTGACAAAATATAATTTGCATAAACAGATTAAAAATACTTTATTTGTAATTGCTTTCTTACCATAATTTGTATATATTAGTAGTTATTTATTTCATTCACAAATAACTTGACGCTGACTTCAAAAAGTTCAATTACATATAAAAATTTATAATTTTTTTTTAATTTTTAGCTCACTTTTAGAAGTAGGTTCAATTTTTTTATAAAAATTTTATTTTTCTATTTTTAGTTTTAGAATTCATTATGATATCCATAAATTATTTGAACTAAGTACTAATCGAGATTAGTGTACCTCGCAATGAAGCCAAGGTGGCAAAAAAATACCCATTTTATCCCAAGTTGTAAATCACCCTAAAATGAACCACAAAAATTCTTTGGTTCTTAGTGTTTTCCAAATTCCAGTAAAATTGTGTCAAACAAATATCTAGTCTGTCATAGTAAATCCACTATCTAAAATTTCAAATTAATTTTAGATTGGTAATATAGGCCCCAAAACCTTCCAGTATCGATGTTTAATGAACCTGAGATATAAATTTCTTAGCATATATTGATACTGCATATTGAGTTTATATACGCCTCAAAAACCCCACAATATCAATTTTAGACAAAATCGGAACATGTAAAATTTTTGTCCCTCATATTGTCTCTTATCAACCTAATAGTTGTAAAAAATTAACTTCATATTCGTAATACACGACCCCGAAAACCCTCTAATAACAAATCTGAAAAAATGCGAATAAGGTAAAATTTTCAACTCACCATATTGCACCCACCCCCTAGTACCAAATTTGGATGAAATCCGGAGATTTTAAATTTCTATACTTATATTCGCTATTTACATCCTCAAAAACGATTCAGTCCCACTTTTGAACAAAATCGAAAAATGTAAAATTTTTAGTCCGCTATCTTGGGATTTTCCATATTGAATCCTGAAAAAAATACTGCGAAATTCATAATTTACACCCTCAAGGACCCCCTATATCAGTTTGGGAGAAAATCGAAAAATTTAAAGTTTTTAGGATACCATATTAAATCTGCCAGATTGAGTTTTTCAAAAAAATTTTCATAATTAACAATAACAAAAATACCCCAATATTGATTTTAGACAAAATAGGGAGATGTAGAATTTTTAATCCACCATCTTAGATACACCATATTGAATTTTTTAAAAATAATTTTAGATTAGTTATGTACGACCCTGAAAACTCCCTCGTACCAATTTGGGAGAAAATCGGACAAAATTGATTTTTTTGTCTGCCATAGTGGATCCGCCAAATTGAATTAAAAAAAAAATTGTATTCATTATGTGCGACCCCGAAAGCTCCCTCACACCAATTTTGGAGAAAATCAGATAAAATTAAATTTTTTGCCCGCCATATTGGATCCGCCATATTTAATTAAAAAAAAAATTTCTGAATCGTTGTGTGCGACCCCAAAAATTCCCCAATAACAATTTTGGAGAAAATTAGACTAAATTAATTTTTTTAACCGCCATATTGTCAACGTCATCTTGGATATTACTGCACCAATTTCATTCAAAAAAATATGGAACGACCGCAGCAACTTTTTGAACATAACTTAAAAAATTTCATTCAAATCGGTGCCGCCGTTCCGGAGAAATCGGTGTAAGTACAAAAAAAACATACATACTCGACGAATTGAGAGCCTCCTTCTTTTAGAAGTCGGTTAAAATTTTTTAATCTTTTATACTGATCTTAATCTACACCTTCGGAAGCTATCCAGTATCAATTTTGGACATTTTCCGGAAATATGCAATTTTTAGATAGCCATGTTGCACCTACCATATTGATTTTTTTTAAAACCATTTACATTTTCTTATTTACACTGTTAGAAACCCCCAGTCTCAATTTCGACAAAATCGAGAGGTGGTAAATATTTAATCTACTATATCCGCCATATTGCATATTTTAAAAATAATTTTAATTCGTAATTTACATCCTCAAAATCTCCCGTATATCAGTATTCGGCAAAATCGAAAAAAATCAACTTTTTAGTCCGCTACATTGAATCCGTAATCTTAAATTTTTTGAAAATAAATTGAAATTTGTAATTTACACCTTTAAACACCCCTCTGTGCCAATTTTGTAGAAAATCGAGGCATGTAAAATATTTAGTCCGCCATATTTGACACACCACGTTGAGTTTTTTAAAATTAGTTTTAAATTCGTAATTTGTACTTTCAAAATCCACATTCTGGCAATTTTGGACAAAATGATGTAAAATTCTTAATTCGCCATATTGAACTTTTTAAAATTTATTTTAGATTCGAAAAAAAACTAGTTTTCTTTGTCCGTCATATTATCAGCGCCATCTTGGATTTTGCTGAACCAGTTTCGGCCAAAATATTATGGAAAAACCGCAGCAACTTCCTAAACTGAACGCAAAAATTTTTATTCAAGTGGGTGCCGCCGTTCCGGAGTAATCAATGTATATACATAAAAAAAAACAGCAATCAAATTTAGAACAGTCTTCTTTTAGAAGTCGATTAAAAAAATTGGCTTAGTCAATACCTGTTTGTAGTTTGTACGCCGAATAAGAACATAATATTTGAAAAAATGCAATAATCTAGTTAAACAAAAATGTAGCCCATAAAGGCCACTCAACTGGTTTAACACTGAAACAAGCAAGCGTTGAAAAACTACGGCCTTTTAAAAGTGCCGCCGTAAATTGAGGGTAGAAATCTAAATTACCCTACTTAGAGCGCAACTAGAAGTTTCCTACGTTGGGCGCCATCGTACCAGACCTGATCAGCATGGAATGCCATTAATACTCGTGCTTTGAGAACGGACTTCAAAAAAAAAATGAAAAAAATTAACCAGAATACTCAGGGCGTCATTCATTAATATCGAATAGTGGGCGTAATCTAACAGAGGTTCAAAGTGCCACTCAATCTGACTAACCATATTTGGTAACCATTATTGAACCTTAAGAAATTTGGTGTCCCTCGTTGGGCGCCCCTAACTTCTAGTTCCTATGCAGTCGACGAATAGAGGGGGGGGGCGACCGGAGGTATTAAATATTAAAACAGAAAAGGTCATTAACAGATCGGATTATTTCCTAACAGGGGAAGCATTATACAGCCTCCTTCCTCAAGGTATCACTTTCTTAAAATGTACATTATATTGCTAACAGAAAATAACACCGCGATCCCACTGAATATATCGATTTTTTTAAACTCTTTTCCCCAGAAAACTCAACTGAGTAAACCAGAACTTCTTCAAGGCCGCCATGCCGTAACTGTACTACGTAAGTGTACTAGTAATGTCCAAAAAGTGGCCGTCTTGGTTACTTTGATTCGGTTTGAGATCAAAAATTTTTAAAGTGTGTTGCTCTCTATCCAAACATATGAGTACCTTAAATAAATATAACAAAGAATAAGGGTTTTCCATTATTAAGGATTCCTTGCCACGTTAATAAATAAACACAAAATCCAAAATATTAATTCCTATACTGGGTGAATATTTGTCTTCTCCGTCAAGTTTAATGGTGAGTGAGAAGACACTAGTTTAATATTCAACCCTTTAAGTAATAGACTACATAAAAACAAAGCTGCAAACTTTTTGTTCGTGAAATAAAACTTACTAGTAGTAGAATCTATTCACTTAATTTAAGTTGTAAATTACATTGCTTAGCAAAATAACTTAATAATAAATAAAAATCAATCATTTTATCATAGTTTCATTGTTATTTATCACTTAGTATTACCTTCTATTTCTATTTCCATTACTTCTCTATTTTATGTCCATAAAATATATAATTTTCCTTGTAAGTTCACTTTTAACAGAATTCGACAGCAATTTTCGATACTCTTGCGGAGTATCTTTATTATTATTAAAATTTGGAACAAATAATGAAACAAACAAATTTTTCCTAGCTCTCCCTGTTTTTAAAATACAAGCCGAAATTAAAAATTTTCCATTTATTTTAGTTAATATGCAAGTTGCTAAAAAATTAAAAACGAGCCATTGTACATTTTTGCACTGGCGTACTTAGTTTTTTGAAATCAGATTTTGAGTTATTGACCAAACCTATGCTTTTTCCAATAGAACACCCTAAATATTATTTGACAGCTCGATTTCAATTTTTTCAAGCCTCTAAGAGAGTTATAATAGTTAATATTTGATTTCACCAACATATGTGTAACCCAGACTCAATCTGGGTTTAGAAGGAATCACGGTTGTTCTACTCCTCTGGCAAATGTCGCTGATGATATATTTCGGGCGACTGATTCAGGAGAAATAACAGTCCTGACTTTGGACCACCGATTGCTATTAGCAATACTTCACTATATCATTCTTAGTGATCATGCCATTTCATTTTTTAGGTGTTTTCTGGAGGGTCGAAGGCAGTGCGTTAAACTGAGTGGTGAGGTGTCAGAAGAGCTGCTGATAAATTCTGGTGTACCGCAGGGCTCTATTGTGAGTCCTTTGTTATTTGCAATCTACACTTCGTGTTTACCAAGTGCCGTGAGAAGGTGCAAGTCGCATTGCTACGCGGATGATACACAGATATATTTATCTTTTAGAAGGGATGATGTTCTAGAGGCTTGCATCGCTATTAACCAAGACCTTAAAGCAATTCATTCGGTCTCCTTGCAGCAGTCCTTGTATCTTAATCCGAAAAAAAGCTGTATAATGATATTTGGAAAAAAGACTGATAAAGAGATTGTTAAAAATGTTATAAATGTAAAGATTGGCGATTCAGTTCTACCTATTGAGGATAGTGTTAAAAATCTGGGTGTTGTCTTTGACAGTACCCTGCGATTTGATAAGCATGTTTCCCATTGTCTTCAGAGGGATTATATTAGACTAAAACTTCTTTACAGTTACCGCCATGATTTGTCCATAAAACTTAAGACTTTGCTCTGTGACTCGCTGGTGCTCACTATTTTTAGCCACGGAGATGTTATATATGGAAACTGCCTAACAGCCATTCAAAAACGAAGAATAAAGAAGGTGCAAAACTCTTGTTTGCGACTAATTTATGGAGTTTGTAAATATGAGAGAATATCTCATAAGTTACTCGGCTTAAAATGGCTAAATACGGAGAGCAGGAGGTGGTTACATGAAACTTGTTTTTACCATATATGTTATAAAAGCCCACAATATCTATACAGACGAATTATTTTTAGATCCCACGTGCATAACGTCAACATTCGTTTTCGAGGAACAATAGCTCCGCCCCTGCATAAATCTTCTCTGTTTGAACGCTCTTTTACCTACAATGTCGCTAAACTATATAATCCTCTTCCGGACTTCTTCAAAACTCTCACGTCTATAAAATTTAGATATGTTGTCTTCCAACACAAATTTGATAAACAAATAAGAAAATTGTAGTTTCCTCTTTTTCTTTTGAATTTTAATGAAGAAAAATCCAGAATTTGTATCAATGTATCTAACTTGGGTGTATAAGTATTGTTTCTTTTCTCTTCTGTGTTTATTTATTATTTAGGTCTTATTTACATTCAGTCTGGGTTGAGTTCATCAGGGTGGATATCACTTAGGTGTTATCCACATCTGGACTTCGCTTTAGTTTCAAGTTTTTGAGATCCTCTAAATGTATTATGGTTTGAGAAAGACAATTTTTATTACTGCTGTAAATCTAGATTACTGGATATAAAAGAAACCAACGCAAAAAATGCAAATAGGCTGCGCTTACAGTGGAAAACAGAAGCTTGACAATTTTTATCAAAATTTGACAGGTGAAAATTCAGTTAGACTTAAAATAGTATAAAAAAGCTATTTTCTTTTCTTTGAAATTTTTTTTTCGATTTTTAATAATTTATGGCCGTCCAAAATTATGAAAATAATGAGAATATATATATATATATATATATATATATATATATATATATATATATATATATATATATCATTTTAAAGAAAAATGTTTATATTTGGCTTGTCAAGTGCCGACACTTGGAACCGTACTATGTCTTAGTATTAATTTTGTAAATTTCAAAGAGATTGATCTTATAGCTAGTACACTAGATGACGTTATACAACCGAGGCCTTACTACGAGTATTCACGGTCTATATACGGAGAGAAAACCAAAGTGAAATTCGCAGAGAATAAACTTTCTGCTCCCTGTTTTAGTTGCTTTAAGTAGAAAAAAAAAACAACTTTTTCCAATACATAGACAATGGATATTATCCATTTTTAAAAATTTGCTATCGCTACGGGGCCTATTTACATGTTCGTTGGTATCGTTGATAATAATAATCCGGCATCTTGCCGAAATTTCACGGAATAGAAATTTTAAATACACACTTCTTTCCTGTGCATTTTGCTCTTGGTTCGTTACAGCTCGACTGATGCGACCACTGAGTGGTCGAAGCTATTACAGAGAGAAAATCAAAGTGGGATTCGTACTCACGGTCTTAGGAAGAAAAAAAAAACAATACATAGAACTTGTAGTTATTTATTTAAAATACAGAAATATTCTTGAAATAAATGTCTTGAATTTTAAAATAAACTTACGGAAATTTTTAGGTAATTTTTTTATAGACAAGAATGGAGGTTAATTGTTTGTGATGAGGGTTTCATTTTTTGTAACTAAAATTACTGAGTTAAAGAGTAGGGATATTATTCGATTCGCAATATTATTAGCCGAGATGACTTACAAAACTATGCTTCATCATCTTAATTAATATCTACTTTTATCACTTATCGAGTAATATACTGTTACTATACAAGTTAATAGACTTTATAAATTGGATCGGTTACAAAATTTACATTTCCGTCCGTTTTAAAATGCTCAAATATTACAATTTCATTGTCTCCTACTTTTAAGAACGGTGCGGGTAAATATAGCGTTTGCTGAGGACCCATTTTTGAATACCTGCCGAGCACTATACCATTTACAATAACAAGTCCTTTGGTCCAGTTCTCCATATGAACGTAAGTATCTAATGGGGTATAAGGTATATTTAGTACTGCTTTAAAAAGTTTAGGCTCACGGAGGATATCTGTTTCGACAACATTATTCCAGTTATTAAGTTGATTAGTCCACGACTTTTTAAATTCCAACGAGGAGTGTTTCCAGTTATAGATTGGTTGATCATTTATTTGAATATCTTGCGAAAGACCTTTATGTTGATTATATGCTCCGTAATTAACTCTTCCCCAATTTTCTACAATTAAGTCTATAGTTGCATTGGTTAAGTCTATAGCATTAAGAGTGAATGTTGGGTTCTCAATTTCCCAGGTGCCGGCTTCATTCAAATCAGCTTTATTTTCTAAAATAGGAGATACTCGTTCGCCATTTAAGAGTACAATGACCGTATCTGCTATATATCCAACTATTTTAAGTGTGGAATCTGCTGCCAAATTTAAATTTTCTTTAGAATAAATAATATAACCATAACTTTGTCCATTTCCTTGATTTATATTCAGTTCTTCCATATATACTAGGTTAGTTCTCTCTTCATTTGGTAAAGTTGACAAAAATGAACTAAAACTTATTTCTTGCGTTACTGCGATACTTTTATAAGCCTTTCTTGGCATCAATTCTGGCATATCTGGAATTACAATATTGGGATTTGGATTGTATTTGGTTATAAGTTCTTTCGCAGCATAATATTTATCGGTATAATCTCCATTTTCCGCTAGCATGGCATCGTAGTCGTAGCTTGTAGTTATTGGTGCAAATACTAAAAAATACATATTTTTTTTAAATGTGAAAATCATATTGAGTATTTAAAAAAAAAATTAATTTCCTAATATTTTACAAAACTGGAAAGACAAGTTATAAACGGAAAATACGCGATTATTTATTCGTTCACATTTTATTGGAATGATGATCAATAAAATACCATTAAAAACATTATTAATACAGCGCATATGGGTGCTTTGTTAAAAGTTCCTAAAGTATAATATTCTTACATTGTGGTATAATAACTAATTTTTTTACAGTACGCAAGGTCAAGGACGTATCTTCAACAATGCAAATAATGTGTTTTATTTATTTTAAGGAAAACGTGAGAATATTCTTGTCTTGAATTTTGATAGTAATCTTATTTAAATTCGTATTAACTATTAAAAATGTTGTAGCGTTTCTATTATTTTCAGGTGTACCGGAACTTAATGTTCAATTCGCGTTATGTATTTCATTATTTTTAAATTTTATCTAAAATTGTAGACACATTTTATTTAAAATACTTTATTTAAAGACCTGATCGTTTCAAAAAATTGTCAAATGAAAAATTACATTCTAATACCCTGAGGTATTGTAGAGGCATAATGTAAAGAAAAGTTTTAAACTCCTAACTTTTCACGTTGTTAGAAAAAATTATTGAAATATAACTGAATTTAAAGATTTACTACTTCTGATTGAACCGGAATTTTGAATAACAATGAGTTTTTAGTTCAACTTAAAAAAAAAACACATGAAAAATTGGCTTCTCTTTTGAAGGCGATAAATATAAATCAACTTTGTTTTCAGTTTTCCAGTGCCGTAGTTTAGACGCTTCTTAATATAGTTTTTTCTTCAAACAACGATTTCTTTATGTTTTTAGTGGTTTTAGGATGAAGTTCTTGCACTGGCAATTTCAGCTTCAGAAACAAATATAAGTCGAAGTATGCCCTACCAGTTAAAACTGTTGCTTATAGAATGATATTGGATGAGTTTTTGGCAAAAAATTAACGAACAGCGAGTGTCATGTCACATTTCTGGCTGTTTTTTACATGTTATTTTACTCATACGACATATAATGGCTAAATATCATTTCTGATTAGCTTATTCTGCCCTTTGGAAGGAATTTTTGCTAAACAACACTTTAATTTAATTAATCGAAGAAAACAGAGAGTATGCCTCTTATTTTTGACCTGCTTTGACGTGCTGTTTCTGGTCTGTGCTCTTCTTTCAGCATCCAATGCGATAATTGCAGCATTATTTCCATGTCAAACTTGCATATTACCTCTGGTCGTTAGTAATGATACATTCCAAGAAGTTTGTGTCATCGGCTGCATTGAAAATCATTTCAGAAGAAAACGACATTCAATGCTGTTTTCTAAATAAATCAGTGCTTTTGTGCCTCATGCCTGATTTATCGACCAAAACCACTTTCTCAATTCACGTGTTATGTTCCTTTTGTCACAGTGCGCGAAAAAAAAAACGGTTGTGAACCATATTCTCCTATAGGTGGAGCATAGAACTGAGTGATCTCCAAACAGAGGTAAATACTCTATTTGGTATATATGGCTAGCTCTCCAGCTGAGGTGCGATGATTTTTGAGCATTATAGACTTTGTCTCAGCGACTTAAATGCCATGAGTTAATGATGATGGCCGTCCAGCTTGCGAATCAATTCGAAGTTTTCACAATCCTAAATAAACACTTTGTGCCGCTGTGCAATCCTTTGAATAGAGCTTATTTAACATTTCTAACGTATATACGTAGTTAGGATTGTTCAAAAATATTAAATGCAAATTTTTCACTGAATTTATTTCAGAAAAGTAAAAATTATCATTTATAGTTGTTCAAATTTAAACAAAAAAAAAATAATAACACATGCTATTCTCCATACGTTGTTTAAATTTAAAAATTCCGTTTATTTCCGAACAGAAGGTATACTTGTCTATAGATTCTATGAAGAGATGAATGATTTTAACTGCTACCCTATAAGAGCTAGAATTTTGCCACCGGGCTTCTTTAAAAACGATTTTTTTTCAATGTCAAAACAACCCATATATGCGTGTACTAAGATTTTCTCAACATGCCGAGAACGTGCATCAACTATTTTTTATTTTTATTTTATGATGAACGCCCCTTTTGAACTTCATTAATAATTTTTTCGTACTCCAAAATGATATTATCTGATGCATCACATGACGGTATTTTATGTCTTGTCTCAACAAACTACGCTGACCGAAGAAACTAATTGTTTCGAGGGTAGTCCCACAATTAACCGGCTTGACACATAAATAGCGGTAGTTGTTAAAATATAATGACCGTGTAAGATAGTGCCAACCTTAGAAAGATCAAATTTTAGGTTTGAGGACGTTACATGGTTTATTACTTGTTTGACAGCCATCAATAATGAACACTGAATTTATAAACATTTAAAAAAATTGGTCATTGTTATCTGATTTAATTCTTTAATTTGAAAGTGCAACCAATATCAAAGCCGAGCTAGACCCTACTTTGAGGGAGTCCGCATCTTCGTTTTCAACAGTAAAGCATTGGGCGGCAGAGTTTAAACCAGGCGGTACAAGCTGCAAAGGTGAACATCGCAGTGGTCGACCAAATGAGGTGACTATTCCAGAAATGGTGAAAAACATCCACAAAATGGTATTGGATGACCATCGACTAAAAGTGCGCAAGCTGACTGAACATTTGGATACGAGAAAGCTGTGTGCAAGATGGGTGCCGCGTTTGCTAACAATCGAACAAAAACAGCGTCATAAAGATGTTTCAATTGAGTGTTGTGCCGCAAGTTTTTGTATCGATTTATAACTATACACTCGAGACGAACGAACAGTTAAAACAATGGACTGAAAGGGGAGAATTGGCTCCAAAAAAGGCAAAGATGGTTCCATCTACAAACAAGGTCATGGCTTCAGTTTCTTTTGATTCTCATGGTAAAATATTTATTGTTTATCTTGAAAAAGGAAAAACCATCAACCGCGAAGATTATACCCACTTATTGAAGCATGTATGTGATAAAATTAGGGAAGAAAGGTCGCATTTGGCGAAAAAGAAAGTATTGTTCCATCACGATTGTTCACACATCCGTGATTGCAGAGACCAAAATCAATGATTTAAAGTACGAATTACTTCCTCATGCACTCTATTTGAAAGATTTATCACCTTTGTACTTTTTTCTCTTTCCAAACTTAAAGAAATGGGTCGGCGATAAAAGATTTGCCAACGATGAAGAGGTAATGTCTGCAGTGGATGGCTATTTTGAGGAGCTCGAGGTTTCTTATTATAAACAAGGTATCGCAGGTACTAAACATCGCTGGGATAAATGTATGGAGCTAAAAGGAGCCTATGTTGGAAATTATTTTCGGTTTTCTTTGTTAGGCCAATTAATTCCTGGACTTCTCTCGTATATATAATATTTAAAATATAACTTCTTACATTTTTATTTTCCTCAGCGGGGTACGAATGGTGGTTTCTTCATAACTCGTATTAAGATCATTATTAAAATTACTGTCAACCTATAGGTTAAAACTACAGACCTGATATTTTCTCTATATCGTTAAAATACAGCAACATTATCATATCGGTTATAAAACCTTGACACATAAAAATTTTGTTTCAAATAGCTAATTCAGTACCAAATGTTTAATGCCCTATTTACTTAATTCTCTAGGCATTTTTAAAGATCTGCCTTAAATGCTTAACAAAATGCTACTCTCGTAAAATCAGCCATATGTAATATTTAAATTAAGTAAGAAGTTCATTTTCAAAAACAAGCCCTTAGTCAACGTTATATTAGCATTAAAACATAAAATAGTTCAGATATATGTATTTCTTGTTTCATAAATATTAACACAATCTCAAGATTACCTTACTGATAATTACAGTATATTGAGAAGTCATTCATATGCTAACTCAGCATGGCAAAAAATCATCTGAAATAGCAATTAAATTAAGAAAAAAGCGTGGCGTGTTCGTATTTTATAATAAAATTAATTAAGGTTTGAAGCCCATAAGTTTTTGAATTTTTGCGTGAGCACAAAGATTGCGGCAAAAAAAGGTTTCTATTAGAATTACATTATCTAACCATTAATTTAGGCTTCTGAATTATCTTTTTTACCTTTCATGTATCATGGAGGCTTCCAGCTTACCTTTATTTATCTTTCCTGCTCCACTGAGGAATCCAAAATTGGTTCCACCAATAAACATGTAAATATTCGCTGATGCAGGGTAGGACAAAATTGTTTCATATAAATCTCTAAATGCTTGTACCGTTCTTGTTTCATGGTTGTTTCCCCAATAGTCAAACCAACCTAAAATAAGCCAAATATGTTATAAAAACTATCCTTTAGATAAATTATGGTTTTCTAAAAATTTATAATTTATTTTTCTGGAAATGAATAATAGAATTATAAAAAATAAATATAAAATATGAAAGAAAAAATATTTTTTTATTAATTTGTTTTGCAATTAAATTACTATCATACATTTTTTAAGTATTCAAATGTAAATACTATATCCGCCAAAATATATATTTTGTTATAATAATTTCTATTACTAACCTGACCAATATTCCATAACCATTACAGGTTTATTGGGTTGAAAACCTTTAAGTAAATCTAAGTTTTTCTGTCCATCTGAATTAAAATTTCCTGTCATAAAAAAGTAATCTGTGATGGTACCAGCTGTACCACGCCATGGGTTGTCAGAAGTAACTAATAGTTCGACTATACCTGAAAACATTTTTTGTGAACTTATTTTCATTTAACAGGTAATTATTCGGAATAGTAGAAACAGATAGCCCCTATTTTCAGGTCGTACAATGCTAATTCATTTTTTTTTGGTCGGTCTTGCATAGGTTTTTCATAAACAAGTTTTTAATACTTTTGAACATTTAATTCATGTTTTTCGATCTCTGCCTTTATATCTTCCAATTTCCCGTAACATTTGCAAACACAATACGAAATTTATTAATTTTTTTATAACAAAATAAACATCAAGTTATCAAGAAAAATTTTTGAAAGAAATACCTGTTACGCAATGCACTGTTGTTACGTTGAAGTATTTTTTTCATTTGGATGAAAAACATAGGAGCTAAATTAAAATTAATTTTATTAGTTCCAGTATTTTGCCATTAAATGTGACAAATAAAGGTACTAATAACATTTTTGTTTTTTTTAATTTTTTATTAAATTAGATGCTAAAAACCTTCATCTTTTAAACATTTATAAGCTTTCTAACTGTAATACATATTGGTAGTTATTATTCCTTAAGGATATGTGTTCTTTTCAAAGTTCCTCAACTACAACCAGAAACCATTTTTAAATGACGTGCGATACCTCGAAAATCCATCGACCTTTGATTATTCTACCCCTATTGTGTTTCTGTTTATCCATTTAACACAATTTTTTCTATTACTTTTTCCCCGTCTACTGTCTTAGAACTGTAAAAAAAGCAAACTATACTTTCCTGCAATAATTTACCCAATTATTGAAAGATTTAGAGCCTAGCTTGAGTTCAATAAAAGAAAACTACAAATTGTTATTTGGGGTCTGCGTAGTAATTTACACTCCTAACCTGATGTACCCTCTTGTGACGTTACCCATATTTTGTTACTGTAGGACTAGTATGAAAAGTACAAGTTATATATCAACAAATTTTATGATAATTAAATAAAATATATCATTTGGTTGAACATACCATAGTTCATATAACAAAGAGAACAGAAAACTATAAATATCTCAAAAACTCCTAATTCCCTTGATAAAAATAAACATATTGCATAAATGACTAAAATTTTCCAGATTTAAAAATATTAAAAACCGAAAAGGCTTCGCTGTTACAATTTTGCATAAATACGATAAGCGATTTAATAAAAGTCAGTTTAAATCTCTTCTCAAGTGGATGCAGAATTCAGAATGTCATTAGTTCCTTGAACCCTACCGTTGTCCAACATGAGTTGTCTTAGTTCTGTAAGATAAGTTTTATCCTTTCCTCCTCCATATGAGGCAAATTCATTTTCAACTTGAAGGGCAACTATCGGTCCACCATTAGTAAATTGATATTTAGCTAATATTGGCATGAGTACATTAAACCACCTAAAAAATAGTTCAGAATAATTTAATTAAAAAGGTAAATAGATCGGCAACCCTTTATAATTTATTACATTATCTACTCGTAATTTATGTCCTTCCTTTCTTGTTTCTTTCTATTCTCTTTGCCTCGGCTCGTGTTTCCCTCCCCTCTTCAGTACTTCTTCCAGAATTCCATTTCATGATTGTCTTGATCTTCCTCTTATTCTTCTTTTGTTTGTTTTTGATTTCTAAACTTGTTGCCCAGTCTCCTATTTTTCATCCTCTGTAGGCGACCCCACCCAGTCAACTATCTCCTATCTATATAGTCTAATGCAGTTTGTATTTCTAGGTCCTCTATTATTTTTGTATATCTTATTCTGTCTTTAATGATAGTTTTGAGATATTGTCAGTACCAAGGGTTTTCACCCAAATGTCAGGATTAGTCAATAAACTACTTTAAATACATTTATTTTTGTTTTTCGGAGATTCATTTCTTACTTATAATTGTTTTGTTCATTGCATGATAATTTTTTTATCCTGTTTTTTCGTATCTCAGATTTATATTCCTTAATATTTAAAGATCTTGATTTGTGCCATTTTTATCCCATTAATTTGTATATTTATTATTTCTTGTTCATCTCCTATTATCATTACTTTGGTCTTATTTTAATTTAATTTCGTGTTTTTTCAATGCTTCCAAATTTGTTACCTTTTTCTGCAATAACCACTACATCATCAGCAAATGTTAGATGTGAAATATCTACTCTTTGTGAATGTCTATGGCCTACACGGCATTTCTTCATTTTAGTAGTTTTATAAATTTTCATTACGCTTTTATTATTCCATAGCTATTCAAAAAAATTAGGTACTTGTGAATGCTAAATAAAAGTTTATCTAATTATTTATTTCCAATTGAACTTTGGTTAAATAGTAACTGTTTTAAAAAATATTTTTAATAATTTCTGGTAAGATTAATTGCTTATTTACTTTAATTTTGGATTATAATTTAAGCTTGTGTTTTGTATTTTATCTGCCATGATTTTTGGAAAAATAGCAAGACAAAATAAATAGAATAAATTTTTACTATTTCGATTTTTTACCGAAACAGAACATATATTGGTCTTCAAGCAAATCACAAAATTACTATACGACTACTCGTAGTCGAACAGTTTCCATTTCAAATTACATTTATTATTTTTTTGGATTTTGTAAATAATTTCTCAATTAAATTATAGTTAAATTTTGGTAATTTGGCAAGGCCCTAGAGTGCCTAGGACTGAGGTTTTAAAATATAATTCTAGTGCGAGCAACGACACCAAACTTAAAACATGTCCCGTGATAGTTTAAAAAAAATAATTCAATACGCTATTTTAAATATATGTAAATATAGCGCTATAGATAATAAATAACTATGATATTTCATCGCACTTATTATTAGGTAAACGCTACACATTTTCCCCTTTCTACGACATTAGAAATCGAATACAAAAAATCCCTTTTGAATCGGTTCCTAATCACGAAATATTATTTAAAGGTCATAATTGTTTAAATCTAATATTATTTCCCAACATTGTTACCTTGAAACGAGCTTCATGTAGTGTTGATTTGAGCTTCGAACTTTTAAACTTTTATCTCTTAAAAACCAACTGGGAAAACCTCCAGACTCAAACTCTGCACAAATATAAGGTCCAGGTCTAACTATCATAAACAAATCTTCCTCTTGAGCTATTTTAATAAATTCTTCCAAATGAAGAAAATCTTCCATATCGGAGCCTCCATCGCCGAAATCGTAATATCCTTAAATATTAATAACACATTTTATATTTGTAATTATAATGGTAATTTTTGAGGTTAATTTTATATTAAACAAAAATATATAACAGTACAGTCAGATTATTGTAATGTAAAAACTAACAGAAACATTGTTATTTCGATGCATAGAAATATAATCGCGAAATATACACATTCCTTATAATTTATGGAAAAATATTACAATTAAAAAAACGTCATAAATAAAATGAAATATGCTGCTTTGGAACCTCTACTGCAATCAAATTAGGTTTAAAAATACCATGGATATGAGAGTTTCACTTTTTGGATCAATTACTCCGGAATGATAATTGAAATATGTGCCAGTTTGAAAAAATGAGCTTGAAGCGTAAAAAGTTATTAAAGGAAGAAAATTTAAAAATAGACGTCTTTTTACTCTTCTTTCATTATATCGTCGTAAGTATCAATCCCAACACAAAATATAATAGGTTATAATTTGTTAGCGTAAATTTTTTGTTTAATTTGCACTATCCTGATTTTTGAAAAATATGTGGGGATAATGGGAGAAAAAGACATTTTTTTTTCAAGTGCCAGGTAAATTCAGCGAATATTTTTGAGCTTCGGGCGTATTGAATTTAGTATTTCAGCAAATAAGTCTCCCAAAGAATGATCTCAATCGTTGGAAATTAGATCAAAAAAGAGCTGTTTCGTTAACAAAAATGTAACATTGTTTTTTGCTGGAATGTGTTCATTTTGGCATCCTATAAAACATATCTCGATGATAACTCTGAAAGACCTGAGCAAAAAAAAATGGCGGACCAAAAATGGCCAAGGTTTTTGGTTTTTTTTTTTCCTGTTTATCTCGAAAAGTAAAAGTTGTACCGAAAAATGTTTCAAACAAAAGTTGTAGAGAATTAAAATCCTATCGATTCATATAATATAAGTTAATGATGACGCCACTAGTTATCGAGATATATTTTTTTCTACAAAATTTATGATTTTGTTTTTTTTTTTAAATACATTTATTAACAAACTACCGATTTAAAATTTAATATAAATACAGGTATTATCATTCTAAAAAAGTTTGTCAAACCCGGAATCTGTGAGTTTTTTATTTTCCGAGAAATTCGATGTCAAATTTGAAAATTCAACCTCAATTTTCCGCTTTCCTAATTAAGATATTATGCTCAACTTTATTGAAAATTGTTTGTATTGTTTAATATTTTGAAGATCTATTAATTTTTTTTTTCAATCGTGGGCCGAGAAATTTTGCAGAAACCAATTTTTGCTCAAAAAAAAACGGATGAAGATTAATTATCATTTCCGATCTCAAAAAAAAAAATTTTTAATTTTGGATGAAAAAAATGATTTTTTTTTAAATTCATAATGGCATGGCAAATGGATATTAAGGGCTCAAAAGTGCCGAAGATGCTTTTTAATGCTTGTGCTTTACCTGTGAATTTTTTGGATCCAAGAAACACACTTCCATACGATCTGTGATCCTTCGAAAATTGGTTAAAATCTAATCGAAAATAGCTGCTGCAGGCTGCTGTGGGCGGGTTGCCATCGTTCAAGCGCATTATTCATCGGCGCTTCAAGGAAACTTATGCATCGCAAGTAATATTTATAATATTGATGTTGTTTTATTAATTTATATGATAGTAACAACTTGTTTGGTCATATTAATTATTCATTTGTTTAATCACAAAATTTTTACAAAAAATTATAGAAAAAATCATAGAAATATTCAATTATATATTACATGTTTTACCGTTTTTCCCATTATATTATTATTATCTCATAGTTTATTAACAAAATTTTTACAAAAAATTATAAAAGAAAATCATACAAATATTCAATTATATATTACTTATTATACTGTTTTTCCATTTATATCATTATTACCTAATAGTTTATTAACAAAATTTTTACGAAAATTTCGGAAATGTACAAATTTGTTTGAGCACTGTGATGGACAGTGCAATAATTATTTTGAAAATTTTATTTCCTGTGATTTAGAAAAGGATGATGACAATTCAGAGGAAATTATTAATATGTGTGAGAATGATTTTGACTATGAAAATATTAGTGATGATGAGAATGGTATGTGCGATGTAAGTGAGAGTAATAATGATTTTCGGACGTAATTTTAATATATTATTAAATATTTATATGACATATTATATGTTATTATTATATTGTTTTTATATGATTTGCTGATAGAAATTTTCGTAAAAATTTTGTTAATAAACTATTAGGGGGTAATAATGTAAAGGGAAAAAACAGTATAATATGTAATATATAATTGAATATTTGTATGATTTTCTCTATAAATTTTTGTAAAAATTTTGTTAATAAACAAATTAATAATTAATATGAGTAAACAAATTGTTACTATCATATAAACTAATAAAACAACATCAATATTATAAATATTACTTGTGATGTATGAAGTTTCTCTGAAGCGCCGATGAATAATGAACCTGAACTAAGGCAACCAGCCCACAGCGGCCAGCGATTAGAATCGGCCCAATTTTCGAAGGTTCACAGATTGTATGGAAGTGTATTTCTTGGATCCAAAAAATTCACAGCTAAAGCACAAGCATTAAAAAGCATCTTCTGCAAATTTGAGCCCTTAATTATTCATTTGCCACGCCATATTTGAAAAAAAAAAGTTTTTTTCATCCAAAATTTTTTTTTTGCACGCATTAAAAAAATTTTATCTCCATCCGGTGAAAAGTTATTGCAATTTTTTTGGTGCAAAAATTGGTTTTTGTAAAATTTCTCGGCCCACGATTGAAAAAAAATTAGTAGATCTTCAAAATATAAAACAATACAAACAATTTCCATTAAAATTGAGCATTGTATCTTAATTAGGAAAGCGAAAAATTGAGGTTTAATTTTCAACTTTGACATCAAATTTCTCGGAAAATAGAAAACTACCAGATTGCGGGTTTAACATACTTTTTTGGAATAATAATACCTATATTTGTGTTAAATTTTAAGTCGGTAGTTTGTTAATAAATGTATTAAAAAAAAACTAACCAAAACCATAAATTTTGTAGAAAAAAAATATCTCGATAACTAGTGGCGTCACCTATAACTTATTTTCTACAACTTTTGTTTAAAACATTTTTCGATACAACTTTTACTTTTCACTAACCTGAACTAACCTAAACTCAAAAAACCGAAATTCGAGGCCATTTTTGGTCCGCCATTTTTTTTGCTCAGTTACCATCGAGATATGTTTTATAGGATGCCGAAATGAACAAATTCTAGCAAAAAAATAATGTTACATTTTTGTTACTGACGAAAGTCTATTTTCCATGGAGTATAGTTCTCGTACAATAGTTTGTTGATCCAACTTGCCGCGCATCCACTGCGCTAGAAAATAATGTTCGATAAATATTTAATAATAGTTTCATTGTGCCGCCAATTTTTTTACGTATTTAAGGGGACTCAAGCTTAGAAAGAGCGTTGAATTTTTTTAGATCAACAATTAGGAATTTTTTGAAGATCGTTCTCTTTTATGCCAATTAAATAACTTTATTATTATTATTATTGAAGGAAATATTATAAAATAAATATAGAACCAAAGTGCTCGAAAAGGAGCTTTGCTTACCGAAAAATTTATCCCCGTCCAATTAATAGTTTTTGAGATATAATAATTTAAAATTAAGCTGTTTGTTACAAAATATTATGATACTACATGTTTAAGGACAAAAAAATCATTGTCGTTGGTTGATGGCATATCAATTTAAAAAGAAATATCTATATTAACTGGATAAGTCTAAATAATAAACTTTTTTTACGTGCGTCGTAATTTTGAATAGTTAATTTTAGTTTTGACGTGACCAGGTTTATATTCTATTTAATATTATCACAATTATTTAATTTGGTAATGAACAAAAAGAGAGGGTGATTTTAAAAAAAATCGTTGGACTTTTCCAATCTAATCTAACGCAGTTGTGAGCTTGAGTGGTGGAGCTACACCTCAACAGGCGACAGCGGTCGTGTCAAACCTGAAATTGAAACTTCAAAATCATGCCACGTTTAATTATCTCTGTTTTCATGTAATCTATTTGAGTGATTTTTTAGATAAATACAAGAACGCTTTGTATTGTATACATTTCATTCTAAATTAATCGGTATTTCCCATTTGAAGATATTATTAGGTTTTCCAGGTACTGTCTAGACTAATTTCATTGTTATAGTTACTTTTTTGTTATTGCTGCTTTTTGATTATTTTTCTTATCTTCTACTCTAGGTATATATAGCTATCTACGGTCTTCAAATTTCGATATTCCAGTGTAATATTAACGAAATTATCAGTATTGGTAATGTTTTTGTTTTTGAAGAATTCATTTTTAGGCCAATGTTGTTAAGACCATATTGAGCTGGTTAATCATTAACTGTAGTTCATCTATCAATTTACTAAACAAAGAAACATCATCAGCGAATCGTAGAAGATCAATATTTCTTTAGTATATCAGTCCAACTGCATTTAAGAAGGCCGTTATGGTGATATTATATCGCTAAGGCCGTGGAGAACGATTTTCAAAAAACCGACCGGAACCCTCCTTTGAGGAATTTATTTATCGAAGTGTGAAATTCTCGAATAAATTATATAGTATATCTATTTTGCTCTAAAAATGATAATTATGGAAATGTTTTAGTGTTTATTGGAAATTGAAAACTGTACAACATTTACAGGAGGCAATTAGGAAAAAACGTGACAGGTCTTACTTAATAAGGCAGTTGTAACATCAAATCATTGAGGTGTGTACAATGAAGTGAAACTTTGCACTTCAATGAACACAGTCCGTATATAAGGTCGTAGTCTTAAGACAAAACATTCAGTTTATACTTGATAACGATTAGAGATACAACCTAATCGAAACGTCGTAAAAATAAAAAAAAATAAAGAGAATTCAAGTCCAATAACCACAGTTTAGTAAATCTTTAATATTGTCTACAACCTTCAAACAAATGTTGGAAACATGGTACGGACCCGATATCAGCGACAAAACCAAAGCCTACGAGAAAATTAGGATCAAACATGCCAAGGAGGAAGCCCACTCTTCATTTTTACTACAAGCATGAGACAGCAACATCATTCCTACTGATTTCAAATTGAAATCACCAAGTAATAGAGCAAGCCGTATTCTCGACAACGCTAGTAAAACATTACTAAAAATACAAATAAATTATCACCGATGGCGAATAGTCCTTCTTCTGTATGAAGCTATAAAACGCTACGAAGAAATCAAGGCCGAAACTTTGTCAGATAATCATAAGCCATAAAATAGAAAATATATGCAACAAATCGAAGGAAAATATAGCGAGGAAATATCGAAATAAACTACAAAAACTAAAATCATATCAGCAAGCTATTCTACCTGAAACAACTTAAAAAAAAACATCATAAACTTATCTTCAAGAATACTCTCAACAGCAGAAGAACAACTACTTAGCAAGGTGATTAATTTTGTAGTAAAACCAAAAAGCATGGTTTTAGATATCATAAGCTCTGCAGATTCGAGACGAAAACCATTCCGATGAGTTTAGGTGAAAAATAAAATCAACTTTGGAACACAAGAAAAATCCAGTTCAAAATCACTAGCTAGAAGCACAGATTTAAAAGAACTTCGTAAAGATGAATCCATAAAGATTTTACCAGTGGACAAGAGAAATGCAACGATGATAATGGACATCGTAAAGTACGACCAAAAAATCGGAGATATCCTGGAAAAAGTAAAATATAGACAATTAGCTAGTGATCCCACTAAATCTATAGGGTCAAAAATCTACAGAACACTAAGGAAATACCAAGATCATATACCTGATAACCTACTATCGGCGCTCACACTACACTACAGTAAGCCACCACATCTTTACGGACTACCAAAAATTCATAAAATGAACATACAATTGAGGCCAATAACCAGTTTCAGAGGATACTCAACAAATGCACTGGCGAAGTTTCTTTTAAAAATCATACAACCTTTAGAAGGTAAAACGAACACATATGTTGAAAATTCTACACATTTCGTGAATATTATTAGTAGAATCAATCTAGAGCCAGACGACAGACTAATAAGTCATTAGGGGAATCACTAGACATAATCAAAACTAGACTTTCAAGTGATACTACTTTATCAGAACAAACCACATTACCACTGGACGGGGGGTGATGGAACTTTTCCAGTGTTGCCTGCGTAGTGCTTACTTTCAAGTAAAACACAAGTTCTACGCTCAAGATGACAAGTTTCCGAGAAGTTCTTCACTCTCCAGTCGTCGCCAATATATGGGATGGTTCGAAACGCATGTCATAGAAACGGCAACAGTAAAACCGAAAATCTGGTTGAGATATGTCCATGATACCTTCATCGTATGGAAAGACAATGATCAGGAACTTAATGATTTCTTGAAACAACTAAATACCATTCGACTTACAATTAAGTTTACCATGGAAAAATGATCAATTGGCCTTCTTAGATGTCTTCGTGAACCGTTCAAATGAAACTATTAAAACTTTAGTATACAGAAAGCGAACATGTACTGGACAATATCTTAATCATAGTTCTAATCATTCTGTTGTAACAAAACGGGGAATTACACGCAATCGCTATAATCGCGCTATATCTATATGCAATAATGTCGATTTACGGGAAAAAGAGGTGGCAAATATTAAATCCGATTTACAACAGAATGGGTATCCTTTAAAACTAACACATCCCTTCTTCAAAATTCCGTACATTAAGGGAACTTCAGAGAAAATGAGACGAATTTTCAGTAGTTACATTATAAAAACAGCCTTTAAATCAGGAAATGAACGTAGAGCTCATTTAACAAAAATAAAACCTAAAACTACCGATAAGAAAGAATGTGTTTATAAAGTTCTATGTGAATGTGGTGAAATGTACATGGGAGAAATCAAACGACCTCTAGAAGTTAGAATTAAGGAATATAAAACTTATACACAAAAAGGGGAAATGTCCAGATCAGGTGTTGCAGAACACGCCTGGCGGCAATATATATGGAACCCAACATGAAAAAAAAATTATAGAAGCAGCTTACATTAAAAACAATAATGGAATGGAAATTCAGTAAACCGAGTGTTGAAATACCTAATCTTTGACAACCAGTACTTTGTAACATCAAATCATTGAGTGGTGTACAGTGTATACTTGACAACGATTAGAGATATAACCTAATCGAAACGTCGTAAAAATAAAGACAATGCAAGTCCGACTGTCACATTTTAGTCAAGGGAGTAAAAACTAATAACACTGTTCATAAGTACAATAATAAGGTACAAAATAATTAAATTTGATTAAGGAACGTACATTAACTTAAAGGTTATTTTTAACAGTGTAGGCTGAATACCGCACAGTGATCTGCCTTCGCTTTCGGTGAGGCGACGAGCACAAACATAAACTTCAATGTTCCAACTGAAATATGAACTAGAGTCTTCGGGTTAAAAGTTGACTCCCTACCTACTACAACACGTTTGCCACTAGACTAAATTTACAGATTATATGAGTATTTAGACCTGTTTCAAAATTCAATGTCTGAATTCGTGAAAAGTGAAGATAGTAGTACGAAACTATGTGATTATTGTTGTTGTTGTCTGATCGGGACAATACAATTTGCGCCTCGTGAAATTTACTACCTGCAAAAATATACAATTGGCACCTCATTGGGTATAAAAACAAAGATCTATTTACTTAAATTTCCATTAAAAAATAATATATAATATACGTAATACAAACAATTTATACTAAAGCGCTACGTCTAGACTCGAGCACTGAAAAAAAAAATAGAAGTACCAAAAAATATTTTGCTATCCATACTCTTGCAATAAATACATTATTTATTTTTAAAAATTATACTAGACGCCAAATCTCATTAATTAATCATAATTTTTTCGGTCAATGCTTTTGCAAAAAAGTACTAAATAGTTTTGACGTCAATGCTCTTTATTCCATTTATGTAAGTTCTTCTAATTGTCTAACATAATTTAACGAATAAGCTGGTTATTAATTGAACTTGGGAATTAACAATTACTAAACAGGTATTTAACGAGAACACTTTATAAGGTAGTAAAACGTTATCCTTAACGAGTCCAACAATTTTTCACTCGATAATAATCATGTGTCAGCTGAAAACACTTGAGATTTTCACATTATTCAAGCTCGAATAAAACGGACTTCTTCTGTCATACTAAGCCCAGTGGCAATAACTACTGTAATGATTGAAAAAAGACAGTTGATATTATAGTGCAAACATTTGGTAATATATTATAAACTGGATTTTAAAGTGATATAAGGTGATAAATCGAAGCTATTATGAAAATTCCATGGGCGTCCCTTTCTTATATTAATATCGGGGTAAATAAAATAAGTGAAAATTGATTGATCTTAAAAAATGACATTTATATTAAGGACGCCATTTGTTTTCCTTTCTAGACTACTTAAAAAAAACTATTTTGGAACGTCTTGCACGTATACCTGCGCAATAAATATATTACGCTGAATAAACGTAATATTTTAATCTCTTATCAAAATGTTCGCGAACTCAGAACAAAAACTGTGCAATTTCAGCAAGAAGTGATAAACTCAAATAACGACATTATTGCTTTAACAGAGACTTGGCTTCATGACAGTATAGCAAGTGCGGAGTTATTTCCAATGGACTATGTAGTGCACAGAAGAGACAGAAATGCTGATGATTCTGTGTGTTGATTTCAATGGAATGCTCTTTGGAATCTTCAATTTGCATAGTGCGATACAGCGATATTGAACAATTGTGAGTTTGTATTCGAACTGGAAACACAAGATGGATAATGGGGGTTATTTACTTTCCATCTTCACAAATCTTAATACTGGGAGACTTTAATTTGCCTAATTATACTGATTCATTTGTTGGCATCGACTCGCGAGATTCTAATGTCAATAACAGAGATTGTTATTCTAATTTACTTAACACCGACAATAACCTTAACACTATTTTTACTTCAAAAAATGATAAGGAACAAATTATTTTTGATTGTATATGCTTTCATGATTTTATTCAATACAATAATATTTGTAACTTTAATTAAGTGATACTGGACTTAGTTTTTTCAACTTGTTTAAATATCTTAGTGTCACATAACCAGTCACCATTAACTAATGTAGATAGGCATCATCCCCCTTTACTAATAGATTTTTGCATCGCAGAGGATGCGGGCTCGGAGTTGCAATTCACTAAATTTAATTTTTGCGGCGCCGACTTTGATTTACTAAATGACTACTTCCAGGATATTGACCGGAGCTTTCTGCGATGTGGCAATATTGACGACGCGGTTGAAATGTTTTATACGATTTTAAACATTGCGTTTGATTTGCATGTTCCCAAGTCCATGCCCATGTCAAAAATTATCCTAACTACTTTTCAAGGGAGACAATTAATTTAGTAAAAAATGAAACCAAAGCATTTCAAAGGTATAGACGTACTCGTTTGTTAGCGCACGAGAACGAATACAAAAGTTTGAGATCCCAATTAAAAATCGCGATAAAGACTGGCTACAATAATTTTATTCGGTTTACAGAAAATGGTATCCTGAAAAATGTTAAAGCTTTCTGGTCTTATATTAAATCTCAACGATGCACAACAGGATACCCAGCAATAATGAGGCTTAATAATGTGGAATCAAATAATCCAAAAATAATCGTTAACATGTTTGCAATCAGTTTTCACTTATACTGATGCTATAATAATTAAAAGTTCATATTCTTCGTCTATCACTGACTCAAATCTCTCAAACATAAATATTGATAGTTCCATGGTGTTTGAGAAACTGGTTAAGCTCGACGAAAGTAAGGGTGCTCGACCCGATGAAATTCCACCTGTTATCATAAAGATTTGTAGCCCACCTTTAGCGTTGCCACTTAGTTATCTTTATCAGCTCTCATTGAATTCTGCCAGTTTCCTAGCATATGGAAAACCGCCTATGTCACAGCAAGTCACAAGAGTGGTAACAGACAGGATATTGGTAACTATCGCCTGATATCTGATCTTGACTGTATGGGCAAGATTCTGGAATCCATAATCGTTGACCAATTGTTATTAAATTTCCACAGAATTTTATCAGAACATCAACTTGGCTTTCTACCAGGACACTAGTGCCAGACCAATTTCTCTCTATACTCTAATTATCTAACTATAGCTGTGAACTCGGGCGTTCAGGTCGATTCAGTTTACTTTGATTTTAAAAAAAGCATTCGACAGAGTAGATCACTCTATATTGCTCAACGAATTATACTCACTCGGTATTACAGACCCTCTACTGAAGTGGATTTCTAGTTATCTCACCAATCGAACACAAGTAGTGAAATTCAATAATACTTTATCTAAACTGATAAATGTAACATCCGGTGTACCTCAAGAGTCGCACCTCATCTTGATAAATGATCTTGGCAGTGTGTTTGAAAACTGTCAATTTATCTTCTACGCTGACAACTTGAAGATATTTAAAAGAGTAAACAATAAAGATGATTGCCTGCTCCTATAATCTGAAATTAACAAATTAATGGAATGGTGTGAGGCAAACTAAATGCAACTCAACGACTCAAAATGTAAGATAATTTCATTTTCTAAGAAGAAATCTCCAATTTTACATCCTTACATAATCTTTAATGCCCTCCTGACCAAAATTTCCTTAATCGATGGCAGGCGTTATTTTTGACACCGAATTACGATTTAATGACCACATTAATTATATTTTAGTCCCATAAAATGGCATGATTTATAATGACAAGCTGCAGAGATTTTTCAAGTTTTAAATCTTTATATTATTCACTTGTGCGTAGCCACCTAGAATATTGCTGCGTTGTTTGGAGCCCTTGGTATATAATACATATTAAGCGGATTGAACGCATACAGTTAAAATTTGTGAATTTTATGCTCTATAAGCTCGGCGTCGACAGAAATCTTCTTTCCCATTCTCAGGGATTGAAGCTAATAGGTATGGAAGGGATGGAATTGCGTAGAACTTATTTAACCATTCTTTTTGAATTTAATATAATTAGCATAAAAGCATTTACTGCTCTGGTCTTCTTGAACTGATTAAGTTCCGTGTTCCTTCCCGCGACACTCGCCTATTCCAAATGTTCTCGGTTAGGAGAAGCCGAACTGATGTTGATAAAAATGATATGCAACATTTCAGCACATATATTGCCCTTAATTTAGATTTTGAATGCTCCCTGCCGACATTCAAAAAGAAACTAAAATCCCTCTTATATAATACCTGAATATTTGTGTGTTACAACTTCGACGGTTTGTTTCATCTGGTATATAGAGTGTATTACTGCGGAACTATTTTTGTTTTTTGTTTGTTTTTGTTTTCTTTCTGAGTGTGTATTATTTATTAAAGGTTTGTATCATCGTTAGGCATTAAATAAGTTATTTTATTTTATTTGTGTAACATACTACAGAGAATGTACTATTTGAATTTTATTCTGTGATGTACTGTTTGAGAAATAAATAAATATTTTAAAAATTTAAGTAAAGCATAAATAATTTTTACTGCTTTAGACCTATTTTAATAACAACGATTTTTCTCCTCCAAGCCGTTAAAAGGAAAAGAGAGACGGTTTATTTCCTGCAAATCCTTCTCGGGTCCCCTCTACATTCGCTAGAGTTGTAATGCCTCAAGAACAAAATTACAAGAAAATAACTTTCTATATAAGCAATGAAAGAGCTAGATCTGATGGCACCGATTGGCGAGAGTTACTTTGGCGCCTTACATCTTGAAAAAAATAGCAATACAGTACATCCGAAATAGATAATTTAGTGGGATGTCAATGCTAGGTCAATGGGTTGATTTAGTTTGGTTAATATTACTAAAAATTCAAAATTACCTGAAAAAAACGAACCAATGATATCCCAATACCTATTTGATACATGGCTGAGCACGTACTAATATGAACTAAAAACTGACATTTTCTTCAACGTAAAACATATTAGAATTGCTTTTTGCGGTTCCTAATGCCTGAGAAAATGTCAACTACTTTATCAAAGTTAATTTCTTTTACGTATTTATTTTCTATGTTTAGAATAGCCACACTATTAAAAACTAATAATACTTTTTAAAAAATTCTTAATTATTTTCAGTTTGGAAAATGATCCATCAACAGAAGCGGAAGTTACAGGAAGTGTTAAAAATTTTAATAGTGCAGTACACACATTGGAAGAATTTGATGAGCTGGGGTAATTGTTACAAAACATAAAATCAACCAGCTCATCTATTGTTGATAATTCTTTAAAATTTTCACGAAAAGCTGAGCGAAAACTGAGAATTTCTGTGTCAAAATTATCAGATAAGTCATTGTCGTATTTATTTCGCAAAATTTCAGCCTATCTGTGTAACTCAGTATCCAGTAGTGATGGTCATAAATGAGGGATCAAGGAATTTAAATCTATCCACATTTTGAAAAACAGAGAGTCGATTTTTTTAACTGACATGGCGCAATATCAAAAATATTATTAAATGTAATTCTTTTCAATTTTTCTTCGACTGTGACTTTTGTATCGAAAACAAATTCGTCAAAAAATTATTTTTGAATTTTTTTTGGTCACTTTTCAATAATCGAATTTAATCGAATTTGTGATGCAGTTGTCAAAGTTTTTCGTAAGAATTTTTCAATAAATTAGAAGCCTGCACAATATTAAATTTTTTAGTTTGAAGAACTTTAGAAACTATATTTATAGAATGAAGAATTCTGGAAAACAATACAGCAAGAAATAACAATTAAAAATGTTCTTTAAGTCCGATTGCTTTGGATTTTTATTCGTTATTTTTATTTTTTAACGAAATTTCTGCTAAAGCCGTTAAAATATTTTTAAAATTAAATCACAGTGCATCCAGTGAATCGTTCCTAGAAGATCATCTAATGGCATTCAATCTTTTAATGTAAGTTTGCTTAGTGGAGATTCTTTAAGAAACTCCCACTGTTTATTACTATTCGAAAAAAAAATATAGGCAACCAGTAATATCGAAAAAAATTTTTGCCTCTGGGACTCCACTAAAAGCAACATTTAAAACTAAATTTAAGTTAAGAATGGCACAATGAACGTACTGAATATTTTTTCTAACTCGAGAATTTCATATTGTAAACCGTAGTAGCCCTGTCCTCTGCACTTTTTAATAGAGATGATTTTTTTCTTGAAATAAATTGATAACGATTTTTTCTAAACCTTCGACGCTTCGATACTGTGTTATGGGGTAAAATCCAGTAAACGATTCTTTATTTTAACCTGTATGATTTCGTTATTATCATTTTTATAAAAAAGAATATGGCGCAAAAGGACACTCAACTGTTCTATTTTAGATATATCTTGTATAATCTCTAAAATTATTGTATAAAATGGAGTTGCGCGAATTTCATCCAAGATTGTGTTTTCTATCCCGGTTCCAAACATAATAAATAAACTCATTTTGTTTGGTTCGGCATAAGTATTTTGTTGAACCTTTTGGAAGTTCCAGTAACTTTTGTAAAATGCTATCATAACGCTATAACAGGTGTATTATTGTTAGAAAATTGCCCTGGTTGAAGTCATCATTATCATGTTTAGAATGACCTCTAAATGGTAGACTACATAGAGACAATGTCAAAGTAACATCAAAAACCCTGTGTAAAATTTTTCACCAAAAATTATAACCTTCATATTTCTTTTCGAAATTTTGTTCAAGAATATTTTTATTAAGTTTTCAAGTGATTCTACCTAAGCCTTCAAAAGAAGACCACACTTAATTATTATTTTTCGTTAAAAATATACAATCAAATATTTTCACCAACCTTTACTATAACTTCACAATACACAAGACCAAACTAAATATGAGAAAATAATAAAATTATTGCATACCTACCTAATAAGTATCCCTTCTAATTTTTTAACATATCGTTCAAAAAATGCAGTTAAAAAAAATAGGAAATATTCATAAAAATAGTTATCTACTGCCCGCTTTTCCTGCCCCGCCTTCATCGACACTTCTCAGAAAATAGGCGCTCGCGCAGTGTCGCTACTGTTTGTTGGCAATTTACACATGACGCGGCGCCGCGCTGTTTATTGGAATATGGAGAATTTTGACCGTTAAAAAAAGCCTACCTTCTCTGCTGCTGGTGAGTGATGATTTTTGATAATTTTAAAATATTTATTCTTTATTTATTTTTCATATATTTTTAGAATAATATGTATATTCCAGCTTACCAAATTCATTTGCAATAATAAAATAATAGGATTGGGACGGCGGGCGCCTGCAACGCCTAATAAGATTCAGCGCTGAGTGGTACAGCCATCCCTGTCACCCCGGTAGCTACGCCACAGTATACAAGATCTAAATTCCGGGACATATCGGCAGGTTATTAAACCTGCAGATATATTCGATGCCAGACTCTAAAATAGGTAATAATGAGGAGCTTAAAAGTTTAGTATAATATAAAGAATGTTTTATGGTCGTGGAATTATTTTAATAAGCTACCCTTTTTCTTCTTCAGGTTGTTAAAAGAAAAAAGATAGAAAAACAGTTTGTTTCCTGCAAATCCAACTCTGAATCTCTCTCCATATATGTTTCGACCACCTAATGGCCTCATCAGTGGAGCTGTAATGAACCAAAAATTCACAGAAAACTACTCTTTATATAAATTCCAAATTCTGAGACTTGTCAGCACAATTTTAAGCCTACAGATATATACATAGACACTGTCTGAAGAAGAAAACTGTAGTTTATTAAATTAATTCCAAGGCCATAAAGATTTGTTATATATTACTAATATTTTCATTTTTACGATCTTCGCTTCCTCGATGTATGTTGAGGTGATTTGACTGTTGATATTTTACAATCTGGCATCGAAAATGCTTGGAGGTAAGATTTGCAGGAAATAAACCGTATATATTTTTCCTTCAACTTTTACGAAATACAGTATCTTACAGTAGCTTCATATTAAATAATGTTTTCCGTTTTATCTGTATTATTATATTGTGTTGTATGGTAGCGTTCTATTTCAATTCGCCCTAAGAAAACCTTTTGTGAATAACGCAATTTCATTTGATCAAACATTATCACAGCACCGGCATAATCATCTTTGGTAGATTCATGTCAAAACCTACAATGTTCGTTCTCAGTTTTTACGATTTTTACGCACTGATACCTTTAAATCATGACCTGTTAGAAAGTTTCTGACTAGTTTGAGTTTATTTATGCGAAGTTCTAGAAGTTTTTTAGTAAATTAGATGAATTCAAAATAAATCTTTTCGCAAGCTTTTGTTCAGTAACTAATTTCCTTTTTCTGAGCTCTTCGCAAAGTTGACCTTTAGATCTAGCTCTCCGAACCATAAAATGGCATCTATCTAGCTGAGTTAGAAAATAATGTAAACCGATAAGTCATAGCTATTAGGGATTTTCCAAAAACATTCCTTTCTAATATTGCTAACAAAATAAATTAATTTAAATTCCTGAAATTCCTGAATCTTTGAAAGTAGAAATTACAATATTACATTAAACAAAAATTATTTTTCAAGTTGATGGTTAAGATAGAGAATTAATTGTTCAAAAAATTGCTATATATTTAGTTTTTTATAACTGAACTCCTTATATATTTTAAATAAAGTGACGTGGCCTATTACTTTTACAATATTTTTTTGTTTTCAAAAATATCTAAATCCAATTAATCCAATTTTCTACCTTAACGATTCCAATGTCTTCATGTTACAATGCTTTTTTGCTTAAAGAAGGATACTTGATCTACAATCTAGGAATTATTACTAATCCGCAGCTTGAATTCAATATGTATAGAACTTTAAACAATATAATGATTTTAACTTACCAGCTTCTGATTCATGAAGATTCCAAGCAACGTATGTTTCCACAGTATTAGCTCCCATTGCTTTCAATTTTTTTATTCTGTCCCGCCAGTAAGCTCTGGGAACTCGAAAATAGTGGATAGAACCACTAAGTACAGTAATATTTTTTCCATTTAGAAGAAAATAAGGTTGATCTACCGACAAACCAGATTTAATTCCATCAGAAGTATAGAATTCATAGTTTGTTGAAAGAGAATTTGAAGCTGCTATTGCAGATAAAAATAAAACAACAAATGTAATTACCATTTTTGGAAGGTTAATTATTATTGAATGTTAAAATATAATTTTGTTTATATACTTAACATAATATGCCATCACCACAGCCTTATCTGTAATTAGTGATATTTGGGTACTTGATAGATAATGAACATGTAAACTAATTTATTTTTTACATGCCATTTTCGTCATAGCGTACCACAAAGAGTATGATGCAATAAAAAAAATTTAAAATATTAACATTTCTTTTTGAAAATAATCCAGATATCCAGTACTAATTTTTGGTACCACTTGAACAGTTATTAGTTACTGTTTTGTTCGATAAACAATTAAATTCTTATTTTATTCTAAAGATAAGAACACAAACAATTTTAGTACTATTTGCCATTTAACTTTGCTCAATTTTATACCTTCCTCTATATAATGTACAAAAAAGATTTAGCCTAGTCAAAACGTATTTGTAGTTTATACGCCGAATATAGAATAACGTTAGAAAGGATGCAAAAACTTACACGTAATACTACCCAAGTGTTACCCATCAAATAAAATAGAATAGACACGTGCATTTTTATATTCGACCAGACTCATTTCTAAGAGTAAAAACAACCTCTTGACCGTTTAATATAGAGATCATTCTTATTCGGCCAAAAAATATCATTTTCTAGTCACATGTATTAAAAAGTGTAAAACCTAGCTTGCTAAGCGCACCATTAAACTTCCTTTAGTAAACCAGAACTTCAAGGCTACCATACCATAATAGTTTAAACTGCAGTTAGAGGTTCACGCCGCAGGCTCGCTAACAGGAGCGGATCTAGCCTCTCTCTTTGGAGGGGGACGGTGATATCACAAAAGTACAGTATGGCAAGCGAAAGCAAGTTGTCGACGGTGGAGGGGGGACATTAGCAATATTCCCATTTCTAGTGTGAAAGGCAGGGTTGGGTCTATTTTTCTGAATTTGATCACGGTATTTCGTAGTGCGGTACGCCAGGGCGGATCCAGCCTCTCTCTTTGGAGACACCAGCAACATTCCCATTTCTAATGTAAAAGGTAGGGTAGCTCGGGGCTATTTTTCTGAATTTCAAGCTCTTCAAGAGTGGGGGGGGGGCGATCACAAGAAAAAACAAGTTGTCGATCGGGGGAGGATGCGAGCAGCATACACATTCCTAGTATCAGAGGCAGAATCGGATCTATTTTCCTGAATACAAAGCACTTGATGGGGGGGCTATCACCAGAAAAACAAGGTTGTCCACAAGGGGAGGGGGGGCGAGTGCCACCAGTATACACATTCCTAATATAAAAGGCAGAATCGGGTCTATTTTCCTGAACTCAGAGCTCTTGGGAGGGGGGGGCGATTACAAGCATACAGATTCCTATACTCTATTCAAGAACTAGAGAGAGTAATAAAACTATTACCGAAACCTCCAACGTACCTGCTCCACTGCTGCAGGTAACTGAGGACTGCCGTAAATCTATTATTTAATTATATTTAAATATTATGAGCTTTTATAAATATACTGCAACAATAAAATTTCTAATAGTTCAATTTAATTTCTGTCAGTGAGCAAAGTACACCTTACAGTGTATCTTTAGTGATTTACCTTGTTTGCGCTTGTTTTTATATATTATTTGAGATTAGAGAGACACCTAAAAGATATGGCTTCCACCTCTATTCAAAATTGTTAAACCAGGGCATTTTTAAGATATCAATATCTAGATAATAATGTTAAAAGCTCTGTTGAGACGTGTTCCAACATGACAGGAGTTGGAAAATCTACTATGTACCGAATACTGAAGGAGAAAAAAACACTGGAATTGTTTGTACTCCCAAGACACATTCGATCACAGTCAGATGAAAAACCTCATTGGAAGAAGAGATGAAAACTGCAAAAAAAGGAGTTGTGCATACATTTTATTATGAGAAGCAGATCACAACCATCGACATAATTCTAACCAAAATCAATGAAGATCGGGATTTACCAAAATTAAAAGAACTGAGCTCTGGAAATTGCTCAGAGAACTTAATTTTTTCTGGGAAATACCAGACAGGAAATCTGTTCTTGTAGATCGTCCGAAAACTGTCCGTTGGAGAAGAAAACATATCTCTCAAGTAAATGGTAGAGTTGCTAGAAATAACACAACTTACAAAATTAGTGATTTCACTGAACTTTTGAAAGATTATTTTGAATAAAGGTACTGCGGAAAATTGGGAAAAATCCATATAATAAAAGAATAAAACAAAATGTGGAAACTCGATCTCATGATCAGTGAGCTAGAGAAACCAATTATAATTAATTTGAGTGAAGATAGCTTCACTGATTTTGATTACGAATTAGATACGTAATGTTTACCAGCGTAAACACAATTTATTATTTAAATTTTTGTTCTTGTTGAATTTTATTTTTTAATGTTGTTTATATATTTTTTTCTGTTTTTTTTTATATATTTTTATTTTAGTATGTTCCACTCTTTAATTTATATATATTTAATTCCAGTTAGCCGTAATTTTTTTATCATTGTATTTGTATCTTTTTCTTAAGCGTGTAGAATTAACATGTTTTTTTTTTTTTTTTTTGGGGCTATCGAATTTCCATATAATAAAGTAAATTAAATTAAGATGTCAGTGCAATAGTAATTACATTTGAATCCCTTTTTAGTATTTAATTGTAATACTGCAGATGGTTTAAGAAACAAATAACCCATAGCCACAAAAAAAGTTTTATATTATATGGAAGAAATTAATTTAATGTAATGTATTTGAATTATTAAGAAATCATAAGAAATAAAATAATATTATAAAAACTTTTTATTTCAAGTTTATTACCGAAATAATATTCTATGCCATAAATACTTAGTGATAAAATAAACCCCCTTTCGACGCCTATGACAAGGGTTAAAATCCTTTTTAGCACTTCACACTTCCAATTATCTATTATTATCCAATCCAAATAGTCTATTATTATTAGCCCGGTATTTTTGGTCATAAAATTTCTAATCCATTACTATGAAAAATATACGTGTCTAAGAGATTTTGACAAAGACACCGGACTAAAGAACACAGGTAGTTTGCGAAGAAAAAAAGGGTAAAAAATGATTTATTACTCTCTCTAATTCTTGAATAAACTATAGTATAAGAGGCAAAATCATTTTAATTTTCCTAAACTCAAAGCTCTTAGGGGAGGGCGCGATCGCGCTCACCGCCTCCCCTTGAATCCGCGCCTACTCGCTAACCGTTACACCTATTCTAGGCTTCACACCAGCTGAAGTTCATTCGAAGAGCTTTATCACCGCTAACATGGCCCCTGTTAGCCGAAGCACGAGGAAATAATTTTGTATAAATAAATATATATATATATATATATATATATATATATACAGGGTGTCCAAGATAAGGATCCTAAGCATGGGGATCTCGGAAACAGTTGGAGATACGAGGTCGGTTAAATTAGAGAAAAGTTGCGCAATTTAGTGCTAAATTAAACGCAGTTAAAAAAATTTAAAAATTTCAAACACTTCCGGAGATTTCCGGAAAAAAACGAAATTTGGCAAAATCGTTTTTAATTTTTGCAGGCTTTATTTAAAGAGATATCAGAAAATAAAAGGTAGATTCTCATTGCCACTTTTTATTTTTTATAATATGGTCTAAACAAAATTTAAATTCGACGTTTCGTTTCTGAGATACTATCATGAACTTTCATTTTTTATATGGAACAAAAAAAATTATCCCATGTATTTGATAGCATTTTTTATTACAAATTCAACGATGTATCACCCTTGCATATCGAATACGTAGTTCAAGTACTTTCCATAAGAGCTCCATGAGAGCGAGAGAGAAAGGTATATCAGTTTTATAAAAGCCAATGAACTACACACTTGATATGCAAGTGTGATACACCGTTGAATTTGTAATAAAAAATGCTATCAAATACATGGGATACTTTTTTTTGTTCCATATAAAAAATGAAAGTTCATGATGGTATCTCAGAAACGAAACGTCGGATTTAAATTTTGTTTAGACCAAATTATAAAAAATAAAAAGTGGCAAGAAGAATCTACCTTTTATTTTTTGATATCTCTTTAAATAAAGCCTACAAAAATTAAAAACGATTTTGCCAAAATTCGGTTTTTTCCGGAAATCTCCGGAAGTATTTTGAATTTTTAAAATTTTTAAATTGCGTTTAATTTAGCACTAAATTGCGCAACTTTTCTCTTGTCTAACTCTACCTGTAAATCTATTTTTCAAAAGAATACGTCTGACATATACACAAAATATTCACAGGCGGTTGATCACATTAGTTGACTACACTGTTATAATACTCTTATTAGACTTAAAGGAAATGTATTCAATTATTTTCTGGGGGTTCTCTCTCTTCATAAGCGTTCAACTACCTTATATTTGATTGGTTGAGCTGTATTAAACCACGAGCGAAATTAACAAAATATGTAACTCTATTTAATAGAGCTACTTTAACTGTTGACATTTTATAGGTGTGTTGACAAATTACGGAATATGCCACTGACGAGATTATAAGGTAGTTAAAACTCTCACAGACAAGAACCGGACTGGACTGCACTGAGAATATTTGGGCTCATTTCCTTTCATAATTGGGATATTGACTGTATTTAAATAAAAATATAATTTTGCCGCGAAGGAGTAATTTTCATGATATAAATCCTAAAAAGCAAAATATTTTTCTTTATTTTTAAGAAATTTCATTTTTTTTAATATTAAAAATGTAATTAAATCTCCTTCGAGTCACGTGACAACAAATACCAATCAAAGTCAATGATGTCACTTCATACTAACGTCATCGCTGGCACCGATTCGGTTATTGTTTTGAGTCGTTATTACTTTCACTAATATCACTTGAAGTAATCATGATCACTTCGACTTAATGACAAGTAAATGCATATTCAAAAGAACATGGTTCTCAGTTTCACTTTTTTCACTTTGATAATTACTCTAAAGAATACAGCTAACGTCATCGCTGTCACGAATTTGACAAATAAATTTTTTGGTTTTATGTTACATTCGTGATCGCTATCAAGGACTATGTTGCCTAGTTAATATTTTATAGTTATTTTTATGCAATTTCTTCGAAATTTGCTTACTTTTCCCTTTGAAACCAATTCTAATAAATATTCTTATGAAAGAAATTGGATTTATTAACCCAAATAGTTCAAATTTACCGAAAATTGATTTTTTATGGTGGCCAATTTCTTCGCGACAAACAGTAACTTCTGATCTGCTAAATTTAGAAATATGAAGACCTCCATGTGAGTAATTTATCAAGAATTGTTATTTCAGCAACCGATAATGAATACATAATAATAATAATCGACACTTATAAACTCAAAACTAAAATAAAACGAGTAGTGTCGGGCTAGCTGAAGCCACATTTTTCTATTATTTTCTGAAAGTGGAACGTGAATAAATAACTTTTTAGGTGTTTTAATTGTAGTACTTATACATTGAGGTACCGCATAACACCTAAAATAACTTAGAACTCATCTTATATCACAATAATTACGAAAAACATTTATATATCCTTGTCAGTTTACTAATGTGACGTCACATCGGTAATGTGACAAGTATTGATGTTTAGACGGGAAACTTTAAACGGACTTTATTAAATTTATGATTTTTAAAGTACTAGCTGTTTTAAAAAAAATATATATTTTCGACTACATTAGGGTTTAAACTCTTTTCCAAAAATAGTCACCATCCCAAATGTTAGGAGAACACGCTTATAATTTAGAATGTATATTAGGATAAAATAAAAAATATGTATTCTATCTGTAATAAAAAATATATTTTAAGATATATCTTAATAAACTTTATAAATCTGGTCAGTTACAAAATTTACTATGCCATCAGTTCTGAAATGTTCAAATATTAAAATTTCATTATCACCCACTTTTAGTAAAGATGCCGGTAAGTATAGAGCCTGTTGAGGACCTATTCTCGAATACCTGCCAAGAACCATACCATTTACAATAACAAGTCCCTTAGTCCAATTTTCCATATGAACGTAAGTGTCTGATGGACTGTTTGGTATACTCAATATGGCTTTAAAAAGTTGGGGCTCAGGAAGAGTATTTATTTGGACAACATTATTCCAAAGATTAAGTTGATTAATCCAATCTTGTTTAAATTCTAACGAGGAATGTTTCCAATTACCAATTGGCTGATCATTTATTTCAACAGCTCCTTGCCATAGACCCTTATATTGTTTATAAACGCCGACGTTAACTCTGCCCCAATTTTCTACTATTAAATCTAATGTCACATTAGTTTGGTCTACACTGTTAAGGGTGAATGTCGAGTTTTCAACTCCCCATGTACCTAATGCTCCTAGTCCCGCCTTACTTTCCAAAATAGGAGATACTCGTTCACCGTTTAAAAGTACAATCACAGTATCGCATACACGTCCAACTATTTTAAGTACAGAATTTGCCGAAAGATTTAAATTTCTTTTTGAATATATGATATAACCATAACTTTGCCCATTTTCATTATTTAAATTGAGTTTTTCCATAGATACTAGACTAACCCTGTCTTCATTTGGCAAAGTCGATAACAATGAACTAAAACTTATTGATTGCGTAACTGTAATACTTTGATAAGCAACTCTTGGTAATAATTCTGGTATATCGGGAATTAATATATTTGGATTTGGATTGTATTTGGCTAAAAGTTCTTTGGCAGCGTAATATTTGTCAGTGTAATCGCCATTTTCTGCTAATAATGCACCATAATCATAGCTTGTAGTCATTGGTGAGAATTCTAGAGAAATAAAAGTGTGTATTAATATAAAAAGAGTAGCGCTTGATTGAATGTGTAAAGAGAAAGTTGTATTTATTGAAGCAAGAACTTACTGCTATTTAAATCGTCTAAATTAAAGTTTCGTGCTCCACTTGTAAAACCAAAATCCGTTCCACCAATAAACATATAAATATTCGCTGAAGCAGGATAAGTCAAAATTGTTTCATATAAGTTTTTAAAATCTTCGAGAGAAGATGTTTTATGATTGGTTCCCCAGTAATCAAACCATCCTAAAAAACATTCATGTGGTGTTATCAATAGAAGCAGCCAAATCTTAACAATGTTCTAAGAATTCAGTGTCTCAAATTCCGCTTTAGTTTGTTCAAAAATATATTTTAAAAAGACTTATGTTTACCTGACTTATTCCATGATTTAAAAAGGTCTTAGGTTAAAAAGTAAAAATTTTAAAAATGTTTAATATTATTTATTTTCATAAAAAAAACATTTCAAATAAAACTTGAACAAATCCACATAGAATACTTAGATGTTGTTTTTTTTTAATTCTCTTTTAATCACATTTTATAGTTTACAAGAGCGAGTTGAAAGTGTTCTGTTTTATTTTTTTTTATAAGTTGTCATAATTTCACACAATTTTTAACTCACCAGACCAATATTCCATAACCATTACGGGTTTCTTTGGTTGCAAATCCCTGAGTAGATCTAAATTTTTTTGCCCATCTGTGTTAAAATTTCCTGTCATAAAAAAGTAATCTGTGATTGTACCCGCTTTACCCCGCCATGGGTTATCAGCTGTAACCAATAGTTCAACTATACCTAAAAACACATCTTTTTAGAAAATTTCTTAGACATAATCTTAAATTAACAGATAAATTTTCTTTTAATTAAAAATCAGTTATTTCAGGACAATCATATTTATTTTGTTAAATTTTTCTTTCATTAGGAGTTCAAAATTAAATATTTTTTATTATCTATTAAACGTGGGGTACGTATAGATATAGAGGACGAAAATGTGGTGGCTTATATTGTAATTAGAATGTTTTTAAACATCATAGAAGTAGATTTGAAACATTTATGTATACAGACCTTCTTTATTTAGGTTTTTACTACTAATTATCACTATTCAATATTATATGAGATAAGAAATGCAATTTTATCTTTATAGAATGAAAATCGATTTTTTATATTTATATTATTAAATAATTTCATATTTTTTAAATGATAAATTTTACAGAAAAAACTGTAGTATACCAGTAGACTTTTTGTTTTCATTTTTAAATTAGGCTTAAGATATTGATGTAATTGGCCATAAACAAAAACCGAGAGGCCTGTAAGAGACCAAAATACAACGTCGAAGCGTTAAAACTGGAAGAACAGAAAACCAGAAATTATTACAATGCTTGTATTGGTTCCTAGAAAATATTAGAAAAAATATGACGATATCTTAAAGATATAATAACAAGAAGAGCGAATGAAATAATTAGTCAAAAAGAAAGAGGAAATATGAAATGGATTACCAGATATACGGCAACTTAGAAAGGAAAGAAAGAAGGTTAAGGAAGAAATGTTACGGAAAAAAAATTCTGAAGAAGAGAAGATATGGGAACAGAAAGAGAGAGAAAAGAACATACCAGTAAAGATGCAATTAAGAAAGAATAAAATGAATTACTTGAACGAGATGTTAAATTACACGAAATTTGGCAAGGAAAATCCAAGAAATACAAAAAACAATTAAAATAAGAAACTAGAATTAAAGCAGAAAATTCCAAAGTACCCAAAAATACAAGATATACATGGAGGAAATGGAAACAGAAGTTGCATGTTGATATAGAAGAAACTACAATAGAAGAAATAAGGGAGACACTAGGACACCTAGAAGACGATTAGATCATAAGGGTTAATAAGTTATGAACTAATCTATTATAGGTCGATATAAATCATTCGGCGGAAATGTCACACACATTAGTTAACAAGATGAGCAAGAAGAAGGTAAAATCATAAAAATACCGAAAAAAGGATATTTAAGCAAGTATAATAAATAAGAATTGCCATGCAATAACACTGTTATGCGCTACATCTAAGATCATTTTGAACAGATTTAAATCAGAAGTTGATAATATACTTAGAAAAAATCGACTGAAGAAACCATCGATCACATTTGTACATGAAAAATTATTTTGAAACAAGCAAGTGAATGATGAAAGCACATACTACTAAAATATATTAACGTGAATAAATTATTTTATTAAGAACACAGAACAAGCTAGAATATTTAGGTGAAACAAGAGGCGTAGAAAGTGAGTAAAACAAGGTTAAATTCTGCCTCCACCATTGTTTTCAGTCGGATCAGTTAGATTACGTCATGAAGAAGACCACTGATAATAAAACATGAATTAAATGATATCTGTAGAACCAGTTAGAGAACTTCGAGTTTGCAGATGACACGTGTCTACTAACGGAACACAAGATACTTATGCAATCCAAAATTGACAAGTTTTAACCATTATTCTGATAAGGTAGGCCTTAAAATGAATTTGAAACTAAACTAAAATTCTTAAAAGCCCTGAATAACTAACTTAACAGACACTAAAATGAAAACAAATTGAAGAGAATTAGCGAAAGAAAACAAATTTACATACTTGGGTCTATTATGGAAAAGGAAGGAAATAGGAAAATAGATATCCAAACAAAGATAACAAAGGCACAGTATGCATTCAATTCATTGAGATGAATTTGGTAAAGAAACAACCTCTCAGAAATAAACAAGATTAGAATATTCAACAATTGTGTTAAGAGCGTACTACTGTATGGAGTAGATAGTTGAAAGAGTAACGGAATAACTACAAGAAAACTTCAAATCTCTCTGTACAAAATAACTCAGACAGGTTTTTAAAAATATTCTGGCCAAGTAAAATAACTAATGCATAACTGTGGAGCAGAACAAAACAAGAATAAATAACAGTAACAATTTGGGAGAAGAATTCAAATTAGATGGGCCCCACATTAGGAAAATAACTAAGTAATATAGTCAGAGATGCCGTTAAATACCAATCGAAAGAGAAGAAGAATAAGTGAAAATTGAACAATAATGGGAAGAAGAAAACATTAAAGAATCTTCCGAAGATTGAAGAAGTCAAAAACACAGCGAGACATAGAAATGATTTAAGGAAGCCGGTAGAAAAGATCTCAGACGTATGAATGGCAAGGGGAATGCGCAAATCTAGTCAATCATCATTATCAGCTAAGAAACTCAGAAGTGCCCAATACTGTAACGATAAGTAATAGTAAAAAATTAAATACTCGTCATCAATTTTTCGGTTCTATTAAAAAATATTCTTTTAGAAAAATTCTGAATTTTTATACCCAGAACGAATACAAAACGCAGATACATTATGAAATGAGGACACATGGGGTAAAATTTAAAACAGTCTTAAGTTCGCAGATAGAATATCTTATGTAGTCGTGCTAGAAAGAGAGAGTTGATAATCAGTTTGTTTGGAAAAGGATAGATCTTTATCAGATAAATAATACTGTAATATGTAGTTGAATTATCTAGTTTAAATTTGTGTAGGTGAACGCTTTAGTTTATATCCATTTTAACAACAAAATCTAAATTTTACCATTATCCAACATAAGTTGTCTTAATTCAGTAAGATAGGTTTTGTCTTTTCCTCCACCATATTGGGCAAATTCATTTTCAACTTGAAGAACAATTATAGGTCCATCATTAGAAAACTGATATTTTGCTAAAATTGGCATGAGTGTATTAAACCACCTAAAAATATATACATTATTTCAATAAAATTTCAAAAGCAGCCCATAACACATTATTCTGATTCAAACAAGACATTACATTGATTGACATAATTTATCTATTATATTTAAATTCAACTATGGTGGGGCTAAAGATGGAATTTAGGTTTCACTTCTCTTAAATGAATAAAAAATTGCCAGATGGTGTGAAATTATTTCTGAGCTAGTAAGAAAACCATGTCATAGTGTATTAAAAAGGAATAGCTAACTTTTCATTTTAGTCACTAATTTTCACAGCAAAACAATTTTTGTTGCCACTAAATTCAACCAATATTCCACCTGTACCAATAAGTGGTTTTAAGAAATTCTAAATTATTTTATTTTGTGCCTAATATATTTACAAATATCACAGGAAACTAATAAAATGGGAAATATGTTATTTAATTCTTGGTATAATATTAACTACCTTCTCATATATTGTTTCTTCAATTCATTTCATGCATTTTATAAACATGTATCAACTTCTCTTAGTAAAATATTTAGCACCGTAGATATTTTTTAAATACGTTGTGTTTAAATATGACGTAGAAAACTGGAATTAAGGTGGTTTATTATTATCATTAAATTGAGGTAATAAAATAGTCTATGATATCATCTGAGGCCTAGGATTGGCAGAAAATATTCATATTTTAAGTTCAAGGAAACAAAATTTCTAAGTATCATTGTTTCTGGATATTACCTTGAAACGTGCTTCATATAAAGGTCATTTGAGCTTCTAACTATTAGACCCTCATCTCTTAAGATCCAACTAGGAAATCCTCCAAACTCAAACTCAGCACAAATGAATGGTCCCGATCTAACTATCATAAATAAATCTTCTTCTTGAGCTATTTTAATGAATTCTTCCAAGTGAAGAAAATCTTCCATATCGGAACCTCCATTGCCAAAATCATAATGTCCTATAGGTAACATAAAATATTAGTTTATTTACCTACAGTTAAAACTAGTTGGGATTTATATTGCTAAAAATATGAAAAAAGGAGTTTCTATTTATACTGATTTATCTTATTTGAAACAGTATATAAGAGATCGAGCTAGTTCTATTAAGTACATATGATTTTTAAAAGATATACAAAATCACTCACTTCTTTTCTGTTTAAATAAGCACCCAGGCAATTGTAGATTATCTTTTATTGTTCTCACTTGAGCTTACCATTTTGCAGCTTTCGTAACCGAAAATTATAAAAACTCTTAAAAAATACATCTACGAAGACAATAATAAGATTTAGATTCAACAAATAAATTGAAATTGTTCAAAGAAATTCACTTAAGTCAACATGGTTCTCAGCAATTTAATGTTCTTAAATATATACAGAGTTAACTTCAGGAGCGGATCAAGCATCTTTCTTTGGATGGGAGGGGGGGGGGCGGTGATATCACAGAAGTACAGTATGTCAAGCGCAAGCGAAAGTAGGTTGCGGTTGCCGTCGGGAAGGGGGGGGGGGGTAGACACCAGAAACATTCCAATTTCAAGACAGGGTCGGGTCTATTTTTCTGAATTTGAAGCTCTTGGATTGGAGAGGGGGAGGGACGCCAGCAGCATACACGTTCCTAGTATTAGAGGCAGAATCGGGTCTGTTTTCCTGAACTTAAAACTCTTCGAAGGGGGAGGGCGATCGCAAGCATACATATTCCTATACTCTATTCAAGAACTAGAGAGAGTAATAAAATTGTTACCGAAACCTCCAACGTACCTGCTCCAATGCGACAGGAAACTGAGGACTGCCATAAATCTAATTATATTTATATATTATAAGCTTTTACAAAATTTACTAAAACCATGAAATTTCTGATAGTTAAATTTAATTTCCGGCAGTGAGCAAAATACACCTTACAGTGGGTTCTTTGTTTGAGCTTGTTTTTATATATTATTTGAGATTAGTGAGATACCTAAAAGATATATCTTCCACCTCTATATTTATTCTAAAATCGTTAAACCAAGGCATTTTTTCCTCAACGAAAAACTTATTGAGATGAATATTTATGATGCATTAAGATATCAATATCTACATAATAATGTTAAAAGCTCTATTGAGATGTGTTCCCACGTGACAGGAGTTGGAAAATCTACTATGTACCGAATACTGAAGGAGAAAAAAACGACTGGAATTGTGAATACTACCAAGCCAAATTCGATCATAGGTAGATGAAAAACCTCGTTGGTAGAAGAGATGAAAACTGCAATAAAAGGAGTTGTACATACATTTTGTTATGAGAAGCAGATCCCAACCGTCGACAAAATTCTAACTAAAATCAATGAAAATCGGGATTTACCTGAAATTAAAAGAACTGAGCTCTGGAAATTGCTTAGAGAACTTAATTTTTGGTGGAAAAAACCAGGTAGGAAATCTGTTCTTATAGATCGTCCGGAAGCTATCCGTTGGAGAAGGAAATATCTCTCTCATGTAAAAGGTAGAGTTGCTAGAAATAGCACAACTTACAAAATTAGTAATTTAACTTAAAATTGGAAAAAATCCGTATAATAAAAGAATCAAACAAAATGTGAAAACTCGATCTCATGATCGGTGAGATAGAGGAACCTATTATAATTAATTTAAGTGAAGATAGCTTCATTGACTTTAATTACAAATTTAATACGTCATGTTTACCAGTGTAAACACAATTTATTATTTAAGTTTTTGTTTTTATTGTATTTAATTCTTTAATGTTGTTTACATATTTTTTTATATATTTTTATTTTAGTGTGTCCCACTCTTGAATTTTATATATTTAATTCCATTTAGCCGTAATTTTTTTATTATTTTATTATTGCATTTGTGACTATTTCTTAAGCCTATAAATTAACATGTTTATTTTTTTTTTTTGGGCTATCAGATTTCCATATAATGAAGTAAATTAAATTAAGATGTCAGTGCAATAGAAATAAAAATAAGTAGGTCTAATTTTAACTGTAACATATAAAAATTAATTACATTTCAATCCATTTTTAGTGTTTAATTGTAATTCTGCAGATGATTTAAGAAATAAATAAACTGAAACGTCAAATGTCCTAAAAATGTTTTTAATTAATAATAAAATGACCAACAGCCACAAAAAAAAATTTAACATTATATGGACGAATTTATTTTGTTATATATGTTTAAATTCTTGTATTTTTGACAATGGATATTTTATAAGTATTTAAATTATAACTTAGATTTTTTTGAGAGAAAAAGGTCACGTTTGAATGTGCCCAAAACGGTTTCTATGCCAAAATTAAAAATTTAGTTGTTGTTTGTGTTAAACATGTCAAAATTATCTATATTTTCTAATGTACGTGAATTACCAAGAAATCACAAGAAATAAAATAATATTATAAAAACTTTTTATTTTACGTTTATTACCGAAATGATATTATTCTATGCTATAAATACTTAGTGATAAAAGAAACCTCCTCCCGACGCCTATGACAAGGATTAAAATCCTTTTTAACCTTCCAGTCCTCCAAATATCTATTGTTATCCAACCCAAATAGTCCATTATTATAGACCGGTATTTTTGATTATAAAACTTCTAACCAATTCCTATTAAAAATATATGTGTCTAACAGATTTTGCAAGACACCGGACTAAAGAACACAGGTAGTTTGCGAAGAAAACATAGGGTAAAAATGATTTATTACTCTCTCTAGTTCTTGAATAAACTATAGTATAAGAGGCGAAATCGGGTCTATTTTCCTTAACTCAAAACTCTTGGGAGGGGGGGAGGCGATCGCCCCCCCCCCTCCTTGGATCCGCGCCTGGTTAGCTTTTCGTTGAGTTCTTTCCTTTATTGATTGAGATGGATCATCTTTTTCTATTAATACCGAGTTTAAATTAAACTTGAATAAATTATTATTTTCATATCATCCATATGGTGCTAATGGTATTAACAAAGCATTCATATAAGATTTGATATGTCGGAAAAAAAGAGGGGAAAGCTGTTTGAACCATCTTTCTATTGTTTATTCTCATTAGTAGCGTTGCGATATCCTATTTTTAACTTTTCACTTATCTTAAAATAATATAATACTAGAAACTTACCAGATTCAGGTTCATGCAGATTCCAAGCAATATAGGTTTCCACGGTATTTGCTCCCATTGCCTTCAATTTTCTTATTCTATCTCTCCAGTATGCTCTTGGTACTCGGAAATAATGGATAGAACCACTAATTATGGTAATATTTTTTCCATTTAAAAGAAAATAGGGTTGATCTGCCGATAAACCCGAATTAATTCCTTCGGAAGTGTAATAATCATAGTTTGTAGATAGAGAATTTGAGCCTGCTAGTGCAGACAAAAAGCAAATAAGGAGCAGAAGTAACATTTTTTATGTCTTAATTAATAATGTTAAAAATTGTTATTTATGTAATATAAAATATGATATTATCATATTTTTAGATACAGTGAATTAGGTACTCGATAGATAGTAACTAAATTATTAGATAGGGAAAACGTAAATATATTACACAGCATGACGTAAAATTTGTATATTGAATAAGAATAGCCATTTTTTTATAGATTGTGGGTCCCTCAAATCCAATCCAGCTCCCTTATATCAGATTTTTTAAATGTCAAAAAATGCTATTTTGGCTGATATTTAAGGCCTTATATCATCATGAAATTTTCTTTTATCAAAAACTATACACAGCATCTAAAAGTATAGGTCTTACTCTTTCAAATACAGTTGAGTTCGTACAAATATTTTCCTTTTTCTTCGAGATATTCAGTTTTGAGAATTTTAAATTGCATGAATTTTTCAAGTTTTGGAAACCTTTACGTTTCGTGACTCATAAGCTTTTAAGTCACAATTTTGATAAAACATGGATTATTTACTTTTAGTTTTGCAAAATAAATTAGTTTAAACAATGTTTTCAAATAAATTATTGCAAAATTTTTTATTTTTTAAATAAATGCTTCCATTGAATTTTATGAAAACATATACGTTTAAAGGAGTCGTTATCGGTATTGAGATAAACTTTGTTGTAAACAAAATCACAAACAATTAATTTTGTAATTTAAAAAACTCTCAAATGATCATTAGAAAATAATTAAGAATGTATATCCAGAATTTACAAAACCATATTCTACAAATACAAAGTCTGCAAATGCATATTATTAAAAAGTTTATATATAAATTGCAAAATTTGTTATTTAGTACTTATAACAAAATATATTGTAAAACGACTCCTTTGGACGTATTTATTTTTATAAAATATGGTGGAAGCATTTATTAAAAAAATAATGAATTTTGCACTAATTTGTTTAAACAAATTATTTAAACTAGGGGTTTGCAAATAGTCAAAAAGATTGAAAAAAACTCGACTTGTCGAACTCGACTCGGGTCGAATATAATCTCAAATGTTTGAGGTTTTGAACAAACTTCCATATCAGTATTTTGTTTTTGGTTTTCTGAAAAGAACCATTAACTTATGATCGAAATTTTCAGACAAAGCAAGGAAAATATTTAACTTATAATAATCAACAAAAATCTACAAATTTTTCCATCTGAGTGTTAATGATTCCAGGTACAGTATGCACTCCGACTATTTGATTGAATCATATTGTTATGATTTTGTCTCCTAAAAATCGCTCACTGGGTTCACAGAATAAAACACAACATCTTTCACTAATACTTCCAATACTTATATTAACACAACGAAATCACAACTAAAACACAATCTTGTTACTATTTCTTAATGTCTTCACTATTCAAATACCACTATACAACTCTTAACTATACAACTATACGACTAACCCTAAAGCTAATATTCTATCCCAATTTATATACCAATGGAAGTTATCAGAATCAACAAGAAATACGCTAGCGTAAAATCCGGGACCAACCTAGAAATCTGAATCATCGATATAATATTTCTTTCGGCGCATCGGAATATTTGTATACGAGAGAGTATTATTATTATTCAAAGTTTTTTTTTTCAATTTCCGAGTTTTTTCGAATATTCAAATTCGCAAATCTAATGATAAATTTGGATTGAGCGATGCTTTGATAGCCTTAAAACATTCATGTTTTGTCAGAATTGTCGCTTAGAAGCTTATCGGTTACGAGAGCTGAAGAGCTGAAATTGAATATATCGAAGAAAGAGAAAGATATTTGAAAGAGTAAGACTTATACTTTAAGATGCAATGTATAGTTTTTGGAGAAAAGAAACGTCGCGATGATACATAACTTCAAATATAGCCCAATATCACTTTTTTTGCACATTTAGGTTAGGATATTTAAAAAACCGGATTTGATAGATCAATTCAGCTACCCAAAAATCTATAAGAAATGGTCATTCTTATTCAATGTACAAATTTCACGTCATGCTGTGTTATTTTTTATTTAAATCTGATAATATTTTAGTTGTAAAGTAATAAGAAGCGGATTTCATAATTCTGAGAAATTACCCTTAATTATGATGGCGAAATTTTAAAAATATTAACCTAAATTTTCATTTGTAGAGAAAATAAAAGGTTTTGTATTTAATCATAATGTAAGTAGTGTAGACATATAGCTACAGCTCCTGATATTATTATTCAAAATTTATAAATATCTATTTTATTTGTACATGAGGAATTAAACCTTCTTACACATAGATTTTCCAAAAAAATAGTTCTGAAGGTGGAATTTAAAATCAACATACTTTTAAGAGTGTCGGTAAGAAATTACATAGTATCTGTTCTAGATTTGTAAAGTCAAGTCGCTAGGCTAGGCTTCACAGTACTTAGATCACATTTGACCCAGTGTACCTACTCCGATATGGGTCAACCTGGCTCAGCCCATCCCCCAGTATACAGAATTAAAGTAGACGGCGACGTTACTAAGCGGCCAAAGCGGGCCAATATTCACCGAACATGTATCCTTTCAAAAAAAGAGCAGAAGAGTCACATAAAATACGTTATGAAATCTCATCTTTTCTTTCACAACCCCGATATAAGGGAATGTCGTACACTTCCATATTTTATAGATATTTTCTTAAGTGGCAGTGCCATGTGAGAAGCCCTGAGACAAATTACAGTTTTCTTCTTAAAAGTGCTAAATATTTCTTGTTTGTTTCCACCTCTCGGTAGTTTAATAACTGCTTGGAGAGTTAACAGTTTTATGGTTCCATCCTATCGTATTTGGTTGAATGCTGAAATGTGACGTGCAAAAGAACATATAAGTGGACCTTACATGCGTCATATTAGAGAGCTTCTTTTCCTGAAGAGAAAAGAACTGCGGATTGTAATGGGATTGCTGACGAGACATTGCAATCTCCGAGAACACCTTAATAGGATGGCGAATAATCCGGTGTACAGATGGCGCCTGGGGAGGATGACACTGTCAACCATGTCTCAGAGAGTGCCCAGCACTCAAAGAACTGACAGAGATATTTCGGTTATAACATAATATCACTCGAATCAATTAGGCAAGGTCAAGTAAAGAGGCTACATGGATTCGCAAAGGTCATCAATCAGTTTCGAATGAGCTGCAGCCATAGTGGGGTGTAATGTGCCCAACGAGGTTAAAGCATCAAGATTCGGATATCACCACCCTCTTTCATTGATTCATTTATTCAATCCGATCGTATTTTAAAGAAATGAGACGATTAATCTTTGATCAATTTTGTCACTGCTGATTTATTCAAAGATACCAGTGAGTGGGACTCCCACATCTATAGTTCAACTACCTATTTGTCTGTTGAATCAGTAATGTTGTCTTTTGCCTGTATATATTTTTACTTTCTTTCCAGTAACATTTCTAGTTGTAATTTCGCTGCTCTGGTAATGCCAATAAGCTCTATTTGAGTTACACTGACACATTCACTCATTGTTAAGATCGGAGATTTAGAATATCATGTGTTTCATTTAAAAATTATAGTAGTACTCATGTTAGAAATAAGAATTATATCGCTTTCTGAAAGTACTCATCGCTCCAGATTTGTTGAATAGACTAAAAGGTGCAATTCCATTATATTTCATTAAAGTTATATATAAGTCAATATGTATATTATTGGCATCAAATTGCAATTACTTTATTGCAAAATCGATTAGGTTGTTACTGCATACAGAGTTGATAATTTAATAAAATTATTTTATTAGATATGTTTGTTATTTTGCGTGGCGTCCAACAGCGTTGTTGACTGAAGATTTCATTAATATTGGTTTCGAAATTTTTAAATATTATTAAAAATTATTAGATTGGAAATAAGGTGGCATAAACTGACACCAAATTTAGTTATATCAAAGTATTAGGTAAGAAGACAAACTAATCTAGGAAAAAAACCTCTTGACTATTCGCAAGTTACATTATCACCTTGATGTGCAACCCGCTATGAAAAGTTTAGTGCTAGAGAGAGTACTAGTCTTCTTGTAACTTCAACATGATATATGTGTTATTTCTATACTGTTTTCTTACGAAAACTAATCCCAATATATAAAAATATAGCATTAAATTGACTTGTACACATAGGTTCAGTTTTAATTCTAAATTTATGTTCGATCTACACGCTATAAATTCTGACATAAGTAAAATAAATTATCGATACGTTAATTATAGAAAATGTGAAATATAGAAATTACAACACCACTGTTAAGTTTTATAACGTTTTTTATATTTAAATTTTCTTAAAGGCATTTATACAGTATTTTTTTCTTAATAAGGAAAAGCATATACAGTAGTTTTTCCATTTCCTTCAGTTTAACGCCAAACCAATTAACAGGAACAGTTTTCACGTTAGAGAAACTCCTAGACTTTACAGGAAAAGGAGATAATGTTACTTCAGTATGGCGTCAATGAAAATTCCATATTTCTTCCCAAAATCTATATCATCAACGGCAATGAAATCCCAATTGATCGCGTCAACGATAATATATAAAGAAAAGAGACCCTCCTCCATTACGAGTCGACAGTTTATGTGAGTGTATGCCTTTGAACTCAACGATATTAAATTCAAAGACTACCACGCTATTCTGAAAGATGGTGTAAATTGAACAGTTCAGAAATAAACCCATTGAAGTCAGTATTGATACTGACATTGTCAAGACAAATGTCTAATCTGGTGGCGAGAATTACTGTTTTGAATAAGCTCAAAGACTGCATAAAATTTATAAGATCCATTAACCTTGGATCACATCCAGAAAAATGTATATTAAAATTACCATTAACGATGATATTTTTTATAAATTCAATTTATCAAGAAAAGTCTTCTTCCAAAATCTCCACTTGGTGCTGGTTAGAATGTGACAATATGAGTGTCTGCCTTCTTAAAAAGCACATTTGCTACTCTACAGTGTAACTCCTCAGAAAATTCAGAGATATTGAGATCATAGTAAATTTGATAGTTTTGATTATAAATTGATTACAATGGCCCCTAATGGATCTGCAGAAACCAGAAGAGGCACAGCAGCCATCAAATGGCGTTAGTAAGAACTCTTCAGCATTTAGCCAATGTTCATTATGACATGACTTTCAGCAAAGATTACTTCAAGCTCCAAAGTTTTATTACGGACACTCTGTATATTTGCATGAAGAATTTTAACTTTCTTATTTGGATTAAGCCATTCAACCGGAGTCCAAGTGACTCCTCAGGGTCTGAGGGGATTGAAGGTTTAAAAAATGGTTTATACGCTCTTCGTTTAGTCAAAGTTGAGGGTTCATGATCTTTTTTTAATGTTCTTTGGGTGCACCTATTTTAAAGGAACTAACTTGAATTGCTTTTAATCTAATTTTTCACACAGGTAGCCCGTTTTTATTTGCCAACTCAATCACCTGTTACCATTCCGTATTTCCCAATAAACCTGCAATATTTCTAACGAACAAAATTTCGGTAAGAAATAAAGAAATCTATCTGCGGTATTTAAATATTTGTTATATATGTATTCTCCTTTCAGCCCGACAAAAGGAAAGAATATATATAAACAGTTTATTTCCCGCAAATACCATTCTGGTCCTCTCTCCATACGCGTTTCGACCACATTATGGTCTCGTGAGTGGAGCTGTGTTGAATGCAGAAAACAACTGCTAAATAAATAATAAATTGCAAGGTATGTCGGTAGGATATAAAAAATCTGCCTACCTCGATGCCAGATTGAAAAATATCTCCAGTCGAACGACATCTATATAATCACCAAAGTAGTGTCAAATTTATAAAAATCTAAATTTCAGTACGAACTAAAGAAATCTATCTGTGGTATTTATGTATGTATGTGCGTACAGTTGGGGGTGTGTACACTGCGACCTGGTAGATCTATTGTGTCCTCCTACTGCAGCCTGGTAGATCTATTGTGTCCCCCCTACTGGTGCCCAGTCGTTAAAGTTACCTTATCGGCTAGAGCAGTTCCTCCAGTCCTATTCCCTTTAGGAATCTCAAGATGTTGGACGGCTTCAACGTAGGTAGCTCCCATTTTTCGATTTGGTGTGCTTCCAAGAACCGCATTCTAGGGTTTTCTAGAGCGTTGCACTCTGCAAGGATGTGAATAGAGGTTTCATCCTCCTCCTTACAGAATCTGCACTCTTCCCTTTCTTCCAGTCTGAGTTTCTTGAGATGTCCCTTCAGGTAGCAATGCTGCGTCAGGACCCCTGCCAGAACTCTGAATTCATTTTTACTCAAGCCTATGCATTCTTTGATTCTCTTCTAGTCAGAGGTCCCCAGAAGTATCTTAGCTTGTCTCAATCCTTGCAGCTCTGTCCAATAATTGAATCTTCTGTCGTATTTAGATAGTTTTCTTAAATGTATTATACTTTTAAGCAGAGAAAACGAAACAATATATTCAGATTGTTTGTTTTGAGCAAATACAACTCTAGTCATCTCTCCATACGCGTTTCGACCATCTTATGGTCTCGTCAGTAGAGCTGTATCGAACTGAGAGCAACATTCGTAGGAAACAAGTGCTGTATAAAATAAAAACTCGCCAACTTCGATGCCAGACTGAATAATATCGAGTCAAACGACATCGACAAAATCACCCCAGTAGTGCTAAATTTTTAAAAATCAAAATTTCAGTAAGAAATAAAGGAATCTATATGCGGTATTTATATAGACCAGGGTTGTATTTGCAGGAAACAAACTGTATATATTCTCTCCTTCTCTCTACTTAAAAGGATAATACATATAGACAAGCCTTTAATAATTACAGAATGAGAGTAAGCATCGTATTAGTAAATTAAAGAATTGTATATTTTATATATATTAGTTACCGTACTAGCTTCAATTATTCACCTATTATAAATAATTAGGATTTGTAAAATTTTCTATTATGACACCATTTTCTACTTACGTACGAGAAGAATTTACTTAGTTAGGGTTATTTGCTTTCAAAAGTTTAAATTAGTTTCATATTAGCTGGTTGTCAGATCTCGATTTCAAGTATAATCAAAGCATAAAGTGGGTAGAGACTTTTTTCTATTTGGGATTTACAATAGATCGAAAAAAATCCTAATAGTCATAATACATTTTGAAAGCAGTTTATAATGATGGTAATTTATAATGATTGGACCGGCAAAAATTTGCATTTAGGATTTTATTGCTTATTCGTTACGCCTTGTAAAAGGCTTTTAATAAACTTTGATATCTTTGCGTGCCAAAAATATTTAATTCGCCAAGGGTAATCTTTATACTTTAAGTATTTATATAATACTGGCGGTGTATTTAAAACCGCTTTCTTCTACAAAAAATAAGTCTGTTAAATCCGATAATACTCATTAATTTGGGAACTACTTCACGCTTATCAAGTTTAAAGTTATACACGCTACGTAAAGTGCCTTGGCGTGTCATGTGTCCGATATTTTTATTACAGCAACTTATTTTCCAGTGGCGGTACGCATGTTTTTAGAGTAAATCACATGCGTAAGAACGTGATTCATATTCCTCCAAAGACGGGAGAGATTATAAAAAATTCTTTCCTCTATAATAGCTCGATTCACGTGGTCGCAAAGAAACGGGATGGTTAAGCAGCCAATGAATTACTTTGATTTCTGATAGGTTAAATGTAAATATAATCTCATTAAAAAGTACAGCCAACTTAAATTTTTAACTTGTAAATACGCGCTTACTATTTACAAGAATATTAAATACCTCTTTAATATTGCCCCTGCTTACTTATAGAACCCTAAAAACTTCAGTAAAACTCGAAATTTAAAAAAAATTCACGAAAATTAAATCGAAGTTTATGCGGCGAACTCTCTTTGGCTTCAGCATAATATAAAATAAGCACCCCAGCCTGTGAAAATCAGGACATTGAAGGTTGTTCTACTTAAGGTAACTTGTCCTCAGAGGCTATCGAGGTTGTACCTGTTTGGGCCAATTTGTGACTTATAAGTAACGCGTTACGCATCAAACCGATCGTTGTCAAAAATTATGAGTAAAATACGTCATTTTCGGAAATTTCTCGACAATTGGAAAGTAAACAAACTTAATTAACACGGCGGTTCTTTTAACGAATGGGCTTATTTCGAACTAATACAATCCCCGGTTCTCGCTATACGGTTTTTAAGTTTTGTTATTAGTTGACCAGAACAACGAAACGTGAAGAAAAAAAACAACAGAGCACAACAGAAATGTCATTATTTCTTGCGATTTGACAATTATTGATAAACATCGTGCCGAGGCGAAAATTATTTAAATTTGTTTATTGTCTCTATTGTCTATGGGGAACGTAACAAAATTGTTTTAAGATCGTGCGAGAAATTTGCTGATAGACAAACAGATATCATCATGGAAGTAAACGAATATTGGAAAATTTCAAATATTTTGACATCGATAAGGTAAAAATGCATAAAAATGTAATTCAGGGATATTTTGTGGCATATTGTATGATCATTAAAACAAGTGGCTCTACAAATAAGAATCTTGAATAGCTCAATACATACAATTTTGTTGAATCACATTGACTGAATGATTGATTAATTGCATGACATATCAGGCCAAGGTTGAGAAGCCCTTACACTGCAGCCCTCAAACTTATTGTATTGCCTGCCATATCCGTTCTAGGAAAACAGATTGGTTGCCTTGATCAGGTGATCATTTTATCCTCTGGGTATTAGCATTCCGGATAGATTGATCCCTGACGGTGTCGTCAGTAAGCCAAAGCTTCCCACTCGAAGGTGATGTGTGAGGCCGTCTCGTCCTCTTCATCACGTGGTCTACATAATGGTGCTTCGTTAAAGATACCTATTATTTGTAGGTGTTTTCTCAAGCTGCAGTGGCCCATTATAAGTTTTGTCACCAGCCTGATTGGTTGTCTGCTTAGACGTAGAATTTCATGACTTAGATTGCTGGATGGTGTCCTCAGCAATAGCTTGCTGTGCCTGTGGCCTGCAAGGTGGTTTTAGTGGATTTGCTATTGTTGATTTGTGGGTCAGGATAGCCACTTCAGAACAGTAGCGTTTGTAATTCCAAATGCTGGCTCTGGTCCAAAAATGGAGTAGCAGACCCTTGTCTTGCAAGTTGGTCCGCTTTTTTATTGCCCGAGACACTCTAGTACCTCTAGTACCCACGCAAGGGTGACCCTGTTATGTTTTTTCAGAGCGATAAAATTTTGAAGATAGTTTTAGGCATGTTTTGATGTTATTTGATAACACGCTAGATTCTTCAGCGCTGCCTGACTGTCAGAGCAGATGAGAACGTGTAACCGTAACCTCACAAATTCTCTTAAAGACAGACATCAATAGCGTGAATTTCTGCCTAATATACTGTGATGTGTTGGCCCCGTATATTCCGGCGCCTCTATCATGGTCAGTTTTGGACCTGCCCGTGTACCAGACGAGATTTCCTGGCTGACTCACTGTTCGATCAGATCGCCCTTTTCAGTCAAGCTGAATGGTGTAGGGTCTGTTAAAGTTGTAGGTTCTTGGCATGGTATCAGTGCTTATTTCTAGCAATGAGTTCGTCATCAAACCATTGGTGCTGGTGTGTTCGAGGGCAGGTCCAGTCCATCAGACATTATTTCTTTTCATTCTACAAGCCCCTATTCTAATCTCAGTCCTAATTATTATATCAAGAGCAAGGAGGTTTAATAGGGTTTCCATTGTTGCTGTTGAAGTGCGTCTGATGACATCCGTGATGCATAGGTAGGCCAGTCTCTGGAGTTTGGGGAGCTCCAGAGTGGCCCGTCTTTATTTGGTTTTTATCCACCACACAGCCGAGATATAGGTTATCATAGGTCTCACCACAGCAGTGTACAGCCAGTGCGCAATATATGACTTTAATCCCAACGACTTGCCCAGTGCTTTTTTGCTGCCATGATGGACGTTTTATTTTTAGAGATAATTTGGCAGTCCATTTGCAATTGTGTATTGAAGAGAGTTGGTAATTTTAATTCGCCCAACTATTTTCTTTTGGTAAAGGATATGAATGTAGTTTTTCCAGGGTATATCTTAAGGTGCTCCTTAGTACATCACTCCTCCACTATAGTCGAAGCTCCAAAAGTATGTTGCCATATTTCCCCACAATGAGCATGACTATATCGTCAGCATACCTGTGATTATAGTAGCCTCGATCGTTGAGATTTACCAGGAGCTCATCCACCACCAAATCCTACAGAAGTGGAGATAGTACCCCTTTCTGCGGGCTATCGATGGTTCCCGCCAACATTTTAGATTGTACTCGTCTGCTCTGAACCAAGTTCTGTATTCACCTGCAAAGAGTATCATTAATGCCATGTCGTCTGGCAGACGCTGTCATGGAGGAGAAGGAGGTGTGATCAAACGCTCCTTTAATATCAAGGAACGTAGTCAGTGCTATTTCCTTGCTATGTGTGACAGACTCTATTCTCCTTACCAGGTGCTGCAAAGCTGACTCACATGATTTTCCTGATTGGTACGCATTTTGGTTGGGATATAGTGGTCTCTTTTTAAGAGACGTATATGTCTTTCAACCAGTTTCTCTATTAACTTTAGTAGAAAAGACGTCAGATTAATTGACCTGAACGACTTCGCCTCAGAATTGTCTCTATCAGGTTTTGATAAGAAGATAATTCTAGACCTTTTCCAGGCCGAGAGCAGATAACTTGCCCTTAGAATTTTGCAGAGCACCAGAGTGATGAGTTCTTGGTCCTGTTAAGAAGCATTGGGATGACCTCATCTAATTGTTGGTTATTACTTGGGTTGCTGTTTTTCAGTCTCTTTTTGATGCCATTCTGGTTAAGGCAGGGAGATTGGATTCATCATTTATTGCAGCGTCACGAATAATGTCAGAATCTGGCACATGCGTCCGAAGGGATATTTCTAAGGTTTTTCCGCCAGTCCCAGCCAAAATATCGATGACAGAGCAACCAAACATCGGTGAAGGGGATCGGTGGAAAAGGAGAAGCCCTAATTGACTTGTGGCCTCATATCTCATTCTAATCAAGGTATCACGAAAAACAGGATTTCTGTAATTTCGGATGTCGACAAATGGAATCATTCTATATCAATATGCTGACAAGTTCAGAACATCTATCATAAGGATAGCTGTCAAATGCCAAATCATCCACGAGGGGCTCCTTTTGTATCTAAAGAAATATTTTGGTTTAACAAGGTATCTCAAAGTTACCAAACCATCAGGTAAATACCCATCACAAATTTAAAATTACAAGAAATATAATATTAATAAATATACCATTTCAAGTTTCCCTTTAACTGTTTAGACTAACCTTTAATTTATTTTTTTTGGTTAGGCAAACAGCGACTTCAAGACAAGTGCCCCAAAGCATATATTTTAAGCTCATCTAGTGCATCTACGGCTAAAACTATTTTACCAAACTGAGAGTTATCAGCTCGTCGATGAATACGAAGAAATAAAGCATTAATTGACAGATGAATCATTATAGATCGCCAAATAGAGTTATAGTGAAGTGATTTCAGCCCAACGTAAACTTGAAAAATATCGACTGTTGAAAATATTTAAGTGCAAAAATTGTGGTATTACCAATTTGAAATGTAGATGGACCTAAGGTTTGTATTGTAAAATGAAGAAATTAAATATATGATTAAATGACTAGATTCTTTTCTTTCCTGTGTTTTGTTCGACACCGAGGCTAAAACGAAAAACGAAAAATTAATCTTAACTTAAATGAAATGGACATAGAAAATCTCTCTAAACAATATTTTGGTCGGTATTCGTTAAAATCACTTAGTTTTGAAATTAATCTTTTGATAAAATAGTGCTAAATACCCTTAAGAACTCCCTTGTATTCGAATTTGAGTTTATCTAATCACCACTTCCCAATCCTTCTTAAATAGCTAACATATTTCAAGGTACATTAATTTAATGCCTAAAGAAACTTTCAAGAAATTAACATTAAAATAATACGGTTTCGCAACTACAAAAAACTGTATATCCTTACCAAAATTACTGCAATTCTTTATTATTCACTTAGAAAATAGAACACGAACATTGTATGTTTATCTATTAATGTAAATTATAAGCTACTCTTGAAAACAAGACACCTACATAGCTTCTGCTGTTGTACGTCGACAATGCGTAGACTGTTTTTTTTTTAGTTTGATTGAATTAAACACTTTAATATTAATTTACATTTTTAGTCAAACGAATACCTAATTATCTTTCTTTAGTAACCTAGAAAATTGGGCAATTCTTCGTTTAGTACCCATAATTAATATAAAATGTGGGTATCAATTGCACCAAAAACAATTCAACCAGTTCACAGGTGTCGGATTTCTTTATTAACGCTGTGTATGCTCTGATTATTTCGTACAATGTCTAACAGAGTTTTTGGCTCGCATCAGTGAGTACAAAAAACATATTATACTTTATATCTTTGCATACTACTGTTATATCAGATATCTGATATCTTCTATTTTGTAAGGTCAAAAGAGGCAGGTTAAGTAGATATCGAATATTAATTTCTTCTTTATTTTTAAGTTCAAAGCCCCGTAGTAAACCTATTAAAGATGTTCAACTAATTATTTTTTTTTAAGTTTTATAAATACCTCGACATATATAGATATATATTAAGAACTAAACGAGATGCTAGTTAATGCGTAAACATGGCAAGATAATTTTAAAAAAGGCGTTAACCGACTTGTTTTTGGTGAGATTATGAAAGATACTGTTTGACGTAGGATCAGAATTTTTTTTCTTGATTATACGTCCTACAGTAAAATTAATGGTGTTATTTTTAATTGGAGTACAAATTTTTACTTTGGTGTTAAGAAAGATGTTTTCCTTTTTTCCTCGAGGCTTAGTCGAATCGTATTTATGTAGTACGGTCCATATATTCTCAACTTGACATAAAAAAAAAAGGTTTGAAATAATGATATCATATTATTTTTCAATATAATATTACATAGCAGGTCAGGGTTGAGGAGCCCATACACTGAAACCTTAAAACTTATTTTGTCGCCTATTATATCTGTTCTAGGTGAACAACTTGGTTGCCCTGATCAGAATCCGTAGCCTGTTTACTAGTTTTTCCTCTGGGTAAAACTTGAAGGTGTCTTCAATAGGTTAAAGCTTCGCATTCGAAGATGATGTGTGAATCCCTCTCGTGCTCTTCATCATCATCTGCATAATGGTTCTGAATTAAATATACCCATTATATAAAGATGTTAGTCAAGCAACAGTGGCCAGTTATGATTCCTCTAACTAGTCTAGTTTGTTGTCTGCTTAGACACAAAATTAGACAGCTTATATTGCGGAATGGTCTTCTCAGGAATAGCTTCCAGTGCATATGACCCGCAGTGTGATTCCTGTGGGTCTGGTGTTATTGATTTATCTACCAGGATAACTACTCAAGAATGGCAGCCTTTGTAACTCCAAATACTGGTCTTGGTTTCATAAATGTAGCAGCAGACATCTTGTCTTGCAAGTTGGCTTTTCTATTGCCCGGGATGCCTTTATGCTTTCGCACCCAAGCAAAAGTTACCTTGATGTGTTGTGCGAGAGTCCCAGATCTGTTTTGATGCTATTTGATAGTAAGTTAGAGGCTTCAGCGCGGTCTGACTATCTGAGAAAACGAGCACGGTCTAGCCCCTGTGGACTCTCATCAGATTCTCCCGAAGACAGACATTGATAGCATGTATTTCTACTTAACTAAAGTTCCTATACCACTTAAAAAACACACTAGATTTTTAATGTCAAAATATTTTTAAAAGTCGGTTTAATTTCATCATCGGAGTTGAATTTTTTCATCGTAAATTCGTCTCCAGTTTTGAAAACAAAAAATAACAGAGCCCAATATATTTTAAGTTCTCAAAATTTCTCCAGAACATTGATATCAGTTTTAATGCATTTTAGTGCTTTTGCCTAATGTCTCTAGTCTTTGAGATATATTCAACCACCCGTATTTAGTGATTAGATTCATATTTTTCAGTTTTACTTATCACATCTGCCAATGCGTTAATATTTAATACAATGGCTATGAAGAGGAATGTTGATTGAACGATCCTGACAGTTTTTGTGTTATTTGTGGTGAATATACCTTCACACAGTGTCATAAATCTATCACGGACTTCGTAAAAACTGCATACTTTAACTACTTTGTATTGCATATTTGCAATTAAAAAAAGCCATGGGTGTCAAATACTGTATGCCAAAATTAATTTGTCTCTGCGATACTGATCAAATGGGAAAAAATATGCTCTCAAATTCAGAACTCGAATGATTTCACAGGAACCTCGTAATCATCATGACAATTGTAATTATTGTGCGATAAACCGGAACAAGTGGTCATATCCGAGGTTGTTTTCTACTTAACGATCTTTTTCACACTGGTGAATCACTAGTGCCAGTACCATTGACATCATTATTATTTTGAACCAGATAACATGGAAACTAAAGAAGAAAAATATGGTACTGACTCGGACTTCACATCTAGTCCTCAACCTTTCAATCGAAATGAATTAAACGACTTAGTGAAGATCTTAAATTTCTCGAAATAGTCTTCTGAAATTTTGGCATCTCGTCTGAAAGAAAAAAATCTACTTAAACCAAACAGGAAAATTACATTTTATCTTGTACGAGAAAATTATTTGCTGTCATATTTAGTTTATTGTAATAACATTAGAGATCCTATTTAAAAAATAGGCTTACAAAAATATGAACCAAGTGATTGGCGTCATTTTATCGATCGATCAGTAAGAGAAGTTTGAAGTGTGTACTGTTGCATAACGGGAACAAATATGACTCTATACCAATTGGATATTGAACTTCAATGAAAGGAGTATATACAAGTATTTCTCTAGCGATGAGATAAATTAAATACAAAGATTATATCTAGGTTATCTGTGTATATTTTACAATTGTTAATTACCTCTTAGGGCAACAATCAAGTTCTATTAAATATTGGTGTTTTATATGTTTGTGGGATAACCGCAACAAAAAGAATCCTTGAACTCAAAAGTGTGATCATTGAAGGATGAATCAAGATCGAATTGTATTGCAACCGCTTCATATTATACTGGGCTTTATGAAACAACTTATTAGGGCAAAATTTAAAAAAATCAAAATTTCAGTAAGAAATAAATGACATCTATCTGCCGTGTTTAAATAGTTATCTATATGTTATTCTCCTTTCAAACAGAGAACAACAAGAAGTTGTTTTCTGCGAATGTTGCTCTTGGTTCGATAAAGCTCCACTAATGAGACTATAAGATGGTCAAGACGCATACGGAGAGAGGATCAGAGTTGTATTTGCGAGAAATAAACTGTTTCTATATATTATTTCCTTGATCTATGCCTGAAAGGAGAATAACATATGGATAACTTGTTAAGGCTCTTAACACAGATGGTGTGTTTTCTACTTGTTCACTTAATATAAACTGTCCTTAATTCTTTCAAAAAAGTCATTCGTTGCTCGTAAATTTGGCGAAGGGTAGGGTCGAAACAGCAATGACAATCCAGACAGCAGCTTCGTGAAGAGCGAGGAAGAAAATCATGACTCTTACTCAACACTCACTTTCCAGGGAGCTAGCCTATTAACTCGAATAATGTGGTGCAACATCGCGAAAGGCTCACCAGAGAAGCTGCAGCAATGACCAGACACATATGCAGTAGCGGTCGTTTAAAATGGGCAATGAACACCTTTCAATATGGCCGGAATAATCCCAGTCTTGCTCGAACGGGGGCAGAAAGACATTTTACCACACATAGTACATATCAATTAAAGCAGCCCGAAACGGAGCTATATACCAGAAATATGAAGAAGAGCCAGAACCACCTTCATTTCGAAAGCGGAGAAAACTACCCACCCTAAATCCCTGCGTCCCATCAGTCTCACATCGTTTATTTTAAAAATGATGGAGAATTCAGTAGATAATTATATCAGGACACAAATTCTTGACCAGGCGCCACTGCATTCTCATCAACATGCGTATCAAGCGGGTAGGTCTATGGAAACCACACAATTAACAGATGAAACTCAAGAAGCACTGAACAGGAAAGAAACTGTATAATGTGCCTTCCTTGATATGGAAAGGACTTTTGACAACACTCCACAAGAGGCAGTCAAAAGAGCACTGACAACAGTGGTGTGGGCGGAATGATATTCAAATGGATAGAACGACTTCTCTCCACTAGAATAGTAGACATAGATAGGATAGGACACTGTCGACCTCTGTACCAACAGAGATATGTCCTTAGGAGGAGTAGCGTTTCCACCTATGTGGAGCCTAATTGTAAATCAACTCCTCTGTTGTCTGACTGACCTCGGTATATCTTATCAGGGCTAAGTCGATGACGTGGTCGGGATCGCAAGAGGCAAATTCGAAAATACCCTCTGTAACATAGTTCAGAGAGGGCTCGAATACATAAGAGAATGGTGCCAGATGATGGGACTAAACACCAACCCCACCAAAACCACCCTAGTAGCCTTCACAAGCAAAAGATACCTCAATTTGAAGACCATCAAAATGGATGGAAATGTTATTGAGTGGAAGTCAGAGGTTAAATATTTGGGACTGGCCCCAGATAACAAATTCTTCTGAAATAAGCATGAAAAATAAATAAATAACAAGGTTGATGGTCTGTAGAAACTTTGCGGGAAAAAGATGGGTTACAAAACCAAAAATCCTGCAGTGAGACCAATCATCACATATTAGACAGTGATCTGGAGTAAAAGAACCAGCCTGGCTAACACGAGAGCTAACCTCTCGAAAGTTCAAAGACTGACATGTACATATATAACCGAGGCAATGAAAACCTGCCAAACGGCCGCCATGCAAGTAATCCTAAACCTCACATATCTACATATATTTCTAGAGAACAAAGCTAGGATGATGAGAGATAAGATCATAAAACGAAGGCCCAATCTCTCATCCAGAAATCAACAAATCTGGAACGTGCCCCAAGATGAAATGAAAAAGAAATTCAACTTTGTGAAAAACTTGTGAGTTGAGTCACAAGAGCAAGTAGTACAGAAACACCACACCAAGAAATCCACTATATGGTATACATATAAGTACCCACGAGATTAGTGTACCTCGCAATGATTCCAAGGTGGCAAAAAAGTACCCTTTTTATCCAAAGTTGTAAATCCCTAAAATGAACCACAAAAAATTCTTTGATTCTCAGAGTTCTCCAAATACCAATGAAATTGTGTCAAACAAATATTTAGTCTGTCATAGTAAATCCGCTATCTTAAATTTCACATTAATTTTAGAATGGTAATATAGGCCACAAAATCTTCCAAAATGGATATTTAAGGAACTTGAGACGTAAATTTCTTAGCTCGATATATTTTATACTGCATATTTAGTTTGTATACGCGCCAAGTACCCCACAATATCAATTTGAGGCAAAAGACAGTCCCTCATATGGCATCTTATCAATCTAATAGTTGTAAAAAATTACCTTCGTATTAGTAATACATGACCTCGAAATCCTACTAATACCAAATCTGAAAAATGCGAATAAGGTAAAATTTTCAACCCATCATAATCGATCCGCCATATTGAATTTCAAAAAAGTAGTTTTAACGTCTTAATCTAATCTAAATCTAAACCCTTCAAAGCCTCCTAGTATCAATTTTGGATGAAATCCGGAAATTTAAAATTTCTAGACCGTCTTATTGCATCTGACATATTAGATTTTCTTAAAATAATTTTATATTCGTTATATACATCCTCAAAGACAATTCAGTCCCGTCCTTGAACAAAATCGAAAAACGTAAAATTTTTAGTTAGCTATATTGGAATAGCTATATGGAATTCTCGACAAATACTTTTAAATTCATAACTTACATCCTCAAGAATAAGGAGTCAAATGAGTTTTGGAGAAAATCGAAAAACGTAAAATTTTTGGACGTCATATTAAATCTGCCGGATTGAGTTGTACAAAAAATATTTTAAGTTCTTAATTAACACTAACAAAAATCCTCCAATACTGATTTTAGACAAAATCGAGAGATGTAAAATCTTTATTCCGTCATCTTGGATCCGCCATATTAATTTTTTTTTAAATAACTTCAGATTCGTAATGTACCATCCCAAAAACGTCCCCATAACAATTTTGAGAGAAATCAGACAAAATTATTTTTAATCCGCCATATTAGACACGCCATATTGAACTTTTTAAAAATAATTTCATATTCGTTATGTGCGACCCCGAAAACTCCCACATACCGATATTGGAGAAAATCGGACAAAATTTACTATTTTGTCCACCATATTGGATCTGCCATATTGAATTTTTAAAAAAATATTTTGAATTCCTTATGTGCGAATCCATAAACTCCCCCAAGCCAATTTTGCAGAAAATCGGACAAAATTAAATTCTTTAGTCTGCCATATTGAATTTTTTAAATATAATTTCAGATTCGTTGTGTACGACCCCGAAAATCGGACCAAATTAAATTTTTTTGGCCGTCATATTGTCAGCGCCATCTTGGATTTTACTGCATCAATTTCTTCCAAAAAAAAATATGGAATTATCGCAGCAACTTCCAGAAAATAACGTAAAAAATTTCATTCAAATCGGTGCCGCCGTTCCGGAGTAATCGGTGTACATACATAAAAAAAACATACAGAGTCGACGAATTGAGAACCTCCTTCTTTTAGAAGTCGGTTAAAAAAACAAAACAAATTCACTGTGAAATTTTACACACTTGTTATATGCAACAAGAGGATTCTTTCGGTGCAGTATAAAGTTAGTGCAATATATTTTTCTAATGTTTATTCACAATTGAAAAAACAGCCATTTTAGCACGTTTTTTTTGCAATAACTAAGGAACAAATTATTGGAGTCGTATTGACTTTAGCTCATTTTGTAGGTATTTTCAATGCGCACAACTTTTTTTGAAACTTTTTTATTGAAAAACAAATGCTTTTCCTAGAACTCGAAAAAAAATTGTTTTTTCCCATCTTAATTGTTAAATAAAAAATCTTCCCCAAAAAATAAAATGAGACATAAGATACTTCTTCTTCAAGTGCCATATCAGATCCCCCTGACGTTGGCATTTACATTGGCAAGTCTTTTAAGGTCCTGCGCCAGCTGAAACAGTTCCCCCGCGCTACGTATACTACATAATTACTATTATCATTTTGAAGGTTTCGACGTAGTCAGAGGTCTACTAACGCTAAATTTTTTCCAGATGCTAATTCCGTCGGCCTATTTTCAGTAAATACCCAAAATTTTTAAGTTATTCAGAGAGAAACTAATACATAATATGCCGAATATTTGCAAAAGTTTTTAAGGTAAAATACCTAATCTGGTATTTAAAGAGAGAAAGGAACATACGAAAAACCAATTTCTTTATAATGTATAGTAGAAACAATAGCTTTTAATTAACTTTCAAACTAAATTTTTCGTATGTAATGAGATAATGTAATAGCACAGCAAGATTTTGCCACATTTTATTCTCCTTTCATCTTTCACTAAGTATCCACGGTAAAGAATACAATTAAAATGCTTATTTCGACTATTTTTGTAGATATTATGTGGAACCAAAATTATCATAACAGATAAACAATTGCATGAAAAAGACACTCCAGTCTTATTTTGATGTGATATATCCTGCGATTGAATTAACTTCGGCCTTCATTAAGCAGCAAAATTTACACAAGGAATACGATAAATTTGAGTTATATTAATGACACAGCTCTGTAAATCAAGAAAACTATTTTTCAATAAATTGTACTGGTGTTACAAGCTGTGAAGAAGGAATGTTTTAAAATCCTTTAATTCTTGGCTTTACAGTTACCATTAGAAAGTTTTAGTTTTATTTTCAGAAATAAATGTTCCGTAATTACGATAAAATTCAAAAAAAAGCAAACTTGATTAATCTAATAGCATAACCTCAAAACTCGTCCATGAAAAATGTTGACCAAATAATAATATAACCATTAGCATCCACAACACCTTCGAGAAATGTTAATGACGATGGGTTAACCGGATTATTTTCGATTTGATTAAAATGACTTACACCCAGTTGCCGTGCAAGTTATTTGCATAATGGTATAATGCGTTGATTAATTGCTCGTGAGAAACATAAAAACGTCGTAGGTGTCTTTTTAATATATTTAAATAATATTTATGATCATTCCGATTTACACATATGTTGTTATTTTGCTTGTAGTAATGGACTAGTTTTATTTTACCAGTCTTTGAGTGATAAATAAGCCAATCATCGATGCCTAATAATAAATTTACAAATTTTGCCCTGAATGATTTGAAATTTAATTTGTCGTTAAATTACTAAAAAAGAAATTTGATAGACTGAAAGGCTGTTGAATAGCTGAGAGAGTAAAAGAGGAATAAAAAAGTATCTTGCTAAGATCAAGAGTGTACAAGTTTATTATTCTGGCACATGTTTTAAAATATTTTTTCATCAAAACTGCAGAATATATTGATAACTATGTAAAATATATTTAAACAACCCAATATATTCCTGAAATAATCTTTGGAAACCAAAAAAAAAATATGTATATATGTATGTACATATATATATATATATATATATATATATATATATATATATATATATATATATATATATATAAGTTCTTAATAAGGACAAAGTCAAACAAAATAGTCATAAATAATAAATTAATGTATCTATGTGGTAAATGTGGATGATAGGATTGTCATTAGTAAATAATATGTAAGAATTTATATTATTATGTTTTGAAAAGACATAAAATGCCAAAAATTCTGTAACAACATGATAAAATGTAAGAAATTAATATGAAAAGTTAGACATTAATACATATAAGTTTAGAATTATAGACATATTGGTAACAAAAAGACATGAATCTTATAAAATAATAAATGGGGGATATTTTGAACAAAGTGAGAAGTGTCATTATCGAGAAATAGTCACTGAAACAGCAATTTTAAAAATAATTTAGTGAATTCCACGGAAACGAGAATGTTCGTCACCATTGTAATAAACAGTGCGGGTAAAGATGAATTAGTGAAAATAAGCATAAAATAATAACTATTTAGTGAAATATATACACTATTTATTAATAATTATTAATATATTAATAAGATATTAGATTCTACGCATTACAAAACAATGTAAGAAACATTGTAAAAGTGCAATAATAGTGTAAGAAAATATAGATTATACGTTTATTTTAATAAGGAACTAGTATTAAAGAGTAACCTAAACTTTGATAAAATGGGATTCGAATAGTAATATATATATATATATATATATATATATATATATATATATATATATATATATATATATATATATATATATATATATATTTATATATTTATATATATATATATATATATATATATATATATATATATATATATATATATATATATATATATTTATATATTTTTATATATATATATATATATATATATATATATATATATATATATATATATATATATATTTATATATATATATATATATATATATATATATATTTATATATTTATATATATATATATATATATATATATATATATATATATATATATATAGGACAGATCGGAAGGAAACATTCAAATACTGAACGCGGCTTCACCGACTTCCCGCCGGATGGCGTATATATGTTTATGCGGCTTTCACGGATTCCTCCGTGTGCGATGCAATAGCACTGTTATGTCGGATATTCTCACGGGTGTGATGTGTAATCGAAGGTTTTCGGGCATCCAGTGAGCTTTGAAAATGGTGAATGAGATTTCACCGAAACGTCAGTTGCTTTACAATTCTAAGGAAGTCTCAAGTTCACTTTGGTTTTTAGTGTGAAAAACGCATACTTTCAATTTTCAGGATACGAAGATTCTTAAAATCGAATCAAATCAACAACAAAAAAAGAGTTTCTAGCAAAGATTTTTATAAAAAAACAACCCTAATGCCGTGAATGACAAAACAGACATAAAAAACCTAAGTAAAATATACTTTAACATTTTAAATTAAAAAAATTGTTTTTTACACGCCCCTCGTAAAATAATAAATATCTGATGAAGACCAAGAAATAAAGTCGAAATATTTGTAATAAAAAACAATAAACCATCTGTGAGGAAATAAATTAATTTTTATTCCACTGCCGAATCGAATACTCAAGAAAAGAGAAAGAAGTATATATATATATATATATATATATATATATATATATTCTAAAATAGGTCAGTCGCGTATGTTCTTCATAAACAATATTTTTAAAAAACTCCCTTAATATTATATTTTTTAAAATTATGATACGTCAGTGAAGCCCATGTATACCCTTATAAGAAATACAGGATCTTATTCGTGAGAACGGAACCATAATACTTTTATTTCGTCTGAAATAACAACATAGTTCCATTTGATTTTGTGAATATATCTTCATTGGAACTTGAGATGTAAAAAGCAAAAAAAAAGTATTGGGAGTGACTTACCCCCTTTTATTAATCGTTTTTTCTAGAAAACTCTGCACACGTTAGATTTAGTTACTGTTTTAGGGGTAGTTTTTGTCCCCTTAAAATACATTTCTATCTCTAAAGAAACACATATTTCTTATTTTCTTGTCCTCTACAACATACCATCAATATCAGAGCCGAACACTCTGGGTATTTTCCTTGTTAAAAATTACATCTTAAATATGATCCTTTCAATTCTCAAATAAACAAAAGGTAATTTCTGTGTCCTTTTTAAACTAAATTTTAAAAACTTCATGATAACTTCATATGTTCCATTATCTATGAAAACTTGTTGTTGTTATATTTAAATTAGAAGCTTTTACTGGTAAATTTGGTGATTAGTGTTACCACAACACGAAATCGTTTCTCAATTTATCCTACCCTACGTGGAGAAATACATTCAAAATATGAAAATATGAAAAAATCAATCTTTATTAAAGTTTAGAGATAAAACGGATTTTTTTTTCACAGCATACTATCATTAACGTTAACCGGAAGGAAAGCAGTGAAAATTTAAATGGAATTCAAAACTAAATGATTAGAATTTGTAAATTTCTCAATATAAATTATTTACATAGAGATATATTAAAATATCAACTGAATAAATGTTTAATGATAATTGATTGAACTGACTAAAGTTACAAGCCCAACCAGTCATTTTTAAGATAAAATAATTTTCTAATACGTTTATATTAATATACAAATAATGTCCGCTGCCAAATTAATAACATATTTTTGGAATTTAAATCAAATACGATAGCGTTTCCTGCTTATTATTATATTTTGACTTACAAATTTTGGTATAAATCACATATTAACGGGTCTAAAGTAGAGGTAGCAAAGGGGCAGAGAAATAAAATTAAACCAAATAAATGCATTTTACTTTCAAATCCGAAAACATTTTGTTTAAGGAAACAATAAGTCTTCATGCAGGATTTAAAATACACTGACATCTTTATAACTGTATCCCCACACTTTATAGGCCTACCGGATGTGTCAGTAAAACCAATAAATATCACGTTAAACAAGTTATTGTAGAGACAGATGACTCTTTCCCTATAAATCTTTAAACATAAAATTCCTCGCATTGTCAATGAAAACTTTAATAATATATTTGTTTTAACTGTGTGTCATTTTTCTTATGAAAAAACGATAATTTTACTACAAAACCTTGTTTTTATAAATACACCACACACCCATAGGTTGCCAGCTGGCCTTCGTTGAAGTTAATTTTTCAAGTTTACTATATATATACTATTTACATAAAATTAAGTATTTAGTAACATTCTTGGGATGTTTGTGTAGTGTAATATAACATTTGGTCTTAAGAAATGAATGATATTTGTTAACATTTATTTGTCACAATCGTTAAGAAAATAGTTAATTTTAAACTTAAGTTATTACTCTTTTAGCTCTAAAATTAAATTTAAAAAAAAACAAATATGATAATGAACTTTTAGTAAATGGAAGATGATAATATGATTTAGAAAACATAGTCTGAAGAGCAAATAATTTGATATTACGAAAGAAGATCATAAATTTCTCCAACAACTAAGAAACAATTTTCAACTGTCAGTTTACAAAATTAAGTCTTCACGTTAAAATCATTAAATTGCTCTTAATTTTCAATATACATATCAAGTTATTCAAAAATACAAATTAAATTAAAAGCAATTACAATCAAAGTAACCGACTTGCAACGATTTTGCCTCAAGCAAACCTAACTGCAGCTGCACCTTATTATTAACAAAACATCAAGATCAATATTACCAAAAGACGTTATCCTTTACCTTTACCGCCAAAAGCTCAGAGTATTTTAATTTTCTCTTGCCGTTAATATGAACAATTCACCATCGAACTTTTAGAAATTGATAACGATGATTTTCTTTAAGTCAAAGTCAACTTGAAGATTTAAATCTTTAAATGCTAGATCAGAATGTATCATTTAATTATTCTACAAATATTAATGGACATACAAAAAGTATATTTTTCAGTCGGGTTAATCTTATTAATGCTGGGTCAATATTCAAATTCAATATAAATATTTATTTTTTGATTAAAATTAATTTAGAGAAAGTGTCCTCTTATTCTTATAAGCGCCGGCGCCGTCTCCTTCGCCTATTAATAAATATGAAAGTAAACTCCTCCAGTATAAAAACGGAGCAATACTACCTAGAAAAACAAAGTGCCATCGAAGCACTGTGGATTGAAGCAGAAGAAAATCACAAAAAAATAAAAGATTATAAAACCAAATATGTGGAATAATTTAATATGGGTGTTATCAAGTTTCAAAAAAATATATCGACGAGGGACAACAAAAATTATTAATGAAGTAAAGCCGTTTCAAGAAAGAATAAGTTCACCTGTAGCAGGTAGAACAAATCATAGCCCAAATAAACACAGAATTAGTGGACTACCAGTCAGAATCTCGATACCAATTGCCACATAATAAGACAACGAAACAATGGGAAACTATAAACGATATATATATATATATATATATATATATATATATATATATATATATATATATATATATATATATATATATATATATATATATATATATAGAGAGAGAGAGAGAGAGAATTACAAATATAAGGTCTCTCCACAACCATTAGAAATAAGTTCGAGAAACTTGAAAAAGACTATGAAAAAACCTTAAAAAAATTGGAGAAGAAAATAAATCAAAGCGCTACTGCTGTTACTAACACTAGGCCATGTAGCATAAGTTTACCTCAGATAAAATTGCAAGTATTTGAGGGACGATATGAAGAATGGATTACATTTCGAGATATATTCTCCAAAGTAATTCACTAAAATAATTCAATCAGTGACATTGAGAAAATGCAGTATCTCCAAATTCATTTACGAGGAGGCAACACTTTCAGATAACAAGTGAGAATTACGCGACTAGCTGGAACATTTTAAGTAATTGCTGCAGTAATGAAAGACTAGGGGTAACCAAGTTAATAGACAATATTTTAGACATCCTAAGTATTCAATACGAGTTGGCCTACAAACTCAAAAAATTACATAACACTATAGCCGAACGTTTGGAAGCCCTCAACAATCTCAAAATAGATAACTCATTATGGGATCCATGGATCATTCGCATAATATGTAGAAAGTGGGATCTGTATCTGGAAATATGTCGATTCATGAGCATACAAACCATCTACGTAAGTTTTTTATTCAAGAATTCTGATGATTTCTAACAAATATTTTTCTTTGAATTTTTTTCTTAATTACACTGAACAACACGACTTTCTGCCGTAACAAGACTGGTATTTTATAAATATATACCCTCCTCACCTTAGTATATTTCTAATTCAATATTGTTGGTTTATTGACATTTAATATTGCTACAATGCCTATTATAGTTAACAGCGGTTTATTGATAGTACTTTTTTCAATCGGTTATTGTTAATTGTGACAAGTGTTTTTTTTTTATTTTTATACGTTTTAATTTTACATTACAATGTGAATCGAAAGTGCTCAAATTCATCGGGTCTCTTTTGTTTTATTTGGACAGTTTAATTCTAGTTCAAATCAAGAACGGCCTACGTCATTATTACAGAACATTTACGAGTTGTATTTTGGTTTAGAAATTCTTGAGTCTATAAATAAGCCTTGACACCTAGTTATTTTTGTTAAAGATGCGTTTTAAGAGGATAGTTTAAAGGTACTCATTCATCAATGCCATTTTTCAAAGCTATAATTTGAGAACAGAAAGATAATGTAACTGTTATTTATGTTTAACGAAACTGAAGGCTATATACTTATAAGGCAAGAGATGAAATTATATATCTTGATGTGGAGTCGGTAACTAAACCGCTTCCTCATACTGAAGACTGCCCACCTCCCCAACCTCCAATGAAGGAAAAAGTTGCAGAGGATATCGTATTAAGTGATATCGAATCAGAATCTTCAATACAGATCACCTCTCAGTCACAAGATTTGTAATGAAAATGAACGACATTTAATACGTCAAGGTGAACTAAATGATTTAGTTAGATACCTAAATTTGTCCAAATCTCAAGCTGAACTCTTAGTACTCCAAGTACACGTTTCAGCATTTTGACAATACAATGCTGAATTTGTAGACTTTTATAAAGAAGAAACTGGTCTTATATATTGCAGTGATGTGCAAGAGCTTATAAATATTTTAGGACATGACTACTCACTAGATGAATGGATTGATTCGTTGACTCTTTAAAGTGAAGTTTAAAAGCAGTCTTACTACATAATGGCAATTATCTTTTATCTGTGCCTTTAGCACATCGCATCCACATAAAAGAAACATACATCAATTTAAAAAATCTGCTCAAGAAAATTCAGCACAACAATCACTCTTGTCAAATAAGTGAAAATCTTAAAGTTAGTGGAATATTGCTTGGGTTGCAAGAAGGCTACATGAAATTCTGTTGTTTTTGTGCGAGTAGTACAGCAGAGTTAGAAATCAACACTCTATAAAGGACTAATTTCGTTCCTGGACAAAAGAATGTTTCTGAATATATCCTAGTAGACTCAAAGCATATCATTTCATCGCCCTTGTACCTTAAATTATACCTGATAAAAAACTTCGTTAAAACAATGAATAGAAATGGGGAAAATTTTCTGTATTTAAAATCGTTATTCCCTAGACTGAGCGAAGCAAAATTAAACGAAGGAATTTTTGTAAGGCTAGATATAAGGAAACAATGCATAGCTTTCTTTCATTGAAGGGGCAAAAAATTTTTTGGAAAATAGAAAGTCTGCACACTATAAGGAATTAGTTTTAAAGCTACTACAAAATTATAAAGCCTTAGGACATTATGTGTCTTTGAAGATTCATTTTCTTGATTCTCATCTAGACTTTTTCCCTGAAAACTTAGTAGCTGTAAGTGACGAGCACAGGAAAAGTTTTTATTAGGACATCATGGCGATAGGAACAAGGTACCAAGGAAAATAGTCATCGAGAATGCGTGCAGATTTTTGTTGGACGTTAAAACGAGATTGTCCATTATACAATTATAAGAGACAAGCCAAACAAACAAAAATTCTTCAGAATAATTTTTTTCTTGAATCTTACAAGTTAAAAGTATTTTTATTTTTTAAATAAAAATATTTTTCTAAGAAAATGGATATTTTAATTTATTTTACACACGTATTTTATCTAATCTCATGCCAAGTTATGAAAAAACCAGTTGCGAACAACGACAAAAAAAAATTATTTTGTTCCAGTGTTATTAGCCTGAGAATGTCATATAATTGCCCCTCAAAACGTGTTCCAAATATTTGTCATTTCTTTCTCTAATGACTAAAAGCAGCTAAAGTACATTTCAAAAGCATTATTTCGCTTTTTTTATAGTAGATTCAAAAATTCATTTCTTGCAACCGTAAATAAGTATTGAAAAAATTCAAGATGTGTATTCTTAGTTTTAAATTTAGTTTCGATTTTTTTTTCAAACATTATCATAGTATCAAAAATTTAAAAGAGGAAAATTGTTTCACAGTGCTATTATTGACAGTTCCATGCAGTTTTTGATAATAGCATTATTTTCATTTTAAAACTGACCAAATATCTCACTCTAACAACTCGATCATTACCTGTAATTAATTTGTGCTGCTTGCTAGGATGACGTTGCCATCAGCCAATTATTGTAAATATAAAACCTTCTATTGATTTCTATTCCGCCTATTGTTTCTTCAAATGCTTAAATATTGTTTGTGTATAGATATTAAACGAAAGGGTGTTGAAAAAAAGGCGTTTAAAATCCTCCCACAAAAAAAGATCTAATGGACTCGAATGTAGGGTATTGGCCGTCTACCTAATTGTGCCATTCCTTCCAATCCAAACGTTATATTGGTTGCTTAGGACTCAGTAACTAGCACCACATTGCACGGCATCTTGTTACCAAATCAAATTATTTTAATGCCGAATTGAGATATTCTCTAAATGATCTACAATATTTTCAAATAAATTTAAATATTTATGACCATTTAAAGTTCCGTTTAAAATAGTTGGCCCAACAATCTTATATGACAACATGCCACACCAAACGTTGTAATGGAACAAATGTTAATTATTTTTCATTGTTCAATGTCAATTATATTCTGTTAAAATAAATAATTAAATAATCACTCAGTGAACAGATTTCCCATGGGAATAGGGTAGTTATATTTTTTATCACTATCCACGAAAGCCTAAAGGAAAAATAAATCCGTTATCGAGCTTAACTTTTATGATCTTTGTCGTTTAAATGTTTTCTTAAAAAAATACATAAAGTCAGTTAATTTATGAAGACGTAATAAGACCCTCTCTTAGAAGTGCCTATAAATCTGTCTAAGTAATCCTGGCCTGGTTATGTAAATAAAACCAAAAGATAAGGGAGGTTTATAACATATGGTATATGCACAAACCGTTAAAATGTCTTAGAATATTGAACAATTTTCCCATTATTAGGAAACAAAAGAATGATGAAATAAACTCACTATAATAGAAATATATCGTTTGGCCATTTGTAAAAAGAATAATAGTAATCACTATTTTTTCCATTCACAAGAAATAACGAGTTAAGATGTTTATTGCCAAAATAGCCAAGAAAAGTGAATAGTTTTTTTTTACAGTCTTTAACATATATTCTTTTCGTTATAGGAAGACGTAGGTTAGTTTGTTTACTACTTTTTTATATAAAAAGTAGGATTAAGACATTCAGAGGCCAATTCGGAAATCAAACATCCGGTATAGTACAGCTAACGCCCTCAGTATGAAAACTCCCAAACCTTCGAGCTTTAAGGGAATGAAATTGTCGGTTACAGGACGTACGACCGAAAAAGCAACTAAAAAGAGGGAGAGGGAGTGTAAGATTTGAGAACGCTCTTTTAAAAAAAATACTAAAGTTAGTCATATTTTGAATGTCGTTAGAACGGTACCGTGAGTACCAGTGCCGTAGAATAATTACGTCATGGGTATAATCGTCGGGAAAGAAGGTTACCTTTGTTTTGATTTAATTTGGGAAATTAAGGGAATATCGTGTGTTATTTTAGTGGGGCATTTCGCGATTTTCATACGGTTCGATTAGGTAATATAAATAGCTCTTTTTTCGCGTTATATTTCTTATAGTACGGTATAGTACAGCTAATACCCTCAGTATGAAAACTCCCAAACCTTCGAGCTTTAAGGGAATGAAATTGTCGGTTACAGGACGTACGACCAAAAAAGCAACTAAAAAGAGGGAGAGGGGGTATAAGATTTGAGAACGCTCTTTTAAAAAAAAATACTAAAGTTGGTCATATTTTGAATGTCGTTAGAACGGTACCGTGACTACCAGTGCCGTAGAATAATGACGTCACGGGTATAATCGTCGGGAAAGAAGGTTATCTTTGTTTTGATTTAATTTGGGAAATTAAGGGAATATCGTGTGTTATTTTAGTGGAGCATTTCGCGATTTTCGTACGGTTCGATTAGGTAATATAAATAGCTGTTTTTTCGCGTAATATTTCTTTTTCTTTTTGTTTAATATTTTATTAAGCTTTTTATACGTGTTTTTTCAAAATTTGGGTTTTACGTCTTTAGTTAAAATAATGGCCGAGAAGAGCAATTATGCTAGTTTTTTGTAATTGTTATTAGTTTTAAGTTTCTCATTGTAAATAGTTCGTTTTTCCTATTTATTTTTGTTAAATAGATTTAAGTGTTTGGAGAAACTTGTTTTATTCAATTTAATTAAAACCTTCACGCGAATTAACTTGCGGACGCGCTGTTGCGAGATCTACAAAACAAGAGATGTCTTCTGACCAACTAATTAGCAGCCTTTCCTGAGTCCTGAAGTTCTGAGTTGTGGTTGGTAACCTTAAATAACCGTAGTTGTTTGGTAATAAAGCTGGAAGAGAGAAGATGCACGACCAGACTTCCAGAGTGTCTTTATTACTGTGAAATTTAATTGTAGGTTATTAAAATAGTTACTAATTAATATGGGGCAAAAAATGATTATAGATAAAACGATTAACGCTACCTCACTATGTCATTAGCAGGAGTCTATAATCAAATTCTTTCACAACGTGAATTGACTGCCGGCCCGTATTTTTGCGACCAGTATCTTGTGGGGCTTTTCAGTTGCCCAATAAAGCTTATTCTTTCTACAGAACTTCCCAGGTGTCGTGAATGTTGCTTCATTGAGAAACTCCTTATCTTGTCCAATATGGTGTACCATTTCTAGGCAATATTGCTACCGCTCTATAATATTTTAATTACAATATTTTCTTCAGTTAAATTCTTCACAGGCATAAATTTATGAGCATGTTATTTATTAAACATCAGTGTAATGTAAATTTCATACCATCAACTATTAATAATTTGTTTGATAATACTAAAGTGAAACATTACCTTGAAAATAGACTAAAATATTTATCATCTTCCTCATTTCTAATTTTTCGCCTAAGACTTTTCATTTCATTAATTTTTTGAGTGTGTCTTATTGTACTAGTAGATTATACTCTATAACCAGGATATATGTTACGGTATTCATGTTGTACTCTGTATATATTTTTATCGAATAAAAAAGACGAATTATCTGAAGTCCTTCTTCTTCCGAATAGTCCATACCAAAACGTGCATTAGTAAATATAATATGTCAACATCACGATAGAAATTACAATAAAGCATTTGTTTTTCCGGCCTTCCAGTTCTTTTATATCAGTTTATTAATAATTTAAACTTAAGTATTTAAATAACGGCTAGTCCGAATACTGACTTATTACACAGCACAACAAGATCAAACCTTTTTTTTTGTTGCATAAAATATTCTAATGATTTTTTACTAATTCGAGGTCACTGATTTCTATTGTTCAGTTTTGTTTTATCAGTTCGAGTTTTTTAGATACAGCTTCTTCCTTCATTACCCTCATATTGAGGTTGCTTACGTTATCTATATCTACTACTCTAGCATTTTATATAAATCTTTGTAATGTCTATCATGTCTTCGTCGAGAAGGGTTTGCAATAACAATCCAAATTGTTTTTGTTACATATGTGATATATATGTTTTTCAAAAATTTCATTACAGTGGGTTAAACTTTGTGAAACAAGCATATTTGGAGTGTTTTGGTTTACCATTGGAAACACATAACAAGTGTTGGGTGCCCAGTATTATATGCATAATCTGTCTTTAGGAATTACGTTTATGGGCCACAAACAAGAATATCTCCTTCAAATCTCAATTTCCAATGATCTGGCATGAACCTGTTAATCATTACAGTAACTACCAAAATGAATTTATTCCACATCAGCACCTGCTGGGTAGGCCTGCTAAGGGTTCAAAAGATTCATCTACATCTAAAGAAATTTCTGACGAATTGAATGAGCTGAGCTGCATGAGCGATGAGTTCGAACCAGAAGATTTTTTGGAATCGAGACCATTCAATGAAAACAAGCTTAATGATCTAATTAGAGACCTTGAACTTCTTCCGAATTGCTACTTTTTCCGTTGTACAAGAGACGTGTCCTAACTAAAGAAACTAAAGGGTTGTATTACCGCACTTGGGAAAAACACTTATTTCATTCTCTCTCTGAAGAGGATGATTACTGATATTTTTGGTTTGATAACTACTAAGGGGTTGCAAAGATATGATACAAATGAATGGTGTTTATTAACTGACTTATCAAGATGCAGTTTGAAGTGTGTACTATTGCACATTCAACAACAATTAAGGAAGAATACCGTACAATAGCAATATTCTTGAATAAGATAAAATATAACGAACATAAATGAGTAATCTGCGTTGATATTAAGATGTTTAATTTCCTTTTGGGATAACAGGGAGGCTATATCAAATATCCTTGTTTTGTATGTTATGGGTAATAGAGCTAATCTGAATATTAGACGACAAAAGAATGACCTCCTAGGGAAGCACTAGTTCCAGATAGCCGTAATGTTATAAACTTACCTCTTGTGGAACGAAATCGTATCATATTGCCACCTTTGCATATTAAACTCGGTCTGATAAAACAATATGGTAAAGCACTAAATAAAGATAGTGAACGTTTTAAGTCTATTTCAAGGAAGTTCCCGAATCTGAGTTCAGAAAAGCTCAAAGCAGACATATTTGACAGCTCAGACTCACAAATTGGTGAACAACCATAATTTCCGAAGTTCAACGCCAGAAATTGAGAAGAAATTTCTTAGGTAATAGAAATGGTGATTATTATGTTGAGCGCGTTGAAGAGATGTCTCACTTCTAGCAACTTGAATGCAACATCAGATCATTTTCCGAAAAATCTCGGTGACATGAGTGAGGAACAGGGTGAACGATTTCACCAAGATATTCGGACTTTGGAGGAATGATTCTGAAATGCGCATATGATGGCTGATTATTGCTGGAATATTCGTCATTCAAAAACACTAGAAAATCATATAAAGGGTGTTTTTTTATAGAGGTATAGATCTTTAAGTTGGCAACACTTTTTTAACTGGCGGCCATTTTGTCAGCTGTCAAGTGATTTATGTTTAGTTTGGTTTGGCATTTCAACATGAATAAACTGACGCCTGAACAACGCTTCCAAATTGTGCAAATTTATTTTGAAAATCAAGGTTCTGTTCGAAATAAGTATCGCGCACTACGTCCATTTTACGGTCAATATAATCGTCCATCAGAGCAATTAATTCGATTAACTATGGAACATTTTCGCACCACGTTTACTCTAAATGATAGTAAGCATCCACAGAGACGTCGTACAGTGCGTACAGAAGAAGTCATTGCTGCTGTAGAGCGTAGCGTAGAGGAAGACCCGAATCAGTCTATCCGCCATCGTGCACAGGAATTGGATATGTGTCCATTCACTTTATGGAAGATTTTGCGGAAAGATCTTGGTTTGCGTGCTTACAAAATACAACTCGTGCAAGAATTGAAGCCACACGATCACCTAGCAAGGCGTAGATTTGGTGAATGGGCCCAAAACAAGATTAAGTAAGTTATTAACAGGTTGTACACCGAAGAAATCAAGAAATAGACGGGTTTTGTATTTCAGTGTATGTTTTTATTATTAATATCGGCCAAGCGCTTTCGGTCTAACAGACCATCCTCAGGGCTCAGACCTCGTCAAAGGGCATACCTTAACCCTGCCAGTTTGAGAGCAGTCGCCAGCCGTAGCCTCCACACAGAACAAATTGCATACAATTAAAAAATTTTTAAAAAACTTTGTCACAAATTAAAATTAAAACAAGATTGCCGTTGATCCTGGTTTTCATAAGCGAATTTTGTTTAGCGATGATACGTCAATAAACAAAACTGCCATATTTGGAGTGATGATAATCCTCAAGTGTATGTTGAGACACCGTTACATCCAGAAAAACTGACTGTTTGGTGTGTTTTATGGGCTAGTGGAATCATTGGTCCGTACTTCTTTAAAAACGATGCTCGGCAGAACGTTACAGTCAATGGTGACCGCTATAGAGCCATGATTACTGACTTTTTCGTTCATCAATTGAACAACCATGATATGCAGGAGCTGTGGTTTCAACAAGACGGCGCAACATGTCACACAGCTCGTGCCACAATTGATTTATTGAAGGAAACATTTGGTAACCGCATAGTTTCACGTTTCGGACCCGTGAATTGGCCTCCAAGATCGTGCGACTTAACGCCGCTAGACTATTTTCTGTGGGGATATGGGAAGTCGCTAGTCTACGCCGATAAGCCCGAAACGATTGGTCACTTGGAGGACAACATTCGCCGCGTTATTGCCGATACACGGCCACAAATGTTGGAAAAAGTCATCGAAAATTGGACCTCCAGATTAGACTACGTCCGAGCCAGCCGTGGCGGTCATATGCCAGAAGTCATATTTAAATTATAATGCCAGAAGTTTGTCTTTCAAATAAAGTAAATTTCATGTCAATTTAAAAAATTCATCTTTGTTTTTTTTCCATTTAAAATTTCTATACCTCTATAAAAAACACCCTTTAAAAGAAAATTCAATAGTTCGTATTTTTTTAGTGAAATATTTCTGTACAGTGAGAGTATTTTTTCTAAAAAAGTACCCCTCCTTAAAATTTATAAACTAAAGTTGATATAAAAAAAACTGATGATATATTGGAAATCAGCGTCAAAAATTAGCTTAAAATTATGTAAAATATACAGGGTATTCCATTTAAAAAAAATTAAAAATTCTTTTGTTTTTCAACTTTAAGGTGAGTCACTGTTTTTGTAAATAATTGTAGAAGATAATATCGAAGAAATCCTATAACTTTCGTATTTGAAGTTTTTTCCATCTCTTATAATTGATCCTCTTGGTGATGCTACATATAAAAAAAAACTGTACAATAGGATTAAAAAAGTTTTTCAATTTTATAATTACAATAATAAATTTGATTAAATGGCTACAACTAACAAATAAAATGTCAATTTCAAATCTGTTCAACTCAGCATGAAGGTCGATAATATCGATAAAAACCACGTTCCATTTTTCACAGTTATTGTTTCATATGCTATTTTAATATGACAAAATACATAAATTCTAAGATTTATTAATCAAAAAAATGATTGATTATATCACTGCGGTCCATCGGTTAATACGTTATTGGCCTGCTAGAAGAAAAACTCGTTTTTGATGAATTATAATGCAGATGTCCGATACGAGGGCAAGATCAAGTGTTCCTTTTATTCATGACAGCCCGCCAATAAAGAACCTTTAAGTGTGATTTAGCCGAATACCGTCTTTGGGCTGGAACAAGTCATTTTACGAGATTCGAGTTTTTTTGATTCAGTTATGCATCGAATAGCAATTATCGGAATTTTTATTTATCCGAACAATGAACTGTTAAGTAAAAATAATTTGTCAAGATTTTTTTGTTGTTATTTAGTATTTCTTTTACTGGTTGGCAAGGAAAAAGCTGACTCCTTAAAAGAACATAATAGCGTTTGTCTACCATATAACATACAAAGAAGGGGTGACGCTTGTAACATAAGCTTGACTAAGCTACCATGAAACTACATACAGGATGAGTCAACGATTGGATGAAGTAAGTTTGTGCCTTTTCGGTGAAATTTACAAAGAAACTATATTTATTGTTTGATACAGTTTATTTTTACGCAGATTTTAAAAATATTTAGGACTCTACAGGGTGAGCCAAAAAACTAAGACAGCATAAAGTTGTATTTTTTTAAATAGAACACCCTATATACGAATCGTATTTTCGATTTAGCTTATAATTTTAAATCTTTTTTATTAAGAGTTTACTATAACAAAACTTTATAGTTTCTGAGATAATTAAGTTTAAAGAAAAAAAGTCACATTTTCAAGCATCAATTCAATCCTAAATAACGTTTTCAATTTTGTGACAAATATATTCAAATTTGGAATTTAGCAAGGCCAAGGACAAGTTAACATAATTTTTACCTAATATTTGCAATAAAAGCTACAGGGTGTTGAACGCATCGGCTCAAATTTGAACAAGTTTAAATGAATAAATATCTTTTTTTTTTAAATGGCACACCCTGTATATTTCCATGTGATTTAATAGGGTAATAAAAACACTAAAAGTTTTGTATATATCCTATACCTATTTATAATAGTTTTTGAGATATTTCAGCTTTTATAATTTTCCATACTTTTTTACAGAAATAGTCTTCATTATCATAGTAGCCATGGCAAAAACAATGTAAAAGAACATTTTTCTGTGTGTCAAATTTATAACCGCAATCGTTTCTTTTGGTTTTTATGTAGTGTAGTTTTGTTTTTTTTTGCATTCATCTTATATTGTAAAATGAATTTTCCAAAGAATGAATTAATAGATATGATTTATACAATAGGAGAGGCTCAAAAAAATTGCCTTCTTGCTCAAAGAATTTACAAAATGAAGTATCCTGATAGACGCCAGCCTAATACCCATACTTTTCAAAACTTAATGCAAAGATTTGATTCTTCTGGTACTGTTGATTATCCAAAACGTAGTGGTCAACAAACCAGTAACTAATGAAGAAAAAGAACTACAAGTATTGTTAAATGTTCAGGAAAATCCTTATATTGGTAGCCGTCAGTTAGCAGCATTATGTGAAACATCACAATCCACCGCTAATCGTACTACCAAGAAATATAGGTATCATCCATATCACATGGAATTACGCCAAGAATTGCATGGACAGGATGTTGAAAGTCGTGTAAACTTTTGTCGTGCAATAAATGCGGAGATTCAATTAAATCCAAATTTATTATGCAAGGTAATGTTTAGTGATGAAGCTACTTTTAGAAGTAACGGTGCCGTAAATAGACGCAACATGCATTATTATGCCACAGAAAACCCATTTTGGATTAGAGAGGTGTAACATCAAAACCACTGGTCATTAAATGTTTGGTGTGGTATTCATCATAATCGAATTATTGGACCCCACTTTTTTAATGAACCACTAAATGGCCATAGTTACCTGAACTTTCTACAAGAAGAACTACCCCAACTGCTTCAAGGTCTCGATAGGGATGAGCTCGACAGTATGTGGTTATAGCACGATGGTGCGCCTCCACATTACCATCGTGAAGTTCGTGCGTTTTGGACCAACGATATCCGCAAAAATGGATTGGACGTGGGGGTTTCATTGAGTGGCCACCAAGGTCTTGCGACATCACCCCATTAGATTTCTTCCTATGGGGTTATATTAAAAATAAGGTGTATGTTAATCCACCAACAACAGTGGAAGATATGCGAAACAGGATTAGGGATACCTGTAGAACAATAACGCCACTAATTTTGTCCAGGGTCCGAGAAAATCTGCAAAAAAGACTAAATTTGTGCATTGCACAAGAGGGTCGTTTATTCGAACAATTATTAAAAAGAAATAATTAATCTCAGTATTTAATAGGTAATTTTTTTGTTTCAATTTAGTATAAAAGTAAATATGTATTTGCCTTGTCGTTATTGTTGTGTTAATTTTTTCACATTATGTTTAATTAAACTATTGCCGTTGTAATATAACGAATAATGTATTTCATCATATTTAACCACATTCTGTTTGTTTCTGTAGTTTATTTTTATTATTTTACATGGCTACTATGATAATGAAGACTATCTCTGTAAAAAAGTATTGAAAATAAGAAAAACTGAAATATCTCAAAAACTATTATAAATAGGTATAGGATATATTGAACAAAACTTTTAGGGTTTTTATTACTCTATTAAATAACATGGAAATATACAGGGTGTACCATTAAAAAAAAAGATATTTATTCATTTAAACTTGTTCAAATTTGAGCCGATGTGTTCAACACCCTGTAGCTTTTATTGCAAATATTAGGTAAAAATTATGTTAACTTGTCCTTGGCCTTGCTAAATTCCAAATTTGAATATATTTGTCACAAAATTGAAAACGTTATTTAGGATTGAATTGATGCATGAAAATGTGACTTTTTTTTAAACTTAATTATCTCAGAAACTATAAAGTTTTGTTATAGTAAACTCTTAATAAAAAAGATTTAAAATTATAAGCTAAATCGAAAATATGATTCGTATATAGGGTGTTCTATTTAAAAAATACAACTTTATGCTGTCCTAGTTTTTTGGCTCACCCTGTAGAGTTCTAAATATTTTTAAAATCTGCGTAAAAATAAACTGTATCAAACAATAAATATAGTTTCTTTGTTAATTTCACCGAAAAGGCACAAACCTACTTCATCCAATCGTTGACTCACCCTGTACATGCAAATTTAAGATTCGCACACATATATTTCTTTTTCAATTTGTACAACTGTAAGTTGTTTGGAAAAAAAATTGTAATAAAAAAAAACAAAATTAATAAATAAATAACTCACCAGCGCCAATTTTGTTATAAAAAAAATAATCGTTGGGGAGAAGAAGAGGTGTCAAATTTGTAATATGATGCCTAACTTGTAAAAGATAGAAAGAGAGATGTTTATCTACACTTGTCAGGTGGCTCTTGAGTAGTCTCTACCTTTTAGGGCGCATCCGGCTAGCTCCCAAGGGAACGGAGAGTGCTCTAGGTCAAATGCGCCACCTGTTTTGGTGCCCTAAAGGTTAAAGCAGAAACCGATCTAAACACAAAACAGAAAATCTAAGAACTCCAAGAAAACACCCAAAAAATTTCAAAAACAAGTATCTATATTTACGTGTTACGGTGTAAATGTAACCACCGAGAGTTGTCCAGCGCTTCTCTGTTCGAAGGAATAAACCTGGGACAGTCTGCTGGTTTTTGACAATTCAAAACTAAATAATTAGTCTAATGAAATGAATAATTTTAACTTAATCAGTGTTTTGGCTATAGTAATAACTATACAGAAGCGATTTACTATAACTGGCAACTATATATACATACTTATATATATATATATATATATATATATATATATATATATATATATATATATATATAAATATATATATATATATATATATATATATATATATATATATATATATATATATATATATATATATATATATATATATATGTATATATAAAATGATAGTATTAAGTGCACTCTACCCGCGTAAATAGGCCTGTTTACCTGAGTTAACAAATGTGCCCATTTACATATGTGAAATATATCAACTGCATACGGTTGCAAGATTTGATTAATTGTACCATATGAGGAAACACAATAGATCTTACCAAGGTAAGTACACTGATTATTCATTAATTTTATATCCAAAATGAAAAGAAACATACAACGGCTTTAAATTTTACAGGTGACGCCCAAGGCATTAAAGTCTATGATACCCTGAAAATGACACAGACACATAAAACCTGGTTAACGGCGGCTTCTTGATGTCCTGATGTTGAGGCTTTAGATCACTCGGTGTGGTGGTATATACAGCATGCAAGGCAGGTGCCGTAGAAATATCCGCAAAAAGGCCCGAGTGATCTGGTATGTACAGCAGCCAAGGCAGGTACCGTAGAGAAGTCACCAAGAGAGCAACGAAAGGAAAAAGAAAAAGGAAAAAAAAGGAGACCTAAAACAAAAGATGGACTTAGAAAGAACTCAACCTTTTATGTTACGAGTGAGGTAGGTTACTTATTCCTTTTCTTCTTAAACATGCCCACAATTATTAACACTTGAGAATTAAAACAAAAGTTTAAAACAAAGACTTACCAGTGATGTTATGTGGCCTTTTTGTGGTGGAACAGAAATATTGATGTCGGGTTTGTCTCCCAAACTGACCAAACCAAATCAGTATACAGCTTCTAACAACACAGTTACTATAAATTTGGTCAGGGACCCGAATTTTTCAATTCAAAACTAGCGAAATTGCTAAGTGACCTTTCCGGTGCAACTCTGCAAGGAAAGTGTCCTTATCACTCTCAGATTTTTTTCATGTCCCCAGAAAAACGTCCACGGAAACGACGGGAAAAGATACCGACTGACAACTGACAAGCTTCAAAACAATTAAAAATAAAAATATGAAATTTTAAAATTATTACAAGTACTTTTATTAGCAAATAACTAAGACAATTGGGGTACGTTCAAAAATTTATATAAGTATATTGGCTTTGTCGAAGTAAAACTGTCTTGCAAGAACTGTCGAATAGATTCTAACCTTAAATTTATTTTTATTTGACACTAAAGTAGTTTTTCCGTTTTCAGCTAAATAGAATCTCTCATAGTCGCACGATAACTGATACAATGGGAAAATTAAACTGCCTAGAAGACATAGAAGATCCAACAGGATCCAGAGAGCTTCCATTCATAAATTTGTCGATCTTGCAGCCAAATGATTATCTGCTCACTCGAGATCTCCCTATGAAGGTAAAAATAACCGCAAAATACAATTTAAATTAAGAATTTCTAACTAAATATTCTATACCGAGCCACTCTGTACAAGACTAATACCTCTCTATATTTTAGGTACAAAGGAGAGAAATCTTAGTAACTCAACTTAAAAACAACAAGAACTATCGAACAATGACCATCAATTATAATACCATAATTGTGAACTCAATTCTAATAAACAAGATATACTGCCGACGTTTTCTTTCATTTGCAAATATGTTCCCAAACCAAAAAAAAAACAAAACACATAAATGATCGAGGAGGTAAGCGTAAACATTACTATTTTAGATAGGAAATTAGACAGGAAAATTAAAACCGTAACAAAGTGAAAATTAAATGAGAGAGTGACAGCAAAAATAGGCGAGAATTAGCTTATTTCGTGGACCTCGTATTTGAAACCAAAATATGTCCTAATTGAAAGTTTATGATAAGATAACGCTCCAAGAAAAGTTGCAAGGTTAGCACCTGTTTCGATTTTGAGAAATTCATTGTCAAAATTGTGTAAATGGAGTTGCATCATGTGTTTCAGTTGAATTAAAAATCTAATATCTCGAGAACGAAAGAAGTCAAACAAGTTTATCTTGTCTCATTTTGAAGCTTATATTACGTAAAATAACAAAAAATATCAGTAATATAAAAAATTGTTAAATTTACCATTTAAACAAGGTAAACTACCCCAATGCAAGAAAAATGGAAATAAATGACAAAATATCATCGAAAAAGGATATTTGCCAGTGGTCAGTTTTTTTTGCTAAGTTGGTAAAAAATAGTGTGAAAAATATTTTTTTTGAGTTTTTAGGGCACTTCAGAAAAACTTACGTAAATTAATCCTTAAAGCGAATTAAAAGGGTATGGGCGGCATGGAATAATTTATTTTTATTATTCGAGATTAGAATTTTACTTTTTGCCAACCCTGTAGTTTAAATTAGACTTCTTTTTCCTTCAGTTATAATAACACTTGACCGCAAAAAAGTTTCGCTGTGATTTACTAACAGAAACCCACCCTTAGAACAAAAAAAATAGGGATGAGTTTAGAATTTTATTTTTATTTTCGACCCTGTTGGTTAGACTGAACGTTCTTTCTCTTAAATTATTTATTTCAGTGATATTTGACAGTAAAAATAATTTGTCCGCGATTTACTAACAAAAACTCGCCCTTAGCGGAAAAAAATAGGGGTGAGATTAGAATTATATGTTTTATTTTTCGGCTCGGCTGATAATTTTTATGAGATCTGAAATATTTTTTATTTTTGCAATCTAGACGCAAAATATACTATTTTCTTTTACTTTATATTTGGGGGTAGTTTTACCCTGTTCATGAGGTGCATTTTTATTGAATCTTTTGCAAATATCTCTTTCATATTTCTCGTAATTTATATCACGCAGAAATTTTTTCTTTTAATTCTTATAAATATTTTTTGACTTTTTTGACTGCAAGACGCTTGAGACGGTGAATGTCAATAAAAACGAACTATAAATATATGACGATTGCGATCTTATGATCAGTGTAAATTATAACATATGAGCACACTTTTTTTGAGACATTTTATAATTTATTTCTATTTTTCTTCCATGGGGGTAGTTTTACTCTATCTAAGGGGCTGTATTCAACAATTTTTTTTGTCACTGATTTGTTTTAGCATTCTACGTCATCTTACCTTTGAAACGAGGTAATATCTTCTTTCACTGCAGAGATATCAGTTTTTTAATGTCAAAACTTTTATTAATCTGAAACATCTAATGCAACTCAACTTCGTCAACTTTGATAATAAATTTTTCAAAACCGAAACAGATCCTTATTTTGAAACTTTTCTTAGAGCATTATCTTATTATAAACTTTCAATTAGCACACATTATGGTTTCAAATACGAGGTCCGCGAAATAGGCTACTTTTACGGACTCACTTTTATGCCCCTACATACATTAGAAAACAAATTACGTTTGTTTGAGCAAAGAATTTGCATTAAATGTTATATATTAAACAAAACTATTTAAATTTTATCTCGACTATAGTCGGGAAGCTGAAAACTCCATACTAAGCATTTTTTTTCTCGAAAAATTATTATGAAATACATTGCTTCTCAAAATGATGAATATACTGAATTTTCTGCAGGAATAGCCTTTCACTTAGTTACCCAAGTTTCTTTAATTGCATCATTAATGGAGATGAGATGTGGGTATACGACTTTGACATGGAATAATCGGAATGGAAGCTGAAAAAAGAGCAAAAATAAAAAAAAATTTACATCCATTCCATTTTCTTCGATTATACAGATCTTCAATCAATTTTATATAAAACAAAAAGAAAACAATCGTAGAAATATACATATATATATATATATATATATATATATATATATATATATATATATATATATATATATATATATGTTGGTCCTAGGAGACTTTTCTGCGTGAAACCAGTTTCTAAACCCAATATGCTTTGTGACAAAAACAATTTTAAATTCAAATTCGTATGCGAAAATTAAAAATGTATGACGAAAGTCAATTTCAATCATAAATTTTTCAGTAATTGTTTTCTTTTTTTTTTGACGCAAATCATAAATCTGTCATTGTCAACATATGCAACCACACTACAAATTTGAATTTAGTTTTCTGGATGAACATTTCAACTACTACTGCAATATAGAAAGAATCAGCTTTTACAAACTGATCAGTTAGGCAGCTATTTTTGTTTTTCGAGTATATGGACTCTGGATATTTATTACAAAGCCCCTTGAATGTCTGCTCCAAACGTTGTCATATACAGTGTACAGCGTCAAAATCTGTACAAAAAAAACAATTTGAAATTCTGACCCTTCTATGCAATTGATAGATGTCATAACTGGCATTCACATAGTTTGACACATGTACTAAACAATCATAACCCTGAAGCAGTCACAGTGTTGAAACCAAGTGCGGAGTATGACCGAATGGCCGCAACTATCGGAAGTGAATGCCCTGTGCGTTCGGCAACAAAAATCATTCGATATTTCAGGTCATCGAGATCGATGTCCTCACAGAGTACAATGAGACAAGTTTAGCGAAGGTTTTGCAACACCGATGAGGAAAACCCAACCGGAGGAGCGCGTCGCGCATTGAATCATCTAGGAGAATATCTGCTACTATTCGTACCGCCATGTTTTGGTAGAAAAAATTCTGGCTGCCCAACAGCTCAGGTTTGAATGCTTTGAAGGTAGTTCAAAGGGTCCCGAACAAGTTCAAACATCCACATTAAAGTGGACCTGCGCACATTTCAGAGCAAGAATGGAGGCGGTTATTCACGTAAACGGTGAATATATTGAGTAAATGTGTTCTTTATGGCTTTACAAATTCTGTGTTTAAAAAAATGTTGTAAACCTTTTGGTTTTTGCATTAAAATTTATATCTGGAAAAAATGTATAATTCATTCGGATTTTGGCGCCGTACCCTGTAGATTATATATTTACTATGACGAGTATTTTAGAGATTAAGCGACTGCTTCATTATAAAATACATGTAACGTAAATGTAGTGCCCGTATTATGAACTAGACATGTGTATGATATATAGATGCAACTCGACTATCAGGTTTTTTTAATGTAACTTTTCTAGCGCCAGGAAATACAAGTAAAAACGGTAGCAGTCAGATTTAAATCTTGAGGTAATATTCAACATGTGGTAATTACATTATATTTTTACTGTTCATTTAAAACATCGATTACATTCTTCAATTGCTTATGTACTAGTTAATGGGTGGATCAAAATTTTGTCAATGCATAATTTTGATTTAATCTGAACTAACCTACAACATGCAATGTGTCACATCGAATATTTTTGCTATTTTCTGAAGTGATTTTTATACTTTGCTATTCAAAATTACATTTTTTTTTGTGTTTCGATAAATACGTGTGATGAATATAAATTACTATCAGTGTTAAAGCTCCTAATTCTACTTCTTAGAAACTTTCAGCCAAACTTGTCTATTATTTAAAAAAGACTTTTTTGAGAAATGTCATTTTTAAAGCTTTAGATTTTTATAAATAAATTTTTATATTTACTTTACTTATTACTGTTACAGATCAAAAAATATTAGTAATTTAAATAAAAAAATACAGATTTCTTATCTTTACACATGGTGTAAAGATACTCAAAATGTTTTCTTTATATATTTCTTTATAAACGCACTGGAAATAAATTTATGGATTTTCAAATGTTTTTTTAGTAGACATGATTCTTTAGACCATATCAAAAGATATAATCAATTTTAGCAACACCGCGCCCTGCTAGTGCAGAAAAATCAGCATCAACCTGGCCTCTACTGACTCGTTTTTAAGCGTTAAAAAAATAAAATTACTCCAACTCACATTCACTCTAAAAAACTTTCTACGTATCTCGATTATTTTTTCATCATATTCGAAAAACTCATTTATTGTTAAATAAAAAATTAGCATAAAATTTGTTGTAATAAATTTTTAGTAAATATTTTCTGAAAGCCAAAGAACCAGTTTCTAAAAGAAATTTTTATTAGAGAAAAATGCTCCTAGCGTTTTCCTTTGGTAATTGGACTAGTAATTTTTAAAAAACATTCGAACCGATACATTTCGCTAATATTAAATAATGGTTGAACTATACTACTGAATATTGCGTATTTACTATTTTTGAGTTTTCTAAAAATCAAAAAAAATTTAAATCGACTTCTAAAAAAGCATTAAAAAGCAAAAAAAAAACGATATAAGTTTTTATATGGAATTAAAATTTTAAAGTCGGCGCCAAACTAATACCTAACAAAATGTGATTCGCTTCATTACTATGGCATGTTAGTAGTTGTTTCATTCAGAAATAATTTGAAACCAGCTTCAAAAGTTTCGTATAAAAACTTATATTGTTATTTTTCGCTTTTTAGTGCTTTTTTGAAAGTACGTTTAATTTTTTTGAAAACGTTTTATATTTTGATTTTTAGTTTTGAATTTGTTATGATATCCATAAATTATTTGAATTAATTAGTTAATGAGATTAATGAATTTTGCAATGATTTCAAGGTCGGAAAAAAGTACCCATTTTATCCAAAGTTATACACAACACTAAAATAAACAACTAAAAATTCATTAATTTTGTGAAATTTCTAAATACTTGTTTTGAACGAAATTGTATCAACGAAATATTTAATCTGCCATAGTAGAAAATCTTGAACTTTAAATTGATTTTAGATTAGTAATATAGGCCCCCAAAAGCTCTCAGTACCGATATTTAAAGAACTTGACTGTTATTTTTTAGTCCGACATATTTTATCTTGCATATTGAGTTTATATAGGGGAAGGGGGCCCAAAGCAGGTCACTTAAGGTTTATTTTAAAATAAATGCCACATTTTTACATCTAAACTGGTTTTATTTGAATAGTCTGCATACTTATTTAACAAACTTTGTAAGTAACACCATAAATCACGCAACTTTGAACAATTTTCTTAGTTATATCGAAAAATATACAATGTGTTATTTGACCCGCTTTGCCCGGAGGGTATGCCCAAAGCGGGTATGGCATCTGGGCAAAGCGGATAAAGACAAATCAGATAAAAATATTATCTTATACTAATGAATCGTCACTCAAATGCAAAATCACAGATATGTCGGTTTTCTTAATAACACCTAAACACATTAAAACAAAACTGTACTTCTTAACATCCATTAAATCTTAGACAAAATCAACATTTTAAAAACTCAAAAAACTTTCTAAATTTAAACAAGTAGCAATCTCAAAACAGTATTTAAATCAGCCTCTTTCCATCACTCAATAACAAAGTAAAGTATAAAACGTAAGTATTGGTACTTAATCATAAAATTTTCAGTCTTGAATAAAAGACTACCTAGCTAAACAAAAATTATTCTTGGCACATATCACAATAGTAGGCTCCGCTATATGTACCCCACTCTGGCAGTCGTCGCATTTTATCCAGTCTTCCGTAGGAGGATCTATATATGGTTCATGACATAAGAAACATAAAACGGCCTCTGTACACTCTTTCTTGCGATTTGAAATTTTATGACTTTTGCCTGAAGTCGAGGCCTTCGTTTGTTTGCTGGTCACTCTTTTCTTAGTCGAACTTCTTTCATCTTTTGCCTTTGCTTTTATTGGGAGTTTCTTTTTCTTCAGCTCTATTTCTTTTTGCTGCCCTTTTATGAGGGTACTGGTTAAAATTTTAGCTTTTTGTAATTTTCTTTTACGACAAGTTTTAGGTGCAATTTGTTTAGGGGTAGGACAATTGTCCATCAGGGTTATTTTTGTTTTGGTAAGACGCTCAGGTGTAACTGCCGACGCCGATAGTCCCTTTAAAGCTTCATCGTCTATTTTGGACTTGTAATTATAATCTTCAATCATTTTATCCAATACTGAAGGTGCGATCGGAATCTATAGAACTGCGAGAAGGTATGTGATGAGAAGGAATTTGTAGAAAGTCAACACCAATTCGTACCGGGAAGTCTATGGGAATTTCAAGTTCAAAATCTTCATGCAGTTGATTTTGATTATCTGTGGACTTGCTGTTGTTGATGATATATGATTGGAAGGTGAATGAAATGCATTGCTGGAGTTGTTTGTTCCACTAGAAGGTTCCAGTCTATCGGTCATTGTTGGAGGAAGATAGTCAGCATCACTGAATAAATGTCTATTTGTTGGCCATATATCCGTAGACTCAAAACCTTTGACAGCGTTTTGAGAACTAGCCGCTTTTAAATAAGCTTCTCCGAATAACTTGGCTACGTCAAACTGCGATATGATTCGCCCCACATAGTTTCGTTGGAAAACCGACACAGATTGTTCAAAGTATATTTTCAGAGGACCGTAAATGCATCTGTCCAACGGTTGAGTCCGATGAGTGGTATGTGGAGCCAATGAAATGAAAATCACATTATTTTGCGAAGCATATTCTAGTGCCGGCAAATACTTGTGCGACACGTAATTGTCCATAACGAGAATAACCTTCTTGTCTTGAGTCGGTCTTGTCATTGCTACAAAATGTCGCAGCCACTCTAAAAAAGTTGGACCAGAAACCCATCCGTCGTCCGTACAGGTAGCTACAGTACCTGGTGGTGCTCCATCTAGTAATCGATCATTCATACGTTTACGTCCAAATATCATAAACGGTGGTATAAAAGAGCCAGCAGCATTGCAGCAACATATGACCGTCGTCAGTTTTCCTCTTTCGGTGCTGGAAATTTCACCAACTTGTTTTTTCCTGTTTTAGTGAGCACTTTAGGACGTCTGTTGCTGGTCGTCCGAACACCTATTTCATCTACATTATAGATCCTTATGCAATCAATTTGGTGTTTATCGATATGCTCCTCTAGGAGATCAAAGAACCTTTCTACTTGGGGTCTATTAAAACCACGGACACGAGCCACTGAAGTGAAATGTTATTGGCTTCTGCAAACTGATAAACCAGAGCGCAAAATTCCTGTCTGGTCAGACCAAAAAAGAGATTGTCCATGTGAAACAAATACTCAAGTAATTCAGTTTCTTGACTGGCTGAAAATACGCTGCGAAATCTTCCAAGCTTCTTTTCCGCTGAACCTTTTTTAATGTGCCTTTGCAAAGTTGATAAATTTATACCATATTTTTTGGCTGCACTTCTGACGGATGTTTGATTTGCTTCTTCCATGGCGAGCTTCATAGTTGCTTCACCTCAAGATGCTTGTTGAGATTTTCTTTTATATTTTTGTACCATTTGTAAAATTAATAGAAGTCAGTCAGCCACAACACAAACCTTAAATCCAAGAAGGTAAAAATGTACCATTCGATTTGTAGTTACCAGAGTAAAGCTTTACCCGTACCTCCTTTGCCCAAAGGCCCATTTTTTAAAAATGTGTAAAATATAACCTCAATATCTGAGTGAGAAATGTAAACGTTTTTTGCGAATTTCAAGCTAGATTCATGCTTAATAACATACATATATTAAAGGAAACATAACTCTAACCATATTCAAATAATTCAAATTCACTTACTTGGATATTTTTTAATAAATTCCACCAAAAACATTTATCGTTCCTGCCAAAACCACGCGACTCCGACGCCTTGATTTGACTGATTCATGTCGGAGCTTGTTCGGGTGTTTCCGTCGCACTCACACATATGTGCTATTTGATTGCACAGATACGTATTTACGTCGACCTGCTTTGGGCGGAGTACCTGCTTTGGGACCCCTTCCCCTACGCTCCAATAAACCTCCAATATCAATTTTAGACAAAATCAGAAAAATTAAAAATTTTATGTCTTCTATATTGTAGCTGTGATATTAACTAAAGAAAATTTACTTCAAATTCGCAACCTACTAATCCTAAATCCCCTAATACCAAATCTGAAAAAATATGAATAATGTCAAATGTTCCACTCACCATATTGAATCCGCCAAATTGAATTTAAAAAAAAAATATTTTAACTTCTTTATCTAGTCTGAATTTACACCCATGAAAACCCCTTGGTACCAATTTTGGAGAAAACCCGGAAATGTAACATTTTTAGACCATCCTATTGAATCTGACATTAAATTTTCCTAAAATAATTTTTAATTCGCTATCTACATCATCAGAAACGACTCAGTACCAGTTTTGAATAAAATTGAAAAATATAAAATTTTTAGTCTGCCACATTGGCCTCGCCATATTCAATCTTTTAAAAATAATTTTAAATTCGTAATTTTCATCCTCAAAAATGTTCCCATACCAATTTTGGATAAAATCAAAAATTCTTAGGACGGAATACAAGATCCGCCAAATTAAAATTTTAAAAATAGTAATTTTAAATTAGTAACTAGCACATCCAAAAATTTTGGACAGAATCTACACATGTAAAATGTTTAACCCGCCTTATTGAATCCGTCATATTTAATTATTTTAATAATTTCAGATTCTGCGATCCTGAAAACTCCCCATACTAATTTTGGAGAAAATTGAAAAAAAAATTAATTTTTTTGGTTATGACGTATTTAATTTTTTAAAAATAATTTCAGTTTCATTATGTGCAACCCCAAAAACTCCTTTATATCAATTTTGGAAAAAAATAAATCTTGTCAGCCATATTGGATCTGCCATATTGATTTTTAAAAAATAATTTTAGATTCATTATCTGCCACACCCAAAACTTCCTCATACCAATTTTGGGGAAAATCAGCGGTAATTTCAGCGCCATCTTCGATTTTACTATACCAATTTCATCCAAAATGCAGCAACTTCCTGAACATAACGTAAAAAACTCATTTAAATCGGTGCCTCTGTTCCGGAGTAATCGATGGACATATATATAAAAAAAACACGGTGGAATTGAAAACCTCCTTCTTTTAGAAGTCGTTTAAAAAATTGGTTGTAATTGTAGTTTGCACAATATTACTGAATTTTCGGCTTTTATTTTTTTTGAATTTTCTGAGAATAATCCTCAATTTTAAAATTAAAGACTTCTAATATAACGAGGAATCCCACAGATTTCCTAAAATGGTAATTTCAATCCTGTCTCATTATTAAGTGTAATTATGTAAAATATGTTAATTGAGTATTTTGAAAAACCTTAATTGTCATTTTTTTCCAAATTTAAAAGAAAGTAATGAGCAATATTATAAAGATAATAAAAGATATAATTTTACTTTAGGTGCAAAAAATTAGGTCAAAACTATAAACTTTTACGATCACCGATAAAGCTAAAAGGTAGACTGAAAACAGTTCTTGTTTTGGTTGTGAATATAACATTTTTAAAGTTACTTTGTATTTTTTTATTACCCCGCAACCTATATTATTTTAAAGTATTTTGAACCAGTAAACTTATTTTGCTACAGAAGTTTATAGAATTATCTGTAAATCGGATATATTTAGGTTAAATAATCACACTTTGCCACAGCATCTGTAAGCACACTTCGGATGGAATTGAATATTTTGTCCCCTCTCCCTGGAACATTGAAGCAAACTTTTAAGCAGTCTATATTCTTGTACTAAAAATATTTAGACGCCTAATTTTTGAAATATTTTCTTAATAAGCAATGCTTGTTGAGGATAATTGTTACAGGCTTTTACACTTCTTGACCATGACTTCGAGGATTTTCAATTTAATTTGATTTTGTTCTCAGATTCGAAATTCTGACGTAACGCGACAAGGTTTAAGGAAAAAAGATTTCACTCTGTTTTGCGAGACAGTCCCTTCACTCATTTTCGTCAATTTCCTTGTGTCTTAATACATATTTTATTATTAGTTCGGTAACTAAGGAGTTTTTCGTTTCTGATGAAGAAATATAGCTTCACCAAAGTTTTTTACATGTATTTTGATCCCCTGATTACGATTACCGAGAGTAAACTTCCGAAAAATGGACGGGAAATTTGTTATAAATAAGAAATCATCGATGTCATATGGTCCGTGCCCATTTCCAAATCAGTCAACGACATTTGTATTACTAGCGTTGAGTGGTATAGCCCATGGAGCCTTATTCTGCTCTCTCCCTGAATCAGTAAGTGTTGCGAAGGTAGATTCCGAATGCAGTCAATTGCCGAAGTGGGGGTTGATTTCATGGCCCCGTAATGTTCAAGCAGGCGACTCTCTGTATGCCGCCGAGCTTTATCATAGTTGTCCTTTGCAATACCTTGGGCCACCAGACCAAGCTATCGTATGTGATGGCTGGTCTCAACACACAGATGTATAACCAATGTGCCATATTAGGTGAGACACCCCATGTTTTCCCGCATAATCTTCTAACAGTGATAGGGGTTATATCCGATTTTTCTGTTATGTTTTCCACGTGCTTGTTCCAGGTCCACCTGGAGTCCAAAATTACTACCAGATATTTTACTTCCCTGAAAAATGATATTGTGTTTCCTTGTATGATGATCGGACCGAAGTTCTCTAACTTGCTGCGTTTTATGAAGGAGATTAACACCGTCTTTTGGGTGTCCTGCCCATCTTTTTACAACCCTGAGAGCCTGCTGCATTCTCTCTCTTACAGTCGTATTAAATTTATCTTGGGTTAAGATTACCAAGTCATCTGAATATTTTAGTACAGAGTGACATTCAGCCTATATGATTCCGTTATTATTATGTTTATGAAAAAGAATATAACGCAAAACAACACTCAACTGTTTTATTTTACATATATCTTGTGTAATATATAAAATTATTGTTTAAAAATAAGTTGCGCGAATCTCGTCAAAGATTTTGTTTTCTACCTCAGTTCCCCTCCCTGCTCAGGATTCGCAAAGAACCCATCTATCACTAGGTCTCAAGGCAATGCGGATAGAACTCCGCCCTGTGGATATTCCTCAGTCACCTGTACCATCAGCGTTTCTCCAAGCAGTCCTGTGTAGAGGTCTTTTAACATATTTTCGATCCACTTGCAACAGATCTCTTCTAAATTTACGTTCCTTATTGCAATGGTAATTGATTGAAAAGACGCCCCTTCTATGTCTAGAAATGCTCCTTGGAGCACTTCTCCATTTTCCAGCGTATTTTCCACTTTGCTAACCAGTTTGTTGAGCGCTGCCTCTGTAGATCTCCCGGTCCTGTACGCATGTTGGTTCTGATGAAACGAACTATTTGCCATTGAAACATCTCTAACATGCCTGTGTAACAGCTTCTCGAAAGTTTTGAGGATAAATGACATTAGACTTATTAGTATAAATACCTTTGCTGTAGAATAAATACTATCATAGTTAGCCTCTATATTTTTGGAACATATCTCAAGGCTAGAGTAGCCCTTAATCTGCAAGAGAGTTTGCTAATTAGAAGGTTTGGTTCCTGCTGTAATATTGCCGGAAAAATGCCATACGGTCCCGGAGATTTATATGGTTCGAAAACCCCCGTATTTGTAAATTTTCCGCCACCCTTAATAAAATATCTTGTTAGTTGAGACCAGATGAGACAACAACTTCAAATTTCGCCTAATCTCGATTGTAATGTTAAGATCGAGAAGAGATGTCCTTCATTCTCGACTCACTTCATCTCTTATCATCACTATTTGTCCCAGTAATTTAATGACGTACACTACTGAAGAAAGATAAAGTGCATTTTTGATGAAATTCATTTTTTTAAATACAGCTGCCATAGAAGACATAGAATCAACAGATAACGAGCCGGTGGATCTAATAATACAATTGCTTTGAGCCCTTAATGATACCCTAATTAAATCATTTGTGAATAATATCTCATTATGATATAATCATGTGGTAATTAGAACAAAATATCAATAATTAAACAACGCAGGAAGTTATTACAATGCATACCTAAAGGCTGCATGACAAGTTTTTAGTCAGATTTATGAATACAAGTTTATCATGAAATGTGCAACGATTAATAATTAAAAGATTATCAGAAGAAGCATCTTGACCACTTACGTTGTTATACGGTGTGTTCAGTTAAAACTGGATGGGATTGTGAACTAAATACAGGTATGGCAAAGATTTTGTTTTCAGATGTTATTCATAATTAAAAGAGTTCGAAATAGTTTGCTTTCAGACTGATTATCCAAAGATTTGAGTCTAATTAATTAAAAAATTCTGAGAAAATTTTAGAGAAAAAATTTGCTGTACAACTAGTACTTTAGCTTTCCAAATCAAACAAAGATTTAATGTAGCGAATTTACTACGGCAAACCAAATATTTTTTTACACCTTTCCTTCAAAACTAATATTTAAACAGTTATCAGAATTAATGAATTTTTTATTGCTCACTTAAGTGTGGCTGACAACTTGTGACCTTGGAAACATTGCAAGGTACATTACATATCTCGTTTAGTATTTAGTTCAAATAATTTATGGATATTGTGCAACGAGCTCACAATGAAAAATCAAAAAATATAATGTTTATAAAAATACTTTACTGACTTCTAAAAATGCGCTAAAAAGCGAAAAATAACAATATAAATTTTTATATGAAATGAAAATTATTAAAGTCGGCATCAAATTATTACCAAATGATACCAATAACTACCAACACGGGATGCATTAAAGCTATGATAAAAAGCAATGCCATTTCTACGACCGTGCACATGACATAGCGAAACACCTGCTATAGGAATGCATGATACAGTTGTGCAAGCGACTGTAATTAGTAAAAAGTATCATCTTGATAACCGAGGCAATAAGGCATTAGTCCTCCAGAAAAATATTAAAATGCCTACAAAGTCTAAATATCCTGGACCAATGTTAGACCCAGGGGCGGATCCAGCGTCTCTCTTTGGGGGGGGGGGGCGGTGATATAACAAAAGTACAATATGGCAAGCGAAAGCAAGTTGTCGATGGGGGGGGGAGACACCAGCAACTTACCCATTTCTAGTGTAAAAGGCAGGTTAGGGTCTATTTTTCTGAATTTAAAGCTCTTGGAGAGGGGGGGGGCGATCACAAGAAGAAACGAGTTGCCGACAGGGGGGAGAATGCGAAAAGCATACACATTCCTAGTATAAGAGGCAGAATCGGGTCTATTTTCCTGAACTCAAAGCTCTTGGGGGGGGGTCTATCGCAAGAAAAACAAGTTGTTAACGGGATGGGACTGCTAGCAGCATACGCATTCCTAATATCAAAGGCAGAATAGGTTCTATTTTCCTGAACTCAAAGCTGTTGGGAAAGGGAGGGGCGATCGCAAGCATACACATTCCTATACTCTATTCAAGAACTAGAGAGAGTAATAAAACTGTTACTGAAACCTCCAACGTACCTGCTTTAGTGCCGTAGGTAACTGAGGACGGCCGTAAATCTAATTATATTTAATTATATTTAAATATTATACGCTTTTATAAATTTACTGCAACAATAAAATTTCTGATAGTTTAACTTAATTTCTGTCACTGAGCAAAGTACACCTTAGTGATTTATCCTGTTTGTGCTTGTTTTTATATATTATTTGAGATTAGTGAGATACCCACATCTATATTTATTAGAAAATCGTTAAACCAGGGCATTTTTTCCTCAACAAAAAACTTATTACGATGAATGTTTATGATGCCTTAAGATATCAATATCTAGATAATAATATTAAAAGCTCTGTTGATATGTGTTCCAATATGACAGGAGTTGGAAAATCTAATATGTTCTGAATACTAAAGGAGAAAAAAAGCCACATTCGATCACAGGCAGATGAAAAACCTCGTTGGAAGAAGAAATGTAAACTGCAATAAAAGGAGTTGTACATACATTTTATTATGAGAAGCAGATTCCAACCGTCGACAAAATTCTAATTAAAATCAATGAAGATCGAATTTACCTGAAACTAAAAGAACTGAGCTCTGGAAATTGCTAAGAGAACTTAATTTTTGCTGAGAAAAACCATGTAGGAAATCTGTTCGTATAGATCGTCCAGAAAATGTCCGTTGGAGAAGGAAATATCTCAAGTAAAAGGTAGAGTTGCTAGAAATAACACAACTTACAAAATTAGTTTTTCAAATGAACTTTTAAAAGATTTTTTTGAATAAAGTTGGTGTAGAATATTGGGAAAAATCCACATAATAAAATAAGAAAAGAAAATTTGGAAACTCGATCTCATGATTGGTGAGATAGAGAAACCAATTATAATTAATTTGAGGAAAGATGGCTTAACTGACTTTGATTTCGAATTAGATACGTAAGTTTACCAGCGTAAACACAATTTATTACTTAAATTTTCTGTAACATATAAAAATTAATTGCATCTCAATACCTTTTTAGTATTTAATTGTAATTCTGCGGATGAGTTAAGAAATAAATAAACTGAAACGTCAAATGTCCTAAGAATGTTTTTAATTAATAATAAAATGATCGATAGCTCCAAAAAATTTTTAATATTATATGGACGAATTTATTATTTTGTATATGTTTAATTTCTTGTATGGGTATTTTGTAAGTATTTAAATTATAACTTAGAATTTTTTGAGAGAAAAAGGCTAAGTTTTAGTATGAATGTACCTAAAACGATTTCTATGCCAAAATTAAAAATAATAAAAATACAGTTGTTATTTGTGTTAAATATGTCAAAATTATCTATATTTTCTAATGTATGTGAATTATTAAGAAATCATAAGAAATAAAATAATATTATAAAAGCTTTTTATTTTGAGTTTATTACCGAAATAATATTCTATGCCATAAATACTTAGTGATAAAATAAACCTCCTTCTGACGCCTACGACAAGGATTAAAATCCTTTTTAACACTTCACACATCCAAATATCTTTTGTTATCCAACCCAAATATTCCATTATTATATACCGGTATTTTTAATTATAAAATTTCTAACCCATTCCTATGAAAAATATATGTGTCTAACAGATTTTGCCAAAAGACACCGGGCTAAAGAACACAGGTAGTTTGCGAAGAAAAAAAAGGGTAAAAAATGATTTATTACTCTCTCTACTTCTTGAATATACTATAGTATAAGAGGCAAAATCGGGTCTATTTTTCTAAACTCAAGGCTCTTGGGGGGGGGGGGGGGCGATCGCCCCCACCGCCCCCCCCCCCCTTGAATCCGCGCCTGGTTAGACCAGGGTAATGTACAAAAGATTTTATAGATCGAACTACTGTAGAGGAGCAAGAAAGACCTTAACGCCCCATTCACAACTCAAAATCTACAATCTATAGTCTATCTCATTATTTGTTTGATCGCAAACCCTTCGAAATATTTTAATACAAGTAACTAAGAGTTTTTAATACTGCTTATTCTCAACTGAACATTACATTTTTCAAAATTACGGTTGACTGAAAAGTTTTGAAAGTGAAAATGAAAGAATATGTATTTTATAATGAGATTAGTTTTTTATTCAATATAATCTCCCTCAACTTCAACACACTTATTCCAATGATCCTCCAATAATTTTATACCATCTTTCTAATGATTTTCCGGAAGCTCTGCAAAATAATGTTTCACGGCTGCAATAGCTTCTTCATTCGACGAAAAACGCTTTCCACGAAGAAATTGTTTCAAATTCCTGAAGAGGTAGTAGTCGGAGGGAGCCAAATCTGGTAAATACAGTGGGTGTTCAAGCAATTCGTACTTTAATTCTTTCAATTTAGCTATCGTCAAACCACTTGTGTGAGGACGCGCATTGTCTTGATGAAAAATGATTTTTTCTTCTGTAAGCCGGTTTTTTTTTTCACGAACTTTTTTATCCAACTGATCCAAAAGGTTACAATAATATTCAGGGTTAATTGTTTTACCTTTTTCAATATAATAAATTAACAAAATCCCTTTCGAATCCCAAAAAACTGATGCCGTAACCTTTCTTGCCGATCGTTTTGACTTGACCTGTTTTGAAGCTGAACAACCAGCTTCAGTCCACTGGAAACGTTCTTGTTTCAGTCTAGGATCATGATGGTAAATCCGAGTCTCATCCACATTTATAAAACGATGCACAAAATTGGTTTTATTCTGCTTAAAATGCTCCAAATTAGGCTTAAAAATTTGTCTTCGATTCGATGTTTTTGTTGAATTGTTAACGAATGATGCACTGTCTTTCCGAATCGCCTTTTCATACGTAATTCTTCGTGTAAAATATAGAATATTCGTTCGTCCGAGATGCCAATGGTATCAGCAATTTCACACATAGTCGCACTTGGATCTTTACAAACAATATCATAGACTTGCTCAATGATTTCTGGTGTTCACTGACACGTCAAATTCAAATGGCTTGTAAACAAAGAATGAATTGACACATAGAAATAAACTTTTGTGTGTGTTTATGTAGAAGATGAAATATTAAAATGACGTATAAATTTTGATTCCTGTACTTGTTAATAGGTGTCACTTTCAAAACTTTTCAACCTACCGTAAAAATGGTAAACTAAACATGACAGACCAAAAATAAAAATTTCAAAAAATCGACACGAATTTCATTATCAGGGTTTTAAAGTCTTCAATATTTCGCTGTTATGATAACTATGACGTAAAAGATTTATAGTCCCGGTCAACAACTCACATGGAAAATATAAAATGCAGCACTGACTGTGGGCTGTGTGGCTGCGGAAAAAAATGTTGTATACAAAACTTGTTGAGCTTTTCCCTGGCCATCTTTTAGTAGTCCAGAATTTGACTTTTAATTTGAGTTTTTAAAATAGCAGCCCCGAATTTTCATTTCAGAAATATTAACTATCCAAGATTCCACGTCAAACCATATAAATTTTTTAGGAAACTCCTCAGGGTCATTTCTAGGTTCCCTTGGTTTCTAAACTATTTGGAGATTTTCATGTTTTTTGTGGATCATATTGTGTCGGCCATTAGAAATTAGGATTATTACAGATTATATATTTCATCAATAGATAAAAATAAAAAGGCATACAAACCTTGACAATACTTTTCTGGGTTTAAAATTTTTCATTTTGGATCTAAAATTTTAATTTAGGATCGCCAAAATTGATAACTCGTAATCACCTGGATAAAAATCATTTGAATATTTGGAGTCCGAAAAGAAATCACAATTTTCTTAAAAGTAAAAAATTATTTAGAACCAAATTGACAGAACAATTGGAAATACGATTGTCTACATTTTGTGCAAAGACACGTTCAGATATTACTGATTTGCAAAAATTAAGTACGGAGTGCTTCATTTTGTTACGTCTTCCTAAGGAAACAGCATCCCACAGATTTTCTTCCTCTTGCTTATTTAATAGATCTCATAGTTTACTATTTCTTAACCGTAGTGTGTCGTCAGGTCAACTAAATCATTTTTATGACTACTAAAAGCCATCTATATAAATATCATATAAACAAACAAATTTTTTGATAATGATAATAAATTTTATGTTCCCTTTAATAATTAAGCGCTATGGAGGTAAATTTTATTTATTAACCCTGTATATGCCTGCAAATATAAGCAATTTATTTCTTAATAAGCACGCGTCTTATCATTTCTTAATTATGCCAGTTTTTATCAAGGATATTACGAGTATAACTAAGCAGCACTCGATATACCTATATATTTCCGCTAAAGAATTTTAATCGTTTTATTTTGTCTCATTAATTCACGCTGGTTCAAGTTTTTAAGGATGATTATTTGATGATGATTATTTGCTGAAAGTTATCGCTAGACGCAACTAATGTTTTTGTATGATTGTCCACATCCTGTATCACAACATGACTTGGTAATATTTAGCATAGAAATTTTTCTTTTATGTTTGCATTAAAACTTACTATTGATTTCTAGTTTACTTTTTTGAATCCGGTAGACTTAAAACTGTACTCACGTATGTCTGATGAATATATAAAATAACCAAACTTTCTGATTTAAAAACTGCAATAACCAAGGTAATATGGGTGTTTATTAATAATACAGGATTGATTCTTACTCCATTCTTGACCTATTTAGAATAATAACAAGACAAAATTGGTATCAATGGTGCTCTAACAATTTTATGGCTTCCTGGAAAAAATATTATCCAACCTTCGGAAACCACTGACTTCAGACAGTAATGAGTTCAGTATTGCTAAACAGACTTTTTTTAAGTTTTGGAAACAAGGGATAGTCACTATTCGTCAGCTCGGGTAAATAAGACGGGTGTTAAAGTAATTAGAATCCTTCTAGCATAATAACAGCCATGGTAATACATTGATTGATTGAATGATGCAGCAGGCTAGGGTTGAGAAACCCTTACACTGCAGCCTGGTGACTTATTATGTAACCTGTTATAAATCTTCTTCTTCAGGTTTGCTACCTTAATCAGGTTTATCAAGCTGTTTACTAGTTCCTCCTCTGGATGTAAATCTTTCGTATTGATCGACATATTCCATATGTTATTGCAGTAGCCGATTATTAGACCTGTCACCAGCCTAACATTGTCTGACTTAACATAGTATTTCGCGGCTTAATTTACAGGATGGTTTGCTCAGCGATAGTTCGTTGTATCTGTAGCCTGCTCTGTGATTCCCGTAGGTCTAGTGCTTATCTTCCAGGACGACAAACCACGAATAGCAGTCTCAGCAATGCAAAATTCGCATGAAATTGCAAGACCACCATCTTGCAATTTAATCCGCTTTTCATTGCCTAGCATGCTCCTAGTACCCACGCAAGATTAATCTTGTTGTATTTTGCCTGAGAGATAAGGTTTTGAAGATAATTCCAGACTCATTTTTAGGTTATCTACTGATATGAAAAAACTTTATGCGCTACCGAATATCAGAGAAAAACTAGAACAGTCCTGCCTCAATCAATAACAAGTATTTCTACCTAGACCACAGTGGTGTGGTGTCCCAGCGCCTTACTTATATTGAGTTTGGGTGTGGCTCCATGTATTTCGACTTCTGTATCATGGTCAGCTTTGGACCCATCTCTAAACTTGACCAGATTTTTTCGATCAAATTCTAACGTCAATCCAGTCTGAACAGTGTAGAGCTTGTAAAAGTTATAAGCTCTTGGCATGATGTCACTGCTCAACTAAACAATGAGTTTGTCATCATGTCTTTCATGTTGGTGTTTTCAAGGAAAGTTCAGTCCACCAGACCTTGTTTGATTCTAATCCGTATCACCTTAGCCTTAATTATTATATGAAAGAGGGAAGGTTTAGTAGGGTTTCCATGGTTACTGTAGAGATGCTTCTCATTGCTCCTGTGATGCACAGGCCGACCGGACTTTTAAGTTTAGAAAGCTTCAAAATGGCCCGTTTCTGAATGATTTAGTACATTATAGGTATAACCAAGCAATAAATTAGCAGCAGCATACAATATGTGGTTTTAATTATCACAAACAAAAAGTGCTGTTTTGGCGCCATGATGGCCATTTTATCTTTGGTAATAACTTTCTGCAAGTGTAAATTTCAGGTAAATTTTGCATCCAGAATTACACCTAGGTACTTTAGTTCGGCAAACTTCCTTCTTTTTATGAAGGGTAGGAGATATGTGATTTTTCCAAGACTATCATTAGTGTATCACTTCTACACTACAGACAAAGCTCCCTGAATGAGTTTTGATAATGTTTTTGTAATGGTTCCTCATAACAAGTATGACTAGATCGTCAGCATAACCCTGGGTGTCTAATCTGGATCGTTAACTTTTACAATAAAGTCCTCAGCTACCAGATCCCACGAGTAGAGAGATAAAACCCCTTTTTTGTGGGTAGTCTTTGGCCGTCGACACCTATCTGATTTCCTTCGACAAATTTATGGCAATACATGCTTTTGCAAACTTTTTGTCACTACGCGCAGCATTTATTTGTTATATTATTTCGCATTCATTATCTTATTAGGAACAATCTTCTAATGTTTTGATAAAACGTAGACAGTGCGATACCATCGTGTGTTTCCTCAACTAAGACTCGTTACCTTAGTCGTCTATCTATCAAAACAAGAACATACGATTTAGTATTATTTCAAATAGTCAAAACAATTATAGGAAGTCTGCATAATCTCCTTTAGTTGAAGTAATAGCTTACTTAAGTTCACACTGGCAGTGCTTCGTAAGAAATAAAATAATCAACCCGAGTCCTTATGAATTTGAGTTAGCATGGTATTGTTGTTCTGAAGGTATCTTAATAATTTCTATTTACGCAAAGAGTTCCATATAGATATTAATACAATGCACTAGTCTATTTATCCGCACACCCTATCGAACATTAACTTTACTGAGATGTTTTTCATATACAGTTTACTACCGTTTGACATGTAAGCTCCATAAGCACAATATTACGAGGGTATGTGTTTATATTTAGGGAACTGGCAGTACTGGCGTTGCTTAGTGTGATCTGACATATCCATTGTTTAACATTTTAGACGTTATATTTGTGTTGTTGACAGTGTCTTAAAAATTTTATCTCGGCCAAAAAATAGATTTAACTTGTGAAAATTTACATGGAACTATTCCAGCAACCTTCAATGTCGTTCATATCAATCAGAGTGCACCAATGAAATTAATTCTTTATAACTTGATAAAAGACCTGCAAAAATCACTATAAAAATCTAGTAGTGGAAGGACAAGTAGCGTGAAAGTCGTCCAAGGTTGGTTGTAGTACAAGAAAATATCAATGATGTCCCTAAGGTCATTTGAGATATAGTGAAATTGGGGGATCTCTGGACATTAGTACCAACGGCGTATACAGGGTGTCCTGTAAATATCTCCTAGTTTCTCGGAAGAATATAGGAGAGGTTTTAATAGCCCTACTTTGTCATATAAAAAAATTCTAAAGTGTCCTTTAACGGACATATAGAGCCCTAAATGTGTACCCAGCTCTAACCTTTGAACCGACTTGTGGAATTTAATAAAATTTGAATATTTTGTAGAGGCCATAAAAACTCAATAAACCATACTACAGTAGATGTTTTAGATTATCAGAAAAGACAGAAACAGACTTGCAGCCACACTCCTTGGGCCCAATTTTAGACAGGTGTTATTTTACAGAGCTGAAAACTGATTCTTTAAATACCTTTGGTCATTCTTCTTCAAAAAAGGTGCTCTTAATTTACTTCGATAAAACTGGTGTTTTTCGAGATAAATTGGTTTTATGCAAAAACTCAAAATTCACTAATGCTAAAAGCAAACAGATAAAAATCAGGTTGTTATTGTTAATAGCGCCCTCAAATGAATATAATTTAAATAAATGGGAGAATATTCTTACGCAGAGTATGCTGATATGCGTTTAATTTATGGTGCAGCGCTGTCAAATTCTTCGAAGGCAAGAAGACTTTATTCGGAAAGATTAAAATGTTCGATCTGAAAATCTTCCATTATAACATCTTGCCTTCAAAGAGTTAGACAGCGCTTTCCCATAAATTAAAGTTCACCAGCACAGCGTATTTTATTTTTACCTGTTTATGTCTAGCATTGATAACTTTTAAGTTTTTCGCATATAAACCGATTTGACTCAAAAGCCACCAGTTTCATCAAAATAAATTTAGAGTACCTTTATTGAAGAGAAATGATCAAATTTTTCAAAAAATTAGTTTTCAGCTCTGTAAAATGACACCGGTCAAAAATTAGGCCCAACAAGTGTGGTTGCAAGTCCTTTCCTGACTTCTCTGATAATCTAAAACATCTTCTGTAGTATAGTTTAATGAATATTTATGGCCTTTACAAAATATTAAATTGTTATAAAATTATACAAGTCACATAGAAATGATAATATTGGTTTTTAGATCTCTACCACATGTGTAATTGATATGGAATTTTGCAGATTTACATATATGACGAGAACAAATGATTCTATTAGATTTAAGGCAACCTCTCTATTTCCTGGGATAAATTTATTGCGATGGATTAGAAAGTATAAAATAAATAAAAAGATTTAATTATAATAGTTTGATTTAACAGTTCGTTATATATAACTAAAATTAATTATTAGGGCACCCACGCCAATAATAAAATGAAAGTTGTTTTGTGGATAATACTAATTTTAGTGATATATGTCCACTTGTTACAAAGTAACAAAAATATGCCTATTTTTCTTAGTTTTAAATAATCTCTTATTACTTATTTTTAACTTTCAGCTACTTTTACTTTATGAAGGTTCGTAGTCTACACACATTATTAAATATTATACCAAATTTTGTTTTTTGTATAGCAAATAACAAAAGGTTCCTCCTAGCTAGTAAATAAGAACAAAAAGTGATGAAATGGACAAAAACTTATCTTATTATTATGAAGACTTCTAACATTTTTAGAAAATAACAAACAAGTGTTGACAACATATAATTGATTTTTAAAATTAAAATATTTCCTGATAAAAAAAATATATGTTGTAGGCTGATATGCTACTGGTCATGCCTTGATATTGATTTTTTCAAACTGGAAAATAGTCTAAAGAAAAAAGTTGCGCCAAATTATGTTTTTTTTTTTGTTGAAATTCTATGACCTTACTTTAAAGTTATTTTGATTTCATTCAAGACTTTTTTGAAAAGGTTTCTGCAGTCATATGGACGAAATATTGCATGTTATGTAATAGGTATCCCATTCAATGGTTACCATTTGCATAACTCGATATCTTGAGCGGTTTTTATTTTATGTCAAAAAATTGAATTTACCTATATTATTTCAAATGACAAAATAAAAAAATCTACAATAACGAATTTCTGCTGCATCAGAAATTTTAATCCCATAGCATTAATATCTTCATTCACAAGTAAATGTGTAACTCACGGAATTGTACTAAACTTGGCATACGAGTAAAACATTGAAAAATATTAAACACGTATTTTTTTGGTCTCGTCCATAACTCATTTTTAAAGGTAAAAACTACCACTTGACGGTGTAATAAATGGTGGTAAGTAAGTAACGGAACAGATAAAGGCCTCCCCAAGGATAATGTGTCTTTTAAAGGTTAAAACCTGAAGTAACTTTCAACGAAAAATTAAATGATAACCTTGAATTTGACCTTTAAGATGACCTTCATGTTTGTTCTAAGGTCAGCTTAATTTTTCCTAATGGAAACCCTATTTTTAACGTCTGCAATCGAAAGAGCGGTAAATTTTACATTCAAATATGTTAAAAAATTCGACCACCACAATGTCCTTCGTAATTATTTCAAGGTAATTTTTTCTCTTTCTTGACCATAGGGTTTTGAACCAGAAATAATCGATTCTAGTTGATATTTAGGACCATTAAAACTTAATGACAGGAGATTAAAAATGTGTGTATTTTATTACTGTGTAACTTACAATATATATCAACTATACTTGGGAATAATATCGTTAGATTTTTTTTTAAATAACTATATCAACCAAAACAACTAAATATATGCAACCGAACAAATGATACATAAGAATTATCAAGTGTGAAATAAATTATTTAAAGAATTTGTTGATTGAAAACTAAATAATTATATTCAGAAACTTGTTTTTCAAAAACTGTCCTGCAATTAGATGGCTTTTAATATATACGCTGTTAATACGTGATTTTGGTGATTTCTGATCCTTTTTTAGGTCAAAAAAAGAATGACAAGAAATGATATTTAAATAATTCCAAATTTTAAATCAGGATGTTCTGAAACAAAAAATTCTGTTGCTCATGAATATTAAAATTACCACCCAAGTTTTACCACGTATTTTCGTGATACGCATGTTTTTTTTAGGTTAAGGGAAAGCCTAATGAAGTATAGTCAAGCAAATATCAGGTTTCAAGAAAAAGCCAACTAAACCGAAAGGTATAAGGCACTCTTGTGGGGCTGTAGTCAAAAGAGTGGTTGGTCAGGAATGGAAACTCATTTTTGTTAGTTTAACTTTCAAGAAATTTTATTCTCTTCATCAAAAGAGAAAATAACCCTCCTTAAATCTATTTATGATAAAATAAAAATAAGTAAAAATCTACCAAAGTCAGTATGGTGAATTTGATGATTCCTTAAGTCGGATAATTTTTCTTTTTTGTCTATGTTCTTATTGAGGCATTTGTTGTAGCCCTGAATTCTGCTGGAGTGTCTATAGTAGACCATAGTGACACTGTATAGTGCTGCTTAATCGGAGCCTTAATTTATATATCTGCCAGTCGATGGAATTTAGACTTGTTCTTGTCTGTTGTATTCTTTCTCGAAGCAGGGGTAGACTGGTGTTCTTTACTATTTTGTCTGCTGGATAGCAAAATCTTCCGAAAAATAAATCTTGCTGGTATAATGATGGAACTCGACAAGATGAAAAAGTTGGAGCCGGCAGGAGCACAGGAGTTAGAGAGTACTTCCCGCTTGGACAATGTGCGACAATCTTCACAGCGGAAATGTATGCTATTCTGCAGTGTGCCTATCTCTGTGAGGGAGATGTAGACAGGAATAGGGTAATAAACATATGCTCGGACAGTAAGACTGCGATATTGGTACTAAAGTTTAGTGTCGTAACTTCGCGACTGGTGTCGAGTGCAAGGACGTACTGAACCGCATGGACTCCAACCAATACTACCTGTCCCAATTGCTTCTACCAAAAGGTAATTAAAATCGTTGCTGGAAAGCAAATTTATTGAATTGTGGAGGGGAGCTCCTGAAATGAGGTGTACCAAGGAACTTATAACTGGGCCTAGAGCGCGGCGTACTAAGGAGCTTCTCTCCTTGGGGAGGAAAGAGCAGCGAATTGTGGTGGGATTGTTGACAGAACATTGTCACCTCAGGGGCCATCTTCATAGAATCATTGTCGAATACGACCCGACGTGCAGATGGTGTTTGGAGGAGGACGAAACTGTTGACCATGTCCTCAGAGAGTGCCCAGCACCCAACGAACTGAGAAAGAGATATTTCGGAAATACAATTTTGTTACCCTGAAGCAGTTTGACAAGTTCAACTATCGAGGCTGCTTGGATTCGCAAAGGCGATCGGCATCGAATGACCTGCAGATATAATGGGATGTAAAGGGTCCAATAGAGGCCTAGGCATCGATGATCTAGTATCACCACCCCTTTTTCATTCATTCATTCATTCATTAGTATTATTTCTGTTTTAGAATGTTTTATGTGATACTTAATTTTGCAGCAGGTCGGTATAAGGTGTTGATCTCGACAGTTGCGTAAGAAGGCAAGATCGCAAAGCGGTCTCGATTTCTTCGTCCATAGTTTTTCGGATGTTTTCCAGTCGTGGTAGGTTGTCCCCGTACAGGTAAATTATGTTATGTCGAATATTCTCACGGGTGCCATGTGTAATCGAAGGTTTTCAGGTATCCCGTGTATATGCTGAGTCCCTTACATTACACAGCACACCCGTGAGAATATCCAATATAACATATATATATATATATATATATATATATATATATATATATATATATATATATATAAATATATATATATATATATATATATATATATATATATATATATATATATATATATATATATATATATATATACATACATTCCTGGACACGAAAATGAACACTTTCGAAACATCTTATACAACTAACGACATAAATTTTGAAGTAGAATTTATCAACTATTCTCCAATACAAAACAATTAATCAATTTAAAAAAATCCTTAGAAAGGGATTAGTATATATAAACACAATTTTATGCAAAATATTTGGAATTACCTTTCAAAATTCTTACGTGGTATGGTAATTTTAATGCTAATTCCGTGTTTTGTCGCCATAAATTAACGTAAAACACAATTGTCTTCATAATCGTAAAATATACGTACTTAATAATTGAAAAAACTTGTTAAAAAAATATACAAAATATACTAAAAGCCAAATATGAGGCATTTTAAACACCGCTGATTTAGTGACTTTTTATATATTTCTGGTTTGAATAAATTACAACTGAGTTATAAAAGAATAATTTATAATAATTAGGTCCTAAATAATTTTATATATATTGACTTTTATTGTAATTATTAGATTACTTTCGACTGCCCATTTAAATAAATTTAAATATTTTGCAATCGGACCACATAAATAAGCCTAAATAACCGAGCTTGTGCTTCGACTACGTTTGTATATATTTTTTTTAGAATTCTTTCAACATCATTAGAGTAAATCTTTATTAATTTAAATTGTAGTAATATTTTAAGACTAAGCAGGAATTTTTCAGCATAATTTATGAAGAAAATCAATAGTAGGTCGATCTGGATACATATTTTTAAACTATGAATAACAATAAATTAAAGGATTTTTAATCTAAAATAGTTGTATTCAGATAAACACGATTCAGTAAACTTGTTCAAATATTTCAAATTAGGTTAGCGGAGTATATTTAACAACGTCGCAAATTTTGGTAACATTGTAGATCTATAACCTCACAGTGAACTTGCCAGGGTTTTGTACCCATTTTTCAACCAAGAAGTAGTTATTTCATTTTAGTAACAAAATTTTTAAAAAATGCACCACTTGCTAAAAAAAAAGCTAAAAACAAAAAATAACACTGTTAATTTGGACATCGATTTGAAATCTTTGAAGTCGCTACTTTAAAAAAAGCAATCACAAAATAAGTACGCACGCAAAGCCTCCCCTATATTTTGGAGAAAATTAACCTAAAAAATTGCATAACTATTATAAAATCTTATTTAAAAGTATAGCCATATATACTTTATTTTGTAATTAAATCTTAAAGCAAGACTAAAAATTTCACATTAACAATAAAATCTAAGACCATCACCTTACTTTACGAGACTATTAATCACTTACATTTTATACGACGATGACTGTCTCTATAGATGTATTAAATAAATATTTCCTATTGATAAAACAGTCAAAAATTATTTTTAAAATATTGGAAACACTGTTATTAAGAAAGTGTATTTTAACTTACTCCTACTGTTATGGTAAATGGTCATGCAAATTCCAAAGATTAAAAAAATGCTAATGCTGGGGTTGTTTAATTACTTAAAAAAAATGTTTACGACAGAAACATCCTTTTTGGTTACAGCATTCGCGGTTTATTATGTTGAATTTTTAAATTTTTCATCTCGTTACAAAATTGGCAATGATCCGTAGATCGACAGAAATGTCGTAAAATCGGAAATGATCAGTAATATTTTCAAATCGAGGGGTGCCGTCAATTGTTGAATTATCAGCTACAGGTTCTTATCGAAACGAATGGTTTCTTTTTATGTTTATGTTGAGATGTAATTAATTTTTGCCGGTTGTCGGGTTTCGTGACTTTGAAGTTAAGCTTGTTTTGTAGTGTTTTGTTTTTGAAGGTTTGAGTGTTCTTAAAAGTAAGCAAAAAAAATGAGCGAAGCAAATTAAATAGTGTGATGATATAATTATTTGACAGATAAGCAAGTTTAGCTCGTTAAACATATAAATTAAATCCTATATTGTGAAAAGGGAAGTGAAACTACCACCTAATTTAGTAGAGCGGCAATCAAAATCAAAGGAACACATTGCATCATACAAAGACGGATCACTCTGGAGCTCTCCAAACTCCAAAGACTGGCCTGAATGTATCACGGGTGTCATGAGAAGCACCTCAATAGCAGCCATGGAAACTCTATTAAACTTCCCTCCCCTTGATATAATGATCAAGTCTGAGATGAGAATGGGGCTTATAAACTGGAAAGAAACAACGTCTAAACTATATAAACCCCAACCAACCTTACTGTTTCAATCGCCGTTAGTAAAAGGGAATTAGTATTGTTGTTGGGAGGAAAATTTATTGAATCGTGGAATGAGATGTGCAAAGAAACATATATCTGGATTTAGCGCATGACTTACTAAGAAGCTTCTCTCCTTACGATGGAAAGAGCTGTTAATTATAGTGGGATTATTGACAGGATATTGCCACCTGACGGGCCACCTTCATAAGATCGATGTTTTAGACGATCTGAAATGCAAATGGTGTTTGAAGGAGGCTGGAACTGGTGACCCAGCACTCAACGAACCAAGAGAGAGATATTTCGGAGATACAATTTTGTTACCGAAAGAAACTAGGCAAGTTCAAGGTGGGATATAAAGGACCCAATGAGGCCTAGGCATTTATGATCAAGTATCGTCTCCTTTTGTTAATTTATTCATTTATTACTTTGCTTACAGTAAACCAAATACAAAGAATATAAATATGTATTTTCTAACATTCTCAAAAAAAATTGCTCTCATAAAGCTAAAGCGCTCTAAGAAAAACCCTTTCCAAAGTCCCAACATAGCTCATAAAACCGTCTCGTTAAGTCGAAATTAATTATATTTTTGGGCATCATCATATTTAATTAGTTAAACCCTGTAATTGAGTATTTAAATAGAAACTAGTTTAACAACGAAAATAACATCAGATGATAAATATACTAAAAGACAAACTAGTTTATTTCTTAAATCCGTTTGAATTCTTAAGGAGAATACGGCCATTAAAAACATTCTTTCGTTAAATACTTAAAATGTGAATGTCATGGGTAGGTTTACAAAATATATCACCAAACTGCCGCCAAAAAACGATTTGTAATTGTACAGGTTTTTTCTTACCGACTGACCTATTTTCCAAAACGATTAGTTTAATATCTATAGCTATACTAACCAAAGCGCTATTTTGTGATTATCCCTGTTACTATCTAAAAATTTGTGATCACTGATGAATCGACCATATTTGTGTAGTATTTTTGGACCCAGGGAATGTCCCTCTGATTTGTAATATGTGTGTGTTATCACCTTTTTATCAGTAATACATTATACATTGCTTCATAAGAAAATTTTAGATACTAAATTAAAAAGCCATTTCGAGATGGTTTTAGTTCCTTAAACGCACAAACCGAAAAAGAGGTATCGAATATTTTTTCATATCTTTTCATATAACAGTATTAACATATATAATATGTCGTTTAAATAACAAAACTGGTAAGGGTTAAAATAGAAGTTAAAAGATTTACTCACCATTTTTTTTCCAAATCAGTAAAAAAATACAAAAAAAAAACAAATATCCACGTTTCATCTACGAAATTAAAACGACAGAAATTTATTTCCACTTGAAAAATTCAGCTTTAAAAAATGAAATAAAGAACACTTTAACCAAGTTGAATAGAAATGATTGTAATAACCGATTTTCAGAGCCGTTTCTTCAAGTTAGTATACAACATCAGTAAACTTTGAGGCAGGATTAGAGCATGAACCAACTTATCCGGCAATCGGCCCCAATAATTTTATTTAACTTAATTCTAGAATAGAACAAAGAAATACGAAATTAAGTCTTTTTAAACAAAAGTAAGAAAAATAATCACCGCATTTGATTAGGAAGAAATTACGAAAGATATCAACCTTATGAGAATGCCATTAAATACGACATAATTAAAAAAGTTCAGGTGAAGCCAGGGGATGCAACATTCAAAGTAGCTAAAACAAGCAATAAGAGTAAGAAAGAACAACAAATTAAATGTGACAGAAATGCAGGTACAATGATCAGCTAGTTCCTTTCGGAACAAAACTCTAGGTAACGAAAAATTTAACTTTACATAACTATATTGAAAATAACAGTACTATACTCATCCAAAACAAGACTCCTAAAAAGTAAATGTCAAGAAAAATTACTTAAATGAGACTGGAAAATATTCGGGAACAATTTTTGGAAGAAGAAAGACAAGAAAGATATGAGAGAAAAACGAATGTGGCAATATATAGCCCGTTTATAGCTGAAAATATTAAAAAGAAAAATCTGCCGTGCCTGAGATACTTGAAGAGAACGGCAGAGAATAGGATAGTAACTAGAGTCGCATGAAAAATAAGAGAAGAAAGCGAGGCAGACAAGAAGAAGGCGAAAGGCCGCAGTTCTGCATGATTTGAAGTAAAAAAAAAATACTTGAAGGAAAAAGTAAAAGATAAAGCGAGATAGAACAAGATAATCGAACGCAGGACCTAAAAGTTCTATATAGGATTTTTACAAAAGGTTTGCGCATAATGCTAGCGTAAAGTGTCGAGGCTCAGCAATGATAAACTAGTCCAATTTTCTTAGTCCAAAAGTTGTTTCCGAAATATAGATTCGTTCAAGTTAGTGACAAAGTTGTAATCATTTTAAACTATTTTGTAAAAATTTCTTTTAAGAATAGCTTGATATGGTACTTTGAAACACTGAACACACTGTCGATGCATATTGCAGAGGACACTACCAGTCTTTTGTCTACATCTAAATCCTCAAAACTTTTTTATTCCTCGTTATATTAAATTTCTAATAAAAGGTTTTTGTTGTTTGACATATTCTATCCAGAAAATTTATTCTTAATAGGTGTCGCCTGGGGCAGCCGTTTTTGAGATAATCGATTTGAAATGTTGCTTGCTGAGAAGAGAAGTCACCCACCGCCCATTTCACAATTTATCTAAGCTTAGGACTGGTCCAAGAAATTTGGAGCATGCTGAAAAGCCAGCACGCAAGCAATAATAGTCTTAGTTTCAGACAACCTGAAGGATCTCCAGGACATGTTTATTGTTGAAGAATAAGTCAGATAAGATAAGCCTGAAAGTAAACACAATAAAAACAAAAGTAATGTCAAACGTAGATGAAGATTTTCGATTAATGGATAAACGACGATCACAACAGAAAGAATTCCGGAATATATGTCGGATATTCTCACGAGTGTGATGTGTAATCGAAGGTTTTTAGGCGGGCATCTCGTGTATATGCTGAGTCCCTCTCAAGACTGTAAGGCAGGTGACGTTTCAGTGAAATCTCATTCACCATTTTCAAAGCTCACTGTACAGCGTCTGCGCTCCTAGACGCCGTACGGTGAGCTTTGAAAATGGTAAATGAGATTTCACCGAAATTTCAGCTGTCTTACAATTCTGAGAAGGACTCAGCACATACAAGGGATGCCCGAAATCCTTCGATTACATATATATATATATATATATATATATATATATATATATATATATATATATATATATATATATATATATATATATATATACATACAGACTCAAATATAATTTGAAGAATATTTATTAATGACCTATACCCAAGAAAAAATCCCTTAAAAAAATATAGATCTTAATAATTAGGAATTAGAAAAATCAAACGGCTGAAATTAATTAAAGATTTCGACTAGGTTGGGCAACTTTCGGAAAAACATTATTAATATTAAAAAAACAAAAGATTCCTTTGATTATGGAAAAACGAGTATTTGACCAATGCGTCCTGCCAGTATTGGCTTATGACGCTCAAATATGGACCCTAACTAAAGCGAACATCGATAAAATTGCAAAAATGTAATGCCAATGGATCAACAAATGTTTAAAATCAAAGCAGTAGACAGAAATTAGACAAAATGACAGACACACCAAACGTATGGCATCTTTGAAATCGAGATTCTGAAGACATATAATGAAACAACAAAATCGCGAACCGAAATAGGGGAATTTCGCAGTTCAGATGACACAACGATATAAAATGATCGGCAGGACTGAGGTTGAAAAGGATGACACAGAACAGACAGGATTAAAAAAGAGAATCGGGGAGGTATTTGACCAACAGTGGGCGAATGAGGGCTAACAACAAAAGGAGATATCATAAAAAACCATACTATTATGGTTAGATTCGCATTAGATTCATTAGATATAATTTAAAAATTATTCTAAAGTTTCTAAAACATAAAATTGATTAATAATTCTCAGTAAATATCTATTTCTAGCTCTATTTCGTTTGACGAAGATAAAATGATTAATGCTATTTCATTTCAGTATTTTTTGTTATTATCCCTGAAGAGATTAGAAGATTCAAAATAAACTATATTTATCTTTTATTTCTGAAAATATTTGCTTTTTATAAGAACATATTGTCGTTGGAAAAAAATTCTATTATATAAAAATTTTTCAATAAAATCCTTTGTAAACTCCAAATTACATTTTTAAGATTAATAATTTCTTTCTACCTTTAATATATGATCTACACTCCAAAGATTAATATTTTTCTTCAGCTGTTTTTTTCTTCTAACACATCCATCTCTTTACGTCACGACATATTACCCACATTGTGTATCGTAAGTTACCGTGTAATAGATTATTAACTTTTGTGACTTTATACTTTGCATACAATGCCGATGTTTGACATATTTACAAAGGTTGTGCTCACCAATGAATGTTGTCGCTTTAATGTCGCCGAAATGTTTCGCAAATAAGTTTAGTCATACTAGTTTTTGTATTGCTTTTAATTTTTATTGGCCAATAACAGTGTCAATAATATTGTAATTTAGGTGAGTAGGATCGCCATTTTATTACTGCAGCTCGCTTAGTACCTATTTAATTGGATTAGTCTTGTAGAACAATGACTATTCAAGGATGTTATACACAAGTTGTAAATGTATCAGATGAGAAACAATGACCGGGATTTTATAACAAAAATTAGGAAAAGGAAAATAAGGAAAGGAAATTGGAATTTTCATATTATAAAAAGAAGTTCCTTTTCATATCATTGAGTTTCAGACTTACTAGTATCTTTATGTATATAAGGAATATTTCATTCTTTTCATTTCAAAAACGTGCATTTTCCGTTCTATTTTCTCGAAATATGTCCAAACTTTCATTGTCATCACAAAGCATAATCTAACTTTATGACTCTAATTCTTATTTGTAGATATATAATTTCTCGGTTGTTTCGTTGCTTTCTCAGTATACAAATTCAACACAGTTCAATAAAATACCGTGTTCTCCGTACATTTATTATTAATTAATGAAATCGCAGCTTCGCCTGAGATTTTTAAAAGGGTGATTGTTCTTCCCTACCAGATTAACGGTTCATCGATTTTTTTAAATTAAATATAACACATATTTATAAATATTTATAAATAAATATAGCCTCACATTCAATCGAGAGTGTTAGAAATAGTCAAATATTCTCCAGTTAAGAATTCTAATTCCTCTGAGGTTCTTGGTGAAGGAAAGCTATGAATGAAATGTTGGGAAGAACATTTGTTCCGGTAATTTCTTGATGTCTTTCGAAAATCATGAGGACCATTATAAATTACCTGAAGAATCAGTGAATAATATTTACAGGAGACAAAAGGAGACTGGAAACATAAGTAGTCATTATTGAATAAGCAGGCTTTTAAGGAATGATTGGACGCATAGACCATACGCACGTAAGTAATATTGCATCAATCACACAACATAATTAAATTCCATTCCAAACATAGTAGGAAAGGGTCGCTTTCCAAGAATGGGCAAATTGTATTCAACTACTTAAAAAAAATGCATACTAATAGAAGTAAGTAGACTCGAGATATAAGTTTTTCAGTTCACTAAATTATTTAGATATTTAAAATTTTAACGTTAAGAATATATTTTTTATCGATTTTTTAATTAGAAGTACGTAATATTTCCAATTTTGCAGCTAATGAATATTAACTTAAAGGAGATATTGCTGAATATACTTACTGGGAATTTTTTCGTTGCATGAGAGACACTCCTTTAAGGTCTGTGTGTGAATCTCTCCGATAATTTTCAAATCGCGCTGCTACAAGTAGTGAGCGAGTGGCCATACTACAGACGCTGGATCCACGCGCTCTCTCGCTATTCCTCACGGCATGCTCATTTCGAATCAGATGTTCTTAAATACATACACAGTTTTAGTACATATAATAACACCTTTTCACAAACCACATGTAAATAAAAATTGTATTATTCAGTGCACTTGTAAAAAAATCTCACATAACTTTTTTTGCTTGCAATAGTTATAATTACACTATCTTCTTCATAAAGTTAACAAAGAAAAAATAACATCTGAACATGACTTTCAATAAATTTCGCTTTTTAATGTACAAAAACTACTGTTATCACAAAAGAAGAAATAAAAACAGCAGCCACCAAATTGAAAAATTGAAAAGCCCCTGGACCAGATGGCATAACAAATGAAATGCTCAAATATGGTGGAATGGGACTACTAGAAGAGTTACATTCCCTCTATAGAAAAATACTCAACGAGGAGAAAACCCAAGAACAATGGAGGGAAAGCTTGACCATACCCATATTCAAGAAAGACAACAAAAGTGACCCGAACAACTACAGGGGAATAACACTTCTAAGCTCAACCGCCAAGCTACTAACGAAAATCATAGCAAAAAAATAGAATTTAGCGGAATCAGTGAGGAGCAGCAAGGCTTCGGACAAAACAGGTCAACAACTGACGCCATATTTATAATTCGCCAAATTACAGAGAAGGCCATCGAATACAACAAAGAGGCATATATGTGTTTTGTCGACCTCACAAAAGCCTTCGACAGGATCAGATTTCATGACGTTCTCGAACTACTTAAGAACAGAAACATATGTCATAACATCCTGGAAGTAATTAGAGACTTAAACAGCAGAAATACAACGAAAATTGAAGCAGGCAACAAGACATCGAACCAAATTCCAATATCTACCGGCATAAGGCAGGGAGACAGCCTCAGTCCAATTCTATTCATGTCATTATGGACGAAATTATCAGAGAGGTGAAAGAGGCCGGTAGAGGATATAGAATGAGAAAAGAAGAACTAAAGATAATTTGCTATGCCGATGATGCAGTACTGATATCGGAAGACGAAGACAACCCCCAACGGCTCCTGTACAAGTTTGAAAAGACCGCTGTCATTTAAATACCTGGAAGCAAACATCACCAGCAATAGAAACTTAAAAGCAGAAGTTCAAGAACAAACAACCAAAGCTGCGGTAATGTCAGGATACCTACGTGATATTATATGGAGAAATAAACATATGACGACACAAAGTAAGATCAGAATATATAAGACCTGCATACGACCCATAATGACTTATGCCATCGAAACAAGAGCAGACACATCAGCAACCAAAAGACTACTCCGGACAACTGAGATGAGAACGCTAAGAAGTATCACGGGTCATACATTACACGACAGACTAAGAAACGATGAAATCAGAAAAAGATGTGAAATACAGGACGTCGTAAGATGGGGCAGAGGAAGAAGGAGAGCATGGAGGGATCATGTCGACAGGATGACCGACGACCGAATGGCAAAAATTGCAAAAGAAGGAATACCAAACTCCTCAAGGCTTCCTGGTCGACCGCCTAAAAGATGGAAAGAGAGCTGGACATCGGTGTCACAGGAACAAGAATAAACGAGATGCATTGACAGTCAATACAGGACAAAGTCCTATACTAAGAATAAGAAGAAGAAGAAAAACTACTGTTTGCAATCAGCATCTTTTAAAATAGAATCTTTGCCCCCAAAGATTGCTGCTGCAAAACAACACATTTTTCGGGTCTATATGCAACTACAGCATTGATTGGGGAAAATACATTTAGCCACAGAAAAGAGCTGGGAAAAATTTAATGTTAGTTTATAACCGGAATATACAACTGATTCAATTATTCCAGATAAACTTAATACTTTCGAGTGATCATGTAAATCGGGGTACATTAATAACAAATGTACATATAAAAATCATGGATTAAAATATACCGATTTGTGTGAACACTGTGGTGGTCAATGTGACGACTTATTATCAATTAAAATATTCTAAATAATACAAAAACCATATATGCTCCGAATAACGCCGCTGCAGCGCAAAGCTGTAAGTGCATGCAGTCCCTGCGCCTGCAAAGAGACAACACGCTACCTACTTGTATTCGTGATCTCGAAAACCATAGAAAATGATGCGTTTAAATATAATGAGAACTTTTAAAATTTAAAACTTTATATTCACCAAGTTTTTTTCAAAATTTCTCGGCTCAGAATTAAATTTTTTTTAATAGATTTTAAAAATGTATTTCATTTTTAAACGGTTTTATTTAGCTTGCCTTATTTGTATCTTGTGTGGGTCAAATCTATTAATTGAAATTTTACCCCCTTCCTGGTGATCGATTGACCTGAAATTTTCTACACACCTTTAATTCTGCTAATAATACAATTACGTATATTCAGTACCCTTGTAAATCCAAGATGGCCGCCGCCACAATATGGCGGATTATATATTTTTTAACAACCCCTTCAATATGGGTATCAAATGAAAGGGCTTGACCAGTAGAATACAATACACTATGAAAAAATTTCAAATCCAAGATGGCCGCCATCACAAAAGGGCGAATTACATATTTTTTTCAATCCCCTCAATTTGGACAGCAAATGAAAGGGCTTGACAAGTAGAACACAGTACACTTTAGAAAAATGCCTAGTCCAAAATGGCGTCCGAAACAAAATGACGAATCATAGAATTTAGGCAGTCAATACGAGTACATGAAATCTAGGTATCCAATAAAAACAAACGACTTTGTCAACTGAGATTCGTGATTCAAGCATGAATCCCGACACAAGTCAAGATTTCGTATCGTATCGAGGGACTGTGTGGCGTTAGGGTGGATATAAATGATATGCCGTTAGCGTTTTCTCCTCAAGACTTGGGCGTATCTTATTATATAAAAGCCTTGCCCCTATTGGACGTCTGGGGGTCGATCATTGTAATGTCCATTACTCGTGGGAACAAAATTGTAAAAAATAATAAAAAAAACAGAAACTGCAACATAACGAAAAAAAGGGCTTCAAAAAGCGAAAGAAAAGTATAGAGCAAAAGGTGCTAAAGAGAGTCAAAGTGAAACTCATAGAAATGAAGAGAGTGGTTTATATCAGAAACGTCTCAACAATATGAAGTCAGGCTTAGAAAAAAACGTGAGAAACACTTGAGCAATATGAAGCCAGGTTAACACAGCAATGTCAGCGATACAGACAGCTGTTAGGGCAGAAAGGCCTCAACAAGATGCTTCCAAGATCATCCAGATAGGTAGGTATCGTTGTAGTAACAGAACCATTAGATAAATGAACTAAATAGAGTGAGAAATATTAATTAGCTAAATAAAGCAATAAGTTACATAATAATGATGTAGATAATGTACTAAAAGCTAAAAAATATTTAGGTAAGTATCAGATACCAGTCATCACAGCACTCTCCTCATTAATCTGGGGCATTGATCGGACTAAAATAAAATCGTGGGACGTAGCGTAACCTGAGTAAATATGTAAATGATCGTTCTTTGATGTTGCATGATAGTGACAGATGTACTTTTACACACATTTTGCGTAAGTTGTCTATTGAGAAGATGCATCCAAAGCATATAATCATATGAGCGGCTGACTCTAGATAATAGAAATTCGACGCGCCCCCCGATTTTATTTTAGTCTGATCAATGCCCTAGATTGATCAGGAGAGTGTTGTGATGACTGATATCTGGTACCTACCTAATTATTTTTTAGCTTTTAATACATTATCTACATCATTATTACGTTTCTTTACGATACAACCGTTTAATTAAATTTTTTTTTTACTTTTTTTACTAACAATTTGCTGTAAAAATGAGTGTTGTATCTTAATTATGAAAGCGAAAAATCAAGGTCAAACTTTCAATTTTGAAGTCAATTTTCTCAAAAAATATGAATCACACAGTTATACCTGATTTTTGAGACAACAGTTTGTAAATAAATATGGTTTTATTTAGACAAAGAAAAATGTAATTTTTTAAGAAAAAAATTATACCTTAATAACCATCTATAACTTTATATATACTAATCGATAGGCAATATCTACAACCTTTGTGTAAAATCTTTTCTCACACAACTTTTAGTTTTCGCGATAAACTGGAAAAACCCAAGAACTGACAATTTTTTTGTCCGCCATTTTGTTAGCACAGAATTGCCAATGTGAACATCGAGATATATTATTTAGGATGCCGAAATATACACTATCCAATAATAAAATCGCAGGTTACATTATTTTCACGACAAAAGTCTAATTTCCATGAATTAGGTTTTTTATAGCAATTTTTAAATTCAATTCAATTAGCGTTTTTCAAGTTCAAGAAATGCAACAGGTTTAAGGATGTTGCTGGATTTCCCATTGAAAAGAAGAGAAAAGAAAATATAATGCAAAAAACAAAAATATAAAAAATTATGGTTATTCCAAACAAATTACCTAACAAATGTTTTCATTCTGCCATCTGTTTATAATGAAATATTGATGAGTTTACTAAAATGGATATATGTGATTTTTAGTTAGTTTTGTTTGCAATCACTTAAGTTAAATTTTTCCTTTTAACGTTATAACCGATATGAGTTTTATAAATAAATACTTTTTTAACATTGTGTTTCGCAAAATAGTACTCTAAAATGATGCTTTTTTTTAAAATTATTATATATAATATAGGAATTAAAGCAAATCAGAATTATAATAAAAACGATTATCGACAAAACGAGTTTTGGAAGTGGCATTATACGTCCTACAATAGAACAATATTAATAGAAAAGCACTTTGTTTATGTGTGCCAAATAAATGTCATCATTACCACTTACCTTTACTTTAAATTATCGCCTTCAAAGAAAATTGCACCTGCGTTTTGCAGTTATTACTTTCTGTCCTGCTGACTTTCCCATTCCAATAAATTAAATAATAAATTATGCTACTATCTATACAAGAGCTTTCCTAAACCTACTGTCACATCTACATAAAATGCAAAAGTAAATTTGGTGTAAACTTGTCTTAATTCCGGTATCGCAGCCGTACAATAAAATACTTTATAGAATTTATTGTCAATATCGTATAAGCATACTGAACAACAGGATGCAGCAAAGTTCTTAAGTATATTTAATAGGTACGGGTACCCTGCCATATTTCTATCAGTCGGCCGAAAATAAGCTTAGATTAAATTTTAGATCCAAAAAATTTTATATATAGTGTAGTTTAACTTCTAAGCCAGGAAGATTAGACTGATATAGGGTAAGTATCAATATTTGGTATCGATCCGTGTCGTCATAAATGGTATCGATACAGAAAAATATCGTTGACAAAAACAATATCTAGAGTATCAATATCTTGACGATACGGATATTTTTATTATTTACACAAAAGTCCTGGAGATCTTGTTTGAATTTAAATGACTCTTATTGCAATGAATAAAATCCGAGTTTCGCAATCAAATACATAAAAGACAAAGAGAAATATTGAGAAATACTACTGTGGTTTAGAATACTATTGTGGATACATTGGTACTAAAATACTTTATATTAATAAAAATAGATATTATATACTAAAAAATCTGTATTAGTTTTTCCCGTTTAACAAAAGGAAACGAAAAAAATAATAAACAGGTAAATAAAAAAAAATAAAATATGAACGACAAATATGTCGCTAAATTAAAAAGAAAAACAAAATATGATTTAGAAAAATATATATCGATGAATAATAAATAGGTATTATTGTTCCATTAAATAATCTGAAAATTGTTTAAGGTTCCAGCCCTCAATCTTAATGCACTTAAAAATAAAATCTGTGTTAATTTTTCTCCACAAAGTCTTTTATGATTTACTAAGATAAATATTACTTAAATAAATTCCAACCATTGGGGAAAGTTTTAAATCAATCAACGTTCAAAATTCAAAAACTTACTTTTACTGTTTCACGATTGCTGGTGAATGAGGATTCCCGGCCACTTCGGTCGATCACCTTTGCATATAAACTTTTTATCAGATTTATTGTATAAAATGCGCGCTTTAGTACTCCTAATTTCTCGGGAGCATACAGGAGAGGTCAATATAACCCTACTTTGTCACAAAAAAAATTTTTAAATTACCCTTGACGGAGATACAAAGCCTTAGAGGGGTATCCAGCGACTTACCTTATCGGCTCAAAGCTTTGAATTAAATTTAATTTAATGTTGAGATGTGTTCCACCATGACAGGAGTTGAAAAATCTACTATGTACCGAATACTGAAGGAGAAAAAAAAGACTGGAATTGTTAGTACTCCCAAGCCACATTCGATCACAGGCAGACGAAGAAGCTCGTTGGAAGAACAGATGAAACTGCAATAAAAGGAGTTGTACATACATTTTTTAACCGTCGAGAAAATTCTAACTAAAATCAATGAAAATCGGGATTTACCTGAAATTGAAAGAACTGAGCTCTGGAAATTACTCAGACAACATCATTTTTGCTGGGAAAAACCAGATACGAAATGTGTTCTTATAGATCGTCCGGAAAATGTCCGTTGGAGAAGGAAATATCTCTCTCAAGTAAATGGTAGAGTTGCTAAAAATAACACAACTTACAAAATTAGTAATTTATCTGAACTTTTGAAAGATTTTTTTTTAATAAAGTTACTGCAGAAAATTGAGAAAAATCCATATAATAAAAGAATAAAAGAAGATGCGGAAACTCGATCTCATGATCGGTGAGATAGAGGAACCAATTATAATTAATTTGAGCGAAGATAGCCCCCACCGCCCCCCTTGGATCCGCGCCTGGTCTCATCGGTAAACAAAATCCAGTTAGAAAAATTCAGATTTAGGTTATGTTGCTGTATAAATCAGTTGGAGTATGGAAGTCTTGCGGGATAATCATCCGGAGACATAACATGTACTTTTTCAACTTGGTACAAGTGAAGTAACTGTTCTATTAGAGTTTTATGTGCAATCCATATTGCAACATTATTTTGTGTTGCGAACTCTCTCATGCTGAAGGGTTATCAGCAGTATCTTGCAAAATTTGTTCCTTTTCGTGAGCGTCCCTGTTCTCCTGGAGTCGCAGCAAAAATGACCCTGAATAAAACATGTAAACAATTAATTTCTTAACTCTAATAATTATTTTCTAATCATCTTTTACCTGTTTTCCTCAAGTTTCGATCAACCCTTTGAAAGAGTTTTAGACTGGAAATCTTTCAGCATAAAGTCTTCTTGCCTTTGAAAAATTTGATAACGCTTCACCATAAATGAAATGCATATCAGCATACTCTGCGTAAGAATATTCTTCCGTTTCTTAAAATTATTTTTACTTAAAGGCGGTTTTGATAAGTTTCATCAATAGCAATTCATTATGTAGGCATTAGTAACAACAGCATCCTATAAAAACCAATTTATTTTGAAAACCGCCGGTTTTATCAACATAAATTAAGAGTACCTTTTTTAAAAAGAAATGACCAAAGTATTCGAACAATCAGTCTTTAGTTATGCAAAATGACACCTGTCAAAAATCCAAGATCCAACGAATGTGGCTGCGAATCCGTTCCTGACTTCTCTGATAATCTAAAACATCTGCTGTAGTATGGTCTATTGAGTCTTTATGGCGTCTATAAAATATTAAAATTTCATTAAATTATACAAATCGGTGCAGAACTTAGAGCTGATAACTTAAATCGATCTGTGATCCTTTTTTTAATCTTTAGAAATTCACTAGATTGACTATGGTTTGGGTTTCTCTTATTTTATATTCTTCTCTCCTCTAAAGCTTATGAATAATAGATAAAAACTGAGCCCATATTTGAACTCCTCCACTTCTCGTGATTGATACGGTTTTAAGCGACAATTATGATATGTTTTAATGCTATCAAAGCATTGCCCAATCCAAATTTATCATTAGTTTTACAAAATAAATTTGTTTAACTAAATTATTGCAAAATTTATTATTTTTAAATCAATGCTTCCATTGCATTTTACAAAAATAAATACGTTCAAAAGAGTTGTTATCGTTATTACATTATATTTTGTTATAAATAAAGTGCTTAATAACAAATTATGTAACCTAAATATAATTTCTTCAACGATAAGCATTTGTAGACTTTGTAATTGTAGAATATGGTTTTTTGAATTCTAGACATACATTCCGAATTATTTATTAATGATCGTTTGAGGGTTTTTTAAGTTGCAAAATTACTTGTTTATGATTTTATTTACAACAAAATATATCGTAATACCGATAAAGACTCCTTTAAACGTATTTATTTTTATAAAATGCAATAGAGGTATTTGTTTTAAAAATAATATATTTTGAAATAATTTGTTTAAACAAATTGTTTATACAAGTTTATTTTGCAAGGTTTCCAAAACTTGAAAAATTCATGCTATTTAAAATTTTTAAAATTAAGTATCTCGATGAAAATGAAAGATATTTGTAGAAATTCAACAGAATTTGAAAGAGCTAGACTTATACTTTAAGATGCTATGTATAATTTTTTGAAATAAAAATGTTGCGATGATCAGGGGCGGATCCAGCCTTTCTCTTTGGAGCGGGGGGCAGTGATATCACAAAAGTACAGTATGGCAAGCAAAAGCAAGTTATCGACGGGGGGCGGGGGAAATGCCAGAAACATTCCTATTTCTAGTGTAAAAGGCAGGGTCTGGTCTATTTTTCTGAATTTGAAGCTCTTGGAGAAGGGAAGATGCCAGCGCATACACATTCCTAGTATAAGAGGCAGAATCGGGTATATTTTCCTGAACTCAAAGCTCTTGGGGGGCGGCTATCGCAAAAAAAATAAATTGTCAAGGGGAGGGGAGAGTGCCAGCAGAATACACATTCCTAATATAAAAGGTAGAATCGGTTCTATTTTCCTGACCTCAAAGCTCTTGGGAAGGGGAGGGGTAATCGCAGGCATACACATTCCTATACTCTATTCAAGGACTAGAGAGAGTAATAATACTGTTATCGAACCGTCCAATGTACCTGCTCAAGTGCCGCAGGTAACTGAGGACTGCCCTAAATGTAATTATATTTAATTATATTTAAATATTATTTTATTATTATTATTAATTTATAAAATTTCTGATAGTTCAATTTAATTTCTGTCAGTAAGCAAAGTAAGGTGTACAGTGGGTCCTTAATGATTTATCTTTTTTGAGCTTGTTTTCATGTATTATTTGAGATTAGTGAGGTAACTAAAAGATATAACTTCCACCTCTATATTTATTCCAAAATCGTTAAACCAGGCATTTTTTTCCTCAATGAAAAAGGAGTTGTACATACATTTTATTATGTGAAGTAGATCCCAACCGTTGACAAAATTCTAACCAAAATCAGTAAAGTTCGGAATTTACCTGAAATTAAAAGAACTGAGCTCTGGAAATTGCTCAGAGAACTTAATTTTTGCTGGGAAAAACCAGATAGGAAATCTGTTCTTATAGATCGTCCGAAAACTGTCCGTTGGAGAAGGAAATATCTCCCTCAAGTAAAAGCTAGAGTTGCTAGAAATAACACAACTTACAAAATTAGTAATTTAACTGAACTTTCGAAAAATTTTTTTGAATAAAGTTACTGCGGAAAATTGGGAAAAATCCATAGAATAAAAGAATAAAAAAAAATTTGGAAACTCGATCTCATGATCAGTGAAATAGAAGAACCAATTATAATTAATTTGAGCGAAGATAGCGTCATTGACTTTGATTATTAGATACGTAATATTTACCAGTGTAACCACAATTTTATTATTTAAATCTTTGTTTTTGTTGTATTTTATTATTTAATGTTGTTTATATATTTTTTTGTATATTTTTATTTTAATGTGTCCCACTCTTTAATTTTATATATATTTAATTCCAATTAACCGTAATTTTTGTATTATTTTATTATTATATTTGTGTCTTTTTCTTAAGCGTGTAGAATTAACAAGTTTATTTTATTTTTTTGGGGCATTAAGAAGTGCAATAGAAATAAAAATAAGTAGGTCCAATTTTAACTGTAACATAAAAATTAATTACATTTGAATCCCTTTTTAGTATTTAATTGTAATTCTGCAGATGGTTTAAGAAATAAATAAACTGAAAAGTCAAATGTCCTAAAAATGTTGTTAATTAATAATAAAATAACCGATAGCCCCAAAGAATTTTAATATTATATTGACGAATTTATTATATATATATATATATATATATATATATATATATATATAACTTCTTGTATTTTTAAAAATGGATATTTTGTAAAGATTTAAATTAAAACTTATAATTTTTTGAGAGAATAAGGCTATGTTTTAGTCTAAATGTGCCTAAAATGGTTTCTATGCCAAAATTAAAAATAATAAAAATACAGTTGTGATTTATGTTAAATATATCAAAATTATCTATATTTTGTAATATATGAATTATTAAGGAATCGTAAGAAATAGAATAATATTATGGAAACTTTTTAATTTAAGTTTATTACCGAAATAATATTCTTTGCCATAAATACTTAGTGATAAAATAAACCTCCTTCCGATGCACATGACCAGGATTAAAATCCTTTTTAACAGTTCACACTTCCAAATATCTATTGTTAACCAACGCAAATAGTCTATGATTATAGACCGATATTTTTGATTATAAAATTTTTAACCCATTTCTATGAAAAATATATGTGTCTAATAGATTTTGTCAAAGACATCGGACTAAGGAACACAGGTAGTTTGCGAAAAAAAAGGGTAAAAAATTATTTATTACTCTCTCCAGTTCTTGAATAAACTATAGTATAAGAAGCAAAATCGGATCTATTTTCCTGAACTCAAAGCTCCTGGGGGGGGGGGGATCGCCTTTGGATCCGTGCCTGACGATGATACAGAACCCCAAAAATAGGCCAAAATCGCCTTTTTTACACTTTTAGATTAGAATATTCTAAAAACCTCATATAATGGAGCAATTCTAAGGCCGCGTTCGAATTTAGCAACCGAAAGTCTACAAGAAATTATTATTCTTATTCAATGTGCAAATTTCATGACGTGCTGTGTTATTTAAATATAGGGCGTTCTTCAAATTAAATATTTCCTAACGAAAATGTATAACAAGGATATCAGTGAAATAAATTTGTGATAGCACCTTGAGTGCTACGAATGATATAAGAAAAAACTTTCAATTTTTTTTAGTATAAGGATTCTATGGCAAAACAAAATTGGTACCCAATAGTTCCAATAATAGAAATATTTAGTTAGTTGTTGGGACGTATAATCGCTAAACTATTAAAAATGATTTTACATATCCTTATCAGAAATGTTTGATTTAACGGTACGCGACATTTCTTTTGACTCACCGAAAGTTGTTGTTAACATATATTTACATACTCGTCGCCATCGCGTTTTTCTAGCATATAAACAACTTAACAGGTTGAAATGTTATTTTGAAACCAGACATATTAATCTTCAGATTAAGATATATATTCAAAAATTACTCGATTCTTGCTTCTAAGTATATAATTCTAGTAGATTTATTTATTTTGATTTGCGGACATTGGCATATATTTTAAAACAAGTGACCTTAATTTTGAATGAAATGCAAATTTTCATTTCTACCTTATTTTAATATTGCCAAGCATGCGGAAGATATTTAGTAAAAAATAAGTTGGACTAATTTAAACGAGTTTAGGTAAAATATCACTTTGAAACTAGATATTGTAAATTTCATATTCACAAATTTTTCAATCATTGCTTTTATACTGTTCTTGTTGTTCAATTTTGGTTAATACCTATTTGTGTGTTATTTTATAAGTGTTCCTAGATATAATACTCCTTGAGTCTTTAAAGCCAAATTTAACCATCATCATCATCATCATCTTCAGCTATCCATCATAATCGGATCTTGTCTCCCCTGATTTTGAGTCAATTTTTTTTACATATGCCTGTTAGTACTTGAATGAATGAATGAAAAAAAGGGTGGTGATACTAGATCATCGATGCTTAGGCCTCCATTGGGCCCTTTACATCCCACCATATCTGCAGGTTATTCGAGGCCGATCCCCTTTGCGAGTCCACGCAACCTCGTTAGTTGAACTTGTCTAACTGCTTCCGGTAACAAAACCTGTTAGTACTTATTCCACCTTTCTCTATCTGTTGTCCTCAGGATAGTGTTTATATTTTTATGTCATCGAGCCATCTTGTTTGTGAGCGCCGGCCACCACTCTATGATTCGGCGAATCCAATAATTCTCCGACATTCTGGCAAGCCCTGAATCTTATTAGTGTTCTCCCCGAGAGCTACTTGGAATGTCAATCTGCTGTAGATTCTCTGAATAAGTACTGTGTACCTATTATATATTCAACAGTTCCCTTTTCATAATCAACAAACGCCACCCAGATAGTGATGGTGTGTTCATTCACATCTTTATTAGCATTCGCATCACCGGAAGATGGTTCAAGTACTGAAGAAGTTCTATTGCCGACCTGTACCCGTGGTTGGTTGTGATCCAATTTTTTGCTAACCCTCTTAGTTATTATTTTGATGCAAAGTTTTATAGGACCAATAGCAGACTTAAAGGTCTATAGTTACTTAGTTTTCTTTCGTCGCATTTTCCAATGAAAGTAAATAGATTTTTCAGAATAATTGGACCATTCTTAACTAGTGTGCGACCTTTGGCCATCTTATTTAGAGAATTGAAGATTTTGGTAACGTCTGGTACTTTGTCTGAGCCTATATTTTACTCGCGCTCTGTCCAATTCCGTTGTTCCAAATGGTAGCTTAGTTTTACTCGAGTATAAATTTTCACAGTATTCTACTGCATTTCTCACCTAATTTATTTGCTTTAACACGTTGTTCCCTTCATTTTCAACCAGGTTTTCAATGTGAGCTCGATCTCCATTTAATGTTCTTTATTATTGTTTTACGCTTCTATTTTTATCGAACATTTCTAAGATAAGAATTTCTTACGTAATTTCTTAGTCTTTAGTTGATTGATATTTAACTTCTGAAAGATATTCTTTCATGTCTGTATCATCATTTTAATAATGTTTTATATTCAAGTGATCTCTTAATAACTAAATAAATTAAAATCCAAAATTTTGCAGTATATTTGCTCTACAAATTATTTATAACTAGATAAGTCCTGAAACAATTTTCTTTGTTTCTGTATTGCTCAGTGGTTGTTATGTAACTAATTGCATTTACAATAATTTAAATAAAATTTTGAAATCATTTCCTTTCAACTATTTTAAGAACATATCTATATATTTTAGTAATAATAAAAAATGAAATAATTTTTAACAATTTAAAGTAGACTTCAAAAAATTACGCTTAAAATTCACAAATTAGCAACAGTTTTACAATTCTGTTAATTTAATAATCTTAGATTACCTTAGAACTGATTTTAAATTAATTCTTGATGAAATATTATTTCTGTCCACTTATTAGTAAGTGCTGTTTATATTGCTTATTTTTATTTTAAATTAAAAATATCTGTACTGTTTGCAGGAGTTTTCTATAAATTTTATATTGCGTCCATCTCAAGAAATTAATAAGTACCTAAGCAAATCTACAATAATTTTGAATTAATTGCAGTTGTTTGAAAGAACAGAAATCCATTTTCCGTTTCTTGCAGTGTTTACAAACTTTTACATTAAAAAAAAATATATCAATTCGAATAATTACTAATTTCAGAAAAGCAAGACACTATAGGTTTAGTACATGTACACTTTGTAAGTTGTTAGCGAAGTACATCTCGTATGATTGTCTGGATAATCGAATAGTTTTAAAATCGCTCCTAGAATATAATGACAATAGTCTTTTTTATAATGTTTCAAAAGGCTTAGATTGTAATGTGAGTAATGTCTTAATTGGTACCGATCAAAATGAAAATAACTTATTAAATAAATCAGAGGTAATAAGTGAAATAATAAATGAAATAGTTTCAAACGTTGTAAATACTTCAAGCGTTAAGGAAAACTACTTGGCTTCGCAAATTCCTTCAGACAGTGGGGTAACCTCAAATTTTTTGTATCCGCGACTATCCCAGCTAGATCTGCTGGAGTAAAATCAACTGGTGCTAGTTTGGGCATTGCTCGTAAAGCCTCTGCTTATAATGTCACGGTCAGCCATGTGAATGTTCGGAGTATTCTCAACAAACTTGACGAAATTATTGTGTTTACTGATACTGAGGATATTGATGTGTTGTGTGTGACTGAGCACTGGTTGGCGAACGATGATGTAATTCAGGTGAATATTCCTCATTTCTCATTAATATCCCGCTTCTCTCGGACTGACCATCAGCATGGTGGGTGTGCAATTTTTGCTAAGAATGGCACCCTGGGAAACCTAAAACCCATAAAACGGCTAAATGACTTATCTGTGGAATGCTGCGTGGAGATGTGTGGTTTGTTGATTTCTGACAAACTGTCTGTGCTTTGTGTATACAGACCACCAGCGGGTGATGTCGAGTTGTTCTCTGATGTTTTCTCTAAGGCCATAGAGTTACTGTTAGGATATTCACAGTATGTAATTGTCTCTGGTGATTTAAATATAGACTATTCTGAGGATACAAGCAAAAAAGCAATTCTATGTGATATTCTTAATTCTTTTAATCTGGAAATAACTACATACTTGCCTACTAGAATTGCATTAAATCGATTTGGTAATCTGTGTGGGAGTGTCATTGATTATGTTTGCACCAATCTGCCAAGGTCTAATTATAGCTGCAAGTTAATAAATCCTCACTTGGCAGACCACTTTGCTCATATAATTAGCGTTTCTTATGATCTTAATATAACCACCAATCATAGCACAGCGGAAGAAAGGGTGGGCAGAAATTTAACCCCAGCTAACTTATCTCACTTTTCATATCTTTTAGAGCGGGTTGATTGGTCTTTTCTATTGGAATTTCTAGGCGCGGATGTTGCCTGGTCGGAGTTTTCATCTACTGTGGGCCATTACTTGGATTTGAGTTGTCCGTTGGGAGTGAGACGAAGTTACCAAAAATCGATGACAAAAACTAATGCGTGGTATGGTCCTTTTTTGGCAAGACAAAGAAAGGAACTGGATAATCTTTACTTCTTACAAAGATATATAGCCAGTGCCGAACATAGGATGCTTTATTGCAACAAAAAAAAAGATTATAGGCGAAGTATACAAAACGCAAAAAAAACTTATTATAGAGACAAAATAAATAATGCAACCAACAAAACGAAAGAAATATGGAATTGTATTAACCAAAATCTAAATAGACGGAAAAGGGTAACAGACCACAACATCGTTTTGCGCTTCAGCAATGGTGAAAGCGATGACCCTCAGGAGGTTTCTAACCACTTCGCTGAATATTTCAGCTCTGTTACCAAGTTGAAGTTGTTTGAGGCCTATGGTCGAAACATGTCTTTACCAGCAACAACTATAGAATCAATTCCTCAAACAATAGTAGTTTTTGCGGTGGTTCAGGAAAGGATAGTATCGACTATTAATTCGTTAAAGAACAAACGCTCCTCGGGTTCCGATAGTATAAGTCCGCAAATTTTAAAATTAATTTCAGAATCTGTCGCACTTCCCTTGACATATTTAATAAACAGATCACTTTCAGAGGGCATTTTCCCTCAAATACTAAAGCAGGCGGCAGTTACGCCAATATATAAAAAGGATGATCCTCACAACCCGGCCAATTACAGGCAAATATCTATACTGAGTGTATTTTCTAAAGTTTTTGAAAAAATAATATACGAAAATTTGATGAATTTTTTTAACCAGAATTCAATTATTACTCCTTGCCAACATGGTTTCAGACAGAACAAATCCATCGAGACAGCATGCTGTGATTTACTTAATTTTGTATATGCTGAGCTCGACAGGGGCAAGTATGTGATGTGCCTAATGTTTGACTTAACAAGTGCGTTTGATACTGTGAGTAGAGAGTTCTTATTGAGAAAGCTCTTTGCTTCGGGTATAAGAGGAAATATCCTAAAACTCATCAACTCGTATATGTCTGATAGGAGTATATTTGTTCGATACCAAAAAAGTAAATCGGATTGCAAAAAAGTCGCCTTGGGTGTGCCGCAGGGGTCAGTTTTGGGACCGCTCTTGTTTATGATTTATGTTAACGACCTACCTAGATTCATCAGTAGGGGAAAGTTGGTTATGTTTGCTGATGATACCACGATAGCTATATCTGCAGATGCCCCAGAGGAGCTGTTGCGTACAGCGGGAGGGGTATGTGAGGAGCTGGAGATTTGGTGTCAGCGTAATCAGTTAATACTTAACCCAACAAAGACTGTATATTTAAATTTCAATATTAAAAAACCATTGCTGGTAGAGGATAAAGAAACATATAATATTGAAACCTCAGCTTATACTAAATTTTTGGGCACGTGGCTTGATGAGTCGCTGCATTTCTTTTCCCATATCGAACATGTTTGTAAAAAATTGAATTCTGCCTTCTTTGCTGTTTTGCAGATGAGGTCATCTCTAGACCGGGCTGGATTGCTGACTGTGTATTATTCTTTGGCATACAGTCATCTGTCAAGCAATGTCATGTCTTGGGGAAGAGGATGTGAAGTGAATAGAGTGTTTCTGGCTCAGAAAAGAATAGTGAGGTTGATATTTGGTCTTAAGCCGATGGATTCGTGTAGACCCATTTTTAAGGAAAACAGCATTTTAACTTTTTACTCAATTTATATTCTAAAATGCGTTTTATATGTAAAACAAAATTACTCAGAGTTTAAAACTCTTGGCCAGGGTCACAGATATGATACACGAAATAGTGACATTCTTAGCATACCTAAACATAGAACGGCATTCTTTGAGAAATCCCCAATTTATAATTGCATTATTCTGTTTAACAAATTGCCTGTAAAATTAAAAAACATACCAAACATTAATAAATTCAAAACAGAAATAAAAAAATTTCTTGTTCAGGGGTCATTTTATTCTTTTAACGAATACTTAAGCCTGTAGGATGTACTGACTCTTTTACTGTGTGTGATTGTTTCGTTGCGTCCTTCGCTGATCAGTGCTACGAATTGTGTTCTTGTCGTTTTATTTTTTTTTCCCGTTAGATGTTGTAGGATTTTAATCTGTGGTTTTTATTATTAAATATTAGATTAAGTATTTTACATATTTTACATTTTATATTTTACATTTTACATTTTATATTTTACATATTTTACATTTTTTATATTATAACAAGTATCTAATGATACTAACCAATTTAACTGTTTCTTGTTTTTTCTAGCATTAAGGTATGCTATGTATATATTTTTTATTTAATTGTATAGACGAAACCAATGCTGAAGTATCAGTTTTATGGCTAATAAAATTATTTCATTTCATTTCATTTCATTTCATTAATATTTTGGCCCCCTTCTTTAGTACGTCGCAGTGTCGGCCTTCTAACCAGGCTCTCAATACACTCTGAAGATAATCTTTCCCATTCACTTAATAGCTCATTTTTGTGCTTTGCTCAAAGTGAGATTTATTTAATTCCTTTGTCTGCCAAGATGAGCCCAAATATCTGTTCTTAATTGTGTATTTTTCTTGAGTTATGCCAAGTTATAACTTTTGAATCAACCTAGTTAAGGTTGCATCTCGTCATGGGAATCGTGAGCATATAAGCATTATTCTGCAATAAAAGAAAATTGTAAAACCTTTTGCAGTCAAAGCTCTATCATCCACCATATGAAGCCAAACAATTCTGGCCAAACAATATTCAACCCCTCACAATAAGCGACTGTCTCAACAGTATTACACAGTGCATAATTTTTTCCTTGTCCTCTCCATAGCTCTATTCTTCGGTCATCTAGTTTTAGACAAAATCATGGAAGCTAGTCGAGCTCCTCGATATTTTGTGGTTAGCAAAGGCACTGCACCATGTGTAAAGAGTTTATATGGGTTTCTTTGAACCCTTGATTTATCGTTTTGGTAAAGTCTAATTGATTATAAAACAGTAATCTTAATGGATGTTACTTCGTTTATAATCTTGACAATGCAATTTTTTGTACTACTCTTGCTGTTTACCACCAACATTTAATGCTGCAAAAAATAGCAGATTTTAGAACATTCAATATTATAGCGACTTCTTGATAGGTGTTCCTTTCTTTAATCAACGTTGCAGCTTGAGCAACCTGAACTTGGGTAGAGTTATTTATTACCAGTTGTTCAATTAAGGTACTTGACAAACTATAACAACAACAGCTAAATACACAATTTTTCCAGCACGCTCCTTACTCATGATTTATTCAAATATTTTCTTATCTGATCCGCAAGTAAGGATTTAATGGGTAAAAAATCGTAAAAAACAATAAAAGTTTAACATTACACTCAAAATTAACCTGATATATATTTTAAAGTACATTCTTTTTTGCGTTCCTCTAATTTTGTCTACCGGTGTACAAGAAAAAACTATATTTAAACAGTTACAGTTAAAAAACCCTACCATAGAAGTGTGAATCAGTGATGCTTTTGACTGTGGCATTTTTAAAAAATTATCATACTGACCTCTATAAAGAACAAGAAACTGCGAAAAATTAAGTTAAATATGCAGAATCTTTCTATATGTTATGTTTAAAATTCCATTCCTCTAATTTAATGTCATACAAATCATTGTGAGAATATTACAAGAAATTTATGAACGTAAAATAATTACCAGATGTTAATGACGACAATCCCTTTATGGTAATGTAATATAGGTGCGAAATAAATTCATTAAAATTATGTTTATTAATAAAATTAGTCAATAGTCTCAATTGGGTATATATTTTCTCGTTTTCTTCAGATTTATGAAGTGTCTGGTGTTCAGGCGGTAATAAATCTTGTTTTGTATTTAGTCATAACTGCTGTTTTTATAAGGTAGCAATTCAAATCTCCTAGTAGGAAGAATCGTTGTCAAAAAATGTTTTTAAGAAGTGAAAGGAAAGTTACAATCATATGTAAATCTTTGTTTGCCAAAAAGGTCCAAATGACCATATACATATGGGGCGTTTTACGTCAGTTCTTCTAGTATGGCTGCCAAGCGCCAAATCTCATAGTTTTTAACTCTAGTTTGCGAAGCTAAAATGAATTGAAAAAACTTTTAGAATTGAGATTTTCGATGTATTTCTTGTCCACTTTTTCAATTCGGTGTTTTGACCTTAAACAAACATGTTTTATCTCAAAATGATATTTTTAATAATTTTCTTGAAGATCTGGATCGAAAGCTGAAGTTCTTTTACATCGATATTGGCACTTTCCAGAATGGACTTTTTAGGTATTTTGGAAAAAAGAAAATAATAAACATTATACTGTTTATCAGCTCCGCGAAAAGGTAGCATATTCCTCTACGGCCAATATGAGTTACTTGATCAATATAAATAAAATTTTTATAAAAAAAAATTGAACCAAATTCTAAAAGTGCGCTAAAAAGTGAAAAATAACTATAAATTTTTATATGAAATTGAACTTTTTGAAGTTGGTGCCAAATTATTTGTAAATGAAATAAATAACTACTAATATATACAAGTTATGGTAAGAACGCAATTACAAATAAAGTATTTTTAATCTGTTTATGCAAATCACATTTTGTCAGATACTAGTTTGGCGCAGACTTCAAAAAATTCAATTTTATATAAAAATTTATAGTTATTTTTTACTTTTTAGCGCACTTTTAGAAGTCGATTCAATGTTTTTATAAAAATTTTATTGAATTTCAACAAAATGATTTTAAGTCTTAATTTAATCTAAATCTAAACCCTTTAAAGCCGCCTAGTACCAATTTTGGATGAAATCAGGAAATTTAAAGTTTCTAGACTTATATTCGCAATTTACATCCTCAAAAACGATTCAGTCCCACCTTTGAACAAAATCGAAAAATGTAAAATTTTTTGGACGCTATCCTGGATGTGCCATATTGAATCCTGAAAAAATACTTTTAAGTCCATAATTTACACCCTCAGGAATCCCCTATATCAGTTTGGGAGAAAATCGAACAATGTAAAATTTTCAGAACACCATATTGAATTAATATTAACAATAACAAAAATATCCCAATACTGATTTTAGACAAAATCGGGAGATGTAGAATTATTAATCCACCATCTTGGATCCGCCATTTTGATTTTTTTTAAAATAATTTCAGATTCGTTATGTGTGAACCCAAAAACTCCCCCGTACCAATTTTTAAGAAAATCGGACAAAATTGATTTTTTGTCCGCCATATTGGATCCGCTATATTGAATTTTTTAAAAATAATTTTAGATTAGTTATCTACGACCCTGAAAACTGCCTCGAACCAATTTTGGACAAAATCGGACAAAATTGATTTTTTTTTCCGCCATATTGAATTTTTTAAAAATATTTTGGATCCATAATACACGATCTCGAAAACTCCCCCATACCAATTTTGGAGAAAATCAGACAAAATTAAATTTTTTTGTCCGCCATATTGGATCCGCCATATTGAATTTTTTTAAAATAATTTTAGATTCATTGTATTCGAGCCCAAAAATTCCCGCATAATCAGTGTACATACATAAAAAAAAACATACATACTCGACGAATTGAGAACCTCCTTCTTTTGGAAGTCCGTTAAAAAAAATTTTTAATCTATACATCAAAAAAATATTAAAAGGATAATTTTCGGAATATAACATATTTTTTGAGAGGACCACCCTGTGTAATTTCAGTCTAGGTGTAAAATAATCGGTGGGGGGTATATCGGGGAATATATTCCTAAAATCCAACCAAATTATACAGGTTACCTTGAGAAAACAAATGTTATCTTTTTATTATTTCATCCTATTTATTTAAACTGCTTACAATTATTTTTTATCAGATTAACTATAAATTAGCGAAATAACTGCACCATTTTCTTAGCCAAGAAGAAGAATTATTATAATCGTGATTTGATTAAAAAACTACCACAGTTATTCAGAAAATGGATTTTACTCGATAACATCTAAATAGGCTATTTCTGTACTTGATTTTACAAACACATGTATTACTAATCTTATAACAGATCTAATTCACAACCAACCACTTTAACGCTAAAATATTGCAAAATATATATACAAAAAAAAATGGATGAATTAAACATTATGAGTAAATCTTCGCAAAATGTGTATTTTACTGCGCTTGTTACTTGCCAATCTAATTTTCATTTTTTTAGTCATATTAGAATTACACTTGTAGGTATTTTAAATAATTAGATAGTTCGAAAATAAAAAAAAAAGCTTGATAAATCTGGTAATGAAACAAAAATATCTATAGGTACAGTCCACAGGACGTGACCCCTATTTTAACCTGGTTATTGCCTTTTTAAAACTAGCTTTATTTTGACTAGTCTAATATCTTTCTTATTTGTGGAAATTCTCGTATTTACTGCGTTTTCGAGAGCTAAAAATTGTCAGTTTGTAAAGACCGGACTAGAAAAATTACGCGTAAAATTTCTGGGACAATATGACCACTCGATTGTGAAAACAATAATTAAATATCTGTCAAAAAATCAGTATTTTCACAGAAATAACAAAAACGTAAACACGAAATCAAAATCAAAGACAACTAACTTACCAGAAAGACTAGAGAATTGACGTAGAAAAGTAGCAGACAATTAATTAATCGGTTATAAGAAACTTAACAAATTAATATCCAAAGTATTAAGAAAAGCCCGGAAAAATTACAATATTAACGAAATAAACGGGATCATAAAGTAAAAAAAACTTGAAGTCATTCGGAAAGCATTCAAGTGTAGGAAAATCGAACATCCATAAATTCATAATCAAAGAAAGGATATAACTACAAAAGACCGTAGAAATATTTTACCAAGAACCATACAAAAATGTAAATACAAATAATCCACCAGTCAACATATCCAGGGTTCAGAGGGGATCGCAGACAAAACTATAAGTGAAATTTAGGAAGCATGGTTCTTGGGTATAGACCGTGTCAAATTGGAATTATTTTCCGACGTTTCGCCTAGGATTGCACGAGGCACCTTCAGAGGTCCTTACTCTACGAGATTAGGACACTGAAGGGCTAATCTCGTGGAGTAAAAATCTCTGAAAATGCCTTGTGCAATTGTAGGCGAAACGTCGGATAATAAATCCAATTTGACACGATTTAAGCCCAAGAACCATGATTTTCAACTTGACCGAAGCCGTGAAAGCTTTCTTCTTTATTAGGAAGCAATAGTCGAGACGAAGAACAATATCTCCGCAATTTACTAAAATGATCTAACTTTAAAACCAGTATTAACTGACAGTAGATGGTTTAAATTAACAAGTACAACAATAAGTCAAACATGTTTATGTATATTACCAAATCGTCAACAATTGAAACTTTTGTTTATTTTGGGAGACCACTATTTTTTTCCATATTTCAGAAATCTATCTCTAGGTTTGAACATATTTGATTCATATTTTAATTATTTTATAAGCAAAATAAAACTGGTCAGCTAGAAGATCTAACTTCGGCTGCAACTAGATCGGGTTTAAGTTTTAAAGTTCTCTTAGTGAATCTGACTATTAATCTCCATGCCATGATGATATAGTTATTAAAGCCATCGAAAAAGTAGTATTACATTGTAAAAACCTTGCAAATATTGTATAACGTGTTCTACACTTAGGCAGTAAACAAAACTAATAGATGCGATATATATATATATATATATATATATATATATATATATATATATATATATATATATATATATATATATATGGTAAAAAGATTAAGGTGGGACTAAGCTTGACATGGGGCAAGGAGAATTGGCAACAAATAGACTAAACAGATCCTGGAGTTTACTAAGAAACAGAGGCAAATCTTACACAACGTGGACAGATGATCTCAATTGATTTAGATGAAATTGGATACAAGAGGGGCCTATGTCCAGCAAAGGACTGAGATGGTTTAATTGAAGCTTAACAGATTAATTTGTCTTTTTGAGATACTAGATTTTATATAGAATTAAATAACAAAAGGGGTCATCGATAGCTATTATACACTTCCTGTGTCCTTGACCTGGTCTCCATAGATCAACATTTCCTGAGACTTGACATCTAATGTTCTTATCACTGCTTTTAAACTGTGTTTTGGTTAAATCATCTCTGAATATAATCTCTGATTTCACTGAATATTGGGGCAGTTAGCAATTACGGAATTATGAGAAAGAGAGAATACACTCCTTGTACCTAGTGGTCTTTATCAGATAATTGTTAATAAAAAGTTCTTCTTTAATTGTAGTTTAATTTTTGCTAGGTTTATGTATTACTACAAAACCGAAAATCTGGTTAAGATAATTCTTTATTGCATAGAAGGGCAATGGTGAAAAGCTAAATGAGATTTGGAATACCATTCGACCACCAGTTAAACTACAATGGAACAAGAACAATAACTCATCCTTTCGTAAGAAAAGGTGTTTTTCCAATTTTTTTTCCATTTTGTACAACCTCCGTAATTATTTCATTTTTCAATAGAAATTTCCTAAATAGTTAATTAATGGTAATTAAAATCCACATCTCAAATGTCTTTTTTTGTCGAACTTCCCTCTTAGAGACAAAAAAATAAATGGATTTTCAAAAGAATGTTATGCGTTTTTGTCGCGCTCTAATTATTTTATAAATTTTAATAAATCTTGATGGATTACAGGAATAATTTAAATAATATCGCAATTAAAGAAATATAATACATATTTATTTTAATAATGATAATGTAATTAAAAATATAATTCATCGTAAAAACTGCTCTGCTTCACATCAGAACATTAACAGTTTTTACATATGTTTGTTTCCCAAATAATATTATACAGTAATCAGCAAAATGTTTGCTATATTTAGTAGAATCTTTTATTATTTAACTATCAGAAAAACATTTAGGGTAGCTTTCTCTGCAGATCGGATACATTTTAATATTTATCATGTCATGGAAAAATTAAAACAGCAAAAGGACACCAACTTTTCATCGATTTCAAACAAGCATACGAAAATGTCTTGCGAGGGAAGGTATGGAATGCTATGATGGAGCTGGAAATTCCAAGTAAACTCGTTAACTTAACGATGATTGACATGGATGGCTCCTCAAGTGCCGTGCGGATTGAAGGGAAACTTTCAACCTTTTTCACAATAAATAATGGCCTGAAGCAGGGAGACGCAATCTTTCCATTCCTGTTTAATATAGCCTTAGAGATGGTAATGGTGAAGGCAAAAACTGAGACCCTTCTATTTAAAGATCGATGCTCCCGGCTCATATTGACCTTTGTGGATAACATAGATATCGTTGGAAACGCAACTGTCAACGTTAAAGAAGAATGTCTAAAAATAGATTACGCAGCAAAAAATATAGGCCTAAAAATAAATGAAAATAATACCAAGTACATGACCACATCCAGAACGAAGCAGAGGAATCGAATATGAAAACATGTGACCATGGACCAATACAACTTTGAAAAAGTCCATGAAATTAATTATCTGGGTGGTACTATTACAGTAGACAATAACATGACTAAATAAATTAACATGAAAATACAAAATGCCAAATATTACTGTTTTGCTTTACAAAAATAATAAAATCTAAAAATGTTTCCATGGTAACAAAATTAAGAACATATCACCATCGTACGACCGATTATGACTTATGCCTGTGAAACCTGCACCATGACGAGACAGAACGAGAACAGACTAAAAGTTACGGAGAGAAAAATTTTATGGAATATATTCGGATCCATAAGGGATGATACAACACAGCGGTACCGTAGTAGAACAGAGAGCTAGAAGAACTATATAACCAACCGGACGGTATAAAAATAATTAAAACAGAAAGACTGAAATAGGCCGGCCATGTCAGGAAGCAGGAATATAGAAGAGTGGTCAAATTCGCATGGGAACAGGTAACAACCTGTAGAAGATTATTAGGAAGACCATGGCTACAGTGGAGAGACAACATAGCATCAGATCTTAGAACTTTGGACATCTCAGATGCAGAGAACCTATGATAGACAGGATCCAATGGAGGTGAACTGTTGAGTTAGCCAAGACCCACCCAGGGTCATAAGAGCTACAAAGAGAGAGAGACAAGGACTGGATGAGTCTGAAAGATATAAAAAGGGTTAAATGGAAAACATTTTTGGAGTTGAAATCGAAAATGGTTGTAAGGGTTAAGATAAAATTATCCAATTACTAATAAGACAATTTTCCTTGAATATCTCCTTTAGAATATCCATTTGAGTTTTTTAATGCATCATTTACTTTTACTATCGACTTATTGTTATTAAATCCTAATTTTAAAATATAATAATAATAATAATAATAATAATTATGTCTTTATTTCTGGCTCCATAAAATTAACAACATATTATAATTACTTAATATACAGGATAATACAGAGACAGAAAGGGCGAAGTCCAGATGTGGATAACACCTGAGTGACATCCACCCTGATCAACTCAACCCAGACTGAAAGTAGATAGGACCTAAATAATAATTAAATACAGAAGAGAAAAAAAAACAATACTTATACACCAAGTTAGATACATTGATACAAATTACGGATTTTTCTTCACTAAAATTCAAAAGAAAAAGAGGAAACTACAATTTTCTTATTTGTTTATCAAATGCGTGTTGGAAGACAACATATCTAAATTTTATAGGCGTGAGAGTTTTGAAAAAGTCCGGTAGAGAATTATATAGTTTAGCGACATTGTAGCTAAAAGAGCGTTCAAACAGAGAAGATCTATGCAGGGGCGGAGTTATTGTTCCTCGAAAACGAATGTTGACGTTATGCACGTGGGACCTAAAAATGATTCGTCTGTATAGATATTGTGGACTTTTAGAACATATAATTTTATGGTAAAAACAGGCTTCATGTAACCACCTCCTGCTCTCCATATTCAGCCATTTTAAGTCGAGTAGCTTATGAGATATTCTCTCATATTTACGAATTCCATAAATTAGTCGCAAACAAGAGTTTTGCACTTTCTGTATTCTTTGTTTTTGAATGGCTGTTAGGCAGTTTCCATATATTACGTCTCCGTGGCTAAAAATAGAGAGCACCAGCGAGTCACAGAGCAAAGTCTTAAGTTTTATGGACAAATCATGGCGGTAACTGTAAAGAAGTTTTAGTCTAACATAAGCCCTCTGAACACACTGGGAAACATGCTTATCAAATCGCAGTGCACTGTCAAAGACAACACCCAGATTTTTAACACTATCCTCAATAGGCAGAACTGAATCGCCAATCTTTACATTTATAAGATTTTTAACAGTCTCCCTATCAGTCTTCCCTCCAAATATCATTATACAGCATTTTTTCGGATTAAGATACAAGGAATGCTGCAAGGAGACCGAATGAATTGCTTTGAGGTCTTGATTAATAGTGTTGCAAGCCTCAAGAACATCCTCCCTTCTAAAAGACAAATATACCTGGGTGTCATCCGCGTAGCAATGCGACTTGCACCCTCTCAAGGCACCTGACAAACACGAAGTGTAGATTGCATATAACAAAGGGCTCACAATAGAGCCCTGTGGTACACCAGAATGTATGGGCAGTTCCTCTGACATCTCGCCATCCAGTTTAACGCACTGCCTCCGACCCTCCAGAAAACATCTAAAAAATGAAATGGCATGATCACTAAGACCGACATAGTGAAGTATTGCTAATAACAATTGGTGGTCTAGAGTGTCAAATGCTTTCGAAAAGTCGAGCAGTGTCAGGATTGTTACTTTTCCTGAATCGGTTGCCCGAAATATATCATCAGTGACATTTGCCAGAGCAGTAGAACAACCGTGATTCCTTCTAAACCCAGATTGAGTCTCAGGCAGTATTCGGTTAACCTCCACGTGTTCTGTAAGTTGTTCATAAATTATTTTTTCTAATATTTTTGACATACAGGGCAAAATACTAATGGGACGAAGATCCCGAAGTTCACGGGGACCACTAACTTTTGGCAATGGCACTACCAAAGCTCTCTTCCAGCATTCCGGATAAACAGAATTTAATAGACATGCATTCATTACATGCGTCAAGTAGGGCAAGATGAAAGGACAGCAGAGTTCCACCAAATCAATGCTCAATCCGTCGTGACCCTTCGCCTTAGACTTAATTTTAGAGATTATCTTCGCCACTCTTAACTCTGTTACTCCTTTAAATTTAAAATTACGAGTTACATCATCTTTCACACCATCTTCATAAAATTTCAAAAGTTCTTTATTATGTCCCCCTGAATCAGGTATAGAAGATCTAAAAAATCTGTTTATTAAATTAGGGTCCTTCAGATTTTCGGGGATATCAACTTTGTTTTTACTGACTGCTATACTGTATTTTTTTAATTCCCGCCATATATCTTTTGACAGTTGCAACCTCGCATCCAAATAAGCTTTTTTTCGTTGCGCACAGTTAGGGTTGTGAGGTTGCGAAGAGATTTATAATATTCCCAGTGCTCACCATTCTTTGTTCTTTTAAATTTACTTAAGGCATTATTTCTAAGTTTCATCAAATTTTTATCTCAGCATGCTGGGTACCCTCTAAGAATATTTTTTTTTCAATTTCAACTGCCTTTAAATCCTTTAGATACCATCTTTATACTGGGACAGTTTAAGAAACCTGTCAAATAATACCTATTTCACTTACTGGATATTAATAACATATCTGCCAAGATTAGGTAATCCACAGATCAAATCTTTAAAATAAAACTCTTTAACAAAAATTGCCTCTATATACGAATGAAGTTTGAACAAAATCTAAACAATAGTCTTTGTGTTATCTGGCTAAAAAATAAAAACACATTTTTATCCTTTTCATACTTATAAAAAATTACGAAATTACTTTTTAGATAATACTATACAGAAAGTGTGAAGCTAAAAATCATCTTTGTTTCGTGATTTTTCGTAGAAAAATTTACGTTTTAATGGGTAGTCGTTAAATAGACGTCTTATTCGTTTTCCCTTTTTAAAAAGTCAATCTCGAAAAAACAAGAAATCTGTTTTTTGTTATTGTTATGGGTTATCTTTTTAAATCAAAATCGAGTCTATGATTAAGAAATATCGATAAATTTAATAAACAGCAATTTTTTTTGCCTTTTTGAAGAGTGAATTTCGTAAAATTCTTTTTTGTGCATGTCTATATGATATTGCCAACCTTTTTCAAAAATTTCATGATTATGTCTTCAATAGTTTGGGCTGTGCATTGATAAGTCAGTAGATCAGAAAAATGCTGCTCATGTAAAGATATACCTGACCTCTAAAATTCTCTTATAGTTTTCAGAAATAATTGTGTGGTTGTAATTAGCAATAAAGTAAACAATTATGCACCAAAATTTTAATCACAATACTTCCAAAACATCATTAAATTTAATACCTAGCACTTAGTCTAAATAGTATTTTTTTTTAATATTATGTAAACTAAGTCAACTTCTTCATACAGAAAATGCTTTAAAACAATCCGTTTGCTTACCAAGCTGGCAAATTCACAATGAATACCCTACAATGCCTGGTCGGTCATTTGGAAAAACATTGGTGACATAAAAAGGTTCTCCGAGTACTTTTATGGATGTAAGGGGAGCTTTTGATAACGCTTCAAATGAATCGATGGTTAGAAACCAAAGAATAAGACCAGTAAAGTCTCCTCTAACAATATAGATTTAATCAATGCTAAAAATCAGAATCATCACTGCATCTATTGGCAATCAAGCAGCTACATATACCACAGACAAAGAGTGTAATCAAAGAGAGTGCTATCGCCTCTTTTTTGGACTCTGGTTGTGAAAAGCTTGCTGAGCCGACTAAATGACTCAGGGTTTACAAGGCAGGGTTACAATGGTGGTCTAGTTGTTATTATCATAGGCATGACTGAAGGGACTATCATAAGCCTTATATAAATTGCCTTAAATTAAATTAGTAACTAGACTATATGGGATTAGATAATTCTGATAAAACGAGAAGAAAAAAACTTAATGTCAATCATTTAACTTTAAATGGAACAATACTAAGCTTTTCCAAACCTATTAAATATCAGGGAGTAAGAAAAAAACCAAAAAATGACCTTGAAAAAATTCTCCAAAAAGCATTTTGACTGGATGATTTGAGACCGAAAATGATCATATGATCAATATTATAAACAAACCAAAGACATTACAGACAGCGACCTAAAGAAAGCAGCAAGAAATGTACAATTCAGCCTGTATAGGAGCACGAATCAATGCCATCATTACCAATAACGGCCCTAGAGACAAGGCTGAACTAGCAGCTGCAACAAATGTCCTTAAACTGTTTCAAACGGAAAACCTTAAACCTGAAAACTTTATTAGGTATATGTAGACTCTGGATACAATTTCAACATAATCTATATTAAAACCGACAGTCTTCAGATCTATAAGGTTTAATTTTGACGTGAAGTATGAAATGTAAGTGACTACTACTAAGTCAATAGAAATGAATTACTTCGACTAGGGAGAGATTCAATGGTATGGTTTACTAATGACCTAACTTTTAAAAGAGGGAGTTGGAATGCTTCGGGCTTACTAAATTCCTAAGAAACCATCCTGCTCTTTTCCAAGCAGAAATGCATGAGATTCAAATTTGTACCGACGAATTCCTGAATAAAAATACTAGTCTATATATATATATATATATATATATATATATATATATATATATATATATATATACAGGGTGATTCAAAAATCGATCACGAAACTTAAGGGAGTGATTCTATTTGACAAAATAAGGGTAGAGCTTCATATATTTTTTTTTCAAAATGTCATTCGTTTTCGAGTTACAAGCCGTCCAAGTTCAAGATTTTATTTTTTGTTTTTTGAATTACTCGCTTACAGGAAAACCGATTTGACTAATATTTGAAAGATAGGCTAAGTCTTCTGCGCTTCATCATTTTAGTAACAATTCACATTGATTGTTTGCCGCTAAAGGGCACTTTACCTACATTGAAAATTGTTTTTTTGTCATAATTTTTTAGTGTTGACAGCTACAGTAGTTTTTGGTATAATTTCTGAAAGACTGATGCCAGGCCTTTAAAAAAGGTGCTCTTTATTTACATCGCTAAACCCAACGGTTTAGACGTAAATCACCCTTAAAAATTAAGTGGTAAATTTACTTTTCTCATTTAATTACCACCAGCTACCAGGTAAATAGCTATCAAAGTATACTAGAGCTGTCAGTTTAACATCAAATAAATTCACTTTTTAAACTATTTAATTTATAATCTTAAAATAACTAATAATGGCTAATCACCAATATTCAAATATCGAATATTGTGATATCCATTTTTGTTATGGAAAAGCAAATGGTAATGCAGAGTTGGCAAGAAGATATTATATGGAGAGTTATCCGGAACGAAATATCCCTCATGCTCAAACATTTTCCAGTGTGCACAGGAGGCTTGCGGAATGTGGTTCCTTTAAAAGTTATAATGGAAATAGGGGAAGACCTAGAACTGCTAGAAACGTGCAACAAGAAGAAAGAGTCCTTGAAATTATTGAAGATAATCCAGGTATTAGTACTAGAAAAATTGGGAATGAAGTGCGGCTCTGTCAGGCTAGTTCATGAAGGATACTTAGAGAAGAATAACTCTACCCGTTTCATTCAAAAAAGGTGCAGGCTCTTTATGACGATGATCGGCCGAGACGGTTGGAAATGTGCAATCAGATCCTAGCTAAGTATGAACACGATAATCGATTAATTGGCGTCATCATATTCACTGACGAAGCTGGTTTCACTCGTGATGGCATAACAAATCTACACAACATCCACACATATGCTTACGAGAACCCAAACAATGTGGTAGAAGCGAAACATCAGCGTAGATTTTCACTAAATGTGTGGGCAGGGATAATAGGAGATTACTTTATTGGTCCTCATTTCTTTGATGGCCCATTAACTGGTGACGTATACTTAGATTTTATCCAAAATCGTCTCCCATTGTATCTGGAAGATGTGCCATTGGAAGTAAGGGCCAACATGTGGATCCTCCGAGACGGAGCTCCGCCCCACCTTAGTATACGTGTCCGACAGTATTTGAATGCAACGTATCCTGAGCGATGGATAGGACGAAGTGGACCATTGGCATGGGCAGCGAGGTCATCAGACCTTAATCCTATGGATTTTTTCTTTTGGGGTCATTTGAAACAATTGGTGTACGATATTTCAGTAATCAACGTCGAGGATCTTCGCTTCAGGATAATCGAAAAGTGCCAAATTATTAAAGAAACACCAGAAATTTTTCATCGAGTTAGGCGACATTTTTTGAAGAGTGTTAGGAAATGTATGGAAGAAAATGGGGGACATTTTGAGAATCTTTTTTAGTTTGTTTAGTACTGTCTCATTAATTTTTATCAATTAAATGTATATCGCAATAATCCATAATATGAATATTTACTGATTAGCCATTATTAGTTATTTTAAGATTATAAATTAAATAGTTTAAAAAGCGAATTTATTTGATGTTAAACTGACAGCTCTAGTATACTTTGATAGCTATTTACCTGGTAGCTGGTGGTAATGAAATGAGAAAAGTAAATTTACCACTTAATTTTTAAGGGTGATTTACGTTTAAACCGTTGGGTTTAGCGATGTAAATAAAGAGCACCTTTTTTAAAGGCCTGGCATCAGTCTTTCAGAAATTATGCCAAAAACTACTGTAGCTGTCAACACTAAAAAATTATGACAAAAAAACAATTTTCAATGTAGGTAAAGTGCCCTCTAGCGGCAAACAATCAATGTGAATTGTTACTAAAATGATGAAGCGCAGAAGACTTAGCCTATCTTTCAAATATTAGTCAAATCGGTTTTCCTGTACGCGAGTAATTCAAAAAACAAAAAATATAAACTTGAACTTGGACGGCTTGTAACTCGAAAACGAATGACATTTTGAAAAAAAAAATTATATGAAGCTCTACCCTTATTTTGTCAAGTAAAATCACCCCCTTAAGTTTCGTGATCGATTTTTGAATCACCCTGTATATATATATATTATGTCGGATATTCTCACGGGTGTGATGTGTAATCGAAAGTTTTTGGGTATCCCGTGTATGAGCTGAGTCCCTCTCAGGACTTTAAGACAGATCGCCACTATCTCCTGCCCTTGCTAACTTATTTATGGAAGACGTCCAATTATTTGCAGTAGTGAAATCACTTGCGTTTCCATCACAGTCCCCTACAGATTAAAAAAATTACCACAAAGAAATAAACATACTGCAAAACGCCTTAACAAATATAAAATTCTATGTGGAGAATACAGCTCATTTTACGTAGGCCAAACCAACTGTAAAATTAGCGCCAGAAGAGACGAACATATAAACTCTGTTAAGCAAAAAAACTTCTTCTGCACGGGACCAACACTTATTAAACACAGGAAATAAGAGTTATAAGGGAAGCCATCGAAATTGCAAAGAGGTCCAACAACTTAAATAGCAGAGATGATAGCCAGCGATGGCCTAATACTTGGAAAAATCTACTTGCGAAACATTAACCAGTAGTAGGTAGTAAGGAAACAGATTACAACTCGGCAACACGACCCCAAACACTGGCAATAGGGTCGATAACACGCAGAATGTCTCGCAGCCTGATTGGTGAGATTGGTCATTACACCCGAGTGGCAAGCGTCAGTTCGCCCGCAGACGCAGTACAATGAGCTCGGAAAATGGTGAATGAGATTTCACCGAAACGTCAGCTGCCTTACAGTCCTGAGAGGGACTCAGCACATACACAGGATACCCCGAAAACCTTCGATCACACACACACACACACGCACACATGATGTGTACCAGGATACATGGAAATTTAAAGAAATGAGGACGTAATCGGCCTCACAAAAGATGGGGCAAAAACTCGTTCTTTCCCACAGGAACCTTTGTGGAGGTGACTATAAAACCACATAAAACAGAAAGTCCGAAGCCGGGAATAAAAATAAAATAAAATTAAAATGAAACGATACGCCTCAGAAAGGCGAACAGATTATATTATAAATCCGTCCCCAAAGAACGCAAGATTGTTTCTCGATCTCCCAAAATATGATATTTAAGTAACAACGAATCTTTTAAAATATGACAAAGTTGAGATTTAAATTTCTGGAAGACGTCCAAAGAAATAAACCATTTACTCCCCAGAAAAATAATAAATTTCGCAATAAAAGTTTCAATATTCGGGGCTTATATTAGCTAAGGGAAACGTACAAAAGATCTTATAGGTCAAAATACTATAGATGGGCAAAACAAGCGTCATTGACCCACTCATAATTTATAATCTGCAAGTCAGTTCTTCACAATTATTTTTTATTTTTCTACCAAACTGCCAGTAACTATGTGACAAATGTTAAAAACAAACATGACAAAACAATTATCTGAAATCCTTTTTCTATCAATTTAATAACAAAATTTCTCCAACTTTTCACCAGTCACTGTACATATGTTGGAAATATTTTTGTGGGTGTATAAAAATACTTTAATCTAACGAGTATTTTATTTAAATTTACAAACGGTAACCGTGTCTAATTATTGGTGGTTATTAATTTTAATATACTTATAAAAAACGACGTTAAATTTAATTAGAAAGCAGATACATACTAAAAATATCATATCACTAGTCATTAGACTACATTAAAATACAGTTTTTTAGCTATTAAAGATTTAAATTTAACTCCTTCCGAAGTGTACAGAAAGTATTTTTGTTTCGTGCGTCAAGTTAATAACACAGAGTCTTCTCAGATTTATTTAATGAAGAATTTTTTTCATATTTATTAATTTAAAAAAGTAAATTTAATTAATGATATGACTAGCGATTTGTTCTAGTAGAAGTACTTCATGAAGTATTTTTATAGAGAAAAAAGATAACGGGTTTTCACGTTTTATCATCAAGTGGTAAACCCTAGAGAATAATTATTTTTTAATGGCTAAAGTGGTGGTTTAAATACCAAAAAATTAAGTAGTTTATTAAACTGAACAACAAGTAAAAGTATAAATAGCATTTTCTCTTTAAAACTGTACTATAACTTAACTATAGCCAAAAAACATAATGATAAAAGTTCATTCGTTGAAAAGCCCTAAATGAAAGGATTTCAGTGATAATTACTATTACATCATAGGTGTGCCTTGTTTTTAATTTAAAAATAACTGCTAGTTAAAATGTACTAATTTTAGGGCAGCGTTTCCCAAACGGTTGTTCGCAAACCCCCAGGGGTTCGTGAGCTGTGTCAAGGGGGTTCGAAAAAAAATATTGTAATGGCGAAATTTTAAATTAAACATCGCAACAGGCAACAATCTCTAATGTAACGAGTCTACACCGCTGACGGCGTGTGTACATTCTCGAACGAACTGGCAACTTCTACTTCTACGAGCCAAGACTATTCCCGAATGTATTTTTATAACGTCTGCTTATATAAAATCACCACAGTTACTTATAAGGAAGAGTAGAGTCGAACTGAATCATACGATGAGTTAAGAACCTCGAGTGATCTCAAAAAAATAAATGATTTAGTAGTTAACACATAGTGTGTACATAAATATTAGTAGTGTAAACTAGTATAGTGATTTCTTCCTGTGTAAAATAAATTAGAACCAACATTCAAGCTTTATATATCGCAAATGCGCACGTCGAACGTGAAAGAAAATAATTACACAGGTTTACAAAAAAAAAAGTGGATGTCTATTTGACCAGACCATTTTATTCTTATGTAAATGGATACCCTGAATCCGAATCTAAGCTTCACTAACCTCTATCATGCAGATTCAAAATCAGTTCAAGGTCAAATGGAGCAAAATTCACTAAATAAATCTGAAGAAGTAGATAATATGTTTTTGCGGTCGCTGAACTCTAATTTGTGGTTTGTTTAATCCCCCAAGGTCGATTAGAGATCATTTTAGGATCATTATAAGGTAAAATTGAAAAAAATCTACTAATTAAACCTGAAAAAATAATCTAGGTTTTTGGGGTGGCTGAATCCGAGTTCGCGGTTTGTTTAATTCTCCAATGTAAGCCAGAGGTCAAGATGAAATTGAGCAAAATCCACTAAGTAAATATGAAAAAGAAAATATGTAGGTTTTGGGGATCAATGAATCCAAATTCGTAGTTTGTTTAATCTTCCAAGGTCAACCAGAAATCATTTCGAGGTCAAATTCAGAAAAATCTACTAATTAGATCTGTAAGAGAAGATAGGTGAACTTTTAAGAGCACTGACTTTGAATTCATAGTGTTTAATATCTCAAGGTTACGTCCTACGTCCTACTTGCAACCATAAACACTTTGTGTAGGTAGGCGCGGATCCAAGGAGGGGGCGGAGGGGGCGATCGTCCCCCCCCCCCAAGAGCCTTGAGTTCAGGAAAATAGACCCGAGTTTGCCCTTATACTATAGTTTATTCAAGAACTAGAGAGAGTAATAAATCATTTTTTACCTTTTTTTCTTCGTAAACTACCTGTGTTGTTTAGTCCGATATCTTTGGCAAAATCTGTTAGACACATATATTTTTTAAAGCAATGGATTAGAAATTTTGTAGTCAAAAATACCGGTCTATAATAATAGACTATTTGGGTTGGATAACAAAAGATATTTGGATGTGTGAAGTATTAAAAAGGATTTTAATCCTTGTCATAGGCGTCGGAAGAAGGTTTATTTTTTCACTAGTTGTTTGTGGCATAGAATATTATTTCGGTAATAAACTTAAAATAAAAAGTTTTTATAATATTTTCTTAATTCTTATGATTTCTTAATAATTCACATACATCAGAAAATATAGATAATTTTGACATATTTAGCACAAATCACAACTGTATTTTTATTATTTTTAATTCTGGCATAGAAACGGTTTTAGGCACATCCAGACTAAAACGTAGCCTTTTTCTCTCAAAAAATTCCATATATATATATATATATATATATATATATATATATATATATATATATATATTATATATACTTACAAAATACCCATTGTCAAAATACAACAGATATAAAAAAATAAATTCGTCCATATTATATTGAAATTTTTTTGAGGCTATCGGTCATTTTATTATTAGTTAAAAACATTTTTAGGATATTTGATGTTTCAGTTTATTTATTTCTTACACCATCTGCAAAATTAAAATTAAACACTAAAAAGGGATTCAAATGTAATAGATTTTTATATGTTACAGAAAATTTAAATAATAAATTGTGTTTACGCTGGTAAACATTACGTATCTAATTCGTAATCAAAGTCAGTGAAGTTATCTTCGCTCAAATTAATTAGAATTGGTTCCTCTAGCTCACCGATCATGAGATCGAGTTTTTACATTTTCTTTTATTTTTTATTATTTGAATTTTTTCCAATTTTCTGCAGTTACTTTATTCAAAAAAATATTTCAAAAGTTCGGTTATACTACTAATTTTGTAAGCTGTGTCATTTCTAGCAACTTTTACTTGAGAGAGATATTTCCTTCTCCAACGGATATTTTCCAGACGATCTATAAGGACAGATTTCCTATCTGGTTTTTCCCAGCAAAAATTAAGTTCTCTGAGCAATTTCCAGAGCCCAGTTCCTTTAATTTCAGGTAAATCCCGATCTTCCTTTATTTTAGTTAGAATTTCGTCGACGATTGGGATCTGCTTCTTATAATAAAATGTATGTACAATTCCTTTTATTGCACTTTTTATATATCTTCTTCCAGCGAGGTTGTTCGTCTGCCTGTGATCAAATGTGGCTTGGGAGTACCAACAATTCCGGTCGTTTTTTTCTCCTTCAGTATTCGGTACAGAGTAGATTTTCTAACTCCTGTCATGTTGGAACACATCTCAACAGAGCTTTTAACATTATTAACTAGGTATTGATATCTTAAGGCATCATAAACATTCATCGTAATAAGTTTTTCGGTGAGGAAAAAATGCCCTGGTTTAACGATTTTGGAAAAAATGTAGATGTGGAAACTATTGCAGTAAATTTATAAAAGCTTATAATATTTAAATATAATTAGTTTTACGGCAGTCCTCAGTTACCTGCGGCTCTGGAACAGGTACGTTGAAGGTTTCGGTAACAGTTTTATAACTTTCTCTAGTTTTTGAATAGAGTATAGGAATTTGTATGCTTACGATCGCCCCTCCCCTTCCCAAGAGCTTTGAGTTCAGGAAAATAGAACCGATTCTGCATTTTATATTAGGAATGTGTATGCTGCTGGCACCCCCCCCCTCCCCCGTTGACAACTTATTTTTCTTGCGAAACAGCCCTCCCCCAAGAGCTTTGAATTCAGGAAAATAGACTCGATTGGGCCTCTTATACTAGGAATGTGTATGCTGCTCGCATCCTCCCCCCTGTCGGCAACTTGTTTTTTCTTGTGATCGCCCCCCCTCTCCAAGAACTTCAAATTCAGAAAAATAGACCCGACCCTGCCTTTTACACTACAAATGGGAATGTTGCAGATGTCTCCCCCCTCTTCCCCATCGACAACTTGCGTTCGCTTGCTATACTGTACTTTTGTGATATCACCGCCCCGTCCCCCCCCCCCCGCCCCAAAGAGAGAGGCTGGATCCGCCTCTGTGTGTAAGTATCGACAATCTGTTGAGAAATAATTCAAAATTTAAAAAAATGCATTAAAAATACCTTATTTGAATCTCAGAATTAAAACAATATTTGCAACGAAATATTGCACCAAAAAGTCTCTATGTACTAACGGTTTCAGCTATAACTTATATTTTTTTTAACTTTAATATTTTACACAATTACGTACAATTAATGATAGCATTTAGTTTTTTCTGGCACACTTAATATATCCCATCACTCTTCAATTATGTGATTTTTAAATTTATCTTTTCTTTGTTATATAAAATCTTTAAGAGCGGCACTTTAAGTTTTCCCACTAGTGTTCGAAATACTTTCGACGCAGTATGTAGTAGTTGGCGAACATTTTGAATCATTTGTTTTCGTTCAAATCCATCGTTATATCTAAGGTTATTATCTTGACCTGTCAAGTCCAAATTATTTCTTAAAATATTTAAATAAGCGTATTGTTCCTAATACCAAATGATCACCCCATTAACCGACAAGTACTTTCAAATAAAATATTACTTTCGCCAAACTTAACTGCAGAAACAACATTTTCAATTTTGTATTTTCCAAACATTAACTGCACCATCCGATTCAAAAAATTACATTTTTGTTTGGTCACTAAAAGTAATACATCATGTAGTGAATTTGGTTGATATCATCTTACGATGGTCACCCACTGGATCGGCCAGCATCTCTCACCGCACATCAATTAAGCATCTTAAATACTATGAGTCCTCACTAATTCGTTTTCTAATTAGCATCCTAACTATATAAGGAACACCATCATCATCTTAATTAAGTTCCTAGTGGCCCTAAATGTCATTACATCATAATGAATTCAGTCCCTAACTCAGTTAGTATGACTAAATAACAGATGATGTAATAGATTGTCATACCGTTCTATAGATTCACTTGCAGAAACTAAACTTTTATCCCCTAATTCAGCAGAACAGCATTTCTGTTAATCTGATCAACTGTAAATAAAACTTTAACATGTATATATATATATATATATATATATATATATATATATATATATATATATATATATATATATATATATATATATATATATTACTTTAAACTATTTTAATGCGTTTTTTTAATTTAGTTCCGACGCATTAAATAAATTTTTGTAAAAAATATTATTAAATTTTTTATACGACTAAATTATGAATAAAGATTATTATTATATTATTTGTTATATTCAAACAACTTGCATGCTGCTTCTTGTATCTTGATGTGGAAAATCAGAAATGCGTAATTTCATTCTTTATAATTGACTGTTTCTACGAATTTAGTTAATAATAATAAAGAGTTTTACGAATTGATTGCTATTAATTTAGAATAAAAAATAAAAGTAACAAAGACGCAGTTGTATGCGTAAATTACATTTTTATCCTATTTTTATTTTCACCTCTTAATTTTTAATAATTACTGGCGGCAGTACTTAGTGTGAGTACTGACTTACCCTATAAACTTTGTATTTGATATTATTTTCCTGTTGGACGTAAAATTCGTCTATTAAAGTTTCGTATAAAAAATTTAATTTAACTATGTAAGGGGTCCACCTCCGATTTGTCTTATTCTCTGATATATTGAAATATCCTAAACTCAATACTTTTTCACATCCTGAGTTGCATTTCTATAGGAAGATAACTATTCCCAAAGTTCATCACTAAAACCGTTCTTTTCTTATAATTTAAAAGGTCGATTTTTTGGTTTTAAATCACTTTCATATTATTAGGTAACAAAAAGAAAATGATATATGCCATTTCCTCAGTAGAGATTGAATTTGTAATTTTTTACAGAGGTGAAAACTTCTTTTTTTTTTTGCTGTTTTCATTTAATAAACGAATGAATTTTAAGAATTAAGTTGACGGGTATCAGCTTTTCCCATAACAAAACTTAACATCCCTTTTTTAATTTTGTGAAAATACATAAAGTGTGGTTTTTTCTAAGATATTTATGTAATTAATAAATTTTCGACTGAATTGAACAATGCCCGTGGTATTAGGGAAGCGCTATTTGTTCTAAATATACTTCTTCAAAAATGCCGAGACCAACGTAGACATTTTCTTATAATTTACCGACTACGAAAAAGCGTTTGACAGGTTACGGCAAGAAAAGCTCATGGATATACTAAAGGATACTGGTAGGAATGGCAAGGATGTGTGGATTATGGAGAATCTATATTGGTATCAGAAGGCAGTAGTTCGAGTTAATGGCAAGCTTACCAAAGAATGCCAAATCCAACGAGGTGTTAGACAGCGACGTATTTTCTCTCCATCGTTGTTTAATTTATATTCAGACAAAATTTTTATGGAAGTCCTAGCGTGGTATAAGCGCAGTGCATCGCCTTCTAAGCAATAATTTTTACAAATGGGCTCTGTGGTCATGCTCAAAACCTTCAAACTTTCATGATCTTCATCATACTGCTCAGACCTCATTGAATGTGCAGCAACGATATCGGCAGCTACATGCAATATTTTCTTGCCACAGAAACTGCTTTTGGGTGTCAGGCTCCAAGATCCATCGCTTGAAACTGCAATCCCCTCCTACTGTCCATTTTTATGTTACACCGCTTCCTTTCCTGCAGTTGCCCTTTGCATGTACATACTACGCAGAGCTTTCGCTGCTATAGATTGACTCTGTCGTAAAAAGAATTATTTATTGGATGTGGAATTTCTATGGAGCCACAAAACTTTTTGATTTCATTCCAACCTTTTCTTAATAATCGTATTGACGATTCTATTATTAATTTCGTATCCAGTTTTCACATAAAGGCAACTAGGCATTTAAGTACTTTTTTTACTGGTTCTTCTTCTTCTTCTTCTTCTTCTTTTTCTCCTTCTTCTTCTTCTTCTTCTTCTTCTAGGTAGAACCAAGTTCTGTTATCTCTACAATGCCTCATCGATCCTCATTTGAGGTCGAAATCCAGCTGTCTTTCCATCTTTTGGGGGGCCGTCCAGGCGGCCGTTTTGGTGTTTGGTTTCTCTCTCATCACGGTTTTTGCCAGTCTGTCATCGTCCATTCGTTCCACGTGGTCTCTCCACTGCCTACGACGATTTCGAACCCACTTCACAACATCCCCCACTCCGCTGTCCTCGCGTATTTTTGCGTTTCTTATCCTATCTCTTAAACTTGTTCCCGTGATCATTCTCAGCGTTTTCATTTCTGTGGTTCTCATTTCTTGTTTCTGCGCCGTAGGTCAGCATCGGTCTTACACAGACCTTGTAAATTCTTGCTTTGCTCTCAACCGTCATATGTTTATTGTTCCAGATTATGTCTCTTAGTTGACCTGATATCATGGCCGCTTTGTTGGCCTGTGTGCGTACTTCTTCCGTTACTGCCCTGTTACTTGTTAAATGTGCTCCTAGGTATTTAAACTTCCCAACCTGTTCGATATGTTTGTCATCAACCATTAGTTTGCATCTTACCGGTTCTTTTGCTATTACCATTGCTTTGATTTTTACTGGTTACAAGCAATAACTATTTTCAAAACCCAAACCACCTGAAGCAGCTTTAATAATTTTTACATCTTCGCCGTACTTTTTACAAACAACCACTTGCACAATTGTGTTCATAATGGTTACAAAATTTTAATCTGTAACCGAAATCGGCGTTAATGTCAACATCTCACGAACTTCTTGACATTCGGAGTTTCTTGGCCCACGGGCCCATGCTTTCTATATTCGACTCCGCTGAAAATCGATTTATCTGTTTTCGCTTCGACATACTGCTCTTATGTGAAAATCATGTATTTGATATTAACGCCTTTTTTGTCACTCATTTCGGATATTCACAAAAAAAATGTTTCAATTCACACAAAACATAATCTAGCATGAAAAGCAGAAAGAAAATGCTCTATAGATATATTTTCGTTCACGTAGACAAATAAGGCCCTCTATATATCTTTCTAAATTTATCGATTGATATTTAGTGATGCCCTGTGGTATAACTTCGAAAATCAGAGTATGTGGCGCGGAGCGCTCTAGTACTCAACGCCACACGCGGCCACACGTTATACGTTCAAAATCGGTAAAAAAAAAAAATTCGAATTGTAGCTTATATTTATGATGCTAAAGACTCATTTAAGCCAAAAAATATTCTTCTGTGATCATACCCCTTAACGCAACGATCAGCGAAGGCTATAATGGAATATCCATTAGGTGAGCGCCTGTAAGTGGACTTCCACTTCCCTTCACACATGGCGGCGCGTAAGTTATAATTGAGGAAACACTCTATAGCGTTAAAAACATTATATTTTCGCTTCGCGATTAATCCCACCTTGTAGTCCTTCATTTAAACGATCAATTAGAATTCACAGAATTTCAAAATATTTATTTAATCAAAAATTATTCATATTGAAGCGACAAAAAATGCCATTTTACAAATATTTAACGATTACAAATTACAAGAGAAATTTTTTGAATAAAATCGACCGAAAAACACGAAAATCATTTAATTATTAGCAATTTTCTTGTTTGTAGCACATTACCTTACCGTTGTTCGGGGATCCACCTTCGATATTCATAACTAGGAGGTCAAAATACATATAAAAAACTTTTGTCGAGTCATGTTTCTTCATCGGCTACGAAAACTCACTGCGCTCTCCGACTAAGCTTTATGAATCATAATAAAAAACTCGATTTTTAACATGAACTTTCGGATTTGTTGTTATCCTCAAGAAATGCAGTTTAGAATGAAACATACGCAAGTTGAATATTCTTCAATGTACTACAATATATCACAGAATAGGCGGAATCAGAGAATAACTTTCTGAACTTTCTTTAGAAAAAGCTGTAAGGGGATAGTTTAACCCTTCGAAATTCTAGATTTTGTATTATTGTATATAGTTTTAAATTTTTTTCAAAAAAATTAAAACAAAGGTAGTGAACTCTGTAAAAAATTTTATTATGAAAAATGCCAGTATCCATTAACATAATTTATCAGTTTGATTGATGATTGACGAGTGTTTTACTGAATTAGATAAATTTATACATTTATCGAATGAAAGCAGCGAGATATGTGTCTGATTTTTCAAGAGTGAGCAAACATAAAATTGAATATCCATATATTCCCTCAGCAATAAAACCGGTCCTTCATGGAGAAGGTTTTCAAGTTCTAGCTCCCCCGGCAAAATGGGAGGGAGATTCAGAATTGTATGACGATAAGGCAGAACCCGATAAAGTGTCAGAAAAGGACGATTCTTATTTTCTCAAAAGTGAAGGAGAAGTACCCACATTTGATCAAACGATGCTCTAGTTCGTGTGTTAGGGCCGAAATTACAATAATGGAATTTACTAGTCACTGGAATAAAAGCTAAAATATTTAGGAACCACAATCAGAAGCTATCCTCGTTTTTTACTCTGCACGATAAAATGTGTTGGTCCAAATAGTGTTATGGAAAAATCAGGATTTGCACATAACCCAGGCGAATGAGTCATATTTAAAGATTCATCTAAAATAAGTTTAAAAGCAGTTCTGCTCCATAATGGTAACAAAGGACCTTTTATTCCTCTTGAACATGCAATTGACATGAAGGAAACATACGAAATTATGTGACTTATTCTAAATACAGTAAGCTATGCTACTAGTGTTCGATATGGTTTCGGTGCAGTGTCTAATTGTTGGCGAACATTTTGAATCATTTGTGCGCGCACAAATCCATCGTTCTGTCTAAGGTTATAATCTTGTTAGAATATTTATCGCCTGTCAAGTCCAAATTATGGAACGTTTGGAAATAAGGTATTTCTTAAAATATTTAAATAAGGGTGTTGTTTCTAATATCAAATCACCACTCCTTTAACCGACATGTACTTTCAAAATAAAATATTACCTTCGTCATATTTAACTGCAGAAACGACATTATCAGTTTTATATTTTCCAAACATTAACTTTATCATCCGATTCAAAAAATTATATTCTTATTTGGTTACTAAAAGTAACACATCATGTAGTGAATTCGGTTCATATCATCTTATGATGGTAACGCACCAACCTACTGGATCAGCTAGCATCTCTCACCGCACATCAATTAAGTATCTTAAATACTATGAGACCTCACTAATTCGTTTCCTAATTAGCATCCTAACTAAATAAGGAACACCAGCATTTCTCAATCTTAATTAAGTTCCTAATGACCCTAAATGTCATTATATCACAATGAATTCGGTCCCTGATTCAGTTAGTATGACTGAATAACAGATGATATAATAGATTGTCATACCTTTCTATAGATTCCCTTGCAGAAATTAAACTTTTACTCCCCAATTCAGCAGAACAGCGGAGAGTTTAAACTGACAATATGAACAATAAGTCAAAAAAATTTTTAACCTTAAAAAAATAGTTTTCCTTCTATTACCAAACCGACAGAAATGGATATTTTTTTGACACGACTATGTTTCTTACATATTTAAAGGCTTTATCGCAATAAGCAAAACAAAACTGGCCAACTAGAAGATCTAACTTCGATGGCAGCTAGATCTGGTTTAAGTCTTAAACCTTCTTAGTGGATATGGCTATTAAAAATTAAAATTCATCATATTATATATGAAAATAAAATTCCAATGTCAAATTCAAGGAATAATATCCCAAAAAATAAATTTTGGTAATTAATTTTTTTTATCTGATCAACTGTAAATAAAACTTTAACATATTATTTTAAATTATTTTAATGCGTTTTTTAATTTAGTTCCGACGCATTAATTAAATTTTTGTAAAAAATAATATTACATTTTTTGTACGACTAAATTATGAATAAAGATTACTATTATATTATTTATTATATTCAAACCACTTGCATGCTGCTTCTTGTATCTTGATGTAGAAAATCAGAAATGCGTAATTTAATTCTTCATAACTGACTGTTTCTACGAATTTAGTTAATAATTGTGATAAAAAGCATTTTACGGATTGATTGCTATTAACTTATAATAAAAAATAAAAGTAACAAAGATGCAGTTTGTATGCGTAAATTACATTTTTATCCTATTTTAATTTTCACCTCTTAATTTTAAATAATTACTGGCGGCAGTACTTAGTTTGGGTACCGACTTACCCTATAAACTTTTTATTTGATATCATTTTCCTGTCGGAAGTAAAAATCGTCTAGTAAGGTTTCCTATGAAATATTTAAATTTACTTTCTCAGGGGCGCGCCTCTGATTTATCTTATTCTATAATACATTGAAGTATCATAAACCCAATAATTTTTTAACACCCTGAGTTGCATTTCTGTAGGAAGATAACTGTTCCAAAAGTTCATCACTAAAAACGTTTTTTTCTTAGTTATAATTTAGAACGTCGATTTTTTGGTTTTAAATCAATTACACATTATGCAAAGAAAATAATACATGTCATTTTCTCAATAGAGGGTGGAATTATAGTTTCTTTACAGAGGTTGTTCTTGTCGCTGTCTTCATTCAATAAATGAAAGAATTTAGAAATTTAAGTTGTCATATATCAGCTTTTTTCATAATAAATAATCCCTTCTTCAATTTTATGAAAACAAAGAGTAATTTTTTCTAAGAAATTCATGTAACTAATGAGTTTTCTACCGAATAAAACATTTCCACCTTGCAACTTTGCAAGAAAAGACTCCTCCTTTAATTAAATTTTAAGGATCACACTTGTAGAACTTAAAATGAGGAATGAATTGTGTCTCCATAGGTGTTCAGCTCAGAGTCTAGAAATACGTACCAAGTACTCATACTTTTATGAAGTACAATACAATACAAAATAAGCGCTAGCCCCAAACAGACAGAAGTAACCCCTCTAAATGGGTAGCTTCTCAAAACATTTAAAAAAAATACATAATGGGTGGTGATATATTTTATGATGAAAAATCCTATACATCTCAATCAGTCCGAGAGCAAAGAGGGTTTTCGTAACTGATGGAGAGACTTGGATCCACTAAGGTTTTTTATATGTATTTTTTCCCCCTTGGTTACGAATATCGAGGATGGATTATAAAAAACGTCAATTTTTCATTAAACAAAAAAATTGTAAATAATTTAATAAATTGCTTTTTCTTGTAAAATAAAATATTATTTCATATTTCTCGTTTGATTCTCTTGTGAATCTTCGCCCGATACATAATTTTCGAGTTAAAAATCGCTAAACATTTAAAAAATGGCATTATTTTGTTTAAATAAATATAGTCAAATTCTGTGCCCCGTAATAGATTGTACAAGTCAAGAAATACAAGCTAGGATTAATTACAATACAAAAAGAAATGTTTTTATTGTTTTTTAATACTATAAATAAATAGCGTTTCATCAGTTATAAAGTACGCGCCTCCGTGTATGAAAGGAAGTAGAAATCTTCTTACAGGCTCTCACCTAATGCATAGGATCTATTAAAGATTATCAAATATACAAAAATGGGATCACTTATATGCCGCACCTATATTGTTATGATAGAAGGCATGAGGGTTAACACGACACTTTTTTCTGTATTTAATAATTTGAATGTAGTTGAGCGATGTCACTAATTTATAATTTTTTGCGCATTGTTTCTAGTAAACAATGAGATTATAAAGTTTTAATAATTTTAATAAATAATAAAAAATCATGGATCATAATCGTAAAACGCATTTTTTCGATTTTTCGCCAACTTTTTCTATTGTACTCTAATATATATATATATATATATATATATATATATATATATATATATATATATATATATATATATTTATTGAAAGTAGAACTAAAAACAAAAAAAAGCGTTCAATCCGAATCCTGTCGAACAATTATTTTTAAGAGGAAATGCATTTAAAAATTTTACCTTTTTTTTTTTAAGTTATATAAAACCGCAACGATTCAATATTTTTGCTCAAAATAGAAATAGAGATTATTTGGAACATCAAAAGGTACACTCTTTCCAAGTTTGAGCTTAATCGCATTATTTTTGTGGAAGAAAAAAACAAAAAACCGAAAAAACCTTTTTTTGCGTTTTTCTCGGAATATTTTGAGCTTAAGGTAAAAATGGTTTTTACAAAAGTTGTAGATCTTTCTACTACCTACATCTTTTCTATTTAACATTTTTCGATAAAATGCGTAGTAGCCGAAAATTGCAAAAAACTGTTTTTTACCATTAAAAATCACCCCCATTTCACCCCAGTGGTTTGCCGGTAGTTCGGATTATTTTACTTTCATTAGTTATGATATTGTCAACAATATTCCACCATCAGTTTGCTGTAACGAATTATTTTGTTTTTCCAAATCTTATTTTGACTGTATATCGGACAAGATATCTAGTTCATAAAAATTCAGTCCATCGCCTTTTTTGCTAATTAACGTTGAAGCCAATTGGGTCACATCAGCGATCAACAATTATTACATTTTAGCGCTTTAACAAAACCTATAACAATACAAACTTGATGATTTGTGGGCGTAACAGATGAATAAAATAATAAAACCAGATATAACAATAAGAAACAATTTACTAAAGAGTGTTTGAAAAACCGTTTAGCTGTTACAAGGTGCATCGGAATTGAATTCACAGCTGGAAATATAAATCTTAGAGCAAACAATTGAAAAGTTAAAGCTTAAAAAAGGAATGATCGTGTTGTTTTTGTAACAGTTGTTTTCAGTGGCGGGCATTTAATATTAAAAAAAAGCTAAGAATTAAGGAAGAAGATAATGGTGTAGTTTTAAAACAAAATGATGACCAAAATAACGTAAAATGTTTAAAAATCCCCCCCCCCCCATGATTACAGTAAGAACTGATTAAGTTTGATAACTTCAAGGTTATCTAGAGAAGATAGATCTTTAGATAAATATCTTAAGTTATTTGTTTAATATTACTTACTCTGAGCCACTAAGGTGAACCAAATTTAATAGTAGTTCCAATTAACAATTAGGGTTCAAAATTGACGTTGCTAATTGATCTACCGAGGTTTGTAATGAAAATAGTTTAACTGCGACAAACTCAAGTTTAGCCTTGAAAAGCCATGCTGCTATGTCTAAAATAAGATGAGTAATTAAAAGACGCTAAAAATATCATTTATTATTCTAAAAGGTGTTTTTTTATAGAGGTATAGAAATTTTAAATGGAATAAAACAAAGATGAATTTTTTAAATTGACATGAAATTTACTTTATTCGAAAGATAACCTTCTGGCATTATAATTTAAATATGACTTCTGGCATATGACCGCCACGGCTGACTCGGACGTAGTCTAATCTGGAGGTCCAATTTTCGATGACTTTTTCCAACATTTGTGGCCGTATATCGGCAATAACGCGGCGAATGTTGTCCTCCAAGTGATCAATAATTTCGGGCTTATCGGCGTAGACTAGCGACTTCACATATCCCCACAGAAAATAGTCTAGCGGCGTTAAGTCGCACGATCTTGGAGGCCAATTCAGGGGTCCGAAACGTGAAACTATGCGGTTACCAAACGTTTCCTTCAATAAATCAATTGTGGCACGAGCTGTGTGACATGTTGCGCCGTCTTGTTGAAACCACAGCTCCTGCACATCATGGTTGTTCAAATGATGAACGAAAAAGTCAGTAATCATGGCTCTATACCGGTCACCATTGACTGTAACGTTCTGACCAGCATCGTTTTTAAAGAAGTACGGACCAATGATTCCACCAGCCCATAAAGCACACCAAACAGTCAGTTTTTCTGGATGTAACGGTGTCTCAACATACACTTGAGGATTATCATCACTCCAAATACGGCAGTTTTGTTTATTGACGTATTCATTCAAACAAAAGTGAGCTTCATCGCTAAACAAAATTCGCTTATGAAAATCGGGATCAACGGCAATCTTGTTTTGGGCCCATTCACCGAATTTACGCCTTGCTAGGTGATCGTGTGGCTTCAATTCTTGCACGAGTTGGATTTTGTAAGCACGCAAACCAAGATCTTTCAGAAAAATATTCTATAAAGTGAATGCACACGTATCCAATTCCTGGGCACGATAGCGGATAGACTGATTCGGGTCTTCCTCTACGCTACGCTCTACAGCAGCAATGACTTCTTCTGTACGCACTGTACGGCATCTCTGTGAATGCTTATTATCATTTAGAGTAAACGTGGTGCGAAAACGTTCCATAGTTAATCGAATTAATTGCTCTGATGGACGATTATGTTGACCATAAAATGGACGTAGTGCGCGATACGTATTTCGAACAGAGCCATGATTTTCAAAATAAATTTGCACAATTTGGAAGCGTTGTTCAGGCATCAGTCTATTCATGTTGATATGCCAAACCAGTTAAAAAAGTGTTGCCAACTTAAAGTTTTATACCTCTATAAAAAACACCCTTTATAAAAGAAAATTCATGATGATTTTTTTAAGAAATTTATCCTGTCGATATTCAAATTTATCGGCTGTGTTAAAAAACAATTTACTTATAATTTAAAATATTACTGAATTCAGGAATTTCTTTATGAAGTATTCACATTGCAGATTTGTTCCTACGATTACCTTATTTAACTTTATATTTAAAAATCATACCTTAAATATGTCTAAAAATTTCATTCACATTACTAGCGTAAGGTACTCATGATTAGAAGCACAGTAAGGTATAAAACAATTGAAAGTTTCTTTTGTGATAAATTTCTGGAACCAATTGACACAATGATTTCTAAAATTAAAATTTCATTATCACATATAATAAATATATTAAACATTATTTATATACACAGATTAAAATAACCAATGTAAAAGTCATTGGCTAATATTTCTCAAGAATATAGCCGGAGAGAAATGTTTAAATTAAGTTATTTTAATGTTACAAAAATTTTCTTTCTAAAAGAAGAGATTCATTAAAAGAAATGCTAATTTTAAATTGTGCATTTTAAAAAACAAAATAATTTCTAATGGTTTAATTCCTGTAACTACCACTATTCATCATTATAAGTCTCATTTGGTGTTACGTTGTGAGTTTCAGTAAAAAGTATTTGTGAACAATGTTATTTTTCCAAAACTGCTACGGAAAAAAGTTTTAGAACAGTTTCATAGATTAGATCAAATATGACTCATAATTTTATCTCATGCTAGGCCTAATGTACATTGTAATATAACGAATAATGTATTTCATCATATTTAACCACATTCTGTTTTTTTCTGTAGTTTCTTTTTATTATTTTACATGGCTACTATGATAATGAAGACTATTTCTGTAAAAAAGTATGGAAAATAAGAAAAACTGAAATATCTCAAAAACTATTATAAATAGGTATAGGATATATCGGACAAAACTTTTAGGGTTTTTATTACTCTATTAAATAACATGAAAATATACAGGGTGTACCGTTTAAAAAAAAGATATTTATTCATTTAAACTTGTTCAAATTTGAGCCGATGTGTTCAATACCCTGTAGCTTTTATTGCAAATATTAGGTAAAAATTATGTTAACTTGTCCTTGACCTTGCTAAATTCCAAATTTGAATATATTTGTCACAAAATTGAAAACGTTATTTAGGATTGAATTGATGCTTGAAAATGTGACTTTTTTTCTTTAAACTTAATTATCTCAGAAACTATAAAGTTTTGTTATAGTAAACCTTTAATAAAAAAGATTTAAAATTATAAGCTAAATCGAAAATACGATTCGTATATAGGGTGTTCTATTTAAAAAAATACAACTTTATGCCGTCCTAGTTTTTTGGCTCACCCTGTAGAGTCCTAAATATTTTTAAAATGTGCGTAAAATTAAACTGTATCAAACAATAAATATAGTTTCTTTGTTAATTTCACCGAAAAGGCACAAACCTACTTCATCCAATGGTTGACTCACCCTGTACTTAACAAAAGATTAAAATAGAGGCTATGGATAAAATTTGAATACTCTGGTATAATATAATATAAAACTATTCTTCTACTCAACAATCTACAAAATCCACAGTAAATCATTACAATTAGTCGAACTCTGCTAAAGAGTAAATAAAAATGTGTACGTTAGTAGTTAATTCAATAAAAATTGTTATACATTTTTTGAACTTCTAATTTTAAGTCTACATTTTTCAGTTTCGTATCTCAATATATAAGGAAAAATGGGAACAAAACAGCTGGTTTTTAAGGAAGATTGGCTGGACGATTGTAATTACAGGTTATATAAAAACTAGTTTACTTATCATACTTATAATGCCTGCATCTAATCAATAAAATGTTAAAATTACATCACAAAAAAAATTTAGGGTCGTTTCTATATGTCTTCCGTAACAAAACACAAACTATAAACAGTAGAACAAAATGTTTTGAAAATTATAAAATCACCATATTTTATATTTTCAAAAAATCTAAAAAGACTTTACCAAAAAGCACGATAAATTAAACAAAAAACACACGTATTGTTGCCAACTCAAAATTTATAATCATAAATATTTTTTATTCATATTTTTAATAGCAAACCTATAATCGGATTGGCAATTTATTATAAGAAACATATTATTACTGCAAGTTTCTAAAATATTGCTTAATAGACTATTTTGAAGATTATATCTATATCAGATATGCCAACACTGTAAAAATTTTAAAGTTTTTTTGTGAACCTGATCGTCTAAAACTGATATTATTGATGGTTTCTAGACATTTTTATACCAAAGCTTTTTCAGTCAGTTTTTCCTAAATATACATTTGCTTATTTATATACCACCTGCAACTGTATAATTCATCTTTACTATTTCGTATAAATTTCGCAAAAGATTTCCCTGTTCAGATTGCGTGAAATTCTGAGAGATAGTGCAGCATGTATCGAACTTTTTATTCAGTTTAATATAAATTGCTTTAAAGATTCACTTTCTTTATGGTGAGGTGAGCTTGTCTACCCTATACTGACGATAACCAATGAATTCGAAACCGGTCTACAACTGGCGATACACTGCCAAGGTTTTTACATTCTCCTGAATTACAAGCCAAACGGCTTCGGGCTCCCTCCAGAGATTATTGACTCCTACCAGGTATATAAAGACACCAAAAGTATGAAGCTCTATGGGGGCCCTTTCCATGTTATCGGGTACTAGGTGGCTTGTTTTCCTACAAATTTTCGGACGGTCTGCGCTGTTGCAAGGAGAACTGCTTTCTGCCTCGGTTTTACTGCTTCTTACTAAGGCCTAGTCCCTTGATTTTCTGCAGGAGGTTCTTTAGTATCACTCCAGTTGTTGATAGTATTATGAGAATCGTGTGGACGCCATTTATTGCCCACTGTCTGCGGATTTGCACCTCCAGATCTCTGTATTTGGCGATCGTCTCAATGTATTTTGGTCTTAAGGTGTTGTTATTAGGTATAGCAATGTCAATCATTGTAGTTCGCGTAGAAATTTTATCTGTTAGTATAATCTCTTGCCTATTATGAGTAACTGTTTGATCTGTTAGAACTGTTCGGTTCCAATATAACTTGAACTTGTTGTTTTCAAGAATAGGCTCCGGATTGCATTTGTAGTAAGGCAATTTTCCTACCTGCAATAGTTTTAACTTATCTGTTAGCTCTTGGTGGAGTACCTTAGCGGCTGAGTCGTCTTTTTCTTTATAGTCGGTTGCGGCGAACGCTTGGCATCCTCTAATTATGTGCTGGAATGTCTCTGATGTTCGATAGCCATATCTACATCGATAACTTTCTATTGAGGGATATGTGATGATAAACCTCCGATAGTTCTTCATCGAAATAACCTGGTCTTGGATAGCTGACAAGAAGCCCGCTGTTTCCGGAAACATCCGTCCTAAAATTAACCAGTAGTTCGACGCTGACTTGTCGACATTCTCCTGGACGACCTTATTTGGATGCCGTCCATGAAGTGGTTTTAGTAGGCAGGCTTGTAACTTCTCTTGATCTGTACGGTGGTGAGAAGCAGTATCTCGTTCCCTCAAATGTAGCGGCGTTGAATCCTCTGCCTCGCATATTGCTGCTTGTAGTGTGGAAGAGTTCGCTAACCTGTGGAAATAAGAACGTAAGTTTAATATTTGTTGATCGAGCTGCTTACCAATATCAACCAATCTTCTCCCTGGAGTCTTGGAAGCATTGTACGTTCAATAGCACTCCGAAGGTGATGCTTGTGTGCTTTTTTTAAGAGTATTTTTATTTTTCTTTGCAGGTTTTCGATGTACATCCTGCTCCATTTTACAATTCCAAAAGAATAGCTAAGCGCAGAGCATGCGTACGTGTTGAGCGCCTTAAACAAGTTTCTACTATTTAGTAGTTCGTAACACCCGTCTTACTCTATTGAAAAATTCGGTTGTCAGTTCAGCCTTCATAGTGCGATGGTGAATTCGTTTAGTCTGTCTCATATCTAGGTATTTGTATGTTTGTTCTTCTTCCATTGCAGCTATAGTTTTACCGTTCTGCATCTCAAATGCTCCCGGTTGTATTTTTCCTTTAACGGTGTTTAAAATACGGCACGTATCAAGTCCAAACTGCATTCCGTATCCCCAGAGAATTCCTCCACAATTTTAAGCATTTGCTCCAGCTAGTTTTTTGTAGCAACCATCAGTTTAAGATCATCCATGTATAGAAGATGATTCACTCTTACTACCTCTTCGTTGCTATTTTTAGTACTAATGCCACATTATTATTATTTTAATATTATTTTTGTAGCAGTTAATGCAAGACCGTTATTAGCGATATTCACCAGAAAATGGTTTTTTTTTATCGTACAGTCCGTTTGTTCCTAATTAAGAATCAACTTTCAATTGTCACCTTTAAGCACGTGACCAAAGTATAAAAAGTTATATGAAGTTGTGACCTTATTTTGATCCAATCTACATGATACCAAACTTTGAAACATCCTTGTTGAGACAGCATAAATTTTTTGTTAGTTTTAACACTATATAAGTATTTTTATCGGTAAAATAAATAATTTTTAATCAACCAAATTTTAAAATCTAGAAGCAAAACATTTCATGTTATTCTAGCAAAATTACACAAGTACCAATAAATCGTTAAAAGTACTTACATATAAAATGCAATTATAGATAACATTGTTATTTGGCCTACGTATAATTAACTGTATGCAGATATTTTCGCCAATTAAATAAAAATTTCCCAATCAGAACGAAATTCCAGATAATTAAGAACACAAAATATTTTTTTTTGGAAGAAATCACGTAAGTATTGCTGGATCATTAAGAGTACATACGAGTATTTAAATTACGAAACTACGTTCCTATTGAATGCAGTGAAATGTACAAATACATTTATCTGTAAAACTGTTAATTTTTTCGTAATCAAATTTTTTTTAAGCTGTGTTGATGAAAACAAGTATTTATGTTATATCGATAACTAGAACTAGCCTTAGAAAACTATTTTTTTAAATAGCATTCTCATGCTGTTGAGATCTGAACCGAATCTCCTATAATATTTTTATATGTCTGGTCTCAAATTTACTTGAAATTTGCGAGACACTTTCAACTTTCTAAGAAGATTTTAATTTAAAAATAGAAAATACTAAATATTACCGGATACAGTCTAATTAACATTTCAACTATTTTTTTCAAAAACACTTGAACAAAGGATTCGTCAACATATAGATTTTTTTAATGACGAGTTATTTTTACAACCAAAAATATAATGAAATTTATTAAGCTATTTATTTTTACGACCGACTAATAGTATCGCAGACATCCAGAGATATAATCAATTGACAAGAATCGGATTAGTCGGGTGAGTTTATAACATAATACTGTCATTTTATCAGTTTACTATCCGTTTTGTTCAAGTACTTATGTCACTAAAAATTCTAAAATCTATGTGAATTACTTCTACTCTTGTCAGTTAGAGATAACTCATTATATTTAGCCTGTATAATTTTCCTGTGGCGCCGGCGTATTCACTGTTGTTATAAGTGAATTTTCCCCAAAATAGTGGATAGCAAGTTTCTAAAATTTTCAGTTTATTAAACGATCAGTACAGTTATTTTATATGTGTGTGATAATATGCGAAAAGAAGTTATATTTTTTGTTGTCGGTTATGCTCTTACGAATAATAAACATTGTAATTTGTGAGGTATTGCATAACTTGTTGGGTTCTTCACATTAGAAACTTTTATTCCTAAGGTAGATTTTGTTGTTTCCTATCATGATAAATCATTCTTATAAAAACACTAGCGACCCGCCCCGGCTTCGCACGGGTGCAATGCTGATACTAAATACACTACAGAAAAACTGTGACTATTTATTTTATTTTTACAACAATTATTACATCGGCCTTCGACGCGCTATTTATAGGCACGCTGCCGCCGCCCCGGTCGGCCAGTACCGCCGCAAGCGCTACTTCCCGCAATTTTAAATCTGTAATATCTTCGAAAATATTCATTTAAATCTTGTGCTGTAAAGGACCATATAGATCTATATTAAATCAACAATGTATTTAAGCTATTTAATTGGATAAGGATTAATGCTGTATTGGTTAAAATCGCTTCAAAATTTGCCATTATTTGTCGTAAAAAGTAAATGACAAAAAAATGTTATTGTGGGATATCCATGAGAGATAGACATATACCATCGTGGAGTTTTCTGTAGACCTTTTCAATGTGTACAAATAATTAGTACATTATTTTGATAAATCTCGTAGGGTTCAGCCTGCGTTTGCAATGTAAGCGGAAAAAAATATGATAATTAACGACATCACATTAGAAACCTCAAAAATAACAGTATTTCTCCACTATTTAATGGATGTTATTATACATATAAACCTTCCTCTTGAATCACTCTATCTATTGAAAAAAACCGCATCAAAATCCGGTGCGTAGTTTTAAAGATTTATGCATACAAAGGGACATAGGGACAGAGAAAGCGACTTTGTTTTATACTATGTAGTGATTTGCTATTCTAATATAATCCCATGAAGAACAGGTTTTAGTGATACAATATCACCTCACTACAAAATTTGATTATGGCGATTTTCTTAAGATAAATTTGTACAAATTCTAACTGGTTCCAGGTTTCGTCAATATCTCCAAAATTGGCGAAATTTAATTATTATTTATCCTTTTTCAATAAAATTTTAGGGAATGAAAACCATGTAATGCATCCATTTGACATAGACATAACAAAGAGAAATAATAGACATATGTCCGGGGTCAAATTATACTTTAGTTTTCACAATATATTACTTTCGTAACTATTTTACAATTTACCGATGTGCTATAGGAAATGTGTCAAAAATCCGATAATGTAGAAGTTAAGAATTACAGAAATAGAGCGTTCGTTATATTTGGTCTCCAGTGAAACCGGTTTGTTTGATCATATAGTATGTTTCTTTCCGAGAAACCCCTCAATTGTACCAGGGCTATATATCTAATACAATAATTAGGTCTTGCGCTCGATGCGTGAGTGATATAAATTGTCACTAATTACAAAATTAAATGCAAAAAATACAACACAAATGTAGCAGTTATAATATTACTGTTGCCCAATAGTACCGACCATAGGGACTTATTGCATAACTAAAATAGCATAATTACCATTTATACAGGTAAGTTTTATAATTACGAAGGCAGCTATCCTTTAAAATATTTGGTGCGTGAATAAGTAGGAACGTACTATAATTTGCGTTTTATTTTCGCACAACATCGTAATTGTTTTGTTATTAAACAAGAAAGATTCAAATATAGGTTTACTGCAAACGATATACATGTTAGCAGTAAATATTGTACTACTACTTTTCAATATATATATATATATATATATATATATATATATATATATATATATATATATATATATACATATATATATACATATATATATATATATATATATATATATATATATATATATATATATATATATATATATATATATATATATATCCAGCTCCAGCAGCATACACATTTCTGATATAAAAAGCAGAATCGGTTCTATTTTCCTGAACTCAAAGTTCTTGAGAGGGGGGGATCGCAAGCATACACATTCCTATACTCTATTCAAGAACTAGAAAGAGTAATAAAACTGTTACCGAAACCTCCAATATACCTGCTCCAGTGCTGCAGGTAACTGAGGACTGCCGTAAATCTAATTATATTTAAATATTATAAGCCTTTGTAAATTTACTGCAACAAATAAAATTTCTGATAGTTCAATTTAATTTCTGTCAGTGAGTAAAATACACCTTACAGTGTGTCCTTAGTGATTTATCTTGTTTGCGCTTGTGTTGATATATTATTTGAGATTAATGAGATACCCAAAAGATATGGCTTCCACCTCTATATTTATTCCAAAATTGTTAAACCAAGGCATTTTTTCTTCAACGAAAAACTTATTACTAGGAATGTTTATGATGCCTTAAGACATAAATATCCAGATAATAATGTTAAAAGCTCTGTTGAGATATTGTCCAAAATGACAAGAGTTGGAAAATCTACTATTTACTGAATGCTGAAGAAGAAAAAGACGACTGGAATTTTTAGTGCTCCCAAACTACTTCAGTCACAGGAAGACGAAAAACCCCGTTGAAAAAGGAGATGAAAACTGCAATAAGCAGAGTAGTACATGCATTTTATTATGAGAAGTAGATCCCAACTGTAGACAAAATTCTAACTAAAATCAATGAAGATCGGGATTCACCTGAAATTAAAAGAACTGAGCTCTGGAAATTGCTCAGAGAACTTAATTTTTGCTGGGAAAAACCAGATACGAAATCTGTTCTTATAGATCGTTCGGAAACTATCCATTGGAGAAGGAAATATCTCCCTCAAGTAAAAGGTAGAGTTGATATATAACACAACTTATAAAACTAGTAATTTAATTGAACTTTTGAAAGATTTTTTTGAATAAAGTTACTTCGAAAAATTGAGAAAAATCCATATAATAACAGAATAAAACAAAAAGTGGAAACTCGATCTCATGATCGGTGAGATAAAGGAACCAATTATAATTAATTTGAGCGAAGATAGCTTCACTGACTTTGATTACGAACCAAATACGTAATGTTTAAACATAATTTATTATTTAAATTTTTGTTGTATTTTATTGTTTAATGTTGTTTATATATTTTTTTATATATTTTTATTTTAGTGTGTACCACTCTTTAATTGTATACATATTTTATTCCAATTAGCCGTAATTTTTTTATTATTTTATTATTGTATTTGTATCTTTTTCTTAAGCGTGTAGAATTAATATGTTTACTTTATTTTTTTTGGGCTCTCGGATTTCCATATAATAAAGTAAATTAAATTAAGATGTCAGTGCAATAGAAATAAAAATGAGGAGGTCTAATTTTAACTGTAACTTATAAAAGTTAATTACATTTGAATCCCTTTTAGTGTTTAATTATTATTCTGCAGATGGTTTAAGAAATAAATAAACTGAAACGTCAAATGTTATTAATTAATAATAAAATGACCGATAGCCCCAAAAAAATTTTAATAATATATGAACGAATTTATTTTTTATATGCTTAATTTCCTGTATTTTTGACAATGGGTATTTTGTAAGTATTTAAATTATAACTTAGAATTCTTTGAGAAAATAAGGCTACGTTTTCAGTCTGAATGTGCCTAAAACGGTTTCTATTTCAAAATTAGAAATAATAAAAATGCAGTTGTGATTTGTGTTAAATATGTCAAAATTATCTATATTTTGTAATGTATATGAATTATTAAGAAATCATAAGAAATAAAATAATATTATAAAAACTTTTTATTTTAAGGTTATTACCGAAATAATATTCTATGCCAAAAATAATTAGTGATAAAATAAATCTCCTTCCGACGCCTATGACATGGATTAAAATCCTTTTTAACACTTCACACTTCCAAGTATCTATTGTTATCCAACCTAAATAGTCCACTATTATAAACTGGTATTTTTGATTATATGACTATGAAAAATATATGTGTCTTAATAGATTTTGCCAAAGACACCCGACTAAAGAACACAGGTAGTTTGCGAAGAAAAAAATGATTTATTACTCTCTCTAGTTCTAGAATAAACTATAGTATAAGAGGCAAAATCGGTTCTATTTTCCTGAACTCAAAGTTCTTGGGGGGGGGGGGTGATCGCTCCCACCGCCCCCCCCCTTTGCTCTACGCCTGTATATACATATATATCTCCAATATTTTTTTTTCGCATTATTTAGCTCAGTTCCAGGCTTTCTCTTTCAACTTTTTCATTTAAATCTGGAATCTCTTCTTCATTTGTAACTACTAATATCCTTTTTATACCGACACTTATTTCTCTTTATGATATATTCTTTGAAAAACAACCGAGAGCAGTCTTGTCAAACACCTGTCTTTCTCTGCTTGCCTTTTTTTCACTAAATAGCTGACTTTTTCTGCCAGTCCGAAATATATTTTTTATTAAATTTTTATATTACCTAAAAATATGTATCAAAATATATGTCAAGCACAGAGAGAATTACTGGAATATATTTTTAGAAACCTAGTTTAGATTCTTCAGTTAATTTAATTAGTTCTTCCTTCAAATGATTTGAATGGTACTTTCAAACGAACTAAAAATTGATGTAATTAAAATAGAAAACAATGAAAATCTTCCAACATCAAATAACTGAAATATATTTTTGTTTGCAGAAGCCAAATTCAATAACTTAATTAATAGCACACTTCTGCATACATGTCCTAATTATTTTAAGATATTCTTGAGAAGTTTAGCTAATATGAAAATATAATGTGTATAATGATGTTATTTATATTATGTATTACAAACATTGCAATTCAAAAATTTCTCATTTAAAACTTGTATTCAATATTTCAAATAAATCCGTTATTAATTAATGAAAATTTGTCATTTATTTTGAATTAAAACTCATCGACACCATTAACAAATGTCGTCATCAACGAAACATCCAATGTCGTAAGAATGCCGAGATTGTTTTACCTAGACACAATATTGCCACCCATGGCATAGTAGATGTCTCATTAGCATCGATGATAAATGCGTTTGTATACTTCGTATAGGTTAAAGGTTTTGAGGACTCATAAGTACCAATGACATCTACATAAAGAAACACTGTCTTTAATTACTTAAACCTAAGAATAATAACCCACGGGTGTTTACATTTTGTCTGTTAAAATGATATTTAACTAACAAATATTAAAAAAATATTAACTGGAATTTTCCTCATAAAAACTATTAGAATGTACATATATATTATTAGATTACTAAAAACTAATTATAACTTTTAAATAGTTTTTAGAAACATTTATAATTTTCTATGTATTACCCTCTCATTCATTCTATATAATAACTAACTAATTCCTTTACAAATTCACACAAATTAGTATATAATTACGCAATCTATACTTGATTTAAATATCTGAATATTTGCTTTAATTTAGTCAAAATAAAACTGGTACACCTCTCACTATCTTATTTATTCCACCCTTCATGGAACAAATCGCAATAAAACTCTTTTCCGAGAAATGGATTCTGATGGTTTACAGAAGGATCTCGATCTCGGAGTGTTCGGCAGGAGCACGGGAGTTGGCGATTTTTACTCTCCCAGACATCATGCGATGATCTTTACAGAAGGAATGTATGCAGAAATTCTACAGCGTGACCATCTCTGTAAGAAGAATATAACCAAAAATAGGGTAATAAACAGATGCTCACTGTGATAATGACACTGGAGTTCAATGTTGTAACTTAGCGACTGGTGTACAAGGATGTAATGAGCAATCTGACAAGGAACGGCTGCACAATCAGATTAATGTAGGCCCTAGTTTACTCGGGTATACATGGAAATGCAGAAATGGACCGTCTGGCAAAGGTCCGCTACTACACCATATGGACCTCAACCAATTCTATTGACCATTGGCAAAAAGGATCAAAAATTGTTACTGGGAAGTAAATTTATTCAATCGTGGAGAGGAGCTCTTGGAATGTGGTGTATTAAGGAATATATAAGTGGAATGGCTTACTAGAGAGCTTCTCTTCTGAGGAAGGAAAGAGCTGCGAATTGTGATGGAAATATTGACCGGGTATTCTCGATGATGACCAGACATGCAGATGGTGTGTGAAGGAGGATGAAACTGCTGACCATGTCCTCAGAGGATTAAGAGAGATATTTCGGGATATAATTTTTTAACCCGAAAAATTAGGCAATATAATTTAACGGAGCTGCTTGGATTCGCAAAGTCGATCGGCTCGAATGACCTGTAGCTACGGTGGGATGTAAAGGGCCAACGAGGCCTAGGCATCGGTGATCAAGTATCATCATTTTTGTTCCATTCACTTATTCATTCATTCAATCAAATTTTTCTTGCTGCTGACACTATTTGTTGAAATTTGAATTAAAAAAAAATGTTACTATTATTATACGCTAAATCCATAGATAAGGTAATTCCTAACCCCAAAGTGAAACAGAGAGATATTTCACCCTGCATACAAATGAAAAATGTTATTACTTTGTTGAGTTTTAGTTTTTTTCAAATAAGCAAAGTAATAAATAAAAGACTCTTCAAAATAAGGAAAAGTTTCAGCCCAATCAAGAATTTTTTAAAATAAATATGGGTTTTACGAAAAGTTATAGATTGTAGATTATAGATTGTGAGTGATTCGTTAAGGCTTTTTTTGCCGCTCTCCAACTCTTTGACCTTTAAGATCTTTTATGCGTCACCAAATCTATTAAAACCCGAAATGGTAATTCCTTTTAGGAAGTTTATTATTTTTCTAGAAGGTAAATTGCTCTATTTCTTCAATGAGCCGCCTTACAGAAATCGACATCTCTTGCAGGGCCATGCGCTCGCATGGCAGATATTCTGCTGTTTCGGCTGCACAGTTACGGAAACGGCAAATCTCGTCCTCAGATTTGCCCATCATTTTGAGATGATATCTCAGATTGCTGTGTCCTATGAGAGATTCGTTTTTACTCGAACATCCCTTTTCAGAGATCAAGAAGCATACTTGATTTCCTTAACTATAGGTTTATAAATTTCTTGACTTTTCTGGGACCAGGTGTGTTCTTCTATTTTAATTTAACTTGCTTTCATTTCTCGTTATGGAGCTCCTGTTTTTTGTGGCATTCTGGTAATCTGCAGAATGGTTTCAAGTCGAGAAAAAGGCGTTTTTCCCATTGTTTTGCCAGACTATCCGCTTTCTCATTTCCTTTGCTTCCCATGTGACCTGATATCTATATCAGGGTTACCCTGTTGTTCGTTCCTAATTGCTTTAGGGCTAGCCTTCAGTCCCAAATCAATTTAGACACATAGGTGTTTGACCTGAAAGCTTTTAGCTCTTTTGAATATGTGTGATGATCTTTATTATAATGTGCCGAAAGGAATATTATATCTATGAGTCATATTTCTAGATAGATCTTAACTTTTATGTTCTAGATTTATACAGAAAATTCCATAGGTATATAAATAGGGATATGATAAGCACAATGTGGTTAGTTATATAGTGGTATTTGAATAGTTAAGGCCTTAAGTAGTAATAATAAGATAGCTGTGATTTCGTTGTCTTAATATAAGTACTGGAAGTATTAGTGAAAAGAATTTTGTTTTATTTTGCGAACCCAGTGAAAGATTTTAAAGAGACAAAACCTTAACAATATGAAAATATGTATATTCTGTCCTTCTTAGTACTTCAATTCACGCATTCATCGGCGTATATATGAATCACATGCATTTTCTGTTGCAAGCTGAAAGAGATATTTATTTGGAACTTAATGCCTGAGCTTGATATGTTTACTCCAACTCTCTCTTCCATCAGTTACTACCTCAGAGTTAATGTCAACGTCATATCTTACAGACATGAAATCTGTCGGTTTCAATATGGATTCTGTTGAAATTGTATCCAGAATCTTCAAACGACCAACAAAAGTTCCATGTTTGAGGCTTCCTGCTGAAAACAGCTTAAGAGCATTTATTACTACCGCCTTCTTACGGAATCGTAAAGAAAATCCCAATACTTCAGCACCCGGTAGAAGTCACATTTCGGCATTAAACATATTTTTAATTTTTCATATTGGTTAGTCCACAGGAGGTAATATTTGTTTCATCATGATTACCACTCTTGTAAAACTCTGTGAATAGCTTCATTACAACTTACAACTTTTTTTTTGCAAAATTCTTATATACGCTGAGAAAAATTGGCACTTTCTGAGCATCGGACTATAAAATTGGCGATAGTACCACCACTCGATTTTAGAAACATTAGTTATACAACTGTGAAAAAATCAGTTCGTTGGTAATGAAAAAAACATGCACATGTTATTTTCACCAGAAACACGTATACATATTTTTTATTACCAACCAGCTGATTTTTTCATCGTTGTTTAATTAATGTTTGTACAGGGTGAGTCAACGATTGGATGAAGTAGGTTTGTGCCTTTTCGGTGAAATTAACAAAGAAACTATATTTATTGTTTGATACAGTTTATTTTTACGCAGATTTAAAAAATATTTAGGACTCTACAGGGTGAGCCAAAAAACTAGGACAGCATAAAGTTGTATTTTTTTAAATAGAACACCCTATATACGAATCGTATTTTCGATTTAGCTTATAATTTTAAATCTTTTTTATTAAGAGTTTACTATAACAAAACTTTACAGTTTCTGAGATAATTAAGTTTAAAGAAAAAAAGTCACATTTTCAAGCATCAATTCAATCCTAAATAACGTTTTCAATTTTGTGACAAATATATTCAAATTTGGAATTTAGCAAGGCCAAGGACAAGTTAACATAATTTTTACCTAATATTTGCAATAAAAGCTACAGGGTGTTGAACACATCGGCTCAAATTTGAACAAGTTTAAATGAATAAATATCTTTTTTTTTTAAATGGTACACCCTGTATATTTTCATGTTATTTAATAGAGTAATAAAAACCCTAAAAGTTTTGTTCAATATATCCTATACCTATTTATAATAGTTTTTGAGATATTTCAGTTTTTCTTATTTTCCATACTTTTTTACAGAAATAGTCTTCATTATCATAGTAGCCATGGCAAAAACAATGTAAAAGAACATTTTTCTGTGTGTCAAATTTATAACCGCAATCGCTTCTTTTGGTTTTTATGTAGTGTAGTTTGGTTTTTTTTTGCATTCATCTTATATTGTAAAATGAATTTTCCAAAGAATGAGTTAATAGATATGATTTATACAATAGGAGAGGCTCAAAAAAATTGCCTTCTTGCTCAAAGAATTTACAAAATGAAGTATCCTGATCGACGCCAGCCTAATACCCATACTTTTCAAAACTTAATGCAAAGATTTGATTCTTCTGGTACTGTTGATTATCCAAAACGTAAAGTGGTCAACAAACCAGTAACTAATGAAGAAAAAGAACTACAAGTATTGTTAAATGTTCAGGAAAATCCTTATATTGGTAGCCGTCAGTTAGCAGCATTATGTGAAACATCACAATCCACCGCTAATCGTACTACCAAGAAATATAGGTATCATCCATATCACATGGAATTACACCAAGAATTGCATGGACAGGATTTTGAAAGTCGTGTAAACTTTTGTCGTACAAAAAATGCGGAAATTCAACTAAATCCAAATTTATTATACAAGGTAATGTTTAGTGATGAAGCTACTTTTAGAAGTAACGGTGCCGTAAATAGACGCAACATGCATTATTATGCCACAGAAAACCCATTTTGGATTAGAGAGGTGCAACATCAAAACCACTGGTCATTAAATGTTTGGTGTGGTATTCATCATAATCGAATTATTGGACCCCACTTTTTTAATGAACCACTAAATGGCCATAGTTACCTGAACTTTCTACAAGAAGAACTACTCCAACTGCTTCAAGGTCTCGATAGGGATGAGCTCGACAGTATGTGGTTCCAGCACGATGGTGCGCCTCCGCATTACCATCGTGAAGTTCGTGCGTTTTTGGACCAACGATATCCGCAAAAATGGATTGGACGTGGGGGTTTCATTGAGTGGCCACCAAGGTCTTGCGACATCACCCCATTAGATTTCTTCCTATGGGGTTATATTAAAAATAAGGTGTATGTTAATCCACCAATAACAGTGGAAGATATGCGAAACAAGATTAGGGATACCTGTAGAACAATAATGCCACTAATTTTGTCCAGGGTCGGAGAAAATCTGCAAAAAAGACTAAATTTGTGCATTGCACAAGAGGGTCGTTTATTCGAACACTTATTAAAAAGAAATAATTAATCAATTCTTCAATTTAGTATAAAAGTAAATATGTATTTGCCTTGTCGTTATTGTTGTGTTAATTTTTTCACATTATGTTTAATTAAACTATTGCCGTTGTAATATAACGAATAATGTATTTCATCATATTTAACCACATTCTGTTTGTTTCTGTAGTTTCTTTTTATAATTTTACATGGCTACTATGATAATGAAGACTATTTCTGTAAAAAAGTATGGAAAATAAGAAAAACTGAAATATCTCAAAAACTATTATAAATAGGTATAGGATATATTGAACAAAACTTTTAGGGTTTTTATTACTCTATTAAATAACATGAAAATATACAGGGTGTACCATTTAAAAAAAAAGATGTTTATTCATTTAAACTTGTTCAAATTTGAGCCGATGTGTTCAACACCCTGTAGCTTTCATTGCAAATATTAGGTAAAAATTATGTTAACTTGTCCTTGGCCTTGCTAAATTCCAAATTTGAATATATTTGTCACAAAATTGAAAACGTTATTTAGGATTGAATTGATGCTTGAAAATGTGACTTTTTTTCTTTAAACTTAATTATCTCAGAAACTATAAAGCTTTGTTTTAGTAAACCCTTAATAAAAAAGATTTAAAATTATAAGCTAAATCAAAAATACGATTCGTATATAGGGTGTTCTATTTAAAAAAATACAACTTTATGCTGTCCTAGTTTTTTGGCTCACCCTGTAGAGTCCTAAATATTTTTAAAATCTGCATAAAAATAAACTGTATCAAACAATAAATATAGTTTCTTTGTTAATTTCACCGAAAAGGCACAAACCTACTTCATCCAATCGTTGACTCACCCTGTACAGTCGACTGGTGACATTGTCGGACCAATTTTATGAGCTGTTTTTCCAATCCTCCACTCGGAAATTATCAATTTCCCGTTTTCAAAAACGCGACATATATCAGAATTTCACAAATAGAAAAGTTGTCAAAATGAAGCCACTGACAAAGTTTTAGAAGAGTAGTAATTATGTTGAAGTAGGGGTTACTTCCCGTGATTTAATTAGTTTTAATTGCCGAAGATAAACAGTTTCTTTTTGTAGGTATTTTATTTTTAATTTATATATGAAATAAATATTTTCAAATATATGAGTTTCAGTTTTATTAACTCTATGTTTAACTACATATTATGTTATTTTCTTTCATAACCATTTCAACTACCTATCAAATATAATTTGCAGTCACTATTAACCTTTATAGTTCTCCCCCATCCTATTTAATTAAAAAATAGTGTATTTGGATCCCTTAATGGAATATTTAAGTGTTCAATTGCTATAGTGTTTTTGGCCTAACCTATTTTGAGTTGAATTTTGAAAATAAGAGTTGTGTTTCTTAATTATATTCCAATCAGGTGTTAATAAAAAACATTTTTTTAACCTTTTCAATTAAAAAGTCAAATTTTGTAGTCATCCTCTGAAATATAAAATCAGTTCAAAACGTCAAACAGTTTTTTTGGAGTTTGCAAATATTCATCAGAAAATTAAAATAATATCTTACCCTAATAATAGTATTTTACTCAAACTGTGGCTTTCACGGTGCTAGTGATTTCCGATACTCCTACAATAGAGGCCACTTAAGTAGAGTAAGTTATAGGTCGGAAAAAAATAACTGCAATATTTTGCACTTGGTTTGCAGTCGTCAACAAAAAATAACTTTCACATAATACTAGACCAGATACACTTTTATTTAAATGATTTAAAGATCCATAGAAGGATATTGACCAAACACAATTTACATGTCTATATTATAAAAATATTTTGAAAGTAGTGAAAGATGATAGGAATGAAATTCTATACCAATGAAGACCATTGAGAAACATTGAAAGTGATATTTTAGGAGAATACGCCAACATGTGGTATAGATTTTCATACCTGGGACGTATCATTTTATCAGATGGATGGTTAAAGCCATATATTGTTTGAAAATTTATTTATTCAGATATCAAGCAAAATCAACTTAATGAGAAAAATGTTCTAAAATGGATTTGTTGCTTCATTCTGTAATACTAATATAATGAAGGGTTGCAACTTACAATATATATATATATATATATATATATATATATATATATATATATATATATATATATATATATATATATAGGGTGTCTGACAGGGGCGGATCCAGCCTCTCTCTTTGGGGGGGGGGGGGCGGTGATATCACAAAAGTACAGTATGGCAAGAAAAACAAGTTGCCAACGGGGGGAGGGGGGGGGGTGCAAGCAGCATACTCATTCCTAATATAAAAGGCAGAATGGGTTCTATTTTTCTGAACTCAAAGCTTTTGGGAGGGGGGGGGCTATCGCAAGCATACAGACTCCTATACTCTATTCAAGAACTAGAAAGAGTAATAAAACTGTTACCGAAACCTCTAACGTACCTGCTCCAGTGCCGCAGGTAACTGAGAACTGCCATAAATCTAATTATATTTCATTATATTTAAATATTTTTTATAACTTTACTGCAACACAGAATTTCTGATAGTTTAATTTAATTTCTGTCAGTGAGCAAAGTACAACTTATAGTTTTTTCTTATTGATTTATCTTGTTTGCGCTTGTTTTTATATATTATTTGAGATTAGTGACATACCCAAAAGATATGGCTTTCACCTCTATATTTATTCCAAAATCGTTAAACCAGGGCATTTTTTCTTCAACAAAAAACTTATTACGATGAATGTTTATGATGCCTCTTAAAAGCTCTGTTTAGATATGTTTCAACATGACAGGAGTTGGAAAATCTACTATGTACTGAATACTGAAGGAGAAAAAACGACTGGAATTGTTAGTACTCCCAAGCCACATTCGATCACAGGCAAACGAAAAACCTCGTTGGAAAAAGAGATGAAAACTGCAATTAAAGGGGTTGTATATACATTTTATTATGAGAAGCAGATCTCAACCATCTAAAAAATTCTAACTAAAATCATTGAAGATCGCGATTTACCTGAAATTAAAAGAACTGATCTCTGGAAATTGTTCAGAGAACTTAATTTCTGCTGGGAAAAACCAGATAGAAAATCTGTTCTTATAAATCGTCCGGAAACTGTCCGTTGGAGACGTAAATATCTCTCTCAAGTAAAAGGTAGAGTTGCTAGAAATAACACAATTAATAAAATTAGTAATTTAACTAAACTTTTAAAAGATTTTTTTGAATAAAGTTACTGCGGAAAATTGGGAAAAATTCATATAATAAAAGAATAAAACAAAATGTGAGAACTCGATCTCATAATCGGTGAGATAGAGGAACCAATTATAATCAATTTTAGCGAAGATTAGGAATTAGATACATAATGTTTATTAGTGTAAACACAATTTATTATTTAAATTTTTGTTTTCGTTGTATTTTATTGTTTAATGTTGTTTATATGTTTTTTTTTATTTTTTTATATATTTTTATTTTAGTGTGTCCCACTCTTTAATTTTATATATATTTAATTCTAATTAGCCGTAAGTTTTTTATTATTTTATTATTGTGTTTGTGTCTTTTTCTTAAGCGTGTAGAATTAACATGTTTGTCTTATTTTTTGGGGCTATCGTATTTCCATATATAAAAGTAAATTAAATTAAGATATCAGTACAATAGAAATAAAAATAAGTAGGTCTAATTTTAATTACAACATAAAAAAAAGTAATTACATTTGAATCCCTTTTTAGTGTTTAATTGTAATTCTGCAGATGGTTTAAGAAATAAATAAACTGAAACGTCAAATACCCTAAAAATGTTTTTAATTAATAACAAAATGGCCGATAGCCCCAAAAATATTTTATTATTATATGGACAAATTTATTTTTTTATATATATTTAACTTTTTGTATTTTTGACAATGGATATTTTGTAAGTATTTAAATTATAACTTAGAATTTTTTGAGAGAATAATCCTACGTTATAGTCTATTATTATTTACCGGTATTTTTGATTATAAAATTTCTAACCCATTCCTATGAAAAATATATGTGTCTAACAAATTTTGCTTAAAACACCGGACTAAAGAACACAGGTAGTTTGTGAAGAGAAAAAGGATAAAAAATGATTTATTACTCTCTCTAGTTCTTGAATAAACTATAGTATAAGAGGAAAAATCGGGTCCATTTTCCTAAACTCAAAGCTCTTGGGGGGGGGGAGGCGATCGCCCCCCCCCCCTTGGATCCGCGCCTGGTGTCTGAGAGTAGCAGTAGAGAATCTCCAGGACGTGGAAGGAACACTACAAGTTTACATAAACTTTTTTCATAAATCCTCTTTGAAGATATGGGCTCCAAAGAACTGCAATGAAATCAAGTTTTTTATTTTATTGAACAACCACATATATCTCAATTTTTTTTAATAGGATATATATCAGGTAAGATCCTTCAAATTACTATCCAAGAAAGTGTTGTGAATTACTCACAGCTACAGGGATGGACTCATAGCTCCATTTTTACGCCCTCTTTAATAATAAATTTAGATAACGTTTTTTACATATTTTTAAAAATTGACTAAAAATTAAGGTCTCTTCATTCATTTCGAAAAAACGTCATTTCATTTACACTGTTAATATGCTAACTTCTGTCGGGTTGAATATGAAAAAGGGGAATTTTCCTCCGTCACCATAGTTTCAATAAAAAGTTAAACCAACTCCTTAGTTAAAAACTTCGTAAGAGGGTTCAACATGAACTCAATGAAGTCTGACTAACTCGCGGGCACGACGAATTATGGAGTGCTGTTACCGCCACATTAATTCAGCATTGTTTTTTATTTGATCACAATGAAACGTGATTTTTCGTAGAAACTCCTCCCTACTATTGACCCTAGTTTAATGCACCAAGGTTATGAGATGTCCCCACAGATAAAAATCCTACGGTGTAAGGTCGGGAGATCAAGGAGGACTTCCTCTACCTATCCAACGATTTGGATAGGCGTTACTCCTACACAGCAACGCTGACATAAGGTGGTGCCCCATCGTACGCGTAGTACAAATTTCAACGAGTTTCAAGTGCTCTACTAAATCACGAAAAGCCTTCTGGGGAAACTCCAAATAAAGTTCTCCATTCAGTCGTGCCGGCAATACGAATAGGCCAATCAAAAAATTGCCTTTGATTCCTGCCCAGACATTAATTGCTTGGAACTGATGATGATGCGAAACAATAGTTGCCTGAGGATTTTGATCAGCCCATATATGCGAGTTATGTAAATTTACATTTTTGGTAAACCCTGCCTTGGCTTGAAGAGAATATTGCTAATGAAGTTTACATTATTTCGTTGCTGATCCAATAGCCAGTTTCTAAATTGCATTCTACGGGGAAGATCTTCAGGAATTAGTTTAAGCACTTTTTTCAAATAACATGGATATAACAGCTATTCTTGAAGGACTTCATGTACTATTATTTTCTACGTATTAAACTGCGCTGATAATTTTCGTGTGCTCGTTGAAGAAGTGTCATCTATAGCATTTAAAATATTTTCCTCTAATTGCGGCATACGTACTATTCTTTACCGATCAATATCAGTAATCCTTTTCCCAAAGTTCCTAAAATTATGAAGAAATTTAATAATATTACCTTATTAAATGGAATCTCCTACTATTCTCCTTTAGACATTGGTCAAACCGTTGAAATGTTTTCTCATCTGGAAAGATACGATTAGGATATCTTTGGTGATATAACCTCTTGGTTTCTAAAGCAATACAAGATGCAAGACCATACATCAGATGCACATCTGCATACTCAATAAACGTGTATCCCATATTTCGAATTATTTCACATTTAATTTCACCACGAAATTCTAAAATCAGTAAAAACGCAAATTTTTTGCGAACCTAGGTTGAACTGCAATTCATAGATTTAGACATTTTTAACTAAAGAGATAAACTAATTTTGGACCGAATTTTTTTATCATAAGTTTGAAGGTTGAGCATTTGAAACGAACAGAAATGTATATTTTATTGAAATACGTCTAATACAATACGTAAACAAAATGACGTTTTTTCGAAAACGGTTAGGATTAGCGACATGAATAAAGTACTTAATTTTTAGTCAGTAGTTAAAGTATGTATAGGGAATTGAGACAAAGCGTAATTAGTGGACTGTATATAGATAGGTTGCGGAAATGAGAATTTATACAAATAATAAGAGAATATAAAATACGGCGACGGTGTGACACAAATACTAAAATGACCTACTTTGTAGTCCAAATCAATTCACTAATTTCTTCTTGGTGGCTACCAAAATAATCCCCTGCTTCACAATGCAGGTGACAGGAATCGAGAACACTGTCACTATATTTTGGAGTAGTTTTGAGGCTAGAGTTAATATATTTGATAGCAAAGCGATAAGCCTTTTCGATCAGGCAAGGGACGTGCAATACGCCGAGTAGAATATTATACGAATACTATTTGTACTCAGGCGCGGATCCAAGGGGGGGAGGGATCCCCCCCCAAGAGCTTTGATTTAAGAAAATGGACCCTATTTTTCCTCTTATACTATAGTTTATTCAAGAACTAGAGAGAGTAATAAATCATTTTTTACCCTTTTTCTCTTCGAAAACTACTTGTGTTCCTTAGTCCGGTGTTTTTTGAAAAATTTGTTAGGCACATATATTTTTCATAGGAATGGGTTAGAAATTTTATAATCAAAAATACTGGTCTATAATAATAGACTAGAACGTAGAATTATTCTCTCAAAAAATTCTAAGTTATAATTTAAATACTTACAAAATATCCATTGTCAAAAATATAAAAAGTTAAACATATATAAAAAAATAAATTCGTCCATATAATAATAAAATATTTTTGGGGTTATCGGTCATTTTATTATTAATTAAAAACATTTTTAGGGTATTTCATGTTTCAGTTTATTTATTTCTTAAACCATCTGCAGAATTACAATTAAACACTAAAAAGGGATTCAAATGTAATTACTTTTTTTATGTTGTAATTAAAATTAGACCTACTTATTTTTATTTCTATTGTACTGATATCTTAATTTAATTTACTCTTATATATGGAAATACGATAGCCCCAAAAAAATAAGATAAACATGTTACTTCTACACGCTTAAGAAAAAGACACAAACCCAATAATAAAATAATAAAAAACTTACGGCTAATTAGAATTAAATATATATAAAATTAAAGAGTGTGACACTAAAATAAAAATATATAAAAAAATAAAAAAAAACATATAAACAACATTAAACAATAAAATACAACAAAAACAAAAATTTAAATAATAAATTGTGTTTACACTAGTAAACATTACGTATCTAATTCCTAATCAAAGTCAGTGAAACTATCTTCGCTAAAATTAATTATAATTGGTTCCTCTATCTCATCGATTATGAGATCGAGTTTTCACATTTTGTTTTATTCTTTTATTATATGGATTCTTTCCAATTTTCCGCAGTAACTTTATCCAAAAAAATCTTTCAAAAGTTTAGTTAAATTACTAATTTTATTAATTGTGTTATTTCTAGCAACTCTACCTTTTACTTGAGAGATATTTATGTCTCCAATGGACGATTTATAAGAATAGATTTTCTATCTGGTTTTTCCCAGCAAAAATTAAGTTGTCTGAGCAATTTCCAGAGATCAGTTCTTTTAATTTCAGGTAAATCGCGATCTTTAATGATTTTAGTTAGAATTTTGTAGATGGTTGGGATCTGCTTCTCATAATAAAATGTATATACAACCCCTTTAATTACAGTTTTCATCTCTTCTTTCAACGAGGTTTTTCGTTTGCCTGTGATCGAATGTGGCTTGGGAGTACTAACAATTCCAGTCGTTTTTTCTCCTTCAGTATTCGGTACATAGTAGATTTTCCAACTCTTGTCATATTGGAACATATCTCAACAGAGCTTTTAACATTATTATCTAGATATTGATATCTCTGGTTTAACGATTTTGGAATAAATATAGAGGTAAAAACCATATCTTTTGAGTATCTCACTGATCTTAAATAATATATAAAAACAAGCGCAAACAAGATAAATCACTAAGAAAAAACTGTAAGTTGTACTTTGCTCACTGACAGAAATTAAATTAAATTATCAGAAATTCTATGTTGCAGTAAATTTATAAAATATATTTAAAAATAATGAAATATAATTAGATTTACGGCAGTTCTCAGTTACCTGCGGCACTGGACAGGTACATTAGTGGTTTCGGTAACAGGTTTATTACTCTCTCTAGTTCTTCAATAGAGTATAGGAGTCTGTATGCTTGCGATCGCCCCCCCCCCTCCCAAAAGCTTTGAGTTCAGGAAAATAGAACCCATTCTACCTTTTATATTAGGAATGAGTATGCTGCTTGCACCCCCCCCCCCCGTTGACAACTTGTTTTTCTTGCCATACTGTACTTTTGTGATATCACCGCCCCCCCAAAGAGAGAGGCTGGATCCGCCCCTGACTGTACTACTACTCTGTTCCTTCTTACATTTGTCCAAATGCGCGAGAGCCAGTAAAATGTGTCACGTGTAAACGCGAATAAAATTAAATTAAAAAGTAATGAGACCTAAACAGTATGTAAAAAAACGTTGTCCTAAATTCTTATCATACAGGGCGTAAAATAATGGAGTCATGAGTGTCACAGCTAGCCCGTCTCTGTAGCTGTAAGTAATTCACAAGACTTTCTTGGATAGTATTTTGAAGGATCTTACCTGATATACATCATATTAAAAAAATTGAAATATGGCTGGTGGTTCAATAATTATTTGTATAAAACTAGAATCCATATCTACGAAAAGGATGCCTATACGAAGAAAGTTTATATGATCTTGTAGTATTCCTTTCACGTGTTTTTTTATATCCGGAAGATTTCTCACAGTTTCCCGAATACTCTGTATAATATTTTGCTAAAGAATTGGTATCAACAGAGATATTATTAAAAACAGGTTTGAGAAAATCATCCGTTTTCAATATTTTTTAAAATTAATATTTTTTCACATTTCGTGCGCATGAATCATTTAGCATCCTGAGAGTAAAACTGCTTCTAACTACAGAAAATTGAGGTTATTTTTGAATCTAAATGCATCTGAAATAAATCAAGATCTTTTCAGGTCATCCAATGAAATACAAAAGTTGCAGATGGATATTCGGGGACGGTTGATTGATTTAAGAACGTGAAAGTTATTTGAACAGTAATGAATTTATTGCAGTAATTCAAAACACTATTTCTAACGGAAAGTTCTATATATTATTGCAATTTTTTTGATTATTGTTACATTTCTGCGTTCGTATATATTACTCATATACAGTTTTCTAATATCTCTACAGCGTGAAATTGAAAATAGATTATTAGCAAAATAAAGTGTTTTTCTTGAAAAAATATATTATCATTACTAAAAATAAACTTCGTTGTACGAACGTGTTCTATTTAAAATAATAAATCTAAAAAACTTGTCCAATTTAAGTACCTAATCAAAATTTATTATATTGATACAGACAGATGATCCACCGTATTGTACGCATATGCGTGAAATCGAAGTTGATTAGTTTTACACCTTCATGTCCTTAATATTCTTGAGTAGAAAATTAAATTTCATAGTTGCCGAAAAAATAATTTAAAAATTAAACATAAAATTAGGACACCAACAAAGTTTTACACAATGAAAAATAATTGTGCCATCGATCGGTAATTTTCAAAATTGTTAATTAAAGTTTACTTGTTGATTACTGGTTCTTAATGTGAACCCGTAACTTGTTTTATATCAACACTTGACTTATTGTTAATTATTTGTGCAAAATATAATCAGCAAGATAATAATTTTTTTATATAATTATTTATTACAGTACAGTACATTACAGATCCAGAAATCCAAATAGTACATATGTTTTCTGGAACTGATTATATATTAAAATAAAATACAATAATAAATTAAAAATTTAAACTAATTTAACAAAAATACAACAACAGGAAAAAATATACTCAATCACAAATATACAACCGGACGACATAGGAACATTAGAGTCGCAATCATCATGGTATCAGACATCGCCAGACATGAGTAAAATCAGTTTTCGTTTAAATGTTATCACTGTACCATTGAGCTCGGTGTTAAAGGGAACACAAATATTAAAATAATGCATAGTTCAATGCATACCACTGCATCTGCCAAGATTTGTTCGACTTCTGTTAACCAGTGCTTCATGAAGGAACACGATAATGGATAAGCGCCAAGAGACCAGAGCAGTCTATAATATTCGTAATTATCTTAAACCCAAAGAGTATACTCAAGAAAATTCTATGCTTTTCTAGGTTGGTCGGTGTTCACAATTGACAGTCGCTGCTGGTATGAAAAAATACTCATCAATTCTTAGTTAATACAATAAAAAATTTGCAAATTTCGACTGAACCAGCTCCAAGCACTTTATGTATGTTCTATGATATGGTGACCAGACTACACAGCAATATTCCAAATGACTTCGAACAAGAGAATAATATAGGAATTCTAGAACTTCGATATTGGAAAACTTCCAGCAGCATCTCATTATGAATCCTGCCTTTTCAAATGATTTTGATAAAACATAATTGATGTGGTTTTTCAATCAATTCAATTTTGAAGCAAAAATTACACCTAATTCATTAATTAACATTACTCGAGGGACTACAGAGTCTGAGATAAAATAAATATGTGATATTGGCACTTTTTCCCTTGAAAATGAAATGATTTTGCATTTAGAAATGTTTAATTCTCTCCGATTTTCACTACGCCAATTTATTTTACGCATTTCAGAATCCAAAATCAGGCAGTCATTAACACTTATAACTCAATTTTTAGGTCATCTGCATAGAGGAGAAGTTAGTAACCTTCAAACATAAGCGTGAGGTCGTTCATGACAACAAGAAACAAAACCGTACCCAGGTATGACCCTTGAAATACTCCCGAAGTTACTCTGATCTCCTTGGAAAGACACCATTTATTCTAACTACTTGTGTACGATTGTGAAGGTAATTTGATAATCATGACAATAAAGGACATCTCACATCATATAATTCTAGTTTACCGATGAGGATACTGTGGTCAACTCAATCAAAGACTTTCTTAAAATCGAAGTAGATGATAGATGTTGGGAATAAGTACATAAATTTGTTTGACAAGAGTGGTGAGGCTAAAAACCGTCTTGGCGGTCAGAGAGAATATTTTTTAGATTAAAAATAAGTATGTTAATGACTATAGATTTAAGAACTTTTGCCATGCAGTCTAGACCAGATATCAACTCGATCTATATTTTTGTGAATTACGGTGATATAAGCTGATTTCGGTATGTTAAGAAATATGCCTTAGTTTACGAAATGTTAGTAGATATAACTTAATGGAGAAGTCAACGTTGGACTACACTTTTTTATGAAGAGGGGTGGGAAATTGTCTGATCCAGCATGCTTGGTTTCATTGAGTTCAATAAGGTTTTCGAATTATTCATTGAACGATTATGTGTAGGTTTTAAGAGGGTCAAATTTGTTGAAATAAAAACTGACTGAAAAAAGTCTGAAAATAAATCGACAATTAAATGTGGGCTAGTAAGTGTGTGTCATTGAACTTCATATATAAAGGAAGCCTGAAAGCTCTAGTGTTCTTCAGAATATTATTTGGAGTTGAGTGGATGAAAGTCTCGTAATCCCTTTTGATTGAAGCTTTGGACTAGGATCTTAATGTTTTCCACATAATCTCGTCCGTCAGTTGACGTGTACGGTAAAATTTCGAGTTGCTCTATTTTTCTCCCTCATGAGCTGATTACATATCAATTGCAACATAAAGAATTGTACAAAACATCTCTATAGCGTCGTCAATGTCATTATAACACAAAAAGCTCCACTGTATAGTTACAAATCCTTTATTTAGTCATAGACTAATATAATTACACAAAAATCTTAACAACTAAATTCATATTTTAAAATTAAAAACAACAATCAAACATCGTCAAGCTTTGCAGAACAATGACATACTAAACTAAACTGACACAAATCTAAAAAAAAAAAACAAAGAAAGTTCATGTCTCAAGGATAGACCCTATTAAAAAAATACTGCTTCAGACACCGCTTAAACTTATTTAAAGATTTTAAACATTTAATATTTGTGGACAATTGATTAAAACTGTTTAGACCCTTAAATAATACAGAGGATTGTGTTTGTTTCTTTAATACTGGAGGAATATAAAAGTCTTCCTTCGATTTAGTATCATATGAATGTATATTTCTATTATAATTAATATGATGTGAGAACTACCCGATCTGATTTTAAAAATAAAGATCAATGTTTGATATTGAAAGAAGTCCTCCACCGACAACCATTGCATTTCCCTCAACATGTAGTAAATTGATGTTCTTTTACCTGATATTATAACTCTCATGGCTCTATTTTGCAATTTTTGAAATCTTGCCTTTTCATTTTGATTAAGAAGGAACAAAATTGTAGAGCAATAAAGAAAGTGCTGCAATAACAGAGTGTTAAACAGGGTTATTTTGGTCCACCTTGTTAAAAAAATTAGAACATCTTTGAATATAGCTAATTTTATAAGAGATTATCTTTAAGTTATCTATCTATGATTACTCCTAAATATTTAAACTTGTCCACCATTTCAATTGTTTCATTGCCTACTTTAATAATAGGATCTCCACGAGAAAAAGTTCTGTAGTCATTCTCATTGCAGATTATCATAAATTTGGTTTTTTCCACATTTATTTTTAATTGGTTACAAGAACACCACCAATATAAATTTTGTAATATTGAGTTAAGTGTGTCAACCAATTGAATACGATCAGAACATGCAAAATATAAAAGAACATCATGTGCAAAAAGATGTATACAACAATCACCAGATGTATTCACTATATCGTCAATATATATAAGAAATAATAATGGACCTAGCACACTACCCTGTGGAACACCCATGCTGCCCTCAATCTTGTCAGATACAACGTCATTCAATTTCAATATTTATTTCCTTTTAATTAAATAATTATTCATAAATTTCAACACTTCATCCTTTATACCGACGCTTTCTAATTTTTTAAGTAGTCTTTCCCTATCTAAAGTCTCAAAGGCCCTCCTCAAATCCAAGAATACAGCACCTGTAATAAGATTTTGATCAAAACTGTGTTTCCAATCATTAAGAACATACTGCACTGCAGTCTCGCAGCTATGCTTACCCCCAAAACCAGATTGCATACTATTTATAATTTTTTTGGCATCTATGAATTCTAACAGTTGTTTCATCACTACTTTTTCCATTATTTTTTCAACACAACTAAGCATGTTAACAGGTCGCAAATCAACAACCCTCTGAGAATTATTTACTTTAAGAACCGGAACAATAGTCGATATTTTTAATTCATCGGTAATTTTACATGCTAAAAATGACGAATTTATCAAATTTAGAAGTGGTAGCGCTATATTATCAAAACAACTCTTTAAAAACACAGCATTTATATCATCTGATCCATTTTTATTTGGTAGGTCAAAAACAATCTCCTTAATTTCCTCAACAGTAACAATCATAAAGTTCTCCAAAAACTGGATAAGTTCAAAGTAGTTTTTCTTGGTCATAATCAGCTTTCTTTTCTTGAACGCATGTGACCAATCAGTCTGTTTCACTCTGTTAGAAATAAATATTTAATATCATGAGTTGGGAGTTATCGCTTGAATAGATAGTAAAAAAAATCATATTTTTTTTTCTTCTCTAGTGGGGAATATTGCATATTACGTGATAGATTGATGCCTTTACGTGACGTTATCATTCTATCTTTTAACCTTCTGTCTAGAAATTACTATCTTGACTAGCCTCTTATTTGCTATTCTACGTATGTAGTTGTTCCATTTTCTGGTCCTATTTAGTGTCCACTTATTTATTCCTTGGAGAATACATTTTACTCTAAGTTTGCAATTCCTTATCTGCCCCAATATTATTCGAGTTTTTTACTCAAATATTCCTAACAGTTTTCCTGATATCACCTTGTAACACTTGAAGATTCTTACTCTGCATAAGTTAATTTAATAACATTGATTCGTTTGTAATTGTTTTATTTTCGGATTTTTCTTATTTTACTCTAAATGTATAATAAACAAGTATTTTTGTTTCAGGAGTCAGTTAGACGCATTTGTTTTTAGGTAAGTACACAATACCGAATTTGTTTCAAAATTCAAGCATAACACTGAAACAGATAGGGATAAGCATTTTGTAGAATTCTTTTAAGTATAGTAACATAACTGATGAAAATGGTTCCCACATAAAATCAAACTTTATAGCTCATATCCAATATGGCAATTTTTATTTTCAATCTTCATTTTAATGACTTTGCTGTTTAGGCAATTCATCAATTTGTCCCATGTGCGGTGCCTATTTGGAGCTAGAACGACTTTTCTGGATATATTATATAGACTCCGGTTTGTAAACCTATCTGTGGAAACTCACTAATAATCGGATCTAAACTTCCAAAATTATTGGCCATAATATTAAAGGTATTTATTGTGAAGAAATTTTAAGATTAGCAATTTCAGGGAATATTCTGCCAATCTCCTTACGCATGTATCCTTCTCTTTTATTACACGAAGATCCAACTTGAGGGACAAGATCTCCCCTCCCACTACAGAACACCGAACCAAGTATAAACAATATATATATTAGGACTTTCCTCATAACAGGGGTTTCTCCGTCATACTGCACAGACATTATGAGGTCCGATTTCCATCTCCAAAGTTCCAGGCCACGTTATTTCTTCACTTTTCGCGAGAATGCCTCCACGTGCTTATCACTTTAATGGCACAAGTAGGACTAAATATAATGCTTCGACCAAACAAATTAGTCGGACAATTTACATCAACCTTCAAAATATCGATCTTTTGGTTCTTCCTACTACATCGAAGACAAGCTGACTCTATCCAGTCAAATAAATAGAGTTGGTAATGAGAAGAATGCATATCGACCTCATGAATACCAGCTATTTAAATTGACAGCTACTTATCATAAAATTCAGTTGGTAGGCAAATTGATTATTTGATCGATAAGCTAAACAATGGTCTGTATTTTGATTGGTTCCTATGCCATCCGTAGTTTCGCTAATAAAATTTTGACAAATGCACCATTTCATAAAATAATTTTTCACTTTCTCTTAATTCCTATCCTGCTTCCAGAAAAACACCTAATAATTGCATCCTTTTCGACCTACACAAACGTTACACAATCATAAGTAACTAATTAGTTCGTTTAAGTGTTAGCGTAGGTAATATATAATTATAACTATCTATCAGCTCGCATTGCTCGTAGTAGTTTATTTGTTTTATTTTAGTAATTTATAATATCCACGGAAGCAAAAGCAAGCGCGTACATTCTAAGAATACATAGAATTGAAGACATCGATAATACCAGAAATTTTATCGGTTGACCGATAATCTGCTGAATTTTTAAGAAAATGGAAAATGCCATAAGCGGATATAGCAGAGTATTCAACCATTATTAATATTCCTTTATAAATAGCTTTAGGACAAGTTTTGTTTATAATCCTTATAATAAACCTATAGCATAATAACCTAAGTAACACAAGTAATTTGTGCATATAACGCATCAAAATATGTCAGGAAAAAAGCAACGTTTCTGGTGGTCAAAAAAGAAGAATATATAATTTATATTTTTATTTAAAAAATCGTCGAAAGTCAATTTTTCCAGTTAGAAAGCACCTATTTTTTAATTTTATCATATTAAGCATTAAGCAAAGATAAATATAAATACACTTTTGAAAATACAAGAGGACACAAATCTATGATTCACTTTATACTTAGTAACCGAGTTATACATTCCACCCAGATATTGGATATTAGAACATTGAACTCTGTTAATGCAGGAAACGATCATAAATTGGTTCTATCAAAGATTCGAATAAAGATTATATAAAAGAAAAAGCAGCTGGAAAAGGTTACGATACAAAAAAAGAACATAGACTCTCTGTGGCATATGTCAACAAAAGAATTATATCAAAAAATATTGATGGAAAAAATCGAAAGAAAACCAATAAATGAAGAGGAAGATATAAATCATAGCTGGGAAAAAATTAGGGGAAACATAGAAGATGCTTCAAATGAGTCATTGGGCACACATACAATCACAATCAACAACAAAAATCCTAATAAAACTCCATGGTTCCGTAAAGAAGTTAAAGATAAGTGTAACGAAAAAAGAAAAGCATATTTAGCATATAGAACGTCAAAAACGCCGGAAGCATACAATAGGTACAAACTAATTCGTAACGAAAATAATCTACTAGTCAGACAACTAAAAAGTGAACATTGGGAGCAGTTCTCTAAAAGAATGGAAGGAGACTTCTATAGTGTACAAAAACAAATGTGGCGACTGATAAGACAATAGCGCAAAGAAATATCTGAACTCTCCCAAACAAACAAAATATCAGAGGAGAAATGGATAGACTACCTAACAAAATTATTTGAGGGAGATGCTAACATTGGAAAAAACAACATACCAGCAATAAGGAATAATGTGGAAGTCACCATTCAAGAAGTAGAGAAAGCTATAAAATCCTTAAAAAATAGAAAGTACCCCGGACAAGACGGAATTCATAACGAATTGTTGAAATACGGAGGACAGCGACTAACACAGGAACTCACAAGCTTCATTCGAAAAATCCTGAAACAATGCAAAGTACCAGATAGGTGGAGAACCAGCACAATGATGCTTATGTTTAAGAAAGGTGACAAACAAGAACCAGGGAACTACAGGGGTATTAATCTACTGGACACAACTCTGAAACTCGTTACGAAAGTAATCAAAAATAAAATTAATTCGGTTACAACACTGGAAGACGAACAGCAGGGATTTTGATCAGGAAGGTCTTGCGTGGATGCAGTATTTATTCTACGACAGATAGTCGAAAATCTATAGAATACAATAAACCAACATTTTTGTGCTTTATAGATCTAACAAAAGCATTCGATCGCATAAAGCTAGATGACATAATCCACCTGTTATATAAGAGAAATATTCCTATCAATATAATTCAGACCATGGAAAACATATACGCAAACAATAAAGTTCAGATTCGTACTAACGGTAAATTATCAACACCCATACCAGTCAACAGCGGTATTAGACAGGGAGACTCGCTTAGTCCTTTGTTGTTTAACATGATAATGGACGAAATAATAAAGGAGGTGCGACTTGGTAGAGGATATAAAATGGGTGATACAGAAATAAAAATTCTCTGTTACGCTGATGACGCTGTGATATGTGCCGAAAATGAAGACGACCTTCAGAGATTGTTAAATACCTTTAATCTTACGGGAAGAAAATATAATATGATTATTTCAGCCGAAAAAACTAAATGTATGACAACCTCAAAAGAACCCCTCCGATGCAAACTAGAACTAGACGGTCAAATAATCCAACAAGAAATGAGTTTCAAATATCTAGGAATCGACATAACTAGTTATGGTAACATCGAAGATGAAGTAAGAGGGCAGGTGGCCAAAGCAAATAAAGTCGCGGGTTGTCTCAACGACGTGATCTGGCGAAACAAACACTTACAACAACAAACAAAGCTTCGGATCTACAAAACCACAATTAGACCTATTATGACATACACCTCAGAAACACGGCCAGAGACGACAAAAATGAAACAACTATTGGAGACTACAGAAATGAGAATATTTCGACGAATAACAGGAAAAACGCTACTAGACAGAGAAAGAAGCGATAACATCAGGCAATCATGCAACACAGACTGCATTAATGAGTGGGTCCTACAACGTAAGACACAATGGAACAAACACATAAGCCGAATGACAGAGGATAGACTCGTAAGGATCGCACGAGATAAATCGCCTAGTGGTACACGCAGTAGAGGTCGACCACGGAAAAGGTGGAGCGATTATTTAAGTTCAGAATGAGGAAAATCGAAGAAGGAACAGGTCAGGGACCTATTATAGAAGAAAGAAGAAGAAGAAGCATTAAAACTAAGAGTAACTTTGTGTAAGGTTGTCTATTCCAAAAATTTGTAGTTTTCAAAATATTGGTAATTCAACATTTTTCTATTGTAAAAATGCTATACGGATTTTAAGTTTTGTTATTAGTTGGCCATGATGGCGAGGTGTGGCGAAAATAAAACAATCGAACTCTACAGAATTGTCACTATTTCTTATCATTTGACATTCATTAATAATAATCATGCTGGGGCGATTAAATTGCACGCACGAAGATTACTTAAACTTATTTATTATTTATGTAGAATGTGACAGAATTATTTCAAAAATATGCGATACATTTATGATCCGATATCTGAAGAAACAGAAACCAACACTACCAGCTATTTAAAAGATACTTCAATACTTCAACAACTTTGCATCTATAAAAGCTAAAAGAAATAGAAATAAACCAGATGTTAATAAAATAAAGTTACAAAAATTATTTAATTAAATGTTCAAATTGACGTCTCTGAACTACCAAACATTTTTCGCACCGAAGCAGGAAGTCTTCATGGGTCACTCTTCTTATTGACTGAGAACTGAGTTCTTCAAATGCTATTCTAATGCGCTGCATGCAATCTTCCATAGATATTAATGCGGTGTTGTATACTTTATTTTTGATTGTCCTCCAAATAAAAAAATCAAGTACTGTTAGGTCGGGGAAGCGAAGTGGCCAAAGATGTGGTCCATTCTTGGCTATCCATTGATCATAAAATAAGTTTTGCAGATGATTGTTAACTAAATGACTATGACGTCGTGTTAATAAAATAGATTTCTATGATCGTCAAGTTATCTAAATAGTTCACTTCCAAATTTCTTAAGATGTGGAAGTGGCGCTCACCTATAAGTTGAAAAACGTATTTTGCATCTAGAAGTCTTCAAAAATGGCTAACTTACCGTTCAGATTATATTGATAGAATTCTAGGGCGACCACGCCGTCCCTTCTTACAGGACAATACACGTTAAACTGCCAAGACACTTGAAAATTTAATTATCTAAATGGATGTAAGTTTGAGTCGCTCCAATAGTGGGAATTGCGTCGATTAAGCAATCTATTTTTTGTGAATTTGGCTTCGTCCGACCAAATAATATTAACCAAAAACCCAGCATTTTTTTGTAACAGAAGTAAAATAAATTGACAGAACTTTACTCTTCGTGAAAAATCAGTGCTTTTTAAATGTTATCCTATGAAATACACATAGGGATAAAAATTGTGTTTTCATAAAATCCTTAAAACTGATGTTTGAGATAATCCAGACTCTAATGCTACTTACCTTGCGGGTATTGTCAGATATGCGGCGATATATCCTAAAATTGTACTTTCAATATTTTCATTATTAACAATTGGTTTATTTCTATTTCTTTTTGTTTCTATGGATCCAAAGTTCTTGATGTTTTCTATAATCTTATTAACAGTTTATGTTGGGTTCTGTTTCTGCGGATATCGGATCGCGAATGTATCGCATGTTCTTGAAATAATTCTCCATAAAAAATAAATAAGTTTAAATAATCTGCGTGTAATTTAATCGCCCCGGCATGATTATTATTAATGAATGTCAAATGGCACGAAATAGTGACAATTCTGTTGGGTTCAACTGTTTTATTTTCGCCACGCCTCGCCATCATAGTCACCTAATAACGAAACTTAAAAGCCGTATAGAATTTTTACAACATAAAAATATTGAATTGCCAATATTGTGAAAACTACATTTTTGGAATAGATAACCTTATAAAAGTTACCCTTAGATTTAATGCTTAATGTGATAAAATAATAAAAATAAATGCTTCTTATTTGAAAAAAATGACTTTTGACGATTTTTTAAATATAATATTTATTCTTATTTCTGATCACTCCGTACTAATAATTTTCAAAATATCATGAAAAGACTACTAAAGTCGACCTTCGTCTACATGAAAACCAACCCAAATTAAATATTAAGGACTTTCTTAAAGGAAAAATTTATATTTAAATTTAAATATGTCCAAAACGCTGAGACTTAAGTATAGAACATTATACGTAAAATACGTTTAGAATTTTATGTATAAATCAAAAATGTAATAATATATTAGGTATTTCATTTAAAATAAGCAACTTGACATCTACTTCCGGTGTAACCGGAAGTGCCGCCATTTTGAAAATATTGTAGCCGACTGTCCCCCATTAATGTTTGGACAGTGTCAAATTTTCAGATTATTTCTACTTATAATGTTCCCTCAATCGATCGATAAAATTCCAGGAAAATCACCTTGAATAGAAAATGTATTCAAGAGGAAATAACTAAAGACGCAAGAAAATCAGTATTTTATGTGTGAAATACTTTTCAACACTTGTCTAACATACCTTAAAGGTACTTATAGAAAAGTCAATAGAATACAACCTCCCAACGCTTTTGCCAACTGTGAGAAAGTTGTTAATTCCAAAGAATATTGGGCAACTGTAGAAGAACTAGACAATGTAAGTATAAACTATCAGTACGACTATATGCTGGAGAACAGAGACCTCTCAGTTAAATCGACAGTAAGACTTCTTAAAGAGTTCGAACAAAAAATCATTAAAAGAGAAATAAGGCAAGGGGATACAATATCACTCAAGTTCCTTAAATTAGCTTTAGAAGAAATTTCCAAAATATTAATCTGACAAAATTCAAGATCACAATTGTCAAATTTGAGACATGTTGGCAACCTTGTACTATTCGGCGAAAAGATCTAAAAGAAATGCTAGTCCAAGATGAACTTAGAGAAAACAAAAGACAATTAATAAACAAGCTACGATGAAGCGATGGACAGAATAATTGTTGAAATCTCATTAGAGGGCCGAAAAAGAAATAGCTATATCAGACAAAAAACAAGAGACAAAGGTGACAGATATAATAGTGACAGACACTTCATTTTCTCTGGATAGCGAACCCTCAAAATGAATTTTTAAAAATTTTTGTGAGACAGTTATCTCTATGACTAAAATGTGGTTATCGGACTAGCATTGTCTTTATTTTTATTTATTTTTACGACTTTTCGATTAGGTTGTATCTTTAATCGTTACCAAGTATAAACTGAATGTTTTGTATTAAGACTACGAGCTTATATAGGGCCTGTGTCCATAGAAGCGCAAAGCTTCGCTTCACTGTACACATCTCCATGATTTGATGTTACAAAGCGGTGGTGGCCAAAGATTAGGTATCTCAACACTCGATTTACTGAAGACTCCGTTATTATTTTTAATGTAAGTTGCTTCTATAAATTTTCTTTTTTTCATGTTGGGTTCCATATATATTGCCGCACCCTCAGACCATTTTATATGTTGTTGTTTATCCCAGGCGTGTTCTGCAATACCTGATCCCGACGTTTCTCCTTTTTGTGTATGAATTTTAGGTTATTTAATTCTAACTTCTAGTGGTCGTTTGGTTTCTCCAATATATATTTCACCCCACTCACATGCAACTTTGTAAACAAATTCTTTCTTATTGGTACTTTTTGGTTTTGCTTTTGTTAAATGAGCTCTAAGTGTATTTCCTGATTTAAAGGCTGTTTTTATATTATAACTACTGGCAATTTGTCTTATTTTCTCCGAAGTTCCCTTAATGTTCGGAATTGTGAAGAAGGAATGCGTTTCTTGCTGTCCAGTGTTCGTTATTCTAAAGTTATTTATAACATCGTCAATTAGTTTGAAAGGATAACCATTCTGTTATAAATCGGATTTAATATTTGCTACTTCTATTTCCAATGAAACGGCATTATTGCATATAAATATAGCACGATTATAGAGGTTGCGTATAATACCCCGTTATCTCTATGACCATTTCTTTGGATTTATCTTTTCATTTTTGTATTTTATTTTTCTATATAAAAGTTTACTTGCTGACCCATATAATATAATTATAATATATCGGGAGTATATACTGACCAACTAGAAGTTCTAACTTCCATGATAGCTGGAAAGAGTTTAAAAGTTAATTTTAATGAATCTGGCTGTAATATTTTATCTACACCACTGACTATTAAATAGCATTCTTCATTATTAATTGAGATTCAGTCAATTTGTATTTTTAATATTTAAATATATATCTTTACTAAGTGCATTCTGACCTTGAAAGCTTGCATCTTACTTTGACTTAGCGTCATATTATAGACTGCTTACACTCGCTTTAAAAGAACGTAATAATAGAAGATTAACCGAAGTATATAAAAGCACGCGGTAGCAGCAAATCAAACTCTGACATAAGTAGAGGCTTTCAAGTACTCCTGAACAATACAAAAATTTTAAATGCCGTTTATTGTAGATAGTACAATTTATAGTATTAGGTTAAGGAGTGCTTCACAATTTAATGTAATAATAAGCACAGGAAACTAGAACTTGACGGATTTTAGAACTTCCTTTTTATTTTTAGCTTTATAATTTTTTTTAGAATGTAGATAAATACTTGATCATAATAAATTTAATATTAAGTTCTATTAGAAAAATACTAAGAAACTTTCAAACTTTCTCAATTTCTCAAATTTGTCATTGACATTAGTTACATTTAATATTTCTTATGTTTTTAACAGTTTGCTTTATATCAAGAAAGATTCTGCATTCAAGTCTCTCTAAAATATTAGTTTTTTCGCACAGTTTCCGTTTAACAAGGCCTAATTTCATAATTTGGTCGTAATAACTTTTTCAGTTCCTAATACCAGGTTGTTAGAAATATTCCAAGACTGATAAATAGATGGGGATTCTAAAAATGCATCCATACCATTTTTAGTTAATATCGACCTTCAAATGATACGTGTCAAAATTTGATGACATTTCGACCACTAGTCATCCAGATATTGAAGTTTTAGTGACGCATCTTTTGATATTTTCAAAACAATGGAAAAAACTTTTTTTTTTTAATCAAAATTTTAGTAAGAACTAAAGAAATTTGTTTAAAAAAAATTGATGCTAGTAGCCGTTACTATGTAGTAGTTAATCATTTTCGGGATATATTTAAAAAGAACTACTATGTTTTATTCAACTAAATTTATTTAGAAAACAGTGACTGCAGTTTCAACTAACAAAGTCATTTTCAAACTGAATTACAAAGGTAGGCTAAGTATTTAATACAGAAACATGAGAAAATTTAACAATAAATAAAGACTACCTGAGAATTATTATTACAAAGGGAAGGTACTAAATTTTGGGAACTAATTATTATTTGACAATAACAAATATGGGAGAAAACCCAAGTTCTGTCTGGTCATTAAGCCAATTTATATTTTTATTTTTACTATGTTTATATATTTCTAAAGATTCAAGAATATTTAACTTTTGGCCCTTTGTTGAATAATGTAATATGTCAGTGTCGGTTAAGTTAGAAAACTGTGGTTATGTTCTAAACAATGGTTGGTAAAACTATAGTCTGTTTTTTGTAGTCTATATGATCCGTAGTGTTCCGAAAAGCGAGTTTTAAAGCTTCTACCACTTTGTCCAATGTACAAGGTATCACACTCTGAACATTTTAACTTATAAACTCTTGGTTTATCAAATTTAAAGATAAAATTAAAAAATAGTTGATAAAATATGTCATTATAAGGAATCTTCTTCGTCGAAAGAAGCACTGGTTTGCTTAATTCAAACGTGGTCGTACAGGAAAACATAAAATAATCCACGAAATTGTTTTGAACAACTTTAAAATGAAAGTGCTTGAGATAGCTGACATCATAAAAATATCAATAGACCATATATATCATATTTTGCATGAGCATTTTGGCATGCGAAAGCTCTGTTCTAAGTGGGTATTGATTTGTTCACAGCTAACCACAAACAACAACGAGTTGATAGTTCGGAGCGGTGTTTGAAGAAAAAGGTTTTTTTTTTTACCAAGACAATGCATCGTGTCACAAGTCGATCGCAACGATTACAAAACTGCATTAATTGCACTTCGAATTAGTTCCGCATTCACTATTCGCAGACCTCAAAAAATTCTGGCTGGAAAGAGATATGGCTCCAATAAAGTGGTGATCGCCGAAACTGAAGCCTATTTAGAAGGATTGGGCATCGAAATGTTGTGTGTGAAGTTCGGGATCAGTACACTGCGACCTAATAGATCTATTATGTTCCCTTACGGCCGTCGACTAGAGCAAATCTTATCTCCCTTAGGAACCCTAAAATGTTGGACAGTTTTAAGGGAGTAATTCCATTTCTACTATTTGCTGTGCTCTTAAAAATCGCATTTTAGGGATTTTTAAAGCACCGTACTCTGAAAATGTGATTTGAGGTTTCATCCTCTTCCTCGCAGAATCTGCACTCTTCTTTTTCTGTCAATCCAAGTTTATTGAGTATCCCTTCAGGTGGCAATGCTCCGTCAGGATTTCTGTCAGAACTTTAAGTTGATTTTTCCCAAGGGTTATATATTCCTTTAATCTATTCTGGTCGTAATTCTCAAGAAGTATCTACGCTTGTCTCATTCCTTGCAGATCCGTCTCCGGCTCTTTTCCTCTCTTTTCAGTTCTTCCAGCATTACACTGCCACTGATTTCATGGAAAAGCTTGGGCTCCATAAAAGTTATTCCAGCCCATTTTTTTGTGAGTTTATCTACTATTTCATTCCCCTTTACCCCGGTGTGTCTCGGTACCCACAGGAAGATCACCTTTTTATTCTTGCTCAATTGGTTTAGTTTCTTTTAAAGTTTCTAGACTATTTTGGAGCTTATTACTTCAGAACTCAGCGCATGCTGCTGGCTCTTCGACATGGTAATAATGTCCGCGATCGATTTTTTCTTTGCTGACTCGAATACATTTCCTGATGATGTGTATTTCCACCCGGAAGATGCTTGGTAATTTACCCAAGCTTTCGTAGTCTCTTTTCCTATCCCAGTTCCCTCCGTTGTTTTGAATCCATCTATATACTACTTAGTGGAATTCTTATTAAGTTTTCCAATGGTGTTTCTGTTATTCACTTTTATGACCCAACTTTGTGTTGAAGTTTTTCATCAAGTTAAACTATTTCATTTCATCTTGAGGCATTCCCAGATTTGTTGGATTTTGGATAAGAGATTGAGCATTCGTTTTATGATTTCATCTCTCATCATTCTATATATTTTCTTCTTCATCATACAATTCACAAGTATATGTAGAGGTGTAAGGTTTACGATTATTTCCATAGTGGCCACTGGTTAAGTGTTCGCTGCTCCAGTTACATATACACAGACCGTCTTTGAACTTTCGGGAGGTTGGCTCTCGTATTGGCCAGACTGGTTCTTTTACTCCATATCACTCCCTCATATGTGATGATTGGTCTCACTATTGCAGTGTACAAATGCTGTAGGATTTTTGGTTTTGTATTCTAGCTTTTTCCTGCGAAGTTTCTACAGACCATGGAAATGTTAGAGCGACGCTGGAACGATTTGTTTCACTCTAGACACTAGAAGGAAACTATGTTGATAAATAAAGTTGAATTTCGCCAAAAAATTGTATTTTTACTTCTTAGTCTCGTACTTTTCGATACACCTATTGATGATAGATCATAAGACATCTGAAAGTTACTATTTACACAAGGTTCAATGTAATCATTTTAAAAACTGTCCTTTTTGTTAACGAGATTTAGAACTAATGTTGATTTTTCTGATCTTTCTGCTCCCAGTTAAACATGTATGTTCCTAAAGGTTCTTTTAATTCAACCAATTATATAATATATGTTGTCAAAGAAATGAACCTTATTTAGTTAAAGATTATAGATAATGTTTAAGATTGATTAAAAGGGTTGTTGTTGAATTTTTCCTTCTTCTTCAGGTGCCGTACCCAATTCCAATGTTGGCGAAAGATGAGGGATTTTGTGCTAAAGACATATCTCTTAGTATATTATCAGACTTGCATTTAGTTTATTTTTTATGTATTGGTACCACGTTTCAATTAAGTTAGCTGGAAGTTTTATCCTAAGACTACAAAAATTTATGTGAACTGTGTCAATTAAATCATGTGTTGTTGCACTACACAAATATGTTGAACAGTAGTAGTTGCCAAAAATTAAGTTTCTTAATATTGGATTTATGGAACATTTTATTATTATTTTTAATGTAAGCTGCTTTCCTCAACTTTTTCTTTTTCCTTTTCGGTGTCATAAATATTGCTTTACCTTCAGATCATTTTATGCGGTGTTCTTTGTCCAAGAATTATTCTGCAACACCAGATTTCGATTGTCCTCCTCTTTTTGGTTGAGTTTTATGTTTCTTAATTCTAACCTCTAGTCGACACTAGATTTCCTAATATACTGTTACGATTTCTCTCTTAACTCTTTATTAACTACTTATTAACACTTTCACTGTTCAAATACTACTAAATCTTAAACCATAGACTATTTATTTATATATACCTATAGAACGTAGTTGAATAAACGTATGTAATCTTACTAAAACACGACTTACTATGATGACTAATGGATATAAGGATGCGGCCAAATTTCCCTAGTCCTTCGTAACAATACTTCTGCAAGGGCGTGGCTGAATTCTCATAGTTCTTCGTTATAATACATCTTACCACTGAGAGTATATTTTCTTACTAGGAGGCTATTTTCAAGTTCTAGCTGCTAAAAATTCATCTTGTTTTCTCTGAAGCATTGAAGAACGCGTCAAGTTGGAATTATTATCCGATGTTTCACCTATGGTTGCGCGAGACATCTTCACGGATCTTTACTCCAACTCAACTTAACCAGAGCCATGAAAGCTTTCGTTCTATCTGTAATCTGCTTTTAGTTATTGACTATTTAATTGTTGTAAACATACTTACAAAGTGATTTATTGATTAATTGCATTACTTAGTGACTTATTGTGTCTCTGTGTGTTATATTTGTTATATTTTTTCTATGTGAATAGACTGATTGACTTAATCAGGTTGAGAAGCCTGTTAACTAGATTATTCTCAGAGTATAAACTTCTAGGATCGATACTGTCTCTAATAGGTCAAAGCTTTTACATTCGAAGATTATGCTTGAGACTGTTTCGTCCTCTTCGGTAAAAAGCCTAGTTGATTCTTCATTATAAATACCCATTATAGGTAATGTTTCCTCAAGCTACAGTGGTCGGTTATCAGTTCTGTTACCTGCTTAATTTCTTGTCTGCTTAAGCGGAGGATATGGAGGTTAGTTTATCCGATGTTTTGCTCGGCAATCACAATGTGATTTCAGTGACAATTATGTTGATAGTTTATATACTAGGATGGTAGAAATGCCAAAAACTGGTTCCAGTCCCATAAATGTGACTGCAGACCCCTGTTTTGCAAGTTGTCCTAGGAGAGTAACCTTATTATATTTGGTAAGGCTATAAAGGTCTGAAGATAGACTTAGACTTATTTAGATTACAGATTGCCAATAAATGTAAAATACAAACTGTTATTTTTATATCGTTGTTGACGTATGAATAAGCCATTTTTTTATAGAATTTCAGTTTTGCAGTGAATTTTATATACTACACAATAGGGTTAAAGTCACTATCCATAAAAATACATAAACACATCTTCTCCTTATAAAAGAATTTTGAAAGTTAACCTGACGTCTTCAGATATACAAGCAATACAATAAGGATCGTCGATATTAATAAAAACCTAAAAAAAAAAAGAATTAAATATGTTATCCAAAACGTTAAACCAAATAAACTAATAGCAAAAGTTTCATAGTAAATATTTATTGTTAGCTAGTAATTCCACAATTTAAAATTAAAAGTATGCATATTTTAATTTGCAACTTTTTTTATTGTTTTCTTTGGTAGATCTGTATTTCGTAATTCGTCATTTAAATCGCAAAATGGTACAGAATTTTTTTATCACCTGCTTCCATTGATAACATCAATTTCTAAGTGATACAGTAAATATTTTGAAGTGGTTTAATCTCCTCCTTCTTACATGAACTTAAGACTTGGAAATAAAATGATACAGGAGCTGTAATAATTTTATTTTTTTCATACTCAGAAACGGAAGTCAAGCTTCTGGTTATTAAGAACCTACATGTAAAATGATCATCTTTATAAAAAAGGACAGTCTAGGTAGGGATCTCGTTGATACCAGGTATAAGAAGATAATAACTTTAACTACCGGGCACAATAAGCCTTATATATTGGTTTCTTATTCATGACTAATCTACAGGCATTAAGCTCTTTAAAGTCTCGTACGTTCCGCCGCATTATTTGCTACAACTTACACATATGATCATTATATTTCGGCCTCGTTTCGTAAATAAGTTGAATAGGTAGTATCTCCGCTATGCGTTGAGTCTCACACAATTTTAAAGCAAAACAAACAATCCTACTGCTCTCCCTTCGGGACCTGCATTCCTGGTCTTCTCCAGTCTTCGTATGTGTGCCGAGTCGATCACGTAGTTCCCTTCGTGCGTCAAATATCGATTTTTAATCTCGCAAGTACCAGAGTACAATACTGCCGCCTGTCGCGTGTTGTTTATATAAAATAAATAGTGTAATATGCCCAAACACAGGAAAAAACGGCGAAGTCGTTCCGTTCAATGGACGATGAATGGCTACAGAAACGTTTTAACATAAGCCCAGAATGTAAGTAAGATATCTCAAGAGGCGCAGCCTGGAAGCAGTCGGGACGCTTTATTAAAGTTGGATGATTTTTCGACTCGCCACTCTTTGTTAAGTAATGAAGATGGCAATATTGAAAATATTACTGGTAAGGGATTTTATACACCGTGCTATTGATGGCGCACTAATTCCGTTGTTCTTGATAACAACTTTTTGTGTTTTTGAAAACACAATAATTTGATTGTTTTTGATAACAATCATGTGTGTTTTTGATGACACACTAATTTCGTTGTTTTTGATGACAACCATATGTGTTTTTGATAACACGCAAATATAGTACTACTTCTGTTGTTTTTGATAACAACCACCTTGTGTTTTTGAAGACACAATAATTCGATTGTTTTTGATAACAATCATGTGTGTTTTTGATGACACACTAATATCGTTGTTTTTGATGACAACCATATGTGTTTTTGATAACACGCAAATATAGTACTACTTCTGTTGTTTTTGATAACAACCACCTTGTGTTTTTGAAAACACAATAATTTGATTGTTTTTGATAACAATCATGTGTGTTTTTGATGACACACTAATTTCGTTGTTTTTGATGACAACCATATGTGTTTTTGATAACACGCAAATATAGTACTACTTCTGTTGTTTTTGATAACAACCACCTTGTGTTTTTGAAAACACAATAATTTGATTGTTTTTGATAACAATCATGTGTGTTTTTGATGACACACTAATTTCGTTGTTTTTGATGACAACCATGTGTGTTTTTGATAACACGCAAATATAGTACTACTTCTGTTGTTTTTGATAACAACCACCTTGTGTTTTTGAAAACACAATAATCGATTGTTTTTGATAACAATCATGTGTGTTTTTGATGACACACTAATTTCGTATTCCATTTTCCTTTCTTGTCAAAGGAAGTTATACGAATTTAGGCCGTTGTTGATAACAGCCTGATTTATGTGTTTTTGATGGCACATTTTTTCTCCTTTTTTTTTGAAGGAGAGGTTATCTGGCTTATTCATTATGAATATCTATAACACTAATGGTGTTCTATATCTTGAATTGGAAAATGAAGAAAATAATTCTCGAGACTAGGAAAATATTATTGAGACGAGCAGCCTTACTAAACATGCGAAAGATTTGACAGATTCAAATTTAGGTGAAGACTTATTGCAATTATTGGGAACTGAACCAGCACATGATTCTTTACAGGTATGGTCTGTTCACAACGCCATTATGTCACGTTAAACAGACATTTCAAAAAATGGCCTAAGAGATGACATTGAGATGGAATTAATGAAAAGGCATTCAATTTCAAAGAATCTTTGGCCCTAAAAGTAACCATATTAAATCCAAAAGTAAATGCTGCTGTATCACCTCCCCTGATATGTAGGGGTTAATGTCTAACACATAAGCAAGGATACTTAGAGGCGAGCATCTCAGCTATTGGTAATGCAATAACTATTTTGCTGGCCAAGGACAACGGGGAAAGTCGTGAACTTATACATTGCTCAGCGATGCTGGACGCATGCTTTGTGATTTTCATCACATAAAGACATTAACACGTAGGGAGTTGATTTTACTCAACTTAAATAAATCGCTTAAGGAAATACTATGTGATGTGCCTTCGAATAAGTTTTTTTTATGGTAAGGCACTAGAAGAAAGGCTCAAAGCTAAAAAAAAAAAAAAAAAACAAAAGTCAAGCCAGGAGCAAAAACCGCCGAAACCTAAGTTAATAGAGAAACCTGTTCAAACCTTAAACATAAGAAGTCCATTTCAGCCAGCCAAGGAAGCTTGAGTTGGACAGCAGTACCAAAATGCTCCTTATCAACGTCAGAATAATCCTCAGAGGTACAGCCAGCAAGATCATCAAACAAATCAGTTCAAGAAACCGGGTACAATAACTCAGAGCAGTTTCAAACAAAAAGTAGGCAGACAATGACATCATCATCACCAATAACTCGTTCTGAGGTTAGTCCTTATGCTGTTATTTTTTTGTAAACAAATGCGATAAAATAACATCGAATCAAGTTATTTTACCATATATTCAAGTTACAAATTGCCCCTTATTAAAAAACCCAGACAAAAAATTAGTCCTAAAGAATCTAAATGGCCTTTGGCTGAACAGAAGGTAATAAATTACTGTATTCAAAATTTATTGGAAGTGAAAGCTTTAACCCTTGTTAAGCCAAGTAAGAACCAATTTAGTATCAAAGCCAGATAGCTGCCAAAGGTTAATTTCAAATAATAACTATTTATTGATCTCGTATTTTAAACTTGAAGATCAGAAGAGAGTAACGAAAATGATACAAAGAGGAAGCTTTATGGCTACCTTGGATTTAAAAAATGCATATTTTTTAATTCCCATTTATAAATTTCAGGGGCAATATTTGAGGTTGCAGTTTAACAATAAGCTAGATCAGTATAATTGTATACTGTATGGCCTAAATTTTGCACCACTAACTTTTACAAAGTTAATGAAACTAGTATTATCATATCTTAGAAATAAAGGGCATATTTCCGTTTTATATCTTGACGATTTCTTGTTAATAGGAAATTCCTATGAAGAATGTTGAGATGATATCAAGATCACAATAGTAACTTTGAACAGGCTTGGTTTTATTATTAATTTTAATAAGAGCCAATTGGTGCCTTCCCAATATGTAAATTATCTGGGTTTTGTGTATAACTCGCTGGACATGACGGTATCTCTTCCAAAGGAAAATATTTTAAAAATAACTGAATTATTAAAGAAATTTGCAGCTTCTAGAAATTGCTACATTCGAGATTGTGCTAGATTCATTGGAACGCTAACTTCTGTTTATCTCGCAGTTAAATATGAGTGGGTTTACACCGGATTGTTTGAACGTCAAACATTTTTAGTATTTAAAAATACCTTAGGTAATTTTAATGCTAAAATGAACTTATCTTCCGACACAAACAGACCTTAATTGGTGGTTACAGAATATATCAAGCACTGGTGGGTTTGGACAGATGAAAAAGAAAATCATATTAACTATTTAGAATTTCAAGCAGTATCTTTAGCATTAAGGTTTTTCGCTAACAACATGTTGAAATGGAATATTTTGTGTCGTGTGGACAACATAATAGCATTTGCCTACATTAATAAAATGGGAAGTGTACAGTATCCAGTTTCAAACCTTTTATCTTGAAAGATATGGCCACGGTGTGAATCACGAAATATTGTTACTTATGCATATTATATAAAATTTAAGGATAACTTTATAGCTGACACAGAATCTCGACTTGAATATTCAAAAAAGAAAAAACGGAGTGGGAAATTGATATCAATATTTTTCACCAGATAGTTAAAGAATCTGGGCAGCCAGATATCGACCTTTTTGCTACAAGACATAACTTAAAATGCAAGAAGTTTGTATCATAACCATGAGATCTAGAATGTGTTACTGTAGATACCTTTATATTTAATTGAAAAAATTATTCTTTTATGCCTTTCCTCCAGTCACAATAACTCGCCGAGTGCTACAAAGAATCAGAAATGATAAAATAAGAGGAATTTTGGTTGTAGCACGCTGGACCTCTCAGCTTTCGTATCCAATGTTCTGTTCAATGCTAGAACAAGAACCTATTATTTTTTCTCCTAATGAAAAATTGCTTTTTTCAGCGGATTACCACACCCACGATGGAAGAAAATATCTCTCGTGGTCGGAATCTTATCTTACAAGGATTAAAATACCAGATAAATCCCTAAGAACTTGTTTGGTATCCATAACCACCAGTACAATTAAACAGTATGAGGTTGGTGTTTTTTTTTTAGGAGAAATAAAGGTTTAGATTCATTTACAGCCTCTGTTGTGTTCAAGAAAGGAGCTTCCTTTGGGAGTCTAAATTCTTATCGAGCGCTTGCAAATTTTATAACCGAAGTTTACATCAGATTTTAGAATAAGCAGATTTTTCGAAGGGGTCCACAGCTTAAGACCTCCTAACCAAAGGATAGTCATACATTGAACCCGGCGGTGGTTTTAAATATTTAAAGACCATGCCAGATGAGGCTTCCTTAGAAGAATTAACCTACAAATTAGTAACACTTGTAGCACTTGCGACGGACAGATGGTACAGACTTAAGACTTATTGATATTAAAGACATAGTTAAGTTCGACAAAAAGATTGAAATTAAAGTAGCAAGTAGGTTGAAGTCTTCACGAATCGGCTAAATCCAATCCCTTCTTGTATTGCCTTTTTACAATCTAGATAAATGGATTTACCCAGCAAGAGCTCTCTTGAAGTATTTAGAAAAAACAGCAAAAATAAGAGAAAAATATACTCTCACTTTTCTATTCCATTATTACATTTAGAAAACCTTATTACGGGGCCACTTCCCAAACGATAAGTAGATGGTTAAAAATAATTTTAAAAAGAACTGGTTGAATACTAATCAATTCACAGCACACAGTACGCTCCGTGCGTCCACTTCAGCTGCAGTCAGAAAAGGTATATCATATGATACAATTCAACTGACTACTTAATCAACCGCATTCGCACGATTTTATAATCGACCCATTATTGAAGAGAATAATTTTGCCATCTCTGTCCTAAATTGTTCATTTATGGACTGTAAGTTTAGTAAAATGTCTAATTTATTGTCATATTTGGAGATATAAACGATTTAGTGATTTTGTTGCAACTTGCTTTAAACAGCTACCTATTCAACTTATTTACGAAACGAGGCCGAAATATAATTAACAGATCAAACGAACTTACCTGAAGTGAAGTTCGATCTGGATTATATGAGGCCTCGTTGAAGTAAATAAGTCCCTCCCTACCCCATTTCGTTCCCATTTGTTGCAACACTTAGGCTTTAAAGAAGACTGGAGAAGACCAGGAATGCAGGTCCCGAAGGGAGAGCAGTAGGATTGTTTGTTTTGCTTTAAAATTGTGTGAGACTCAACGCATAGCGGAGATACTACCTATTCAACTTATTTACTTCAACGAGGCCTCATATAATCCAGATCGAACTTCACTTCAGGTAAGTTCGTTTGATCTGTTAATATTCAGCACTTAATTCATAACACTTAAATTAGATTCGGGATATAGGAATAATCATCTAGTTACATCTAATGACGACAGTTATACCAGGTGCGTATCTTTATAGATGATCTAAATATTTTGCGCTTTTACAAAAGTGCGCTCAGAGAGATTACTTGTTACGTAATAAGAGTGAATAAATCACATTATGTAAGTTTCATGTTGCTTAGCGTGACCAAAGTAACTAACAGCTTTATATTAAAATAGATTAAATGGAAAATCTCTTCGGTATAATTGAATCATTTACTATTTTTATTCGAAATATCTTTAACAAGCTACCTCTTGTCTTCTCCTCAGGTAGTTTAAGGGAAAAAAGATATACAGACAGTTTATTTCCTGTGAATTCAGCTCTAGCTCTCGTTTCGCATGTCGGCAGGATATTAATCCTGTAGACATGTCTCTGAATTTTGATTTTATATAAACCATTATTTTCTAAGAGTTTTTCTCTTGGTTCATTACAGCTCCACTGATGAAATTGTTAGGTGTTCGAGACATGTATGGAAAGGAAACCATAGCTGAATTCGTAGGAAATAAACTATCTACCCATCTTTTTTTTTCAACGATCTGGAGGAGAAGAAAGGTTGTAACTTATTAAACTAATTCCACGATAGTAAAATACTTTTTATATGTGATTGAAATTTAAATTTTCGAAATATCTTATTAAAGTTATAGTAAAAATATATTTTCTTTTATGGGAGACATGATAAGTCCATTTTGGTCAACTTAGAGTTTATGCGACACCCATTTATGTCATCTTAAGCTAAAAGAGAATACTGAAGCATAACAACTAAATAAATGACATATGTTTAATGCATATACGCTCTCAAAAAAAAAAACAGAAGATACACAGTGAACGTTGGAAAGCTCTGATAAAAGAACCAAGAATGAAACTAATTAAGTAATAATCAACAACAAAAATATCGTACTAGGCAGAACCGTGATAAATTGAATAAAAACAAATTACAATCACATAATTCCTAGAGCTAAATAAACACAAAATGAGAATAAAGAAAATACATGGGAACCAACAACACAATTAACACAGAGCAGCTCAAAATTAAACTATTAAAGTTAGGAAACGCAAAATTTTAAATGAGCATAATATGTTCGACGAGTACATACAGAATATTACTGGACATATCAGAAGAATTCGCATGAGATACATTAAGAAAACAACAAATATTAAGTAAGAAAATATTAATCTAACAGTAGAAACTAAGAAAATACAGAGTCAAAATACGGGAAAAAGAACATAAATATATTAAAAAATTAGAAGAGACAACAAGAATTACGAAAGATGCAAAATTCAGCAGTGTTTATAAAGCGGAAGGATCCTCAAAAAATATACTAATAACAATATCGGGAAGTAAGCATTTTATAATAAAAATTATGAAAAAAAACAACGATACACAGATGAAATGGGAAAATGGGTATCCAATAGGTAAAAAAATGAGGATAGAATTAAAGTTGTGAACATAAGATCAGAGGATATACCATAAATATTATCGGACGAAATTATTCAAGCAGTCAAGAAGTCAGTAATGAGCATACCCTTGAATAAGATGTTGTAATTACTGAGATAATCTAATACGGCGACTCAACAACAATACCCATATTAGAAGTAATTTACAACAAATGTTTTACCAAGAGACGAGTCACAGAGAAATGGAACAATAGCCTAATGATACTGTTCTTCAAAAAAGGCAGTTAATAAAAATTAGGCGACTATTACTTTGTTGTCCATCCTAGACAAAATATCTACTTATATATAATTATAACTGCGAGACAGCAATCAAGAGCAGCAGGATTCCTTGGAGAATGTTTATCGAACAAAACAATAAGTACATCATCACACAATGGATAGCATTCATAGATTATGAGGAGGTTTTCGACTGAATTGAAACACAGGCAGTTCAAACTTCATTGAGCAACTGTCATATAGGTTAACGGTACATATAATTAAATAATAATATCTACAAGAAACCCTTATTTTAAGTATTAAATGAATATATGAATAAAAGTGGTGATAATCTTCGATGCTTAGACCTTGTTAGGCTCATTAAGTCCCACCAAGAAGGTAAGTCAGTTACTTGACTGCTTCGGGGATATCATTGTATCCCTGAAATGACTCTTCCTTAGTCCCTTGAGTCTCGGGCACACTCTGGGAACATGATCAACAATTTCTTCCACCAGGTCATGCGCGTTATCAATTGTATGAAGATGACCTCGCACCTGACAATGTTCCATCAGCAATCCCATAGTTCTTTTCTCTTCAAGAAAAGAAGCTCCCTAGTAAGTTGCGCATTAGGTTTAATTATATGTTCCTTGCCCCATCTTATTCCAGGGACTTCCCCCTAACATCCATTAAATTTGTTTTCCAGCAGTTCTCTCTTACTAACAGTAATTAGGACAGGTATAATGAGATGGGAGCCATATGGCTCAGCCATGTACTCTATCTTTACTAAACGACTTGCTTTGTTGTTCCGCGATCCATACGAGTCTAATTCTGCAGTCATTCTTAGTTATATTGTTACGTACCTCCATACACTCAGACGCCATTTCCGAAGCTACTACATTAGACCCACAGCCAAAATTGCAGCCCTGTCTCAGCATATGTTAATAGTTGCATTTCTCTTAGTATCCTTTCTACAGATTTGGCTACATTGCAAAATGGCATAAATTTTTGCTAAAAAGACCATTGGGTGCTGTTTTAGAAAGTAAAACTTTGTGACTCCAATGCTTCTGCCGACCACTCCAGCCCTTTCATTCTGTCAAAATCTATCTGTGGGCCACCACGATTTATTTCCGGAGAGTTTCTTCTTCCTTCCAATGCTCTCTGCTTTGGTAGAAATAATTTAAGCGAGTGGTTTGTTCTCAAAACCGGCACTATGTGCTGGGTTTGCATAGACAGTGATGGGCATTTTTCTACGACGCTTCCCCAGTTACACGGGTAGCCGCCAATTCCTGCTTTGAGATGCCCCACACAACTGAAACGGAGAACTGCCTTCAGAACCTCCATTTAAAAAAAAAGTGGAGTATAAAGTAATTTAATGTTACCTATAATGCACCTTAGAGAAAATGTTGAAATACCTGAATTGGAACGATAAGGAAATATCCTCAGATGGAAAAGAGCTCCGTTTGGCCGATAACAATCATTGAAATAACAGAAGAACTACTACAAATGCTAAACGATCTAAATGATTAATCAAAACAAACTGGTATAAAGATTATTATTGCCAAAACTAAATATATTTCCTTATTTTTTACATAGAACGCCAATGACGGAAGATCTAGAAATCGCCAGTTACTCCTTTGGCTTATTTTTGTTAAACCATGTAGTATGAAAATCCTTCTAGAAAGATGAAGAATCTTCTGGGATCCGGAAAAATGACGTGTATATATATATATATATATATATATATATATATATATATATATATATATATATATATATATATATATAAAGGATCCAGACGGCTTCCGTGGACGGTTTAGTTTGAGAGTTCGTCGATACAACTTGAATTATTTTGACAAGTTGTCAAAATTGTAACAATAAAAGGTTTTAAAGCAAAACAGCTGTATATAAATGCCGGCTATCGGGAACAAATTGGTGGTAGAGTTGTGATAAAATCCAGAAGAAGTTAGTTCAGGTTAGTAAATTAGAAAAAAAGTGAATTGAATTGTATGCAAAATGGATTAAATAAATTATCAACTCGTAGAAAATAAACCTAAAATCCTACAAACTAATACTTTGAAATTAAAAAGCAGATTTAAAAATAAGAATTTTGCCAGCTTCATCTTGTTTCAAAAAATTAAAAAATATTGTAATTCAAATCTATGTAATACCACCAAGGCTTAGAAAATAATGCTAGTTCTAACATATGGCATAGAAACGTAGGCCATTAGTAACAAAATAGAAGAAAAATAGCCGACTATACAGAGGGCGATAGAAAGAGGACTGTAGGGACTAAATTGGAGAAACCGCAGAATAAAATAAAGAGGTAAGAAGATACAAAGTGACAGACGTAATCGAATGAGTCTACAAGGTACGATGAAACTGAGCAGGACAAGTGTCCCCTATAACGGATGGTGGGTATCATAAGAGGTTTTTAAAATTTAGACAGCCAAGTCACAGACGCTGGTAGGCCACAAAATCGCTGAACATATAAATTTAATCGTTTAGTATGTATGGATTAAGTGAGGCAAAATCAAAACAAATAGCATTGGAGGAGACAGAGGGAGACCTACATTCGATGATGGATGAACAGCTAATAATGATGACGATGATATATCCTCCACAAAGTGAGGATTTTAAAATATTACAAGGCGATGTCAGGAAAATGATTGGAAATATTTTAATTTTTTTTACATTCACCCACTTTCTGTATATTGAATGGCATGTGGAAACTCTGAAATATAAAATGAAAAGGACTTTTCTTTTTAAATTCTGATTCTTTGCCAACAACCACTAGATATATCGTCAATGCCACCTTCGTAAGAAAGGCGGGTATTTGTAACCTTCTAATAAATATGGTTTTTTAATAATTAAAACCCAATTTCTTGTTAACAATCAATATATATATATATATATATATATATATATATATATATATATATATATATATATATATATATATATATATATTATGCCTACCTTATGTCAAAACTAAATATTATAAAAAATATAGATATGTGTGTCACTATTGAAGCAATTATTCTTTTGGTTGTTTTCTCAATAAGATATATCAACCGACTAAGTGCAGTTTAAATATTTTATATCATAATATTGCGTTAACGGTTAACCACTGCCTTCTTTTTCTGCGAAATGTGAAAATATTTGGACGTGACCAATAATACTATGACAATCTGATAATCTTCAATAACGAAACGCACGTGCAGAAAGGCAATTAAAATAATAGGTTAAAATTTTAAATTTCTCTTGGTTTATATTAACAAGGTACTTCTATTTTGAGTACGTGTTAGTATGGTGCGTAACTGGATAGTACCTGCATTATTTTATGATAACAGTAGCACGTACTAGTGCGTAATTACGTAACAGGTTAATAGGATTTATGGATTGGTTTTATTGATAAGTCGTTTGTAATGAAAATAATTTCTTATTGTTTTTAGAGACAAAGTAAGAATATTTAATGTAATAAGTTGCCTCATCCAACAAATATATTTTACCGTTACCATTTTTTGCGTTTGCGAGGGAATTTAGATGTTATTATAAATTAATAAGGGAGCATCCCTAATAAAATCCTTGAAAAGAAAAGGTCATTTTTATGCTTTTTTTAGCGATATCTATTTTTGGGCTATATTAATCTACTATTGAAAAGTTCAAAAACAGAAGTCCTTTTTTGTATATTTCATACCGAAAAAAATAGTCAATACAACTTTTTTATGTTAGTCGTACCACGAAACATAGCCACACGTATCTGGAACATGTGGTTTAAATTTGGAGAAAATCGGTAGAACGCTTTTCCAAAATTCCTTGCTACATGCAAAAATATTGTTTCAAGAAAATCACGTTTAATTTTTTACGGAAAATAGCGATGGCTGCTGCCTATTCGTAAAGCTCAAATTCTTGTGATCTAGCATATTTTATGGATTATGGATCCCTTTAAGCTTCACAGCTGTAGCGGTTCAGAAACAAATTAAAACCGCCTACCCATGGAATAGATGGTGCACGTGGACACTCAGTTGCACATTCGGAGGCACATTCAATAATGCTCTTCAAAATATAATATGGAAGGACTGCTCAGATCTTTTCTAAGAATATTCTTGAATATTCGAATTTTTGAAAAATTTGTTAAAAAATCGATTTTTTAAAGTTGACAAAGTGGGATGCCCCTTCAAATATTAAAATATATTATTTAATTCTTTGGTAAACAAATCTCTAAAAACTTTTGTGAAACAGCCAACAAAATGAATCAAATTTTTAAGATAATATTTTGTAACAAAGGAGAAAAGGAAAGAATATTCTCTGCCTGGAAGGAGAATACATATATCACAACTATTTAAATATAACAGATATATTTCTTTATTTCCTGCTGAAATTTTGATTTTTAACTCCGTTAATTCATAGATGTCGTTCCGCTGGCGAAATTTTTCAGTTTCGACATCGTGGTCGGTAGTTGTCAGGTTGGCAATATCCTACCGACATATCTGGGAGTCTATATTTCATATATCAATTGTTTCCTGCGAATGTTGCTCTCGGTCCAATAGAGCTCCACTGATAAGACTATGAGGTGGTCGAAACGCGTACGGAGAAAAAACCAGAGCGGTTGCCAACCTTACGATAATTACCGTGCATGTACAGTAATTTCAGCCATTGTAAGGTATACGAACCAAACCCATTACCGTACCGTAAGAGTATAATAATTTCACCAATTTGAGAGCTTCATTAATAAAAAAGCTTCTGAAAGCAAAACGATTTACTTGATCAATTTTCTTTTATTACATTATTTTTGAAAAAATGTTTCATTTAATATTTTTTGTAATAGGTGGTGCCATCTATTCTCATATTAAAAATATTTTTTATGCTAAAGTTGAAATCCCTTGTTCACTTAAATGGTCTAACTTTAAAAGCAGTGTAAGTTGACAGTAGAGGGTTTAAACTGACAAGTGCAATGATACGAGGTTTATCCCAAAAGTATTGAGCCTACCTTCATATCTCCACATTGGTGTTATTCTTTATCATGCGGTGAGTGACATCCTTCAAAGTAGTCCCCATTTAATTGAATATTACGTTCCCAGCGGTGTTTCCACTTCTTGAAACAGTCCTGGAGGTCAGTTTTCAGAATTACCTTCAGTGCATTCGTCGCATTAGTTTCAACCGTCTTTTTGTTATCGAACCGGTGTTCTTTGAGCGGCATTTTTAATTTGAAAAAAACGCAGGGAGCTACGTCGGGACTGTACGAAGACTGGCGAAGCTGTACGACTTGGTGCTTTATTAAATATTGCTGCACAAGGTTCGATGAATGCGCAGGCGCATTGTCGTGGTGAACCAGCCAATCACCGCTTGTCCAAAGCTGTGGCCGTTTTTTTTCTGACTGCGTCACGCAATCTTTTCAATATTTCAACATAGTATTCTTTAGTGATCGTGTGACCTCTCGGAGCATATTCGTGGTGCACAACACCTTCATAATCAAGGAAAACAGTCAACATTGTCTTCACTTTGCTCCGACTTTGACGTGCTTTTTTTGATCTTAGCGATGATGCAAATTCGTTGATCTAGATTTTCCGTAATTTTTTACAATAACAAAATGCAACGAACGAAAAAAAACACTGTAAAAAATGCACACCGTTCACAAAGTAACACGTCCAGTCGGTAAGTGCGCACACCAACGAGTTCGTGAAGACTTACTGGTGACGCTTATGCCCCACAGAGCTCGCTCGGAAGTTTTGACGTGGAGATATGGATGCAGGCTCGATACTTTTGGGACAAACCTCGTATGTCAAGCAAGTTAAAAACGTAAAAATGAATGGTTAAAAAAATAATTTTCCTTTATTACTAAATGGGTAAAAATATAATATTATGTTTATTTTCTGAAGACAAGCATTCCTCTCACCAATACTTCCTTAATATTCCTGTCAAAGCATTTATTTGTTGACGTATGTAATACAAATTATAACAGTATCACAAGCAAAACAAAAATTGGCCGACTAGAAGGTCTAACTTGACAATGAGATCGGATCTAAGTTTTGAAGCTTCTTAGTGAATCTAACTGAAATTTTTATCCTGTATTTCGATTTCCAAATATTATAATTATTACAGTACTATTATAAGCAAAAATGGTTTTAAGATTTTTAGACGTAAAAGAAGACCTAATGAAAAATATTGAGTGATGGGTTTAAAAAAAGATGCAAGGACAGAAAATCGCCCGCTTAAAATTCCAAGACCGATAAACATAGTAAATTTTCCATCTTTTTTTTAACTCAATCAATTACAAGGCTGGTACAGTAATGTACGGTATTCATAAATAAAAAGGTTGGCAATGCTGGACCAGAGTGGTATTTGCAGGAAATAAACTGTTTGTATGTATTCTTACCTTTTTTCTGCCTGAAAGGAGAATACATATATAACAACTATTTAAATACGGCAGACAGATTTCTTTATTTCTTATTGGAATTTGGATTTTTTGAAAAATTTCCCACTACTCCAGTGATTCATAGATGTCGTGCAACTGCCGATATTTTTCAGTCTCGACATAGAGGTCGATAGATGGCAGATTTGCAATATCCTATCTTGGAGTTTATATTTCGTATATCAGTTATTTGTACGAATGTTGCTCTTGGTGCGATACAGTTTCACTGACGAGACCATCAGTTGATCCAAATGCATATGGAGAGAGGACCAGAGTAGTATTTGCAGGAAATAAACTGTTTGTATCCATTTTTCTATGCCTGAAAGAAGAATACATATATAACAACAAGATCAAAACTTGCTAGGAAATTCAGAATTTGACGAGTGGCTAAATAATTTTAGATTTCAACACTTTTTAGTCTTTAAATTTAAAACTTTTCAGTGCCAATAATATATATATATATATATATATATATATATATATATATATATATATATATATATATAACATATTTTTATACATTACCATTTTGAGCAATTTTCATAGTTGCATCATAATTTTTCCTTTTCTAAAATTGTAAAGAGCAGTGCTTATCCTAAAAAACGGATTTATTTTTTATCTATCATTATTATAGTAATCGGTTAATTAGGCTTTATACATATACGTATTATTAAAGACGATAAACAGCTGTTTGTTTAATTTTTAACACCATTTAATGCTCTAAACAGAAGGCAGTAAACTTGTTTCGTTTATCGTTTCTTATACTCAAACCATCCCTTCTATTATGTCTTCTTCTCGTCCTGACCAACCTTCAGATTCAGGTCATTCGTGACCAGAACTTTTCGATTCATACATCATAAGACTCTTGTGTAGGCGTATATACTTAAATAATGTTCATATCTACTGTTGTTGCAAGCTGAAGCATGATTATTCGATCTGAGCAGGGTATTATAGTGCTCACAGCCTGTGTCACTCCTCTGGATCAAACAATTTCTACTCCATTTCTATGCTGTGTGGTATATTGGCCTGTTTGGTATATTAGTAATTCCCAATATTTATTTTCCCTGAGTCAGGTTAATTTCACTTATATTAAGTGTGTTTATGTTTAATCCTTTTATTTATTTTAATGTATTGTGGATTTTTTTTTGCTTCATTCATGTTTCTGATATTCTAAGTCCCAATTTTCTTGAAGTTTGTTGTTCTAATTCCCGCTTATGGGAAGATTCTTAGCACCCTAGCCCGTATTCGAGGCCATTTAATGCATCAACCAAAACCATGATAACTTACTTGGGAGAAAATGACCTAAGTGGTTTCCCGTCGCCCTCTTAGTTTAATTCACACTCATAACATGAAGTACAGACGCTCTTGTTAGCCACCAGCTTCGGGTCAGACGCTGCGTGGGTATTCTGCTAGCTTGATCTTCGTCTCTTCAAGACCTTGTTGGCATAGGTGGCCCTATCAGTAGCTATGCTATCTCCGGCATTGCTCCCTGAACTTTAGAGGCTACTGAGCCCTCTCATCAACGACAAGATCTTTGTTCCCTTAGAGAAGGGGGAGGTTCAACATCATCCTGCAAGTAGTAAATTCGCTCCATCTCTTTGTTAAATAACGTCTTTTTCAGAATTGGTGGGGTGAAAAAAAGTTATTTAGCTTATAATGGAAATTCTAGAGATCGATCCACATGGAAAATTCATAAAGAAGATTTACAAAAAATATACTATTTTTACAGAATTTAAAGAGGCAAAAAAACTCTTAGTTACCTCTGTAAAACGTAAAATTTTGTAGTGTTTTTAACCTGGTAATATAAATTCTGATATTCGATATTCGATGTAATATTTTACTTCATAAATACACGTAGCAAACTTAAAGATTTTTTACTGGCTAACATACAAATGTACCATTTAAAATTCCATATATGATTATGCGGGTACAAGGAAGTAATAATTGACAGCTACGTACCGTTTTGAAGACAATAGTGACCCAACTAAGCAAAACAATGTAAAAATTACCATAATGCTGAGTACAGGTGCACTATTCAAGATCAGATCTTTTATCTCCGTGACATGAAGAAATGGTTTTCAATCTTTATTTAAATTACTTTTATTATTTTTATTTGCTTAATAAAAGAGTATTTACAGCTTCCTGGAAGTATTAGCTTTCATTTGTAGTAATGTCAGTGCGTCAGTAAAGTTCTCGTCAAAAGCAATCTTCATAAATTTGGTACATAAAAAATGCCTATTATATTACTGGAACAGGTTCCCAAGAGCTATAAAAATTTTTAGCGTTAATAATACATACAGAAGTTATAGATTTCAGAAAATTGCTATTTTTGCACTTACAACTCTTTATTATTATTTGATGAAAAAAGCAGCGTTACCGTGAAACAGTTTCAAATAGATAAAAGTTTATAATAAATAATTTTTAGTTAAAATATTTTTTCCTTCACAAATTGTTGGAAAACAATTGAATCTTTATTAATTTCATTGCAAGACAGTTTTCACAGAAAAAATCACTTCTCAGAGTACAAAGTAACGATATGCTTGTAATGTGAAAGAAAATTAAAATGATGGACCACATGCGTGGAGAACGGTCAGTGCTCCAGATGCTATACTTGATTTCCTAATCAGGAAACGACAACATCGATAAGATTATCGTTGTGTTGGCTTCTTTAAATACACCAATTTCAGTTATAATATTACCACTCATTTGGGTTTACACAAGCCTAAGCCGATCTCAAAGTGGTAGTGGATCTGCAACTTTTGTTCGTGGCATACAATTAAAAATAATAAATGCTTTATAAAGAAATGGAATATCATTTTAGATGATATAAGTACTATAATTTGCCATATAAAAACTAAATAAAAGTAGATTTACAAGGTAAATATTACAAGACGACTTGATAAGAAACAATTGGAGCAAATTTTCCTTGTGGTTGACCTTAGCATTGATATATTTACTTATTTTAATTTTTGTAATAGTAACAGACTCCCAGGAATTTTATATTATATAAATTACCTTGACGTTACTAACTTTCAGCTCTTATGAGTTGAGCTCAAAAATGAAATAAGTAACAATAAAGGTCCATTTTTTATGAAAACAATATTGTTAAAATTGAAAAATCGTTAGATAAATTGATGAATGAAAAAAAAAATGAATGAAAAATCAATTTTACCTAAACACAACACATGTCAATTCTAACTCCATTTTTTTGTAACTTATTTAAAATTTAATGTTGTAAGGAAAGTGAAAAACAGGGTTCGTAAAAAGAAATCTCAATAGTTGAAAGTGCAGGAAGTACTATAGTGATGAGTGTACATTAAGAGCGTGGTAGTCAGTTAATATTATTTTTACTAACATGTAGAGACTTACAAAAATTGGGTCAGTCTCTCTTCTCTCTTATGTGATAAAGAATTTTGGAAAAACTGTTAATTTTTCATTGTTAGGACTTTTTTTCCAGCAACAGTTGATTATCTAGCAAAAATTCAAATCAGCCTAGAAAAAAATTGCTGCTAGGGTGTCGCTTGACTTGGTTAAGACATTTGACACTGTTAACCATGAATTTTATTTTCAAAGTTGGAATTATTAGGCATGGGGTGAAATTTGTGGTTTCCAATAATTTATCAAGAAAAACGTATGATGCATAGTAGGAACAAATATTAATAGTACACAAGAAAGATAACATATAGAGTTCTTTTCCAGGAGACCTGTTGGTTTGTTCGGTTTCTTGCAGACGCTTTACTAAAATGTCATTGTGCATCTGCTGCTCTTGAAAAGATATACAATATTTAATATAAAAAATTGGTCTGCTATAAAATTTCTAATATACAATTTCTGCTTTTTTATATGTCAACTATCTATCTATAATTAATGATATTTTTACGCTAGTGACAAAATAACATGGAGTCTAAACGAGACGAGAGTTAGGACGATCTCGTAGCATCTCAGATTAGTTCCATCTTCTTGATCTGAGAACCATAATTGAAACGAAATGAGATTAGAGGTTTGTCACTTCTCGAAAAATCTTTCCTCGGCATGAAAATAATATTTTTTTATTAAAGGTGCTAGAAACTAATATGTAGTTTCATTCAAATCTCATGATATATTGCGTAAAATAAATTCAAATTGAAAAATTCAATGTAATATATATATATATATATATATATATATATATATATATATATATATATATATATATATATATATATATATATATATATATATATATATATATATATATATATATATATATATTAAACCAACATCATTCAGGAGCAGAATGCAAAAGAGCTAGAGTGAATGAATAAATGAATGAGTAAGAATGGTGATACTTGATAGTTATCTTCGATTCTTAGGCCCATTATATCTCACCATGATCTTAAGCATTTGCCTTTGTGAATCCAAACAGTCTGGCTCTACTTGACTGCTTCGGATGTTATTATTGTATCTCTGAAATGTCTCTACATCAGTGTCGGGTTTTCTCTGAGAACATGATCAACAGTTTCATCCTCCTCCAAGTATTATCTGCATACCAGGTCATCTGCGATGCCAGTCCCGTGAAAATGGCCGTGCAAGTAACAATGTCCCAGTAAGTCGCACATTAGGTGCAATTATATATTTCTTGACATATCCCTTTCTTTCAGCTTTCAATAAATTTGAATTTCGGCAACAGTTTCAGTTTTATATTACTAGTAGTAATTGGAAGAATTACAATGTGTCGGGTGCCTTGTGGATCAATGACGGACACCATCTTTGCCAAACGCTTCGCTTCTTCGTTTCAATATACACACGAATACTCCATGCCCATACAAGTCTGACTATGGAGCCGTTCTTTATTAGATTATATAGTACCTCCCTGAACCCACCAGTCTTGAAGTTTCTATATTGGACCCCATAGCCAATATTGCTTTCCTGCTGGCTGAGCATATTTTATTAAACCTATTTCTCTTTTTAAGTTCCTTTCGCAGATATAGCCATATTGCTGAAAAACATGAATTTACGTATAAAACACCGTTGCGTAATATTTTAGAGAGTAAAACTATCTGATTCCAATACATGACGATATCTGCTTGTAAATCACCAGGATCCATTTCTGGGAAGAATTTGCTCTTCCCCTCAATTCTCTCAAGTGGTTGCAGAAATAGCATAACATCTGCTTTATAAGCAGATGATGTTTTTTTTTATGAAAGATTAACATGGTGCATGATGAAATAAGAAACTACCTTAGATCGAGTTTTGATTTTCTGTATAAATTTGATTTTAAAGAGATTACCTGCCTAAACGAGTCACTTGCTATATACAATCTACATAGCAAGGTACAAAATGTGAACTAAAATGAGATCACCATAAATTTTCTCTATAAATAATGGTGACAGGACCAGAATCTGGTCTCCTTATCCCTGTCTTGATGGTTGCAGTACATACTGCTGAAGGAACATTAAGTCAAAACGATACAACGAAAGTGATTATTTTTTTTTACTAATCGACCGCTATCGCTTTTTAATAGATAACGATACTCAGCTAATACCTATAATTTTACGGCTGATGGTGATATTTGTCACCTTCTTGGCAATTTTTTTATTCAATAAATTTAATTTAACATTTAGCTTAGAGCTATAGCCGTAATTCGCGAGTAGAAAGAATATGATTGTTTGACAACACGGCGTAAAGTATATTGGACATGTAAGTATACAAATAATTCATTTTTTTCATTTACAAGTCTTTTTTATTTCGATAACGTCAGTTTAAATTATAAATCTTATTTTGTATTTATATATAAACAATTTCAAGAGTATCGTACGAAAGAAGCCATACAAGTTGTGGAACATTTTTTTTTAATGTGCGTTTTTCCCCACCCTTCGAATGCAACCAAACTTAAATACATAGCATTCGAAATAAGAGCATCATTTTATTTTTCTTTTCAAAGTGAAAAAGAGGTAACATTTTATTGTATATTTTGCACAATTTATCTTACAACGCTCTTCGAGGAATTATTAACGCAAGTCTTTGGAAATACAATTATCCCTCGTACGTCTTTATACAATTTGCTATATATATATATATATATATATATATATATATATATATATATATATATATTGTTCCAGACTGCCAATCTTCGAACACACACTGTATTATTGAACACACTATTATTTCAAAATATTTTCATTGTCAACCTTACTTTTGACACTTGTCAAACAATTTCAAGTTGCATCGACAAACTTTCAAACAGAACTGTCTACGAAAGCCGATCTAGACACTTTATATACCCTTTTGGTCAATACCGAAAGATTCCCTAATTCTCTAGAAGGATTTCCATACTACAAGGGTTAACAAAAATAAGAAAAAAGAACAATTCGGTGATTTCTAGTTCTTCTATCATAGGCATTCCATGTTACAAATAACGAAATAGAATTCTCTTAAAAGTTCCAGACCTTCTTTCATTGACGTCTCTTGAAGAAATTAACAAAGATAAAATTAACTATATAAATTATGAAATCATAGAAAATAAACCTAACTACAAACACAAACTAATGCTATGAAATCTATAACGCCATATAGTTTGTTACATTGCCCCCTTTCCAGCCTTTACCGTCTCAATCAACATTCTTGATCCTGATAATGGGCCAATCTGTCAAGATGCATGACTTTTATCTTCGCATTAGGGTTTCTCTGAATTCGGTACACCAGATCATTTAATTAAGTCACTACGTTGAACGAACCTTCTCATGACTTCTGCAGCTTTGGTGAACGTCCTTTGGTTCTTTTCGAATTTTACAACCACAGTTTTTCACCAACCATGAATCCTCCAGTATTGGTTTTGAGGTCATAGAAGGTTTTTATTCCGTCGCATTTTATTTACAGTCTTCTTTGTACCTTTCCGAGGATGACCTTCTTCCATAGTCCCTTCCGCGGTCACAGTCTCTTTCGATGTTCCCTCTCAAGGATGGCCAGTAGAACGTTATTTTTCCGTAACCCCTTTTGCGGTCACGGTCCCTCTCGTCTCGTTCTCCAGGATCTCCACGAGTACTCCTTTTATCTCTTCCATAATGGTCCTTTCTTCTATCGCCTCTATCAGCAATAATTTCTGGACAATCTTTGTAAAAGTGACCGTTGTATCCACACTGGTAACAACACATGTTATTCGAATGGTACCGGCGACTCTGACCCCTTCTTCTCGGTCTGGCATAAGTCACTCTAATACGACAACCGCATACTTCAACTCCGTCGCAAGCCTTGACGGCAACTGCAGCATTTTTTTATCTTTGTAAACTGCAAATCCAAAACAGGGAATACTCTTACTTAACCAGACTTCTTTAAGGTCACCATAAGGAGCGAAGACTTTCTCTAAGTCGCTTCTTCGAACATCACCACCTATATTAGGAATATGAAGCCGATAGCCATCAGGGCCTCTGTCAGGAACAGTATTGCGGGTACATAGGCGTTCCATGCTAAAAAAAAAGTTCCAAATCTTCTTTCATAGACGTCTCCTAAGGAAATTAACAAAGGTAAAATGAACAATATAAATTATGAAATCATAGAAAGTAAACCTCAAACCTTACAAACTACAAACACAAACTAATACTGTGAAATCTATAACACTATAAAGTTCGTTACAATATAATATAGCTTGTTAACGGATGTTGGGTTTACTCCGTTGACGGAACACGATGCGTTGACTGCCTTATAGTATGTCACTGCTCAATCTGTAAGCAATGAAACAGATTTGGGTCAAAACTAGCCAAGACCGCGTCTGCTAGTGTAGTACCTAAAAATTGCTAAAAGCTGGAAGCCATGAAGTATTTCAACACCCGACGCGTTTCAGTAACACCAGGGCAGTATTTCAGTATTTCGTTCTTTCAGAACTCTTCAGATAGGCTACGAAGCCTATTACACTTACATTATATAAAGAAGATGTTAAGTAGAGTCGAGTCGTCAAAAAGAAAGTACTGTGTGCGTTGCTGAAGACTAGATTTGGAGTCAGCTAAACTCAAGACTCAAAATTATTCTTAAAATTATACGTTATTTAAAATATGTAAGGTGGTAAGTAAAACCTTAGTAATTAATTACCTTAAAACAGTGATACCTTTGCTAACAACATCCTATTTATATCTAAATACATATAGGATCTATTTTAACTAACATAAGCTGTTATTTTAAAGCTTTAGCTAAAAATATAACCTATTCAATTAAGTTTTATTGCAAAAAGGTACTGCCAAATTACTATAAATCTTTCGGGATGGCTTTTGTTTATTTGAACAGAAGCTATTGGTCATAAAATTACACCTATACTCCTAGAATAAACTTTCAATTACTTGGCATATTGCCACACTTACTCAGAATGACTGACCCAGCGGATTACTAGGCGTAAGTTCCTCATAAATCAGTAAACCTTTTGTGATGCAATGTAATATAAATTTCAAAGTATTATGCATCTACGCTTATTTATGAGTGCTTCAGTATAAATAAAAATACATTCACCAGGTACCAAAAATATCAAAAAATTTTAAAAAAATACTGAATTTGTTTTCTTTGTTCCTTGGATTCTTTGTAATAAAATAAATCCGAAAGGAAATATTGCCGTTTCAGCAATTGATTAGCTGATGGACTAATACTTCACAAGTTACTGAAAATATATTTAGATCACATAGTTCGCAATTCAAAAAAAAAAAAAAAGATGTTAAATCAGAGACTATGAGAGGATTAGTTCAATTCATTTTGGAAGAGATTGTCTTCTATTAATAATTCGAAAATTTGTATTATTACTAACTTTACTTTAGAAAAAAGTGAACAAATATATATTCTTATTAGCCAAACGGCTTTGCACTCCCTCCAGGGAATATTGACTCATACCAGGTACACAAAGATATCAAAAGTATGAAGCTCTGTTGGAACCCTTTCCATGTTATCGGGTCCTAGGGACATGGTCTGCTGTATTTCCTACAAACTTTCGGACGGTTTGCGCTGTTGCTAGGAGAATTGCTTTCTGCATCGGCTTATACAGATGCTCAATAAGGCCCAGTCCCTTGATGTTCTGCAGAAGGTTCTTTGGTATCACTTCAGTTATTGACAGTACTATGGGAATTGTTTGGACGCTATTCATTGTCCATTGTCTTCGGATTTGCACCTCCAAATCTCTGTATTTGGCAATCTTCTCGTTGTATTTTGGTCTTAAGTTGTTGTTGTTAGGTACAGCGATGTCGATTAGTGTAGTCTGCCTAGAAATTTTATCTATTAGTATAATATTTGGTCTATTATGAGCAACTGTCTGATCCGTCAGAACCGTTCGGTCCCAATATAACTTGAACTGGTTGTTCTCAAGAATAGGCTCTGGATTGTATTTGTAATAAGGCACTTTTCCTACCTGTAATAGGTTTAACTTTTCTGCTAACTCTTGGTGAATTATCTTAGCGGCTGAGTCGTGTCTATCCTTATACTCGGTTGCGGCAAACGCTTGGCATCCTCCAGTTATGTGCTGGTTTGTCTCTGATGTTCGAGAGCCATATCTATATTGGTCATTTTCTATTGAGGGATCTTTAATGATGAATTTCCGATAGTTCTTCGTCGGAATAACCTGGTCTTGGATAGCTAACAAGAAGCCCTCCGTTTCCAGAAACATCTGTCCTGAAATGAACCAGTAGTTCGACGCTGAGTTGTCGACATTGTCCTGATTGACCTCACTGGATGCCGTCCATAAAGTGGCTTCCGTAGCCAGGTTTATAACTTCTCTTGGTCTGTTTGATGGTGAGAAGTAATATCTTGTTCCCTCAACTGTAGCGGCGTTGAATCGTCTGCCTCGCATATTGCTCGATGTGGTGTGGAAAAGTCCGCTAACCTGTGGAAATATGAACGTAAGTTTATTATTTTTTGGTCGAGCTGCTTACCAATATCCGAGGGTGATGTTTTTATGCTTTTGTTAGAAGTGTCCTTATTTTTCTTTGCAGGTTTTGGATGTCCGTCCTGCTCCATTTTACAATTCCAAAAGAGTAGCTCAGCGCAGAGCAAGCATACGTGTTGAGCGCCTTAAACAAATTTCTACTATTTAAATTAGTTCGTAATACCCGCCTTAACCCCCTGACAAATTCGGGTGTCAATTCAGCTTTCATAGTGCGATGGTCAATTCTTTTAGCCTGTTTCATACCTAGATATTTGTATGTTTGGTCTGCCTCCATTGCAGCTATAGTTTCACCATTCTGCATTTCAAAAGCCCTTGGTTGTATCTTCCCTTTAACGATGTTCAAAATACGGCACTTGTCAAGTCTAAATTGCATTCCGATATCCCCGGGGAAACTCCTTTACAATTTTAAGCATTTGCTCCAGCTGACTTCTGGTAGCAGCGATCAGTTTAAGATCATCCACGTATAGAAGATGATTCACTCTTACTACCTCCTCGTTGTTATTTCTAATACTAAAGCCGTATCTGGTGGAGTTCAAACGGCGTGATAGTGGGTTCATTGCAAGGCAGAACCACAATGGGCTAAGTGAATCTCCCTAAAATAGTCCCTTTCGTATCGGAATGGTGTTAGTTTCGATGGTGTCGCTGGATGACACTTGTAATTGGATCCTAGTTCTCCAGGTTGACATGATGCGTTCTAAAAAGGAAACAAAATTATTATCGACTCTATAAATTCTTAATATAGTTTTGAGCCACTCATGTGGCACCGAGTGGAAGGCCTTCTTATAATCCCCGTAGGCAGCAGAAAGGTTTCTTCGGTTATTATATAATTAACATTATTATACCTGAAAGTTTTGCTAATTCAGGAGTAACCTGATAAGAAATGTTTCACAGATATTACACTCTTGTACAGTAAATTATTCAAATTTGTACTCGTTAACCGTTTAAAATACTTTTCCACAATTAACTTATTCTTACCTTTTAAGTCACTAACGTGGTCTAAGTTGATAGTAAAAGGTCAATAATAAGTCAAACAAGTTTTGAATTCTAAAAATACAAGAATAAAAAATTGTTTGTATTTTTTACCGAATAGGCAAGAATTTAGAATTTTGTTTATGTTCAGGAATAGGAAAACAATTCCTCTTACTGATTTCAAAGCTTTATCTGTAGCTATTTTTCCTTATTTTTCTTATACAACTATTTGCTTGTCATAATCAATACAAATTAAAATAATATCATAAGCAAATCAATATGGGTCAACTATAAGATTCAAGTTCCATGGCAACTAGATCTGCTCTAAGTCGTAAACCATTTTAGTGAATCTGGCTGTCGGTGTTTAACAGTAATAGGCCTGTTCGTAGAGAAATCACAAACCAATCACTGCCAACCAGAATTCATAAAAACAGTCAGATAAGAGTTTGCAAACTCTTCTAGCTGTTCTGTAACAGAGCTTATGTCATATAATTTTCAAATTTGACATGTACCAAGGAATCATATTCAACCAACTTATCTATGAGACCATTATTTGTAAAAGGTGTTAGTTGCTCGAAAGAATTTTTTTTTCGAAATCTAAAAAAGCTACGACCGAGTAAGTGGTTTGTTTTCTGCAATCCGAATAATTTTATTTTTACAGCTTAAGATCTTCAGGAAGAGGAATTAGCCACAACTATATATCGATTTGTAGAAAAAAAAATTCACATAGCCTGTTTTGCATATTGCATGATAAATTCTAACTGAAAAGCATTCATTAAGCCTGGCGCAAAAGTTTTTTGGGCAAATTAAGTTTAGAAAATCATTTTCAGTTTATTTTCTTACCGTTTAGAGAAGAGGCCGCCAATAGCTCTTTGGCTCCTCCTAGTTCCTTCCAGTTGTATTTCATCGGGTTCAATTGAAGAAAGGACAATATTTAACCGTAGAGAAGACCAGGCCCAAGGTAAAACAGCGAAGAGTTATGGCGGAAGAGCCCCCTACAGTATTTGTATAATATTGTTGCGAAAGTTTTGTGACGTGCTGCTTGAAGGAAATTGTTCTGTCTAAGATAACCTCTAGGTATCTTAGGTAATTATTGTGGTGCAAGCGACTGTTTTCGTAAATCTCATTTAGTTCTCTGTTCGCCGTTTTATTGTTAAGGTGGAACCACGTTACTTCTGTTTTATTCACATTTGGTTACAACCTCCATTTGCGAAGAAAGATTGTATATTGAATTAGAATAGTCATACTTTGTAGATTTTGGATCGCCAAATTTGAGTCCAACCTCAGAATTACTGCGTCATATCATGTTTATTAAATATTTAGAAAGTGCAAAAACGCGATTTTGGTCTGTATTTGAGGTTATGTATCATCACGATATTTTTTTTTTCAAAAAACTCTACACAGTGTTGTGAATACAGGCTTATTTTACGACAAAATATTAAATTTCAGATTTAATATTGCCCCAAAACTCCCTAAACAAAATAATCTAAATAATACAGCATACAGTGCTAAAACTACAATTCCTCGATTGCGGAGAAACCCAGAGAATAAAGGGTGCGGTCCCAGTTTGATTCGGTGCTTCCCCAAATTCAGAGTGCGACGTCACCCCTGCTATAAAAGCGGAAAAGCAGCGGCGTAATTAAGGATATTACGGGTTGCTCTCTTCGAGTCAACTTATCCATTTTCCGATTGAACTTAGCTCTCGGAGGCCACGTTGACTATTCTATTTTTTAGGCAGCTCGTGGTTCTTAAAGTAGGTTGTCTTTGACAATATAATATTCTACAGAAAATAAAGATCGTGCACATATCTTGATTCCTGAAATTGACACCGTCGATAAAAAGACGAGGTCAGTGGCGCGTACGAGTTATTGAACCGATGCATCCTGACTTTTAAACATAATTACCAGAACGTGACCTGATATTGACATTGCGACTAATATTCAGCTTCGTGTTGGCTATAAAGTTACGAATACCGATCTTGACAAATAATCCCGAACGTGACAGTATAGAGTAAAATAATCTCGAACTTGACTTGCGGAAAACAGTACTGAAAAAAAAACGGTGAATAAAAAGTTAACTAAGAGTCAAGGACGAGCGTTACTTAATAACCTTTCCTAATTGGCTCGTTTCATAGAAATGTTCCTTCGATAAAATAAAATTTAATTAATCTTCGTTAACTCTGAGCTTCACTCATTCCCCTCCTATCCTGGTGAGCGAGAAGAAAGATGAGGCGGCTAGAGTTTTCATTCTAGTCGGGAGGTTTGGCCGAACTTCACCAACAACACCTGATTTGTGTTAAAACTTTGGTTTTACACAAATAGTTGATGATGCGGAAATTCTTAAAATAAATTAATCCCGACGGTAACAAAACTCCACGTTTCCTAAAGGATAAAATTAATCCAATAAACCTGGCAAATGCGTAAATAGGTCCATATTCTCGGAGATGGGTAAAAAATACCGAATAATGGCGAGATGCATTGACGTCTCGTTAGAATTGAAAAATAGTTAAAATTGAGAAAGGTTGAAAGAGACCCTTGGAAAAAATAAAATTAAAAAAAAAACACTCATTACTCCGTTAATACGACAATAGCATCTTAAAGCATAGGCGCTACTCTTTGCAAAAATAATGATAAATTTGGATTAAGTGAAACTTTGGTAGCCTTAAAACATCCATGGTTTATCAGAATTGTTCCTTAAAAGCTTATCGGTCATGAAAGGTGAAGGTTTCCCAACCTTGAAAAATTCATGAAATTTGAAATTTTCAAAATTAAATATCTCCAAGAAAAAAAAGATTTTTGTACAAACTCAAAGGCATTTAAGGGGTTACATGGGTTTCAAATTTTCAAAAAATTAATTTTTTTTATTGGCCCGTTGGAAACTACACCATTTCGGAAATATTCTCTGAAAATTGCAAGTCAATCGGGATTAAACTTTCGGAAATAGAGCCTATAGAAGGTCTGCCCTTCTCAGGGTTGCTCGGTCGATGCGCGCGCAGCAGGTATAAAGACGCAGCTGTTCTTCCTTCCATTATTCAGGCTTCATATATTTACAAATAGACTTCCATATTATCTGAAATTTAAAAAAGTAACGGTATATATCTCATTCAATCCGAAAAATGCAGAGATGGTCGATGCATCTTTCTCTAGCACGTCGGCGAAAACACTGAAATATATTGTAGACGGTGACTCTAAAACCTATTCTGTCATTGTAAAAGAAAAACCCTTGGGTGAAAATGTAGTGATAAACAAAAAAGAATGTTTAGGCCACGTACAAAAAAGAATGGGCACTCGTTTACGCGATCTTGTAAACAAAAGTGTGGTTGAAACGACATCTAAAAAAGGAAAACAATCCGCAGGAAATCGCATTCCGGTAAAGGAAAACTTACCGGAAAATTGATTGATAAATTCACTGTTTATTATGAATTGACTATAAGAAGGAACTGTGATTCGGTAGAAAATATGAAGAATGCTATATGGGCAACATTTTTTCATTATACTTCGACTGATGAAAATCCGCAGCACGAAAAGAAATACCCAGCAGGGGCTGACTCTTGGTGTATTTAGTAACGTGCTGCAGCTACCGATAGCCTCGAAGATTTCAAGCATGATTATGAACCGTTGGCAGATGATGTCTTGGCAGCTATCAAGCCGATCTATAATAAGCTGAGCAAAGACGAACTTCTACAGCGGTGTGTCGGAAGATTCACACAAAATAATAACGAAAGTTTCAATCAACTAATTTGGAAGATAACTCCGAAAATACTTCCGGCTAGCTCTAAAATAGTTCATATTGCTGCATACATAGCTCCATCTATTTTCAATGAAGGCATGTTATCTATTTTGATGTTTTTTCACAATATGGATGTGGAAGTCTGCCGGAATTGCCATGAATATGCTCAGATGATAGACGACCATCGCATTCCCTTGGCTGACAAAAAAGCAGAGGCTACGACTCGAGAAACCCGAATTCGACTTAAAAGAGAGCGAAAGAATGACTTAGATATTGCAACTGACGCAGAAACTTTGCTGTGTGGCCCTGGGATGGATAATTCTATATAAGTTAAAAAAAGATTTTTCTCGGGTTTTTTCTTACATGAACTTTAAACGCGTTTTTATCAAAACTGCATTTTTGAAGGCGGTGGACAAGATTTCTCTAAAACGCATGCACCGATCTTCTTCAAATTTTACATGTTTTTTTTAAGTGATTCTCCAGGGAGTGAATGAAGGATTTTGCAAAAAAATAAAATTTGTATTTTTGGCAGAGCTTGATGGCATCAATTTTAAAGAAATTTTGAGATTTTTTTTGCAACTCTGCCAAAAGTGCAATTTTAAATTTTTTGCAAAATTTTTCATCCGCTCCCTAGCTATACTTATATACTAACAGGAAATATTTGGTTTTTTGATTTCAGATTTAAGGGTATCTTGAGTTATCATGTCCACCGCAAAGTCCTTTTATTTCGAAGCGTCTCCAAAAATCGGGTCGCACCGGCTGATCTCTCAAAATTTTTAGATGAAATTTTTACTGAAAGCAGTTCAATAGTTGCTCTTTTACCTGTAGAAAGTTTGGTCATAATAAATATTTTCTTATATGAAAAAAAAATCGTAAAAATTCGATTTTTTTAGCCTCTGAAACCCATGTAACCTTTTAAGAGAGTAAGACTTATGCTTGAAGATGCTATGTATAGTTTTTTGAGAAAAAAAAATGTCGTAATGATACATAACCTCAAATATAGGCCAAAAAGGACAGGATAATTAAGAAACATGATATGAAGCCGGATTCGAATTCAGTGACCCAATATCTACAAGAAATAAGTATTCTGATTAAAGGTACAAATTTAAAGTCGTGCTGTGTTATTACATAGGCTATAAAACGAGTTTACTATAAATAACTTCAAAAACGTGAAATTTAAACTTTATTTTAAACAAAATTTAATAGATTTCAAAGTATTCTGTATTTTCAATTATCAAAACCTATGATATTCGATAGTTGTGTAGTAAAATAAAATTCAATTATACAATAATAAATATAACCATAATACAATGTAAAATGCAAATTACACTATTTATAATACATTATGAAAGAAAAAATAAAATACTGTCTAATGTTAATTTTATTAGATACAATTCCAATATTTTACTATATATGTACGTGTTAGATTGCTTTTATTTTATTAATTTATATCATATTGATTTTTTTAAGTTACCTTTTCAAAGAAAACTGTTCTTTACCGTTATTTTTGAAAAAGGAGACAATTTATTTTATTCATATATACCACTATAAGTCTAAGAAATAGTTTTTAGGTGAAAATATACAACATAAAAAAACCACCGAGTTTAAGCGCATTATAATATACGTGAAATTTTTCTTAAAATAGTTTTATGCAAGAAAATGAACAAAGAGTTGTTTATGGTATGCTTTCTACAAATAACCTGCTCAAGAAAAGCTAGAAACATTGTTTGATTAAACCTAATAACATATCCTGGCCCTGCAAAAGCGTCCGATTAAGGTGTAAATTAACCAACATTAATATATATATATTGTTTTACCATCGAGTTAATATTCACTTGACACCTAAAGCTGAGCAGCGAAGCAGTTATGCTATCAGAATTGAAAATTATTAGACATTTAAAAGACATTATGCCATATTAAAATAAAATAATTGCATTTGATATGAAATATTACAATATAGTACGACAGAAATTATATAAATTTTATTGTTATATATTTGGATTGGCTAAAAATAAAACAGTTTACCTGAATCTGTTATTAATTAAAAATTAATTTTTATTTAATTAATTTCCTATTAATTAAAAAAATATATTTTTGATTTTTGCTCAACTAGCAAGAAAAATTCTGTGGTGAAAATTCCCTATCAAAGTTTTGAGAAGCTGTGATTGTTTGACTGCCACTTCAAAAATTCAACTGTAGCAAAATTTTATTTCATATCCTCAAACCATTACCTAAATGAAAAGTTTTAGCTAGTGCATAAATTAAAAAATGCTTTATATTTAGATTAAAGTGACTGTTAGTACAAGAATTCCATTCTTAAATTTACAATCTTTTTAACCGACTTCTAAAAGGAGGAGGTTCTCAATTCGTCGACTATGTATTTTTTTTATGTATGTACACCGATTATTACGGAACGGCTGCACCGATTTGAATGAAATTATATTCAGGAAGTTACTACGGTGGTCCCATATTTTTTTAGATGAAATTGGTGCAGTAAAATCCAAGATGGCGCTTACAATATGGCGGCCAAAAAAATTAATTTTGTTCGATTTTCTCCAAAATTGGTATGGAGCAATTTTCGGGGTTGTACCCAACGAATCTAAAATTATTTATAAAAAATTCAAAATGGCGAATTCAATATGGCGGACAAATAAAAAATTTTGTTCGATTTTCTCCAAAATTGGTATAGGGGAGTTTTCGAGGTTGCACATAATGAAGTCAAAGCATTTTTAAAAAATTCAATATGGCGGAGGCAATATGGCGAACAAAAAAATCGATTTTGTCTGATTTTCTTCAAAATTAGTACGGGAAAGTTTTTCGGGTCGCACATGACGAATCTAAAATATTGTTTAAAAAATTCAATACGGCGGATCCAATATGGCGGACGAAAAATCAATTTTGTCCGATTTTCCCGAAAATTGGTATGGGGGAGTTTTCGAGGCCTCACATAACAAATCTGAAGTTATTTTTAAAAAATTCAATATGGCGGATCCAATATGACGTACAAAAAATCAATTTTGTCCGATTTTCCCCAAAATTGGTATGGGGGAGTTTTCGAGGAATCACATAACGAATCTGAAGTTATTTTTAAAAAATTCAATATGGCGGATCCAATATGGCATACAAAAAAATCAATTTTGTCCGATTTTCACCAAAATTGGTACGGGAGAGTTTTTGGGGTAACACATAACGAATCTCAAGTGTTTCGGATCTAAGATGGAGGATTCTACATCTCTCGATTTTGTCTAAAGTCAGTATTGGGGGATTTTTGTTACTGTTAATTACGAAATCACAATATTTTTTGAAGAGTCATTCTAGCGGATTCAATATGGAGTCCTAAAAATTTTACATTTTTCGACTTTCTCCAAAAGTAATATGGAGGGTTCTTGAGGGTATAAATTATGAATTTAATATTATTTTTTCCGGATTAAATATGGCGAATGCAATATAGCTCACTAAAAATTTTACATTTAAGAAAATCTAATATGTCAGATGCAATATGACCGTTTAGAAATTTTAAATTTCTGGATTTTATCTAAAATTGGTACTAGGGGGTTTTGAAGGGTTTAGATTTAGAGACGTTAAAATTATTTTTTTGAAATTCAATATGGCGAATCTAATATGGTGGGTTGAAAATTTTACCTTATTCGCATTTTTTCAGATTTGGTATTAGGGGGTGGGGGTGGTATATTACGAATATAAAGTTAATTTTCTACAACTATTAGGTTGATAAGATACAATATAAGGGACTAAAATTTTACATTTTCAGGTTTTATCTAAAATAGATATTGCAGGGTTCTTAGGGCGTATACAATCCAAATAAATATGCAATATAAAATATATAGGGCTGAGAAATTTACGTCCCAAATTCTTTAAATATCCATATTGGAAGGTTTTGGGGCCTATATTACCAATCTAAAATTAATTTGAAATTTAAGATAGTGGATTTACTATGATAGACTAAATATTTGTTTAACACAATTTCATTGGTATTTGGAGAACTCTAAGAATCAAAGAATTTTTAGTGGTTTATTTTAGGGTGAATTACAATTATGGATAAAAAGGGTACTTTTTTGCCACCTTGGAGTCATTGCGAGGTACACTAATCTCGATTAGCACTTAGTTCAAATAATTTATGAATATCATAATTAATTCAAAACTAAAAATAAAATTTTTATAAAAAAATTGAACCGATTTCTAAAAGTGCGCTAAAAAGTGAAAAATAACTAGAAATTTTTGAAGTCGGCGTCAAATTATTTCTAAATGAAATAAATAACTACTAATATATACAAATTATGGTAAGAAAGCAATTACAAATCAAGTATTTTTAATCTGTTTATGTGAGTCACATGTTGTCAGGTATTAGTTTGGCGCCGACTTCAAAAATTTCAATTTCATATTAAAATTTCTAGTTATTTTTCACTTTTTAGCGCACTTTTAGAAGTCGATTCAATTTTTTTATAAAAATTTGATATATGTTTAAATTATCTTGATAAACGTTATTTTGTTTAAATAGATTAGCTTTTAAATATAGGCTACATGTACACTTTGGAGTAGATTTTTTTTTAATACAAATTATGATTTAGTAAATGACTTTTTTAAATCAAAGCTACGTTGTTATGAAGGAAATGTCAACATACCACAATTGGGATGCTAACTGTATTTAAATGAAAATATAATTTTGCCATGAAACGGTAGTTTCCACAATAGATATCCTAAAAAATACAATATTTTTCTTTATTTTTAAAGAATTTTATTTTTATTTAATAATAAAAATTCAATTAGATCTTCTTCATGTCACGTACCAACGAACACCAATCAAAGTAAATGATGTCACTCCATACTAACGTCATCGCTGGCACTCCGTCCTGATACGGTTATTCTTTTGAGTCATTATTACTTTCAGTTCTATCATTTGAAGTAATCATGATCAATTCAACCTAATGACAAGTAAATGCATATTCAAAAGAACATGAAGTTATCAGTTTCACTCTTTTCACTTTGATCACTTGTTAATTAGTCTAAAGAATACAGCCAATGTCATCGCTGTCAGAATTTTTTTTTTCTGATCGCTCTCAAGGGCTACGCTGCTGTTAATATTTTATAGTTATTTTCATGTAATTTCTTCCAAATTTGCTTTCTACTCTCTTTAAAAATGATTCTTACAAGTTTTCCCATGATGGAAAGTTGATTTATTAAGGCAAATAGTTCGAATTTGCCGAGAATTGATTGTTTTATCGTGGCCAATTTCTTCGCAACAAACAGTAACTTTTAATCTGCTAAATTTAGAAATCTGACGACTTCCATGTAAGTAATTTAGCAAGGATTGTTATTTCCGCAACCGATAATGAATACATAATAGTAATCATAGGTATCTATAAGCTCAAAACTAAAATAAAACCAGTAGTGCCGGGCTAGCTGAAGCCACATTTTTATATTATTCTACGAACATGGAACGTGAATAAATAACCTCTCAAGTATTTTAATAGTAGTGCTTGTACACTGAGGCCCCGCACAATAATTAAAATGACTTAAAACTAATCTTTTATCACAAAAATACCGAAAAAAATTTATATATCCTTGTCAGTTGACCAGTATTGGCCTTTCGGAGGGAAATTTGAAACGGAATTTAAAATTTATGATTTTTAAAGTACTAGTTGTATTGAAAAATAATTTTAAATATTTTTGGCTACATTAGGTACTTATGCATGGTTTTAAACACTTTCCCAAAAACAGTCAACATCCCAATTATTATTATGTTATTAACTGTATATAAATACCTAACGTATCAGTACTCCAAAAGTATCGAGGAGAAGATAATTCAACAAAGACATAATTAGAGCCATTTTTAAATGATTAAACTCTATTACTTTGCAATAAATTATATAAACATTTCTAGATCTTAAGTTAATCAGTATACATGGATGCTAATTCTTGGTATAAAATTTTTAAAAATAAGCGCCTTCATACTTTTTATTGTTAACTTCATATGCTCTACGTTCAAACTATATTAATCTTATTTATAAAAATACTCACTGATCCACGATTTTTTTCAAAATCGATATTTAAAGAATGAAATTACTCTCGATTCATATCTAGAGCATATTTCATTTTATAGCGATTTGGCTAAATGACAGTATTGACATTTATACACGACACAGTCACCCTAATCTAAGAAAATAGCTGGGAATTCAATGCTGCCCTACAAACATTTGCACGTAATAGCGACCAGCAAGGGGGGTCAAAAATTATTTAGACGAGTAGTCCAGTTTTATATGTCAATTTTCTAGAAGTAACTGAATATCGTCACATGAAAATACAAGTTAAACTTGACATTGTATTTTTTAGATAAGAACTACAATTTTCTATTATTTTTAATAAAATCCTCACGGCAAATTTAGTAGAGAACATTTCTCAACTCGTGTTTAATAAATATTGTATAAAATCTTCTGCTAAATCACATATAAGAAGCCTATAATTTTTATATTTAACTTACTTTCAACAACATAAATTAAAATATTTTAACATGTGATTTAATATGAAATATTCAGCAATAAAAATGAATAACTTGTAGTATGTTTAAGAAATACCGAATTAAAAAGATCAAAATATAGATATAATTTTAAGTTTGTCAGAATATAGTAAATTAATCGCGAATGTAGCAGGCAGAATACCAAAAGCTAAAATTCTTTAAGGATGTCATTTTACACCAGAAATTTTAGCACGTACTGGTCTGTCTATATATTTCCTTGTTCATATAATATAATCATCTTTTTTTCTATACTATTCTTTACTTTTCTCTTCAATTTTATTCCCAACATATTTATCGTTCTTATTTTAGGAGTCTAAAATAAAAATATTACTTAGGAGCAGAGAAATTATATATAGTCTAGTCAAAATAGACAAAAAAGTGGTAAATTCGCAAAAATTTACAACGAGCTGAAAATTGGCACAGGTCTTAAATACATCATTATAAATAAAAATCAAAAGTTCCCAGTGATCTTACGTCAGCTAAAAATTTTTTTTTGAAGGTCAAAACTTAGGAAAGTAGTATTAACAAATCAATATCTTTACATCTTATACGGAAAAACGGAATTAGGGGCTGAGTGTACTCAGAATCAAATAATTTTCACGCATTTTAGTGTGTGAGTTACATAAACCAATACTTACATATTTTTATTTATATCGAACGTCTGATGACGTATAAAGGCCGCGTAAGAGTATTTTTAATCGACTTCTAAAAGAAGGAGGTTCTCAATTCGTCGAGTATATATGTTTTTTTTATGTATGTACACCGATTACTCCGGAACGGCTGCACCGATTTGAATGAAATTTTAGTTTTGTTTGATTTTCTCCAAAATTGGTATGGGGGAATTTTTAGGGTCGTACAAAACGAATATGAAATTATTTTTTAAAAATTCAATATGGCGGATCTAATAATGCGGATAAAAAAAATTAATTTTGTCTGATTTTCCCCAAAATTGGTGTGGGGAAGTTTTCGGGGTCGCACATAATGGATCCAAAATATTTTTAAAAAATTCAATTTGGCTTATCCAATATGGCCGACGAAAAAATCAATTTTGTCCGATTTTCTTCAAAATTGGTACGGGGAAATATTCGGGGTCGCACATAACGAATCTGAAATTATTTTTTAAAAATTCAATATGACGAATCCGAGATGGCGGATTAAAAATTCTATACCTCCCGATTTTGTCTAAAATCAGTATTGGGGTATTTATGTTAGTGTTAATTATGGATTTAAAATATTTTCTGAAAAACTCAATCTGGCAGATTCAATATGGTGCCGTAAAAATTTTACATTTTTCGATTTTTTCCCAAACAGATATAGGGGGTTCTTGAGAGTGTAAATTATGAATTTAAAAGTATTTTTTCAGGATTCAATATGACAAATCCAAGATAGCGGACTAAAAATTTTACATTTTTCGATTTTGTGATGTTTGTTTTTGAAGATGTTAATAGTGAATAGAAATTTTAAATTTCCGGATTTCATCCAAAATTGGTATTAGGGGGCTTTAAAGAGTTTAGATTTAGATTAGATTAAGACTTAAAATAGTTTTTTTGAAATTCTATATAGCGGATGCAATATGGTGGGTTGAAAAGTTTACCTTATTCGCATTTTTTCAGATTTGGTGTTAGACGGTTTTCGAGATCGTGTATTATGAATATGAAGTTAATTTTTTACAACTATTAGGATGATAACATACAATATGAGGGACAGAAAATTTTACATATTCCGATTTTGTCTAAAATTGATATTGTGGGGTTTTTGAGGCGTATACAGACTCAATATGCAATATAAAATATATCGAGCTAAGAAATTTACATCTTAGGTTCTTTAAATATTGAAAATTAATATTGTGGGGTTCTTGAGGCGTATACAAACTCAATATGCAGTATAAAATATGTCGAGGTAAGAAATTTACATGTCAGGTTCTTTAAAGATCGATTGGAAGGCTTTGAGGTCTATATCACCAATCTAAAATTAGTTTGAAATTTAAGATAGTGGATTTACTACTGCAGACTAAATATTTGTTAGACACAGTTTTACTGGTATTTGGAAAACTCTAAGAACCAAAGAATTTTTGGTGGTTCATTTTAGGGTGATTTACAATTTTTGATAAAATGGATACTTTTTTGTCACCTTGGAGTCATTGAGAGGTACACTAATCTCGATTAGTACTTAGTTTAAATAATTTATGGATATCATAATGAATTCTAAAACCAAAAATAAAAAAGTTAAATTTTTATAAAAAAATTGAACCGACTTCTAAAAATGCGATAAAAAGTGAAAAATAACTATAAATTTTTATATGAAATTGAAGTTTTTGAAGTCGGCGCCAAATTATTTGTAAATGAAATAAATAACTATTAATATATAAAAATTATGGTAAGAAAGCAATTACAAATAAGGTATTTTTAATCTGGTTATGCGAATCACATTTTGTCAGGTATTAGTTTGGCACCGACTTCCAAAAGTTCAATTTCCTATAAAAATTTATAGTTTTTTTTTCATTTTTTAGCGCATTTTTAAAAGTCGGTTCAATTTTTTTATAAAAATTTTATTATTGTTTGATATCACGATAGACATAATGGCGATTTGTAGAAAAAAGTAGAAGTATAATTTTTGTAGATAACTGCACAATCTACAATTTTGTTTAGGCCTATTTCCATCACAATATTTACCGTTTACGAGAAAAATCTGAAAAGTCGATATCTTTGAATTTTTGACCTTGAATAAAATATTTAGCAATAATGTATTTCGGATCTATACCAATTTTCAGCTTTATGCGAATTTTTATAAGTTAAATGTCTATTTCAACTGGATTAGTAATTTGAAATAAAATGGTCACCAGGCATAAGAACAAGATTAAATATTTTAATCAATTAATATGGTGGCTGGAAACTTTTGTTAAAAACTAATTTTATATCCAGTGCTTGCAGGTGATACCTCATTTATTTCCAACTAGTTATACTACAATTAAATATAATTTTAGTAGTTGCAGATTATGAAACCTATATATGTTATTATTTATTTAACACCGCTTTATCATTAACTTTGATTATATGTTGAACATTTTTTCACCTGCCACAGTACACTTATAATTTTGAATGGCAATTAAAACAATAATTAAGACTGGTCTTAGTGAAACTATAATATTAATGTCATGTCCAGATATCTTGCCACATGTAGTAATAGAAATATTTTATTTACTTATTTATTTTAGTTGAATTTTTTTCTATAAATATGTCATATTAGTATAAAAATTACACATATTTGATAAAAATTCAGTAATAGGCTTGAAAAGGAAGGTTTCACAAATTTCTCAATTCATATGCGAAATTTTCTTGTATGAGGGTCTTGAACAAGATAACAGAAAGGGCTTCTCAGTTCATGCTTCGAAAAAAAACTATTCATATTTTTTTTTTAATAATTAAGCTGAAGAATTGATTTTCTTCAATATTATGAAGAAACTACAGAATATAGAAAAAAAATTACGTATAGACGGTTTGTGTCTTAAAAAGATCTACAAAACGACTTTTTGAAATTTAAGTTGCATAAAGAACTTCGAAAATGCTTTTGAAAGATTATTTTTTTTTTACTTTTATTATATTTTTTGTGAGAAGGAAAAATATTTTCTGTATATTATACGAATATAAAAATATTTTAACAATTATACTTATAATTCGTTTCATTAATTAAATTTGGTACGTTTATGATAACTAGATTTTTTTTTTGTTTAATCATGTTATTGTAACAGTAAAGAGTTAATTAGTTTTTTATATGTCAGAAAATTTACCCTTCTAGACTCTTGTTAATTTATAAAAGTTATATTTGAAAATTCGTCTTAAATAACACCTATTCTATAATAATTTAATGGACTTTTTTCTTTTCAATATATTTTACAGATCTGTAAAAAATATGATAGATAGATAAAAATATATTTGCATATCTTCAAAAAAATTAGTATAAATTTTGCTAGTTTCCTGCAATTTTATATAATGTATATTTTTTATACAATAATTAATTTCTTAATCTACTTTCTTATATAGTCGTAGTAGTTCAATTATCACAAGATAAAATATAATTAAAAAAAAGCATTTTTTGGGATGGGGAGGGGTTGAGAGGTTTGAAAATATGCTAAAACGTTTTTCGACAAGTTATCCCAAATCAAAAAAAAAAAAAAAAAACGAAGGCTCCAGGTTACTTGAAAGCAAATATATCGCAAATTTTTCAAGTGCGCCCCGATTTAAAGGTGTATTTTAATTTTGCTAGGTGGGAATAAGTTCCCCCCACCATGACTCCCAGTCGTGCTTCTTCCGCGTAAAGTCACCTTGGTTAATTTTGGTGTTCTTTTTGCAATAACTTTTTTGTTTATGACGTGATTTTAATATTCAATTTGTAGATCTTTTCAAGACGTACAAAGCGTCTGTACATCATTTTTTTCTAAATTCTCTAGTTTCTCCATAATATAGAAAAAAATCGATTTTTGGCCTAATTGACAAATATATATATATATATATATATATATATATATATATATATATATATATATATATATATATATATTTATATACAATTATATAAGAGAAACTTGATTCTCAACAAACTGAAAAAAACCTTATAATACAAGGACAAACGTACTCTGTTCTAACACAGTTAGAGACAAAGCACTCTCAGATTGCACGAATACCACGAAAAGATGGAAGCCTTTGTCATGGTGGTGCACCGCCTTCTGTAAACTGGTTTCGAACTTGTTGGTTCTTGTCAGTACAGAATAGACCAGCGCACCTCATCATTGGAGAAATAAATCCTTTAAGCAACTTATATTAAACAAAATATGAAATAGAATACAAGCAGCGCCATTTCCCATCATTCCACGCAATCCGAATATATATACTCATAGCGATCTGTATATATAACAACAGTGGATACAATATATTTGCAATCTGAGATAGTGCTTTGTTTTTAACTGTGTTAGAACAGAGTACGTTTGTCCTTTTAGTATAAGATTTTTTCAGTTTGTTGAGAACTAAGTTTCTCTCATTAAATTGTATTCTATACACCCAACTGCAAGTGTATTGTATCCACTATTGGTATATATATATATATATATATATATATATATATATATATATATATATATATATATATATATATATATATATATATATATTTAAGGTTTCGCTGTTTTCCCATAATTATTTCAAGCTTTTTTTTTAAATAAAGAAGAACGTAGAAGAGGAACTACTTCAAACCTACTTAATTTTTAATTTTAGAATTTCAGATCAAATGATTTTTAGCATAAAATCATTTAATATTTTTTTGTTTTTGTAAATCTGGAAAACTTGATATTAGAAGATTCAATATATTATAATTTTAGATACGGTATAGTAATAACAATTTATTATTTATTAACATGGTAATGACTTAATATTTACAGGGTTTCTGTTTCTATTCTTGTACCACTTCTTGGAGAAGGCGATGATTGAATTCAGATTTATATCTATATTTTTGTGAATCCCTTGAACCGAGATAATAAAACTATATTATATAGATTTATTTCTGAAATTATCAGCATAAGTTGGGTCAGTAGTTTTCTGTTTACTTCACTCACAACCACTTAAACTTTTCTAATGTTGACTGCAGAGCTGCTATAGAGAAAAGGGCTTTACCTTCATCGAAAAATCTTCTTGATTATCCAACGAGAGGAAGAAATTATTTTATGAAAATTGTGACAAAAATTAGATCATTATATCAAATTGATTTGAATAGCAAATCAGGTTTTTATCGCCGGTCATGTGGAAGTTAATCATTTATCAAAAATGCATTAAGGAGTCTCTAATTGAAATCACTACTTTTTCCTTCATTCATCAAACTGTCTCTAGCCTGTTGAAGGTATATTGGGACCGCCCTGAAGGAAGAAACAAGGTACGGAGATTTATTCGTTCAGTTCACAATTATTTCATAAATCTCAGACCCGCCAGAAAATAACAGACTATAATTTATCGCTTTCTTATAGATCACACTTATTTCTTCATTCCTTACAGCTAGTGATACTCCTCTTATTGTAATGATTTTAATGAAACGTAGTATATACAGGGTTGTGTTAAAAAAAGGTATAAGCCTATTGTATGCAATATCGCCTATTCGGACCTGTGGATTTTACTTAAAATGCATTTGGGTAATAAAATATTAAATTATTATTAAGGTGTATCAGAAAATTACTACGTGTATCTACATAAATTTTAAAGTCATTTATTAAATTGCCGTTATTTTTGTGACCTAAGGTGTTTATAATTTTAAATTCTCATTTGATTGAAACAATCAATATAATTAAAAAGATAATGTGTAAGCTATCACATTTGGTACCGCTTATCGTCTTCTTCCTCTTTTTTCGTTACGAGATATACGGGTACCTGAAAAGAAAATTCGGACGCAGTCGATTCAGAACCTAAAAATAAATTAGCGTTGAAATTATTTGGAAATCTGTTAGTCTGTCCTCTATTGGCGTGCTGTTGGTTATCTTCATCAAGGTTTTGGTCACTTTTGGAATCCTGTGGTACTAGTGGTATCTCCTGATCCAAATTAATTTAATTTTTCGGTGTTGGTATGCTATTACCGCCACAATGTGATATTTTAATGTAGTGATCAAGAAAGGAATCAGGATTTTGTTTTTATTATTTCTTTTTAATAGTGGAGTTGTGTCTGGTACTACACATACCGGGTTTGGCGATTCCCACCAAAGTCTCCCGACCAAAACGAAACTTCCGGCCGCCTTACCTGTCTTCTCGCTTCACCTAAGTCTGGGAATGAATGTTGAGAAATGCTCATAAATCTGGAAGAAGAAAAATAAATTTTTCTCCAAAGATAAAATAAAGGACTTTCACGGATGCGTGTGGAAGGAAAGCCAATACTCTAAACAGTTAAATTATATGTAAGAATGGGGCACTCTCATTATATTCGTGTATACTTTTATGGCCAGATTTCGTGTTTCTGCAATTTACCTGACTTCTCTGAATTACTATGTTTTCATAATAACTCTTTTGCATTTTTTGAACACAAACGACTGTATCTAGGTTATATATATTAAATAGAGGTATCTAAGTATGGAAGATAAGTTCTATTTAAGAATTATAACTATCGCAAGTCGAATTTTTTAATTCCAATTTCTTAGTATAAGGGCCAAAACAGTTTTCAATGCCTAATCTGAGCAGCGATTTAAAAAAATTGAAATTTTAATTGATATTTTCTTATCATTTATTGTTGGTATAAGATGATGACAGTTTAATCTATAATATTCAGTGATGTTTTTAATGATATCACTACATTTATGGCAATTTATACACGAGGTTGAAAAATGACACAATTGCGTAACTTTACTACAAATTTAAGTTATATTTCTAAAATGATACAAATTAGCTAACTAATATGGCAATTTTAAGCTGTAGTACTAATATTAATCTCCCATAAAGTTAAATTACATAAATAATCAGTTCAATGAAATATTTTTTATAGTTTTGATCACTGCGTTTCTAAACAAAGTCTTACTTAAAAATGACAAAAACACATATAAATGCAAACTGGCGACAGAAGCTTCGACTTTTGATGAACAAAAGGTATATCTGAAGTTAAAATATTTTTAACTAATCGGAGGCCTAAATATTACTGAAAATGCTATTAAAAATTGGGGAGCACTTTGTACTTTCATAAAGTATATTTATTAGATTGGAAAATAAAATAAAAAATAAACTATATGCAACATAAAATTACTTCACATTAACAAGTCTGGTACATATTGACTAAATTAAAAAAAAAATCTTTGTCTCTTTAAATCAGTTGCACAGAAACAAATTAACGAAAGGAAAACTACGTCTTAAAAACTATCACACATAGAAAAATCAGTCTTATTTTTAAAAACGTTCAATGGTTTATCACAATCAAATTATACTCATTTACCTTTCACTATCATTTTGGGATTAGGAACAATTTCCAAAATATTATCGTAAGATCTGTAAAAAATATCAGTCTCTACAGCTTTGATTATTTTATCACCGGCGCCCAGGAAAGTATAATATTTCTCTTTAACGGAAGAAACTTGAACTAAAACATGAACACTGTCTGATATTTTCGATGGATAAACATTTGGCTTTTCAATAAACTGTTTTTCTTTTACGTTAAAAACTGATGGTTGGACAAATTTTGCACGGGGCTCATCGTCAGAGCTGAAAGATAAGAAATAAACCGTATTTTAGTATGTTCTCCCAGGTACGACAACAATATTAAATATATTGGCTGGTACTTCTTCCTCGTTTAACCCATCTGAATAATTCCTTTCTCTAATTGAGACCAGGACCTGGGTGATATGTTTGTGGATTTATGCAACTGCAGAAACCTCTTTGTCAAAAGCAACTAAGGTCTCTGTTCTTAGTTCACTTGGAGTATCAGTAAAATTTTGAAGCACTTGCATAGTACCCTAGAGAGGCACTAACTTTTTAGGTGCAGTTTCTCCAGCATTTTGAATATCAGTATCAGTCACTAAGTAGAGATGGACCTTGCTCAACTTCTTCAGGGTATGAAAAAAGGTTTCTGTATTAGCAATATCCGAACCTTTTCATCCGTGGTGTGTCTGAAATAGCTACCAACGCCATCAGTGACCCATTTCCCGTAGCCGGCTTCAACATTTCGATGTGATGCGATCGAAATTGTAATCTTCGAATATTTTGAAGCACATAAAATGAAAATTCAGCTTTTGCCTGTATTAAGTAGTAGGACCATTGGAACAGAAATGGCTTGTTGTCATGTGAGGATAGTTAGCTTTTATGATGCTAATAACTAAATAGAGATGTGTCCAAATAGAGGCAGGGTTGTCGAAATTATTTCCAAAGATGGTATAAAATGAAATTACAGTTGGTTTGTCTTCTCCTTTGATTTTTGTACACATAACTCCAGTATGTAATGTTATTTGACTCCGTGACTCGATAATTCTTAAGGTGTTATAAATGTGTTTCTTTAATTCCACCAAGATCTTGATAAAATGTTCTATTAATTCTGGAACATTTCCTTGAAACTAATAAAAATTAAAATCGTTAAAATTTGAGGCTACCTTTCTTTTTTTGAATATTGTAATAGATAAGAAAATACTTTTCAGCTAATACCATCTATCGTTAATTTAGCCAATCTCAAAGTCGATACTTAAGATTTTAAACTTTGACCCTGGGTAAGATAAGCATCCCCATAGAGCATTATTCTTACGTATAATACCTAGTCTTGAATAATATAATTTCTTCCAATATACAAAAATATATAAAAACGAAATGTAAATCTGGAGATCAGTTCCATAAATTATGTGGTAGCTTCCATGAACAATTTACTGAACATAAGTAAATTAGTATAGGAAGCGGTTATAGTCATTTTAAGCTGCATTTATCCAAATATGTAATTATGCTACATTACTGATGTTAGCGAGTAGTTTAATGATGTTTAAATATTTTAAAATAGATGAGGTGTCATTAATTTAGTTTGTAAGTATATCTCTGGTGTGAACAAGTGATAACAGGGCTGACTCATGACTGTACAACTAGAATATAATTAATTTGTATTATCACCACAGTTATACTTTACTTTCGTTTTATACAAATTACGATATTACCGGTTTTTCTACTGAGTAATACATATATTCTGTATTTTATTCTAGTGCATTAGCAAACTGCATACTTAATTATCTATAGTACCGAAATAAATAAGTTTAATCGATAATACGTTTAACAAAATCTATTAAACTAAACATTTATATCGCCTCAACTATAATTATTAACCTGTTTAAGCCCTCGTGTATATTTTTGTTTATACGACTTATTTCCTATTGAAAATAGATTTATTATGTCAAAAAGAGTTTTCAGCAAACAAAATGGTTGATAATTTTATTGTAATTACTATTATTTATATTATAAAGATACTCATTTAGCCTTGAATGGCTTCTACATCTCTTAAGGTGGTTGTAGACATGCAATAGAACTTAGTAACCTAGCAACGCAGCTCAACATTTCGTCTTACACAATGAAGATGCGGTATGATTAAGTAAGAGGTAAAATAAAATATCGCTGCGTATCATCGGCGCAAAATATTATTAAGTATTACGGACTAGCATTTTAGACAAGCAACAAGAGTATTTTTTTTTAATAAATTGCTGTGATGTTACATTGTTACACTGCTGAGATGCTGTGAGTAGCGTTGATGTTCACGAGGGTGTTGCATTATTGGGTTCTGTAGCATGCCGACATTTACCTTTAGAGTACATCATCGTTCTTTGCAATTCTTTCCGATAAATGTTATTCTTTCCTTTAGTTTTTGCATAAATCAGAGACGAAGTTACCGTCTCAAAAGTTCACACTTACTTTGTAGGTGGAAATTAGAAATATAGGCTCGACCAGTCACCGAAATATTTCTCCCTCTCTACTTCATTTCTATATCAGTAGACTTTTAGGCAGCGGCTATCTAATGTTTTCTGCTTTATCTCTACTTTAATGGGTATAGATGTTAACTTTGATGAGTATATATACCAGGGCTTATCTGTTTTTTGAAAATGTTGAGGTGATTCAAAGAAATAAGACCCGGGCTCTGATAGCTATTTCAGAAGAGAAGTTTTCTAGGTCATTCCAGCGGCTATATGAGCACAACAAAATTTGTATTGAACGAGGAGAGGATTATGTTGAAAACTAAATAAAGTCTTTTTTCTAAACTCTTGTTTTCATTCATAAAAAAGTTTAATCCCGGAACTTTTCAAATGAAATGTGTATTAATGCAAAGTTCAGTGAAAGTTATAACGGATTATGTGAACTAGGTGAGCGACTGTAAGTAGACTTCCACCTCTCTTCATACACGGTGGAGCGAACGTTAAAATTGATGAAACGCTATTTGTTTACAGCGTTAAAAAGCAATAAAAGTGTTACATTTTCGCACTGCAATTAATTGCAACTCGTATTTCATGACTTGAACTATCAATTGCTTAGCGCAGAATTTGAAAACTTTTATTTCATCAAAAATTCATGTTAAAAAGTGTAAAAAAATGACATTTTTCAAAACTTCAACGATTTTTAAATCTGAAACTACATGTCCGATGAAAAAATCACAAGGTCTTCATATTGAGAAGTGGTAAAAAAATGCCATTTTCAAATGTTTTACGATTTTTAATTCAGAAATCATGCATCGGATGGAAAAATCACAAAAGACACTTACTGCTTGGAAATTGTCCTAAAAACATGAAAATATTTTTTATTAAAAAAATATTTTTAATTATTAACAGTTTTTTTTTGTTTAAACAAATTACCATATTTCGGGAATCCACCTTCAGCATTCGTAATAAGGGGATCAAAATACAAATAAGAGCCATCTCTCTTCATCTGCTACGAAACTTCACTGGGCTGTCAGAGTAATTATGACTACTTTTGTAAAATATATCCACGAAAAGTAAATACTTCAAATAAAAATAACGGCGGTAATATGATGATGCTATATTGCTGAAATAGTGATATACATGTAGCCAACCTACGTTCTTCAGTATTTGTTCCAGTTATAGGTTTTTTTATTTTAAATACCCGGATTAAATGAGACGAGTTACCCAGAAAACCAAACCATATTTTATATCGCTATAAAACTGTGAATAATAATAGGAAAAAGTAACATCAATTGTTCAAATTTATTTCAAGCGATATATTAATTTTTTACAAAGCTCAACGATATGCGTCTGATAGCCAAGTCAATGCCTAAAAATTTTGCAGATTGTACTTCATAGACTGATCTACAATTAATTTTTAGCAGGTATGACTCACTGAGAACACATACCCTGTATCTGTCTATTGGTTTTATGTACATTAAAAAAAAACTTAATTTTTGATAATCATGTACCACACGTAATTCAATAGTTTTTTTAGATATCTCAATCTTTTAGTTTACTTATTGGCCTTGTGGAATTTTTAGATTTAATCGCAGTTGCCATAGAAAACAGGTAATTAAATCAGAAGTGGGTTAAATTTAATTAAACTTACCTAGAAGATAGTAAACTTTTTAACAGAAAAAAAAAACATTTTTTGCCACTCCCAAGATTGATATATTTTTTTAATTCTTAAATTAAAAATTAGTTTGTTTGCAGTGATAATATCATTAATAATGATTAATTATTTCTTTTCAGTAAAAATTCATATAAATATCGATCTTGATAAAAGCACATAGTAATTATTTTTCTGATTTTTTAATCTACCTTTGATAACATTAGTGGTATTACCGTTCAGTCTCGGATGTTGTTATGCATAATTTATATTGTAGTAGGTGAATTAATATGCATCTGTTCTATGGCATAATCCCACAAAAAACTCCACACCGAGTCCATTTTTGTAGAGAACGTTGAATTCAAAATGCCAAAACTTCACGATAGTAACACGGAGAGGTCCCCAAGAAGAATTTATAAAAATAGAATCTGCAGCAAAAAATATAGGCTTAAAATAAATGAGGATAAAATCAAGTATTTCATCACATCAAGAACTGAGCAGAGGGATCGAATGGACCAATACAATTTTAAAAGAGTCCATGAATTTAAATATCTGGGTGCCACTGTTACATCAGACAATAACATGACTAAGGAAATTAACATGAGACTACAAAATTCCAATCGTTGCTGTTTTGCATTGACAGAACATAATAAAATTTAAAAATTAATCTCTGACGACAAAAATAAGAAACCTCACTCCATCGTCCGGACGATTATGGCTTGTGCCTGTGAAACCTGGACCATGATGGAACTGAACGAGAAGAGACTAAGAATTACATGGCCTATACGGATATATAAGGGATGATACAACACATCAGTAGCGTAGTAGAACAAACAGGGAGCTAGAAGAACTTTATGACCAACCGGGCATTGTAAAAATAATTAAAGCAAAAAGACTGAGATGGGCCGGTCATGTTAGCAGACAAGAAGAAGATTAGCCAAATTGATATAGGAGCAAGCCCCAATGTGTAAAAGACCATTAGGAAGTTCAGAACTACGTTGGAGAGACAACATAGCATCAGATCTTGGAACTCTAAATATCACAGATGCAGAGGAGCTAATGATGGACAGAGTCCAATGAAGACTAATCGTTGAGTCAGCTAAGATCCACCCTGGGTTGTTAGAACTACAGAACGAAAGAGAGAGAGAGAGAGAGAGAAATATTGACTTGCCAATGTTTTTTTGCTGCACTTCTCGTAAAAAAATTACCTTTCTTAGCAAACAGGTTAATTCGTTTCTTCTAAAAGCAACTTCGTGAGAGAACATTATACTATACCTAGAGTTTATATGCCTTCTAAAATTTTTGCTACGTACTCCTTTGTACAATTCCATCTGATAAGAATAATATTTACATTTTCTTGTCATTGTCCGATTGCTCTTGGGTTTAGTTTTCTATAAAACGTATAGAAATTACAAAAGTCAACTTGCTCTTTTAATATTAAACTCATCGAATTTTTCCACTATGTTTCGAAAAGTAAATGTAATCACAGAAATTCTAAACAAGTCTGCGAGGGTCTTCAAAAACACTACAATATCCTGCGCTTGAGCTAACAACATATTAGGCTGGTGACAGAATTGATAAACGCAGCTTAAGGAAACATTTAGGCACAATCGAAAACCAACATGTAATGTTGTAGACCAAAGAGGACGAATCAGCCTCACACACCCTCATAAAATGCAAAGGTCTGATCTACTCGAGACAACTTCAAGGATCGATAAATCCTGAAGATCTCCTAAACCCGATTGAGGCAAACAACCTGTTCACATGGAACAGGCGACACAATAGGTCACTGGGTTGGAGTGAGAGAGTTTTTCAATCTTAGCCTGCTTTATCATTCAATCATTCAATTAATCATTCAACCAATACCCCTGGTACAAAATCAACATTAATATATTCGATTTGGCAAAAGAATTCTTGAAATATATATTTTTGTTTTAGTTAATCAGCTGCAGGAGTACCTAATGGCTAAAATCAGGTTTAAACTAATTTACTCGTTTTTAATCCCACACTCTTGCTAAAAGCAACCGTCTATACCTCTAGACCTAACACCATACAACAAAACTGATATTCCGCTTCTGGGAATTACCAATTATTTGACGTAATGCACTATTTATGGGAAATTAAATCGTAATTACATTGTTAAATTAGATTTAAATTGTAGTCTGATGTGGTAAAATAACGTTTTGTAAGTAGTTCATGTTAATACTCATGACAAGTCGCACAAACCGAAGAAACAACCACGCATATATGGTTTCTTCGAGGCGTAATAAGGCCGATGGCAAATTCCTATATATCTTTTATGTAAATTAATATTAAACATATTATTTATGCTTTAAATTATATAAATCGCGGGGTTCATTTCACGCTGTAGAAAATCTTAAGAAAATTCAGTGACTTTAAGTGGTAATTCACAAAGATTTAACCGAGTAATTCAATTCGTCAATGCTATTGATTTCATTTGACAAACCACATTTTCAAAAAGAAAAAAATATGTTAGATTTTGCAGTTCTTTCATAAAAAATTGTAGTGAGTTATAAATAAAATACGAAGAAAGTTATATGAGGCTTATACTCAAACTTAAACAATCAATTTGTAACTTATTTGATAAACAACAAAAGTGAAAACTAGAGACAAAAAAATATTATATAGTCAACAGAAGAACATAATTCATTCCAAAGAACTAGTAACTTATATTGAAACATATTCTAGTGAGAAATTAATCAGCGCCAATTAGATCATCCAAAAATAGTTGGCAAACTGTTTTTGTAAATGTGTGATTGATTTGTGATTTATATACGAATAGGCTTAATATAAAAATTTACGATATACGATATGTACAGTAACAAGAAAGAAGGAAATTGATCGGTTTTAACTCAAACAAATTAATAACAGAAGGACCTATTCTATTAGGTGTCAGTAAAATGAAACCACCAATATTAGTAAGCAGAAGCAGATATTACACTGTTCTGCATTTTGAAATTTTTCGTCATTTCCTGATATTTTATTGGGTTTTTGTGCCTACTGTAATGTGCTGAATTCATTTTTTTTACAAAATATTCTTCATTCTGAATTGAAAAAAAGTATAATACTATCAAATAAATTATTGTGTTGTCTTTTCTCTCCTGTATTCGCTGGGTTCGGTTTCTCGTTTGAGTTTTCATCAATATGTTCGAGGTCCATTTTCCACCATACCGCTTCTCTATTTCAACAATTTGCAGGTGGAATCTCCCGCCGTGTCTATCGGAAACTGCACCTAAATTGTCAGAGAAGAATTCCAAATGGAAGTGAAGAAAATGCAGCTTAAGTGAACTGTTGAGACCTACCTTCTTGTAAGATTGGTTAAATTCTTGTAGTTCTCCGATTTCTTGTTACCTAGAAAGTTGCTACATATATTTTTAAAGGCACTCGGTGCCCTTTTTTCTTTTTCCGAGGTGTAGTTTCAAAATTTTTGTCTTTAAAATATTCTCGTATTTGCGACTCAATGAACATTCAAAAAATTTTATAGGCCCTAGTGATGCATAAGAAGTAAATAAATTTTCTTCTAGCCTGATAAAGGTTCATTAAAAGCGTTTTTCAGACCGGGCACAATGTTTCCACGTAACATCCATTCTTTTACAATATAATGTTGGTTTCAGGATCTGCTGTTGCATTCTTATAACAAACAACAATATTTATTGTAGCCACTCTATGGTCCTGTAAGTAGTGCATCAATTTTTAGATCGGCACAGATATTCCATCCGTGTGTTCCCTTACGTTTCTTTCATATTTACAGCTTGACACACTGGAACAAATAGTTGTTCATTTTTATTAAACAATAAAATTGCCTTTAAACTTGTTTTTTTAAGAGTTAATAGAAAATCGCCACTCGGTAGGTTTATAGGAAAGGCCAAGTTCGTGAATTAAACCCGAAATATTAAGACAGCAAACTAAGTCATTTGCCTTTGAGAAAAATACTGCTAGCATAGACTGCATTTTCCGAAAAATGGAAATTTTCAGTCTTTTTTTGTAAGAGATTCCAATGCTGTAAACGAGATCCAAGCTACTACGACTGTTTTGAGAAGATCCAAATCACGAATAAGATCGTTGAACTCTTCCTGACATACCAAATGCGGCTATTTACTGCTACTACATTCGTTGTAGTCTTTCTTTTGAAAACTTAGATCATCGTTTGATTGTTACTGCTACTACATTCATTGTCGCCTTTCTCTTGAAACTTAGACCAGCTTTTGGTTCAGAGTCATCTAATTTATTCAATTCTGAGCCTATTTTTTATTTTTCTGGAGGCTTAGGGACAGATATGCTAGAAGCATCTTGAGCTGCAGGTCTCATGGTTGAGGGAGTCCGAGTTTTATCTTGATTACCTACTTAGTACCCAAAATATAACTGAAAGGCTTTTCTTGAAGCTTTCAGTATCACTTTACCACATATATAACAGAATTGTTGGGTTCACACAGGATCGCGATGACATTGTTTACATACGACGAAAATAATAGCACTACTGCAACGCTATCATTATTCACTAGTTCTTTGCACTTTGTTCGTGTATCTAATATTGATCCTCCGTTTCGTATATCTGTAGTGTTCTAGAAACATCGAGTATCGAGAGTACCAACGCAATAACATAATTCCTGTATACAGGGGCCTTTCGATATGCAGCTGCCCTTCGACGACAAGCTCACCCGAAAGTTCAATTCTGAACAGTGTTTATCGATGATAAAAGAAAAAACAGACAACAATGTTGTTTTTATTTCTTTCTTACCATACTTATTGGACCACCCTCGTATATTCTTATTTTTCCAACGACATTTACTCTGAAAACAAATTACTTGACATCTGACACCTTCAGTTTCTTAACATATTTAATTTTAAGCAATTTGTTCATTAGTCAGAATTAGTAAAAGTTATTCATGATTATATTGCAAGATATAGCAATTAACTGATCTACCGCGGGCCGAAAAATCAGTTTTACGATAAAATTTTTATTACTTATTACATTATATTTATAACTGGTTTTAAAGATCACAGACTTTGTAGACAAAAGTTCTAGATTGATTCTTTGTTATTATGTGAAATATTGTATTATTATTTCATACATATTTACATATTTGATATATGCCAATACATAATTTCAGTTATTTTGGTAATTTTTGTATTTTATAATAGAAAAAGTGCGTTTTAGTGTGAAGTAAAACAATATGAATGAAATCAAATCTAAACGCATCATAGTTTTCAGTGGCATGTGTTTCTTTATTTGTGTTTTTAATAATTTTAAAAAATTATATAATCCTGTTGAGATAAATAAATAAGTTTTGAACTTGATTTTGAAATGTTACGTTTTTGATAATTCAACAGCCGTCATATAAGTAATTAGACCTAGCTATTTTAGTTTTCCAATCATGAAAATTGTCATATAATAATTAATAAAATACGTGCACTTTCTTTAGGAAGAATAACTTGACATATCTTCGTACATTGAGATGTTCCTCAACAAAGAAATTATTCATTTTATTATTTTGTGTATATTTTTTAAAGGATTTTAATTTTCTTCACGTTACCAACTTTATAATTAATTACAAATTAAGTTAATTTTTAGTGGTGAATCAGTCAGTTTTTGTCATTATCCTTTATAAATAATTTTTAACCTTTATCGAGGGTAAATTTTCTAACCATAACATACGTACATAATGTATTGTTTAGTGCAGATTTTCTATCATTCGTTCTAATTATTTCGAACTACTGACATAGAAGAGGTCGACAACCATTTATATCTCTTTCATTTTTATTATCTTTTAACTTTTCGGTTATTTTTAGACACCATTTAATCTAAATCTAAATTATCTGCAATAAATAACTTTTTTTAAATTAAATATGCACCACAATAATTCGGGTTTATTAATTAACTCTACGATACGTACCATTATAAAATTATTTTTGAAGTACGGTGTAGCCGTACAAATTCTTTACCGAAAAAAGTAATGAACGTAACAAAATTATTAAAGAATTCCACACAGATAATGACGCAAACAGGAGCTTGACCATAATGTGTGGTCAACTTTTTCTACAGTCGAGAACAATTTTAACGGTCACTTTTCATTGCATAACATCTGTTGGTCATTAGGACCTTTTCTGGTTTTTAAGAATTTAATTGGTGTTTTTATTGAGGCCTAATCTGGACGTAAACAGTGTTGCCTGGTTAAACATTGTCGGTAAAAAATGATAAAAAAAAATAGATCTTCTTGACTTCTGTGCATTTCGCTTTCATCTCTACGAATCACTCATAACACAATAGCCATGTTTTATAAAAGCATCATGTGGTGACGCGACCGTAAAATAAAAATAAAATCTGTCAATATCAATACACGAAGCATGCTGCATCAAGCATAAAAATCGCATCGACATCCAAACTCACCTAGTGCTTTCGCAGTCACAGTAAGGATTTCCTTACGATCTCTTTTTGAGAGTGCTGCGTGTTATTAAGCCAACAAAAATATAAAGTAAGATTAGTTAACGTCAGTATAATTTTAAAAATAAAAATGGAAAATTTCTCAGCTATTAGAATATGGACGGTCGATGTCAAAATGCAACCTCTATCTTTTGATGGAGCATACTTTGTGTATTGATGTTGATAGATTTATATTTCTATTTTATCTTCGCGCCACTATGATGGGTATTGCTTTTATGTTATTGAGTGATCCGTTGAGATGTCCTGTTCATGCCTCGTCTGCCGTTTTGTTGAAAATAGTAGATATAGCACGACTGCGATATAATGGATTGTATCGGATGGAGTGGCCTGATGAGCCCTAATGAAGACGAAACAGTGCTATAGTCATTTTCCAGATCCGCAACTTCTCGATTGTCTTGAAGTTCTCCGCAATTTTTAATACGAGAGTAATGTTCACTGACAATCTGTATCTTCTCCGCATAGCGAAGAAATTTTCTATTTTTATTTTACGCTTATATATATATATATATATATATATATATATATATATATATATATATATATATATATATATATATATATATATATATATATATATATAACGATTTACACAGAAACATTCAAAAATATGACAGTAAAAAACAAAAAATGGTGTCACATGTTGCTTTAAAAATGTTACAATTTTTCTTAGTATATTAAAAGAAGTATTTTATCTTTTCATTGGTTGTGATTCGTGTCTGGTTAAACCTTACATACCCTTCTAGTAATCTAAATGCATCGTCATTCTCACATATGGATATTTACAACATACTGCATAATTCCAAGTAACAATTCATTATAGTGGTCTTTTTGTCTTGTTAAATTTTTCACTCAGGAAGCCAATGAACTTTTAAATGCGTATTTTTTATGGAAATAAATCCTATCATTAAATAATTTCTGGATTGTTTCAGGATTAGTTTGTGTTTTTGCTACTTTTTGTTGTTTTTTTTAATATATGTCGAATAAGATTATAGCTATGTGATCTGGAGTCCGGCGGCGCGTTACATAGTGAGGTATTCCAGATAAGAGATCTCAATTGTTTTTATATTTGAATGAATCTTTAATTCTTTAATTCGAATGTAAAGAATCGCATTGTCAATCGATTCCTCAGAGTCCATTTATCAATTTAGTCTTGAATAATATTTTACTTTCAAGAAATGTATAATTTCTTTGGAACTTTTAAATTTTGCATGTGAAATTTTCTTAGATACATATTTGTTGGACTGCAATTCCTTCGAATGATTTTAATACAAGTAGTTAGATGTTCTCAACATTGTTGATCCCGAAAATTTTTCAAAATTCAAGACGGGAAACCCAGCATGGCAATCCAGAAAGGCCAAAATGGTTAAAATCGGGGCATTTATGATACAAATTCTGTGAAGGCGGCTTTGCAGGTGACAATATCAGTAATCCCACATCTTATTACAAGGGCTTCCTTTCAGTATTCATTAAATTTGCTTTATAACAATAATTTCGGTTCTCTCTTATTAAAGAAAATTGAAAGAGGAATATTGCGTCCAGGGACATATGGTATAATTATAGTTCCTATCTTCACCATATAATTCACTTCCTCGTTTACGTGTACACCAAAGTTATCCGGAATCCACAGGAGTCTGATTTTGAAACCGTTCTTTATTAGACTTTAATGCACTCAGACCTTAATCGAGATTCTACAGAGAATAAAACTTTCTAACATCCGTGCTTATGTCAAACACTCTATTTTCGACTCTTTCATCCTGTCAAGATCAATGTACGAACCATCAGGATTTTGCTTTTCCTCCCAATCCTCTCTGTTTGATAAAAGTATCTCAGGAGAGTAGTTTGATTTTAAAACCAGCGCCATGTAGTCTGTTTGCCTAAGGAGTAATGAACATCTATCCACTACGCTTCTCAGCTACACAGGTTGCCATTAGTTCCTGCTCTGAGATCCCATAGGTAAGTGAAACGCTAAGCTGTCATCAGGGTATCATTTTCTATCAAACAATTTTAATTTGTCGTGTGTTAGCTAAGATGATCTAGATCTTCCCTCATAATGTTTCAGTTTCATGTTCATTTGTATAGTTTTGTAACTTTTTTATTGAGACTACTACGAATATTACCAATATGATTATTTTTTTATTATAACGTTTTCAAACTAAAAAATTATATTATTATAATTTCATATATTTTATAAGTAATCATGATTCTCCTATTTTTGTAAAAAATGTATATCCAAATCATAAAAAAAGTTTACAAACTCCCTTTAATTCAGATATAATTAAATTACTATAATTTTTATTAGATATTATAAAACAATTTATCAAACCATGTATGTAAAGAGTTTTTCAATAAGGGCGGATCGATGTTGAAATGGAATAAAATAAGCTGTGTGTGAGGTATTAACGAAATTCTTTTTTTATTTGAAAGGCCCAAGTATACCATTATGTACGGAATATAACATTGTTCAAATATCTACTGCGGCTTCTCAGGGTTTCAAAGATCCGAATGGTCCAACTTTCAATGACTCTGCCGTATAGATCCGGCTCAATTTGAGCAATGGCATTGGTTATATTGACTTTAAAGGCATCAGTCGATCGCGGTTTATTGCCATAGATCTACGACTTAAGGAAACCTCACAAGAAAAAGTCTAGCTGGGTCAAATAGCACGATCTTGGTGACCAATTCACGTCACCTCTGCGAGAGATAACCATACCCTCAAATCGTTCATGCAGAATATTCATCGTGACTGCGGCTGTGTGGCATTTAGCGCCACCTAGCTGGAATCACCTGTTGTTTACCTCCATATTATCCAATTTGGGCCAAAATGAGTTAGTTCTGTAGAGCTCGTCGTTGATAGTGATGGGCTCACTCATGTCGTTTCCAAAAAACTACGGATCAATGACGCCGCCGGCCCAAAATCTATACCAAACAGTAACTTATTGTTGATGCATTACCACCTGGTGAACTTCGTGTGGGTTGGCGTCCTGCTATAAATGGAAATTGTGTTTATGTGTTTATTAACTAATATAGATATTCATCCAAAAATGTGCCTCGTCATTAAAGATGATTTTTTTCTACCAAAACTGGGGTTCTTTTCTAAACGTTCCTAAACTCAGTCAGCGAACAAACAGCGTTATCTACGGTCATTAGCTTTGAGCTCCTGGATCATTTGGATTTTGTACGGGTGTAGGCCTAGAGACTGACGAAAAATTTGCCAAGTTCTAGTCTGCGATATGCTGAATTCTTTCGCACGGCGAGAAACTGACCGCCTCGGGTTCTACTGCACACTTTGACAAACCGCGGCGAAGTTCTCGGCTGATCTGGCGTACTTTTAACATAAGGATATTAGCTGATTGTTTATCAAACCGGTCGTCTTGAATTTGGTCACTAAGCGTTGGAGAGTGAACTTTGAAGGGCCACCGCGTTTGCCGTAAAATCAGAGCAACTCCGGCAACGTTTGCACCAACAAACACTCATTTTGATAATAAAGTTTCATCTTTTGGACATGATGCTTAATCGTGTAACTTGTCATGGTGACTTGGCATCTGAAATAGAATAATAAAAAATAGATTGGACAGGCGCCTGCGAAACAACATGGCCGCCACAGGCTGCATCGACCGGCCCTTTATTTGTTTTAATATACACTTAATTGGAGTATCTTTTGTTCCCAAACATTTACTTGATTTCTTTTATAGTTTTCGAAATAACGGGAGAAAAATAAAAATGCCTGATATTGCACCATGCAAAATTTCATAAATGCACTGGTCTTTGGGACAGTCAGAATAATGTAATAGTCATCTCTCCCTTTTCGCTCAGTTTATTTTTTCAGTTCAAGCGATATTACTAGACTTCGCCACACAAAACTTATTAAATTTCATGGTCGAACCTACAACCGCCGGAGGTCAATCTAGTCAGCTAATTCTGCCAATCTCCGTTTTGACACCAAAACTCGTTTTAAAACCATCACTTTTTGTAGGAAAAAGAAATTAGATTTTCTTAACAGATTCGCATGTAGAATATCCCCTTAACAACTAAAGAATTCTTACACATTTCCATTCTCTAGAAGTAAACATAATGTCGCTTGTTACAGAGAAAATGAAACACTTGTAAAGAACCCAATAGTTCCTGTATCACACCAAATATAGTGATATGTTAATAGCTACGTATTCTAAAATCCCCGATAGTACTAACAAATTACGGGGCGTGTTCGACTTGATACTCAATCCGTATACCCGAAGGTCAAAACTTGAATTGTGTTCTTGTTCTGAAACCGCAGACAATCGGCGTAGTGGAGAAAAACGATGTTACCAATCTTAAATACCGTGTTTAGTCGATTGTGAAGTTTTCTCGGCAGTATATTAAACCTGGTGACAAAAAACCATATCGGATCGCACGGTCAACTGCAGTTTAAGAAGCTATTTATTCCGATATTGAACACTTAGCCACAGTGGCGGAATTAAAGATTTAAGTGCATACCGCAAAGAGTAAAAAGCTTCAATTGATTAAGAACTATTTTAAGATTAGCACTGTTAGTTGAAGAACTACTTCATGTTTTTGCTTAAATTCATAAAACAAGAGTAACATTTCTTTGAAAGTTCTGATTTTGCACGTCGAATTTAGGATGAAATATTTGAATATCTATGGCCGATTGATTTAAGGATCCTCGATTAATGAGATGGGCAAATTATAAAAAATAAATGGAAAAAGGTATATTAGATTTTATCTTTAAGATCTCGTTTTTAAGTTATAATGCTGATCGGATCGGAATTATCGGATGAACACTTTCTAAAATTGAATGTGCTTTAATTGTAAACTGCTCCATCCGATGAACCAATACCTATTCAATTTTTTGCAAAAGAACAAAGAAAAATGTATTGAAAAGAATGAGATGCCAACTCTCTTCTCCGTTTAGAGAAAGACTAATGAAAATTATTTTTGAAAAAAAAAAAGATAATTAAAGTCAACTCATTTACAAAAGAAAAAAAATGTTTAATATCATCTCTTTCCATTTATTTAATTTTTTCCCTTTTTTCTGCTACTATTTGTGACATTTTAATTAGGAAAATATATAAAACTTCTCCAATCTCCTGTTTCATAAAAATGATAGGTTAAGTTTTAACAAAAAAATCACGAAATGTACTATCAAATAATAAATCGGAATAAAATTCACCACGTTACCAGAACAGTATTAAAATATGTCAAACGTGCGTTAACAAAAACGGCCGGCATTTTGAACATCATCATTTATAAAATGATTTTGTTAATTTATATTTTTTCCTTCAAGTATTACATAAATTAAATATTTTTTATAATTAAAATTATTTTCATATAAAATGTTTTTAATACTACCATTAACTGATATTTTATGCAGTTTAAGTGTTTTTGAAATAATGGTGTAAGTTGTGAATCGCTCTTTTTACGTTAAATTGATTATTATTTTATTTTTTACTAGAGCTATTAGCTGAAGGCTTTTGTTTTAAACTTTGGAGAAAAAATTTTGGCCGGTTAGATTTTCGAAAATAAGGAAATAATATGCGATTTATCGTGCGGCACTCACATAATGACTATTCTGAAAAGAAGCTGCAATCCAAAATGTATATAAAATTTGAAAAATTGCTCTCAAAATATTTTCCCAGATTTTGAAAATTTTCATAAATATAGAAAATATACAGTATTTTTATAAACATAATTTTTACATTTTTTTTTAAATATCTCAAAACTGTAACAGTTAAAAATAATCTGTGAGTGTTATTAGATAACTAAGATAATTGTCTCAAACATTTCTCATTGCACCATGTCTCTCTCTCGTACAATTAAAAAAATTCTAATACAGTCCCTACCAATTTCAACTTAGAAACATAAAGCGTAGAGTTTATGAGTTACAAACGCTTGTTGTGTTGTATAGCAATGGTGACTCCTTTCATATATACCATAGTAGAACTAAAGTAACCAGTAGATTGACTTGACTGGTTTTTGGTAACCACAAAGATCCAGCCGCATTTTTATCCCTGAAAGTAATTCGGTGATGTAAAACAACCGCTACAATATGTTTGAGTTTTGTGTACGGTACCCTAATGAGTCTAGTAGAGACGAAGCATGTACCTCTGCCGTATCACTGTGGCGGGGAGGGTAAGTTTTGACTTTCTTCTCGGTATGGTGGTACAGGCAGGTCATCATCTCGATGGTGGTAAAATAGGATAAATTGTGTTCCTTAGCAATTTGTTCAAACTGTGCAACCACTAACACGGAAAGGATATGGTTGAAACGAAATTTGCTTTTACTGTTCGCATTTTGCTTCGTATATATATATATATATATATATATATATATATATATATATATATATATATATATATATATATATATATATATATATTATGCATTTATTACTTTGGATTTTTGTCAAATTATGAAGGAAAGTAGTTAAAATTTGCGTAAACATGTAAAATTTGTTATAACTAAGTTTTTGTATTAAATCAACTTAATTATTTACTGAAATTATAGATATCAAAATCAAAAAGAATAAGAAAATAGAAAAAAAAAGTTCGTCGAGAAGCTTTGTATTTTAAAATCTACCTTTCTTTACTATTAACTAAATATTAACCGTATTTAGCCATTATTTTTTGAACAAAATCATAAAAATTACCCTTTTTCGCAAACATAAAAATTTTTGATAATAGCGACTATTCTTTTTTCAAAGTAAGATATACGAGATGTCAAATCAATCACCTTGGCATAAAATCTGTTTTCTAGGTTGGCTGGCATAACTGTGTTCATGACAATTTTATTTAAATTTGATTTCAATCGCAATTTCACTTAGTGAATCTTAGAAACAACTGAACTCTAATTTAAATAAAATATTGTTCAAAACAATTATGCCAATAAATAAGAAAAAAACAAATTTTGAAACTAAAAGATATTCATTTTTATAATTTTTGCTAAAAATGTATAAACAATAGTGAAAAAGGAAAATTGACAAATAAAGTATTGACAACCTAACACACTCTAAAAATAAGTAAATCAAAAACTAAAAATTTCCGCTAAATTTCGTTTTCATTGTCTCAATTTCTACTCCAAAATACATGAATTTTGACGGAACGTAATATAACTAAATATATATTACCAAATTCACCTAAGAGGTGAAGATAGATGGTCTAGTTGATCAGTTGTATTTTGCATATTATATTGTAATTTGTATGTTATATGTCAATAAATAAATTTTTCTGAAGCAAAATTAAGAATCAAAATCTAAAGATAAAGCCTTGAGATTAGCAAAAACAAACGCAATTTTACTCTTTTGCCGATTTGGTAAAAAATCAAAACAATTTTTTATTCTTTTTTTTTAAGGTTCAAAACTTAGTTAACTCATTGTTTCAATTGTTGTCAACTTAGATCAGTATTTAGTTCAGGTTAGCCCATATTTATGAATTAGAAGATATTTTATTAAAAAATCCGAAAACTTCATGAATAAATTTTTGTATAGATAATTTATGCATTGTTTTGCTTGTATTTTAAATAAGATTTCATTGTTAAAATATAAAAGAAACAACTTGGCGTTAGATGGACCTTTAATAAATCATTTAAATAAGGTGATCAGCGACACACTGCTAGACCTTCATTCGACTTTTGATAAATAAGGAATATATGCAACCTGAACGAATGAATAAGATTGACGATACTCGATTTTTGATGTTGAGGCCTTGGTGGGCCCATGACATATCACCATGGTTACAGGTTATTCGAAACCAATCGCCTATGCGAATCCAAACAACCTCCTTACTTGCCTCTGCCTCAGTCCATTCAGCAGCAGGCACTCTTGGAAAATATGGTCGGCAGTTTCATCCTCTTCCAGGCACCACCTACACATTGTATCGTCCTCGACGCCAATCCTAAATAGATAGTTTTGCAGGTCCTGTCAGGAATCCCGCTCCGATTCAGTTCTATCTTCTTCAAAAAAACAATCTCCCTAGTCACGTTGTATTAGGTCCACTTATATGTTCCTTGACACATTTCATTCCAGGGGCTTTGCTCCAGCATTTAGTAAATTCTCTCTTACCAACAGTAACTGAAAGAGATACAATGGGCTGGGGGCAACTTTAATATCGAGATAAACAATTTAATCACTTTTTTGGTTAACTGTAATTTTTAAGAAAGATATGTATTAAGATATTTCCAAATTTTTCAAAATTTGAACCAGGAACCCTTATTGAAATATAAATAAAATATGTCAATTCAATTTATGAGAGAATATAGTTTGCACGTAACTCATTGCTGATAGACTTTAATCTATTTTCTTAAATAGTGACTTTTAGTAACTGCATAAATAACAATTTTTTGCCATGGTTGCGTCTATATGCAACATCTGTAAATATTACTGCTTTTATCTTGAGCTTGTTGTTATCATGCATAATTTCAAAAAAATATTGTATTAACCAATTCTACTTTTTGAGCTATTATCGATATTGCTTATATTAAATGCTTTTGAACCTATGATGATGTGATAAAGTGTGGTATAAAAATTAGACAACTACCATACTAATATGGAACTCTTACAATTATTATGTAAAAATGAAATATAACTGATACTGCAACAAAATATTCAAAACGTCTTATTCACAAAACACTAAAAAATAATAAAGCTGACAGCAGCGGCGGTTGAAAACGTCATTGTACCATAACCCAAATGTAAAGTTTTTAATAGAAAGATTAAATAATCTATTTTTTAATACGAGCAATATGATCGTTGCTCCTATAAGGACACGCTTAAAATTTTGTATTTTGCAGCTTGCATAGGGTATATACTAATGGTGTTTTTGATGGTTATTCAAAAGTCCTTTAGATATGTTTAAAATGTAGTTCTACAATAACTAATAGTAAAGGAAGACATTTCTAATTAAAAAGATACTGTAAAAACGGGATCAAAACTGATGATAGTTTGACTTTAAAAAGTGTGACATCTAATGTCGAGCAGAGTCTATAGTAGCCTTACTATCAGGTTTAACTTTTATTGACAAATCTTTGCAACTCTCTACATATCTTCAGTTAAATAAGAGGATGGAAGGAAAAATTTCATTTAAATGAAGGCGTATCGAGCACTTAAAATGCTAGGCATTCTGGAAACCAAAATCCGCCACCACCAAGGAAGTCATCCAAAAAGTCGGCAAGAGTATTATGACTGACTTCCGACCCAATCTCAACGAAGAAGTTGAAATTGCTGTTATTTCAAAAGCAAGGGCGCATTATATCAAAACTCATATTCAAACGTTGGTTGACTCCGGTTTAAAAACTACAACGCATGTTCATATCAGAACAAAATTTGGCTATTTACCAGTTCAACCCAATAGACTTTATAGTGGAAAAGTATTGGATATATCGCTATGTGCCTCAAATCAAATAATATTTAAACCAGTAAGCAGGAAATAGAGAACCGACACCGAAAAAGACGAAGAACGTCCCAGTGACAGGGAAAGTCATGGACATTGTTTCTTGGAACGCTAAAGGATTCTTATTGATAGAAAACTTCATGAGAGGAACAATTGACGCCAAATAATAATTATCCTTTTGGATCAGTTGAAACTATTACTTAAGAAAAAACAATTAGAGAAATCAAAGAAAAAGTCTTCTTTATTCAAGACAATATCTTCAGTCACAAGGCAATCAAAATCAGGGCACAAATTCATGAAATGAAATTTGAAGTCCTGTTGTATGTAACATGTTCACACGACTTGGTTCCTTCAAACTTTAAATCTTTCACAAAATTCAAAACATTTCTTATTGGGAAAAAGTTTGGATTCAACCTGCAATCATTGCTTGGACAAAAGCTCCTACAATGAAGACATCCTAGTACTGGAGCACCGATGGTGCAAGTGTTTATCTTCAAAAGGAAATAATATTGAAAAAGAAAGTAAATTAGTGTAACAATTTTTGCATTTTCCTTTTCATATCGGAAACATCACATCCTATTAACGTTAAGTAATTTGTATCGAATCTTTTATATAATACTATTTTTTTGAACTTGATATATCTGGCTCGTTGCATTGTCTGATGTAAGTGGTAAGTAGTTATCACATTCTGATCCAGAGTAACTGTCAAGTCACTTAAAATTATATATCTTAAAATATAGACTTTTTAAACTAAATTATTAGACTTAATAATAAGAGTATTTGGGACTTGAGATTCTGTTTAATTAAATAACATACCAAGATTCAGGTTTCTTTCTTTGTACACTATACACTATCTCCATACTATATTTGAAATTTCTAGGACTGCAGGAAGTATCTTTGGTTGTTGTGATGATCGATATTGGAATATCAAAGCAGTGATATTTTGCATTTAATTAACTTACGAATAAAGAAAATAGAAACATGAAATTTACAACTTAAAACCTATTTTTCAAGTTTTTCTAATAGCAGTTTTAAACCTTCACTTTTTTTATAACAAAGATTCAAAAATACACCAAATTGGCTCTAATTAAGTTTACCATGTAGTACTTGCTTAACTTGACTAGGTTTTCCTGCTCTCTGATTCACCTGGAAGAGAAGAATTATAACTATAAACTAGATTTCTAAAGAACCAGTTAACAAATTAAATACGAGTGATTAAATGTAAAGCGATTTGTGGTATTTTTATCGAAATGCTTAAAAAATGATAAAGTAGGGAATGCCACCGTTATATTTTTTTTTTAAGAAATATTTAACCTGCAATCCCAGTCCATCTCTGATCAAAATAAACTAAAGTTTAAGAAGCTATATATCCTGATACCAAACACCCAGCACTAGCAGTTCCTGTTCTCCTATGATAAATCGGTAGGTGTGGCTGGATGTTCATAAACAATATGAATTATCTATTGACAAGAGTAGGCCGAATACTACTAGTGGGCAACGTCGGTAAAACTGCACGCGCACCTGCCATTTGTGGCCATTTTAGAAGTACTGTATGGCTGGCTGACTCGCCAGATTATAAAGCGCGACTCCGAATGCCCCAAGGTTTGACCCAATGAGAAAAAATTACAGAAAGAGGATGTATTCCCTTTATAAAATGATTATAAATGAAAGTTTATATCGGGTACACTGAAAGACAGGAATAATAAAATTAACAATATAATATATATATATATATATATATATATATATATATATATATATATATATATATATATATGTATATATGTAATAATGTATTGTTTGTGCAAAAGTTGTTAGGTACGGAAGAAATAAATATCCTGCATTTTAGAACTTATCAAATTTCACATCGCTGAGACGTTGATTCTTTACTTGGATATTAATTTACTGATTTTTGGATTTCGTGGTGAAATTTATTGTGAAATAATTTGAAATATGGAATACGCGTTTATTAAATATGCTGACAGGCATCTGATATATGGTCTGGCATCTTGCAATGTTTTGAAAACCAGGAGGTTGTATCACGATAGATATCCCAATCATACTCTTCCAGATTAGAAATCATTTCAACGAGTTGACCAACATCTAAAGGAGAATGGTAGTCGATTCCATTTATTAAGGTAATATTATTAAATTTCTTCCTAGCTTCAGGAAATTTTGAGAAAATAAATACTGGTGCTGGTCAGGGAAGAATAGTACGTACGCTACAATTAGAGGAAAATATTTGAAATGTTGTAGATGACACTCCTTCCCTCATATATTATCAGCACAATTTAATACGTCGAAATTAGTAGTACATGAATTTCTTCAAGAACAGCTGTTATATCCATATCATTTGTAAAAAGTATATGAACTGATTCCTGAATATTTTACCCGTAAAGTGCAGTTTGGAAACTAGCTACTAGGTCAGCAACGAAATAATGTAAACTCCATTAGCACTTCACGAATGATGCAGAGTTACCAAAAATGGTGTCACTAATTTACACAGCTCACATTTATGGGCTGATGAAAATCCTCAGGTAACATCACTTCGAATCAATTAATGTCTGAGCAGGATTCACTGGCCATTTTTTGATTAAACCATCTATATTGCCAGCACGACTGAATGGAGGACTTTATTTGGAGTTTCTCTAAAACGGTTTTCACGATTTAGTAGAGCACTAATCACTTGAAACCCACCGAAACATGTACTACAAGCACGATGGAGCACCACCTCATTTCAGTGTTGATGTGCGAGAGCACCTAATAATGTCTATCAAACCCTTGGATAGGTAAAGAAGGACCTATTGCCTGGCCTTTTCGATCTCCCAACCTAACGCCGTTGGATTTTTACCTGTTGGGACATCTCAAAATCTTACTGTATTTCACTCTGGTCGATAGTAGGGAGGAACTTCTACGGAGAATCACGTTTAATTGTGATCAAATAAGGAACAATGCTGAGTTAATGTGTCGGATACAGTAGTCCTCACTTCGACGTGATGCGCGTGTATCAAACTTCACGGAGCCCATGTTGAACCCTCTTACGAAGTTTTTAACTAAGCAGTTAATTAAATTTTTTATTGAAGCAATGGTGACAGGGGAAGAATCCTCTTTTCCATATTCAACCCGAATGAAATTAGGGGACTAACAGTGTCGTTTAGTTACGAAATCCAAACAAAACATAAATTTGATTTTAACAACACCAAAATATTAACTCAAGATGAAAATTAACATAAATTAACTATAAAAGAAATGGCTGAAATTAAAAAAGAAAAAAAAGCCATCAATGATAATAAAGATATTAATAATATTAGTCAAGTTTACCATAACCTAAGTTAATACAAAGTTAAAATTTCAAAAATAAATAAATATATGAACAGAAAAATTCATAAACTTGTTTTATACCCTGCACTAATTCTATAAAATATTCCAGACACTTTATATATTATAAATTTTTTTAATATTATATAAAGAGAGAACTACCCAAATAAATAGGTCAAAAAATAATTCTCATCACATCAAATTAAGATATATTTATTAAGTTTAATATTCTTTGAACTGACAAACTACAAGGTAGGCTATCTAAAAAAATTTTTTTAGTTGTATCTGTAGATAATTTGAAAATGAAATGTATTATATTATACAAACCTTTTCAATGCTTTAAAATGTTTAAGTGTGTTTTAAATGTTTTTCTTTTTAATGTATTTAAATCTTCCGTATAAGAAGAAAAAACTTGTAAAAGCACAACTTGATGTGCGAAATGTCGTAAGTAAATATAAGAATGAAAAAAATGAACTTTTGAAATTTATTTACAAACTATTACCCAAGAAAATTTGCAAATAAAATATAAATATATATATATATATATATATATATATATATATATATATATATATATATATATATATATATATATAAACGTTAAATCTTCTTTTTTTTTTAAAGGCAGTTGAAAAGTAAAATATCTCTTCATTCGGGCTTATACTTACACCGAAAACGCAATCTCCATCTGTTTTTTTTTCTCAGTTATTTGACCTAATGGATTGTTATAGGAATTGTACGTTGCAAAGCGCTTCTTATAACTTTATTCTGTTTCTAGATCTATTGAACATTACGGTTTCGCGATGGGGAGTATTTCAATCGAATTGAAGAAGGCTTGGTTGGTACGTTTTCTATCAATTATTTTTTTTTCGAGAACTAGGTTAGGTACAAATAAATATATTATATCCTTGAGTATCCTTGAGGCATCGGTTTCTTGACAAAATGAAATGGAAAATAATGAATTTAAAATATTAGCAACTATCAAGTTATTTGCAAACAAATACTTTTTAAACAAGACCTGAGTTTATTAAATATGCTTGTTTTGTCAACAGTCAATAAACTCATATATTTTTTAAAATTTTGTGATAAATTGCAATACCTCGCGTGCCAGACAATGTTCTAAATTTTCGTTGATAAACTAAAAAAAGTGAATATGTATTATGTTATCGATCCAAAGTAGTTATTTCGGTGTATGGTATATGTATCCTTTGACTATTGATGTTCTACAGTCTGGCATTGAAAATATCTGCAGGTTTAACAACTACCTATATACCTGAGAATTTAGATTTTATATACAGTTTATTTCCGCAAATTTTGCTCTTGATTTGTAACAACTTCATCATCGTGACCATTAAGTGGTCGAAACGAATTTGGAGAAGAATAATCAGAGTTGAATTTATAGGAAATAAAGTCATTCTCTTTTTTCCTCTAATGGACTGACGAAGAAAAACGGTAACTTATTATTTTTTTTTTCTATGACAATCCTCCAAACAACAATTCTGAATGAAATTGATTCATACGAAAAATTAACCACCAAAGTATTTAGACATCTTGAGTTCAGAAAAATTTTATATTCATAATCTACGTTCCATAAAACCCACCATTATCAATTTTGGAAGATTTTGGGATCCAGGACACTGTATTTTTTAAAAATAATTTTAAGTTAGCAGTCTCAAAATATCCCTTATGTCGATTTTAAAGAAAATTGAAAAAATGTAAAATGTTTAGTTCGCCATAATGGTTTCGCAATATTTAATTTTTAAAAAATAATTTCGGATTTGGAATTTGCGAATCTGAAAAGTCTCTCCCACCAATTTTGAATGAAATTGAGCAGTATTAATTTTTTCTCGCTATATTATAAGCGCTATCTTAAACCAAGATGGGTTAGGTTTTAATATACAAGGTTGTCATAAAGAAATGGAACAACCTTTTATATGGAATACTACTTACCTAATGAAACATATATCGTTAAAATAAATTTTAAACTTTTTTTTTATAAAATATGCTCTATATCTTTTTTCAATTGTTTTAGAAGTATTTACACTTTTGGGTCTTAAAACAAAATAGGCAAAAATCAAAAATCAAACTATGAAAAAAAAATTTAAGTGTTAAAAATGTATTCTAGTTGGTGTCTTGTAAAAGGTCAATCATTCTAAAAATGTCTTTGATACATTTTGTACAACTTGCGTAGAGATTTCTTGTATTACTCCTAGAATGAACTTCTTAAGATTATCTACCGAATCTAGATTAGATTTATAAATTAAATTTTTAACGTGACCTTATAATAAAAAATCCAGTGGATTAACATTGAGCGATCTGGTTGGCCACTCTATTGCCCTTCGTCCGCGTATTCATCGCCCTGGAAAATTTTATTCAAGTTCTCCTTTACATAAACAACATAATGCTGGGAAATATCATTATATTGACACTATTAGAATAAATTTAGTAAATCAATATAATTATTATCAAGAAATTGAGTTACCAAAGCTAGAGCCCGATCATTTTAAAAGAAAAACAGTTTCCAGTGAACGCCCCACAAAAACAAATCACACATTTAACTCTGGGAAACGTGGTGGTCATCTTACTGTTGCCTCATTGTCTCTTCTAATCCATTGGTTAAAATACTGGTCATGTGAATATGGCCGAACAGCAACAGAAAAATATAATCGAACACCATCATACATATACGAGAACGTTCACAGTAAAATAGACAAATTTTCTAGAAAAACTGGTAATGTGTTTTTCAAAAGAATGAAGTAAATATTTCCATTTATCTTTACTGGAATTACGACAGAACCAATAAAGTAGCGATCAATAATACCTGCCTAGACAATCATTTTAAAGTTATGCTGATCGTATGCAATTGTAATGGCATAAATATTTTCATCCACATAAAGATGTTCGTTGTGCAGTCCGATTATCAACAATGCCCGTTCGGACATTAACCTTTTCATAATACTGGATGTGAATATCTTCAATCCAGTGATGATTAAAATCTTAATCAGCCTAACCTCCGATAACTATAGATAAACCAGTAAATGATTCTCAAAATAAAAAATTTCGAATTAAACTGGTAGAGGGTATATTTTATAAAAAATGTAGAATCCAAAAATGTAATAATATACAATGAGTTTAATTCAGCAAATGAAAGTTGCCGAAAGATTTTTAATGAAATAAATGGTGCCTTGTATAAAAGGCTACAATAGTCGGTAGACTTTAGATAATTAAAGTAACGAGCTTGTGGTTAATAACTCCAAATTTATTTCTACATAATAAAGTTAGAATCATGTGAAAACCATTATTTTTTAATTTGGGTTCCCGGAAAATTATTGATAGTTAAGCTCAGGGTAGTTCCAATCTAAATTTAGAAAATGTCAGGTTATGAAGAAGTAGTATGTGTTCAAAATAAAAGTTAAAAAAAATGACTAATTTATTACGAATAAGTCTTAAGAATTTTTACAAAAATGTTGAAAATTATTACAAAAATAATGGTACATCCAAAAAGATCAAAATTACAGACTACAAGATTAGTTAGAAAACTCTGATATAGTACGTGCCATCAAAAATTAGAAGTTCAAATTTCTTAATAAAAATATGCATAGATTTCTTTTGAACAGTTCACTTTCAATAATTTTAAAACTAATAAAATATTTTTAAAATTAACTTTTACCTTTTGACAAGATAGTATGATGAACTTTTAATAGTAATAAACAAAAGAAGAAAATTGTAATAGTGCGTAATCGAATACGAGTAGAAAGAGGTCACTAATACAAGAGAAAAGGGTCTGGTCAAATATTAGTTAAAGATCAGGACCAATGGTACTTTTGTAATAGACATGTTAATAAAAATTTAATAAAATATAGGCTGTTGTTTCAAAGTACTCTGTGATTAAATATTTTTAAGAGAATTTGCCTTCCACAAAGACGCGATAAGATAAGGAAAGATAGTCGAGCTTCTTGAACTAGGTTGAGTCAAAAATTTTACGGATATGTAAAGATCCTAAAGATTAGAAATTATTACTCACCTGCAGTACTGCTGTCAAAGTAGGTTAAAACTCGGGTATCTTTCTTTTTTTCTTTTGGCTCCAATGTGTCTAGTGGAATCATTTGCTTGCCGAGTTCCCTCTGAGAGGCATCCTACAAGCCCTGGAAATTGAGATGTTACAATTGCAAGGCCACTTTAGGTACAATTTTTCTGGAGGTAATGCTAAAAAATATCAAACTAAGCAGTAACACTCTTACCACAATATTAGATTGCCAAAACGCTTCGGAAACAGGTAATTTAGATCAGAAAATAAGTAATTTAGACAAAAGAATAGGTAATTTATGACCATACAGATCTTTTAGGATAGTTTCATGGATTCGTGACAAAATGGCCTACCACGAATTACGAAAATTTGCTGTAAAACGATTAATACCGCGACTTGCCAAATAAATTTATGCTTTTCAGAAACATTTAAATATTCTGATGCAAAACAAATGTAATATGTATCTCCAGACAAAATTATCTACTAAAATTTGCTAAAAATTTCTTAAGAGGAAAGTAAACGTATCTTGGTCTTTTACAGTTGTAGAGCAAAAGCCTCAAAATTATCATTCCGGTTTCCCACCAGAATGGAAAGAGTTTTCAAACAAAAAACGTTTGACCAATTTTTTATTAAACTTATGGTAAAACAACTAATCGCATCAAGAAAGTGACAAATTAACCAATTAAAACATTAATTAATAAACACTTTTTTTCTTTTCACTATATCACTTTTGAAATAAAAACACTGACAAAAGTGAAGAAAGGGTTCGGTAGACTGCGTTACTTGCGATCAATAATCCCAAGCATGACAGAATTCATGCAGTAGTTTTATTAAGAAGGCGTTTGAAAAAATAGGGTGACGGAATTACAAACATTCCGTAACAAACCCTACTGTAGGTTGTCCGATCTATTTATGTTTTATTCTCGCCATCCGCGAAATCCTGAGTTTCCTTCTCATTACATCCATTTCTATGCAATAAGTATCTAAGTCTCATACCTGTATAATAAAAAACATACTCTCAATTAATATTTCCTAGATATTGAATTTCTTTTGTTTGTAAAGTTCGTATTCCAGAGAATACCATTAAGACAAAATATAAATCATTACCGATGTCTGTGTAATTACAACATTTCAATACAAAAGAATGCTTTCAGAAATCAACTTCTAACAAAAATACCTTTGTTTCTACCTGAAAATATAATAAAGAATAAAACATAATTTACAATTGTGGTACCAATTTCGTAAAAGAAATTATAATTATTGCACTACTTGGAAAAAATTGCTCTTCGAAAACATGAGACTACAATGGGCTTACTATTAAGAAACAGATACAGACTAACACCAAAATATAAATATTGCAAACATGTCGTTTAATTAATCCATATTGTTAAGATAATAAATCAATTTTAAGTATTTGTTTCAGGTATGTAGTTGCATAAATGGTGACTTTATTGAAGAATAATAAGGTCAATTATTTATGTTCTACGATAGTATCACCTGCTGAAATTACAAGATAATAATTATTTATTGTTTTGTTATTTATTGTTAATCTAATCTTATTACATAGTTGTTTAGGCATTAATGGCTATAAATAAAAAATGCAATTCTATACAACTAACTTAAGATATCCTGAAACAACCAACATATTATTTTAAATTGTGTTTTGATATATATTTATAGTGACTTTCTTATATCTACCCATTCCTGTAAAAACTTAAATAGTTTTCAGAATGGAGAATAATATAATTCCAAAATTTAACATTTTAAAATTCATGATCTCTAAAAAGCTTTAGAATGATTTTGTAATATTTATATGATTCAATGTTTTTCATGTGATAAATAGCATTACGATAAATGTTTGAGAATATATCGAACCAATTTATGTTCATAGGTAAAAGACACATAATTTTCACCAATGTATTTCTAAATTTACAGAATTAAATTATGGTAAGGATAATTTTTATTTAGAATAACATCAATTTCGGGGTATCGAAAATTTGTTTCATTAAACCGGGAATTTTAATTGGTCAAAAAAAATTTAATGGGAAAACCTATGACGGAAAAAATATTATTTTTTTGCTTTTTTATATTTTTTTTTTACATTAAAAGGTTAGTTGTGATCGTCAGCATCCATTTGTTCAATATTGAACTTAAGCCTCTCACAAATTTTGTGCATTGTGTCCCTTTAAATCCCACCATTCTCTCAATATTATCTTCCCATCGAGTCTGTGGTCGCACTCATCCCCTTGTTCCAGCCCATGTTCTCCATTTATGAATTATTATATTCCATCTTTTGTCATTATGTGTTTCATTATGACTCGGCTATTTCCATTTTTTTGGAAGCACTTTCTGTACGATATTTTGCGCTTTAGTAATGTTTCATATAGGTTCATTTGAATTCTGATGTCGCAATATTACTGCTATGAAAGCTTTTTCCATTGCGTGTTATATTGTTGTTAGAAGTAGTGTTAATATGTCATCTTGTTAACTCCCAAGTTTATATACCAAACGTTAAAGGTGTTAGCACAAAATTATTTTTATCAGGTATGATTATTTATTTATTCTGGATATACGTATTAATTACCATTCATTACCCATTTTGGTTTTTGATTTTCTATTATAATTTCTTCCACGTTTTCTTTTTGTCATTACTTTTATTTTTTTTTCATATGGGTTGTTCTACAAACTAAGGATAAACCTGAATCTGATTTCGGCCCGACATTTTTATACATCCTGGTTGCAAAATTCCATCTATTATTGAGAATACCATGTCTTTTAGCCTATGTGAAGTGGAACAGCCAAAATATTTTAAAGTTTTAGATTTATGGTAATTTAGAGGAAGTCAAGCGGCATGAATCTGGGAATATGACCAGAAAACTGAGAAAAATAACTAAAATCAACCGAAATCAAGGTTTATTTATTATTTATTTTAGAAATAAAAAAATGCTTCCAACCATTTATTTTTAATAGTCCAAATATATCGAACAATAACGAAAATTAGGTATATGCTTCGTTTATACTAATTCTGTACCTAAATCAGTCTTAAACAGGAACTTTAATCATTATATTTATTTTCTTTGAGCTGTAAGTAATAATTATAAGACATATTATAAGCGTCTCTTTTTATAACAAGTTAACAAAATTATTGTTAACAATCTGAATTTGAACGACACTTAAATCTAGTAGCAGTCTCATTGTATTTGCTCTACGCTTGACATTATTTTTTTTATCTGTCTAATTTAATCAAGAATTTTAATCATTAAATTATTCTTGAGCATTAATTATTATTATTATTCGAAGACATTATGTAAAACCTATAATAAGTTAACAAAACGAATGAACGAAATATGAGTTTAAACGACACTTAATCTAATCTAACAGAAAATAATAACTCTTGACAGTTTCTTTGCATTACTTCTTATAATCACCGTCTAAAATTGGGCATTAGTGCATCCATCTTATGCCCAATTATTATGTATGAGACACTAGATCCAGTTATTTCCTCTCGTATTTTCGCTATAGAGAACACTACATATAAGGCACTCACAATTACTGGACTTACTTTCCTTTGTTATTTTTGATTTATTTTCTTATCCTTTATGTTTCTTTGAATTTTTTTTTTACTTTTCTGACTTCTTCTTAATTTTTTCTTTTCTTGTTATCATTTCTTTTTTCTTTTTTGTTTACACCTTTACAGTATATTCAGTTTTTCCTTTTTTAGTCTTAGCTTCCCTTTAATCTTTTTGCTGTTTTAATGGCTCAGTCAATAGCTCTTCAGACAGGTCTGGAAAAAGAGTACTTGTATCAATTTTCCAATCAAGCATAGTAGACAAAACTTCTGGATTTTCCAAATTAAACGTAAGATCGCTTGCAACGCTCATGTTGTCAGGCTGATTCCTTAATTCTTGTGTGGTCGTGTTGACAAAACTTGGACTTCTATTTTCAGTCTGCTATGAGTCTTCACTTTTGAAGACATCATTTACACTTTGCTTGGATCCTAGATAGTATCCTGGGCCTCATTTTGACAAGATCCTGTGACCACATTCCTGTGAATTTTAAAATAATATTAAAAAGAAACAATCAATTTAGAACATTCAACAAAAATTATGCAGAACTAAGCCCTCGTGTAAACAACTTATATATCAAAATGCTAAAATTACCCAAATTGTTTATTTATTTTTTAAAGATTGCATCATTTTCCGGAGCTCCAGGATATTATCTAATATGATGACTATATCGTCTACATATCTCAAGTAACTTACCATTTATATTTGTCCCATCTGATACCAATCTGAATACACCTTGGAGAACATTTATAAATAATTTAGGAAATCGAGCATTTTCTTTCCTGACTGTTGTTTATTGATACTGGAATAATATTTTTATGTTTGCGGAATAATTTTTAGTAAGTTTGATATTACATGTAACAATACGAAAATTTTGAAGTTCTTCTTTTATTGCTCAGAATTCTATGTTATCAAGAACTTTTTCATAATCAATAAATCCTTAATAATACAAAGATGCTGACAGTATTAAAGTGATCACGTGTGATTCTGCTTGTCTTCTTGGTAAATAGTGGTCCAGTTTTCGTATAATATTCGTTAGTAACGTTAGTATAGTTCTTTAGCTGAGTTTGATAACACTTTTATACAATAAGATTTACGTAGATTTACTCCAGTCCCGTGGGATCATATCCTTTTTTAAATATTGGTTCAGATGTAATAATCTTTATTAAATATTTCTCGCTATTACCTCAGATCAAGTTACGGTAGTGAAAATTTTTAATTAACTTAATTATATTAAAAATGTAGTAGATCAGACTGATGTCGCATGAATAACTATAGTTACTTTAGGGAAAACCTACCACTTTTTAAGAAACGCCACTGTTTTCTTTATTAAGAAATCAATACCGACAAACCAATACCGAAATGCAAACATCGCAGACATGTCTTTTAATTAATCTGTATTGTACGGATAATAAATTAAATTTATGTATTTGTTTCAGGTATGCAGTTGCGTAAGTTGTGACTCTATTGAAGAATATAAGGTAAATTATTTATGTTGTACCCAAGTATCACCTGCTGAAATTACAAGATAATTATTATTTATAAATTATTATTAATCTAGTCTTATTGCATAGTCGTTTCTCATTATTAATTTGTCTATATGATTTTGGAAAGTTTATTATGAAATGTAATTTAAAAAATACAATTTTTATAGAACTAGTTTAAGATATCCTAAAACAGTCGACTTATTTTTTAAATCGTGTTTTTATAATATTCGTAAAATATTAGTATTCAATTCTTTTCAGAAATTTTCTTTTTATTTCTATCATAAATTAGAAACTTTATTAGAAAGGAGAACAACTAGATATTCTTCTTAAGTTTGCCCTTAGTTTAGCTTTAATGGGTTGTCTAATTTAACCAGTGTTATAGAAGCACTTAATAATACCGCTATATCTTTTGTCTTAGGATATTAAGGCTTTAATAGGTCTTACAATTTTTTGAACTATGACTCTAATAGCTCTTGCTGTGTTGTGATACTATTTGGTTAAAACTCTTCATTTGTCAAAACATTCCTGTCAAACCAATAAATTGTGTTTTTTTTAATAATTTTCGTGAGGGTTTTGGCTCTAGTAAATGAAGTTCCAATTAACTCTCTAGATTTTTTTAGCAGCTAAAGTTCAATAGTGGCGTTGTAGTAGCTTTGAAATGCACAACAGATGCCCACACCATTTTTTTTGCTAGATCTAAGGCATCAACATATAAACGTGACTCATGTTTATCCATGATCTTATTGGGGAATTTCCTTTGAGGCTGGAGGTATGTTTAATGAAATGTTTTACTGTTTGGAGAAATAACTAGCTATTAAACCCATCAAAAGGAGCACCTGTAAGCATATAATACCTACAGTTTGGTTCTTGATTAAATTAGTGACTATTGTAATCATCTTTGATTATATTAGGAGACATTTTCTAGTATGGCACTGTGGATCGACTCACTTTGCCCGCTTTGAAAACAATGACCGTTCTCGCCATTTATATCTTGTGACACAATAAAAGAAAGTTTTACTATGGTGGTTTTAATTTACTGGGAAATAAGACCTTAATTAATATTTATTTTGTATATTTTATTTCTGCCTCCACAAAACATGAATTATTTTTTGTAGCACACAAATACAGTACTGAATAGCGTACTGATTTGCATGTAAGTTATCATGACCGCTCGCGGATCTACTGTGAACGAGACGCAATAATAACTGCTCTCTTTGCCCAATTTGGCGATGTCTCGATGTGTCCACTTGACCCACTGTTGCTACTATGATACTATAATGCTGCAGCTTCAAACTATTTTATAGGGTGTTGTTTATTCCAGGTATATTATGCAATGCCTAATCTCAACGTTTTCTCTTTTTGTGTAAGTTTCCTGTTCCTTAGTTCTAACCTCTAGTAGACGCTTGGTTTCTTTAATCTATGTTTCATCATACTCACTTTTGATTTTGTCAAATAAGCTCAGAGTTTTTGATTTAAAGGCTGTTTATATGGTAGCTGCTAGCAACTCGTCTTATTTTCTTTGATATAAATAATAGTCTCCTTGATATAAATAATAGTGAAGAAAAAATGTGTTTTGTTGCTAAGTAGTTTTTGACCTAAAATTAGTGTAACATCATCTAATAATTTTAGAAAGTAAATATTCTGTGGTGAGTCTGATTTAACATTTGACACCTTTTTTGCCAAATAAATCTGAATTGTTAAATATTGATATTGCATGATTACAAAGGTTCCTTTTAATTTCTCGCCAAGTTAAAACAGAATGGTTAGACCAATATTTGAGCTTCTGCCAAGCATATGTTGGCGTCCCATATACTTAATTTTTAAAAATTTAATTTGAATGGTTGACCATAATATCCAAAAAGGGTAAATAAACAAAAATAAAGACAATGCAAATTTGACAACTACAATAATATAATATCGTAGTAAAGTTTTGCCTTGTTTACATATGATGTAAAGTTGATTTTAATATTTATAAATTTTTTGTTAAAAAGAGACAGTATTTCGAGATATATGACTTGCAAGTAGGAGACTATTTACATTGCTAATAATTTTTACTTTGCCGTTTCACATCCTTGGATATAATTTGGCTTCAAGCCCTCTTAATGAACTTAAATGGGATGTTACTCATCTAAAGTTACTAGATCACCGAATATCACACTCTTGTTGACCATTTGAGCCAATAGTAATCTTAATTTACAGGAACAGAGAAAATGGCAAAAAATATTATATACTCCGAATTTTAGGTGATTACACAGGATCGCTGAAGCCTGAGTGAAGGCCATACCTTGAATAAAGCTCACTGATTTGGTTTTAAGATGGGGAAAAGAGCCAGAACCGGCATCTTATACTCAGTTGCTTCTAGCCTCTAGGTGAGGCTCCCATCGTCCTATAATTCTAGGTATAATCAATTATACTGAACAACAACCAAAATGTATTTAAAATGCAATCGATTAAATCTTAACATTTTTGGTTTGCTAAAACCGAAATTAAACTTATCTTTTTAATATTTGTTAAAGTTTTAGAGATAAGTGATGTCATGTCACCCTATATATTAACAATGTAGCCGCAAGAATCTACGCGGCATATTTGTTAAATAGTAAAAAACGATCTATAGGTTTTGCTGTCCCAATGATTTGGATAGATCTTTCAAATCATGTTAATGATTGCTATGTACAAGAAGAAAAAGTTGGTTATTAACTATCCAAATATACTATCTGCCATGAGACCTGTGAATCATAGTGACGAATTTCCCATTCCAGAACCCCCAAAAACATTCACTTACGAATCAGATAATACGGATACAACGATTTCTCGACAAGAAGATATGCCATCAACATCAAGAGATCCTGATTTCACACTCAGCACGTTATACCGCCAACCGCCAATAACCCATTCGGAATTAAACAATCTTGTGTGTATGTTTTATTATTTGATAGAAATAAAATAAAAAAAAAACTTGTTTTTGAAAATTCCAACTCAGTTCTAAATTTCATTGCCATTTTTGTGTTCAGCGTATCAAAATTATCAAAAAAATATACTTTTCGTACAAAATGCAACAAATAAAATATAGTTTGTTGCGTGGTGTTTTTATATGTGCCGCAGAATGTGACAAAAATGACAGAAATGGGTAATAATTTATACATTATCGAATAACCAGACAACTTTAAAGACACTCTTCATGTATCTCTGGCTCAGAATTAGTTTGAGATTACCGACAATGCTTCAATCGACAATCGACTTCAATGCTAGATCGCCCCCCCCCCCCCAAGAGCTTTGAGTTAAGGAAAATAGACCCGATTTCGCCTCTTATACTATAGTTTATTCAAGAACTAGAGAGAGTAATAAATCATTTTTTACACTTTATTTTCTTCGCAAACTACCTGCGTTCTTTAGTCCGTTGTATTTTGTAAAATCTATTAGACACATATATTTTTCATAGGAATGGGTTAGAAGTTTTATAATCAAAAATACCAATCTATAATAATAGACTATTTGGGTTGGATAACAATAGATATTTGGTTATGTGAAGTGTTAAAAAAGATTTTAATCCTTATCATAGGCGTCGGGGGAGGATTATTTTATCACTAAATATTTATGGCTTAGAATAATATCATTTCGGTAATAAACGTAAAATAAAAAGTTTTTATAATATTATTTTATTTCTTATGATTCCTTAGTAATTCACATACATTAGAAAATATAGATAATTTTGACATATTTAACACAAATCACAACTAAATTTTTAGTATTTTTAATTTTGGCATAGAAACCGTTTTAGGCACATTCAGACTAAAACGTGACCTTTTCCTCTCAAAAAAATCAAAGTTATAATTTAAATACTTACAAAATACCCATTGTCAAAAATACAAGAAGTTAAACATATATAAAAAAATTAAATACATCCATATAATATTAAATTTTTTTTGGGGCTATCGGTCATTTTATTATTAATTAAAAAGATTTTTAGGACATTTGAGGTTTCAGTTTATATATTTCTTAAACTATCTGCAGAATTACAATTAAACACTAAAAAGGGTTTCCAATGTAATTAATTTTTAAATGCTACAGTTAAAATTAGACCTACTTATTTTTATTTCTATTGCACTGACATCTTAATTTAGTTTATCTCATTACATGGAAATCCGATCGATCAAATGCAATAATAAAATAATAAAAAATTACGGCTAAATGGAATTAAATATATAAAATTCAAGAGTGGGACACACTAAAATAAAAATATATAAAAAAATATATAAACAACATTAAACAATTAAATACAACAAAAACTTAAATAATAAATTGTGTTTACACTGGAAAACATGACGTATCAAATTCGTAATCAAAGTCAATAAAGCTATCTTCACTTAAATTAATTATAATTGGTTCCTCTATCTCACCCATCATGAGATCGAGTTTTCATATTTTGTTTGGTTCTTTTATTATATGGATTTTTTCCAATTTTCCGCAGTAACTTTAATCAAAAAATCTTTCAAAAGCTCAGTTAAATTACTAATTTTGTAAGTTGTGTTATTTCTAGCAACTCTACCTTTTACTTGAGAGAGATATTTCCTTCTCCAACGGACATTTTCCGGACGATCTATAAGAACAAATTTCCTATCTCGTTTTTCCCACCAAAAATCAAGTTCTCTGAGTAATTTCCAGAGCTCAGTTCTTTTAATTTCAGTAAATCTCGATCTTCGTTGATTTTAGTTAGAATTTTGTCGACGGTAAGTATCTGTTTCTCATAATAAAATGTATGTACAGCTCCTTTTATTGCAGTTTTCATCTCTTCCAACGAGGTTTTTCGCCTGCCTGCGATCGAATTTGGCTTGTTAGTACTAACAATTCCAGTCGTTTTTTTCTCCTTCAGTATTCGGTACATAGTAGATTTTCCATCTCCTGTCATGTTGGAACACATCTCAACAGAGCTTTTAACATTATTATCTAGATATTGATATTTTAATGCAACATAAACATTCATCTCAATAAGTTTTTCGTTGAGGAAAAAATACCTTGGTTTAACGATTTTGGAATAAATTTAGAGAAGGAAGAGATATCTTTTGGGTATCTTGCTAATCTCAAGTAATATAAAAAACAAGCAAAAAAACAAAGGACACACTGTAAGATGTACCTTGCTCACTGACAGAAATTTCATGGTTATATTTGTAAAAGCTTATAATATTTAAATATAATTAGATTTACGGCAGTCCTCAGTTACCTGTGGCATTGGAGCAGGTACGTTGGATGTTTCGGTAACAATTTTATCACTTTCTCTAGTTCTTGAATAGAGTATAGGAATGTGTATGCTTGCGATCGCCCCCCCCCCCTCCGAAGAGCTTTGAGTTCAGGAAAACAGACCCGATTCTGCCTCTTATACTAGGAATGTGTATTCTGCTGCCCCCCCCCTCTCCAAGAGCTTCAAATTCAGAAAAATAGACCCAACCCTGCCTTTTACACTAGACATTGGAATGTTTCTGGTGTCTCCCCCCCCCCCCCGTCGACAACCTTCTTTCGCTTGCGCTTAACATACTGTACTTTTGTGATATTACCCCCTCCCCCCAAAGAAAGAGGCTGGATCCGCCCCTGATATCACATAAATGTTATGTGATATTATGACTTTGTAAAGTTTAATTTACGTTATTTTGATAAGTTTCTCTCTCATTTTGTCTTAGTTTTAATATTTAATTTACATTACATTCCACGCGGCACAATTATTGCAATTTCTCATTTCCTTTTCTTTACTTTACTCGTGACCTATGCCCTTTGCGCCAAATTTTAATTAGTATTAAAGCAGAGCTCCGCTTCTGCTTTACAATATTTTAGCGTTCTGCTCCTGGTCCCGTCTCTTCACTTTTATATAGCGGAATTTAGTAGAACTATAATCGCACGCGGAATAATGACCTCTGCTCGACAGGTCAACCAACACCTGAACGAAATTGCCAAACTAAAATGATACGGATGGGAGCATAAGCGAATTGATATGTATACATAAGGCTGATAATAGGATACGCTTAAGGAATTTAGAGGATTCCAACTATTTTGGCTACACTAGAACAGTGTTTTGTTTAGTTTAATATGTCGGTAAATAAATAACAGTTGTTATGAAACACGATTTTATGCATTGTCTATATTTTATTATATATTTAGTGAATCAGCGTTATTAAACTGAAAAAAGACTGCTCAACTTCTGTTTTTAAAAATAACTTACTATTATTGAAATTTTATTTATATTAATTATTTTCAGTTTTTCTTCAATTCAAGATTTATCATGATTGAATCTGAGTTGGATTCTAATAAGTCGATAAAGGCATAACTCTTAATGAGATATGATATATTTTATGTTTAGGTTTTATGCGAAAATAATCTTCGAAATAATCCCTAAAAGTCGATACACTGCATACGGCTTCTCACTTCGTAATCAAACTAACAGGTTAAATAATGGAGGAATAGATAGACCACTCAGTACTAACTTCTGGGACGGTGGTCTCCACCCTCTGGCGAAATGTTCGCCTACTCGCAGCGATCCGCATTTATAACATAATGTAAAAATTTTATGAATCAGCTATTTTTCGCTGCCTTGGACACAAATATAAAAAAATAAGTAATTATTTTGGGTTTGTATTTAGTTCAGTTTTAACTTATTATTTATAGAAAAATTGCATGAAAATTACTCTTAAACGTCGTATATGCACAATTTTGTTTTTTTACCATTTTCAAACTTTTATTGATTATATCATTATTGGGTGCTCGATAAATCAAAATGTTTCGTTTGTTTTGTAATGCAGTTTGAGATCTTTGGTACATATTAGTTTTTTTTGTTGGTTCCTCAAGAGCACTAGTGTCATACAAACAAAAAGGTTGAATTAAACATAAAAAATATTAAGAAATCACAAGAGATCTTGTCGACGAATAATTTAGATATTATTTTTATAGAAATGTTACCCTACAAATTTATAAATAGAAAAACCAAAAAAAAAACTTTTTATATTTATCTCCGAGGTCTCAAAAAATATTTAATTTTTACCCATCTCCTTTCCAATTGTAGTAAATTAATTTCGATATCATATTTCACTACAATTTACTCCAATTAAAAATATTTTGTGGGTAGAAAAAAAAAATAACATTCATAATAAAAATATTTACCGCTCTTACATTATGTACATTCATAATATATAATAGAGAAATAAACTTGCCTCTTTAAACTGAAATTTCTCTAATAATATTTTAAAGAAGATTTATGTTTTTAATTTAATAAAGTATAGATGTTCTTAGTACGGTTTCAAATTTTTTATATTAAATGGGAAAAACTATAAAAAATTAACACAATTATATACATTTTACTGCAAAATATGGACGGATGTTTTCAATATAGATATGAAATTATATACAGGTATTTTTGTTCTACCTTCTCAGAATGTGTATCAAACAAACGGCTTGATTCCATTTCTTACAGATATCTCTGGTTATGAATACTAACTAAGCCATGACCACATATTACTCCATTTTCCACACCAACAAGTTGGTCTTCATATTTGTCACAAACAACATTACGCATCAGATTTTAACATGCACAGAAGTACTTTTGGTTTAAAAATCTATTGTTTTTCTAAATTTTCCATTGAGAGACATAAATGTTAGTATCAACTAATATATCTCCTCAATGTCCTGGATGATAAATGGAACAACTATGCCATATAATGATAATCATGTTTGTACAGAGTTAGCAAAAAAAGATTTTCTGTAACGACCTCTTGCTTTAATAGTTTTGTAAATCAACTCTCTTAAATAAAACTCCGATTTTAATCTTATTCCATTAATATTTTTCGTCGCAAATTTTGATTTTCTTTTAAATGATACTGTATGTTCGTAACAAACAGAAATAGAATGTTTATGTTCAACAGCTTTTCTATCTAAGCGCTTTGCTTTAAGAGTTAATTATCTTGACATGTAACCTTCACAGATTTCAGTAGAAATAGTATTCTATAAGAAATAGTTTATATTAATTTTATTTACAGCATAATAGCAATATAAAAAAATATTTTCTAAGCTCTAAATCACTAGCTTATTTTTTTTTTGGTTTTACAATGTATTTATATGTATTTTCTAAACATCCCATACTAGGCCAGAAATGTTCTGACGGCAAAACACTTTTAATTATAAAATTTTCTTAGAAATCAGTAAACGAAAGTTTCTCTCATTCGGGGTCAAAAATTGAAAACTATATTTTTAAAGTAGATCTAAAATAAGGATGTGTTACATACCTATTGATATAGTGACCTCTCTAGTGGTAAAAGTTATACATATGTCGTCCCTTGGCAAGGAGGATCATGTATCACAAATATCAATTTGAAAAAATTGACCTAACTTGAGAATCAAATCATATTATAAGGTAGAAGTTATGTCCTAACTTTTTTTCTATCTATCAAATGATAATTCATTCATAAAAAATAAATACTTATTAATAGTATAACTACATTATACCATCATAATTTAAAAAGATATAAAATTAACTTAAACCTATTGAAAAAAAGAACACATTTGGGATGTTGATATATTGAGAAAAAATTAATAATATATGTTGTTTCGGTCAATATAATTCCAATCGACAATTAAATTTGCTTATCACTATGATTTTTAAAAACAATGCAAAATAAGTTACACACTGAAAAGGCCAATAACCTAATCACCTAAGACTCGTTTAATCACAAAGACAATGAAATAAATTTCACTATTCATCGCCATATTTAAACAAAGTGACGGGTTGGTAAATTACGGTTCTACATTTTTTTGGTGCACTGGCGCCATCTATTGAAATGTTCGCCAACCAAAAACGCAGTCTCAGGACTCTCTTAAGGAGTGACCATACCCTGACCAAAACTGTCTGGCACACTACTGTGTGACTAGATAAACATACTTACATCTAGCACTTATTTATTACTGAATAGAATTGTCGATTGATTCACATACAGCATATCTGATTTTTAAGTAGTTCACTTACAATCAATTATTATTGTCGTTAAAATGCATATAAAACATAAGTCTATGGGACGCAGGTGCACCAAACTATTTTCTATATGTAGCATTAGGATTTCTAGAAATAAACAGCCTATTCAATAAAGGCATTAAAATCTCTTGCCTGCATTTGGTTAAATATATCGCCATGCCAACGTTGTATAATACCAAAGTTACACAACTTTTCTTACATTTTCTGCGGCTTATGGAGAAAATAGAAAATAAATTTTAGTACCATGGCCGGCTGTGGCATAACGATCTTTAAACGGAACCAAATGTAAATTAGAATTTTAGGCGAGGAGATTGTAGACTATAGTATAAAAATAATTTAGTTTTGTTGTTCTAACATTTAAAATATCGTGATTTTAAAAGAGAATTGTTGCTTGAATTACTAGTCTTTTAAAGACTTTTTGATTGAACCTTATCTTACCTGCCAAAGGTGTCATTTTTATTTTCAAAATAGAATTTCAGTGTGCCTAGACTGAGATGGTGATAGGATACTACCATTAAAAAAATTTCTTTGGGATCCCATAATATCTTCTTAAATCATTTTCAATATTTGAACTCCAATAATTTTTTATTGAGTTTAGAGTGAGTAAATTTGGTTTTAAAAAGAAGTTTATACTAACTCTAGAAGTTTATAACTCCACTAATTGCCATAATTTGTCGCTGGTGATAGTTATAGAACTATAATAAAATTGGTTTTCACGTGGCTTTACTTTCTATTGGACTATACATCCTCATCCGGTTTTCAAAGCGAGTAAAGTATGCTTCCACTTTTCAGTCTCCAGTATTTTTTGTCTCAGCAGCCTCCTTCCCGTAGGTTTCTTTCGGCATAGCTTTAGTAATAACTTTTCGACACCTATATTGATTTAACCTTCTTTTTTCTTCAAGTACTCAATCAATAATATTGATCTCCAGGCATTATATTAATTATCAAATTATATAAGGTGGATAAAGATGTAAACTTCGGAATGAAAGATAATAAATTATAGCCGTGAACAAATCTTTATTTGTATATTTAAAAAGTTAACTCAAAAGTCTCATAGAATCTCATGTACAGTAGTCAACATATTCAAAGCCACGGCTCCGGAAAACCGTTTGTTTTTTATGACATTTGTAGTTTTTGTCACGGTTCAAATTTCATTTAAATTCATTATGGCCGATTCAGTTAATTTTTCTCTATTTTTGAAAATATGGCGTTATGAGCACACTCTATTATTTTTTTAAGTATTTCTCATAAATTCTTTGAATAAAAGCATTCCATTGGTAGCATTTATCGGTTTACTATATAACGAACCCTCGAAGTTTATTTCCTTTTTAATTTCTATCCCAGCTCGGTTATTTTTAACTTCTTGAATTTTGTCTTATACAACAAAGTACAGTTTTAAGTTACATGCCATTATCAGTTTGATCATTATTATTGATGTGTTACTACACTGTGCGTGGTTATTTTTTTATTGATAGTGAATCTAGTGTGACCTTTTTTTTCAAATAGATCTCCGCTTTCCTGCCTACTACTACTTGAAATTTACATTGTCAGGTGGTTTTACACCACTAATTCATTTTAATATTTTTTAGTTTACCTTAGCGAAGGCTTTTAGGAAATTTATTCCTTCAATGGAATTTATTTTTTATATAAAAATTACCTTTGATATACTCATTTAAATTTTTGAGCAGAAAATGCTAATGGTTCATGAATTAGCTTTTTCAACAAATTTATTTCAGCCGACTGTTGTTGCTTAGGGTCATTTTTGAGCTGTCTTTTCTTTTAAATGTGTCAATTGAACGCGCCTAAAAGAGATAGCACTTAAATAAAGCGAAAAAATTACTTTCACCTTTAAACTTGAATTGTGAACTGATATTTAAAATATGTTTAAACAATTTTATTTTAATATCCTATTGTTAATCTAAAATTACTAAATATTATTCAACGGATCTCTTATTTATGAATAATATCTATAAATGTCATTTACTAATTAGTAAATAACTAAGTTTACTTCATTATTATAATATTTTTAGTAAATAATTAATTTTATAAACCATATTATATATTATGTTTCACGGTGGACTTAGCGTTATTATTCTTACCGCTATGCGCTTCCCGCTCTTCGCGCTATGTCTCAAGAGCTGTTAATTATATATATAAAATATTGCTTATGATATAATTTCAAGATAATCTTATGCTTTACAACTTCTCTAATAACTCTAAATGTCATTTAGAGCAAAAAAAATATGATCTTTGCAAAAAAAACGGTTTTTGTGACGTTTAACCTTGAATATCTTAACTCCCAAACCCAAATCATATTAGTTATTTTTTTCGTATATCCTCAATGACAGTTCTCCATTTTCTCATTATTGTCCGGATATCATCATTACAAATTCTTTTCATTTTTGATATTCTGGATGCTTAAAAAGTTCATCTCAGTTGAGAAGAATTTTCTTAGGAGTTTACTTTTCACATTAATTTGATATATCAATGGCTTAGTTCAGTTCAGGTTAGTTTAGGTTATAGCTACCAAATGAGTAAAGTTATGGCAATTTTTAATATTTTTCCCATCATTTAAGATTAAGTCTTCAATCTCACCACCTACACAGTGGTGAAAGCAGCCTCTCTCTTTTTTTGGAGGGGGTGCAGCGATATCACAAAAGTACAGTATGACAAGCGAAAGCGATGTGTCGACAGAGGGGGGTGCCAGTTAACGTTCCTAATATAATGGGCAGAAGTTAATCTATTTTTCTAAATTTAAGGCTCTTGGGGGGGAGGGGGCAATAGCACAGTATAGCAAGAGAAAGCTAGAGCTCGACGGAAGGAAGTGCTTCTATTTTTCTGAATTCGAAGCTCCAGGGGGTGGCACCCTGGATCCACACATACATTCAGTATCATTTAAGCTAATTATTAGTCCCTAGCTGATATATTTCTCCCATAATTTCGTAACCATATATTTTATGTCCTAAGTATCTTGAGCAACCACCGGTAATATACAAAATGTAGTAAATGTAATATTCATCTCCTCTATTAAATATATTTTTTAAAAAATGGTGCCAGATAAGAATCATTTGTTATCGGGTAAGCCTGTTGATTGAGCTTTTGTAGCTCTTTTATTGCCCTTCTCTTTAAAGAAATGATTAATAGTATTATTATCATCATAGGCCTTGGTGAGATCTACAAACACAAAATATGTTTCTTATGATCTATAAAACAAACTTTGTGTGTCTATTAATAAATGTTCTGGATTCAAACAGTATGAACAAAAATAATCAGCCTTCGTAGACGGAGAGCCCTATGGGTTTTCGTAGCCGATAAAGAAACACATGGCTCCTTCAAATTTTATTTTACGTATTTTGAACCCCTGATTGTGAATATCCATTATGGATTGCCGAAAAATAATCAGGTAATATTGTGATAAACAAAGAAGTTGTTAATAATTAGATACAATTTTTTTTCAAAATAAAAAATATTCGTATTTTTCGGTCGATTCTAAGCAAAAAGTGTCAAAAGTGATTTTTCCGAGCTATGCATGGTTTTTTATTTTAAAATCGTTGAAGATTTGAAAAATGACTTTTTTATCACTTTTCAACACAAATAATTTTATTAACTTTCCGAAATGTCTTGAAAATATTTTACATAAACAATTGTTTCCTGTGAATGTTGCTTTGGTTTCAATACAGTTCTACTAACGAGATCATTGGGTGGTCGAAACGCATATGGACAGAGAAGCAGAATTTTATTTGCAAGAAAAAAACTCTCTCTATATATTCTTTTCTTTAGCTGTTTGCAAAAAAGGAGAATAAATATAGGCAACTATTTAAATTCGGCAGCATACAGATTTATTTAGTTCTTACTGAAATCATAATTTTTATGAACAATTTTGATTAAAAAAATATTTCGTTATATATATATATATATATATATATATATATATATATATATATATATATATATATATATATATTATAATCATCCTATCATACAATAGTATTATAATTGTTTTTGTATTATTACACCATATAAAACTTTGAAGGTGATACCTGATTTTCAAAATTAATAAATTTTCTGGTGAAAAAGTTTAAACAGTTTTGTTGTAAATGTGGTCTTTTAATAATCGGGAAGCTGTATATAATTTGCAGCCCATGATTCGATCTAATGTAGTTGAGAATTTCCTTTTTATGATGTTTTCCCGCAAATAATATATTTGTTAGTATCTATCACAAAACTATTAAAGCATGTAGTTGACAATTGATTCATATTGATTCTTAATTAAGCTTAACTGTTTTACATTCAACAATATTATCCTCACGTAAATCACTGCTTTGTCTTTTTAGATTTTCGCTTTTCACTTTTAATCAATTTAAGGTTTTTTTATGTGTATATTTTGATAGCACTCATTGGCCATACTTGAATAAACCCAAAAATTACATTAATTGTATTCAATAAGAACATTTTCATTGAATTAATGTTGATATAAATTGTTTAAAACCAAACGGAATGTTTAAAGTCTATAATTATATGCATAAAGTTTGTTATAAAGTAATTCTATCTTGTTTGGCTGTTACATCCAAGCAACAAAACACAATGTTGTGATGCAAATGAACAGCGTCAAGTATTTGACCCCTACCTTGTTCAGTATTAGCTAAACTTATGCATTTTTTATTTTCTTGACAAATAATGCAGAAATCAATGTTAACAAAATTTTTTTTCGGATTTACTCATATTATTACACTCAATATCTTGTCCATTTCGAATGGAATACTCAACATTGTGCGGGAACGAAAGTGCAGGCAGTAGCGTCGTTAATAAATTGCAATCTAATTAGGTTAAAGATATTATCTAACTGATGCGCTATTAATAAAATGTGTACAACAAACTTACTACAGTACGATATTGTATTTTATTCACTAGACTACATTTGAAACAGAGATTGTAATTATTCTGTAGAATAACTGAAATTATGCTAATATATTATTTATTTTATGATTGGGTGCTTATAATTAATAAATAAAAATAGATGTATCTTAAAATGTGTTTAAAGTAGCTATCAGCTATAATGGATTGTGTGCATTAGTCAGTGTCTCTAAGTAGAATTCCACTTCCCTTCATACACGACGGCTCCGTATGTCATAATTGATGGAATGCTATTGGTTTATAACGTTAATAAGTCACAAAATATTTTATTTTCGCATTGCGAATAATCCCAGGTTGTAATTCTTGGCTTCAACTATCAACATCTGGGCGCAAAATTTGAAAATATTTATTTAATCAAAAATTGTTCCTATTTTAAAGGTCGCAAAAATGACATTTTTAAATCCAAACTTATGCGTCAGACGGAAAAATCACAAGACACACTTGGTGTTTAAAATTGCCCAAGGAATATGACAATATTTTTTATTTTACAAGTAAAAAAAATTTTTAAATTATTATCAGTTTTTTGTTTACGAGAAAATTACTTTCTGTTTTCGGCAATCCGCCCTCGATATTCATAATCAGGAGGTCAAAATACGTGTAACAGTTTTGATGGTGCCTTGTCTCTACATTCTCTATGCAAACTCACTGGTCTTCCGGGCAATCGAGATATTCCACAAAATAATAAAAACAAACTTCAAACTTTTCTAACTTCACAATAATGAATTTCGAAAAAAGCAAAAATTATTTTGTATATAATTATATGAAGAATAGGTGAAAACAAAAATCATGGGAGAAAATTAATTTTCAATGAAGAACCGTCAAATCCAGATTATATCCATTTTTATCCTTTTGAAATTGGAATATCGTAAATTCCATTAATTGATTTTTAAATATTGTTTACAAACAATTTTTTTTAATAAAAATTACAACCATATCAACAAAAATTGATAATTCTATGAAATAACAATTTATCGCTTTTTTATCCCATTAGAGTACGAATTGGGATGTTGACTGTATTCAAATGAAAATATAATTTTGCCGCGAAAAGGTAGTTTCCACAATAGAAATCCTAAAAACACAATATTTTTATGGAATTTTATTTTTATTTAATAATTAAAATGTAATTAAATCTCTTTCGAGTCACGTGACAACGAACACCAATCAAAGTAAATGATGTCACTCCATACTAATGTCATCGCTGACACTCCGTCCTGATACGGTTATTTTTTTGAGTCATTATTACCTTCAGTTCTACTACTCGAAGTCATCATGATCACTTCGACCTAATGACAAGTAAATGCATATTCAAACGAACATGGTTATCAGTTTCACTTTTTTCACTTTGATCATTTGATAATTACTTTAAAGAATACAGCCAAGGTCATCACTGTCACAAACTTAACATGTAAATTTTTTGGTCTTGTATTACATTCGTGATCGCTGGCAAGGGCTACATTGCCCGGTTAATATTTTATAGTTATTTTCAAGTAATTTCTTCGAAATTTGCTTACTTGTCCCTTTAAAAACGATCGTAAGACATTTTCTCAAGAAGAAAAGTGAATTTATTAAGGCAGATAGTTCGAATTTGCCGAGAATTGATTGTTTTATAGTGGCCAATTTCTTCGCAACAAACAGTAATTTCAGCTCTGCTGAATTTAGAAATAAGAAGACCTCTATATAAGTAATTTATCAAGAATTGTTATTTCCATAACCGATAATGAATACATAACAGTAATAATCGGTACTTATAAACTCAAAACAAAAATAAAACGAGGAATGCCGGGCTAGCTGAAGTCACATTTTCTGAACGTGGAACGTGAATAAATAAGTTTCCAGGTGTTTTAATTGCACTTGTACCCTGACGCACCGCACAACACTTAAAGTAAATTAGACCATATCTTATATCACAAAAATTACAAAAAAATATATAAATTCTTGTCAGTTTACCAGTGTGACGTCACATCGGTCGGCGTTTTGGCGGGAAATTTGAAACGGAATTTAAAATTCATGATTTTTAAAGTACTAGTGGTATTAAAAAAATTTTAAATATTATCAGCTACATTAGGTATTTATGTATGTTATGTATGTTTCCCGAAAATAATCAACGTCCCAATTTCGAAAAATCCTTTCTTAATGGGTGTTATAGTTTGAGCTTTGCGTTAATATATCAATTAATCTAGAATTAATCAGTCTAGATAACGTTCGCTACTTACATGTTATTTTTGATAAAAAAAAAGTTCTTAGGGATATTATGCCGCAAAACATTATTTTTTACCTTCTTCTATCTACCCAAAAAAAAATATATTAACCTGAAATATAGAACAGTTATTTTCTATTGTTATGTCCAATATTTGTTTACATAGCTACTGATTATGTTATAAAAAATATATCAAATAAAATCCACTGCATTATTCTATTACCAATCTAGGTCTTGACCATTTTGGTCCGTGGCCGTAACTTAGAAATAACTTTTCATTAGTCATCAGTGACAGCTTTTCTTTTTCTTTTGTAGGTCTAGTGTTTTGTAAATAAATTTATGATTGATTATTTACCAGCGCAACATATACAGTTTAAAAAGATTTGTTCACAATATATAAGCCGTAGGTTGTATATTTACTTTTAATAGATGCTGAAATTAGCACTAATATTAAAATTAAAAGAATTATGCTCAGGTTTTCATCTTAACCATAGAGTAAATAATAGCAAAATGTTTCACTTTTCGGTGAGCATATTTAATAATATAATATAACGAATTAGGTAATTTGATGAATCTACCGTTATATATAAACATTACTAACAAATTGTCGTGTACTTTTTTTACAATGGTTTTTACAGGGTGTCAAATTCTACACTTTTATAGAATTTTTCGTTAACTATTAAAATAAGCAAAAGCTAATCGATCGGACTTGAAATAAATTTGAAAAAGTTTTAGTAAATTGAGGCTACACGAATATTTTAAAGAAAATAAATATTCTAGGATAAGCGGAAGTCCAAATTCAGGTAAGACTGTTGTCAATTAAAATTTACACTGGCAAAGAGTTACAAAAGTTAAATATTCTAAAATTATACGAATTTAAAACTTAATTTTAACATGAGACGCCAACTTTTATAACTAAAATAGAAATAGATATAGAAAAATAAAGGTTCAAAAAATACTGAAAAAGAATCACTATTTTTCTTACAATCTATGTCCTGGAGATCATTAAAGAAGTCTGTAGTTTTGCTGCTGATAAATGTAATGAAATTTTAACGATATTTTAAACGGACCTAATGAAAAATATTTTAATAATACGAGTCAGCTACTTATCGAAGCGCTCCTGCATACAGGAATTTTGTCGTTGTTTCTGGTACTCTCAATATCCGATTTTTCAGAAAGTAGCACATGTACGAAACGAGTATATAAGCAGCCGGCTGGTTGTCGGATGTTCAGTATTGGATATACGAGCGAAGTACAAAGAATTAGCGAGTAGTGATAACTTTGTCATAGTGCTATTATTTTCACCGTATGTATTCAATATCGTCGCGGTTCTGTGTGAAGAAACCGCACAGTTTCTGGTATATGTGTGTTGAAGTGACACTGAAAGCTCAAAGAACGTCTACGTTCCTACGAGTTATATTTTGGGCGCAAAGTTGGCGATCAAGACGAAACTTGCGCTTCCAAAATTGGCTACCGCACATTCTCAAGAACCCTAATAGGATGACTATTGGGTACTCATAAGTGTATGAAATTTGGAGTGCCATTGATTTGGCGGGAACCTCAGAATCATGTTGATGATTGCTTTTTTTGCATAATAAAAATTCTCGAGTTTTCTAGTAAAAGCAAAATTTAAATTGAATATCCTAATATTCTCTCAGTCATGAGACCTGTACTTCATAAAGCTTTCAGCATACCTGTCCCTAGGTCTCCAGAAAAATACGAAATCGACTCGGAATCGGATGAACTAACTAATCTTTGACCAAGTTTTTGAGAGAAAGACGATTGCAAATATGGTAGCAGTAAAGAACCTCATTTTATATCTCAGGAAGAGCTCAATGATCTTATTTGTGATTTGAAATTTCCCAAAACAAAGTCACAGCTTCTTGGATCTCGTTTTAAGCAGTAGAATCTCTTTCAAAAAGCAGTGAGAAATTCCACGTTTCTGAAAAGGTAGTCTATTCTGACAGTACAGCATTTTATTCAATGACAAGTGACTTAGTCTTAGCCTTTCCTATAAACCTACCGAGTGGCGATTAGTTGTTTACAGATTCTTCAACGACTATAGCAGTTATATTGTTTAACAGAAATAGATAACCATCGATTCCCGTAGATCATGATGTAAATATGGAAGAAAAATACGAGAACATGCATATATTATTTCAAAACCTAAAATACGAAAATCATAAATGTGTGCCGATCTAAAAGTTATTGCACTACCTACAGAACTACAGAGTAGTTACACTAAATATTGTTGTTTTTTATGTGAATAAGGCTCCAGGGCCAGACACCAACATTATGGCCATTACGTTAAAGCTTTAAATAAAGAAGGAAATGTTTTTCTTTATTTGAGATGCATATAAGTGAGGTAAAGCCCAAAGAAGAAATATTTATTGGACGGCAAATATGAGAACTTTTCAAAGAGGAAAATTTTGAAACTACCCTTTCGAGTAAATAAAACAGAGAGTGTATTCTGACTACAAAAATGTGTGTAGAAACTTTCTAGCTAACAAGAAATTGAAGATCTACAAAGATCTATTTTAAGAACGTATCCAATTTTACAAGACGTTAAATTACAACATGTCACTTAGGCTACATTTTCTTCAATTTAGGTGACGTTTCAGACGAACATGGTGAAAGATGTTCAATTGGAGAAGCGGAATAGTGCAAAATGGACCCTCAAATCGATCCCGGCCAATATAAGTGAAAAAAGCAACAAAATAATTTGTTCGATTATTTTATACTTTTTCAATATAAAATGAAGTTTATTTTGTAAAAAAGTAATTTTATTTTTTTCTAATGTTTGAAAATTCACTAGATTGCTTATGGTTTGGGTTTCTTATATTTTATATTCTTCTTTCCTTCTCTAAAAATCTATGAGTGATGGGTAAAACTAAGCTCCTATTTGAATTCAACACATTACAGTAGACACAGATACAGACAAATATCAGGGAGCGACACAAAATTTCAAAATTCAAAACTATGTAATTAAAGCAAAAACAAAACTTTCTAAGAATTTGAATAATTTGTGAGCTGTTATTTTGTGTTACAGCATTGCTGCCTCCTCATTAGTTTCAGGGACAATATGCTCAAAATTTTATAAGATATCAAAGTTTACAATACAACTGTAAAATAACAGTTTGGCTCAGCGTCCTCATCTTGTAACATACGAGGGCAGTCCCAGAATTAACTGGCCCGACACATAAATGGCGGTAGTTGTTAAAATAAAGTGACTATATTAGATAGTACCAACTTTAGAAAAATCAAGTTCTTGTGTGACAGCCATCAATAGTGAACGCTCTCAGTGAATTTGTAATCATGGGAAAAATTGGTCATCGCTAAGTGACTCAATAGTTTGATTTAAAAGGACTTAGTGCAACCAATATTAAAGCCGAGCTAGACTCTACTTTGGGAGAGTTTGTACCTTCGTTTTCAATAGCTTTTCAACAGCGAAGTATTGGATGGCAGAGTTTAAATGAGGACGTACGAGCTGCGAAGACGAAGATCGCAGTGGTCGACCAAATGAGGTGACTATTCCAGAAATGATGAGAAAAATCCACAAAATGGTATTGGATGACCGAGTTAGAAGAAATGGTATGCATTTCAAAAAGTGCTGTAAATTGCATATTGACTGAATATTTGGACATAAAAAAGCTGTGTGCAAGATGGGTACCGCGTTTGTTCACAATCGAACGAAAACAGCGTCGTGAGGATATTTCAATCAAGTGTTTGGCCTTGTTTCGCCGCAGCAAAGCCAAGTTTTTGCATCGATTTATAACTATGGATTATGGGTCCATCACTACACACCCGAGATGAAGAAACAGTCAAAACTATGACAGATTTTTGGGATGCGCATGGTATAATTTTTTATGATGATCTTGAAAAAGAAAAACTATCAACAACGAGTATTATATGAACTTATTGCAGCATTTGAATGATGAAATTAGGGAAAAAGGTCGCATTTGGCGAAAAAGAAAGTGTTGTTCCATCACGACAATGCGCCTATTCACACCGTTATTTCAGTGGCCAAAAGCAATGATTTAAAGTACGAATTACTTCCTCATGTACCCTATTTGCCAGATTTAGCACCCTCGAACTATTTTCTCTTTCCAAACTTGAAGAAATGGCTCGGCGACAAAAGATTTTCCAACGACTATAAACAAGGTATCGAAGCTATTGGACGTCACTGAGAAGAGTGTATTGAGCTAAAAGAAGACTATGTTGAGAAGTAAACAAAGTTCTTGCCAAATATTTTGTGTTTTATTTATCAAGCAAATTAATTCTGGGACTTCTCGCGTGTAATGCGTTATAATGTTATACACTGAATATTCGTTTTTATTAGAAGAATATATTTTTAAGTTATATATAATATATAATTGTCACACTACCTGTGGCTAACCGACTTATGATAAACGTTGCATTTCCTATATTGATTACATCGACTACGAAATAGGCGGTGGTGTCCGAAATTTTGCAATCGCGGAGAAAGTTATATGAACAATGAATACTAGAAGTTTCAAGAAAATAATAATAAAATTTTTATAAAAAAATTGAACCAACTTCTAAAAGTGCGCTAAAAAGTGGAGAATATCTATAAATTTTTATATGAAATTGAACTTTTTGAAGTCGGCGCTAAACTAATACCTGACAAAATGTGATTAGCATAAACAGATTAAAAATACTTTATTTGTAATTGCTTTCTTATCAAAATTTGTATATATTAGTAGTTATTTATTTCATTTACAAATAATTTGGTGCCGACTTCAAAAAGTTCAATTTCATATAAAAATTTATAGTTATTTTTTACTTTGTAGCGCACTTTTAGAAGCCTGTTCAATTTTTTTTTAAATTTCATTTTTCTATTTTTAGTTTTAAAATTCATTATGATATCCATACATTATTTGAACTAAGTACTAATCGTACCTCGCAATGACTCCAAGGTGGCAAGAAAACACCCATTTTTTCCAAAGTTGTAAATGACCACTAAAAATTCTTCGGTTCTTAGAGTTTTCCAAATACCAGTAAAATTGTGTCAAACAAATATTTAGTCTGTCATAGTAAATCCACTATCTTAAATTACAAATTAATTTTAGATTGGTAATATGGGCCCTAAAACTTTCCAATATCGATGTTTAAAGAACCTGAGATGTAAATTTTTTAGCTCGATATATTTTATACTTCATATTGTGTTTGTATAAGCCTCAAGAACCCCACAATATCAATTTTCAATATGTAAAGAACCTGAGATGTAAATTCTTTAGCTCGATATATTTTATCCTGCATACTGAGTTTGTATACGCCTCAAGAACCCCACAATATCAATTTTAGACAAAATTGGAATATGTAAAATTTTCTGTCCCTCATATTGTATCTTATCAATCTAATAGATTTAAAAAAATAACTTCATATTCGTAATACACGACCCCGAAAACCCCTCAATACCAAATCTGAAAAACTGCGAATAAGGTAAAATTTTCAACCCTCCATATTGCTTCCGCTATATTGCATTTCAAAAAAAATATTTTATGTCTTGATCTAATCTAAATCTAAACCCTTCAAAACCCTCTAGTACCAATTTTGGATGAAATCCGGTAATTTAAAATTTCTAGACTTATATTCGCTATTTACATCAGTCATTCAGTCCCACCTTTGAACAAAATCGAAAAATGTAAAATTTTTAGTCTGTTAGCTTGGATTTGCCATATTGAATCCTGAAAAAATACTTTTAATTTCATAATTTACACCATCAAGAACCTCCTATATCAGTTTGGGAGAAAATCATATTGAATCTGCCAGATTGAGTTTTTCAAAAAATATTTTAAATTCATAATTAACACTAACAAAATACTGATTTTAGACAAAATCGGGAGATGTAGAATCTTTAATCCACCATCTTGGATCCGCCATATTGAATTTTTTTAAAAATAATTGCAGATCCGTTATGTGCGACCCCGAAAATTCTCCCACACCAATTTTGAAGAAAATCGGACAAAATTGATTTTTTCATCCGCCATATTAAATTTTTGAAAAATAATTTTAGATTAGTTACGTACGACCCTGAAAACTCCCTCGTACCAATTTTGGAGAAAATCGGACAAAATTAATTTTTTTGTCCGCCATATTGGATCCGCCATATTGAATTTTTGAAAAATATTTTGGATCCATTATATGCGACCCCGAAAACTCCCCCACACCAATTTTGGAGAAAATCAGACAAAAATAATTTTTTTTGTCCGCCATATTGGATCCGCTATATTGATTTTTTTTAAATAATTTCAGATTCGTTGTATAGGAACCCAAGAATTCTTTTATACCAATTTTGGAGAAAATCAGACAAAATAAATTTTTTTGCCCGCCATATTGTCAACGCCATCTTGAATATTACTACACCAATTTCGTCCAAAAAAATATGGGACCACCGCAGCAACTTCCTTTATATAACGTAAAAAATTTCATTTAAATCGGTGTCGCCGCTCCGGTGTACATACATAAAAAAAAACATACATACACGACGAATTGAGAACCTCCTTCTTTTAGAAGTCGGTTAAAAAGAAACTTGATTAGCCGATGTTTTATAGAGATGATACACCAAAAAATTCTCAACTCATTTCTCTTAAATATAATACGTGTCAAAGTATTGAAATTATGATTACAGTCAACATGTTTGTGGCCTTAAATACTTCACGACAAGAACTTAGTACTTTAGCCTTGTTAATAATCCTTAAGGTTACTTAATGACATATAACTATGGTTTTTAGACTTAAAGGATTGCCTCCAAAAATGTTTCTAAATTTTACATGCTGGTAGAAAATTCCGTGGAATGCCAGCTTTAATATTTCGAAGTATGAATATTGAGCTAATAATCGGAACGAGTGGCAAGTAATATATTATTGCTCAGTTGCTAGACCTAATTTCGGAAAGTCAGGGATATTAATCCAAGAAGTTTCAACAAAATAATAAGGTCGTCATTTTCAATCACAATACATTTTAGTACATCTTTTTATTGCTATTTATAAAGTAAACACATTGAGTTTTGTTTTTCATGCTTAACTTGTTTTGAATTTAATAACTTTTTAAACATGTAAAGTAGTAATTACAGGATACATTTAAATTAATAAATGAATATTGCTATCATCTGCATAATTTACGATTATACAGTTATACATTAATAAATAATTAAGTGGATATGGAATTCAGAAATATTTCGAATACTATGGGGTCAAGAGTGCTGTCTGGCGTTATATATATTTTTCTCAGTTGATTATTAGATAAAAACTGGTACTCGCCTTTTTTTATTGCTATTATATACCTCTCCCTAAATATGACTTCGTATCAGTTGATCAGTGGTGCGGGGATTCTCCTCGTTATGAAATCAAACGTATTCCACTAAATATATAATGACTTGACACTTAATTAAGTAGTGTTATGTCTCTTCTAAGTCCTGTGTATTTAGTTATTGCAAACTTTTGTATACATTTCTCTGTCTTCAAATAATGTAACAAAAAAGTAAGTATTATTTGTAATTCTTACGTAAAATAATTAAATAACTGAATTAAAGTCAAGTGATTTCTGTTAAATATTAATTGGGGTCAAATCTGTACATACATATACAGGGTGTCTCCAAATAAATGCAAAAAATTGTAGAGTTGATCTTGATCTAATTTTAAGCATAACAAATCATATAAATATATATCTCGGATAACGCTTAGTTTTTAAGATACAGAGTGTTTAAATTTATTTATCATTTTCAGTTTTTTAAATTTATATCATTTGTTTTTGAAAATAATTAAGTCAAGTTTGGAACACATAACACTTTTTATAGTTCTCACTAAAAAATTATTATTATGTGAAATAATATAGAGAGTGGTACTTTTTACTGGGTCTGAGCGCCACTGTCTCGATTTGATTACTCCTTTAGGTTTTCCATCTTATTGTGAAAATGTATTGTCTCTTAAGTTTTCCTCTAAAAGTCAATAGTTTTTTCACGAAAAAAGAAAATACATAAATAAAAAATCATAATGTTTTTTTTGACCGGTTTTCATTCTTATTTTTTTTTTAACCCAAAGGGACTAAGAAAAAAATACAACATAATAATAACAGAATTTGAACAACAGTAACAAATGCTAATGACAGAAATTACATCAAATGATTAAAAAAAGCCACTCTGTCATAATGCAAAAATCGGATCTTCGGCTCATTGAAGGACGTATACGTTGAAATAATCCTGGAGAATTTCTCATCCTTTAGCAAGACGCAATAATGCGATTTCTCAAATCTTCAACATCTTTAACAGGAAATGCAGAAACCAAAGATTTAAAGAAACTCTAGATGCAAAAATCAAAAGGATTTATATGCGGAAATCGGGCAGGCCAGTCTATGCAACGATTTGGATGCACTGCCGGCGTACATTGGTTCTAAAATGTGTTGCAGCACCACCATGCATAAACAATGATTCTTGTCTAACTTGCAGAGAAACTTCCTCGAGAAAGTGACAGTACTGGTCACCATTTAAACGTAATGGAAGGAAACATGGACTAACTAGATAATCGCTTATGACACCAATCCAGGGGCGGATCCAGCCTCTCTCCTTGGGGGGGGGGGGCGGTTATATCACAAAAGTGCAGTATGGCAAGCGAAAGCAAGTTATCGACGGGGGGGGGGGGAGACATCAGCAACATTCCCATTTCTAGTGTAAAAGGCAGGGTCGGGTCTATTTTTCAGGAATTTGAAGCTGTTGGAGAGAGGGGGGGGGCGATCACAAGAAAAAACAAGTTGCCGACAGGGAGGGAGGATGCGAGCAGCATACACATTCCTAGTATAAGAGGCAGAATCGGGTCTATTTTCCTGAATTGCTCTTGTGGGAGGGAGGGGCTATCGCAAGAAAAACAAGTTGTCAACGGGACTGCCAGCAGCATACACATTCTTAATATAAAATGCAGAATCGGTTGTATTTTCCTGAACTCAAAGCTTTTGGGAAGGGGAGCATACACATTCCAATTCTCTATTCAAGAACTAGAGAGAGTAATAAAACTGTTATCGAAACCTCCAACGTTCCTGCTCCAGTGCCGCAGGTATCTGAGGACTACCGGTAATCTAATTATATTTAAACATTATAAACTTTTATAAATTTACTGCTACAATAAAATTTCTGGTAGTTCAATTTAATTTCTGTCAGTGAGCAAAGTACACCTTACAGTATGTCCTTAGTAATTTATCTTGTCTGTGCTTGTTTTTACATATTATTTGAGATTACTGAGATACCCAAAAGATATGGCTTCCAAAATCGTTAAAACCAGGGCATTTTTTCCTCAACGAAAAACTTATTACGACAAATGTTTATGATGCCTTAAGATATCAATATCTAGATAATAATGTTAAAAACTGTTGAGTTGTGTTCCAACATGAGAGGAGTTAGAAAATCTACTATGTGCCCAATACTGAAGGAAAAAACCGACTGGAATTGTTAGTACTCCCAAGCTACATTCGATCAGGGGCAGACGAAAAACCTCGTTGGAAGAAGAGATGTAAACTGCAATAAAAGAAGTTGTACACACATTTTATTATGAGAACCAGATCCCAACCGTCGACAAAATTCTAAGTAAAATCAATGAAGATCGGGATTTATCTGAAATTAAAAGAACTGAGCTCTGGAAATTGCTAAGAGAACTTAATTTTTGCTGAAAAAAAGCAGATAGGAAATCTGTTCTTATAGATCGTCCGGAATTTGTCCGTTGGAGAAAGAAATATCTCTCTCAAGTAAAAGGTAGAGTTGCTAGAAATATTACAACTTACAAAATTAGTAATTTAACTGAACTTTTGAAAGATTTTTTGAATAAAGTTAGTGTAGAAAATTGGGAACAATCCATATAATAAAACATAAAAGAAAATGTGAAAACTCGATCTCATGATCGGTGAGATAGAAGATCCAATTATAATTAATTTGAGCGAAGATAGGTTCACTGACTTTGATTACGAATTAGATACGTAATGTTTACCAGCGTAAACACAATTTATTATTTAAATTGTCTGTAACTTATAAAAATAAATTACATTTCAATCCCTTTTTAGTGTTTAATTGTAATTCTGCAGATGGTTTAAGAAATAAATAAACTGAAACGTCAAATGTCCCAAAAATGTTTTTAATTAATAATAAAATGACAGATAGCCCCAAAAAAATTTGAATATTATATGGACTAATTTATTTTTTTATATGTTTAACTTCTTGTATTTTTCACAATGGATATTTTGTAAGTATTTAAATTATAACTTAGAATTTTTTGAGAGGCTACATTTTAGTCGGAATGCGCATAAAACGATTTCTATGCCACAATTAAAAATAATAAAAATACAGCTGTGATTTGTGTGAAATATGCTAAAATTTTCTATATTTTCTAATATATGTGAATTATTAAGAAATCATTAGAAATTAAATAAAATTATAAAAACTTTTTATTTCAGGTTTATTACCAAAATAATATTCTATGCCAAAAATACTTAGTGATAAAATAAACCTCCTTCCGACGCCTATGACAAGGATTAAAATCCTTTTTAACACTTCACACATCCAAATATCTATTGTTATCTAACCAAATAGTCCATTATTATAGATCAGTATTTTTGATTCCAAAATTTCTAACCCATTTCTATGAATAATATATGTGTCTAACAGATTTTGCCAAAGAAATCGGACCAAAGAACAAAGGTAGTTTGCGAAGAAAAAAAAGGCTAAAAAATGATTTATTACTCTCTCTAGTTCTTGAATAAACTATAGCATAAGTGGCAAAATCGAGTCTATTTTCCTGAACTCAAAGCTCTAGGGGGGGGGGGAGGGGGCGATCGCCCCCCTCTTGAATCCGCGTCTGCAATAATCCATAAATTTAATGAAAACTGATGTTGTTAATTGGCTTTAAGGATAGCATGCAGATTTTCTTCAGCCCAGATGTGATTATTGTGAAAATTTCTTATGAATTCCCAGTAAACAAAATAGTGGATAAAAAATGGGTTATTGGGCAATCATTTGAAGTATCCACTGGTAAAAAACTATAGGCGGCAAAAGTCTCCAGGTAAAGACTTATATAGCCCTGATCTGGCACCCAAGAATTTCTTTTTGTTTTGGAATACCGTCTTTACAACGACAAAAATTCTCCACAAGCCCCTTATTGTTTTAACGACTTCTAATCATTTTATCATATTTTTTTACATGATTTTTCCATTCTTCTTGGATTCTATCTCGTAATACGTTTAACGAGGGTGGTAGAGAATCATAGTTATTTAGTAGAGCATGTTTCAAGTGTGACCACGTGACCACAAGTTTTCGATGGGATTTAGATTAGGATTTTGTGTTAGCCACTGTCATGAGTTCTAACAAATAAGCTAGTTCTTTATTATTTTAGCTCTGTGTTGTGGAACATTATCTTGTTGGAAAATAACTTCAGTGATCGGATAAGGCATATTATCCACACTTTCAATCAAATTGTATTTTAAAATATCTAGATATATTTTTTTATTTATATTTCCAACTATTTTATAAATGGTACTCATCCCATAAGCCGTCCTATATGCACAAAGCCCAATATTACTTCCCTCGTATTTTACAGTTTGAACGAAATCTGTTTGACTTACTGATTCACCTTCCCATTTCCATTCACGATCATGACTTGTGTATTGATTAATTTTTGTTTAATCTAATCAAATTACTTTCATTCAATCCTCAACTGATTAGCCTTCATATACTTTTTACCAAGCTGAATCATGTTTTTATATTGTTCTTACTTAATAAGGGCTTCTTTTTGTTTACAATTGCTCGAAATTTATTTCTGTGATTAATTTTTCAGTAGCACATTGAAGAATTTTAGCTACATGAGATTTCGATAACGTTTCTCCAGTAGCTATGTATCTAATTATACTTATACTATTTCTAGGACCGCCAACATTTTTTTAAACTACTTCCACACACTTTCTTATTTCTTTGAAGTGTACTTCTGGCTCACTTTTAATGTTGATGCTATTTGACGTGCGGTGTTGCTCTTCTTTAACATCTCTTTTATTTGATCACCCATTAAACATGGAAATTTCTTCATGGTATAAAACCGATCAAATTGTATTTACATTACACAATTAATTTACGTGTATTGAAAGTATAATTATAATAAACGTAAATATATGAGTAATTAGGAAACTAATAATTTGTTCAATGGATGAAAAACAATAAATATGTTCTTATTTAAAGATCCGGTGCAAAATTGAGTCACAAGTTTAAACATGCGAGCACTCGATTTGACTTTTGCGCAAAGGACAATAGAACCTTATTAAAGTCAACGAATATAGATTCAATATAGAAGCACCGATTATTTCTGGTACCCACAAAACAGATGGCGCAGACATCTTTGTCCAACAGGCCAGAAGTGTTGGGAGGTTATATTTTGAATTTTATGAGAGTGTTGGTACGAATCTTGGTAAATATATTTTTTTAATATTTCTATAAAAATTTGTTATTAAAATTGCATTAGATATTTTGTCATCGCAATAATTTTAAATTGTGTTCGAAGATATTTTGTTTTATTTCTTGATTGATTGACAGAGTTCAATTAAAAATAATATTTTATTGTTCTTGCGGAAATATTTATTATTACATATGAAACAAATACTTCCGATAAAAAAATACTTGAGACGGGATTCTAATCTATGCCATATACAACTCAAGAATGTTTACTAAAGCAACTGACTACTCAGCTACGAATACATTGGAATAAGATACCCAAACAATCCCATAAGAACGGCACTGCTGCGGAATTAAAAACAAAATAAAATATGATTTATTATAATTTTTGAAAACATCGGTGGAGTTTTGCACCAAATCACTGTTCATAAAGTTGAATCAATCGTTTCTTATTTCTCTTGCTTAAATAAAACTATTATACAGTGCGACCAGTAAAGGCCACATCATATGGGATTTTTTTATGAATGGCTTTATTCGAAATTTCACTTTGACAACTATTTTTGCTTCTATAAGATTAACCAAAAAAATAATGGTCACTATCTGTCAAATTTTAAATTTTTTCCAAAAAAAAATTCAAAAGTTGGGTTATATCTCAAAATATCGAAAATAGTTATTAGAAAAAGTTTTTCTAAATGAAATTTTTAGCATATATGCAAAATTTCAGCTGAATCAGATAATTTAGATTTTTTACCAATTCTTTGTAAATTCCACCACTGTTGCCAAATAAGACTCAACACAATCTATATAAAACTTCTTAGTTTTGACAATGCTTCATTTCAGGTATATTTTGTATAAAGTAGCGCCATATTAAATATATGTTTTTCTACAAAATCCAAATAGGGCTTTGAAAATTTGATCAGAATTCATGCAAAGTTTATTTGTTTTTCACCCTGTATAAGGTAACTTCATAAAATATATATTTTTGAAAACATAGTTTGTGCCTAAAAGAAATACACATTATTATTCAGAAAATAGTTTAATTGAAAAGACTTCAATTTTCCAATAAAAATTAATAATATGAAAAAGAACTGTATACTTGTTTGTCTTAATTATAATATGTATTACTTTTAACATAGAAGAAATATACCAAGAATTCCTATCTTGTGCTATAATTTTGACGCTCCTAAATGGTACGCAAAACTGATACGCCATTTCATTCATAAACAGAATTTACAATATTGTCAATGATTACATATCAGTATTTTAATGTGATATACATGCTTTTGGTAGAAACAAGTGTAAAAGATTTAAATTTTTGGATTTATGTTGAAAACGTGCCAATACTACATGTCCCTTCCTACCGACTATGAGGGGTAAGCTTCACCTTTTTATCGATTTAAATGCAAGGTTGCCGCAGCCTAGGGAAGTTTTACTAAAAGGTTTGATCATTACAACGTTCTCTTTGTAAACCTAAACAAATATAATAAACCAAGGGATAAAAAAAACTTATATCCGTAGTTTAGATCAACTATCCAATACGGCAACACTGCATATATATCATTCCTTGCCGTTTTACTACCTATAGTAAAAACTACCTTTTATCCATGACCGATTTTTAATACTTAGCACTTTCAATCCTGGCACTGCTTTAAACAAACTATGTCTGGGATGAAGCATTGTCAGAACTAAGACGTTCTATGTAGGTTGCCTGAAGTATTATTTTGCAACAGTGGTGCTATTTACAAAAATATGGACAAAAAATCTAATATATCTTATACAGCTGAAATTTTGCATATGGGCTAAAATTGCATTCAGAAAAACTTTTTGAGATATAATCCCACTTTTGAATTTTTTTTGGGAAAAACTAAAATTTAGAAGATATGTTAATGGTTAATTTTCATATCGATCGAAGCAGAAATTGATGTCAAAGTCAAATTTCGAATAAACATATTAATAAAAAAAAAGCCATATGATGCAGACTTTACTGATTATACTGTATATAAAGAGCAATAGAAGGCATTAAATGACAAATGATTGGACAAGTGTTAATTCAACTGAAAATATAACATGGCGTAACCGACAGTACTAATAAAGATTAATGTTTCTTTTTCTTGCGCTTAATATGTCTTATTTATTTCGGAAGTTGGCATTTAGCCTGCCGATTTAAACTTTTTTGGCTACACTCCTAAATCACTAAATAGGTATAATTTCAAGTCACTGATAGAAGTCGTGTAACCAAAAATGTTTAGGGTTTCAACTGGAGCAAACGATATTATATAACCAAAATATTCGAACGTTCATTTCCTGTAGTTTTTACAACCTTTAAAATATTTTCCTAAATCTAAAAGCCCGGTAGCGAGTCAGTAATTTCATGTTGTGTCTGTCATAATACATAGTTTCAAGTTGATTAATTTTTAAATTTTAATTAAGAGTAAGGCACATAAATGAAAGGAAGTCAACTAAAATGATGTAATAAAATTTTTGTTTCTGATTCCTGAAAGTGAACATTACTACCATATTTTTGTACAATATGAAGAATTAGGATATAAAAATAAACAAATTTATATAATTTTTAGTTAGTGACATCAATACTAGTTTAATCTTGTTTTAGCGTTAGACTGACATTTAAGCAATTAAGGTAATTTACCTTTTCTTTATTAGTTTTGATGACTGAAGTGTAGCCGCCAGATTTCCGTTTTATTTTTATTTTCTTTAAAAGTTGACTTCTGTTTTAACCAGAAATGGCAAAATATCTGGAATTATTGCTTTCGGTTCAAACAGAAAAAGATGATATTTTCTGATGCAATTTTCTTGAAACTGCTTCATTTTGGTATAGGATATACTACCTGAAATATGGACGGTATAAAATTGTAATCTATACAGGATGGCCCATTTAGAGGAACACAAGTTTAATTTTTCACAACTGCATAAACGAAAGTATATCTCGAATATAGATTTGGGATTGCCAAGTAATTTTCATTTAAAAGTATTTTCCACAAAATATACCATTCGGCTTCTGACTGACTGACTCCGTAGCACTACAACCCAGGGTGGGTCTTGGCTGCCACCTAGAACGGTCTTGTGCCAGCTCCCTCCATTCTCGCTGGTCAATTTCAAGGATAGCTAGATCCTTGTGGATGTTATCTCTCCATCTAAGCCTAGGTCTTCCCAGTGGTCTTTTTCCTTATGGTGCTTGCTCCCATACCCGTTTTATTAGTCGATCGTTTTGACTCCTTTGTATATGACCTGCCCATCGTAGTCTTCTGGACTTTATTTCTTAAATGATGTCAGGGCTTTGATATGTTGCTTCTCATTTTGTGACTGCCTGTTTCAAGGTCTTGGTATGGGCCATATATTATGCGCAGGATTTTTTTCTCAAACCTTCTTAGCAGCTCCATATCGTGGACTGTCGGTCCATGTTTCACTGGCGTAGATTGCTACTGGTCTGGCATCATTATTTAATACCTTTTAAGCAATACGAGTATTGGACTGAAACCCTTGTGATGAACTGAACGCGAACTGATCTTTTTATAAGCTAAAATTAACACTTAATTCACTAATAAGTTTTAAGTTTAAAAGTTTAAAACCAATACAAGTTAACAATAGAGGGTTTTAAATAACAAGACAACCAAGTTATGACCTAGGAAATAAAATAATAAAAAATCATTTTATTTTATTACTAAGCCGATAAAAAGAAATTTTGGGGGACAACTAGTTTTACTACATAAATGTGTGTCTGTTGACAGATATAACACAAGACAAAACTGGCAAACTAGAAATTCTAACTTCCATGGGTACAAGATTTCGTTTAAAATTTCAACCTTTTTAGCAAATCTGTTAAGATATTTTTGACACCAGGTCCTCAGAAATATTTAAGAACGAAAAAAACATTTTCTTTGCACTTTTGATTTTTTAATTTTCTAAATTTCGAAAATTACCTAAATCAAAAAAAAAATCGTTACTAGCTCTCTCCCTTTCCTAAGTACTTTTACTGATAAAAACCAATATTTATTATATAGGGTGCGGCATTAATCTTGAGGAAATGACATATTTCGGTGGGATCACATTTTTTCGAAAAACGTTTCATACAAAATTTATAGAGTAACAGGGGGGGGGGTAACAAGTAGTGACCTTGAAAATGATCTTGACCTTGTCCTCCAAGGTCATTTGAAGGCCAACTTCAGAATCTTAAATGGAAATCCCCAATTTTGACCCCAAAAATGTAGAGGGCAGAAAATTTTACCATCAGATATAACCTTGGCCTCAGGATAAAGATCAAATATCAAGGCCACTTTAAGTACAGTAGTCGCTAATTGTCTCTTATAAAAATTGTTGAGTGGCAGTGACCTTGAAGGCAACCTTGATCTTGACCTTCAAGGTCATTCGAGGCTAAATTTCAAAATCTGAAAAAAAACCTCCAATTTGATCCCAGGAAAAGGAAAGACCGATCAATTTCACAGTAATTTTATCAATATATATTACCTTGACCTCAAGTTGAGGTCTAGCATCAAGGTTATATTAAAGTTAAAGATCTTCAACGTCATTATTTTATAAAATGGTAAAGTTGTAAGATTGCACAGTTGCTGTAATATTACCTTGATCTTGATCTTAAGAGTTATTTGAGGAAATTCTATAATAATAATGTAATTTTATCAATTTATATTACCTTGACCTCAAGTTGAGGTCTAGCATCAAGGTTATATTAAAGTTAAAGATCTTCAACGTCATTATTTTATAAAATGATAAAGTTGTAAGATTGCACAGTTGCTGTAATATTACCTTGATCTTGATCTTAAGAGTTATTTGAGGAAATTCATTTGTTCAGAATTGTCAGCAAAAATTGTACAGTACGACTATGTGCATGATTATCTACTTTTAGCGCTACCCAGGAGCAACGACGAGGACGTAGTAGTTTTTGTTTTCTTCGAGGTGCTGGTTTTCGGTAGATCCCCTCGCCTTTCACCATCGGGATGCTTGTTGTCGGTGAGTCCCCTCGCTTCTCATTATCGGAGTGCTTATTTTCGGTGAGTCCCCTCGCCTCTCACCATCGTGGTACTTGTTTTCTATGAGTCTCTTCGTCCTTCATCATTTTGTATGATCGTGTTAAAGGTTTCATAAGCATTTATTTAAGTAAGTGCTCAAAATGATTACCTTCAACTTCAATTCACTTATTAACCCCCACTTCAAACGATTGCACACAACCACGGAGCATTTTAGGTGTTATTTTGACACAAGCATATCGGATTTACTCCTTCATGTTTTCGCCAGTAGTTGGTACGTCTTTATAAACTTCGCTCTTCAAATAATCCCATTAACAAAGATTTGGTGACGTAAGCTCTGGCGATTTTGCGAGTCATTTTACTAGACCTCCTTTACCAATCCGCCATCCGTTGAATTCACGATCCAACAGTTGATGAGCTAATTGAGAATCATACACTGGACATCCATCGTGTTGAAAACACATTTCTTATCTTTCATCTAAGGGTACGTCTTCATGTAAAAGTGGAAGTTAATTTTCTAAATTATTACGATATTTTCAGCCATTCAAATTACTTTCTAGAAGATATGGATCCACAGGAATGTCATCAACTATTCTACACCTATTATATCGATCTTTCCATTTTCGGGGGTCAAATTGGGAATTTCCTTTGCAAATTTTGATAATGATCTTCAAGTGACCTTGAAGGTCAAGGTTAAGGTTATTTTTAAGGTCACTACCACTTAGCTCCTGTGCCACCCAACAACTTTTGTACGAAACATTTCACGAAATACTGCAATTTTTTGTTTTGGCCTTGAACTGACCCTAATATTTAACCTTAACCTTGAGGTCAAGATAAATGCCGCACCCTGTATATACTCCAAGGTGATAAAAAAATAAACTTCAGCATAGAAGTTTATTTATTTCTCGGTCAATTTTAAAAACTTGGGATTACAAAAAATAAATATTTCTAAAATAAAAAAATATATATGAAATACTAAAATTATTATAAAAATACTTATACAACTCTTAATAACTTAAATAACCTTTTTGATAGAATAAAAATAATTTAAATCTCAATAATAATCTATTTCCAAGTAGTTAATTTTTGTAAAAAAGTTAGTTAAATATACTTTTAATATAACTATAACTATTAATTTAACATAATAACAATTATGTCATATCAGATATAAATAACACTTTTAAGAAAATAAAATTATATCTATGCAGCCTTAAATCGATTTCAATTACCTAAACTAGATTTAACACGTAAAATAACTATAATATTTTATGAAAATAATTTTATAAATTACTAGTCGATAAATAAATAAATTTATTATTAATATAATTCTTTGCAGCTTAAAGACATAATCAAAATAACGTAAATACTCTCACACATCTTGCGAAAAGATTTATATCATTCTTTAAATATTACATACGCTAAAAATTTAAATCAACAGTCCCTGTAAAATTCCGCACTTTACACCGTTTTCATGTTTTCTAGGTCTTATATACTATAAAACCTTTTTGTGACTCTTTAGTACTTTCATTTCTTATTAAAAATATTAATTAGCATCCACTTTAGATTTGAATTTCACCTTTATAATCGGCCTTAACAGCATATTAACTTTCCTTCCTTTCTAAATTTCAGTGCCGGAGGAACCAAATTTCAAAAGAATAAAATACCTGAAGAAAAAAGAGTTTACTATGTTTCATTCTATTGTAGAAGCTTACCATTCAGCTTAACTATATTTGCTTTCATAATTCAGGTATTGGTTTGACGGAATCTCTCCTATTTATGGTTATTAATTCTGTACAAGTTTTACTGCGTACCATTGTCAGTATAAATAACAGTAGTTATTTTTTGTTTAAATATATTGTACTATGGAGAAAAGTGAGAAAAAGAGAGTTTTATTTTAGATTAGTTCAAATTAAAAGATATTTTAAAGTTTATCGACATTAAATTTTCTCGAATTAAACAAGGCTATTTTATATGTACTCTTTAAATTATTTTTACCTTCTTCACCTCAATTTTAACTCTATGTCCATGCTGTAAAAAGATTCTATTGGGATAAAGAATGTTAACTGATGATTTATAATAATAAAAATAAACTGAGCTATACGAAAACCCCTTTAATAATTTTAAGTTTTCAGCAAAACACATAATAAGGAACAAATAAATATTAGATAAGGCACTTCTCACAAAGAAATGCTTACCGTTAATTTATAGTTACCAGTTTAACTAATTCCTGAAGGAAGCTCAAATAAATATCTAATGTAGCCTAAGATATTTTAAAAAAAATTTTATACAACTAGTACTTTAAAAATCATTTTAAATTCCGTTAAAAATTTTCCGCCAAAACGCCAAAACTTGTCACTTAACCGATGTGACGTCATAATGGTAAACTGACAAGGATATATATATTTTTTTGTAATTTTTGTGATATAAGATTAGTTTTAAGTTACTTTATGTGTTGTACAGTACCTAACTGCATAAATACTACAACTAAATCACCTGAAAAGTTATTTATTCATGTTCCACGTTCGGAAAATAATGGGAAAATGTGGCTTTAGCTTGCCCGGCACTACACATTTTATTTTATTTCTAAGCTTGTAAATATTTATTATTAACCGACTTCTAAAAAAAGGGGGTTCTCAATTTGTCGCGTATATATATATATATATATATATATATATATATATATATATATATATATATATATATATATACATATATATATTTATGTATGTACACCGATTACTCCGGAACGCTGGCACCGATTTGAGTAAAATTTTTTACGTTATGTTCAGGAAGTTGCTGCGGTGGTCGCATATTTTTTTGGATGAAATTGGTGCAGTAAAATCCAAGATGGTGCTGGCAATATGGCGGACAAAAAAATCAATTTTGTCCGATTTTCTCCAAAATTGGCACGGGGTAGTTTTCGGGGTAGCACATAACGAAACTAAAATTATTTTTAAAAAATTCAATAAGGCTGATTCAATATGGCGGACGAAAAAAAATCAATTTTGACCGATTTTCTCCAAAATTGGTATGGGGGAGTTTTCGGGGTGGCACACAACGAATCTCAAATTATTTTTAAAAAATTCAATATGGCGTATCCAATATGGCGTATCCAATATGGCGGATAAAAAATTAATTTTGTCCGATTTTTTTTCAAAATTGATATGGGGGAGTTTTTGGAGTCACACATTACGAATCCGAAATTATTTCAAAAAGAAATGAAATATGGCGGATCCAAAATGGCGGATTAAAGATTCTATATCTCTGGATTTTGTCTAAAATCAGTATTGGGGGACTTTTGTTAGTGTTAATTTCGAATTTAAATTATTTTTTGAAAAACTGACTCTGGTGGTTTCAATATGGCATCCTAAAAATTTAAAATTTTTCGATTTTCTCCAAAACTGATATAGGGGGTTCTTGAGGGTGTAAATTTAAAACTATTTTTTCAAGATTTAATATGGCGAATCCAATATAGCAAACTAAAAATTTTACATTTTTTGGTTTTGTTCAAAAGTGAAACTGAATCGTCTTTGAGAATGAAAATAGCGAATATAAAATTATTTTAAGAAAATCTAATATGTCGGATGCAATATGACGGTCTAAAAATTCCTGATTTCATTCAAAATTGGTACCAGGGGACTCTAAAGAGCTTAGATTTAGATCAGATGAAAAGCTTAAAATTATTTTTTTGAAATTTAATATGGCGGATTCAATATGGTGGGTTCGAAATTTTACCTTGTTCGCATTTTTTTAGATTTGGTATTAGGGGGTTTTCGGGATCGTGTATAATGAATATGAAGTTAATTTTTTACAACTATTAGGTTGATAAGATACAATAGAAGGGACTGAAAATTTTATATTTTCCAATTTTGCCTAAAATTGATATTACGGGGTTCTTGAAGCGTATACATAGTCAATATGCAGTATAAAATATATCGGGCTAAAAAATTTACGTCACAAATTCTTTAAAAATTGATATTTGGAGATTCTGTTCTGGGGCCTATATTACCAATCTAAAATTAATTTGGAATTTTAGATAGTGGATTTACTATGACATACTAAATATTTGTTTTACACAATTTCACTGGTATTTCGAGAACCCCAAGAATCAAAGAATTTTTAATGGTGATTTACAACTTTGGATAAAATGGATTGTCACCTCGGAGTCATTGCGAGGTAATCTCGACTAGTACTTAGTTCAAATAATTTATGGATATCATAATGAATTCAAAACTAAAAATCGAAAAATAATATTTTTATAAAAAAATTAAACCGAATTTTAAAAGTGCGCTAAAAAATGAAAAATAACTATAAATTTTTATATAAATATATAAATAAAGTCGGCGCCAAATTATTTCTGTATGAAATAAATAACTGCCGATATATACAAATTATGGTAAGAAAGCAATTACCAATAAAGTATTTTTAATCTGTTTATGCGAATCACATTTTGTCAGGTATTAGTTTGGCGCTGACTTCAAAAATTTCAATTTCATATAAAAATTTATCTTTTTTTTTTCACTTTTTAGCGCACTTTTAGAAGTCGGTTCAATAACAATTTTTAATAAATTACTTACATGGAGGTGTTTATATTTCTAAGCTCCGCAGAACAGAAGTTACTGTTTGTTGCAAAAAAATTGGCCACCATAAAACAATCAATTCTCGGCAAATTCGAACTATTTGCCTTAATAAATCCACTTTCCTTCATAAGAAAATTTCTTAGAATCGTTTTCAATGGGAAAATTAAGCAAATTTCGAAGAAACTAAATGAAAATGACTATAACATATGAATTAGGCAACGTAGTCCTTGACAACGATCACGAATGTGACATAAAACTAAAAAATTATGTGTCAAATTCCTGACAGCGATGACTTTGGCTGTATTCTTTAGAGTAACGATCAAGGGGAAAAAAATGAAACTGATATCCATGTTCTTTTGAGTATGCATTTACTTGTCATTAGGTCGAAGTGATCAGGATTACTTCGAGTTATAGAACTGAAAGTAATAATGACTCAAAAGAATAACCGTATCAGGACTGAGCGCCAGCGATGAAGTTAGTATGGAGTGACCTTTACTTTGATTGGTATTCATTGTCACGTTACTCGAAAGAGATTTAATTACATTTTTATGATTAAATAAAAATAAAATTCCTTAAAAATGAGGAAAAATATTGTGTTTTTTAAGATTTCTATCTGTGGAAAGACTCGTTTCGCGGCAAAATTATATTCTCACTTGAATACAGTCAACATCCTAATTTGGTTAGTTATTAGTTCTACTTGACATTCTGCTGCTTAACTACATTTAGCTAATTTTCTTTTCAAATAATATTGAACAAAACTTATTATAAAAGTACTAGATTATACAGGGTGTCTGAAAAATACATGTAAAACTTTTGATGTCAAACTCGTGGCGTCAAAATAGATCGATTTTAAGTCAACTTTGTTATATCTGATACTGCATCGTTAAGACGGTAAAAAATATCACAGTTTTAGAATAAAATTGATTTTTGTCAAATTCAAAAAAACTTGGTAACTCAATTTAATGATTTTTTGGTTTGTAGTCTAACACTATAATATGACATTTCCTAGTGGTCTAGCGATCGGCTATAAAATAGTGGAAGTGTTATAAAAGTGACACTTGTAAACATCGCTTCTAATTTTTTATAGCATCAGCGTTATGAAAACCTAAATACTTCTTTCCTAGAATCGTGTGTATTTGGAATCTTTTTACCTCTAAAAAAATATTCGTGGATGAGCGATTTCGCCAGGAAAAAAATATTTTCAATTACATGCATTCACCAGTTAAGAGTAATAATGAAAAATACCTGCAACAATAATTTTTCGAGTAACTTTGTTGCTTTGGCATTTAATAATGTGACTATTGAGAAATTGCCAGCCTATCAAACATTGTCCAATATTGAGCGTTATCTCCGAGAAACCAGCAGCTTAAAGGTAGGAGTCGAATTCGAACAACTTGAGCAGTCGAAAAAAAAGAGGAAATTTTGGAAAAAGTTGAAGAAATATCAAGTACCTGCTCTTTAGAATATGAATTGGATATCCCTAAAACTACTGTAAATACTATTTTCAAAGATCAGTTGTTACATCCATATCACGTCCAAAAGATTTAGGAACATTTACCAATTTATCTTCCAATGCGCCTTACATTTTGTGAATTTATTGAAAACAGAATAATTCGTGATGCACATTTTGGTAGAAAAATTTTGTTTACTGGCTCGTCATGCTTTGCAGTATCTGGAGTCATCAATCTGCACAACGAACATGTTAATGCGGATGGAAATTCATATGCCATTAAAACTGCACACCATCAGCATAACTTTAAAATAAATGTTCGCATAGTTATTATTAACCGCTTCTTTATTGGTCCTGTTGTGATTCCAGGCAGGATAAATGGAAACTATCTAAATTTTTTGCTAAACTCATTACCAGCTCTTCTGGAAAATTTGACTAATTTATTTTGCCAAGAACTATGGTATATGCACGATGATACCCCACCACATTTTTTTGTTGCTGTTCGACAATATTTATACTACCAATATCCCAACTTATGGATTGGAAGAAGCAATTAGGCACCAGTAAGATGGCAACTACTTTCTCCAGAGTGACTTCTTTTTGTGGGGCGCTCTTAAAATAGGAGTTTATAAGACTACGGTGAACATCCGCGAAGAATTATTGAAGCTCATTTTAAATCCTGAGATATTGGACAGAGCCCAATTTCATTTTTTAAGTGTATTCGATAAAATGGTGGCCATTTTGCACATTTGCTTAATTAATGTTTTTTTAGTTAGTTTTTTCCATCTTTTTAAAATCCATACATAAACTTCAAACATTTATTGTAAAAATTATTTCATTATTACTGCAAATTGGTGTGTGCATATCATTATAAATATTTTTTCCTGGCACAACCGCTTATCCAATGAAAATTTTAATATTTTATTATTAATATTTATTAACTAAATATTATTACGAAGATGTCTTAATAATGAATAATATCTATAAATATTATTTGTAAATTAATAAATAACTAAAGTTTGTTTAGAATTATAACATCTTTAGTAAACGATTCACTTCATAGCACTTACTATGTGTAGAATTACAAATGGCTAAACCTTTCCTACTCTTCGTGCTCTATCTCAAGAATGGTTAATTGTATAAAAAATTTTAGAGAATTTTATGCTCTACAACTTTTTTAAGAACTACATTATTTACAAAAAAAGTAATGGTTTTTGTGACCTTTGACCTTGAGCTTCTTGACTCGCGTTTACCTTTTTTCCTTTCATTCCGAAGTTGAACCTGTTTGACTAGATAATATATATATATATATATATATATATATATATATATATATATATATATATATATATATATATATATATATATATATATATATATATATATATATATTCCCTGTACCAATTTCATGACACATTTTTATCCCCAATTTCCCTACAGAAAGGTTTGTTTAATATGTTACAAATTATACCACTAACTTACGCGAAACAAAAACTAGCCAACCAGAGATAAAACTTCCATTACTACTAGATCCGATTTAAAACTTAAAACTTTTTAGTGAATCTAGTTGCTAATGTTGTTATAGTTCCAAAGTAACTTACTACCCAAAAGAAAGGATTAAATATGATTTTTACTACTTATTTTAATCCAAAGATACTTAGCACGTTAAGCTTAATGAGGTATGATGCGAGTGTTGCACCTCATTTTGTTCTTTTGGGCTCCGAGACACACTTGCTATGTCACATTGCTGGCAGTTCTATTTTGCAAAGTGTGTGCGCTGCTTGTAGAAATTGAAAGAACGTGATCCAGAGAACCGGACTTTAATATTTGTCCATTAAATTTTAAATTAAAAAAAATTTTTTTGGATATTTTTTTAAATCATATAAATTACGAGTAGTACTGCTAGAAAAAATAAATTCTATTATTAACGCTAGAATATACAAAACATGTTGGAGATAAAAATTTGCAAACAAAATACAGATTTCATCACTAAAAAGAAAGAGAAAGAACAAAAGACTCATGTAGTAACTTTTGTATAACCCAAACCAATAAATAAATCTTTATAGAAATAAACAAATGAAACAACAGGAAACACAATAAAATTTACTACAAGTAGGACGTTGTCATTTCGAACGCGATGCCTTATTTAGAGCAATTTTACGTCCGTTAATTTATTTTAGATTGCGCACAACATAACGCAACCGCGAGCTATGTTCCACTAAAACATGGTCGTCACTTGGCTCGTCCCCTTCTTGTTCGATGCTTTATTGAGTTTCGGTCAGTCCTTTAAGGGATAAACAAAGTTGCTCTCGAAATTCTGTTATAGATATTTTCTCCTGAGTAACTTTCTTGTACACTAAATGAGCGTTTTCAATTGCCGAACCAAATAAAAACTCAATGGCAAGTTTCCTGTACCATCTGGTTCCTCTACGTAAAAAATGCGAATATAACTTGATTTGGTCCAAGATATCGATGAAAGATTTTACCTGATTATAATCATGAATAGTTTCAGCTTTTTCAGTTTTGCAACCTCTTTTCTCTATTTTCTTTTTATGGTCTCTGTAGATAATACTTAACATTTGTTACGCCATTTCATGACCACTATTCCTGTTTTACTTTTTTGTGCAAGTACGTTCTGGGGTTTAAGTTTTTTTTGCACTACCTCTTTAGGATTAAACTTGCGATTACTACGCAGTATACCAATCAGATGAATTTTTTTGGTAAACAATTCAATAACCAAAGAAACATTTGCTGACAACAGTTTAAAAGTCCTTCCATGAGAAAATATACTACATTGGCAGATGCCTGCACTCCTTGGGTACAATCAGTACCACCATAAACTTTTAACTTAGACGTATAGCCATCTTCACAATAAAACCTATATACTTTGATGCCAAATTTGTATCGCTTATTCTGTAAATATTGCTTGGACCGGAGGCGACCGCGAAATAGAATCATGATCTCATCAATATGCAATTTTGAACCAGCTGTAGAAAAACTTGGAACGTCTTTCCTAGTTTTGTGATCAATGGAGTTAGCACTGTCGTTAAAATGCCACATAGCCAAGATCAATTCAAATCTATTCCGAGATAATATTTTGGAAATGTGATCTGAATATAAAGAATTTTTTTTCCAATACGACCTCAGTGTCGGATATTTGTACTAACCCATCCACAAAATAATACCAAACATTTTTCCATTTCTAAATTATTGCTAGAAATCCATTTTTTCACACGAGATTTTGTCTTATTTTCTTTGGCTAGACATTGTTCTGCGTAGCAATTAGTTTCCACTACCATATAGGTCACTATTTCAACTAGTCAAAAATAGTTTGAAAATATGAATTGGACTTTTGTTATAGAAATCTTCGTAGATTTGAGAGTTAATACCAACATTCTCGACCACAAAAGAAAATTATTTTAATGACGAACCATAATCGGGGCGCCATGTCAAGTTGAAAAGGTTATTGATATTATCTTCATCTTCGATTATATTTTCGCTTTCGCTTTTATCACTATAAAATAGTATCTTCTGTCACTCGATCGATAATGATTGACTTGATTATTAGCTACCACAACATCCTGCCCACTAGTTGAAGCGCCATCATCTTGAACAGGCAGTTTTCTCTTTGAATTGTTAACTTACAACCTTTTTTTTTGGCTAGGCGAAATCACTCTTAGAATAACTATCACCAAAAATTTAACAATCAAGTCTATACGTGTTAAATGCGGCACAACTGATGTGTCACGTGGCCTGACAATGCATTTGGTTTAACGGGCCGTGCGACATAAAACGAGTACCTCAAAAAAAAGTGAAAAAACCGAAAAAATTATAGAAATTTCGAAAAAAATCACCTCCATATATTAAACTAATGCCAATAGGTCCAACATAAAAAAATAAGGATTTCGTTATTCTTTATATCTTCAACCTGAATAAATACCAATGTTATATTTATGCTTACTTGTTTTCTAAATTGCTTTATTTCCTTTTTATTGTACTTAAAAACTAGTCTTTTATTAATTTTTTAATTTCTGTTATAATTTTATAGTTTAAAAAATTTAAACTTATCAAGATAAATTCACTGTAACACATCAAATTTTATCTATAACTACATTTTTTACGTAACTTACAACATATAGAACAAACAGGATGACAATTTTCTGAAAAGATTAACTGGTAAAGATAATTATTAGTTCCTAGATGTAATGATAAGTTTCGAGAAATACGTAGAGATATGGTTAAAAATATATCATGGTTCACGATGTAGAGCTCTTTATCATGACCGTTAAAAATCAGGTCGTGTATTCCACCTTTAGCTTGCGGCTAGTCTCTTGTCGTATTTTTAGCGCCTTGTTCACTTGATTGAATGTGTCCGATGTTCTTTTGTTCGCCGAAGAACAACATTGTCTTCGGGTCAGGTAATTATCGTACTTTATCGTTTACTAAACAGGAAACGCTGGTGGCGGTTTGGGTTTCCTTTTGTTAAGAGAGATGAAAACTGCAATTTTAGTGGTATTTAGCTATTGTTTTCGTTTCGACAGATAAGGGCATTGGAAGCCGATATTTATTGGCTGGTATTAAAATTGGCTGAATTCCACAAATAATACAGCCTAAAGCTGTGTCTGTGAAATTTAAAGCCGATCAAAAGAAAAACAAATACCTATTGTAAAATGATATAATAAATACTTAGTTAAAAGAAATACCTTTAAACAATTTGTGAATATTCTTAATTCCATTGCAATAACTGTGCCCGAAACTCAGAATATATAATAATAGCTTTTGAAAATGTAATAAATAAGTTCTTAAGAACAGGCGAAGTAGTACATGACATACAACTTCTCCCTTAAAACTGCCTATAATTTGTCCTGATTTACTATAATACAAATACTACAAAATATGTTTTTGTATTACCAGCCTGTATTAAATTATACAGGGTATCTGGGAAAATGTGGGAAATCTCTCGGATATGAAAAAACACGTGAAAGGAATATTAGAAGTTCATATAATTTTTTTTCGTACAGGCCTTCTCTTCGAAGATATGTGCTCCCAAATAGCTGCAATGAAATCAAGTTTTTTACAAAAAATTATTTTTTTTAATATGATGTATACTAGGCAAGATCCTTCAAATTACTATCCAAGAAAGTGTGACTTACTCACAGCTGCAGAGACGGACTAGCTGTAGCACTCATGACCTCATTTTTTTTACGCCCTGTATAATAAGAACTTCGGACAATGTTGTTTACATACATTTAACTAATCATCTTTCACGTCGCTGACACATTGATTCTTTATTTGGATATTAATTTACTGATTTTTGGAATGCGTGGTGAAATTAATTGTGAAATAATTCGAAATATGAAATACACGTTTATTGAGTGTGCAGATATGCATCGTATATATGGTCTTGCATCTTGCAACCCTTTCAAAGTCAGGAGGTTATATAACAACAGATATCCTATTCGTACTGTTCCAGATCAGAAAACCATTCAACGAGTTGACTAACAACTTAAGAATGGTAGGCCATTCCATTTAATAAGGTATCATTATTAAATATTTTCATAATTTTGGGAAAATATGTACTATTAATGCGCGGGGAAGAACAGTACATACGCCGCAATTAGAAAAAAATTTTGTAAATGCTGTAAATGACACTCTTTCAACGAGCACTCAGAAATTACCAGCGCAGTTTAATAGGTCGAAAACAATAGTACTTGAACTTCTTCAAGAACAGTTGTTATATCCATATCATTTTAAAAAAGTGCATGAACTGATTTTTGAAGATTTGCTCCGTAGAATTCAGTTTGCAAATCGACTGTTGAATCATCAACTAAATAATGCAAACTTTATTAGGATTATTCCCTTCACGGATGAAACAGGGCTTATCAAAAATGGTATCATAAATTTATACAACTCACATGTATGGGCGGATGAAAATCCTCATGCAACTCTTGTTTGGCATCATCAGTTCCAATTAATTAATGTCTGGGCAGGAAGCAGTGGCAATTTTTTGAACGAACCATTCTTATTGCCGGCACGACTGAATAGAGAACTTTATTTGGAGTTCCTTCAGAATGCTTTTCATGATTTAGTAGATCACTTACCACTTGAAATCCACCCAAACATGTACAACATGCACGGTGAGGCACTACCTCATTTCAGTGTTGCTGTGCGGGAGCACCTGAATAACGTCTATCCAAACCATTGGATAGGTCGAGGAGAACCTGGTTTCTTCGATCTCCCGACCTAACGCTGTTGGATTTTTACCTGTACTCAAAATTTTAGTATATTCCACTCTGGTCGATAGTAGGGAGAAACATCAATGGAGAATCACGTTTCATTGTGATCAAATAAGGAACAATATTGAGTTAATGTGGCCGGTAGAGCAGTCCTCAATTAGTCGTGCTCGCGTGTGTATCAAACTTCACGGAGCCCAGGTTAAACCCTTTTATGAAGTTTTAAACTAAGCAGTTAGTTTAACACTTTACTGAAACTATGGTGATAGGGGAAAATTCCTCTTTTTCATATTCAACCCGACAGAAGTTAGGGGACTAACAGGGTAAATTAAATGACATTTTTTCGAAAACGTTTAGGATTAGCAACATGAATACAGATTACTTAATATTTAGTCAATAGTTAAAGGTATGTTAAAAACGTTGTCCAAGGTTCTTATCATACAGGATGTAAAAAAATTGGATCATGATTGTCACAGCTAGTTCGTCCTTGCAGCTATGAGTAATTCACAACACTTTCTTGGATAGTAATTTGAAGGGTCTTACCTGGTATACATCATATTAAAGAAAACTTGAAATATACCTGGTGGTTCAATAATTATGTGTAAACAACTTGATTCCATTGAAGCTCCCTGAGAGCCTATATCTCCGAAGAGAAGGCCTGTACGAAAATAAGTTTCTATAAACTTGTAGTATTCCTTTCATGTGTCTTTTTCATTTTTGAAAGATTTTCAAAATTTTCCCTGTATATCAGGATTACTATCGCGGTGTATCTTGGTATTATTCCCTCGTGAAGGAATACTATAGAAATTTTAGTTTCCTTACTAGCTGACTTCCATCATTCTTCATCAATTCGGGTATGATGTCATCTTCACATTCTGTTTTTCCATATGTTATTTGTCTCAAGGCTCCTTTAGCTTCGCCCTCTTCAATATCAGACAACAAGAGCCAACGTTATACATTCAATTTTTTTTTGTCTTTGTTTATTTCTCAGATATTTGCATAATCCACCTTCGACTTATACAGGTCTGACTGAAATGTATTTATTATTTATAAAATCTCTGTTCTATCCTCTATTATATATCCCTGTCTATCTCTCAATTTATAAATTTATTTTCTAATAACATTCTGACCCTTATTGTGCTCTAATAATTCCTTGATTTGTTTCTCCTGATAATTTCTTATATCCGCTTTGTGATTTTTCTGACTGTTTTATTAAGTCCTATTTTATTTCTTTTATCGTTTCCGATTAGCTCTTTTCTCATTTTCAATAACTTTTTAATATGTGTTGTTGATTTTTCTCTCCTTTGAACTGGCATTATTTCACTCAGTCTAATTTTCACATTATCTATCTTTTCATTTGATGGTATCATTGCCTTCGCTATCCTTTGTGATATTATTTTCCTACTTTATTTTGTGATCTTGGGTGTTCCTAAACTTCTTTCCTCTTTCTAGATTTGCGGTCACTACGAATCTACATCGGAGAAATCTGTAGCCAAAGAAGTGAGCTTTGTTTAAGCTACGACATTTTTTCACTAAGGATTTGTCAATTCTGTATAGCCATTTAAAAAGAACGTTAGGAATCGCAAGCTTAAGACTTTTACGTAAAATGACAAGTGGTTCTAATTTTAGGTTAAATTTTCAAAAAAAATGTGGGAGCAATGCTATAAAAACAAACTTAAGAAAAGATTTATTTTGTTCATTGCCTGTTTTCTCTTAAAACAAAATTGATATCGCCGAATTTGTATATATTGAATATATTAATGGAAGCCTCTTTTCAAGTAACTGTACACAAACGTCTTCGAAAATTATATGTGTATTTACATAATTCGCTTCGGGTGCTTTCAAATGCACTTAAAATATTTTAATGCATTTACATTTTAACATATTTAATTAAAGGATAGTGTTATTACTAATTACAGTACCAAAAATGGCAACATTCTTCAGGCTAGATATATCAAAACAAAACTAAAACAACGCAAAATGTTTCACAATTGCTACCGGGTAAATTTTCCTTTTGCGAAATTTAATTTGCTGATCTGTGAAACAGATTGCAAGCTAGACAAGAAAATTACAACTTAGTACTTATTGAACATAGACTATAGAAATATATAAAAAGAGAATGATGATGCGACGGTAAAATAATTTACTCACAAAAATTACGATTTTAACTTCATAAAATAATATAGTTTATGAAGAGAATTAACCACAGTGTTATAACTATTTTATGGAATTTTGAATAATCGATTTTCTTAGGGCCTGTTCTAATTTACGAGTGTCCATCCCGAGTTTTTCACCCATGGTTAAATACCTGCGACTGTGGGTGAAAAAGTTGGAATGCCGAGTCTTGATTTTCGAAAAAATCACTAAAAATATGCTTGCCGCCCAAAGTTGTAATTAATTTTTCTTTTTTAATATTGTTTTGTGCATATTTTCTATTGTAAATGTTTTGTTTTAAATTTGTGCAAAGGCAACAAAAAAGACCAATTAATTTGGGACAAGGAAGCTATGCTGGCCCTTACAAAGCTATATGAAAACCATTCTATCATATTTAGTTTGAAAAATATAGATTGCAAAAATAGAATTAAAGAGCTTTAAATACTACTAAAGCATATATGCTATAGGCAATCTCTGAATATAGAAGATGTGAGAAGCAAAATTCCTACCTTGAGATTTTAATTAAAGCGACTTGTTTAAAACCAAGTAAGGGTATATCAAAAGTATATGAACCTATACTGTGGTGTTTTAAAAGGATGATGAATATATAAGTTCATCTAATTTGGTAAGCAAATAATTAAATAAATCCTGAGTACTAATACTGTGAAAATAATTTGATATAGTATTGTTAAAATAAGAAACTTAAAAAATACTTAAATTACATACTAATTTAATACAAAATAAAATAAAGATATTTAATTTTGTGGGAAAATATTGATATAACCGAGGCACATGAAGAGTCAGGCAAAAATTTTGACTCAGAAATATTTTTATTGCCTCAGTGTATAAAATGAATATGGTTATGACAAGTCCGACAACTTTTACAGCCTCTACAGTAAAACCAAAGAGTATAATTCAGCACATAAAAGCTAGATTGATAAGCCATACAGCTGAAATGTTAAGAACATCGTGAAAGAGATGATGAGAAAGATGACCTCTATATATTTCCAAGGTACTGCTATTATTTATATTTCTATGGTTAGTTACTGACATTTAAAGTTTTACTTTCGCAAAATAACTAATTGTTGGTTCTTCCTATGATTTCTACGTTATTTTCAACCATGCATTTTCAATATAATTTTTATTTGATATTTTGAAATTTCTATGATCACTTAAACTCTTATCTTTGTAAAAAGGACAATTTAAAAAACTTAGAGATGCATAGTATTACCAATGTGTGCAACAACATCCGGACTGATCAACCCTGAATTTTCAAAAATTAAAAATAAAAGTAGGCTAAAAAGATTGAAATGCATTCCATTTTTGAAGCACAAGAGGAAGAGGAACAAGAAAATTAATTCACCTTTTTTTTTCTTTCTAGGAATAAAACAAAGTTTCATATAATAATTTATTTATTAATTTACTTAAATTAAAAATATCATAATATATCATGCTTGAGAAATAAGTCGGAAGTCGGGGATTTTAGATCCACTGTTTCAGTGAATGAATTATTTTAACTCCATCTAAGAACTCAGGGTTTATTCTTCCTTTTTTTTCTTCTTCCATTTTGATTTACTTTAGGGTGTCCCTCCGTTTCGTGGATTCACTAACCTTCAGTTTTCAATTTATGAGCACTAATGTTTAACTGGTACCTACACATCACTACACGGTTAGGCTGTGTTGAAGCCGAATTTGTAGAAGATCACACAGCTAGGAGTCTCACTATAGAAATAACAGGCAAACTCAGTATTATTTTTTTCTTATTTTAAATGATAACAATCTAAATAATTTTGTAAATTAAAGTTTTTTCTCTTTTTTGTAAGGCGTTATGCAATATTTCGGTGTTATATTTCATGACCAAGCAACACAGAGGGCTTGCGTTATGCCAGTGGGTACTGCAGTTTGTAACATATTAAATTTTATTTACAGTATTTGACTCACAAGCTCACTTGCATATCTGTATCCAAATTAAAATTTTTCTTACTCAAGTTCCAATAGAAGTGAAGTTGAAACCTAGTTCCTAACAGCATTGTGAAAGGTTGCTTCACTAAACATAGCTACATATGTAGTGGCGCCCTAGGTTAGATTAGTAAAGGGTGTACTTTTAGAGGTTTGGTTTTTAAATTGGCAATACTATTTCTAATGACTATAAATTTGACAGTTGAAGTTGATTTGTAGTCAGTACGTTTTTCCATTTCACCATAAATAGACTTACAACCCTTGGTAATTGCGCAAATTTATTTTTAAAATCATGATTCAGTTCTCCAAACTTACCGTGTGCTACGTCCATTTTTAAGGTCGATATAATTGTCCGTCCGAGCAACCATGGATAGATCTCGCACTTCGTACACTCTGGTTGATAATATGCATCCACAAACATGCAATACAATGCGCACAGAAGAAGTTATTGGTGCTGTGGAACGTAGTATTGAAGAGGACCCTAATAAATTGATTCGCCATCGTACACAACAATTGAAGCTGTGCCCATCCATTTTAAGGAAGATTTTGCAAAAAGATCTCAGATTACAAGCTCACAAGATCCAGCACGTGCAAGAGTTGAAACCGAGTGACCATCATGCACGCCGTACATTCACTGAATGAGCCGAAAACAATATTCAGCTTGATTTTTTTCCACGTAAAATTTTGTTCAGCGATGAGGCTCATTTTTAGTTGAATGGACACGTTAATAAACAGAACTACTGAACTTGGAATAAAGCCTTTATTGAGATGCTCTTACAACCATCAAAAGCCACTGCTTGGTGTGCTTTATGGGTAGGTGGAATCAATGGCCCATGTTTCTTTAAAGGTGATGCCGGTCAAAATGTTACCGTCAATGCCGAGAGCCATAGTTGCTAACTTCTTTGTTCCTCAGTTGAATTGTATTGATGTGACAGAGTTTTGGTTCCAACAAGATGGAGCAACATGCCACACAGCGCGCGACACCATCAATTTATTGCGGGAAACATTCAGTGAGAGCATAATTTCGCTTAATGGACCTATGAACTGGCCTTCACGATAGTGTGATCTTACACCTATGGATTACTTTCTCTGGGGCTCTGTAAAGTTACTAGTCTACGCCGCTAAACCACAAACGTTGGACCACTTGAAAGTCAACATTCGTAGCGTAATTGCTGATATATGGCCCAAGATGCTCGATAAATTGGTCGAAACTTGGACTCCCAGATTGCGCTTCATTCGAGCCAGCCATAGAGCTCGTATGCCTGAAAACATACTTATGGCATGCAATTTTCTTTTAAACAAAGCCAAAACTATAGCTATTAACATTATTTATACATGTTTTATTTCATTTTAAAATTGTCTACCTCTAAAAAAACACCCTTTAGGTTTGGTTATTGTTGCGGCTACTAAGTGTCAACTTCTAACTTAACTGTGATATTTTGGCATAAACTATCAACATAGCAATATTCCCACATCAACATTAAAGTGGCGATCGCCAATAGATTTCAGCACTTTGAATGCTATTTTTTTTTTAAACTGGCTATATCGCAACTGTACTTTTATAGAAACGTAGAACGGTCAATTTTGTTGGCTGAAAATGTTCGGTGGATTTAGGCAAATAGACCGGGGATGACAGATCATTCTCTACAGTTACAATGCGAGATCTCACACATAGGCTCAAACAAATGACTTTTTGAGCACTTTAAAGGTTGAATTGATGGGTCGTTCATCTTACAGTAATGATTTATTTTTGTTTCAGTACATGAAGAATAAGCTGAGTGATTACCAATTTTGGTACGTTCAAAACCCATATTTATGAGATACTATCTTCGGAGTGGCAAAAATGCTTTTCAGATTGGATCAAATGCATTGATTAATCATCGCAGGGAATATTCTGAAAAACAGTAAAACCATTTTCAATAATAAATATTTGTTTTTGCTTGTTATTTCCGACATTTAAACGGCCACTCTCGTATTACAATTTATTTTTTCCTTTGCATTCAATAAAGTTGTCATATTAAATACGTTATAAAATTGTAGAATCGGAAAAACATTAAATCATATCATAAATAAAAGTATACCAAAAATATTAATATGGCATACGGTCCTAGTTCACTGCTAATCCAGTTTGCTGAGGTGACAATAGCTAGACCATACATTTCAAGATTATATCTACGAGGGCGGTCCGATAAGTACTTAGCCTCACCGGCCGATGGCGCCACTATCGCAAGAGATATATACTGTCATGTAGTACATTCTCGTAGACGGCTACTGTCAAAATTTCAGCCGAACCGGACTAGCAGTTTTGTTTTGACCGCATGTGGAAGCGGGCGTGTCTGCGGATTTTAGATAAATGGCAAAAGAACAATATCGGTCGATGATTCGATTCTTGTTTTTGGAACGGAAATCGCACAGCGAAATCAAAGAGCGCTTGGATGCGGTGTACGGTGACTCTTCTCCTTCGATGGCGACCGTCAAAAATTGGTTTAACGAGTTTCAACTTGGTCGCACGTCGGTTTTTGATGAGCCACCCCTAAGTGCCCCGAAAACGGCTACCACGGAGAATAACGTGACAAAAATCCACGATCTCGTATTGACAGACCGCCGATTGAAGATGCGCGAGATAGCTGAGTCAGTAGGAATCTCAAAAGACCGCATGGGTCATATCCTGCATGAAATTTTAGGCATGAGAAAGCTGTTGGCGCAATGGGTGCCGCGTTTGCTCACTCCGGACAGCAAGCGCAACCGTGAAACCACTTCAGAGCAGTGTTTGACGCTGTTTAAGCGCAATCCGAAAGAGTTTCTGCGTCGTTTCGTGACCGTCGACCAAATATGAATCCACTAGTGCACACCAGAGCCCAAGGAACAGTCGAAACAGTGGACTTCACCCGGCGAACGTGCTTCGAAGAAAGCAAAGACTGTCCTATCGGCCGGAAAGGTGATCGCCACCGTTTTCTGGGATTCACACGGTGTGATCTACATCGACTACCTGGAGAAGGCCAAAACGATCACATGGCTCTACTATGCTGAATTATTGGTCCGATTCGACGCCGAATTGCAGAAAAAACGGCCCCATTTGGCGAAGAAAAAAGTGCTCTTCCACAATGATAACGCACCGGCTGACACCTCCGCCGTCGCCATGGCCAAATTGGTTGTATTGGGCTACGAACTGCTGCCCCATCCACCGTATTCTCCAAATTTGTCCCGGTGCGACTTCTTTTTGTTTCCAAACTTGAAAAGTCACTCGCCGGGCAGAAATTTGAGTCGAATGAGGAGGTTATCGCCGCCACGGAGGCCCACTTTGCAAACCTCCAGAAAACGTATTTTTCAGACGGGTTAAAGAAGTTGGAGCATCGCTGCGTCAAGTGTATTGAGCTAAAAGAAGACTATGTTGAGAAATAAATCGCCACTTTTCCAAAATTTTCGTTTTCCTTATGTAGGCTAATTACTTATCGGACCGCCCTCGTATATTTCGATAATACCCAGACGTTTCAAAAAAACCACTACCAAGAAGATAGAACTAATACTTACCCGTTGGGCATTTACTGACCAATTTCAATAAACTACATATTCACCTACCGAAAATAAAAATATACGTATATATAGTTTATAAATAGTCTTTTTCTTTTTGCGTATAGTGACCCTATAATATGTTACACCTTGCTGGCGTTGACCGTGTTATATTTCAAATATTAATTATAAACAATAGTAATTTCCGTACAGCCAGCAGGTGAAACTAGTGCTATAATTTATTATTAAACCTACACCGGTTTCGTATAACATAATATGTATACACATATACAGGGGCGTGCATAGCACGTGACTGTAAAATATATGGTTGTGTTAGAGCTATGGTTGTTACTCCTTGTTAATTTATCAACATATCTTATGGTCACGATCTGGCCTAAAATCATATCAATGATAAAATAATGACAATATCCGGTAAACATAATAAAACAAAAAAATTTAGTTCCTACATATTTGTTCACGTTCTCTTTAAAATTGTACCATTTTTAGGATAATTTTGTAAGATAACATTTTTCTAGTTCATGTATTTTGTAGTCTAAACATAAATTACCTTGTAATTCCTGAAATTCACCTTTCAAGTTATTAGCTTTTATTAGAGAAAGATTAGTGGCTAAGAAAACAGGTATTTTTGAAAATGATGGATCTCAAATATGAAATTTATTTTCTATAGACCAATCCTGTGCGAGATAATTCTACAACTGGCCGAAGAAATGTTACTCAATAGTAGAAGGGAACGGTCTTGCTACTACAGATTACTGAGGAAGAATGATATTAGACTTGCACTTAAAGTTAACATATTTGTCTTTAAACTAAGGACACGAATTATTCAGGTTTGAAATATTGGCAACAATAAAGAGTCCCTCGTTTACAATATGAGCACTGAAAATTATAAAAAATGATTTATTTTATAACTCTGAATAAAAATACTGAAGAATCGGGCTGCCAAAAAAAATATATGCATGCAAGATAAACAAATTTGCGAATTTGAATAAGTCTGAACAATTATTTTCTCCATAAAATGTATTTATTTTATTATTATCAGACCACTAGTATAGGCGTATATCTGATTACATATATATTATACTGCAAGTAGCTAGCCTTAGCACTTAGGTTACCATGTTCAAAAGCTAATATGCATGCTATTTGAAGTTAAATCAATTCAAAAATTAAAGCGAAATGGTATTTGTATCGAATAAAATTCTATTAATATAGAATTATTGTAGGTAGGAAAAGTGTCTACAAATACAATCCTGAGCCTATTCGTGAAAACAACGAGTTCAAGTTATATTGGGACCAAACAGTTATAACATATCAAACATTTGCTCATAATAGGCCAAACATTATACTAACAGATAAAATTTCTAGGTGACCTACACTAATCGACTTTGCTATACCTAACAACAACAACCCATAATCCTATCAACAACTGGAGTATTACCAAAGAACCTCCTGCAGAACCTCAAGGGACTGGGCCTTAGTGAGCATCTGTATAAACCGATTCAGAAAACAGTTTTCCTTGCAACCGCGCGGACCATCCGAAACTTTGTGGAAAGTACAGAAGACCACGCCACCTAGGACCCGATAACATGGAAAGGTTCCCCACGGAGCTTCATACTTTTGGTGTCTTTGTATACCTGGTATGAGTCAATAATCCTTGGAGGGAGTGCGAAGCCATTTGGCGTGTAAATCTAAATGTAGAATTATTATAAACTAATTACGTAAGCTATTCTACTTTACTAAGAGTTTTCCAGATGAAATGCGCGCGAAAATCGTCCGCAATTCGCGTTAATTTCGTCAGACTCTCGACCTGCGCTGAATACTCAGGAAAATTTAATTCGCGCGTTACATGTAGATGGAATTTATTGACGGCTAGTATCGCGTCAATACGCGAATGCATACGCCCGAAGACTTTCTTGCGTATTTCGCATCGTCTAGACAAACTCTAAGTGGATATAAGACTACCCATTTTAACAGGGAAATTGCCACTTATACATCGAAAATTGGCAATAATGGCATTGATACGCGCTATCTGACGTGGTTTATCTCAACAAAAGTGCATTGGTGAATCTAATTCTTTATAAGGCAATGCAATATCTACAAAAACGAATCGCATGAAGATCGTCCAAAATTCGTTGTAATGTAAGAAAACATCGATGTTAAGAGTGAACAAATAATGCAAGGCTATTATATGACATGCCGTGAGATTAAGGAATTGTTACGTATTAATAATATCATGCATAAACACTTGGTCGTGAAGAAGCAGTAATAGCGTTGGCCAACACAAAATTTAACAATCACTCAAAAAAGGCTTGTAATAACTGGTACAAGGACATGCTGAAAAAATACGGCCTTAATGCTTTAAAAAATATTTGTAAGATCATCACAGATAACGAGTCTTGAATCTAAGTCTATGAGCTGGAAACTAAACAGCAATCGATGAGCCAAAACAAACTTTGCTTGCACACGAAGCAATTTAAAGCACACAATCATCTGTTTTTTCAAGAACCATGCATTTAGAGGATCGTAAAGTAGTCAATTCTTAATGTTATACAACCATTTGTTTACCGGAAGTCTTCGATAAATTGAGAAAAACAAAATTTAAAGATAAAAATGATAATGGCACTTTTACACCTCGGCCTAAACAAGTGGCTTTTTGAGCACTCACAACGTAGTATTGATGGGTCAGGCACCATACAGCCCTGGCTTGGCACCCAGTGATTTCTTTTTGTTTCCGTAGATGAAGAATAAACTGCTTGGTTAACAGTTTTCTTTGCCTAAAGGGATGGTTGATGAGTCCAAAATTCATATATTTGAGATATTATATTAACAGTGGCAAAAATTATTTTCGGATTAGTTTAACACATATTTTGAGAAGCAACAAAATAATTTTCAATGTGAAATATTTATTTTTGTTTGTTTTCACCGAAATATAAACATTTAATTATAAGAGTTTGTTATTTTACAAGATGTTGTTTACTCAAAGTGAGAACATGTTATTTTAATTCTACCAAGCTCTTTAATCTTCTCAGATATTTCGTTATCACTATATATCGTTATTATAGTTTACTGCCACATATTTCAAGAGTTCGAACACAGATTATCTATAGGAAACTTAAAACAAATACTCTCACTGAGGAGAGTAATCAATAAAAGTTTATAGGTGGAAATTACTTGGGTCTACAAATAGCATTCGATTATGACCAGTGAAAATAATATTTCGTACAATAGTAAGTGACAGGTATTAAATTTAAGGATTTACTATTTATATCAGACATCAAGGAAGACGTTATGGAAAAATACTTGAAAATAGATTTAAACAATGATGTAAATGATCTCCCATAGTTTTGAATCTATACATATGAAAGAACCCCAGTACAGGTGTGAAGTCACAAAAATAATAAATTACAAAGACGTCTTAAAATAAATAAAAAAAATTGTTCTTCGAATTCAAAATGAAAGTAAATCAGTGGAAGGCAACTGAACGTAAACCTCGTCTATAATTTAATTTTATTAGTTTTATAAATTTGTGTTTTAAAAAATAGGTTTGGAAATTTAAAAATTTTATACTATTTCAAATTAATCACATAACGCAATATATAATATCAAAATCTACAGAATTAAGATGAGCCAATGAACCTAAACAATATAGAAAGTCATAAAACCATAAAACAATAATCTTTTATACAATTAACTGATGAAAATATAACCTGTTTGAGTGGAAAATTCATTTAAGTACTCAATCGTTCATTTTTTGAAAATAAAGTCTGAAAGGCCATCTTCATTTTGTTGCACGCATTCCTGAATCTTCATTGCACAGCTGTCTATAATATTTCAAAATATTTGTAGCAGTACTGCGGCTCCATTTTATATATGTGCGTGGAGTTGGGGGGTCTGTACACTGCGACCTGGTAGATTTATTTTGCACCCCCCTCCCCTACTGCTGCCCCGTCGTAAGAGTTACCTTATCAGCTAGATCAGGTGCTCCACTCCTATGTTCCTCAGGAATCTCAAGATGTTGGACGGCTTCAAGGTGGCTAGCTCCCCTTGTTCAATTTGGTGTGCTTCTAAGAACCACATCTTAGGGTTTTCTAGAGCGCAGCACTGTGCAAGGATATGAATAGAGGTTTCATCCTCCTCCTCACAGAATCTACACTCTTCTTTCTCTATCAGCCCGAGTTTTTTGAGGTATCCCTTCAGTTAGCCAAACTCCGTCAGGACCCCTGTCAGAACTCAGAGTTGGTTTTTACTCAAGCTTATGCATTCTTTGGATCTCTTCTGATCTTAGTTCCCCAGAAGTATCTTCGCTTGTCTCAATCCTTGCAGCTCCGTCCAATAATTGGATCTCCTGCTTTCCTCTTCTATCTTTAGTTCTTCCAGCTTTACGCTGCTATTGATTCCATAGGAAGGCCATGGCCCTAGAAAAAATATCTCAGCCCCTATCCTCGCGAGCTGGTCTACTATTTCATTCCCCTCTATCCCGGTATGTCCCGGTACCTATATGAGGGTGACTTTATTATTCTTACTCAAATCATTCAGTTCCTCTAGGTATTCCTAGACCATTTTGGAACTGTTAACTTGAGAGCTCAGCATCTTGATGGCTGCTTGACTATCGGTCATGATAGTTTTTCTCCGTGTTAAATTGAATTCATATCCTAATGACATGTATTTCTCCCTGAAAAATGCTTGGTGACTTACCCAAGATTTCGTAGTGTCTGATGCCGGCTCCATACACTCCTACTCCAGTTCCCTTCGTTGTTTTAGAGCCATCTGTGTACCATATAGTGGACTTCTTGCTGAGTTTTTCAATGGCGTTTCTGTCCCATTCGCTCTTGCAACTCAACTTAGTACTGAAGTTTTTAACAAAGTTGAATTTCTTTTTCATTTCATCTCAGAGCATGTCCCAGATCTTTTGACTTCTTGATAAGAGATTCGGCCTTTTTTTTTGACCTCATCCTATAAATTGTTAGAAAAGTTTTGTTCTATTTTTGTAGTTATCTATTCATAGAAGAAATAAATTCTGCAACATATTGACGTAACTACCAGAATTTCCTCCCAAAAAATTACGTACCGCTTGAATGTTCTCTGGCATGAATACAGTTTTTACATTGCCTACATCTTTTGCATAGTTGAACCACTGCTTTCAAAGTTTAGAATCAACCTTTAAAAGATGTTGCTAGACAGAATATACGCACAGATCGATAAGCAGTAATGTAAATTACTCACGAACGAAACTCTCATCATTTCTGTAACAAGCTTTGATAGTGAATGCGCATTGTTTACTTGACCAAACATCAATGGTAACTAACTTCCCGGCCCTAGAATTAACACGTTCGCGCTCCTCTTTAGTTTTCCTGCAGTGGTGTTTCCCAATCGTCCCGTCTCATTAGCCCACCCTGTATAAGTCACGTCACTTACATATTTAAGTCAATCATTAGTAGATATATCGCTTTTAAGGGTAGATACTACTTAGACGAGGTTAACTCTAAAATTATAATTAGACCAATACGTCCACCAGACTTAAATCCAATCGAACACGTCTGAAACTATCTTGGAAAACAAACTAAACAGAATACACCTGCTCTAGATGAATTAAGATAGCTGAAAAACTTATTGCTGTTAAAGAATTTTTTTTCTAGCAATCATTCGTAAAATTAGTAACCTGTATAGGGTTTTATGAAATGTGATGTATTAGTATGATTTGATAATAGATAATATACAGTTTGACCTACAATACTATTCCATAATTTTTCATTTCAGAAATTCTTTAAACCGGAAGAAGCGTCCTACCAATCATTGCATTAAAAATTACTGCAATTTGTTTTTAACATGACTACATTTTTATTAGAAATAGACATAATAGAAGAAAATCAATACCATGGGTATATTGATACTGAAAAAACAAAATATCATGCCATCATACACTCCACCAACGTACAAGAATTAGTAGTGATCAGTACACTAAATATGATATATACATTAGTAGATATGAATCATATGAGCAGTTAATCGTATTTAAATGTTAATTCATCAAATGATGCAGTCAGATAATAAAATTTTAAAATTAGTGGCATGAAGTGTTTACATTATGAGGCGTAACAAAACTAAACATTTTCCCACAATTAAGATAATCCTAGGAAATTATTATCGGTTAACTGTTGTATTACTGTACCACTAAGATTTTGTTGGGAAACATTCTATGTCTTTTTAAATAATTGTTTTGAAATAATTTAAAACCATTAATCGCTTATTTATTGTCGGTACTTTTATGAGTTTTCATTATATATGACTAATAATATTGCAATTACCAACACTCAAATTAAAGAATTGATTGAGAAATGCAATTTTGCCAGAAAAAATGGTGTACTGTTTGTGAGTAAGAACAAGAGAATTTTATATATTTTCACATGTATAGATGGTAAATGGCTTTCTCACTAACTATTAATTTATTGAAATAAATTAATCAAAACAGAACAAAACAGTTTATTCTCCATTACCCAATACTCACAAAATTTTCGCTTAATTAGAAATGTTGGCTATTTTTGGAAAAGTGTTTAAAACTTTGCATAAGTACCTAATATTTAATATTATATTTTTAATAGAACTACTACTTTAAAAATCATGTCTTTTAAATTCCGTTTTAAATTGAACTGCAAAAACCAATAATTATCACTTGACCGATGTGACCTCACATATTTTCAAATACTGGTAAACGGATAAGATGGTATAAAGTTTTTTCGTAATTTTGTGATAAAAGATGAGTTCTAAGTTTTATAAGTATAGTGCGGTGACTCAGTTTATAAGAGCTACAATTAAAATACATTAAATTTATTTATTTACTTTCTACGTTCGGAAAATAATAGGAAAATGTGGCTGCAGCTAGCTTGCAGAAATCCGGCACTTGTGCATACACAATTTAAAATTTAATTTTGTAAAGATTATTTTGATGTAAGCTTTGATGACATCTGTTTATTTTTCTTATATTCAAAGTTACTATTTTTCAGATTTTCAAAGATGAAAATTGGAATTTAGAGATTAAAAATAAAGTAATCAAAGTTGAGTAACAATGTTTTGTACTTGTTTTATTTTAGTTGCCGAAAGATATGAAGAATTATACAGAATATCATTTGATGGGCTCGGTATTACAGGTCAGAATGCGAGCAGGTTGTGTGTCAACGAAAAAAGACTCAACAAAAAATGACGAACAGAAAACATAACAACTCAACCATTAGACAAAGATTGGAAACGATGGAATGTAAAAGAGAAATAGAACAAGCTTATTTTACACAAAGTATTTATATGGCTGAGGTTTAACCAGATCCAAGCTCAGGTAAAAAAATACTTATACTAGTTGATTATAAATACAATATTTTATTTATTTGCTGGAAAAGAAAAAATAGTGTACAAATAGTAGTAGAAATATTGTATAAGATGGGTGATTTAAGTTACTTACATTTACAATAAACTGTGAAAAACTTATAAAGTAAACTTTTTTTTTCAGATATACTTCAACCAATAGTGATGTAAACCAATAACAACAGATCAACCATTACAGACAGACTAAACAATTTATTAATAAAAGAAAGAATATATATATATATATATATATATATATATATATATATATATATATATATATATATACATATATATATATATATATATATATATATATATATATATATATATATATATATATATAATTATTCAGTTAAATCTTTTAAGCTTATAAATACCTTTAATTACTATTATGTATTCATTATCGGTTGCAGAAATATTTAGTTTTGGTCTTCACATTTCTAAATTCAACAGAGCAGAAATTACTGTTTATTGCAAAGAAACTGGCCATGGTAGAACAATCAATTATCGGCAAATTCAAATTATTTGCCCTAATAAATCCATTTTCCGTCACGGGAAAACTTCTTGGAAACATTTTCAAAGAGAGTGGTAAGCAAATATGGAAGAAATTGTACGGAAATCACTATAAAGTGTTGTTAACCAAACAATGTAGCCTTTGACAACAATGATGTTTGCGAACAAATAACAGCATGCATTTTGATTAGTGTTCGTTATCACGTGACTTAAGAGTGATTTATTATTAAATGAAAATTAAATTCCTTAAAAATAAAGAAAAATATTTTATATATTTTTAGGATGACTATTATGAAGACTGCCGTTTCCCGGCAAAATTATATTTTGAATATCGCCAACATCCATATTCTGTAATTGATGGTTATTTATCTACCTTTTAGTATAAAAAGAAAATATCTGCTATCGCTTTTTCATGGGTAATGGAATTATCGCTTTAACTGAAATGTTTTGTTATATCTTTAATAAGCGAGGAAAACATACATACAAAAATAAATATCCAACTTATAAATTGTTCTAAAACAATTAGAATAAAAATCAAAAACTTAATTAAATTTCGTTTAAAATGTTGATGTCTATTCAGTTGGTTCAATGGACTTTTCTGGCGTTTTTGACAACAAACCTATGCATTATTATAAGACGTTAAAAATAAGCAATCATCAGACTTTAATTTTGATCTTCTAAATTATCTGCACTTATATCTCATTCTGTAAAGTATTAAAGTATACCAAAAAATATCCAACACGTCTTTTTTTACGTCTTGAATTACATTTCTATGGTATGGCGACTACTCCCAAAAGTCATCGCCAAAAGCGTTTCTTTGTCAATTATTATTTGGAGTGTGAATTTTCTTATATAAAATCACTTCCAATTATTGAGTTAAAGAAAATGGATTGATATATGTCATTTTCTCATTAAGAGCTCGTTTTATATTTTCTCATATTGATGAAAATATAATTTTTTCCCTGTTTCGACCAAAAACTAATTATAAATCAATAAAAAAAATGAATTGAGGGTTATTTGCTTTTTTTCTCCAACTAAATTAAGTACGGGTTAAATACCCCGCTTTGCGAAAAAAAGATGAAAAGAATGTATAATAAATGAATTGGCTAAATTCTTTACCAATAATAATACATATCTTAAGAAATATTAAGCATGAGTAGCATATACCTTTCTCAAGAGTTCAACCAATTACATATAGTTTTTATAAAAAAGTTCCAAAAGTTAGTTTCTGATTCCTACTCATCTGTAATGATTCATGCCCTAATTCATGTCCATGAAGTAAAAATATCCCCTAATATTGACCTAATAGAGTGTAATTTTTTAAAAAAGGTAAAACAACTACTCATTCAATATATATCGTATTCAGATCAACAACATGAATACTATTTTTTAGGGTTTAATAGCATTGAGAATAATTTTTACACTGGCGATATTGAAGAGTAAATTACCAATAAATAAATAACTAAAATAATAGCTAATGTTCTAGTAAAACGGAACTTAAAAATCAAATCGTTAGAAAAACTGTCGCGCATATTTAATGTTAAAGACAAAATTTCCTCCCTACAAAATCGGAATTTTATGAAATAGATTGTTATAACCGTTACATCGAACAAACGGGAAGAAATTTCCAATTAAGATTTAAAGAATACAATACTCCATTTTTATAAAAAACACATAATTGAAATTTCGTTAACCATTTCATAGAAGCAGGCCGTAGTTTCCCAGAGGCTAACAATATTCAAATTTTTCATACCGCACCCAAAAGTAAAAAGCTTAATATCTTAGGAGCCATAGAAATTTATAAGTGCAATAAAACCAGAATAATTAACCTTCTTAATAATCAAATAGATCTACGAAATCCTCCGTTGTCCGATGTTTTGCTTTTACTACCTAGATAGTAGTAATAAGAATTGTGCGAGCTAAAAAAAGCCCTATAAAATAATATGATGCTTGAAGACATTAAGTTTGAGAATGTAAAAGTATTACGTAACAGCTGTCACGTAAAAAAATAATAAGTTTAACAAATTAGATTTTGTGTTTATTATTTATTTACTTTTAAATTATAATTAAAAAAAAACTTTGAGGGTCGTTTCTTCAGCAGTTTGTCTGCTGGGTATAAGCCTTCAGGACTGATCGATGTTTGACGGTGTCTTCAGTTAGTTAGTATATATTTTATCCACTTTGTCACATAGTCTGCCTGTTGGTTCTTTATTATTGATGCATATTATATGTAGAGATTCTCTTAATCTGCAGAATCTAGTTAGTAGACCTGTCACCGGTCTAACCTGTTAAAACAACAGAAAAGGGTAGTTTACGCCATAATCAATTTGATTGTGAAAAGAGCCAAAACCCGTTAAATTGATTTTTTAAATTCATGTAAAACTAACGAGTTTTATCCAATTTAAGTCAGCTTATACATTTACTAAATGAAGACAGCGAAAAAATAACGTGTTCACCACTATAAAAATTACAAAGCATGCCTGTTTCCAATTAGTCCGGGAGCCAAGCCCAGCCTGATTACGAATATCTAGGTAGAGTATTATCGAAAAATGGGCAGATTATTTGTTATAAACAAAAGAATTATTAATAATTAAAATGTGTTTTAAGTGTTAATCCAACGATCATCGAAACCTATAATGGATTATGTGCAATAGTTGAGCGCATGTAAGTAGACTTCCACTTCCACGCGTACGTTATAATTGATGAAACACTATTTGTTTATAGCGTTAAAAAGCTGGGCGCAGAATTTGAAAATATTTATTTCATGTCGAAATGTATCAAGAAATTCCATTATTCAAATGTTTAGCGATTTGTAACACAAAAATATGCGCCGGACGAAAAAATGACAAGGGACACTTTTTGTGAAAAATCAGTCGAGAAATCCGATTTTTTTTAATTTTACAAAAGCAAAAACAATTTTTAAAAAGATTCAGGAGGTCAAAATACATGTAAAAAATCTTCGTTGGCGATATGTCTCTTCATCGACTACGAAGACCCACTACGCTCTTCGACTAAGCTATCTTGTACATTTTCGTATGCACATATTTCAGGTTATTATTCACCTGTCTGAGCTGTTTTGAGTATTTTCAGTTTCAAGAGTGTCTTGTTAATTTCATTTCAGCTTTATGTTCTAGATTTATGTCATGATTACAAACATCGCCCATCACCACTTCATTTGTGTTGTATGCCTATATGCAAACAATACTCCGTATATTGTACTTGGAACTTATAAGCCATATATTTACATTTCTTGATTACTTGTACGATGACCAATGTTTAGAATGATTTATAATTGTTATTGTTGAGAACAGGTCTGCTACCGAATTAACCATAAGAAGCAAGTAGTCATGAAATGAAAAAAAAGGATAAGAAAAGAAATATTAATCCAAATGCGTACCTAAATAAACACACCAAAACACAAAACTAGATGTTATTTAATTTTCCCTTCAAAAAGGGCACCACACTATCAACTTCAAATAAATCCTTGAAATATTCATATCAACTGTCACTTATTCAGTTTATTCAAAAAGTTCCGGGACTAATTTTGTATAAAATTTACAGCTAGCGCTATCTGTTGCCCGATTGCAAAACTACGTAATATCATGCCTTAGTTAGCTACAGTCGAGATGTGAGCGCTGTAACTTCATTTATTTGTCAGCTGTGTTCATGTCAAGTAGACGTGTTTTTGCCACTGCGTCATAATTTTTGCTACGGAGCAACGCGCCGCAATCAAATTTTGTTTCAAATTGGGAAACATTCGAATTATTGAAAATCGCGTATGGTGATGATTGTTTAAGCCGCAGCAAGGTTTTAGAGTGATATGCGTGGTTCAAGAACTGTCGACAGTCGTTGCAAGACGATCCACGGGCGTGACGCCATTTAACCTCGACTACCGATCAGAATGTCGAACGTGTGCGCGTCACACTGTCTCGTAATCGGCGAATTATGATTGAAATGTTATCAGAACTCAACATCAGTGAAGAAGCGTGCACCATATTTTCCACGATGTTCTCGGGAAGAAAAAGTGTGTGCGAAGTGCATTTGTTAACGGAAGACCTGGAAGGTGGAAGCTCATGCGATTTGGTTAAATGGGCTGACAAACTTGAAAATTTTTAAAATGGAATTGTAACCGACGGTGTTTTCAATGTGATCCATCGACCAAACACCGAATCACTGAGTGACAAGGAAAGCGCGAAGGGCGGCTCACTAAAGTTCGAGCGACAAAGTCGAAAATCAAAACGATGCTCATTTCGTTCTTCGATTCTCGCGAGATTATCCATAGCGAATTCATGCCCCCGACTCAAACAGCAAAGGAAAAGAATTCGTCACGTGCGACAGGAATTGTACCGCACCATTGACTGGTTTCTCTTGCGACAATGCACCAACCCGTTCCTCAATACTTATCACTCAATTTTTCGCCCTAAAGTCGATCTCCATGTTTTATCATCCTCCCTACTCGTCAGATCTGGTTCTAGCAAACTTTTTTTATTAACTAAATTGAAAATGACGATGAAAGGAGAACGTTTTGAAAACGTTAAGGCGATTCAAAGGAATGTGACCAGGGCTCTGAAAGCTATTCCAGAAGAGGCGTTTTTAAGGTCGTTCCAGCAGCTATACGAACGCAGCAAAATTTGTATAGAACGAGGAGGGTATTATGTTGAAAACTATATAAAATATCTTTTCTAAACTCTTGTTCTCATTCGTAAAAAAATTAGTCCCGCAATGTTTTTGATGAACTGTGTATGCCTGAGGTTATAGGTATGCTTCTTTCGGCGGTTTTTGTGTAATCTAGATTTACCGTACGTCCTCTTTAGTTTGATTTCACTGCTCAGTATACGCGTTTTCAGTTTCGCTCATATATCTAGATTGCTCTTATACCTTTTGTTAAGATATTTTGTTGATATTACCAAACTCTTAACTATGATTCGCTTACTACCAAGATAATTTAAAAAAAAAACAGTATTGGTAATTTTGCGTATGCGTACTTTCAAGTGAAAAATATCACTTTAACCGTTACGAGTCGCCACTGCGATGCGGTTAGCAAATAAATGAAATATTGATAATTACTTTAAAAATTCCTATTCACCTGTTTGACTAGATATGCTCTGTTACTTGCACTTAAAATTTATTTTAAAGTTATTTTATATGGCCAATTTAACGTTGCGATATTATTACACTGTATATTGCCGTTTATGTCATGAGTAAGATGTCATGCGAACTGTAGCTTGCTGCTAAATGTTTTACTTTAAATATCTTAAATTAATGTTTCAATTTCATAGAGAATATTTGTCATTTTAAAGAATGTGAAATTGGATACCTATATGTCGTTTATTGATTTTAGTTTGAGATAAAATGCGTTACGAAATTAAACGGTACACCTGTTGATGCCGAATATATTTATTTAATGACTATTAAATACCGAATGTAAGTTGTGTGTCCCTATATTAACAAGTTCTCGAGCTAGCTCATTGAAAAATATAACATAAAAATTCTTTTTATACTACCATGTCTAAATTTAGGAAAATTATATATTTTAATGTTCACAAAAAATTCATAATAATAATAACTGATACTAAATGGCTTCTCACAGCACATCAAAATCAATTTTTTTTGGTTGCATGAAATATTAACTGATTCAAGGTCACTGACATCAAATCTATGCTCAGTTTTATTGTATCAGCTCGAATTTTTTAGATACAGCTACTTTATTCGTTTTTAACCTTCATATTGAGTTTGTTTACGTTATCTATATCTATTACGCTCCCGTTTTACATAAACCTTTGTAATGTCTATCATGTCTTCGTCGAGAAAGGTTTGCATTAACGATCCAAATTGTTTATATTACATATGTGGTGAATACGTTTTTCAAAAATTTCGTTTCAGTATGTCGAACTTTGTAAAACAATATTTGGAGTGTTTTGGTTTTCCATCTAAAACACATAACAAGTGTTGGGTGTCCAGTATTATGTGCAAATCTGTCTTGAGGTTTTACGTTTATGGGCCACTAAGAAGAAAACCTCTTTCAAGTTCCAATCTCTAATGATCTGGCGTGAACCTTTTAATCATCACGATGTCTGCTATTTTTGTGTTGTGAATAAAAAAGTTATCAATAAGAAAAACTACAAGTTATACTGGGATCGAGCGGTCCTAACAGATCAAACAGTTGCTCATAACAGGCTAGATATTATACTAACAGATAAAATTTCCAGGCGAACTACACTGGTCGACATCGCTGTACCGAACAACAACAACCCAAGGTCAAAATGCAACGAGAAGATCGCGAAATACAGAGATCTGGAGGTGCAAATCCGCAGACAGTGGGCAATGAACAGCGTCCACACGATTTCTCTAATACTGCCAACAACTGGAGTGATACCAAAGAACCTCCTGCAGAACATCAAGGGACTGGGCCTTAATAAACATCTGTATAAACCGATTCAGAAAGCGGTTCTCCTTGCAACCGCGCGAACCGTCCGAAAGTTTGTAGGAAGTGCAGAAGACCACACCACCTAGGACCCGATAACATGGAAAGAGTCCCCACAGAACTATATACTTTTGGTGTCTTTGTATACCTGGTATGAGTGAATAATCCATGGAGGGAGTGCGAGGCCGTTTGGCTTGTAAATCTTGAGAAAAACTGCGCCAAATGAATTTACCCCACATAAACATTTGCTGTTAGGACTGTTAAGAGTTCAAAAGATCCATTTTAATCAGTACCATATACATCTAAAGAAAGTTCTGACCAATTGAATGTATGTACGTATATGTCTGATAAAAGTATGTTTGTCCGATACCAAAAAAGGAAATCAGATCACAAAAAAGTTGCCATGGGTGTGCCGCTGAGGTCGATTTTGGGGCCTCTCTTGTTTATGGTTTATGTTAACGACCTATATAGATTCATCAGTAGGGGAATGTTGGTTATGTTTGCTGATGATAACACGATAGCTATATTTACTTATGCCCCGGAGGAGCTGTTGCGTGCAGCGGGAAGGGTGTGTGAGTATTGGGAATCAGCGTTATCAGTTAATACTGAACCCGACAAAGACTGTATATGTAAACTTCAAAATTAAAAAATCGTTGTTTGTAGAGGAGTAACATATAATATTGAAATATCAGCTAATACTAAATTTTTAAGCACATGGCTTGATGGATCGCTGCATTTCCTTTTCCATATTAAACATGTTTGTAAAAACTTAAATTATGCCTTTGTGTCATTTTGCAGATAATATCATCTCTAGACTAAGCTGGACTGCTGACTGTGTATTACTCTTTGGCATACAGTCATCTGTCAAACAATATCTTGGGGAAGAGGATGTGAGGTAATTCAAGTCTTTCTGACTCAAAAGAGGATACTGAGGTTGATATTCGGTCTTAAGCCGACAGATTCGTGTAGACCCATTTTTAAAGAAAATAACATTTTGAATTTTTATTTTATATTTATTCTAAAATATGTTTTATATGGTAAACAAAATTACTCCGAGTTTAAAACTCTTGGCAAAGGGTCACAGATATGATACACGAAGTAGTAGCACTCGTAGTGTACCTGAACATAGAAAGAGATCCTAATTTATAATTTCATTTTTCTTTTTAAGAAGTTTCCTGCAAAATTGAAAAACAGATCAAACAGTAATACATTCAAAACAGAAATAAAAAAATTCTTGTTCAGGGATCATTTTATTATTTCAATGAATACTTAAGTCTGTAGGTTGTATCGACTCTTCTGCTGTGTATCGAGTAATTACCTCTAGTTGGGGAGCCCAAGCGGGGATTTTGGAATTTATGCAAGCTCGGCAGAATACTATAAAGGAAGAAAGTTTGTACCCTGTTATGAACTATCAACCTGTTTTGAACCTTAAATATAGGGGGGTGCCTCTAGAGCAGCCGATCAGATTAGTAAAAAAAATCGATCCTTAAAGTAACTCGAGCTCGTCAAATTAAGACAAGGTAAGTTAATTACATGTAGAAAAGTGTACATTTCAATATTCTGACGATTTTAGCGTGACATAAGAAAATGAGTGAGTGACAAAGTTGCAAAAAAAACGTCACCTGGACATATTCGAGCGCGGTTGATTTTTTTTTTGTTTTGATGGAAATCATGTAAGGATCACGGAAATAATACAATCTGACGATTTTTACAAGCCGAAAAAGCAAATTTCATCAATCAAATGTAGTACGTGCAGGTGCTGAGAATAATGTATTTCCCACCCCGCGCCTCTCTCCCCTTCTCACTCTTTCTCTATTTCTCACTCTCTCGCATCGTCCCCACACTACTTTCTGCCGCCATGATGTTATTCCAGCTGATCACAACAACGCGTTTGGTCTCTTAGATGTATAATGTTTGTTTATTGGATTTTCAAAAAGTTTAGTGAATTAAATACAGTAAGTTTTATATCTATTACTACAATGAGTGATAAAAATGATAATAGAGTGAACTGTGTATTTTGTGGTCAAGAAATAAATGAAAAATTAATAAAATTTACACCAGATATATTAAAAAAATGCATGGTGATTTTGGAATATCGCCTAACCAAGCCGGTTTGAAGAAAATCACACAGCACCTACACTGAAATTGAAATTTCAGAGGAAACATCATTAAATGACGGCTATCACGCGCAGTGTTATTATGACGCTTATAACTTTCCCCAATGCCAATCAGAGCTACGGCAAGAATTATTACGAACGCAATACATCGCATGCTTATAGAGGAATGTCCACTTTCGAATCGTCAATGAGATGTCACCAACAGATTTCGGGTGGAAAAATGTGGATGGGAAGTTGGAGATGACTTGGTTCGTTGGAAATCAACTCCCAGAAGCATATGAAAATATTGTTATAACACCTGACATTTTAGGGAATACTCCAGATATGTTTTCTTTTTAAAATACTAATAATATCATGAAATAAATTAAATATTGTTAAATATCATAACCATTTCTGATTACAGATACGCAAGATGTGGATGAAAATGACCAAAGTGATTCATTCGAACTCCCGATTCCAGTGATGACCATGAAGTAATCTTCTTTTTGATTTTTTTTTCATTTAACATTCTTCTCATAAATACGTGATAAAATTGTACATGTATATATTTTTCTATGACATTATATATTATTTGTTATTCATTGAAATTAATCGGTTCATTAATAAGAAAAATATTAGACTGTCAGATTTAAAAAATTCCTCCACACAGTTGTCAGATTATAGGTCTACACGATAAGGACATCATGCTGAACCGACTGTATATCAATCTGACGCGCTCGAGTATTTCAAGGTCAGGTTTTTTTTTACACTTTCAAAAATCGGCTATGAGTTTGAGTTGCGTCAAAATCGTCAGTCTTTCTAATATGACATCTTTAAGGGTTCACTTAACATTCTCCCTGAATATCTGACGCAAGCCGTCAGATTAACATCCCTCCGTTACCAGAAACAGGTTGCGCGTATACATTGTTAATGTCTGACGAGCTTGAGTATGTCTTGGTGACTGATTTTTTTTTACATTTTTGAAAATTTATACTCGCTTCTCCCACCAATATTGGGGCATACATCATATAAACTTTTTTTCTATTTAGCATCTAATCTTCACAATCCAATAGTTCCCGACAAGCGCTCGAGTAACTACTCATTTAGCCTCTTGGGCTCCCCTACTACTCGTTTCGTCCCTCGCTGACCAGTGTGACGGATTATGCTCTTATGTTTTCTTTTTTTTTCTTTCCTGTTTTATGTTTCAGGATTCTGATCTGCTTAAAATATTAGATTAAGTTCATTTCACATATTATAACAAGCAATATCTTGTGATACCAACTAATATAACTGTTTTTTGTTTTTTCTAGCTTTTGTTATTTATATATTTTTATATAAATTTCAAGCAAGTCATTTTTCATAATTTTTCAACCAATTTTCACAATTGAGAATGTTTACGTCTAACCATTGGGTCTTTAAAATTTATTATTTTACAATTTAAAAAATTCCAGGGAATTATATTTTGACAAAAGTACTTTTACTTAAAATAGGTTTAATAAATGTGAGATACTTAAATCTAGTTGATTGTTTAATTGCAGATTTTTATTTTTAAGTTTGTTTATTGCCAAGAACTCAAGAATATTTAATTTTCATCTTTTAGCTTCAATGTTAAAATTTTTAAGTTTTAACCAGGATTTTACAAGTAGAAATTCAAGTAAAAATGGTTTTACTTATCACAATCGTTAACCAAATATAAAAAAAAATAAATTTTAATTTTCGGAAAAACCAAAAGTGTCCTTTTTGTTAAAAAGTTTAATACAGGATGTGCCATTAAGTTCGGTAGATTTAAAAAAATAATTGAAAAAAACTACAAGTAGTACGGCAACAAATTTATCTTTATACTAAAGTAGACAGATAGGAAATTTATTTTTTGAAAATAACATCACTGAGATGCGAACCATCTAGACGTAAACACTCTTCGAATCTGATCTTGACCTTGCTGGTTCTCAAAAAAAATAGGGACTCACGATTCATTGGGTCGACATGGCCCACACTGTAACTTTGAGCGAATGCAGAGGTCTTTGATGTTGTAATTTAGGACTATCTGTGGCCCAATAACGACAATTTTATTTATTGATATACCCACTTAGGTGAAATTGTGCTTCGTCCGAAAAGAGAATATTATTAAAATTTGGAAAGTACTCCAACATTCTTTCGGCAAAAATACTGCATAAACTTTAATCATTTGGTTTCAATTCTTGCACTAGTTGCATTTTATAAGGATGCAATTTCAGATCTTTAACCAAAATTCGCTGCAAAGGCGATCTTAATATAGCGAGCTCTGCCGCGATGATAATCCGGGATTGCGCTGTACATATGCCGCAACTTCGCTTACGGTTTCCTCTACTCGTTTCGACCTTGGCCGAGCCACACGTTTCTGTTTGAGCATTGAAGTCGTAGCCTCGAACTTTTTGATCCACGATCTAATCACACTTTCACTGGGACATTGTTTTAGATCATGTAACTTAAACTCAGAACGAAATAAACGCCGCGCAATAGTGCGCCATTTTTGTAATAAGCCTTTACACAGAACGTACGTTACTCTCGTTGAAATGTTCTATCGCGACCAAATTTCCGAGAACCGAGCTACAAATTGCCGCCTTCCTCCCACGTGCCATTCGAAAGCAGTGCGGCTTTCAAAATCGAACGCCTTTCTGGCTCACCCTGTATTTTATCAATTTTTATAATTAACTTTAATCTACTTGAAATTTTATCTTTTGTTTTCTAATAATTATACTTCAGGTAGCGTCATTTAAAAGATGTCAATTATTCATAACTTCCTTTTTTAAAAAAATTCTCAAAACCGATTTCAAAGAAGTTATTTTTTCATAATTTCTCAGTCAATTTCCACAAATAAAAAGTCGGTACGAACAATCATTTTATATCCGCGTTAAAATTACTATAAAGAAAGCCAGTAAAAATATACAAGTAATTTTAATATGGAATTGGTTTTTATTTTGTAAACACCTTGTGTTATTTATTGATTTCATATTTAAAGTTAGTCTAGGAAGCAATATTCATATTAACCTCAATTTAGAATTTTAAGTTCAAATGGATAGATATTATATGCCATTAATTTTACCTGTATAAAATGTATAGAATATGAAAAGCAAAAAATGCACAAATCATTAGATCTAACTGTAATATATTGAATATGTCCATTTGAGAAGGCAATCTTTTAATAGATATACATATATCATATTTCATACGAAGCTTACACATTTATATCATGGGCGTATCTATATAGACTAGATATTGCACTTGAATTTTCTATAACCATCTGTCCGTGCATTTCACTTTAATTATGATAAATTATTATAAATGTTTGATTATTCAGGTATAACTCAGAAAATGCATAACGTGCATTAAAGTCGTTTCAGAAAGAATGTTTTTCATACCAATTTTAGGTCTTTTCCAATATTTTTTAGATTTGTATCACTTTTTTCATTTAAATTGAAAGTTCTGCAAAATTATTGGGACCTGCATACCAATATATGACCGATTCCATTCAAAATCATGCAGTGACAGCAGTAAAAAAAAATGTTTTCTTCGTGAAATATATTATTTTTGAACCCTAAAACTTTAAAAGTATTTTGCCGTTTTGCGAAAAATCATTTTCAAGGAAGTTACCAAGATTTTAAAATTGAATTTTGCAGTGAAGAAAATTGCAAATTATTTTTTATTCAAAATCGTATATTTATATGATTAATCAACGTAATTTAGTTTCCTCCTTTGACAAAGGTCAGGTGAGTTATTGACTTTCAGAAAAAAAATTTGAAAAAAAAAATTTCAGAATCTACAAAATGGCGGCCGTTTATTGAAAAAAAAAGTGATTTTCTCAAAAAAAATTTTTTTTAACAAATTTTTTGCGGGTTGCTTGTTATATTCTTCTTTCTTCAATTACAATTATTTTTATGAGTACTAAAATGCAGAGGAGACACAATACATTTTTATTTTTTTTCAATGACCGATTCCATTTCAAATAATGCAATGAGTATTGAAAAAAAAATGTTTTTTTTTTCGTGAAATATATCATTATAGAAACCAAAACGTATTTTGCCGTTTATGAAAAAAAAATCATTTTTAATGAAATTATCGAAATTTTTAAGTTGAGATTAATGTTTTTGCAGTAAAGAAAGATAGCCATTGTTTTATTCAAATTAATTAATTTTTATGACTAATCGATGAAATTTAATTTTCTCTTTTGACTGAGGTCACATGAGTTATAAGCTTCAAGAAAAAAATTTGAAAGCCGAAAAATTATCAAAATTAACAAAATGGCGGCCGGTTCTCGAAAGAAAATCAAGAAAATTTTTTTACGGATTCCTATTATATGCTCCATTATACAATTATCAATTTTGTAACTTTGTTATAAAATAATCTATATACCAAAAAATATTTCATACGTTTAATAAAAAAGTAAAATAATATGAGCAAATATTTGCAAGTAGCAACTTGTTTATAAAGTCGATTTATTGTAGAATTTCAACATGTATTCAAGAGGTGAGAAATTACATTTTGAACGATTCTTGTACCCATAATAAGTTTATTCTATAAGTTGACGATACTATGTTACAGTGATTAGACCGTAAAGGAAATATTTCGCGTTAAATATTGTATTTTTATAGATATAAAATACTGCATTTTATATAGATATAAAACACAGTATTTAACACGGAATATTTTTTTTTCAACTAATCACTATAACGTAGTAGGGAATTCGCCAGGTCGACTTATAGAATAAACTTACTATGATTATTGAATCAACTCTGTGCATGTATTTTAGGGATCTACCAGCAAGCACAGAAGATTCCCAATGGGGAAAACGTCCACAAATTTCTACAAGAAACCAAACCAATGAACGAATGTATTTCCGGATTAAGACTGAATCATATATACCGGGTATCCCAAACCACCGGTCCACCTCTTTTAAAATTTAAGGAAACGGGTTTTTTGAGAATTTCAAAATTTTGTATAACTATGTCGGGTACGCTCTTTCGATTGGTGCCACTTACAATTTCCGATTCCAACCGGAAGTGAGTTTTTTCGATCGAAAATTCGTTTTTTTAAATGGAATATATACATTTTTATAACTGAATTGGATTCTAAGCCACAGCTGTGATATCTAACAGTTCTGCATCATCTCAAAAGACAACGTCATTTTGAGGAGTCATAATCATATTTTTACTGCAAACAAAATTTTCAAAAACTTGTTTAAAGATAGCAATAGTACATAATCACATTTTTACGGCTTTGGATGGAAAATATTTTCATCTTGTTAATGGTAAAAATGTAATTATTTAGTTGTATTTTTATAAAATAAATTATTATGTTCTGAAAAATTTTGCTGACAGTAAAAATATAATTATTCATTTTTGTTACTATAAAAAGAATTATTTTGTCGTTTAAAAATTTTGTTAGCAGTCAAAATTTGTTATTATGAAATAAGTTTTTGTGTTTTTAAAAAGTTTTGTTTGAAGAACAAAATATGATTATTATTTTGTTTTGTAATTATAAAAGGAGCATTATCTCCTAATAAATATTATTGACAGAAAAATGTGTTTATTACCTTATGTTCTTGTTATAATATTAATTACTGTGCGCTAATAAATATTGTTAACCGTTAAAACGTGTTATTATGTGTTTAAAATTTTGCTTACAGTAAAAATATGATTATGACTCCTCAAAATGATACGGTTAGCAAAGTATATAAGAGATTTTATGTGAACAGAACGTGAACTGAACGCGGCTTCGCCGACCTCACGCCGGATGGCATATATATGTTTGCATGCCTTCTTCCGATCTGTCCTTCGCACAGCCAGGTGCATATCGGCACCCTGATGAGTCTAATAGAAACGAAATATTTACCTTTGCCGTATCACTGTGGCGGGGAGGGTAAGTTTTGACTTTCTTCTCGGTATGGTGGTACAGGTAGGCCATCATCTCGATGGTGGTGTAATAGGATGAATTGTGTTCCGTAGCAATTCATTCAAACTGTGCAACCTCTAACATGGAAAGGATATGATGGAACGAAGTTTGCAATTACTGTTCGCATTTTACTTCATCTATTCATGGAGTAGCATATAGTTTTACGATTGCTGAATGTGATTTCAGCACTATGACGGCGGTGGATATATCCACTGCTATTGCATCTCACACGGGGGAATCCGTGAAAGCCGCATAAACATATATACATATATACGTATTTATATATATATATATATATATATATATATATATATATATATATATATATATATATGTATAAGAATTTTTTTAATTTTTATTTTTATATATATATAACTTTTTCAATATTTGAAATAAACTAAAATAGGGGGAGGGAGATCGAATTAAAAATTATACTATCAATTACTTCAGGGGAGGAGGGTAATAAAATTCCTCAAAATATGCTTACATAATTTATGAATAGCCCCATACTATTCTCTTGAATAAACTAAGAGCATAAATATTACCTCATCGAACGCTAATTACTGCTTGGACCATTCTCGGTATATAAGTAGGTAGAGTTTGGATGTATTTTTGAAGATACCCACAGGAGGTAGCACCTATTTCAACATAATTACCACACTTCTGAAACTTTGAGTCTGCCTTTACTTTTACGAGTAAGCCAACTTCTCTACGTTCTCGAATGCGAATAATTAATAATTTCCAAATGGCGGTCTGGAAAAATGCCACATAAAATTAGTCGGACAATATGATGGCCCGATTTTTTAAACAACTGTCAAAATCAACTGATTCATAATACACGTATGTAGACTACTTGACAAAATAAGGGTAGAGCTTCATATAATTTTTTTTCAAAATGTCATTCGTTGTGAAGTTCAAGTTTTTATTTTTTGTTTTTTGAATTACTCGCTTACAGGAAAACCGATTTGACTAATATTTGAAAGATAGGCTAAGTCTTCTGCGCTTCATCATTTTAGTAACAATTCACATTGATTGTTTGCCGCTAGAGGGCACTTTACCTACATTGAAAATTGTTTTTTTGTCATAATTTTTTAGTGTTGACAGCTACAGTAGTTTTTGGCATAATTTCTGAAAGACTGATGCCAGGCCTTTAAAAAAGGTGCTCTTTATTTACATCGCTAAACCCAACGGTTTAGACGTAAATCACCCTTAAAAATTAAGTGGTAAATTTACTTTTCTCATTTCATTACCACCAGCTACCAGGTAAATAGCTATCAAAGTATACTAGAGCTGTCAGTTTAACATCAAATAAATTCGCTTTTTAAACTATTTAATTTATAATCTTAAAATAACTAATAATGGCTAATCACCAATATTCAAATATCGAATATTGTGATATCCATTTTTGTTATGGAAAAGCAAATGGTAATGCAGAGTTGGCAAGAAGATATTATATGGAGAGTTATCCGGAAAGAAATATCCCTCATGCTCAAACATTTTCCAGTGTGCACAGGAGGCTTGCGGAATGTGGTTCCTTTAAAAGTTATAATGGAAATAGGGGAAGACCTAGAACTGCTAGAAACGTGCAACAAGAAGAAAGAGTGCTTGAAATTATTGAAGATAATCCAGGTATTAGTACTAGAAAAATTGGGAATGAAGTGCGGCTCTGTCAGGCTAGTTCATGGAGGATACTAAGAGAAGAACAACTCTACCCGTTTCATTCAAAAAAGGTGCAGGCTCTTTATGACGATGATCGGCCGAGACGGTTGGAAATGTGCAATCAGATCCTAGCTAAGTATGAACACGATAATCGATTAATTGGCGTCATATTATTCACTGACGAAGCTGGTTTCACTCGTGATGGCATAACAAATCTACACAACATCCACACATATGCTTACGAGAACCCAAACAATGTGGTAGAAACGAAACATCAGCGTAGATTTTCACTAAATGTGTGGGCAGGGATAATAGGAGATTACCTTATTGGTCCTCATTTCTTTGATGGCCCATTAACTGGTGACGTATACTTAGATTTTATCCAAAATCATCTCCCATTGTATCTGGAAGATGTGCCATTGGCAGTAAGGGCCAACATGTGGATCCTCCAAGACGGAGCTCCGCCCCACTTTAGTATACGTGTCCGACAGTATTTGAATGCAACGTATCCTGAGCGATGGATAGGACGAAGTGGACCATTGGCATGGGCAGCGAGGTCACCAGACCTTAATCCTATGGATTTTTTTTTTTTGGGGTCATTTGAAACAATTGGTGTACGATATTCCAGTAATCAACGTCGAGGATCTTCGCTTCAGGATAATCGAAAAGTGCCAAATTATTAAAGAAACACCAGAAATTTTTCATCGAGTTAGGCGACATTTTTTGAAGAGTGTTAGGAAATGTATGGAAGAAAATGGGGGACATTTTGAGAATCTTTTTTAGTTTGTTTAGTACTGTTTCATTAATTTTTATCAATTAAATGTATATCGCAATAATCCATAATATGAATATTTACTGATTAGCCATTATTAGTTATTTTAAGATTATAAATTAAATAGTTTAAAAAGCGAATTTATTTGATGTTAAACTGACAGCTCTAGTATACTTTGATAGCTATTTACCTGGTAGCTGGTGGTAATGAAATGAGAAAAGTAAATGTACCACTTAATTTTTAAGGGTGATTTACGTCTAAACCGTTGGGTTTAGCGATGTAAATAAAGAGCACCTTTTTTAAAGGCGTGGCATCAGTCTTTAAGAAATTATGCCAAAAACTACTGCAGCTGTCAACACTAAAAAATTATGAGAAAAAAACCATTTTCAATGTAGGTAAAGTGCCCTCTAGCGGCAAACAATCAATGTGAATTGTTACTAAAATGATGAAGCGCAGAAGACTTAGCCTATCTTTCAAATATTAGTCAAATCGGTTTTGCTGTAAGCGAGTAATTCAAAAAACAAAAAATAAAAACTTGAACTTGGACGGCTTGTAACTCGAAAACGAATGACATTTTGAAAAAAAATTATATGAAGCTCTACCCTTATTTTGTCAAGTAGAATCACCCCCTTAAGTTTCGTGATCGATTTTTGAATCACCCTGTATATATATATATATATATATATATATATATATATATATATATATATATATATATATATATATATATATATATATATATATATATATATATATTAGGATGGTCTATCGTATAGGGGTGAAAAAACTTTTTGAAGGTTTTTTCTGGGCCACCCTGTGAAAATGTTCTTTTATATTAAAAAATAAAATCACCATAAATTCAGCTCAATCCCACAATTCACGAAACCAGTTTTCCAAAACATTTAAATCTATTTAACAAAATAAATAAAAACCAAATTATTAAAAATGGAAAACCTAAAATTAACTCTACAAACAATTTCATAATAATTAAAATAATTGTCGGACAGCCATTATTTTAACCCAGATCATAAAACAAATTACAGTTTTGAAAACCTTACGTTTAAATGATTTAAGATTAAGCAAGCGTAGGAATAAAAATACAAAAAAAAAAAGATTTAATTTGTTTAAACAAAATAATACTAAAGGCGCCATTCTCCCATGTAGAATAAAAGAGAATTTCCCCTTAACTTTCCTGAAGATAAATGAAAAATTGATTAAAAAAAAGGTTATACGCGAAAAACATAACCAAAATTGCAACCCCCGGAACCCCTTCGCTAATTCGCGCTAGTACTATCCCTCGATCACTCCACCAATAAAACGTTATTTGGCAAAACATCGACTCTCTCACCGGGTAGTTCCTTCCTCGAATTGGCCCAAGCATCATACACTTATAATTTTTATACAAAGTTAATCTTCCTATTCTACGTCTTCTCATGATTTTTTTTTTCCGAATCGTAGAAAAAACCCTACTCGCTCTTTTATACATTTCCCACAATTTACTTGTCCTGTTTTTTTTTGTTAGTTAAAAAAGACGGAAGCTTTGAAAATATAAACAAATAATTATATTGCATTGTAGCGATTTTATTTACATATTCCTTTGATTTCATAGGATGAGAAAATTTATTCAGTTTACAAGGGGCACTCCCTAGATGATCCCGAGCACAAGTGAAATAAACAAATCTATAGTTTTGTTGACATATGTTTTACATTATTAACGAGGGTAAGGCCGTTTTGATATGAATCTCTCTAAATGTTGGTGCCCTTACAATTTATGTCACCAGAAATAACTTAATTCACTTTTTTTGCATACCATATCTTGATCCTTTAAAGAGCCACTTAAAGGTACTTGGCTTCGACCTGATATAAAAATGTATCTGTCTCCATATATTCAAAAAGATTATTCTACACATTTCACTTTATAGTGAGTAGGCGGTTTTCTAAGGGAAAGCACATTCACATTCCCATTGGTTTAAAGATTTGATTTTGTTTCAAAGATTCAATCTCTCAAATTAAAATTTATAACAAATACGTCGAAGTTTAAAACATAAAGTTATTTTATATAAATTACAAGAAGCTTTGTTTTAAGTGGCGGACAAATGAATGATTAAGAATTTAGAAAAACGTAAACGTGGCCTTAATTATGACCTCTTAAGAGGGTTTAACTAAATTTAGTTTTAAAAGTTACCACTAGCAAAATTTTGTAAACTTTAATTTACCCTTTTATTACCCATAGGTTAAACCGTATATTTTAACAATGGCATCTTGGGATTTAAAAATTTTTCTCGTAGTATTATTTCCAACGTACCTACATAATTGAGCCTAATGAATGGCTGTGCTGTTTAAATAACCCAGGGTATACTATAATTTGTTATTGGTATCGTATTACTATTACATAGTTTATTAATTATTGCGGATACGCACTTTAGGGCTTAATATCTTACTATCTGTGTGTATTAGCAATAATTCTAGTTCTACTTAATAATACGGTAAGTAAAACAATTGGCAAATTACGAAAATTTTGTAAATTCTTCTAACAAAATACTGAGGTAGACACAAATAAGTAGTAGATAATGATTACAGAAATTTTGAAATAGTTAATGCATGATTCTATCTGTAAATTATTACAGGTAAGTACCTCTTAATTTCTCAGGAGCATACAGAGAAGGTCAAATTAATCCTCCTTTGTCATAAAAAAAATCTAGAGTGCCCCTTAACGGCGATACAGATTCCTAAAGGAGTCCCCAGCGATTTACCTTATCGGCTCTAAGTTTTGAACCGACTTGTATAATTTAATTAAATTTTATAATTTTATAGAAGCCATAGACTTATTAAGCCATACTATAGTGGATGTTTCAGATCATTAGAGAAGTCAGGACGGAACCTAATTTTTGACGTGTGCCATTTTACAAAACTAAAAACCGATTTTTAAATATTTTAGTCATTTCTCTTCAAAAAAGGTAATCTTAATTCATTTCGAAAAAACTGGAGGTTTTTGAGATAAATCGGTTTTTATGCGAAAGACTAAAAAGTTACTAACGCTTACAGAAACAGGTAAAAATAAAATATGCAGGGTGTGCTGGTATGCTTTAATTTATGGGAAAGCACTGCTTAAGTGTTCGAATGCAAGAAGATATTATGCAGAAAGATTTCCAGCTCAGATATTGTCAAGTCCAGAAATCTTTCAAAGGGTTGATCGGGCTCAATTTATTTACAGTGTTATTAAAATGCAAAAATAGTGAAAACGATTAAATGTAGTTTTGGCAATTATTCAATATGGACTCCATGTCCTTCAATACATTTTCTTTTTCTTCGAATATTTTTCCGCTACACTGCAAATAATATTCCAGCGTTATTACGGACTTCATTGGAATGCTGTACTATTCTCGTTAGTAGTTCTTCTCTAATATTTATTGGTGTTGAATAAACTAGGTATTTTAAATATCCCCAGAAGTAAAAGTTTAGGTGATTTAGGTCTGGAGACCTTAGTGGCTATACAACAGGCCCTCCTCGACTTATCTATCGAGGGCCAAAAACGTTTGACCTACTATATGTTAAAATGAGATGAAGCACCATCATACATGTACCAAATTTGCACTCTTCTGTCAAGAATTACGTCTTCCATGAAATTATTTAAAATTTTCTGAAAAAATTGTAAATAAATCTCACCATTGAGTTTCCTTTCAAAACAAATGGACCTATAAGGTTATTTCCTATGATTCCAGCCCACATGTTTACAATAAATCTCTATTGGTGTTTGTTTTGACTTAAAACGTGCGGGTTTTCATCAGCCCAAAAATTTAAATTGTGTGAATTTATTATGCGATCTCTTATAAAACCGGCCTCCTCAGTAAACAAAATTAGGTTAGAAAAACTTAGATTTAGGTTATGTTGCTGTATAAACCAATCGGAGTGTTGAAATCTTGCGGAATATATCCGAGTATATATATATATATATATATATATATATATATATATATATATATATATATACAGATTTTTTAAAATTATTTATACCATCGGATTCTCCAAGAGCTTCTAATGATCTTATATGCTTTGAACGAGATAATACAGTCATATTTATAGGAAAGAGCTATTACAAGATAAGTAGGAAAATTCAATTAAGCAAGATAAAATTAAATTTTAGTAGGGAGTTCTAAACATTTTTTAACCAATTCTCCTTTTAAAATTAACCCACATTAATTATAAATAAAAGAAAAAGATTTAATAATTTTTAATATAAAAAATATTTAATGTGGTATTTCTTGTAAAATATTTATAATTACTACAGAGGGTTACTGCCTTTATTGAGTGTTGATGTTCCCAGGAAATTTTGATTTTTAGGCTGTCGTAGTTATTTCCGGTGCCCAGTGGATTTTCGTAGCTAATGAGACATGGTTCCACCAAAATTATATATGTATTTTGACCCCTTGTTTGCGAATATCGAGGGTGAAGTCCCAACAAATGATCGGGTAATTTGTTATAAATCAAGAAATTGTTAATAATATAAACATTTTTTTTTTTTCGATAATAAAGAATATTTTCATATTCCTTGAACGACTCTAAGTAAAAAATGTCTATTATAATTTCTCTATCCGACAAATAGTTATTGAGTTAAAAGCGTTACACTTTTGAAAAATTGTATTTTTTGCCACATTTCAACAAGATTAACTTTTTATTCGATAAATATTTTCAATTTCTGCGCTTAGCAGTTCATAGCTATATATATATATATATATATATATATATATATATATATATATATATATATATAAATATATATATATATATATATATATATATATATATATATATATATATATATATATTTATATATATATATATATATATATATATATATATATATATATATATATATATATATATATATATATATGTATAAGAATTTTTTTAATTTTTATTTAAAATAATATGTATCTTAATGAGCAATTTCCTAGTAAGTCTGCGTCTGCGCAATGGTTAGTTGTCTATGTTGGCTCCTATTTGTCGCAGAGCAGATTTTTAAAACACCTTTTCCTTAGACACTTTTTTTGGCAACTATTATACCGATCTGGCAGAATTTTCGTACATTTATAACAACTCATAATAGTCTTATTATCAAGAAGTTATAGGCCACTTTCGGCCTGCGACCTGGTAGATCTATTATGCCCCCGCCCCCAACGACTGCTAAGTCGTAAGTGTTACCTTATACGCTAGAGCAGGTCCTTCAGTCCTATTTCCATCAGAAACCCTAGGATGTTGGACGGCTTTAAGATGGATAGCTTCCCTTCCTCGATTTGGTATGTTCCCAAGAACCGCATCCTAGGGTTTTCTAGAGCGCTGCACTCTGAAAGGATATGAATAGAGGTTTCGTCCTCCTCCTCTCAGAATCTGCACTCTTCTCTTTCCACCGGTCACCTCAAGAAACCTTGAGGTGTCCTTTCAGGTGGTAATGCCCCGTCAAGACCCCCGTTAAAACTCTAAGTTGGTTTTTACTTAAGCTTATGCATTCTTTGAATCTCTTTTGGTCATTGTTTCCAAAAAGCATCTTCACTTGTCTCAATCCTTGTAGCTCTGTGTAATAATTGGATCTCCTGCTTTATTCTTCTATCTTTAGTCCTTCCAGCATTACGCTGCTACTGATTCCACAGAAAGGCTCTGGCTCCGGAAATGGTATCTCAGCACCTTTCCTCGCAAGCCTATCTACTATTTCATTCCCTTCTATCCCAACGTGTCCCGGTACCCACATGACGGTCACTTTATTATTCTTACTCAAATCATTTAATTCCTCTGGGCATTCCCAGACCATCTTGACGCTGATTACTTGAAAGTTCAACGCACTGATGGCTGCTTGATACTTTCGGTCATTTTTGTAAAAGGTATTAATATTTATAAAATAGGGCAGGGTTTTTGCGCCATTATCTCGATAAATTGTTTATCGATTTTGTCGTATAAAACATGAAATTAAAGATATTTCCAATATCTACAACAAAAATCGAATTTTCCTACATTAACCGAAGAACTATGCGGAGATTTTGTTCAGTGATCAACGAACAGATGCCCCGATAAATTACACTGAAAACATGAGTGGTCCAAAAATTCTGAATTTTGAAGTCAGGCACGCAATAAACTGTATGAAGAATGGTAAAAGTGCAGATCACGACGATATATATGCTGAAGTTTTAAAGCAAATCGAGATTGAACAACTTACATATCCCTTTAACGTGATATATGACTCTGGCCAAATCCCAATGGAATGGTTAAAGTCTACGTTTATTGCTATTCCAAAAAAAAAAAACAAACCATAAGAACTGCGAAGACTACAGACTCATAAGCTTGATGAGCCACGCTCTTAAAACGTTCCTTCGAGTAGTCCAATCAAGAATATACACATAGTGTGAGGATATGAGTGGCGACACACAGTTTTGCTTTATCAAATGACTTGGCACTAGATAAGCTCTCTTCGCAATAAAATTACTTGTGCAAAAGTACTATGACCAAAGGTAAGATGTTTTAATCTGCTTTATTGACTTTATTGATCAGAAAGCTTTTGACAACGTAAAGCACGAGCCGCTATTGGAAAGATTACAGGAGATCGGGATAGATGATAAAGATATTAGAATAATAAGAGAACTTTATTGGCAACAGTTAGCTGAGATCCGTATTGATGGCGATCTATCAACAGAGACCTTTAATATACTGAAGGGACTCCGGCAGGGATGTATACTGTCGCCTGTTCTGTTTAATATTTACGTTGAGAAAATATTTCAGTTAGCATTAGAAAATAAAACGCGAGGTATCAAAGTCATTGGCATGCCAATAAATAATATTCGCTTTGCAGATGATTGTGCAGTCTTAGCTAACAACTTTGAAGTTCTCAAATCAATATTAAAAAAACTCAATGAGTGCGGTGAATAGTTCGGGCTGCATATTAATACTGTGAAAACAACGGGGAATATATATATATATATATATATATATATATATATATATATATATATATATATATATATATATAAAAACTTTCTTTAAACTTAAGAATCTTCTTCTTTACAGAAATATGCCACTACACACCCGAATACGTGTGGCTCAATGTTATGTATGGCCTATTCTATTATATGGTGCTGAAACTTGGTCACTTAAGGGTGGGACGCTGAATTGAATCGAAGCTTTTGAATTGTGGACACTCCACGGACTACTGCGTATCCCCTGGACTGCTCACATAACGAATGATGAGGTTCTACGAGGAGCTGGCATAGAAAGACAACTAATGGATACTGTGAAACAAAGAAAAGTGTCATATCTAGGGCAAATACTAAGAGGATCTCGCTACTCCATACCAAGGCTAATACTACAGGGAAAAATTGAAAGCAGACGTGAGCCAAGTCGAAAATAACACTCTTGGCTCCACAATACAAGAAACTGATGTAGTGTATCAGACGCCGCAACCATATTTAGACAAGCTGATGACGGCACTTTAGTTATAATGTGACCATGAGATGGACAAATGATCGCCGATGTGTGGCATAGCACATGGCACCCGAAAAAGAAGAAGGCCGTTGTTTACAAAAAAACAGATCCTATCTGACAGTATCTCTTTGCGTATTTATCATTTACTAGGCCTCTTCTACAGTTGAAAATATTCCGATATCTCTAATAAATTTTTTAACCTTTTTTTAGACAAACTGGAGTAACTGACTTAAAATGGAAAATACAGCATACGACAGCTAACTGATCATTGTAAGTCAAAGTTGTTTAACCTTACTATTTGACAAAATAAATATTTTATTGTGGAGATTACTTTCGGTTTTGCATCTTTCACGACTAGAATTAATCGCGGCACCTTTGATTAATAAAGAAGCTTCTTTTTATTTACCTTTTAATATATTGGGTGGTCTGTAGATATAAATGTACTTTTAAAAACCTTTCTACATCAAAATAATAGCTATAAAAATACAGTGAAACTTATTTTTTCATTAATTAAGTGTATATACTTGTCTAATAATAAATACTAAATAACAAAAGGTTACGGTAATACTTTGTTAACTAATTTATTTTTAAAACGAGTTTAATATTTTTTATTGCAATTTCAATTTCTCGGGGATATTTAAGAGATTGCCTATTTAGTTGTTTAAAATTAACCTTTCTAATAGTGTCACATTACCGTGTACCGTGTAGAAAGGATGTTTACAATTAAAATAGAACATTAAACTTTTTTCATTTAATAGTTATTATTGAACAAATATATACAATTGGATAATGTAAAAATAAGCTTCACGGTATTTTCAGTGGATACTCTTTTGAAGCAGAAATATTTTTAAAATCCTATTTAGAACCAAATATCACCAGTCTCAAAAAACTATACAGGTGTGGAAAATCCAAACCGGAACCTGGACATTTCTTAAGTAAGATAAAGAAAATACTATATTATTCATCAAATCAGAATGAGACAGAATATAAGCATCGTAAGCATCGACATACGTGATTAAATTTAATAAATTACCAGTTTGGCTCTAGGGTGAGGGGTAATAAAATGCTGACGCGGTGAGAGCAGGCGGCAGCATACGCCACACCCTAGCACAACAACAGGATTCCAAGTTATTTGCTTTCATTCAGGCCGTCGAAGCGTAAGTATTAGTATTTCCGTGTTTCGCGCCAAATTTTTTTGTATTTGAATTGGTAGTTTCTTCCACGGAACAAAAAGTGCAGATTATTAAGTGGTACTATTCTGTTAAATGTATGGATGAGATAATCGGCAGATTTCCATTTACATGCGAAAATCATCCTGTTCCTTCAAAATTTAGAATTTCGGAATTATTAAAAAATCTGAGACAAGGGGTTGTCTAAAAATTTGTAAAAAATGCACTGATAATAATGAGGAGCAACCGGTTCCTCAAATTACTGAAGAACGAGCAAATCGGGAGAATGACGTTTGTAGTTTAGCAGAAATGAATTTTCCTTGCAATAGTACCGTAATTGCCGAAAAACTTGATGTGAACGCTCGAACAGTGTGGAATATTTTAAAGAGGAACAAATATCGCTATAGCAAATTGCGAAAAACTCAAGAAATTTTTCCGGAAGACTAGGAAACACGTATGGTATTTTGTGAGTACATGATAGAAAGGGCTAATAGGGATATAACCCCTGAATGGACTGGGTTATGGTCTCGCTCAAAGTGGAGGCATGTTTAAACACTTCTTGTAGATTTTTAGGTATTTTTGTTGATTTAAATTGAATTTAATTATTTGTTTATTTATTTACAATTACTGAACGTGTTACTTTTATTTTTTACCAGAATCAAAGTTTATTTTTGAGAATGATTTTTAATTTTAAAGTGATCTATTAGCTTATTTACTTAAAAATTACAATTGCGTTTCACTAGTATTTTTATTAGAATAAATGTTTATTTTGTAACAAAAATATCAATTTTCTTTACGGTCAACGTCCAACAAAAACTATTTTGTTTTTGTATTTCGACTATTTGATGTATTTAAAACAATCATGTATCAAATAGTCATTAAATATTCCAAATTCCATCGATTACGTTATAAGTTTAGACGAAAAGCGAATACACCCTCTCATTCGTTTCAACGTACTGCTCGTCTTCGTGTCGCACGGAAGTTAGCGGGGGTAATATTGCGCGTAGGCGTTCCCTACAATCTTCTGTCTCCAACTAACCTGAAAGAAGTTAGAAAGGCTTAGTGGGTCAGAATGAGAGAAAACGGGTCAAAATAATTTCTAGTTAAGAAATTTAAAATAGAAGGTTGGATACAGTAACGTTTCTATTAAACCTCGGTAATATGAGCGGCCAGTTTTTTCTTTCTACAGTTTCGTCTTAGGTCAAAGGCAACAGTGTTGTGGTTGCGTCGCGCCCAGGTACATTTGTGCGCCGCTCTTCTATTTGACATTGGATTGTCAAGAGATAAATATCAACGATTACGAAATTGGGCTAATCAGAAAGACGGTAATATATTTTCGCTGTACTTTAGTGTCCAAAATACAAAAAAGCATGTTATCCACAAGACGATTATCTAACTTTTATTAAATCAAAAGCCGAGGTTAAATTCCAAGGTTTACTGGATCACACAGTGGATCGAATTATATTGCTTCAATTAGACGCCCTTGAACAAATCGATAAGTTAGATTTGTAAACATGTGTTTCATTTGAAAATGGGGCTTCGATGCAACGTCAGGTCAGAGCCAGTACAAAACGAAATTCACTGATCCGAATATTTCTGATACAAACTTATTCCTTACCTCTTTTATTCCGCTTCAATTAGCAGGTGTTAACACGCAAACTCAACAAGAACAAATTCTGTTGTATAATTCTAAACCCTCCTCTACTATGAATTGCGGGCCTCTGAAATTTGAATTTATTAAGGAAACCGAACGAAAGTATTTAAAGAAAAAGAAAATTATGAACTCGAAATAGACAACTTGCGCCATATAAAAGAGTTATCTTTGCTGCCCCAGCTTCAGTACACAACAAATTATCTATGAGGATGATAGACGGCTAGGTGTATGCTTTGGCTGGAGCGAAATCGGTCCAACGTTGTTACCTCTGCCAAACAACATCTCAGTTAAATAACATTGATACTGTGTCCCAGTAAATACAGAGTATTCAAGCTCCAATTGTTAACTCTACACACATGTATTCGGTTCTTCGAATGCTGCTTGTATTTGTCGTATAAACGTGATACACAGCAGTGGCAAGCCCGTAAGCAGAAAGACAAAGAGGTGAAAGCACAGACAAAGGCTACCATCCAACAGGCCTTTAAAGAGAGAGATTAGGACTTCATGTTGACACGCCAAAGAAAGGTTTAGGTAGCACTAACGATGACAACACAGCTCGACGTTTCTTTGAGAACAGTGATGAGTCAGCCAGTATAACAAGAGTAAAGCGAAAACCGATCCTCCGGTTTCCCGTCATTTTGCTAACTATTGGAAGCAGACATTAAACTACAATAGTGAAGATTTGGGAATCCGAACTTTAAACAGCAAGATTGTTCTTCAAAGGATATTCTTGGTACAACATGTCAATAGGAATCTACAAATTACTTACTCCATTGACCAGATATGCACCCCAAGAAACTCCCCAATATCAATTTTGGGCCAAAGACGAAAAAATCTACAATTTTTGGTCCCTCATATTGTATCTGCTATATTAGATTTTAAATAAAATTATAAATTATGAACCCGAAAACTTCCTACTAAGAATTTTGAAAAAAAATATTAACAACGTGATATTTCAAAAAATTTACTCTCGAAAACCCCCTAGTACCAATTTTGGACAGAACAAGAAAATGAAAAATTTTTAGACCGCCGTATTGATTTCTTTTAATGTTTTTTTTTTCTTTATTTATACCCTCATAAATCTCCCAGAACAAAATTGAGAGATGCAAAATTTTAAGTTCACTAATTCTTGTTCACACCCTTAAGAACTGTCTTATGACAATATTGGACAAAATCAAACAATGTAAAATTTTTAGCACCCCATATTGAATCCACCATAATGAATCTATCGAAAATAATTTTTATTTCATAATTTACATCACCAAAAAACCGTCAATACCTATTTTGGACAAAGTCAAAAAATTTTATTCCATCATATTGGATCTACTATATCGAATTGTTTAAAAATAATTTTATAATTGTTTCGTGCGTCCCTAAAAACTCCCTCATACCTATTTTGTAGGAATCCAGATAAAATTAATTCTTTTGTCCAGATTATAAGTACCATCTTGGATTTTACTGAACCAATTTTTGCAAACTTTCGCAAAAAAAAATTATTCAAATCGGTGCCGCCGTTCCGGAGTTATCGATGTGTATATGTACAAAAAAAATACATAATGGTTAAATTTAGAACCTCCTTAGTTTAGAAGTCAGCTAAAAAGTTATAAGATATTAAAGCTTTAGAAATAACTTCAGTACAACCTCGTTGTCATAAAGTAGGTTATTCTGTTTCGTTTCAAACAGTAACGTTTCTGATTTCTTGTAATTGAAATTCAGTTTCAGCAATCCATCTCGCTGCAGGTCTCCTGCACCACACGGTAGGAAGGGAAGGCTCGTAAGTTGATAAAGGCTGGATGTTTATTTTCTATAGATTTAAAAATACTATTTTAAATTAAATAATATATCGCTATTTCTGTATTTTAATATTTCTGACACATAAAGTATTATTAAATTGATATTGAGATATTAACTAGATTTTTATCTACTAAATAGACACCTGTCCTCCAGAGAATCTGGGAAGCGGTTACCGGGGTAGAACCTTTCTCATTTTCTCCGATATTTAGGCAATGTTAAACGCAATTGGCTGTCATCAAACAAATTCCAAACAGATCTTTTCTAAAACCATACTGACGAAGTAGGACAAGGCAGATTTACTTGCAAGACAAGACTCTGCTACCACAATTTTTACTAATTTGTATGAATAATTCCGTTCATAAGCTCCGAAAAGTGCGTCGTTTTCTAAGTCCAAATAATGCTTAAAGCTGCATCTGATACTAAATTTATTTTTGAATTTGTATTGTAATTTCCCCGCCTGTTTTCCTAGGACTCTTTCTAAAAACTGGCCCAAGAGGATCGGTTTAGAACCTAAATATAATTATATAACAATTTGAGGGATTCTCGTTATTCTCTAAAAAGATATTCCACATTTTTATCACATAATAATTGATGAGTCTTTGTCTCTCTATAATCTCTTACTTAAAATGCAAAATTCTTAAATCTGAACGATTTTACAAACTTAATCTAAGGAATAATTTTTTCAATATAAAAAAAAAACTGAATTTATAAAAAAGGTTTTTTATGTAAAAATTATTTATCATACTCTCTGTAAAAATTTATATATAAAACAAAGTTAACATTTAAACTTTAAGTTTACAAATATTAAGCAATAAAATTCCATGGAATTTAATTGTTTCATTATTTGCTAACATCTCTAATAAAATAGCAATTTTAACGCAAAAAATGGATACCAGGCATGTTAATTGCCCTCCTTTCTTGTAAAGTTTATTCTTATATAATAGGTTGTCAATTAGATAAGTAATTATACCTATTAGTGCATCACAAATAACAATTATATAAAAATATTTTTGTGTTAAAAATTATGTTTTGCTATATTTATTAATAATGGTATTTAACTTTTGTACTGTAGGCTAATCTTTCTACCGTGTTTAATTGTTGTAGGCATTTAATTAAATATTATTTAAATTAATTTTATTACCTAACATTAGTACGATGGTATTTATTTTATACAGATTTTTGAAGCCAGGAAAAAATTCAGATAAGCTTTTATTTTCTAGTGTAAGATGGGTAGTTGTATTGTACCACATTTATTGTTAAAGAAATTTTAAAATAATAACATGGCATTTGTAGGGTTTGTAACAATGTATTTTAATAACTTAATATAAAAATATAAATATGTAAATTATTGTTGAATTGAGTCACGAAATTTTTGCTCACGTCGATTTTATCGTTCACTAGATGCTAAAAGTTTCAATTGCAGAATTAATACTATATTTTAACTCTTCTGTCTTTGACTATGCATTCTCTAGGGGAGACCGGGGTTGGAAGCAGAGGTCGATTCAGCCTTTCTATTTGGGGGGGGGGGGTGATATTAGAAAAAGACAGTATGACAAGCGAAAGCAATTTGTCGACGGGGGAAGGGGACACCAACAACATTCCTATTTCTAGTGTAATAGACAGGGTCGGGTATATTTTCTGAATTTGAAGCTCTCGGAGAGGGAGAGTGGGCGATCACAAGAAAAAAACAAGTTGCCGAGAGGGGTGGAGAATGCGAGAAGCATACACATTCCTTGTATAAGAGGCAGAATCGGGTCTATGTACAGCATACACATTCCTATACTCTATTCAAGAACTAGAGAGAGTAATAAAACTGTTACCGAAATCTTCAACGTACCTACTCCAGTGCCGCAGGTAACTGAGGACTGCCGTAAATCTAATTATATTTAGTTATATTTAAATATTAGCAGATTTTATAAATTTACTACAACAATAAAATTTCTGATAGTTCAACTTAATTTCTGTCACTGAGCAAAGTACACCTTACGGTGTGTCCTTAGTGATTTATCTTGTTTATGCTTGTTTTTGTATATTTTTTTAGATTAGTGAGATACAAAAAAGATATGGTTTCCACATCTATATTTATTCCAAAATCGTTAAACCAGGGTATTTTTTCCTCAACGAAAAACTTATGATGCCTTAAGATATCAATATCTAGATAATAATGTTAAAAGTTCTGCTGAGGTGTGTTCCAACACGACAGAAGTTGGAAAATCTACTATGTACCGAATACTGAAGGAGAAAAAAATTACTGGAATTGTTACTACTCCTAAGCTACATTCGACTACAGGCAGACGAACAACCTCGCTGGAAGAAGAGATATAAATTGCAATAAAAGGAATTGTACATACATTTTATTATTAGAAGCAGATCCCAATCGTCGACGAAATTCTAACTAAAATAAATGAAGATCGGGATTTAACTGAAATTAAAGCAACTGAGCTCTGGAAATTGCTCAGAGAATTTAATTTTTGCTGAGAAAAACCAGATAGGAAATTTGTTCTTATAGATCGTCTGGAAAATATCCGTTGGAGCAAGAAGTATCTCTCTCAAGTAAAAGGTAGAGTTGCTAGGAATAACACAGCTTACAAAATCAGTAGTTTAACTAAACTTTTAAAATATTTTTTTGAATAAAGTTACGGCAGAAAATTGGAAAAAATTCATATAATAAAAGAATGAAAGAAAATGTGAAAACTCAATCTCATGGTCGATGAGATAGAGGAACCAATTATAATTAATTTGAGCGAAGATAGCTTCACTGACTTTGATTACGAATTAGATAAGTAATGTTTACCAGCGTAAATACAATCTACTATTTAAATGTTCTGTAACATATAAAAAGTAGTCACATTTGAATCCCTATTTAGTGTTTAACTGTAATTCTGCAGATGGTTTAAAAAATAAATACACTGAAACATCAAATATCCTAAAAATATTTTTAATTAATAATAAAATGACCGATAGCCCAAACAAATTTTTTATCTTATATGAAAGAATTTATTTTTTTATATATGTTTAAGTTGTTGCATTTTTGACAATGGGTATTTTGTAAGTAATTAAATTATAACTTTTTAAGAATTTTTTGAGAGAAAAAGGCTATGTTTTAGTCTGAATGTGCCTAAAACTGTTTCTATGCCAAAATTAAAAATAGTAAAAATACAGTATGTAAATTATTAAGAAATCACAAGAAATAAAATAATATTATAAAAACTTTTTATTTTAAGTTTATGACCGAAATAATAATCTATGCTATAAATACTTAATGACAAAATAAACCTTCTTCCGGCGCCTATGACAAGGATTAAAATCCTTTTTAACACTTCACGCATCCAAATATCTATTGTTATCCAACCCAAATAGTCCATTATTTTAGACATAAAATTTCTAACCCTATATGAAAAATATATGTGCCTAACAGATTTTGCTAAAGACGCCGGACTAAAGAACACAGGTAGTTTGCGAAGAAAAAAAGGTAAAAAATGATTTATTACTCGCTCTAGTTCTTGAATAAACTATAGTATAAGAGGCAATATTGGGTGTATTTTCCTGAACTCAAAGATTTCTGGGGGGGGGAGGGGCAATCCCCCCATCACCCCCCTGGATCCGCGCCTGATTGGAAGTTACATTTTTTTTTCTTTTGCACTAGAGTACCTATGTTTTTACTTTAACAATGAGATTTACAATCTTGTTATTCCAGTTTAGAAGGAGATTAAGAATTTTTCTCTAACATTGCTTATTGTGGAAATATTATTATATTCATGAAAAAAAGAGGCGTGACTATAAACTTTGTAGGATAGGTAACATAGTAAATTAAGAGGAAATATAGGAAAACACATTTAAATTAAATGAGTATTTTTACTAAAAATAAAATATTGTACATTCATAACAAATTGTACTCAAGAAATAAACGAAAAATGTTTTATTATAATTATAAAAATTTGTAACAAAAATAACAAAATATAATCTGTTACTTACTAATTTCTTTGGACGCAATATTGATTCACTAAAAATATCTAACATAACGAAATAATTTTAGTCAGTATAAATAATCAGTCTCAATATTCAGAATCACAATTTTAGCACATGTAATTTGGTAGCTCAGATGTGCATTCTTCGTAACATGCAATCCTGGTACTGAATCCAGACTTCCCTAGACTTGCTAGCAAAGTATGCTGACACGCAGACCAAGTAAACCTCTTCACCCTCTTTTTGATCTTTTTTGTAGTCAATTGCTTGCCTTATAGTTCTCTATGCTTTAAAAACTTTTTTATTTTCCTCACTCTCAGTTATCACACGTTTCGAAAGTTTCTTCTTCTTCTTCGCTTCTTGTTCCTGCTTTATCTCTTTTAAATAGGTCTTCTTCGGTGTATATGTTAAAATTACTGCGAGTTGCGTGGATGAGCTTTTGCTAGAGGTCCCAGAACTTGCGGCGATACTAGCAGAGAACTCCTAGTACAATTTGGGCCAAGAGTAGTGATTACCATAGGTTCATTTGAAGGTTTATGTTACAGTGCTAGTGCTGGCATCGAGCAGCCTGTCAGATCTTGTATCATTGCGTGAACATCAAGTCCAGGGGTATTCTTATGGACTCATTATGAGTTTATTAGAGTCAGAATTATAATCTTCAAGCATTATCCGATGATCAAGGTCAGAATTATCGTCTTGATTCTCTTCGGAATTAAGTACGATCTTGTCGACAGGATTCGCAATTAGTGATCTATCTGTGACAAAAGAAGGCATGAAATCATGCTCTTGAAATATGTCCTGATTAAATGAATTAAATTCCACAGGTTTTATATTCTGTGAAAATATTGGATAGGGTTGCTGCCAGTGACTAACCCTGCGCAATTATTGCTAGTATTTTGTACCTTGTCACTTGTCCTAGATGATTTACCTTGTATACAATGTATTTTTTAAAGGTCCATAAAGTGATCTGTTCAACGGTTGCAAGCGGTGAGTACAGTGTGGTGGAAAAGACAGCACTATTATGTAATTTCCTTCGCAAAGTACTATCTTTCAATGGACAAGTGGGAGCTGTGATTGTCTAACGGCCAGTGTTATGGTTTTTCTTGAGTTAATTTCACGTGGTTAAGAAAATGTTTTAGAAAATCAACAAATAGCTCTTTTGTCATCCAACCCGAAGGATTACTTCCTCCTTTACTGCCTATTGGTCCATCCCTGATGGAACAGTCTTTAAAATGAACCTGCGGAAAAATGAAAAATGATGGAATTGAATTACCACTTCCCGAAACAGCAGCAACTAGGGTGACTAACGTGCCTCTCTTGGCTAATATTATAACAACAACTTGCTTATATCCTTTTTTATCAAAAACTTTGTTCGGTTTTTCGTGTAGTTGAAAACTATATCGTTTAATTACCGATTCAAGGTTTTCAAAAAAACTTCTAATGGATAGAGAATGGTGTATTTTAAAAGTGACGTTAACCAATCGGAGGCCTAGCTTGTTCGATTCCCAAGACTTTGAGACTTTCAAGTTATTGGAAACACCAAAGTTCGAACGCAATTTTCCGAATATCCTTGGTAGATAACCAGAAATAAATAGTGGAGCTAGACGTTTCTAATTTTTTAATTCTTCGTATTCTTTTTGGTGGCCTATTTTTATAGATGGTACTGATACGACCGGGTTGCTTATTTCTTCGGTAGTGAATATTTTACAATATCTTGCTGAAGTGCGATAATTAATTTCGAAATTCGTCGCGGTAGACCATTTACATTTATCTTGGTTTTTTTGCTTCTTTTACAGCACGTAGCATCACTGCTGGTGAAACAAGCTCTCGAGTAGACTTTCTCTTGTGATACCATGGCATTTTTAAGACCTCTGAAATAAATAAACGTTTGTGTAGAAAAACTCTAAAAAACCAACCAAAAAGTATAGCACGGACGCATGGGGTTGGTTGTCACATGTGATAACCAGCCCCCGTCTGTCTGAGACAGTCTACTCCAAAACACATGTTAAAACATTCCCTCCCATAATAGATTCAAATTAATGTTTATTTAAAAAATGATATAACGATACCAGAGAACAAATACTTAACATCATAAAGACATAAAAAAAAATATTACTATGCAAATTTTAAATATATTTACCAGACTCGACACAGATGTACAAAAAATTTCTTTTGCTGTCCGAAAAAAACAAACGCACATATCTCCGTCACGGTGCTTCAGAGTGGACTGAAATGGAGTAAAGAGGGAAGTATTGCTCTTGCGACCCTTCGATGTAATTGAATAATTTGTTTCTTCAATTTTTAGTTGCGGATGCTATGACAACCAACCCGTGAGAAAAACATACTCGGTCGCCCCTACGGTAATCACATATCTTCCCTAAATACGGCACTGTGGGATTTTGCCAATTAATATAAAGATAAAATTAAGTAACCTTCAGTTATCCATAAGAACAAGGAATATAATCGTGTTTGGGCACATCAGCCTAAATTAAAACATACTAACTATTAAGTTAATACTACAACAACACATAACAAGTCTCACTATACAGAGTTGAAGTTCTCAGGTTCATATATTATTAAAAAAATCATTTAAGTGGTAGCGCTACTGAACCTACCTACTTGCCCAATGTTTCCAATTTCCCGCGAAATGGGGTTATAAATTTTTACACGTGAATATAACGCTGATTCTGCAAAAGCAGCTGTTCAATGTTATTCAGCAAATAAGTTATTGTCATGTCGTTTTAAATAATCATGGCTAGGGAAACTCATTCCAAAACATTCTTATTATTTTAAATATTTAAACTAACAACATTTCAAAGCATATAAGTCGAATAAAACTAAGACACTTTTATTAATTGATCTACATATTCCTTTTTTTCTACTTTGAAAATTAATCTTAATATATGTTTTTGGATCACGAAGACTATTATCCCAACAGCATCACACTATACTACAATTTGACATGACAAGGCAGAGCAGACCATTGCGTAGTATACCTTCTAATCAAAGATTACGCGTAATTCTTCAATAACGGTTCAATTCTTTATCGATATTCATTTTATTTGCTTTAAAGTAATCTCTATTGCAAGCAATACACATATTCCAACGCTTCTTCCAATCTTGAAAACAATTTTCATAGCTTAATTTTGGAATCGCCTTCAGTTCCTTCTGCGAATTCTCCTTTATTGCCTCAATCATCTCAAAACGTTATTCGCGAAGTGGTAACTTGAGTCGTGGAAATAGAAAAAAGTCACAAGGCGCTATGGGTAAATACAGAGCTTTAGGAACGGTATGAACGTTGTTTTTTGTCGAAGAGTCGCTTACAAGATGAGATGTATGAGCCGGTGCGTTGTCGTAGTGAAGAAACCAGGAGTTGTTTTTCTTGCGACGAACATTTTCCCTCAAACGCTTTAATACGCTAACGTAATACTCCTCATTTACATTCTGACCTGGCGAAAGAAATTCGGCAATCAAAAAACAGTCAATAAAGCCTTGATTTTGGATCGACTCTGTTGTTGTTTTCTGGGTTTTGGCTCGCCATTTCGATGATTGTTGGTTAGTATAAATGTCATATTCATATACCCATGTCTCGTCACCAGTAATGATGCCGTCGATAACATTTCTTTCTCGACATCAATCCGATGTATTTTTTTGAAGTAATGCTCACTGCAATAGTTTCCGTAGATATTCTGGCTCTAAAGCCTTGCTGTTAACTAGTTGAAATATTCTAAACATCTAAGCATGTCCAGATCCTCATTTACTTAAGTTTTTCCAAAATCTTCAAAAAATAACTCATTACAGATGTAAGTCGGTAGTTGTGATACAAGTTTGCATCACTATTATTAGAAACCATCAATAAAACTCACCAGTAAGAAACGACAGGTTAATAATGAAGATGAGTGGTTCAGATATGGAGACAATTACTGCCATTAAAACAGGACTCTATGTTTTTCAAATATAGGGCAACCGAAACAACCTCATAATGTGTAACGGGGTCACAATGTTTGGTATAAGCATTAACGAATTATACTAAGACGACTCATTCTTATGGGAGGACGGGAAGCGCTAAGTATTAAAACTCTGTCATTAATAAAAGGTAGTTTTTACTGCAAGTAGTAAAACGGCAGGGAATGATGTATATGCAGTGATGCCGTATTGGATAGTTAGTTTAAACTACGGGTACAAGTTTTTTTATCCCTTGGTTTATTATATTTGTTTAAGTTTACAAAGGGAACGTTGTCATGATCAAACCTTTCAGTAAAACTTCACTAGGCTGCGGCAACCTTACATTTAAATCGATAAAAAGGTGGAGCTTACCCCTCTTACTCTGTAGGAAGGGATATGCAGAATTGCCACGTTTTCAACATAAATCCGAAAATTTAAATCTTTTATACTTGTTTCTACCAAAAGCATGTATATCACATTAAAATACTGATATCTAACCATTGACAATATTGTAAATTGCTTTTTATAAATGAGGCGGCGTACCAGTTTGCGTACCGTTTAGGAGTGTCAAAATTATAGTACAGGATAGGAATTCTTGGTATATTTCTTCTATGGTATAAGGTAAACTTCGAAGTAAAATCTCTGTGTCCAAGGATACAACTAGATAAACACCAAATTAGTTAGCTCTTGGGTTATGGACTTCGATATGCATTGTCTTAAGAACGCATATTTCTTATTTGACTGCAGGCTACCCAGGTAAATGGAGGGTGAAACAAAAAAGAACTAAAACACAAAGAGAAACTTCTACAGCAAAATGGCTACAAACCACACACTATACAAAGCAATAAAACTGCAAAAAAATACCTTTTTAAAACAAACAATATACCAAAAATAGACTGATGATGGGTGTTTTTTTATAGAGGTATAGAATTTTAAATGGAATAAAACAAAGATGAATTTTTTAAATTTACATGAAATTTACTTTAATCGAAAGATAAACTTCTGGCATTATAATTTAAATATGACTTCTGGCATATGACCGCCACGGCTGGCTCGAACGTAGTCTAATCTGGAGGTCCAATTTTCGATGACTTTTTCCAACATTTGTGGCCGTATATCGGCAATAACGCGGTGAATGTTGTCCTCCAAGTGATCAATCGTTTCGGGCCTATCGACGTAGACTAGCGACTTCACATATCCCCACAGAAAATAGACTAGCGGCCTTAAGTCGCATGATCTTGGAGACCAATTCACGGGTCCGAAACGTGAAACTATGCGGTTACCAAAAGTTTCCTTCAATAAATCAATTGTGGCACGAGCTGCGTGACATGTTGCGCCGTCTTGTTGAAACCACAACCCCTGCACATCATGGTTGTTCAATTGATGAACGAAAAAGTCAGTAATCATGGCTCTATAGCGGTCACCATTGACTGTAACGTTCTAACCAGCATCGTTTTTAAAGAAGTACGGACCAATGATTCCACCAACCCATAAAGCACACCAAACAGTCAGTTTTTCTGGATGTAACGGTGTCTCAACATACACTTGAAGATTATCATCACTCCAAATACGGCAGTTTTGTTTATTGACGTATCCATTCAAACAAAAGTGAGCTTCATCGCTAAACAAAATTCGTTTATGAAAATCGGGATCAACGGCAATCTTGTTTTGGGCCCATTCACCGAATCTATGCCTTGCTAGGTGATCGTGTGGCTTCAATTCTTACACGAGTTGGATTTTGTAAGCACGCAAACCACGCAACAAAGTGAATGGACACATATCCAATTCCTGTGCACGATGGCGGATAGACTGATTCGGGTCTTCCTCTACACTACGCTCTACAGCAGCAATGGCTTCTTCTGTACGCATTGTACAACGTCTCTGTGGATGCATATTATCATTTAGAGTAAACATGGTGCGAAAACGTTCCATAGTTAATCGAATTAATTGCTCTGATGGACGATTATGTTGACCGTAAAATGGACGTAGTGCGCGATACGTATTTCGAACAGAACCATGATTTTCAAAATAAATTTGCACAATTTGGAAGCGTTGTTCAGGCGTCAGTCTATTCATGTTGAAATGCCAAACCAAACTAAACATAAATCACTTGACAGCTGACAAAATAGCCGTCAGTTAAAAAAGTGTTGCCAACTTAAAGTTCTATACCTCTATAAGAAACACTCTTTACTTGTAGAACATCAAAATCATATCAAATAAAAATGCTGCTGCTAATTTAAAAAATTTCTAAGCTCGTACCTAAAAAATAGCCAACGAATAAAAAACAGTAGTGTATAAGTTAACAAATGCTTCGCAAAAATGTAAATAACTTTCGTTATTGTGGTTATTTTATTTTTTCCCCGGGCAAAACATGATTATAAAATATAACCTTCTGAAAAATTAGATAATAATATGTCGATCGTTTCGAATTTCATGACTGAAAATTATGTACTTCTATTATCCTTGAGACATTAGTTGAGGAGTGTAGTCTAGTATTTATATCATCAAAAGGTATTTATTTTATGACAGAATTTTTTACTTGGAAATTATATAGTTTAACATAGTACCAGCAGCAATAAAGTTATTGTCAGTAAGATACAAAGAGTGACCGCAAAAATAGGTGAAAATTGGCCTATTTTGTGGACCTCGTATTTAAAACCAAAATGTGTGGTAATTGAAGGTTTATGCTCTAAGAAAAGTTTCAAGATGAAGATCTGTTTCAGTTAATTACCAAAGTTGAGGAAATTGAGTTGCGTAAGTGTTTCAGTTGAATAAAACATTAAAAATCTAATATTTCGATAATAAAAAAAGAAAAACAAGTTTATCTTATCTCGTTTCAAAGATTAGGTCAGGCAAAATACTAAAAAATATCAGTGACAAAAAAAATTATTAGATTTACAGCTTAAAATAGGTAATATTATCCCATTCAAGAAAAATGGAAATAAAGTTATAAAATATCTGAAAAAAGTTATATTCATGAGTCGTAATTTAATCTGATCATTAAGTAGCAGTTACCATATATTTAAGGTTCATTTTTAATCGATTAATATCAATGAAAAAGGATATTCGCCAGTGGTAAATTTTGTTTGCGAAGTTTATAAAGAATGGTTCCAAAAATATGTTTGCAACATTTAGGATACTTCAAATGAACTAACGTGAACTAACACTTAAAGTGAATTAAAAAGGTGGGGACCCTGTAGCTTAGAGTACAAGTTTAATTTTCTTCAATTATTTATTTCGATGATACTTAGATGTGACTTGGTCGCGATTTACTAACAGGAACCTATCATTAGTGCTCTAAAATCGGGGTGGTATCGACAATCTAACCTACAGGATCGAAAATAAAAGTAAAAGTTTTCGCTAACGGTAAGTTCCTGTTAGTAAATCACTGGCAAACCCAACAAAATTAAAAATTCCAAAAAGCAAATGTTCTATTGATTATTTGTTAATTTAATCATCTCTAGATTCAAAATTATTTAAAAAAGTCACACAGGCTTTTTTACTCGAGTAAAATAATTAGAAAACTGTTTTTGCGTAGTTAAAGATTATTAATTTTGAGTAAATAATGAATTAAAACCATAGCAAATAGTTGTCATTTAACCAGTGGCTTGTAAATTAGATTAGGTTAAGGAACTTCCTTGCACTAAAGCACGCCACTGAATAAGAAATTGGTGTATACAGTTAGCTAAAATTTGAGATCTTCAAAGAGAAGTCATCAATCATCATTAATTTTGAAACAAATCGTTTTTGTCACTTACTACTTATTGCAAAAAACTTATTTATTGTTAAAGCTAAGCTTTTTTCGAAACTACACAAAAGACAAAAGTTTCTTTATTGTAAAGGAACCAAACATTTAAGACCTTGAAGATGACCTTAAATTTTATTTTAAAGTAATTTCAAGGTCTCCTATGTTTTTTAAACAGTAACTCCTATTTTTTATTGCAGATATAAAAAGAAGGAAAAATTCTTCTTCTAACAATATAAATGTGTCTTATGCTTTTTTCACATCTAAAGATCATTCCAACGTCAATTGCACTTATCTGACTGAAAAATGCACAAAGGCTTTGAAAGAAAACATTTTAATGAGAAGAGACATAACTCTATTTGTGTTAAAAGAGCTTAACATTTATGACCTTGAAACTGACCTTGGGCTTAAATTTCAAGGACCATTTTGTTTTTTTGAATAGGAACCTCTTGTCTTATTACAGAAATGGAGTGTAGAGAAAATTCTCCTTCCAACGATATAAATATGTCATATGGTTTTCGCAACGCATCGTACTTATCTGACAGAAAGGGGATCCTAGTTGTAAAAAAGTTGATCTTGAAATAACCTTGAAAAACGCGCAATATCAGATTCAAGGTTACGTTAAGCATTTTCAATGTAAAGAAACTTATATCATTGAAGCCATGTTATTTTCGTTTTTCTATGAGACAGATGTGATTGACTTTCAAACGACCTCTAGATGTGACATGACGTATTTATATTTTTGGACGGAAAATTTTTCCTAATTTCTATTTCTGCAATTAAAAATAGTGGTTTTTATTCGAAAAAACTCGGTTGACCTTAAAATCCAAGTTAACGGCCAGTTAAAGCCCTTTTTAACATAAAGAAATTTATGTCATTTGTCATTAAATCATTTTGTTTCTAAGTCTTTTTATATTTTTTAGCCATTCAAATGACCTTTAGATTTGAAAAAGTACATGATTTATTTATATCGTAAACCAGGAAATTTGTATTGTATTTTCACAATAAAAAAATAGAAGTTCCGATTCGAAAGAACAAAGTTGACCTTGAAATGACCGCGAATAAAAGTCAGTTTCAAGATCATAAGCGTTAAGATTCCTTAAAATAAAGAATCCTTTATTTCTTGTGCTTTTTGGAAAAGTCTTAGTTTCCGAGATTTTTGAGTATCAAAATTAATATATATATATATATATATATATATATATATATATATATATATATATATATATATATATATATGTTATGTCGGATATTCTCACGGGTGTAATGTGTAACTGAAAGTTTTCTGGCATCCCCTATATGTGCTGAGTCCATCTCAGGTCTGTAAGGCAGCTGACGTTTCGGTGAAATCTCATTCACCATTTTTAAAGCTCACTGTACAGCGTCAGTTCGCTCGTAGACGAGATAGCGGTCTTAAGGCTGAATGAAACTGTTTTTTACAAACGCCAAGCTTTCGAAAGTTTATTATTTCCTTTTTCAGGTCTACAATACAGAACAGTTCTGTTAATTATTATTTTAAAATTTACAACGTAAGATGTTTAATAAAAAAATTATTCTAAATTCAAAGACTTCCGTGCAAAATGAGTCCATTAATAGCTTTTAGAAAATAAAACGGAAAATCCATGCAGTCACTGCTGATTTTTGCAAAATTTTTTTATTACTTTTTATTATTAAAATGGTTTTTTAAAAACACTGATATATAATATTATCTTGTTGGTCATTTTAGTTGTACTGAATGTAAATTTATCTGATACGAAAATTCTTGAAACATTCTTTTTTTGGTAGATGGGATATGTCAGAAATGTCTAATTTTAATTTAGCGGTAATTTTGAATGTGGAATCATTATGTTTTACAAGAAATGTTAATTTTAATTTATAAGTTAGGTATGTAATAATATTAATTTTTCTTTGTTTTTATATTGATAAGGTTTATGTTTTTTTAAGGAATAATTAAGTTCTTATGAGTCTTGTTGCGTTTAAAAATTGTGATAATTGTGAGAAGGTAATAAGGAAATAATTAATGAAAATTATTTATATAGAACAAAGAAGGTTAGAAAACAGTCTCCCAACCTCTCGCCCTCTCAATATTAAAAATTGCAAAAATATCTTCTAGCAATGTGGTTGTTATAGGGAAGTGACAAAAATGTACTTACGCAATTTGTAGAAAACTATGGAGAAACTGTGATGTCAAGAGGCTGTGAAACCTGCTGTCTTGTATTTTTAATATTTAAGGTGGACAAGAGATGAGAGTAGATTACACTGAGATTTTCAATATATTTTCTTTTGTTGATACAGTAATCATCTAAATAAATTTCTACCATCTCCAGAAAATGTCGTTTATTTTTATTTTGTTCTTTGTTGATCACTTCAACACTGACAAAATCAAACCTGTGATCATCGATTACATGTTCCGATAAGATGCATGTCCTCTTTTGCAATTTACATCACTCCTGTGTCTGGTGATTCTATCTTTCAAAACAGTTGATGTTTGACCGATGTAATGTTTGTCACAGTCTATACATTTTAAACAGTATACTACCCCTGATTTGTTGGGGTTGCTCTCCGTGTCTTTCAGTCTGGAGAAGGTTTGGCCCACCGTTAATAAGTGTTTTTCACATATTTTTATATTATTATGCATAGAAATAATTTTATTCAATTTTTGTGTGACTTGGTTGATGTAAGGTAATGAGAAATAATATGTGGGTTGGTTTTCTTCTAAGAAGAAATTTCAAGGGAAATGTTAGTGGTGTTTTGATTGGTATTGCTCTCTATGTGTGAGTGTATTGGTGTTATGAAGGCAGATATTTCTGGTGAGACAGTGAAATTTTCTGGAATAGATCTGCGTTGTGTGGGTTGTGGAGAGCTGTGTTCCTGTTGAGGGATGATGGTATTGTGTAAAAACTTATTTAAGAACAACTGAGGATAGCTATTTTCTTTTAGTATTTTATATAATCTGTTTATATTTTTATGAATGAGAGTAGGATGACAAATTGATGTAATTCTTCTTCACCTTATATATATATATATATATATATATATATATATATATATATATATATATATATATATATATACATTTCTGAATTATTTGATTATTTTTTTTAATTTGGCGCGTCTTTCCCTACCATTTAAATACTTTGAACCTAATGTGTAAACAGTAAATACAAAGGCAATAAATATTACAATACCTCTTACCTAATAATTTTTACGACTTCATAAATCAAAGTTAAAATGAATGCTACGGATTGCGAACAGCGCAGAATAATAACCATGGAACTTAACGACCAAATCTTATTTAGGGCAAAGAATAATGATTGGAGTCACTCTTTCAACATCAAGATCAAATATAATTCATTGATCTTATGTTTAAGAATACGACATCAGTTTTATTAAGAAGTCTAATCTAAAATAGAATGGCATAGAAAAGGAAACAACCGTTAAAAGTATCTGTTTTAAATAATATTTCTAAATCTATTTCTTAGGCCCTACTTGTTCTCTAAGGGCACGTCTTTATTTTTATTCTAGTTTTTTAGTGATTTTTTTCGGGCAGTTTAATTTAATATCTCAAAGTATCATTCATATATTTCAAAGAGATTTCATTTTCTTTTTGTTAGCTAACAGGAGACGTTTTGTTGGTCTAAACCCATGTCCAGTTCTGTCTGAATACCTAAGGATTTGTAGCCGGTGCAGTTCGGCATTTATATTTTTTTTTAAATTCAATAACTGTTGTTAGCAATAAGATATTAAAAAATAAAGTTGCCTAATATTATTGAGCCTTGACCTTAGATTGGAAGATAAATCATTATTTTTTTTTGAAAATACATGAGAATAAATTTTTTTATAGCAGCTATAAAAACTACATTCAATTATGTGTTATTAGCCTCGATTAAAAAGATTATATATGAAACTAATAGGTTTCAGCAATATTTATTTATTTATTTATTTATTTATTCAGTTGTTAATTTATTTATTTATTTAAACCCCTTTTCACAGTTACAAAAAACCAATTAACAAATGGGTACAACAGAAAAAAAACTTAAATATGTACAATGACAAAACAAAGAAAAAAAAAGAAGAAAAAATAATTATACACAAATTACCAGAAATAAAAATACAAAATATTACATACTTAATTATTTTTTACCTGTGCCAATCCGCAGCTAAATATGTCGAATTTATTTTGATTTTCGTTATAGATTCTGCACATTCTATATAAAGGAGAGTAGTCATACACATTTGTACAAGGTGTAGGACAATAAAATGTGGCAAATTGGCGAGCTGAAGTCCTAGGTAAAAGAAAACTTATTTTTTCCAGTATGTCACAATATTCCACTCTGCAAAACTTTATAAAGAAATTTGAGGTCTGTGACGATACGTCTATGTTCTAGAGAACAAAATGTATGCCGCTGAAGTAAGATTTCATGCGGAAACCCTGTTTCAGGAAAATGTCCATCAATCCGAAAGCTTAGGTATTTTAGGAAATGCCGCTGAACTCTCTCAAGGTCATTAATATGATTTTGATAATAAGGAGACCATATTATGGAAGCATATTTCAATTTAGATCTTACAAAAGCGTAATAAAGTAAAATGAGGGTACTTTGATTAGAAAATGTTTTTGAGTTTCTGATAATAAAGCCTAATGATTTAAAACACACCTGTATAAGGTCATTTATATGAGGAACAAATGAAAGTGTGCTATAAAATGTCACACCCAGATCCCTAAAGCATTCCACTCGTGGAACTGATATTCCATCAATTTTATAATTATCCATCAGCACGTTTTTCTTTAATGTGAAAGTCATGACTTTTCATTTACCAACGTTTAGATGCGGTCTGTTTTCGCTACACTAATCGGCGACGGTATTTACTGCTATTTGTAGTTTTTGACAATCAGCATCGTTTCTTACAGAAGTAAAAATTTTAGCGTCATCCGCATAGAGTAGCATTGTACAGTCACCTACAATTCCATTAATAAACATATTAAATAATAAAGGACCGAGTATTGACCCCTGACGAATTCCCGAAGTCACACATAGTGGTTTCGAGGATTGACCACAGCATTCTACTGTTTGCTGCCTATCGCAGAGATATGATCTAAAAAATAGAATTAATTTCTGCGAAAGTCCAAAACAATTCAGTTTATCAAGCAAAATGCCGAGCTCAAGCCTATCAAACGCCTTTGAAATTCTGTGTATATTATGTCTACTTGACCTCCCTCATCCAAGACATCAGCCACAACCTGAGTAAAACAGAAAAGATTGGACGCTGTGGACCTGCCCTTTATAAAATCATACTGGAAACCACTAAATAGATTTTTTAGCTGGAAAAATAGATCTTTATGCAGAAACATTTCAAACATTTAGAAAAATTATTTATTATATAGGCTGGTCTGTAGTTTTCTATATTTTGTTTTTCTCCTTTTTTAAACACTGGAGAAATTCTGGAAATTTTCCATTTATCAGAAAACTGTGAATTATTTAGGCAGAGATTAAAGATAATGGAAAGGGGTTTCACTAATACGCATGCACAGTCACACAGGAAAAAGGATGGAATTTTATCCGGATCAACTGTTCCCTTTGGTTTCATTTCTTTTAAGCAAGATAGTACTTTATTTTCACTAACCTTACAAATTTGAATAGTTTGAGTGACAGAACTTTGAATATCTTTATTAAAATCTTTGTTCGATGAAATATACGAAGATTTGAAAAAGTCTGCAAATGCATTTGCAGTATTTTCCCCACAAATCATATTTTCAGGTAATTATTTATTATTTATTTTACTATTTATAAATTGCCAGAAGTTTGATGGGATAAAAGCAATGCAGTTTTCCACACTTTCACAATATTTTTTATATGTGTTATTTATGTCATACTTAATTCGTCTTCTCTGCTGTAGAAATTTTAACAGATCTTCATTTTTTGTGAACGTTGGTATTTTTTCCAAAATTTAAATTTTTTCTTGGTCATGACCTTGATTACAACATTCAATTTTTATTTTCAAGTTCGTGGTGCCCGTTTCGATGAAAACGCATATTCTTCATAATGTTAGTAAAAACAACGGAAAATTTCACGTCTATGAAATCCAACAATCATAGAAAAAACTTAGTTATTATGACCTCCAAAGGTCAATTGAAGATCAAATAATTTCCTCTCGTCGACAGACTATGGTATCTCGGAAATTGGGTAGTGTTGCATGTTGTCTACAACCAAAGTATTGTCAGTAACCTTGATGATGATGACTTTCTGATCATTTCAAGAATAAATATTCCTTCCTTGTAAATGAGTGACGGAGCAAGAAAAATGTATTTAGGATTCACTGGACTATTAAACTTTTAAGCGAATAATTTTTAAAAGCACGCACTGTTATGAAAACGTTCACATTGGAGTCAGAAGGTAATTCCACTAATTAAATCTAATAAATAAATCTGGTCATGCTAAAATTCTCTACAAAATTTACAAGAAAATGTTATTCTAAAATCTTTTTAAAAATTGCTGTTTTCCTCTAAATAAGTTGAAATGTCAAGATATTTTAATTTTTTATTGCTTCCAAGATTTGCTTGATCCGTTTGATCGGTGCCGCAGTAAAGGCGGAAGATCGGTGGAATTAAGCCGACATACAAATCCGATACTTTTAGCATCGTCAGAATAAATTGCGATTGGCAGTTTAACAGCCACCGGGTGGTTTTAAGATAGAAGATGAGAAAATAAAAAAAAAATAGTGAAAAGAAAGAAATATCTCACTCTCTCAAGTGGAAAAAGAAAACGCTCGTTGTAAAACATTGGAAACAGATGCACGGTGTATGCAGTCCTGTATTAGTAAAATCTCTCTCTCTCTCTCTTTCTCTCTCGTAGATTTGATGGAATAGTAGAAATTGTGTAGTGGCACATCATAAGGTTTCAAGAGAAATACGGTAAATAGCCTTTTTTATATTTTTTTTACAATTATAAAAGAGAAGCTTAGCTCTCAAGCCAACTGAAAAAACCTAATACTATAAGGACAAACGCACTCTGTTCTAACACAGTTAGAGACAAAGCACTATCTCAGATTGCAAGAATACCAGGAAAGGGTGGAAGCCTTTCCCATGGTAGTCCACTGCCATCTGTAGACCGGTTTCGAACTTGTTAGTTCTCGTCAGTACAGAATAGGCTAGCGTACTTGAGCATCGGAAAGGTAAATCCTTTAAGCAGCTTATATTAGACAAAATATGAAGCCTAATACAAGTGGCTCAGGTTTTTTCAGTTGGTTGAGAGCTAAGTTTCTCTTTTATAATTGTATTTTATACACCCAACTGCAAGTATATTATTGGTTTATATTTTTCGTTTTACTGTTATTAATAAATACTAAGGAAATAAGCTGTGGTGCCCTTTTATTTATAAACTTTGATGGTCCTTCGAAAATCATTACAAAAGAAAAACTGTTACAATAACCTATGAGAAAACCTGGGTATATCCTTCCCGTGTTAGAAGCAGGATTCTAAGCAGCTCGCTTTAAACGCGTACAATAACCCAGATTCCCAGGGACTGGCACAGTTTACGTAGGAGACAGTCAAATAACGAGAGGATTTTATATGAGTATAAATTAATTTTACGAAACCTACATTCTCCTGTGTACAGTGCTAATATATGAAAAAAGAAGAAAATTATCAATTTAAAAAAAATTAAATTTTCTATCCACCTGAACCAAAGTTTTACACAGATATATTTAAAGAAGATTATCGTACTTAATATAATTATTATCTTAGAGTAATGACCAAAAACAAGTTATAGAAAACATCAATTTTTACTCATTGCCACAAGTTTTACAAGAAATGATATACAAAAGTCTGCTCGGGCTTAAAATTTTTCTTGGATTGGATTGATTGAATATCTGTAAAGATCATAGTTCATTTTTAACTGACAAGTAAAGTCGTGTAGTTATGTATGATATTTTAAATTTGATTTGTCTATTAAAAAGGAACTTTCCCGACATTAGGGCAATTTTATCTAAGAAGTAAGTCATTACGAGTAATCTAAGCCCACGCAAACCTCTGAATGTTGATTTGTTACAGTTAAAACTTCAGGAATAAAAATCGATAATTTTCTATAACTTGTAGTTGACTGGTTATTGCTTTATGATAAATATTATATTAAGTGATCTATACAGATATGTAAAGGTTTGTGTGAAGAGGAGTTTTATTCAATTGAACATAAAATTCTATTTTTTAAACCGATTATAACATTTTTTCTTGTTTCAGATTTCAACACTGTCCTCTGAATATGTAAGTTTGGGAAAATGGATTTATATTCGTAAAAAATCCTCTTGACGATCTACTCTGTAACATGCGCAAGTCGTGCTATCCCCCGGGAATGCGCTATTTGTTTATACTTTTAAAAACTACTCGCTTAAGATCTTAACAGTCCAGAGAACACCAAATTTTTTTCGCGGCTCTACTAATCACTTGCAAGACACAAATGGAGACATTGGAATGATCCAGATTAATATTGAAATCTTTTTTGTATACAACATATAACAGTATCCAATTTTCAAGTATTTGACCTTCCTCATAATAGGTTAAAAGTATTGATATAATTGTTTATTTTCATAAACGTGAATTTTTCCCTTATTTTCGTTACTGCTATGAAGAATATATATTTCCATTGAAACGACTACTTGAAAGTTGTGGTCAAGGTCACAGCTAAGGTCACTGCTGAAACTTTTTTATGTATGATTAAACGTGGAACTCGTGTTTTATTACCGCCATGAAATACATAGATCCTCATGTTTGTATTAAAAAAAAATTCTGCTTTATTCCAAAAATTCAATTCACGAGATCAAAAATTCAATATTATTAAGTCACTTGATTTTTTCGAGATTTTGTTGCGAATTGTCTTCATGATGGTTTATGGCTCATCTCGCTATCCTATTTCTAACAAAAGTTATTAGATTTAAAAAAATATATATCTAAATACCCCACTAGGCGATCTCTTACTGCATAGTTTACTACTCGCGAGTGTCATGAGCTAGAGTGGTTTTAGTTTATTCTTAAACATTAAAGATAACGTAAATATTAGCGTTCAGTTTCATGTAGTTTATGCCCTGTAAAAGTAATAAAATATCGTCGTGAAGTATACAATTAGGGTTAAAAATTACGTCGTCAAATGGAGAAGAACTCTAGTTCCCAATATAATGGAATTGAAACCATCAATATTATTCCAAAGTTAAATAACATAAAACATAAGAAATAATTTCGAAGTTTTGACAAGACCAACTCTCTCTCTGTTATTGTAACTGAGAAGGCTTGCTTTGAAACTCTAAAGAAGTACTAAAGATTTGTGTATGAATCCCCTGTTGCTGTGAATCTCGGAGTTACAGAGAGATAATCCTTAACTGATAATATTTATCCAAATGCTACATATTTTTTCCTTATTTTAAGAACAATTTCTAGTAATGACTAACAAAAGAAGTTTTAAAATCATACTTTTAACAAATTAAGTCCCTATAACTAGCTCTAGTTTTGCATATAATTATCATCATCATTCATTAATTTTTTTCTTAATAGGCTGCTAATAGCAAAATGTGCTGCACATGACAACTAATTCTGCCCACATTGTGTAAGTGTAAGTGGTCTGCCAAAGTGCGATAAACACACACGAACAGGCGCGGATCCAAAGGGAGTGGGGCGATGTGGACGATCACATTCCCCCAAGAGCTTCAAATTCACAAAAAATAGACTCACCTCAATCTGCTGAATTAGGAACATCGACAACTCGCTTTTGCTTATTATACTCCCCCCAAAGAGAGACGTTGGATCTGTTTCTACACATGAATATGGAATAATATAAATACAGCATGCCTATTTCAGGTCACATGGGCTCAGCATAGAAAGTATTAGAACCTGCCACATGTTATTTAAAATTCGTTGACTGTGGTTTGAGCTAAATCATCAAAGCATATGAGATTTTTTTACAGGTACATTATCAATTACTAATCAGTGAGAATTATGTGGTAGAAGATCAGCTGAAATTGAAACAGTGTCAGATCTTTTGGGCTATTTTCTTATAAATCATACCTTGGTTTACTTTTAGCTGCAGAACATGAGTGTGAACAGAAAATGATGATGGTGGAACTTGCAATGAAATAATGTTTTATATTTCCGAAATTCGTTTTCCCAGGTAGTTATTGAGAAAAACATGTACGTACAGGGTGAGTCAACGATTGGATGAAGTAGGTTTGTGCCTTTTCGGTGAAATTAACAAAGAAACTATATTTATTGTTTGATACACTTTATATTTACGCAGATTTTAAAAATATTTAGGACTCTACAGGGTGAGCCAAAAAACTAGGACAGCATAAAGTTGTATTTTTTTAAATAGAACACCCTATATACGAATCGTATTTTCGATTTAGCTTATAATTTTAAATCTTTTTTATTAAGGGTTTACTATAACAAAACTTTATAGTTTCTGAGCTAATTAAGTTTTAAAAAAAAGTCACATTTTCAAGCATCATTTTCAATCCTAAATAACGTTTTCAATTTTGTGACAAATATATTCAAATTTGGAATTTAGCAAGGCCAAGGACAAGTTAACATAATTTTTACCTAACATTTGCAATAAAAGCTACAGGGTGTTGAACACATCGGCTCAAATTTGAACAAGTTTAAATGAATAAATATCTTTTTTTTTTAAATGGTACATCCTGTATATTTTCTTGTTATTTAATAGAGTAATAAAAACCCTAAAAGTTTTGTTCAATATATCCTATACCTATTTATAATAGTTTTTGAGATATTTCAGTTTTTCTTATTTTCCATACTTTTTTACAGAAATAGTCTTCATTGTCATAGTAGCCATGTAAAATAATAAAAAGAAACTACAGAAACAAACAGAATGTGGTTAAATATGATGAAATACATTATTCGTTATATTACAACGGCAATAGTTTAATTAAACATAATGTGAAAAAATTAACACAACAATAACGACAAGGCAAATACATATTTACTTTTATACTAAATTGGAACAAAAAAAATACCTATTAAATATTAAGATTCATTATTTCTTTTTAATAATTGTTCGAATAAACGACCCTTTTATGCAATGCACAAATTTAGTCTTTTTTGCAGATTTTCTCGGACCCTGGACAAAATTAGTGGCGTTATTGTTCTACAGGTATCCCTAATCCTGTTTCGCATATCTTCCACTGTTGTTGGTGGATTAACATACACCTTATTTTTAATATAACCCCGTAGGAAGAAATCTAATGGGGTGTTGTCGCAAGACCTTGGTGGCCACTCAATGAAACCCCCACGTCCAATCCATTTTTGCGGATATCGTTGGTCCACAAACGCACGAACTTCACGATGGTAATACTGTGGAGCTTATCCCTATCGAGACCTTGAAGCAGTTGGGGTAGTTCTTCTTGTAGAAAGTGCAGGTAACTATGGCCATTTAGTGGTTCATTAAAAAAGTGGGGTCCAATAATTCGATTATGATGAATACCACACCAAACATTTAATGACCAGTGGTTTTGATGTTGCACCTCTCTAATCCAAAATGGGTTTTCTGTGGCATAATAATGCATGTTGCGTCTACTTACGGCACCGTTACTTCTAAAAGTAGCTTCATCACTAAAAATTACCTTGCATAATAAATTTGGATTTAATTGAATCTCCGCATTTATTGTACGACAAAAGTTAACACGACTTTCAAAATCCTGTCCATGCAATTCTTGGTGTAATTCCATGTGATATAGATGATACCTATATTTCTTGGTAGTACGATTAGCGGTGGATTGTGATGTTTCACATAATGCTGCTAACTGACGGCTACCAATATAAGGATTTTCCTGAACATTTAACAATACTTGTAGTTCTTTTTCTTCATTAGTTACTGGTTTGTTGACCACTTTACGTTTTGGATAATCAACAGTACCAGAAGAATCAAATCTTTGCATTAAGTTTTGAAAAGTATGGGTATTAGGCTGGCGTCGATCAGGATACTTCATTTCTTTGAGCAAGAAGGCAATTTTTTTGAGCCTCTCCTATTGTATAAATCATATCTATTAACTCATTCGTTGGAAAATTCATTTTACAATATTAGATGAATGCAAAAAAAAACCAAACTACACTACATAAAAACCAAAAGAAGCGATTGACACACAGAAAAATGTTCTTTTACATTGTTTTTGCCATGGCTACTATGATAATGAAGACTATTTCTGTAAAAAAGTATGGAAAATAAGAAAAACGGAAATATCTCAAAAACTATTATAAATAGGTATAGAATATATTGAACAAAACTTTTAGGGTTTTTATTACTCTATTAAATAACATGAAAATATACAATGTGTACCATTAAAAAAAAAAAGATATTTATTCATTTAAGCTTGTTCAAATTTGAGCCGATGTGTTCAACACCCTGTAGCTTTTATTGCAAATATTAGGTAAAAATTATATTAACTTGTCCTTGGCCTTGCTATATTCCAAATTTGAATATATTTGTCACAAAATTGAAAACGTTATTTAAGATTGAATTGATGCTTGAAAATGTGACTTTTTTTCTTTAAACTTAATTATCTCAGAAACTATAAAGTTTTGTTATAGTAAACCCTTAATAAAAAAGATTTAAAATTATAAGCTAAATCGAAAATACAATTCCTATATAGGGTGTTCTTTTTAAAAAAATACAACGTTATGCTGTCCTAGTTTTTTGGCTCACCCTGTAGAGTCCTAAATATTTTTAAAATCTGCGTAAAAATAATCTGTATCGAACAATAAATATAGTTTCTTTGTTAATTTTACCAAAAAGGCACAAACCTACTTCATCCAATCGTTGACTCACCCTGTATATATAGAGTGGATAATTTTTAGAATCATCGAACCAACTTAAGTTTTTGTCATAGGCTGTATGACTGCTTGGTAATATGACGAACAAATTGTAGATTCTCATATCTTACCTACCAAAGACTTTCAAATTCCACTTTTCAGTAGAATAATGTACGTTTGCATTTTGTACGTATTCCATTAAAACATTTTGAAAATTCCCAACGATTTATTTTCCCTAATAGAATACTATGTAGATATATATCTATATTTCTTTTTACATGATTATTAGGAGACCACTATCTTATCACAAATTAGCAAGCTCTTATTAAGCAGGAATCATTTAGTTAATTACACATATAGCCCTGAATTTCTTTTTTATGAATTTTTATTAAATATTAATCACAACAATCAAAAAAATCTTCTTTCATCGGAATAATAAAAAAAGGCATAACATTAAAGATCATAAATTATAATATATTAGAAATTTTATTACGAACTAACTATATTATCTAATAAAACCCAGGAAGAAAGATTATAAATTAAAAATAAACGAACACAATTCACAGAAAATTTGCAGTTTTAATTAATCTGTTGTAGGAGTAATTAATGTTGCTGGCATAATATACTTGATAAATGATTGAATAGTTGTACTTTTCTCATGATTTATTAGATGTTTCTCATTACACTGTTAAAAGTGCGTAAGTTAAAGATAGATATTTAATCAGCATAGTTATTACCAGATATCTGCCTGAAAAAAGAATATTTATAAACACCAATCAATTTTCTAATTTATATTTGTTTATAGCCGTTTATTGAAATTTATTATAAGTTGGCACTCAAATATATAGGTCAGAAATGAAAAGAGGCAATCACTCTTTAGACTTCTTACAATATCAACATCAGTTTGTTTCTAAAGATAAAACTCAGAAGATAGATTAGGTGAGCACAAAGAATGAAATTTCTTCATATCAATACATAATGAATATGCTACTGACGTTACGATACTCAATAGATTGAAAGCGATCACCAAACAGTTAAACAAACTTCATTATATATTCTATAACGTCCACTATTGTCTGTTCACATAATCTATTCTTGAGACCTTGGATCCAGTTTGTTGCTGTCCCTATACTCTATTTCTTACTGCCTGTATTAAGAGTTTCCAATCCAAAATTCTATTTGTCCATAAGTCATCGTTAGTTTTCACAGTAGGACTAGTCAAATTTAGGTTTAAGTTGGTCCATATTTATATCCATTCCATCCCAGTTTATGGTTTTATATATATGTGCTCTTACTTGAAGAGGCAGAAAAAACTTTTAAAGCAATAAGAAACAACAAAGACTATATTTGGAAAATTATGGCGATAAAATTCAGTAACGCTAAAACTTTCCATCGCAACTTGTACAAACAGACTGATTTCAGGAATGGATATAGCATAGATACTCATCTGTAAACTATAAAAACCCTTGAAAAATAATCGAATTGACTAAATTATTTGTATTGATATTTGTTAACTTCAAAAAAGCCTTCATGACAGTTGAAACTACTGGTGATGCTGTCTTGGCTTTAGATATGCCAAACTAATACAATATATGTACAGTAACCGCAACAGCTAGGATTAAACTTCATTATTATATATTTGGAATAGAACGTGAAATTAAAAAAGGAGACATTGTCTTTCGTAAACTTTTTAAGGGGTATTAAAATATACGTGTAAAAAACTCAAGTTAATTATAGACGGTGACTACCTTAGTCACTCATGCTTTGCCGACGACCTTGTTATGATAGCAACCGACTTTGGTAAGGCACAACGAATGCTTTCTGAATTAGAATTTACATACGCAAACATTAGCTTAAACATAATTGCAAGAAAACTAAGTCCACTGGCAATCTAGTTTTGTAATAACAATTTAGTCAACTGAAGTGGAACAGATCTGCGATTAAAAATATTAAAATTAAATAAGAATTGGTAAGGATAACCAGGATAACCAGACTTGTGAAATTTGCCGTAGGATACATTTCGATAATATTTAGTAAAATGCGTAATACTTTAAAAGGGAAATTACCAATGTGACCGAAGAAAAATGTTTATGAGCAGTGAGTTCTACCGGTGATAGTATACTTTGCTAAAACGCTTACTTTAAAGAACAACTGAAACGTTGATGTTGGAACTGAAGAAGAAAAACTAAATACTGAATACAATAATACAACCAAGAATGAAGGTGATTAATATCATTCATCATATCGTAAAAATTAATTTCTTTATTCATTCATTTCAACACTATTTATCATTGCATTTTATAGTTTACATATTTTTAACTAACTGCAGCCAAATATAATACAAAATATTTTCGTCGCACAGCTGCCTAAGCCAAACCAAGCACTAAAGTGATAGGCAGGTAATGTGACAACGCAATGGTTTTCAAGTTCCAGGTGAAATCACTCAAGCATACGTATCACCTTCCACCAACCCACGAAACCGAATTTGATTACGTATGATTTAATGATTCCATCTGCAGCTTAATTAGCTCGTCGCTACCATATCACTTGGTTACCAATTTACTTTGCAAATTAGCTTAGAGAAACTCAGTCGTTATGCCACGATTGATGTTGTTAGTAACTGCTAATAACTTTATTTGCAGAGGTAACATATATGAATAACAGATTGATGAATCACTGATGAAGACCCAGAATAGGAAAAGGAAGCTGACAACTACAGCACCAACAAGATAGACCAATGATATGAAAAAAGTAGCTAAAGACTTGATAAACAAAGCATCGAACAATAAACTTTAAAGACAATTATTGGAGGCACATATTCAATAGTGAATCAAGCGGTTCACGGATGATATGAAACAAAAATTATTACATAGGTTTAAATTTGGTTAACGAATTACAAAAACACAGCAACATACTTTCAAAATGAAAAAAAAAAATCAAAAAATATACGCTGTAAAATAACTGAGAAAACATCAGAATTAGCATCACTTGTTTTTACATTTTATTCAAACATAATAAATTACTCTATTACGAAATAATTTCGGTAGAAAGAAAAAACAATATTTATATTTACACTCTTAAATCATCGTTTTAGTGTCTTACTTTGAACAAAATCTTAGTAAAATGGCAATAGAGCTTTCTGCTTCTTTATTATTTCTATTTGTGACTCAAAATTTTCACATAATTCTACGAAACTAAGAAATAATGCGCCATTCTGCGAGAGTAAGAGAAAAAGGAATAATATTTTGTATAAAATTAGCCAGAAAAGAGTTTTAAAAACATCTTATATCACTCTTAGAGTATTCACCAATAATATTTTCTTCTCAATTGAAAATGTTAAAGTTCGAATAGTCTATGTTACAAATTAAGAACTTAATTTAAAAATTCTTTTAAATTTCAAAATGAAAACCTAATTCAAATTTTTATTTTAGTAATTAAATTTAATGTAGTAGGTGGAAGAAATTTTTAAATGAGTTATTCATTTGATAGAAGGTAAAAATAGTAAAGGTCTCAAAATGAGAAAAACACCTCTGAAATTAGAGCTTATTAAAAATATCAAAAGAGGAGTGTGTAAACTATTTGTTTGCGTCTGTTACTTGTTTTTAGAAATGTTTCCTTATGGAACATTTATGTTAATTTAACCACCAGGCGAGTATATTTCTGTATTAATAGATATATATATATATATATATATATATATATATATATATATATATATATATATATATATATATATATATATATATATATATATATATATATATATATATATATATATATATTCTTGATTCTTGAACCATAGATTATATCATTTTTCTTTATTTTGTCTTTTCTTGGGTTTAGGTTCGCCCTTTATTCAAGGCATTTTCAAGATTCTTTTCTCCTAAAAATATATAATTAAAATACATCACATAAAAACATATTTACAATTTCGAAAAACAAACAAGACACTTAAAAACAGTAGTCAAAACTTTAAAATTTTTTAAAAATATTTAATTTTACTGGTACACACCTTGACATTTTGCTGTTCTGTTACTAAATAAAATTTAAATTTTACATCGTTTACTGAGGATACGTGGAATGCGAATGTGTTTTATTTTTTTAATATTTTTTATATTTTACAATGCATAAAAAAACAAATAAGGTGTTTGGTTTTATGTTTAAGAGGATATTCCATTTTTGATTCTTATTTGACCGGATCGAATACTTAATATCTTTGTTTAAATTAGGCTTGCGTAAATGTGGCTCAAATTTCCCATATCTGTTCTGTCGTTAACAGTGTTTTTATCTTTTTTAATTTCAATCATTTCCTTCATCTGTAATTTTTGGTAATTCATATCTTTGTTTTTTATAATGGTACTGTTATAATCAAAAGTGTGTTTTTTGTCCTGTGTGTGTTTGTGTAACGCTGTTGAGGCGTTTTTTGTATATTTATGGCCATTTGATCTGTTTTTCAGTAATTGGCTCGTCATGCCTATATATTTTTTGGAACCATTTGTGCAAGGGATCGAATATATTATATTTGATTTATTCATTAGAGGAGTTTTACTTTTTAAATTTGTGAACAATGTATTTAATTTATTATGTGACCTGTGGCATACGCTAATATCATGCTTTTTTAAAATGTATTTTATTTTTTCTGACAGCTCACTAGTGTACGGTAATGCCACATATTTTTGCTATTTTTCTATGTTTTTTCGTTGAAATTATTATTTATTAGTGTCTCTTTTACTTTTTGCAATATTTTTGGTCGGAATTTTGGAGACGTTAGGGAGATAGCACGATCAGATAGACCGATTATAACGCTATTTTTTTGAGTTTTTGAAATGCCTTGAATAAAGGGCGAAACGTCAATCGTTTTGTGTATTTATTAAATATAGAACCTAAACCCAAGAAAAGACAAAATAAAGAAAAATGACATATATTTATATATATAAATAAATATATATATATATATATATATATATATATATATATATGAATATATATATATATATATATATATATATATATATATATATATATATATATATATATATATATATATATATATGAATATGTAAATGAAAACTTCGCTGCATCATATCCCTGCCGTGTTAGAGGTTGCACAGTTTAAATAAATTGCAACAAAACATAATTTATTCTATTCCATAACCATTAAGATGATAACCTACCTGGGATAAATTGTGTTTTGTCGCAACTTATTTAAACTGTGCAATCTCTCTAATATAGGAAGGATTTGATGGAGCGAAGTTTACTGTTCACATTTTACTTCATTTACACACAGAGTTGCCTATAGTTGTACGTTTGCTGAATGTGATTCATATATATATATATATATATATATATATATATATATATATATATATATATGATGTAGTCGTTTATTAAATTTGAAAACATTTTCATTTGATCCTAAAAAACAAAAGAATCGATGCGTAACACCCTCGCCATGCTGCGATTAGGAAATGCAAAATAGAAACGTGGCACTGAGCATTGATTGTTCGAACCTAACGAATGATTCTATTACATGTATTAACTATAGCTATTACCAAGCTAGATGTTTCGTTCATGACTTTCCAAAACTAGAAAATTCTTAACAATTATTTCTAACACTGGACAGCAAGAAACACATTTCTTCTTCACAATTCCCTGCATTAAGGGAATTTCTGAGAAAATAAGACGAATTGCCATTAATTATAATATAAAAACAGCCTTTAAATCAGGAAATACCCTTAGAGCTCATTTAACAAATACAAAACCTAAAACTACCGATAAGAAAGAATGTGTTTACAAAGTTCCATGTGAGTGTGGTGAAATATATATTGGAGAAACCAAACGACCGCTAGAAGTTAGAACTAAGGAACATAAAACTCATACACAAAAAAGGGAAACGTCGAGATCAGGTATTACAGAACACTCCTGGGATAAAAAACACCATATAAAATGATCTGATTCTGCGGCAATATATATGAAACCCAACATGAAAAAAAGAAAATTTATAGAAGCAGCATACATTAAAAATAATAATGGAATCTTCAATAAACCGAGTGATGAGATACCTAATCTTTGGCAACCACTATTTTGTAACATCAAATCATTGAGGTGTGTACAGTGACGCGAAACTTTGTGCTTGAGTGGACACAGTCCCTATATAAGCTCGTAGTCTTAAGACAAAACATTCAGTTTATACTTGATAACGATTAGAGATATAACCTAATCGAAACGTAGTAAAAATAAAAATATAAATAAAGACAATGCAAGTCCGACCACATTTTAGTCATTCTTCAACATTATCTACAACCTTCAAACAAACCTTGGAAACCCAGTACGGACCCGGTATCAGAGACAAAACCAAAGCCTACCAGAAAATTAGGATCAAACTTGCCAAGGAGAAAGCCCACTCTTAATTTTTACTACAAGCACGAGACAACAACGTCATTCCTATTGGTTTCAGATTGAAATCACCAATATCAGGTAATAGAGCACGCCGTATTCTGGACAACGCTAGTAAAGCACTACTAAGAGCACAAATAAATTATCACCGATGGCGAAAAGCCATTCTTCTGGATGAAGCTACACAACGCTACGAAGAAATCAAAGCTGAAACTTTGCCAGATGGTCATGAGCCAATTTTAAATAAAATAGATAATATATGCATCAAATTGAAAGAAAATATGGCGAGAAAACACCGAAATAAAATAGAGAAACTAAAATCATATCAACAACCGACTCCACCTGAAACAACTTCAAGAAAAACCATCATAAACTTATCTTTAAGAATACTTTCAACAGCAGAAGAACAACTACAAAGCAAGGGGCTTAATTTCGCAGTAACACCAAAAAACATGCCCGTTTTAGATATCATAAGGTCTGTAGAATCTATACAAGTCGACGAAAACCTTTCCGACGAGTTTAGGTGGAAAATAAAATCAACTTTGGAAGACAAGAAAAATCCAGTTCAAAATCTCTCCGAACTAGAAGCATCAGCCTTAAAAGAACTTCGTAAGGATGAATCCATAAAGATTTTACCAGCGAACAAGGGAAATTCAACAGCGATAATGGACATCGTAACGTACGACCAAAAAACCGGAGATATCCTGGAAAAAGGAAAATATAGACGATTGCCAGTAGTTATAATACAAAAACAGCCTTTAAATCAGGAAATACACTTAGAGCTCATTTAACAAAAACAAAACCTAAAACTGCGGATAAGAAAGAATGTGTTTACAAAGTTCCATGTGAGTGTGGTGAAATGTATGTTGGAGAAACCAAACGACCGCTAGAAGTTAGAATTAAGGAACATAAAACTCATACACAAAAAGAGGAAACGTCGAGATCAGGTATTGCAGAACACTCCTGGGATAAACAACACCATATAAAATGATCTGAGGCTGCGGCAATATATATGGAACTCAATATGAAAAAAAGAAAATTTATAGAAGCAGCATACATTAAAAACAATAATGGAATCTTCAGTAACCGAGTGTTGAGATACCTAATCTTTGGCAACCACTACTTTGTAACATCGAATCATTGAAGTGCGTACAGTGAAGCGAAACGCTGCGCTTCAATGGACACAGTCCCTATATAAGCTCGTAGTCTTAAGACAAAATATTCAGTTTATACTTGATAACGATTAGAGATACAACCTAATCGAAACGTCGAAAAAATAAAAATATAAATAAAGACAATGCAAGTCCGATCACATTTGAGTCATTAATACTATAGCTAGAAAAAGTTATATACATTGTGATGGGAGGTCTTAAATTCAAGTCCAAAAGTATATATACATATGCAATAGAGATATTTTGTTCAGTTACTTAATAACTAACGTTATTAACTTGTATTAAAATAAAAAGGTTCAGAATTTCAAAATTTTAGGTGCAAGTAAATCCAGAAAAATTATTTATTGCCAAAAGATACATATTTCTTAGGCGAAGAAAATAACCACATAAACTTACATAAATTATAAATAACATTAACACTCCTAAATCTTTGTCTTTGACCAGAACCACCTGGCTTCATTGAACAGCAGCGTATTATTTTCTATCCATAAATATCATTATAAATTCAGTCTACTGCATAAATGTTACTCAACTGAACAGCCGCAGTTTTTTTTATCTTGATTCAGTGACAGTATTTTTAAAACATTAAGTTTCAGTAGCATTTTATGATTCGGTATTTTGACTGATCGTTTAGTTGTGTCAAATTTAATTGACACTTTAACAATCAAATTATCGATTAAAATAACAAATTGAAAAAATGCTAATCAAGGTTCGAATTATCGACTCAAATAATTTCCGTCTATCAAAAGCAATAGTGTTAATTATGAATGACCGACCAACTCTTTGGTTATTTGCGTGTTACTTTGAAAATATGTATGTTAACTTTCTTCGCTTTTCTTAACAATTAATTAGTACAATTGTTACATAACTTGTCTAATGACTGGTCTGATAATTAACGTAAACGTGCTTTTAATTACGAATTGTTTTTTAACCAAATATGGCTCAGCCGGCGACCGCTAATTTATTTGATATTCATTAGACTTTAATAGCTCAGCAGTGGCGTATTTAATGCGAATAACTTTTAAATCATATTCTGAAATGTCAACAACTCGTTTACGTATAATATTTTATGTTATAAGTCATAAATCACTTTTGTTCGAGTAGCGAAAATACATACGTGGTACGTTGTAAAAAAGTAATCTACAGAAGAAACGTTTTTTTAAATAACTCCAACAAAATTCTAAAATCCGACCTGTTCGGCGCTGCAGTTAGATCCGATCATAGAAGATATTTTAGTCTAGGCACTTTATACATTACGGATACATTGGCAAATATATTGTGGTGCACTTGACACTAAAATGGTTGATAGAAGACTTTTTTGATGGGTTCCAGTGAGATGTTATGTTGGACAACTTTAGTCAGGGACAAATCCAGTCACTCTCTTTGGGGGGGGGGGGGAGAGCGGTGATATCACAAAAGTACAGTATGGCAAGCGAAAGTAAATTGTCGACGGAGGGTGGGAGACACTAGCAACATTCCCATTTCTTGTGTAAAAGGCTGGGTCGGATCTATTTTTCTAAATTTGATGCTCTTGGAGAGGGGGGGGGCGATCACAAGAAAAATCAAGTTGTCGATAGGGGGATAGGATGCAAGCAGCGCACACAAGCTTTTGGGAGGTGGCTATCGTAAGAAAAACAAGTTGACAACTGGGGGGGGGGGCAGCAGCATACACATTCCTAAAATAAAAGTCAGAATCGGATCTATTTTCCTGATCTCAAAATTCTTGGGAAAGGGAGGGACGATCACAAGCATACACATTCCTATACTCTATTCAAGAACTAGAAAGAGTAATAAAACTGTTACCGAAACCTCCAACGTACCTGCTCCAGTGCCGCAGGTAATTGAGGACTGCCCTAAATCTAATTATATTTAATTTTATTTAAATATTATAAGCTTTTATAAATTTACTGCAACAATAAAATTTCAATTTAATTTCTGTCAGTGAGCAAAGTACACCTTACAGTGTGTCCTTAGTGATTTATCTTGTTTATGCTTGTTTTTATATATTATTTAAGATATGGACACGTTCCACATCTATATTTATTCCAAAATCGTTAAACCAGGCCGTTTTTTCCTCAACGAAAAACTTATTACGATGAATGTTAATGATGCCTTAAGATATCAATATCTAGATAATAATGTTAAAAGCTCTATTGAGATGTATTCCAACATGACAGAAGTTGGAAAATCTACTATGTACCGAATACTGAACGAGAAGAAAACGACTAGAATTGTTAGTACTCCCAAGCTCCACAGGCAGACGAAAAACCTCGTTGGAAGAAGAGATGTAAACTGCAATAAAAGCAGTTATACATACGTGTTATTATGAGAAGCAGATCCCAATCGTCGACAAAATTCTAACTAAAATCAATGAAAATCGGGATTTACCTGAAATTAAAAGGACTGAGCTCTGGAAATTGCTTAGAGAACTTAATTTTTGCTGGAAAAAACCAGATAGGAAATCTGTTCTTATAGATCGTCCCGAAAATGTCCATTGGAGATTGAAATATCTCTCTCAAGTAAAAGATAGAGTTGCTAGAAATAACACAATTTACAAAATTAGTAATTTAACTGAAGCTTTGAAAGATTTTTTTGAATAAAGTTACTATTGAAAATTGAGAAAAATCCATATAATAAAAAAATAAAACAAAATGTGGAAACTCGATCTCATGACTGGTGAGATAGAGGAACCAATTATAATTAATTTGAGCGAAGATAGCTTCACTGACTTTGATTACAATTTAGATCTGTAATGTTTACCAGCGTAAACTCAATTTATTATTTAAATTTTCTGTAACATATAAAAATTAATTATATTTGAATCTACTTTTTAGTGTTCAATTGTAATTCTGTAGATGGTTTAAGAAATAAATAAACTGAAACATCAAATATCCTAAAAATGTTTTAAATTAATAATAAAATGACCGATAGCCCCAAATATTTTAATATTATATGGACGAATTTATTTTTTTATATATGTTTAACTTCTTGTATTTTTGACATTGGGTATTTTGTAAGTATTTAAATTATAACTATAATTTTTGAGAGAAAAAGGCTACGGTTTACTCTGAATGTGCCTATGCCAAAATTAAAAATAATAAAAATACAGTTGCGATTTGTGTTAAATATGTCAAAATTATCTATATTTTCTAATGTGTGTGAATTATTAAGAAATCAGAATAAATAAAATAATATTACAATAACTTTTTATTTTAAGTTTATTACCGAAATAATATTCTATGCCTTAAATACTTAGTGATAAAATAAACTTCATTCCGACGCCTAAGATAAGGATTAAAATCCTTTTTAACACACATCCAAATATCTAATGTTATCCAACCCAAATAGTCGATTATTATAGGCCGGTATTTCTGATTATAAAATTTGTAACCCATTCCTATGAAAAATATATGTGTCTAACAGATTTTGCCAAAGACACCGGACTAAAGAACTCAGGTAATTTACGAAGAAAAAAAGTTCTTGAATAGGCTATAGACCAATCGGATGTGGTGATTAAAAATCAAAATAACAAAAATGAAACCTTATACACATGTGTAGTAAGCAATATAGGCGTCACATACTCTCGAAATTGGTTAAAAATTTAATTACTTAGAACGCCGTAACGCTAATAAATGAGGTATCGATTTCGAATCTATGTCATTTTATTTCAAATTTAATGGCGACAGTCTTTTCAAAATTGAAATGATTTATTAATCTCTCTAATTCTTGAATAAGCTATAATATAAGAGGCAAAATCGCGAAAATTTTCTTGAACTCAAAGCTCTTAGGGGGGTCGCCCCCCACCGCCCCCTCCCCCCTTTGATCCGCGCCTGGTCAAGGCAAGAAGCTTCGGCAATGGCTCCCAGTACTTTGTTTTGGAATATCTGCAGTACAGAAACGTTGGATTTACTAATGGTAACCCACCATACGCACAGTAGAGATCTGCTTGTACAAATCTGGGACATGTAATGAAATAATACTCTGATCAATGGAAATTTTAGTACATGTATGTTTTTTGAGGTGCTGATCGCGAGTCTGGAGTCGAAATGAACATAAAATTTCACTTTGTGCAAAAATTTATGAATAAAATTTTTTTCCGTAATATCTGCGAAATGAAAGAATTTTGTTAGAAAATTAATTAAACATACAAATGTTGTTAAAATTGCTTATTTTTAAATATAAAAAATTTTACTAAAATCAATATTTTACTTCCAAATCGGTAATGTACATAATAGACCAGAACTTATCTGTAAAATATTGGGGTTTCGTGGATGTGAAATGGAACATAGAGATTTTTGTATAAGAGCCTTCAGAATAACCTGAATAACGATAAATTTGATATGCGTCAGTTCAAAAAGTTGGACAACATTATTTTTATTAACAAAAATATAAATTTAACGAAAAAAGACCGATTTTTTCAATTTTTTTGTCGTGTAGCTTTGAAGGTATTCATTTTAGAGGAAAGTTGAAAAGGAAAAAAGTTTCGTAATTAAATTTGCAATAAGATAGAGTTAGTCGGAAATCTCAAAATGTACTTCCCTAATTGCAAAATAGCAATAATTATAAAAAAAGAATTTTTTTTTATCAATTTTTTTCGACCATTTAAATTTCTCTGAGGACCTTTATATTAGAGCAAAGAAAACTATGCCATGATGAAATAACACGCTAAAATTCGTTAGGATCGAATAGATAGTTTTAGCACAATAATTTTGCAATTTGAGTTCGTTTACAAAGTCCAAAATATCACGTTATTAACATATATAAATTTATTTTCAACATATAGTAGGGAACTCAAGTTTTCCAACGCTTTTTTCAGAATCAAATTCGGATGATTTGGACGCTTTCACGAATTATTTAAAGACAATGTTGATATTTTTGCTTATAAAAAAATAGATTATCTCAGCAGATTTTCATTGGATTTTTTCTGCAATACATGGTTTGAAAGTACTGATAAAAGATAAATTACCCTAGAATAATAGGCAAGAAAGGCGAGGTTCATCTGGAAAAACGTAAAGGTAAATTTCGCAACACTAGAAATAAATACAACCACCCACAGTTCAGTAAATTCCAAGCAAAACAACACAAATAAGGGTCAAACAGTGATAATCAAATGTTACATAAAACCGTATTTTGTAGTGTAAGAATGTAGTCAAAATTCGAAAAGATAAAATTACCGATCTGGGAGAGAAATTAACAGGGAAATAGAACTACAGAGATTTGTAGTAAAACCAAAAATTCAACTAATCAGCAAATGTATTATTCAAAGAATTTATGAGAGAAAATAATATTGTTTTTGGCCATAATATGAATATTTGCAAAAAAAGGTAAAATAAAGTAAATAAGCCATAGTAAACAAAAATATGTCAAAAAGATGTTTATATAAAAATCTAAGTGAATATGTAAAATGGTTTGTTTTGATCTATTTCAGCCAAAGTTTCTGTAAATTCTGTATTTTCAGATATACAAAATTTTTTCTTATTCTTGCACTTCAAACTTTTACCAGTTTAAATTAGTATTTTTGATTTATAGCGTGGCTGCTGAAGCTCTCGAATATGATACTCATTATTTCGTACTCATATAAAAAAACTTTTAAAACACGCAATGATAAGGCTTTTATTTCACTTAAAGTTAACATTTTTTTAGCAACCGTCAATATTAAATATTATAACTGAGATGAAACAATCACCAGTATTATATACAGCTAATTATTTAAAGTTTCAGTACCGCTGATGTGTCTGTCTATCTCTTAAAAGTTCGGATGAGTCCAAATTAACTGTTATTATTCATTAATATTTGACACGAAACCAATCAATACAAAAAGTTATTTACACTACAAGATTTTTCAATGATTAAGCAACATTGATTGACATAAACGGTATTAATTAAAATGAGTGGGTTAATTTAGTTATCTAATTATCATTAAGAAAAAAAAATGTGTAGACTGCGTGTCTTAAACCGACCTGAAAAAGCTAATATAGTGTGTTCGTGATTACTGTGTAGGTGGCCATGATCTGGGCATTTTTGCCGATTCACATTTGTTCGATTTCTCATAGTCGACCCCATTTGATCTCGAGAAGTTTTGCAACAAACCATTACAGTTTAAGCACTTTGTCTACGAAAGACTCTCTTTGTTGTTGCAAGTGTCAGTGCTAGATTTATTAGGGGAATAACGAAGTTAATGGAAATATTTTGTGGTTTAAACAGCAATTTATTTGGAAATTATTGAAAGTTATGTTTGGGATCATGTCATTCTCTGTACAAAGGTGTACACTAAATCTTTATTATTACTTTTTTAGATAAAATTTAGTATCTATTTAACCGTTTAAGAATTTTAATCATAAAATAAAATTTCTTTAACTTTTATGCAACTTTCTCTTCTTCTTCGTCTTTAATCAGCATTTCGCGGCCACCTATGAACATATGCCATATTTTTTCAAACCGCTCGGTCCTATGCTATGGTTATCCAACAATTTTTATAATGTCGTCAAATCAACGAATTAAACGGAGACCTCGGCATCTTTTTTCCTCATGGTTCCCATTCTATGGTTCTTCCAGTCCATTTCATCCTTCTATATTTATTTCCTTCTCATCCTATTTTAAATATTTGAAAATACTTTCCATAGCAAGAGTGAACAATTTAGGATATATTGAGTCTCTCTGTGGTATACCTCCCTTTAACTTTATTTTTTTCTTATCTTCGTGTAATTTTGTCCTGATTTTATTATTGTCCAGGTCTTTAATAAATCAGAAGTCTTATTGTAGTCGACAAAAGTTCGGAATATCTTTGTTGTATATGTTTTTCTATTATATTTCCAATACACTATGATCATTGATATTATATTTTTTTGAAAACTTACAGGTTCAACTGTCTGATATGGTTCAAATCTGTTTGTGAGACGTTTTATAATAATTTTTGTTTATAGTAAATAATCTCCGTTGCGCCGATGATACGAACATTCTAGTAGAAAATAAATGAAGCCTTTAAGGAATCATTAAGGGTTTTGTTAATATATGTGAGAATTATGGCATGAAACTGAATACAGACAAGAAAAAAACAACGATGATTAGTAAAGACCTCAATAAAAATATAAACATTAAAATACACGAACAAACACTTAAGAGAGTAACAAATATGTAGCGTCACTCACAGAAACAGCATAATGGAAAATAGAGTCAGTTGAATTGTGGTGTTACCACCAACTGGTATGCAATCCTTGAGCAACGCATTCCACAAAATTAGAAATACTCAACCGAATGGAAAAGGAAAGAAAATTAATTAGGAGTGAGGAATCAAAAAAGCGAACTAAGCAATCGGTAAAAGAATACCAGGAAGAACCTCAACTCCTGGCCAAAAACCTTACAGCGGTAGAAAAACTGATAACTACTGAACCATTTAGAACCACAATAGATAAAATCAGAGGGGCAAATGTGATCGCCAATGTCCTCAAATAAAAGCTTACTAAGAAGAGAAGAAGAAGATAGTTTAAAAGATTTACCGATCAATACCTTTAATTACAGCCTTGCATCAGAATTTCAGATTATTTTTGTTATCGAAACATTCTTTGGCAAAAAACTTGAATAATTTTCCAGATATTCTATTTTTTTGTTTTTCTAACGGTTATTTTCGGAATTTCTTGATCCAATCTTTTTGAATTATTATATTTATTATTGGCTTTTGGCTTCCCGTTTGTGATGTATTTAGGTTTGCTGACATCTTTGGTTGTTCTTATTATTTTTTGCCGATATTATATGGTTTTTATGAGTACTTAAGACTTTTGTTTTCTAGTATTGTTTTTTGTATGAGCTTCTTATTATACCTGTTCAAAACTACCTTTACTTTATTCCTAATAAGTTAAATATTTATACTTTAATATTAGTTTGTTTCCTTTTTTAACAAGACTTGTTTCTATACTTATTATTTATTTCTTCCCTATTTTGTACATTTTCGACACTTTAGTAATTTTACTTACTACAACTTGGATTTGTTTATTTGTTTCATTTAGTTCCTTTGTTACAGTTACACTTTTGTTCTTAAGATTTTTTCTTAGATGCATGCAATTGATTTTTGTTTGTTCTCTATATATTTCTCTACCGATTTGTATATTTCTTTTCTTAATCATTTTTCTTTTTCTACTACGGGGCTAATCAAGGCTAATACTGGCTCAAACTTGGTCCTGGAAATTATTTAACCATTAAGATCTCATTTCAGAAAAGATTTTAGTATCTTTAAATTTTCTGAAAAATGGCCATTACTATTTTGTATTCTTTTTTCTTTAAACAATGTTGCTAATAATTAGAATTATCCTTCATAATAGACAAACAATTAAAGATTACAGTTGAAATACAACGCTGGTTGTCCATAATTCTGAATAGTACTGTACCTTCACCTCGCGAGTCATTCTCACACAAGTTAAAAAAGTAATAATATATATTGTAGGTAGTATCACCCAACTGTTTAAGGCTTTGGATTAGTGGAGAAAGTCATATAATAGCGCACATTCGATCTTCGTCCCGGTAGCTTTATTACAAAAAATCGTCAAACCATCTTATTGATTGAGCTGTGATAATCTGTAGCCACAATCACGATAGAGTAAAACCTCGGAGTTCGTGAAATGCTGAATACCTTGATGTAGAATCCACGTCAAGCTGTAACCAATCGGCAGATTGCATCCAGACCGTTGGCTGAATGTGATTTCAGCACTACAATGGCCTAATGTGGATATATCCATTGCTATTGCATGTCACATCGAAGAATCATATATATATATATATATATATATATATATATATATATATATATATATATATATATATATGTTTATACGGCTTTCATGGATTCCTCCGTGTGAGATGCATTAGCAGTGGCTATATCAACATTATGCTGTTGTAGTGCTGAAATCACATTCAGCAAACGTACACCTATATGGAACTCCGTATATAAGTGAAGTAAAATGCGAAACAGTGAATGCAAACTTCGCTCCATAATATCCTTTCTGTGTTAGAGGTTGCACAGTTAGAATAAATTGCAATAAAACACATTTCATCCTATTCCACCACCATCGAGATGGTGGCCCACCTGTACCACCCTACCGAGAAGAAAGTCAAAGCTTACCCTCCCCGCCACAGTGTTACGGCAGAGATACATGTTTCGTCTCTCACTAGACTCATCAGGGTACCGACATGCACCTGGCTGTGCAAAAGACAGATCGGAAAGAAGCATGCAACACTGAACGCGGCTTCGCCGATCTCTCTTCGGATGGCTTATATATGTTTATACGGCTTTCACGGATTCCTCTGTGTGAGCAGTGGTTATATCCACATTATGCTGTTGTAGTGCTGAAATCACATTCAGCAAACGTACAACTATATGCAACTCCGTATATAAGTGAAGTAAAATGCGAAACAGTGAACGCAAACTTCGCTCCATCATATCTTTTCTGTGTTAGAGGTTGCACAGTTAGAATAAATTGTAATAAAACACAATTCATCCTATTCCACCACCATTGAGATGGTGGCCCACCTGTACCACCCTACCGAGAAGAAAATCAAAGCTTACCTTCCCCGCCACAGTGATACGGCAGATATATATGTATATATATGTATATATATATATATATATATATATATATATATATATATATATATATATATATATATACATAATTTTGCATTTTTGTACACAACTCTTAAGAAACTTGTATTCTATAAATTAAAAAAAAAAAATGACGAAACGCAATGGATTTTGAGTTATGTGTGCCTACTTATCAACTAATATTGCACAATAGTTACTAGTGGTGTCAAACCAACCAAGTGTCCCCTACTTCGGAGAACAAACGTCTATCTTTGTAACAAAGTGTCTGTCTAATTATTGTCTACACGAGCTGTTTTGAAACTGATCGCATGGTAATGATTAATATCTACAGGGTGGGACGAGGTCACGCGTATATCAAATGGCGGCCATTATATCAGAAACTAAAGGTTAGGTCCAATTTATTAGTTCATTAAATAAAACGTATACAAATTTATCCATGGGAATATCCGAGATATCTATTAACGGACGACAGATTATGTTTGATAGCTGTCTACTTAACTTCTCAATGAAGATTTATTTATGTTAGCAAGGTGTCATATACTATATAAATATTGGTATGTAGCTAAACAGTACTATTATTTTCATATTGTAAATCTCTTTTTGGAAAAGACTAATTGTAATTTGTTATGAAACGATTTAATTGTGGGATTATAAACGGAATCGAATTGAACTAACAATTCCACTAAAAAATTGCCATTAATTTGTAAAAAAGTATTAGATAAAGCAAGTTGCTCATATTTTCTTAAACTTAACTTACAGTTGATGGGATATGGTGTATATTAAGAAGGAAAAATATTCTGTACTTTTCATTTTCTCATTCTCTACAGCGGTATTGTTTAAAGTCCCTATTAAACCGCTTATTGTAACACGTCATCAAAGTTTTCGTTTCTTCTGAAAAATCTAACCACACCTAATTTAGGATTAAACGGCAAATAGGATACGTAATTAGTACACGGAAGTCTTAAGGTGAGCAAGCGAACAGAATTCTGATTAGAGTTTCAATAATTATTTAAATATTTTTTTAATATGCCACGTTTTTAAAACGAAGTGAAAAGTGTACAAGAATTTTTCCTAGCGCCCATACAGATTTATAACCTCATCACATTGTTCTGTAGGTTTATAATTGAGAATTTTTGAAAGCTGTTGAAGATTTAAAATCAAAACTCACACAACAGTTATTGTCTACTGTACACCACGTTTTTCATTTTGGATCTTAGAAGTATTTTCATTCCAAATAAAAATTTACAATCACAAATTTTCAGGACAATGTGTATGGTGTTAGAAATCTGTATGGGATTATAAATGTGTATTAAGCTAAGAAAAATTATTTTATTTCTTTTAAAAACGTGGTATATCAATTTTTGTTAATTAAATAACTATTTTTTACTTTCTGGTATTTAGTTCAGGTTAGTTCAGGTTAAAATCAATTGCAAAATTAGTACAGAATAGACAAAAATCGATCTGCAAAATTAGTACCGAGTAAACAAATAAACAAACCGACAAGCAAGTAAGTGAGTTAATATTACATTGTCATTCAGTTCCGAGCTGTGTTTCAAGATTCAAGTCTCTAGCTCAGGGTTTTCCAACTATTTTCTAGTGCGGACCCACAGCTCCACCTTACTATGATTTGGGACTTTTGACTGACTAAATGAAACAAAAAAATCACCCTTATCTTTTAATTTGCTTCACTTACATAGGTGTATCCAGGCCAGGGGCGGATCCAGCCTCTCTCTTTGGGGAGAACGGTGATATCACAAAAGTACAGTATGGCAAGCGAAAGCAATTTGTCGACGGGAGGGGGGAGAAGCGACGCCAAAACATTCCCATTTCTAGTGTAAAAGGCAAAGTCGGGTCTATTTTTCTAAATTCGAAGCTCTTAGCGGGGGGGGGGGGGTCGATCACAAGAAAACAAAGTTGTCCATAGGGAGATGCCAGCAACATACACATTTCTAGTATAAGAGGCAGAAACGGGTCTATTTTCCTGAACTCAAAGCTCTTGAGGGGGTGATCGCAAGATAGAAACAAGTTTTCGACGAGGGGGGAAATGCCAGCAGCATACACATTCCTAGTATAGGACGCAAAGCTCTCCCCCCTTGTATCCACGCCTGATCCAGATTTATTTTAATTTTAATGAGATGGTTGGTGTTGCCTTTTTAGGACCAAAGTCGTAATATTTGGGTTGATGTTGCTCAATTGAATCTTTAAATCTGCCTCAACTTGTGGTCCATTTCTATATTTATTTTTTAGATACACAAGAGTGGAAAAGCCCTTTTCACATAAATATGTTATGGGGAAAGGCAACAACTGCTTCAACGCCAATTTCGATAAAACCTTATAATCAAATTTTAAATTGGGCCAAAGATTTGTTGAAGCACATTCTTTGAATGTCCTCTTTAGAATCGAATCAACTTATTTCAATTAATTGATTTTCCTGGGCAGATGTCAAGCCTGTGATGTCTGTAACAATTACAAGAAATGGCTCCATAATCGAATTTTCATCATGGTGTAGGTATGAAAAATTATCTCGAAATGAAGACTTTAAGGCTAGAAGGTGCTCAATGATTACTTCCCGAGTCTCCTTTTGCAACCAGTTGATAGCAAAAGTGAGAGTAGGAAAATTATCAAAATTGCCTTGAGAGGCTGATTCTCCCATAGATAAAGTTTTTTCAACATCGCTTCGATTTTTTCTTCAGCAATAAAGATACTCATGTCATCCTTTCCTTGTAAACTCAAATTTAGCGTGTTGAAAATATCAGTTAAATAGGCTGCTATGCAGAGCCATTCAAAATAATGAAAGTGATCAGCATACTCCTTGGCGTTGCCTATCTTTTAAGAATAATAAAAAAAAAACATTCCAATTTCGTCTCTCGGTTTAAAAACATGCATCACAAATTTTCCGAGATAACCAGCGCACTTCTGCGTTTAATGGCAGCTGTGTATGAATACTTCCCATATCTTCACCTATCATACGAAAAATGCGAGAATTTAAAGACCTAGCTTTTATAAAATCCACTACCTGTATATTTTCTTCCAAAACATTTTTTGATTTAGCTGGCATATTCTTAGTAGCTTTTCTATGGATGATTGGAGTTCACTGCTTTGACTCGACCTTGGAGTCTTGTCTGCGTTCCTGTCATAGCACATACGCTATCCATACTTACTGCCACACAATTATCCTACTTAATATTATGAGTAGATAAAAAGTTGTTTAAAACCTCAAATACCACTTCGCCTGTAGTATTCGTATGGAGATGTTGATAGAACAAAAAATCTGCTCTTGTTATGCTCATAACGGACAAATACAAGCAAATTTGCATCATTACAGATATCAGTGCTCTCATCTAATTGTAAAACATAATATTGGCTTGCTTTTATGTTCTCAAACAACTGTTCTTTAATATTTTCTGACATATCATCAATTCCTTTTTTTTACTATTTTATTAAATAAGGATATGATATTTAATTCCTTTGCAAGTTTTTCTCCCAATATAGCAGAAACCATGATTTTAGCGGTAGGAAATATTAATTCCTCAGCAATGGTATGAGGCTTGCCACTTTATGCAACCAATAATCTTACTTGATAGGATGGTAATACAGAATTTTTATTGTTAGTTACAGTGGCTGATTTTTTAATGGCATTTTTAGTTTGTTCTTATTCAGTAGCTTTTAGCTTGAAAAACTCCAAAGAAATTCCATGTGTTTCTTTTTTAAGTTTGGCCGGCTTTATGGATTCATTTGATAAAACTTCAGAACATATGACTCATTGAGGTCTTTCTTCGCCATTTACAATGATATTCGCGAAACCATAACTTATGTAACTTTCTGTAAACTTACGACGCTTTGGTTTTGCTACTTCACTAGACGCACTGCTTGACGAACACGAAGGGACGGCTTCTTCATTTGGATCAATTAAAGAAGATTAACTTCGTTTTAACCAGCATTTCGTAGTAGATAACGTAATAAATACTAACTAGTTAAATTCGCAAACTTAAATTACACGTCGACGAGCAAGTTATAACCTTCGACATTTTAAACTAAGAAACAAAATCAACCATCGCAGCGCGCGGGTGTCTGGAAAATAAACAAAGACGCGCAGAAGAGAGGTACCCGCAAGCAAACGATCTATTTAAAGGTGCGTATAAATATGTCGAGATGAGCGCGTGACGAGTATAAGACGAGCTTGCAACGAACCAATAAAAGGTAAAGAAAAAAAATATTTAAGTTTTGGTTGAAGTCCAACACACCATGCAAAGTTTTTAAGAACGTTTTAGTTAATAGAAAGTGAGCGAAAAAAGTAAACCTGTCCTGCCATATTTGATGACGAAGAACAAACGGCAGCTATATTAATTTTAAGCAGTGGGGTTTTATTATCATTAAGTTTGTTAAATAAAAAACGAAAACGTCGACGATCCTGCGTACGGTCAGGATAGGAACTTTTAGCCGATTTTAATTTCCAACAGAGTAGCGGACAATACAAAAATTTTACCAGAATGTCTTCTACCAATTTTAAATACTTATTAAACAAAATAGGACTAATTATATCCAAAAAAGAAACATTTTTCCAGCATAAGTTTGATGGATTTTAATTAACAGTGGTACAGTAGTGCTCGAAGTAAAATATTTCAATGTTCTTTAGCCTATTCGTCTATCATATATTTCTTAAATTATCTTTCTTTCTCGTTCGTAATTTTTAAAAGTTTCTTGTTTAGCAAATCATTCATAAAGAGAATATGTTTTTTTAATAACTAATCTGTAATATCACTTTTTTCAACTATGTCGTTGGCAACTTTACCACCAGTCTAGAATGAAAACTGGCGTTATCCAAAAATATAACATACCTCTACAGAATCAACTATATCATTTGAAAAAATATTTTTAAAAGATATCCGCCGTCATTTATTCATAGTAATCTTTGGTAGATTTCAATTCGAACTGCAGTAATACTCCTATAAATCCATTAACACCACGAATATGAGTTATAATGAATTTGCTGTCCTTATCAAGTAAACGTTTTAAACCTGTCGACAACCCTTCTAAGAATGCCTCAGGAAAAATTGTCATATTCTTATATTCATACATTTTTTGTATTATTTGTACCTTCACTGAGACAGATTACATCCAGATAAAAAATATTTTCACCCTCTCTGTGGTATTTTCTAATATCCCACAAATAATGTCTTCTCTAAAATAGCATTTCCTCTATTTTGATTTTCCCTAAGAGAAATTCATTTTTATCAGTACTTCTTACAGATTGGTTTTTCCAATACTAGGCATATTCTCGTCTTTTTTCCCAACTTTAAAAACTTTACACTTGCTTCTTATCTTCTAAGATATAATTCGCGAACGTATCTTCTTAGTATGTTTTTGAAATATTTGTATAATTTTTTTCTTCTCGGAGACGGTTTAGACTCGAACACAGTTCCACTTTTCCTTTCCTTAATTCGCCTGTAAGTTCTGGATTCGCTATGTCGTTATGCCGGCATATTACGAACAGAAACTACGCACCCCCATCAGAGTTCTTGGTTGAACAAGTGAATTTTGCACATTTGAAAATATTGTCATGGATTTTAAATCCGAAACACAAACAAAACAAAGTTTTGGAGTAAAAGTAGAGATTTTCAATAGCTAGCACTGAAAGTTGTAAGGCAATAACATAACAAGGCCTTACACTTATACACATCTGTATTATACTTAAAAATGTCATTGCTGTAATTGCCCAATTAAAATGTATACTTTTAAATCTAATTATGTTTTAAGTATACCACTCTCTCCTCAAATACATACCACAGACACATACAATATATACCCCTTACTTTATCCGAATTCGGAAAGTCGAATTATTTATGAAATATGTTCTGAGAATTGCTATGCTTTTGGTTTATGGCTCTTCACAGGCATAAATCTCATACTTTGTCGGACAATGAAGAACAAACGACAGCTTTGTTAGTTTTATAAAGTAGAGTATATTAAACAAAAAACGAAAATATGGGTGATAATAGCGCAATACCTTGTATAAAAAATATTCTGGATTCAAACTTCTAGCAAATTTATAGTTCCAACATATTAACCGAGAATACAGAAATTTCATCAAAATCTCTTCGTTTTATTTTGAATATATGTTAAAAAAAAGAAAAATATATTTTCAGCAATCCATTTCCAGAAGGCAGACGCACTCGAAATTTTCTTCTTGCTGGTCTGTGCAAATTTTCTGACGCAATTTCGTTTCACACATCCACTTCTTTTCTTTCCTTACATTCTTGTCCATAACTGACAAATTTTGAAATTATTTGCAGGTCTCTTGTAAATTAAATATATTTTCTTCAGACCACTCCATATTCACTTATGAACAAAAACAAAATTCAACCACCTTAACAGTGCAGTATATTGCGGTGCCCTGCACGGCTTTCTTTTCATTCAACAAATAAACGAGCAGGGAAGAAAGCGAATTAATATATGTATTATATTTTTATCCAGTTCCGAGCTATGTTCAAAGTTTCAAGTCTCTAACTTATCGGGAAGGTAGTGTAAAATCCATTTCAAAATTTGTACCGAACACACAAACAAACATGATTTCATACTTCAGTGTATTTCTATTTATTCTATCATTCATAATTAAACAAACACACAGAAAAAAAAAGCGAGTTTATTAAAACGTGGTAATAAAAATTTTGTCTTTTCTCTGCCAATCTGCAAAGATACCAGAAAGTATTTTACAACTTTTTCTTGTGAAAAATTGCCTTTTAAAGGTGAGTTTCTTTGGTTACAAAATTGTGCTACAATTTTTCATCTGATTTTTTTGTTTAATTTTCTGGGTGTATTTTATATTTTTCTCTTCACTGTTTTTTGTTTCTCTGCTTTTACTACCCTTCTTTGAATATTGATCCCTACATATATGAGTGGATGGAGCAGTGATTTAATTATAAAAGTTTCTATAACAACCTTTATAAGTCCTTTTTGTGTAATTTAATTTATAATTGTTGAAAACTAAGAAAAATTTGCCAAATATTTCCCTGGTTGGAGAGCATTAATAAAACACCCAAGGCATTAATAAGTTTTATTAAATTTTAAGTTATTAAAAAACTAAATAAAGATTACAAATATGTTTGTAAAACTGTTTAACACGGTTCTTAATACAAGGGTAATACCAGCCTTTCTGGGTATTAGAACTAACATATCTTTTTAGTTTCTTCGCCATGGTTAAAATTTCATTAAAGATTATAGTTGTTTATATCTTGTGTCTAGACAGTATTCACTTTTCTTCTTCTACCAGCATTTGATTCTTTTCAATACTGGATAATTACCTCCTCAAGACTTTTCACGTTTTCGTACTCCATACTCTCCCAATCTATTGGGAACCTGACATTCGTGTAATGGTATCTCTCTCCCCTTACATGTCAAACTTTAAAAATTTTGCAACAAATAATTCTTCCTGCTTCGAGCTCGTCTTTCAGGCTGACACAAGAGAGAATTTCTGGCATTATTCCGGAATAATTCATCCAGAAACTAAAGTTACTCCAATATCTAATTTGACTGAACCACTAGTAAACTTTTCAACCATAATGCAACCAACGAATTTAATCTTTACACAATCAATTCCATTTAGATATGCCTCATTCTTCAAATCACTGTATATTTTAGTTATAATTTCTATAACATTCTATGTGTTATAATTTTATTATCAAAATAACAATCTCACAATTAGTTTTTAACTTTTCCAATTTATCGCTTAAAACATTTTTTAAAGCTTAAGGAATTTGTCCTATTAGCTATTAAATGACAAATAAATCAATATGAAATTACATTTCGCGCTTCCTCTTACAAGCACTAAATTTTCTTAGGTTTTTTCTTCAATTAAATCAAATTTAATTTATATTTATAGCTGAAAAAAAAACAAAATAAGTATGTTCTAGTTTCTATTCAACCTATGTTTTCTGATTTTCGGAGGTCATTGACCATCTAGACTGATGTATTAACCGTGAAGGAACTATATTTGGTGTACTTATGAACTGGATAATGTTTGGAACTTGATGCTCATTAGATTCGTTTTGACATCTTCCTGTTGGGGTCTGCCTAACCGGATTAAAAATCCTGGTTCGTTTTTTTTTCAGTTTTCTTATTATTTTATCTATATTATACACCGTTTTAATATTATAGTTTTATAGCATATAGTTAAATCCGCTAAAGTTATTATGGTTTAAGAAAGACAATTTTTATTACTGCTGTAAATCTGGATTACTGGAGACAAAAAAAAAACAACGCGGAAAACAAGTACTTTATGGAGTCTTGTCATTCAAGAAAGGTCTCAAAAGTTAAGCGTACTAAGCAGATCCGGACAGGCAATTATGTTACTAAGTACTTTATCACCTAAGGAAAGAATAAGTTTGACCCTGCGCTTTTTCAACAAACCCAAATTTTAAAAAATTAGACGGTTGTTAGGTGGAAGCAACGACTTATAAATATTAAGTTGAACGAACCGAAAGTTGGCAAATTTTATTGATACTCTTTAAATTTTTTTCTCAATGTCCCTTTTTAATTATAACATAAATATGTATTTACCATTATTCATCTTAAAAATGCACATTTCTTTCCAGTTGATGGACCGCGCGCATATTTTTATCAATTATCTTCATCCGGTATTAACGTTTTTTAAAGTAAAACTTATACTGCGTATTTAATTAGGTTCATATAACTTTATTATATATTTATTTTATTTTATTTTAATTGCTGCAGCACTTATTTCTTCATATCCTCTTTGCAGAAAACCGATATGGAGATGGAGATTTTTATCAGCTTGAAGACAGAATAACCATCTTGACTTAAAATTTCTATTGTTCAAATAATTGGATTATACTATTAAATCGGATACATAGTATTTCAATTCACAATATTTCTCTAAATAAAAAAACACCACATTTCGTGTGAAAAACTCTTATAAAGATTTACTACCCATTACTCTATACTTATTTATTTCCTATATTTACAATAAATTTTACGTATAATTCATAGATTTAATTACCCGAATTAGTTTAAATATATGGTATATACAGGGTGTCCGGAAAATACGTGTATAAAGTTTGACGACAGACTCTTGATGTCAAAATTGGTCGATTTAAGCCAACTTAGTTATATCCGACATTACTTCCTTTAGGAGGTACAGAACATTTTTTTTCCCAAATTTTTCAAAAATCTGGTAAAAGAATTAAGTGATTTTTGATATGTGGTGACACTATCTAGTAGTATAGCGAGCGGCTATAAAGTAGTGTAAGTGTTATAGAAGTGAAGTCACTTGCAAACATCGCTTCTGATTTTTTATGTCATTAACATTATGACAGCCCAGATATTTGTGTCAGATAACCGTAATCTTTTTTACTTCTTTAAAATTTTCATTGAATGAGCGGTTCAGTTAGGATGAAAATATTTTCATTTATATGTATACACTACTTTGCTGTAATAATATATCAGTTTTTAAAATAAATGTTGGAAGTACATGTACGTATTTTAAAAAGATTGAAAAAACTAACCTGAACTAAAAAGAAAACATTAATTAACCAAATGTGCACAATCGCCGCCATCTTGCTGAATACACTTAATAACACTTCTTAAAAAATGAAGTTGGATTCTCTCTGATATCTCAGGATTATTGAAAGGTTGTCTAAAATGTTCATCAATAATTCTTAGTTAGTGTTTACCGTAGTTTTTGATATTTATATTTAATGAGCGCCCCACAAAAAGAAGTCACCCATATTTAACTCTGGAGAATGTGGTGGCCATCTTACTACTGTCTTATTGTCTCTTCCAATCCATCGACTGGGATATTTGGTCGTGTAAATATTGCCGAACAGAAACGGAAAAATGGGGGGGAGGGCACCATCATGCATATACCATAATTCAGGTAAAATATGCAAATTTTCCAGAAGAACTGGTAATGTGGTCGGTAAAAATTTAAATAAATATTTCCACATATCCTGTCTGGAATCATAACAGGACCAATAAGGAACTATCAAAAATATCTGCTTAAACATTTATTATAAAGTTATGCTGAAGGTGTAGAACTTTAATGGCATAATCATTTTCGTTATGCACGTTGGTGACTCCAGATATTGTAAAGCACGCCTCGTCAGTAAACAAAATTTTTCCACCAAAATTTGAAACACGAATTCTTTTGCGAAATAGTAGATATCTGTTGGACTTCCAGTCTCTTTATTTTTTGTTGAATATCACGACATTTCGGCTAGTAGTTATCTCTAGCCGTTTTCAAGTGAAACTAAATAAATCCCTTAGCTACATGACTATTTATACGAAAAGTAAATGCAGTGGAGTGTGACTGAGATGGGTGCAGTCATGCCTGCTATGGCAAAATCCCATTTTTTTTATGCTGCATTTAGTTTTAGTTTACAATTATTAAGAAGTGGTTTCCACACTTCTCTTATATCTAAAGATGGTTTACTAAAACAACTCGGGTTTTGATGTATAACCGCCGCTTCATTTTAGCTTCAGACCATTTTATGTGGTGTCCATGAGTCCAAGCATGGTTGGTGGTACCATATTTTTCTGTTTCTCCTCGAGATGTGCATTTTTTGATGTTCTTTGATCCTTACGTCAAAAGGTCTCTTTGTTTCGCCAATGTAGGAATTGCCACATTCACATGGTATTTGATGACAGTTCTTCATGTCCCTTTGAATTGTTGGTTTGACCCTAGTGAGCCGATTTCTCAAAGAGTTATTTGAATTGAAAACAATGTCGATTTTATATCGTTTTCCTATCCTTCTAACTTTTTCTGAAATGCCTTTAACATAGGGGATGTTCAAAACTGGTTTTCATTCTTCATTCATTGTCAATATTGTCCTATTTCTGTGTTGCTCTAGAAATTTATCCACTAGATATACTGGGTATCCGTTGTTCTCATTGGAGTTAAGGCTCTATCTACGAGATTTCTTATAATTCCTTGTTTGGTGTTGTTGGAGTGATTAGATGAATAATTAAGGTATTGTCCTGTGTGCGTGGCTTTTCTGTAAACCGAAGTTCGAATTTGCCACTTATTTCAACCAAGACATCTGAGAATGGTAATTTATTTTCTACTTCTTTCTCCATGGTGAGTTTAATAGTTGGCTGATATTGTTGAGATGAAACGGAAATTCAAAGAGGCCGCAGTTATACATCAGAACCCTGGTTGTTTTAGTAAACCATCTTTAGATATAACAGAAGTGTGGAAACCACTTCTTAATAATTGCAGCATAAAAAAATGGGATTTTGCCATAGCAGGCATGACTGCACCCATCTCAGTCACACTCCACTGCATTTACTTTTCGTATAAATAGTCATGTAGCTAAGGGATTTATTTAGTTTCACTTGAAAACGACTAGAGATAACTACTAGCCGAAAGGAAGGATTAATCGGTTAAAGTTCCTGAACTTTTGGACGTGATAAAGATGTAACAACTGTCCTTTTCAAATATCATTTACAATAGTGTTAGGGATTTCCAACTCACCTTCTAAGCGGGGGTACTAACACTTGGTTCTTCTCTAACTATTTCCAAAACTTCCTCTTCTTTTCCGATTATTCGAGTTGTACAGATACGATCCCTATCTTCAAATTTTTTCTCAAAGCTGCCCATTGCTCGGAGATGACGCACAATATTCGCAAGAGTGTGATGGTTTGATATTCAACGGTTAAGAAATCTCTCCATATAAACCCTAACACTTCGACACCAATTTCCTTTAAATAAAAACTATACACCAGGAGCATGCCAACCTTCTCGGAGTGCGTGTAGTTGTCGACATTTAATTGTAATGGACTTAGAAATTTCTAATATTGATCTTACTTTGGTCGACTCCTTAGATGATGACGGCAATATGTCAATAATCAAATTATTAAATGCCATATTGACAAAGTCACTCAAAAAATTATTGTTAGAGGTATTTTTTATTATTACAGTAAATTGGTGTATGTATGTAATTAAAAATATTTTTTTTCCTGGGGAAACCGCTCATCCAATGAAAATTTTTAAAAAGACAAAGTTTCGATTGCAATTATCGTATAAAAATATCTAGGTTGCCATAACGTTGAAAAATATACGAGACGTATACAAGTGACATCACTTTTATAATACTTACTCCACTTCATAGCCGGTCACTATACCACTAAAATACATCATATTTTAGTGTTAGACCACGCTCAATAAATCATTAAATTTAGTTTTTAAGAAATTTGGGCGTGTGACGTCTTGTACCACCTAAACGAAGTAGCATCGGATATAACTAAGTTAGCTTAAATGGACTTATTAGACGTCAAGAGTCTGTAAAAAAACCTTGCACAAGTATTTTCTGGACACCCGTTATAATATTCATTTAAGTTCTGTATGAGTTTTCACAGCAGAACAACAATTCTAGTATATGTTCGAAGTAGATATTGCAGTGATATTTGAACAAACTTGAGAAGTGCTGCTTTTAAAAATAAAAAACTTATATTTTTGAAATGCAAATATTTCAAAAACTGTTTAATTTAAATATATCTATTTTGTGTAATATGAATCTCATACATTATTTGATAGAAAATTTAAAAATCATAAAATACAGCATGTTACATTCAAATTAAGAAAGATATTTATATTTAGAGGAAGTAAGTTATATAATTTAAATCTACTAGCCAGTCACGTTTAAATTTTTTCTCTAGCTCCATTAATTTCTATTGTAGGAGAATGACCGAACATATTTTCTAAACGCTATGCGAATATATTTTCTTTTATATTTCAGAGTTTAATGAAATTATCATAGTGTATAAAAATACCCTACTATACCCTATTTTGTTTTAAATCAGAAAATTTAGGTGAAACAGAGAATCAATACACAATAATCTTAAACCAGTTTACTCATGGTGAAATTGTACCTGTCATTGCCAATAAAACTGATATATCAAAAACAGACATTGAAAATTTTGTGTGATAATTGGGGCATGAAGAAGATGGAGTTTGGACTTGAAAACTACTTACATTTGTATGTCTGATTAAAATATAACAAGATAATGAAATGTTAATAGCACTTTTCGTTAACTAATGGAAAAACTATTTATCGCAATCGGAACGTCTTTTTCTGATTGAATAACTGCAGCAAAGGGCTAAAATTGGATCTTCACGGAAAAATGACCCCATATTTAGAGACAAAAGAATTTGTTTTTACGTAACCATTACGGCTTGTATTGAATACGCGTCTATCGAGTTTCACTCCAATTTAAGTACCTGTTTTTATTTACTTTTGGAGCTGTCCGCTATTCAGAATCTCTTTAAAATTACTTTCAATTAAAAAAGAAAAAAAAGATTTTTAAAGATTTCTGGTTACACAGTATTTTCTTAAATCTGAATTATCTATTTAACGTTATCAACTAAGTATTTATTTATTTCTTTATAAAGTATCGAAATTCCTTTAAATTGTTTAATATTTTTTCTTTATAATGAACAGAAGATATTCTTTTGTATTTGAAGAACTTTTGAAACTTCATGGTCTACTTTAAAATGGAGTGTAACTTGACTTCTATAGCTTCACCACGTGAACGTGGTGTCACACTAGTGTTTATTTTTTGGTGCTGTCTGCCGTTCACTGTGCAAGATACTGTCAAATTGTAGTCTTATTTTCTTTCATAATTTTCTTTTTTCTTAACGCAGATGGAACTAAATTGTGAAGAAATTTTCACCTAGCATCATCTTTGTATTAGCAATTCTGTCAGAGGAGCTCCTAATTAGCTCTTTACAATTATAGCTTTTCTAGGAATTCGACCATTACCTGGGAAGAACTGTAGTGAGATTTAATAATTTTATAAACAATTAAACATTTACATATTCTTTTATTCCAATTTTTTATTGCCTTAGTCGATAGTATAACCTTCTGAGTTCCTTTTCTCCAACTAGACTTTTAAAAAAGTCTACAAAAAGCGAAATGCTTTAGATTAGTATAAAGATAAAACTCAGCCAAATAATAGAAGAATTAAAAATATCAGGAGATTAAGCAAGGTACCTTCATGGGATTTTTAAGGTAGGCAGTCCCGATTGTTTTAGATCACTTTATAAATTTTCCGAAGTGTAGCAATATGTCCACAATAACTATCTATATCTGTCATTTAAAAGTTGACAGGTAATTGAGGTTCAAATATCGATCACAGCTATTCTGTATACTTACAAATTACATTCATTGACGCATCAAAAAACTTCATTCCAATCATACCCGTGTGTGGTCACTGCTAGTCCCCGTCATTTATTCAGCATTATTTGGATAAGAGAACAAATTGTTTTTTTAATTGTTCTTAAGTCATGCATTTAAAGTACGTATGATTAAATATCAACCAATAAATCAGTGGGAAATGCCTTACGAAAATAGTGAAAATCATTCAAATTAGATATATAGTAACTGCTTTTTATTTAAAACGGAATAATTTTAATATACTTAAGCTTTCTTTTCATTTAATTTCAACTATTAATATTCATATTACCTGCAGCTTTATTTCAAAATACCCTACCCCAATCTCCAACACCAAACGCCAATAAATTATTTTCTTTAATAAATCTTGGCATTATTAAATTCAAACCATACTAATCTTTTATTTATTTATAATTATTATTTGTTTATTTTAACGATTATTGCACACAATCGTGCTTCATTAAGAAAAATTAATAATTCTCTCTTTCGAACGTTGTTAAATACTTCGTTGATGTTTATGACGTAATGTCAATAATATTTCCGTAACAAAATACATTAGAAACTTACGCGTGATTCAAGAAAATATAGAGAAAATGGAATTGTAGCCCCCCGTGGTTAATCATGAAAAATCTGAAATGAATAGGAGCCATTTATTCCGTGGTAATTATTGTTGCAACTATTGGGTTTCATTTATCGGTTGTATAAGAGGAATACTATTTAAATCGCCATATTTAGTATTAATATTACAATTTCATATAAATATACAACAAGAGATTAGATCTAAATATTAGACATATTTAAGTTATCTTCAAAGTACTGACATATGCTATGTATGCAATAAAATTAATTATATACACTTAAAAAGAATGAAAACTGGGAGTGGTAAAAAATTTATGGTTCAGTGGCAAAACATTTTTCTAAACCCAAAAATAAATACACACCAAACTGGTTATGGCAATACATTTAAAATTGCTTAACCGAAACCAGGAACTTAGCAAATAAAACGGTTGTAATCAATCTTATGGTAGCCCATCATATTGCGGAGGCTGGAAGTTGTGGTTCTGGTTTCAAGAGTTTAAAATTTTATTGATAAAAAAAAGGTAAGTAAAACGTATTGACTAGTCTCTGGTTGGAAGATCTCAATAAAATACAACTTACGTAATCAAAAATCTGTATTGAAATATACAAAGAAATTTTATTGTGATTTTTATTTTGAAATATATTACGAAAATTAAAAAATTGAAAACACTATACTTAATTTTAACGAATAAAAATAGAACAAGTATTTCTGGACAAATCTGATTGAAATTACTTTTTACCAACAAAGAGAGCAGACTGTATTTTAACAGGTTATTCCATGTTTTATAGATAAAAGTCTAAATTGAAACACCATTGCTTAACAACTCTTTCATTCCCCAATGATAAATGGAATATCCTAAAGGTGAACATCGTATTGTTTTTCACAGCAAAATCCTCGTTTTTTTTCTCGAAACAGAATGGACCCCGCAGAAATCTTATGGAAAATGACTTTCAGTCAAACTCTTTGAAACCCCCTGGTAGTTCTTGGTTAGTAAATCGAAAAGTTCAATGGCCACTGTGTCTAGAAAACTCGTAGGTTAAAAATATTGATCACTAAAGTAGCACTATTTTATGTCTGAAAGCCTACAGGTATATTACTTTATGTTCATAAGAATGACTTCTGTCGATTTTACCTCCTATGTTGTCTATACTGTTGGATAGCAAATTTTTTCCGTTTTCCTTTCCTGCAATAAAACATGAAAGTTTCTATTTAAAAAGCCCAACTTGACCTTCAAATGACCTTGTAAGTTGACCTCAAGGTCACAGTCGCTAGCACAAATAAGCAACGCCTATCGTCCTAAACAACTTTTGTCTGAACCATTTTTCTGCGTCTGGCTTGCTTACGGAGAAATTTGGCTGGATTAAAATAGCCCAATATATATATATATATATATATATATATATATATATATATATATATATATATATATATATATATATATATATATATATATATATATATGTATATATATATATATATATATATATATATATATATATATATATATATACATATATATATATATATATATATATATATATATATATATATATATATATATATATATATGTCATTTAGACGGCAAGAACAACAAAGTTGACAGAGTTTCTCAACGTTTCGGTTCTTGCAATTCAATTTTTCGTACAAGTTCTGACCGAACCCTCATTTAATTTTGAAAATTTTTTTTTGGATCTCTAAATTTTTTTTAACTCACTGTTTTTTGGTTTTCATATCCCATTACAAATTTAATATCTCCCTTCAAGTAGTAAATTTACGCCTTTCCTTTGAGAATCGGTGATCTATATAAACTCATATCTAATGAAGGAGAGGCAAGAAATTAAAATATCTAATAATAAAACTTCTGTTTTCAAATGAAAATATGTCTAATGTTGGGAAATGAAATAACAGATAAATCAGTAATAGGCCATATGTTTGATAACACGATGAAAAACGCGCTACGAATCTTTTATAATATTGTTAGTTTTGAAACTACTTTGTTATAAGTATCAAAATGGAGGAATATGTTTAAGTAAACCTACCACAGTAATCTTTTCTTAATAGAAGCACTTACGATTGGACTGATTTTTATGCAGTGGGACTCAAAAACTTGAAAATGGTGATATTTGCCACTTACTTATATAAAGAAATCACTCAAGAGTTATATCAAAAACTTGAGTATAAAATTACGACATTGGTTATGTTAACAATAAGTTTGCAAACGATTATAAGAAATTTCTTCGGTTTTATAGGTCTGCAAGGGAATCCTATGAAACCGGGCACAATTGGCTATGTGAAACAGCACTGGGATTCCGACAACTGGACACTCAAATGTAAAAGATGCCCTGAGTATAAAGTGAGACACACACAAGCTCTACAATTTAAGCTTGTGAGGACATGGTCGACAGTTTCATCCGCCTCCAGACGCCATTTGCACGTCGGGTCGTCTGCGACACTAATCTTTTGAAGATTGCCCCTCGGGTGACAATGTCCTGTCAACAGTTTTACAACAATTCACAACTCTTTCCTTCCTAAGAAGAGAAGCTCGCTAGTAAGCCGTATGCTAGGTACACTTATATGTTCCTTGGCACACCTCATTCCAAGAGCTCCCATCTACGATTCAATCAATTTACTTTCCAGTAACAGTTTGAATTCCCTTTTGCCAATGACAATTGTGGCAGGTAGAATTGGTTGGAGTCCATATAGTTTAATTGCGGACCCCATCTTTTTCAGAAGGTTCGCCTACTCATTTCCTTGTATACCCGAGTCACCTAGAACCGACACGAGCCTGATCGTGCAGCCGTTCCTTGTCAGACTGTTCAGTACGTCCTTGCATTCAGACACTAGACGCGAAATTACGACACTAGACTTCAGTGTCATTATTGCAGCCCTATTGTCTCAGTTTATTACCCTATTCTTACTTATATTCCTTTCACAGAGATGGCGCACCGTTGAATAGCATAAATTTCCACTGCAAATAATATTGCATGTTGCTCGAGAGAGTAAAATTCTCTAACGTCCGCACTCTTACCGAACACTCCAGCTCTAACTCTTTCATCTTGTCAAGATCTAGCTGTGAACCACCAGGATCCTTTTCTCGGAAGATTTGGCTTCTTCTCCCAATCCTCCTTACTTGGAAAAAGTATCTCAAGAGAGTGGCTGAGTTTCAAGAGGGGCGTCATGTAATTTGTTTGTAAGGGGAGTGATGTTCATCTCGCCACCATGTACTCTCGGAAACTTTATTAGCAGCATGTTCCAGTTCCGAGATGCCCTATGCATCTAAGACGGTATGTAACCTTCAGGGCTTCTTTCTTTATGAAGGCAGATGGGGGCAGCCCTCGTTGCACTCATTATTCCCATACAAACTATTATTTGAACTTTATTAAGTTGAAGATGGTGTTTGCGCTTTATTGTACTAGGCTACCATACGATAGTGGCAGATTACTATATTGTTTATGCAAAATAACACTCTTGATATCAGCCCCCATGTTCACCCAAGGCTCGTTTACAAGCTCAGAAAGCACATATGACCTTCTTGGTTCGAGTCTCAGTGTGATCATTCCAGCGCAGTCAAGAATTATACCCAGGTATTTAACTGTTTTGAAGGATTCTTCCCATCAATGTAATTGTGGAGAGTTTCCCGGTTTTTCTCTTTTTTTGTAAAGAGTACTACCTAGGCCTTATCCGAGTTTATTTCGAACCCCGTACCATCGCTCAGCGATCCGGAGGGCTCGCATCATTGATTCCTCCAGGTGCGAATAACGCGACAAGGGCACAAAATGACCAGGTCGTCGACGTAGGCCTGTATATACAAACTATCACCCTTAATATGTGGAGTGCGATTATTGAAATTATTGAGATAATTATTGAACTTAAAATCTCTTATTGGAATTTTTTTTAAAAAAGAAAACTGTGATTAAGTCAACCAAGAGCTTTGGTAAAGTCCCAGTATATTACCATATTTTGGTAATCGAGATTTTTAGTAATTATGAAAGGTATCTTAATATGTTTAAGGATAGATCTTTCCTCCAGTATAACCAAAAAATTTCTATTACCAATATAAACTTAGCACTGTTAAATTAATTTTCAGTGAAACTAATATTTCTTTTCACCCTAATAAGCATTCATTGTACCCATATGGTAACTAAAGTTAGCTCGAAGTGACGTTTCTGTTATACTTATTCAATAAACAATCCTAGAGGGCATTTAAATGAAAAAGATCAGATATGTCATAAATATTGATTAGATAAAAATAGGTTTCTTTATAGGCAAAAACAACCAATTACATTTAGCGCAGACCACAACTCATAAATGATAAATTACAAATCACACATCATCATTTCACGCAACATTTCATTATAACACATTAATTTTACTTCAAAAAAGTTAAGTAAGCACTCTGCTGTCCATTCGTCAAGTTTCTTTAAATGAATCTGACAGCATATCAGTACCAAAAATATTTATTACTAACTAACAGTTTTGTTTTATTCACATGTAGATTAATATCTTTCATGATTTGGCCATTTAGTGTAGTAGCTGCAAACCTAGGCCAAAGCTTTCAATGGCAATTTAGAGGTAAAAGAAATAAATCATGAAGTAATATTCAATTCGCTTTTATTGTTAAGAATGGCTTTTCTTATATATATCCTAATACGTTTAAAATTGTTTTACATTTTAAAATTTTTTGTCGCTCTCCGACATTTTTATGTTTTTTTATGTCTACTGTAATGTGCTGTATTCAAATATGTTCTCGGTTTTTACTCATCACCTATAAGATTTTAGAGAAGGAAATAAGAATATAAAATATGAGAAATCTAAACGATCAGCAATCTGATGAATTTTCAAAATTTCAAGAAAAAAAACAAAGTCGCTCTTTTACAAAACATACTTCATTTTGTATTAAAAAAAATATAATACAAACAAATAAATATTTTGTTATCTTTTCTTGATTGTATTCACCGGGATCGGTTTCACGTTTGAGGGTCCAACATGTTTGGGGTTCATTTTCCACTATGCCGCTTCTGCATTTGAACAATTTTCTGGTAAAATCTTTCACCGTACTCATCTGAAATTGCACCTAAACGATCAAGGAATAATTCCAAATAAAAGTGAAGAAAATGCATGTAAGTAGCATGTTGCAACCTAACGTCTTGTAAGATTGGATACGTTCTTCAACTAGATCTTTGTAGTTCTCCAATTTCTTGTTACCTAGGAAGTTGCTAAATACATTTTTGAAGACAGTATATATCCTATTTTCATTTCTTGAAAGTGTGACAAAATTTCGTCTTCAAAAAGTTCTAAAAAGTTCTTGTATATACGGCCTAACGAACATTTTTTCTTTAAGCTTTGACTCACCTATTCGTACAAATTTTCGTCCCAAATAATGAAAATCATTTCCTTCTCTACTTAACGCTGTAACAAGATTTTTCATAAGCTCTATATTTATGTGCAAAAGAAATAAATAAGTTTTCTGCTTTTTTACAAAACATACTTCATTTTATATTGAAAAAAATATAATGCAATCAAATAAATTATTTTGTTGTCTTTTTTGGCTTCTATTCACCGGATCGGTTTCACGTTTGAGGGTCCAACATGTTTGGTGTCCATTTTCCACTATATCACTCCTGCATTTGAACAATTTTCTGGTGAAATCTTTCACTGTACTGATCTAAAATTGTACCTAAATTATCAAGGCATAATTCCAAATGAAAGTGAAGAAAATGCAGCAAAGTGACATGTTGCATCCTAACGTCTTGTAAGATTAGATAAGTTCTTCAACTTAATCCTTTTAGTTCTCCCATTTCTTGCTACCTACTAGAAAGTTGACAAATACATTTTTGAAGACAGTGTACACCCTATTTTCATTTCTTGAAAGTGTGACAAAATTTTCATCTTCAAAAAATTCTAAAAAGTTCTTGTATATACGGCCTAACAAACATTTTTTCTTTAAGCTTTGCCTCACTTATTCGTACAAATTTCCGTCCCATATAATGAAAATCATTTCCTTCCCTATTTAACGCTTTAAGAAGATTTTTCATAAGCTCTAGATTTATCTGCAGAGGAGGTAAATAAATTTTCTACTTTTTTACAAGACAAACTTTATTTTGTATTGGAAAAACATAATGCAATCAAATAAATTATTCTTTTTTGGCTTCTATTCACCGGGATCAGTTTCACGTTTGAGGGTCCAACATGTTGGGGATCCATTTTCCACTATACTGTAAGGGAACAAAAGTTTATTGTGATTTTTACTAATTTTAACATTTAATAACTCTAAATTAAATTTTACTAAATGGAAGAATTTACTTGAGTCCCCCTCTGTATAAAGATTTGGACCGTTAAAATTGTTTATCTTATGTCTGGCCAAAAATGGTCACACATCCGGGAAGTATAAATCCATTAACAAACTTAAGCCTAGTTTTATTACTTTTGGGGTAGTTAATTTTTCTGAAAAAACAACATAAACTTGATGAATTTATGTGACACAAAAACTTAACTATGCCACCCTCTCGAAGTTTTTGATATAAATCTGTCAAAGTAACTAATAATCGTAAAAACCATATCGTTAAGGGTCTCAGGTTAAGTTGTAAAGTGATAGCCACATGTGGCGACCGTGAGAGAGCATTCTTTTACTTAAACTGAGCAAATTTTCCCATCATAAGAAAACAAAAGAATATTTAAATAAAATCGCTAAAATGCAATATTAGTATTTGTTATTATGTACAAAGTTCGCGACTGTTACCCATTTTTCCCCAATTGACGAAAATAAGAATAAGAAAGAGAGAAAATGGTTAAAACCTTGGGGTTTTTTTATGGGTTCTTTCACGCATCTTTTAGAATAGTTGTAGAATAGTTATGATCACATTTATATAAAGTAATTATTAGTTTTGAGCTCTGGTCAGTCTAATATTAAATTAAATTAAATTCGACGCATGGATGACTCATGCCATCTATGAACCAGGGGACCGAAAACACACCGACGCTCGGGAACGAAAACTACCTTTTCGCGCGCGGGGATGCATCGCGTAAGGGCGTTCTATTGGTGGGAAAGCACGCATGTCGGAACCAACGCATCTAATAGGGAGAAGGGCGGTTCTAAGAGATGAAAGTTGAGTTGGATCTTGAGAAATTAATTAAGGGCAGTTACGATTTAGAATTTGTCTAAGTCAGTTTGGCGTGTGTTTTAGTGTTTTACCAGTGTAAGAAGGTTTTCTTTGCTGTCTTTTCTGCTATTTTTTGTTTTATACTTTTTTTTATTATTCTTCTAGACAGCGTTTCAAATAGTAAGGGGAAATTTACTTTATTTTCTACCGGAGAAGGGAGTCCACCATCCCTTTAACTTTTAATTAAATAAATTAACTTGGGATTTTTTTTTCTTTTATTTCTAAAAGGTTGTTTTATTTTTCGGACTTATCGGAATTTCTTAATATTATCAGTTCAAATTTGGGTTTATTTCTTTAAGGGGAATATCAGAACGGCCTAAAGAGCTTGTAGGTTTAAGCTTTTTAATTATAATCCAAAATTTACTCTTAAGTTTCTCATTTGTAAATACTGTTTTATTTTTCTTTTATTTTTGTTAAATAGAGATAAGTGTTTTGAGAAACTAGTCTTTCTTTTATCGATAAAAACCTTTTTGTGGGTAAACACTCGGCGCACTTGTGTATCAAGAAGCGTAAGAAGAATCCTGTTTTGGCCAGCTGACAGCCGTTTTCCTGAAGCCTGCAGTCGTGTTCCTGGTATTGGTAAGCGATAACTAACGGTAGACCTTTAGAACAAGATCGACCAGACTACAAGAGTGCCTTTGTCGCAGCGGATTCGTCCAATCTATTTTTTTTTCTTTCTCTTAGGTTTTAGGATAGTTACTAAATAATATGGACAGTAGTAAATTGTGAGCGGAACGGCCACACGCTACCAAGAACATTCCGTTTGCAGAAGTTCACAATTGAATACTGTCACAATACCGCTTTTCCATTTGAACAATTTGCTGGTGAAATCTTTCACAGTACTCATCTGAAATTGCAGTTAAATTGTCAAGTAATAATTCCAAATGAAAGTGAAGAAAATGCAGCTAAGTGACATGTTGCAACCTAACGTCTTGTAAGATTAGATAAGTCCTTTAACTACATCTTTGTAGTTCTCCGATTTCTTGTTACCTACGAAGTTGCTAAATACATTTTTGAAGACAGTGTACACTCTATTTTCTTTTATTGAAAGTGTGTCAAAATTTTCGTCTTCAAAAAGTTCTCGTATTTACGGCCTAACGAACATTTTTTCTTTAAGCTTTGCCTCACCTATTCGCGCAAATTTCCGTCCCAAGTAATGAAAATCATTTCCCTCCCTATTTAGCTCTTTAACAAAATTTTTCCTAAGCCCAAGTTTTATGTGCACAGGAGGTAAATAAATTTTCTGCTTCTCTATTTAGGGTTCATTAAGGACGTTTTTCAGATCGGGCACAACGTTTTCATGTAACGGCCATTATTTAACGACATAATGTTGGTTTGTGGCTCGGCTATCCTGTTCTCACAAAAAACAATAATATTTGGTGTAGCTGCTCTGCAGTCCTGTAAGTAGTGCAATAACTTTTAGATCGGCACAAATATTCCATTTATGATCTTCGAATTTTATGTTTTGAAGTAATATATGCATGTTCTCGTACTTTTTTTTCATAGTTACAGCATCAGCCACGGGAACAGATAGTTGTTCATTTCCATCAAACAATAAAAATGTCTTCAAACTTGTCTTCGAAGAGTCAATAAACAGTCGGCACTCACTAGGTTTATAGGAACGGCCAAGTTCGTCGATTAATCGGGAAATATCATGACAGTATAAGTCATTTGCCATTGAGAAAACACTGCCAGCATGGACTGCCTTTTCTGAAATGTGGAAATTTTCACTACTTTTTTAAAAAGATTCCACTGCTATGGACGAGATCAAAGCAACAATGACTTTGTTTTGGGAAGATCCAAATCACGAACAAGATCATTGAACTCTTCCTGAGATACCAAATGGGGCTGTTTACTACTATTACATTCGTAGTCATCTTTCTCTGGAAAACTTTGAATGGCTTTTGGTCCAAAATCATCTAGTTCATCCGATTTTGAGTCGATTTCATATTTTTCTGGAGGCTTAGGGATGGGTGTGCTAGAAGCTTTATGGGGTATAGGTCTTATGACTGAGGAGTTATTCAATTCCTGTTAAGGTCCTTGAGCAAGTGAGAGAAACACCGGGAATCTAAAGTATTAGAAGCTATGACATAATTCCTTACCCTTCGAAGACTACGAGGTATGGTGAAATTTAGAATTACTTGGGGTTTCAATTGTGTTTCTATTATTTTAAGCCCTAGGAGGTTGAGACCTTGTAGATGGGGTCATCCTCAGACACCTCTCATGCGGTATTGCTAGATTGTACACAATTCCTCTAAATCTAGAGAAGATGTAGATTTGGTAACGTCGCACCCCGGTATGCTATATATCACATGGGTACATTCTTATATGTGCTTTGCAATCAGTCAAAACATATTATTGATGTTCTCTAGATTTCGCTTCTTGATACTACAATTTACAGATCAGGGTAAGGGTTATATAGGTAGAAATTTTCAAAATAACACATTTGTTTCGCGTGGAAGCTTTTGATGCAGAACAGTATAACAAGACGAGATAAATCTAAAGTCTCTGATTTTTACTTTCTAGACCACGAAATACTAAAAAAAATATTTCGCTTTTAATGTCTTTTTGAAAACTGTTAATATGTTATCAATTTGACGTAGATAGTCTCGACAAAATGTGTTTGGTTATCACTTTTTGTTACAAGCAAGAATGTGACGGTTTGACATCAGATAACCCCTTGATGAGTAGAACTACAGAACACAGTGGAGTGGGTGTGGACGTGAAAGTATATAAATTCCTGTTAAACAAATCATCATATGAATATTCAAATCTATACACTACGGAGTTGATAAAAAAAGGAAAACGGGGAAATATTACTGAATTTTTTACATGAAAATCACATATTTATCATGAATTTCTCGTTTAAGAAGAAAACTAAATAGAGAATAGGCACGGCAAGAACCAAATAGAACAATTAAAAACGAAATAAATTTCATCATAACAGATGAAAAACCATGGTCTGTGGACGTAACAGTCATTAATATTCCTGATATCGGAAGCGACCACCTCTTCTTAAGGATAATAGTAAATGTAATGGGAAATGTAGAAAGTTGATCATGTTTAAAAAGCAGACTGGTAACAACATCACAGAACAAGAGCTGCAATTGATATAGAAATGCTATTCGGCCTTAATAAATTCCGTATTCTGAACACAACTAGAAGAAAGATAAAACCGGGACTATTTGAGATATAAAACAGTCAAACTATGGCAATGAAGATATAATAGATCTATGGATACTTGGTCATGAAATAAGTACAACGAATTGACCAACGAACTATGAGTACCAAATTAACCAAGTTTATAAGATTGATGAGGCAAGCACTGCGAATCAACCTAAACAGTAATAATATATTTAAGGCACTCAGTACCTATGTGTGCTCTCTACTCAGTTACACAAACGTCATCCTCGTGCTACTAAGCGGACAATGATATCAAGATACCATGGAGGATTAGTGGATATTAGTAAGCAATTGAACCAACAACTAACTATCCTACGCTCATATTTTCACAGGATGACAGAATCTCCAGACCATACAATTGCACATATCAGACCAAATCTCATTTTAGTAAATAAAATATCCAGACGAGCACCCCTGATAGAAGTTGCCATCCTTAATAACAACAATCTAAGGGGCAGGTATGATGAAAAGTTCGCCAAATTCAGAGACCTGGAGGCATAAATACGTGGACAGTGGCATGTAAGTATGTCAGGATGATCACCATAGTTCCGACGTAGTATCGAAAAATTTTCTGCTGTATATCAAAGATCTGTCCGGTTTATACCAAATAGGCTGAATAATACGGAAATTGCTCCCAAGGAGCTTCATCCTTATGATATCGGAGTATATCTGGAACGAGTGAATATTCCCTTGGAAGGAGTGGGACAGCTGTTTGCCTATGATATAAAAAATTATACACATATATTGTACACAAGATATATAATGAAGGGGGCGATATTCAGCTTAGTTGCTCTTATAAAATCCCGTATTAAAAACTAGGTTCTAAAAAATCCAATATACTTGGTGTTCATAAATCTGTACACAACATTGGTTACAAGGAAATGTATGTACTATAGAAGGTAACTGTTTATAGGTAAGAAGAAAATTAAATAATAAACACAAATTCCTAAATACGCTTTATGTTCGTAATCTATTTCGATGCAAATACAATTTTACTTTGTGTTTATAGGATAATAGAACGGACAGTTTTATATGATGGAGGAGTTTATTGTACGTTTTAATAGTGCTGTAAGTAAAATCACATTTAAATTGTGCGAAGTTATGTTTCGGAAGAACAAATAGACCACGGTGGCGAGTATTCAAAACATAAATACGTGTACCTCAAATAAGTATTTCATATAGACAATTATTATCTAAGAGTAGCAATCTTGGGAACTAACACTAAAAGGTGTAACTGAACACATACTTCTAAATTTAGCTAACCGGAGATTATAAGAAACTCTAAGGCATGCATTCTGGAGACCTCTAAAGTTAATTCTTTCTTTATTAAGAAGAGCTGGAAAATAAACTGTGCTACATTAAGAATAGTTTGGACAAAATTAGCGACAGTTAATTTTACCTTAACAGCCGTATGCAAAATATAGTTTTTTTCACGCGAAATATAAAATAATGGAAAACTACTAACAATTGTTTTTAGTTGCCTGTATCGAACCAATATCTTATTCTTTTTTTCAAATAACACTTAAATGTAATGTTTCTGTATCAGTTTTAGAACCGTTTCAATTTCATGGGAAGTATACTCACTAATTGAACTTGTATTGGATTAAATATTTCCAAAATCAAAGTGGTGTGCAAAAGGAATTAAAATTAATTTTAGAAAACTGATAAATGCATGCAGCTACATATATCTATATGTCGAAATAAAGAGAATAAAAAAATTATCATAGAATGAATTTAGAAGCTCGGAATAACCACAAAAAATTCCAATAAGCACATGACCATTTAAGCAAATCATGGCAAAAAGAGATTTTGTCTAGTTGGTGTAAACTACTGCCATTAAACACAATACATAGATATACTGGCAAGATTAGTCTATCAATGTATTGCCATATGCTAAATAAACTTGGACCGTAACAAATCAATCATTAAATAAGCTGATAGTTATTCAGACAGCAATGGAACTACATGACTATGTAGACAAGAGCCGTTACAAACGTAACGAAACTTTGTAGGATATGCTACAAGAAGCAAAGATAGAAAATGATCAAATGCAATTTAAAAAAGAGATCCAACTTAGGAAAAAGATCCAGAAGAGGCCCACTAATTCGATGAATTGAAGATTTAATTTAATATGATTCAAAGAGGCCAAAAGCAAAGAAATGTTCAACGAAATGAGGATGACCTACAGTCAGCTATGACTGGCAGATAGTTTATAACATAAAATGGTAAAAAACGATAGATATTCCGATTTTATTGTCACATTGGTATCAAACTGTGATCAATTTTTTCTTGACATTAATAAATATTTAGGAAACAGTTGTCCTGGAAAAACAGTTCCCTATTTAAGAACAATTAACTGGTACAGATATTGAATTTTAATTTAAATATCTGCCATATTGTAAATAAAAATGACATAGGAAAGGAAATTATATCCATTTTATATTATTAACACATTAATTAACCTATAAATACTTTACGTGATTCGGGTTAAGGCATTTTGTAAATATTTTTTACCTTTTTTATATTTCCGCACATAACCATAATAATTATTGGGAAGTTTCCTGCTACAAACAATTATCTCGTTTGCTTAACACTGATTACCTTTGTTCGACTACAAATACAGGATTTTGTGTAATAAATTATTATACTCCGGGAAATGTGTCTTTAAGACAAAATGATCACTGATCAAAAAAACTAATTCGATTCTAATTAGAAGCACGCATTCAATAAAACATAACTGTTGTTAAATATAATGGATTCTTTTTTTCAAACTGCATTGAGCTCTTTAGTATTTTTTGACATTATTGATAGTTTGTTCCTACAATTTTATCAAAAATCACCGAAAAAAAATAATGAAATTGCAAGATTATAATATACAGATTCTAGAACATACAAACATGATGCAATTAAAAGGATTCTTACTGACTATGGTATCTCAGAAAATGGATTTATATTATACAAAAATAATAAATAAAATCTTGAAAATAGAACTTTATGTAATGGATCCCTCCCTCTGGTTAGAAAACCGTATCTAATCCTATATCATACCAAAAACATAAATCTGTCCTCCCTTTATCCAGCTCACTCGCCAACACGTGTTCAGATAGCGTCTAAATTATAAAATATCTAGCTTTTTATATGATTGGGAATATTATGAAATAGCCCAGCATTTCCGCCGAATTGCATAACCCCGGGAAAAAGCGAAAACGTATTAGGAGTACTAAGAATCATCTAATTATAACAGGCTGCCAAAATACTAGATTTTCCAATATTTTACTACTCTGGTAACCCTATATTAGAAGATACTAATAGACCCATCATTAATGCGCTGAAGTTATGATCTAAAATTATTAGCGGTTGTGTATTATCTCAGACAAGCGCAGGGTAAAGAAAATGGACAGAGATAAAAGACGCTACGAAATGGAGGCTTTGGAGGTTAAGTTAGAATGTTTCAAATTGGTGATGAATATATTATAATATCGGAGAGAAAAAGAGAGAGAAAGAGGCTTAAATGGGACAATTTTATTCTTAATTTAATTGAGCTCCGTTAATACGACTCTTGTTGTATTAACGGAGTATTTTTTTATATTCGCAACGCCATTAACAATCATGCCCCTTTTTCGATTTCATGTTGTATTAACGATTTTTATTTACCGAATATTAGTTAATTTTTTCCAAGGGTCTTTTTCAACTACCTTTGGCAATTTTAACTATTTTTCGATTTTTACCAGATGTCAAGATACCTCGCCATTATTTAGTATTTTTGTACTCATCTCCGAGAATATGGACCTATTTACACATTTATCGGGTTTATTGGATTACTTTTATCCTTCAGGTAACGTGGAAGTTCGTTCAGTCAGGATTAATTGATTCTTTGATTATTTTCGTTTTATTAATTATTTGTGTAAAACCTAAGTTTCAATACAAATCAGAGGTTGTTGGTGGAGACCCGCCGAACCTCCCAACTAGAATGAAAACTCTGTCCTCCTCACCGGAATAGAAGGGAAGTGAGTGAAGATTAAGTTTAAGTTTTAATTTTGTTAGGGAATGAGTTATTTCGGAAAAAGTTATCAAGTAACACTCATCCTTGACTCTTAATTCACTTTTCATATTTTTCTTTTTAATTCAGTACTGTTTTCCACAAGTCAAATTCGTGAGTGAAATATACTCTCTACTGTCAAGATCGGGTTTATTTGTAAAATCATAATTTTCATAACTTTATAGCTAACACAAAGCTGACTATTAGTCGTAATACCAATATCAGGTTATCTCCACTTTGACACCTTCTAGTAATTATTTTAAAGTCAGGACGCGTTAGTTATGTAAATCGTATGCGCTACTACCCTCGCCTTCTTATCGACGGTATCAATTTCAGGAATTAAGACACGTCTAGGATCTGTAGAATGTTATGTTGTCAAAGACAACCTACTTTAAGAACCACGAGCTGCCTGAAAAATAGAACAGTTAACGTGGCCCCCGAGAGCTAAGCTCCAACGGAAATAGGCCGAGTTATCCCAAGAAGAGCAAACCGTAATGTTCTTAATTACGCCGCTGCCTTTTCTCTTTTATAGCGGTGGTAACTTCGCGCTCTCAATTCAGGGAAGCATCGTGTCAAAGTGCGGTCACCACACCGTTTAATCTCTGGGTTTCCCCGTTTCGGCAATTCCAGAATTGTAGTTTTAGCACTGCATGCCGTATTATTTATCTATTTGAGGAGTTTGGACAATATTAAACTTAAAATTTAATATTTTGTAGTAAAATAAGCGTGTATTCAAAATAAAACGCAGCTTAAATTTATCCAAATATACCTACATATACTTCATTCAAAGGTGTTTCAATAAGTTTATCTTATTGATTTAAAAATTCTCTACAGGTAAATATCCGAAAAATTTAAACATCTACGATCGCTACATAAGCACCATAAAATTTCTAACAAAAATTTTTGAAATTTTACAATGTAACAGTTTTTGTTATAGTTGCCAATATCGTAGTACGTTCACCAGCAAGTTGACACACTGTATAAAGGATTAGAAAAACACAGCAGAAAATTGTTTTCGAAATCGTAAAATATTTCTACGAATATAGGGCAGGAAAAGTTTTTTTTTAATTAAACTGTTTTGAAGAAGAATAGAATTGCCACGTTTTAGACTAACAAATTAGAATCAATTCAGGAGTTCTTTAAGTAGGATAGAATCGTTTTAAAAACATATTTATAAAGGATATTTCACTTATATCCTGTTATGTTTAATAGCAAAGTAAAAAATACAAAGACATCATAACTAGGTGTGTTTAATCACCTACACCTACACTTTCATATAAAAAATAATATTTTTATGTAGTTTTTGATGGCATAATATACACGTTTCTCGCTTGTCTTAGGGTGCTCATTTATTATCGATTTAATAGTTTTTTTTTTCAGTATTGAATTTCCAATAATTAAATTGTATGGATAGATAATAATAGTTTTAATATACAGGGTTATTTACCCTATATGGCACGGAATATTGCGGCCAAAACACGTGACTTTCAAAAAGTCTTACTTTTGGGATATATAATTACTTTTTAAAATTATTTTCATATTATACAAGGTGTCCTAAAAGCTCTGAAACTATCAAAGTTGTGTTTTGTTGAATGGAACTTCCTGTATATTATTGCATTTTTGTATTCCATGATCAAAATAAGTGCCTATTTTAATAAAGTTTATAGTATCTAAACTTTATGGGTTTTTAAATAATTTGAATTTTGACAAAATCTAACCTAATTTTCATGTTTCAAACCCTTAAGAAGTACTTCAATTATGAACTCGAAATTTACAGTTAAGTGTAACAATAAATCGTATTTTGTTTCCCAATGATAATAAACTTGCTATATTATACAGGGTGATCAAAAATTAAAACTAATCAAATAAGAATTTAAAGTGGCTATAACTTGATTAATTTAAATAGAACGCTATACTTTTTAACTTACCAGAAAATGTACCCTTTAAATATCTATCGAATGGTATAAGGGTGTTCTATAGCTAAGTTTTGGCGGTTTCACAGGATACGTTAAATAATCGTTTCCTCCACCATTTTGTGTTTTTTGAATAGATGTTCTAATATACTTAGTTGCCCATGGCATTTGAATATAACAGGCAATTTACAACTCTAAGAATAATAATCAGAAATATCTTTAGAAATATTTAGAAACCTCAAACATTTTGACGATAGCACAAAACAGAAGCAAAATATTTATAGTAGATGTTCGAAATGTCGACCATCCATTTCCAAACACTTACATTTTCTTTTTTCTAAACCACTGCTAGCTCGGGACATTTCCGGGGTTACAGTTTCAAAAGCATCTCTTACGCGTATTTTCATATCTTGTGGTGTTGTCGGGGGCGCATATTATACAATTCCTTTTATGTATCCCCATAAAAAGAAATCTGGTTAAGTCCGGATATCTCGAAGGACAATTTTGAAATCGGTCTTTCCTAATCCACCTGTTCCGGAAGTTGACATTTAAAAATTACTTAACTTTGCGAGGATTATGAGGCGGAGCTCCATCCAGTTAAAGCCACATAGTTGTTCTGATATTTAAAAAAACTTCTTCTAATAACATTGGAAGTTGGTGTAAAAGAAAATCGCGAAACATCAAACCATTTAAAGGTTCTTCAAAAAAGTAGGGTCCAATTAAGTATGGACTCAGTATTCCCCCCCCCCCCCCCACACGCATTAACTGACTACCTATTCTGGTTTCGCATAACTCTGTGTTCATGAGGATTTGAATCAGAATAGTAATGGAAGTTGTGTCTATTCACGAAACCATTGTTATGAAAAGTACATTCATCACTAAACAACACATTATCAAAAAAGTGTTCACTTTCTGCCATTTTATCTAACACCGACAAGCAGAACTCAGTTCGGTTGTCAAAATGATTTCCATGAAGCTCTTGACAAAGCCGGATTTTATAAGGATGAAATCTGTATTTGTTTAGAATCCTTAAAATACTTGCTTGGCTAATGTTAGTATTTTCGGATATATGATTCTGACTAATATTGGGGTTTTCGATCACTGAACCAAGTACAATAAAGACATTTTCTTCATCCTCAGTGACATGTTTTCTTCTAACGGGTTTTTTATAACTGATACTTCCACTTTCCCGAAACTGGTTTAATTGCCTTACAAAAACGGCTAGTTTAAGATGGTTTCTTTCAGGAAAACTTTGAGCATAGACTCGAGAAGCCAACAAACAAATTTGATGACATTCTCCAAGGATAAAAATTATATCAATACGCTCTTCCTTTGGATAAATCTTCATTTTGACAAATCAATAACATAACAATATTCGAATAATTCAACTCAATAAATGAAGAAATATAGTAACAGGCTTTGAAGACTAAACTGACAGATTAAATGAATTATCTTACCTTTCTAAATGCCATAGGAAACTAGATTCATAAGAACATCTATTCAAAAAACACAAAATGGTGCAGAAAACGATTATTTGATGTATTCTGTGAAAACGCTAAGACTTAGCTATAGAACACCCTTATACCATTCGATACGTATTTAAAAGGTACATTTTCTGGTAAGTTAAAAGTATAGCGTTTTTTTTAAGTTAATCAAGTTATAGCCACTGAAAGTTCTTATTTAATTAGTTTTAATTTTTAGACATCCTGTATAATATAGCAAATCTGTTATAATTCGGATATAAAATATGATTTATTACTACATTTTACTGTAAATTTCGAGTACATAACTGAAATATTTCTTAAGTATTTGAAACATTAAAATTAGGTTAGATTTTATCAAAAAACTTTTAAGGTTTAGATACTATAAACCTTATCATAATGGACACTTATTTTGATCGGGGAATCCAAAAATGCAATAACATAGAGGGGGTTCTATTTAAAAAGCCCAACTTTGATACTTTCAGAGTATTTGGGACACCCTTTATAATATGGCAATAAGTTTAAAAAATAATTATATTAGACTCTTATGTATCCCAAAAGTAAAGCTTTTTGAAAGTCGCGTATTTTGGCCTAAATATTCCGTGCCGTATATGGTGAATGGACCTGTGTATATAAAGCTGGAGTCTTATTAACTTTTATTAACTTTCTTAACTGCGATTTTGTATATTGCAAAAAATTATCTTATATATAAAGTGTCTGGAGTCCGAATTTATTTATGCAGTTTTGCCTACTTTCCACGTTTCGATCTATAAAACAATGTTCTTAATATTTTATTGACCCTAAATAAAAAGAAAATTTACTCATTCGTCAACACTTTGCCAAAGCCAATAAATTTTGATAAACAAAATTTGGGAATAAACTTTTTTGACGTCAACGATTAACAAGCAGAAATTTCTTGAAATTAGATTTTTAAAGAAATAAAAAGGATATAATTTTTAAACAATGATAATTTCACGTTACTCCGTTGATTCATAGATGTCGTTCGACTGGCGATATTTTTCAGTCTGACATCGAAGTTGGTAGATGGCAGGTGTAATATCCTGCCGACATACCTTGAAATTTATGGTTCATATATCAGTTGTTTCCTGCTAATGTTGCTCTCGGTTCGATACAGCTCCACTGACAAGATCATGAGGTGATCGAAACGCGCATGGAGAGAGGACTAGAGCGATATTTGCAGGAAATAAGCTGTTTGTACATATATTTTTCATATTCTCTGCCTGTATAGGAGAATTACATATATAACAAACTATTTAAATACGGCAGAAAGATTTCTTTATTTCTTACTGAAATTTTGATTGTTTAAAAATTTCACGTTACTCCGTTGATTCATAGATGTCGTTCGACTGGCGATATTTTTCAGTCTGATATCGAAGTTGGTAAGACGGCAGGTGTAATATCCTGCCGACATACCTTGAAATTTATAGTTCATATATCAGTTGTTTCCTGCTAATGTTGCTCTCGGTCCGATCCAGCTCCACTGACGAGATCATGAGGTGATCGAAACGCGTATGGAGAGAGGACCAGAGCGAGATTTGCAGGAAATAAACTGTTTGTACATATATTTTTCATATTATCTGCCTGTAAAGGAGAATTACATATATAACAAACTATATTAGTACAACTTGAAGTTCAGTGAAAATTAGTTGTAAAGTCTATACGCTTACAAAATAAACGAACATTTAATGTATTCAATTATTTATAACCAGATTTACTAAAATGGCTTGAATTAAACACGATCTAGTTGAGATCGATGATAAAAATTGAGATTGAACTTGGAGATAAAGTCTTGGAATTGATAAGCGGAATAATCATTTCTTGAATATAAACAAAATTTTCAATTTTTGCCGGTCGGATTATAAGAGAAATAATTTATTATTCCTGTATTTTCGAAGTTCAAAATTTGATTGACTTATAAACGTATCAATTTAAATTATTATTTCATTTTATATTAGTTTTAAACTTACAATGAATTAAAGAACTACATTCTTATATTTCTGGGGCCACATGGACGACGTCAGTACAAAAGATATTTAAATTTGAAAATAAGATGTTCAGAAAATATATCAAAAGAAAAAATGATTAAATACGTTTGACTTAATACATTTTCATATTTTAAAGATACCAGATTAAAAATTATAGAAACATTTCAAAAACAATTTTTTTTAAGTTTTAAACACTCTCAGTATTATTTCATGTATCGGTAGTGTTATCATAAATACTTCAAGTAATTTATTATAAACGTTATATATTATAGGTCTATTTCCTGGGCACCATAAATTATTACATCTTTTAAATGTTGACAGGCGTATTAATATGTCGATTAAAAAAGAAAAAATCACCACTGGAATCATTATTAAAATTTATTAGATAAGTAACTACCTTGACGCGTATTTTGATTGAAACAAATAGATCAATAACTTCCAGGAACATGACAAATAGTCTGGCTTGGAATGAAGTGAAAGCTTTTATAATATAACTAACAGAGAAATCACCACATTTGTATATTTCTTAAATTCAGTATCGTGAAAATAACAAAAAAAAATAAATTAAGTAAAAATTGCTTGATAAACTTTATGAAATGAATGAATGAGGAACATTACAAAATTAAAATGCTTATTAATAGGTAATCATGTGTGAGGGGACGATTAGCGGCTGTCGGTATATCGAGTGGATTTCGAGACTAGAAAAGCACTTGTCAGCACCACTCCAAAAATGCAGACACCATTAAAAAGAAATATTCAATATTAATTATAACAAAACATTTGATTGTATTATTGAAACAGAACTAATAACGTTTTTCGGAATAAGGGAATCGATAAAAACCGATATGAGCTTTATTATCGAGCTACCTGAAAGTCAACTTACATCAGTAAGAAATGCAATTAACGATACTGAAAGTTCCCTTACTGAACGCTGGATATGAAATGGGGTGTGCACTTTTTCCCCTCCTTTTTAATCTATACTCCAATAATACCTTTGAAGATGCACTCAGAAACACAAACGATGTTATTAAAACTAATGATCCCCTTATGAATAATTTGCGGTATGTTGATGATACCGCAATAATTTCCAACAGCTTTGAAGCTTTACATCTCTTAATGAATAAAATCTTACCCAAAGGAGATAAACTAGAACTAAAAGTAAACATAATTAAACCTAAGGTGATTACAATAAGCAGAATTCCGGTGCAGGCAGATATACTAATATATGGTTAACTGAAACAATAAGTCAATAAATTTAAATATCCTTGGAGTTGGATAACGGGAGATCTGGAACCGGCAGTAGAATTACCTAGCTTAATAGAACAGGCCAGAAAATATCAGTTGTTCTAGCTGATAAGGTGTGAAAAGTTCGAAGATAAATGTGGAATAGGTCTCAGCAAATACTCATGGTTCAAGGAGATAAGAGAATGAACTAGATTCAACGTCCATGCCTTTTCAGATTAGTACAAGTTAGAACTGAATTTGCTGAAATTGTTGCCAACATTCATTTATAGCGACAGTACCTTAGCATAGAAATTATATTAGTACATTTTTTATGAATCATGATTCTAAAGCTTTAAACCGCTGACAGACCCCATAAAATTAGTATGGTATAAACAAATTTACAACCATAAATTTTACTCGCTTTTCCAAGGGGTGTAGCTTTTGTTAATATTTAAATTTTCAATAGAGCGAGGTTAAATCACTAAAAAGATATACGCTAAGCGACGATTTGTTCATTTTTCAAAAAAATTAAATATGAACAACATTTTACAAATATAAATAAATGGTGAATTTTACGATTGGTGTTATTTACATAAATTTGGCATAATGTACGATACATTGCTTGTAATGGAAGTACTAATGAAAACTTCTTATTATTCTTACTTAACCCTGCAATCATATTATTTTTTCAAAAAATTTGGATTATAAATTGAATTAAAACATCTGACATTTTGGAGAATTCGCGAAATCGTTTGCAAATTTTTCCTTTAGGTCAGACTAAATTCAGCAAAATTTCCGTTTATACATATGTAGTTTAGCACCGTTAAGGCAGAAAAAATCTATTCTTAATGATGAAAATATCGAAATTGGAATTCTGAGATATTTTACTGTATATTTTTATGACATTGCTAATATAAAAGCTCTGCAAACAGGAACCTAGAAGAACGCAGCACATAGAATTTTGTTGAAACACAAATTCAACCCCTATTTTCTATCGTTGGTTTAATAACCAAGAGATTAACAAAGATGCAAGACAACCCTTTATTTTCGGACAACATAATTTGAACTAATGAAACAATTGTGGAGGAAGCATCACTTGAAATTGCCAGCTGAGATGTTGGCGAAACGTCGAAATTAAAAACTAGAAAAACACCAGTTTATATTTCACCATCCGTAAAAACCTACGATACAATATATATATATATATATATATATATATATATATATATATATATATATATATATATATATATATATATGTATATATATGTATATATATATATATATATATATATATATATATATGTATATATATATATATATATATATATATATATATATATATATATATATATATATATATCGTAATAGTAAAATACATGGATTTCTGAAAATAATAAATAGAAGTTGCACCCCGACAGCTGAAACGTATCTCTTGTTTTTTCATGGTCTACAAGTAAATCGAGAATCATCGCAATCGATGAGTTCGAGTAGGAGTACCTACCGTGTAAATACTGGTGGGTCTTCAAATTTATTAACTAAAATACTCAAAATGTCGGTGTTTGTCACCATTTTTAATAATATAGTGTTATCCTTGATTTTCTTGCTAGAGCTGAATCGTTTATTTCATATATCACGTTAAAAGCACACCACCTATCAACACAGATGACTTTAAGACAATCAAATCAGCTAATATTAACGTTTAAGTAGTTCCGTTGAACAATATTCAGCTTTATAATCAGATTAGCTTGATGCTATTATAAGATTCTATTATCATTGGGACTACATTCACATGCAAAACTGCAATTCAGTTGAACGTTTGAATGTGTGTCAAATACGTGTAATAAAATTTCATCACAGGTAGACAGATAGACACACAAATAATGTTAAAAAGCTTGTGAAAATTAATTTGTTAAACTCTGAAGACAATTGAACTGAAAATACCCTTTAAAATAATTACGGGCCGTTACCATATTGTTAACTCCGTGAAAGACATCAACAGGCGCATAGAAGAGAAACCTTTCGATGCTTTTTCAAAATTTTACCCAATTTTATTAAATCATAGAGGAAAATAATGTGCTAATTTATTAGAAGATGCACATATATAATTAAGTATACCTTTGCAGTTTTCGTCGTGAGTATAAATAGTTAAATAGTTTAAATAATTTGGATTTTAGAAACTTGATTATTTTGCCAGTTATGTCACATAATATGAAAATGGAAAATATTTAAAGTATTAAGTATTACAACCATTTAACATCTTGAAAACAGATAATTTGCTTGTAAAAAATCTATGTCACTCAAATAACCATATATATTTTATGATGTTAAAACAATTTTAGAATTCAAAACGGTTTACCAATTTACAGATTTAATCACCTTTTCTCACCCAAATAATTGATATCACTGGCAGGTAAGAGCTGAAATTTGAACTCAAGTGCCTTAAATAATGAACTATAGTTAATTTTTAAGACCATTAATCAACAGGCTACCCATTCTGAAGATACCTTTTGTCCCAAGACCACCCACTGATGGTGATGTTGCAAAAATTCTGCATCAACGTTTTTTATATGCGTAACAAGGTCTATAAATTTTGCATATTTAGGCAAAATTTAATAATTTCTTACGAATTGAAAACTTACTTCGAAGGTAATTTATTAGGTTTTAAACCATATTTCCAATTTTACATTATTTCAATTATTTATTTTTTAAAATAATTTTGTTCCATTTTAATTTTCAAAAAATAAACAATGGCTTTACAGTGGTGGTTTTCGTATCCTGCTGTCGGTCTATTCATCTGCATCACAATCTTGTGCCTTCCCAAAAACTGACCTGTCGCGAAATTGGAAAAAATAAGGGCCTCCTAGTAGGTGAAAAGTAGGAAAGACTCGATAAGTAGTATCACTGGGTAGGTCTTTAAAAAATAATTAAAAAATTCATTTAATATTTTTTATTTGATCGCATACCTCATCCTCCGTCGTCAAAGTCACTTTTAAAATAACCCCTCCTTATTTTACCTACCATAGGTTTTAAAAATCTGAAAAAATTTAGGATAATAGCATTTGCTAAAGATATCCAAGAAAAATTGTTACGGTTAATTTATTTTAGGTACAAAAATTTGCAAGTGTGATTATTTGGTGCATTTGCCGAATATATAAAGGTGTAGCAATTGCAGTGTGCAAGTGTATGTTTCTTGTTTCTCCTAAATAAAATATCGTGACATAGACTCCTGCCGGTGACATATTGAGGTAGCGTTAGCCAGTCTATCTATAATCAAATTGTTGCCACATATTAATTTGTAACTATTTTAATAACCTACAATTAAATTTCACAGTAATAAAGACACTCTAGAGGTCTGGTCGTTCAACTTCTCTCTTGCAGCTTTAGTACCAAACAACTACGGTTATTTGAGCTTACCAACCACAACTCAGAACTTCAGGACTCAGGAAAGGCTGCTAATTAGTGGGTCAAGTGACATCTCTTCTTTTGTAGGTCTCGCAACAGCGCGCCCGCCATTTAATTCGCGTGAAGGTTTTAATTAAATTGAATGAAACAAGTTTCTCAAAATACTTAAATCTATTTAACAAAAATAAATAGAAAAACGAACTATTTACAATGAGAAACTTAAACCTAATAACAATTTAGAAAACTAACAGAATTGCTCTTATTGGCCGACTTAATAACCAAAAATTAAAACCCAATTTAGAAAAAAAACACGTGTAAATAGCTTACTAAAATATTGAACAGAAAAAAGAAATAAAACGCGAAAAGCAGCTATTTATATTACTTTTTCAAACCGTATGAAGATCACAAAGTGCCCGATTAAAATAACACGCGATATTCTCTTAATTTCTCAAATTAACTAAAACAAATCAAAACAAAGATAACCTTCGTTCCCGACGATTATACCCGTGACGTAAATATTCTACGGTCTGGTACTTACGGTACCGTTCTAACGACATTCAAAATATGACTGACATTTACTATTTCTTAAAAGAGTGTCTTCGAATCTTACACCCCCTCGATACCCCTCTGATTCCCGTTTGTACCCATATTACCCGATGGAACCCGGTAAACGTCAATTTCTTTCCCTTAAAGTTCGAAGGTTTCGATCGTTACGTGCTGAGGGCGTTAGCTATTCTATACCGGATGTTTGATTCCCGAATTGGCCTCTGAGCGTCTAAATCCTAATTTTTATATAACAGAGTAGTAAAACAAACTAACCTACGTCTTCCTATAACGAAAAGAATATATGTTAAAGACTGTAAAAAAACTATTCACTTTTCTTGGCTGTTTTGGCAATAAACATCTTAACTCGTTATTTCTTGTGAATAGCAAAAAGAGTGATTAATCAAGATTCTTTTTACAAATGACCAAACGATATATTTCTATTATAGTGAGTTTATTTGATCATTCTTTTGTTTCCTAATAATGGGAAAATCGTTCAATATTCTAAGACATTTCAACGGTTTGTGCATATACCATATGTTATAAACCTCCCTTATCTTTCGATTTAGTTACATAACCAGGGCAGGATTACTTAGACAGATTTATAGGCAATTCTAAGAGAGGGTCTTATTACATCTTCGTAAATTAACTATTATGTATTTGTTTAAGAAAATATTTAAACGACAAAGATCATAAAAGTTAAGCTCGATAACTGATTTATTTTTCCTTTACACTTTCTTGGATAGTGATAAAAAATATAACTACCCTATTCCCACGAGAAATCTATTCACAGAGTGATTATTTAATTATTCATTTTAACGGAATATAGTTCACATTGAACAGTGTAAAATAATTAATATTTGTTCCATTACAATATTTCTAAAAATATGCCATAATTTAAAAATCTCAATCATAAGTTTAAATTTTTTGGGTATTTCAAATTAATTATAAATAAGTTTACGAAGTTTTAAGGCGTATAATGGATAAAGTAAAGAAATAGTTGTGGTATTTTTTAGATGCAATCACTTATTATAGAATATAAAATTTTATTAACTATTAAATGGCTTAATAATTTGTAACAGAAATTTGCTGTTTCGAGGATTTTGAGTTGCAGTATCTATTTTTTCTGAAACGGCTCCGAAACCTTATAATGCCCAAGTGCCCACCAGATAATAAATGAGTCACATTAAATAAAGAGTGATCTTTTTTTCATGGTGAAATTTTGAAAAACGTCAACTAACTGTTTTTTTGTTCCTTGAACAATATAAATCATCAGTTTATTTGCTTAAGTGACATAAAAAGAAAATTAAAACCTTTTTCGTGTTGATATAACTTCAAAATTTACGATCCATTTATTTTAAAATCAATTAGGGCTTTATTGGCCTTATAAAACCCACATAAATTATAACATAGGCATATATAAGCTGGAATTTGACCTGAATTGCCTTAAACAACAATCTACAGTCTATTTTTAATTTCATTAATCAATAGACTACATATTCTGAAGACACTTTTGCCGCAGGACCACACACTGATATTCCTGCGGATTTATTCCATCACTTCATCCTATTTTCAACATAACAAAACATTAATCAACGTTTCCAATTTTGGCTTTGTCTAATGTTTATAAAACATGACTTCCATCTGGTGTCTTTTATAAATTACCAGTGTATGGTATTATCAACCCACGTTCATTAGACAGGTTTCTAATTGGGCAGGTATGGTTTATGTTTAAAAATAATGCGGTTAAATTGAATGACTTGTGCCTAGTCGTTGTTGTAACAATTGTGAAACTGGCTCGCAAAATTTGAAAAATCCACTTTTTAATTGTTTACAATTGTTAAAGCAGAATAATGTAAGGAATTGAAAATTACTTTAATTGTTTGCCAAGTATTAGAAAACAACAGAACACTCATTTGATCTAAATAAGTAAAAATTAATTAGCTTTGAATACATTTATTGAAATATGTAAATTCAGAGACAACACTATTTGGTTATTAAATTCTTATGATTGACAGCTGGTGAATGAATGAGCTATTAGAGATTATATATTAACAGAAACGTTCACCAGATGTGGACTAATAATATATATTCTGGTTATTCTATAGCCGAAATTTCAACTTTTTTTAGACCACCACTCCCTTTATAAGAAAAAGTAAATCATAGTATTTATATTTAATAATAAAATATCGTATTAACAATTAAAACGTTATCAAACGTTTTTAAAAATTGTTTATTACAAATTTGGAATTTGAGATGATGATATGGTTTAGGCTGGTGGAGTTTTAGCAATTTGTTAATATCGAATTCCAAGTTTGATAACAAAATTCACAAACCACTTCGCTCAGTAATCTATTGTTTAATAAAGAATGAAAGCTTTAACAGCTTTGGTCAAGTTGAAAATCAAAACGGTTATTAAGGATAATAACAAATATACTAAAAAAAATAAATCACCTCTTGGCCGACAATACTTACAAAGTCATTCGGGCGGATCCAGCAAACAAAATTGAAGGAAACCTCATATTTCTAATCAACGCCTCCAGCTTCACTCTAGAAGAAAAGAAAGCCGTTACACCAAGCAGCCCCAAGATTCCACTCCTCTACGGACTACCGAAAAATACATAAAGAAAATGTACCTCTATGTCCAATCATCAGGGCAACAGACTAACCAACCTACAGAATACGTAAATATTTAACCAAACTTTTAAATCTTCTTACAGGAAAAATTGAATCCATTGTTAAAAACTTTGCCTAAAAATTAAAATCGATCCATTTAGAGCCCAGAGATATATTGGTCAGTTTTGATGTAGAATCCCTATATACAAATGTTCCTATAAATGATTAACTTTCCATAGTATCGAACACCTTACGAAATCACAACATGAACTCTGCCATACTAGAATTAATTGCACCATATCTGATTTCCATTTATTTTACTTTTCTTGGAACTTTTTACGATCAGACTTCGAGAACAGCCATGCGCTCTCCGCTGTCATTCGTGGTAACAAACATTTTCTTGAAAGTTTACGAAGAAAAAGCCTCGTCTTCTGTTCCTTTAAGACCTAAATTTTGGTGCAGATATGTAGATGATACGTTCGTAGTTTGGCCGCATGACATAGATAACCTCTATAGTTTCCTATATCAAAATCCCTCTTCTCAAAAAATTCAGTATTGAAACTGAATCATGGGGCGTACTTTCATTTCTGATGTACTAGTACAAAGGAAAGATACATATTTTGTATGCAGAAAAGCAATATATTTGCATCGATATTTCAATGCAACGTCATACCATCATTCTTCTCAAAGAAATCCGTCATTAACTCTTTATTACACAGAGCTCTTTTAATATGTGACGAATAATCACTGAAATTAAAAACAGAAATACTGACTAATGCTCCGAGAGGCAATGGATATTGAGCTAAAGATACTAGACATTCTATTAATAAATATAAAAACCCAACTCCTCAACAAAATGTCATAAATGCACTACAGTGTATGTGTAAGTAAGACAAGACAGTGTCGTCTTGCCTTATATACATGAAATCACCGACAAGATTGCCGGATTGCTCCGAAAATCAAACATTTGGCCAAATTCCAATACACTTCAGAAAGCTGGAAAATGTTTCAAGTCACCAAAGGATGCCATATCATTATAACATGTCTTGCTCTTGTGGTAAAATGTATGTGAGTGGAAGAGCATGGTCTATATCCACTAGGCTTAAGGAACATGAAAGATGTATTAAAAATAAACTAATTGTACAATCTGCAGTAGCTGAACATCAGCATTGCTCAAGTCACATCTTGAGCGTAAAAGAAACTAAGGTGCTAGCATCAGTGTCTGGTTTCTTTAAATGCAACATCAGAGAATCAATCGAAATTTATAAATATCCAAGTAATATTAACAGAGGTACAGGACACAGTCTACATCACGCGTGGAAATTGATTGTAACGCTGGATCACAATTCGCTGAGCACCAATCGGATATAAATACCTGGCTGTTGCTCTTCAATGTCATGCATTGTTTTAATCTGATGAAGATCCCTGCAAATTATTGCAATTACTTGCTATAGATAAAACTAAAAAGAATTATAATATTAATTATTTTTAAAAACTTATGCGACAACAACAAAAAAAATCAAATCATGAATAATTAATTTCTTGAATACGCTATCGCCTTAACCAACTTAACGTTCCCCAGTTGGCACTGAACCCGCTGCCGCCTCCTTGAAAGGCTTCAGAGCCCACTCGAGAGCGTTACCACTAGCATTGGGAACCTATGCTCTATTGTGTTACTGATACATAAAATAAAGACAATCCTGGATGTTGAAACCCCTGAATAATTTGTTTGCTTAAAGAAAGTGCAAAGAACACGATTTGAGTTGACTAACAGACTCATATATGTAGAAAGTTTTAACTCAGCTGCTTGTACAAACCATAAAAAATCCTCTACGATAAGTTTGCACTGATCAACATAATCAAGAGGTAAAATAGTTCATAGTTCCTCAGGTAATACATATTTTTTCGACGAGATTTTTGTTAGCTTCTAATGAAAATTATTATTATCAAAGATTTAGATTTTTTGGAGATTTAATTTGATAGTAGGTGAGACGAGTGGTTAGGTAACAAATAAATAGCTGAAGAATAAAGATTCTGCATTGATGATGAAGTCACATAAAGAAAAGTCGCGGAAGACTACGATGTAGATGGACAAAAGATATGACTAAATTTGCTGGAAGAGAGAGATGGTAAGTGATTGACGTCAATGGAAAATATTGGGATAATCCTATGTCTAGGATTACACTACTTAATGGGTTAAGGAGGAAAGGGGCAGAGATTTAATTTTATGAAAAAAAATTGTGATCTAAAACAATATATTTCTTCTTCAATTTTTATAACTAATTTTTTTAATTTTTATCGAAAATCGTTGCAAACATTCAGTAGTGAAATTAGAGAATAACCTCTGACTGTGAAATTCTCTGATTATATCTTAACGGTAGCTTTATAAAATAACTAACTAAAATTCTCTGTGCATTCCAAGAATAACTAAATTTTTTTTACGATTCTCGAGCATTTGAATGATTTCTGTTTAAGATTAAATGATGTTTGTTTAAGATTATATCTTAAAGAATTTTTTAGTTGAGTAAAACAAAACTACGACAAAATACTTCACACAAAAAATAATTATATTAATTATTGCTAATTTTAATTAGTTAGTGTTATTTGAAACTAGTATGAGATACAAGTACTCACTGACCTATATAGTATCCATATTACAAAAAATTTAACAAGCCCTTGTTCTGTCTTCATTGGAGCTTATCAATTCGAAACACTTTCATGTTGACAGCAAAATAAACAGTGCTCATCTTGATAAACTACTAGCCTTATGGTATCTTCTAGAAGCTGGATATCCCGAATTAATTTCAAAATTTTAGTAATAATATTATATAAATATATATATATATATATATATATATATATATATATATATATATATATATATATATATATATATATATTTTCCAGATTCTTGAACCATAGATTATATCATTTTCTTTTTATTTCGTCTTTCATATATATATATATATATATATATATATATATATATATATATATATATATATATATAGATTCTTAATACAGTTTCCACAAACAGACATTGTGTCTATCGGGTACGATTTTGACATGAACTGTGAAGTAGTAACTGACAGCTACCAACCGAACAGGGAGGAATTGCCTCGACTAGACACAGATTCAATGGATGGTTTACTGACGGATCCAAAATAAAACAAGGGCTTTAAGTGGCAGTATCAGGTTCAAATTTTGGACTTTACAAATCTCCAACAGATATCCCCACCATCTTTCAAACAGACCTGCATGCAATCCAAATCTGCGCTGACTAGTGTCTCAATAGAAACACTAAGAAGAGGAAAATATACATATTGTCAGATAGCCAAGCTGCTCTAAAAACTTTTGGTTAAAGTGAGTTCAAGTTGTCTTGGGACTGCAGGCAAGCCCTAAAGCTATTGGCAAGGAACAAAAAGGTAACCCTAATATCAGTACCTGGAAATGAGGAAACGAATAGCCTCACAAAAGAATAGAAAAAAAACCTTTTTCTTGGCCGGGAATCTTTCTGTGAACTACCAGAAAGTCACGCAAAAAGGGATCTCCGGAGCTCAGACAAGCGAATAAATTCGTAAATTAATCACTAAAAATTCATAAAAGCTTCTCTATATCCCTAAAAGGGACATTCGATTAATAATAAATATCTTTACGGGATACCATATTAAAAAATAGGCAAAACAGAGATATATACAGACAGCCCAAACAGTAAAACACCTCTTATGTAAATGCACGACACTGTTCTACAAAAGACAAATTCCCAGAAGGTATCACCTTGAAGCCTGAAGAAGCAAAGCACCTACCTCCCAAAATAATAGTAGACTTCATGAAAAGTCGAAATATACCGGTCTTATATTAAATCCATATAATGTAAAGAACATCGTATAGCTCAAAGTGCCGTAGAGAGGCAAAGAAAGCCTTATAGATCCACTCACAATCTACATTCTAGCATTTTTTTTTTGATTTAGGTTTATTTGTGAAAACAAAAAAAATAAACCTATTAAACGTTTCACTTTTCATTCAGAACATTTTCAGAACATATTTTTTTTATTAATAACCTCTTTTTATAATGGATACCAGAATTGCTTTTGACTTAACTGCATTTGTTAAACTTGCATTGTCTTTATTTTGTCTACCTTCATCATGTATAAATCCTACAGCTATGGCTTATAAATCTACTGCGCTCATTAAAACGTAAGTTTCCTCGTTACTGTACCAAACTCGGCGACTTGAAGTTATAAAACCAAGGTTGCCAACCAAATATTAGGTATTTCAACACTGAGTTTCCGAAGTATTCCATAATAGTTATTTATTTAAGCTGTTTGCATTTATTTTTTCATCTCTGCTTGATTCCACATAGGTTCCATTAGCTTAGACTATGGGTATTTGATATTGTTTCTCTCAGGTGCGTTCAACAAAACAAGATCTTGACGCGTTCTGTATTTTAACCTCTACTGGATATTTGCTTCCTCCAGTATCCATTTCACTTCACTTACATGGTGTTTAACATATTTTTTCTTGTCAGTGCATTAAAATTTTATTTTTGTTAACTGAGTTTTAAGTGTATTTTCCGATATGTAAACGGATTTAGGTTTTTTAAACTCCACTCTGGTTCTCTCTCCATACATATTTCGTTAATATTCTCGTCAGTAGAATAGTAACGAACTGAACGCAAAGAATCACCATTCAAAGACATATTTGCAGGGTGGTATAACTGCAAATATTTTCAATCCCAGACTCTAAAGTAGTAACAGTCATTATTTAAAGATTTTAAAACAAACTGAGGATTTCTTCTAAGAATTAGCTCTCGGTAGGTGCTCCCACATAATGGCTTGTCACAATTCAACACATTTTTAATTACATGTGACTGATTATAAAATGTTTTGAAAATTACTACCTCCCAAAAGTTAGATTAAGATAAATACATCATATTTATGGTTGACAAGGTTTGTTAATTTTTCTTTTTATATTTCGTAAATTAAAATCTATATCCACTACAATGACTAACATTAAATTCCTCGAGACTTTCCTAAGTTTTATAATTACAGCAGATTTATCAAACCGTAGATTTTAAGCATCATTAGATAATTATAATTTCTAAGTCATTAGCTATGCAAAAGTAACCCTGCTAATTTCTATTTAGGTCTGCTCAAGCAGTGGTGTAACTAACAATGTTTTGCTTGTTTAGTTGAATATGAACTCCCAAGGTGTAGATTCTGGCCGGCAATTTCTTCTTATCTTTTTAATTATTCTAAAAAATATCCATAAAGATCTAGTGTTTCATCTATTCCTCTACAATTGACATCAATGTCAAAGTTCAAGTAAAACTTACTATTGAAAAGTTTTAACATTGAGCTAATCATTATTATATTCAAATTAAATTATTTATGTTAAATGAATATAAAAGAAAAAAACTATTTTTGTTCAGAATAATTGCATAAGCAACTAGATATAGCCTATAACTGGTTATTTTCAAATAATATCAATCTCAAGTTCAACAAAAAACAATTAATAAAAATATTGGTACAGCAATGGTTTCAAGACGCGTTTTAGCGTTTCTCTTAAGTTGATTGACACCGTCAGTTTCCACTTGATACCATTAATAATTACTTTATTATACACATGTTAATCTTTTTAAAACTTTTTATTTTTAATAAATACCTATACATTGATATACCTAAAATTTTAAATAGTCACACACAGTAATACCAGTATATGGTATATAGGAAGAAAAAAAAAAGATAAATTTGTATGATTTTGGTATCTATCATTACAATATTTTTCCTAAAATGTGGTTGTCTAACTTGCATTGTATTTATTTTTATTTATTTTTACGACTTTTCGATTAGGTTGTATGACTAATCATTATCAAGTATAAACTGAATGTTTTGTCTTAAGACTACGAGGTTATATAGAGTGTCTACTGAAGCACAAAGTTTCGCTTCACTGTACACACCTCAATGATTTGATGTTACAAAGTAGTGGTTGCCAAAGATTAAGTATTTCAACACTCGGTTTACTGAAGATTCCATTATTGTTTTTAATGTAAATTGCTTCTATAAATTTTCTTCTTTTCATCTTGGGTTCCATATGTATTGCCGCAGCCTCAGATCATTTTATATGGTGTTGTTTATCCCAGGCGTGTTCTGCAATACCTGATCTCAACGCTTCCCCTTTTTGTGTATGAGTTTTATGTTCCTTAATTCTAACTTCTAGTGGTCGTTTGGTTTCTCCAATATACATTTCACCACACTCACGTGGAACTTGGTAAACCCATTCTTTCTTATCGGTACTTTTTGGTTTTGTTTTTGCTAAATGAGCTTTAAGTGTATTTCCTGATTTAATGGCTGTTTTTATATTATAACTACTTATACTAAGCTGGCTATTTAAAAGGTATATGCAATGTCTCTCAACGATTACCCTGAAAGATTTTTACAAAAATTCAGAGAAAATCCACATTTTACTAAAACTGTTTTATTTACTAACCAAACTGGCTTTACAAGCAACGGCTTATAATATACACGTTTGGTGTGAAGAAAATCATATTTTGAATGGAATAATTGGGAATTATTTGATTGTGTTATGTGCTCAAAAGCTACATCCCCAAAAATTAAATTAATTACATCTAGAAGGTGATCAAGTATATTTTGCTCTCCAAAAAAAAATGGAAAGTAGATTAAATAATTCAGAAACTGAGCTGAAGGCTAGAGGCGGCACCAGCATGCAAAGTGCCGTAGATAAGGGGTGGATATTGAAAAAGGGCGCCACTGAATTTCAGCCGGGTAAACTCGGAAACCACCCCCACGTTGTTGTTTAGGCCTAGCGATCAACTCAGCTCTAAGAAAAAATTAATAAACAAAATTATTAAATTGAATGAATGGAAGTGGACAAAAAGCTTATGGGTCAAATGAAACTAGTAAATGTTTAGTACTAATCTCACTCTTTCTTCATAAGAAATAGGTGGTCCTTGAAAGATTATTTCTTGAAGAATAGACTGTTTTTGTTCCCGGAGGGTGGAACAGGATATTGTATATCCAGAAAGTGCTACTGGGCTTTCCCTTTCCCAGGGGGTGGATTTGGGTGGTTCTCTACCCAGAGAGTAAACCTGGGTTTTTCTTCTGCCCAAAGGGTGGAGTGATGGTTGTACTCAAAGTGTGGCTTGGTGTTTGTATCCCTAAGGATGGACTTGTTTCTACCAAAAGGATTGACTTGTTTGTATCCCTAAGGGTGGACTGATGCTCTATCTCTAAGGGTGGACTGATTTTCTGTTCCTAATCTCGATCTTCTGAAGTCAGATTGATTCCTTCGTTGATCCGTGCAAACTGCCCAAATTCCTTTCTCCAGGTTCGTCCCTATAAAAAAAAACTATAACTGCCAACCTGGCAAAAGATACGGTACACCAAACTCAACAAAATTACCGAGATAATTTTCGACTTTCCATCTCAGGTTCCGAAAAATTTGACAACTAAAAATTGAGATGGAAGTCTGCAGCTGCTTCAACCGAATTAAACCAGAAAAAAAGTGAAAAATCAAGGCAAAATGGCCTCTATTTATAACCATGTCCCAGCTTGCGCACTTTCGTTAAGCGCATTCAATTTCCACTTGTGAAAGAAATAACAGCTCAAAAAGAAAGACACCGTACAACAACAGTAGGCTAAAATGTATTTGTTAGTTAAACAAATTCGTTAATCATTAGCATTTTCCACTCAAAACACGAATAATAAATCTAATAAGTATCCCAGTAGTTATTTTTAAATTCAAGAAATATATATTAATACCTCAATAAGAATTTTCTGATTTCTGCAACCCAACATACATACAATGCCATCGAATATAAGTAATAATGGTAGGGAAATAAACAAGGTCTATGGGAATACAAGAAAATGTAGCAGTAAATTTGATATTGATAAGAAAATATCTAAGCACAGTGTAGTGAAATACCAAAGTAGGACAAAATAATGACAAACAAAATTAATCGAAACAATAATTAATGAAATACTTGTCTTCAAAGAATCGTTTGGAAATACTTAAGGAAAATGATACTGTTGTTGCCCATAACGACAGTATTTGCAAAATAAGGTTAAATTAAATAAATAATGAGCTCAAGCGCTAAATTGAACTGTGAAAAGAAATTTGTGAGTATACAAGATGTAGGAAACTATTAACATTCATAGCTTCTTTCTTAAACTCCTTGGTTTCTGAGTCATTCACCCAAGCCTAGATTCCTTGATCAGGAAAATGTATTTGATCACCTTTAAATGACCTTTCGAAGTAATTAAAACCTGAAAGTAATTTATAAGGTTTTTTTCTATTGTTTATTATATTTATTTTTACAATAAAAAATTTAGATTCCTATTAAAGAAAAAATCTTGACCCCAAATTGTTCACGGTTCCCTGAGCATCAGTCGGGTATAAATACCGGGCTGTTGCTCCTCGATAGTCATTCAAAGTTCTAATCTCGTGGAGATCCCTAAAGTTGTCTCGTGCAATCGTGGGCGAAACGTCGGGTCAGAATTCCAATTTGACACGGTCTAAATCAAAGAACCATGATTTTTATATATTAATTTAAATGCAAAAGTATGAAATATTATGGATTTTTCAAATGTGGAAATCACTGAAACCAGAATAACTATCACTTTCTCTATACATAGTGTAAGCGTTTAATATCTGGAAATTTAGTTGTTCCGATTTATTCAAAGAGAAAGTCATAAGTTTGGTTTTACTGTTATCTAACAATAGTAAATTAGAGTTAAATCAACTCCAAATTATATATAAATCTTTTTCAACTTTCTCCTTTAGTCCTCCCTAAGAAAGCTGATTAATAACTAGATCTGTGTCATCAATACATAAAATTACGGATTGAAATCAATGATAATCACTTTAAAATTTTATGAAGGTGATGTTATCTAAAATATTTCTTATTATGGAAAATACAATTCAGAGTAAATATTTAGCAAAAAAAAAATATGGTAATTACCAGCAATCTTTGCAAAACCATCTTTAAACTTTCAACACATCAAATGTAATTAGAATTGTTGTATCACTTATTCTATTTTTATTTAAAAATGACTAGTCATATGATTGCTTTTAACACATCAAATTGATTGACGATTAATCAGATGTCATACAAGTAAAAAAGACCACATTTCAAAGAGAGCTACAACAATAACTTACAATTTAAGTCTTTTGTGATTATATATAACATGTTCTATTTCTGTATCTTATCTATTATAGTTGTTAGGCCTAAACTATTATGTTTTATAAAAAAAATAATCTGTTTTCTTTGAAAATATTCGTACCATTGTATCGAGTACCGTGTTTTTATATCACATGTACATCATTAACGGAGATACTCGTGTTTTGAACAAAGGTTATTGACACTAGCTAAATATATTATTTCGTTGTCCATAATCAAAATTGTTTTATTAACAAATTTTAGTGCTTTCTTAAGCTAAAGTTACATATATATTTTCAACAGTTACAATGTAATTTCGTGTATCTGGTAAGTTTCTCGGCGATGTATAGAGGGAGTCAAAATAACTTTAAAATATCATATATTATTTTCGAGGGTGGAGATATGGTGACCAAAATGGATACGAAGTTATTTCCCTTTTGGGATGTAGCTTTTGAGCAGACTTGCGCATTTTAATCAAATTTTAGTATGTTGCGTATTCGATATAAACTCACGAAGATCATAAAACACTCACAGCTACCCAAATCAAATATTACATCAGCGAAAAGTAAGGCTATTAAAAAACTGAAAGAGAGCAACACGATGTTAGTTCTCCCAGCTAACAAAGGAAATGCAACTGTTGTAATGGATAAGAACAAATATACTGAAAAAATGAACCAGCTCTTGGACGACAAAACTTACAAAATCATCGGGACGGATCCAATAAACAAAATCGAAAGGAACTAAAGATCTCTAATTAACAGTTCCAGCCTCACTCCATAAGAAAAGAAAGCCGTTAAACTAAGCAGCTCCAAGATTCCACGCCTCTACGGACTGCCTAAAATACATAAATAGGTACATAGCTGGCCAAATTTTTCTTCCTCTTTCAGGAAAAACCTAATCCTTTGTTAAAAAATCTGAACACTTTGTCCAAAGATTCAAAACCAGTCAGTTAGAGCCCGGAGACATATTGGTCAGTTCTGATGTAGAATCCCTGTACACAAATGTTCCTATAGATGATTCAGTTTCCATAATATTTGACATATTACGAAACAACAACATGGACTCTAACTTACTAGAATTAATTAAAGCATGTCTGATTTCCATTTATTTTACTTTTCAAGGAACTTTCTACGAGCAAACTTCGGGAGCGGCCATGGGATCTCCGCTATCACCTGTGGTAGCTGACATCTTCATGGAAGCTTTTGACGACAACGCCTTGTCTTCTGCTCCTCTAAAACCTAAATTTTGATAGATGATACGTTCGTAGTTTAACCGCATTGCACAGATAACCTCCATAATTTCCTGAATCATCTAAATCAACAACACCTTATCATAAAATTCACTATAGAAACTGAATCAAATGACGCTCTTTCCTTTCTTGATGTACCAGTACAAAGGAAAGTGAATGGCAAATTAGGATATTCTGTATACAGGAAACCAACACATACAAATCGATATTTCAATGCAACGTCACACCATCATCCTTCTCAAAAATAATCCATCATAAACTTTTTGGTATATAGAGCACTTCCAATATGTAACGAACAATCATTGAAGTCAAAAACTGACAAATTCTCTGAGAGGCAACGGATATTACATTGAAGATATTGGAGGTTCTATTAATAAATATAAAAACCCAACTCCTCAACTAAGTGTCATAAATGGACAGTGTTGTCTTACCTTACATACAGGGAACCACCGACTAGATTGCCAGATTGCTTCAAAAATCAAACATTCAAGACACGCAAGAAAGTTGGACAATGTTTGAAGTCTCCAAAGGACGTAACTTCTTTTCAAACAGGAGGCGTTTACAAGATACCTTGCGCTTGTGTTAATATATATTTAGGTGAAACAGGACGGTCTATATCCACTAGAATTAAGGAAGATCAAAGAAGTATAAAAAAGAAACAAATTGTACAATCTGCAGTGGCTGAACACCAGCATTGCTCAAGTCATACTTTTAATGTAAAAGAAACTAAGGTGCTGGCATCAGTGCCTGGTTTCTTTAAATGTAAAATTAGAGAATCAATCCAAATTTGTAAATATCCAAATAATATTAATAGAGATGCAGGTTACAGTCTACATCACACGTGAAAATCGATTGTAATGCTGGATCACGGTTCGCTGAGTACCAGTCGGGTATAAATACAGGACTGTTGCTCCTCGATGGTCATTCAGTGTTTTAATCTCGTGGAGTAAAGATCCCTGAAGATGCCTCGTACAATCGTAGGCGAAACGTCGGATAATTCCAATTTGACACGATCTAAACCCAACAACCATGATTTTCAGTTCAGTTATCGTAACAAAAATTTCTTGATCAATGAGTGTTACATTACATAAATACAAAGTTTATTAAACAAAATCGATAAAGTGGGTCTACTAATGTTAGATAAGAATGTAAGTTTTGTGTGTTTAACTGAGAACTGAGTTGGACTTTTTTGATTTCGAGAGTAACCTTTCCGAGCTAATATATTGTATCATTCTTTGCTAGAACGCACACTAGACATCAGTGATTCTGGTGAGAAAATGCTAAAGCAATGCTGCTGGAAGTATTAAATTTATAGAGCAGCATAATAAAATAAGTCCTTTTACACTCAGCGAACTTCTTGTATATTGTTATTGTCCACAGAGCTTTGAGTTTTGTTTCGCATGCTAATATTTTTAAGAAATAGTATTCTGCGTAGATGACCCTATGCGCAGATAGTGTCTGGAGGAGGATGAAACTGTTGACCAGTGCCCAACACTCAACGGACTGAGGCAGAGATATATTTTGGAAATACAATTTTGTCATCAGAAGTTTTTAGGTAAGTTCAATAAATGAGGCTGCTTGGATTCGTAAAAGTAATCGACCCCGAATGACCAGCAGCAATGATGGGATGTAAAGGGCCCAAACAGGCCTAGGCATCGATTATCTAGTGTCACCATCTTAATATTCATTCATTCATTCAATAGGATTTTGAGGAGATCAGAATGAATTCAGACACTTTTAATTGCTGTTGAATTATAAGGTGGTTTTTGAATTTTTGCTTATGAAAAACAAATATCCTTACATGCGCACTATCCGCTTCTTCACAATCATTTAGCCTCGAAATAAGATTTTCAATAACTCGCTAGAGAATCGTTCTTGAAATCGCAAAGATTTTGTTTGTCATTCTTTGTTTTAGAACATTAAAGTTGGAGAGTAATAGATTGAAGACCTTACTTTTTAAGTAGTCCCATTTGAAAAAAATCAGCAGGTCTTAAATCTGGCCTTGGCGGTGGCCATTTATCCCGCCAGCTACTTATCACTCTTTCAGGGAATAAATTTTAAAAAGTTGCCAAATATTCATTCATAATTGGAAAGTTGCTCTATCTTGTTGGAAAGATGTATTCCGGCTGTAGCCAAATCTGAAACCACTAGACTTTCGTCTATGGAGATCTCTAGACAAAGCAATATATAAGGAAACCATTAATATTTAAGAGTAACTTCTTGAACTAATTCACAACGCGCTTAAAAAAGTAAAAAGTGTTCATATTTTTAACGCAGTAAGATCCCTAAGTTGTCAAAAGTGTATTGACAATAATGGGGGCCTTTTGAGTTTCGTCCTGGATAGATTCTTTTTTTAAAAAAAGGATATAGCTGGTTATTTAGAATAAATTATGTTTTGTTGATATTCTTGTTATACTATTTTATCATTGTCTTTTTTATCATTAAATAAATAGTAAGTGTATTGTTAATTTAAATAAAAATATCATAACACCTTATTTTGTTCTTGATTCATGGCTTACTAGGAGTTTTAATGGAAAAATCGTAAGATCCAGCGTGCCTTTTTATTTTGACATGGAGTGTAGTATAATGTTATAAATATAATTAAAATCTCTACCTTATCATCTAAAAATGTATAGATTGTTTCATTTAAAACAACCAAAATTGGATGAATAATTTTTAACCACACCTCGTATTAAATTTGTGATTACACCGTTAGATTACAGATAAGAACGTTGAATTTTATTCTGTATCTTCAAAACAAAAGAAAGTTTTTAAGTTGTGTTTGCGTCATTTTTAGTTTCCCTAAAAACAACTCATGAAAGCTACATTAATTGTTTGCTAACTTTAATAGCATTACTAAACAAATTTCAGTTTATTTGTTGTATCTTGTATAAAATGTGCTTTTTTTTTGTTAATTTTTGGGGCACTGAACACAAAAATTACAATGAAATTAAAAACTTAGTCGCAAGTTTTAAGAACAAGTTTTTTAATAACAACACAAATATACCATGTGCTTTCTTGCAGTTACATTGTTAATATATAGGGAAACAATACATCACGTATCTCTAAAACTTGAACTAATATTGAAAAGATAAATATAGTTTCGGTTTTAGCCCACCAAAAATGGTAAGATTTAGTCGATGTTATTTTCGATACATTTTGACTCTTGTCCAGTGTAGTTAACGAAAAATCCCATAAAAGTATTGATTTTGGAATACCCTGTACATGAAAATAGGGAGAACATATTGACTAAATACTCCAAGTTTCTAAAACTTCATTGCATTTTGCAATAATTTCGTTACAAGATGATCATTTTTCTTTAATCCTGACATGAATCCGGCTTTTGTCTAGGTCGGAATGCATCTAGTGTGAATATTGGCCGATTTACAAAAATTATTGTAAACAATTTAGACATATCGAACAATATGTTTATCGATCTATAATAAGTAATATTTTTAATATCACCATTCTTATTTCAGTCGATCGGCATTAATTTTGTCTATAAGGAAAGGGTGAACAATATTGTTTTTGTATATGGTGAGGTCACAGCATTTCATCAACTTAGGCAAGTCTAACTTTATCAGGGGCTTTTCCATTTTTTTCTTTGAAAGTAGTCCGATCTTCTAAGTCATATCTACATAATCGATGTTGGGTTTATATAGTTCACAGTAATTATTGCTCTATACTGTCTTTTCTGTATTTAAAGTTACGTTTTCTTATCTATAACAATTCTGATTATTTGAGTTTATTTGTACTTCTTTAATAATTTGTCTACGCTTTTTATTAATTAATGCCTTAAAATCTGGCGTTTTCTTTTTATTTTTTTTAGAAGTTACAAATTTTAAAGTTGCATTATTATTTTAACCACAAAAAGCAAAAATAATGCTATTACCATGTTAGAAGCGTAGTATTATACAATTTGGCTTTAATAAACATTAAAAATATTATCTCTGAGTGACACATTTTTGCATTTCTCATTTTTTGTGCACAGTGTGCCTTATAATAGCAACATCTTAGTGTCCATCCTATCACATGTAAACGACCAATAAAAATATCTAAATATTGGAAGCGATGTTGTGGATTTTTGGCGCCAACTGTGGAGATTTTTTAACAAAGATGTACGCAAACCATATTTATCTACTTTCATCAAGTATCCAAGATCCTTGATATGGCGTAGCTTGAGCTTGGGTATAATTTTAATCTAATAATTAATTTTTTACGGTATGCTTTCAGTTAGTGTTCAAAATTTTATTCCATATGTTGCTACCGAAACACGTTACAAGAAATGTTTTCTAAGCTTGCATAGAATATATTTCATCTTACCGAAAGCCTGTCCAATTCAATTACATATTTTGAGTTATTGTCTATCTTCATCGTTGATAATGATTCCAAATATTTATATGGATCTGACTTATCTATGATTTTGATCACTTTTATACTCATCAATGTGGTCGACTTTTTTGAGACAACCATATATTCTTCCTCAAGCTTCAAATCTAAACCATATGACTTACTGGTCTCGTAAACACAGTTAAATAGGCTTTGATGATCTTTTTCGTTTCAGCAATCAGGATGGTGTCATCGACCTAATTTAGGTTATTTTTTGCTGTAACATTGTTTTTTATACCATATGTAGATTCCTTTAATAATATTTTAAATATCGCCTCAGAGTACATGTTCAAAAGGAGTTGGGGACAGAAAGCAGCCTTGCGTCACTTCACGTTTTTTACTTTTTTTTGTAATACTTTACCTGTGTCACTAGTATAGGTTGCGATAATTATAATGATTTATCAGGTCAGCATGTGAATAACAGTAGTTACGTAAAATAGGGATTCTCTAAACACAATAAAAATCGTATTTTTTTCGCCTAATTGTTTTATTTAACCTAAAAACCCAAGACTTTTTATGATAACTATGTTATTTTCTCATAACATCAATAACTATAAATCCGAATTCTCTAGATAAAATACACTAAAATCTTTTAATTAACGTCGAAATGCAGTTATTTATTAATTTATTAAAGATGTTGTAATTCCTTGTTACAAACCGGCATTCAAATAACTTCTTAATAAAAGATTCACTTTAGAAGCACTTCAATAATCTTTTTATCTTTTTTAAATTTGCCGAATATATCAATAACTGCAGCTAATAGAATTTTAAAATACGGTTTAAAAAGTTCCATCAATTATACTTATTTTCATTCAAGGAACAATGCTGAACAGGACCGTCCTTATTATATTTGAAAAGATCCTTGTACGGCTAGTACAATTTTAATTGTAAACGCCAGGCATATTTAAAATTATCACTAGCTGTTTGGTGAAAGGGGCATGTTGGCAATGAATTACAGTAAAATAGATTTATCTTTTTAAAATAGGTTAATGAAACCAAAAATCTTTAAATAGGGCAAGTGTATATGTGTCACTGTTTAACATGCGCCTGTATATCACAAAAGTTCAGTTTGATTGACGAGTAAGCTCAAAAGTTTTGTTTGTTAGTATATTAGAAAAACATTTAGAACCATATATTGTGACTTTTTTGAATATATTGGAAAAGAATAATAAAGCTAAATTTCATCAAGAATGACGATATCGTATGTTACGTTACATATTTCCAAGCACAGCTATTTTTACTGTTCAAGGTTCAAAAAATGCATATGTAAAACACAACCTGGCTTCGAAACAGCCTGACATTACGATGGATCTTTGGAATTTAATTCAAGCCGATGACCTGTAAACTTTTTTATGGCTGATTTTATTGACATTTTATAGTTTCTATTGAAGCGTGAACTTCGAAAGACCCATTATCAGACTCATTATAGTTATGCTTGTATTTGTTACATAAATTAAATACGATGATAAGAAATGGAATTCCAAATTCATTTACAGTCATTCATATTCATTATTGCCAAGAAATACCCATACGAAAGTAGTAAAAATCTAGAGAAGAAAAGTATTTTTAATATTCCTTTTAACTACCAATTAAGTTTTTTGTAGATATGCACCTCATGTCTCCCTTATGTGAGTTTGCTCGATACAACATTGCATGTGTAAAACTTTGACGTCTCTCTAACGTAATTGAGTAGTTACCAATGATTTAATAAAAATGTGTTTAGTTGTAAGTAATCTTGATATTAGTACATTACTTTAATGCAGGGTTTCCCAAGCAGTGGTTCGCGAACTCCCAGAATAGTGTAAACCAGTTTATTGATTTCTTCTTGTGTAAATAAATTACAACAAATACCCAAGCTCCACAAATAGCACGTGTCTACGTCGAACGTGAAAGTAAATAATTATTTCTCCGTAAATGTACGATTGATCGTTGGTTAAAACTGGTAGTTTTGTCAAATCTGACGATAAGCTGGACGAACAAGCAATTGCTTCTTTTACTTCAGTCTCTGATTTGAAACCAACACAGGCTGGCAGTTGTAGTAAGCTATCGTCTTGCCAAACTGAAAAAAAATATATAGGCGAACAGAGTGAGAAAAAGGAAAGAAAGGAAAATATGATGCTGACTATTTACAAAGTGGTCTTTGTTTTACCCAGGAGGAGTCAAAACCTAAACTACTTTATGTAATCTGTAATTAAATCATGACCAACAGCAGTTTGAAACTTTGTCTTCTTCGTAGATACCTTGAAACAAGACATCCGTATCACAAGGATATACCTGCTGAGCATCTTAAAAGAAAATTGACATGTAATAAAGAGCTTAATGTTTCTTCTTTTCTAACAAATTTAAACGAAAATAGTAAAACGAAGCTCAAGGCATCATTTCGAGTTAATTATAGAATTGCAAGATCTGGACAAACACATATAGTGGCAGAAAACTTGATTGGATCGTATGTTAAAGACATTATGAAATGTATATTTGGAATAAAAGCCCCAAAGAAAATTGACCTGGTTCCTTTATCAAACAATACAGTGTCGCGGAGAATTAACGATTTGATAAACGACGTGGAAAGTGAACTTTTAAAAAGAACAATATAGAATTATTCGCTATTCAGCTTGATAAGTTAGATGTATTTTTAAGAATCCCATTCAAGAAGATATTTTATTTGCAAAACCACAGAAACAGGTTAAATATAGATCCTGATTTCATGCTCAAACTTTTAGACATCAAACCAAATTATGAATTCCTTTTTTCACCAAACAGACGCAAATATCCCACTGTGGGTATTTTTCAATTTCTGTACTATTATATTCATTTTTAACCGACTTCTAAAAGAAGGAGGTTCTTAATTCATTGACGATATATTTTTTTTATGTATGTACACCAATTACTCCGGAACGGCGGCACCGATTTGAATGAAATTTTTTGCGTTATGTTTTGGATATTGCGGCGGTGGACCCATATTTTTTGGTTGAAATTGGTGCAGCAAAATCCAAGATAGCGATGACAATATAGCGGCAAAAAAAATTAATTTTGTCCGATTTTCTCTATAATTGGTATGGGGTAATTTTCGAGGTCTGTCACAACGAATCTGAAATTATTTTTAAAAAATTCAATGTGGCAGAGCGAATGTGGCGGATGAAAAAATTTAATTTTATCTGATTTTCTCCGAAATTGGTGTGGGGGAGTTTTCGAGATCGCACATAACGAATCTAAAATTATTTTAAAAAAGTCAATATGGCGGATAAAAAATTAATTTTGTCCATATTTCCCAAAATTGATATTGGGGCAGAGGAAGAAGGAGAGCATGGAGGAATCATGTCGACAGGATGACCGACGACCGAGTGGCAAAAATTGCAAAAGAGGGAATATCAAACTCCTCAAGGCTTCCTGGTCGACCGCCTAAAAGATGGAAAGAGAGCTGGACATCGGTGTCACAGGAATAAGAATAAACGAGATGCATTGACAGTCAATACAGGACAAAGTCCTATACTAAGAATAAAAAGAAGAAGATATGGGGGAGTTTTTGGGATTGCACATAACGAATCTGAAATTATTTTTTAAAAATTAAATATGGCGGATTCAAGATGGCGGGTTAAAGATTCTACATCTCTGGATTTTGTTTGTTACGATATAAAATTATTTTTTTGAAAAACTTAATCTGGCGTCCTAAAAATTTTACATATTTGGATTCTCTCCAAAACTGATATAGGGGGTGTAAATTATCAATTTAAAAGTTTTTTTTACGAATTCAATATGGCGAATCCAATATAGCGGACTAAAATTTTACATTTTTCAATTTTATTCAAAGGTGGGACTGAATCGGTTTTGAGGATGTAAATAGCGAATATAAAATTATTTTAAAACGGTTGCAATATGACGGTCTAGAAATTTTAAATTTCCTGATTTTATCCAAAATTGGTAATAGGGGGTTTTGACGGGTATAGATTTAGATTAGGTTAAGAGGTTAAAATTATTTTTTTGAAATTCAATATGGCGGATCTAATATGATGGGTTGAAATTTTATCTTATTCACATTTTTTCAGATTTGTTATTAGGGGGTTTTCGGGGTCGTGTATTACGAATATGAAGTTAATTTTTGATAACTATAAGGTTGATAAGATACAATATGAGGAATTGAAAATTTTACATTTTCCTACTTTGTCTAAAATTGACATTGCGGAGTTCTTGGGGCGTATACAAATTCAATATGCAGTATAAAATATATCGGCTAAGAAATTTACGTCTCAAGTTCTTTAATATCAATATTGAAAGATTTTGGGATCTATATTATCTATCTAAAATTAATTTGAATTTAAAATATAGACTAAATATGTGTTTGACACAATTTCACTGGTATTTGGAGAACTCTAAGAATCAAAGAATTTTTAGTGGTTTATTTTTGGGTAATTCACAACTTTGGATAAAATGGATACTTTTTTGCCACCTTGAAGTCATTGCGAGGTACATTAATCTCGATTAGTACTTAATTTAAATAATTTGTGGATATTATAATCAATTCAAAACTAAACATCGAAAAATAGGATTTTTATAAAAAAAATTGAATCGACTTCTAAAAGTGCGGTAAAAATGAAAACTAACTATAACTTTTTAAATGAAATTGAAATTTTTGAGATAAGCTACAAATTATTTCTAAATGAAATAAATGCCTACTACTATATACCAATTATGGTAAGGAAGCAATTACAAATAAAGTATTTTTAATCTGTTTATGTAAATCACATTTTGTCAGGTATTAGTTTGGTGCCGACTTTAAAAATTTCAATTTAATATAAAAATTTATAGTTATTTTTCATTTTTGGCACAGTTTTAGAAGTCGGTTCAATTTTTTTTATAAAAACGTGTTTTTAGTAATGTTTTTCTGTAAATGTTTTATGATTATGTTATGTTATGAGCCGTTATTCAATATGGAAAATAAATTTAAATAACCCAATTTACTGATCCTAATGATTACACAGGGGGTTCGCCAATTTATTCCGGCTTGTAGAAGGGGTTCGTAAGAAGAAATAGGTTGGGACCCGCTACTATAGTGCAATAAGTTCGCACACGCTAAAGGAGAATTTTGAGAAACATGGTGTTAAAGGTAAATTTTATAAGTATTTCTGAAGAAACTTTTATTAAATATTTACACAAAAACATGTTTGAAACATAAATAAATGTAGACACAAATAAAATTTTTAAGTTGCTGTATACTAACGACAATTTTTTTTATGTATCTTTATTAATTTTAATTAATAAATCAGCTTTAATAAAATTGCCTGTTAATTAACATCTATTTGACAAAGTATATTTATATTGTCTCACAAAACGTTTTTACTGTTCTGTTTCAATAGGAGTCTGGTACTTCCCAGTACTAAGTGAAGTTCAAAACAATGGTTAAAAAAAATTTTAGACTCAGCCTTTCCTTTTGGTGGCAATTCTAAGTTTGCATCGAAACCTTTTTTCGGCTGAAAACGAGTTTTGCGCAATATATAGTTCAAATTTTATAGATATCAGGACGAAATAAAAATCAAAATAATCAGAATAATGCGAATAAAATGAATAAAGACTTTTGAAGCTTGAAAACTTTGTTCTTTTTGATAAAATTTTTCAAGATTGATCAATATTGTATTTTGACAATATTTTAAGTTGCAAGTTCTCAAAAGGGACTGAGTACAAAATTATGGAACTAATACAAATTATACCTCTTTATAATACAAGTATATAATAAAGATTTGGTAACTGAGACTCATAGGTAAAGTGCATCAAATTTGAACAAAACCTGAATCACAATGTTTTCTTCCAAAAAGTGGTTTATTTTCTTTATATATTTAATTTTATGATATTGGAAAATATTTATGTATAATTTCTAATTTAGTTAGATACACTAGCATAGACTTACCTTCATTCAAAAAACTGTTCCAAAATGAACTTAAAATGGCCGCAAAAAAAAGTATAAGCCTAAATAATTTTTAAACCCGCCTAATATTGAGAAGTAACTGGAAAAAAAATTGTAAATTCAAAAAAGGTGAGCAACATAATCTGGGTGATTCCTAATGGATTGATCCAGTCTTTCGGGGATTAGTCGAGAACTATAACATTATCCGCCAAATTCACTGACATAATCTCCTTTTACATCTGATTTAAGCTAGTCATAAAAGGATTTAAATGATAAATGCAACAATCAAAAAAGTCAATCAAATTTTAAACCTAGATAGAAACCGGATCACTTCAAAATGGCCTTTCGTGATGATATCATTCGTCATATAAGTTAAAATACGACACTCTGAAGTCAACGGTTTTTGGACTAATCAAGGTCTCATATTCAAACTGAATCCAGTCTCTTATATGCATACAGGGCGGTTAAGAATAAAATTTTATATTCATTGAAAAAAAGATTGAAATCTGAAAATAAATGGAGTACTTTTTGCTAGAGGGGGGTAGTAATACTTGTCTTCCATTTAAATTAATAAAAAAGAGAAAGACATAATTGTTCATCTAATTTTAAAAAACAAACTGAATAATTAAACTGGCCTTACTTAATTTAATAATTTGACATTTTCTACTTCTACATTCTGTCAAACATAGGCTACAACATTTTCTAATAATATATAACCAATCCTTATTTTATTTAATTTGGAAATATAAACAAATTCAAAAAACAAACATATCTGTTTAGAGTTGGAGTGTCATTAATTGTCTATTCCTTTTTTCCTTATAAATAAGAAATGTTGCTGTCCAGCTTAGACCATAAGGAGGTGGAACTTTCTCTGCCAAGATAGGGATCATGAAAGATTTTACAGGTTAATTTAAGGATTATAATTTGGTTTACTCAGATTAGTGTAATTTTATTTTTGATTTCAATTTATGTTTTTAAATTTGTTTCCACTAGAAACACATAAGTTTTGTTAAATAATTAAAATCGATTAGGTTAAACTGCTTTATTTACCTATTATTTTAGACGAAGTTTCAACTACGATTCTTCTTTTCCACGCTTTAATAAATTAATTCATAAGTCTTTCAATTTCTTAAATGTTGATCATTTCAATGCGACGTTTCTCTTTACAATTTCAGAAGCTGGTATCCTCGATATGGTTTTTGATATTTTCCTTCCGCTCACTTTTAAACGTTTCTTCTTGTTTCTTTTTATCGATTTCGAAAAACTATAGGGTAAATGTAGACACATCCATTCCAGAATATCACCTTCTGGAAAAGTCACAATAGTGGAATTTTCATCCAAATAGAACTTTCTGTGTAGAACATTTTCTTTAAGATCAGAAAATTTATATAAAAAAAACTGTATCAGAACAAGATTTTCAATTTCACTTAAATTTAATGATTTAGTAAACGACATTTTCACTAAACTGTAAAAAACTTGTGACACATTCAGGAACTGTAGATTTTAATAGAACAGAACCATCTAGTAATGAAAATATGTATTTCAATTTAGGGTAGACAATTGAATTAAATATAATTAATAATCTTAGACAAAAAAAAAGGTATTAGGTGAATACAAAATCAAATGTATACACAAAAAGTGCACATATAATGTACCATATCAATTTATTTTTGAAACCTAAGTGGAAACTTCGATTTCTACAAGATGTATTAAAATGAGAATTATCAAATTATGCATCGAATATCACTCATAAAGTGAAATGATAGAGTACCTAAGTCAATTTGTCAAAGTAGATGTTAGTCTTAAAAATGTGGAAACTTTAAGCGAAATTTTCAAGATACCGACTTCTTAGGATTTTCTGATAAGTTTACGAAGGAAGAGGTTTGTCGTATGAAGAAAACAATAAATTGCAATTTATTTAGTAATTCTTTGGCTGCGAAAATGTTTGTATTTACCAGACAGTAACAGAATCGACAGATACAACATTAAATTTTCCAATACGTCTATCAAATAAAATTATTATGAAAATTGTTATTCGATATCTCCTACAAATGGTTTATTAGGGAATTTAATTTATGACATTAGATATACGTATGCTCTTCGACCTCCTCATAGTCTCATCAATGGAGCTATATCGAACCGAGAGCGACATTCGCAGAAAACAACTGCCATATAAAATATAAATTCCGAGATATGTCGGCAGGATATTAAAAACCTTCTGACTTCGATGTCAGACTGAAAAATATCGCCAGTCGAAACGGGATTTATACATTCATCGGATTAGTGCGAAATTTTAAAAACTTAAAAAAAATAAATAGTTTCTATATATTCTTTCCTTTTTCTTTGTTTGAAAGGAGAATATAGGCAACTATTTCAACACGGCAGATAGATTTATCTATTTCGTACTAAGTTTTTTAAAATTTCGCATTACTCTGGAGAATGTATAAATATCTGATATCGAAGTCGGCAGGTTTTTAATATCCTGTCGACATGTTTCAGAATTTACATTTTATATACTAGTTGTTTCCTGCGAATGTTACTCTCGGTTCGATACAGTTCCACTGATGAGGTCGTGAGGTAGTCAAAAGACGTATGGAGAGAGGACCAGAGTTAAATTTGCAGGAAATGAACTGTTTGTATATATTCTTTTCTTTTTCACCGCTTAAAAAGAGAATATTACACAGGCAACTATATAAACACGGCAGATGACCTATCTGCATTTCTCAACGCAAGAAAAGATGAATTGATTCAGTTTAACCTGAACTATTCCAACTAATCGAAGTAATATCATTTTCTTATAATAACTTGATGATTAGAGCTATCTTCTTGTTTATTTCAGTCGCATTCTTATAGGTTATATTAACAATTTTACTACAATGTTTACGCTTGGAGTGTAATAAGAGCATACAAAGCAAATTTATGATAAATTTCTTAGTTTATCTTGTTTTAAACTGTCTTCTCTCTAACTCAACAAGACTGTACGTTCCGTAACCTACATCACTAAATTGGATTTATCTTCTAAGCGAAGCCGAAAAAAAAAATCCAGGAAATTATTATTAATACTCAATTAACTGAAGTGCTTTTTAATAGAATGAAAATATCAATCTGCCCAACAAAAGGCCTTCAAGGCCTATAAATACTATTCCGACAAAGTATCTAGAAACTGGATATGACAAATAAAATAAGCGGCTGCTTCTGGACTACAAACTTTTAGCTATGTTTATGCAAAATTGTTACGGAACTAAAAGACTATCAAAATTCAAAATGGAGGGTCGACTTAACAGGGTTATAATTTAAAATTTGTACAATTTCTGTGTCAACTTGCATTCTGGATTTTTTTGGCGCTAATTAAGAATCTGCTAATAAAAATTTTAAAATTCAAAATAGCAGAGACAATACGTTGTTCAAATATTGTATCGACATAACAAAAACAAAAAAGCTCCAAGATTACTATTAGGAGTTTTCAAGATCCACACCTGACTTTTTGATAACCATTGTGGCATTTCACTTTAAGGAATATCATCGGTTGCTTATACCACTGCTATTCGCCACGAAGTGTGTTTGGATATCTTCAAACAATTGTTTTCACGACCTCTTCTAAGAGTAATTCGTAAACAATTTTCAAAATTATTTTAATTACAAAATTTTACCCTGGCTACTTTCAGATTATTATATTAATTTTTACAATAATATAATAAAAATTTACCTTATTCAGGTACATGTTGAATACTCTCGAATAAAATTATGGCCATGAAAATATAGGCTCATTTTGCAGAAATGTTTGATAGATGAAAAACTCGATTTTGAAATTTCTCTATAAAAAATCTTACTATATCTCCTTGTAGTATCAAGTATCACAAATTGCATCTAGATTGGCTGTTTTCATACTTTCTAAGATAAAATTGAAGGTGGTGATATTTTCAAGCAGCCACGAATCTACATTGTGTTAACAGATGGGATACCGCACTCTATTAAACTTCAATGTTTTAGATTTCTCGGTTTGTTCGCCTTCGGATTTGAAGTTTCCCTATAAGGTGTCAGGTTCTACATGTTTTTTTGTTTTTATGTCGTCTATCCATGTTTTTGAAGGTCTACCGATAATTCTATTTGACGACCTAGATCTCTATTGCAATATATGTTTTGTTCAACTTGTGTAGTCTTGTCTAGTGACGTGTCCCACCCAGGTCCATTTCAAAGTAGCAATGCATTTTTATCACATCCTCCATTTTCGTACGCCTTCTTACTTCGTTCCTTATTCGGTTACATAGTGATGTCCTCAGCATGATCCTTTTTAATGCTCGCTGTGTAGTACGCAGTTTATTCGCTGCTTTAATTGTACTGTCGTTGTCTCCAATCCATAGGTCATTACTGGGAGAACGCAAGAGTCAAATATTCTTCTTTTCAAACTAATGGAATTATCGGAGTTTTAATGAGCGTATCCCAATCTTCCAACGGCTGCCCATGATATTCTAATTCTCCTATTTATTTTCACTTCTTAGCTTTCTTTCCCAAGTCTAACAAGATGGCCTAAATACACATATTCTTCGACTCTTTGTATTTCGTTGTTTCCTACATAAAATGGCATATATTCTGGAGGCATTATTTTGGTTCTTGCTAGGTTCATGATTAATTTAACTGTCTCTCAACTCAGAGAGCATTTCCTGTAACTTGTCTAAATCTTTATTTATTAATATTACATCATCCGCGAAACATAGATGACTGAGATATCTGCCATCGATACTAATGTTCCCAGGTTAGTTGTTTAAAGACATCTTTCAGTATTAAAATAAAAAGTTTAGGGGAAATCGTATCTCCTTATCGCACCTCTCGACCAACATTTTCTTCTGTGTTTCTGGGTCCTCTGTTATGTTTACTTCAGTGTGGCCTTATTGTAAATATGGATGGGGTACCGCACTCTATTACACTTCAATATTTTAGATTTCTCAAGGAAACATCATTCTTGAAAAAAAGGTTTGCTCGTCTTCAGATTTCAAAGTCATGATAAAGTATACAAATTATTATTATCTGTAAGTTTTTTCCAAATTTTATTTAACTAAGTTTTTCTGAAATAGCAACGTGGTATTTTTAATTTTCTTTAAATAATATTGTGCCTTACCTTAACAAGAAGTTTGAAATAAAAAGATAATTATTTCACATTTCGACTTCTTACCAATACACATTTTTCTAATATTTTTCTAAATGTCTGCATTTATAATTGCAACAGTAACTTTTTCTTGTAGTGGATCAATGTTATCATCAAAAATATTGTTGTAAGCCTTTTGCTTTAAGTAACTCCATAAAAATTAATCTAACGGGGTCAGATCAGGTGACCGAGCAGACCAGGCCATTAGCCCAAAACAACCGATCCACTAGTAATGTAGAGTGAGCAGGACATCCGTCTTGTTGATAAAGAAGGCTTCTTCTAAACTCTAAATGTTCATCCTCCAGTTCGGTTATAACAAAACTGTTATGCCGTTGTTGACGCCTAATAAAGAAAGACCCCTGTAATCCTGTATCTTACAGGTTGGTGTCACTGTTGAACATCATGGCAAAAATAGTAAATGGACACTTAATGACAATAATTAATGAGTTAAATCTTAACAGGAATATCCTGAAAATCATGTTGAATTTAAGCCGCATCACTGAACCATACTGATAATTGCTAACGTACTTCAAGATGCACTTGACAAAATTATTATAAAGAAATGTACAGTGCTGCTATTTTTGAACATGGAACGTGAATTTCATACGGTCTGGCATGACGAACTCTTGTACAAATTGTTTACTGTGTGGTTGTTTCCACTCTATTTGGTAGCCTTCATTACTTCATATCATACCGTTCATTTGGGGTAAGAGACGAAGACAAATTATCTCAGCTTAAATTAATCATTGCCGGTGGCTCACAGGAGGCCCACAAAGAACCGTCTTATAGCTTCTCTTCTACAACACCTTTACTTCAGATATGTCACACTACTAACTAAAACGTATATGATGACGATATTTTAATTACTGCATCATTATTTTAATCCGAAATAGCCAAAAGACAATTATAGTATTACATTCTGAAGCTGCTACTTCACAAAATGAAAAATCAAATTGTTCCGGATGAGTGAGAGTCTGTGGTCTTAGGACAATTTATGAATCACAAAATTATATGACCAATCAAAATTAATAGCATTAAGAATCATGTTAAATATTTGGGTGACTATAGATAAGCACTTGTCCTTCATGTATCACACAAAGGCTGCTCTGCATAAAACTTTCATAAATATGCAGAAACCTTACGCCATATTTAAGGCCAGATCGGTTTTATCAATTGCCAATAGAGAAATCCTATACAAGCAAATTATTCGTCCTGTCAGGACCTATGCAGCACCTGTTTGGTCCTCAATGAGTAACGAGCAACTCATATAATTGCAGAGAATACAAAACAATGCATTTTTTCTACTAATAGGTTGCGAATATCCATGGGCGAAAATTGAATATTTTGTGAATCACATCAGAAACTTCAGCATGAAATTCACACAATCAACCCCTGTGAACTAACTAGAGATCTTACCAGCATCAGATATGATATTGATGACAATTTAATACATAAATCATTGTACAGGTCAGTACCAATATATTATGACTCACCATAATCATATAAACACAACATAATTCGATTAATTATAACTGCTCGTAGGGTCGTCTGGTTGACAAAAGATCGACTATAAAAATGCAGTTGATGGTTTACCGAGGCCTTGCGTCAGAAATCATCACTAGCTGCACTCTTGTTCCTAGGTACAACACAACGCCACAACATCAGCTGTGAATTGGTCCACCGAGCATTTACTGCCACAGATGATTGTAACAGGGACATTATATAATATCTATTTATTACATATATTTTAGCATAGAGTGAAACATGTACACTTACAAGAATATAAAAACATATAAGTGAGTAGTAGTCATCAAAAAAGTTCAGCTTGCTACTATAGACAGTCTCTAAAAGACCCCCTAGATAGAAATCTTAAGGAGTTAGATCAGGTAACCTAGGAGGCCAATTAATAGACTCTATTCTACCTCTTCACCTTTCAGAGAAAGTTTCATCTAGATATTCTTTGACATGTTCGCCAAAATGGGCTACGCTCCATCTTGTTGAAATCAAATGCCGTTTCGTAACATCAGATCATTGTATTGATCATGAAATAAATTAATTTAATTAAATAATTTCTCTTTCGTAACAAATTTAAGTAGAAAACACCAATAAAAATTTCGCGAAAGAAGAAAGATCCTCTAATGTGTTTTTGACGCCTGTCAAAACATTTAATTTTGAGGATTTTGCGTATGGTGTTCATTCAGTGAGGACTATGATCAAATTAATATCGACAGTTCTGCCTGTTGACGGAGCTATTAAGACAGAATATAACCCTATTAAAAAATAAGATATGGTTTACAAAATAAGATTGCAGGCATATAATGTCCATTATTTCTTGACAAAATTGCATATACCAAGGTCATTTCCTGATGTAATGTTGCTTTATACGGGTGCATTTTGTTTTTTTTTTTTAAGAATAGCAAGTTTTGGTTTGAAAATACATGATTTCTCTTGCAGAACAAGGAAAATATCTAAAGATTTATTGTCATGTTTGGTAGATTTTTTACATTATACATATATTCAAAATTAAGAAATATCCTATTGGAAATTGATTGAACAAATAGGTTACTTGTTTAAAGAATCTACGTCTATCCCCGTATCCTATCGTTATAAGCAGAATAATGTATTTTTGTTTTATTAGCTGAACCATAATATTTTGTTGCTATAATAGTTTATTAAATAATACTATAAAAAAATAATTCAATCGATCAGGAACTAGTTTCAAATAAAAGTCAAAACTTATTTAGGTAAATACCTATAAATCGTGGAAAGTGAAATTTTTAAATATAATGCAGGACAAAAGAATAGAATAATAATAAAATATATTATAAGTTCTTGAAGTTGAATTAATTGTTTCGGATACACCATCAAATAGAAGAATTGTATATAAAATCGTTATAAAATGTCACTTTGCGCAAGACCATAAATTTTATCAGCATTTCTATGTAACAGTAAATAAAATATATTTATTTATATACTTAGAAACTTATTTTGGGTAACAAAAAAACAAATTCTAGGCATACATTCTGTTCAGCAATTGACTTATAATAAATAACAAGCCAATATCCATAATAAAAAACTCACATGAACCAGTACAAATTTGATAACCATGTTGAATACCGCAAATAATTTGGCCTCCTATTTATAGAAATGATATTACATTTAAAAATTCAATTATAAGGTATAATTGAATATCGTCCTCTATTATTAAAAACGTATTTGATATATGTTGTTATTATTTTCGTCCGGTCCTGCTCTATTTTTAAAAATAACTGCTAAACTAGAAACTAACTGTATGTTTGCATAAAAAGCTGAAATGTTTTATTTTAATCACGGTTTTAATGACAAACCTGTAAGTTTTTATTTTTCTTAATTCGGTACAAGAATTCCAATGGATTTTTAATGGCCAAGCGAAACCACCGACCATATATTTTTAACGTATAATAAGAATCTTTAAAGTTTACCGCTAAAATGTCGGTAATACCTAGAAGTCGATTTCATTTGTTTAATTTCTTTTAATTATTTGATGCAAATTAACTTAAGAAAAAAATTAAATTATACTACAAGTAAAGATAATACAGCAGATATTATTTTAAGTGTCTAATTATTTTCTTTATGAAGCCGTTATTTATTTTTTTTAATGCGTTTTGAATCCACAGATCAAAAAAATTTTTCACCTATTCATAATAAAAATCTATTGAAGAGCATATGGCACCGATCTTAATTTTTTCAATACATTTTCTTCAAATGTTAATGCTATCTATACAATAGACTTTATCATCTTACAGATGCAACCACTGTGCCTTTGAGGTTAAAGAGTTCAATTTTCGTGACAGTTGTTGAGCGACCCGCCATTACACTGAGAAAAAGTACCAAAATTATACTGCAATGACACTAATAATAACACTAGTCAACAAATACAAAAAAAAATGCGACTGATGTTATAATGGCTATCCGTAGGAGTTTAAAACATCCTGATAATGAATTCAAGAAGGAGAATTTTCCATCACGTATAGATTTTGAGTTACAAAATGTATCGGTTATTTTTATGTAATAAAAGCATATTTATATAATGTTTATATAAAGGGTGTTTTTTATAGAGGTATAAAACTTTAAGTTGGCAGCACTATTTTAACTGGCGGCCATTTTGTCAGCTGTCAAGTGATTTATGTTTAGTTTGGTTTAGTATTTCAACATGAATAGACTGATGCCTGAACAACGCTTCCAAATTGTGCAAATTTATTTTGAAAATCATGGTTCTGTTCGAAATACGTATCGCGCACTACGTCCATTTTACGGTCAACATAATCGTCCATCAGAGCAATTAATTCGATTAACTATGGAACGTTTTCGCACCACATTTACTCTAAATGATAATACGCATCCACAGAGACGTTGCACAGTGCGTACAGAAGAAGTCATTGCTGCTGTGGAGCGTAGCGTGGAGGAAGACCCGAATCAGTCTATCCGCCATCGTGCACAGGAATTGGATATGTGTCCATTCACTTTATGGAAGATTTTGCGGCAAGATCTTGGTTTGCGTGCTTACAAAATCCAACTCGTGCAAGAATTGAAGCCACACGATCACCTAGCAAGGCGTAGATTTTCATAAGCGAATTTTGTTTAGCGATGAAGCTCACTTTTGTTTGAACGGATGCGTCAATAAACAAAACTGCCGTATTTGGAGTGATGATAATCCTCAAGTGTATGTTGAGACACCGTTACATCCAGAAAAACTGACTGTTTGGTGTGCTTTATGAGCTGATGAAATCATTGGTCTTTACTTCTTTAAAAACGATGCTTGTCAGAACGTTACAGTCAATGGTGACCGCTATAGAGCCATGATTACTGACTTTTTCGTTAATCAATTGAACAACCATGATGTGCAGGACCTGTGGTTTCAACAAGACGGCGCAACATGTCACATAGCTCGGGTCACAATTGATTTATTGAAGGAAACGTTTGGTAACCGCATAGTTTCACGTTTCGGACCCGTGAATTGGCCTCCAAGATCGTGCGACTTAACGCCGCTAGACTATTTTCGGTGGGGATATGTAAAGGCCCTAGTCTACGCCGATAAGCCCGAAACGATTGATCACTTGGAGGACAACATTTGCCGCGTTATTGCCGATATACGACCACAAATGTTGGAAAAAGTCATCGAAAATTGGACCTCCAGATTAGACTACGTCCGAGCCAGCCGTGGCGATTATATGCCAGAAATCATATTTAAATTATAATGCCAGAAGGTTATCTTTCGAATAAAGTAAATTTCATGTCAATTTAAAAAATTCATCTTTGTTTTATTCCACTTAAAATTCTATACCTCTATAAAAAAACACCTTTTATAAGTTCAAAACGATAAAAAAACATGATATTTTAAGGATAACAGGATTTATTTACAAAAATACACATAAGAATACATTTATAGTAAATCTCTTGTACATAACTTTTTTGCAAATGTTGACTTTCTTTTATATTCCTGATCGCCTTCTCTCATAAGAAACCAACAATAATCTCCCAACATTGTCAGATCCCATCTGGCTTGGTAGCGTTGTTCCATTGTTAATATATCTTGGTGGAACTTTTCTCCTTGCTCGTTACTAACCGTACACCAGTTTTCTGGGAAAAAATTGAAATGGGAGTGTATTTTAAGACATACGACAGCCCATTCTGCAGTAGCTTTCAAGTAGTTCTACAAGTTTTTCGTAGTTTTCTACTTTTTTGTTTCCTAAAAGCTCCGAAACAATTGTTTTAAAGGAACTTCACGCAACTAATTCAACATCATTAAATTTTTTGTCAAACTGTTGATACTCTGGTATCTTTTTATTTGTAATTCAACAAATATTCCTTTTTAAGGTTATAATCACTTGTTTTTTGTTATTTAAACGCATCTCCTTCTTTATGTAATGCTTGAACGAAAATTTTAATCAATCCCAGTTTAAAGTGTAATGGAGGTAACACTACTTTTTTGGAACCAACAAGAGGTGTATTGTTTAAGTTAGCTTGACTTGGAATATATTGATCTTTAGGTAGTCATTCTTTCATTTGGCAATGGCTATGTACTGCTCTACTGTTCCAAAGACCAAGGAAAGGAATAAAATGCTTGCATAAATCGCTTCATTGCATTATTAAAGCAGTCAATTAGATGAGAATCAATTCATTTAGTGACCTACTATTTAGAAAACTATATAGTGAAAATGATACAAATTTCAATCGCTTCTTGACAGAAGTTCGTTGGCTCCCTAAAAATATTTGCCTGAATTATTTTTACAATCTATTAAACTCAGTACTCGACTTCCTTGAAAACAGAGACGAAGAATTGCGTGTTAACTTGCTTATATTCAAAAATGGCATCGCTTATTTGATAGACCTATATTACAAATTTAACGAAGTTATTTCCAAAAAATTTTCTATTACAAGCTGATAAGTTGAATTTAAGGACGTCCAGTTGCTATCCATGTTAAATAGCAAATATTGGATAATATTCAAAATCATTTTTTTTATAATAGTAATATACACTATCGTGAAATTTGAATTAACTTTACCGTGTAAATTTTAGAAAATTCAATTTTCAAAAATGTAAAAATTTTTACCCATGCCTATGAGAAATTATTATCTTGACACTTTCCTTTAAATTGTACCACCATTTGTCGATTCGATGAGGTTAAAAAGAATTTAAAATAAACTTTTTCTATCATACAGATTTCTATTTAAAAAAAAAATATTAAGCTTAACAGGAAGTTTACTGAGATGTGATAAAAGAAACGAGATAAAATTTATGACTAACTTGCTATAAAATGAAGTCAAAAGGTTTGGCAACATTGCATGAGAGCGCCCTTCAGATCTTTAAATACATTCAATATCGAAACTTGGACCCATTGATATTTTGAAATAATACAAATTAATTTATTATTGTGAGATATAAATATATATATATATATATATATATATATATATATATATATATATATATATATATATATATATATATATAAAATAAAATAGAATAAAATATTGGCGAAGCGGACGTGAAAATTTCTCAATCTACATGATTCTTGTATTAAAAAGTACGGAGCACTCCAAAATATGGAAAAACTCCGGGTCCGACAGATGGCGACAGCGCTGTTTCGTCCTAATATGGGACTCGTCAGGCCACCGCAGTCGGTACAAACCATCATCTCGCCTTTGCATCGTATAAAGCTGAATTTATAATCAAAACACAGCAAATAAGACGACAAAGGCGACATCTCGATGGTCCACTTGATAATACAAGAACCACATAGATTAACAAAGTTTGTAAAAGAACCGTCATATGGTGGCGCGACTGTGAATTAAAACAGAAATATGTAAAATCGAGTACACGAAACAAACTTTGTTAATCTGTGTGGTTCTTGTATTATGAAGTGGACCATCGAGATGTCGCCTTTGTCGTCTTATTTGCTGTGTTTTGATTATAAATTCAGCTTTATACGATACAAAGGCGAGATGATGGTTTGTACCGACTGCGGTGGCCTGACGAGTCCCATATTAGGACGAAACAGCGCTGTCGCCATCTGTCGGACCCGGAGTTTTTCCATATTTTGGAGTGCTCTGTACTTTTTAATACAAGAATCATGTAGATTGACAAATTTTCACGTCCGCTTCGCCAATATTTTATTCTATTTTATTTTAAATTACACGGACAAAAACTTATCTACATATTTATATATATATATATATATATATATATATATATATATATATATATATATATATATATATATATATATATATATATATATATATATATATTTATCAAATTGTTACTTAACAAAAGCTAATTTGAAGTTGATGAATATTATCTCCTATATTACTACTTGTATGAACTATATATTATGTATTTTACATTAAAAATTACTAATTAGACCAAAATTTTTCTTTTTACCGACATGTCTTAAAGGTATTGATAAATCACAATTTTTACACCACAAATCATTTGGAGCATATTTTATTTCTATTACTCCGTTATTAATATGAACAAACACACCTTGTGGAATAAATTTTTTTTGTAATTCGCGTTTTTTTTTAATTCAGTATATTTTGACGTCATTATTTCCGTTTAAAGCTTATAAATTTACCAGCATCTTTGGAATAAGACATTTGAATATTTTACTATTTTGTAAACTTATTTGTTACGAAAAAGTAAAGTTATAATAATGTCTCGGAGAGAAACATAAAAAGTAAAAACACTAGCTATTTTAAATGAGTCAAATGAAGTTTCGTTTTCAATTATATATTTTTTATATCCTTATTTCAATTATAAATACTTTGCAAACTGTTCTTAAATTATATTATTATTTATTAGATTTTTCGTTTAATTTGTTAAATATTGAATCCTTCTTAATTCACACTGAAAACTTTTGATATTCAAGCGGAATCTCAGTAGAGGTGAATGTAGTCAAATTCCGATATTATCAGCAGTATCTGCAAAACGGAAAGATTTACTTACTTTCTGAACAGTTCCATATTCTTCATGTCAACTTCAAGGAAAGCTTCCGGAATATTTTAAATATGAAAATTTCGAGTTGGTTTTAGATCCTTTCACAAATACAGATACAGAAGAACCATCAAATGTTCAAGAACTGGTAGAACTAACAACTAACAAATAATTTAAAGTAAAATTATGATTGAAATCCAATATTTTGACTTGAAAAATGAATACCAGAACTCTACTCCGCCAATAGTTTAAAAATTTTCAATTGCATTGTTCTCGTCATATTTGGCTGAGCGTGGATTCAGTCCAGTCACAAATTTATTTTCCAAAAAAGGGAACAAACTACAGACCACTGAGCGCTGCGATTTTGAATTGTAGTTATTAAGTTCGAAATCCGATATTAACAAGTTGTCAAAATTTCACCAGTTTCAGCTACGTTAATAATTTCTTTATTCACTTTTTTAATACATTTGACGAAGTTTTAATTTTTAATAAGATATTTTATTATTAGCTACAACTCTATAGGGAGGGGACGTTACATTTATTTTTATTGCAAAGAGGACGACGGGCCAGAAAAAGTTGGAAATCTAAGTTACAGTTAAACATGTTTTAATCGTTTGTTAAATTTTGTCAACTTGAACCATTACAACATTTTTTTTTGTTATATTTCAATGGTATATTTTATTTGAATTTAACAAAAGCAACAGAAATTAGAGGAAGTTATTTATAATATTTTTAGGCATAATATTTTACATATGATAATTAACTACGAGCGGAAACAACACGATGAAATGTAAACAACATGTAATAGAAACTCAAATAGAAATTCTCCTAGAACTTTGGTTGGAGTGAGAACTGATCTGTAGAGATATTTTTTATAATTTTGTAATTTCTCTCAGTATAATAGCGGGTCGTGAGGTAAACAAGGTCACGAAATTTGATTTTGACTGGAATGACTTTGATCGCATCTGTAAATGAAATAATCTGGGACTATACAAATATAGTAGAAAGGAAAATTCTGTTTTTTTGCTATCTCGACGTATTCTCTAGAATACTGAGACGATTTTAAAAATTATTTCGCAATTCTAAATATTGTTACGAACGACTGGAAGAAAACTTATTGAGACGCCCTCGTATTTCAATGTGATAATTCATCTTTATGATAATGTTTCTAGACAGATCTCAACTTTTATGTTATAGATTTATTTAAGAATTACCTTGGGTATAAATAGAGATTGGATAAGCGTAGTATGGTCAGTCGTAAAGTTGTATAGTTAAGAGTTGTATAGTTGTATTTGAATAGTGAAGATTAAGAAGTAGTGATTTAGCTGTATTAAGAAATAGTTAATAAAAGTAATGGAAATCTTTATTAATGGTGTCGTATTTTATTCTGCGAGTGAGCAATTTTTAAAAAGACAAAATGGTAAAAATATAATTTGGTAGATGAATGTAAAACTACGCATTTCGCACGGTACGCACTTTTTCTCAAATACATTAACATGCATAGAGTGTTCTAGGCATGTATTTCATATTCTTTATATGTAAGTTGATAGTTGATGACATATATGCCTATATTCATGGTTGTAGTTAATGAATAATTTTCTACTTGTTTCAGATGTGCAGTATAATTTAGCAGTATTTGGAAATAACAATTATTTGGTAAGTTATGATTACTATTAATCAATATATTGCAGGTAAAAAATTGTTTAAAAATTAGTTATATTATTAATCTATTCATTATTATCCCTTTTCAGTTAAGTAAATATTTCTTTTCACTCTTATTGTGCTGAATAAGGCAAACGAATTATAAATTTTTAGAAGTGCACCTATGAAAAGGAAAGGCAAACATTTTCGAAAAGTGAGTATAAATATGGCGAGACTAGAGCGTAACGCGCCCATGATGAGCTTGCCTCGAACTTACAGCGAACCTTCTTAAATGTTTACAGGTTCGATTGAACTTTGTGCTTTCGGAGGCTGACATCATAGAAGATTTTTTAAAATGTTTGAGCGGTATAAACCAACAAAGGTTAAAAATATATTAATATTTGTAGACAGAGATATTTATCAGTATTTACAATTGATAATTTGAAATATGTGGCGATTTCGCACTAAATGTGTTTTGTATCAGGGATACTCAAATTTGTTATCCAGTGAGTATCATAGTAGATTGTTACAAAGAACTTTGGTAAAGAATATGACCAGGTTTAAAGTTATTTCTTCTTTAAATCGGACTTATTTGTGACGAAGAACGGGTCTACAATCAAAATTAGAAGCATCCAAAAATTGACCAAGGGCTCATTTTAAAGCTTAGGGCGTCTACTTTCAAATGCCGAGTGCGTTTTTAAAAAATTCAATATGGTGGCCGGAAGCCAGAGAAAAACTGAGTGTTTAGCAAAAAAAGCTTGTAAAATAAGGATTCGCAATCGATCGGGTCGTTTTTAGCTCAAATTATAGCTGATGGACGCACCTAATTTGGTATACGGCGGTTCTTGGGGTCGTTGATTACGAACCTGAGGTCGGATTTTCCAAATCTAAGAGTGAGCACATAATATAGAGGATTGGTTCATTGAGTTTCCACTACATTAGATCCACCATTTTGAATTTTGAAAATCTGATCAGCGACCCCAAAAACTCCCGTAAAACAAATTTTGTACAAATCGGTTGATTTTTAAATATGTCATTCGCGATCTTGGATCTGTCATCTTGAATTGGTCAAACCTGACTTCGGATTCATGATCGCCAACCCCCAAAACCTCTGTATATCAAATTTGACGCAAATTGGTTGATTTTCAAAAAATACGTCCGTCATTTTAAATCCACCATATTGACCTTGAGAATTTTGGAAATTTGACCTTAAATTCGCGACCAGTGATTCCAAAAACCCATATGTATCAAAATTTGATGCAAATCGGTTTATTTTCAAAAATTCCGCCAACATATTTAATTTTGCCCGTCATATTGGATCCGCCATGTTGCATGTCTACCTACCACACCAGCTTTTTAGATCGTCTGCCAGCTACAATCTGAGCCAAAAACGACCCGATCGGTTGCGAACTTCTATTTTTACAAGCTTTTTTTCTAGACACTCGATTTTTCTCTGGCTTTCAGCAGCTATATTGGAGCTGCCATATTGGATTTTTCAAAGGCGCACTCGGTAGGCGCTCTAAACTTCAAAATGAGCCCTTGGTAGATTTTTTGGTTGCTTCTAATTTTGGTGTTAGCTTTGATCCAGTTGACGCGGATATATATATATATATATATATATATATATATATATATATATATATATATATATATATATATATATATCCCTCTCAATTTTCTAGGATCCATAGTGAGGCTAAATTGAAAAGCATGAGCATGTCCAGATAACATATTACTAAATAAATAAATCGTCGAACCTCGAATTCATCCAACACGTGATAGCTAGTTTCTAATAAAATTTTAATACCACAACATTATTAACTCACTATTGTTAGTTATATAAAGTATTAATAATTTCATATACCTTATTAAAATGCCGGGAAATAATTTTTTTGGCTACGAAAATTTAAGTTTTGTTGATAAATATTACTACTGGGATAATTTTTATGGACGTTATTTGGCAACGAAAAATTTGCAACATTAAAAACTGACGTGTCTAAATATAAAGCAGTAAAAACATTTTAAAGTGTGACTAATTGTCCGACAAAGATAACTTAATTTCTTGACTTTTTCTTTTCTAACAAATTCTTTTTATCTAAATTATCAGAGATCAATTTAAACGTGGTGCAGAAACGTCTTAAAATTTTGATTTTTAATTTATTTTTTAGTGACGATCTCGAACAATGAAAATTACAGATTTTGCATTATTTATGCAAAATTTATAATGATGAGCGCAAGAAAATAGGTCACAGATAATAATTTATGTCGTGAAAAGTAAAAATGTACTTGTTTTGCAATCATTAGTAGGCGAGGTGCCATTGTTATAAGAAATAACTACATCAGCTTTCTCAAGAAACTATTTAGTATATTCATCTTTCCGCGCTTATCTAGGATCAAACTAGTTTACCTTGAATGAGATTTTTTCAATTGTGTAGTTTGATTTAGGACTTTATTTGTTGTTGTTGTTGAGTTTTAAAAATCATCAACTAGAATACTTATTTCATTCCTTAGCAGACTTATTGACTTGACTTATTTATAGCATAATATATATAAAAATACCGCATACCTTTATTGTATAAAAGTAATGAATTTTAAATTAAAAATATTTCTATTAACATTATTTTCTATTTTTAAATATACAAAACAAAAAAGTAGAAAAAACTATTTGATTATATGTGACATTGAAAGTTATAAAAAATGAATTGAAAATAAATAACTTGTAAATTCCTTCAGTACCAGTCAGCAAGGAAGTGTATGGAAAAGAATATATACAGGGTGTTTATTAAACATATGACAAAAATTCAAGGGGTTATTCCCTAGACTATCCTATACCAGGGGCGGATCCAGCCTCTCTCTTTGGGGAGGGGAGTGATATCACTAAAATACAGTCTGGAAAGAAAAACAAGTTGTCAGGGGGGGGGGGTGCAAACAGCATACTCATTTCTAATACAAAAGACAGAATGGGTTCTATTTACCTGAACTAAAAGCTCTTGGGAGGAGGGGGGGGGGGCGATCGCAAGTATACACATTGCTATACTCTATTTAAGAACTAGAGAGAGTAATAAAACGGGTTACCGAAACTTCCAACGTACCTGCTCCAGTGCCGCTGGTAACTGAGAACTGCCGTAAATCTAATTATATTTCATTATATTTAAATATATTTTATAAATTTACTGCAACATAAAAATTCTGAGAGTTTAATTTAATTTCTGTCAGTGAGCAAAGTACACCATACAGTTTGTTCTTAGTGATTTATCTTGTTTGCGCTTGTTTTTATATATTATTTGAGATTAGTGAGATACTCAAAAGATATAGCTTTCACCTCTATATTTATTCCAAAATCGTTAAACTAGGGCATTTTTTCCTCAACGAAAAACTTATCACGATGAATGTTTGTGATGCCTTAAGATATCAATATCTAGATAATGATGTTAAAAGCTCTGTTGAGATGTGTTCCAACATGACAGGAGTTAGAAAATCTACTGTGTACCGAATACTGAAGGAGAAAAAACGACTGGAATTTTAGTACTCCCAAGCCACATTCGATCACAGGCAGATGAAAAACCTCGTTGAAAGAAGAGATGAAAACTGCAATTAAAGGTGTTGTATATACATTTTATTATGAGAAGCAGATCCCAACCGTCTACAAAATTCTAACTAAAATGAAGATCGCGATTTATCTGAAATTAAAAGAACTGATCTCTGGAAATTGCTCAGAGAACTTAATTTTTGTTGGGAAAAACCAGATAGAAAATCTGTTCCTATAGATCGTCCGGAAACTGTCCGTTGGAGAAGTCAATATCTCTCTCAAATAAAAGGTACAGTTGCTAGAAATAACACAATTAACAAAATTAGTAATTTAATTAAACTTTTGAAAGATTTTTTCGAATAAAGTTACTGCGAAAAATTAAGAAAAATCCATATAATAAAAGAATAAAACAAAATATGAAAACTCGATCTCATGATCGGTGACATAGAGGAACCAATTATAATTAATTTGAGCGAAGATAGTTTCACTGAATTTGATTAGGAATTAGATATGTAATGTTTACTAGTGTGAACACAATTTATTATTTAAATTTTTGTTTTTGTTGTATTTTATTGTTTAATGTTGTTTATATGTTTTTTTTTTTATTTTTTTATATATTTTTATTTTAGTGTGTCCCACTCTTTAAATTTATATATATTTAATTCTAATTATTTTTTTATTATTTTATTATTGTAATTGTGTCTTTTTCTTAAGCGTGTAGAATTAACATGTTTATCTTATTTTTTTGGGGCTATCGTATTTCCATATAATAAAGTAAATTAAATTAAGATATCAGTACAATAGAAATAAAAATAAATAGGTCTAATTTTAATTACAACATAAAAAAAGTAATTACATTTAAATCCCTTGTTAGTGTTTAATTGTAACTCTGCAGATTGTTTAAGAATAAATAAACTGAAACGTCAAATACATTAAAAATGTTTTTAATTGATAATGAAATGACCGATAACCTCAAAAATATTTTAATATTATATGGACGAATTTATTTTTTTATATATGTTTACTTTTTGTATTTTTGACAATGGATATTTTGTAAGTATTTAAATTATAACTTCGAATTTTTTGAGAGAATAAGGCTACGTTTTAGTCCATTATTATAGATTGGTATTTTTGATTATAAAATTTCTAACCCATTCCTATGAAAAATGTACGTGTCTAACAGATTTTGTTAAAGACACCGAACTAAAGAACACAGGTAGTTTGCGAAGAGAAAAAGGGTAAAAAATGATTTATTATTCTCTCTAGTTTTTAAATAAACTGTGGTATAAGAGGAAAAATCGGGTCCATTTGCCTAAACTCAAAGCTCTTGGGGGGGGGGGTCGCCCCCACCGCCCCTCCCTTGGATCCGCGCGTGTCCTATACTTTATTTTGTCCTTTGGTGATTTGTGAATAGGTGCTTTGTTTCGAAGATATAGGACGAAACAAGTTTTCGACAAAAAAAGAAACAATAAACTACCAAAAATTACATATAACGTTTTTTAATATACAAGAACTCTTCCAAATGACTACCTCCAGTTATGATGCATGAATTCAATCTTCTTCTAAGTGACTGCCGAACTCTTTCAAAAATCCCAGGGTCATTTCTTATTGAGTTACACCCAGCAATTATCCGATTTCCGAAATCTTCAACTGGAGTAGTATAATCTATGATATTAGACGGCCCCATATGAAACAATCCAGGGGTTTTAAGTCCGAGATTCGAGCAGACCATAAATGAGATTCACCTAGATTAATCTACCGTTTGTCAGCGATCTCCATATGTTACTGTTAAAAACTCTCCAGCAACCACACTAAAATGCGTTGGTGCACCATCGAGGTTAAACCACATTGCATTTCTTATAGCCAATGGTACTTCCTCCAGAAGGTAAGGTAGAGTTTGTTCCAAATAATTGCGGTATACTTTGCCGGTAAGTCTTCCTAATAGAAATACAGGTCCAATTAACAAGTCACCCACAATTCCAACACAAACGTTCAACGAGAACTGATGTTGAAAACGATCTTCAAGTACCTCATGTGGATTTTCTTCAGCTCACATATATTTATTCTGGCAGTTCCTTATTGCATTTTTGTTGTTCTTGTTCTTCATAACTCTGATGAACAGCAGCATTTTTGAAACCATCGAGAAGCATTCGTTGCGTTTCTTCAACCCCTTTACAATTTAGCGATAGAACTCGAAAAAATGTAGCTCCATAAGTGGGTTCCAGGTATTTACGTTTTTTTCATTTTGTTTATATACCTTTATTGGTTTTTTGTAAAAGATATTCTCTGAAATACTTTAGATCTGTTGCTTAAGGTAAAATTGTAATTTTGTTCCATTTTTTTGCACTAAAATCAGAAGCAGCTACTGTAAATATCTCAAATTTCCAAGTATGTTCTAACAATTGCTTAAATATTTTAAGATTTGCTTTTATCTTTGTGGTGGATATGGTGGAATTGTGATATTTTTGCTTTAAAGTATATAAAATGGCAGTATTGCAACATCGCTTTAATGATGTTGGATGTTTCGTTACTGGTCACTTAAACAACTAATTTGAAGAATTTGGGCTGTAAAACATCATATAAATTTTTGTTATAATGTTCAAGTTTTTTAATTCTAACACCAATTTGGCTAATTTTCGCATTTTTCAAGGGCAAACATGTATCAAGTGCTTTCCCTACGGCTTTTTAGATATCTTGTACCAAATGTGCAAATCAAAAGGTTTTTTTTGAGGCCAAAGATCTTATTTAAACTTGCAAAATTGCGGTAATATTTTATTTCGATCTCATGAAAAGTTCCTGAAAGATTTATTGGCATTAAACACAAGAATGTCTAAAGATATTTTTGAGATTAATACGAAGATTTTCTTAAAATGCAACTATGTGACAAATACTTGTATCTACGGAAATAATATTAGAAATATCGAAATAATATTGCAAATTTAAAAATATACTTTCTAAATTCCATAGAGAACTTTAGTGAGTTATATTCTAAAAATTCAGAAAATTTGGTAACCACCATTAAAAAAAAGCATCACAAACCTGGCCAAGGCATTTGTGTAGTCAGTTTAAATATAAATCTATACAAAACTTGTATTAAATATTTAACTAACAAATCAAATACTAAATATTGAAAAAAGATTCTGGATAATCTTGTCGCGTTTTTCCTTCTCAAACAGTACAGCAACGGATGTATACAGCAGCTCAATATATCGGAGGCTAAGTCCGTATCTCTTTTAGATATAGTTCTGCTTTACTATGATTAACTAATAGGCACCATCTATTTCACATTGTGTATTTTACTTACCTAATGATTAAACAGGAAAAGAAATAGGTTTCAGGAATGATGTTAATTTACTGACTGCTGGTGTATAGCTCTATAATAAAACGACTATTTAAAATACAATAACAATTCCATTTTATTCCGAGTAAATATATATATATATATATATATATATATATATATATATATATATATATATATATATATATATATATATACATATATATATATATATATATATATATATATATATATATATATATATATATATATATATATATATATACGTAAGAAGAATTTATTTAATTTTTAAAGGTTATGTAGATAATTTGCCCCAAAACGTTCTAAAACCTTCTTAATTGCCTCAAGTACGGAAAGTAGTCTTTACAAAGAAAGTTACCAAAATATTTTTACAGTTTATATCACATTAGATATAAATAGATTTATATTATATTCTATGTGAATAGATTTATATCATATTCTATATGGATGTATTAAAAAAGTCCACGTCTAGGTCCCATTCTTTAAATCAAACTTTTCTCCTACCTTGTGTTTGTTTGTCTATGTACATGATACCTCCTACTTTCATTTATTTAATTCAATGTTGGTAACTGGATCCTTGGTGGTGATTTCTGGATAAGTGGAACTTCATAAGGTTAATCCCAACTCACTGACCAAATGTAACATGATCCCAATCATAAAGGTCAAAAATCAGAAAATGAAAATATGGGCCAGGAAAAATAAAACCAGAAAAAGCAGAAAAAAAATCAAAACACGCAGAAGCATTAAAACAAAATTCGTTATTTTTACAACACGTTTATAAAGAAAAAAGGGCAAAATCTTACCTCATTGGTTATTGGACTATTAAAAAGAAACATGGCGGTCTGCCCTTTCAGATTTAGTATTAAAATCTGTCTACTGCCTTCAACGGTTCATCCGTAAAGAAACGAAAATGAAAATTATTATCGCAGCCTCACATGACGAATTTTAGGGATATTTTGAAGCACTCACCTAGTTCCGAACTTACACTGATTACCAGGTAATAAATCAAATATTGGCAACCCATGGAAAATTATCAAGAAGAAATTTATGATCAAAATAGCCCAAAGCTACAAATGTTACAAATTCTGTATTGTATACTCAAAGTAAAATGATCAGACTCTACATGCTGTGCTCCTATCAAACAAATCGGATATACATCAAGAACCAATGCTACTGACCTTATACTTTTAACACTGAAATGGAATGTAAATAAAAGAGAATTTATGAAAAATAAAATGTTTTGTTCAATTATTACCTTCTAATTCAAACCAAATAATGTGGCATATAAGCCACAGCATTTTACAAACTCTGTTAAGAAGAAAAAGTGATAAGCTATATCCCCATAAAGAGTTGAAAATGAAAAACAAATTCGATGTTTACAAACTTTAAATTAAAAGAAAAATAATTAACTTTTAATCAGGTAAAAATATGCAAATTATATACATACACACACACCTCCATATGATTTCCAAGCTTATAATCGAACAAAATTTGTTTTTAATTTACCCAAGGTTTTCCCGGCGCATTCGCTAAAAGTCAAACTCCTATTGCAAAAAAAATTACAGGCTCATAATTTACATCAATCAGACGACTAAATAGGAATATGATATAATATATCTAATTGCATTTTTGAAGACCCGCAGATAGATGGACGAACTTGACTTTCTTAGCTGATTACTAAAGCCTTCAAGTGTCAGTCCATATATGTCATCAAAAAAACTTTTTTCCCTTTATTTCCCGGTATTAATGCAATTTCTTTTAACACACGGATTTATGAGTTCAAATATTAAACTATTTTCATAACATGCTGTAAACAAACATAATAAGAATAATAAAAACACCCTCTGCCATAAATAAATGACATAAAAAATGGCGGCCTATCATTGACAAAGACTTCTATAAAGTTATTAGCATTTTAATATCCCATTAATCCGTTTTTATTGTTGCTTATTTAAGTTATTAGAACTTACTCGTACACAGGATACATGTAATATGACTTTTTCTAAAATTAAATTGATAACTTCATTAATATTAAAGGGCAGAACTATAAACATTGTTGAAGTTTATATACGTTATTGCTCCTTTGTTTTGTTAATTACCTCTTTGTTTTAATAATAATTACCACTACTGAACGGGTTTCTTGATAACCTGACACATAAATAATAGTAATGTTTTATGCCAGTTTATATTATCACATCAAAAAAACACGATAATTGAATAATAATGGCCAATGCCTATAATTGTTATTAACGTTTGTATCAACTTTCGTATTTTTTCTCATAAACTTTACAGTTTCATTGACTAAGATCTGTATTTATCGAAGATTTAATCACAGGATTTTTTAAAATAATTTTATATATCCATTCCATAATTTTTTTCAATATTGCTTCTCAGTAATTCAACAAATTGGTAAAAACTGTGCTTCCTAAAATACTATGTTACTAAAAGTCACTAGACATAAAATTATATATATGGACAGTTTTGACCTATATATTTGGATAAGTTTATTTTTGGTTATAAATTTTTATAGGATTATCAGATTTAATGCGTTTCTTTAATAATCAAACATATTTTCGAAAATGTTCTTAGTTATATTATGGTAGGACTAGAATAACTTTAACTATTATTTAGTTATATAAATAGCCCAATAAAAAACATGTTGTAATCATAATTCTCGTTGAAATCAACCCTATTCAAGGTCCTAGGGATTTTATAAACGGAGTTTTGAAGAGACTCCTTACGTTATTTTAGTTATGCTCTGATTATATATGTATATCTTTCTTCTAGCCTCCAAGCATCCTAGATTAGACATAGGTATCCTTCTTGGATCCTCAATTATTTCTGTCTTCTAATTCACCTGGACAACACGACTTTGTGCCGTTAATCCAGTTTATATACTTTCAGTATCTCCGATGTATAGGTATTAACAAAAAAATAATTAAAACATGGAAAAAAAATTTGTATCTGGCCATACTAACAAAAACAAGACTGGTATTTTGTAGATACACAATATATCCTCACCTCAACATATTTTCAATTCAATATTGTTAGTTTATTGACGTTTAATATTGCTACAACGCCTACTACAGTTAACAACGGTCTATTTCTAGTACTTTTTTCAACCAGTTATTGTTAATTGTGACAAGTATTTTAGTTAATTTTTATACATTTTAATTTTAGATCACAATATAAATCATGACATAGAAAACTTCTAAGAAAATTTGGAAAACGTGATAAAGTCTACTAAAAAACAGAATATAACAATTATAATGGGAGACTTAAATGCAAAAGTGGGAGACCAAAAAACACAAGAATGTATAGGTAGTTACGGACTTGGAACTAAAAATGAAAGAGGAGATAAACTAATCGAATTCTGCCAAAATAATAGATTGGTTATAACAAACACATGGTTTAAATTACCCAAACGCAGACTTTATACATGGAAGCCACCGGCGGATAGAGAAGGGGGCATCACAAGAAACCAAATCGACTACATTCTGATTCGACAAAGATATAAAAATACAATTATGTCGGTAAAAACATATCCAGACACTGCAAAAAGTAACATTTCCAGACTCAAAGATACAACCATAAAAGATTAATGAACATCAAAGGAGTGATTCTCCAAAACGCAGAACCAGAAAACAAATGGATTTTAATGAAAACAGATAGAGAGGAAAGTCAAAGAGAAATACTAACTCTAACAAGATATAGAAAGCAACAATGGATGACAGAGGAGGTACTGGACCTAATGGATGAAAGACGACAATTCAAAAACAGAGATACGCAAAAGTATAAAGAAATAAACAAACAAATCAAATACAAGATTAAAAAAGCGAAAAATAAATGGCTGCAAAAAGAATGTGAAGAAATAAAAGAGTATCAGAGAAAACATGATTGTTTTAATATGCACAAAAAGATAAAAAAGATAACTCATAGTAACAGAAAGAGAGAACCGACATTGCTTAAGAATACAAAAGGCAAGCTAATCTTAGACACCCAAGAAAAACTTAAAAAATGGACAGAATACATCAAAGACCTGTTTAAAGACAATAGAGTAGAGCAGATGGAGAAAGCACTAGGTCCAGATCAAATCTCAGTAGAAATCTTAAAGTGCATAAATGATGATACCATGGATATATTGTTAGATCTGTTCAACATAGTATTTAAAACGGGGAATATACCCAAAGAATGGTTACTCTCCACCTTTTACGCTATTTCAAAAAACAAAAATGCAAAAGACTGCAGCGAATATAGAACAATATCTTTGATAAGCCATGTACTCATGGTGTTTTTAAAAGTAATACACGGACTCATTTATAAAGAACTTGAAAAGGGGATAGATGATAGTCAGTTTGGATTCAGAAATGGTATAGGCACCAAAGACGCGTTGTTTGCACTTAATGTACTTTCACAGAGGTGTATGGATATGAACACCGATATACGCGCACAAATAATAGTAGATAACGAAACAAGTCCGGAAATTGAAATAAGAAGAGGAGTGTGACAAGGATGCATTTTGTCACCCCTACTATTCAATGTGCACAATAAATCGATTTTCGAAGAAGCACTGTCAGCGAAAAGTAAGGGAATAATAATAAACGGAAGAGCTGTAAACAACATAAGATTTGCAGACGATACTGCTATCATAGCTAGCTCCGCCGAAGAACTCCAAGAACTAGTGAACGAAATAAATAACGTTTGCGAGCAACACGGATTAAAAATGAACACTAAAAAACAAAACATGCAAACAAGCATAAAGTTGCGAGGTGTGAATTTAGAAAAAGTGCAAAAATACAAATACTTGAGCACATAGATAACAGCAAATAATGAACAAACAACAGAAATAAGAACAAGAATAGAAATGGCAAGAACTGCGTTTGTAAAACTGAAAACCATACTGTGCAGTCGAGACATCACTCTAGAACTAAAAATGAGAATTTTCAGATGATATGTATTTTCAGTGCTGCAGTATGGGTTGGAAGGCTGGACACTAAAACAAGAACACATAAATAAACTGCAAGCGTTTGAAATGTGATGTTACAGAAGGATGTTGAGAATATCTTGGACGGAGAGAAAAACAAACGTAGAAGTATTGCTAGCAATGGACAAAAACTATGAAATAATTAACAACATAAAAATAAAGAAACTGCAATATCTTGGACACATAATGAGAGGCCAGCGATACGAGTTGCTTAGATTGATCATGCAGGGTAAAATAGAAGGAAGAAGAAATATCGGAAGAAGAAGAATTTCATGGTTGAGAAATTTGAGAGAGTGGTTCAATTGTAGCTCAGTAGAACTTTTTCGAGTAGCGGCAAATAGAGTGAGAGTGGCAATGATGATATCCAACCTCCGATAGGAAATGGCACCTGAAGAAGAAGATAAATCAAAAGTACTCAAATTCCCTAGATCTCTTTTTTTTTATTTGTGGACAGTTTACTTCAAGTTCAAATCGAGAACGGCCTATGCCGTTACTACAGAACGTTTACGAGTTATACTTTGGTTTTAAAGATTTTGCTTCAGATGCATACTTTATTCAAGAGGATAACTTAAAGGTTCTTACCCATCGATGCCCTTTTTAAATCTGTAATTTGGAAGGAACAAAAAGATCATATGACTGAAGGTTATTTCTGTTTAACCAAACTGAAGAGATAAAATTGTATATCGCGATGTGGAGTTAGTAACCAAACTTCTTCCTCATATTGAAGACTACTCATCTCCCCAATTTCCAATGAAGGAAAAACTTGCGGAGAACATTGTATTAAGTGACATCGAATCAAAAGACAGACCACCTCTCAGTCACAAGATTTTGCTCTAAATAAAAATGGACTACATTTAATATGTCAAGGTGAACCAAATGATTTAGTTAGAGACCTAAATTTGTCCAAACTTCAAGCTGAACTCTTAGATTCCAAGCTTCAGCAATGGAATTTGCTTCAACCAAGTACACAAGTTTAGTATCGATTACGCGATGCTGAATTTGTAGACTTTTTTAAAGAAAAAAGTTGTCTTTCATATTGCAATGACGTGCAGGGGCTTATCAATATTTTACGCAATCGCTACTCACCAGATGAATGAAAGTATTCATTGATCTTTCAAAATTAAGTTTAAAAGCAATCGTACTGCAAAATAGCAATAATCTTTCATCTGTGACACATGGCATTCACATAAAGGGAACATACGCTAATTTAGAAAATCTGCTCTAAAAAATTAAGTATCACAATCATTCTTGGTAAATGTGTACAGATCTTAAAGTTGTCGGAATATTGCTTGGATCACAAGGAGACTACACGAGATTCTGTTGTATTTTGTGCGAAGAGATTAGCAGAGCTAGAAATCAATACTACATAAAAAAATTAATGACCATTGAGGACTAATTTCATTCCAGGACAAAAAAGTGTTTCTGAAAACCTCCTTGGAGACGCAAACAATATCATTTTATTGCTCTTGCACATCAAATTAGGCCTCATGAAAAACTTCGAAGATTCCCTGTATTTAAAATCTCTGTTTCCTAGACTGAGCGAAGCAAAATTAAAAGAATTAATTTTTGTAGGGCCGGATATTAGAAAGGTCATGAAGTCATGAAGGATTCCAATTTTATTTGTAGATTAAAAAGAGGAGAAAAAATCCATGACCTTCTTTCGTTGAAGTGACAACAAATTTTTTGGGAAATAAAAAACCTGCAAACCACAAGGATATGATTTTGAAGTTATTACAATATTACAAAACTTTAGGCTGTACTAGGTCTTTAAAGATTCATTTCCTCGATTTCCATCTAAACGTTTTCCCCGAAAACTTAGGTACCGTAAGCGACCAGTACGGGGAGAGATTTCATTAAGACATCATAGCGATAAAAACAAGGTACCAAAGAAAATAGTCATCGAGAATGCTTGCAGAATTTTGTTGGGTATTAAAACGAGATTATCCATCATACAGTTATAAGAGGCAAGTCTAACAAACAAATAAATCTTCAGAATATTTTTTTTTTAAATTAAGTTATGAAAAAAAAAATAGCTGTGAACGACACAAAAGTATTTGTCATTTGTTGTCCAGTGTATTATACCACTTTGTTTGAAGGCTTTTCTGATTTCTGTTCTTCAAATGTGGCCCCCATTTTTTTCTTCTCATCTCGCTGCACTCCTATTTTAGTTTTGTTTGTAGTTTTGTTACTGTTTCTATTATAGAATAACCGGCAGAAAATACGCAGCATATGGGAAAATTCAAAGATAAGCATCTTTGAATTTAATAAATCTATTTGATCTTGAAATAGTTCTGCATATCCCCAAAAAATAACTCTCATCAAATCCGGTGAAAGTTTTATGGTATACGAGGGAGAATAAAAATTTTTCATCAAAATTGCAACCATATAGTACGCAAAATCCTATTTTTAATAGATTATTTTAATTAAAATTATAAATATTAGATTCAGAAATATGGTCTTTGAAAATATTAACCTAAAAATATAAAGTCTGCACACAGTATTACATGATTTAAGAAATCAAAATTATTTAATCTAACTGGAATTTTATTAAAGCCACCTTCCAAATGATATACTTGTTTTTAAAACTACTTTTTTTTGGATTCAAGTTTAAATCCTGATTGTCATAAAAGAAATGAAAAAATAAAAAAAAAATTTTTGTACGTATTTTATTTGAAATCAAAATAAAGCTTAATATAATTTTGCACATAAATCGAAAAAACACATATTTTTAAATTATACTACATACGAATTTAACTTTATATACAAATTTGCAGTATAAATAAAAATAATAAAGGTTGTTTTTTAAATTCAAAATGAAATAAAATATTTACAAATAATGTTAATAGCTATGGTTTTGGCTTTATTTAAAAGATAATTGTATGCCATTAGTGTTTAAATATGATTTTGGGCATATGAGCTCCACGGCTGGTTCTTATGAAAATTTATCAAAGAGTCCAATTTTGGACCACTTTCGAACAACTGTGGCCGCATTTCAGCAATTACGAGACGAATGTTGACTTTCAACTGATCCTACGTTTGTGGTTTATCGCTGTAGACTAGTGACTTTACATATCCCCCAAAGAAAGTAATTTATAGATATGAGATCACACGATCGTGAAGGCCAGTTCACAGGTCCATTACTCGAGATTTTACGCTTATTGAATGTTTCCCGAAATAAATTGATGATATCGCGCGCTATGTGGTATGTTGTACCATCTTGTTGAAACCAAAACTATGTCACATCAATACCATCATGTCTGTGTAACGCTCTTCATTGACGTTAACATTCTGGTCAGCATCATCTTTAAAGAAATATGGGCCAATGATTCCACCTGCCCATAAAGCACACCAAACAGTGTCTTTGATGGATTTAACGGCGTCTCAATAAAGACTTCTACTCTTGCACAAACTGGATCTTGTAAACTTGTAATCCAAAATCTATCCGCAAAATCCTCCACAAAATGGATGGACACAGCTCCTATTGTTGTGCGCGATAGCGAATCAACTCATTCGGTTTATCCTCAACACTACGTTCCACAGCACCAATAACTTCTTCTGTGTGCACTGTACGGCATCTTTGTGGATGTGTATTATTAACCAGAGTATACGTTGTATGAAAACGACCCATGTTTTGCCGAATAACTTGCTCGGGTGGACGATTATATCGCCCGTAAAATAGACGTATCGTACGGTAAGTTTAGCGAATTGAACTATGATTGTCAAAATAAATTTGCATAAGTCTATTCATGGTGAAATGGCAAATCGTACTAAATACAAATCAACTATCAACTGTCAAATTTACAGTCATTAGAAGTAGTGTTGTCAAGTTAAAAACCAAACCTCTACAAAATACACTGTTTATAATGTAATATCCATTCCATGATTAATATAGATAAGGTCAAATTAGCCATGAAAGCAAGTGAAAAAACTGGAAACTGAAAAGATGTCTTCATAGGAAAAAATTGAAATAATCATAATTCATGGAGAAAATTATTACAGCTTTCATGAGACAGCAAATAGTTTTAACAATAGACTTAATAAAAATATTCATAATTCCACTGTATGGAGAATTGTAAATAAATTCAAAAGGATTGGATCGGTTTATAATAAATACAATTTTCCCATCAAAAAACTGTAAGTAACGAAGAAAGCAGTTTAAATGTTATATTATCAGTAAGTTTCTACGATGCTTTTGTCTGAAGAGGACAAGATGTAAGTATTTCAGAGAAGCTGATTAGAATAATTCTTTAAAAAAAAAAATAGGTACCTACCATACCTGCCCAAATTTATACATACGTTTCAAGAAAGTGATTTGGAAGCTAGGATTGAATTTTTCTTTTGGTTTCTAGGTAAAAAGAGGATGAATCACATTTTGGAAATCGTATATTATTTACGGAAGAAGAAACCTTCACAAGCAAAGCTGTCTTAAGTTTCCAGAATTGGGGTGACCAAAACTCTAACTTTATAATTCAATATAAAAATCAATATTTATTTAAAACCAGCGTTTGGTGTGGTATATTAAATATTGAAATAGTGGAGCCCTATTTCTTCTAGGAAAATTTAAATACCACTAAATATTTAGCATTTTTGCGGAATAAATTTAATAATTTTCCTAATGATCTGCCTTTATATATAAGAGAAAATCTTCATTTTTAACAAAATGCTTCTATCGAGAGCACCTTACTTGTTAAGGAATGGAAGCAAAAATTCCCCAACAAATAGATTGGATGATTTTTAGAAAATCTTTGGCCTTCAAGATTACCGGACATTACCCGAAGGGACTTTTTTTTCTAGGGTTACTTAAAAAATCAAGTGTATGAACATCGGGCTTCAATAAATTTGGATAATTTTGAAAATGTTATCAGACAGTGTATCGCCCGAATCAGTCCTGTTTCTTTAAGGAATGTAAGAAGAGACAACACCAAAACTATAAGGCTTGATTCTCACTTTAGTGCCGCTCTTGATACGATCTCGATACGCTTCCGGTCCGTTAAAATATTCTTATAGAAAAAACGATGAACCTATTCACACTATCGATTTCGCGGAGATTTCGATATCGTAAACCCATTTTCATTTTAAAAAAATCCAATTCAGAGCGAACCGAAATCATATTGAGAGCGGCACAATAGTGAAAATCAAGCCTAAAGTGTATAAAAATAGAGGAGAATACCTTTTAATGTAAGGTTATCATTGTTAATGTAAAAAGTTTTATATAGTAGTTTTGTCCACTGTTCATTTACTGTTATCAGTTAAATTGTGCTCAAAATTAATTTGGTAAATTAAAATTATTATAGTAATATTATTTATGCGATGATATAAAGCTAAATTGGTATGTACTTCAAATGAAAAATATGCATTTTTTATTTGTATCCAAAATAATATTGAGCTTTATTTTAGTGGCAAATAAATTACGTACAAGAAATATTATTTTATATTTCGGTTTTTTATGCCGATCATAATTAGGATCTGAATAAAAATATTTGGAGTTTTAGAAATTAATATAATATTTAAATCAAGGTTTGGGTTAAAGTTTACTACAAAATTATAGTGAGATTAAATTTTTTTGATTAATCAAAAAATAAAATACGATGTGCAGCAAAACTATTTAATATTTTTCTGTTTTTATTTTCCAAGGCCATACTGTTTCTAAAACTGATTAATCTGACATAATATATACACTTTTGTCCCAAAAAGTTAACAGAAAATAGGATTTAAGTATTATATGGTTACGATCTACTTTTTATACATGACTATTTATAAAACTTTAAAATCTTATTTTTTATCCAAAGTGAATGAAATTTCATAATTGCATATAACTTCTAAATACAAACAATATTTCTTAAAAATAATATTTTTTAAAGTAAATAATAATACTCTTAACGAAAATTGACTCTCCCTCATATTTTAAAAGACTTTCACCATATTTGATGGGTCTTATTTTGATGCAGAACTTTTTTAAAATAGAAAAAGTTCATTAAATTCAAAGATAAATATTACTTCTGAATTTAAGCGTTATCAAAATTGTTTTATTTTAAGGGGGCAGTAGAGCTAAAATAGCCTTAATTATTATAAAATTAAATAACAATAGCCACAACATTTTATTAATATCATTCAATAAGGCTAACAGAAAATGCAGGTCTACAATGCGATAGTAATTATCGTTGAAATTTAATCATAACAACGCAGTTAGAGGTCATAGACAACCCAGCGGTTTTATAAAAGAATTTTTCTGGAGATGGATTAGTATTTTTTTAATCTAGTTATGTATCATAGATATGTATGCTTCAGTTGATATAGAAAAATTGTTGTTTAAAATAACGCAAATTTTAGACTTTTTAACAAGGGAAACTATAAAAAGAATATTTTGTAGACTGAATTATTACTTCAAAAAACATGGTTCTTGAATTTGGACAGTGTCGAATTGGAATTATCGTCCGACGTTTCACCTATGATTGCACGAGGTATCTTTACTCCAGAAGAAAAGAAAGCCGTTAAACCAAGCAGCTCCAAGATTCCACGCCTCTACGGACTGCCTTAAATACATAAAGGAAATGTACCTCTACGCCCAATCGTCAGCGTAATAGACTCATCAGCCTACAAAATAGGTAAATATCTGGCCAAACTTTTACATCCCTTTACAAGAAAATCCTTTGTTAACAACTCTGGGCTCTTTGTCGAAAGATTAAAAACCAGCCAATTAGAGCCCGGAGACATATTGGTCAGTATTGATGTAGAATCCCTGTACATAAATGTTCCTATAAATGATTCAGTTTCCCTAATATCTGACATATGATGAAACAACAAGATGGACTTTACTCTACTAGAGTTAACTAAAGCATGTCTGATTTCCACTTATTTTACTTTTCAAAGAACTTTCTACGTGCAGACTTCGTGAGCGGCCATGGGATCTCCGCTATCTCCTGTGGTAGCTAACATCTTCATTGAAGCTTTGGAAGAAAACGCATTGTCTTCTGCTCCTCTAAAACCTAAATTTTGGTGCCTTTCCTTTTCTTGATGTACGACAATACATATAAATCGATATCTCAATGAAACTTCACTCCATCATCCTTCTCAAAAACAATCCATCATAAAGTCTTTGGTACATAGAGCACTTTCAATATGTGACGAACAGTCACTGAAATCAAAAACAGAAAAACTGACTAATGCTCTGAGAGGCAACGGATATTGCACTGAAGATATAAGACGTTCTATTAATAAATATGAAAACCCATCTCCTCAACAAAATGTCATAAATGAACCTCCTATGGACAGTGTTGTCTTACCTTACATACACGGAACCACCGACACGATTGCCAGATTGCTCCGAAAATCAAATATACAAAGGATGCAATTCCTTGTCAAACAAAAGGCGTTTACAAGATACCCTGCTCTTGTGGTAAAGTGTATGTGAGTGAAAAAGGACGGTCTATATCCACTAGGCTTAGGGAACATGAAATATGTATAAAAAAGAAACAAATTGTACAATCTGCAGTAGCTGAACACCAGCATTGCTCAGGTCACACTTTTAATAAGGTGCTAGCATCAATACCTGGTTTCTTTAAACATAAAATTGGAGAATCAATCGAAATTTGTAAATATACAAATAACATTAATAGAGATATGGATTACAGTCACACGTGGAAATCGATTGTAAAGTTGGATCATGGTTCCCTGAGCACCAACTGGCTATAAATACCGGGCGGTTGCACCTCGATAGTCTTTCAGTGTTCTAATCTCATGGAGTAAAGATCCCTGAAGATGCCTCGTGCAATCGTAGGCGAAACGTCGGATAATAATTCCAATTTGACTCGGTCTAATCCCAAGAACCATCATTTTCAACTTGCTCAAAGCCGTGAAAGCTTCCGTTGTTTATGAATTATTAGTTATAAATAACAAAATACACTCTTACCTGGATACATTTGTTGTTTAGTCTCCTTGTTTTTATTTTAACTATTCATCTTTCTTTATAAATTGCCTCATTTCATCTAATAAATCAGACCAAATATTACAAACTATAAACCATCGCATATCACTATATTTTTTTTACTAATGATAACCCACTGGTTATAAATTTCCACTGTAATAGTTTTAATAGTGGAAATTTATAACTAGTGTATTATTATCATTAGTTACAATGAATTTCCATCAAGTATCAGCTAAATCTATATTTTTTTTCTCTGTTCTGCCTTTTAATTGTTTTATTTTGTATGAAATAAAACTAAAAAAATAAATATTAAAAGGAATTAAAGTCAAATTTTGGATATATAAACTCACTTACCAACTGTAAAATTGTGGGAACGTTCTTCGTTCTTTATAATATGTATAAAAAACGAACTGGTAATGAGTGTATTTAAAAAATAATTAATTGGAGTTGTTAGCTACGATTTAATACGCCTCTTAAGCGAACGCATACATTTTTATTTAACAAGCTACTTTATTTAAATTTTAAAAGTATATTGTGCAAATCTATTATGAATTTTAATTTAACTTCCTTCTATGCTCCATAAAATTCATTTTATTCGTAATAAATTATATATTAAGAGCATTTATACACTACAAAAAATATTGAATAAGTCATAAAAAACATTATTAAGCTTTCTGATTTCGCGAAGTTAAAAGGCATTTCTTAGAGTAGTGTTTATAAACCTTTCAGTTTTTTCTGTATGAGTTGACAGTCTTATATAAAGTACCCTTATTTTCTTTGGACAAACCGTTATATCTATGAAATATCCTATATAACCCTTAATATTGGAAATCTATTCTCTTAACATTGATACATAACAACGAGAGTGTGTAACTAAATTCATTTGTTAGTATATCTGTTTAGCAGGCAATACCAAAATTTATCCATAAATTTTTGCCAAATGAGCTCAACTGGTTTGGTAAAAATACTGTGGTGAATGAACAACATGTTTTTTTTTTCATTGAAATCCAGTTTTTGTTTATGGAGGTGTTTAAAAGGCATATGCAGGTCAGTACTATGTATATAGACTTCCTCAAGGCATTTAACATCGTACATTTTGGGCTTCTAAGTAACAAACTTCAGGCTATAGGAAATATCGTACCTAAGTGATAAGAGGATCGATTGTTTCACACCTATTTGGTTCATGTGTATTTTCGTATTCCGTAGGTGTGGTCATATCTAGTTTATTTTCTTGATAAACTACATTAAGGGTGTGATCGTTCACTCCAACTATGTCTTATTTGCAATAGCTATGAGAGCATAGTACATCTCCGTAACAGAAATGCTTTGCGAACAATGTGAGCACAACTATCGTAATATTACTGATAGTTTGGAGAAGTGCAACGATGATACCAGCACCCTTTGGTTTTTAAAGCGAATATTAACCTGTTTCAAAACTTATATATTAATTATTCCTTGATCAATGATAGGTATAAATTAAAATCACCTAGGAAGCGCTGGAGTTCGGCTGATGCTTTTTCTCTTTTTAAGCTTATTAATAGTTCGGTTTGAAGCCCTTTTGGAGTTGTTACATACAAAAACATCCCATAGTTGCAGACTATTAATTGAAGTGGTTTCGTCGCCCGAACTAAAATCCGTAGGTTTGAGATTGTTTTTCTTACTATTATATGATCTTTATCATTTTGTTATATACAGGTCTGGAAAATCCAAACCAGAAACTCGTATGATAAAGAAAATACTAAATTATTCATCAAATCAGAATGAGACAGTCGTAAGCATCGACATAAGTGTAAATTACCAGTTTGGCCCTCGGGTGAGGGGTAATACAATGCTGGCGCGGTGAGAGCGGGCGGCAGCAAATGCCATGCCCTAGCACACAAGAGGATTCCAAGTTATTGGCTTTCCTTGAGGTCGTCGAAGCGTAAGTACCGAGTATTGGTATTTTCGTGTTTCGCGCCAAATTTTTTTGTATTTGAAATGGTAGTTTATTCCACGGAACAAAAAGAGGAGATTATTAAATGATACTAATCTGCGGATGAGATAATCGGCAGATTTGCATTTATTTGCGAAAATCCTCCTGTTCCTTGAAAATTTAGAATATCGGAAATTATTAAAAAATTTGAAACAACCAGTTGTCTAAAAATTTGTAAAAAATACACTGATAATAATGAGGAGCAACCGGTTCCTGAAATTACTGAAGAACGAGCAAATCAGGAGATTGACGTTTGTAGTTAAGCAGAAATTAATTTTCCTTGCAATAGTACCGTAATTGCCGAAGAACTTGACATGAACGCTCGAACAGTTCGGAATATTTTAAAGTGAAACAAATATCGCTGTTACAAATTGCGAAGAACTCAAGAAATTTTTCCGAAAGACCAGAAAACACATATGGTGTTTTGTAATGACATGATACAAAGGGCTAATAGGGATATAACCTCTGAAGGTTTGGCAAATACATGAACCATGTTTTACAATAGACTGGGTTATTGTCTCGCTCAAAGTGGAGGCCTGTTTGAACACCTCTTGTAGACTTTTAGGTGTTTATTTATTTACAATTGCTGAACGTGTTACTTTTATTTTTTACCAGAATAAAAGTTTATTTTTGAGAATGATTTTTAATTTTAAAGTGGTCTATTAGCTTATTTACTTAAAAATGACCGTTGCGTTTCACTGGTATTTTTATTAAAATAAATGTTTATTTTGTAATAGAAATATCAATTTTCTTTACGCTCAATTATTCCCTTTTTGTATTTCGACTATTTGATGTATCTAAAATAATAAATGTATCAAATAGTCATTAAATACTCCGAATTCAGTCGATTACGTTATAAGTTTAGACGAAAAGTAACTACACCCTCTCATTCGTTTCAAGGTACTGCTCGTCTTCGTGTTGCATGGAAGTTAGCGGGGGTAATATTGGGCGTAGGCGTTCCCTACGATCTTCTGTTCCGAACTAACCTGACGGGCTTAGTGGGTTAAAATTTGAGGAAACGGCAAAAATAATTTAGAAATTATTTTGGCCGTTAAGAAATTTAAAATAGAAGGTTGGCTATAGTAAGGTTTTTATTAAACCTCGGTAATATGAACGGCCAGTCTTTTCTTTCCAAAGTTTCGTCTCAGGTCAGGTTGCGTCGCGCCCAGATATATTTGTGCGCGGCTGTTTTATTTGACATTGGATTGTCGAGAAACAAATATCAACGATTACAAAATTGTGTTAAACAGAAAGACAGTACTCTGGTGTGTGAAATACAAAAAAAAAAACATGTTAACCACATGACGAGTATCGAACTTTTACTAAATCAAAAGCCGAGGTTAAATTCCAAGGCTTACTGGATCATACAGTGGATAGAATTTTTTTTTTCGATTTCAATGGAACGTCAGGTCAGCCACTACAAAATTAAATTCACTGATCCGAATATTTTTGATACAAATTTATTTCTAACCTCTCTTATTCCACTTCAATTACCAGGTATTAACACGCAAACTCAACAAAAACAGATTGTGTTGTACAATTTCAAAGCCTCCCCTACTATGAATTGCGGGCCTCTGAAATTTGAATTTATTAAGGAAACCGAACAAAAGTCTTTAAAGAAAATAGAAAATTATGAAATCGAACCAGACAACTTGCACCATATAAAAGAGTTCTCTTTTCCACCCGAGCTTCAGTACAGTACAACTTATTTATGACGATGGTAGACGGCTAGGTGAATGCTTTGGCTGGAGCGAAATCGGTCCAACGTTGTTACCTCTGCCAAATAACATCTCAATTCAACAACATTGATACTGTGTCCCAGTAAATATAGAGTATTTCAAGCTACAACTGTTAACTCTATACGCATGTATTCGATTCTCCGAATGCTACTTGTATTTGTCGTATCAATGTGACACCCAGAAGTGGTAAATCCATAAGCAGAAAGACAAAGAGATGAAAGCACAGACAAAGGCTACCATCCAACAGGCCTTTAAGAAGACAGATTAGGACTTCTTGTTGACATGCCAACGAAAGGGTTAGGAAGCACTAACGATGGCAACACAGTTCGACGTTTCTTCGACAACAGTTATGAGCCAGCTATTATAGCAAGAGTAAAGCGAAAACTGATCCTCTGGTTTCCCGTCATTTTGTAAACTATTGGAAGCGGACATTAAACTGCAATAGATAAGATTTGGGAATACAAACTTCAAACAGCAAGATTATTCTTCAAATGATATTCTTGATACAACATTCCAACAGAAATCTACAAATTACTTACTCCATTGACCAGACATCATAGCATTTGCAATATTACCGATAGGTAAACTATCGATAGATGCACAAAAATCAACTTACAAGTTAATAAGAAACTATCGTCTTGACTTTGCCCGAAAATCTTCTCAAAAAAAAATATGGAGGATGTCTTCCAAAACATTTCTCGTCGATGGATCCTTGCACTATTTTTGACATAGTAAGGATTCGGATAACAATTCGTACGTATTGGAGAATGAGGAAAGAGCTGTTAACAAAGAAGGCAGTGATTAAAAAGTTCTTTTTATTTTTTTTATTACAATCGTATTATTTATTCATTTATGTGAATCAATAAATATTATACTACTTACAAATTACTTGCATTGGTATTTATTAAGAAGTCTTAAGCATAGAGGAAAAAGTACTTTCGCCTTTTTAACGATTATCGATATCCATGTATTTATTATTATAGTATTATATTTAAAATGTACCTTGAAGTCAAGTGCAATATTTTATTCATGGAAATACAATTATTCTTTTTATTTTATTTTTAAAGCGTTGAACCACATTAGACGTTTTTAGAATTTATTTTCATGATTTTAAAGTTTTAGTCTGCTATTGTTGGATCCGATTTTATTTTTAATGTCAAATCCGTGCTTTCGACCCACTGTGTTTTAACGACTCGAAACCAGCGAAAAGTCCTTGCCCGACACCATTTTTGTTGGAAATCAGGAAGCAAGCTACGATACAACAGTATGCTTTGTTTCACTTCTTCAACATTGCTAAATGGGTTGTCCGTAGCTTTCTGTTACATTCCCTTTTCTTCAGGGTTTCTGTTTTGCATTTTCCACACCTGTATAAGCATCTTTTATGCAAAGAAATCAAACATTTTTTTGTTCTAATTTATTGTAAAATGGCTTTGCCTGTTGGAATAAATAAATAAAATCATCTGTCTGGATTATACATTAAAATAATTTGGAGTTTGAATTTAAGCTTACTACATTTCTTGCTTAAGAAATTGCTTTATATAAACTGTAAAAATGTATAATGCCAATCTACTATGAATTTTAATTTAACTTCCTTCTATGCTCCATAAAACTCATTTAATTCATAATAAATCCTATGTTAAAGTCTAATAATTATCTACATAATTAAATCGTAATAATGGATTATATAACAAGAACTCTGTCACACGCCTTGTCGCTAATAATTGCAAAACAACAAATAATTGCAATTGATTTTGTTTTGATTTAATTTTATGATTTTATATTATTCTAATTAAGCGGTCATTTCTTGGAAGGTCGTTAATTTATTCAGAGTAATCGGCGATGCAGTACGAAGATACAGGAATTGATTGACAGGAAAAGTATTAATTCGTAATAATGTGAAGAAAAATTCTTACATCTTTTTGAATGACACTTAAAAGAAAATTAAAAACTAAATAACTTTTCTTCAAAACTTAATTTTTTTCTACAATAGTAACCTTTATAATATCACTGACGCATCGGTTTATCTGTTTATTTGTCACAGTTGAACATCAATGAAAAACATAGGCAGGTTCGAATGGTATACAGTTTTTTTTTTGCAAAAAATGACCATCCTAAAATTTTACAGTGAAGTAAAATGAACAACTATCTCACCTTCTGTAGAAAAACAACATATAGAGACTTAATGGGGACTTATGGGAATTATAAATCTTTGTGCAAGGACAATTTTTCGGTAATCCACCCTCAATATCCATATTCAGGGCTTAAAATACATCCAAAGAAAACCATGTATCTTTATCCGCTACGAAAACCCACTATGTTCCCTGACTATATAGTTTGGAATTGAAAATATCTGCAGGTTTAATATCCTGCCGACATGTCTCGTAATTTAGATCAATAAAGTAAAATCAATATAATAAATATTTTAATGCATGATGCATGAAAAAAATCATTAAGGCGACTTGCTAAGTAAAACTACAAACAAGCGACTAAAAAACTTTATGTAATTATTGATGTCGGCAAAAAAGAAAGGCATTGTGCGTAACAGCGGGTTTAAAAATAAATTATTTTTTTATATTACGCGGTATATCTTTTGTTGGACATTAGAAGATTGGTTAAGCTCTTACAAAATTTAAATTGTCATTTGTTTGTTTACAAAAACTTACTAATGCATCTGCCTACATAGTTTTAAAAAATTCTACCTCCTTTAAAAAAAGTGCTAAAAAGAGAAAGTCATTTCTATAAATTTTAATATATAATTGCAACTTTTGAAGTGGGTACCAAATTAATACATAAAAGATGGGTTAGACAAGCTACATACATATTACCAAACTACAATGACAAACATACATATGAACATAAGCTTGTGAAATAGTCTGTTGTTTTGGGTTTTAAAAAGATCTTGTAGGACAAGATAGTTTGTCTTTTAATTGACTTTATTCGTGATTGTTTCTCTATTGCAGCCCGTTTGAATGTGATTTCAAAAAATATTTAAATCTTTTTTTGCTTTTTACTATTTTTTCTTTAGAGAAGGTTTAATTTTGTTCAAATTGTTTTTTTTTTGGTAATTAGTTCAATTAATAGTTAAGCTTATCTCGATATCCGTAAACCCAAAACTACCTTATAGCAATTTTGAAAATGCAAAATATTTAATCATGTTGGAAAAACCGTTCATAATTATAAAAAAAAAATAATTTTCTTCAATTTTGAAGAAAATCGGACAAAATTCACTTTTTTTCCAACATCTTTGATTTTGGTGAACCGATCCGAAGTAATTGGTGTACATAAAAAGAAAAAAAATATATAACTGTCAAATTAAGAAGCTTCTTTAATAAAACAGAATAATTAATTTATATATCAATAAATTTTTAATTTACACTACGGCTCCATGATGTCTCCAAATTAGCCGATATCTCACCATAAAAATGACAAAAAAAAAGATCCTGCCTTTACAAACTATATTTTAGAAAAAAAAAATGTATTTTTTCTATTATTATAACATAAATCTTCCACGAACAAAGAATCAAACAGAAAAGAAGAATTTTAAAAATGAATGAAATTCAGCCCTACCAATATTAAATTATGATTGGTGAAAGTAAGGTTTGTGTTATGTTTTACTTTAATTATATATATATATATATATATATATATATATATATATATATATATATATATATATATATATATATATATAACCGTGTAAGCGTCGGACGCGTTCGTTTTCCGAATGGATCCGGCCCATCAGGTTGCGAGACCTGCTGCGCGTCATCGGCCCTGTTGCCAGTGTTTGTGGTTGCGTTGCCGAGTTGTAATCTTTTTCGTTACTAAGTGGTACTGGTTGATGTTTTGTAAGCAGGTTTTTCCATGTATTAGGCACACGTTGGCTGTCATCTCTGCTATTTAAGTTGTTGGGCCTCTTTGCAATTTCAATGGCTTCCCTTATAACTCTTATGGACAGGTTTTCACATCTCGATAGCATTTTTGTTCCCGAGAAATTTATCTTATATCCTGTGTTTAACTAGTGTTGAGCCAGAGTAGGAGAGGTTGTTTTTTGCTTGACAGCATTTATATGCTCGTCTCTTTTGGCGCTTATTTTACGGTTGGTTTGACCTACGTAAGATGAGCTGCATTCTCCGCATGGAATTTCGTACACTCCCTAGTTTTCTAGAGGGATTCTTTCTTTAGGTGTTGGCAAGAGATCTTTTACTTTACGGTCTGTGGTGAAAATGGTTTCAATGTTGTGTCTCCTGAGAATTCTTGCGATCTTGTCTGTGGTGCCTCTTACGTAAGGAACAAAAGCTTTGGAGCTATTCTCTTGGTTTTCGCGATTTTTTGGGGCCAAGTGTTTGTTTTTTACAGCCTTGTCTATATGTTCTTTTTTATAACCATTCTTTGTTAGAGCGTCTTGCAGTATGTTCATCTCTTTGTGATAATTTTCTGGATCTGTAAGGGACTGCGATCGAAACGCAAGTGATTTCACTACTGCAAATAATTGGGCGGGGTGGTGATGTGAATCGGCGTTGAGGTACCTGTTGGTGTGAGTGGGCTTTCTGTAGACAGTATGCGAAAGCAAGCCATCCTCTTTTCTTTTCAGTAAGATATCCAGAAACGGTAGTTCTCTTTCCTGTTCTGTCTCCATGGTGAATTTAATTTTGGGATGTATACTGTTTATGTGTTCCAGGAAACTTATGAGATTTTCTTCCCCATGTTGCCAGATAACGAATGTGTCATCTACGTAACGTAGCCACAGTCTTGGTTTGTGTGAAGAAGTCTCCAAAGCTTTTGATTCAAAGTCTTCCATAAATAAGTTAGCGAGTGCAGGAGATAGCGGCGATTCCATCGGGGCTCCCTCGACTTGTTTATATCGTCGGCCTTCAGAAGTAGAATAGGTGTTATCGAGACAGTGTCTAGCTAATTCGATGCTATATTTTGGCAGATCGTATTTGGTTTCTATTACAGAAAGAGCCTCTTTAACTGGTATTTGTGTGAAAAGTGATGTTACGTCAAAACTAACTAAACATTCTTTTTCTTGTAAACGTATGTTTTTGATTATTTCGCAAAAATGTTGCGAGTTTTTAACATAGGAGGCCGTTTTTTCGACGAAGGGTTGGAGAATGATGGTTAGATGTTTTGCTAGGGCCTGAGTTGGAGAGCCAACAGAGCTTACAATTGGTCAGCTGCCTTACAGTCCTGAGAGGGACTCAGCACATACACGGGATGCCCGAAAACCTTGATATATATGTATATATATATATATATATATATATATATATATATATATATATATATATATATATATATTCCCGACATGTACATGCCGTCTTGGCCATACTATGAATTCTACCTCTTTGATAGAAGGTAGAGTTTTTGTGCTCATGCGATTTTTCTTTGTTTAAATATTCTTCTCCTTACCCTTATCAAGGTTTACTCGTTGGTCTAGCGATCATCCTGGGAAACGTTGACCCTTTTTATAATTCTTAGTTGGTTTCTTGAGGTTTATTTGACTGTTTCGAATTGAAGGGCATAGGCAAGAGCCTCAAAAAATTTCTTCAGTCTGGCCATTCTTAGAACTTAACTTGTTTCTGGATAGCGTAAATCTTCGATAAAACCATTTATTACTAACTCTTGTTTTATTTCTTTGCGATATTTTGAGTAGGTGACATTTATTAGCCCCTTTATATCTTCCTCCTATTCTTGAAGACTTTCATTGTATTTTTCTCTTCCTCCTAGGCATTTGACCTTCTAAACTTCTTGGAGGTGCGCTTTTCCATAGCATAACATCTCCAGAAAAGTAACAATAAACTCGTAAACATTCTGTCTGAGAACAAGAGTACGTGCCTTCTCCGGTAAACTCCAATTATTGCCTGCGGAAGAGACTTCAAATTAACGGACAGAGATAAGCCAAGATACTTTGCCGCCGAAGATACGTGGCTTTTTCATACTAGAACCAGGAACACCATCTACCTTTATCATACCTGTGCTGGCTTCCTTCTCGATCTGCAAATATAACTGTTGCATCTGTTTCTTGATTCTTGTCACTTCATGTTGTACTTCGCCATGTACGTCTTATCTAATTTCGTTAATCTTCAGTTGCATGTCTTGTTCTTCCAGGCTTGAGATCTTGTTTTTTATTTTCTTGATCTTTCCTAAGGTCTTCTTTCAATTCTTGGTTCATGTTTTCTTGGCTTGTTTTCAGTATCTAGTTAATGATCTTGTTTCGTATCCTCTTGGCTGGTCTTTAATTCTTGTTTTTATTTCATCTCTTCTTAGCTTGTTTTCGGTGTCAGCAATTCTTGTCTCTTATCTTCTTAATTTTTCATCAGATCTTTCAATTCTTGTTTCATTTCTTCTTGATTTTTTTTCATATCCTCTTTGCTTGTTTTCAATTCTTCTTGGCTTGTTTTCGTATCTTATATCATCATCTGTATCTGATTTAAACTAGTTGAAGTTGATCTTCCATTTTTGCTTTCTGTTTTCTAGTTTCCACTGGCATACAATTTAAAATCAGTTTTTTTGTTTAACCTCTTTTGGATTGGATTCCACTTTCGACACTAATTTGTTCCAGACTGGCCGGTCTTTATACACACGGAATTATTTTTATAATCTTTTATTTTCACATATCTGACAATTTCTCAAACAATTCAACTTACTTTAACTACATCTCAAAATAAACTGCCCACGATTGCCGATCTGGATCGTTTATGTACCCTTTTTTCCGATACTAGAAGATTCCTGAATCATCCATATTACCATAGTAATAAAAATAAGAAACAGGAATAATCTAGCAAGTTCCAGACCTTCTTTCATAGACGTCTCATTAACAAAGGTAAAATGAATTAAATTATAAACTCGTAGAAAATAAACCTAAAACTTTACAAACACAAACTAGTCAAAGTCATTTGAAAGTCAGTTTTTTTATATAAAAAGAAACCTGTAACTTTAAGTTCAGAAATTGACAGAACAAAAAATTTTAAGTTTAGATCAAAGGATTTGATTAAGATCAAACAATTATTCAGGAAGAAAATTGACTCACTCTCAGCATTATCCAGGAACAACAACATGGACACAGTAAATTCCATTCACTGTCGGATTCTTAATTAGCATAAGGCTCCTTGTCCCCCCTGTTTCGGTGTACTTGATTAGCGCCTTGCCTCTCACGTCGAGATATCAGAATATAAAATCTACCGCTCTTTCGATTGCCGATGCCTTCCAGGACTTCCATTTAAAAAAATAAAATTGCTTTCCATCTAAACATGGAGATCACTTTTATGGTTAAATTTGACAGCACCGTTAAATTCCTAGTTCAAAATTTCTTAAATAGTGACCTGGAGCTTTTTGAAAAACGTCTTTTCTGTTTGCAAATTTTTACACGAAGCCAAACAGACGAACGGATGTATTCCTGGATTAATATTTATATATATATATATATATATATATATATATATATATATATATATACATATATATATATATATATATATATATATATATATATATATATATATATATATATATGTTTTTGAGGCTTTCACGGATACCTCCGTGTGAGATGCAATAGCAGTGGATATATCCACATTCAGTATTTGCATGCTTCCTTCTGATCTGTCCTTTGCACAGCCAGATGCACGTCGCTACCCTGATGAGTCTAGTAGAGACGAAACATGTACTTCTGCCGTATCACTGTGGCGGGGAGGGTAAGTTTTGACTTTCTTCTCGGTATGGTGGTACAGGTAGGCCATCATCTCGATGGTGGTGGAATAGAATAAATTGTGTTCTTAGCAATTTGTTCAAACTGTGCAACCTCTAACACGGAAAGGATATGGTTGGAACGAAGTTCGCATTTACTGTTCGCATTCTACTTCATATATATATATATATATATATATATATATATATATATATATATATATATATATATATAAATATATATATATATATATATATATATATATATAATAAATAAATAAGTTATTGTCCGTGTAATATAAGAAGAAAAATAAAATAAAATCTTGGCTTAGCGGACGTGAAATGTGTCAATCTGCATTACTCTCGTGTTAAAAAGTGCGGAGCACTCCAAAGTATGGAAAGACTCCGGACCGACAGATAACTACAGCGCTGTTTAGTCCTAATATGGGACTCGTCAGGCCACCGCATTCGGTACAAACCATCATCTCGCCTCTGCATCCTATAAAGCTGAATTTAAAATTAAAAACAGCAAATAGGACGACAAAGGAGATACCTCTATGGTTTACTCGATAACACAAGAACCACACAAATTGAAAAAATGTGTAAAAATCGCCATGTGGTGTAGCGACGGTGAATTAAAACAGAAATCTATACAATCGAGTACACGAAACGCGCTGCCCAAAGGATAGGGGTCGCATTATTAGGTACAAGGCAACTAGGCTTTCTGCTATATTGGCAACGAAAGCCACGTGTCGCACCAAACGATCCTCCTAAATAAATAAGTTATTGTCCGTGTAATATAAGAAGAAAATTAAAATAAAATCTTGGCTTAGCGGATGTGAAATGTGTATGTATATATATATATATATATATATATATATATATATATATATATATATATATATATATATATATATATATATATCTTAGTCGGAAAGGACTCTTCAATACAAGGTAACAGTTAAATACCTGGAAGTAACTCTGGACTCACGACTGAGCTGGAATAATCAAATAGAAGCTCGAAACAAGGAGACCATAAAAGTCTTTGGGTTTTGTACACGAGCCTTTACATGCAAATGGGGCTGACTCCAAGAGTAATGATGATCAACCCCATGATCACGTATGCCGCTATTGTATGATGCCCTAGTACAGCAAAGCGCAACCGACGTCTTCAGCTTGACAAAGTTCAAAGAAAGGCTTGTAGGAGAATATTGCATGTGATCAGGACTGCCCACAATAGGACTCTGGAGATCCTGCTTCCTCTCCCCTTATATACAGAGAACGAAACCCTGGAAGCTGTTTATCGTCTCTAGGGCATCTCGGAACTGGAACGGTCAGCTACTCAGGGGAAAGCATGGTAGAGAGTTATCTATCACTCCTCATGCAAACAGAATACTATACACCGTTTTTGAAACCAAGCCACTCTTTTGAGATACTTTTTCTAAGTAGGGAGGATTAGGAGAAGAAGCAAATTCTTCTGGAAAATGAATCCTAGTTGGGTACAAATGGATCTCGAAAAGATGAAAGCGCTGGAGCTAGAATATTCGGCAAGAGCACGGAAGTCCGATGTCGTAACTTCGCAACTGATCTCTAAGTGTATGGATGTACTCGTGTGGGTCCAGGTCACTCAGATATACACAAGAATGAGGAAGCGGACTGTCTGGCAAAGATGGGGTCAGCAATTGAACTATATGAACTAAAGCCAGTCCGCGATTGAACTATCTGTCCCAATTGCTATTTCGTAAGAGGAAATTAAAATTGTTGCTAGAAAGCAAATTTACTGAATCGTGAAGATGAGCTCTTGGAATGAGATATGCCAAGGAACATATAACTGGACCTAGCGCACAGGTCAGTAGGGAGCTTCTCCCATTAGGAAGGAAATTGCTGCAAATTGTTGTGGAACTATTGAGGTGTACAGAAATACAACAGCCTGTGTTTGTCTATTTTCTGTTATTGTAAAACAATAAAATAAAGACACTTCTAATACTATTACTACAATTTAAACAAGTGTAAAGTAGTTCTAGTAGGGTAAATATGGAGAAATTATTTGATCTTTACACATTATCTTTATTGTTTATAATCCGCTAAATATAGATGTTCCAATAAAACACTCTGTTAATTGGAGTCTCCACTATCTACGTTTCTAAGTATGAATATAATTAAATATTCACTGTGGGAAAGTATTCCTCTTCTACACATTTTTTTCTTTTCGATTCATTTAATTTTACATAATCTTTAAAAAATTCGTTTTAAAAGGTTACTGAAAAATTATTCTGTTCTATAAATAAACATTTTTACAGCTAGTTGCAACAAAACCCACCAAACTACTCAACAAAATATAAAAATAAAAGTATCAGTTTGATTCTAATTGACTCGTTTTGCTTAATTTATTTAAAAGTATATACATTAAATGTTTACGGCCTCATAAAAGTATGGATATTTACGACTACGCATCTGCGTAACTATTACACCAATTAAAATAAAAAATGTAACTCGAGTTATTTCCGGATAGAATGTAATGTTTCAAATATTTTTTCCCGTTATTTTTTCACTACAAACCTTCTCTTTTTTTTTCATTTTACATAAGCCTATTCACAATTGAAAGGGAAATTAGCTTAACATAGTATACTTTTTACAAGATTTAAAGTTCCTTTTAAATCTAGAAATTTTCATTATATATTTAACCTTTCGTTCTATAGCTTTTTTGTCCAATGATTATAATGCGGTCGATACGCAGTAAAAGAGATAATGTTAGTATTCACTGCCAATATATGATACATAAATGGAACACTCAGATTACACTGGACCACAAAGTTTGTTTTCTTATTGACCCACGTAAGATAAGGTATTTTACATGGACTTCGAGTTGTTAAATACAAATCTGTTGTTTGTTTTAACCCAGCACGTCAAAAATTTTGGAAAAATTGTGTTATATGTCTCAAAAACGATTTGAAGCACCCTGAAATCTTTACCCGTAATTTTATTATCCTGGAACTCAATAATCTAACTTTTCTATTTAACAAATTTTAAAATTGCCACCATATGGTGATTTCTAGCAACTTTGTTAGGGTGTAATGATAAGACAAGATGTCAGAGAGGGGTGTTGAAAATTGAAAGAATAACATTAGGTAGTTTTATAAAAGATTAATATAGATGTCAGAATTCTCTAGCAAACCCGATCCTATAAACCAGTAAGACTAGAAAAACCAGACACTCGTCTAGTATAAGATTCGTTACGTGTGGTCGCTAAGATACCTTAAGCATATCAACTCACAAAATAACCCCAGGACTCAATCACTCCATAGCCCCATAATCCAAAAACTCAGCAACCGTAGAAAATCAAAACTGAAAACTAATTGACCGGAAAATCCGAGGAAGGTAACCCTCAACAAGTATAGATCACCAATTTACTATAACTCTTCTTCTTCTTCTTCCTCTTTTATTTAAGACGATGTCTTGTTTTTCTGCTATATTAAGCCTCCTGTGATGTTGATGTCCAACATTCGTGCCATCGTTTTAGAGGTCGACCAGTGGGGGTCTTCTAGTGTTTGGTATCTCGTTCTTAGCCCATTTTGCCCATCGATCGTCGCCCATTCTGTCCACATGGTCCCTCCAATATCTGCGCTTGACCTTATGAACCGTACCACATCAGGCACCTTGAGCTCTTCCCTTATTTCGAAACTTCTTATTTGATCTCTTAGGGTTAATCATTTGATTGTTCTTAACGTTTTCATTTCAGCCGTTCGTAGCATACTTTTTGATTTAGATGTTTCGGCTCGAGTTTCCGATGCATAAGTTAGTACTGGTCTTATCACAGTTCTGTAGATGCGTACTTTGCTCTCCGTGGACATATACTTATTTTTCCAGATTATGTCCCTCAGGCATCCTAATATCCTTGAGGCCTTGTTAGCCTGTGCTCTGACTTCCTGGTATAGATTTTTATTGCTTAATACATCAACTCCCAAATATCTGCAAGACATGCTTTGTCTGATAGGATGGTTCTTCACCACCAATTTGCATCTGACAGGATCTTTTAAAATTACCATCGTTTCGGTCTTTTCTGTAGATATTTCCATATTTAAATTTTTTGATATGGTCTGGAATCAGTATAGTAGTAGTTGCAGATCGTCTTCATTTTCTGCTAACAGTAAGGCGTCGTCGGCAAAACATGAGATTTTTAAAGACTTTCGTCCCATTTTGTATCCTCCATTGACTTCTTTTACATTTTGAATTATCTTGTCCATAATTAAATTAAAGAGAAATTAACTCATACTGTCGCCTTGACGTATTCCCGTCATGATAGGTATTTCCTCTGTTACTCCTTGTTGTGTCTTTATGCGTATCTATAACTCATAACTGAAAAACTCCATAACCAGATTTCATAAACTTGAAATTCTATAAGCGAAAAACCTAGTTACGTAATCCTATAAACATGAATCATCAAGACAAAAAACCCTATCAACTAACGTAATTAACATGGAATTTTATTATTTAATTCCATAAATATGTAACCAGAAAAATCAAAAGGCTGAAGGGGTCTTAAGGTTCACATATAGCAACCCTGTGCTTGTCAAATCTTTTCTCGATTTATGATGTCACAATGATGAACTAAAGATGTTTTGATGAGTTTCTGGTCTTTGTGTTCTGGATTCGATTGAGTTATAAGGTTCCTGAGTTATGAGGTCATAAATTCTAAAGTTATCTTGTGACTTCTAGACTTATGGTGTTATGAGGTTATAGGATACCTGGTTATGAGGTCATGGAATTTTGGGTTACCGTGCGAAATAAAGAATCATGGAATTATGGAATTATAGTGTTTTTGGGTTTTCGGGTTTCAGAGTTGTGAGTTGGTTAAATGAAAATGTCTCAAAGGTTCATGTGCTTGTGCTTGAAAAGTTTCTGATCTCTCTCTTAGGTTTATGGCGTCGAAGGATTATAGGGTTAATAGGCTAATGGGTTATAGTAGTTGAGTTTCAAGTTTGTTAAACTTAGCTGAGGATTTAGTTTTATCTTACCGGGATAAGTTTATGGGTCAGCAGACATTTAATGCCATTCTTGAGATATTTTTCCCATTGTATTAAAAATCTTGAGGTGTTGAATAAAAACCGATAACGGATTTTTGTTTAGCAAACCTCAATCTTTTTGGAACATATTGTCTTATATATGTCAATAAAAAAATATCGTGATCATGTGTTATTAATACATCCAGATTTGAAGTGAATGTTATTGCTCCGCTACTTTTTTTATTAGCAAGATTTTGCAAATAACGCCTGTTTTTCTCGGTTGATACAATTTTTGTTCGTAATTTTCATAAGTCAGTTTCTGATTTGTTGAGAAAAACATATTTTAAAATTGGTAGCCTTCATATCAACACAATACAACCTCAAATGGACTAATTTTAAAAAAATGGATCAAATATATTTGTTAATTATCTTTTAATTAAGGTATCTTAAGACATAAAATCTCATTTGAAAAATAAATGGCAGGGCTTGATTTTACTCATACAGCATAGGCTGAATAAATAAAAATTTTATCGACAATTTTGACGCGAATACTAAAAAAGTTGATCAATGTCTTTTTCAGGCAATCTAATATAGGTCAAAAAATTAATTTTTTACCTCGTAAATTCTAGCAAACTACCTCATTTTCTCTTGCTTCACACATCCTAAGAATCAATTTTATATTGTAAAAGGTTCGTGTTAGTAAGGAATTAGGGAAATAGAGGGAATATGGAAAACAACAAAAACAGGCTAAATACCTAAAAAATTAACCAAATATGCAGAAAATAAATGTCACAAATTGACATGAAATGGCTATATGGAGTAAGCGCAGAAAAAAATTTCATAGTAAATTTTTTGTATGAGGTTGGCGATATGAGGACCAGAAAACAGAGCAGGATTTTGCGAAAGTGCGGCATCTCGGCGTATTCTTTGTATTTAATGTGGTCATTTGTCATCCTCCCGACACTTAAAATTCTCTTGATTTTGTTGTGCGGTGCAGTGACGTTAGTTAAATTTCGGAATTTATATTTGATTATGTTATCAAGGCATTTGTGCAGACTTTTTATTTATAACAATGCATCAATCTACGGTAGTGTTTTGTAAATCTGTAGAATAACGACGTTTTTTGAAAAAAAATCCATATTTTTCCCTTATATCAAGGACGTAGAACACGATTTTGGCTTTGATTTTTCACCAAATTTTCTCACTTTCTTGGAAAACTCAAAAAACACCAAGTGTCACTTCATTAAGCAATTTTAATTCTGAAGAAAAAACCGTTAAAATATCATATATATGATATATTTAAGCTAACTTTGCACAAATTCTAGTGCATAAATTTTAAAAACCTCGTATTTTCAACGAAAAACCAAAAACACATTCCGAAAAGGTTATCGACCATCAGGCTCGTGAAAACGACTAATATTCGTTTGACACGTTGCTAAATGTAAAATACTTTCGTGGTATAAACTATAAAATTTGACCAATTCAGTCAACAATATAGTTCAATTTTTGTAATGTTTTATACAGTCCCAGGGAAAAATTAATATTAACTACCCAAAATTGTTGTTTAGTTCAATTTTGGTTTGATTTTGGTTAATTTGTAAAACTTAAACTAATCTGAACTAACCTAAATTAACCTAGACTCATACTTTCGTAATATAAACTATAAAATTTCTCCATTATAGTTAACAACATAGTTTTATAATGTTTAAAAAAAAGAGTAAAATTAATATTAACCACTCAAAATTTTTGATTACAAATAATGTGAAGGTGGGACAATCTGTGAAACAAGAGAATTTATGTAAATTTCACAAAAATCGTATTGGCAATTTGGCGACAGCGCTAATTATTCGGGTTTTATAAATGAGTCACACCGATATTTAATGGCGGAGGCCACTTTGTTTTAATTTGTTTTTTGATAATTTTCTTGATATTTCCAATAAAAATAAGCAAATTTGTTAATTTTTATATAATACAGAGGCTTCTGTCAGTGTGGAATTTGTGGTTGTAACAAAATTTTAACGATTTAGTACAAAAAACTGAACCTAAAGTGAAAACTGTTTTTCACTGTTTTCTGCAAAAATGAGGAAGTTATGGAAAATGGAGATTAGAATCGTATCCTGCGACCTCGAAATAAGGAAAAGTATTGACATTTTTTCAAAAAAAAACATCGTTTTCCTAGATTTCCCATAATGAAAATTTTTACCCAGAGAATTATGTTCAAATCTATTTTATGTCAGGATTAATTTTATTATTGATTTAATAATAAACTCTAAATTATAATTTTCCCAATACACTATCGTGATAAAAGGTTGCTCAAGTCCAGTCCTGTACTCTGACCTAATACGCAAGAACAGTATAGCCCCTTTAAGGGGAGTATAGCTTTACATGCCAGACTGAATTTATTTTACGGTATTCTCTTTCCATAGTTTCTTACCACCAAGTCACACCACTAGCAAATAAGTAATATAGCAGAGGTAACATTTGCAAAAGGTATATTTTAGGGTTGGTAATTAAAGCTGTATTTTTTTATTTCTCTTAGTTTCACTTTGGATCTCCTTCTTTCATCAAAAATTATGAAAACCCAAATAAGAATAAAAGTTTCTTCTCTGTGATATTAATTAGAAAAATTTATACGGCTTTTCTTTTAATTTCCATGTTCTTTTTTGAACCATTTATCTATCAAAACTACAGATATGATAATAAAAATTTCTTTGTTTTTAAATACACATTTAGTTGGTACTTTATTAAAATGACCATAATAAGTTTACAGTCACAGAAGTGGTACAACTGAAAGTGGTAATAATCCAAAAAAATGCCTCTTATGGGGTAGAGAAAATATTTCTAGCTTTGTTTCAATTTTTTAACTTATGTCCAGATTTTAATTAATATTGAAATAGTTATTATGGACAAATCAATTAAACTTTATATTTTCTAACTTGTAATATTGTAGCGTAACACATGATCAGAATGTAGGTGACATCAAACAGCTTATTCATAGAGTTAAGATTCAGAAAACGTTTAGCTGTGAATGACGTCACCCTAATGATCTCATTGTTCATGTCAGTAAATATATAGTTTCAATTCATTTTGTAGAAAAACATCTCTTTTCTAATCGTTTATGATTATTGCTTTATTGTTTCTTTAAATACATATATTTTCTGGTACTTGGGCGTAATATTTAAGCATATCGTTAAGTTAATCAAGTCCCTTACTGAACACATACCATTTTGCGTGTCGACTGTATTGTACACGGATATATAGAACCACTGATTTTACGTGTCACCTCTAAGTACACAGACCCTGTTTCACAATGACAAAAGCGTTATTATTTATCAAAATCTGTTCCATAATTGACGATTTTACCGGAAGTTAACCTGGGATTTAATTTACTAGTAGACGATTCTGTGTGTTCTTAACCAAAAAAACATAACCTCATTACTTTTCCTGACGTTTTTTATTTGTCCATGGTTTGGATAGAAAAAGAAGAATCTTTTGCGTTTTTGTTTTAAAAATACTGTATGTAAACGCGTATGAAGAGTGGACCAGAGATGTGTTAACAGGAAGCAAACTGTTTATATATATTATTTCCTTTCCTCTGCTTGAAAGATTTCCTTTCCTCTACTTGAAAGGATAATACATATCAACGACTAAAAAAATACATTATAAACAAGTATAGCCTAACGCAAATGTATCACCAGGTAATCGAAACATTTTAATATAAAATGAGTGAAATAATCAGAATTGAAAGGCAAAAAATTTAGGCTATGATTTTACGTTGAATTATCAACAGATAATTTTAATTGGTTATCCAATTTTTACTAATTGTAAAATTTTCGAGTATAAACAACGCATTTTCGTTCTTTAGCCTTAGCGCTGATTTAAGAAAAATTCTTGATGTTTGTATGAATCGAGATATATGTTCGTAATTTTTAATTTTTAGTTTAGGCTGTGATCAAACAAAAGTAATGTGTATTATTTAACTTGAATGTGAAATTATAAATGTAAAGTTTTACTCTTAGTTGTAAGGGATTGACCAATAAGGAAATAAATCTGGAGAATTTATTTTTTAAAATACCGATAAATAGACTTTAGTTATTAACGGCAACATCTTTTTTTCTTTATTTATGTTTTCAATTACGCCATAAAACCAATTTACATAAAATTCAAGGGTCAATGTTAATAAATAAAACTAAACCAATGGTTTCTTAATCAACCGTTTTTTATTTGTGAAAGACCTGGCGGTAAAAACTTATAGTTAACGGTAAAACTAGGCCTAAGACATTTTACTAAACAGAATACTACATGGTGTTTTGCCATTGCATTCTTTGAGGAGACTACCTTAGGAATAAATTTCGATGTTTCCATTGAAATACAGCCCCAAATCCACGTTCACTGGAAGGACTCCATGACATATTTTTGGGCAAGTTATAAAAGTCGTATTTTCTTTTCTTCGCTTTTGCGCACTCGAATTCGTGTCTCGCCTTCAACATGAACTTCTTTGAACCTGTATCTTTCCTTTTGAGAAAGTAAAATAGGAAGTAATTTTCTTACATTATCGACACAAAGAACCAAAAATAAAAAATGTTTTATACATTTGTCTATTCGACATCATAAAAAGTAATAAAGCGTGTTAGATAAAGTTGGGAAAATAACTTAATTGCTTTTGCCTAAAGTAATAGCTTTATCGCTGATTAATATTCCTTTTTCGGACCCCTTATTTATATTTAATATATACACCCCTAGCTAACAACTAATATCTTCTTTTATAAAATGCTACTGCCATAAATACACAAAATCCATTCTGGTTGTATTTTAATCACTAGGAAATATTTTTGCATCTTTTCCAAATTGGTATTTTTAATCAAGGTAATTCCTATCAACTCTCTTCTAAGCACTGTTTGTAGCAAGATCAAAAGTGTCCAAATATCTGAATATAATTTCGAGAGTCAACGACTATTAATCTATGATTAAAGTATATTGGTGTTTATGGTATTAGGTCGGCAAAAAAGTGTTTTTAGCTGTCACACATTGAGATCGTTGTGACTATTTTGAAGGACTTCTGCCAGTGTTTTTGTTTTCTCCTTGTAATTTATTATATCAGCCATATTCAGCTTATTCTAGAAGCAAATTATGTGTTATTTCATTTGTAGCTGCTATTTTAAGGTCCATTTGAAATATATGAACCTTTTCGGCATATTTTACTTTCTAATTTCCGTATGTATATATGTGCATAGAAATGGGATCTGTACACTGCGATCTGATAGATCTATTGTGCTCCCTACTGCTGATCTATTTTTGTCCCTAAAAAATTTATATTGATTGGCCTATATGCCTGGTCTTATTTTTTTAAACTAATTTTTCGATAGAAAGTTTAAACATACCTAACTATAATGAGACATAATTTTTAATCGACTTTACCTTGAAGCATACTATTGACCACTTATCTCCAACACTTCTTTTTTCCCGAGGACTTTTAAAGCCTGAATTGTGATCATTAAATCTTAAAATACCTACTATATTTGTTTGTGAAGAAAAATCATCTAATGCCTGTTACTCACTTCATTTTTAATGTTAGTAGCTTCTGGCTAAGGGTACGTTTTTTTAAAACGAAGATTAACTGTCCTTAAAAGGAATCTTGTAGATCATTAAACAAAAACATTAGACAAGGATATTATTATACAATTAACATTTTTGCATAAATTTCTTATTTGTACTACACTATTGGATGTTATTCTAAAGCTTCTAGAATATTATTGATTAACATTTAAATAAAAAATGTCATTATTTAGAATTATTATGTTTATTAATTTAAATTTATACATATTGAGTTCTCTTTTAGAAATATGACGTAATAGTTTTTTTTAAGAATTAGATATCATTTGTGAATTATTTTTAATATACATTTCCCAGCAGCGATTTTCCATCATATCAATTATACACAGTGGGACCAGTTAAGTCCGTATCATATAGGTTTTTTTTAATAATAGCTTTATTTGAAATTTGACTTGAGCATCAATTTATGTTTCGATCGAGATGAAAATTAACCAAAAAAATAATAGTCACGTGATTAGCATTATTTGTCAATTTTTTTCCAAAAAAACAAAAATCAAAATCTCGAAAAAAAAATGTTAGATAGAGTTTTTCTAAATGCAATTTTTAGTTCATTTGCAAAATTTCAGCTGTATAAGATAATTTAGATTTTTTGCCCATTCTTTGTAAATTGCACCACTTTTGTAAAATGAGACCCAACGCAATCTACATAAAACTTCTTATTTTGACAATGCTTCTTCCCAGGCATATCTTGTTTAAAGTAGCGCCATATTAAACGCGTGTTTTTCTACAAAATCCAAATAACTTTTCCTATATTTTTTGAAATAGGTGTCCTACTACTGACTATCTATATTTTGGTTTCAGGATCTATCCATCCTATCAAAAAAAATTCCCATTTGATGCAACACCTTTGACCGTCATTGCATATTTACTGGTAATTAAATCAGCAAAAAGTTTTTTACTGGCTCAAATGCAAATTTCAAAAAAGCGAATTTTAATATTTTGAAGAGTATATCTCACAAATTTTTGTTCCAGTACATTTGTGAGACAATAATACCTACAAAAAACTTAAAAATGACTCGTCTAATATCTATCAAAAGGTCAACAATGAACTACTACCAAAATGGGTAATAAGATTGCAAATACCGTGAAGGAACTGACTAATGTGTTTTGCATTCGTCATTCTGAAATAAAAAAGAAACGTTTTACAAAACATAGGAAATCAAAATAACTACCACCCAAAAACTCAATAGATTTTAAACATAAAATGCTAATATAAATTTAGCCAACACTTCTGTGAAACGATTCGCAACAACTCGTTTTGTATTTTCTTCTGCCGTATACTTTGGAATTATTAAAATTTAATTTAAGTAATCTCGTAATATTAACATATAGGCAACATATATATATATATATATATATATATATATATATATATATATATATATATATATATATATATATATATATATATATGCTTCCTTCCGATCTGTCCTTTGCACAGCCAGGTGCATGTCGGTACCCTGATGAGTCTAGTGAGAGACGAAACATGTATCTCTGCCGTATCACTGTGGCGGGGAGGGTAAGCTTTGACTTTCTTCTCGGTGTGGTGGTACAGGTGGGCCACTATCTCGATGGTGGTGGAATAGGATAAATTGTGTTTTATTACAATTTATTCTAACTGTGCAACCTCTAACACAGAAAGGATATAATGGAGCGAAGTTTGCATTCACTGTTTCGCATTTTATTTCACTTACATACGGAGTTGCATATAGTTGTACGTTTGCTGAATGTGATTTCAGCACTACAACAGCATAATGTGGATATAACCACTGCTAATGCATCTCACACAGAGGAATCCGTATATATATATATATATATATATATATATATATATATATATATATATATCATTTTTCTTAATTTTGTATTTTCTTGGGTTTAGGTTCTATAATTAATAAAACACAAAACGATTGACGTTTCGCCCTTTATTCAAGGCATTTTCAAAATTTATTCCTAAAAAAATATATAATTAAAATACATCAATATAAAAAACATATTTTACATTTTGGAAAACAAACAAGACACTTTAAAAACAGTAGTCAAAAACTTTAAAACATTTTAAAAATATTTAATTTCACAAGTACATACCTTGACATTGTGCTGTTCTGTTTCTAAATAAATTTTAAATTTTCATCGTTTACTGAGGATACGTGGAATGCGAATGTGTTTTATTTTTTTAAATATTTTTTATATTTTACAATGTATATAAAAAAACAAATAAGGTATATGTTTGGTTTTATGTTTAAGAGGATATTCTATTTTTGATTCTTATTTGACCGGATCGAATACTTAATAGTTTTGTTTAAATTAGGTATGCGTAAATGTGGCTCAAATTTCCTATATCTGTTCTGTCGTTAACAGTGTTTTTATCTTTTTTAATTTCAATCATTTCCTTTATCTGTAATTTTTGGTAATTCATATCTTTGTTTTTTATAATGGTACTGTTATAATCAAAAGTGTGTTTTTCGTCCTGTGTGTGTTTGTTTAACGCTGTTGAGGCGTTTTTTGTATATTTATGGCCATTTAATCTGTTCTTCAGTAATTGGCTCGTCATGCCTATATATTTTTTGGGACAATTTGTGCAAGGGATCGAATATATTATATTTGATTTATTCATTAGAGGAGTTTTACCTTTTAAATTTGTGAATAATGTATTTAATTTATTATGTGACCTGTGGCATACGATAATATCATGCTTTTTTAAAATGTATTTTATTTTTTCTGACAGCTCACTAGTGTAAGGTAATGCCACATATTTCTGCTGTTTATGTTCTATGTTTTTTGTTTTTACGTTGTTATAAAACTTATATGTTCGTTTATCAATTATTTTGGTGACAGTCTTTTCACTGAAATTATTATTTAAACCTAAACCCAAGAAAATACAAAATTAAGAAAAATGATATAATCTATGGTTCAAGAATCAAGAAAATAAATAAATATATATATATATATATATATATATATTAATTAAAAAGGAGACATTACAAAATTTCCACCAATCATCGGCTAACAAACTGTCATGGTTCAAATTTGTATTTAAGATTACTATAGCTAAAGAATTATTTTTAGTTTTTTTTACAAATACTCATATTATAGTCAAAAACAATATCCATTTCTTTAAGTATCTTTCATAAGTTCTTTAAATAAAAGCATAACATTTGTTGGTTGGTTGCATTTTTGGTTTTACTAGAAATTCCCATGAATTTTGATTACATTCTTAGACTACAAAGTACGGTTTTATGTTACATTTGATAATCGCGACGTTTGACTTATATTTACGTATATTGCTTTGCTTGGCATTCGCTAGACTGTGGGTGGTTGTGTTTATTTATATTTTTGTTGAGCTTAGTATCACTTTTTTCCAGGTAAATCTCGGTGTCCTTTCCTATTATTCGAGTATAATGCTTCCTTTCATTTTTCATCTAGCAGTTTCTTTGATCAGTTTTGTAGTTCTGGTTTAATTTATGATATTGTTTTCTTTTTGGTTAGATTTTCTTTCACTGTTTAGACAGACAAATTTTAAAAGTGTTGCTTTTTGCATTATCCCATTTTACTGGAATCTAGTGAATAGTAATCGTCATGACTTAATTATTTTTCCTTATGTTTTAGTTTTTTTTTTTTCTCCCCTGGCAATGCTTTTTTTGCAATACAAATTTGAGGTTCGCGGACGACATAGTTTTGTTTTCCGATAATCTCAAGGAGATATGTACAATGTTACATGAACTTCAGCTAGTATGTGCCAATGTGGGTCTTAAAATAAATATCTCAAAAACAAAATTTATGACCAGTCTGGTACCTAGTGGAAATATCAATATTGGAGACAACGAAGTGGAGCTTACTGATGTTATAAACTTTTCATCAATACGCCACCTATCGAAGAGTTTCTTAAATTGTCTTTTTTAGGGGTATTATAAATTTCTGGTTCGTAACTTGTGAACCGTCTTTGGTTAGGGGAGACGACATCTAGCCTACGATCTGTCAATCGATATTTTTTGAGAGAGATAAATTTGGTTGGAAACTTATTACTTGATCTGCGTCGGAAATGACTGACTTTGATTTACAAGATTTTAAGATAAAAAAATAGTTAAAATTGTTCCAGTAACTGAGCTTAATGGTTTAGTTACTTTATCTTTCATCTGTTTGCTGTCTTTTTCACTTTTTTACCGTTATAAGCTTGGAGACGGTGATTTTAGCATTTAAATGAAGGAATAGCTTTAATTTCATATAAGAATTTAGGGTGGGGTCCATTAATCTATGCTTCAAATTAATCCTTAACGAGTGAGTTTACTAAATATTTGAATCAGGCCATAGTATGTTATTTTAAGTCTCAGTAACTTCTCTTGCATGCCTAAATTTAAGAACATTAGTTGATTATGAATTTTTATATTAAATTTTAAGGCCGTTTGTTGTTGTTTTTTAAGGAATATTAATAAAATTTATCTTGCGCTTTCTTACTATTTGATAGCTGTTACCTTTGTACCGCTTTAATTATTCTATTTATATTAGTGAGCCTTAATTTTAAGAGTAGCTATTTTGCTACGTAATAGCTCCCAGGGTGCATCATAATAGCTCCAATTTATCGAAGAATATTTTAAAGTAAATCTGAATTGTATTCAGTCTTTTCGTACTATTTTGGATTAGAAATTGGTGAGAACAAAATAAAATATCAACCCGTTAGTTTTGATAGCTCGAATAATTTCAGTTTGACTCCAGTGTAAATTTTTTTATTATATTACAATGATTAGTCACTTGAAAGTGGCCTAATTAAATTAAAAATTCACGAGATTCTAAGCAATTAGTTTATTTATTTTTATTTAATTAAAAAATTAATTCCAAAATGTGTTTCTTAGCGTTCTACATAATATTATGGTAAATATTATGATTATATTTTGATTTATTATTTTTACTTTGTATTATAATTAAAATGACGTTTATTTTTGCCAGAATAAAGCTTATTTGTTTAACAATAATTAGTGTCAATAAAATTAAGACTTTATAGTAATCAGTGGCTTCAAATGCTAATTATTATCTATTTTATTTTTATTACCACTTTCAATTACAGTATAGTTAATTTAGCTGAATAATTGTTTATTTTGTAAAGTAAATTTTTGGTTTCATTTTATTAAAAAAAAATATAGGTGATCGCCCGGAGCTAGACTGAACTTTGATTGCAAGTTTTTTTACTCTTACCGGTCTCGAATTTAACACTTTTAAGCAGTGTATTACTATAACCTAATTTTGTATTTAATCTTTTCTAATTAGATATCGATTACTGTTCCTTTTGCTTATAATACTTTAAAATTACTTCGATTCTTGAGCTTTCCCTCAAACTTTATAATTGATTATTATTTCTTGTGTATTGAACCAAAGTTGATTAACAAATTAATTTGCTTTTTTAATTTAATTTTTATAAGTAATCTTAGTCTTTTGTTTTTTTATAAGGTTTTTACTTCTGCTTTTTTTCTTTCTATTTACCTTTTGTGTTTCCCTCCCTTTTATGGATTCTCACTAATCTTCAGTTTTAAATTTACGAGCACTGATGTTTAACTGGTACGTATACACCATTAAGCGGTTTCGAAGTATTTCAGCCCAATTTGTACGAGACCACACAGTTAGCAGTCTCACCTTCAAAACAGTCAAACTTATTATTACTTTTAATTTTCATTTTAAGTGAAAACAATCTAAATTTTTTTGTAAAATGTATTTCTTTTTTTTTTGTAAGATGCAATTTTCTCGTTTTCCACCTCATGATCATAGAATGGGCAGAGTTTGCGTTATGTTTTGTTTCCAGCAGATAATTCAGTTTATAAATTAAATTTTGTTTATAACATATCTAGCTTTATGCTAGAGCAACACAGCTAGAACTTCGATTGCTCAATTAAATATTTTTTTAATACTTATTAGCGAATTTTATTCATCCCACATGCTCATTCGCTTATCTATATTTAAAATCTATAATCAAATTCATAAACGAATTCAAATTTAATTGATTTAAATTTAAATTAGAGTGAGTTTCTAACGATATCGTGGAAGCTTTCTGCATTCAACCTAGCTGCAGATGCAGTGGCACCCTTAATAAGCCACCCCTACTCTTCGGTATAGGAGTAAGCTTGACCCATTTTCTCTGAAGATTTTCCATTATTATTTATTTGGTTATACTATATAATTGAATTTATTTTTAATTATTTGTGAGATTTTGGCGTAAACTAACAGCGTAGAAATAGTGGTTGTTGGCTTACAGGTCTAACGGACTACCAGTGGCATTGGCTTTTTATTTAGCATTTTTAAATGTTCTAATGTTAGGTTAAGCAGATTTAATTTATGACGTTTATAAAACATATTTATTTGCAAATGCAGTGCTGCTGTTAATTTATATGATTTTTGGTAGAAAAAAATTTGTGTTTAAATTAAATTTACATGTCCCACATCTGATCTTTCATACAAAAAAAAAACAAAACCTGAATTTAGTACTACGTAGATTAAGTTTGGGTCTTTTCAGTAATTTATGGATAAGTATATTTAGAGAATACTTATTTACGTCAAAGAAAACGGCATTTTTTTTCAACTTTTGTATTATTTAAACAAAAATATTGATCAAAACATTCCTGATTATGGCACAAGAATATCCTTCTTTTTCAAGATTATAAGCGAGTTCACAAAGAACTCAAAGTTCAACCTATCCCTCGCACCTGTAACATCTTTGTGGTGGACCACTTGTCACCGTTTGCCTAATTTTTACTCAGAAATTTGAAAAACCACCTCAAAATGATATAGATACTTAATACAAAATTTAAATAGACTGTGTTTTGTAATTAAAACAATTTTACATAAAAAATATTTTTGAGCTTTTCTTTAATTCAAATAATGCTTCTAAAATATATTAAATAAATTAAAAGTTTTACTAAAGATCCATTATATGGATAAATCCTTTAGCATTTTTCGAAATAATTACGTTTTTTATTTAATCAAGTTTGACAGTGACACAAATCATGTGATTATTCATATGCATGTTATTTGGCGTTATGTTTTACGCAAATGCTAATGGCTGACCTAAAATTTACCAGTTAATTCCCATATGATGTGAACAAAATTAAATTGCAAAAAACAAAAGAAAGAAACCAAGAATTTTATTCTTATCGATCTAATAATTAAAAGTAATTTAAGTGTTTCTCCTTCTGAAATACCACTTCAATTTTTAACCTATTAATCTATACCCTCGTAATAATCAAAGAAGCATTTTATGAGCCAGACTTCCATCAGACTACTATTAAGTAATTTCATTATTTGTCCTAATTAACTAATAAAGGATATTAATTTAAGTTATTTTAATGATAACGAGAAGCATTTTTTTTCTCTTCATAATTTAAAACAATCAATTACATTGCAAAAAATAAATTCTAACAATTGATCACGAAATACTTATTTTGCACGATTAAAATGGACCACTTTCACAATCCAATTAACAGCGGGAACTATCTTCCGAAAAAATAACAATAAACCATAGTCGGTGAATCGAAATTTCACAGAATTTAATTTGAAGAAGAAATATATCATTTTTAGGATTGTTTTTATGCAGTGCTCATAACCTAGATAGAAAAGAATTTTTGTTAATTCGATTAGTAAGTCGGTTTTTCTTTAAATTTTATTTGTAATTTATATAACAACCCCAGAAAAATTATTTCGAAGCAACAAAACGGTGTTTTTGTGGTTCACAGTTCTAAGTACGCATTCGTCGGTGTTTTTGATTTATTACAGCTGGTACCTCATCAATATATATATATATATATATATATATATATATATATATATATATATATATATATATATATTGATGAGATACCAGCTGTAATGAATATATATGGATATATATTCTCAGAAATATCTCGGATGTTATATTTTATTTGAACAGTCGTTTCCTATGAATATTGCTATTGGTTCGTTATAGCTTCACTGATGAGACGATTAGTTGGTCCACACATATATAAAAAGAGGGGTCAGAGTTGCATTTGCAGGAAATAAACTGTTTGTGTATTTTTTCTTTAACTTCCTGAAAGAAAATATAAGCAACTTAATTAAACTTTTATAGATCTCTTCAGCTCAGTGTTTTTCAGTTGCTTAAGAACATGGTATTTTATATCATATATATGTTACGGTTCTGTTTCTCTTAGTTGCATGCAAAACTAAATTATAGCTTACTTTTTGTATATATTTTCTGGGGATAGTTAATTTACAGATTTCCAAAGTTCGTTCTTTATTCAACGGATTAAATGTATATTTTTGATTTAGGTAATGGGTATATTTTTTTGTTGTGGTTCTTGTTTCTTATTATGGCTCATAGATTCTTCCGGTTCACAAAATATAAGGACTTTAGTTCATTTCTAACAGTGTTATGCGTAGTATTGAGGCAGATAGTCTTAATTTAAATAGATTTGGAGTTCGATTTAAAGAAAATATTTATTACCACTCTCTCTGAACCTATCACTAATAAATATTATATTATTACCTTCATATAGACTCCTCTCGTAGACAGACAGACAATTGGCTTTAATTCCGATTGCTTTTGAGTGAAAACTCTCTAGTACTAAAACTCAAGATTATGTATTGATAGGTGGCAGTCGAACAATAACAAACTTTACGTTAGAACTAATTCAATTCTTCTTGAAAAAAGTTACCTTTGAGGATATGGGTCAAATAAAGTGTCTTATAATTTTTCCGCCAGTTTACTGCATGACTTTTTGAGAAAGAAAAAAAAATGATGAGAAACGACATTCATTTGCAGAATTGCATGTAGGAATTTATCCGGCAATTTGTTCTATTTTTAAGTTAAAAAATCTCGGGTCCTAAAACCAAGTTAGGAGACAATTAATTCGTGCTTAATTAGCTTGAAGCTATTTTGAATTTGGTTACTCTTGAAAATATACCCGATCTTCAGTTTTCCTATTCATCGTACAAGGCTACACAACACCCTTGGTAAGTATTTACTTTCACTTCTTATCTAAAGTCCTATAATTATCAATATATTTAGAAAATGAAAACAAACTGCTCGTACTTCATTCGTAGACCAAAAACTGTGTCATTTCTAAGTCATATTTTCTTGTAGGCCTCTTTATCTTCCCATTTTCATTCTGTTTTATCTGCTCTTGGTGGTTTCCTCCTTTTAGACATCTTGCTCGGTGTTTGTATCACCGTACTTGCCACAACTGATCATTCGAGTACCCACATCTACTCTATTGCTAGAATTGAAGCTTTTGTAACTTTCCAACATTCAGAACCTCAGGTTTTATCTCTTTTGTCTCATATTATGTGTATTTGAACTTAAATATGATACCTGTATATTATTTTTTTGGTTCTCATAACAAATATTACAAAAGAGGTCTTACATTTTAAGAACTTGTTGATTTTGTCTCTTTATGTAGTACAATTATCATATTTTGCAAACTACATTTACTGATTTCTTTGATTGCATAGTAACACTTGTAAACCACCGTAAATAAACCTATTTGCGCCGTAAATGAACACATGCTTGTATGTTTAGACACAAATGTTTATAGCCTTTATGAAAAATCTGCAATTCCTTTTGAAACATGCTAATTTAAATAAAAATTCAACTCGAATTATTTACCAAATTATAAGACCTTAAAAATTTAACTCATCAGCTGATCAGAAACGTTCTTTTAAGGCCAAGAAGCAGTACTTGGAGTTTCGAGCCATTCTAGAGTATAACTGGTTATAATTTAACAATAATATTAAACATAAATTTAAATTCAATTTCTAAACCCGTTTCTTCATTTCTTTATTTACAAGATAACTAATATATAATTTTTTCTTTGCCTTCTTTCTTTGTGTTTGTTTCCTGTTTTAAGGAGTCCTAAGCAGCGCATTTACCCTGACAACTCTTTGGTCCCGTTTGAGCTTATCGGATGAAGCCAAGGAAGTTCGATGGGAAGAATACCCTAAAAAACTTCAGTCGGACATTTAAGCTGTGCTCCCCTTAAAGGGACTTTTACCGTACTTGGACAGTAGGTCAGGGACAGGATTGGACTTAAGCAACCTGACAATTTAGAATTCATTATTAAATGATTAATAACATAGATACTGACATAAAATAGATTTAAACATAATTCTCTGGATAAAAATTTGCATTATGGGAAATCTAGGAAAACGACGTTTTTTTAGAAGAATATCAATACTTTCTTTATTTTGAGATCGTAGAACAAGATTCTGACCTACGTTTTTTATTATTTTTCCTCAGTTTGCAGAAAACAGTGAAAAACACTTTTTACTTTGAGTTCAATTTTTTGTACTAAATCGTTAAAATTTTGGTACAACCACAACTTCCACACTGACAGAAGCCGCTCTATTATATGAACAATCATAAATTTACATATTTTTATCGGAAAAATAAAAAAAAGTTATCAAAAAAGAAATGAAAACAAAATGGCTTCCGCGATTAAATAGTGGTGAGATTCGTTCCCAAAACCCGAAACATTAGCGTTGTTGCCAGATTGCAAATACGATTTCTGTGAAATTTACATATATTTTTTTTTTTTTCACTGATTGTCTCTCCTTTACGAAGTCTCTGCTGAACAGTAACATTTTTAGTTAATAAATCTAGGTTAGTTCAGTCTAATTTCAGCTTCTCAAACTAACCAAAACTAAGCTAAACCTGAACTAATCAAAACTGACCAAAAATTTTAGGTGGTTAAAATTAATTTTACCTTTTTATATATTATAAAAATTAAACTATGTTGTTAACTGTAATGGATAAATTTTATAGGTTAGTTCAGATTAGGTTTCGTTTTACAAATTAACCAAAATCAAAAGTTTGGGTGGTTAGAATTAATTTTTCCCTGAGACCGTATAAATCTTTACAAAAATTAAACTATGTTGTTGACTGATATGAACAAATTTTATAGTTAATACCACGACAGTATTTTATATCTGGCAACGTGTCAAACCAATATTAGTCATTTTCGCGAGCCTGATGGTCGATGGCCTTTTCCGAACATATTTTTGGTCTTTAGTTGAAAATACAAGTTTTTCTAAATTTATTCACTATTTTTTTTTTAGATTTTCTGGGAAACTGAGGAAAAATAGTGAAAGATCAAAACCAAAATCGTATTCTGCGACCTCGAAATAGGAGGTAAATATCGATTTTTTTCCAAAAAACGTCGTCTTCCTAAATTTACCATAATATAAATAATTATCAAAACATGAAAAATGGATTAAGCGAAAATAACGAATTTACAGGATGTACTAAACAATATCATACATTAATGCATGGTTAAAAATAAAAGTCTACACAAATGTAATGATAATATATATAAATATAAATCCCGAAATTTAACTAATGTCACTGCACGGCACAACCAAAAAATCCAGAGTATTTTAAGCATCTAGGACGATGACAAACGACCACATTAAACACAAAGAATACGCAAGTACGCCGATCGCCACTTTCACAAGTCCTGCTCTGGTTTTCTGGTTCTCATATTGCCAACCACATATTACAAATTTACTATGAAATTTTTTTCTTCTCTTACTCCACGTAGCCATTTGATGTCAATTTATGACATTTATTTTCTGCATGTTAGGATAATTTTTTAGGCATTTGGCATGTTTTTGTAGCTTTCCATATCCCCTCTAACTTCCTTTAATGAACCCCTACATGATAGAGATTCTAGTGATTAAGTCACCTCACCAAATGAAAGAAAAATAATTAACAATTTCTCTCTCTCTTCTTAATTCAAGTAATTTTAAAATAATTCTTCAATAAAAATTAAATCTAACTTTTTATCTTTCATAGATTTCCTCTATATTTTAGTTATATATAAAGTGAAGTAATGGTTTCACAATCTCGAACCAACGAGTAAGTTCAGGGTTATGCAAATTTATTTAAACTTTAAAAAAAAATTGTCATCAGAAGCTAAATTGAATTTTTGCCAGGCACTTCAGCAAATTAAGATAGAAAACATCATAAATCTAAATAATTTTTTATGCCAAGAGATTTTATCTAAATACCACATACCGTATTAGTTATTGTAAAAAAAAACACACCTTATAGGTGCTAGTAACCTGATAGCTATAATTAGATACGATAAAAACCATAAGACATATGTGTGACAAATTTATTAGACTTAACTAAGGATGATAAAAACCTTGTTTCTAAAATATTAGGAGTACAGTTTAACTAACGATTTTCTCACAAACAATTTGCCTATAGCAAATTTACATCAACTTAAAGTAATTATTCACTCGCACTTTATCACCCATTAAAATCACTGGTAAATGAAAAAAAGATGTATTCTCGTAAAGATGGTTTCATGAGGCTATGACTTTATATAAATACAGGAGATTTTTTTTGTATTTGATAAGCAAATTCGCATAAAGTTAATATTCTAAAGGAATTTGGTTTTACATTAGTTTTATATTATCTCAAATTTTTTCCACTTTCAGCTTCACGTATTCCGGCTCTTTTTAGCATATGTGGAATGACAGAAAGTAAAACGTCTTACTGTAAAAGTTTGATTTACGTTCGAATATTATTCTTTAAATGATCAGGGTTCAAGGTCTATTAACTCTCTCCTTTAAGTAACGCAACAGAAAAAAATTTAACGGATATTAAGACAGACAACGCAGTGAATTTGGAATTTTAGATCATCTTCAAATTATTCGTTTACAAAACAATTTCGTTAGATGCTACATAGACGTAGCTCCAGGTCTCTAAAACCACATATTTGATCTATTTTATAAATCTTGATGAATAAAATTTAGCATTATAATACTATACCATTCCTTCTTTTTCGGTTAAAAAAATTTTGTTTCTAGTTTCAAACAAGTAGGATCCGAAGATGCCTTGAGCTGTAACTTCACACCATATTATATTTTTTCGATTCTCCATTCTTTAACTCCTACACTCTTGCATATATACGATGTCATTCAAGTGGAAAATGAGCTTCGTCACTTATAACAAAGCTGTTGAAAACGAACAGTGTACTGGAATCGTTGCTGGTAATTTTGATGATCTAAGTGCAAGTTGAATCTAGTAAGCAAATAAGCCTACATGTATTAAAATACGCCAGATAGTTGCCTAGATCAATCTCAGTTCATTAAATCGATTTATAATTGATATTCCTGCCTCTTTTCCACGCTTGTTTACACGCTTACTTCACACCATATTATATTTTTCCGATTCTCCATTCTTTAACTCCTACACTCTGGCATATATACGATGTCATTCAAGTGGAAAATGAGCTTCGTCACTTATAACAAAGCTGTTGAAAACGAACAGTGTACTGGAATCGTTGTTGGTAATTTTAATGATCTAAGTGCAAGTTGAATCTAGTAAGGAAATAAGCCTACATGTATTAAAATACGCCAGATAGTTGCCTAGATCAATCTCAGTTCATTAAGTCGATTTATAATTGATATTCCTGCCTCTTTTCCAAGCTTGTGTACACGCTTTGAATATTATTTAATGTAAATGCAACATGATTAATTTATACGGGGCAAATTTGTTGTTAAAAAAGCTTAATTAGGTTACGTATAGTCATCTCGGCTTAGATATTTCCCACATTCAAGTATCTTCAATGAGCTTCCCGAGTTGCAAAAGTTAACCATTAACTTCGAACATAAAGTTCAACAAGTTTGATCGTCTATTCAGTAGTGAGTTTTTCCATGATTGAACTCCAAACCCATATAGCATGAAAGCTTCCACACATAACATGAAAGAATTGCGTGTAAGCTTCCTAAGTAACCTTCCAAAAACTTTCCAGGAAGCTTATGAATACATTTTTTAAAGAATTCCACATAATCTTTCAAGAAAGATTCCGATAAATATAAAAAAATATTACATGAAATATTAACGTGAAACTAACTGTGAAAGTTTCGTGAAACTTTCCTGCAGGTATCTGGAAAATAACGTGCAAACTACCAAAAAGGGAATGTGTTATTTACCAAGTAAGCAAAGTGGGTACCTTACCGTAACTTTTCAGTAAGTTTTCAAGAAAATATTGATATTTTCAAGGAAGCTTTCTGTAATCATTCAGCAACCTTATTAGAACAATTATGGATAATTTGCTACAAACTGGAATGTAAGTGTCTATTAAGAATTCATGAAAGCAACGTGTATGTCTGTTATATATTTTTCTTACAGTAAACTTGTAGGATGTATAACATCTAGGATGCATTTCCGTACAACATCTAGGACGTATTTCCAAGTTTTTGGGGAAATTTTTTTGTAAAATCTTCAGGCAAGTTTCTGGAATACAATCTTTAAAGAAAAAAAATCCAGTCTATCAAGTAAGCAAACTTTGAAGTTTAGTATAACTTTGCGATAAGATTTCAAGAAAAGTTTCCGACATTCCAAATCGATTCTTATAAGAAAGCTTCCTGTAATCGTTCTATAACCTTTTCAGAATTTTGACAGTTACTTTGCTGCAAACATGAATAGAAGTTTTGATTAAGAATTCGTAAACTTATCGTGTAAGACTTTTATATAGTATACCTTTCGAGATGTCGCCACTCGGTCTTGTTTACTGTGTTAATTTGAAAATCTGTTTATAAGGAAGAGTTGCGAAATGATGGTTTGTACCGAACGTAATGGCGTGATGAGTCTCATGATAGGACGAAACAGCCCTGTCAAAGCTGTCATAGAGGCTTCCAGTATTTACCTAATGTCCGTGACAAGTTTTATGGGAAAAGTTCCGTCTAAGCTTACGATAACGTTTCAGGAAAGCCTGACGTAAATCTATTTGTAAGCTTACAATTAAAACTAACTGTAAGCTTACAAATAGATTTAGGTTAGGCTTTCCAGAAAGGTTATCTTAAGCTTAGATAGAACCTTTCCCATAAAATTTGTCATGGATATTAGATAATTACTGGAAGCTTCAATGAAAGCTTTCGTGTAAGGTTATATATACCAAGTAGAAATTTTCAGAAACTGACGTGGATCTTGAAGTAAACTCGCAAAATATTTTATGTTCCGTTTTCGTAAAAGGTTATAGTAAACTTAGAAGTAATCTTTCCATTAATATTTGTTGCGGACATTATGTAATTATCGCAGGCTTCCACGAAAAACTTTTTGTAAGCTTTTTGTAATGGCATTATGAGTCCCATACTAAAACGAAACCGCGCTGTCAAAGCTGTCATAGAAGCTTCCAGTACTGACCTAGTGTTTGTGACAAATTTTATGGGAAAGATTCCGTTTAAGCTTACGATTACCTTTCAGGAAAGTATAAGGTAAATCTATTTGTAAGCTTACAGTTAGTTTTAATTGATATATATATATATATATATATATATATATATATATATATATATATATATATATATATATATATACATATATATATATATATATATATATGGATATATATATATATATATATATATATATATATATATATATATATATATATATATATATATATATATCCATGAAAACTAACTGCAGGCTTTCCTGAAAGACTATCATAAGCTTTAGATCGAATCTTTTCTATAATATTTTTGGACATTAGGTAATTACTGGAAGCTTCTATGAAAGCTTTCGTGTAAGGTTATATATACCAAGTAGAAACTTTCAGAACTGACGTGGATCTTGAAGTAAGATTACAAAATATTTTACGTTGCGTTTTCGTGAAAGGTTATAGTCAGCTTAGAAGTAATCTTTCCGTTAATATTTGTTGCGGACATTAGGTAATTACGGCAGGCTTCCACGGAAAGCTTTTTGTAAGGTTTCAAAACTTTCTCGAAAGTTTGCTGAAAGTCTACTGTAATCTCTCATGCTATGTGGGAAGTAGGGCTTCACCAATTCCAAGACAACACAAAAATAGTGATTATTCTATTTTATTGAAAATTTAAAGCAATTCACTATATCGCATTGGTTTTGTTCGAAGTTGACTACATTGTTTTGCCTTGGTATTCTTTGTTTTAATTTTTAAAAATGTTTTTTGTAGTATTTTAATATAATTATATTGAAATTAAATGTTCTAAATTTCTCAATAGTCACTCACAAACTTTTAATGATTACATGTTTTTCGCGTATTTTTAAAGACCATTTAGTTATAAAGGAATATTTTAGTCATTCACTTTTTGTTTCGTAGGCCACGCTGTTCTGGGTTCTATTTATACTTAAGCGGCGGTGTCCTGACTGACTGACTGACAGACATATCTGACAAATTATGGGAAAAGTTTGGTAACACCATGAAGGTGCCCATAAGAAAGAATTTTTCAGAATCCAAACTCCAAAAAAATGAAGAAATTTTTCAATATATGTTGATTAGATTAAGATAACTTGATTTTGGTTTCAAAAGACAGCACAATTCTAATAAACCATGGATGTTTTAAGGCTATCAAAGCATTGAAAATTATTACAAAATTCATTATTTTTTAACCGACTTCTAAAAGAAGGAGGTTCTTAATTCGTCGACTATGTATTTTTTTATGTATGTATATCGATAACTCCGGAACGGCGATACCGATTTAAATAAAAATATTTTACGTTATGTTCAGGAAGTTGCTTCGGTGGTCCCATATTTTTTTGGATGAATCTGGTGCGGTAAATTCCAAGATGGCGCTGACAATATGGCGGTCAAAAGAATGAATTTTGTCCGATTTTCTCTAAAACTGGTATGGGGGAATTTTTATGGTCGTACACAACGGATCTCAAGTTATTTTTTAAAAATCCAGTATGACGGATCCAATATGGCGGACAAAAAAAAAATTTTGGCTGATTTTCTCTAAAACTGGTGGGGAGTTTTCAGGATCGCACGTAACAAATCCAAAATATTTTTAAAAAATTAAATATGGCGGACAAAGAATCAATTTTTTACGATTTTCTCCAGAATTGGTGCGGGGGACTTTTCAGGGTCGCACATAACCAATTTAAAATTATTTTTTAAAAACTCAATATAGCGATTCCAATATGGCAAACGAAAAAAATCAATATCCGATTTTTTCCAAAATTGGTGTGGTGGAGTTTTCGGGGTCACACATAACGAAGCTCAAATTATTTTTAAAAAGTTCAATATGGTAGATACAAAACTTTGTCCGATTTTTTTCAAAACTGATATGGAGAAGTGTTTTATTTAAAAAAAAAAATAAATTAGGCGGATTCAAGATGTCGGATTTTAGATTCTACATCTCTCGATTTTATCTAAAATCAGTATTGGGGAATTTTTGTTAGTGCTAATTAAGAATTTAAAATATTTTTTGAAAGACCCAATCTATTGAATACACTATTAAGTCCTAGAAATTTTACATTTTTCGATTTTCTCCAAAACTGATAAAGGGGGTTCTTGAGGATGTGAGTAATGAATTTCAAAGTATTTTTTCAGAGTTCAATCTGGCAAATCCAATATAACGTACTAAAAATTTTACATTTTTCGATATTGTTTAAAGCTGTCCCACTTGAATCATTTTTGAGGATGTAAATAGCGAATATAAAATTATTTTAAGAAAATCTAATATGTCAGATGCAATATGACGATCTAGAAATTTTAAATTTTCGGATTTCATCCAAAATTACTACTGGGGGGCTTTGAAGGGTTTAGATTAGATTAAGACGTTAAAATTATTATTTTGAAAATCAATATAGCGGATCCAATACAAAGGGTTGAAAAATATTACCTTATTCACATATTTTCAGATTTGGTATTAGAAGGTTTTTGGGTTAGTGTATTACGAACATGAAGTTAATTTTTTGCAACTATTAGGTTGATAAGTTACAATATGAGAGATTGAAAATTTTATATTTTCCGATTTTGTCTAAAATTCATATTGCGGGGTTCTTGAGGCGTAAACAAATTCAATATGCAGTACAAAATATATCGACCTAAGAAATTTACGTTCCAAGTTTTTAAATATAGATACTGGAATGTTTTGGGGTCTATATTATCAATCTAAAACTAATTTGAAATTTAAGATAGTGGATTTATTATGATACACTAAATATTTGTTGGACAGAATTTCACTGGTATTTGAAGAACTCTCAGAATCAAATAATGTGGTGCATCTTAGGGTAATTTAAAACTTTGGATAAAATGGGTACTTTTTGCCACCTTGGAGTCATTGCGAGATAGACTAATCTCAATTAGTACTTAATTCAAATAATTTATGGATATCTTAATGAATTCAAAAGTAAAAATCGAAAAACAAAATAAAATAAAAATTGAACCGACTTCTAAAAGTACGCTTAAAACTGAAAAATTACTATCTCGGAGAAAAACAAAGAGATTTAAGCAAGCTCAGCGTCATTTGCAAGAACAAGACCTAAGATGCTATATATGAAAAAAAAATATTGCGATGGTACATAACCTCAAGTTTAATCTAAAATAGCGTTTTTTGCACTTTTGGCTCAGGATATTTTAAAAACTTGATGTGATAAAGTAATTTCAGTGACACAAAATCTATAATAAATGACTATTTTTATTTAATGTACAAATTCTACATCGTACTGTGGTGTTACATTCAATGAAAATTATTACATCTAGGTTAGGTCTACTCATTTATAACATATAAAAAGAAAACTATAGGGAAGTCTAACTACTTGGTAAATGCACCAGACTACAATGGTTTTACTAATACTATTTGTTAGTGTAGTGTTCTAGTTTTACCTAAAATACTTATTAATTTAATAATTTTAATCCAAAGTTCATATTACTTGTACTTTTTTAATTATTTACAAAGGAGTTTGCAACATAATGAGACGGATAATCAATATAGTACAGCAAAAGTTGTGATATTTTTTTAGATGCAACAAATATATTAGAAATGAAATATTACATAAATTAATAACTGAATGCATTTCTTTCTTGTTATAATCGAATAAAAAATTAAATTAAATATTAAATGGTTAAACGATATAATTCGCCGTGGATTTTTTATTTCTGAGAAATTTTAATGTTGAATAATTATGTAGGAATTTATTTCGAGGCGACTACGGAATCCTATCCTGTGTGTGCCCAATAATCACTTGATCTTTATTTTTTACATACGTTTGAAATAAGTTGTCTCAGTTATTTAATTTTTTCACACATTCTGAGATATTAGGGAAAAATAAATGATTAACTAAAAGCTTTTTTAGCGTCTCCTTAGTTTTTAACTTTATTGGAAAGTATTTTTTATAAAAACGCTGTTCTTTGTAATTTCTTTTAAAATTCCGTCATTAAAATTTTGAAACAAAACGTAACCCCGAATTTGTTAATATTTATTTAATGTAATGTGTACTCACACTCACGAAATATTGCAGCTAAAATAAGTGATTTTCAAAAAGTTTTACTCTTGAGATCTATGAGGGTCTAATATAGTTATTTTTTAAAATATTTTCATATTATACAGGGTATCCCAAAAGCTATGAAAGTATCAAAGTTGTTTTTTTTTTAAATGTAATTCCCCGTATATTATTGCATTTTTGGATTCTCTGATCAAAATAAGTGCGTATTTTAATAAGGTTTATAGTAGCTAAACCTTAAGGGTTTTTAAATAATCTGAATTTTAAAAAAATCTAACCTAATTTTTATGTTTCAAATACTTAAGAAGTATTTCAGTTATGTACTCAAAATTTACAGTGAAGTGTTACAATATATTTTATATCCCGTATATAACAAACTTGCTGTGTCAAAATATTAAAACTGATCAAATAAGAACTTTAAGTGGTTATAACTTGATTAATTTAAATAGAACACTATGCTTTTTACCTTACCAGAAAATGTACCTTTTAAATACCTATCGAATGGTATAAGGGCTAAGTCTTCGCGTTTTCACAGAATACACGAAATAATCGATTTCTGCACAATTTTGTGTTTTCTGAATAGATGTTCCAATGTATCTAGTTACCTATAGCATTTAGAAAAGTCAGATAATTCATTTAATCTGTCAGTTTAGTCTGCAAAGCCTGTTGTTACAATAGCGGTATTATTTTCGTAACCATGAAACTTCATTTATTGGATGATTTGAATATTGTTGTGTTATTGCTTTGTCAAAATGAAGATTTATCCAAAGAAAGAGCGTATTGGCAAAATTTTTATCCTTAGAGAATGTCATCAAAATTGTTTGTTATCTTCTCGAATCTATCCTCAAAGGTTTCCTGGACGAAACCATCCTAAACCAGCCGTATTTGTAAAACTATTAAACCAATTTCAGAAAAGTGGAAGTGTCAGTTTAAAAAAAAACTGTTATAAGAAATCCTGTTACTGAGTATGAAGAAAATGTATTTACCGTACTTGATTCAGTGATCGAAAATCTCAATATTAATCTGTATCATATATCCGAAAATACTAATATTCGCCAAGCAAGTGTTTCAAGGATTCTTAAGAAATACAGATTTCATCCTTATAAACTCCAGCTTTGTCAAGAGCTTCAGAGAAATGATTGTGACAACCGAACTGAATTCTGAAATCAGAATAGGTTGTCAGTTAATATGTGGGGAGAATACTGGGTCCATACTTAAATGGATCTTCCTTTTTTGAAGGACCTTTAAATGGTTTGATGTTTCGCGATTTTCTTTTACACCAACTTCCAGTGTTATTAGAAGATGTCTTTTTAAATATTAGGCATCAACTGGATGGAGCTCCGCCTCATTATCATGGCGAGGTTCGGCAATTTTAAATATCAACTCCGGACTTAACACCACCAGATTTCATTTTATGGAGAGTCATAAAAGGAATTTTCTACAATGCGCCTCCGACAACACCATGTTGCTAAACTCATCCAGATAGGAAAATGAAAATAATTTCTAGCTGGTAAAAAAAATTTTGAGAAGTTCCTGTTTGTAAATTTCGCCACCTCTCTTATCTCGGGTAGTGTAGAACTCATTTCTGGCGAAGCGCTCCTTCTTAATGAAATAAGTTGCAAATCTCGAAACTTCCCAATTCTGATTAAATGTGAGAGCCCGATAAAAATTACCATGTGGACAAATTATTATTATTGTGCTTTTTCATGGCATGGTAATCTTGGAAAGATATTTGCTTTGTATTACATTTTAATGTATGCGAGCCGATTGATAAAGACCTCGTGTGAAATAAAATATTACATACGACCCGTGGGTAATATATCTTATATCTAGACTAGGTCCGTGGTATACAAGTTTTTTTTTGAGAAAAGTTGCCTTTACATTAAGCTATAAAGAGACACTGTTATGCTATTTTAACGACGTATGCAAACATATTAAAAGTATATTAGAATAACAATTATTTGTTCAAGGACAATTTATGATGGCCATGTATAGCAAAATTCACTTCTTGGTGGCTCAACTGTGTTTCACATGGGTTGGTGTAAAAAACTAAAAATTCATCCAAAACATTGAAAAATGTTTAAACTTCTTAAATGCACAACAGAATAGAGGCATACTTAACGAATGCATACATTTTCGTAAACTTCTTCCAACTAACACAATTTGCAAGTTGCGATTGCTGGTAGCATAACTTATATTGTTACTATTCTTACGAATGATTATGAATTTTTTTATATTATGCGGTATATCATTTGTTGTTCATTAGCATATTAGTTATACTTCCACAAAATATATAAAATTATTGATAAAGCTCCCTAAAAATTTTCAATAACTGAGCCTATCAAGAAAAAAGTTCTAAAAAGCGATAATTCTATAAATATTTATCTGTAAATGAAAATTCTGAAAAAATAATTTTAGATTGAAAAGCTGAAACCTGGAAATCATCATACAAGTTTTGAAGGAAATCGATCAATATTAAATATTTTATCCATTACATTCGTAGAAAAATGTATTCTTATTCTTAATTTTTTATTATCCAGCTCCAAAAAAAAACGTAACATTTTTTCCTATTTTATATCCAATAGTTGTTATTATTCATATCGGAAAATGTTTGCATTTGGTTTAGATAGAATTAAAAATGATTATTATTTATAGTTGACAGCATTTGACCTTAGGCTCCCACAAATGGAACATTTTGGTAGCGTGGGGCCGTTAGGTCTACAATTTTTTGCTGACGCATATTATTTTGTAGCTATTCTAAAAACCTATGACAAAGGTACTTTGGAAGTCAGGTCATTCCTCTTGGCTCTTAAAGTTTTGGTACTAAACCACTACAGGTTATTTAGGGCTGTCCATTACCTACAAACACAAGTTCAGTACTCAGAAAAAGCTACTGTCTAGCTGGTTAAATAACGTCTCTTTATTTGAAGCTCTCACAACGGCACGCCCGCGAGTTTATTCGGGTGAAGGTTTTTATAAAATTAAACAAAACAAGTTTCTCAAAACACTTAAGTCTATTACCAAAAATAAATAGGAAACGAAATTAACTACATTGAGTAATTTAAAATTAATAATGTTTAGCAATTTCAAAGTACTAGACTAATTGCTCCTGTTCTATTATTAAAGGAAATGTAACCACCCAATTTAGAAGACAAAACGTTTAAATAACTATTTAAAATATAAATTATAGGAAAGAATAAAAACACGAAAATTAACTATTTAAATTGTTTAACCAATATTACTAAAGTCGGCCATTTACCAATTGAAATAAAAACAGGATATTCCCTTAACTTCCCCAAAAATTAATGAAAAATAAAAACAAAAGAAACCTTCATTAACACTGATTATATACTACAAGTAATTTTCCAAGAAGAGTTCCCAAAACCGTACTGGCCCTAACAAATCTCAGATCTTAACTGAAGTTTATTATTTCTTATTAGGCCAAATTTGCATTCCCCCGGTACCCCGCCGATACCAGCTGATGTCTATCTCAATCGTACATCCTATAGGGGTGAATTTTATTCCGGAAAGTTTTGGTCCTTTTGTCCGTAGAGGGCGTCAGCCATTCTATGCCGGTTGTTTAATTATCGAATTGATCTGGATCGGAGCATCTTAGTCTTATTTTCTATATAAAAAAATAGTTTGTCGAACTAACCTACGTTTTCCTTTAACTAAAAGAAAACCGATAATCACTGGAAACAATCTGAGTTCCATTTTATTCATTTTGCTGGTATTTAAATCATTATTTTCTAGCAATCGGGAAAAACAGTCGGTATACTAATTCTTTGTACATGTTGCCAAACAATATTTTACATTATAGTGAGTTTATTTGATTATTCTTTGTTTCCAAATAATGGGAAAATCGTTCAGTATTTAAAACTTCCTAGGCTATTTAGGCATATGGTATGTGCTGAATGCATTTTTTAATGATTTTCATAATTCTGAAGAGGGTAAAATTACCTCGACACATTTTTTAATATCTATGGTTTCAGAAACACAGATGAACAACGCAAAAGTAATAAAATTGCTAAATTCTTTAATGGATTTAGATCTTAGGGTGGTAATAAGATAATAACGTTATCTACAGAGTGATTATTTAATTACTCATTTCAGTAGAATATCCATAATGGGATATCCAGAAAAATATGAATTGTCTTAGCTTTTTGTTCAAGGAGACCTGGTCGTCGCATAATTTCATTACTGAAAAAGTTATGATTGTGTTATCCTATTCCGAACTACTGCCAATAAAATTTTAAATGCCAACATGAGCTTCAGCGTTCGCTAACAAATTGGGTATAATAATCATTTCATGATTTTTGTATACAGTCATTTAACAATTCGACAAAGAGATTTAAACATAACAATAACATGTAGCATTTAATAAGGATTAATTGTTTCCAAACAATTTTCTTTAAATCACTAACAATCCATGAGATGACAACATTTTAATTTCTGCATCTAATAAGAAAATTGCAGGACCAGATGAGATGACTGGTAACCTTTTTGAAAAGTGTGCGAAATAGATTGCTAATCCCCTTACTTTACCGGTAAATTTGTCGTTTGAAATGGGTACTTTCCCGAAATATTATAGAATGATTCTCTTATCCCAATTTTTAAATCAGGCGATGTTATGCCCTGGATAACTGCAGACCAAAAGCATTGGTGTCAGTGGTGTCGAGGGTTTTTAAACGGACTTTTAAATGCTAAGACTTGTTGAATATTTTGAAAAATACAATAATAAGTAGAAGTAAATTTGAATTTGTCCCCCAGGTGTAGGAAGGTGAAGTTTTATGAGTGTAAAAGTAAGGAAAACTTATACATTCGGTTTTTTAAAATCAGTGAGAATGCAAAAGGGCCGTTATAGCAACTCTAAAAATTTTTAAAAACCTAATAATAAAAATAAAAATTGCGGATACTAAAAGTAAATTTTAAAAAGTAAACTGAGTTTTGTTTTTAGACTACTAAGCCATAATACTCTCTTGGCGAGTTATTTCTCGAAACTTTTAATACTGTTTTATATACTCATTTTATATAATTTTATTTTATAAGCTCTTTTTTCATTTTTAGAAATCTTATAATTATTTAACAGTTCCAATATATTGTACTAATACTGCATTGAAAAGTTTTTTATTATTTTGTTTTCTATCACTTTATTTTTTACACTGTGACGGCAGTTTTATGGCTTTGCTAAATTTTCAAAGCTATCAAACTGCAGTCACTGTGTAAAAAATAAAGTGACAGACAAAATAATAAAAAAGTTTTAATTCATTGTACTAATATTGAGGGAGATATATAATTAGATTTGACTTGATTTAATAAGACTAGCATTTTTAAGTATATTCGGTCCAAAAATGCACAAATAAAGTATTCTATTGCACAGAAGTAAAACTTTGGGGTCAAAAAATTTCCTTTGAATTCAGACAATGCAAAATAAGACTTTCTTATTTATCAAGCGTTAAAATTGAGTTAGTACTTAGTTGTCTATTTCTGTTATTGTATTGTTCGTGGTCTACTTTTATGACTAATATGGTCCATTAATGCACGATGTTCTATTCGAAGATATACAAAGTTGTTAAAATATAATAGCTAATTATTTTAGTTGTGCATTGTCGGAAAGAGACTTAATTAAAGTTGATAAGACATTAAAAATAGTTTTAAGAATTAGGTCTTATCGCTTTACTATTAAAATTAATAAATTTGTAATTACGACCATCCATTATTGCAAATAACATTAGAAGTTTTAGCCTTTCGTGTATTTATTTATTTATTTATTTATTTATTGACGGACAACACTGTCCATTTTACAATATTAATTACAGGGCTAGAGTGAAACATCACAATGTGAAATCAATAATAATATAACACAAGGGTGTTTACAAAAGAAAGAAAAAAAGTGTACAAATGTCAATCGGTAACAGCTTTTACACAAAATATCAATCGAGAATCAATTCCAACAGCCTTCGTTTAGAATGATTCAAGGTCATATCAGAGAAATTCAAGTCACCCAGCCCATTAGCATATCTCGCCACCCTTGGTTTAAAGGAATGGCTTGCATAATTTGTTCTGTTAAAAGGCCGATGAAATATATGGGAAGTACGAGTACTCCTGGAAGGGACCCTCAGACCAACACTCGACATCAGGCGCAGGCAATCGGTGATACTGTTTATAATTTTATAGAGAAGTTGTAAATCCCTACTCTTTCTTCTATTGACAAGCGGGAGCAAATTCAACTAGGAGCACCTCCGTTGAATTTCAAGTTAATATATCTGAGAAACCCTGTGTACCTGATCAAGCGGGTACACATATGATTCATAAGGGGGGTTCCAAATACATCAACCGTACTTAAGGTGTGTTCGAGCCAATGAGCAATAGAGTATTTTAGGAGATGTCACAGTGGAAAGCTCCTTAGTATAACGTTTAATAAAACTGAACATTCTGAGGAACTTACTAACAATATCAGCGACGTGACAAGCGAATGAAAGGGTGGAATCACAAAGGAATCCCAGGTCTCGCACAGAATCAACGGAGGTCAGCGGCCTACCATCCAAGTAATAGTGATAGTTCAGTGGATAACGCAATTCAGAAAACTTAATGAATTTACACTTATATTCAAGCTCATCCCATTCACTCCGCACCAGGAAACAAATCTATCAAGGTCCCCTGAAGCTCCAAGCAGTCACTATATCTGTCGATGACCTTATACACCCTCATGTCATCCGCAAAGAATAAGAACTTACTTGACTTTTTTTTTTTTTATAAATAAAAGTGCTAACAGTACTTTTATACAATTACAATCTGGTCCATAGGACCAATGAGCAATTTACTTTTATCCCTAAAATACTAGAGTTCACTCAGTCTAAAGTTTACCCATCAGTAGTCCTTTAGGTTCTGTCTATTTATTGCATTATTTCTTCACATGCATTACTAGTCTTTTCACTGATCACACTAACTCGAAAGGTTTTGTTCTTTTAAGTCTCCGCACTATCTGTGAATTGTCAAGGAGCTGGATAGCCTCGGGATTCACATGTTGATGGAGTCGATCTTCATGACTCCTGGCGAACTTCTTGATTACGTTATCAACGGTGTCCATCTTAAGGTCCCTGTGGATATCTCCGTTCCTTATGTACCATGGGGCATTAACTATGTTCCGCAGTACTCTGTTTTGAAATCGTTGTATTATGTCCCTGTTGCTCTGTTTGGTACATCCCCATATCTATATACCATAAGTCCATACTGGTTTCAATATTTGCTCATATATGAGTAGCTTGTTATGTAGTGACAGAGTGGTGTTTCGTCCAATTAGCCAGTACATTTTTTTGTATTTTATTCCCAGTTCTACTCTTTTCTTTTTAACGTGAGCTCTCCAGCGAAGCTTGGCGTCTAACGTAATACCCAAATACTTAGCATTATTTGAGTATGGAATTTGTTTGTTATTTAAACTAACTGGAACATATTGCACGTTTTTGTTTGTAAAGTTAACATGGGTTGATTTTGTTTCGTTCAATTTAATACGCCATTTCTTTGTCCAATCATAGATTTTATTTACAGCTGTTTGTAATTTCTCTGCTGCTTCTTCACTGGTTTCTCCTACAGCTAGGATGGCAGTGTCATCAGCAAAGGTGGCTATGATGTTATTTTCTAGTATAGGAATATCACAAGTGTATAACAGGTAAAGGATCGGTCCTAAGACACTTCCCTGTGGTACTCCTGCTCTAATTTCTTTTAGCTCTGAGTAGGCATCTTCCTGTTTAACTCTGAAATACCTATCTGTGATGTAAGATTCAAGTATTTCGGAGTATTGCTGTGGTAAGTATTGGTTTAATTTATGAATCAAGCCCCTATGCCATACTTTGTCAAAAGCCTGGGCCACATCCAAAAACACTGTGGAGCAGACTTTTTTCTTTTCTAAAGCATCTTCTATTATATTGGTTATTCTATGTACCTGGTCTATAGTCGAGTGCTTATGACGAAATCCAAATTGATGGGATGGAATTAGATTTCTTGTTTCTATTATTGGCTTTAATCTTTTGATGAGCAATTTCTCGAATAATTTGGAAATAACAGGTAATAGTGCTATGGGCCTGTAAGACGAGACTTCGTGTGGTGGTTTGCCAGGTTTTGCGATCATAATCACTTCAGCAACTTTCCACAGCCTTGGAACATACTTCAGTCGAAAGGCTGCATTTATTAAATTTGTTAGTTTAACTATAGCTTTCCTCGGGAGTTCTTTTAATATTTCCCCAGTTATTAGGTCAAATCCTGGAGCTTTCTTAGGATTAATATTTTCTTTTATTTCTTTCTTTATGTCCTTCGGGGTAACTAGAGGAATTTCCGCATTATCTTGAAGTTCTTCTGTCCATGCTGGTTCTTCCCCATTTTGTTCATTGGGTTGGAATGTTTGCGCTAGGTGATCCGCAAATCTTCCCGCCTTTTGCTTATTATTTCTTGCCCATTTTCCGTTCTCTAGTCTAATTGGGGGTAATTGGGTAGTCGGTCTTTTTAGATTTTTGGTCGCTTTCCAAAGTGAATAATCAGTATTTTTGTCATCTGTTAATTCACACAGGTGGGTATTGATAGATACTTGACTTAAAGCAGATGGATGCATCATTAATAAATAAGTTGAGCAATAATGGACCGATGTGGAGAGATCCCTGAAGACACCCGCACTACCTGACGATAATTACTCAAATAAGTCTCAATCCAACCAAACAATAGACCAGAGACACTCAGCCTCCGAAGCTTATCCAGCAGAATCCCATGAGGCACCCTATCAAAGGCCATCGAGAAGTCAATATACACCGAGTGGACCTCGAATCCGCTTTCCAAGGCCTCAGACAAACAGCCCACATAAGAGACCAGATACACCTCAGTGTTGGCACACTTAAAAATAGAGTTGAGAAAGGCATTAACCAGCTTTTCGAAGGTTTTAGGAATAATATTAATTATGCTGATACGCCTATAGTTCCGAATGTCAACTCTGTTGCCGGCTTTGTGAATAGGAACTAAAAAACTCGTTTTCCAAAATTGAAGAAAAATACTCCGCGGAAGAGATTCATTGAAAATGTGATGAAGTGGGTGAGCCAAAACAAACGAACAGTCTTTCAGTAGTACAGGATGAACGCCATCAGGATCCGGACCCTTATAGGGGTTAAGAACATTCAGCTCAGCGTAAATGTCAGAAATAGATATGCCGAAGTTGGAAACATTTATATCAGCTGAGACAGTCATCAGGCACTTTACTGCTACATCAGTGTACACTTTGCTGAAATATTTAACAAAAAGTTCAGTCTATATTTTTAATTTTTCTCATTCTGTAGGAATCTTTATCATACACTTAATATTTTGTTTTGTCATTTTATCAGTGTCATAGTGAGTCGCATTTAACAAACTTAAATATTTGCCTGCTTTTGTTACTTTTACGTTTTAGCTAAAAATTCAGAATATGTTTAACAATTAACCATTATCACATAGACTTTTTAACATATGTTTTTCTTCGTTTTTCAGAAATATCTATTTCCGACATATGTATTTTTTTATTAGGTATTTTAAATTATTGTCTATAAATTTTAATAATTTGACACTAATTACATTCTTCTTTACTATATATTCCGTATCATCTTTATAGCTTCATATAAATTATACATAGACCAGTAAAATTTATGTTCTTACAATGTAACAATAGTTAATTAAAAAATAAAATATTTTAATATCTGCCTTTTTGAAATTTTGATGACCCGGATTTTTTTCATTTTTTACGGTAACCAACTGTGTTTTTTCAATAGCGGTATATTTATAGTTTTTTTTTTATTTTAGGCTTCATCAGATTCCTATTCTAGTCTCTTGAAAGTAAATTATAGATAATATGAGAGCAAAAATTATATCTAGATCTAATATAGTTGAGAGCAAGAGCGAAAATAAACCTTTTCGATAAGGCAACAGACGTGCAATACGTCGAATACTATACTACACGATTATTGTACTACTACGGTCCCTTTTCATATTTGTCCAAAAAGCGAGGGCCAGTAAAATATGTCACGTGATTATTTTGCACGATAAATGTGAATAAAATTAAACAAAAAAGTAATGAAACCTGAACATATGGTTCTTGAGCGCATTAACCGCCTTTCTGCCGTAAAATCGTTGACCACGCAGTTTGCTCTATAAATATGGAAACAAAAAGAAATCATTGGGTATCAAATCAGGGCTATATGGCGGATAATCCACCAATTCCATGTTCTGTTCTGAGTGCTCGAAATAACACTTGTTTCAGCCCACGTGTGAGAACTCGCATGGTCACGGTGGAGAATATATCGTATCGGGTTAGTTTTCTTCGAATCACTGAAGACTTTCGGCATCAAATGGTTGTGTAACATTCAAAATTGTTCTATAATTTCGGCAAGGTACGGTGGCGACAAAAAAACGATCATTTTCTTGGAAGTGTTTCGTAAGCGAGAAACTTTTGTTGGTTTTAGCTCATCATGAAAGACCGATACGGTCGACGGCTGTTTACTTTCAGGCTCATGCACATAGATCCAAGACCTGCCATGATTTTATTAATATTTTACAACTCAACTCAACTCAACTCATCCAGCCCTTTGCGTCCACTGCTGAACATAGGCCTCCCTCATTCTTGTCCATTGTGCTCTGTCTTGAGCGATTTGCATCTAATTTGTTGCAATTTTCTTGAGATCGTCAATCCAACGAGTGGGGGGTCTTCCTCTACTTCTTTTGTCTAATCTCGGCCTCAGGTCTTGATTTCTAACTCGGTCACGCAGCGATATACGTAGCATTGATCTTTCCATCTTTCTCTGAGCTATTTGCAGCGTTTTAGAAGTTGCACTTGTCAATGTCAAAGTTTCGGCACCATAGGTCATAACCGGTAATACACACTGGTCAAACTTTTTACGTTTTAGAGAAATTGGTACATCGCTTTTAAAGATGTTTTTAAGTTTTGCGAAATTTACTCTTCTCCGTAGCTCGCACATTTGATTATCTCTTGTGATCTTTATTTCATGCCCAAGGTATATGCATTTTTCCACAAGTTCCACTTCGTTGTCTCCAATATTGATATTTCCACTAGGTACCAGATTGATCATAAATTTTATTTTTGATATATTTATTTTAAGACCCACATTGGCGCACACTAGCTGAAGATTTTGTATCATTGTACATATCTCCTTGAGATTATTATGGGATATGCTCCGTGTTTCTGTGTAGTTTCACCGACATAGTTGCATTCCTGTATATATTGTAAATTAACTTTATGCATCGGTAGTCAATGCGGCATGCTTGTAATGCTTCCATAATTTTGTTAAGGTCTACCGTATCAAAGGCCTTATGAAAATCTACAAAAGCCAGAACGAGTGGTCAATTGTATTCGATAGTTTTTTCTATTACCGTTTGATGCTCTGAAGGTGATCGTTTGTTCCAAACCCAATACGAAACCCCCCTTGCTCTATTTGTTGATAGAAATCAAGTTTTTTCTTAAGTCAATTCGTTCCTATTCTTGTTAGGAGTTTATATAGGTGACTAAGAAGGCTTACTGGTATGTAGTTTTCCAAATCATGGGGATCTTCTTTTTTGTAAATCAAAATTACCTCAGCATTGTGCCACTTGTCGAGTATTGTACTGTTCAAAAGGCACATATTAAAAAGGTCTTTTATTTTTTTAGGTAGACAAACACCTCCGATTTTGATTGCATCAGTAACTACACCATCTTCACCTGGAGATTTATTATTCTTAGTTTTTCTTAGGGCTAGTTTTATTTCGTCTATTGTGTGTTCCGTCATTTGTTCTGATCCTTGGTTAACAATGCCCTTTTTCCTTGTCAAAAAAAAGTTTATTTTATGATGTAGAATTCTCTTTCCAAGTATTCTGATACATTATCCACATATTCTGTATATATTAGTTCTACGTAACGAAAAATATAGCACGACGTCTCAGAAAAGGTCAACCTATAACATCGAATATAAAAAAATTGTTGATAACAACTCCGTTCTCTAACTGAACGATATAATCACTTTTCTATTTAATATCATATTAAACGTTTAGAATTTTACCGACATAAACATTTTTTTTGCGAGGTACCTGTACTCATATATTAGTAATTCTAATGAATATACCTAAAAAACTAGAATTAATTTTGTGCTTGCTGGCGCTAAACTAATTTATTTATACTGTGATCAAAACTACTTCTTTTTGTATAAGGTCGTTCTAACAACAAATTCTAATCAAGAAATCCAATCTTTACGGGTTTTTTTTATCATTATTATTATTATTATTTTACAACACCTCTTTTATGTTTATTTCCGTCAGATAAAATGTATATAAAGTTTAAAATAATAATTTGTACATTATATACATACCATTTTCAGACAGCTAATTACTATTTACACGCTCCAATTTACCTATAAAAAATATCAATAATCGTTTAAAAAAAATATTAGTTAAACCTTTACTTAACTTTACTGGTTCCTGGTTTTGGATTTATTGAAGTGTTAATGAACTTATCATACCTATTGATTATTATTCTAAGGGATACAGCGTGCTATTCGCGATCGTAATTAAAAATACCAATAAAAAATGTATAATGTATTTTTAATTTATCATTTAATAACGAGGAAATTAATTAGAATTGTATATCTGATGAAAAAATGAACAAAAAGTCCAGAGGCGCCAAGCTAATTGTATAACAAATTGGAATCAATAATTTTTTGTATTTTTTTTTTGTAAAGTAATATGGCCAGCGAAGGAGTAATTTAACGCTATAGCAATTGGCTAAATGTCTAAAAAAATCTAGTATTCAGAAAAATAGTTTCATATATTGACATAAGCCCGCTGTAAGGAATCGGCATATAAAGAAATTAATAAGTAAATTTGTTATTAAAATTGCCTGAGGTTGGCAACACGGTAAGCAAAAAAATCAGATCGAGCGTCAGTTTGTTCATTCGGTATCTTTAGTTGTGTCGGCAATGCCCATAATTATTTTAATTTTCCTGTATTAAGATTTATGGGTTTAAGGTTTGCGAATTTAAGGTTTATAGATTTAGATTTTATACAAGTTCTTGTGTCAGCGCTATTGAGTATTAGGACCATTAAGCCATTATTATGTCTGCTAATGCCGGATAAATTTATTATAAGTCATGCAGTGCTGTTCATGACATTTTAAAACAGCAAAATGAATTATGGATTTGTATTTAGTGACCCAAAGTATAACTAGAATCGAATATTCCGAAAAGTAAGCGAATAAAGTGGGTAACTCTCGGAATAATTCATCTTCTATATCATTTCAGTAAGAAATCAATTTTATTCGGCTTTGTTTATTATATAAATTATGTCTATTGACTCATTCTTGAAAAAATTTCTATAAAAATAAAATTTTAATAAAAAAACTGAACTGTCTTCTAAAAGTGCGCTGAAAAGTGAAAAATAACTATAAATTTTTATATGAAATTGAAATTTTTGAAGTCAGCGCCAAACTAATACCTGACAAAATGTGATTAAAAATAGTTTATTTGTAATTTCATTTGGAAATAATTTAGCGCTGACTTCAAAAATTTCAATTTCATATAAAATTTTATAGTTATTTTTCACTTTTTAGCGCACTTTTAAAAGTCGGTTCACTTTTTTTATAAAAATTTTATTTTTCGATTTTTAGTTTTCAATTCATTATGATATCCATAAATTATTTGAACTAAATACTAATCGAGATTAGTATAACTCGCAATAACTCCAAGGTGGCAAAAAGGTACCCGTTTTATCCAAAGTAGTAAATCACCTTAAAATGAACCACTAAAAATTGTTGGATTCTTAGAGTTCTCCAAATCCCAGAGAAATCCTGTCAAGCAAATATTTAGTCTGTCATAGTAAATCCACTATCTTAAATTTCAAATTAATTTTAGATTGGTAATATTGGCCGCAAAATCTTTCACTATCGATATTTAAAGAACTTGAGACGTAAATTTCTTGGTTAGATATATTTTATACTGCATAATGAGATTTATACGCCCCAAGGACCCCTTAATATCAATTTTAGACAAAATAGGAAAATGTAAACTTTTCAGTCCCTCATATTGTATCTTATCAACCTAATAGTTGTAAAAAATTAACTTCATATTCATAATACACCACCCCGAAAACCTCCTAATACCAAATCTGAAAACATGCGAATAAGGTGAAAATTTCAGCCCACCATATTGGATCCGCCATACTGCATTTCAAAAAAATAATTTTTAACATCTTAATCTAATCTAACTCTAAACCCTTCAAACCTCGTAATGCCAATTTTGGATGAAATTCGGAAATTTAATACTTCCAGACATATTAGATTTTCTTAAAATAATTTTATGTTCGCTATTTACATCCTCAAAAACAATTCAGTCTCACCTTTAAACAAAATCGAAAGATGTAAAATTTTTAGTCCGCTATATTGGATGTGCCATATTGAATTCTAAAAAATACTTTTAAACTCATAGTTTAGAGCCTCAAGAACCCAATATATCAGTTTTGGAGAAAATCGAAAAATGTAAAATTTAGGATGCCATATTGAACCGCCAGGTTGAGTTTTTCAAAAAATATTTTAAATTCGTAATTAACACTAACAAAAATCTTACAACACTGATTTTAGACAAAATCGAGAGATGTAGAATCTTTAATCCGTCATCTTGGATCAGCGATATTTTTTTTTTAATTCCTGATTCGTAATATGCGATCCCAAAAACTCTCCCATAATAATTTTGAAAAAATCAGACAAATTAAATTTTTTAACCGCGATATTGGATACGCCATGTTGAATTTTTAAAAAATAATTCTAGATTCGTTATGTGCGACCTCAAAAACTGCTTTTTACCACTTTCGGAGAAAATCGAACAAAATTGATTTTTTCGTCAGCCATATTGGATCCGCCATATTGAATTCTTTAAAAGTAATTTTAAATTCGTTATATGCAACCTCGAAAACTCCACTATACCAATTTTGGAGAAAAATGGACTAAATTAAATTTTTTTGTTCGCCATATTGGATCAGCCATTTTGAATTTTTTAAAAATAATTTCATATTCTTTGTGTACGACTCCGAAAATTCCCACATACTACGAATTGAGAACCTCCTTCTTTTAAATTCGGTTAATAATGAGTTGAATATCATTTTACAAGAATACTTTACAACAACAATTGTGGTTAAATATCTCAAAAACAATTATTTGTGTTTTAGTATATCATATAAAAATATAAAAGGGAGATATCTCTAAAACTATTGAAAGTACTTAACATGATTAAGCGAAATTAAATATTTGTAAGAGTCAATAAAACGACTTAAAAAGGTAATAGACGTGTTATTTAAAAAAGTAATATTTAGTAACTCAAAGTTTTTCAAATACAGATTTATATATTAGAAGCTGTGGAACTATAATCTTTAATATTTTTTCAGCTTAGCGAAATCTTACGCTTTCTTCAAACAATTACTAGATTTTTTTCACAAAATTAAGGCGAAATTTATAAGAACAGAGGTGCTAGAAGATTTAACTTTTTCCTTACTCCGTTATCTAAAGAACTGTGAAATTAATGTCAATGCCTCAAAAGTACTTGTACAATCAACATATTAATCAATGTCCTTTAAAAAAATATAATGGCATGCGGTCCTACTTTTTTGACACACCGTATATCCACCAAAATATTTTTATAATGGCTATATATATATATATATATATATATATATATATATATATATATATATATATATATATATATACATATATATATATATATATATATATATACATATATATATATATATATATATATATATATATATATAAATATATATATATATATATATATATATATATATATATATATGTATATATATATATATATATATATATATATATATATATATAACAACTTGTAGAACTCGTAAAGAGGAATCGATGTACCAAAAATCGTTTATATAAAAGTTGGCATATAAAGAAATTACTAATTATTCAATATTATTCAAAAAAATTAAAAACAGTAATATAAACCTTATTTCATGATGTTATCATTTGTTCTATCAAAAGTGCTCAAATCGATTAATACAAAGTCTTGTTCGACTTATTCATAAGTGGCTACATGCCTTAAAAATAAAATCTCAGTCTCCACGGAGAACACCACAGGCATATTCAATGCTTTGTTGTAGTTCTTCCACAGTACTCACTTCTCCATCGTAAAAAACTAACTGTTTTAAAAAACCCCAGAGAAAAAAATCGCAGGAATTTAGATCCGGGGAACGTAGAGGCCAAGAAATTGATCCATTTTGTCCTATCCATCTATTAGGAAACACATTATATAAATGTTCGTGAACTTATTGCGTGAAAAAGTAATTTGGTAAAATTGTCATCTATGTTGTACTGATGTAAGAGCCTGTGACAAAATTCAACTCTTCTAGGATAACCTTTAGGTTGCAAAGCTTGTATCCGTTGATAATTGTATGGATAAACTTGTTGTTTTTGTCGTAAAATTTTCAACACTTTACTATGAGCAACTTCTACTTGACTTGTTATGGAGTTAATACTCGTTGTTGAGTCGTTTTCAACAATTTCTAACATTTCTTCCTCAATCTCCACCATTTCGCATAGAGGAGGTGACCTCCTCATTGTTCCTCTAAATACGTCGGGAATTCTTAAAACTAAATTTACAAACATCTACGAAGACGGATGCTTTCGTAAAGGAAATCTCTCCGCATACAAACGATCATGCACTACTCTACGAATTATTTAGCACTGGCCAAGTCGAAAATCACACTCAAAACCATGTGACAATAATATACAATAATAGGCATACCCAGTGTCAGTAGTAAAGAAAGTTTTTACAATGCAGTGGTTGAAAATATCATGACATAAGGTTTATATTACACTTTTTAAATAATTATTAATAATTTCTTTTCTTGTCAATTTTTATATAAACGATTTTTGGTAAATCGGTTTCTCCTCCCGAGTTCTACAAGCTGTTAAAATAAGTGACTCGTCTCTCCTTGAAAAACTTTTATGGCACTCCCGAAAAATATTTTCTGGATTCGACCTTGATAAGCCAGGAATTTACTCCATCGAATCGATACTTTCCTTGTTCAAGTCTGACATTAATTTGGAAATATTTGTTTGGCCAATTTAACTGCCTGAATATTTCCAAAAATTTAAAAATCAATTCTAATATTTAAATGCTAATGAGACAAAAGGAGTAAGTGGGAGTAAGAAAGTTGTATCGATCTTATTCTATATAAATTAAAAAATATAGAATAGTGAGACTGCACCGGTTTTAGAAAAAATTATTAGTTAAAGAAATATTGTACTTCTAGGAAATATAACTTAAATAACAAATATTACAGAAAGTTACTTAAAATTGGTAGCTCATTTATAAATCTTTTTTTTATAAAATATCAATTTCGCGATACAAATATAAGCTGAAGCAGTTAAAAATATTTTATTATATTTCCAAGAATATTAGTAAGGTATTGATCTACTTCTTCTCATGACTATTAAAACATTGGTCACGTTTGAATACAAATACTCTTTATATTGCTTTAATTCGTTGCTCGGTTACGCTTTAATCTTTCTACTTTTATTTTTTTTCTGAAAAAGCGGTTTGTGTTAGCACATATTTTTAAGTGATGATTTGTTATTGTCATAAATTTTTATTAAGTAAGTTTCAAAAAATCAAAAGTTGGTATTTACCTAAAGCAGCCTTTCCTTGTTCCATATTTTTTACATTGTTACTTTTCATATCATCTTTGTAGTAGTAGTAGATAGTACTAGCACAACCATCTTGTGCAACTGAAACAAAATGAATAATTAAAAACAACAAATAAATGCATTTTATACCATGATAATGTCAAAAAGAACAAAGTCACCATGATATACAGAGAGAATAAGAAAATTGTACAGTGCAATAAAATATACTATTTATGAGGATGGTTCGATAAGTTTTCGGCCTGATAGAGAAAACAAAAGATTTTTGAAAATATTTTTATTTAATTATCAACATAGTCCCCTTGTACTTCAACACATTTATACCAACGATGTTCTAACATTTTAATACACGTAGTATAATGTATTTTGTCCAACTCTGCAAAATAAGCGGTTGTCGCTATGGTACATGTGGAAGCACTTCGAAACGTAGGTCATGGAGTTTTGCAGCAACAACCATAGATTTGTGTGCAGGTGCGTTATCCTGATGATAAAGCACTTTTTTTGACAAACTGTAGACGTTTAGCCTTAATCACATGTTGCAAATGGTCCAGTAGTGAAGCGTAATACTCCTCGATGATAGTCTTGCCTTGTTCTAAATAGTCTATAACCACCACGCCATGTGAATCCCAAAAAACTGTTGCCATGACTTTTCCTGCAGACGGAACCGTTTTTGCTTTTTTTGGCGCACTTTCACCTGCCCCCACCCACTGCTTAGACTGCTGCTTTGTCTCTGGCATGTAATGGTAAATCCATGTTTCATCTACAGTTATAAACACTCTTGCAGAGTGTTTATTCGAAGGCGTTTTTGGTCGACTTTTAAAAGCGCGGCACCCATCGCGCAGAAAGCTTTTTCATGCCAAGAACATCATGTAAAATGTAGTGGACATGATCTATCGAGATGTTTGCTATACCACCAAGCTCTCGCACTTTCAGTTGGCGGTTATGAAGTATGACACTGTGAATTTTTGTGACAATTTCGTCAATTGTAGCGGTTTTTGGGCGTTCCGAGTGCTCATCGTATTGAATTGATATACTACCACGATTAAATTCAGCAGTCCATTTTTAAACTGTCGAAAACGAAGTAGAAAAATCCTTTAAAGTAGAATCTAACTCATTTTTAATATCCCTAGGAGTTAAGCCCTTTGAAACAAAGTACTTTATAACCGCTCGAACTTCAGTTTTATCCATCTTTCACAAAATATCGAACCTTATGTGTTCACTTGATTGCCACAAACAAGCAACTGCAGGCAAACATCTGAAAGTTTGCAGGACGCCATCTCAAGGTTAATGCTTACAAAATATTATAGTTATTTGATCCTACTAGCGTTCTCTCTGTTTCATGATGAGAACTTATGGAACCACCCTCGTATATTCAAAAAAATTATTAAGTGCGTATCAGACATGTTTTATGTAATGGCTCCGTAGCAGATACTAACGTTTGGCGTAACATTGAAGATTATTATTTTTTGTATTTCATTAATTAGTAAACGTAAGTTAGTTGTATCAGTTTTCAATGAAGATATTTATGAGGTATTATTATGATGAATTTTTCAGATTTTAAAATCTACCTCTAGAAAATTACAAGGGAGTTAAGTAAAAAAAAATCGAAAGTTTATAGAACAAACAATGCATCGTTTGCTCTATTAAAAGAAAATATTTTATTCTTTAATAAGAAACCAGCTGCATATAAATTTAAAGTACACTGTTCTTTGAAGTTTTTCATCGCTCCCTGATATTTTTTTGGATTTTTTGTGTCTATTTTAATATGCTGAGATCAAAAATGAACTCAGTTTTTACCTATCAGAAAGAAATAATAATATGAAATATAAGAAACTCAAGTTACAAGCAATCTTGTGAATTTCAAAGATTAAAAAACTCTAAACCACTTTATTTACAAAATATATTCAATTTTGTTTTGAAAAAATTTTAATACAATCAAATAAGTTGTCTTTTTTTGCTTATATTCGGCGGGATCGATTTCACGTTTGAGGGTCCATTTTCCATTATACCGCTTCTCTATTTAAAGAACTTGTTGGTGAAATTTTTCACCATATTCATCTGAAACTGCATCTAAATTATCAGGGAAGAATTCTAAATGGGAGTGAAGAAAATTCAGCTTAAGTGACATGTTGCAACTTAACATCTTGTAAGATTGAATAAGTTCTTCAAGTTAATTTTGATAGTTCTCCGATTTCTTGTTACCTATTAAATTACTACACACATTTTTGGCAATCCATGGCTCTGTTTTCTTTTCTCGAAAGTGTAGTTTCCAAATTCACGTCTTTAAAGAGTTCTCGTATTGGTGGCCCAACGAATATTCATTTTTTAAGCTTTGCCTCACTTGTACGTGCGAATTTCTGTCTCAAAAAAGCATTTCCTTCTCTATTTAAGGCTTTAACAGAAATTTTTACGAGCTTTAGATTTATCTACAGAAGAGCTACATAAATTTTCTGTTACTCTACCAAAGGTTCATTAAGGGCGTTTTTTAGACCGGGCACAATGTTTTCACGTACCGGCCATTCTTTAATGACGTAATGTTGGTTTCTGTCTCTGCTGTCTCATTTGCATAAAAACAACAATATTTGATAAAGCCATTCTGCAGTCCGGTAAGTAATGCAATAACTATAAGATCTGCACAGATATTCCATTTATTCTTTGAACTAATATACCCATATTCTAGTACATTTATTTTATATTTACAGCATGGCCCACGGGAACTGATGGTTGTTTACTTCCATTAAAGAATAAAACCGCCTTTAATCTTGTCTTTGAAGAGTCAATAAATAATCGCTACTCGATAGGAAAGGAAAAATTCGTTGATTAGGCTCTAAATGTCTTTTTTTCACTCCATTTTGTAAGAGATTTCACTGCAGTAAAAGAGATTCAAGCAACTGTGACTTGGGGAGACCCATATTAAAAATAAAATCGTTGAGTTCTTCCTGAGATATAAATTGTGTGTGTTTACCGCTACTACATCATCTAGTTCATACGATTCCGAGTCGATTTCATATTTTTCTGGAGACTTAGAGACATGTATGCTAGAAGTGTCATGAGATACAGGTCTCACGGCTAAGGGAATATTAGGATATTCAATTTGTTTACTTTTACTAGAAAACAACAGAATTTTTGTTAAACAAAAGTACCAATCATCAACATGATTCTGAACTGGAACTTCAAACTTTATATATTTGTGAGTAGTCAGTAGCCATTCTGTTCTTGAGCAAGTGTGGCAGCAAACTTTGAGAACCCAAGTTTTGTCTTGATCGCCAACCTTTCAACCAAAATATAACTCTTACGCTTTTGCTACAAGTAGACTCAAACTCTTTCGTTGAGCTTTCAGTGCCACTTCACCACTTATATAACAGAAACTGTTCGATTTTTTCACACAAGATCGCGACGACATCGTTTACACACGACGAAAATAATAGCACTACTACAACGCTATTATTATTTGCTGATTCTTTATACATCGTTCGTATATTCAATACTGATCCTCCGACGACCGGCCGACCGCTTATATACCCGTGTCGTACATCTAGTGTTTCTGTCTCATGAGATGACAATTTTCGGAAGTATGACAAAACTACATGTTTACATCAATTTATCGTTCTCCTAATGGAGATGTTGAAGTAGTTTTCTGAAAGTTAATATATCTTGTGATCGCAGTGTTTGAGAAATATAGGGATCTTATCATGTGTGGTGATTTTAATATTGACGGTTTGAAGATTTTTTTTGATGAAAGCATGCTTCGTGATGTTTTGGAATCATACAACTTGACTTCGCTGGCTAAGATTACTACCGGATTTGGAAGCACTAGGTGCACTCAGCTTGACTATATGTTATCAAACATCCGTGATTTGGTTTATTACGAAAGCATAAACCCCAATTTTTTGGATCACAAGGCGATAAGTACCGAATTTAAATTAGAACGATCTACCACTTCCGAAGAGGTTCAATTGGCTATCACACTATCATACGATTTTTAACTGCACTGCTATAAATGAATTTAATAAAATACTTGAACAACATTTTGCTGTAAATAATAACTTCTTAAACTACGAGGCTGAAGAAATATTTGAGGTTTTCTGGGAATATTTTCCCTACACTTTTGAGGCGGCATTTCCTAAAATATCAGTTTAATTTAAAAAAAAAAGCAAAATAAAAAATGTCAATTTAGCGACTCTCTAATTAACGAGGCTCAACAATTGCACGAATTAAACTAAATTAAAAAACAAATTCATGATGAACAGTTGAATGAATATGACAAAAAAAGAATTCTTAATAACATGATCGTACAAGAAAAGAAAGACAACTATACTAATATCATAGAATAATTTGCAAATATACCTAAAATACTTTGGAAAATAATTATTGGGACTAGAAATATAACTAAGATAATAATAACTGTCTTTCTATACTTCAAAATAATACCGTTGTTTCTGATAAAAAATAAATGTCTAATTTGTTTATCAATTACAAATCTCAGTATAAAAAAAATAGACCAGTATTTTTAAAACGAATTGTCTTCTGAATACACAATTCCTAAATCAGTTTCTTATTCTATGTACTTTTCACCTGTTGCAGAAGATGACACCGAGTTAGTCATAAAAAAATTTGAAAGTAAAAAAAGCACAGACATAGTCTGAGTAACGACATTTTTATTAAAACAAGGCAATGAAAATATAATAAAATTTCTTACCAACTTCTTAAATATTAGCGTGCAAAAGGGCGGCTACTAATTTTAGGAGAAATGACCCATATTATGAAGAAAATTTCCGCCCAATTGCACTTTTGAGCATTTTCTCCAAGATAATGAAATATGGATATGAAAAAATTTGTTCTTTTTTGCATAAATTTAATGTCATAATACCGTATCAACATGGTTTTCATAAAGGATACTCTACAGAAATTCTACTCCTGATTCAGCAAGTATGACGAAATCTAGACGAGGGTAAATCACGGCGGGAGTATTCTTCAACCTAACGCGTACATTTAACACGTTGTATGTAGACTTTCTTGCTAGAGCTCTCGGAATTAGAGATTCTTTGATTGACTGCATAAAGTCTTATCTATCAAATCAAATTTCTGAAGAACAGGAGTCAAACATCGACACACCTCAAGGTAGTGTGTTGCGTCCACTTCTGTTCTCGTTGTTTATTAATGATTTGCTGGCTCACTTAAAAGATTCTCTCGTTTACGGATGACACGTCAGGCATCGTTTCTTCCATTAGATGATCTCTTCCATAAAATAAATCTTCTTTTCTTTCAGCTTTCAAATTACTGCAAACAAAACAACTTAATAATTAACTGTGATAAAACCGAAGCAATATATTTTAAAAATAATACAGGAAATGAGCTCTTTAACTTAAATTTGAATTTCAACGCTATGTCGCTGCAGTATCTGTCGTAGGCAAAATTTATAGAAAGCTTTATACACGTTCAGTTAAATTGGGAGGTGAATATAGATTCAGTATGAAACTTAATAAATGTGCATAAGTAACTTAAGAAATATATTGTCGCAAGTGGGTCTAATCTCAGTTTTTTTCACATTAGCATATTTCATTCTAATGTATAATATGGGAATAGAGTAATGAAATCAATCGAGTCTTAATGTGTCAAAAGCGCATTATCAGAAATACGTTTAAGCTACAGCACCTTCAGTCCTGTAGACCTTTCTTTAAACAGCATAAATTGGTCATGGTGGTAGAGGTGTACCCGTTGAAATTACTGTGGTTATATCTATGAAAACAAAAATAGTTTGTTGACTAATGGTGACTATCATGAGTACAACTCGAAATAGAGATCGGCTTCATCTTGAACAATTCTGTCATATTTACTTCAAGAGATAACCTATATACGCTTGTCCTTACTATTTCAATATGCTACCGCAATCATTAAAAAATAAACCATCTCTGCGTGCATTCTAGCAAGATCTAAGAAAATTATTATCTTTTAACAGTTTTGACTCTCTACAGGAGTTCTGCGATTATATGCGGCACCACCATCAAACTTACCTCCTTTAGTAATATGCATGTGACATGTTTTACACTGACAATTTTTTTCAAATTAATTTATATATTAAACATATATGTACATGTATAGCTATGTAATATGTAATAAGCTAAATTGTTATTATTTATTTTAAACTAAAGTCTGAACATTTTCAAATTTACAGTATGTCAAAATTTATATAGAATTATATTTCGTGTAGCGAAAAATGTTAATAGGCTGAAATATTTCTGTTTATTTTTATTTTAAATTTGAACATTTTCCAAGTTTACATTGTGTTAATGTTTATATAGAATTATATTTTATGATGCATTTTTGTACCCCATGAATACATACAGTATGATTGTCCGGAAATTTTATCGATCGATTGTGGGAAAACTATAATTAGGAAGAATCTGAAAATTTGGCAGTATCCTAACGTGTATGGGGGACAGCCGGCTAAAATATATTTAAGGTGGTGGTCCTTCCAGTTATAACAGAACTAGATGTCAACTTGCTTATTTTAAATAGAATACTCTATATATTATTACATTTTTGATTTCTACGTAAAATTCTAGATATATTTCATCTATAATATTCTATACTTAAATCCCGTCATTTTGGACATATTTAAATTTTTATGTCTAAAATGACGTCTGCGGGCCACAACTTAACTATAAGTTATTCCTTAAAGAAAGTCTTTATTATTTAATTGGGGGTAGTTTTCTTGTAGATGAAGATCGACTTTAGTAGTACTTTTATGATATTTTGAAAATTATTAGTATAAAGTGGTCAAATAAAATAGATAAAAATTATGTTTAAAAAAATCGTCAAAAGTCAATTTTTTTTGAAATAGAAAGCACCTACTTTTATAATTTTATCTTATTAAGCATTAAAAATAGGGTAAATTTATATAAGGTTGTCTATTCCAAAAATTGGTAGTTTTCAAAATATTGGCAATTCAACTATTGTACAAATGCTATACGGCTTTTAAGTTTTGTTATTAGTTGGCCATGACGGCGAGGCGTGGCGAAAATAAAACAATGGAACCCTACATTATTGTCAGTATTTGTGGCCATTAGACATTCATTAATAATAATTCTACCGGGGCGATTAAATTACACACAAAAAGATTATTTAAACTTATTTATTATTTATGAAGAATGTGACCGAGTTATTTCAAGAACATGCGATACATTCGCGATCCGATATACGAAGAAATAGAAACCAACACTACCAATTGTTAAAAAGATTATAAAAAACTTCAAGAACTTTGGATCTATAAAAGCTAAAAGAAATAGAATTGATACCCTTGAACTTCCAAACATTTTTCGTACGTAAACAGGAACTCTTCATGGGTGGTGATGCGTTGCATGCAATCTTCCATAATGGTTAATGTGGTGTTGTATACTTTATTTTTGATTGTCCCTCAAATAAAAAATCAAGTACTGTTAGGTCGGGAGAGCGAGGTGACTAAAGATGTGGCCCATTCTTGGCTATCCATTGATCATAAAACAAGTTTTGCAGATGATTGTTAACTAAACGACTATTATGTGTAGGAGGCCCATCATGTTGATAAAATAGATTTCTATGATCAGCCAGCGGCAAGTTATCTAAATAGCACACTGCCAAAGTTCTCAAGATGTCGTAGTATTGCTCACCTATAAGTTAAAAAACGTATTTTCTATCTAGAAGTCTTCAAATATGGCTAACTGACCTTTCTGATTATCTTGATAGAATTCTAGGGTAACGATGCTGTCATTTCTTATAGCACAACAGACTCTAAAAAATTTAATTATCTAAATGGATGTATGTTTAAGTCGCTCCAATATTGGAAATTGCGTCGATTAAACAATCCATTTTTTATGAATCTTGCTTCATCCGACCAAATAATATTATCCAAAAAACCAGCATTTCCTTGTGACGGAAGTAAAATAAATTGACAGAACTCTACTTCCTGGAAAATCAGTGCCTTTTAAATATTGTACTATGGAATATACATAGGAATGCAAATTGTGTTTCCATAAAATCCTTCAAACTGATGTTTGTGATAATCCAGACTCTAATGCTGCTTGCCTTGTAGATATTGTCGGATGCGGCAAAATATCCTAAAATTGTAATTTAAATATTTTCAATATTAACAACTGGTTTATTTTTACTTCTTTTTGCTTTTATGGATACAAAGTTCTTGAAGTTTTCAATAATCCTTTTAACAGTTGGTGGTATTGGTTTCTGTTTTTGCGGATATCGGATAGCGAATGTATCACATTTTCTTGAAATAACTCTATAACAATCTCCATAAATAATAAATAAGTTTAAATAATCTTCGAGCATGTAATTTAATCGCCTTGGAATGATTATTATTAATGAATGTCAAATGGCAAAAAATACTGACAATTCTGTAGAGTTCGATTGTTTTATTTTCGTCATGCCAATTAATAACAAAACTTAAAAGCCGTATAGCATTTTTACAATAGAAAAATGTTTAATTGACAATATTTTGAAAACTGCAATTTTTTGGAATAGGCAACCTTATACATAACTTTAATTTTTCTTTATTGACCACTCTGTACTAATAATTTTCAAAATATCATAAAAATACTACTAAGGTCGATCTTCGTTTACAAGAAAACTAATCCAAATTAAATAATAAAAACTTCCTTATAGGAAAAATTTATAGTTTAGTTTTGGTCCGCAAACGTAATTTTTGACATAAAAATTTAAATATATCCAAAACGATTAGGATTAAGTATAGAACATTACACATAAAATGTCAAGAATTTTACGTAAAAATCAAAAATGCAATAATATATAGGATATTCTATTTAAAATAAGCAGGTTGACATCTTCTTCCGGTATAACCGGAAGTGCCGCCATCTTGAAGATATTTTAGCCAGCTGTCCTCCATGCACGTTAGTACATAGTTTTCCCACAATCGATCGATAAATTTCCCGGAGATTCACCCTGTATATAAAAGATTTTAAAGTAAAAAAAAAAGTGAAGTGATTTTTAACAGTTCTTTTATTCTATACAAAATAGTCAACTTCACTAAGCCGTGATAGTTTTCCTTGCATATATTTGGCTGGTGCTATTATACCAATTTTTTTACGGATTTAGAATAATAGAGCCAATTTAGAGGCTCACATTTCATGAAAAGCCATTATCTATTTTTATTTTTAAAGACCTGTGGAATAATGCCTCATCGGGTAAGGTGAGCAAAAAAATTTTTCATGCGTAGTTTTTACACAGGGGAGTAATTTTGTCCAATTACACCTCAGATCTCTTTTTGAGTTACTGGAACGCATTACTTTCAAAATTTGCAAAATTTTAATAACAAATGAAGTTATAAAACTGTGAAAAATGGACGGGCGGACATACATAACAAAATGAGATAGATATACATATATTTTTGTTGTTGGAAGCATGTGCAACAAATTTTTTGGTGGGTATTCAAAATTATCTTGAAGGGGAATATAATAGATAATTAAACCGCAAATATAATATTATATAAATCGGATTATTAGAAAAATGATTACGATGCGATAAATATTAATTTACTCGTGTAAAAAACTTAATAATTTCGCTAAGAAACATGTCGGCATATTATTTCTAAATAACCCAGCAAATCAAGAACCTAAAAAAATTAATAAAACGGAAGTGAATCTCATAAAATTCTCTGAAGCTGAAAGAAAATAAATCTGACGCGGGCGGGACCATTTTTTTACAATTATTCGATAAGCCTAATATAAATTGAAATATCAACTTTAAATTGAACGTGTCTTACTTTTGACCGTAGGCAAGATATAGCCGACGACACAAAAACAGTTTTAAAAATATGTATTTTTTTTAATTAGAAGCTGCTGCCTTTCACCTGTGCTGTTTAAAATTTATCTAGAACAAGCAGTCAAAGTACTAAAGAGAAAATATAATGGGATGGGAATCCCTCTTTTCAAATAGGGAGTTTTTGCTTCTAATTAGCGTGTTTATTATAAAACGTAAAAATTTCAGAAATAACAGAATATTGTGAATTAGCCAACCGCACGAGACTAGCAAGCGAGACATTTGTTTTTATTTTTTATCTTTCCTTATGCCGATTACGATTTAGTAAAATTACTTATCGGCTTTTTACTCGTATTAAGGGTGAATCTAGAAAAATATTTACCTGTTTTTTGTTCTCCTTAATATGTTTTTTATCGAACTTCAAACAAATTACATTTTATCACTTTGTATTTTGAACATTTATTTTTAATGAAAAGTATACATAAATTTCTGAATTTCTCATGTTCAAGTTTATTGAGTTTATTTTTTTATTATCTTTCGAAAAGATTACTTATTCCCATTTTCTTTAATTTAATTATCAAATGTATAAAAATTCTTTTTAGTTTTTTTCCTAGTCTCATCATGACTGCTTATCCGTACATCTTTCTGTATGTTTTATATCTTCTTCAATGTTTATTCTTTTGCAATGAAATTTACCAGACACGTGCATTCTTTGGAAAAAAATAAGGATGTGTGCGAAAAATAGGTGTAATTCTTTTTTTTTACCCAATCATTAAATAAGTCATTAAAAATATAAGTAAATGTTTTATATTACTTTTTATAATTAGAAATATTAGAATTAATTTCAAATATTAAGAATAGTGCAAAGGAAGTAGATGGTATTAATATGTTTACAATTAATCTTTGTCTGCGTTTTTTATTACCGTACATTATGCATATTGTTAATTATTGCATACTAGATTCGATGGTCCCTAAAACATGGAGAGGGACGTGTGTGCTTCCCCTTTCTAAAAAAATAAAATCTGGAAATTTCAGTGGTATTATACCAATTAGAATCTTACCAACGTTTTCAAACATATTAGGAAAAACTATTGAAATTCAGCTCTAGGAAAATGTTGAAACAAATAAAATTTTACTAATTTATAAATCTGAGTTTAGGCAGGGTCATGGTTGTAATACAGCTCTGTTGGATATTTCAAACGACATTTTTAATGCTACCTACGGGGGCAAGTTAACTTAGCTTTTGCTATTAGCTTACTCTGTAGCATAAGATATTAATGAACATTTTTTACTATATTGGCTGATCGGAATCGGCGATAAAAACGTTATTAGACTTTTTATCTGAAAAAATACAGGCTGTTGCTTATAAGGAAAAGCGGTCATCTTTTAAGCATTGGGAGGGGGTCTTTTGGGATTTAGTATATACATAGATATAAATATATTAATTTATATGCTTCCTAACACCTTTAAATCCTGTAAGCAGCTCTACTATGCTGATGATATATAAATACCGTCTTATCGTGATGAATGTCCACAGGCGTGGACTTTGATTTGTATACGTTGGTTCAATTTTCTTATGGTTTTTAACATTAACTGTACGAAAACACAACAGCTGTTTTATTTGGAAAGAAAAATGATAGGAATAATTTTATGCACAATTACAGAGAGCTTCTAAAAAGGTGGAAAATGTGTACTTGATCTTTAAAAGCACAATTAAAAATCTCGATCACTACCTAAACCGAGATCTAAGACTTTCTTACCACGTCGCATAGTCCTTTATAAACGCTTATATAAAGCTAAAACTAATTTTCCAAAATCGGAATTTTCTAAATAGGGAACTTCGGAATTTACTTTGCGACACAGCTTAGTACACTGGCATCTCAATTACTGTGATACTGTCTCTGGCTCATGTCTGTCTGCCATGGACCCTTAAACAATACAAACGAAAAACTCTTGTTAGGAAATAATTTATGGGATCCGGAAATTCAAATATATTACTTATAAATTTAAAGAAAACCGATTGGTTAAACATTCAACACAGGTGACAATTACTATCCACTTATCAGTTTTCTCCATAATTATTCACCAGAGACCCCCATATGTGTATAATAAAATCAGGTTTCGATATGGTGTACATAACATCAATCTTCGGTTTAAGGAAAGACTTACTATTCCCCTCACTCAATCTAGTTGATTAACTTGTCGTTTTTTATAACGTTTCCAAAGATTTGAGTAAATATGTCATTGATTTTTGGGTGGATCGGTGTCGAAACGGAGATTTGAAACTAAGGTTTTGAAGACCATCCTGAATCAAAAAAGACGTTGTCTTTGGGTATGCCTTTTCACTTCTTTTTCATTCTTTACATTTAAATTCATTAACAAATTATATTTTTGAAAATAAAATTCTAGCTGTCTTGATATTAATAATTATGTTGTTAATTAATTTTTCTAAAAATTGAATATTGTTTTAATATTTATTTCCGTTAAGTTTTATATTTTTTGTTTATTTTCTATTATATTTAGTTTTAAGGGTTAGCTGCACGGACGTCAGAGATATTTCAGATCTAAGATGAAATGAAACTCGCCCACTATTTTTGAAAACATAATAAACTCAGCCAAATTGCTTTCGTACATCCTTCGGGAGAACATTTACTCATCCCTGATATAATCGAATATCAGAAGGCTGGAGCTCTGTCGGGCCCCATTCCACATTGTTGTGCCCTATATGATGTTATGGTCCTTTGCATTTCACATAAACCTTTTACATAGCCTTAAAGAGATGTTCGCTAAGGCCCTTCATATTAAGCAGAAGACTCTTCGGTATTAAGCGGGTTGTTGATAGAATTTTAAGCATCGTCCGGATGCTATTCATTCCCCCTTGTCTGCGTATTTATACTTCCAGATTTCTGTATTGGACCATCTTTTCACTAAGCTTATTCGTTAGATTCTTATTGTTTGAGATGGTGAGTTCTATTAATGTTGCTGGCTTGGATGGTTTATCCACTAAAATGAGGTTTGGTCTGTAAACACAGCTCGACTCCAGTACAACTTGAACAAATTTTTCTCCAGTATAGGCTCCGAGCTCTATTCATGGTATGGCACTTTATCTACCTGCAACAGGTTCATTGTCTCTGCCAATTCTTGATGAAAAATCTTAGCGGCTGAATCGTGTCTCTCCTTGTACTCTGATACGGCAAATATTTGTAATAGACATTCAAATCTGTATTAGTCGTTTTTGATCTTAGGGTTTCTGATTATGTTTGAGATAGTTTCTCGTTGAGATGACCCGATCTTGGATAGCTAGGAGAAAACCTTCAGTTCCAGGAAACATTTACTCTAACGTCAACCAGTAGTTCAACGTTAATTTGTCGACATTTTCTTGGTTGTCCTCATTTGGGTGTTTCTTGGTTTTGTTGGTGATAAGATGTCAGCACACGGTCCTTCAACCACAGAGGTGTCGAATCGTCTGGTGTAGCATAGAAACTCTACCAGCCTTTGAAAATATGAGCAGAAGTTTGTTAATTGTTGATAAAATTGCTTACCAATATCCACCAATTCGCATTGTCTGTTCAGTGGCACTACTAGGGTGATTTTTGTGTACCTTTATCCGAACTATTCTCACTTTTCTCTGCATACCTATTATGTCCGTCCTGTTCAATTTCACAATTCCACATGAGTAACCGAGTGCAGAGCACGCATGGGAATTGAGTATCTTAAATAAATTTTTACTGTTTAGATTGGTTCACAGTAGCTGCCTCATCCATCTTACGAACTCGTTAGTTAAGCCGATCCTAATAGTTCGTTGGTCAATTCTGTGTCATGGCCAAGTTTCATGGATTTATTCTGCCTTCATTGCCGCAATGGTTTGATTATTTTGCATCTCAGATGCTCCCGGTTGTATCTTTTCTCTAATAGTATTTAAAATGCGGCATTTATCAAAGCCGAACAGCATTACTATATACTATATTCCAGGAGAACTTCTCCACAATTTTAAGCATTTTTTTTAGTTGATTTCAGGCGACAGCCATCAATTTAGGATTATTTCTATATAGAAGATAATTTAGTCTTACCATTACTTGACGAAGGTTTTTAATACTGAAGCCGCAACTGGTGGCATTTAAACGGTGTGATAGTGAGTTCAAGGCAACAAAAACGTATTGGGATTGTGTCTGTCTCAGCGTTGTTGTTGGAAGGTGTTTGCATTTGGATCCAAGTTCTCTAAGATGTTCTAAAATAATACATTACATACATCGAATCTAATATGCTCGATATAACTGCCAGCCGATCATGTTGCACTGAATCGACGGCTTTTGACAGTCCACGTAGGCCGTGAAAAGGTTCTTTCGTTTAGTATAGGCCTGATTGCAGACTACTGACTGTTTCTTGCAACCCATTGCGTCTCTAGCACATCCTTTTTGATGAATTAAAATGATGTTGTTTTGCACGCAGTATGCATGGATACGCTGTACCAAAGAGGATGCAATCATCTCGTACAGTATATGGAGGTAGGTAATTGACCGATATTTAACTGGATCTAGTGTATTAAGTTAATCTTTTGGCCAAAGATACGTTACTCCTTCAGTAGTAAAAAACAATGACATTTTCTAAGGATCAAGAAAACCATCATTTATCAGAATAAGTTTATAATATTTGTGATACTTACAGAAAAAAAATATGTATTTGTATATATATATATATATATATATATATATATATATATATATATATATATATATATATATGTTAATGCGGATTTCACGGATTCCTCCGTGTGAGATGCAATAGCAGTGGATATATCCACATTATGCCGTTGTAGTGCTGAAATCACATTCAGCAAACATACAACTATATGCAGCTCCGCGTATGAATGAAGTAAAATGCGAACAGTAAATGCAAACTTCCTTCCATCATATCCTTTCTGTGTTAGAGGTTGCACAGTTAGAATAAATTGTTATAAAACGCAATTTATCCTATTCCACCACCATCGAGATGATGGCCTACCTGTACCACCATACCGAGAAGAAAGTCAAAACTTACCCTCCCCGCCACAGTGATACGGCAGAGGTACATGTTTCGTCTCTACTAGACTCATCAGGGTACCGACATGCACCTGACTGTGCAAAGGACAGATCGGAAGGAAGCATGCACATACTGAACGCGGCTTCTCCGGCCTCCCGCCGGATGGCGTATATATGTTAATGCGGATTTCTCGGATTCCTCCGTGTGAGATGCAATAGCAGTGGATATATCCACATTATGCCGTTGTAGTGCTGAAATCACATTCAGCAAACATACAACTATATGCAGCTCCGCGTATGAATGAAGTAAAATGCGAACAGTAAATGCAAACTTCCTTCCATCATATCCTTTCTGTGTTAGAGGTTGCACAGTTAGAATAAATTGTTATAAAACGCAATTTATCCTATTCCACCACCATCGAGATGATGGCCTACCTGTACCACCATACCGAGAAGAAAGTCAAAACTTACCCTCCCCGCCACAGTGATACGGCAGAGGTACATGTTTCGTCTCTACTAGACTCATCAGGGTACCGACATGCACCTGACTGTGCAAAGGACAGATCGGAAGGAAGCATGCACATACTGAACGCGGCTTCTCCGGCCTCCCGCCGGATGGCGTATATATGTTAATGCGGATTTCACGGATTCCTTCGTGTGAGATGCAATAGCAGTGGATATATCCACATTATGCCGTTGTAGTGCTGAAATCACATTCAGCAAACATACAACTATATGCAGCTCCGCGTATGAATGAAGTAAAATGCGAACAGTAAATGCAAACTTCCTTCCATCATATCCTTTCTGTGTTAGAGGTTGCACAGTTAGAATAAATTGTTATAAAACGCAATTTATCCTATTCCACCACCATCGAGATGATGGCCTACCTGTACCACCATACCGAGAAGAAAGTCAAAACTTACCCTCCCCGCCACAGTGATACGGCAGAGGTACATGTTTCGTCTCTACTAGACTCATCAGGGTACCGACATGCACCTGACTGTGCAAAGGACAGATCGGAAGGAAGCATGCACATACTGAACGCGGCTTCTCCGGCCTCCCGCCGGATGGCGTATATATGTTAATGCGGATTTCACGGATTCCTCCGTGTGAGATGCAATAGCAGTGGATATATCCACATTATGCCGTTGTAGTGCTGAAATCACATTCAGCAAACATACAACTATATGCAGCTCCGCGTATGAATGAAGTAAAATGCGAACAGTAAATGCAAACTTCCTTCCATCATATCCTTTCTGTGTTAGAGGTTGCACAGTTAGAATAAATTGTTATAAAACGCAATTTATCCTATTCCACCACCATCGAGATGATGGCCTACCTGTACCACCATACCGAGAAGAAAGTCAAAACTTACCCTCCTCGCCACAGTGATACGGCAGAGGTACATGTTTCGTCTCTACTAGACTCATCAGGGTACCGACATGCACCTGACTGTGCAAAGGACAGATCGGAAGGAAGCATGCACATACTGAACGCGGCTTCTCCGGCCTCCCGCCGGATGGCGTATATATGTTAATGCGGATTTCACGGATTCCTCCGTGTGAGATGCAATAGCAGTGGATATATCCACATTATGCCGTTGTAGTGCTGAAATCACATTCAGCAAACATACAACTATATGCAGCTCCGCGTATGAATGAAGTAAAATGCGAACAGTAAATGCAAACTTCCTTCCATCATATCCTTTCTGTGTTAGAGGTTGCACAGTTAGAATAAATTGTTATAAAACGCAATTTATCCTATTCCACCACCATCGAGATGATGGCCTACCTGTACCACCATACCGAGAAGAAAGTCAAAACTTACCCTCCCCGCCACGGAGGAATCCGTGAAATCCGCATTAACATATATACGCCATCCGGCGGGAGGCCGGAGAAGCCGCGTTCAGTATGTGCATGCTTCCTTCCGATCTGTCCTTTGCACAGTCAGGTGCATGTCGGTACCCTGATGAGTCTAGTAGAGACGAAACATGTACCTCTGCCGTATCACTGTGGCGGGGAGGGTAAGTTTTGACTTTCTTCTCGGTATGGTGGTACAGGTAGGCCATCATCTCGATGGTGGTGGAATAGGATAAATTGCGTTTTATAACAATTTATTCTAACTGTGCAACCTCTAACACAGAAAGGATATGATGGAAGGAAGTTTGCATTTACTGTTCGCATTTTACTTCATATATATATATATATATATATATATATATATATATATATATATATATATATATAGACATATGTTTTGAAATCAATATATATCGAAGACACGATTTCTACAACTCGAAAAAAATTTTTGCCCCTTAATTCGTTAATAACTCATTTTTCTACTTTTTTATTATCTCAGATATCGATTTATTAGCGTCATCGTCCCGAATGCATTCTACTTTTTGGATTTCTGTACACAATTACCGTTAGCGCAAACCGTTATTTGATTGCACTAATAGAAAAATACCAATTAAACAGGGGTATATTTTTGAAACGTTGCTGTTCTGTCAGAAGTGCAATACCTACATCCATAATTATTTTAAAATTTCGAAATATTTTAATACCGAGCAGTATAGGTAGAATGCGGCACTTAAAACAACCTTTAACCTTTTTTTTTTTAATTTTTTAATGATGAAAACTATAAATTCTCATTTCTTAGTTCCTAATCGTTCATAATTAGTCTTCAATTTAATAGAAACTTTACATACAATTTGACACAACATAGCGCTGGCAATTTTTAGAAAATACGTTTTGCACAACTGAAGATCTCTATGCAAAATGCGTAGGAGGGGTTAACTCGTTCCTACACAATAAAATACTAGTTATTTTTAAATATTGCACCATAGTATTGAGATATATTAACAGTTCGATTTTTGATACAGGACAGAAGCAAAGTCTACATTCAAATTCTAAATACAGACATATACGTGTTAATGTCACTCTTGCATATCAATAATTTACAGAAGACTACATTTTTTTTGAGAAATATGAAGAGCTTGACTACCTTTTTCATTTTCACATTTTCTTGTTTCCCCTATAGTAAACAGGAAGATTATGATTTGACTATAAAAGTATTAATTCCATTAAAAATGCAAATGTCACGGCACCCTAGCCGAAATATGTATACAGTCATGTTCAACTAAGTATCGTACAAGGTTTGCACTTTATACGCTGCCTACTACGTAGAAACAAACTACAACCATTCATTGAACACTATTGCACCTTGACATTAATGACCAATCACAGAAATGAAAACAACTACAATCTGAGGCTCATGTGTAGGTATATACTAACCTAATACACAAGAATATATTAATATTAAAGAAAAATAGCAAAAAAAAATCAATCAGCTAAGTGAGCCTGGTGATCACCACACATTTTTTCAAAGCAAGGGATGAGACTTGACATTGCTACTCTCACTTCTTGCTCTACGTTGATGTTTCATCGATATTTGCTCTTTATTACAGCTACAGCTTAAAATCCGGTTTCCCATACACAGGATATTACAATGGAAATAAGAGTCCTTATAGCTTTTAAATTTAGATTGGATATTCATTTTTACGGTTATCCAAATCTGAAGAAGCGAATTTTGTTTGAAGGCTATGGTCGCAAGAGAGTTTAATGAGCCTCTCTTCTTCTTATGAAGTAAATTCTAGTGAAGCTTGAGCATGAAAACGATCTTGGATCCACGAAAATTTCTCGATATTTTGTTCCGCAAAGTATTTTGCCAACCCTTCAGCATTCATTATTTACTTCTACGAAATAAAGCCAAAGTCCAAATAGTTATCATCGTATTTGCGATATTCCCGCCTTTTTGCTCGCCCACCACTTGTCGAGGCTTTATCACTCTGACTTGAACTATTGACTTGCTTATTTAATATAAATCTTTTCATTTCGTTAATAACTTTTTAGGAAACACAAGTCGGCACAATTAAAAGAGAGCAATCCACCTGCTCGCGTACATAAGTTTAAATAAATATTGTAATCTTTACAGTGTAACGGTGTCTATCCTGTGTTCGTAAATCACAGCACTCTTCATCACTACTTTTAGTACTAAGAGCACTTTATTATTACTCCTATTTATCTTAACAATTGAACTACTTACGCTAACAATAAATAAACTAACTTGACAATACAGCCTGCTGGCCTACGAGAGTTTAAATACTATCAATGAGCGAAAATTCCCGTCGGAGGTAAAATGCGGGCATCTGGAACATACTCCGCTCTCTCTTGCGCTAGGCCAGAAGCGAATTCAGCGTTATCGGACCTAATTCAAGCTCCGTGTTTCGGGGAACGGGTTCTCCGTAACAATATTGAATGACGATCGACCTTTTCTACGCAACCAACGATTTATACTGTGCATGCAATTAGAATTGTTCATTTTGTACTGACGTACCGTAAAAGAGCACCTTGCGGTCCCCTGTTTACTCTTCACAGCGCCACTGAGAGGGGCGGCTCACACTTTGGGAATCCCTGCCCTATAGAGTTACCACCGACACTGCATGCTTGAATAATTGGTACCGATTCAGCGCCAACGTGAATGAACTCGCAACCAAATATCAGAGACGGACTATTTAAATGTTGGGTTAAAAGTTTAAAAATATATTTTTAATTTACAAACTGTACTATAGTCTGTTTTATATATAAATTTAAAAAACCTCTTTAATATTGAAATATAAAATAGGGTTATTAGAAACGTATATGTAATAGATTCTGATACCAGCAAATTAAAAATGTACATTTTTTTTTTACAGAGGGAGAGAAAAATATATATTTGTATTTTCCAAAAAATACTTCAACATTATGCTTCTTTCATTAATTTTGAATGTATATTGATTGTAACTAAAAAAATCCTAACTATAGCAATATTTATTCATATTTGCACTTATTCTTTTTTTATATTGTACAACAAACACTAAGTTCCAGGGAAAATGTACAGAATGGTTTAACTATGTGTTTGATGCATGGGAATATGAAAGTTAAAAAGGTGAAGACAAACTTGACTTTCAATAAAATTGTTAATAATGTTGAATGCAAAACAACTGCTTGTATTATTCCCTTCTGTCTGCAAGCGATGCTAAATCTAAGTACAAGATAGTTTGATTCTCATTTTGACCAATACCGTCTACTCAGATTCTTTTTAAAATACATTATAACATAAAACTATTAATTGTTTTATATTACAGCAAACATAATTGGAAAATCGACCCTTTTATTTAGAGAAAGCAATTCAGTTTCTAATAGACTACAATATTATATTATTCAAAAAACAAAATTTACTTATCAAATTTCCAGTACCGCTTTTGATTGCTATTAAATCTTTGAAGAACGTTAGTTTTATAGGATTTCTAAAGCAATTAAATTATTTTTTTACATCATAAGCAAATACAACATTTAACGGTAAGTTGTACAATTGTTTTTGAGAATTCAGAACGTAAATTGCAAGCCGATAGCTTAAAATCAACTTTTTATCGATTATGTTAATTAGAACAGGGCTTAAATTTTCATAATATTACATTCATTGCAAAGCATAAAATATAAAACTTATTGCATGCCCCACTATGTAACTGAAATTTAATTTTTATAATTTCTCACATAAATGAAATCTTCAGTTCCACTTTCATACTCCTTGCCATTAATATTGTTAATACAAAGTTTCAGAACGAAGAATCTAATAATTTTTTAACTAGATAATCAATAAAATTTTTATAAAAAAATTGAACGGGCTTTTAAAAGTGCGCTAAAAAGTGAAAAATAACTAGAAATTTGTATATGAAATTGAAATTTTTGAAGTCGGCGCCAAACCAATGCCTGACAAAATGTGAGTCACATAAACAGATTAGAAATACTTTATTGGTAATTGCTTTACCATAATTTGTACATATTAGCAGTTATTTATTTCATTAAGAAATAATTTGGCGCCGACTTCAAAAATTTCAATTTCATATAAAAATTCTATTTATTTTTCACTTTTTAGCGTACTTTTAGAAGTCGGTTCAATTTTTTTATAAAAATTTTATTTTGCGTTTTTAGTTTTGAATTTATTATGATATTCATAATTTATTTGAACTAAGTGCTAATCGAGATTAATGTACCTCGCCATTACTCCAAGGTGGCAAACAAGTATCCATTTTATCCATAATTGTAAATCACCCTAAAATGAACCACCAAAATTTCTCTGATTCTTAGAGTTCTCCAAATACCAATGAAATTGTGTCAAACAAATATCTAGTCTGTCATAGTAAATCCACTATCTTAAATTTAAAATTAATTTTAGATTGGTAATATAGGCTACAAAATCTTTCAATATCGATATTTAAAGAATTTGAGACGTAAATGTCTTAGCCTGATATATTTTATATTGCATATTGAGTTTGTAGATGCCCCAAGGGCCCTGCAATATCAATTTTAGATAAAACCGGAAAATGTAAAATTTTTAGTCCCTCATATTGTATCTTATCAACCTAATAGTTGTAAAAAATTAACTTCATATTCGTAATACACCTCCCCCCTAATACCAAATCTGAAAAAAAGCAAAAAAGGTAAAATTTTCAACCCACCATATTGGATCCGTCATACTGAATTTCAAAAAATTAATTTTAACGTCTTAATCTAATCTAAATTTAAACCCTTCAAAGCCCCCTAGTATCAATTTTAGATGAACACCAGAAATTTAAAATTTGCATATTACATCTGACATATTAGATTTTCTTAAAATAATTTTATATTCGCTATTTACATTCTCAGGGTTTTATTTCTCTATATTTTTTTTCAAAGAGGCTCTCCCGATTACGATGACTGTCTCCCAGGGTTAGTCTTACTGGTTCTAGTGCTTTTGAGACATTCGACTTTCTCTATGATAGCACTGGATGTTGACTGCTGAGACAATTCTTCATCTATGGTTCTCTTCGAATGAAATAATTCAGGAGATTTTAGAGAATCAACATCTAAAACATGGTTTTATTTTAATTCTTAGGAAATCTATGAAGAAACATATTTAAATTTATTATGTATTAAAATATTTTAACCAAACCTTCAAATTTTTGTAAATTATTAGTTTTATTTTCTACAAACAGGTTAAATATTACAAATTAAATTACTTACCTTGCAAATATAATATTGGAACAGCAATTTGTTTTAAACCCCATTTTGGTCCTTCCATATACGCTATAGCAATTATAAACTATGGGAGGTTCTAATGATAATAGTTCTCCTTTGTTATATTATGTATTTTCTCTTTAAATATTTCCGAGTCTAATTTAGGAAAACCAGGTTTCTTAATCGTCATTAGTGCATCCCGATATATAACCTATTTTTTGAGGCATAATTGAAACAAACAAGAAAAAGCGAAGCACACAAATTTACCTTCGCAAATCATAAATATATCCAAGATCAAATATAGCTACCGAGGTTATGCTGTGCTGTATGGCAAAAGCATAGATTAGATTCCGTTGAGAAATATGTGAACCGTTGCTTATCAAGTAACGTCAATACATCAATACCAGCGAGTACGTGGATATACGGATTTCTAACATATCTAGACAGCTGCACATTTAGGAAATCACTCTATAGGGTATTCTTTGTGGTTCTATTAAGCTCAGTATTTCATTTAAATGTTAATACCCACACAAATGATTTCTACTTGTTAATAAATATTGGCGGAAACTCTTAGCTGGGATCATTTTATCTCACCATAATAGAATATAGGGTAAAAGTGGGAGAGACGCCATACTTTTTTTAGAACTTAAGTAAAAAATAAAAAATGCAATATAAATCAATCCTTTTTTTTGAATTTTAAAGGTACACTAATATTAAGTATTAAAATTACAATTAACGCGATTTAGACTTCAATAAAAAAGAAATAAAAAATAAAAATTATAAGTTGACAGCAGGCCATCTCTCCCATAACGTGTGAGAGAGACGCCATATAGTGTGGGAGAGATGCCATATATGTTGTTATTCCTTTTTTTGGTTCTTTTTGCGGATCATTTGCCTACCACAATTATTGCAATGCGGAGCGTACATTGTTTGGCATTAGAAACATTTAATCCAGTCAGTTCTTTTTTTGTTAAATAATAATTTTCCCAACATTCCGCGCACACATTGTTATCATCTTCGATTGGGGTGGATGGTAAGATAGAAGATGAACACGTTAATTCTGCACTAGCTAATTTGCGTTTTTTAGCTGCTCCTTTATTTAAATTCTTCTTACAAGCGTTCTCAGTGGAAGCCAAAACACAAGCTTGTTTTCGCTTCACTGTCAACCTAGGTAGTTTTGGGATTGGATTAAACTCCTCAAGAATCTTTGTACGGGTTTCTTTGCTAGTGAATGTTTGTCTGAAAGTTGATGCGTTTTTGTAGAGACAGAGCTGCAGTGGCAGCACTTTCAAAAAGAAAGGCAGGAGTAGCTACAGCAAGTAAATCAGATATTGCAAAGAAATAATCTGGAATAGCATTAGGATTGATTGAGAATATTCCACAAGCTTTAAAACCTGATGTGGCATTTCCCACGGTTGCAGCTTTTCCCCATGCTTGCCCTATTAATGTCACAACTTGTAATCGTGTTATAGTTCTATTCTTATTTCTCAACATCCATGCATTTGATTCTTGATTATAATAGGTTTTTAGAGGTTTGAAAAAACTGCGATCACGAGGTTGAAGGGCTTGTGTAGTGTGACTCGGCAAGCATATAATTATGACATCATTTTCATTTGCTAAGTCTAACAGATTTATTGAATTGGAATGTGAGGTGTGGCCATCAAAAATCAAAATTGTTTTACCTGTCTTTGGTTTTTTGGGTAGACAATGTTCCTTAAATCAACGCAAAAATAATTCAGAATTAATATAAAATGACTTTTTATTCATATAGACATCAGACCCATTTGGCAAGCCATCAGAAAACTCTCACTTTTTGTTGACTCCTTTCATTATTATCACTGGAGGTAGAAAACGGCCTTTAGTACTGCAACATGCAACCAGAGAAATTATTTCTCCTTTTTCACGAGGTGTGATCAGATGAACATCCTTTGCTCCTTTGTCTGTTAATTCTTTTCCAGGTTTATTTATTAGTTCAATTCGACTCTCATAACATTAAAAATGTTTTCAGGTCTATTAGTTAGATCGTGCTTTACCATTTATTCTTCCAGCAGTTTAAAAAATGCACCTATTTCTTCTCAGTTCATTCCCTGGGCTCTTGCAACAGATAAACCTTCTGCTTGACGTACTGAGACATCTTTGTTTCTTTCTAGAAAAGAAGAGAACCAATGTTGACCTGCCTTCTCTTTTTCTTTAGAAAATGTATGCTTAATTCCAAGCTTTTCGGCAAATTGATAGGCAAGAGACCGAATAGTAGACCTATCAGGTGCAAAACCAGCATTAGCTCGGCGCTTAATATAAGAAGCCAATCGTTTTTCGTTCTCTCTCCCAAGTGATGCTGGAACAGTAGTTAATATAATAACTTAATATGTTATTACATATAAAAACAATGGATTCTTACATTAATAACAAGAGTCTGATAAATACCGGAAGGAACTAGTCCAGACTTTTTAGTATCACCAGTCATGAGACGCCTACTCAAGGTACGAATCGGTATTCCATAACGTTTTTGAGCTTCGGTTTTTGATATTTGTCCTTTTTTTACTTTTTCAATAGCCATAATTAAGTTTTCTTCACTCCACTGCCCCCTGACTACCGTATGGTTCCTCACGTATTTTCTCGGCATTCTAAAAACAATAAGAATAATAAAGAAAATACCCCTTCATTTATACTTTTGCAAAGGTTGACATCTTTCCTCATTTTGTGGGAGAAATGCCATATAGATATAAAGTACGTAGGTATTAACATATATTGCAAAATGTAGTTGAAATAAGTTGATAACAAAGTAAATAAAACATTAAAACCAGTTCTTACCTTACGGTTTTCTTGTTTTACATTTAGCACTCATTGAAATCGCAGCGACTCAAAATTTTCGTCGAAAAATTCTCGCTCTAAAATAATCTTTTCGTCATACACACGTCACACTCGAGCGCGGTCGAACAAGAACTGACACGTTGAGAAGGAAGCGTCTATGAATAGTTAAAAACAGTGGGAAATATAGACATCTCTTTCTTACTCACTGAATTTCCGGAGGTATGGCGTCTCACCTCATATGGCGTCTCTCCCACTTTTACCCTATAGTTTTTTTATATGGGGTGTCTAAAATTGTTATTTTTTTACTTTTACGCTACTATTTTTAGAGAACATCTTGCACTGAATGTTTTTAAACATCAAAGCTTGCACATAATTAAAATAACATAGAACAAAGTAAATTACGACCACCTACCCACCCATTATCTGATTTTTTAATGAAATAAGTATTAGGTATTAGTATTAGTTTTTATTCTTCTTATCACTTTCAATATTAACTCTTTATGACTGGAAAATCTACAAACGATAATTATATAGAGAGTGAGCAGAACGCCTATTGGCATTATACATCACATGAAAAACCTTAATTGGTTTGTATACTCGTGAAAATCGTAATAGATAAAAATCGATCTTTCTTTGTTTAATAGCAATTCTTGAGAAAACTGTTAGACATAGAGGCAAACATGTTGGTATTAATTTAAAGATAAATAACTGCTTCATCGTCACTTTATTGTTTTCAAGTTGTAATTTCTATTATATTTTTCTCAAATTTATTTAAATTTAATATATGGGTTAATCCTTGTATAAAATTAAACAAGCGTCAGCTTTGAAGTAAAGGAAAACTCACGATAATGGACACTGCCGTTGGAATAGTCATCCATAGAAGTACTTATTATTTGGTGCTTAAGATATGTTAAGTGTTTGGAAAGTGAACTTGGAGATCTTGGGCATTTTGTTTTACTATCCCAGTACCTGATTTGGTAAGCTCCGGTTTTGTCATTTTTCGAACCATTTAAATTTCTAACCGATAAGAATACGGTCTACTTCTAAGAAATGTTAGCCAAAGGCCAATAACATTGGCTAAGTTTAAAACTTTCTATCCTTTACTTTAAAAAAAGGTTGGTTGTTTCAACTTTTTTGCTCTTTTTTCGGTTGTACAATGTAATATTGTATATTTTGAAAATCAGAAGGAGCACAAATTGAAAGGACTTTTTCTGACGAACAAATTACGTTCTATGCAATTTTTCCCTAAGGATTGATATTTATGGAAATAAAACGGATAATGAACAATGTATCAAAATTTGAAAATTTTGCAATAAATAATTATACTTGGTTCTAGCTCACCTATTTAAATGGACGCAACGGTAAATTATCATTTTTAGCATCATTCTGAAGTGATGTATTCAGAAACTAAAGTTGCATGCAAATTTTGCAATACCAATATATAGTTTGAGTGGATTAATAATACAATTAACATCTTGATGGCCCCAACTAGGCGGCATAGCTTACATAGACAGACCAATGTTTTTATTTGTATTGAGATTTGCGTGGACCCGCCAAACCCACTACGTCGCGTACCTAGGACGGACCCTTAAAACACAAAGCAACGTCCACTCCGCAGCGGTTACCGCTTAGAGTGGGTCCACATGACATAAATCTGGACGTAAACGTAGCGTAATAAGACATATGTCAAATTTCAAGCATTGTGATTTGTTAAATTTAAAAAAAGACCAATACTGAAGATTTCCAGCCAAAATCCACCTTTTCTAAGGTCATTATGCTAAAATAATGTTTAGCTTTACAGCGGCCTGCTTTAAATATGGCGGAAACTGTTTATTTTTAATAATTTGCATTAACATAACCTATGTTTTTTTCGGAAGTTTGTTCTTTTATTAATATTTTTTTATTTTTCGAGTTTTGAAATAATGGATATTTATGAAGTATGTTAAATTGTTATAATTTATTAGAAATGCTGTTAGAGAAGATCATTACTGCTTGGTCCCAAAAAAAAACAATTGTTATCCATTTTTTTATTAATTTTGTAACAATTGCAATAATACAGTTGCTCGTTATAGAAATTAAAGCTTATGAAATAAAGGCCATTATATAATACAATTTCTATTCAATGACAATCTCTGATATCGAGACGCTAATCCACAGATATAGTCTTAGCTATGGTTCCCAGATCAAATAATGAGATTTTTTGACAATATCGCTGACTTTTCGGTAAAGATCTGAACATTTTGTCTGAATATTGTATGTGGTATGTTAAAGCAGTAAGATTTTCAGAATATTTGCAATCGAAGTACCAAATGCGAATATCGAGCAAGTGTTCTCATTAATGGGAGCGCAGTGGACTAAGGAGAAAAATAAGCTGTTTATATTGTTATAAGCTTTGCTTTTCGCTGCCACCAATGTCATAACTTTGTTGATTCTGCTTTTGGTTTATCACTTGTTTCGATGAATTCAAATAAGTCTTCTAATATTACTTTTAATATTTTATTAAAATGTTCACTAAATCATGAGGTAACAACAGTTTTTCTTCTTACTTACTAATTTGTTGTCACTATTGTAGTTTTTCAATTTTAGTCCCCTCGTCTCTATGTGTATGTCCTAGTTATATTCTATTTCTGTATTTAAATTATTATTTAGACGTACTAACAAATATAATTTATAACTATTTATTTACATGATTACTGAAAAGAAAAAGTGTGTAAAAAGTAAAGTTTTAGAGTGTGGGAGATTAAGGCATGCTTTTGTTTGATTAAGGCATGCTTTTGAGAATATAAATTTACTTAAGATATAACTTCTTCTTAAGAGAGTATTAAATATTAGACTATAATTGTCTATTAATCCATAAGAATAACTTAAAAATATTTATACATAGTAATTTAATAATTAATAATTTGTAGTAATAGTTGGTTTACTAAACACAATTTAACTTAAAGAACATATCATGTGAAGAATGTCATGAAATGGTTATGAAAGGCCAGCACTTGCCAAAAGAAACATCAAGCAATAAAAAGTAGAAAACTAAATTTATTAATATACTAAATCAACAGTTCACTCATTATGTTAACGTTTAATTTATTTATTTATTCTTACTAAAATGATTAATAAATATTTTTTTTATTATTTCTACTTTCTTTTTTAGTTTTAAAAAAATACTGACAATTGCAATTTTTTCCTGTTTCCCTAACAGGGGATTAAAATTTCAGACATGTCAGGAAAATTCCTGTCGTCTGGTAACCCTACCCTTAGCAAATTTTATATAAACCTATTATAAACAATTGAAAAGTAAAAATTGACATTGATGGAAATTTAATAACAGAAATGCAGTTAGTATCATATGTAATGTATTCTTCTAAAAACTAAAAACAATTATAATTACTAAAGCGATTATTAAAATTACACTGTTATATTGAGATTCTTGTCTTTGAACTCCTTGCCAATTCTTTACCAGTTAGAAGTGGTAAACTTTGGAAATAAAACTTCTTTTTAAGAGTCCCCCAGAAATACTGTTTACCGACTTGGAATTTGCACTGTTGCTTCCACATGCTGATTTCATCAGCTAAATATCACAATGTTATTTCCAACCTAGCAATAAGGGTGTAACTGTACACATTTTCATATCTTGTTTCTTAATTATTGGCCCAACAACAGCGAAGAGGTCTTCAAATTCAACAATAATAACAGGAAAATATTTTTAAAAAATCAAGATCATTTTCTCGCTTTTCTTAAAATAAATTATTAGTATGTCCAAGCCTTTCTCCAATGTTTTCCTCAAATATAAACCGGACCCAGTAGCGACAACTTTCCTTTATAATAGATCGATGATCGCCTTACATTTTGTAACTTTTTTTCTAGATTAATATACTGCAGCAATTAACGCTTTATTTTGCTTCATTTTAATTTTTACATAAAATATTAACAAAAATCCTGATAAAAGTTAGGTTAAAACAAAAAAAAACACACCCCTTATGACCGCGGAACGAAATATCCCGTGTGGGCGATACATTTTTAACTTAAAAGGGCGTAATACGCCTACGCTCAAATTTTTCTTGTCGTGTCTACGTGCCGCAAAACTGCCAAGGATGCATTCGCCGAATAAACGCCTTTGTCTACTTAACTGGGTTAGGTCGCTCACCTAGAACACAGGGTAATAATATCCTCTCAATAATTTTTTTTTTAATTATTATAGTTCTTTTTAAAGAGACAAATATTCTATGAAGTTACAGACAATACAAGATGGTATAAACATCATGTTTAGCCACCCTATATGAAAATATAAAAGTAAGAAACTTATAATTTAAAAAATAAAAGTTAAAAACTTAAAGAAATTTTACACAATCTACAACAGAACCCAATACTTGTACGTGTCTCGAAATAATTTTGAATCAATTGGGTTAAAGCAGAAAATAACTTTCTTCTCTCGAAAACCAAACAAAAACTCAACATTGTTCATAATATTCTAAATTATTGGTATTTGGACTTTTTTGCAATAAATTTTTAGTATAAGGTTGTAGCACAACACCAATTTCTTATAAGAACTTATTTTTATTTTATACGGAGAATTAAAAATTTCAAATATAGTAAGGTAGCAGTTGATATTTCGGGAATTGGCAACACTGGCGTTGCTAGATGCCATCTGACATTTGTAGTGTAAAGTTTGAGATTTTAGATGGTATACGTACTTTTTACCATAAGGCCGCCATTTGTGTGTTTACATTAACTTCTAAATTTCATATCAGCCAAAAAATGGAATTAACTAGTAAACATTTACACACGATTATTTTCCATGACTTTTGACGTGACTTATCTCAATAAGAGTTCATCGATAATATCAATTCTTTTTATGGCGATCAAATATCTACAAAAGCCACTGTATACTGTTAGTTTGATGAATTCAATGGGAGCTGCCATTCACTCACAGACAAGTCACGTGAAGATCGTCCAAAATTGGTTATAGTGCAAAAAAACATCAATGGTGATCAGAAACTGATAATGCAAGATGTAACAAGATGGTGTCACTTCCAGTTATATCGGAAGTTGATGCCTTCTAGCTTATTTTAAATAGAACACCCTATATGTTATTTCAGGTTCTACGAAACTTATAGACATATTTCATATGTAATGGCCTATACCTAAATCTAACTATTTTTAACATATTTTAAACTTTATGTCAAAAGTGGCATTTGCCAGTCTAAACATAACTATCAATTCTCCTATATGAAAGCCTTTAATATTTAATTGGGATTGGTTTCGTTCTAGAAGGGGATCTACTTTAGTGGACTGTGTTGATATTTTGATAATAAATAAATACAGGGTGATCAAAGACTAACATTAAATATTAACTTAATTAGCATTAAAAATAAAGATAACTTTGTATAAGGTTTTCTATTCTAAAGAACTGTAGTTTTTGAAATATTGGCAATTTAGCATTTTTGTATTATAAAATACTAAACAGCTTACCTATACCGGAAAATAAGTTATTTTTTAAAAAATGTTCCAAATTTCCTGCCTGAACTTCCAAATATTTTTCACATCTCTGAGTTAGTTCGTCATGGATGGTCTCTCTAACTGAATCAGGAGATAACCTTTACGTCCCTCACCGTTGCCCTACAGTCATCCATCGTTGTCGCGGGATTACAATAAACGATGATTTTATCGTTCCCCATATAAAATACTCTAATAAAAGAGACAAATGAGGAGAACCAGGAGACCACAGAAAAGGTCGATTGTTGGCAATCCCATTGTCATAAAATGTTGCTTGGAAGAAGTTGTCACTGGAATGGTTCTGTGTGGTGGGGCCTTATCATGCTGTGTTCTGCTTGAGGTATATTCCTTAAATATTGATTGTCTAACTCTTATTGAATATTCAAATATCTTTCTCCTACAAAAGTGTATACATAATTTAAAATAGGGAGTTAGTTTGTTTCGTATTATTACTGAATTACCATTCAGGTTTTCTTCATATAAATGTAGTTTTAATATTCCATCACATCTCACAGCACAAAACACGTTAAATTGCTAGATTTCTTGAAATTTTCGTAATTTTATTGCATGAAGAATTAAATTAATCCAAAAATGGGAATTGTGTGACACCATTTTTCGTAAATTTTCCTTCATCAGTCTAAATTATGTTGTCCAAAAATCGAGGGTTGTCTTGTATCATCGTTAAAATAAATTCGTAAAATTGCACTCTTCAGCAAATCAGTATCTCTTACGTGTTGAACCAAAAATATTAAATCTGGGTGGAAGTTGTGTTTCAACAGTATTTTATGTATTGAGTTCTTAGAGATTCCTGTTTGTAGGGCTAATTATCAACGATGTTATAGGATATGCCGCAAGGTATCCCAGAATTGCAATTACGACATTTTCATCATTGAGATTAGATTTTCTTTTATGCATTTTTTCCTTAACGGTGCCAAAATTTTCGAAATTTTACTATATTCATTTAACACTGGTCCGCGATGGTTTCTGTTTATCTGGATATCTATGAGCATATGTCTGGCATATTTTTAATAAAACTTTGTTATATTCTCCATAGATAATAGAGAAATTTAAATAATATTCGTACGTGTAATTTAATCGCTCCGGCATGGTTTTTATTAATTATTGTTCAATGGCAAGAAATAGTAACATTTCGGTAGTGCTCTATTCTTTTCTTTCGTCGGGTTTCGCCATCATGATTAAGTAGTAATAAAACTTAAAGGCCGTATAACGTTTTTATAATACAAAAATGTTAAATTAGCAATATTTCAGATATTGTTAAGTTTTCGGATAGAACAACCTTATACAAAGTAAACCTTATTATTAATGCCAAACAAGATAGCATTATAAAAATATGAGGTTTACATCTCAAAATAAATATTTTTTAACGATTTTCTTGGTCAATATTTAATTATAGTTTTTTAACCACCCTATATTTATTTATCGTCAAAATATCAACACAGTACCCTAAAGTAGATCCCCTTCTAGAGGAAAATCATCCCCAATAAGAAAAGCTTTCATATAGAAAAAATCCATAGTTACATTTAGGCCTGCAAATGCCATATTTCCCACAAAATTTAAAATATGTCAAAAATAGGTAGATTTAGGTATAGGACATTATACATAAAATATCTCTAAAAGTGCCACCATTTCGAAAATATTTTAGTCGAATTGCCTCTATCGACTTTAGTAAACTGCCAAATTTTTTAGAATTTTCGGAAGCCTATTTTCTGAGTAATCTATCGCGGCAGTTCGTCGTGAGACACACTGTATATTATTCTTATCATGATTATCTTGACTCTTGCCACATAGCTCTTGTTTTGCTTATGCCTCATTCTCAACCAACTACGTTGCTCATCCAGAAACTTCTACTACTAAACTTCGTGTTATCTTCGATGCTTCGATCAAGACAGCAAACAATATAACTTTAAATGGTATTCTATTGATAGGTTCGAAACATCAACAATACATCTTTAATCTGTTTCTACGTTTGCGTACGTATGCGATGATCACTGCCTGTATGAAAGAGATGTTTAGACAGATTATTCTGTTTAACAATAAATTTATCATCCAAATGATATTTCGTATATTTTCCTGCATGAAGGACAACTTCAATAAAATATTTTTCAGTTTTTTTTTTGGTAGAAATCTCTATCATAAATGTTCCTTATTATAAATCACCAGGGATAAGAACTGTAACTGATGACATTCGTCTATTTTACAAGAGATATTTTCTTTGTATTCATCCACTGCTATTGGTTTATTTCCTTCTTCTATTTCAGTTTCATAACCGTCTTTACAGCAACATAATTCTAGATCAAAATTCCCATTTCTATGTATTAATTTTTACTTATTTTCAAATATTTCCTTTCAACTTATAGATTCTCCAGGTTTAATGTTTAACATATTTTTCTTCCTTCCCGATTCTTTAAAAGAAGTTCTGTATTTTTGAAGTAACTTAAGGAGTTCGTTTTTCACACTGTTATTCACTCTGGCGTGGTCTGATTTTCAATTTTATAATTAATTTTTTTAATAGCTGTGAAAAAAGGCTTTTTCCATACAGTTTAAATTGTGCTGTTCTACTTATAAATTCGTTGGTATAACTCACCACGCGTCTCTTAAAGGTCCATTATTGTTTTATAATATACTGTTGTTTCAATTTTCCTATGTAAATTAAAGGTATTATACTTCTCTTGTAAGTGTTCTATTTCGACGCATTCCCTCTGGAGCCACAGTTCTTCTACCTTTTTGATCTTTTGGTTTATTATCTTTTCGATACTTTCGTGTTTCTTTTTTTCATTTTTGTTTCGGTATTGTCTTCGTTTCTTCATGAGATGCAAACCTCTTCTGTTATCCACTCTCTCACCTGCTGAATTTTTTCTGGCTTTAATTTTATAATTAAATTTTGCTACTTCCCGATCATACTGCATACGGTCTATTTCATTTTGCTTTGTCCTAGTTTTACTCATAAAAATATCGGCCATTGTGGACGCATAATAGTGAGAACATAATTTAACGTTGTCCATCAAGCTATTACACCGGAGCATAAAATTCTAAGAATGTATTTAATTGTCTTATTTTTGCGATTTATAGCCGTGACAGTATCTCTTTTCTTCTGCTAAAGACTTTCTTTTAAATTAGGTTATTAAACACTAACCTAGCCAGCGAGTTTCTTGTTGACTTTTTACTTGAATCGACAATAGTCGTATTGTATATTTCTAAATTAGTCAACATTTATTTGCAAATGCACGGTGTTAAAATATTTACCGGTAGTTCTAATGGTGATAATTATTCTTTTACAGTTTCGGGTCAATTTTTGTGGGAACATAAGAATAAATAAATAAAGATTTTGTCCAATAGTTAATTTAAAAAGTTCCATTTACTTTTTTTTTCTTTCAACATTTAGAAACTTTTCTAAGGATGTTTTATTTGAGATACTATTTTTACTGCATATAACTTATTTGAGTACAATAAATAATAATCCGGTAGCAGCTTTTCCGCGCAATCCCTAAAAAAATTTAAAATAAAATAAAACTCACTAATAAATATAAGTAAAATTTTTTTTTTATTTCTACTGGTAATTTAATGAATAAATTTAAATCAATTTTTCACCTAGTTTGTACACGACCAGCAGTTAATTATTGAAATAATTTAATCTACTTCACCTAAATATCATTAATAATTCATCTGTATTGCAGTATTATGCCTGAAAACGTGGTCTGCTTGCTGGTTTGCAATTTTAAGGTAATCCAAGCTAATCCATTGGAGCGTATATGGAGTTGTCTATCTAAGACGTGGAGATTAATTTCGTCTCATAAGCTTCACGTAGGTTGCAAGTCGACTTGCAAACCTGTGTTTAGTTTCCCCACAAAATATCCCTCTACTAGACAAATTTCTCTTATGCAACCCACTGCAAGAATATTTGAATTTTTACTAACAGTCGCGCGTGGCGTTGTCAGTATCAAGTAAAAGTTTATTCTTTTAGCAGCAGTTAAGCTATTTCTTTAGTTCAGGTTAGAATACAACCGTGGTGTCTACTGCGCCGGTATTTCTATGCATGAAGTCGACTGTACCGGTATTTTAATTTTTGCGAAAGTGACTATGTTTTTACTTTGATCAAGATAAATTAAATGTTTTGTCCCAAATTGTGCAGACAAATACAGTGGCGGTTTTCGGTTTCTGAATTCAAAACATCCCGAGTTACGAAAGAATTTATGAAAACCATTGTGTATGAAAGAGATTCTAGAAAAGCCGTTAAATAAAATGCAGTGCTCGCTCTTTATCTTCCTATACGTGTAAGTAAAACCAAGTGAGAGCTTTTTTAGTTTCTAGAAAACATGAGCAGCTCATCGAATGGGGTGCAAACAATTATAAAAAACCTATGAACATGCTGCTTACGTGTATTGTTATGCGCATCAATTAAATTTGGTAATGTTAAACGTTGCATTCGGAAATAAAAATGTCCAATTTACAAGGGACTTGTCTTTTTTTTCAAATAGTCTTTAAAGAATCGCAATACTAGATCAAATTGTTAACAATCGCTTACCTCTTTCAGCCCCAATAAAGTGTAATTTTAATTCTAGAATTTGAATACAAGGATAGCATTCTAGATACAATGGTAAAATCTTAGATGACAGTAGAAATGTGAGTACTACAAACCAAGCATCAAATTATATCAAAATTCTCAAAAGCAAGAGTTTCCTTTCATGTTTAAACTTTTTTTACAAAAAGTTGATATGTTTTCTGGTAAGTTTCAAACACGGCAAATTGACGATGTTATCGCAAATAAAATATATTATCATCTGAATCAAAATTAACAGAAATTAAAAATAATACTACCTCAAACGACGTGAGTTTGTGATAAAATTATTTGTCAAACATTTTAGCTTTACAGGTCACGTAGAAGCCAGTTTTTTTTTCGAACCAGAATGTCGAATATACTACATGTTTTCCCAAACAAAAATTTAAGGGTACGACTAAAATTTACCTCTTTTTTTATCGAACAAAAACTCCGTGCAGTATTGACCGTTATATATGAAACTAAAGAATTATATCAAATTCAGGACTTCTTGTACGTAATGACTATATTTCGCAAAATATCGAGCTAGGTGAGACATTTAGTGAAATTCTAAAAATTTTTAAAATTTTAATTACGAACCCGATGGCATCGGCTTAAGCAGAATGGCGCTTCTCTACCCTGAAACTGATAAAAAAAAATTTACAGAATACTATGAGCCAAGAAGGACCTTCTACTTTAGTAATGCTGGCTAAAGAAAGGGATCTTATCAAAAGCATACCTAATTTCATTCAGCGGGTTAATAATAAGTTTGCTAATGTAAAAGATCGGCGTATGAGTTTTCTTTATAAATAATTCACACAGTAAGATATACGTGCATTTTGTTTTGACTGTTTCCTTCTTTATGTTTAGTTATTTAAAATACACTGCTTTGTTTCATAATAACTCAATTTTTAAAAACTTATTCTTTCATCAACCGGTGCCAATGGCAGACTTAATACATATCTCTATTTTTAATGCACGATAATGAACTCTACAAAATAACGTTATTTCTTAAGTATTTTTATACATACTCATATCTAGATGTTTTGGAACATGATTCCTGCTTTGAATTTCCACAGTTTTTCCGTATATTTCCAGAACACACAGGAAATATCAATGTTCATTTCAAGACTATCATTGTATCTTACAATGTACCAAATTTTCATATTAATTATTGATAGAACTAGTTAAAACACATTTTATAAAATATACAGGGTGTCCGGAAAATACATATAAAACGTTTGGTGACAGACTTCTTACGTCAAAATAGGCGGATTTAAGCCAACTTCGTTCTATCCTTACTGCTTCGTTTAAGGAGTAGAAGATATCAAAGTTTTAAGAAAATATTGATTTTTCCCAAAATTATTGAAAAGGTGGTTATTGAATTTAATGATTTTTGGTATGTGGTCTAACATTATATTATGACGTTTTTTCTAGTGATATAGCGACCGACTATAAAATAATGTAAATGTTATAAAAGTGACGTCACTTATAAACATCACTTCTGATTTTTAAGGTCATTAACGTCAGGAAATCTAAATATTTCTATCGTATAAACGCAAATAAAGGGTGTTTTTTATAGAGGTATAGAACTTTTAAATGGAATAAAACAAAGATGAATTTTTTAAATTGACATGAAATTTACTTTATTCGAAAGATAACCTTCTGGCATTATAATTTAAATATGACTTCTGGCATATGACCGCCACAGCTGGCTCGGATGTAGTCTAATCTGGAGGTCCAATTTTCGATGACTTTTTCCAACATTTGTGGCCGTATATCGGCAATAACGCGGCGAATGTTGTCCTCCAAGTTATCAATCATTTCGGGCTTATCGGCGTAGACTAGCGACTTCACATATCCCCACAAAAAAATAATCTAGCGGCGTTAAGTCGCATGATCTTGGAGGCCAATTCACGGGTCCGAAACGTGAAACTATGCGGTTACCAAACGTTTTCTGCAATAAATCAATTATGGCACGAGCTATGTGACATGTTGCGCCGTCTTGTTGAAACCACAGCTCCTGCACATCATGATTGTTCAATTGATGAACGAAAAAGTCATTAATCATGGCTCTATAGCGGTCACCATTGACTGTAACGTTCTGACCAGCATCGTTTTTAAAGAAGTACGGACCAATGATTCCACCAGCCCATAAAGCACACCAAACAGTCAGTTTTTCTGGATGTAATGATGTCTCAACATACACTTGAGGATTATCATCACTCCAAATACGGCAGTTTTGTTTATTGACGTATCCATTCAAACAAAAGTGAGCTTCATCGCTAAACAAAATTCACTTATGAAAATCGGGATCAACGGCAATCTTGTTTTGGGCACATTCACCGAATCTACGACTTGCTAGGTGATCGTGTGGCTTCAATTCTTGCACGAGTTGGATTTTGTAAGCATGCAAACCAAGATCTTTCCGCAAAATCTTCCACAAAGTGAATGGACACATATCCAATTCCTGTGCACGATGGCGGAAAGACTGATTTGGGTCTTCCTCTACGCTACGCTCTACAGCAGCAATGACTTCTTCTGTACGCACTGTACGACGTCTCTGTGGATGCGTATTATCATTTAGAGTAAACATGGTGCGAAAACGTTCCATAGTTAATCGAATTAATTGCTCTGATGGACGATTATGTTGACCGTAAAATGGACGTAGTGCGCGATACGTATTTCGAGCAGAACCATGATTTTCAAAATAAATTTGCACAATTTGGAAGCGTTGTTCAGGCGTCAGTCTATTCATGTTGAAATGCCAAACCAAACTAAAGATAAATCACTTAACAGCTGACAAAATGGCCGCCAGTTAAAAAAGTGTTGCCAACTAAAAGTTCTATACCTCTATAAAAAACACTCTTTATTTCGGAGCTTTATTAACCTCTTCAAAAGTTTTTATTAAGTGTTTTGGCGGAAAAAAATATTTTTAATTATATGGATTAACCAATTTTGGGAATTTTGAAACAATTTTTAAAATAACTTTTCGATATATATATATATATATATATATATATATATATATATATATATATATATATATATATATATATATATATATATGTATGTATGTATGTATATACTTAAAAAAAATGAAAGAACATTAATTAAGCAAATGTGTAAAATTGTCGCCATTTTGCTGAATACACTTACTAACATTTTTTAAAAAATGAAATTGGACTCTATATAATATCTCAGGATTATTGAAAAGATTTAAAATACTAATTAAAAGTTCCTCGCGGGTGTTCACTGAAATGTTTTATATTTCTGTTTTAAGAGCGCCCCATAAAAAGAAGTCACACATATTTAAGTATGTAGAACTCGGTGGCCATCTTATTGGTGCCTCAATGCCTCTTCCAATCGATCGGTTGGGATATTTCCGAACATCAACGGAAAAATAGGGGCACTATCATGCATATTCCATGGTTCTCGCCGAAGTAAAATAGGCAAATTTTCCAGAAGAACTAACAATGTGTTTTCCAAAAAAATAATTTCATCATTCCCATTTATCCTGTCTGGAATCACAATAGGAACAATAAGGTAGCTACCAATACATACCTGCCCAAACATTAATGTTTAGTGGCATATGAATTCTCATCAGCATAATTGTGTTCGTTGTGCAGGTTGGTGATTCCAGATCATGTAAAGCACGCCTCGTAAGTAAATAAAATTTATATACCTAAATTTAGATCACGAATCTTTTATATGGAATGCATTCACAAAATGTGAGGCGCATGGGGGATAAATCGGTAAAGATTTCTGAACCTTTTGGTCGTAATATGAATATAACAACTGTCCTTTTAAATTATCATTTGCAATAGTTTTTAGGGATTTTCAACTCACGTTCTAAGCAGCGGGTACTCACACTTAGTTTTTATTTAACTCTCCAAAATTTCCTCTTCTTTCTCGACTTTTCGAGTTGTTCGAATACGACCCCCTACTTTTAAATTCTTTCTCAAAGCTGCCCGTTTTTCGGAGACGACACAAATGTCTGATGGTTTGGTATTCGGCGGTTAGGAAATCTTTCCATGTAAGCCTTAATACTTCGACGTCTATTTCCTTCATAAAACCCATACAAGTGTAGCATATCAACTTTCTCGGAGTACGTGTAGTTGTCCATGTTTAATAGTTAAAGAAATTTACAATGTTGATCTTAATTTAGTCAAATTCTTAGACAGTGATGGCAATTTGTCAATAGTCAAATTATTAAATGCCATAGCAACAAAATCACCAGAAAACCTATTTTTACAGGTTTTTGTTATTATTGCAACAAACTGATGTATGTATGTAATCGAAAATATCATTTTGCTGGTAAAATTCCTCATCCAACGAAAATTTATCAGCAAGTAAAAAGCTTCCAAAAACTTGTGGTTATCCGATACAAGTACCTAGGTTATCATAACATTGATGATATAAGGAAACTAGAAGCAATGTCTATAATTGACGTCATTTTTATAGCACCTACACTACTTCATAGCCGGTCGCTATACAACTACAAAACACCATATTATAGTGTTAGACCACACACCTAAAATAATTAAATTCAGTTGCCACGTTCTCAATAAATTAAGGAAAAATCAATATTTTCTTTGACGTTTTCTGCACCCTAAACGAAGCAGTATTGGATTTAACTTGGTTTACATCGACCTATTTTCACCTCAAGAGTCTATCACCAAAGGCTGTACACATATTTTCCGGACACTCAAAATATATTTAGCTTTATTAGGAAGGGTAATTTTCAAAGTTAATTTAATATAGCCCTATCAATTACTTGAATATAGAAATTTAATAGGAAATATTTGTTAGTAAGCATTTTTGATAATATATTTAAATTGGGATGTTGATTGTAATCAAATAAAAATATAATTTTGCCGCGAAGCGATAGTTTTCACAATAGAAATCCTAAAAAACACAATATTTTTCTTAATTTTTAAGGAATTTTATTCTTCTAATAATAGAAATGTAACTAAATCTCCTTCAAGTCACGTGACAAAGTGAATGATGTCACTTCATACTAACGTCATCGCTGGCACTCCTTCCTGATACGGTTATTTTTTTGAGTCATTATTAGTTTCAGTTCTATTCCTTGAAGTAATCATGATCACCTCGATCTAATGACAAGTAAAAGCATATTCACTTTTATCATTTAATAACTAATGTAAAGAATACAGCTAACGTCATCGCTGTCATGAACTTCACGTATAAATTTTTTGGTTCTATATCACAATCGTGATCGCTGTCAAAGAATACGTTGCCTATTTAATATTTTATAGTCATTCTCATGTAATTTCTTCAAAATTTGCTTACTACTGCCTTTAAAAATGATTCTAAGAAGTTTTCCGATGATTTAAAGTGGAAGTATTAAGGCAAATAGTTCGAATTTGTGGAGAATTGATTGATTTGTGGTGGCCAATTTCTTTGCAACAAACAGAAACTTTTGCTCTGCAGAATTTAAAAATATGAAAACTTACATATCAATAATTTATCAAGAATTGTTTTTACTGCAATCAATAGTGAATATATAATAGTAATTATAGGTATTTAGAAGCTCAAAACTAAAATAAAAGGAGTAGTGCCGAGCTAGTTGAAACCATATTTTTCTATTATTTTACGAACGTGGAACGTAAATTAATAACTCTTCAGGTGTTTTAGTTGTAGCATTTAGCCCAAAAATTACGAAAAATAAATTATATATCCTTGTCAGTTTACAATTATGACGTAATTGTGTCAAGTACTGGCGTTTTGGAGGGAGAATTGAAACAGAATTTAAAATTTATGATTTTTAAAGTAATTGTTGTATTAAAAAAATTATTTTTAATATTTTAGGCTACATTAGGTACTTATGCATGGTTTTAAATACTTTCTCAAAAATAGTCAACATCCCAATTATTATTTTTAGCTCTAAAATAAAAAAAAATAGTTGATAATTCTTAATACACTAAATTTCTGAGAAAATAGAAGAACATCTATTATAAAGTATTCCTTATTATAAAAATAACACGACACCTTTCAATTTATTTATTTGAAATACCGTGTGAAGGACAACATTTCTTCATTTCTTATTTTTTTAATAACGGCATATAACTTATTTCCATAAAATTCAAGTACCAATACTGAAAAATAAAATTAAACCTGTAGTTTCGTAACCAACCTTCAATTTTTAGTTGTGAAACACCTGGTCTTGAAAACTCATGGTTAAATTAAATATGTTGATTATTCAACCACTTGCTGTACTATCGATTGTAAAACTGGACCTTACTGCCTCTTGAGAACCAATATCTTAAATTATTTTGAAATTTGTGAGATTAATATATACAGCTCGAAAAAATAGATAATTTTTATCCTATTCATTGAAATATTTTTGTAACGATCACACAGGCAAAGACGAGAATATATTGGTACTTGTCAACCTCAACAGATTTTAATTTAATCGGACAACTAACGTAAACTAGAAATAACCCAGGGCCTATAAAGGTTAATAATATTACACATTAAAAATATTAATGTGAATAATATTTTTGCATGTCACTGTTTATACACATGAATATGCTCCACCTGTTAAGCCCACTGTAGGTTATTCATATGATTTGAATACAATGTACGTACAACTTAATCCTAAGGTCATAATCAATACAAATTAGTCATATTTTATGTTAGATAAATATTAGAAATCGAAATGCTTTTTTAAGAAGTTTTTATATATATATTGTTAAACACTTCAATATTTAAAATTCCACCAATGCATGTCAACAAATATTTAAACATCGTATTACGGTAAGCTGACAGTTTTAAATAAAAAGAAACCGGATCTAACATATGTCTACGAATTATAAATGTAAATAAGCTGATTATTAATTTTAAAAATATCCGAAAATTGTTCGATAAAAGGAGTTTCTGTCCATTTTTACTGCCACGTAAATATTAATTTTTATTTATAAGCTATTATGATGCCATAATGCTTTAGTGAAAAATCAATTCTCATTTTATTATGTTCATAACAGATGAAAAAAAAATTCAGTAATAGTTATTCGTTGTAAAAACATGAAAGTGAAATAAAATCACTAATCGTGGAGACCAGTAGGTTTTCGTACCCGATGAAAATATGTGGCTTCAACAAATTTTGTTATATGGATTTTGACCATTACAAATATCGAGGGTGATAGTCTATATATATATATATATATATATATATATATATATATATATATATATATATATATATATATATATATATAAATGAATCCCTATTTCCCTTGGTGACGCCATAACTTGAGAACGACTTTACTAATTTCCTTTATCTTTTTTTAAAAAGTTTGTAGAAGCTTCTTATGAAATGAAAATTTAAGAAAATTGGAAAATTAAAGAAAATTGCGCATAAAATTGGAAAATTACACGAAAAATTGACGACTATTTAAACTTCAAGCGTATGATGACATTTCTTGCGTACGAAAAGTTGACGACTATTTATACTTCAAGCGTATGATGACAGTTCTTGAGTTTGACAGTTCGCGCGCCGTAAAAAAATATAGCCGACGGAGAGCTTTGTGTGGACTGTAGATTAAATTAAAATGGGCGGTTTGGACTGTAGGGAAAGATTTACTGTGAAAAATTTAGATTTTTTGGCATTTAGTGGCAACAGAGGTAAAGACAAGCAAGACAAGTAAGTTTAAGATAGAGTGAAAATAAATATATACAAAGAGACTATAAACACAATTCACACAGTATAAGTTTAGTTTGCAATTGACAGTTCGCGCGCCGTAAATATCGTTTAACAACTGCATCGATCGCGGGTATCTATCCATCAAAAATTTTTTAATTCATTTCTTAGTGCATAGTCCATTCGATCGGAATATTTATCCAGTTTTCAGTTTGTTCAGTGAGTTTTTTGAAAAGAGAGTCTACAATACCACCAATTAGACATACCAACATAGGTCGCAGAACTCGGAATTCTGCAAGTCAAAGATATATACGAGCAAGTCAAACTGACGATCAACGCGAAGCGCGAAATGAAGTTGAACGGAATCGATGGAATCGAAAACAACAAAGTAGAAATGTCGCGTTTAATCCCCATCGAGCTGCATTTAATTATAATGTGGGAATCGATTACAGTTCACAGTAAATCGAATGAACGTTGTGTGTCCACATTGCAAGGCATTTAAGTTTAAAAATGAAGCCCCTTTATTGTGTTGCGCCAGTGGCAAAGTCAAATTGACGCCATTGATATCGCCACCAAGCCACTACATTCATTGGTTTCCGGAAATGGGCCAGACTTTATACATTTTTTGATTCATATCCAGCAGTACAATAGTTGCTTTCAAATGACGCCATTTGGTGCAACAAAAGTTATTCGAGATAATTTCCTGCCTACTCTCAAGGTAAGTATAATAGGAAACAATAAACTTTTGCTATCATGTGGCTGATGCAAAATGCGTTGGTAGCCTTCACGGTGTAAAGTACGTTGGTAGATTTAAATTGCTAAAAGCAACATGAAATGAGTGTGTTTACAGAGGTTAATGGGGGAATAGCAATGCTGCCAACGTATTTTGCCAGCCACATGGCGGTACAAACACTTCGCTATACAATTACCTATATTGCACCTATTTACTCGTTCCTTATTGCCAACTCCGGATAGTAACTACAAATTTTTGCAAATTTATGTGGGTGATTCAGCAAGACAAGTCGATCAGCGTTGTACACACAATTCGGTGAAAAGACAAATTGCGGAACAACTCCAAACATTTTTCCATCAACCACAAAATTATCATCAGGGCCGATAAGACGCCTGCAGGACAACCCGCAGGACGTTTTAATGCGCCAACAATTGATGTCGCTATTGTCGTCGTTGGTGTAAATTTAGAATACCGAGATATTGTTTTACATCGAAGGAACGATCAACTACAGCGTGTGCCCGAAACACATCGATCATATGATGCATTACAATATCCTATCTTATTTTCGCAAGGTGAAGATGGGTATTATTTTTCAAACATCTTAAAATGTCGGCGTCTATTTCATCAATATGCTGTGGATATGTACGTCAAAGTTGAAACTGAGCGATTGACATTTATCAGGTTGAACCAGGCAAAACTTTGTTTCGAGGAATACATTCATCTTCGGGATGCCATCAATACTGACGGAAACGCACAGAATGTCGGCAGAATGACTATTCTCCCAGCAACATACGTCGGAAGTTCGCGACATATGCATGAATATGCCCAAGATGTTATATCGTATGTACGTCATTATGGCCCACCAGATTTGTTTATCACGTTCACGTGCAATCCGCAGTGGACAGAAATTCGACAAGAATTATTTCCTGGCCAATCACCTATTGATCGCCATGACATCACCGCAAGGGTGTTCAAACAAAAATTAAAATTACTAATGGATTTTAATATTAAGCGCCGCGGCGAGACGCGCTGATGGATGTATTCAGTTGAGTGACAAAAACGCTAATTGCCACATGCACAAATCCTAATTTGGTTAGTTGAGAGGATAAGACCTAATGAAATTGAAGCTGTGATATCAGCGGAAATTCCCCATAATGAAGAAGATCCACTATTACATAAGGTTGTTACAAAAAATATGATTCATGGTCCCTGTGGAATATTAAATCTCAATTCTCCTGGTATGGTTGACGGAAAATGTACAAAACACTATCCAAGACAATTCGTAGCAGAAACTATCACTGGAAATGATGGTATCCACTTTATCGCCGCCGATCCACCGATGACAATGGAAGGTCAACAATAGTCAAAGTAAATCAACAGGACGTTGAAGTTGATAATCGTTGGGTTGTTCCGTTTTCGCCGTTACTGTCCAAGTCATTTAAAGCGCACATAAATGTGGAATTTTGTGTAAGTATGTGAACAAAGGTAGTGACATGACTGTGTTCGGAGTTGCTGCCGAAAATTCTAACGATGAAATCACTCAGTTTCAAATGGGCCGCTACATAAGCAGTAACGAAGCGATGTGGCGTATTTTTTCATTCGCTATACATGAAAAACACTCCACGGTTGTTCACTTGGCTGTATATTTAGAAAATGGTCAAAGAGTATATTTTACAACGGAGAACCTATTACAACGAGCTGACAAGCCTCCATCGACAACATTGACCAGCTTCTTTGAAATGTGTGTATAATAATATATATATATATATATATATATATATATATATATATATATATATATATATATATATATAATAGAATAAATAAAATAAATATAGAATATAGATAAATAAATAGATAGATAAATATATAGATAAATAGATAATAGATACATTTATTCCAGTTCGAATTGAATATTCATAGTTAAGACAAGACAACTTCTGTCGGGTCAGCTAGTTTTTTATAAAACAAAAGATTTTTAATAACCAAAAAAATTATTTATTGTTAACTTTTGAAAAATTCTTAAAAATTTCAAATATGGCTTTTTCCGGCTCTCAACATAAACAACTTTTGATTAAATAAATGTTTGCAAATTCTGCGCTCAGCAGTTGATAGTTTCAGATAAAAGTTTTACGATGGGATTAACCTCAATGAGAAAATATAATGTTTGTATTGCTTTAAACAAACAGCGTTTCGCCAGATACAATGTAACCGCCGCATGTGTATGAAGAGACTATATTTCAGATTTGAAATAAATTTTATCAGTATTAACTATACAGTGTGATGCAAAACAATAAGGGCTAAAATAGTTGGTTTAGTTTATTAGGCCAAAATATATTTGGCTTAGGTTTCTGATATCTTGTTTGTCATTGATTGCTTGATTGTTTTTTTATACAGGGTGTCTCAAAAGAAAGTTCACATTTAAAAAATCGATTTAAAAAAAAAGTCAGGACTTAATTGAAAAAATGTTTATTACATATTAAAATACATTGTTTGGGAATTTATTTTTTAAAAATGATATCGTCCAAATGTAATCCGTTGCGCTCACGGCATTCATTTAATCGAGCACTAAAATTGCCCATGACGGCTCGGCAGGTATTCTCCGTGATGTCTGCCATTTCGTTGCGGATATTTTCTTTTAATTGTGCCAGGGAAGTCGGTTTGTTGGCGTAAACTTTTGATTTGATATAACCCCATAGGAAAAAGTCCATAGGTGATAAATCAGGACTGCGTGGAGGCCAACTTATGTCACCTTTCTTTGAGATCAATTTGTCAGGAAAAATTTCACGCACTCGTGGCAGAGACATATTGGATGTGTGTGAAGTTGCTCCGTCTTGCTGGAACCATGTTCTTTGGTTATAGCCAGGAAAATTTTGCAGTTCAGGCACTAAGAAGTCGTTTAAAATCTCCACATACCGCTCTGAAGTCACTGTTACTGTGCGTTCCCTTTCATCTTCAAAAAAGTACGGGCCGATAATTCCTCGCGCCGACATCGCAGCCCATACAGTCACTTTCGGCGAATGTAGACGTTTGTGATGTTTGTGTTTTGGATTGTTTGCACTCCAATAGCGGCAACTTTGCTTGTTTACATGACCATTAAGATGAAAATGGGCTTCATCTGAAAAGAAGATGTTGGTAAACGTTGAAAAACGTTCAGTCATCTGGTTTACGAAGTCAAGCCTCTGACCAGCACCCTGAGGCTTCAATTCTTGCACCAACTGAATTTATAGGGGTTCAGCTTTAAATCTTTGTGTAAAATGCGGAATAATGATGACCTATGCACATTTAAAGCAACAGCACGCTTACGAATCGAAACGTTTGGGTCGTCACGAACAGACTGAGTAACACTCTCTACGTTTTCGACCGTTCTCGAAGACCTCGGACGCCCGGATTTTGGTTTATCTAGTGTTGAACTGGTCTCTTCAAACTTCGGGACCCATTTTCCAATAAGCCGAGCGCTTGGCGCATCATTTAAGTGACGAATAAGTCGAAAATTGCAGAATTTTCTACGCGCTACAGTCGCCGAATTACCGTTTTTATAAAACTCACGTACGCATAAAGCACGGTCCGCTCCCGAGAAACGCTCCATAGCGACTAAATTCCCAAGAGCCAAGCTACTGATTGACATACTCCCCGCGCCGCTCGGAATAGTTGCGTTCACGCAATAAGCAAAACAAATGTGTACTTTCTTTTGAGACACCCTGTATGTAGTATTTCCTTTATTTGAAGTTTATGATAGTTTCTTACCTGGGTTAGAATTTTTGTATTCGAAAAATCAAATTTGTTTAAAATTTGTCTCATGTTTGTATAATTCTGTCGTTGCGTTTTTTGTGTATTTATATCGGCTTAATCTTCAGACAACACAATATCTAGAAAGTAGATTGAACCAAGGAAGTTGGAAGGGGTAAAAGGAAGGAGAATGCCCTAAACTAAATTTAGTTCCGCATGTAACTCTGTACTCCCCTCAATATGGCTATGCTGCACTTGCGTAGTAGGTCAAGGAACAGGACTGGATTTGAGAAACCACTTATTATGTTATTATATTGAAAAATTACAATTTAAAGTTCAGGTTATAAAACGACTAATGAAATAACCACTGCTTTAAAAGAAATTTAAACATAATTTGAAATAAAATCTTATCTTATCTACAATGTTAAAAAGGATCTGGCCATAGGCATTAACTATATGTTACTCTTCCTTTATGTTATTATTAGTCATGTGTTTTCCATGTACCTTCTAAACTTTAAAATAATTAATTTCCAAACAAGAAAAAAGTGAAATGCAAAAAATTATAAAAACTACACATTACCGCAAACAAAAATTTTAAAATCGTCGATCTATTAAAAGATCTTCAGTATATTCTTACATATTGATGTAATACAAAACATGTACGTACTTATCGAAAATAATGAATTTCCGGGATACAACCACGCGATTTACAAAACAATACCATAGACTGATGCATTGTAATAAAAAAAAGTCTATACAAATGTCTTGACAACATTCACAAATATAAATTCCGAAATTTAACTAATGACACTGTACCGCACAACAAAGAAAATAAGCGTCGAGGACGATGACAAACAACTGCATTAAACATAAAGAATACGCCGGAATGCCGATCGTGTCGCAAACCCTGCTCTGGTTTCCGGTTCTCACATTGTCAACTTCATGCAACAAATTTACTACGAAATTTCTTTTTGCGCTTGCTCCACATAGCCAGTCGTTGTCAATTTATGATATTTATTTTCTGCATAGTGGAACACTTTTTTAGGCATTTAGCCTATTTTTGTAGTTTTCCATATCCCTTCCAATTTCCTTGGATTGAACGGACATAAATACACAAAAAAGGAACGATAGCATTACACAAACATGGGACAAATTTTAAACATGAATTTGATTTGTTGAACACGAAAATTCTAACCCAGGAAAAAACTATCACAAACTTCAAATAAAGGAAATGCTATATATAAAAAAAGAAAAACATGCGATCAGTGACAAACAAGATCTCAAAAACCTAAGCCAAATATATTTTAACCTAATAAACTAAACCTGTTGTAGCCCTTATTGTTTCCCAACACACTGTACAGTTAATATTGATAAAATTTAATGCAAATCAGAAAAAAACTAAACAAAAAAGGTTCCCAAATAGAAAATAATGAGTTGGTAGTAACTAAGGAAATCTTGAAATATTTCACCAAGAAACGTAACTCAAATAAATTGAGGTGCGTACTGTGAATAATTTTTATATTTCCTTTTGATTTTTCCTTTTTAATTCATATTGTTTTATCAAATGATATTTTTAATAAATATTGCTCATTATCATTTCTGTTAATTTTAAGTCATGTAAGTGTGCGTTTGTGACCATGTTAGTTGTGTTTTTCTTTTTATTTTAGATTATACTTTTGAAATAGCCCATCTGAAACCTAATCCAAAGAAGTCAGCATCATATGGGATTTTTTTTATTAATAGCTTTATTCGAAATTTGACTTTGGCATTAATTTCTACTTCGATCGAGATGAAAATTAACCAAAAAAATAGTAGTCAGGTGATTAGAATTATCTATCAAGTTTTAATTTTTTTCCAAAAATAATTTCAAAGAGGGGTTATATCTCAAAATATCAAAAAATGTTATTTAGAAAAATTTTTCTAAGTGCAATTTTAAGCCTATATATTTTAGCTATATAAGAAAATTAAGATTTTTTGCCCATTTTTTTGAAAATTGCACCACTGTTGCAAAATAAGACTCAACGCAACCTACGTAAAACTTCTTAGTTTTGATCATGCTTCATCCTAGACATATTTTGTTTAAAGTAGCGCCATATGAAATGTGTGTTTTTTTACAAAATTCAAATAGGGCTATTAAAATTTGGTCCCATGTGGTGGAAAGGTTATGTTTTTTTTTGACCCTGTATAACGTAATTTCATAAAATAACTCTTTTTAAAAATGTAGTTTGTGTCTGAAAGTAATACACGTTAATATCAAGAAAATAATTTAGTTGAAGAGACTCAAATTTTCTAATAAAAAAATCATATTTATTATCGCATTTAAAATTCCTCCTTTTTAATTGATAACAAACTGATGACACTATAACTTGTTTGTCTTAATTATAATTTGTATTATTTTTAGACACAAATTACGTTTTCAAAAATAGTGACTCTATAGCCTTATCCAATCACAGAATTTATATCCTTTATGCGTCAGCGAGTTTCATTTCATGCTAAAATAAACTCAAAGTGACAATTTGACAAAATGTAACAATGGGGCAAATCAATGAATCTGTGATGCTGGTTAATAATTATTGAATTTAATTTCGAGTCTTAACTCAATTTAAGTGTAGGACATGTAATTGAAAAAATATTTCGAATCTTGTAAGGTGTTCATAAGGGCACAATAAATTGGGTATCACTTTTTAAAAAATGAAAGTTGATTATAGCACAGCTTTTTGGCATGATTTAATATATTAGAAAAAATTCGTCCAAAAAAACGAACCTTTTTTTTAAATATTAAATTTGTTCCAGATTTTACGTCTTCATTGTACATCTAAAGCAAGAGAAATGAGTTTAATAGTTGATTGAATATGATTAGACTTTTCTGTTTGCATAGTATTGAAATATGCTTATTAATATAACGGCATAGTAGATTTACATTTTGCTGAGCAGTAAAACATTGATTTTCAATAATAATACTAGAGGACTAGCTTACATCAAGATCAGCTGCAATTTCTAAAGTGTAATTATCTCAGGTGCTTAAAAAGTATTCAAATTCCTGGTTTTTTCCCTCTTGGAATCGTAACATACCAACGTATCTTCTAATTCCCGGAATTAAAGTGGTAAAATTAAACTTTTTAAATTGTTGTCTATTCTTGCCATATAATAATTTCCTCTTCTAAATAAACATATAAAAGTTTTGTACATTCATTTTCTCCACATAAAGTATTTATTATTATTTGGAGATATAAAGCACCAAAGTTTTATTACAAATATCTAATTTGCGAGGTAAAATATGCAGGAGTATCGTTATATTGAAACTACAACAAGATATTTCGGATATTTACTGATAGCTCAGTTAAATCATTTTGGAGAAAACATGGATGATTCTTGATTTATTTTATTTGGTAAAATCACAGGACAAATTCATTGGTTTCCAACAATCTCCACTTAAATGGTTATTAAAAATTGATATTGTGTATTACCTACTCACTGGCAGTAAATTATAATAAATTAGGATTTTCATAAGAACATGCATGCAGATTATGAATATTAACATTATCTTTTCAGATAAAGCATGCTTCATCAGTAAAAAGGATAGACCGTGGAAAATGAAATTTTTTTCTAATTAGCTAAACAATTGAAAATATAGAAAAACATTAAAATTAACTTTTAAGGTTTTGGTATAATTATTATTGTCAAAATTTTGCATTTGTTTCTTATATACTGGCCATCGTAAATTATTGAAAATATCGAATTCTGACTTTATTTTTCAAAAAAAAAAAAAACATTATATATTTCTGAAAACTCTAAATTATACTTAATCAGTATCTAAAATAATATACAGGGTGTCCTATTTAAAAAATCATAATAAATCGTTGATATCTCAAACTTTTTAGAAAAAAAAACTGATTACACCACGGAACTATACGTAAAAAACTCTATGGAAACCAGTTTTTAACTTTTTCATAAATTAAAGCATAACGGAAATACGAGTTGTGCCTAAAAAACTAAGATTTTCAAAATCACCCTGTAGATTAAAAACTAGGAGAGCCATGACAAATTTGACATTCAAATGTTTCGTTTCATTAAAATGAAGGACACTAAACTAAAAACCGCAACACAATATCTTTGATAATAACTCGAAAACTCGAAAATATCCCGTACATATCGGAAAAATTGTTCTTTGTACCCGAATATTCTTTAAATCGCCTATATCCTTTTTAAGTGAATTCAAAAAAATTAAAATAATTTAAAGCCTTAAATACCTTGTATCTTTGTATAAAACCCTCAGCAGACATACTTTCATATAAACTTTTGATTCTATTTTTAGATGAAGCATGTCCTTTTAAGCTTTGGCTCCGGTTTTTAAAAATACCCTGTATATGTATTACTAATATAAAACAATAAACTTGTTAGTTTCTAAATAGTGGTCCTTCTTGTAATGTTGTATTCTGAGACGCACTCTATAAGATGATATATTTTTTGTTTTTTTACTAGGCTGTAAATGACAGGATAGTGACCTCTCTAATAGATTAAATCAGTAAATTCAACCACATTTTTTATCATTTCATGTAAGTGATCCGGCATCGAATAAAACAAAAAAAAAAGTCGAAACTATATTCTTATAATTTGTAGGTATGTTATTACTTCTGAAGACTTTCGCAACCTAATGGATTTTTAAGTGCCATGAAAAATGCGTCAAAGGAAATTATTTTTCTAGGTTATGCTTCGGAATCAGACGTAATCAGATCAAGGCAAGATAAAAATTAATTCTCTTTATTTTTACCGGACCAGTCAGTAGTAATAGTAGATAATGCATTAAAAATAATTATTAGTTGTAATTTGTAATAACATATAATACAATATTGTCGATTAACTTCTTGTAGTGTTCTATATTTTAAGGTATAAGAAATAAAAATTAAGAGTAATTTGTTACCTTTGTATTATATTTATATTTTATAAATGCCTTATAGAACAAATTTAACGGCGAATTTCAACACCAACTAAAGCTATAATGTTAAAATTAAAACTAGTTACTTATTAATTTGTGTAAAAATATTCATGGTTAACTACGGAACAGTTTTAGTCATATGCTGACATGTTTTTAGATATAATAAATTCAAATAAATATAATTATTATTTGTACTAATAAAACACGAAACAGTGTGATCAGTTCATAGCGAATATTTCAGCCACATACGGCTGATGGCTGATTATATCATTATAATTACTGACGAAAGACTGAGCCCACTCGTAAGAAAAGCATACGAGTTATATCTTGGGTGAAAAGTTGGCGAACGAGACAAAATTTGGACTCCCATAAATTTGCTGCCATACTTGATTAAGCACTTCAACAGGATGACTACTACTGGCTACTCACAAGTCAAGTTTGGAGTGCCAATGAGTTGGCGGGAAGCTCACAATCATACTGATGATTGGCTACTACTACTAGTAAAAGCAAGCATAAAATTGAATATTCTAATATCTTCTCAGCCATGAGATCTGTTCCTCATGACGTTTTTAACATGCCTGTTCCTAAGCCTCAAGAAAAATATGAAACTGACTCGGCTTCCAAAGTCCACTGCTGAACATAAGCCTCCCTTGATCGCTTCCATAATCTTCTATCTTGCAATGCCAGTATCTAGCTGGTGTGGATTCTTTTTCAATCGTGGTGCCGCCCTGTTGGCATTATCTGCCCCTAAATGCATTCTGTCGTGATTTCCATTCAATTATCTTTCAGTCCAACAGTCATCTGTAGCTCTCGCGATGTGAATAGTCGAATCCCATTTTAAGATAATTATTATCTTTCAAAATCATCCGCCAACTTTGTTCTTCACTGTATTTATGTGATTGGAACTTTATCTCTAATGGACAGTCCAAGCCTTACCTTTTCCATTGCACGCTGCGTCACCCTTATCTTGCTAAGGGCCGTTTTCGTTAAAGTTAGTGTTTCTGAAGCATAAGTTAGAACGAGCAATATACACTGGTCAATAACCTTCCTTTTCTGACATATTAGTAGATCTACCTTAAAGACATAGTTTAGCTTACCAAAGGCTGCCCACGTTAAACCTATTCTTCCCAGTTCCCAGGTCTGGTTGTATCTACCAATGCGAATTTCATGGCCCACATATTTGTAGGACGTAGTCTCTTCGACTTGTTTTCCGTCAACATAGATGCCCCCACCAATTATTAAATTTGTCATCAATTGGTGTTTTGATATATTTATTTTTAGACCCATTTTTTCTGAGGCAGTCTTTAATCTATATAGCATTGTCATGGTCTTTCTAATACAGTCAGATATTAGAACTATATCATCGGCGACTCATAGATGGCATAGGTTTTCACCATTTATGTTTAGGCCGAGGTTGTCGAAATCTACTTGTTTGCACATGTACTGTAGTACAGTGTAAACAATTTAGGGAAAATAGTGTCCCCCTGATGAACACCCCTCCCTATTGTGAAGTTATTTGACATCTCATGGAGTCTTACACATGCTATTTTTTATTATAAATGTGTTGGATTTAGGTGCAGTACCGAGAATTTATTCGGCAGTCGGCTAAGGCTTCCATCATTTTTTGTTGACCTATGGAGTCGAAAGCTTTTTGGTAATCTACAAATATTAGGATTAGCTGCTTGTTATATTCTACTGACTTTTCTATGAACCATTTTAGCTTTTGTAGATGATCGTTGGTGCTATATCCCGATCGGAATCCAGCTTGCTCTCTTGTTTGGTACAAATCTAACTTCGAGCTTAATCTGTTATTAATGATTTTCTTAAATAATTTGTACATCTAGGACAACAGGCTAATGGGCTTGTAGTTTGCTAGATTTGTAATATCTCCTTTCTTATGTACGAACATGATAATCGTATGGTTCCATTGCGATGGTGTTGTTCCTCTGAAAAGACCTTCATTAAAGAAAGTCTTAAGAGAGTTCAGAAGTTTTTCCCCTCTATTTCGATTACATCGATGGATATCCCAGGCGATTTACTGTTTTTCATTTCTTTGATTTCCTTAATAAGTTCACCTATCATGATCTCCGGGAAATTCTCCGAGCTCAGATTCAAGACCTTGGGATATGTCGAAGTTAAATTATTGTTTTTGTTTCCCTTGTACAGTTCTGAGTAGAATGGTTCGACAATAACAAGTATTTCTTCTTCATTAGTTGTCAAGTTACCATGTGTGTCTTTTAATTTACTTATACTTATTTTTCTTTCGGAGAGATTTTACCTAAACATTTTTATGCTTCTGTTATTTTGTATACCTGTATTGATTATTTCTTCTGCGTTATACTTTTGTGAGTCAGCTCTAACTGTTTTTGAAATGTTTTTGCCCTTTTTTTAAAGGTCTTGAAATCGGTCTTCTGATTCCCGTCTTTCTTTCATAAAATTTTTCGTATTAATACCTAACCTTTCGTCCTCCTTTTAGTTTTTTGTGAATCTTTTATTGCTCGTATTATAGAGGTATTCATTTTCTCTAAATTGTTTTCATATCCCGTCTGTTATACTATATTCAGTTTTGCATGAATTTCGTTTTGGAATAACTCTAAATTTTCTGGCGGGTTCCATCTTTTAACTCTTGTTTTAGATATTAGCTTTCTTCTTTTTTTTCCTGGTATTTAAGCTAATTTTCGTTCTTACCATACGGTTGTAGGATCCATTAGAGATATTGTTGAGTACTGTTACGTTCTGTATTATTTTCCTTTTATCTGCGATGATGAAATCAATCCCGTTTTCAGTTTTTCTGTCTGGGCTTACCCATATCCATTTCCATTGTGGTTTTTTGCTGAAGAAAGAATTCATTGAATATAAGGTGTTTTGTTAGAAAAAGTTTAAAAGTCTGCTTCCTCGTTCGTTTCTTACCCCGTAACCATGATTTCCAATCAGTCTTTCAGATTTATCCTGCTTTCAACCCAGCTTGGCATTAAAGTCACTCATTAATAAAGTGTAGTACGTTATTTTCTCTTTTAAGGCCTGGTCGATGTCACGAAAAATTTTCAGTTCGTCGTCATCATCGTCGTGCAATAACTGATTTCAATTTTGTGATGTTCGATAAACATTATAACACACGTATTTTAAAAATTTCAAATTGAACATCAAGACGCGACAAAGTGTTAAACCTAAGAAGTTTAATACCAACACTAATCAAGATGCTCTCTTGGAGTTAAGGAAAACTCTTATCCTTCATTTATAACTATAAAAATCAGTTCCAAGTTGTAGCGTTGTGTAGATGAAGTAGGGCATCCAGGAACTGAAATGGAAGAAAACATTTGAGATTTGGTAACACATAATCCTCACTTGTGTAAGAAAATGAGCTACGCCATTTTATATATCAAAACCATTGGTACAAAGAGTACTTCAGGAGTAACTACTCCATCCTTATTACATTCAAAAAGGCTATGCTAATTCCTTCAGGAAGATTTACATAATATATTAGAAGAAGTCTAAGTACAAATTCGCCACATTTTAGCGATATTGTAGGGGAATATTTGAACAACCAACTTCTCAATCGGTGGATAGATACGGTAGTCCATTTTTTGGCCACTTCAAACCCCTGATCTAAACCCCTTAAGTTTTTTTATAGGATTAAATTAGAAATTCTATTTATGCAAATCCTGAGCAAAGCAAGGAAAAATAATTAGAAAGAATTATGTTTCATTGCGCTATATTAAGGAATAATCCTAACATATTGTTTCAAGTTCAAAAAGCATATAAATTGAGAAAATTTGCAGCAATAGACGGTGCTCATTTTGAGAACATACCATGGTTACTTACGTTAATTCACTTATAATAGTTTTTTTTAATGTTACTTTGTTAATACTTAAAATTATTTTTATTTTTTGTTAAAATATAAACTTCTTTTTAAACTCAGTATTTTCAACTCAAAAATTATAGATTTTGGAATAGAATTCAAAGAGAGTCTTGAATGTAACTCATCAAGAGCCCTCGAGCATGAGTTATTGATTTCAAATTCAATTTACATGAAATCCGTTAGTACAATCAGTAAAAATAACGTATACTTCTTATCAGTAGAAATGTCAAGGGAATCTCCTAGTGCGACTAACGTGTCAAATATAACAACACAATAAAAGTTTAAAAAAATTTGATCTGAAGCTCGTATATTTGATTGTTTCTAAGCGTTTCTATAACAGTTAGTGTAAGACAGTCATTAACTATAACCATTACCAATTTTTTTTTCTATATCGAGCAAACCATTCAATAGTTCTTAAATAATAACTGATCTTCACTTGTTATCTTTAAAGGTTAATAGTTCCGCAAATGGCGAGCATACAGAAAAAAGTTACATAAAGGTTTACCCTTATTTTGATCCAGTCTATATAGTCCCAAACTTTGAGCTATACTTTTCAGGACACCTTGTGTACAAGATATATCTCATAAATTATAGCTAATTTAACATCTTTTGAACAATTCGTTCGCTAGCTCTAGTCATATACAGAATATAATGGTCTTCTTCTTCTTTAGGTGCCATGTCTGTATTCAGACGTTGGTGGTCATCATGTTTACAATTTCCTGAAATCTTTCTCTATCGGCTGCTGCGCGAAATAGTTCCTCTACCGTGCAATCACACCACTGCCTGATGTTACGCAGCTATGAAAGCTTCTTTCGGCCTATCCATCTTTTTCCTTCCACTTTTCCTTGTATTATAAGGCGAAGTAGATGGTATTTAGGTCCTCTAATTATGTAACCGAAGTATTCTGTTTTCCGCCTCTTTATAATGTTGAAGAGCAGTCGATCCGTATCCATCATTCTGAGAACATCCTCGTTGTAAGTGTGCGAAATCCATGATGTCTTCAGGATTCGACGGTAGCACCACAATTCGAATGCTTCCAGTTTGTTTAGCGTTGGGGTTTTTAGTGTCTATGTCTCGCAACCGTATAATAGAATAGACCATACATAGTATTTCAGGACCCTTTCACGAATATGCATTGATAGGTTCCTGTTGCATAGAACTGGTTTCCATGTCATAAAGGCCTTCCGCGATATTTCTATCCTAGCTATTATCTCTTCATCTGAGTCCCCATTCACATTCAACCAACTGCCAAGGTATTTGAAATGATTTACATGCTCTATCCTCTTCCCGTCGAGCCAAAGTTGACATTCATCTTCAGTAACCTTTCCAACTGTCATCCACTTTGTTTTTGAGATGTTGATTTTAAGGCCTCTTCGGCAGCTCGCTTCATTGACTAGGTTTACTAATGTTTGAAGATCCTCGATGCTTTCTGCAAGAATGGCCGTATCATCAGCAAATCTAATATTGTTGATTACTTCTCCGCCTAGTCTTACTCCTTCTTGTCTGTCATCCAAAGCCTCCCTAAAGATTTCTTCAGAGTATACATTAAAGAGACAGGGTGATAGAACACAACCCTGTCTTACTCCTCGTTTGATGGGTAGGTTTTGGGTACGACTGTTTTCAATTTGGATAGTGGCTACTTGATTGTAATACAGATGTTTTAGCAGTCTTACATCGTAGTGGTCTAGACCTGCTGCTTTTAGGCACTCAAAAAGTTAATCATGTTGTACTCGGTCGAATGCCTTTTCAAAGTCGATGAAACAGACGTAGATGTTCTTTCGGAATTCACAGCTCTTTTGTAGGAGAACGCGCATACAAAATAGTGCCTCTCTTGTACCTAGACCATTTCTAAATCCAAATTGCTTATCACTCACTCTATTTTCGCATAGAAGAAATATTCGGTACAGAGGCTTAAATTAAACATTATTCAAAGTGTATAGAAGTAATGGCAGGTTATATTGAAAAATAATTTCCAATTTCCTCTACATTAGGTTAAGAATTTCTGAACCCCATTGTATATCTTCATCCCTTACATGACTAGTTTTAATACAATCTAAATAATTTTTATTACATTGTAACACTTTATATTGCTACTTTTAATGGTTTACTCTTCCTTTGTGTTTACAATTATTGTCATCAATTTAAATTTCCTCCATGCATTAAATACTTCCTCCAGGTGTCGCGTAATAGGACCAAGTTGTTCCAGTTTGTGTTTTTCATTAGTTTAGCCCCTTTTGAGTGATTAATTATGTAGATTATTCTTCGCGATATTTCCCCAGTCCAGGAAATTCTAGCCGGCCTCCTATTTATCCACATTTCGCGTTTTAATAATTCTTCGGTTAGTATCCAGTTCTCAACTTCGCGTGGGAGTACCTGGACAAGATATGCCCTGTTTCTAATTCGAAAACCCGGACCTATTTTGTGCAGATGAACGATGTTTTTTTAAGTAGGAGTGCAGCACCTGCATGTCCGATGCATATGTTTATCACAACGGAAAAATCCATGTTAACCTTCCCACTTGCACTCTGTTCAATATGGAGTTTTCTTATCATAATATATTCTGTTTTAGATATATCAAGTTCTAATGAATATAAATTATCAACATCCACATTGGCAACAAAATATTTTTATAAAAAAAAAATTAAAAGAAAATAATTTATCAAAAAATAAGTTCACAGTGTCCGTATAACTGTATATTAACGATGCTATCTTTTTTTAAAAGATAATTGTTTATACATTTAAATTGAAAATTTGAATGCAAAGTAGAGAAATTTACTTCGATAAAATCTTAATAGGTGAAGTGCGAACGAAGAATAAATAACACACATATATACATGCAATACGATTCTAATTTAATGGTTTAAAATATAACATGTAAGTTATAATAATCCAAGGTACTAAATATAAGTGAAGGTTTATTACTTCTTAAAAGTAACAAATCATAATTAACCCTATTTCGAAAAATTATTTGTCACTGGAGAAGTTCCGTCTCATACGCAATTGTAAATATATTTTATTGCAGATGACTTATTTTAATGGTTATTTGTACAATTGTTTAAATTAAAAGCTCAGAAGTGATAAATCAAAACTCTACAGATAAAATATTGATCAGTTCTTTCTAAAATCCATTTTAAATAATAATTCAACTCAGTAAGTTGTCCACCTGTACTTTTTTATATATTTCACAAGCTAATGACAATATTTTGTATTTGCAATCCAAAATACCAAATTGTCCTTTTTAAAATTCTATAAGTAACTATGAAAACATTGACCTTGTTACTAACGTAGCATTATGATTCAATCGGATCGATCCGATGCAGTTACATCCGCTAGAAATTCATCTAGTAAACGTTTCTAATTATTTTTGTACTTTAGAAACAAAATTGAATTTAAATGACAAGTTTTGATTACTTCTTCTGTGTTAAAACCTAACATATTATTTATATATATTTTCTTGATTAAAATGGCATAAAGAGGAATAGAAAGAAAAGAGAAAAGTAAGAAAATGAATATATCGAAAAGTGATGAAATTAAATATTTTTAGCCCTTGTAGAATTGATTTATTTATTTGTTTTGTCCAAAATGATGGGGCATATCTATGTACTTGAAATAATTTACAGGTGATGCTATCTTTAACGAAACAAGAGCAGTTAGCATTTCTTCTTTTTTCAATATCATCCCTGTATTCTATTGCAAAGAATCGAAATAGAAATTAGTGATTTAGACTATCGCTAAAAACACAAGGTTAATAATGGTTTGTTAGCCAGAAAAGTAAGATACTCTAACCTCAAATATTAATAGAGTTACAAAACTTCTAATATAAAAAATTAACACCCCAAGAAGGAAACCCTGTGTCAGAGTAATATAGTGGTCAGTCTTTCACCCAGATGACCCGAGTTCGTACCTGGGTTAAAAAACTAAATATTATTTGTAAGCTCGAAATTTTACAGAAGAAAATGGCAAAACACTGTCCAATATTCTGTCTCTCAGATGTGCTTTGTGTGTGTATAATATAGTGCTGGAAACTTAAAGAAGAAGAAGTATAAGGTTACCTTGGAATACAGTTACCATTTAACCCAAATTTAGTTTTTATAGAAAGATAACCTACTAATATATACCAAATATTAAATCATAAAATAACCTCTTGTTTTTGTAGGGTAATTAATATACATGGTGAAACTAGAATTTTGGTCCAAGATACGCAACATTCTAGCGTAGGACCAGAACAATTTATAAACAAAATGACTATTGAGATCCACTTTGGATACTCTACAATTGTTTTTCTCAAGGTGCTTTGCATTATTATGGTTTGTAGAGCTCCAAGAGACAGTATCGAATTATTCTTTAATAAATTAAATCAATTATTCGCTTATACTTTATCTAATTATTCACTTATTATTGCAACAGAGATTTTAATATCGATCCCTTAAACAATCTAATCTATGTTCAAGCCCTACTGATTTTATAGTAACGAATTTAGATGCATGTAACTAGGAGCTGCTTGATATGGAGTTTTCTGATCGTAAGGGATAAATATTAATATGAAATCATCCTCGGAACTCAAGTACAGCTAAAACAGAGATTAGTATTAGAAAAATATGTTCAGACATTTTGAATAAATTTAAAAGTTTGTTTTGAAGATGCCACTATTTTTATAAGCCATATGAAATTAATATAGATATAGTGTTTGAAAAATTCAAGTGGTGTTTCAAAATAACTTTTCCAATGAAACTTTTGTGCATAAAAGATATTATAAAACAAAATAAATTATTTTTTTCTTTAATATATTCAGGATTTTGGATATTTGGAAAATAATAGACTGGCTAGAAAAGTATTTTGGTAGTGAAAAACTAAAAAATAACTTTAAAACAACGAACAAATTTATAAAACAAAAGATAGAAAGAGCAAAACAGGATTTTTAAGCGAGTTAGTTTGTTATTGTAAAAAAAATAAAACTCTGTGGAATGTCACTAACTTAAAGTTGAGTAAAAGCAGAAAAAGAGTCTCAACCGATATTAAAGTAAATAAAAATTACAATAAATAATTGCAAATATATTTGGAAAATTTTTTTTCATTCAATAAAAGACATCATTACCAATATAAATGTAAGTAAACATAACTACCTTGTAAAAATAATTACCGTCAATAACTCTATGTATTGTTATCCTGTCACTGAAAAGGAATTTATCCTAGTAATTAGAAGCTTAAGGAATAAGTTTTCATGTGGTTTAGATGAGGATCTGCAACTATTATAACTGACTGCTATATACTTGTTAGACCGCATTTATCTTTCCTTATGAATAAATTGATTTTTAAAGGAACGTTCCCCTCTGAGTTGAAAACATTTGAAATGCTACCGGTTTATAGGAGGGACTCAATAAAAATTGAAATTTACAGATCTATGTATATCTAAAGCAGTTTTTCAAATACTTTTGAAAAATTGATGTATGATAAAATTGCTGATTTACTTCACAAATATAGTTTTAAGTGAAAATTAACATGGATTGAGGAAAAAATTCTTCATAAAGACGACATCGGTGGAGTCGGTTCAGTATATAGAAAATATCCTATACCGTAAAAAATATCTATAGGTTGGTTTTATAATTTTCCTCAGGATTTTGAAACAATCAACCCTATGTTTATATATATATATATATATATATATATATATATATATATATATATATATATATATATATATATATATATTACAAATTAGAAAAACTTGTTATTTGAGATTCATTTCTAGGTTGGCTTTTTTTTACATTACCAACCAGTATTTGGTTGTCAAAGTGGGTACTGATCTATCTGATGTTTATAACTGTGAACTGAGGACACCGGAAGGGGTATCCTTGGTCCACTATTGTTTCTGTTTTATGTGAACAATCTTCAAAGCTATATCAAGTATGGCATATCGTTTATGTATATAGATGATACAGCCATTATTGTAACTGTCAAAACCCTCGATTATCTTCAAAGAAAACATCACAGCTGATAAAAGATTTTAAGCGCTGGTGTTACAATAATCATTTGATAAAAGATCTAAATAAAACAATAGTTGTACACTGTTCTTGTTGAACTAATATATAGTATTACTTTATTTTATTTTTTTAAAAATTAACTTTACTCCCAATTGACTTGTTATTTCTTTACTTTATATAGAAATGACCAGTAAAATAGTAAACAGTATTTACTTATTAGAAATATTCATCTAGTGATAAATGCCTATAAAGTTTTAAGAAATTTTACCCTTAAATATAATCCTAATTTAAAGTAAAACTGCAAAAGTATTTTCCCACTCAAATGAAGGTGATATTAAATATATATTCTGTAAAAAGGCCTCCAAACAGCCTCTTCAAAGCTTAATTTTCAAAAATTATCGTTTAAAATTTGATCAGTGCACTGTTCTTAATTAATAGAAACATAGACAAAAAATTCTTCACTAAATCTGCGCATAGTTCGTAATTTAAATAATTAAATTAGATGAGAACTTGTCTGACCCCACTTTATACCACTTATCAACACATATGTTAATGTTCCATGCTAGTTTTACTTAACTATAGATATACTATACCACTAATTTTAAACAATATTTACTCTAAATTTCAGACCTACCAATCACGAACCAAGTCCTTAAGAAGGTCCATTCGCCACCAGGTGAGCCAAATAAAGTGTAGTATCTAATATTTGACAAATTAAATTGAAACACGAATAAAAAATGTTTATTTTAAAAATAAATAGTTTGCAAAGCATTTATCATTGAAATAGAAAATAATATAAAAAAACAATTAAATACGAACTTCATTCGACTCATTTAAATCAGTTAGTGGTAACTAGTGTTTAATTTAGCAACGTTCGTTATTTTTTTATATTTATATCCGAGACAATCTAACCTTATTTTTTCATAGTAAATAAGGTCACAAATATTAAAATCGACGAGTATTGATCTATATAGAAGCGCCGTCCCTATGAGATTGTTTGAGTCCCGAGCGGCGCTCACTGTTTTGGTGCTATCTCTCTCGAACCTCTGCTCCCACCACAAGTATCTCTCTTCAACAGATCCTCTCCATCACAAATTCCCCTTCGAAATGATCAAGTGAAAGAAATATTGCTACCATATTCCAATGTATTCGTGGCTGAGTTGTCAGTCACTTTACAAAACATATTGCAGTTGTATGTTGCATACCCTCGAATCTCGTCTCTCTACTTTTTTTATACAGAAAATATTTATTGCAGATGTTCCGCCAGAATATACATACATAAAGTGCAAAATATAATTTTCCAACACTCCTGACTTCTCGGCCACGAGGATATTTATTATACATAATTCATTTCTCACATTAACTCATCTTTGTAGGACCAGAACTAATCTTTGTAAACATTGTTACCCACGACTGGCAATGCTTTCTAACCAAGAACGACGCTTCTATACAGAATTTATATTCTTTACTCATAATATTCAAATGAGTCAAGGCAAAGATGCTGGTAAATTTGTAACTCTCACACTTCAACTGAATGTAAAAAATCATAAATTTAAAGAAAGCTTCACTTCACAAGGCCTGTAGTGTAGTAAGTATTTTAAAAATAAAAAGCATAAAATGTAATAGAATAAACTTAATTCACACAAGTATTTATAAAGAAGAAAGATAATACAGATCATAAACACTAGGACATTAATTTCGAAATAGCTTTTGGTACATATTAATTTAATAAATATATATATATATATATATATATATATATATATATATATATATATATATATATATATATATATTGTCACCCTCATCTAAATGACATATTTTTTAATTATCTGGGGTGCTAAATAAAAAAATTATGTTTGAATATGATATAGCGACACACAGGTGAAAAATTATTGAATGTCGGACAAAACCTGAATATAGATAAAGAAATAATAATTGATTTTGTCCTCAACAGTAACTTAAATAGACTAAAATTTGTACGTTTTGCACTTTATTAAAAACTGTATTGTCTGGCATATCTTACCTACACGTATTTCAGACGGCAATAAAATGTTTTAATATACAAGGCACTATAATTACATATTTGCTAGAAAAATAGTTTATATATATATATATATATATATATATATATATATATATATATATATATATAAAGAGATAAGTTATCGTCGGTGTAATTTATTTTAAAGTAAAATAGAAAAATCTCCAAGATAATAGAGAAGCTCCGAGTCCGGAAAATGACGACTGTGCTGTTTCGTCCTCATTTGGGCTCATCAGACCATTAGATCCGGACGATAACTCTTTTTTTATATTTGTTGGCTTACAAAACACGTAGCGCTCTCAGGGGGAGATCGTTTGTGTGACATTGATTGCCGATGGCGAATGATGTGACCTCTATCCTTTGGGTAACAAGTTCGTGTATCAAGTTTGTATATTTCTATTTTTATTAATAAAGTTTAACAATAAAAAATGTATTTTTTCTTTCAGCGGTAATCGTCAATTACCTTTTTAATAACACATCAAAATCAATCTGAAATATACAAGATCGCATGCGGCACGTACAGCAAAACATGCATTCGCCAAATCAGCAGAAGAATATCGGCAAGATTAGGAATATATATATATATATATATATATATATATATATATATATATATATATATATATATATATATTTATATATATATATATATATATATATATATATATATATATATATATATTTATATATATATATATATATATATATATATTATATATATATATATATATATATATATATATATATATATATATATATATATATATATATATTACATATATACAGTATATCGAAAACCTACCCACACTGACAATTAAATTAATGCCAATTCACATCCCCACTCGACCCTAGTCGATCCCTTCACTTAACCGACAACCAAGGAAGAGGCAAAGAATTACAACACTTAAAAAACGAGCAACTACAAATAGGGTAATAAAACTACAAAAACTTACGAAAGAAATAAAACCACCTACCAATAACAGACACGTTATCGAACTGCCATACATAAAAGACACAACAGACATAATCTATAGATTATTCCGAGAATTTGCACAGCCTACAAAAAAACATAAAACAATCTAAGAAACATAAACATCTTTAAGAAACACAAAGGATGAATTAAACCTAGGAAGTGAAGAAGTGTACAAGATCGCAGGCTGCACACAGAGTAAAACAAATATAGGCCAAACTAACAGAATCTTGGCAAGGTTAGAAGAAGATAAACTAAGCCATAAAAAATAAGCAGACTGCATCTGGCCTATTTCAACATCAGCTCGAGACAGGTTACAAAACTGACTTTGTTAACTGCCATCAAATCGCCAACACATTACATTCAAGGCAAGATTGATTGGCTACTTCATAGAAATTAAAAAGGGCGGATTTCTGAACAAGAGAGACGACGCACTTAACCTTCCTGTCACCTGAAAAACTTTCGTCAAGCCGGGTCACTGAACCGACACGACTCGTTAACCCAGCGGCTCTCGGATAGGAAGTAGATCATCACCAGTACCAACCAATAGATTCACTACGACCGCCTATAAAGACACGCTGCTATTGCAAATTTACGCTTGCATTTATCAAAAATATTGTTACGAATAACTGGAAGTAACTTATTGATACACCCTTGTATACACAAATATCCGACGCGATGAGTCATCTTTATTATAAGGTGCCAAAAGAAATAGTCTGGCAATGACTCATAGTTCTAGATAGATCCAACTTTTATACTCTAGATTTATTCAGGAATTTCCATAAGTATATAAATAGATATGATTAACGTAGTAGAGTTTGAATCGGAATTGATCGAGTTACGTCGGTAGTATGCGTTCATTGGTACATTGAATGCTGTGAAGTGAGAATCGTACCGTGAACAGAAGAATCGTCTTATTTCCAACCTATTATCGAATAATTACCATTCAGAATATTTCAAACGAACGTGAGTTCTAAGAAGTTTTGGGAAATAGTAAATCCAGTAGTGATGCCTTCCTCCAAACTCTACAAATAGAACTACGATTCTAGCGAATTTTGGATGACAATTGTAAATCTGGAGGTGATATTTTCTTCCAGAGTATGCAAATAAAAACGGGTGAGGCGGCTATGAATTTCAAAATGGTCGAGAGGTTTGGTGGAACCTCGTCACAACTCTCTTGGTAGATATTTAAATATAACACTAAAATAATTAACTCTGATGAAAGGACCCTCCGGATAATTAATACTGAACAAATTAGAAGACAAAGTGTAGAGAATAAAAAAAGAAAAATAGATCATATTTCGTTCGTAAGGAAAGTAAACAGTGCCGGTCATGTACAATTGAAAAACCAGGTAGTTGTCGTAAATCATTAAAACAATACTACAAGCAAAGCTCCTTCAGTTGATGTTCAGTCGGCCTGAATGATACCAAATTAAATTTTGGCGAAACGTGTATGTTTCTATAAAAAAAATTGTACTGATGTACTCTTGGATTAATACAGGATCACATATTCCCATCTGTGAAACACTACACTCTATATCACATTTAACAAAATAGATACAATTAATTAACCAGAAATTGAAAATCTCATATTTTCTAAATTAATTTAATATATTTTTTTTTTAATTTTGTCCGACTTTTATTGATTTTTCACCTGTGTGCGGCATGCCGTTAGAATGGAAAAACCAGCTCTAAATTCTTTTGGGCCGCATTTTCGGCGGTGTAAATATGCTTTTCTATTAGATGTTTTAAAAAGCCATTTCGTTTCATTAGCATGTATTACCACTATTATGTCCATAAAACTAAAGAATAACTCAATAAATAGGCTTTTTTCGATTAATAGTGCATATTTTTAAAACTGGTTTACAAAGACGTTTGTTTATTTAAAGACGACATCAAATCACACCGAGAAATTTCAAGTTAAAGAACCCAAAACGGGCATTGTCGAGACTTACTGCCTTCTAAAAAATTAACGGAGGTATAGCTAATTTACTAACATTTATATTTGTATATTTCTTACACGAAACTGATTTCGGTCGAATTTTGGAGGACATTATATATATATATATATATATATATATATATATATATATATATATATATACTTTTAAAAAGGTTTTATTATTTTTCATGGCATGTTGGATCACGAACCATTGAAAGTAATTGCTTTTGTCAACATGATATGAGTTATTCTTTTGGCTAAATTTACGAAACAAATAAAGATATCGAATTAATTTTTTTACATTTTCTTTTGCAAATTTGATCTACTGTGCGAATATGATATAAAAACTATTTCTTTTCATTTAACATTTCGGAGTAAAATTGAAAAAAATAGAGAAGGACTCTAAATAACGTCCTCTAGCGAGGACAGCGAAAATCATTCTAATAAAAATATTATTTCGTTTTAATTGTTAAACCTTCCTTTCTTAAACGATACCAAGTTTATCAAATTCGGTTCAGCCAGACCACACTTATGGTAATTTTTATCAGTTGACTCCCCCCCCCCCCCTCTTCACCTGTCCTAACTTTACATATTACAGCAAAAAATGTACAAGCAAAAAGATGTAGAATTGTAGCAAAATTATCAGTGTAATATTTTTTCGATAGCTTATATAGGAATATTTTTCAAAAAAATATCTTTTTTACATGATCATAGAAATTATTTCCAGCAGTTTCTTTTGGTCACTTTCCTTAACGGGTTTTCCTCCCAAAATTCTTGGACTCACTTGCTGAGATTAACACCCGGCGACCCTTAATAAAACGCCCTGCATATATATATATATATATATATATATATATATATATATATATATATATATATATATATATATATAATGTGACTCAGACATAGCCTGGTGGTGTTTTCTACTTAATTGGGTAAATAGTTTTATATTCTCTTAGCCACCTATAATGCAGATACAGTGTGTTTATAATAAATAAAGTTCTCAACCGGTAAGGTTCAGTAATAAAACAAAATGATTTTTGTATTCTTGTATTTTTAGGGTTTAAAACTTGCTTAACTTATTATTGCTCTTGTCAGTTTAAGCCTTCTGTTATCAATTTAGGGCAGTTTTAAATTTAAACCATGTTAGTGAATCAGGCTGTAAATCTTTAAAAAATACCTACAAAATTGATAAAATTTATTTAGTTATCGCAACTACTTCTTCTGAGAAGTAAATAACATTATTTTAGAAAAATTATTTCTTCTGATACAAAATCTTTTACTATAATTTTAGTTCTGTTTAGGTTCTAAATAAAAAGAATAAAAGAACAATAAATAAAATTGATGGGGTATTTTAAACATGCAATAAATGTTTGCTATTAAACTCTCAATAACGCGTTAAATACTGACTGAACTATCTGTCAATGACAATTCTTTTCTTGCCACTCAATATTTCTTGATTTGAGAGTAACTTACTATGGAGTTAAAATGGCCTAAAATTCTGTTTTTGAACCATCGTGTGCTTTTTTAATCTAATTTTATTTAAAAGCTATATAAATATCTAAACTAAATTTTTATCAGAAAAAGTAGCTTTTCTAAAAAATAAATTTAACCAATCTTTTGGGCATTGCCCATTTTCTAGTCCGATCATACTAATCAGTAATTATTATGTGAAATATATATATATATATATATATATATATATATATATATATATATATATATATGAGCACTAAAATATCAGCATCAACTAGCAATTTAATATCACAAATATTTCATGAAATATTTGTTGAGGAATATTTGTCCAAATTTTGTAAAATACACTATATATTCATTAGGGGGGCTAACAAAACTTTTACAATTAGGTAGAATACATCACTAGGCTATGTACAAATAGATCTGATTTTACAAATAAATAATAACTGTCCCCCTTATGCTCAAGATGTGAAAAAAAAACACAGCTCCTAAGATGCATTAAACACTATTATTTAAGTTGTTTAATATATAATGGTCATTCATCCAGAATAATATAATCTCAGAACTTCTGCAACCAGTCAACCAACACGTTAAACACTCATCTTCTGAAAGATATAACTAATGATTTATAAATAACTTTGACACTTCAAATATGTTTTTTTTATAATTACTTACGAAAGTCTATTTTAATTGCTCAAGAATACTTAAGTTTTTATTTTAATTACAATGCTCAGGGAGAGGTGACAATACACCCACGAGAAAACTGGTGTTTTGTTCTGCAGATAGGTGCTTTTCTCTAGATGTGACTGTAGATTGATAGGGGCCTAATTGTGTAAACGAACTTTCGAGTACTTCTTATAAGTACGCATATGTTTCAATTAATTATTAAACCAGTGAATCCTGAAATCAGAATTTTTAGTCAATGATACCATTTGTCACTTCTTCGTGAAACTCTCTTCACATGCCCCCATGATCAATTCTATTCAAATATTTGACATATTTTATTTTGAAACTTTCTACCCTCCAGTCACCTAATTATATAATTTTAGTTTGTTTATGACCTTCTAAATTTTGACTCACCTGCCTGGTGCATGGGGAATGTGGATTTCGCTGAACCCGGATTATGTGATTTTGGTAGATTAAGCTTATGAACATTAAATTATTTCTGTCAACTCACTTTTGTGTGTTATATTATACTACCTTTAATATGAGTGGGGTGGGGATAATTTTGAACTTTTCTTTGCTTTTGTAAAATGATTGACTGTTTAATCCATTTTAACTGTGACTTGATTTGTACTGTATTTTTCGGTGTACAACCTATTAATTACTTATAATGTTGTAGCCTCTTGTGAAGCCTGCCTGATCTTGAGTTTGAAAATCATCTAATTATGTCATTATTATATTTGTCGTGATACAAGTAAATAATTTGCAAAGATGGAAAATAAGGGATATGTGTTTTACTTTCTTGTTTATTTTCTTTCTTATGAATAATGAGGAATTCAGAAGTTTTCTATGCTTTCAGTACTGTTCCAGATTCTGAGCATTTGTCGAATAATTGTACTAGGTATTATACCAACTTTGGCTCCCCTGCTTTCATCATTTTGACTTTAAGCCCCCCTAACCCCAGGCGAGGATCCAAGGGGGGGGCGTACGCCCCCCCCCCCAAGAGATTTGAGTTCAGGAAAATAGACCCGATTTGGCATCTTATACTATAGTTTATTCAAAAATTAGAGACAGTAATAAATAATTTTTACCCTTTTTTTCTTCGCAAACTACCTACGTTCTTTAATCCAGTGTCATTGGCAAAATCTGATAGACACATATATTTTTCATAAGAATGGGTTAGAAATTTTATAATCAAAAATACCGGTCTATAATAATGGACTATTGGGGTTGAATAACAATAGATATTTGGAAGTGTCAAGTGTTAAAAAGGATTTTAATCCTTGTGATAGTCGTCGGAAGGAGGTTTATTTTATCACTAAGTATTTATGCCATAGAATATTATTTCGGTAATAAACTCTAAATAAAAAGTTTTTATAATATTATTTTATTTCTTATGATTTCTTAATAATTCACATACATTACAAAATATAGATAATTTTGACATATTTAACACAAATCACAACTGAATTTCTATTAATTTTAATTTTGGCATAGAAACCATTTTAGGAACATTCAAACTAAAACGTAGCCTAATTCTCTCAAAAAATTCTAAGTTATAATTTAAATACTTACAAAATACCCTTTGTCAAAAATACAAGAAGTTAAACATATATAAAAAATAAATTCGTCCATATAATATTAAAATTTTTTTGGGGCTATCGGTCACTTTATTATTAATTAAAAACATTTTTATTACATTTGACAGTTTATTTATTTCTTAAACCATCTGCAGAATTACAATTAAACACTAAAAAGGGATTCAAATGTAATTAATTTTTATATGTTACAGTTAAAATTAGGCCTACTTATTTTTATTTTTATTGCAATGACATCTTAATTTAATTTACTTAATTATATGGAAATCCGATAGCCCCAAAAAAATAAAATCAACGTATTAATTTTACACGCTTAAGAAAGAGACACAAATACACTAATAAAATAATGAAAAAATTACGGCTAGTTGGAATTAAATATATATAAAATTAAAGAGTGAGACACAAAAAAATAAAAATATATGAAAAAATACAAAATTATATAAACAACATTAAACAATAAAATACAACAAACACAAAAATTTAAATATTAAATTCTCTTTACACTGGTAAACATTATGTATCTAATTCGTAATCAAATTCAGTGAAGCTATTTTTGTTCAAATTATTTATAATTGGTTTCTCTATCTCAGCGATGATGAGATCGAATTTCCACATTTTGCTTTATTCTTTTATTATATTGATTTTTCCCAATTTTTCGCAGTAACTTTATTCAAAACAATCTTTCAAAAGTTCAGTTAAATTACTAATTTTGTAAGTTGTGTTATTTCTAGCAAATCTACTTTTTACTTGAAAGAGATATTTCCTTCTCCAACGGACAGTTTCCGAACAATCTATAAGAACAGATTTCCTATCTGGTTTTTTCCAGCAAAAATTAAGTTCTCTGAGCAATTTCCAGAGCTCAGTTCTTTTCATATCAGGTAAATCACGATCTTCATTGATTTTACTTAGAATTTTGTCGACGGTTGGGATCTGCTTGTCATAATAAAATGTATGTACAACTCCTTTTATTGCAGTTTTCATCTCTTCTTCCATTTGAGTTTGTGTCTGCCTGTGATCGAATGTGGCTTGGTAGTACTAACAATTCCAGCCGTTTTTTTTTCTCCTTCAGTATTCGGTACATCATAGATTTTCCAACTCCTGTCATGTTGGAACACATCTCAACAGAGCTTTTAACATTATTATCTAGATATTGATATCTTAAGGCATCATGACCATTCATCGCAATAAGTTTTTCGTTGAGGAAAAAATGCCTTGGTTTAATGATTTTGGAATAAATATAGAGGTGGAAGCCATATCTTTTGGATATCTCACTAATCTCAAATAATATATAAAAACAAGCGCAAACAAGATAAATCATTAAGGACGCACTGTAAGGTGTACTTTGCTAGCTGACAGAAATTAAATTGAACTATCAGAAATTTTATTGCTGCAATAAATTTATAAAAGCTTATAATATTTGAATATAATTAGATTTACGGCAGTCCACAGTTACCTGCGCCACTGGAGCAGGTAAGTTGGAGGTTTTCGGTAACAGTTTTATTACTCTCTCTAGTTCCTGAATAGAGTAAAGGAATGTGTATGGTTGCAATCGCCCCCTCCCTTCCAAGAGCTTTGAGTTCAGGATAATAGAACCAATTTTGCCTTTTATATTATTATGTGAATGCTGCTGGCATTCCTCCCCCCCCCCCCCCGTTGACAACTTGTTTTTCTTGCGATAGCCGCCCCCTAAGAGCTATGAGTTCAGGAAAATAGACCCGATACTAGGAATGCGACCCTGCCTTTTACACTAGAAATGGGAATGTTTCCGGTGTCTCTCCCACCCCCCCGTCGACAACTTGCTTTCGCTTACGGTACTTTGTGATATCACCGCCCCTTCCCCCAAAGAGAGAGGCTGGATCCGCCCCTGTCTGACCCTGATGTTTTTCAGTTTGCTATTCATATCAGAATTTGTGTCACCTCGTCTTTTATTATGTTATGTCTGGTAAATCTTCTGCCGAATGATCTTTTGTTTCCAGTCTTAATTTACTTGCTTTCCGGTGTCTCTCCCACCCCCCCGTCGACAACTTGCTTTCGCTTACGGTACTTTGTGATATCACCGCCCCTTCCCCCAAAGAGAGAGGCTGGATCCGCCCCTGTCTGACCCTGATGTTTTTCAGTTTGCTATTCATATCAGAATTTGTGTCACCTCGTCTTTTATTATGTTATGTCTGGTAAATCTTCTGCCGAATGATCTTTTGTTTCCAGTCTTAATTTACTTGCTTTCCGGTGTCTCTCCCACCCCCCCGTCGACAACTTGCTTTCGCTTACGGTACTTTGTGATATCACCGCCCCTTCCCCCAAAGAGAGAGGCTGGATCCGCCCCTGTCTGACCCTGATGTTTTTCAGTTTGCTATTCATATCAGAATTTGTGTCACCTCGTATTTTATTATGTTATGTCTGGTAAATCTTCTGCCGAATGATCTTTTGTTTCCAGTCTTAATTTACTTGCTTTCCTTTTATTGGTTTGTTTGTAAATTTTCGTAAGAGCTTGGTCTATGCTTGTAATTATATTATTATATTGTTCATCTACGGGTTCGTTAGGGCATTCGCAAATTATATCTCTAACTGTGTTTTGAATTCTGTCCTACATTCATTGAGTACATCGCCATCTATTTTTGTTGTTTTTACGGATTAGTGAGTTTCCTTAACATAAATACTTACACATCAAAAATACCTTCACTCGTGTAATAATAAAAGTAACTGATAATAATATTTCAGTATATTCCTCCCATATTTTATGTAATACATAACGCTGCACTTGCATAACTAGTACAGACATCAAAAACAATGCCCAGACCAGTAATAAAATTCAGAATAATTTCTACTTGAATAGTTAAGCATAATGTAATGCAGATTGTTTTGGTTTTTGTTTGGTTAAGTAGATTTCCTTTTAAACACGATAGTGATTAAAAAAATCGATAAAAAAGTTATATAATTGATCAGTACATGTTTATTTGGTAAACGTTAGACAATAAGAAGAGTTATGTAACGGTAGTTAAGTAAAAGATTTTTTTCTATCTCACTCTCTTATAAAGGAGATAAATTGGTATTGATAAATTTTTGTAGTAATTAATTTATTGGGTATTAATTTGGCACAAAAGAGAGAAATTAATTAGCCACTAGAAATTCATTTAATTTAATGATGGTGTAACATACCAGTCAAATATTTGTCGAAGTTAATGTTAAAGGATTTGGTAGTATGTAGAAAGACAGCAGCTTAGCCCAAACAGTTGAGACCTTCTGTCAAACTACAAATATTAAATATGTCGAAATATTTTAGGCCTATAAATTTTTCAAGGAAATTTGGAAATAGCAAAAAAAATAAACAAAAGTTTTAAGTTTGTGAGTAAATTGTACTTTTAAGTGTATCAAAGAATCAGGAAATCAAAAAGCAGTTTAGCTATTGTTGTGATCAGTTGTGAATAGTATTACGAAAATATAAGGTTTTTGATTTTGATGAGGTGATTTAGTAGAATGGCTTTAAGTAAGTACTTAAAATAATTATTTTAGGTATAGCCCATTAATAGATATTTATGATCTTGACTGATTGAACGATATAGCAGGCCAGGTTTGAGAAGCCCTTACACTACAGCCTAGTGACTTATTATATCGCCTGTTATATCTATTCCATGTGAACAGGTTGAATATCTAAATCATGTTTGCTAATCTGTTCATTAGTTTGACCTTCTCGATTAATTGATTCTTGAGTTGAAGCTTCGTAGCTTCGCATTCAAATGGGGTGTGAAGCTGTTTCGTCCTCTTCGTCACATAGTCTACATGTTCTTTCTTCATTATAAACGCCCATTGTGTGTATATGTTTCCTTAAGCTATAGGGACCGATTATTAGTCTTGTCATTAGCCAGAATTTTGCGGCTTAATTTGCCACACGGTTCTTTTGTCCCGCAATATGGTTTCAGTGGGTCTGGTGTTGATGGTTTATCCACCAGGACAAGCACATATGATTAGCAGCCTTAGTAGTGCCAAATAATAGTTCCAGTCTAATAAATGTGGTAGCATACCCTTGTCTTGCAAGTAGGTCTTCTTTTTCATTACCTAGAATGCCCTTTTTGTGTTTTGGATTGCCATCATATTTTAAACTTTTTAATCCCTTCTGGTTGGAGTTAGACAATAGGTTTTAACACTTATTGTAGCGTCAATGATAATATCAGAGCCCGGCAGTTGTATCAAAGTATCCAAGCTAGTGCCTCCAGGAGTGCTACTCGATTTCGCTACATCAAGAGTGCTTTCTTTCGACCTGTTAACATAGCTTTCTCTTGGAGTTCCTTGTGGCTTTTCTTGTTTTTTTGTTGTAATCAGTGAGTATTTTAGAATATTCTATTCAATCACCATGTACGTATTTCTTCTCTTAACACTGTAAGATTATTATACTTTGTTGCTAACAGTTTTCCTCGCAGGACGGTTGTTTTAGAAAGAGATTATTATTGATTCCTTCAGTTAAGTAGAAGTTAATTCAATACCCAAGTTATTTTTCACATTTGTTTTGACATTTTACATGTTTAAACTTAAGTTGTCCTTGTATTTCGTTCAGGTCGTGCAATTTAGATCACGTCGGTTTTTCCACATCGACCACCTCTTTGCAAATATATCTCTGAAAAAATTGGCTCCGATGAGACCTGCCAACAAGCAATCTGTGAGCTTAAATGCGCTGAGTGAAGTCTGCCTTCCACGAATGGGAACACTGGAGCCATACCGCCTCCCAGCTTGGTTCCGCCATAGAATCCACGACGAGGCCAATCCAGGTGCTGACCCCAAACGGAAAGTTTGTCAGTGTTTTAAAAAATTAACTTTTCTGAATGATACATTTGATCCCACAAACATCACTAATATATCTAAAAGCTTGTCTAAATAGAGTTCTTATTAACTTAATTTCGATTTTTTCTTAAATTGGACCAACGACTAAATGATATTGCCAAATTAAAATATCTATATTTTTGTGAATGATTTTTCCAAGGCTCTATATTAACTGTGCACAAGATGGTTTCTTAAAAGGTTTTATCCTCTAAAAAGATTCATTATTACTCGTGTATCTCTTTTTGGAAGATCGAGAAACATTTTTGCATTATTTGACGATAGATTTTTAAGTTGCTCCTCTTATCTTCGACCAAGGGTATTGTCCCATCTTAATTTTACCTGATTTTGTTCCTAGCTCTGTAGTTCCTCTTTATGGGTACGTTTATTAGCTTTTCTGGGAAATGGAATATAGACCTAATTGCAGGAAGACGATTGCTGCTCGAGTCATAGGTATGTTTGAAGTGAATTTAAAACTAGTAGAAATATTATCATTTCCATTATTTTCATCTCCATATGGTGAAAATGGCAGATTTTAGGGAACATTTACTACAGATTAAGACTGTAAGGAATCATACTGCAACGGCATTTAAGCTTAGAAGATTTTTTCAAGAAGCTACTAGAATGGATGTAAGTAGATGTGTACTCTTCAGAAACCTTAGGAAAACAGTTTTAAAACCAAAAGCAACCTGTAAAAGTTCCTAAATTTCTTCCATAGCATAAGACAGAATGACGCATCTTCATTCAGACACATTTATCTTGGACTGCACGCATTCACAGGTGAAGAAATAAATATTTTACATCTTATACTTTGGTGAAAAATTTAACTTTTTGGGGAGCCTCGGTGATATACTGGGCAGGTCTAAGTGCCGAAAGATACACAGAACTTGTTTAGAACACTCAACGAATGATAGGTATTTAATACTTGAAACACATCAATCAAGAACATGTTTTCTCATATGATGGTTTCATTGAGTATGATAGGTAAATTGTGATGAACGATATCGTTCACCCTCACATTACTGCTCTCGTACGTCACTTGACATGAACTGAAAGTGGAATTGAAAAACTTTACTGACGTGCAAAACGTCTGTATCCAGTAGAGCACTAGATGGAACTACCTAAAAAGAACTGAAATCTACCTCTAAGGATTTTACAAGACTTACAGTTCAGAAAGAATGGCACTAAATTCCACGAGATCAAAAACAGATTTGATATTTCAAATAGACAAACATATATGGGGGTAACTTAGGATAGTAAATATAACTTTAAAGAACATTTCTGTTTCATTAAAGAACGACAGAATATGCCAAACTGTCACATTTAATCATTAAATTTATCTTTAATATGATGATATCGGCTCAGAAAACTAAATGCATGACAACGTCAAAAACACCATTAAGGTGCAAACTAGACGTTGAAGGCAAAGTTATCCAGCAAGAAAGAAAATTTAAGTATTTAGGCATAGAAATCTCAGGTTATGGTGATGTTGAGGCTGAGGTAAAAGAACAAACAACTGGGGCAACAAGAATAGCAGAATGGTGAGACCAACTATGACATATACCGCAGAAACTCGACCTGACACAGCGAAAACTAAACAACTACTAGAAACAACCGAAATAGGAGTACTTCGTAGAATAACTGGAAAAACGCTCTTGGACAGAGAGAGAAGTGAAAATATAAGAAGAACATGCAAGGTAAAAAACATTAATGAGTGGATACTGGGTAGAAAAAGGGAATGGAACGAGCACATCAGTATAATGGACGACAGATGAATAGTCAGAATTGCACGACGCAAATCACCGTTAGGTCGCATGAGTTTAGGACCCCCCGAAAACAATGGAGTGACAACTTAGCATTGCAATAGGCAGAGAGACGATGAAGGGCAACAGGCAGTTCGCCTATATTAAAAAAGGAAGAAGAAGAAAAAGATTTATCTTTGCTTGCTGTCTGCTAATATAAATATTTTTTATCAACTTTCAGTTTATATTCTGCCTAAATATATATAAATATATCATATACCTTCTTAGCAAAATATTAAAAAAGAAAGAAATTTTTTTAAATTTACAATTGCAATAATTTTGCTCTTGAGTGTAGTTTTATTGCTATAATTGTAACATTATAGACAAGCTATATCAATTGTGTTTACATTGAACTAAATAACTGGCCAAATGGTATTTTCATAAAAAAGACACTCTTGCACAACGATTTATTACATTTTTTTGTGTTCAACTATTTCATTGTGCAAAGGAAGTAACAATTTAAGATTGCTTAGTGGCGATGTTTTGATAAACAGATAAATATTATCAGCTTTCTGTTAAATGGCAACACTATACCAGTCTTAATAGATGGTATCCGGTAAAATCAAATGGTAGAAAAACAGTAATGTCTGCATTATGGTAATGGTCATATAAATAAACCTGCGGATTTTCTGGTTCGCTGGATACCAGTCTTTTTTGCATCGTATATTTTTTTTTAATTTACAGCTCACTTTTTTCTCATTGCTTAATAATGCAGAAGTAAACAAGTTTAATTTTATAAAAGTGCATTGAAAATAAATTTTAGAAACTGTAAAAAGGTTTACACAGAACAAGAAAGCATATTTTCCCAGTCTACCAATAATTTTATTCTATGACATATAAAATAAACATTAATAAATGAAAAATTTGGTTCTTTATATTATTCTGAGTATTATTATCTCTAACATGGGTGGTTCCATAATAAATCGATGAAGTCGTAAATGAAAATATGAAGAAGAACCTGAATTAGATTTATCAACAAGTTGATCTGCAACCAGCAGAGAATATGCCAAATGGGATTTTGGCGAAACATCTGCACTAACAAACTTCTTCTTCTTCTTCTTCTTCTTCTAGGTAGAACCAAGTTCTGTTATCTTCACAATGCCTCATCGATTTTCATATGAGGTCGAAATCCAGCGGTCTCTCCATCTTTTGGGGGGCCGTCCAGGTGGCTGTTTGGGGTTTGGTTTCTCTCTCATCACGGTTTTTGCTAGTCTGTCATCGTCCATTCGTTCCACGTGATCTCTCGACTGCCCACGACGGTTTCGAATCAACTTCACAACATCCCCCACTACGCTCTCCGCGCGTATTTTTGCGTTTCTTATTCTCTTAAACTATTTCCGTGATCATTCTCAGCGTTTTCATTTTTGTGGTTCTCATAATTTGTTTTGTCTTTGTTGTTTCATTTCTTGTTTCTGCGCCGTAGGTCAGTATCGGTCTACACAGACCTTGAAATTCTTGCTTTGCTCTCAACCATCATATGTTTATTGTTCCAGATTATGTCTCTTAGTTGGCCTGATATCATGGCCGCTTTGTTGGCTTGTGTGCGTACTTCTTCCGTTACTGCCCTGTTACTTGTTATATGTGCTCCCAGGTATTTAAACTTCCCAACCTGTTCGATATGTTTGTCATCAACCATTAGTTTGCATCTTACCGGTTCTTTTGCTATTACCATTGCTTTGGTTTTCTCCACAGATATATTCATATTATACTGTTTGGCTGTTCGATTGAGATGGAAAAGCATTCTTTGTAAGTTGTCCTCGCTATCTGCTGTCAAGGCAACATCGTCTGCAAAACATATAATCTGAACGGTGTTGTGTCCCATTGGGCACCCAATATTTGTGCTTTTTAACTCATCAATGATTTCGTCCGTGATTACATTGAAAAGTGTTGGACTTAGGCTATCACCCTGACTTATTCCTGTGGATAGTGGGATTTCCTCTGTTAGAGTGTTATTTGTTTTAATTACCATGGTGTTTTTGGAATTCAGTTCATTTATTGTGCGTATGATTGCTTCGTCTGCTTGTTTTCTTCGCAGTAGTTCTGCTATGTGTTCCAGTTTGACTCGGTCGAACGCTTGTGTAAAGTCCATGAAACAAATGAACAGCGATTTATCGTATTCGATAGATTTTTCAACCAGCTGTCTGATAATAAATATATCGTCGATAGTAGAGCGGTTATTTCGGAAGCCCTGTTCCTCGCGTGCCTCTAACTTGTCTATGATCCGTTGTGACAGTATTTTGGTTAAAAATTTGGCTGACCTGTTCAGTAGGCTGATTCTCCTGTAGTTTTCGGGTTGTTTGTTTGATCCTATTTTATGGATCGGAATTGTGATGCTCTTCCGCCATTTATTGGGTACTGACGTTGTGCGGAGTATTTTTTGAAATAGAACAGTGACCTCTGTGATGAGGCTGGGGCCTCCACTAACAAACGAATGGATATATTCGCTGACTAATACCGAATCAACTGTTCTCATTCATGAAACAGCACGCCACAAAATATATATATATATATATATATATATATATATATATATATATATATATATATATATATATATATATATATGAGGAGAGTAAATGCAAACTGCGTTCCAACCATATGCTTTCCGTGTTAGAGGTTGCACAATTTGAACAAATTGCTTAGGAACACAATTTATCCTATTCCACCACCATCGAGATGATGGCCTACCTGTACCACCATACCGAGAAGAAAGTCAAAACTAACTCTCCCCGCCACAGTGATACGGCAGAGGTACATGTTTCCTCTCTACCAGACTCATCAGGGTACCGACATGCACCTGGCTGTGCAAAGGACAGATCGGAAGGAAGCATGCAAATACTGAACTCGGTTATATGTTTATGCGGCTTTCACGGATTCCTCCGTGTGAGATGCAATAGCCAGGTGCGTGTCGATACCCTGATGAGTCTAGTAGAGACGAAACATGTACCTCTGCCGTATCACTGTGGTGGAGAGAGTAAGTTTTGACTTTCTTCTCGGTATGGTGGTACAGGTAGGCCATTATCTCGGTGATGGTGGAATAGGATAGGAATGTGTTCTTTAGTAATTTGTTCAAACTGAGCAACCTCTAACACGAAATGGATATGGTTGGAACGCAGTTTGCATTTACTGTTCTCATTTTACTTCATGCATACAGGGAGCTGCATATAGTTGTACGTCTGCTGAATGTGATTTCAGCACTACAACGGCATAATATATATATATATATATATATATATATATATATATATATATATATATATATATATAATGTCCATGCCATTAAGTTTAATGTTTTAATGCACTGATAACTAACAAGAAATTACGCATTCTGAAGACAAATATGTATTGTATTTGATATAAGATTAATATTTTATGACGTTAGAATTAAAAGTATAAAATGATCGTTAAGTAAATATAGAAAATATGTTAATCTATAACTATTAAAATACTCTTTGAATTTTAACTTAGATTTCTTAAGGCCTAGTTTGTTTAATGATTAAATAAAACAAATACCTAGTTAGAGCTCGAAACTAACCAAATTTTTAATACCTATAAACTTCATCTTCTTCCTAAATTATTTAGTCAATTTTCTGCTTCGTAATTTATGTTACAAATATTAGAAAATTATCACTAACATCTGGTGGCATAAAAGTACTTTAATATGCAGAGTGTTAGGCAAATATTTTTTGTAAATGAAACGATTCTATACATTATTTTGATAAAAAAAAGTCCCTTATAACATGTGTTTAAAATGCCACCATTTCTGTGGAAGACAGAACATTTAAAATTATTTGAATAATTGGTAACGTAGCACATAAGTAACCAATCGGCGTGGTGTGTATTAAACAACGTACGCTTTTTAATGCAATCCTCCAAATAACCTAATTCGGTAAAAACTACTTTTGTCTAAGAATTTTCTTACTCCAAATAATAAGCAAGGAAAACAAAATAGAGAATTTTAAATTTCACATCCATAAAGCCACATATGTTTATTATAAGGGTCCAGATTAAACGTAGTAAAAATCTTTTTTTTGCTAGACACCGATTGTTCTATTTTTAAATTGGGAGTAAGCTTTCCAAGCCTTTTTATTTCAGCTTTATCACTTAATGTCCGACCACAGTATAGCTCTGCAATTGAACTCTGAACGAAAATTAATTTTTGTATTTACCAAAACCAAAACGTAAAACTTAAAAAAAAAAAAAAATAGCGTACCGCAAAACAAACTAGCGACTACGAAATCGATGTGCAAACAGTGTTGCAGCAGACCCATTTTTTTTCGAGCGGGCCCTCCTGTCAAATACGAACGAAATTTTAATTAAAAGAGAGAAATTTCTTTGGTTGAAACTTCTAGCCTGTATCACTGGAAAAAACATTCAGAATTTTGCGCGAGTTACATGGTAGAGAAGGAGAATGCAAATAGCAGGACATGTTATCTTTCTCGCTCCGAACGTATGATCATATGAGAGAGATAGCATGGATTGCTATTTGTTTTCTCTTTCGTTCAACTATTAATGCGCTTGGAGCACTCAACATTGCTTCCAGCAGAACATGCTTAACAGCTTGAAATAAATCAGTCGATCACTCGACATTATTTTATGTTAATTAAAAATCAAAACGTTTGATAAAATAATGAGGAAAATTATCTTCAACTCCCTTTGCATTTATATAAGATCTAGGCAACCACATAAATATTAAAAGTGATGTCGCGTATACTAAAATAGCCAAGCTCTTCACTAAGTTATTGGTACTAATCCTACAAAATTTACTAAAGTTGATTGTCTACCTATTGCTTTACTAACTAAATACATAGCATAATTTTGAAATATTTTCTTGTTTAAAAAATTTCGTATATGAAAAACATTTGAAAAAAAATGGTCCGTTGCATCAACTGTAATTTATGTGTGGCATTCACAAAAGTATTAAAATGAGCGAGATTTAACGAAGAGAAGCGAGAGAGTGAATCAGGTAGAAATAGAGCGAGATCTCGCACAATTGAGCGAGGTGTGGCAACACTGTGTGTAAACTAAAACAGTTTAGCAAGTCGACTTGTAACCTTCTTTATCCAGTCCTCTACGTCCACTGCTGGACATAGGCCTCTCTCATCCTTGTCCATTGTGCTCTATCTTGAGCGATTTGCATCCAATTTGTTGCAATTCTCTTGAGATCGTCTGTCCAACGAGTAGGGGGTCTTCCCCTACTTCTTTTGTCTAATCTCGGCCTCCACTCGAGTAATCTCTTCGTCCAACTTCCATCACTGATTCGGGCGACATGTCCGGCCCAGTTCCATTTGAGTGTGGCAATTCGGAAAATTACGTCGGTAACTCCTGTCTTTCGTCTCAGATCATCATTTCTAACTCGGTCACGCAGCGATATACCTAGCATTGACCTTTCTATCTTTCTCTGAGTTATTTGCAACGTTTTAGAAATTGAAGCTGTCAATGTCAAAGTTTCGGCACCGTAGATCATTACCGGTAACACACATTGATCAAATGTTTAACGTTTTAAAGAAATTGGTACATCGCTTTTAAAGATGTCTTTTAGTTTCCATAGGCTGCCCATGCGAGGTTTACTCTTCTCCGGAGCTCGCATGTTTCATTATCTCTTGTGATCTTTACTTCGTGTCCAAGGTATATGTATTTTTCCACAAACTCCACTTCGTTATCTCTAATATTGATATTTCCACTAGGTATCAGATTGATCAAAAATTTTGTTTTTGATATATTTATTTTAAGACCCACATTGGCGCACACTAGCTGAAGTTCATGTTACATTGTACATATCTCCTTGAGATTATCGCAAAAACAAAACTATGTCGTCCGCGAACCTCAAATTTGTTAATCTTTCGCCATCTACATTCAGGCCTCTTTTTTCCCAGTCAAGTTTTTTACAGGCGTATTCTAGTACTGTAGTAAACAGTTGAGGCGATAAGGTATTACTCAGTCGGACTCCTCTGCCAATTGGGATATGATCCGTGTTTCTGTGTAGTTTCACCGACATAGTTGCATTCCTGTATATATTGTAAATTAACTTTGTGCATCGATAGTCAGTGCGGCATGCTTGTAATGCTTCCATAATTTTGTCAAGCTCTACCGTATCAAAGGCCTTATGGAAATCTACAAAACCAGAACGAGTGGTCAGTTGTATTCGATAGTTTTTTTCTATTACCGTTTTGTTGCTCTGTAGGTGATCGTTTGTTCCAAACCCAGTACGAAACCCTCCTTGCTCTACTTGTTGGTAGAAATTAAGTTTTTTCTTAAGTCAATTCGTTCCTATTCTTGTTAGGAGTTTATATAGGTGACTAAGAAGGCTTATTGGTATGTAGTTTTCCAAATCATGGGGATCTTCTTTTTTGTAAATCAAAATTACCTCAGCATTGTGCCACTTGTCAGGTATTGTACTGTCCAATTGGCACATATTAAAAAGGTCTTTTATTTTCTTAGGTAGACAAACACCTCCGATTTTGATTGCATCAGTAACTACACCATCTTCATCTGGAGATTTGTTATGCCTAGTTTTTCTTAGGGCTAGTTTTATTTCGTCTATTGTGATTTCCGGCATTTGTTCTGATCCTTGGTTGACAATACCCTTTTTCTTGTCACTATTTCTGGATTTTCTCTCTGTCTCTTGAAAACTGACCGTTCTTATATTTCACTTTGATTATTTTTCTTGTTCCCCGTTTTCTTCTCAATACTTTCATACTTTTATTATTCTCAATGATATGTTCGATCTGTTCTTGATTGTATTTTCGAGTGTTTTGTTTAACAGCTTTGGATATTTCTTTATTTATTCTTTGTAGTTCGTCAGCTTTAGTGTCCGTTTCGCTTCTCATTCCTCTTCTTTTTTGCATTAGTTGTCTGGTATGTTGGCTGAGCTTCTCTTCTTTTTGGATTTTAGGAATTTAGAAACATTTCTTCTGACTTTCTAGTAAGGAAGTTGTTAATTTATTTAGCGGTTAGCATCAGATTCTGCTTCAGGGCTACTAATTAGGTCAGCAATACACTGCTGAAAACCATCTACATCTGATGGTTTCATCCATGGTCTCACTTTGTTCTTCTTCCTGCAACCTACATGAAGCTTATTAGACAAAATTGATCTCCACGTCTTAGACAAGTAACTCCATATACACTGCAATGTATTAGCTTGGATTACAATAAAATTGCAAACCATCAAAGCGATAGTGTTTCCAGGTGTAATACTGTAACACAGACAAATTATTCTCCATATTTAGACGAAGTAAGTTAAATTATTTCAATAATTGACTGCTCTTCGCGTATAATCTCGGTAAAAAATTGATTTAAATTGAATCACTAAATTATCAATAGAAATTAAAAAATTATTTGTATTTATGTATGTATTAGTTTCTTTTATTTCAATCCAAAATTTTTTGGGGGATTGCGCACACCTGCAAACCTGTAAGTAAAACAGCTGGCTGGTTAGGAGGTTTAATTTTATATCATCTTGATTAGGATTAAGTTGGTTTTAAACCTATTTAAAGAAACTTATGAATGGCTTTTTATTCTTTTTGTGTTATTTTTAGTGTGTAGCTAATAATTTGTAATAATAAGATATATCTTCCAATTTTCCTTCTAAAAAATTATGCCCCATCAATACCTCCACATATGCACGCAGAGTAATATAAATATCATTTAATTTTTCATGTAGTTAAAGACAAATACTTAAAGGAAACCGCGCCCTACACTTTTTACGATAGTCATCCTCCACCGTTATAATTTCTTCCGCTAGAATTGAACAGATAGGCGGAAGTGTTTTTTTATTAATATAATTCACAATATGTAGGTGGCAACTTTTCTATATTATCTAACTAAAACATGATATCCTTCAAATTGCAAAAAAAGAATTGCACAGGTTAAAATAAGTACTTAATAACAACTCTTTGTTACTGGGCCAAAAAATGAATTAATTTGAATAAGTATTCGTGCGATAGAAAAATATATTATTTGTTTTTATTATTAATATCGTCCTCTGCAATATATATTACATTTAACGTATGTGAAACATATGAATTTTATTACAATATAAAGATGTAATATAATAATTTATTCATTTTCACCTCTCTAAAGAGAAAAAATTGTACAGTGTGGTGAAAATAACTCGAAAAATTTAAATAATCGCTGAATAAGGAAGAAGGATATGATTTGGAATATTGAAAACATCGAATTTTTTGCTGCCTTTTTCACATTGTCTATTTTGGAGTAATACTAGCTCACCCAATAAGTTCTGAGTCTGATCTATAGCTAGCACCTCTGTTGATATACTCATATGATTTCTGGATAGTACTAACCTTTAAACGATAATTGTCACAATTTCATTACATTCCGACCATTAGCTTACAAGTTTCAGTGGTTTTAATGAACAACTTTTGTCATTTTTAAAACAATGGATAAAAAAGGATTTCATCTGTTGATCAAATAATGTTTTTTGGTGAGGAAAAATACTGTTGAAGCCAAACAGTGACCTGGTAAGCATTGTGGACACTCTGTACGCGGAAATCAACTATTATTGTCTGGTATGCCGTTTAAATATCGAGGATACTGAAAGCTCTGGTTGCCCAAAATCCACAGTTGTTCCGGAAAACATAAGAAAAATCCACAAAATAGTTTTGGTTGATTATAAACTAAAGTTACGTAAAATAGCTGACACCTTAAAGATATCGGAAGGTAGTGTGTTTACAGTTTTACACGAAAATTTGAGTATGCGTAAGTTGCTTTCGAAGTGGGTGCCTAGTTTGCTCACACCGGACCAAAAACAAAAACACGTCGATGAATCAGAGCGCTATTTGGAGCGGTTCAAGCAAGATAAAAAAGATTTCTTGCATCGGTATGTGACAATAAATGAAACGTGGATCCACTACTATGTACCTGAATCAAAAAGATCGTCAGCTGAATGGACAGCAACTGGTGACCAAAGCGACCAAAAACTCTAAAACCAGATGTCAAGATAATGGCATGCGTATTTTGGGACGCGCTTGGTATTTTGTTCATTGGCTATGTAGGGAAAGGTAAAACTATCAACAGCAAGTAGACATTATTGGATCGATTGAGTATAGAAATTAAGAAGAAACGGTCTCACATGCAAAAGAAAAAGTTCTGTACACCAAAACAATTCACCGTGTCATAAGTCAATGAAAACTATGAATAAGTTGAATGAATTACGCTTCGAATTGCTTCCTCACCCACCGTACGCTCCAGATTTGGCTCCCAGCGACTACTGGCTTTTTATAGACCTCAAAAAGATGCTCCAGGGAAAAAAATTTGGCTTAGATGAAGAAGTTATTTTCGAAACTATGTGATCTTTTCAGAGCAACGACAAATCTCTATAAAAATGGCATCGAAAAGTTAGAGCAGCTTTAGAACGAACTTATCACTCTTAAAGGTAAATGTTGAAACATAAAGTCGAAAGTCAAAAAAAAATTGTTTTTCTTAGATCGGAAACTTATTGAGTGCCGAAACCGAAAACACCTGCAAAAAAACAATATTTGAGCAAAAATTTGACATTATGTCTCCTTATAAAGAACGAAAATTTACATGGCTTTGGTCAAGTCGAAAATCTTGGGTTTAGACCGTGTCAAATTAGAATTATTATCCGATGTTTCACCTACGATTGCACAAAGCATCTTCAGGGATCTTTACGCTACGAGATTAGAACACTGAATGACTACCGAGGAACAACAGCCCGGTATTTATACCCGACTGCTGCTCAGCGAACCATGATCCAGCGTTACAATCGCTTTCCACTTGTGATGTAGACTGTAACCTGCATCTCTATTAATATTATTTGAATATTTACAAATTTAGATTGATTTTTTAATTTTATGTTTAGAGAAATCAGACACTGATGCTAGCAGCTTGGTTTCTTTTACATTAAAAGAGTGACCTGAGCCATGTTGATGTTCAGCTACTGCAGATTGTACAATTTGTTTCTTTTTATACACCTTTCATGTTCCTTAAGCCTAATGGATATAGACCTTCCTGTTTCACTTATATACACTTTACCACCAGAGCAAGGTGTCTTGTAGACGCCTTCTGTTTGAAACGGAATTGCGTCCTTTGGAGGCTTCAAATATTACCCCACTTTCTTACATGTGTTGAAAATTGTCCGAATGTTTGATTTTCAGAGCAATCTGAGAATCTTGTCGCTGGTTCCGTGTATGTAAGGTAAAACAACACTGTCAATAGAAGCTACATTTATGATATTTTGTTGAGAAGTTGGGTTTTTATATTTATTAATAGAACGTCTTATATCTTCAATGCAAGATCTGTTGCCTCTAAGAGCATTAGGCAGTTTTTCTGATTCTGATTGTTCGTCAGATATTGAAAGTGCTTTGTGTACCAAAGAGTTTATGATGGATTGTCTTTGATAAGGATGATGGTATGAAGTTGCATTATAAATCCATCAGTCTTATGAGTCAATTTTTAAAAGTATTTCTTAAAATAATACATGGAGGAATATACCCGAAACTTAAACAAGACATTAGCGATACGCAATTTGGCTTCAGGAGCGGCTTCGGCACGAAAGAGACGTTATTTAGTTTAAATGTTTTAATTCAGCGATGTCGTGATGTAAATTGCGATGTATTTACCTGCTTTATTGATTTTGGAAAAGCTTTTGACCGAGTAAATTATCAAAAATTAATAAAAACATTACAAGAGCATCAATTTGATGATAAAAATTAACGAATTATTTCCAAACTTTATTGGAAACAAGAATCATTTGTTCAAGTAGAGGAAAAGAAATCACAAAAATTCCAAATTCGTCAAGGTGTTTGGCAGGGTTGTGTGTTATCTCCATGCCTCTGTAACATTTATTTAGAAAAACTATTTCAGGAAGCTCTTTTGAAGAGATAAAAGACGGTGTCTTTCTAAATGGGGTTTTGGTCAGTAATCTGAGATATGCAGATGATACTGTTTTTCTTGCAGACACAGCTGAGGGACTTCAAAATCTGATAAAAAGGGTCGAGGAAATTTGTGAAAAATACAACATACAAGAGTATTATCCATCAAATATCTGGGCGCATAACTACATGATAAGTAGGAGGAAATAAAATAAATAGAAATATGTATCGAGAAATCCAGAGCCTATTTCAATAGCATGAACACACCATTATGTAATGTGAAACTTAATATATAACTAAGAAATCGCTTACTAAAATGCTACATATTCTCTATACTGATGTGCGGTCTAGAATCTTGGACATTGATTGACGGAGGCTGCATGTAAACGACTTAAAGCTCTTGAAATGTGGTGTTATGCAAGACAAGATGGGTGGTAATAGAGGCCCCGGAAAACGACGAATTTTGTGGCTACATAATTTGTGACAACGGACCGGAAAGACATCTACTGAATTATTTAGAGCCGCTGTCAATAAAGTAATAAGGGCCAAAATGATCGCCAACGTCCACTGAGGATAGAACACAGAAAGAAGGAGATTGCAAAATGTTCGATAAATCGCAAACCATTTCTAAGCTAAGTGACAAATCTTGTAGCATCTCTCCAGTCACGGCAACTCTCCCGCACTTACCCTATGATGAGCTTTTTGTGGTATTGCCTAAATGAACATATCATTGTATTATTTGAGAATATTAAATATTTTTCAGTTGAAGAGTTGAGCTATTTCATCGATACTGTTCTTTGATTATATCCATAAACAATTAAAAAATTTAAAGAACAAAATTGGTTTAAATCTTCTTCAAATTTACCTACCAGTCAGATACATTTTGGGAACATGAAATGGACTATGGAGCATTGTTGTCGATTATTGAAATGTAAATAAACATTGTCCATTGATGTCGATTGTTCCTTAGTTGTAATTATTATAAAAATACTTCTATTACGAATATTATATAATATGTATTTTTGACATACCGTCATTCAAACTGAAAAAAATACACAAAATATATATTTATACATTACAGAATTTTCAGCATAACTCTCGTATTACTTATATTTCTTAATCTTTTAAAACGATGCCAAATTTTTATTGAGAAAAACATTAACCAATTTTTAAAAATGATCCGTTATCCTGTCTGACAGTTAAAAATCAACGGCATCGGTTGAAGTACTAGTTTATTACAAAAAAAAAATATGTTAAATATTTAACTATAATAACACAGGCTGTAAAAACATTTATCATAAAACCATTTATTTTGCGTTAAATTACTGTTTATAACCAGAAATAATTCACACAAAAACTGATTTATTGCTAGAAATCGGAAGAAATTAAGTACTATATTAAGCACGGCGATTAGCTCTAAAGATCGTGCAAAATTTGCATTTTATGAATAGTAAAAATTAGCGTTAGGATATTTAAGACAAAATATAAAGTACGATTTTAATGGTTATTAATTAGATGTTTCTGACATTTTGTAATGATAATCCTATAAAATGAGTATTACAGTCATATATATATATATATATATATATATATATATATATATATATATATATATATATATATATATATATATATATATATATATAGTTACGAACTTTACAGCTTTGCACATTTCACAGTATTAGTTTGTGTTCGTAGTTTGTAGGATTTTAGGTATATTTTCTAATGTGACGAACTTTGTAACGTTTTATATTTCTTAGTATTAGTTTGTGTTCGTAGTTTGTAGGGTTTTAGGTCTATTTTCTAATGTGACGAACTTTGTAGCATTTTATATTTCATAGTATTAGTTTGTGTTTGTAGTTCGTAGGGTTTTAGATATATTTTCTACGAGATCTTTGTTAATTTCCTCAGGAGACGACTATGATGGAAGGTCTAGAAATCGCCGGATTATTCCTTTTTCTTATTTTGATTACCCCATGTAGTATGGAAATCCTTCTAGAGAATTAGGGAATTTTCCGGTATCGACCAAAAGGGTATATAAAGGGTCCAGATCGGCTTTCTTAGTCAGTATATTTTGAAAGTTCGTCGACGCAACTTGAATTAATTTGACAAGTGTCATAATTAAGGTTGACAGTAAAAAATTTTCAAAGTAACAGAGAGTGTATTCAATAATACAGTGTGTGATCGAAGATCGGACGTCCGGAACAAATTGGTGTCGGAAGTGGATCAAATCCAGAAGAGGTTAGTTTAGGTTAGAAAATTAGAAAAAGAAGGAAAAAAGTAAACCGAAATTTTATCCAGTGGAAACTAGAAGCCAGAAAGCAAAAATGGAAGAACAACTTCAAGCTAGTTTGAATCAAATACTGATGATGATTCGAGACATGAAAACAAGCCAAGAAGATATGAAGAAAAGCCAAGAAGAGATGAAAGAAGATATGACGAAAAATCAAGACGATATGAAGCAAGAATTAAAGACAAGCCAAGATGATATGAAACAAGAATTAATGACACTAAAGACAAGCCAAGAAGGTATGATAACAAATCTAGACGATATTCAACAAGAATTAAAGACAAGCCAAGAAGGTATGACGAAAAATCTAGACGATATGAAACAAGAATTAAAGACAAGCCAAGATGATATAAAACAAGAACTAAAAACAAGCCTGGAGGACATGAGACAGGAACTTAAAAAAAATCAAGAAGACATGAAGCACATGGAACAAGAAATGCAACAGAAGATTAGCAAGTGACGGAAATCCAGAAATAGATGCAACAACTACATCTCCAAATTAGAGAAGACGACTTGGCGAAGTACAACATGAGATGACAGGAATCCACAAACAGGTGCAGCAATTACATTTGCAATTCGAGAAGGTAGCCAGTACAAGTGTAATAAAGATAGATGGTGTTCTTGCAACTAGTGTGATGAAGCCACCTACCTTCGAAGGCAAAGTACCTTGGCTTACCTATGTCCGTCAGTTCGAAGCCGCCGCCACCGGCAATAACTGGAGTTTACCGGAAAAAGCACGTGCTCTTGTTCTAGCACTACGAGGTGAAGCTGTGGAGGCCCTACATAACATTCCTGAAAAAAAAACAGAATAATTACGAGTTCATTGTTACTTTTCTGGAGATGCGCTATGGGGAAGCCCACCTCCAAGAAGTTTATAAAGCCCAACTCCAAAGAATAAGACAAAAATACAACGAAAGTCTTCAAGAATATGAGGCGTATATAATGAGGTTAATAAATTTGACCTACCCAACATACCCAGAAGAAATAAAGTGAGAATTAGCGGTGAATAGTTTTATTGAAGGTTTACGCGACCCAGAAACAAGTCAGACACTAAGAATGGCCAAACTGAAGAGAATATCCGAGGCTCTTGCTTATGCCCTTCAGTTTGAGACAGCCAAACAGACCTCAAGGAACCAAGGAAGAGTCATAAGAAGAGTCAGTGTTTCCCAGGATGGCTGCAATACCAATGAGGAATTCTTCATGAAGTTAATGAAGAAGATGCAGGAATTTTTAAACAGACATAAGGCACATGACAATAAAAACATAATCTTCTATAGCAGAAAAAGGAATAATCCGGCGATTTCTAGACCTTTCGTCATAGGCGTGCCATGTTAAAAATAAGGAAATCGAATTCTCTAAAAAGTTCCTGACCTTCTTTCATAGTCGTCTCCTGAGAAAATGAACAAAGGTAAAATAACTTAAATAATTTATAAATCGTAGGTTTTGTATTCTCCAATCAAAATAAGTGCCTATTTTAATAAAGTTTATAGTACCTAAACCTTAAGGGTTTTTAAATAATTCATATTTGGACAAAACCTAAACTAATTTTCATGTTTCAAATACTATTTTAGTTATGTACTCGAAATTCACAGTGCAGTGAAACAATAAATCATATTTTATATCCCGATTATAATAAACTTGCTATATTATACAGGGTGTCCAAAAATTAAAACTAATCAAATAAGGAATTTAGGTGGCTATAATTTGATTAATTTAAGTAGAACGCTATACTTTTTACCCTACCAGAAAATGTACCTTCTAAACACCTATCGAATGGTATAAGGGTGTTCTATAGTTAAGTCTTCGCGTTTTCACAAAATACGCCAAATAATCGTTTTCTGCACCATTTTGTGTTTTTTGAATAGATGCATTACTGTTCGCATTTTACTTCATTCAACTATTTTTTACAGTTACATGTGACTCGGGAAGGAATAAAATGGTTCCTCCTGTTATAAAAAAATTTTTATTTTAATTTAAATTTTAAAATCAATTTGATGTAATAATTTGTTGTGAATTGGTCTTTGAACGTAGTTTTTTAGTCTCTTTTACCAATGTACTTTGTCATAAAACAATTTAACATCTTAGTGAACATCCTCAAATAAAGATTCTCCCTGAAAATGAAAATGATAATAAAGATTTTCGAAAGCTTGGATTAACTTTAAAGAGTACTCTTTCACTTGCTGCACACTCCTATATTAACTAGTTTATATATATATATATATATATATATATATATATATATATATATATATATATATATACATATATATATATATATATATATATATATATATATATATATATATATATATATATATATATATATATATATATATAGGGATTTTATGCCCTATCATATTGAATATCTATTAATTGCGTTTGCGTCGGGCCCTCCCCTTTTTAAAGCACTGCTAGTAGTACCAGTTTGGGCTCAGGAGTCGTATTAGCCCAGCGGTCCCGCTTGAGAAGAGTTTTCCAATTGGAATAAAAATTTAAGGCAACTCTCTTATTCACAATGCCATTCTTTTCAGTTCAATAAACTGGATCGGATCAGTCTTGCCTTTTAATGGTGGCTGTTATACAGGAGCGGATAAAAGACGAGACAATGATGACAATTGTTCCCCCTCAAGTCAAGCAAAACGGAAGTATTTTAATTGTCGTAGAACAAAATTTTCTGGAAAATTGCAACAAGGATTTAATTAGGCAAAATCTAGAAAAGTTCGACTTAGGTAAAAATTTTTCAGAAAGCATTACAAATAAGCATATCAGTTATACACTTTACAAACTTCACCTGCCTTTAAACAATATAATAGATCCTCTTCTATGGAACCACATAGAAACCTTCTGTTATTGGCAAACGGAAAATGTAAAAACCACAAAATCAGATAGGCGTATCGACAAATTTGACAACATAATAAACAATACCAGAAACAATAGAACAAGTTACCAACATATTCAGCCATCAATAAAACTGAGAACAAGGTTTTAATTATCTAGTAGCTACAAAAAATAGTTGAGCCAAAAAAATATTTACACAAACCGAGTCAACTCTTTCTTCTAAAGACAACCAATTATCTAAACAAATACGGCAAGATCTGTCAAGAATCTTCAAAATATCCAATTCTCCGAAGTAGACTTTATAGCTTAGATGCTTTCAAAGACTTAAATAAAAAATGAAAGCATCATAGTATTACTAGCAAACATCGGTCGTCATGGATATCGAAGATTGCGCCACGAAAATAAAGGATATCTTAAAAGACTCTGTCCACTTTAAGCCCAAACGCTCGTATCGCTACATAGATGACGTACTCGTTAGATGTCCCCATAGCCAATAACAACTCAACAACTTCGTGAACTTCTTTAACTCTATACACCTAAAAACACAGTTCACGCTGAAACTTGAAGAGTTTTATTATTATGTTCTGAGATTTTCTTGTAATAAAAACATTGGATAGGCACCTGCAATATATAACATACTGAAAACTAACCAATATCGACAGATACTTCAGTACTGATTGGCACTATTATCCCTCACAAATACAGAGCTTAGCCAACGCCGTAATCTCAAAATCCCTTCATTTATCCGACAACGAAGGTAAAGAAAAAGAACTACAATACACAAAAAATGCTTTCAGATGAAATAGGTATAAACTATACCATATAAATAAAGCAATATAACTGCAACAGAAAAACTTCTACCGACAAACGACAGATCACCATACTTCCATAATTCAAAGATACAACAGATGGAACCAGCATATTACTGCGAATATACAACGTATATAGCGAACAAATAAACCACAACAACAGGTTTGTATTTAAGAAACCCGAAGGACAAAACTGACCTAGAAAAGATTTCATGCTGCACCTTCACGAAAACAAATATAAACCAAACCAATGGACAATATCATTAAAGCTAGAAGAACATATGTAGGATTCATATTTACATGACTTTTAAATCATATTTTTTACACACCTTGTATAAAACACTTGAAATTATCAAAATTGTACATTTCTTACCCTCCAATTCAAAATTTTGGAAAATTAATAAAACTACTATTTTTATCTAACAACTAAATACAAAACACCCTGTATATTTATGTTTCCCTTGACATTCCAGTTTCAAGTTGAATTGAAATATCATTAACATGATATTCAATGGATATCTTTAATTCTATAGTTCTCGAACCGGATCAGCCACATATCTAACGAGAATTTGACTAACGATAACATATTTTTATGATTAGTTGGATTCATATGTTTACGAAATCGCGAAATGATTCTGATTGGTTGGAAACTATGTTACATCTATTCAAAAGTTTATGGTTCATGTTTAACCAATCAGGATTGTTTTAATGTTTCGCACTTTCGCTTGTGTATATATACACAGATCTTCTTCTAAAATAAATTCAGGAAGCAATGTAACAGTTAAATTTATGATATATATGTGTGGGTTAACACCTTATGTTCTTTATGTATAATTTTAATATTTGCACTGAAAAGTAAAAGTAGAGATTTGTTTACTCATGCTTCAATTTTTTTTTTGCTAAATTTTTTTCGTCGAATCCACCTTCGGCTTCCCACAAACGTACAAACAAACCTCTTTTATTATGTTTCGGTAATTCGAGAAGGAAAATTTGATTCACTAAAAAAAATTTAAAGACCAAAGCAATGAACATGCTTTATTTTTAGTTTGATATTAAATATAAAATCCAAAATAATTTTTAGGTTTATACAGTGTTTTAAAGAACAAACGATCTTTTAAATGCTCATGATTAAATGAAATTTGTAATTTTGCATTACAATTTTATATTAGACTAGCAGCTACCCGTCTCCCCCGGGGATTTTGAGAAAGAAGGTCCATGAAATTTTAGTGATCTCCATTCTTTCGTGGCCTTTCATGTATACATTCTAGTGAAATACCTTTACTTTGATAGCCTCACAACAAATAAATCAGATGTAGTTAACTACTTCATGTAATTTGTCAGTTATGCAGTAAAAGAATATTCCAAAGAGCCATTTTCTCTTTTAAAATATTAATATCGGAATATCAAGACATTGGTTTTCAGATATTGTAATGCGCTATCTTTTGAAACCCAAATCGAGTCAATTTCTCAATTTAATCATGAGATATTTATATATTTATCATATGACAATTTACCCCTTTTCACCCTTTTGGAGAATTTTGAAAAATCCACTTTTATTGGTTGCCTAATATGGTGGCGCCAACTTTTTCAAAAAAATTTTTAATTATATCTTTGAGCTGTGTGTTGGTATATAGTTTAGTGATCTCAGAACAACGCCACTTTAAGTATAGATTACCAACAATTTGACGCTCCTGTAGGCGGGTACCCACAGTAGAGGCCAGATTTTTAACCGACTTCTAAAAGAAGGAGGTTCTCAATTCGTCGACTATGTATTTTTTTTTATGTATGTACACCGATTACTCCGGAACGGCTGCACCGATTTGAATGAAATTTTTTACGTTATGTAAAGGAAGTTGCTGCGGTGGTCCCATATTTTTTTAGATGAAATTGGTGCAGTAAAATCCAAGATGGCGCTCACAGTATGGCGGCCAAAAAAATTAATTTTGTCCGATTTTCTCCAAAATTGGTATGGAGGAATTTTCGGGGTTGTACCCAACGAATCTGAAATTATTTTTAAAAAATTCAAAATGGCGGATCCAATAGGGCGGACAAATAAATTTAATTTAGTCCGATTTTCTCAGAAATTGGTATGGGGGAGTTTTCGAGGTTGCACATAACGAATCTGATATTATTTTTAAAAAATTCAATATGGTGGATCCAATATGGCGGACGAAAAAATCAATTTTTTTCCGATTTTTACCAAAATTGGTATGGGGGAGTTTACGGGGTCGCATATGACGAATCTAAATTAATTTTTAAAAAATTCAATATGGCGTATCCAATATGGCGGACGAAAAAATCAAGTTTTTCCGATTTTCTCCAAAATTGGTACGGGGGAGTTTTCGGAGTCACATATGACGAATCTAAAATAATTTTTAAAAAATTCAATATGGCGGATCCAATATGGCCGACAAAAAAATTAATTTTGTCCGATTTACTTCAAAATTGGTACGGGGGAGTTTTCGAGGTCGCATATGACGAATCTAAAATAATTTTTAAAAAATTCAATATGGCGGATCCAATATGGCCGACAAAAAAATTAATTTTGTCCGATTTACTCCAAAATTGGTATGGGGAAGTTTTCGGGGCCTCACGTAAAGAATCTGAAATTATTTTTAAAGAACTCAATATGGTGGATTCAATATGGCGGACAAAAAAATCAATTTTGTCCCATTTTCACCAAAATTGGTACAGGAGATTTTTCGGGGTCACACATGACGAATCTAAAATTATTTTTTTAAAATTCAATATGGCTTATCCAATATGGTGGATAAAAAATGAATTTATTTTTTTTTTTTAAATATCGATATTGGAAGGTTTTGGGGCCTACATTGCCAATCTAAAATTAATTTGAAATTTAAGATAGTGGATTTTCTATGACAGACTAAATATTCGTTTGACCCCATTTTATTGGTATTTGGAAAACTATAAGAACTAAAGAATTTTTAGTGGTTCATTTTAGGGTGATTTACAACTTTAGATAAAATGGGTACTTTTTTGCCAGTTTGGAGTCATTGTGAGGTACACTAATCTCGATTAGTACTTAGTTCAAATAATTTATGAATATCATAATGAATTCTAAAACTAAAAATAGAAAAATAAAATTTTTATAAAAAAATTGAACCGACTTCTAAAAGTGCGCTAAAAAGTGAAAAACAACCATAAATTTTTATATGAAATTGAATTTTTTGAAGTCGGCGCCAAATTATTTGTACACGAAATAAATAACTACTAATATATATAAATTATAGAAGTAAGAAAGCAATTACAAATAAAGTATTTTTAATCTGTTTATGTAAATCACATTTTGTCAGGTATTAGTTTGGCGCCGACTTCAAAAAGTTCAATTTCATATAAAAATTTATGGTTATTTTTCACTTTTTAGCGCACTTTTAGAAGTCGGTTCAATTTTTTTATAAAAATTTTATATACGTTCTGATCCTTCTTTGTCTACCTTATCTTCTCCGGATAATAGTGGTCATTCTAGCTATATGAATGAAATTTATTTGCAGCACAGCAGAATAGATACAGCAGTAATAATGAATCTTTCCAGTAGATTCACAAGCCAAAATATTCTTCGTCTACCAGAACTACTTTTTTCTTAAACGTTTTCTTCATTTCTCATAATGTAAATCAGGTATTTTAATTCGAGTCTCTTAATCATTGTCATGGGTTCATATTGACGTTTTATTCTCTAAATGAGTTGTTAGTAATGTGATTAATCCAAAAAATTCTTCAGTGCGCACTTAAAAACCTTCAGTTTTGAAATTTTTCGATATTGTCTAACTATCTACTCCTCAGCACGAGGATACATAGCTCTGTACAATTGGTCTAAAATCTGAACTGAATCAAAAAAAGTTTCTAGCCTTTTCAATACAACTTTTAATTTTAATGAAATGATTTCAGTTTTTTCAGTTCAAATCGCAGATATAAAAATTTCTGGACACGTTCAAATATTAAACCGTTGACAATAAGATCTACTCGAGCCATTTAGGTTTTTAGTAATCAGCATATATTTAATTACTAGTACTTGATACTCCTCTTTTTCTGTGAACTGTGTTAGTGCAACGGCGAAACACGGATTAAAACTGTGTTTGTCATATCGGGCACCAGTATATTTTTTAAATCTCCGTACTTATTGGCATGCAGTGTCGGTTCGGCAAAATTTCTATGGTTATGGTTTTTGTCTTGTAAGCTGTGTGTGATTTACACTGATTATGCTGAACTCTCAAGTTATCAACTCCGAGTTAATCTAGGAATTAAATGATTTGAGTAAGAATAATATCGTCACCCTCATGTGGATAGCGGGACACACCGAGATAGAGGGGAATGAAATAGTAGACAGGCTCGCGAGTAAAAGGGCTGAGACACTATTTTTGGGAAAAGAGCTTTTCTGTAGAAGCAGTAGCAGCGGGAGAACCAAAAATAGAAGAAGAAAGCAGGAGATCCAATTATTGGACGAAGCTGCAAGGATCGAGACAAGTGAAGATACTTCTTGAAAACTACGACTATAAAAAATTCAAAGAATGCATAAGCTTAAGTAAAAGTCAACTTTGAGAAGGATTCTGACGAAGCATTGCCACCTGAAAGAACACCTCAAGAAACTCAGACTGGTAGAAGGAGAAGAGTGTAGATTCTGTGAGAAGGAGGACGAAACCTCTATTCATATCCTTTCAGAGTGCAATGCTCTAAAAAACCCTAGGATGTGGTTCTTGGGAACATACCAAAATCGAATAAGGGGAGCTACCCACCTTGAAGCCGTCCATCATCCGAAAGTTTCTGAGGAAAATAGGATTGGAGGATCTGCTCTAGCCGATAAGGTTACTCTTACGCCTTGGCAGCCGTAGGGGGGCACAATAGATCTACCAGGTCGTAGAGTACAGATCCCAATTCTACGCACATACTTACACTGATTTAAAGTGTTTCAATTGACTTATTTATTTATATTTTGAATGTTTTATTTATTATAATGAGCTCCAGAAGTTCAAAAACTTTTTCAAGTTCAATCTTGTAAATGATCAGCTAATCATTTTGTAGGTATATCACATTTGAACAAAATAAATATGCCATATTTGAGAATAAACTTTGCATGTCTAATAAATATTTTTTCAATGTAATTGACCCGAAGTCTGAAGAGAGGCACACTTTTTGTATCAATATTTTACAATCGAAACTCATTAGCCAAAACAGACTGTGCAAATTATTAATAAAGTAATAAAATTTCTTATAATTTAAAATTAAAATACCGTTACACTTTAACAGCCAATGTTCATAATTTGGTAGATTTATTATATCCAGTTTCCTAAATAAAACAACTTCGACAGTTTTAATAGATCAATTATAAAATAATATCCCACGTCAAATAATTTTTATAGATTGTACAGCTCACTAAAAGCAAAATTTTTGATTTTCCGCGGATTATATCCATTAAAATCCTTTTGGTTGGTCTAGGTTATCAATTTAATTTAAATTTAAAAATACAAAAGTTGTTACTACTAGATATTTTTGTGTATTATTATTATTACTTTGGATGGTAGTCTCCTCTAAAAAATATTAGATTAATGACTAATAACAATTGATATGCATACAAGAAAATATTTTACTTTGAAAATTTTGTTTTCAAAATTAGATTTTAAATGAAATTAGATTCGAATAAATCAAGAATGTCTTTCTAATAAAAAATTTTCTTCTATATGAATGAGTTTTTTTTAAAGATTTAAAAATTCTGTATAAACTAATTATTTTCGAAAGTTAAAATAACACAGGCCGACAAAATTAGACCAACGTTCTAAACCAAGAATCGATCTATACTTTTCAGCAGACTTTTGATGCGCTGAATCCAAATCCGAAACCCGAATTGCTCGAGCACGTCAGATTTTAGAGATAATTTTACTTAGCGATGCTTTTTTCATAAAACTCAATATAATATCTTAAAGTACTATTATTTCCCTGCAAAATCATTTTTCAATGGCCCCGATATGTTTTTTTTTCGCGACATATTTACTTTTGAAAATATCAAATACCTGCTTATCTACGACCTCGTTGTTTGGTCGACTATGTAGGTCAGGTTTGAAGGGAACCCGTCCCTAGTTTTACACTCATAAAACCTGTTCTTGCCGTGGTTATGCGGGACAGAGAGATTGAGACCTGATGCTCATCTGTCTCCGGTCTTGATAATTGTATTCTCACGCTGTTTCCAGGGTCATGTAGGTTAGGGTTCTTAAGGTGTGAAGTAAGCCCGGGTTTGTAAGCAAACTCGCTTCTCGCCTGCCTGCTGTGTTGAAAATATTGGTCCCCATGTGCCCGGGTTATGTGGATTTGGGAGCTCGGGTTTGTGAGCAAACTCGCTTCGCTGGCCTGTCTGCTATGTTGGGAACGGGGGTCTCGCTGCGCGAAGGTTATGTGAGTTTGTTACCCTGGGTTTGTGAGCAAATTTGCTTCGTTCGCCTGTCTGCTCGTTGCGTCCAAGTTATGTGGTTTGGGAGCCTGGGTTTGTGAGCAAATTCATTTCCTTAGCCTGTCTGCTGAATGCTATTCAATTTTTGTGTATTGATGAAAATACTTTAATATTTACAACCGAGGATATCTCGGCAAGAAAAAGAAATTGGGGCCATTGAAAACCAGTTCTGAAGGGAAAGAGTGGTACTTTAAGATGTTGTATTGAGTTTTGTGAAGAAACGTCATGTAGAGATAAAAATAAACTCAAATATGGCCTAAAATGCCGTTTTTAATTTTTAAGTTAAATTATCTTGAAAACCTGACGCGCTGAATTTGATAATCATATTTTTTATCACACAAACTTGATTGTATTTGGTATTAGCATGTTTTGAGTTTTTCGCGTAAAAACCGATTTATCTGGAAATCGCCGCCAGTTTTATCGAAATAAACTAAAAACACCTTTTTTGAAGAGGAATGACTAAAATATTTGATTTATCAGTTTTCAGCTCTGTAAAATGACATCTGTCACAATGGGTGTGACTGCAAGTCCGTTCCTGACTGATCTGATCTTCTAAAATATCTACTGTCGTAAAAATAAAATTTTTATAAAAAAAAAAATTGGACCGGCTTCTAAAAGTGCGCTAAAAATTAAAAAATAACTATAAATTTTTATATAAAATTGAAATTCTTGAAGTCGGCGACAAGCTAATACCTGACAAAATGTGATTCGCATCAACAGATTATAAATATTTTATTTGTAATTGCTTCCTTACTATAATTTGTATATATTAGTAGTTATTTGTTTGATTTAGAAATAATTTGGCGCCGACTTCAAAAATTTCAATTTCATATAAAAATTTATAGTTATTTTTCACTTTTTAGTCCACTTTTAGGAGTCGGTTCAATTTATTTTTTTTCATTTTATTTTTAGATTTTTAGTTTTGATTTCGTTATGATATCCATAAATTATTTGAAATAAGTACTAGTCAAGATTAGTGTACCTCACAATGACTACAAGGTGGCAAAAAAGTACCCATTTTATCCATAGTTGTAAATCACCCTAAAATGAACCACTAAAAATTCGTTGATTCTTAGAGTTCTCCAGATACCAGCGAAATTGTATCAAACAAATATTTAATCTGTCATAGTAAATCTATTATTTTAAATTTCAAATTATCCAATATCGATATCTAAAGAACCTCAGATGTAAATTTCTTAACACGATATACTTTATATTGTATATTGAGTTTGTATTGGCCCCAAGGATCCCGCAATATCAATTTTAGACAAAATTGGAAAATGTAAAATTTTCAGTCCCTCATATTGTATCTTCTCAACCTAATAGCTGCAAAAAATTTACTTTATATCTTAATATACGACCCCGAAACTCCCTAATACCAAATCTGAAAGAATGCGAATAAGATAAATTTTTCGATTCACCATATTTAATTTCAAAAAAATAATTTTAACATCTTAATCCAATCCAATCTAAATCTAAAGCCCCCTAATACCAATTTTGGATGAAATCCGGAAATTTAAAATTTCAGGACTGTCATATTGCCTCTGACATATTTGATTTTCTTATAATAATTTTATATTCGCTATTTACATCCTCAAAAACGATTTAGTCCCATTTTTGAACAAAATCGAAAAATGTAAAATCTTTAGTCCGCTATATTGGATTCGCCATATTGAATCATAAAAAAATACTTTTAAATTATAATTTACATCCTCAAGAAGCCCCTATATCAGTTTAGGAGCAAATCAAAGAATGTAAAATGTTGAGGACGCCATATGGAATCCGCTAGATTCAGTTTTTCAAAAAATATCTTAAATTTGTAATTAACACTAACAAAAATCCTCTAATATTGACTTTAGACAAAATCGAGAGATGTAGAATCCTTAATCCGCCATCTTGGTTTATTTATTCGTCATATTGAATACGCCATATTTTTTTTTAATTATTCCAGATTTGTAATGTGCGATCTCAAAAATTTCACCATATCAATTTTGGAAAAAATTGGACAAAATTATTTTTTTATCCGCCATATTGCATACGCTTTATTAAATTTTTTACAAATAAACTCAGATTTGTTATGTGCAACCCTGATACCAATTTTGGAGAAAATCGGACAAAATTGAGTTTTTCGTTCGCTATATGGTATTCGCCATATTGAATTTTTTTTAAATAATTTTAAATTCGTTACGTGAAACCCTAAAAACTTCCTCGTACCAATTTTGGAGAAAATCGGACAAAATTGGTATTTCTGTCGCCCATATATGTTCCGCCATATTGAATTTTTTTATAATAAATTCAGATTCGTTATGTGAGACCTCGCAAATTCTATCACGCCAATTTTAGAGAAAATCGGACAAAAATTTTTTTTTTGTCTGCCATATTGAATTTTTTAAAAATAACTTCGGATTCGTTGGGTACAACCCCGAATATTCCTTCATTACAATTTTGGAGAAATTCGGACGAAATTAATTTTTTTGGCCGCCATATTGTCAGCACCATCTTGGATTTTACTGCACCAATTTCATCCAAAAAAATATGGGACCCCCGCAGCAACTTCCTGAACATAACGTAAAATATTTCATTCAAATCGGTGCCGCTGCTCCGGAGTAATTGGTGCACATACCTAAAAAAATACATAGTCGACGAATTGAGAACCTCTTTCTTTAAGAAGTCGGCCAATTACGAGGTATTTACCGGATACTCTATATTTTGGTACAACTGCATGAAAAATTTTTCTTTTGAAACCTATTTCCACTAGCCGACCATTGTGAATAAGAAAAAGAGAAAATCATTAAAGCTATTGTAGCTTTTGCAGATATTATTTAAATAACTGTATATTTTTACTTTTACAAGACGAATAACGATCATGTCCCACTTGTATTTAAATGTACGATTGTTACTAATTATTTTTGCCGATACCTTTATTTAAATTTACAAACTTTAATAATACTAACAGCATGACAACATTCACCAAATTGCAAACCATTCTAGTGATTTAAAAACCAATTTGCAGCTAAATAGTTACAGCAATACAAGCGGGTAATAAAAAAATATTTACAGCAAAATTAGATCAATTTTGATCACGATTCTCAAATTAAACAAAAATCGAACATAAAATAACATAATTTACAATGTAATCTAACTGTATAAAATGTTGTTAGAAAATAGAGTGGAAAATGCTCCCTAACATCACGACTGTGATACGAACCTAGCAAGTTGTGTAACCTTGGAGTAAGGTAAAGAGTAGTCCGTAAAAATATTTAAAAAGAACAAGGTTTAATGTATTATGAAAATAAAAAAAATTGATTTATATAGAAATTTCTCAAATATCCGAAATATACAAAATAGAAGGGTTAATAAACGGTAATCATAATATTACATTTAAAAGATTTGCACATTCTACATGAAGATCCTCCCCACCAAACGAATGTGTTACTTCGATATTTTTTGCCTATGTAACCTTAAACTGACTTGTAGATTGTCGTATCACATAGCAAAATCTAGAAAACATCAACAATAGGTTTTGATTTATTGCAAAGCGAGTATAAGGATGTATCTCTGCGATATGTAAGTTGTTATAGCATCCCGTAATACGACGTAACCAAATCTACGTTTTCTCTTAGTTTAGGGAGATTGTACACAATCTAGCAACACCGCATGGGGAGCCTCTAAGGATGACCTCCCATCCACGAAGTCTCCCCCTAGGGCTTAAAATAACGGAGACACCCATTAAATTCCATGTAAATCAAAAATTTCTCAATACCCCGTAGTCATCGAAGGGTAAGCTATTTATCAAAGGGCCCCTGTATACAAGAATTATGTCGTAGCTTCTAGTACTCTTGATACTTGATATTTATAGAAAACACTAAATGTACGAAACGGGTATGTAAGCATCAGGCCGGTCGTCGGAAGATCAGTATTGGATATACGAACGAAGTTCAAAGAATTAGCGAATAGTGAAAGCATTGTAGTAGTGCTATTATTTCCCTTGTGTAAATGATGTCGTCACGATCCTGTGTGAACAAACCGAACAGTTTCGGTTACATATATGGTGCGGTGACACTGAAAGCTCAACGAAAGATATTGAGCCCACTTGTAAGAAAAGCGTACGAGTTATATTTTGGGTATTTGCGATCAAGACAAAATTTCCGAAATTTTCTGCCACACTTGCTGAAGAACCTTAACAGGATGGCTACTGATTACTCACAACTCTATGAACTTTGAAGTGTCAATGATTTCGTGGGAACATCAGAATCATATTGATGATTGTTACTTTTGCTTAACAAAACTCCTGGAGTTTCTGGTAAAAGCAAGCATAAAATTCAATATCCTTCTATCCCCTCAACTATCATATCTGTACCTCATGATGCTTCTAGCCTACAGAAAAATATTAAATCGACTCAGAATCGGATGAACTAGATAATTTTACACCAAGAGCCCGTTCAAGTTGTCAAGAGAAAGACTATTACGAATGTAGTACCAGTAAACAGTGCCATTTTATATCTCAGGAGGAGCTCAACGATCTTGTCGTGATTTGGATCTTCCCAAAACAAAGTCACAGCTGTTTGGATCTCATTTAGAGAAATGGAGTATCTTACGAGAAGTGAAAATTTTCGCGTTTCAGAAAAGACAATCTATGCTGGCAGACTTTTCTCAATAGCAAATGACATAGTTTACTGTCATGATATTTCGGGTTTAATCAACGAACTTTGCCTTTCCTATAAACCTACCGAGTGGCGACTGGTTCTTGACTCCTCGAAGACAAATCTAAAGACAATTTTATTGTTTAATGGAAATAAACAACCATCTGTTCCCGTGGGTCATGTTATAAATGTGAAAGGAACGTACGAGAACAGGCGTATATTACTTCAAAACATATAATACGAAAATCATAAATGGGATATCTATGCCGATCTAAAATTTATTGCACTACTTACAGGACTGCTAAGTGACTAACAGAAATAAAAACCAACATTATGTCGTTAAAGAATGGCCGTTATGTGAAAACATTGCACCCTGTCTGAAAACGTCCTTAATGAACCCTTAGTAGAGCAGCAGAATATTTATTTACCTCTTTTGCACATAAAACAAGGGATTTTGTTAAAGCCTAATAGATGTGTATAAGTGAGGTAAATCTTAAAAAAGGAATGTTCGTTGGGCCGCAAATAAGAGAACTTTTTAAAAACGAAATTTTCGAAACTACACTTTTGAGGAGTGAAAATGGGGCATAGACTACATTCAAAAATGTATGTAATAACGGCCTAGGTAACAAGAAATTGGAGAACTACAAAGATCTAGTTGAAGAATTTATCCAGTCTTACAAGACGTTAGGTTGCAACATATCACTTAAGGTGCATTTTGTTCACTCCCATTTGGAATTATTTTCTGAAAATTTAGGTGCAGTTTCAGATGAGCACGGCGGAAGATTTCACAAGCAAATTGATCAAATGGAGAAACAGTTTACTGGAAAATGAACCCCATACATGTTAATAGGCTACTGTTGGACCAACAAAGGTGAAACCGATTCCAGCGAATACAAGCGAAAAAATGCAATGAAATAATTTATTTGATTGTATCTTACTTTTTTCCGTTCAAAATGAAGCATATTTTTTAAAAAAATTGATTTTGTATTTTTTAATGTTTGAAAATTCAGTAGATTGCTTATGGTTTGGGTTTCTTAAATTTTATATTTTTCTTTCCTTCTCTAAATACTTATCGGTAATTAGTTAAAACCGAGCTCATATTTGAATCCAGCACATTACAGTAGAAACAAAACAACCGAAAAAATATCGGTAAGCGACAAAATATTTCAAAATGCAGAACAGTGTTATTATGGTATAAATTTTCATAATACTTCATTCTACTACCAATTGTGGATACAAATCAAGAGATAATTTCAATAACGATTTCTGTTCAACCTTGAGTTATTGAATACTATTTGAAGTTTATTAATAAGAATACCCTATATCATTTGAAGATGTTTATCTGAATCTAAAAGTATTGATGTTATTCCACGGTACTTAGGTTTTATTAGATCAAATCAACCCTTTGTCTATATAACCAACTGATTTGAAGCCAGGGAGCATATCATGGGAAGTAGTCTTCATACTGTCGACTACTCCTTATCAAGCAAAGTTTTCTCTTTAACAATAGTATAAATTGATCTAAGCATGTATTCCAGTATCTCATCTTTCTGTTGACTCTCTTTACATATAGCTATAACACGGCATTTGCCTAGTTAATTGTCATAATGCCTTGAAAAAATTACATTTTGCTCTTTTTCCTCACGATTTTTAAACACTTAGTGGCAACATTATTTGATCAGATTTCTTATAATTGATATATTGATCTAGATTCGATGATAATAACTTGTAAGCAATGCTATCAGAATTCTTTGTCAAATCCAAAAAAGCAAGGGCCCATAATTATTATTAATTGTTTCATATTTCACTAGTCACAATGTGCATGGAATCAATAGAAGAGATTCTCTTTTTAAATTTGTATTGGTGATATAATTTTATACCTGTGAAAGTTATACAATAGTCCGGTCAAGTTAGCATCAAAAATAGGGGTAAGGTTACATTAATTCGCACCTTGCTAAAAATTGGCATGAATGTTGGGAACCCTATTATACACAATTTGTCAATTATCCACATCAATCCGAAGTGTGGAAAAAAATTTATTCAAGGTCAAATGTTGCAAAAATCGGTTTTTTGAGTTTTCCAGCTAAACGGTAAGTTTTATAATAAAAATAGGTGAGACAAAAATTATTCATCATGCAATTATCTATAAAAATTGTTCATACACTTTTTTTCCTAAGAATCACCATTTCGGAGATACAGCGATGCAAAATGTTGAAAAAGTTGTATTCTTCATAATATGCACACGTTTCCGCGCCACCCGTGAGGTAGTGTACATGGCGCGTTTTTTTTTACGCTCCGTAAATTGAAAGAAGAAAGCGAATTCCGTTGGTGATTACAGCTTGTGGAGTAGAGGTACTTTCTTTGAAAACATCAGCACAATCAACTAAATCTTGTCTCTCAAACAATTTCAAAACCGATCTTTTACCTCTCCTGAAAAATGCTGATGTCGTGTCGCAACCAGTTAGTGCATGTAGAAATAAGATATGATTTTGGCATTTTGAAAAAGCAGATAAACTCTTGGATGAATATATTTTTGATTGTTGTTGAGCCTTCCCAGGTTTTAAAAAATAAATAATTTTTTCAGTTGGCGTTCGAGCAGTAAGTAATACCAACAAATCAACATCTTCACCAACAAGAATAGTTGGATTTGTCGAGTTAAATTGTTCTATTGCTGTTTCAACTATCAGGACATCAGCATCATTATCAGCTTGCTTTACAGAGATATTTTCAGACGTAAATTTTTCTTTCTACATTGTAATGAACCGAGACTTGTTGTGTGTATTTGCGAGAAATTTCTGTTGGCTTGTGGTAACTGTCATAAATTCATCAAAAATGACGTCCGAAGATGAAGATGTTGTAGCTCGACGACGTTGTTCTGCAGCTTTAATATTTTTTGTACAATCAGCATAGCCATGAAATACTACAGTCACTCTATGGTCAAAATGTCTATGTACATACCGCACGTATTTATCTAAAATATGTTTAAATGTTTCTTCGTGATCCCACACTACACGGTGTAATAGATATCCTCCGTCGATTATGTACGTAGCATTTATGTCGTCAATATCTATGTTTACTGTTTCAAAACAATCGTAAATAGCTGACTTTTGTGATTTACGCATTCCAGCATCATCGAACAGTGACAACGGATACGGAGCCAATTCATATTCGAAATATTTCTCAATTTCATCTTCGAAAGCGCTAGTAATACTCATGCGTTGAAATAATAATACAGGGTCGACAGGAACTTTCTTATCGTGAACTTTTACGGTGCTACTCATAGCTAAGAGAGGTACTACTTTATCAGCGCGTTTTAATTTTATGTTATTAAACGTCATTCCTGTCATTTTGGACATGACGGCAATTCCAACTTCACGAGCTTTGTGACAGTTAATTTTATCATCACCAACGACTCCATTAGCAATAGATACAATTTTGTTAACTTCCGGAAACGGATCATGCAATGAAAACCACTGCAAAAGGTTTTGTATGTATTTCGAATCTTTCTTTACTCGTGAATCACTTGCATCTACATGCTGATCCATTGTATCCAATCTAACATTAGCGAGATCTTCCAATCCTTCACAAACAATATTCATTGCATGCATACCATAAACCCATTTACTTATTACACTGTCTTTTGTACTTCTCCCTCGAGCAATACCTCCATCTGTCTTCATAGCTTTCATCATTGACTGCTCGATCACCATATCTGTTGAAGTTCCGCAACTTAATTTATCTGAACGTCGAACAGTGAAACATCCTTCTGTAAACTGTTTGTAAGTACTAGGATTCATACAGTTCTCTAATTGTAACATGTCTTGTAAATATAAGTGTGCAGACTTAGCATTCGGAAAATGTCCCGAAGCGTGGAAGTAAGGAAGCATTTCTTTAACGCAGTTCAAATGAGCTTGCCAATCTCCCATGCGCTCAGCCCTTATAAACTCCTTCATAATTGATACCATATAAAAATATTGAATCCAAAGTTTTGCGGTAGGTCCACGTTCTTCATATTCTCTTAGTTTTTCATTGAACTGATCGAGTAATGCTCCAGATATTTCGTCGTCATTTTCAACATCATTATATGAAATAGTGTTGTTTATTATGTTTTCAGCAGTAATGATAAGATTTGCGTCCATGACGTCATCAATATCAAGCTCTTTCAATATTATTATTGCTAATGTTAACTGAAGTATTGTATGAGCTCGAACAGCTCTCGCATAAGCATGACCATTGAGCATTTTTTCTAATGACCCAGGTGCATAAATCAAAGAAAATATGTCTTTTATGCCGCTTCCTTGCATAATGTAACCAATTGTACCAAGAAACGACATGAGAAGATGAAATCCTCCGAGCCTAATGATGATCTTCGATAATTCAGACCCTTCAGGTGCGGCTGATACGATTTCTCGAGCTTTTGCATACAGAGGCTGGTCAAAAGTAACAATACATACATCATGACCATAGCGTTTTGCATTTTGTAATGCACAAAGTAAAGTCGTGTATACAGTATTGTAATTACTAGCCGGTTGGTGAATAAATGGTAAAAATAAAATTTTGGATGTTAAAAAATTCGTAACATTATTTGTTAATTGTTCAATGAAACCATTCCAACCGGGTATTGAAAAATTCTTCCATTTACTATAGAACCATATCGCATCGACTTTTTTAAGTACAGATTCTATTACTTCACTATTATAAGCAAAATCATGGACAATTATTTTACTATAACCTACTACACCATCATTTTCGTATATCTGCAGTGGCACATGAGCTATTGCCGCGAAATCTGTTGCTGAAGGAGCTTCTTTTATCCGTTGTATCGGCTCTTCTAGTAAAACTCAACTTTTTGGAGTAACAACTTGAATGATACCCATTATGTGAAGTGTGTTATGACCGTCCAGCGTATTTACATTTATATCAGCATTGTCTGCAACATACTGAATGAATGTGCCAGTTTCTGGTGGTAAAATGTGAGGTGGACGGTGAAAAACTGCTGCTGCTTCGTACAATATAGTGTCATTATAAGATGCGCACAAACCGAAAGACGAAAAAATTTGTATAAGACGTTTTGACCCAAATCGCCGATGAAAAAAAATAGAGAGACCCAATTGTAACTTTGATTTGAAAGACCTTGGTCGAATAGCAGTCATAATACTATGGCTAATATTTGTGCATACTAATTTTAAATGTTGTAAATTAAATCGCTTTTTTTTCAAAATAACTTTCTCCAAAAAATAAGTCAGTGACTCTGGAATTTGACTGTTAATATCTTCAAACATACGACCTGGCGGGGGCTAATGAGAATTATCAAAAACTGCAGATTGAATATCTTCTCGAATGATTGCTGCCGCAGCCTTCACGATTCTAAATCGCTCTTCTTTTTCATTTGTTGTTTTTTTTTCGTAGCTAGCTCGATTTAAAATGTCATAGTGATTATCAACAAAACATATTAATGTTGATGCTCCTGGCTTTTCTGTTATAATAATTTTATCGCCATACTTCAACTTTAATCGTAACTTAATGGTTCTATTATCTAACGAATTGTTGCAAATTTTTTGTAATTCGTCTAATGAAAATTGACAATCATCACTATTTTCGATGTGTGCAAATATTTCTTCCATTAAAAGATTCGTACTTTCAGATTGAGGACGACCGGCTTGACCCCCCGTAGTCGGTCTCAAGAAGGCATTATGACAGTCTTTATGATACTTAGCTTCGGCAGCAACTAAATCATGTTCGAACTCAATTCGAGTAATAACAGCTTTTGCTACATGATCAGAACGAGTCTGGGCTATATTCAGGATTGTTTCTTTGAATGAAAGTGTTGTTACATGAAAAATTTTACGCCGATACTTCAGTGCTTTTCTGTTTTCTAGCTCTTCATTCAATTCATTGCCACAAAATAAGCAACACTTTTTAAAACAAAAAAATGGTTCACTTACGCGTGCTCTAGTACGAGGTGGACTTATTTTTGATGTACTAGCTTGTTCTTCATCCTGTTTTCTTTTCAATGCAGCGATTGTACCCTTCCGAGTATAGTTTTTTCGACACTGCACATGAACTGTCACAGAAGTCTGGTCTTTCAGGTATTCCGAAAATTCATCACCTCTTTCAATACTTGCATTAATTAATGTCTTTAGGCCACGATCAACAGTAACTGTTTCGCTTTCGGTCAAATGTTTATTACAAATAAAGCACAACTGCGACATTTCTATTACAAACACAAAACTGCACAAATTTTGTTTGAAAATATAAGCAATAACTACGTGTTCTTACTACGAAAGAATGCTTGAGACTAATACTATTCTATCTAGGGAGGCCCTTCAAAAAGGAGCAGGTATACGAGCGTCGCCACGTGGACAATTGAATAGCAGACAGATGTTGCTCAAGGCCGTACGGTCATATAAAATGAGGGACTGGGTTTTTTTTGGAGTTTATATTTTTAAAACTGTATAATATGTATGTATACGCTACGAAAATTAATATTTTTATTTATATTATCGTTCTGTAACGTATATTACGGCAATTGACATGCATATTATGAAGAATACAACTTTTTCAACATTTTGCATCGCTGTATCTCCGAAATGGTGATTCTTAGGAAAAAAAGTGTATGAATAATTTTTATAGATAATTGCATGATGAATAATTCTCTCCTATTTTTATTATAAAACTTACCGTTTAGCTGGAAAACTCAAAAAACCGATTTTTGCAACATTTGACCTTGAATAAATTTTTTTTCACACTTCGGATTGATGTGGATAATTGACAAATTGTGTATAATAGGGTTCCCAACATTCATGCCAATTTTTAGCAAGGTGCGAATTAATGTAACCTTCAATGTCTATTTTGACCGGACTACAAGAGATACTATTAAGCTTAACAACCCTATCGGTGTTTTACGAAGATACCATTTAAAATTATTACAGTTAGTGTCTTAATAAGTGCAAGAAAAGTATTTTAATGGCAAATGTATTTTAAAATATATAAAATAAGAAATGCTGTACTTTGATATGTATATTTATAAAATCTTTGAAAAGCGAAGTGTACAGTCCAAAATTATCTAATGGAAATTGTATTGATTACACTTGGGACTAAAGATATAAATATTAATTATTTTGAGAAAACTATGATGTTTTAAACATCCCTCTAGGCAGAAATCTTAAACAACACTCCATCTACTTTTGAAACATAACTTGTTTTAGCATTGCTTAAATATTCCATAGAGTAAATCGATTTTTTGGGAACTTTTACTTTCTTAAAACCAAACTGGCATTTAAAATCCAGCACTTCTCATCATCACTACCATAAGATAGATATATGCAGGAGCGGATCCAGGATTTGTTTCTGGGGGGGCACAAGTCACAGACGGGCAAAAAGTGTTATCCAAGATTTTCTTCTGGTGTAAGGCACAATGGGCTGCAAACAACAATAACTGTAAAAAAAATAAACTTGCAATATTAATATAAAGGTTTATTAGTATGAAAAAAAAACAGAAAAATTACATGCTTAATCAAGAATTGTTTCCTTTTTAACCGTCCCTGGCGGGGGGGGGAGCACGTGCCCTTGTGTCCCCCCTAAATCCGCCCTTGGATATATGTATCTACTTATATGTTTATATGAGATCATCGTAAATGCCGAATCAAAATTTGTCGCGTGTATATTACAAATTTAAAATTCTTTCAAAAAAAATTCAACACGGCAGATAAAATATGGGGGCGAAAAATTTAACATTTCTCGATTTTGTCCATAATTTGTAAAGGGGGATTTTGAGGATTTAAATGACGAATTTAAAATTATTTTTGAAAAACTCTATATGTCGGATCCAATATGGAGGACTAAAAATGTCATTTCTCCCGATTTTTTTCAAAATTTTTAAAAAATTCAATACGGCAGTCTAAAAATTTAATATTTCAAGATTTTGTCCAAAATTGGTACTGCAACGTTATTTGCAGTTAATTTTTTCAATTTAAATATAGCAAACTAAAAATTTTACATCTTTCTGATTTTGTCCAGATTAATATTGTGGGAATTCTTGGAGCGTATATTACAAATCCTAAATTAAAAATTACATATATCAAGCCCTTGGGGGATTTGGGGACCTAGGTTACCAATCTAAACTTAATTCCTTTAAATTCAAGACAGCAAATTTACTAGAGCAGGCTAAATATTTGCATGGTCAATTTCACTCAAAAGTGGTATTTGGAAAATTTCCTAAATCAAAGAATTTTTTGTTGTTAAATTTAGTGTAGTCTGCAACTTTTGATAAAATGGGTACTTTTTGCAAAGTTACAAATTCAACTGAATTTCAAACTAAAAAAACTAAAATTCAAACAATAAAATTTTTATAAAAGAATTAAATCAGCTTCTAGAAAAGAGCTAGCAAGCGAAAAACAACTACGTTAATTTTTATATGAAATGAAAATTTTTGAAGTCAGAGCCAAATTATTTGAGGAACTTCTAACACGAGATATTTTAAGAAAAAAATTACAAATAAAATATTTCTCAATCTATTTATGAAAATTACATATCACCACTTATTAATTAGGCGCCGATTTCAAAAATTTCAATTTCATATAAAAATTTATATTGTTATTTTTCGCTTTCGACCTTTTTAGAAGTCGGTTCAATTTCTTTATAAAAATTTCACTTTCACTTATATAATATAGTCTTAGTGGAGTTTTGAACTATTCTAAATCAATATTCAGGATGAAATTAAATCATGTTGTTTCTAAAAATAGTCTATATTTGAATCACATATTGTATTTTGAAATAAGAATATTATATAGAAAAGGTTAAAGATCAAAATAATTTTCCGTAAAGGTTAATTGATTCATTATACAAGTCTTTTTATTATGTTTTGACCGTCCATTATGTAAATGCCAAAATTTATTAAACTTGTTTAAAATTATAGATTTCTATGAGCTTTAACAACAACAGGAAAATGTTTTTTAAATTAAAATTTCAGTAAGAAATAAGGAAATCTATCTGCCGTATTTAAATGATTGTTTATATGTATTATCCTTTTAAGCACAGAAAAGGAAAGAATGTATACAGACAGTTCGTTTCCTGCAAATACATCTCTCGTCCTCTCTTCATACGTGTTTCGATCATCTTATGGTCTCGTTAGTGGAGCTGTATCGTGCCAAGAGCAAAATTCGCAGGAAACAACTGCTATATAAAATATAAATTCCAATGTCAGTAGGATATACTTATCAACAACCATTTAAATACGATAGATAGATTTCTTTATTTCTTGCTGAAATTTTGACTCGCACTACCCGGTGATTGTATAGACGTCCTTTGACTGACGATATTTTTCAGTCTGGCATCGAAGTCGGCAGGTCTTTAATATCCCACCGACATACTTTGGCCAAAGACCTTATTTAGGCATAGTAAGTACCCACCTTGGGTCACTAAGGAGGTAATTCGCTTATTAAAAAATAAAGAGTTGCTATGGCGGAAATATAATGTAGCATTTAAATTTACCAGTTAGCATCAATGCTACATGTTTTTAGTAATATGATATAATTTGTATATTTTTACCTAATTAAATTTAATTATTTATCCCGTAATTTAAAATAGTAAACATGGAATTTGTTTTTTTTTGGTTCACAACTCTTTTGGTCTTGTAACTTATCACTCTTTTTTTTCTTAACACAGTTTGTAAATTGCTGTAGTTTATATATCACATTATTTGGTTTGAATTTAAAAGTCGTAAAATATTTTATTTTTAGTAAACTCTCATTTATTTACATTCCATTTCAGTATTAAAAGTATAAGGTTATAGTCGGTAATGTGAGGATGTATTCCCGATTCGTTGACACGAGCACGGCATGTCGAGACCGATCATTTAAGGTTGAGTATACAGTATGGAATTTGTGGTAATTTTTTTTGAACTTTGTTTTAATCATGATTAGTAACTTTGGACTGTTTGATCATAATTTTCTCTTTGATAATTTTCCATGGCTTGCCAATATTTGATGTATTACCTGGTGGTCAGTGTAAGTTCGGAACTAGGTTAGAGTGTTCCAGGTTGAGAATAAGGTTGGCAAGAGTAAATATAAATATCACTAAGATTTCTCACGTCTGGTTGCAAGAGAGATTTTTATTTTCGTTCCCTTTTACTGTTGAACCGTTGAAGGCAGCAGACCAATCCTGCTACTAGCTTTGAAAGGGCAGACGGTCAAGTGTTTTTTAAAAAAGTCCACTAATCAATGAGGTAAGATTTTGCCCCTTATATTTACGAACATGTGGTAAAAACAACATTTAATTTCAGGGCTATCTGAAGCCAGTCTTTTTTATCTTTGGGCTTCATCTCACTCTTTTCATTTTGATATTGCTGTCAAGGCTTTCTGATGGTTTCGGCCCTAGTTTTCCTGTCCGTGTGACCACGACTATTTTAACCTTACCCTGCGTTTGGTTGGTGAGTTGGAAGTAGCCCTGTGAAGCCTCCATTCATCCACAACACAACAGGAATCCTAGCAACAGCGCTAGAAGTGAGAGGTACCATAGTATAGACCAGGTAGGAGAAAACTTTAAGTTAAAGGATTGGAGCTATAAATCAATTTTTTTTTAAATACAAACAAAACAACATAAATATATTTTAATGTGATATAATAACATGTAAGAACTTTTTGATAACTCTATTAAACTTACGTTATTGGCAATTAAAGGTTCTAGAACATTTGCGGCCAAATTTTATATAACCTTTTAAAAACGAGGTAACAACCATAGTTATCAAGAGAGTACAAAAACATTGTAGGCACCATTCTAATTTATGTACATAATAATTTTTTTTGGGAATAAAATGGAATTGTTATTTTGTTTTAATTAAGTCGTTTCATTGTGGAGCTATACACCAACCGTCAATAATTTAAAATCATTCCTCATACCTAAGTGTTTTCCTGTTTAATCACTAGGTAAGTAACACAGATAATGTAAAACAGGTGGCGCCTATTGGGTAATCAAAGCAGAGCACAACTATCTCTAAAAGAGATATTAACCTAGCCTCCGACATATTGAGCTGCCGTACGCATCCGTTGCCGTACCCTGTAAAAAGGTAGACGTCGCAATAAAAGATTTAATTAAACTTGCGACTATTTATCTTTCACGAACGCTGGGACGGTTGTAAAAATATTATCCGTACGTCCTATAGTACTTATCTTGCAAATGTTGAAGAGAAATTTAAAAAGAACCTACAATCGTTCTGGTCCTATATCAATCTTCGGAAGTTTAATGGTACTCTGCCATCTGCTATGTCTTATCAAGATCAGGAAGTAACTAATTCCACTGACATCGTAAATTCATTTGCGAAATTATTCAAACAGTATTTTATTGTTTCTACGCCTTACGTACCTACTTCTAGTCGTGGTTGCTCAATCTCATTATCTAACATAATGCCTAAAGAAGTTGAGAAAGCCTGTAAAAAATTGAAGACCAAATTCACATCGGGTCCTGACTCCATTCCTTCGTTTGTCATAAGGGATTGTGGTTGGGCGTTTGCTGAAATGTATTTTTCCTGATCTATGGAAGGAATCAAAAATCTGTCTGGTTTTTAAAAAGTCGAAAATTATCGCCCCATAGCAATAATGTGCAATTTTGCAAAGGTATTTGGGCGAGTTCTTCAGGAACAAATATCTTTTACATAGCGCCTCTTATGATCGATCAGCAGCAAGGTTTTGCTTCTGGAAAGTCGACCGTGACCAATCTTTGTGCTATTGGGCAGTATGTCTCAGAGCGTATTGATTCTGGCACTCAGGTCGATGTCGTTTACACAGATTTTTCCAAAGCATTTGATCGACTTGATCACAGTGTTTTACTTTCCAAATTGTCGGACTTTGGTTTTAATAACAATCTTATTAGATTTTTCAAAAGTTACCTATCCAACCGCTCTCACTATGTTAAATACCGTGGTCATAGATCTAGTAATTTTGTAGTAACGTTGGGTGTTCCTTAAGGATCTGTTTTGGGTCCCTTACTTTTTAACGTTTTTATTAACGATATTACCTGTGGGTTGAATAACAGCTGCCTACTTTATGCAGACGATTTAAAGATATTCCGGGACATGCGGAATCCTGGCGATTGCATGAGCCTTGAACAGGATCTCATGAAATTAAATACTTGGTGTCTCAAAAACAAAAACTTCCTCTGAACGTAGACAAGTGTAATGTTATTAAGAAGTAAAGTGCCTCTGCTGCATGATTATGGGATCAGCGGTGCTTTTCTAAGGAGAGTTAACTGCATTAAAGATTTGGGAGTCACATTTGACTCCAGACTCACATTTGTCAATCATATTAATGATACAGTATCGAAATCTTACCGAACGCTGGGCTTTCTGGTGAGATCTAGTCATGAACTTCAGTCGCTCCAGGTCATAAGCACGTTATATTATTCTCTTGTATGAAGCAGATCGGAATATTCCTCAGTTATCTGGCATCCGTATTACCATGTACACTTTGATAAATTAGAAAAAATTCAGTGTCGTTGCGTAAGATTTTTAAGCTTTAAATCGGATGGATTTTATCCACTGCCTACTACACCTCGCGTAAACCTATTGACAAAATTTAATTTCACAACCCTGGAGAAACGCAGTAGCGGAGCTCGTGTACTTTTTTCGTACAAACTCGTTAACAATATTATGGCAACTGATTTGTTCGCGAGAGTTCATTTTCATGTTCCAGGGAAAACTAGATCTCCAGTATTTTTCTATTTGCCGAAACCAAGAATTAATGTATTACATTTCTCCCCATTATATACTATGTGTTCTCTTTATAATCGCCTGAAAGACAAATTTGATATATTTGACTGCAGTTATTCTGCTGTCAAATCGTTTATTTACAATTATCTGTGATTGATTTATATGCTCTGTTATACTTACTGTACTATCTCAATCTGTACTCGTATTTAATTTTAGGAGTTATGTAAGCCTGTTCTTTTTCCTGCCTAATAATCGGGACCAAATTCCTGTAGGACAGTGTAAATAAATAAATAAATAAATAAATAAAAAACAGATTTCTTCACTCTGGTGATTGTACAGATGTCGTTGAGAGTAAACATATTTTAATATCACTTTGACAAATTAAAAAATTTAAATACAAACGTAGAGTTTTTGATTACTATATTTATTTGTGATTTATGCAAAAAAATTGTGGAATAAAAAAACATTTTCATTTTAATTAATTTATTATTTATTTATCCTGTTTATATGTACATCATAGGACAACTTTCAAATAATAGATAGCTCCTAAAAACTAAATACAAAAACAGTAATTGTAATACAGATTAACGGCTACCCAGTAATTATTTTCAATCGAGAAAACTTACATAAAAAATATCTGTATTTAAAAAGTGATCATTCTAAATTTTGGTAAAGTAATCGACAAAAGGTCGCGCACCATAATTTGTTCGGTGTACTGTTACAGCAAATAACTGACTTTGTCGAGTATGTCTACTGGGTACTCTAAAATTAAGTTGGCCAAGAACTCCATCACAATTAATCAAACCATTAACCACCTTGCACAAAAAGAACAAATATTGTTTTCTTCTACGCAGTTCTAAACTTGAGAGACCTACCAACAATAAACGAATTTCGTGCAACAAATTCTCATATGGGAATCGATGTTTATATAGGAAGAATTTTACAAATTTTGACTGTATTCTCTCAAGTCTATCTATGTGACGCTGACATTTCTATATATATATATATATATATATATATATATATATATATAATATTTTCCAGATTCTTAAACCATAGATTATATCATTTTCTTTTTATATTTTTCATAATAGCCGTGCCACAGGATAAAATAAATGAAATTCTCCAAGAGTTTAATAGTTTCAATGAAAAATTACAATTCACGTCCGAAGCAGAAAGTAATAATAAGATAAATTTTCTAGATATGACACTTATACGCAGAAAAAACAAAATTTTAACTGACTGGTACATCAAAGCAACCTGGTCGGATAAATATCTAAACTTTTTCTCAAATCACTCTAGAACTCAAGAAAATAGGGTTATAATCGGTCTTTCTGATCGTGCCATCTCTCTAACGTCTCCAGAATTCCGACCAAAAATACACTAATAAGTAATAATTTCAATGACAAGACTATCGCCGAAATAATTAATAAACTTACATATAATTTTTTTAAAAACTTAATAACAAGAAACATAGAATATAAACAGAAAAAAGATGTAGCATTACCTTAAACTAGTGAACTTTCAGAAAAAATAAAACACATTTTAAAAAAGCGTGATATTATCATATGTCACAGGTCTCATAATAATTTAAATACACTCTTTACTAATTTAAAAAGTAAAATTCTTGTCATGAATAAGTCAAACGTAGTATATTCGATCTTTTGCTCAAATTGTCCCAAAAAATATATAGGCATGACAAGCCAATTGCTAAAGAACAGATTGAATGACCATAAATATAGGAAAAACGCCCCAACAGCGTTAAACAAACACACACAGGCTGAAAAACATACAGTACTATAATTAAAAACAAAGATATGAATTATCAAATATTGCAGATAAAGGAAATGATAGAAATTAAAAAAAAATAAAAAGTCTATTAACGTCAGAACGGATATAGGAAATTTGAGCCACATTTACACCAGCCTAATTTAAAGAAAAATATTAAGTATTTGATCCTGTTAATAAACATCAAAATTTGAATATCCTCTTAAACATAAAATTTTATGTATGCATTCTTCCGAATTTTTTGGTGCATTAGTAAAATATAAAAAATACAACACACTCGCATTCCATGTATTCTAAGTACCTAAATAGACGATGTTAAAATTTCATTTCATTATTAATAAATAAACAAAATGTCAAGGTATGTATTGTGTAAAATTAAATACTTTTTTAGAAATATGAATAGTTTTTTAAAGTTTGTTTGTTTTCTAAAATTGCAAATGTGCTTGTATGGATGTTTTTAATTATAAAAAAATATTTTTAGGAAGGAAAATAAATTTAAAAAAAAACAAAAAATTTTGGAAGATGCCTTAAATAAAGGGCGAACCGTCAAATTGTTTTTAATTTTTTGTTAAATAAAGAACTTAACCGAAGAAAAGACAAATTGTACAAACATACCCTTTGTGTTTTCGATATGTCAACAGCTTCTCTTTATAAATAGAGACAGGACCTCAAATAAGTATATATATATATATATATATATATATATATATATATATATATATATATATATATATATACTGGGATGTTTTTGTTCGTTTTTTGTAAATCTAAAATCAGGCGTAAAAATACTAGATTCATGTTAATAATGTCATATAGTAACTACCAGTATTAATTTAATTAAGTCAAATTGATATAAATTTTTAAATTATTTAAATTATAAAGCCGCCGGTTAACAAATAAAATTTTGGCCAAATTTTGTATAAATTAGAAAGATTTAAGACCGCTTTTATACAAATTATGTAGATTTGATAACTTTATCACGACATAAAAATAATTTAAAAAATTGACAATTTCACATCCTTGTGATGGAAAAATACGTATACATGAATTTTTATACGTCACTCAAAATTTGGTTCCCCAATGTCGCGTTGTAAATCATAAATTGGTTTGACCGAGGTTGTCAGGTTTAAAAACTTGATTATTATAACGGCAAGCGTAATCATATTGTTCTATAATTAAATATTAGCTAATTGAACTTAAAATACCTTATTAATTAGATATTTTGAAAAATATCAGACCACCATGATAGTTTTACTAGAAGTTTGGTCGAGTATATTAAATATTAATTACAATATTATAACAATTTAAGTAAATTATAGGAAATTTACTGTAAACATTATTTACAGTACATGAGAATAGTAATAAAATTAACAAAGTAATTTTAGTTAGGTGAGAAATCGATGTAAAACCTAGCAAATAATCATCTACAATATGTAATTATTTGAAAAAAAAATTGAGGTTATATTAAGCGTGTCCACGGATATGGTTACCGTACACTGTTAAACTTCATTTTTTTATTTTCATTTTTCAAAGAAACGTCGTTATAGGTAAAACGTTTTGTTTGCCTTCGGATATCAGAAACAGTGACGAAAGCCAAGGTAACGTATACAAAGTGTTTAATAAAATAATATTATTTGTAATTTTTTGCAAATTTTATTTAACTGAGTTGTTTCGCAATAGAAACGTAGTTTATTAAAAAAAAACTTTTTTGTTTTGTTTAAACCAGTATATATTTTTCTAATCTTTTTCAAAATTCTATGTACACAGATGCATTCATATCTGCATTTATAGTTGCAACAGCTTCCAAAAATTTTTCTTTTAGTAGGTCCATGTTGTCTTTAAAATGATTGTTATAAACTTTTGCTTAAACCCTATGGAAAATACTAAAAAATAAGGTCCAGTTATTCTATCATATATTTCACAGCACCAAACATTAACTTTTTAAAAATGTTTATTATGAGTGGCATTTTTAAAATTCTAATGTTCCAGTGCACTGTACCTACCTCATTATTCGTAAAGGTTACCTTGTCGGCAACTAAAATATTTCTTAAAAAGAATCTATTACCTAAAATTTCTTGACCCATTATCAAAGAAAACTCAAAACGGCCATCATAATTTCGCAGCTTGTTAATAAATTTTGGTTTGAACGAAATTTGTTGCTTAATAAAATATCATGAATATGAGACTTCTTTTCCTTAAAGATTAAGATTTCTTTGCACTGAGTCAAGAACTATCAAGGTAGCAGCGTCATAATGGTTATACTGTTTTTTTACCTTCTTCATTTCTTTCATATCCTTAGTAGCATCAACTTTTGGACTTAATTTGCGCCCGGCTCTTCCAGTTACATGAACATTTGGGTACTCTTCATTGAATGCTTCAACTGCATATGATAAGGTACAGTTCCATAGCTTTAAGATTAGCATGGTTAATTTGTTATTTAGTAACTATTTTTTGAAAAAACAGAATTAATTTCTGTTACGTTGACATTGACAGAAAAGTATTGATTGTGAAATTAATTCTCCTGTTCAAACAAAAATAGAAATATTTATTACGCCTTACCTCAAAAATGTTATTTTTAGATTAAATTTCTTTTCCTAAACTGTGTATTTAGGTTTTATTTTAATAAAAATTATATACAAGCAATATTTTTGAAATATTTCAAGTTCTAAGTGAGATCTTTACAAAACAAAATGGAAATTACTTGTTATTCGAAATGATGTCCCTCAAGGATATCATCCTTTGTTTTTTATTAGGTTACACCATACCCTTGCGCACGTTATTTAATTCTAAAAATTACGAAATTTAATGGAATTGTTTGAAAATATTTTTATCACGAATACCATAAAGAACTTAAATTGACGTGTTCCAGGGTTTCTAAAAAACCAGTAAAAGAGGGTAAAAAACAAAATAGAAATTATTTATTATTTAAAATGATGTTAAAATATGGTATTTTCACCCCCAAGAATGTAATTCCTTATTTTTTGTATAGGTAAAACATCTATTGGCACACATAATTTAATACTAACATTTACGAAATTTAATTAAATTAAAAATATTTTTTCATGAATACCATAATTAACTCAACTTGATATATTTCGGAGTTTCCAAAAATTAAATAGTAAAAGAGGGTGAGTCACCCCCAAATATTATTATTTTTTAATATCTCAAGTTATAATTAAGATATCTCTACAAAACGAATTTACTTGGTATTTGAAATGATATTAAGCTATGGTATTTTCACCCCCAATGAGTTCATCCTTTATTTTTTATTAGGGGAAAATATATTTTTGCGCAAATAATTTAATTCTAAAAATTACGAAATTTAATGGAATTGTCTGAAAACCTGAACTAACCTGAGATTTAAAAAAAAAGAGTATTTACTCTTTTACTAGTTTATATTAAGAAACCTCGATACACGTTAACTTAAGTCATGGTATTCGTTACAAAAATATTTTCAAACAATTCCATTAAATTTCGTAGTTTTTAGAATTAAATTACGTTCGCAAATATATGGCTTGCCCTAATAAAAAAAGGATAATATACTTTGGGGTAGAAATACCATAGTTTAACATTTCAAATAACAACTAATTTTCATTTTATTTTGTAGATATCTTAATTAAAACTTGAGATATTAAAAGAAAGTATTTGGGGTAGACTCACCCTTTTTATTAGTTTATTTTTGGAAACCCTAAAACATGTCAATTTGAGTTAATTATGGTGTTCGTGAAAAAATTATTTTCAAACAATCTTATTTAATTTCAAACTTTTTAGAAATATATTACATGCGCGAATATATTGTTTACCTTTAAAAAAATAAGGAATGATATCTTTTGGGGTTAGAATACCATAGTTCAACATCATATCAAAGATCAAGTAATTTTCAATTTGTTTTGTAAAGCTATATCAATTAAAACTTGAGATCAAAAAAAATTATTTAGGGATGGCTCACCCTCTTTTACTAGTATCTTTTTAGAAACTATAAAACACGCCAACTTGAGCTACTTATGGTATTCGTGAAAAATATATTTTCAGACAATTTCATTGAATTTCGTAATTTTTAGAATTAAATTGTTTGCGCAATTATATGGTTTACCCTAATAAAAAATTAGAGATTATACCCTTGGGAGTGAAAATACTGTAGCTGTACATCATTTCGAATAACATGTAATTTTAATTTTGTTTTGTAGAGATATCTGAATTAGAACTTGACATATTAAAAAAATGTATTCGGGGATGACTCACTCTCTTTTATTAGGTTATTTCTGGAAACCCCGAAACAGACCAATTTGAGTTAATTATGATGTTGGTGAGAAAAATATTTTTTGAAATAATTTCATTAAATTTCGTATTTTTTAGAATCACATTACCTGCGCGAATAGATTGTTTACCATTATAGAACATAATGGATGATATCCTAGCGGGTGAAAATACCATAGTTCAACATCATTTCCTGTAACAAGTAATTTCCATTTTGTTTTGTAAAGATATCTCAATTAGAACTTGAGAATAAAAAAAATATGTTTGGGGGTGGATCACCCTTTTTTACAAATTTATTTTTAAAAACCCCGAAATACGTCAACTTTAGTTATTTATGGTTTGTTGCAAAAGTATTCTCAAACAACTCCATTAAATTTCGTAATTTTTAGAATTAAATTACATGCATAAAAAATTGGGGACGAAAATGCCATAGTTTAGTATAATTTTCAATAACAAGTAATTTTCATTTTACTGTGTCAAGATATCTCAGAACTTGAGATATTTCAAAAATTCTGTTTTTAGGGGTGAACTTTATGGGTGGTTTTCAGTCCGTTATAATGAATCTCCGCAGATAAAAATGCATGTATCTCTTATTTTTGTACCCTCTACAACATATTGAAATTTCATTAAAATCGCAGCCGGACACTTCAGGTACTTTCCTTGGAATTGGAAAATTTTAGGGCATTTTCAGTATTTTGAGACAGAGATGAAAAACCAAAATGTGGGGTAGATTGAAAATTTCAGAACAAGGAATACCCCTGTATTTACGAGCAACTCAATAATTTTTCCTTTTCTACTTATGGCGAATCCTACTTAAAGCAAGTTCAAAATAAGCTTACGAAGGAAATGTGTTACGTAATAAAATAGACAGAAACGTCGATTAAAAATGAAAAGATTGAGGCATGAGGTTTCTAGTTAGTTACATTATCGAAATATGTAGTTACTGTGAGAGCAAAATCACTGAGTGGCGCTTAAATGAGTATTTTAAGAAAATAATTTCTTTCAATGCCATGGATAAAAAAAAACCTAGGAAAAGACACAAATGTAATTTTCAATAATTTGGCAAAATTAAAATTCTAATGCAGATTCATGACACGAAATGAAATGGAAAAAAACTCTTTTTTATAAATCGCAAAGAAATATCCTGCAGGGTTGTGTAATATAATTTTTTTTGTAATGAAATAATGAGAATAATAGGTTTCTGTGGTAAACCCTGCATGTAGATAAATTAAGCCAATTTTTTTAAATAATTGTTGGCAGAAATCGCAAGGCTAATCAAGGTCGCCCCCGTCAGCAGTTTTTATTAGACCAGTAAGAAAGCTAATTTAAACGGCAATAAACTTACTTCTGTACGTTAACGTTTTTTATGTGTCTGACACTAAAATAATAATGTAAATATTAATTCGAGTTACTTCTTCCGGGGCATGGTTTCAAATTAAACATTATTTACGGTTACACTCTGATTGGTTACTTAATCATAGTAATGCACAACAGTAAATTCACGAAATAAACTAAAATCATTGGGTGTTATATATTTTGGAATTTCCGTTTTTGCGGTTATAATGACCGACTAAGTCGACAGACGAAGAAAAAGATATAAGTAATTTCAAGTGGAAGCAGATTACTTGCGTACTTGCCTTCAAGATATTTAAAATTAGTTTTTTTTTGTACCGAAGTAAATGTTAACAACTTGTTATTCTTTCAAAATTATAGCTTCTGCTTTTTTTTTTTCATTACATACAAAATATTAGAGGCTTATACCGTCGAGCTGACCAACTAACAAGGACATGCATGAAAAATAAAAAAAACTTGACGGAATTCATTTTTTCTAACACAGTACCAGGTTTCAAAACACAGACATCTTTGTTCGTTGTGTTCTCATTGAAGAAATATGAAAGCTGTTTTATTTGAACTTAATTCTAATTGACTGATTGTGCTTTCTTAGAATATTTATGTACGTTTGTGTACTAAAGAGGCTTTAGTTATGATAGGTGGTGTAAAAAAATATTTTTCTGGCAAATAGTAATTCCCAACTAGTTAATTATTCTACTAGACCAAGACATTTTAAAAATTTTGTAACCTATAAGTTCTACAGTTACATTATTTGCTAGTTAGGAGTTACAAACCATACAATATCACAGTACTGTGTGATTTAGCTGTAATAATTTTATTTTATTACTTTAGCATTGTATTTAGAATAACATTACCTAATGATTCAGGTTAGCTAGCATATGTGTGTTAAACAAGTAGAATGAGGAAAATATCTATCTTGTATTGAACAAGTACGTCATATTTTTTAAAAATAGTGCTAAAAGTATAGTGTTTAATATTTTTATGCGCACTAACAATAAATTCGTCTTATAGACAGGGTGTCCGGAAAAATATGGGCGACCTCACAGATATGAAAAAAATACGTGAGAGGAATACTATAAGTTAATATAAACTTTTTTCGTTTAGGCCTCCTCATCCAATATCTCAGGTCCCCAAGAGCTGCAACGAAATCAAGTTTTTTAAACATAATTATTGAACCATTAGGTATATTTCAATTTTTTTAATATGATGTATACCAGGTAAGACCTTTCAAATTACTATCCAAGAAAATGTTGTGAATTATTCACAGCTGCAGGGATGGACTAGCTGTGACACTCATGACCGCATTTTTTTACGCCCTATATGATAAGAACTTTAGACAACGTTTTCTACATACCCTTACTTATTGAATAAAAATTAAGCAATCTTCATTCATGTCACTAATCCTAACCGTTTTCGAAAAAAACGCCATTTTATGTACACTGTTAGTCCCTTAAACTCTGTCGGGTTGAATATGAAAAAGAGGAATTTTCCCCTGTCATTATAGTTTTAATAAAAAGTTAAACTTACTGCTTAGTTAAAAACTTAATAGGAGGGTTCAACATGAGCTTCGTGAAGTCTGATACACTCGCAAGCACTCCATAACATAGTTTGCATGTTGGTTTTTCATTACAGTCGCCTGTTTTGTGTAGATGATTCCTTAATCTACAGTAGCCGGTTATTAGTCCTGTCGCTAGTTTAGACGCAGGATTGCGCGCCTCAGTTGGCTGAATAATTTGCTCAGCAATAGTTTGATGTATCTGTGACTCGCACTGCTTCTGGTTTAATAAATGTAGTAGCAGACCCTTGCTTTAAAAGGAGGTCCTCTTTTTGGTTGCCTAGGATACCCTTGTGTCCAGATACCCCCGCAAAAGTAACCTCATTGTATTTTGCTAGAGCGATGAATTTTTGAAGAAAGTGCCAAACCTGTTTAAACTGATATCTGATAAAATACAAGCTCTCGACGCTGCTTGAATGTCGAAAAATATGAGAATATTCCTGCCCCTGAAACTCGTCATTAGATTCTCTCGAAGACGAATATCAACTGCACATATTTCTGCCCAAAATACAATAATGTACTACCCCAGTGCCTGTCTTACATTGAGATAATTGGTGGCTCCGTATATTTAGCTAACTTAGTGATTGGTTAGATCCTGCCTTCCAGTCAGTGTGAATGATGTAGAGCCTGTTAAAGTTATAGACTTTGGGCATGGTATCAATGCCCGTCTCCAGTAATCAGTTCATCGCCATGTCTTTGATGCTGGTGTGTGCGAGAGCAGACCTTCTTTTGTTCCATCCTCTACGCCCAAATTCTCATCTCAGCCGTCACTATTACATCAAAGGGAGCAGAGATTTCCATGATTACTTTCGAAGTACTTCGCATGCCTCCCATAATGCACAAGATGGCCACTCTCCGGAGTTTATAGAGCTCCAACGTGAGCCACCTCTGTCCAATGAGCCATGGAGTAAATTATGGTGGTAATCACACTTAGACATAAGATAAGAAGGGAATATGAAAAAACAAAAGTAACAGATATCATGATACATACCATGGGTCTTGGGTAGCAGTGGGTCAGATTGGTTGTCAAACTACAGGACGAAATGTGAGCTTTCTAGAGGCCAAGAAAAATCAAGAGAGATTTGGAGAGACCACAGAAAAGACATAAAAATCATAGTAGTGAGAAAATGAATGAGGCTAGAGAAAAAGAAATATGGAAAAAAATAAAGGAGGCCTATATACAACACTGGCTGTGGAAGAAATTAGACTTGTGTGTCTTTTTTGTTTTTCTTTAGTTTTTTAATTTGTTTTTCCGGATTCGCTAATATTGATTATAATTTCATAGTCGAGTATAAAGGGAATAGAATTATTGAAAAGGAAACTACTAAGTATTTAGGGATCACTATTGATCAGCGCTTGTCTTGGAACGCTCATATTGTTTTACTATGTATCAAGATGGTTTTCCGAAGTTTTGCTATATTACAACTTAGAGATCAGGTCGACATGAAGGTACTGACGTTTTATTATGGCTGTAGAATTATATGTTGGGATACCTCTGTGCATATGGAAAGAGTTTTGGTTTGCAGAGAATAATTAGTACCATGTACCGTAGGACTTTGTGTGCATCTTGGAGTAAATTTGCTAAGGAGGGATTTCTCACAGTTATTGATATTTTTGCAAAGTACGTCGTACGTAAAAGCAAATTTGAATTTATCCAGTAGGTATGGTTAAATGAACTCTTATGAGTTTAGAAGTAGGGATAATTTTTACATTCCCTTTTCTCAAACCAGTCGACGTGCAAGGGGTCTATTGATAATCTCTTTAAAGAATTTCAATTATCTAGTGGCGGAATTAAAAGTTTCTGAAGGAAATAAAAAAAAAACTGCGGCTGTTCTTTGCTACTAGGCCGTATTATTCTCTTGAGTTCTTCCTAGAAACTTTTTAAAATTGTATCAACATGTATTATATTTTATTGACCTGAAGTATTTTATTCTAAATTGTTATTTTGTGTAATTTTACGTTAACTTTAGTAGACTTGTGAATGATATTGTTCCGATTTTTGGAAATGGCATTATTATTTTATAATTCCAATAGATTGTACTTATATCGAAGGAAATATATTATTTGAATTGAATTATTTTGTCTAGTAAATAAAAGAGAGGTGTATCTGCCATAGCTGCACAAAATGAGCTACAATAATGTATATCCTTTAAGATGTTTCCCTTACTTCTTACATGAATACACAGCCCCAAAAGAAAAAAATTTTCAGACCAGCGAAGCAGACCATTGTATTCTTTTATATTTTTGGTCGCTGAATCCGAATCTGAGGTCAAAACAAAAATCGGACATTCCCAGAATCATTAGCTAGACCCAAAAACACCCATGGAATGGAGTAAAAATTAGATTAACGTGCGAGCAAAATTGTTCCTTTTTAATAAATCAAACTCAAAAATTTTAAAGTTTAATATATGTTAAATTAAGGTTAGATAGCAACTTTTATATATTGCATTTGCAATACATCCCCAAGAAGGGGTGATAATTACCCCTCGAACCAAAATAGCAATGAGTGCTGAAAAAATTCGAAACGCCCGAGTTTTATTAGTGTTAAGAAACTGCATTGGGTCCGATGTAATACTTATAAACTCCCGCTACACAGTTGCAATAAACTACCTCAAGCTCAAACGAACCAGGGAAACAAGAAAAAACCCCAAATCTAGCAGGATATATATATATATATATATATATATATATATATATATATATATATATATGAAGTAAAATGCGAACAGTGATTGTAAACTTCCCTCCATCATATCATGTCCATGTTAGAGGTTGCACAGTTTGGATGAATTGCTATAAAACACAATTCATCCTATTCCACACCATTGAGAAGGTGGCGAACCTGAACCACTTCACCGAGAAGAAAGTAAAAAACTCACAAACTCACCATCTCAGCGACGGTGATACGGCAGAGGTACATGTTTCGTCTTTTACTAGACTCATCAGAGTATCGACATGCGCCTGTCTGTGCAAAGGACGGATCAGAAGGAAGCATGCAACACTGAACACGGCTTCGCCGACCTCCCGCCGTATGGCGTATGTACGTTTATGCAGCTTTCACGGATTCCTCCGTGTGAGATGCAATAGCAGTGGTTATATCCACATTATGCCGTTATAGTGCTGAAATCACATTCAGCAAACGTACAACTATATGCATCTCCGTATGCAAATGAAGTTAAATGTGAACAATGATTGTAAACTTCGCTCCATCATATCCTTTCCATGTTAGAGGTTACACAGTTTGGATGAATTGCTACAAAACACAATTCATCATCGAGATGGTAGCCTACCTGTACCACCATACCGAGAAGAAAGTAAAAAACTTACCATCTCAGCTACAGTGATACGACAGAGGTACATGTTTTGTCTCTTACTAGATATTATAGTTAGAGAAAAATAGCCTATACCAAATTGAAAACTTCGTCGCTATCATCAAAAATTAGATGCCTGACAAAGCAATTCAATACAATTTTACAAATCGATTTTTCTTTTTTCAAAATCGGTACAAAGCAATCCCTGTCGGTAAATGCAGAAAAAATAATAATATTGATAATTTAAAATGTCACAGTCACTTAGACACCCCTTACATAAATGGTATAAAAATGGCAATCATAAAAATAGCTAAGAATACTTGATAATTATCACGTAATTGATTGATAAATTACTATTATTCATTTCATTTTTAAAACTAACAAGAGTTACATCAATAAGTATAAAAAGAAAAAAAGTTACTCTAGTTCTTAATTTATTATTGTAATAAAATCAAATAACAACTCGATTTGATTCTCATATAATTATTTCATTATAGTTTTTAACAAAATATGCAAATTAGTTTCTTCATCCCACTAAACTAGTTTATCGATTTCACGAAAACGTAAAACTTGGATCGCGGTTTCGCGAAATTACTACAGTCGTTTCGAGATATTGAGTAAATCCTCAAACTCATGTCCCGATTTTTCGCGAAAACCTTAAGAATTTAATGATTTCTGCGGCCAACATAGGTCTCTGGTTGAGGAACTACGATAAAAATCAGAGATACTGTTACGTAATTAGAAGGATATAAGCTACGCAAAATGAATTAATGATAGCCTTAAATTTTCTGAAATATTGCCTTAGATCACCAGTTCTAAAAAAAAAAGAAATTCGTTACTTTTTCTTTTAATAGAGGATGCCCTCAATTTTATGAAGTTATGCACTGAGAAAATCTTAGTAAATAGTAACTAGTTCGAAATTTCAATAAGACACAAGGGTACTGTTAATAAACGAAAAGTTATATTGATATATAAATCTAATTTTGACTCTGGTAATTTTTGACAGAAAAATTTTTTCTGCTGGAATTAAATATGCAGGATGTATCTATCTATATAGCCCTATATTGATTAACAATTTGGTTATATAAGGTATCAATATCTAAAACTTTATTCAATATCAGCACAAGTAAAAGAACTTGGACTATTTCTTTTCTTGTTGAAAAAAAAAAGATTATACAGGTTTGTCTGTCTATACAGATCATCTTCAGGTGCTGTTTTTCCCTTCTGAGCCTTTCGTTTCTGGAGCCTTACTTCTGATTTTCCATAAATAAACTGCCCTGCCTACTTAGTCACGTATGGATCTTCTTACAAAATAGTTGGTATAAGGAAACCAAAAAACACAAAGAAGTCACCATGATGTTAGATCAACTAAATATTACTTCCAAAACTTCTTCTTGTTCCCTCTTCTATGTAGGCATTTGCCTGATTTTTCTTCATCTCCTTGCCAGAATTTATTCATTTCGCAGATTTTCACTCTATCTGTTGCATGGTTTTCCGATACTTCTTTGTCCTAAAAGTGATTTATCTCTACTAACTCTTACGATTCTTTGTTCGGATATACAATTAATATGCATTTCATTCCTTCTTTCTATTGAGTACCCAGTCATTGATGTTGGGTAACTTACAAGCTCGTCTGATATCCTTATTTTTTTTCTCCATCCTGGCAATCTATAATACCATTAATGACTTAGTATAAAAATATAAACATAGCGGTTTCTCTACGAGTTTTAAAAGATTTTAGACTACATAGTATAGTGTTATAATTGATGTTTCTGCAAGAAAAATGGTGCTTAAAGAGCAGATATTTCAAAAATCTGTTCTGAATATTTTCCATACGATCTATATAGCATTTATAAAATGAGCTCCATATTACAGAGTAATACTCAATCACACTGTGGACCAAAGAGCAGAACTGTTTACACTATTATAGAACTTTAGATCGTCTGCAGAAGAAAGGCAAGAGGATAACTGGAAACAGGTCCCAATATCATTGATAAATAGAGAAAATTCCCACTTACAGATATTTTCTCTGTTGATTTTCCATTGATTTTAGCTTGAATCGTAATTTCTGAGTATATATTTTCTATTTATTTATAGTATCATGATGGATCTGTCATAGAGAGGATATATTATATCTCTAACTTGTATTTTGTCGTAGACATTTTCCAATGAATAAACATTTACATATATATATATATATATATATATATATATATATATATATATATATATATATATATATATATATGCATGTTGTATAGTAGGTTTTCACGGATGGTGGAATGTGGACTGGTGTTTTTCCGGTTTTCAATCCGTTCGTCAGTAGAAATATCTTCACGACGTTTCGCCAACAACAGATTCGAGTCGAGCAACCGTCGAAGAAGTATCACTTGAAAATGCCAGCTGAGATGTTGGCGAAACGTCGTGAAGATATTTCTACTGACGAACGGATTGAAAATCGCAAAAACACCAGTATATATATATATATATATATATATATATATATATATATATATATATATATATATATATATATCAAATATTGACGAAGCGGACATGAAAATTTGTCAATCTACATGATTTTCGTGTTAAAAAGTGCGGAGCACTCCAAAATATGGAAAAACTCCGGGTCCGACAGATGGCGACAGCGTTGTTTCGTCCTAATATGGGACTCGTCAGTCCACCGCTGTCGGTACAAACCATCATCTCGCCTTTGCATCATATAAACCTGAATTTATAATCAAAACACAGCAAATAAGACGACAAAGGCGACATCTCGATGGTCCACTTGATAATATACCGAAAAATGCGACCCCTATTCTTTGGGCAGCGCGTTTCGTGTACTCGATTTTATATATTTCTGTTTTAATTCACCGTCGCGCCACCATATGACGGTTCTTTTACAAACTTTGTTAATCTGTGTGGTTCTTGTATTATCAAGTGGACCATCGAGATGTCGCCTTTGTCGTCTTATTTGCTGTGTTTTGATTATAAATTCAGCTTTATACGATTCAAAGGCGAGATGATGGTTTGTACCGACTGCGGTGGCCTGACGAGTCCCATATTAGGACGAAACAGCGCTGTCGCCATCTGTCGGACCCGGAGTTTTTCCATATTTTGGAGTGCTCCGCACTTTTTAACACAAAAATCATGTAAATTGACAGCACTACAACAACATAATGTGGATATAACCACTGCTAATGCATCTCACACGGAGGAATCCGTAAAAGCCGTATAAACATATATAAGCCATCCGACGAGAGGTCGGCGAAGCCGCGTTCAGTGTTGCATGCTTCCTTTCGATCTGTCCTTTGCACAGCCAGGTGCATGTCGGTACCCTGATGAGTCTAGTGAGAGACGAAACATGTATCTCTGCCGTATCACTGTGGCGGGGAGGGTAAGCTTTGACTTTCTTCTCGGTGTGGTGGTACAGGTGGGCCACCATCTCGATGGTGGTGGAATAGGATGAATTGTGTTTTATTACAATTTATTCTAACTGTGCAACCTCTAACACAGAGAGGATATAATGAAGCGAAGTTTGCATTCACTGTTTCGCATTTTATTTCACTTACATACGGAGTTGCATATAGTTGTACGTTTGCTGAATGTGATTTCAGCACTACAACAGCATAATGTGGATATAACCACTGCTAATGCATCTCACACGGCGGAATCCGTAAAAGCCGTATAAACATATATAAGCCATCCGACGAGAGGTCGGCGAAGCCGCGTTCAGTGTTGCATGCTTCCTTCGGATCTGTCCTTTGCACAGACAGGTGCATGTCGGTACCCTGATGAGTCTAGTGAGAGACGAAACATGTATCTCTGCCGTATCACTGTGGCGGGGAGGGTAAGCTTTGACTTTCTTCTCGGTGTGGTGGTACAGGTGGGCCACCATCTTGATGGTGGTGGAATTGGATGAATTGTGTTTTATTACAATTTATTCTAACTGTGCAACCTCTAACACAGAAAGGATATAATGGAGCGAAGTTTGCATTCACTGTTTCGCATTTTATTTCACATATATATATATATATATATATACATATATATATATATGCTGGCCGACTGTATTATGTACATTTTTTAATCATTTTCTTATAAGGAACATAACATCAATACAAGATCTAGCAAACCTGAAGCCTTGCTAACGTCGTTAGTTATTGACTTGAGATTTTTCCGTTATACTTGGGCAGCTCATTCTGGGCCAGAACTCGATGTTTTTTTGATCCAATAGTACATTGTCGACGGTTACGATTTCTAGTGCATTTTGTTTATTATTATCCCCAAAACTATATAAGGCAAAATATAACAAAAAAGAAAAATAATTAAGAAACAAGGGGTGAAATTGCTCCGAATTAATCAGAAAAATGGCATAAGGATAACACATCACTTAACTCTAAAAGGGAGTTGCAAGTATTTTCGAATGACTAATTTCTACCTACCATTGTCTGTTATTAACACGTGTTAGCAGCTGTAATGAGCGAACCCCAAAATATCGGAAGACCTTGCTAAAAGAATATCAGTGTTCAAAAACTACTACAAAATTATGTTATTTTATTATTCGCAATACACGAAAGCTTAATAACTTGTTAGATATAAAAGCGTTAAAAGTTAGATAAACATCTCCAAATTTGGATGTTGCAATTTCGTACACAATAAATATCTGTACAGAATAATAAATCAAGATATAAATAGCAAATTATTTACACCTATATGAAGTAAATAATCCGGTTTAAATTTTGATATTTCTTTGAAATTCCCTCGAATCATAAAGGTCGACTACACGGTTCTCAAATAACGAGAACCCAAGTAGTATTTCCTTGGACTGACTTCAAGGTTGCGACGGTTTTTGACGCCGGTTGGGTACAATATCCGGAAACCAAATGACGCATTCATTTATTTTACCAAGCATAAAATGTTTGATAAAGTGTGCAGATAACAATAAAAATTAATTTGTATTGTTATATAAAAAATAACCTCTAGGTATAACACTCTCCCGAACTCATGACTGCAAATCTGGTTAGTGTACGGCTGTGAACTATTGTTTGGACTAATAATCAAAAATAAATAATAATAATTTAAATTTTGATAGCTTTATTAGGGAAATGACATGAATTAAATAAAATTCACATTTGTTTTTATCTTTACATGAAAGTATCATTTTTCGTAGTACTAAATACATGTCCTGTTAAAGGTCATTTAATTCAGTAAAGCCAATAATCAGAAAAAGTCTGGCATCATTTTAAGTTATTTTGAAAGAGGGCTTGTTAAGTCTGTTCAGTATCAGCCCGATTATTCCAAACATGATTAATTTTCGAAAAATTGTTAGTTTTCATAAAGCAGAGTTTATTTAGTTCTAAATTTGGAACAATGTTTTTTAGAATGATAATACAATTTTTCTGATAACTGTGTCAAAACTACACCAGGAAACAACAATTCTTTAGAAAATGAATCTAAACAAATATTTTTTTACCTACATATTATGTTACAAAAAATATAAAAACTTATCAAAATGTTGCTAAGAAGCCGTTTCACATTTATTTAGTTCTGTAGCTGCAGGTTTTTGGTAAACGCAATTTCGCTCTAGATTAAAAACCTTACTGCGAAAATGTTGAGGCCTTATTTTTCGAAACCGTTCCAGATATGTTTTAAAGAAGGGAAAAAGATTATTATCGATTTAAGTATGGTTACCAGCTACAACTGCAACTATATCGAAAAACAGGAATCTGATAAAGTAACATTTCAGGGAAGGAAACTAAGCTATAAAGTGATATTCTGCGTAAAAATTAGTATTCAGAAGGATTTAAAGCCTGCTGAAATAGCTAAAATTATAGAGCTTCCATTGAGACTGAATTTATAATAAGTTCCTTAATGTTGAATATTAACAGTATCCAAAATTTCAATCGCTTTTGGTCACTTCTTATTATTGATCCATCTCCATAGGAAGATTGATGATTCAAATGGCAGACATGGTTATTGATATTACTGTATGAAATATGTCTATAGATGAGCATTCTAATTATCTACGGGAGTCCTCCAACCAAGAATTCCGACGTCTTCCAAAAGACCCTTTGCCTTAAATTTTCCCCTCAATTATTATTTGAGGATTTTATATCAATGTCCCAAATTGTAACTTTATCACCAAGAGTCGTTATTTATATTTTTTGATACTATTTAAAATTTCGATAGGATTTGGGTAGGAAACAGCGATAGAGCCACATTTCCAAAGCATCAATTCGCTTTTCTTTAGTGAAATTTTCAGTCGTACTTTCGCAACCGTAAACAAATACTGAAACATGCCTATTCTTAGTTCTAATTCGGATCCCCTGAGCTGCCTCAGATCGATTCAAGCCATCAACACATCTCACCACCTCATGAATCAAATTCTTGACCTTCTTAAAATGGGATTCCAACGTAATCTGTACATAGGCTTTATGTGGGCCCCGAGCCACATCGGCATAGATGGGAATGAGTTGCCCAACACTGAAACTAAGTCTGCAATCCTTGAAGGCACCCCTTTTCTCCCTTTACTTAACCCTAAAGAATTCAATAGGGATATCGATAACATCATTCATAAAATTGTGCAGATTCGCTGGGAATCCCTTGAAAACCCAAATAAACTCTCTTATGTTAAAAGAAATTTCTCAGAGACCTACCACTTTCCTCAACTGTCCAGAAGAGAAAATGTATGGAAGAGAATTCTTATTGGACACTGCAGAATGGCTCATTCCTTTCTTCTAAAAAATGAGGATCCCCCTCAATGTCTATCCTGTCATGCCCCCTTAACTGCAAAACACATAATATGTGACTGTTCCTCATACAGAAATGCTAGGGAGAGGTACCTCACCGCTAATAATTTTGGGACAGTTATGTCTTTTAAACTGAATAAGGCCAAACGCATACTGTATTTCTTGAGGCACATTGGTCTCAGTAATAAAATTTAATACAATCAATAACAATATACAAGGCGCTAAATGGTCTAAGATACCGAATCGCCTTTAATCATTAAATTAACTAACTAACTAGTTCTAAAACCATATTAAAAATATTTTTTTATCCATGAACATTTTTCGGATTTGTTCGATTCTTGAAATTATTTTCCTTCTTACATTACTTTGTTCATAAACTGTAGTGCTGAAATATTTAAATAAATATATACTTATTCGACAGCGCTATTGTAGACTTTCAATACTACGTCCCTTGCAGTTTTTAAGAATGGCATTATTATCATTTTAGAGACATTCATAAGTAGGCCAAATTTCCGAATGAACTTGACAACTCAATCTATCATCGCCTGTAATTCATTTGTGCTTGCTGCTATGATGAATCTGGTATCAGCGTAACATATGTTCTTAATTAACCTTCAAATGATGTTTATATCTTCTACTGTTTCATCAAGTATTTTTCCGAATATTGCTTGTGAGCACATGTAAAAAAGAAGTGACATGATACATTTTTGCAGTACAGCTCTTTTAAAGTAATGTCTTCTGATTATGAGTAATTTATATCAATACTAGCAACGTAGTTCCAATATTTTTCGGTCCCTTCTATCAATTCCGGTTGATTTTATTATTCCAGTCATTTTCCTTATTTTATGCAGTCCAATATTACACTGTAATCTGTAAAACATGTATACACATCGACATTCATATCTCTGCACCTTTATGTTAGTAAATTTAAGAAGAAAAGGGCTTTCTGGGTTCCCACTTTATTACAGAATCCAAACTGAGTATGGTGTATTTGGTCTTGCATTTTTTATATATTTTTCCGTAAATTATTCCCAGAAATACCTTTTATATATGTAACATGATATGAAAGTTATTCATAGGAGGCATTTTGTTTAATACATTCTGAATATTTTAGAGCTACCGAAAATTAAAGTGTTTTATCAATTAGTTACCATACATTGTCATGAGTGCGAAGTAGTAGATATCTGTTGGACTTCCATTGTCTTTATTTTTGTTGGATATCACGACGTTTCGGCTAGTAGTTATCTCTAGCCGTTTTCAAGTGAAACTAAATAAATCCCTTAGCTACATGACTATTTATACTAAAAGTAAATGCAGTAGAGTGTGATTGACATAGGTGCAGTCATGCCTGCTGTGGCAAAATCTCTCTCTCTCTCTCTCTCTATATATATATATATATATATATATATATATATATATATATATATATATATATATATATATATATATATATATATATATACATTTTATACAAAGCTTCAAATAATTAGCAAAAAAACTTATTGAACTAACCTGACTAAGAGACTATACAAATATCAGCATATTAATATTTGATTATCCTTTCTAGCGCTTCGTTGATCTCTTTCCCAATTCATCAGCATAAAGGTAAGTTATATAATATTTTTTAATAATCCACTCATTAGTATATAATTTTTTTGGCGCTAATCCAGTGATAGCCCTGACTAAGCATGGTGAAGAAAATGCGTTTCCTTTCAATATTTCTTCGCATATTAGAAGTTCTACGTTAATCAAAATAATAAAAATATAATTTCATTATTGAGAAAAGAATAATATCTCATTATTTAGCTGGTTTAAACCTACCTATGAACGAGATAATTTTTATTTCGAACTTTGAGAAACCAATACCTTTGCTGACCTTTTTTTTTGTTTGTTTTTTTGCGGAACAGTCTGAAAAAAATGTAAGTAATATAACATATATTTCATCTAAGGGCAAGAAGAATTTTTGTCCAGAAATTTCCAAATCGAAATTTATTTGATCGAAGAACATTTGGGAGGGCTGATAGTTACTTAGTAGAAACGGAAAGCGATGAAGCATAACTAAAACTTTAATGGAAAATAAAAATTTAATTTTGATGAAATTTTGAAAATCATCAAATTGTCCCAAAACTGTATAAACCATGAAGTACATCCGTATACTGTTCAGGATCATTTCGACTTAGATTGTACAAATAAATTATCCTTTTAAGCAACTTTTCCCTGGCGTTTACTGGCTGAATAAACAAGTCCGTTAACGTTACCGCAAAAAAGAAATCGAACGGATTTAGGTCATTGGATGTTGGTAGTCATGAAAAAGTTTCGTCTCTATTCATCCAAGGATTACAAAAGTATATGTTAAATAACGATGCACTAAATTGTTGAAATTTGGAAAAGTACCGTCATGCATAGATCACAAATAAACTCCAACTTGCAAAGGAATATCTTCTAAAACATTATTTAAATTTGGGTGCAAAAATTGTAAATATAGTACAAAAATTAATCTTCTTTTCTGGTTTATTTTACTGCAAGGGTTTTTCCATACCAAACGTGTAAATAAATTGATCGATTGAATGATATAGCATGCTAGGGCTGAGAAGCCCTTACACTGCAGTCTGACCTGTGTTGGCTGTTATGTATTGTTACGAACGATTATGAGAAACTTATTCGTACGTCCTCGTATACACATATTCCGACGCAATGAATCATCTTTATTATAATACGTCGAAATAAATATTATATCGATGAGTCATATTTCTAGATAGATCTCCACTTTTTTGCTCCAGATTGGTATAGGAATTTCTATAGGTATATAAATAGAGATAGGATAAGCCTAGTATAGTTAGTTGTATAGTGGTATTTGAATAGTGAAGATATTAAGAAGTAGTAATAAGGGAGTTGTGTTTTAGCTGTGTTAAGAAGTAGTTAGTATAAATCTTGTATAAAAGTATTAAAGGAAAGTGTTGCGTTTTATTCTGCGAACCCAGTGATCGTTTTTGAAAGAGAAGAAATAGTAAGAATATGTTCTATGTGAACAGGTTATTTAACTTAATTAAGTTTCGCAGTCTATTCACTAGTTTGTCCTCTAGGTAAGAACCTTCAAAATCGATCGATCCTTGAAGGTGTTTCCAGTAGTTTAAAACTTTGCATTCAAATGAGTAATTAGATCTTGCAGAATAATTATCTCAAAACAATGCGTTTACTTTTTGAACACTGTAATGATGAAGCAATTTTTCTTGAGAAGGTTCATGGACAATCCATTTTGTATTACCTATTTTCGCCGCTAGTTTTCTTTTGCTGTTTGAAGGATGATCAGCAATCTCATCCAGAATATGTTCTTTTAACTCAGTATTTTTTGCTCTTCTTGGACGCAAATGAATTAATTTTCCTCAAAAATGACAAATTTTAAAAATAAATATTAATTACCATTTTTTTTTGAAAATTATCTGAAGTATCAAAAATTTAGTATAGCTCTGAAACCTGACACATGTCATAATTTAAAGCTTATGAATTTAGTGGCTAGTCGATTCCTGATTATTTTATTGGTGTCAAAGGTGATTTATAGCTTCGATTTGTGTCTTAATTGGTTATAAAACAAGCTAAAGTTTCATACAAGCCTGCTCCAAGGCTACATCCAAAAAAAAAATCACTAGGTGCCCCTTTTGGGCCCATATCTTCGTTACCATTAGAAAAAATATACCAAACGCCAGAATTATTTGGACCCCTTCTGTACACTGCCGAATACCCTGTATAAAATAAAGTTTTTCGTAATTTCAAGCATGTGAACATATATTTGTTAATTCTTTATTAAACTTTTTTGTTTGGATGGCTAGTACATTTCATTGATATATAGTAAATAAGACAAACCCTTTTTTTTACAAATTTCCTTATATGTTAAGATATAAAAACAGTTGATACAGTATAGAACGATCAATTAAACATTAATGAAAATGCCTTTATAACATATCATGATAATATATTGTTTGCTCATAGACCATATATGTTAGGCGCCATGTTAAGAAAAAACTCAATTTATCTTATTAATTTTAAATAGTTCTCATTAGTATTTCGCATGCATGAGAATAACAAAAAACATTTGATTTTACTTGTTGCATTGCCTTATTTCCGTATACTTTTTGCAGCTCTTTTTGGCTTGGATGGATTCATCGTATAGACAACCATTCAATGGCAGTTTTTTTTTATATTTTATCAATGACAATAGATTTTAGATTGATACGATAACGCTAATGGAGTGGAATTAATTAATTCAAGAACTTAACTATGAAGTTATGGAAATTCTGAAATAATATTTTATATTATTTTGTAAGTATTACCTCAAACGATTTTTTTTACTATTTCTTGTTCTTAAAAGATTTGGTTTACCTACAGACCGTCAAATTTCACGTTTCTCACCTGTTCATTGTAATTTTAACCAAAGACAATTTTTGTGGTTTACGACCGGTTTATTGATGTTTGTTCTTTTAACGCCGTCATGGGGCTTTATAAGTTAAATTAGTCAGACTAAATATGTAAATAGTATTTTATTATTTAAGGAAAATAGTTAGAGAATAGGTTTTATTACAACTCATAACTTTGTTAATTAAAATAACGAAATATCAAATAAAGCACAATTCTTATATAAAGTATTTGCAAAAAAATCAATCTTTTTATCATACTCATCAACTAATGAGAGGATTAAACCTGACTCTTTGATAGCAAGTTTTCAAAATGTAGCCTTACTGAAACATCTTTCCATGAAGTATGAAGATAGAAAAGCTATTGTCACGGTTCAAATTTTAGTTTAACTGTTCTCCGGCTAATTCGATTAATTTTACCTTTTTGTTGCAAATACTACCTTTATTGGCATACACTAGCATCTCCTTTTCTCCAAGCATCCTTTATTAATTCTTTGAATTAAAGCATTCCATTCATTGCAATTTTGGTTTTACTACATTAGGAACCTTGTTTCCTTACTAAATCCCAGCTGGATTATTTTTATCTCCTTGAATATTACCTACGTTCTTACACTACCAAGTATGATTCTAAGTTATATTTGATCATCAGTTTAATCATTATTATCGATGTTTTACTACACTGTGCATGGTTATTTTTTATAAATGCTGAATTTATTGTTACTTTTCTTCGAACAGATCTCGATTTTCCTGCCTGCTACTATTCGAGTGAAACTTTTGCTATCCTTTCTTATGGCAGTTTTCCTGAAATCCCTTTGAATCATTCCGTAAACTTTATTTTATTTACGTGGCTCTTAGATTATTTATCACTTTCGAATTTGCATTGAATTTTCACTTATTTAAGTCTTTTTATGTATTTTGGGTTGCATAAGTTTTTTTTTCTTTACTTGAAATATATTTCTTTAATATAAAAATATTTATTGGATATTTATTTAATTTATGAGCAAAAAATGCTAATGATTAATGAATTGGCTTATTTAACAAATTTATGTCAGCCGACTGTTGTTCATTTTTGAGCTGTCATTTTTTTCAAATGTATCAATTGACCGCGCCTAAAAGTGGTAGGGTGACGCCATATGCCTTGACTTTCACTTTCCCCGTTTGCTTTGGCTGAAGGAACTATAGACTTTTCCACCTCATTTTATATTGTCCATCCTTTCGGATTTTGGGCTGGAGAGTCGTTTATTGTTTCGGTAATTAAGTTTAGTTGATTAATTACTTTATCTTTAATCAGTTTGGCGTTTATTGAGTTATTTTTACCGGGATATACCTGAAGACAGGGACTTTGGCAATTCTGCACGTGTCAACGAAGGAATTCTGTTAATCTCAATAATAATATTTAGGTCCTTCCTACGTTATATGTTAAATTTTATTTGATTTTTTTGGTGTACTTAGATGAACTTGATTCTGATTATAATATATCTAGCTTACGCTACTGCTAGACTTTTATCATTCAGTTAAAGGTTTTTATTACTTCTATTTAGTTATGAATTTTATTTAACCCACATGCTGACCTGAGTATGTATATCATTTTTGTGTACTTGCTTTTTTATAGGAGTAAAATTTAAAGCTATTTCCTAACTACATCGCGAAAGGTTTTCTCATTAGACCTAGTTACTAATGCAGTGGCGCCCTAAATAATCTACATTTACTCTCCAGCATAGGGGTTAGCTTGGCATTTTTACTTGCTAGCACAGCTACTAGCTACCAACTGTTCTCTGGTGAGATTTTGCTTCAGTTTTTAATAATGAATTATTGAATTTCTTTTCACTTAATTGTGCGATTTTGGCGTGAAATATCAGCACACCACTATTAAAAACAATCTTGCGAGCTTTCATAATGGATAAGTAGCAACCAAAATTACTTAGATCCATTTATAACTTGCACTTTACAAGTTCTTTGCTAGTACTAATTTCGATCAGTTCTTCTTGTAATATGACATCCGATTTATCAATGTTTCCACATGAATTGTTAATCCACTGCTAAATTTCCATGCACTTCAAATCTAGTTTTAAAAAGCTTTTATACAGGGCATTTAAAGTTTGAAAGTAGGCTAAAATATCATCATCCTGGCAGAATATCTTTAACACTTTGGAAAACGGGAAAATTTTTTTAAAAGGTTAATTCTGGTAAGAGAAGCTACAATGATGGACTTTGACTTCATAAAATTCAGTCTGTCACCTTGCAATTGCAAGTTAACTTAGTTAAATTTGGTAAATTTATCTGTTAAACAGGCAATGTCTGTGTTTCCATTTCATTAAATTTTCTTATTCAATGAGACTTTAGCATCTAAGAATTCTAAAATACTCTCGAAAGCTGAAACATACCTTGTCAAACTTAGGCCTTTAGATAATTAGCGTACTTCCATTTGTAGTAGTAACAAATGAAAGTTTACGTCATTTTCTTTCCACTACTGAAAAAATAATAATTTAAGGCGTTGATTTGAATTTTGTTAACTGCGTTTATGACAAATTTAAGAGGCTGACGCAATCTATCACCTCAATTTTTAGCAACTAAATATTGTCGATGGATAACGCAGTGAATTTTAAATACCCTGGGTACACTTTGTTTCAAATTATTTGTAAAATCAGAATAACGCCCCCCATGGCAGGTGCATCGTCTATAGCTACTGATATTATATTTGATGAAGGAATTACTTTCTATGAAATGACCTCCTAAAGTATTGGATATTGATTCGCCTTTGGTATAATTTCTTGATCCACAATAAAACAAACATATGCCAATAAGAGTGATTTATTACCGGATAAACTTGGCTTAACCAGTTTTATGGAAAACTGGGTCATCTACAGATAATTATTCAAGAAAGTTTCAACATCGTGACTCATTTCGTCAAAGGTTTTTGGACTTTGTTGTTGCACAAAAAGATTCTTTTTAGAACAGATTTAACAACTTCTTCAATATCTGACGAGATTAGAAATTCTCCGATACTATGCGGTTTTTCAGATTTCAGATATTGCGAGACTCCCGCAAATAATCATAGTTTTTTTTTGACGTACATGCAAACATACTGTCCACCACGGTTCTCTTCTAAAACTATTCTTTCAATGTTTGAAAATATTATCAGGATGACACCTTACTGAATAATCCTCCAACTTGGATGGTGTCTTCACTACTTAAAACTCTATTGCATATAAGGCTCACAGGCAGGTGTTTATCCAGCAATGATGGAATGAAACCAATTTTCCAATAAACAGCGCCATACTGCCTACATTTTCTTGGAGATTTATTTATTGTAAGAATAAGGAATTTGAAATTGATTCCCCACATATAATCTTATTTTAATCTCTGGGGCAATCGCTGTTCTTTTATATTTAGTTACAAAGGAATCATGTACCATTAAGCTGTAACTTGTATATTAGGTCTATTTTTATTTTCGGAAATATTTGGTTATGACTTTTCTCAAAATTTTGCCTATTGCACTTATATTAATAATAGGTGAATTAATTAAGTCCGTGCAAGTTTATACTGCCTTCCTTGCAAGTCTGGTTCACGTCTAGATACATTTGCTATCGCTCGTATCAGTGGATGGCTATCAAATAGGCAAGTCCTTATAAATTTCAAGAAGTGTGACAACAAAGCTTTACACAATAATTTAATAAAACAGATAATTTCTTTGTATGTTCTATTATGACATTACGGAGCGCCTAAATTTTGGTGAGATCTCCAACTTATGATCTCTTTTCGTGGACCTCCATTTACATATCATGCACGATTATGACCTTAATTTTTTCAATTAAATGTTTTTAATCAACTTAAGATGTTATACTTAAGTAAATAGAAACAGCCCATAATGTAAAAAAAATGCCCTTAAATACAACACAAATACAGTTACTATTATATTTTTATTACGAGATTAATTCAAAAATTAACAGCCGGATTCACTAACATGGTTTAATTTTAAAACTGTCCTAGATTGACAGCAGAGAGCTTAAACTGACAAGAAGTTTTAAACCCTAAAAGTATCAGCATCATTTTGTTTTCGTACTGAACCTTCAAAAATGAATTTTTTTTGGTATACAACTATTTCTTCTATATATTTCAAGGTTTTATCACAAGGTTCTTATCTTTAATATTCCTATAAAAACGTTTATTAGTTAACATGTTTTTTACAAATTATGACAATATCATAAGCGAAACAAAACTGGCCGACTAGAAGATTTAACTTCCATGAAAATTCGATAGGGTTTTACTTTTATATATTCTCAGTGAATATGACTATAAGTTTTTAAACAGATATTGACAATTGTTTATTTTTAAAGACCTAAAATATAAACATAAGATATTTTTAAATAATTATATAAAAAATATTTCCACATTTTATAAAAACTAACAACTAACACTTTTCATATATTTAAAAAAAAAAACAACATAGATTCGCAATATTTATTAGCCTATGGTGGACATGAAAAGAATACTTATCTGAGTTATTAAAAGTTAATATGTAGATATTCCTGCATGGAATGGACAGCACTTCTGTATTGAAGATTATTGAGATGAAAAATTTATTTCGTTCGCAATGACAACTTATTAAAAGTTTTACTAACAGCACTATTTGCTGTATGGCACAATCTATGTTGAGAAATGTTTGTGTTAAAGGTAATTCCTAGATTATAATATTCACTATTATTGCTACTTGTAACAACAAGGTGTAGGTCAAATCTAATTAAGCTTACGCAATTAAAAATAAAAAGTGACGGTAATATAATTATATCTAAGTCTATGAATAAATTTCTACAGGAAACCAGAACTTTTTCAGCTTTAATACAATTACTCCAGGCTATTACAGCATAATTAAAACTTGACTGAACATAATAATATCTAAGTAATTTGGATATGTCTCATTTATTGGTTTAGAAAAATCCAAAATAACGATAAAATATATTTTTATAAACGCAGTTTATTTGCTCTAACTACTTAAGCTGTAAGATAAGGAAAGCTCCCAGAAATTAAGCAATATACATCTTTATACTTCATTCTTTAAATGTTATTCTATTCAAATATTTTCAGAAGAACAATACTAAATTTGTTTTACACCAGTTCAACAATAAACCATTTTTGACAATATTTCTCAATATTATCAACGACTTTATTAGTGTTTTTTGCTAAGATAAGTTTGCGCACTTGATGAGACTACGGAGAGATCACCCTAAAAAAGCGACAAATAATTATTTTCTAAGTTAGACAATAATAAAAATTTAAAACCATAGTAATTAGTTAAAAAATATTTTGTATATATCGGGCTTATCAACATAATTTCATAGCGTTTTTAAAAATAAATTTTAACAAATTAAAAAATTCCTTTTGTCTGTGAGCTAAGAATTTATATTGAGTGTAGGTTAACGGGTTTTCATTAAAAATATGCAATTAATTTTTAAATTAGTCGACTAGGCCTTATGTTGCTGACCACGCCACAGTACCAATTTATTAGAATTACCATAGTATATTTTTGCTACTTTCTTTTAGGCTCTCGTTGGTTAAGATCCGATTAATTTCTTCTTGGTCATCGAACTTCTTAGGATCGTAATTTTGGTTCATGCCGTTAAGTCAACCAAAATATAAGGACAATCGATATTCACATGGTTCAATGCACATTAAAATTCTTGATCTAATATTATAAGATCTTTTTTTTTATTACTTTGTTAAGTAGAGTGTGTAATGTCAATTGGAAATTCTTTTGAGAAAAAGCAAATTCAAATAAAGTCTTTTTACATTCTTTAATAATACTTAGAATCGAATATTTATAAAAGAAATTTATTGACAGTTTATTGGAGTTAATATTGTTACATGATTTTATTCAGTTCACAGGCTGGTGACGTCAATATTTGCAATCGATTGCTTACTCCAAAACAGTACTTTAATTCTTATCGATTGTCCTTGTTTTATCGGTGCCAATGAGTTTTTAGATTAAACAGGGAAAGCGACAGGCAAACAAAACCCTTTCCAAAATTTGCAAACTTTTTAAATAATATTTAGTTCGTCATAACACTCGTGTAGCCATGATAACTTCCAGGTAATAATCTACCACAACTCGGCGCGATATTTGTAAGAAAATAAGAAGTTCTAGAGATTTAATGAAACTTTATTTTTTATTACCATCTTTAATTAATAAAATATCACGGAATATTGAAAAACGTTATTTCTGCAATGTATGAAATTTTCTGATCGGAAATATTTGCTTATACTTAAAAATCATTGGCCTCCATCGATAACAAATCGTAACTTGGTAACTACTTTCAATGAACTGCATATCCCGACAACATAAGGTCAATTTGTTATGGTGTGTAAAAATGTGGCGAGTTGAGCGCGTGACGCGTCCGTGACGAGCATGCCTGAACCTTCTTTGACGTTTACCAGTTCGATTGAACCCTTCGGCAGTTAATGTAAACCAGCAAAGGGTACAAAATAAATAAATATATATTAGCATTGGTAGACAGAGATATTTATAAGTATTTGTAAATTTTGATAATTTCAAATAGGTAGCGTTTTCGTAACAAATGTGTTTTGTATCACGAATACTCACATTTGTTACCCAGTAAGTACACTAGTAGATTTTTACAGGGAAATATTGTTAAGACTATGACCACGTTTAAAGTTATTTCTTTTTTTAAATCGGGCTCATTGATGACGAAGATCATAAGGCAGCCTTGTTTCGGTTGAAGTGGAGCACACCATGCAAATTTCTCACGAACGTTTTAATTATTACAAAGTAAGTGAAAAAGATAGACCTGTCCTGCCATGTCTGACTACTAAGAATAAACGGCTGCTTTCTTAGTTTTAGGCAGTGGTATTTTACTGTTAAAAAGTGAAACAGTTTCACTTGAAAACGGCTAGGGATAACTACTAACCGAAACGTCGTGATATTCAACAAAAATAAATACAATGGAAATCCAACAGATATCTACTAGTTCGCAGAAAACATCGTTGTCCATGACCTTCAAATAAACACAAAAACATGCACTTTCAGACCGTTTTCATAATTTCTGCGATACCCTGAAACAAGATCATTTTTTACGACCACAATTGTGCATGAACTTAACGGGCGTCATTCCAGATTACAAAAACAAACTAACCTACAAAACAAACAGTTTGGCTCAACAAGTGAATTTTATGATAAAGTGTTCCGTTCGATTCTTTAAAGGTGTATATTATTCTTTCTCTCTATCTTCTTTATAGAATAGAAAGAGACAGCGAGAGTCATCCGAGGCTGCGATCGCCTAACAAACGATTATTCACAAGTCTGTTGTCATAGCCCATTTGCTGTTAAGCACTTTGTTCTCTAGGAGGTAATGATCGTATCCTTTTTTGTTTTCCTCAATTCACCGAAGACCTCCGGTAAACAAATATTTGTATAATATTCAGAATTGACCATCATAGTACTCTCTAGCGGTACGATTGTGACAAGGCCAGTTTTTTTTTTGAAAAAAACAGATGACTATTTGCCTCGAAGTACCTCGTACAACTTTTGTTGGTTTTGGCTTATAAAGGGAGAGCTACATGTTTTTGAAACACCGCGATTATATTTTTAGAACATTTCCTTGCAACAATCGACACGAATCTTTTCTTGAGCGATTGTTAAATTATGCGGGATTCAACGAGGACATAGGTTCTTCACGCTCAAGTTTTGAGGCAATATATTATATCTGCTGATGTTACTTATGTTCACGGATGCCTCAATCTCACGGTAAGTCAGATGATGATCTTGCAATATCAGTTTACGCACAGTATCGATGTTTCTGTGCACTACAACCGGTGTTAGGCTATCTTCATACAATTCGTCCGTGAGCGAATGAGGGCTCGGACTGAATTCACTAAACGAGTGATATACAGTGGTTTTTTAAGTATCTTGTCGCCATATAATAAATTAATTTCATCGATGCACTCTTACTAAAATAAGCAACGTCAAAGGTTGTGAAAAATAATCGCACGAAAATATTAAGTTAATTCAATTTTAAGGCCAAGATGAAATTTTGAAGTTGCTATAAACAACACAGATATCGTCCGTCTGTAAAAACGTGCCAAGTACGTATACCATCTAAAATGTCGGACTTTACAATGGATATGTCAAATTACACCTAGCAATGCCAGTGTTGCCAGTCGCCGAAATATAAATGGCCACCCTTATACTGCGCTTTCTTTGGCGAGCATTACGATATGTTCTAAGTAATTATATTCGTAGACGTTCTCCATTCTGATATTATTCAAATAGCATTTTCTGTAATTATTATTTTTATTTTTATATATTTCGTGTATGTCTTCTAACATTGACATTGACACATATTGTCCTGAATCAAAGTTGATTTAAATATATTCGATTATTTGAAACAATGATACTGCTAAAATAGCGACTTGGCAACAATATCTCTCTGCATTTATTTTGGTTATGCTTGACACATCAAAACAAATCATTTAATGAACTAAATACCTTTAACTTAAATATCCAAATGTACAGTTTTTAATATGACTATATGACGAATTCTAGAAGGTATATGGATTAACTGATGTTACATTTACGCTGCTTTCGTACTCATTTCAATGGTAATTTAATAGAAAACAGCTCCCCCTGAAGTTAACAAAAATAATTAATAGAAGTTGGTTCTAACCGTAATGTAATGCATTACTGGTATTACTCAAGACGTAATGATTAATATTACTTATCCAAAATTATGTTTATAATTAACATATTGTTTAATAGTAATAATAGAGAAAAGATTTCTAGATTTCTTTGTGTTTGAAATCAAGTTCGTACAAAAGAAATTCTCTAGCAGCTATTAAAGTTTTTAGATTGCACATTATAAAACCTTTACTACAACGAAAAAATAATTAAAGTGTTAAGATAACGAATGACTAATAATTAATTATAACTAAAAAGAAATTCTTATTATTTGATTTATCGTTCTTACTAGCAATAAGAGTAAGTATAGTGAAAATTCATTACCCATGAAATTAACAAACATACATCTAACAAATTGATATTAATTGTGAAGAAGTTAATACTTGTTATAATTCTTAATTTTAAATCAGAAATATGTCAAGAGCAAACAACATTCTTGCATTTTTGATCTGATTTCTTAAATAATTTTGGAAATTTCTTGATTATTTTCTAAGTAATAATAAAAAAGTTAAATTTACAAATACATAATCATCAAAAACCAAATACTTATTACACATTTCTACTTGACATTAACAATGACATTTTTAACTAGCAATATTTACCAAAAAAAAAATATTGGGTGTTTCAAAAAAACATGGGCCAACGCTTACATGGAGATGCCTCATGTAGAAATAGAACCAGAAGTTAATATGAAGGTGGGTCCGCTAAGTGAAGTAACTTTAAAGAAGATTAGGCGATGTAAAAAATATTTGGTGTGCGTAATATATTTATGACAGAGAATATTTCGGATTCAAATATTGAATTATAACTTTTTCCCTTTTTGAGTTTTATATTACTATCGCATTTTGACAGAAATTGATTTTAAAGGTGTTACTTTCTGTGTTATTTCATTTTGAACCGTTTTGATCTTATCATTAAAATGCCTTATCGTCATAATTTAATTAATTTTCCTCATGTTCTAGTTTCATTTTCACCTCTGCCAATGTTTACTCACGTTACAAACTTGCCATCAATATCCAGAAGTTTCTTTAAATGTCTTTATTTTTGATGGGAATTATAAATTTACAGTTCGTAACTTGTGTCCCCAAACTATCAGGAAATTGATAAATCTTACGAGTCAGGAAGCTTAATTATTACATAGTCTGCGTTGATTATTGCGATCAGGAGATGTATTTCTTCAATTTAAAAGTAGCTAGTGTGTTACTTATATGATTTTGAGTTGAAAATGCTAAAGATTTTTATTAGCTTATTTAATAGGTATATTTCACCTATCTGTTATTGCCAAAGAGGTTTCATACAATTTTCTCTTTTAAATTTTGGACAGATCTGAAAGAAGGACCGTTGTGCACGCGCATGAATCTTTGATTTAACGCCGAGGTCATTTACCTTAACTTTTTACTTCCCTTTTTTAAACAACTAAAGAAGGTAAAAATTTTTCATTTTGAATTTATTTGGTCCAACCTTTGGGATTTTGAGGTAAAAAATAGATAACATTGTTCCAGTATTTCAGTTTAGTTGTTTAGTTACCTTATTTTTTATCTGTTTGCTGTTTATTGAGTTATTTTTACTGTCATAAGATCCATTAATTGCAGTTTATTGAAACAATATTTTATAGATTTTTTTTCATTTATTAAAATTTAAGCTGAAAATTAATTCTAAACGAGTGAGTTTAAAAACTATTGAATCTAGCCATATTAGTCGATTATTAAGCTTTATATTGGGTTTTAAAGCCATTTTTTATTTCTTTCTTTATGAATATAAACCAATTTTTCTTGTGTTTCCTTGGTATTTGATAGCTATCACCTTGGTAAGGTTTTAATTATTCTTTTTATATTAGTAGCGGTTAAGGGTTGAAAGTATTTTTGCTATCTGTTGTAAAATTTACCATATTTTGATACATATTTGCTCTGTTGGTATATCACGATGGTTTTGCTTATCGAATAATTAATTTACCCTATATATTCTAAAGTAAATCTGAATTGTATTCAATCTCTTAGTCCCACTCTGGATTTATAATTGGTGAAAATAAAATAATATATTATCGCAATATGTTCAGTTTGACTTCAATGTGATTTTTTTATTATATTACAAGGTTTAGGTACTTTGAATTGGCCAAGTTAAATTAAAATGGTAGAGATTCTCAGCAAAAAAGTTATTTATTTTCATTTAATTAAAAATGTATTGCCAAAATACGTATCAAAGCCCCCTTCATAATATTACAGTAAAGGTGATGATTATATTTTGATTTATTATTTTTGCGTTGGAGCATTATTTTAATTACGCTTATTTTTGCCAGATTGATGCTGATTTGTTTAATAGTAATTAGTGTCAACAAAACTAAGCGTTTACAGTAACCAGTGGTCTCAAATGCTAATTATTATCTATTTTATTTTTGTTATTATTTAAAATTATGAAATGGTTAATTAATTAAGTAATTGATTATTTTGTAAATATTTTATTTTATCTCACATTAAACAAAATATTGTAAATCGCCCGAAGTCAGACCGGACTTTTATTGCAGGTTTATATATTCTTACTCTTAGCTATATTCAGTTCAACAGTTTTAAACAATGTATTACTGTAAACTAATTATTTATTTAATTATTACTAATTAGTAATTGATCAATATTTCATTTTCTTATATTTCTTCAATTTTATTTCGTTTCCTGGCCTTTTCCTCAAACATGATCATCAAAATTGATTATTTCTTATCTATTCAATGAATATTGATTAACAGATTCTTTTGTTTTTTTTAATTTAATTTTTATAAGTAGTCTTAGACGTTTATTTTTGGTAGGGTTTTTCTCTTTCATCGTTTATTTTCCTTTCTTCTTTACTTTTGAGTCTCACGCCTTTTCGTGGATTCTCACTAACCGTTAGTTTTCAGTTTACGAGCAATAACTAGTACCTATACACCAATATACTATTTAGCAGTGTTGCAGCCCAATTTTAGCGCCAAAAATCTAACAGTCTCATCCTCGGAATAACGGAAAACTTATTATTATTTTTATTTTCTATTCTAAATTATAACAATTTAAGCAAATTTGTAACTTAAAGTGTGTTAATTTTATTTTTAAGTGGTTGCAAAATTTTCATGGTCATGATGTGCGTTATGTTTTGGCGCCAGTAGGTACTATAGTTTGTAACATATAAAATGTTATTTATAGCATATCTAGCTTCATGTTAGAGCATAGCAGCTAGACAATCGATTGTTCAGTTAAAGATTAGATTTATTATTTATTAGGGAGATTATTCGACCCCCGTGCTCTATCGTTTATCTATATTTAAATTCGAATTCAAATTTCATTTATTTAAATTTAAGTTGCAGTGATATTTTAATTCATACTTCATTTCTTTAAAGTTAAATTGGAGTGAAGTTAAAAGCTAGTTCCTAACGACATCGTGGAAGGTTTGGGCATTCGACTTAGCTACAGATGCAGTAACGCCCTGAATAACCCACACCTACTTTCCGGCATAGGAGGTAGCTCGGCATATTTGCTCTTTGACGCAGCTGCTAACTTTCAACTAGACTTTGGTCGTTTTGCTTTTTTATTTACTATGGTTATACTCTATTATAAAATTTCTTCCCACTTAACTCGCTCATTTTAAAAACCTACGGGAACTAAAAATAATATAATTTATTTTACAAAACATTTAAACGGCTTTAAAAAAATGCATTAGGAAGAAAAAGATAAATTATAAATATAGAAGATCCCTCCGAAATTCAGAAAGACTAACGTAAAAAGAAATATAACAAAGATCAAGAGCTATATAAGCATTACAATATGATATAAAATTGAAGTTGGGTCAAAATATCAATTCAATGATTATTAGACTAACCTTCACATGATAAAAAATTGTACTATTTAAGTACATTTTTCTCGTATAAAATTTATTATTCCTTTAACAAAAATGTTTCAATGGATACATTTTATCGATTTCTCTTATGAATATCATGTGTTATGTTTGTTTGAAGATTGTATATATTGTTGAAGATTTACTAAAATATGGTTGTCAGACAGTCTTTACTTTTGTTTATTTTTACGAAGTTTCGATTAGGTTGCATTTCTAATCGTTATCAAGTATAAACAATTTATACTTTATAACAATTAAAAATACATCCTAATCGAAACCTCGTACAAATAAACAAAAGTTAAGACAATGAAAATCCGACAAGTATATCTTAGTAAATCATGTGTTATGTCAAAATCCGTATTGGTTTTATATTTTTGTATATTAATACAGTATATGCAAGTTTCGACCTATTATTTAATGTTATTTTTATTTAATTTACATAATATTATTCATATAGCACAAACGAAAATGTATTTTTTTTATCATCTGATATGGTAGTAAAGTAGTTTCTGATGCTTCTTTCTCCCCCCTTAACTCTAAAAGAAATTTAACATAACTCTGTATATTTACCATAATTTGTTTATTTAATTAATTTTGATTAAGTACAATTTAGAACAAATAACTTATATCGGTATATATACATACACATTCAATATCAGAATCAAACCAACAAGTATCTCAGGTCAACTTGATATAATGGCACTTTCTCCTTGTGTAATCATAATAATAATTCTTGTAATTAGTAGAATTATTAGAACAAATCAAGCTGTCGATACAATAAAATGCCAAATATACCTACTACTGAATGAGTGAAAAAGTTAAATTATTTTATTATTCATATTGACAATTAAATTTTTGTTATATAAATAATAATAATAAAATACATAAAATGTAATTATTGTTTAAAACAGAGCGTCTTAATTTTGTTGTCTGTCACCCTAATATTGAATTTTTCCTATTTTATCTACATAAACGTATTTTGGACTGCTAAACCTTACTCCGGTTCGAATGCACTGTGAGTCGGGAAAAATATGAAAAATGTCAACGTGACAACAGACACTGTTGATATTTTTTATAATATCTCCGACATGGTACGCCGCAATGCACACTGCCGCCATCTGCATTTTATCATCAGACCAAGGCTTGACACAGAGCTACCCAATTTGATAGAATTTACCTTCTACAAGTATTAAAAATATTGAAATAAAAAAATCATATATTTATTTATTAAAAATACCGACAATCAAAATTTATAGAATTCTTATATAAATTAAATACATCAAAAAAAATAGTATTTTATTATACTCGTAAAATTTTATGGTAGGTAGAGGAAGATGCGCCGAATGTAAAAATTGCTGCAACTTCCATTTTTCCTCTCGGTTCATTGTTTCCTACTCGCTATAAACTTTGGCAATAGTTATAAAATACCTTTAATGGAAGAAATGAGCCTGATGCTTTTATAGCAAATTTTGAATATCTGCTTTTAAATTAAGTTAGATATAAGTATAAATTTCCTAAGCCATTGATTTCCTATCTAGTTCTTTTTTTGAAAAATCATTAGCAAGCGTGCTTAAACCTCTTTTCACGAGGTATATATAAACTGCACCTTAACTTTCTCGTTAGTGCTTATTTCGATCAGTTTTTCTTGTAATAAGATATGTGATACATTAATATTACCGTATGGATTATTAGTCCGCTGTTATATTTTCATTTTCAAAACATTTTCAAATTTAGTTTTAAAATCCGTGTACAGGATACTGATATGTTGAACGTAGACCGAAAACCCATTATCCTGACAATATGTCTATGAAAGGAACTGGGAATATTCTCCTCGTCCAATATTTTGCTTCATAAGGATTATTTTAGCAAAATAAGTTGCAATGATTGAATTTGTATTTATTAAATTCATCTTCCAATTGCAAGGTCACCTCATTAAATTTTGTAAAGAAATTTGTTAAATAGGCAACGTTTTATTTTAAAATACGATCTTTAGCATCTAAAAACTCTAAAACGCTCCAAAAAAATTAAAAAATCTTTCAATTGCCAGCGTACTTCAGTATCAAGTAGTAACTGATAAAAATTATCGTAATTTTCTTTAGAAAACTTCGAAAACTCAACGTCACGCTAACGCCCAATCATGGCAGGGTACATCTGTTGCTAAGGATATTGTATTTGACTAGGAAGTCTCTGTGAAAAAATCTCTTAAGTCATTAGTGTTCATTTTCAAAGTTGTCACTAAGAGCAATTCTTTATGGATTTTCTGATCCATAACAAAATGAACATATGCCAATAACAATGCTTCATTACTAAGTAAAGCAGATTCGTCCAGTTGTTTGCAGATAATTACACGAGAAGATTCCACCATCATGACTCATTCACCAATATTCTTTGAACTGTGTTGTTACCCAAAGGGATAATTTTGAGTTTATGATATACAGGTGTATGTAGAACAGTTTTAAAATTTCTTTAATAGCTGACAAAATTACCTCATGCTGGTTCTGATTTTGCTATTATTGAAAAAAGATATTGAAAGACGCCCATATACCCTCAACGTTTTATTTTGACATTGGAATGAACATACTGTCAACAGTGGGTCTCTTCTGAAGTTTATCTTCAATGTTTCAATGTACCTATTTTATCAGGATGACGCCTTCTGAGATGGATCCTTCAACTTGAGTGGTTTCATAATATCATTGCGTAAAACTTCGTTGGCACATAGGCAAGTGTTTGACCGACAGTGATAGAATGATACCGAATTTAAAATGCTAGTTCGAAATTTATTTCGCATTTAAACTTTTAATTTATTTTTTGTCATTTCTGTGGTCATATACCATTAAATTTTGTGTATCAAAATTCAGACAGGAAGAAAGAAGAAAATATAGAAAATAAATAATACTCGTTGCTGAAACAAAAAAATTAGGAAAATAATTTGAAAATTAAAAAATTGATAGAATATCGAATTAACCCTACCTCAAGTCATGACAAATAATCAGAATATCAAAGGAATTAAAAAGTGATAATGTTATTATAAAAAATATGCGTATTTATCTCCAAACTCCCAAAGAAGACAATTTTGATTCACTTTAACTTGTATATTAGTTTCAGAATACGAAATAACAGGAAATCACAATTTTCACCGAGATATGACGTAATTTTTAACTTTTTTCTTCTTTCATAAGTTTATCACACATTTTTTAAGATTAAACCTTATAGCATAGAACACACATTTTGTGTTTTATTTGGAAAATCTGATTATAAAGTCTTTCTGTAGAGACTAAGCCTTCCTGAAGCTAACGTGTTATCAATCTTGAGCTGCAGAAGGCGCCTGTAATTTGATCTCTTGTAAACAGTAAATTCGGGAGGTTTTATTCAGCTTTTTACAGTAAATATAAAATAAACTTTGCCCATTTATAATTACTATGACAAAAGAGCTCAAAAGCAACATGGTTACGTAATCCACTTTATAACTTAATCATTTAAATTAAGTACAGTAAATTGTACTAAACACCTACCCTTAGTGCACCCATTGATATTAAGAAAATATTTTTAAAATTATGGTATCTTTAAAAAAGAGTAACTTTTTTTAGGTAATTTATACTAATACGCACAATGAATTTTCTCGAAAAAAGAGTTCAATTTTATTATTTTTAAGTTCTTTATGTGAAAATTTTTTCTCTAAAGTTTAAAACACGGCTTTTTTCATGGAATCATGAAATAGCATTAAAAATGCATATAAAATTGTCACAAATTCTAAATACACCTAAATTTGAAGGCTTTTACCTTCTCTAAAATAGAATAAGAAAAGTTTGAAGCTATGTAGTCCTGGCGTTCCATTACAACTTTAGCTTCATCATCCTATATTAATTAATTTTTTTGTTGCATAAAAAAATGATATCAATGTACAATACACAGGCGTGGTCCAAAAAATTCTTGAAATTAATACCATGTCGTAAAATTTAAAGTCAGACTGGTGCTTATCGGAATTTTTTAAATGACAACATATAATAAAGTCTGTGTTTAAATGATATTTCCAAAAATAGAATTTATATTAAATTTTTAAAATGACATTTATTTAGACACGTAAAAAGACTTTTAATCATCTCTGTACCTATAATCAATCACAACAATCTTTCAAATATTTTTTTTTTTACTTTTATCACAACTACTCTACTAATATTAAAATATTTTACACTTAAGTTGTACAATAAATTCCCAAATGTGTGGGTTGTTTTATTTTTCTTATAACAGATATTCATAATTAATAAGTTTCCAATCATATATAATGTTAACAGGTCATTAGATTATTAAATTTTCATCAATTCTCATAAATATTAACTATAGGCAGGTGCCGATAGACCTCCCGTGAATTTTTTTCACCATATTTCGTGTTAAGACAATCATTATTGTAAATTCAATTTAGTCTCACGTATTTCATTTTGCGAATATGGTATACATTTTTAAGTAGACATTTTTGATATTCTATAATTTGATCATCTCTGTGAGGGGGACATAAACAGGAATAAGAGAACAAACATATGCGCAGACAGTAGGGCTGCAATACTGGTACTAAACTCTGGTGTGTGTCGTAGCTTCGCAACTGCAGTGTAAGGATGTCCTGAATAATCTAACAAGGAATGGCTGCACAATCAGGTTGATGTGAGTTTCGGGTCATTCGGGTATACACGGGATTGAGAAGCAGTACGCCGGAAAAAAAGGAGTTTGCAATTGAATCATACGTACCCCAATCAGTTATATTTATTTCAATTACCGTCACAAAGAAGGAATTTAAAATACTGGTGGATAGTAAGTTTATTGAATCATGCAGGAAAACTCCTGGAATAAGTTATGTCAAGGAACAAATCACTGAAACTAACGCACAACTAACTAGGGAGCTTCTCTATGGAGAGGAAAGAACTGTGAATCGTAGTGGGGCCGCTGACCAGGCATTATCACTTGCTTAGCCATCTTCATAAAGGTGCATATAAATATGGCGAGCCGAGCGCATGATGCACCCGTGACGAGCTTGCCCCAAACTTTCAGCGAACCTTCTTTGATGTTTACCGGTTCAATTGAACCCTTGTGCTTTCGGCGGCTGATGTCAAAGAAGACTTTTAAAAACGTTTGGGCTGTGGAAACAAGCAAAGGGTAAAAATAAATAAAGACATTTTAATATTTGTAGTCAGAGATATTTATCAGGATTTTGATAGCTTGAAATAGGTGGCGCTTTCGCGCCAAGTTTTTTTTGTATTACGGATACTCAAATTTGTTTTCCAGTGAGGACCGTAGTGGATTTTTATAAAGAATTTTGGTAAAGAATATGACCAGGTTTAAAGTTATTTCTTTTTCTAAATCGGACGTACTGGTGACGAAGAACAAAGGGCAGCCTGGTTTCGGTTGAAGTGGAGTACACCATGCAAATTTCTCACGAACGTTTTAGGTAATACAAAGTGAGCGAAGAAGATAAACCTACCCTGTCATGTCTGACGACGAAGAATAAATGGTTACTTTGTTAGTTTTATGCAGTGGGATTTTAATGTTAAAAAGTTTATTAAATAAAAAACGGAAACTTGGGAATAATAGCGTAATACCTTGAATAAAATAAAAGTGAAAATTGGAAGTTCTAGCAAATTTATCGGAATATACAGAAATTTCACTAAAATCTCTCAGTTAGATTTTGAATATTTGTTAAACAAAATAGAACTAGTCATCTTCAAAAGAGAAGTATATTTTCAGCAGCCCATTTTCATTTGACAGATACTCGAAATTTTCTTTTCGCTGGTCTCTGCAAAATTTCTGACTCAACTCAGTTTCATTTTACACATCCACATCTTTTCTTTTTTAAAATTTTTGTCCATAACTCAAAAATTTTGGAATTGCAGGTCTCCTCTAAATTCAACATATTTTCTTCGGACCACTCCATATTCACTTATGGACAACTTTTAATCAATGTCAAGTGCTAAGTAAATTTAATTTCATTAACAAAAAAATTAAAAAATATCGTGTCGTCCGTATCGCTGCAAAGTAAATTTTTTCGAGAGAGCGTGTCATAAACTCGTCCCACTAAATAAAAAAAAAATCCTTTGAGTTCGCCCCAAAAAAACTGACAGAAAATGAATCACTGTGAGTCTCGGTCGAACTACTCGCAAACAATAGAACTATAAAAAAAAATGACATCTTGTAACCCAAATGCATTTATTACCTTCTTTGAAACCCGCCGCCGAAGATCCTTGACATCAATAAAAATCGGCACAATTCAAAGGAGTCTCGCCGTAAGGTGAAATCATACTCGTCATGGGCGCGTTATGCGCTCGTCTCGCCATATTTATACGCACCTTAAGATTGGCATCATGGATGACTGAATGTGCAGATAGTGTCTAGATGAGGATAAAACTATTAATCATGTCCTTAGAGAGTGCTCGGCGCTCAACAGACTAGAGCAGAGGCATTTTGTAGATCACCTGAAGCCATCGGGTGATTTTAATAAACGAGGCGCACAGGCGATTGACCTCGAATTATTTGCAGCTATAGTGAGACGTAAAGGACCCAAGACGGCCTAGGCATCAAAAATCAAGTATCTCCTCTCTTCATCCATTCATTCATGGTATAAACTTTAACATATCACTTTTCACGGTTTTAATATTCATTATCATTATCTATAAAAATCCATAAAATATCAGAAAATATAAATTTAAATATTGTTCTAACATCAGTAGCCAAATATTCACAGCCAAAACTCCTTGTATCTCCACTGTACATCGAATTAATAGGCAAACGTTAAAATGCTTTCACTGTTTTATACATTCAATTGACCAAAATACGACAAAATCACAAAGTGCTACCAAATTAGGGGATGAGTTTTTGAGATTAAGGTAGATTTGTTCATCTTTTGGTTTTTTGAATTTTACTCAAAAACTATGCATTTTTCGTAGGTATATGTCTTGAGAAAACTTGCAGGTAATGAAATTTCCAATAAAAGTGGTACTTAATGAAGTCCAAGAAATAATTTCTCAAAAAAATCATACCCAATAATTTTTTTCCAAGTAAAGTTAGGTATAGGCATTACTCCATGAAAATGACAGATAACGTTACGCCTACTAAACTGGGCTAATGCAGAAGTCTGAAGATGAAAAGTAACTGAGATATGGCATCTCAAACTTTAATATTTTTCTCGATATTAGCAAATTTTTACTTTTACATGACGCCCGTTAAAATGGTCACGAGCCGAAATCTGTGCGAGAAGTTGTAGCCGATAAATGGCCTCTCAAAATTTTCAAATTTTTATATTTTTTATAATTTTATACCCTGGACATTACATATTTTTATATTTTTGCGTGAAAAGTTTTCTTTATTCATTGAACAAATTATTGAAGGGTGTTTAATGATAAAAATAATTATATTTTAAAAAAAAAACTATTAATATAGGGTGCGGAATGAAAAATAAAAATAATTATCACATTATTTCTTAATTTATTTATTTTTAATCAAAAGCTAGATTCAGTTCTATTATTTTCAATAATTTTGTCAATTTTTTTCTTCAGTATCTTCGAGAATATCGTCTTCAGTAACGTCAGATATATCAGCATTTTCACAATCTAAACCCATGTATTCTTTGCAGAACATGAAGCAATTTTTTAGCAACTTCTTGTAATCATAATTTCACAAGCTATTCTTTCAAGCAAAGTTTGCTGTACAGGAGATTTATTTATAAAAATTGGTATCAATCTATTTTTCGACCTTTTCCAACTCTAGTTGAGAAGATTTAAAATATTCCCTTTCCATTGTTGCATTTGCATATACTAAACTGGGCTAATACAGAAGTCTGAAGATGAAAAGTAACTGAGATATGGCATCTCAAACTTTCATATTTTTCTCGATATTAGCAAATTTTTACTTTTACATGACGCCCGTTAAAATGGTCACGAGCCGAAATCTGTGCGAGAAGTTGTAGCCGATAAATGGCCTCTCAAAATTTTCAAATTTTTACGTTTTTTATAATTTTATACCCTGGACATTACATATTTTTATATTTTTGCATGAAAAGTTTTCTTTATTCATTGAACAAATTATTGAAGGGTGTTTAATGATAAAAATAATTATATTTTGAAAAAACTATTAATATGGGATGCGGAATGAGAAATAAAAATAATTATCACAATATTTCTTAATTTATTTATTTTTAATCAAAAGCTAGATTCAGCTCTATTATTTTCAATAATTTTGTCAATTTTTTTCTTCAGTATCTTCGAGAATATCGTCTTCAGTAACGTCAGATATATCAGCATTTTCACAATCTAAACCCATGTATTCTTTGCAGAACATGAAGCAATTTTTTAGCAACTTCTTGTAATCATAATTTCACAAGCTATTCTTTCAAGCAAAGTTTGCTGTACAGGAGATTTATTTATAAAAATTGGTATCAATCTATTTTTCGACCTTTTCCAACTCTAGTTGAGAAGATTTAAAATATTCCCTTTCCATTGTTGCATTTGCATATATGTTCTTAAACCATGCTATTTAGTAGCATGAGTTGTTGGGGGCAATTGCGAAAAAGTAAATTTTGCACTGAAATAGCTGATAACGACAGATGCTTCAACTCCCAATTTTCAAGTCGTATAATAATAAAGTTACGATGCGTTCAGTTGCAGAACCGACATCTTCAGGACTTGCATTTTCGCCATAAAATATATCAAAATATAATGATTTTTATCACTAAACAACCTAAAATAATTTGCTTATTGAATAAAGAAAAATTTTCACGCTAAAATGTAATATATTTAACGGGTGTGATGTCAGCTTTCTTTTGAAGAGGGTAATGTATATACATAAACTCACTCACAAAAAGTTTTGAGACTAAATTTGAAAAAAAAAACCAAAAATTTGCTAATGTCGAGAAAAGTAGCAAAATTTCAGACACTATATCTCGTTTACTTTTCGTCGTACAAATTTCTCCAAAAGGCCATTTTAACGGACATAATGTCAGCTTATATTATTCATGAAGCAATGCCTATACCTAACTTCACTAAAAAAAAAGTACGGAGAAAAAGCTTTTGCATTTTTTGCTTTTTTTATTTTGTTTCTGCGGTGTATTTTTTTGAAAGACGATTTTTTTGGACTTCACGAGGTATCCTTTTGATTGAAAATTTCACTACCTATACTTATTCTCTACACTTGTACCAACGAAAAATGCATAGTTTTCGAATAAAACTCAAAAAACTAAGAAGTGGACAAATCTACCTTAACCAAAAATCGTACCCCTTAATTTGGTAGCATTTCATGATTTTGTCATATATGGATCTCAGTTGAACGTATGAACCAATGAAAACAATTTGATGTTTTAGTTCGCTTAACACCTCCTTTTTTCGACATAGTCCAATAGCCTATAAATACAACAGGCGGATAAGTAAGGAACCTTAAAAATTGTTTGAAGAAAATGTTTAGACAACCAATTAACCTTCTTAATATTGTACTTCTGTAATATATATGAGAAGATTTACAGCATTTTTTAACACTCCATGTTTCGAAGCCGTTACAAATGGGAGATCTAATTAAAAAAGTAAATTCCAAATTTTATTACATAACTTGGGTTAAAAGTGACAGCTATGTTATGATGATATTTTTGATGCATGAAACTATATCATATTATGAGTAACTATGTAAAACATGTATGTGCGAATGAGCTGTTCAGTTCCTTTTTCTATACAATACGCAGAAACGTGAAAGACATAAAGAAGAGAGCAGGTGTTGTTCGGAAAATATCTATTTAAAAATAGTAAGGATATTTTTTGTGATTTTTAATTTTACTTGGCAAAAATACCGCATAGCATTTTCTCAATAATCAGTTTCTTAAGGAAATTATTTCATGTATATGGCTATCTTATTCTTTAATCTACAACACATTAATTGGCTAAAAAATTGGAACATAAAGAAACTTTTATTACTAATTTTGACAAAATTAAAATTATTCCTTCGCACAGATTGTGATTTAGTTTTCGTAACGTTACTGTTGTAGTCTAATATAAAATCGTGATTTGCTTGCAAATGTCAACAATAAGTCTGATTTGTAACTGTAAATGTAAATTTCCATTAATCAGCATCTCAGAAATGGTGCATATATTTAGTAAAAAACGTTTTTTCTAATGGAAGTAAAGTTTATGTTTAAAAATAAAATCTTTTTATCGTAAAAATATTTCTAATTCATGTAAAATATTCAAGTTTTTACGTATGAAAATAAAAATTCATGAGATAGTTACCGAAGTATTGAAAAAAAACTTTCTGCATTAGGTACCTTACCATGTCTAGGGCTGATTGAATTTTCGTTACATCTTTTAGACACATGTCCGAATTTTTGATAATTAAAGCATCTCAACGGGTTGGGGATATACGGACGCACATGAATATTTAGATAGCCTGCCTTAATGTATTCTGGTTATTTAAGTAGTTTGGAGGTTAGAAGTAAGGTTGCGAATAGAATAGATTTATCACCATTGTGGGTCATCTAACCTCTGTCGCTCTGTGAGTCTGAAGGTTTTCTAATATTTATTGATAGAACAAATCATAATTATTCCTACGAGTATCTGACGAAATAAATATTCATCACGGCGGAGCGCTGTTACCATGATAAGGTGACTGAGTATACTAAAAAGAGCAATTGGTATTTTTTAAAAAACCGTTAGATACTCGCCTAAGGAGTCATGCATCCTGTAGCATAGTATCTTAACACACTTAGAATTTCTCAAGAAATATGTAGGATGGAACACAATGCTCATAAGACTATGCACGAAACATCACAAACGAACTGGGGAGTTCCAGTGTCATCAAGCCTATACCTGATTAATTTCCTATTGGAGATCAACCAGGTCCCCTGGGGGATTTATATTTAAATTTACTAAATCTGACTAAAATTGTCAAAAATCCTAAAAAAAAATAATTTTATGTATGCAGTCATTTTTGGAAATTACTCAAATGTGGGTCCTAAATTTAGACTTAAAAACTAAAATATTTCCATTGCAGAGATATTTTGGAGGAAATTGCCGTCTCATTTAAGGATTAATATGCACCTACCACATAATAACAATGAATACGGGACATATAAAATCATAGATTTAACTAAAAGTAACGATCTGAATATAATTATATAAATAAACCTACACCATGAGCCTTATAATTATGATATAGTCATTATAGTGCTATGATAATGTTTTTTTTTCAGGTTTAAAATAACTTAAAAAATAGTCTCACGGTATATATATGAAAATCGAAATTTTTAATCAGAATTACAATTATTCTAAATTAATAAATATTTTATGTTTCGGTTACACGATAAATTAACTGCTATTGCAGGTTATTTAATTTTTTGAAGTCATACATTTTAGAATACTAAATTTCCGGTCATATCTAATCCGAACAAGTCATTAGGTTACTTAATTTTATCAATTTACATTAATGCATACACAGGTGTTGCTATACTTTTCGTGAATTTTTTCACCGTAGTTTGGGTTAATATTCAATCATTATTGAAAATTTATTCTTATCTCAATTTGTTCTACCGATATGATTTACATTTTAGCAAATGACTTTTCACGTTTTTAATTATTTTTTCTATAAAATTGCAAGAAAGCTATTTTAATTCTAAAAAATATTAAAAAATGTTTGTTTAACTCCACAACCAAATCCCATTTGATACATGTCGAAGAAAGCCCAACAGGCGGAAAAGTAAGAAACCTTTGTGATGTAATGAAAAAAACCTAAGCAATCATATTTACAAAGGTGACAATTGAAAAGTTAAAAGAGTACACTGAACCTTTAGTTCAACAATATGTCAAAAAAGATTAATAGCACCTTTTAACACCTCATGTAACGAAATCGTTAAAAACTGTATTTATCAAACGACTTGCCCCGAGTTCGCAGACATGTGATTAGGGCTCTAAATTACAGCTATACAATAATAATATTTTTGATAATACAAAAGTATATCATATGATAGGTAACTAAGTATATTCTGAAGAGTTGTGGAGCACTTTTTTATAATTTTTTCGATAGACTACATTAAACATTTTTCCACCAAATGTAATTCACACAGACTTAACCAGAAGTTTATGCGTGATAGATGTACATACAGCTCATCATACAATCTTTTCATATATTTGCAAAGGTTTAATCAGCATATTTTATTATTTTTGTAATAATTGAATAGTGAATAATTAAATATAAATAACATTTAATTGTTCATTTTCATTCAAACAGTGGGGACTGAGCCAACTAGCTCTGTTGCCGGGGCAATTTTAATGGAAGAAGTCATAATAGAAGAAGATATCTTATAAATCTAAGTAGAAAATCAAATTTTTGACGCCATATAAGATGCTTTACGTAAAACAAATTAGGGATAACTTCATTATAAAATAACCATGGTGGTAACTTTATTTTAAACTGAAATATATGATTTTTAATCTTATAATAAACTAATTAAATAAGTATTATGCCATACTACACGTAACCGCTTTTAGTAATAGATATTTCCCCTCTCGCTCGACGTGATATACTGTGAATTAAATATTGAATTTTTACTAGGTATCTGCTCCAACTCTTGACGGTGTGGGTTTCTCATATTTTATGTTTTTCTTTCCATCTCTAAAAACTTATGGGTGATAGGTAATAACCGAGTTCATATTTGAATTCAGAATATTACATAGACATAAAAAACTCAAAAAATATCTGCAATCGGCAAAAAAAAATCGTAATGCAGAACAATGTAATTAGAAGTAAACTATTAAATGAAAAAAATATAAAATGACGGACGCAATGCCTACAAAGTTCGGGTAAATTTCCAGAATATAAAGCGTAAAGTAACTAAAATAAATTAATGAAAGAAGGATAAAAAATAAAATTGGCATGTCGAAACTGCCTGGAGTTTCTTATTGTTATATTTGTCTACTGTTCTCTAAAATTATATAAATTACTCTTCTTTTAATCTGGTAACATTAAGAGTCTTATAAAACCTGGCTGATCTGTAATTATTGTTTTCAAATCTTACAAATTTGAGATGCAAAATATCTCCCAATTAAAAAATCGATGGTTGTTGGTAGAATTATTTCAGGCGTCATTTTATTGAAAATTTAATTTAGTTCTTTCGAAACTTTACTAACTGAAATAGCGATATAAAAGAACGGTAAAGATAATCATGCAAAAAAAAACGAAAAAATAACTAAAGTTTTTGTTCAATTGTAGTTCTTGTGCCTCTGGAAATTTTTACTGCCAACTTAAAAACTGTAATCGCATAATAATCAGTTTGACGAATAAATGATTTTGGTAAAAGAATGAATGAAGGAAAATGACAAATAAATCATTGACAACCTAACCGCTAAAGAGGATACATTTTAATAAAAAATATATTTTAATTTGAAATAAGATATATAATTCTGCAAATATATCCAATATAAAAATAATTTTGATCATTTTATAAAGTACATGAACGTCTTAAAGTACAATTTATTTTCCCAATTGGTTAGGATGTCAATACTGATTAGTCAAAATTGCTGCAAGTTTTTTATACTTTACTGACTAACAAACGATATATTTTTGTTAATAAATATTTCACCTATTTTCGAAATGAAAATGTATCCATTATATCAAATTATTCATTTTATTGTAATGATCGGGTAATCGTAGAAAAAATATAGCATTGCAATCAAACGCTAAAGCAGATAAATTTTTCCTTCGTGAGTAATGACCATCATTACATGCCCATTAAATCCTAAATCAATCCTTCTATTCTACCATTAAATATAATAAATAGTCTGACTTAAAACAAACAATATTTTTTCGGTTTTTAATCTACAAAGCTAAATATAAATCGGAATTTAATTTTTTCCCATTAAATTAGGTGTTAACACTTTGCCATATATTATAATGTTGCATATTCTATAATTTTTAACAGGCATGAAGTAAGAAACCTGACACATTTCCCATAGTAAATCTGCCAAATTCGTGCACAACAGACATGTTATTAATAACAAAATGATGGATCATAGGGGCCATTATATGTTATCTCATATAACCATCTTAGCTTTAAAAGATGCTTCAAAATATTACTTTAAATAAGTGGGAGGGTTTTAGATATTTTTCTCATACTTTTTGATAATAATTCAAGATCTGAAATAAATTGTTCTTCATATTTTCACGCAGATTTTTTTGCTGCGAGAAACTGTAACGAAAACATATTTTTTTTGATAGATTTTTATCCTGCAAATCATATCAAACATATATTTTTCATCGCCAGTGAGGGTAAAAGCAAAACGCCCTGTTTCCAGATACCATAACTCATCATTCAATCATGTGCAATATTATTTATTGTTCACAAAATTACTATTGTAACAATAAATTTTCATTTATACATTGAATACTAAGAGCACACTGACAGATGACAGCAGCTATCCAGTCAGGGTGAGGAACCATGCGACCCTCGATAAGTTTATTGCCAGTTAACTTTTAGTTAAATCGCGAACGTATCAGTGTGGCCTTGAACCGCATAATTAGTTGTTTTGCTTGAGTTTGAATGGAAAGTTTTGACCAAATGGGTAAATCCTTAAATCTGTTTACAGTTTTCAGAGGAAAAAAATTGCAAAAAAACCTTTTTGAACAACAAGTCCAAAGACGGGCAGTAATAGAATAAAATATTGTTGCCAAAAATATCACTATAAGAACGGTATGATATATATATATATATATATATATATATATATATATATATATATATATATATATATATATATATATATATATATATATATATATAAATTTTAGATTTGTCTAATTTAATTAAAGGTTGACATGTAGTATAGTTAACGGCATGGTAAATATTCCATGTTTCAGGATTAAAAGTAAGTGCGATGAAGTATGTTTCAAGATTTGTTATTTGGCTCTTTGCTTCGTTATTGAGGCCCACTACCTGGGGCATTAAAATCCTTTTGTGATACCAAGTGCGGTGCGAAATTTAAATATAAACAACAGGTCAGGAGTATTTGTTAAAATCAGATTAAGAAAATTCTTATAAAATAGTCGGTCTTTAAATTAAGTAATTAATTAATATACATATTATTAAAACACTAATATAGTAAGTAAAAAATATTTTTATTTCGACAATAAATTAAATATAATAACTAATATTAATTATTTAATACGCACATAAATATAATAAAACACTTTATTATAAAATGGAAATTTATAGAAAGGCAGCAAATTGTATAAAAACTATAAATTCAAGTCAGTTTCAGTATCATTATCTTCACCGAACTTAACGATAAAGGGGTGTACAATATTATGTAAAGCAAAGTAAAAATTTTCAATCTTAGTTACGTGTTCAACTTAATTTTTTCAGCTCTCTACGTCTGCGTGATCTATAATATTTCTCCTAATCAATTTTACGACGCTAAAGCTTAGTACAGGAGTGATGTTGCTATGGGATTGAAAATGCAATATTATGGGGGAAGACACAGAATTGTCTGTCCCATATTTCTTGCCATAGTGTCAAACAAGTACTCTTTTTTTAAAGTTTCTTTCAGCACATCTAATCTAATCGTGTCTAAGATTTTTAAATATCTGATTTACAATCACTTGAATTAGGCTCTTCTTTAGTTGGCGACTGTGGTAACTAGCGTTGTCCATAATTATCACACTATTAGAAAGAATATTTAGTATCAAGTTAGTCTTAAACCAATCTTCAAAAAGATCGACAGTTGTATCTTAATGGTAATCTAAAAAAGAATCTCTAATGTTTTTTTATAGAAAGGTACAAAGTATTTTGAACTCAACCAGCTTCTGATCCCTATATAATATGGTAATTCTTTACCCTTTATTGGATGAAGCTTTTTTTTGACATCCATCAGATGAATCGGATCGTGTGTATCAAACCATATTTCGTTGAGGAATATGGCAGGCCGATCTTCAAATCGATACTCTTTTACAGCGCTGAGATATTCATATGGCCATTGTCGCCATCGCTATGATTCCATTTACACTTACCTTTTACCGACTTTATGTGTTTAAAACCCATTTGTAATGTAATTCTCCAACGATTTGCTACTAAATATGGAATATTTGTATCATCTGTAATAAGTCGTGCATTTACAGATCTTATAGTGGGTACTAGATTTTCTTCGTACATTTATTAAATTTTTCTTCGAATCACGTCCTTGGCACCTTCGTCAAATTTTTTGTCACGGCGTTTTTTTCTCACATTAAGAGGCTTTAAAACAATGTTCCTTGCTGTGAAAAGAGGTGTTTTAGTCATATCACAAGTTTCTCTTAAATCAGCACTCGTAAGCCAGCCTTTGTTGAGTAGAACATGATATAAATTTTTTTACTATTTTCTTAGCATGAACAGTTAAACACTTTTTTTACACGTTTTACTACCAGACGTAGTGGATACACCATGACTAATTTCTTTCCATGGGCGAAACATGTTTCGAAAAAGTAAAGAACTCAAATGTACTCTTCACCAGACGAAATTAAATTGAATGATCTAAACTTAATCGAAATATATCAATATACTATAAATAGGTTTATACCAACCAAAATGGTTGGATCCAGTCCTGACTGCAATATGTCACCTCGGATGTACCCCAGGTATAAAACTATTAACTAGCGTCAAAAAGAAAAAACGACAGAAGTTGAAACACTACCTCTGACCATCAAATTAACCGTACATCGATTTGAGAAAATCAGAATCAGTTAATTCCCCTGCATAGTTCAGTTCGATACTATAATTAAAACCAAAATTCCATTAAAACTTAATTGTGTGAAATATTGGTACTAATTTTTACTCGGTACAGCAATTACTCCGTGATAATTATACTGAACTTAGACCGAAACTGGTATTAAAAAAGTCTTGCTTACTATAATAAAATAATAATTTGGAATTGAACTAAGACTTTATATTTTTTTAGTCGGAGTAACCTACTTAATATCATTAAAATATTGAGAAACATAACTGGACTGATTTCTTGGGATTTACACTCTCATTATATTTAGGAATAAATTTAGTTTTACATTAATTCTTATTTTTCACTTCTTCATTTTCAATTATTTAAAATTCTTCTTTTAAAGAAATAAATTTGAATTGTAGTTATTCTCATAATTGTTGATGGAATTATTGAAAAATATCTCTGATAATATGGTCTAACTTTAGAAATGGTCTAAATTAACAGTAGTGGGTTTAAATTGGCAAGTGCATCAATAAGTCAAGCTAGTTTTTAACTTTAAAAATGCAAGGATAACAAATTAATTTTCTTTTGTTTGTTGTTTATTTTCGGAACACAAATATTCCTATTACCAATTTCAAGGCTTGATCTCTAAGTTCTAACATTTCCTTATTACTGTTTATTTGTTGCCATATGTAACATAAATTTAACAATATCGCAATCAAAACAAAACGGGCCAAATAGAATATCTAATTTCTATGGCAACTATATCGGGTCAAGTTTTAAATCTTCTCTCTCATTTTAACCACAATTAGGGTTATATTAAAATCAATTTAGTAATGTATATGTCAATATACCAATAAAAATGGTCCCTAAGTACTTTGAAAACTTTAATTCAATAAATGATTACAATAGGTGAAAAAGCGAGTAACCCGAAAAACAAAGTGATAATTTTAAAAATAAATTTTTAAGGCGTCATATTTCTGAGGAAATTTCTTGTCTTATATTTAATGTTTAATAAATCTTAATTTCTTTCCGGTATCTTATGAATTTTACTGAAACCGCGAACATAATAACCGCGTTGCAACCTTGAAGAACGTTGCGTCTACATCAAGGAAATACTACTATATACCCAACAACCGTCAAGAACCGTATAACAGCCGACTGCCGGAGTGGTACCAGAAACCCAGTACCTCATTTGAAATTTCGACGGTGTGGGTCAGATTTAGATACCGAGCACCTGCTCCCCACTTCGTGCGGCCCATTCGGCTACTAACTTCTTAGTCAGTCTTTCGTAGTACCTCTGAGGTACGCCACTAAATTGGTGTCTCATGTGGGTATTCGCTGTGCCGTTGCTTTTACAGTAGATTGCTAGTTCGCCGCTGCCGTCGGTAAATAAAATATTGTATTATATGTTAATGTTTATAGAAGTATGGAAACATCTGGTATCTGCAATACGTAGTGAAGAAAGTCGTACTATCGTTAATTTATGTGAAAAATAGCCGAAGTGTGTCGTTGCGTGTCTATAATTTTTATTACAATTTAGGAAAATCGACTGCTATTGGAAGAAAAAGAACAAGTGATGAAGTATTGTTAAACTGTGTTAAGTTATTAAATGTATATTTGATTGTTAAATATGTGAACAGTGTATTTGTTGAAGTTTATCTACTGACCTGGATACTTCTAAAGGATAATTTTTTCTCAAATTAAGGTGAGTTTGGGTTAAATGTTTCACTAAAATTCAAAATTATCTGATTTTTCGTCTTTTGAGTATATTTTTTGAAACAATACATACAAAGAATTAAAAATCATTAATAAAAAGTTTCTATAGAACAATTTCTTTTCATGCATGTTTTCCCCGAGCATTAAATTTTTAACAGTTGGTCAACCGGAATTTATTGGAATCTGATAATTATTCCAAACTCTTTGCGATACAGTTCCTATCGACATGTCGTTATTTTTAACATAACCTGTCTTCTTTGGCCCCAAGAATCCCAAGATTTCTAATTTCCAGTCAAACTGGCAGGCGCCAGACATTTAGTCGATGGTAATGAAGTTTAAATTATTTGCAGTATGTCTATATATTTTTAGGGTTTTCCATTTAATAAATTCAAGAGCTTTATTAAAGTGTATTCAGCAGTGGCGTGCCGTGAAATATATATTAATGATGCGAGCTTATAATATAATTTTCATTCTTTACGGATTTGGGGTATTTATATATTTGAACATTTTATTTTAAATTTATAGTTTAATATATTATTAATTCAAATGTATTTGATAACATCCAAAAAAAAAGGAAAAACTCTTGAAGAAGACATTTTCCTTATCAGCAATTACTTTTTTTTTAAATAATGTTTTAATTTTAAATAAAAAAATTCAAATATTTTAAATAATTTGTACAATCATGTATGATTTTTAATAAATCGTGACTTTTAGTTAAAATATTTAACTTAATTTTAACACAATAATAGATAGAAGTGTGGACAGTCTAATAATTTCTACTGCTCTGATATTGGTTGCTTAGAGGAATTTTAGAACATTTTTTTAGTTTGGAATTCTATGCGTTTCTACTGAATGTAAATATTTTTCAAACAAAATAAATCTAACAACTCTAGCCCAATCGATATTTCAGAAATTTTTAATAAATTTAGGAACGCAAGCATTTGCGTCGGATGAACGAACTTTTGAATCAACATTCAGTAATATAAACAAGCTAAAAATTATAGGCTAAATTTATCTTTTGTTATATTTTGATGTTGAAAAATGTAACGAGAGTGATTATCTCCGAATTTATCTACAATTTTTTATTTTTGGTGATCTGGTAACAACCTATTTAAGAACTAGAGAGAGTAATGAATCGTTTTGACCCTTTTTTTCTTCGCAAACTACCTGTGTTCTTTAGTCCGGTGTCTTTGGCACAATCTATTAGACATATATATTTTTCTTTAGAATGGGTTAAAAATTTTATAATCAAAAATACCTGTCTATAATAATAGGCTATTTGAGTCGGATAACAATAGATACTTGAAAGTGTGAAGTGTTAAAAGGGATTTTAATCATTCTCATAGGCGTCGGAGGGAGGTTTCTTTTATTACTAAGTATTTATGGAAGAGATTATTATTTCAGTAATAAACTGAAAATAAAACTAATTCGTTATCATAATATTATTTTATTTCTTATGATTTCCTAATAATTCATATACATTACAAAAGATAGTTAATTATACCATAGTTAACACAAATCACAACTGTATTTTCATTATTTTTGGTTTTGACATAAAAACCAAGCACATTCCGACTAAAACGTAGCCTATTATCTCAAAAAATCTAAGTTAAAATTTAAATACTTATAAAATACCCAGTATCCTAAATTCAAGAAGTTAAACATATATAATATAATAAATTCTTCATATAATATTGAAATTTTTTTGGGCTATCCGTCATTTTTTTATTTATTAAAAACATTTTTAGGACATTTGAATTTCGGTTTATTTATTTCTTAAACCATCTACAAAATTGCAGTTAAAGACTAAAACAGGATTAAAATGTAATTAATTTTTATATGTTACAGTTAAAATTAGACTTACCTATTTTTATTTCTATGGCACTGACATTTTTATTTAATTTACTTTATTATATGGAAATCCGATATGCCTCCAAAAATAACACAATTATGTTAATTCTACAATTTTAAGAAAAAGGCACAAATACAATAATCAAATAATTAAAAGATTACTTTGGATTGGCCTAAAATATATTTAAATTAAAAAGTGAGACACTAAAATAACAATTATAATTGTTAATAAAATGCGACAAGAACAAATATTTTGAATAATAAATTGTGTTTACACTGGTAAACATTAAGTATCTAATTCATAATTAGAATCAGTGGAGCTATCTTCGCCCAAATTAGTTATAATGGGTTCCACTATCTCATCGATCATGTGATCGAGTTTCCACATTTTGTTTTCTTCTTTTATCTTATGGTCCACACATTTTTTCCAATTTTTCGCAATAACTTTATTTAAGAAATCTTTCAAAAGTTCAGTTAAATCACTAATTTTATATCTTTTATTATTTCTAGCAACTTTACCTTTTATTTGAACCTATATCTGCTCAGTTGGGTTCCCCTCAAAATGGTACGGTGGAAGACGAAGAACAGATATTTCTTTTGATGCAGCCATTTCATCAATTATATATTTATTGTACTTATCTTTATATATATTTGCTATACCTAAAAACTCCCTTTGATCATGTCAGTTGTAACCAAATGACCAAAATTCTTGGGAAGTGGCCATTGTTTTACCTCATATTTTTCCATGCATTTGTTTTTTCACTTTTACGCGAGTAGTACGGTTCGTTATTCATAATCATTAATGGTCCCTTTAAATCCAACAATTGTTGAAAATACTCCTCGAAGACTGCGGCCATTTGTAGGTTGTTTTAGTCCGGTCGACCAGCCTTCCAATGAGGCTTGTCGATACTTCTGAACATTTTTTTCTTGCCATAATTTCTATACAGTATGTCCTTCATTCAACAATATTTCGTATAAATAATAAATATCTTTTCAATTTTCGTAATGTTACTTAATTGTTCGGAGATTATTCCTTCTCCGGCGGACAATTTCCAAGTTCTCTAAGCAATTTGCAAAGCCCAGTTCTTTTAATTTCAGAAAAATCCCGATCTTCATTGATTTTAGTTATAACTTTGTCGACGGTTGGGATGTGCTTCTCATAATAAAATATATGAAAAACTCTTCTTACTGCAGTTCTCATATTTTCTTCCAACGGGGCTTTTCGTCTTCCTGTGGCCGAATATAGCTTGAAAGCGGTAACAATACCAGTCGTCTTTTTCTCCTTCAGCATTCAGTAAACAGTGGATTTTCCAACTTCTGTCATTTTGGAACATGTCTCCACACAGCTGTCATCATTTTAATTAATTTTTCGTTGAGGAAAATATCCCTGGTTTTAACGATTTTGAAATAAATATAGAGGCGACAGCCATGTCTTTTGCGTATCTCACTAATTTCAAATAATATATAAAAACAAGCACAAAAGAGATAAATCACTAAGGGTACACTATAAGGTGTTCTGTGCTCACTGACAGAAATTAAACTGAACTATGAGCAATTTTTAAATATAATTAGATTTTTGACCATTCTCAGTTACCTCCGGCACTGGAGCAGGTACGTCGAAGATTTCGGTGACAGTTTTATTACTCTTCGTATTTCTTGAATTTGCCAAATTCATTATTAAATTAGAAGAGTTTTAAAGTTATACCAAGACTAAATTCAGGGGAAAAATTAATAGTGGCTTTTTAAAATATTTACCTTTTTTGTTAAACATTAAATAATAATTCAAACTTTTTCGGTGTATAATCGACCAATTGATCTTACAGTTTAATTTTTTATATCGCCAATATATTTTTCTCTACCCTATATATCTCTATATATTTACTCCATTAGTTAAACCGTTAGGTTTTTTACAAAACTGAATTTGAGAGTTTTAATAAACAAAGAAAAAATTATTAATTTCTAGAAACAAATAATTCTTAAAAATTGCATAGTCTAATTGAGTTTTGTAGAGTTAGTACAGACAATTAATGAATATATTCTTTTAAAATATAACACAAAATCAATAAAAGATTAAAAAAAAAATTTACCGTTCGGTTTTGGATTCACAAAAAAATATTATATGGCATATTTAGCTTAAAATCAGATGCAGAAAACTTCTTCATATAAGGTGATTAAATTTAGTAGATCCTAATTATATCAGCTTTAGAGTATATTCATCTAACATCTGACTTACTTTTGAATGATTTTGCTTTACACCTCTTGAAGAGACCATCATATTACCGGCATCAGTTGTTCATAACACAAACCTGGTGTGTGTTGTTCCCGCGGAGAATTCTCATTCATTTATCGCATTTAACGGCTGTTTTTATGGAATATCTCTATATGATTTAATAAGTAACCAGTAGCACCATCTTGCAAATAAACTTTCAAAAGTTTAACACTTGCTTACTTATTTTCAAAAAATATAGATTAACAAATAATTTATACAGAACAAATATTTTTTGAATCAAATGATTTATCATTACTCTGAGCAAAAAAATTAATGATAGAAAAATGGTACTATTATTTTTTCCTAAACTTATGAATAAAATAGTTCTCTGCCTTTAAAATAAAAATTATATTTTAGTCTAGAAATTTCCCATTAAGATTTTTGTCTTTTCTCATTTGACAGTGCGAAAATCCTAAGCAAGTTTGAAAAAAGTAATAAGTAGAGTTGTAGATTGATATTTTTTATTAACAGTTATTCTTTAACAAGCCTAAATCTATTTAAACTAAAATGCTAGAACAGATTATACAAATATATCTTAGCATAAGGTAATTACTAATTATTATGCGGATCAATGCGTGACAAAAATTCCGCACTTACCTAACCATAACAATGTTAAAAGACACACACACAAATTTTTTTAGAAATTTCATAGGCTTGAAACTTTGAACATTCTACAGAACTTTTTTGAGAGAAACTACAGCAATAAAGTTCATTTATTCTTAACTTCTTTAACAAACTCTTAATAATACATAAAAATTTTTATAAAGTATACAACTGAAAATTGAAAACTTGTTAAAAATTGAGGAACTGGCAAAGTTCTTTTCTTAATTAATTGCTAAGAAATTTTCCAAGAAACTAGGAAAAGAACATATACGCTAATCATTTATAGGACCGAATCTTGGCAAACCACCCGTAAATAAACTGTCATAGTAAAAATAATATTGCAATTATATCTTTAACAGAAATACCAACAAAACAGTGATTATTATAAAACTTACAACTATTTAAACAATATATTTTTTGACCTTACTCTAAACCCACTAAACCACTCCAATCTATTTTACATTAACCTTTATATTATAATAATACAATAGATCTTCTCTGAATATCACAACAGATATTCTCAATACAATTTATTTTTATTCAAATTATTCACTATTGGTATTTTTTTACACTATACCTTTTATTGACGAAAAAATTTAAGGAATTAAAAACAAAAATATGTAAATTTTTTCAAATCTTATTAGCATGAAATAAAAGGGTAATAACAAGAATGTCCCCAAACTGAAAATACATTAAATCTTTTTTCATCAATTTAAAAAATAATAAATTTCTCTTAAAGTAAAACCATGAAGATAATCGCTAATTACATATCCAAGGTTTAAATATTTTCCAATACAGGTTTATGTTGAGAACTAATTTTAAGAAAAATGTTTCATTTCAAAATATAACTAGAAAACTTATCAATATCATTTAAGCTAAAAATGTTTAGCATATGCACATACTATGTGCAAACCTACTCTAAGTAAGTACCATAGCTTTAAAATATTGTGTTTCTACTGTGGGTGTAAAACTTTTTCCAGATACATAAGACTTCAACTCCTACGGTTAATTATTGAGTTACTGCATCTTAAATTCATAAAATCCGTGTTTCAAGATACTTTGAACATTAGCATTCACACTAAATTAGCTGTTCTTATACAGCTTTTAACAATATTTTAAATTTTATTACATACCAATGCAAATCTATAAATATTTAATAATATCGCTTAGATATAATGCAACTCCCAAGTTTGACTTAGTTAAAATATATTATTATATTTAATTCTTTAAAGACAACAACAGTCACGTAGGAAAGAAACCTTTACACTTGACCTTTTAAAAATGATTATTTTAGTATTTTTATTGCACGTTGTTGCCAGCTGTTAACTAGTCACGCAATATTAATTTCATATAAAACAAGAGCTAAAGAAAATGAGCATTGTACCGAGATATATCAAAAAAATAATCTGAGATTTTTTTTTTTATATTAAGAACTATGGAGGGTTTTTCAATTTTCAAATTATATTGTTTGCTATAAATTCAGAAAGGAGAACCTTATAGATTATCTCAATTTAATGAGTGAAGTAGAAAATTAAAATATTTGGCCCATTTTATTCATATTTGACTTCGAAGAAAATTTGAATTGGAAAAATGAATCTTGAAACCTATTTGCAGTAAGAATAAGTAAATTTTTCTGAAAATAAATTAGTTATGAAAGAAAGAGATTGCTTTGTATTATTCTAGGATATTGAATATATATGTTTTTGATAATTTACCTAACTCAAAATCTTAAGTTATTATGCTTAGTCCTGATAAAATGAGCTTTTGTTGTTTAGTTATCTAAAATCCAAAATAACTAAACTGGTTTTTGACGATAGTAAAGTAAAAAAAACTGAAAATTTCATGCCGTGTGTATGTACTTTTTCTAATAGAAGATATAAGCTAAATAATGCAGTGGAAAGACGAAAATTATCTTTTTTTCATTTATTGATCATTTTTGATATATATATATATATATATATATATATATATATATATATATATATATATATATATATATATATATATATATGTGTGTGTGTGTGTGTGTGTGTGTGTATTTGTGATTAATTTCTTGGATTGTAGGTTTATATGTTTTATTTGGAGGGTTTGCTTCTGTTTTTCAGTCCTTTTTTTTTAAATTAAAGCACTACAAACAAAGTTTCCTTAGTTTGGAACATATATTTATATCTCAATATAACGTTTCGGCTGGAACTTTCCTATCCTTTTTCAAGCTGTACATTCAAAAACTGCAAAAAATATTACGTTTGAACACCCTGCGATTATAGATGTTAATTAAAAATTAATCCTACCTTAATTTGAATTCTCACAACACTAAAATATCTATATTATAACTGGATGCATCTACTATGCCAAAAAAACTGTGATATTTAGTCTGGTCGATCGTGCAATTGGATTAACCGAGTATGAATTTGGATCAATTGCCATTAAAAAAGCAAAGGAAGCACTTCTAAAAAACAATTACCCAAACAACCTAATTGAGTCAATATTTAAAAAGAAAATAAACAGACTGTATAATAAAGGTAGTAGTTTTATAAAAAGATACAAAAATAGTATCCAAAAATATCTGAAGCTTCCTTTCATCCCCAACCTTTCGCATGACATACAAAACATATTTAAAAAGGAAAATATTACTATATGTCACAAAGCTCATAACTTACTGAAAAACAATTTTTCAAAATAAAAACAAAAATTCCAAATGACAAAAAGCATAATGTCATAAATGATATTCCTTGCAACAAATGTAATTCGGTGTATATAGGGCAAACAAGCCAATATATAAGAAAATGGACACATATTTGATAAAAAAAATAATAAAACATCCCTAACTAACCAAATAACGAGAACTACTCATACATTTAAATATAAAAAAACAATATTTTAGTTACTATCATACAATCAAAATAAAAACGAGATTTTATGAGATGATAGAAATCCAAAAAAATAAAAACGCTGTAAACTCAAAAACTAACACGAGACAATTAAGCAAAATATATAATAATTTATTTAAATAGAAACTATCTACTTATTTTAGCAAACAGCCACCCTTTTGTCATCTTTAAGTATATCATCCTTATCTATTAATACAAAAAAGTAAAAATTCTACTGAAAAAGTTAACCTTCAGGCATGCGAGTTCAATATAATTTATAATTTTAAAGTGTTTGTGTTTGTTCCGTCTCCGTTTGTTTTATTATTTTTATATTGTGAGAGTTCAAGTTAAGATAGGATTAATTTTTAATTTATATCTATAATAGCAGGGTGTTCAAACTTAATATTTTTTGCAGTATTTGAATGAACAATGTTTGAAAATGGCTAGGGAAGTTCCCGCCGAACCATCACATTGACGTGTGAATATATGTTCTAAACTAAGAAAACCTTGTTGTTATATTTTAATTGAAAAAATGACTGAAAAACCCAAGAAAACCCATGAAATAACATATATATATATATATATAATAATTCACACGCTCTCTCTTATTTGAGCATATGGAACATTTTGCTTCAAAAATTTATAGTATCATTGTTAGGGTCACCATATGACTGTAAATATAATTTTTTAAAATTTCCAGGATAAACAGCTAAAACCGCTAATTTTTCTTATCTTGATGACAGTAATGCTTAATTAAAATTAACAGTTTGTAATAAATTCCGGTGTTTGTTTTCCTCGTTTTATCTTCCATATGTTAAAGCTATAATAATAAAATTTAATTTTTATACAATTCATATATCATCCATCCCAAATATAATAAATACTAAAATAAAAAATTCCGTTTATTCATAAAAACAGCTATAAATTTTAAAAGATTTAATTTGACCTGGACGATTCACCATTAATATGGATACTAAAAAAAACATATAAATCTATATTCCTATTACAACCACATTTTTAATAACATATCCGTCGTTTAAAACACAAATAATCTAACTCAACAATTGCACAGTAGACATATATCTTTGGTGAACAAATATAAAAGTACAGAAACTTCCTGAATTTTGATTATGATTTCTTTGAAGCAAAATTCCAAAAATTTAGAAAATTAGTCATATAAAATATATGCTTTAAATTATAAAAAGCTTATGTACCAAAAATAAACTTAGATAGTAAAAAAAACTAAAAACGAAAAACAAAGCTAATATCAATAAAAAATAAATTACATCCGTCGATTTGTGTCAACTGTTATTTCTTCTTATAGTCATTTGGCTACTAAGAAACTTTTTTGGAGCCATTATAATTTGTGTAAATTAAATTTATGACGTTCTTTTACTTTTACCAATTTTACCTCTTTATATGTGCAAGTGAAAATTGAATATATTTGTTATTTTAAAATCATTCAATACACCCACAGTATATAAGATATTGACACGGGGAAACCCAAGGATTTAGTTAGCTACGTTGAACTTAAAATTAGTAGGCGGTATTTTGAATTTTTTTACAAAAAGTTCAACGGAACGTGGTCAGAGGAACTAACTTCGCCACATTAAATTTGATACAGTTTAATTTGTTCTTGAAGCATAAAATTACTATTTTATTATCATTTGAATTTAATTACAATAAAAAAGTCGATTCTTTTTCAAAATTTGTCATATAATTTATAAAAGTTACTTAACGGCTAAACTAAGTAACTTATATAGCCTTAGGTTCCTTAAATAGATGATATACTTTTATTAAGCAAATAAACCTCGACGTAGAAGTACTACTTAGCATACTTCTGATTTGAAGGTTATATCATTTGAACTTTAAAATATGAAATTTGAAGAACAAAAACCTGATCCTCTAGGACAAAATATAGATACATTACTTATTTTTTTTTATATTTCAAATCGGGCCACAAGTGTATTTATAATCTAATACAAAACTTTACTTTTAATTTTTTAAAAATTAAGTATTTACAGGACAAAAGAAAAATCTAACATCCAAAAGCTCCAAAATTTAAACATCACTACTCAATTTTTAAATGATTTTTCTCTAAAAAACTACAAAAACTGTTCATGAAATTGTTAAGAAGTAATCTCATTATATCTTCCCAAAAATTAGCTGTTATTAGCGGAATTTGAATCTTCACGGTATAATTTGCTACAGTTTAATATTTGCGAACTAGAAAGCCAATTAATATTTTTTGAGATTCAAAATTTTTCCTTACGTTTAATCATCATTTGTACAGCCAATTCTTGACACCATCTGATAGCCAATATATATTATGTCTAATTCCATAAAGAGAATTTTAAGTTAATAAATTAGTAGCTATGATACATATTGCTTCTTAAATATGGGGTAATAAGTGCTTGTTGAGGAAATATCTTCTACATTCCTTTTATGTGGTGGATAATTGGTTTTATTTAAATAAATAAAATATCCGAAAAAATGAGCATTATCGTGAGATTTTTGAGAGTAGTTCTGAGTTGTTCCTAAGTTTTTGTTAATAAAACAAAAACACACTAACTCCTCTAAAAATTCGGAATCGGAAACTAAAAAAATTAATTACTGAAAAATATTTAAATTACAAGAAAATATGAGAACATATTTTTTTAGGGTCTCATAGTCCATAAGCGGTAAATACAATGTGCAATATTTATTTGCTTACCGCATCAAATAGTAAAATATGGAACCCTGACCCCATGAGTCTCCAAACACATACTGTAAAAAGAAAATGCATTAAATCTAAGGTAAATGTGCTGGCAGCAAATTTCGTAAAGCTTTTCTTAAATTCAATTAATGTAATGTTTAATACATTAATTTAATAATTTTGACATTAATCTGAATTAATGTATTCCATTAAATTTAATCTAATCATACATTTAAAGTTTAATCAATACTTTTTAGGGTAATTATGTACAGTAAATATACAGCCACTTAATTTAAGATATGCTATTAAATATTTAATGCACCAACATTGATATGAAGTAAAAAAATTCTCCTACCAGGTTTCGAACTCATTGGTTTCCGTCAGTACCAGCAGATATGTATATCTCATCATAATAAATCTGAGTCCTTTAAGCAACTTATATCATACTAAATAAAAAGTTCAATACAAGTTGCGTCATCTCCCGGAACTTCATGCAATGTACCATGAATATTAATGTAAATGGCTTTAATACGAATGTTCATGTGTATTAATGTACACAAAGTTGAAATTTCTTTTCAGTTACTTTACTGAAATTTAAGGTTCCATTTAATTAAATTTAATGTACCACTAAATGATATTTCAATGAATTTGCTTTAAATTCAAAGCAAATGTAAATTATTCACGATTTTAGATACAAAATCATTAAATTTAATGTAGCATGTATATTAAATTTACATTAAATTTGAGATTACTTTTAACAATGCACATAGTTTGATTTTTTAAAGTATTTGTTTAGTACGGTAACTATCCATATTAGTAGTAATATACTTTTTTGCCATTAAACTGATTTTCCATGCATCCAGTCTAAAAGCTGCATATTTTTAAATTAACAGTTTCCAAAATTCTTACCAGAATTTATGTCTATTCTTCATACAAGCCGAATAAAAGCACAAACTAACAGGGACCCACGCTTAACGTTACTGGAGTTCATCAAGGCGCGTCACTAGGGGCCAATCATCACTTTTTCGTTTCAAAATCGTAGATCTCCGAGGGTAATAAAGATATTGAGGCAATTTTTTTTTAAGTTGGAGTTTGATTAATGTAGATTACAGGAAAAATAAGGAATCACTTTCATATAATCACTGTGAAGCCCCTAAAAATGCATTTTTTGAAAAAATGTCTTGTTCATATAATATCACATTTATTTTCAAAATATACAGATAAAAATCTTTAATTTAGGTCTTTGAATGATAACTTTTATCAATTTTTAGCTTAATTATAGTAATTTGAAGTTGCATCTAAAATTATAATATTTTATTTTGCTTATAAAGTATTTTAATCCAAGTAACGGTTCTTTTTTCAACCAGAGCGATAGAAAATGGAGATAAACTCTATTCTAGAAATACTATGGTCTTAAACATAACTTTAAAAATCATTTCTCAAGGGTAAAATGGGATTTTCTCAGAAATGCATTCTTTGATGGATGGAATCGACCTGTTGGACCACACCATCGTACTAACAGAACATAACACTTCACAGCTTCTCATTTAGAACAACTAAAACTGTGAAGCCCACACCTTTAAGTCCTAAAATCCAAAGCAAAGCACCCTAACCTAAAATTTATCCCCTAAACACATTAACTACGATTTAAAGGATCTTAACGATGAATTTTAAATTATCCTAAATTCATACGCACAGGTCCTGGAAACATAAATCCTAGATCCATTAAATCTGAGCAATATAACCTAGATAAAAGGACCCGAAACGTATAAAACCTAAATACATTGTTCACTTTGAGCGCAATTAAGGATTTTTGTTTATAGATTTTGAAAATATTGCGATATTAGGAAAGTGCAAATGTTCATGTTGCGATATTATATGAAAAAGCCATTTTTTCAAAAAAGTGCATTTTTAGGGGCTTCACAGTGATTCTATGAAAGAGGGCTACCATGATCCTTATTTTTCCTGTAATCTACATTAGTTAAGCTTCAACTTTAAAAAAATTATCGCGATATCTTTATTACCCTAGGAGATTTACAATTTTGAAAAGTGACGATTGGCCCATAGTGCGCCCTTACCATGAACAAAGTATTAATGCACTATATACATGAAGCTAAAATGGAATGTTTCCTTTCTTTATAATTGTAATTTATTAAAGAATGAAATAATTGACAGTAAATGAAGTAAATTAATATAAAACACTTCATATTTTAAATAATAATTTTCAACAATAATTTTTATAAAATTTTATTCTTTTTTCACATTATTCTTTTTTATAGTCGTAGTTCAATACTATGATATTTTAAAAGATATTACTCGAGAAAAGATGTGGGTTGAAAAAAAATATTAATTTAATATGATTTTTATTAGCATAAGTTCCTCGTGATTGTTTATAATTATATTTTTTCTATATGACCTAAGTTATTCAAGAATCCAGTTTTAAAGTGAATGGTAAATATATAAATTAATTATTATCATATCGGATTTTGAATTTTTTATTTTATTATAATATTGAAAATGTCACAGCTATATAATTTTTCAAAATATCTTGAATGTCAACGAAGTAAATAAATTTCTGTCAAGATTTTATGGCAGCCATAATATAGAAAATTTAAAATTTTTCTAAATAATAAAGTTGCAAAATTCCACATATCTCTTGGATACCCACAGTGAGAGTATTTATACATAATACATCTTAATACACCATTTATCATGTTAATTTAAAATAGCTGGTTAGTTTGGAAAGAACATGCACCCCGCCTAATATAAAGAAGATTCTCCAATATATACTGACTGCAATTTTCCCTGAAATCAAGCGTCAACACAACTCTTACCACCTTTCTTTGCAAACAGAACATCGTGAGCTATTTGCCATTCTAAATACGTGGGGTGTGAAATAATATCTCAAATTTCGTAGGATGTATACTCGTTAAAGTTTAATGTCATTCACTTGGTGTGCCAAGCAAATTGCATCTCTCTGAAAAAATATCACTCTCTTAGTCTTTGCCTGTTCAAGTCAGGAACATAACCATTCCTCAGCTCTCGCCTGTTCAGACACGGCTTCTCGTAGAGTCTCTTCAAGATTGTCTGCTGAACAGGAGACTATTGGGTCATTAATAAAAAGCTTGTACCTCTCAGTTCTCTTAATGGCTGGTAACTCATTAATATATATCAAACATAATGTAGACTCCTATATTGTAAGAAGCCACCTAAACTTCCGTAGTTTCGTTTGCTCAACATTTATATTAGTGGAAATTTTTTATTCATTTTCATTAATTTTAATTCAAAAAACACATATTTCCAGCAGCAATATAAACTATAATATACTGATTATATTGTTTTTTAATAAAGAACCGATCAATTTTAGTTGTATGTGGTTTTGGAGATATGTTTATCCTTCGAGTAAAGGACGTTTGTTTACACCTATCAGGATTAAAACGTACCTAGATATAACAAAGCTTTTTTATATATATTTTTAATTTAGAAATAATATTTATATTGTTTTTTTTTTACTTTATTTAATTAACCCTGTTCGGAGGAAAACGCCATAGTTCCTAAAATCATAAAGAGATGGCAAATATTTTGTTTTAAACGATACGTTTAAAAAACAAGGCAAGACAAGTGTTAAAAAATTCCTTTCATATATTTAAACACTACAGTAATCATACTTGACTTAAAAATAATGAGTTTTGGCTTATTTTGTTTAATTTTCAGTGTACTTGGAAATTTATTCGTCGTATTTAAATTTACAAAAATGCAATGAAAAGAATAAAGGAAGTATCATATTAATAAACAGATGGACAATTAGGTAGTTCTTATTTTTGTCCAGAAAATATAAAATTACAATAAATCAGAAGCAAATACAAAAGGTTTTGTTTGGTTTAAATAATCGGAGAACCTACTGTGAGTGAATGAAAACCAAATTCTAATCCATATTTCAGGATATAACTTGGACGGTTTAAAGCTACATTTTATCTCGAGAAACCTTAATTTGCATTAAAAATGCCATGCTTTCCGCTAGGTGGCGGATACGCTGCGACGCGCTACATCTGTAATCTAGAACGAAATGATTCTTTATATCTATCCCTGTCTTTTATTCGTTATGTGAAACGTTTTTTCTCAAAAAATTCACATGTTTGGAGAAATATAGTAATATTTCATTATTATGTAAAAAAAAAACGTGTGTTTGTATGTTCGTAAAAATATCAAGAACTCTAAACCAATCATAGCCAAATTTTATCTCTATCTTGACTTGATATTTGAAATATTATTGGCTAGATATTGGTCAAAAATTATTTATTGAAACCTGGATATTAGCAAATAATAATATGCTACAGCTACATCTTTCTCATTCTGGCCACTAGGTAGCAAGCCACTAATCTCTTATAGTCCTTCCTTTTAGATAGACTTCGGATTCTGTCTGGAAGACTATTATATATTTTTATAATATGAACGTGGGTATTTTATTGTAAAAAGGATAAGTTTTTCACTGTTCAGACAGAAAGCCATATTTATCTACCGTACCATAATTATTACTTTTATCAAAGGCTTGCAACGGATCATCATTATCAAAGTCAAACAAAGCTGAGTCAAAAATGTAAAAAAAACGTTTTTACAACTATGCCGTTAAAAATAACGACATATAATAAAAATATAGATATATTGAGAATATAGATTTTTTTGTAAAACCTCTTTGAGTAAAGATCGCATTACACCTAAATATAAATTGTTTTCTGGTTTTTTATACATTCTTTGTCACTGTCAACATGCATTTTCCCGTCCAGCCTTCCATTTAGCAGTGGCGTGTCCAAATTTTTGCAAAAAGGGAAACTATATAAGTAAAGAAAGAAACCGAAGAAAATATGTAATGAGAGATTCTTATTTTAGCCTTAATTTTCTATGTAAAATTTAATCAAAAAAAAATTAATCCTTTTTGTTGCTTTCTAAGCATCTATGGTAAATATGCCCCAGCCGTTTAGAAAAGTAAATAAATCTTTGTTTTGAATTTTTCTATATTTTCAAAATTACAACAGGTAACGCAAGTGTTAATAATTTGAGAAAAAATAATTTTGGAAATGGACAATATATATTTCTTTTTACGTTAGTTTAATCTACTACTATAAGAATTTACACTTAAGATGCAGCTAACTAGTTTTATTTAAATAATCAATGCTTAACTTGCTCTAGATTTTTATACTAACGCAAGTTATGTAGGATGAAACTTTTTAATTTGTTGATTGACCTGATTTCATTGATTACATTTTGTTTTGGTAAATTTATACCTAAGAGCTTTTTGTAATATAATTACTTAGAAATTTCAAGTAATAATATTCTATTTGTGTTAGCCATTTTTAATTTACTGCATTAATAACTATAGATAGTATCATTTGCGATGATTTAAGAAACGATTTTTACTATTTGGCAAATATCAGCATTGAAAGATATTTCAAAAACTAACTGAGCAATGTAATAAGTAATGTAAAATATTCTTTGTAATGTATTTTATGCCAATAAATTTTAAATATTCAGATTGTATAATAGAAATATATTTGGTTTAGCTTTTATTATCCTAATGCCTTAAAAACAGATGGCGCACGTTTTCTAAGGAATGTTCATAAATTTATGAAATTTTAAAGAAATAAAAATAGCTTTTCAATTCAGTATAAAATTTTGATGATTGAAAGAAACGCGAAAAATGGGTACACTCTTTCCTTCTTAAGGTTAAAGAAATCATGATCAGTAGATAATAGCATGGACATTGCTCTGCAAATATGACTATTGGGCAAGTGTTACAAGCTACGGGAATGTAAAAAGTGTTTACAAACTTGTGATACCCTATATTGAAACATCTGGAAACTTTACGGGTAAAAAAAAATGTAACCAGCATATCATCATAAAAGATCGATGCATATTGGCTACCTCATAGGGCCCTTCGAAGATGTGAATGGCTAGCTGAATCTTATTGGTGCCCGCTAAGCGTCACGTTCACATGAATAATAATCTATGCACTTTATAGCTCGATTATCTGGCATTTCTATCTCTATATCTGCTCAAATAGTTTTTTCTTAACAAAATTTATCAAGTGTTTTTAATTTTTTTAGAGAAATGTAACAATACGCAAGTTCTAATGAAAAAATAAGAGTTACCTGGTAACCTACAAACAATTTAAAATCAGCCTACTATATAAGAGTCGTCATTGGATTTTTGAGTTGTTTTATATATAGTTGTTATTTGTTAAGGTGAGAAAGCAATGTAAAATATTTCTATACTGTTGAGCTGTCAAAAATATTTTCAAAACTCGTACTAAAAAATCAAAAACGTTAGCTCATTTTAGTTGAAGAACGGTCTTCTACCAGACAACACCCTGTCTACTAACACTGATAATATCTGATGTTTTTGTAAAAATAATGCCGTATTTTTAGTTAAAAAAAGGTGTTTAACTAATTTGATATTTTTAGTACTAATATTTACTTTATTTTGTTGAAAGACTTATCTTCAAAATCAATTTTTCAGTGATTAAGTACCCATTTTTAAGAGGGCAGACTAGTTTTAAGAATCTTGAAATGGTGAAAAATTCTTACCTGAATGACTCAACCTGTATTTTAATATATACAATAAATATTTCTAAGATTCTAAATTTGTAAGTTTTGTATTCGAGAAATTTTTAAAATTCTCGAATGCACGTTCTATCTAGCACCAAATATGCCGTTTAAAGAAATTTAACAACCAAGTTTGACAAATATATTGTAAATATTAAGTATTTAATGACTGTCTGCATGAAAAAACCTAACTATTAAGCGGGTTTTAGTGTAATCTTATTAATAATAAATCTTTAGCTGCGTTTTTCCTCGTTTTGAATATATAAAATTAGTATAAAAAAGGTTATAAAAATTTCTCCCATAAAGATTATATCTGCTAAAACTAACTTTTATGATCTGAATTATAGTTATTAACAGAAACTACGTTTCATATTGGATATTTTTTTATTTTAAAAATTAACCCATTTTTTATATTGGAATTTTATAGCTTAATAAAATAACAACATTTTTTATTCAAAAAAAAAATTATTTTGCTATGAATATATTTATAAATGTTTCATAGATATTTGATTTATAAAGAAATCAACACATATAAAAGGGAGAATACATTATACATATCACATAATTTTTTTTTTCTTTCAAGAGTAGACACAGTGCATAACTAAATTATTTAGTATTTGTTTCAATTTTATTTTAGAAAGTAAAATTATAATACACTGTTTATAAGAGTTACTAAAAAAACAATGCAATATATAACTAAAATGATTTTTGTATTATATGATTTTGAATTTCTTCTTAAAATTTAATGTTTATATTTGATAAAATTACACGAAGCTAATAAGTTTTTCAAAATTCAAGACCAAAATGTTATATATTACGGATATCAACAAAAGGATATATGTAAATCTCTTTTTAAAAGAAGACCAATGAACAGTGTCTCTAAAAGTGGCGATAACAACACCGATTAATTTTTGTTTAGTATAAAATTCACCACCAGTAGATTTAAAATTGGAGTGTAATAGTTTCACAAATGTTTTTCTAACCATTCTTTTATTTTACTTCGTGTGTTTTGTTTAGTTTAATTCAATTATATCAAACTGTGGAGGCTTTACTCTCAACTCAGAGGATTCTAACAGGATTTAATCAGAGGTATTTCGATCATGGAATTTGCAGAATATTTTAAAATTAAAAAACCAAGAAAATGAAAAATTTCAACAAAATATCAAATCCCAGTTTTTGTTGAAAGCATAAAATTAAAACAGGTATCTTTAACTTTTTGTGCACAGTGTATAAATAGAGCGTAGGCGATAAATGCTATAAATAATATCGATCTATCTAGAAAATTTCTATATCTATTATCTATATATCGTAGATAAATACTGTTCAACAAAATATATTCTCAACCTGTCTAAATCATTCAGGCATAAATTTTATTATTAAATCTATATTATATAAATCATTTATTGATTATATAGTAGAAATTTTAGTCGAATATATTAAAGTTCAGTTTTTATACTTTAATGATCAGTTAGTTACACGGAGTGTTCTTTTAGAAAGGATACATAATAAAAAAACGGAATGTCAAAGCCAAATTATCTCCACTAGCGTGTTTCTCACCAAAATTCAGTAGATATATAACAATTATGATAATTTTCAATAACTTCGTAGTCATTTTTCATTAAATAAATCTATATTGAAAATTAAAAAGCCCTTTTTATTTGCCTATATCCCACCAATAACATAAATGATTTAACTATAATAAACAGGATTTGTTTAACAGGATTTTAGCAAAATATAAAAGTAAATGGAAAAGACAATTATTTTTTTAAAATATAATCTTTTATTCCTACTTTTCTAGAAAACATTTTAAATGGGTACAAAATTTCTTTTGTGAAAAAATAAGAGAAAAGATGGAGGATGAAATCTGCATAGAAAATAAGAAAAATGTTGTTCTCACAATCCAAGGAGTAATATTGTATCTATTCATTCACCACACTGAAAACGAGGATTACCTATAACTGAAACATACAAAGAAATTAACGTTACTCTTTTTCGAATTATATAACACTAGGGTTAAAAGTACAGAACGTTTTAAACTGATTTCATTAAATGATACTTTAATCCTGATAGAAAACGATAAAAGCTCTGTTCTGACCACAGAGAAAATTTATTTTCGTTTATTCTCAAGATACTTTCTAACAATTATCATTTTCTACTAATACTTTAAAAAATTGCAACTAATTTTTATTAATAGAAAGCTTTCCGCAGTCTAAAGTCTGCATTTGCTATTGCTGATTCATTCTCGCATTCCTTAAAATTCATCGATATTAAAAATCCTTTAAACCACCGAAAATTTATAAAATCTTCGACGAAATCATCTATGCAACAATACTAAGTAATATATATATATATATATATATATATATATATATATATATATATATATATATGTGTCAACATAGAGAATGCAACAGAATGAGACTTCATTAAAGAGCAAAATCTGCCTAATAATTTAATACCCCCATATCGACTTTTCTGCATCAACTCCAAGGAAACTTTATTCTTTAAAATGTAGTTAATAAATTAATAAAAAGTTGTTATAACTTCCATAAAGGAATTCACTTGTTAAACCAAGAATATCTCGATAAGTTCATTCCCATTTAAAAAGACAACAACAGTCAGTAGAACAAGAAACCCTATAATAATACACTGCCTATTTAGGAAACATCTTAGCAACGAAAAAGGAACTCATTAGCTTTTACACAGTTGAGCATTTAAAGTATTTAGTATTATAATATATAACTTAATGTAGGTTTTGAATCAAATACCTTATCACTTAAGTAATTTTTTTGAAAGGATATATAATTTTTTAAAGTTTATCTAAATTTCCCGATTAGTTGGCACCAGAATTAATTTTATATTAAAGCTTTTAATTCACTCGATATATGTTAAATTGGGATGAAACTTAAAAGTTATTTATTAACTTTTTGCAACATTACTAACAGCAATTTAATGTTTTTGCAAAAATGCCACATCATATCGTTCGTTAGGATTTTGTGGGTCATTAATTAAAAAGACTACACTCGATCATATCGAGAACCTAAATATATACAGATTATAATGTTAAAATTTATTTTAAAATTTGTCTTATTACACTTCCTAGCAAAATAACTACATGAAAATGGTTTTTAATCACTAATTTTCAAATATATAACGTCTCAAAACAATAATTATTTGATTTTCATGTACATAGTATAACTCTATATTTCTTCCATTTAAACTTCTGTAAAGAGAATAATATTATCAGCCTAGTTCGCTGTCAAATATGGAAGAATATTTCCTTAAAGTGTTTTCCTGTAATACCACTTAACTTTGTTATGTGTCAGATATAGAAGAAAATGCCAGATTTATGATCATTCTTGAACTTTGCTTTATGGCATTTAGTACTGATTTACTTGCTACAGTACGCATTCTAATGATAAATGGTGTTTACTACAGTATCAGTCATATCATAACATTGATTTTATAACACTTGTGTGGTCGCAACTTATATATTCCTAACTGGTTACTTTAACAGGTTTTTATGTAGAAGGCAGCTAAAAAATTAAACCCGTTTTGAAATAAACCCTGAAAAGATAAATATATATTTCCATAAAATGTTTAATTTTATGAATTTGGCTTACCAAGAGCTGGAAGACTCATTCTTTTAAACATCCTGATTGGAAAAAATATCACTTGTATGCATATTTTTCCATTTTATCTCCTTAATACATGATATATGGGTATGATTATTATTATATTATATATGTCCAATATGTTGCGAAGGTTGACAGTCTTACAGAATATGGCTCAAAGTTAAGTCACAATTTATAACAAAATTTTATATAAATTTAACAATTGATCAGAACTTCAGCATCAGAGTACTTTACTTACTTTAGTAATAGTAGTAAAGTGGATTCTGTTACAATGTTGATTTTCTTTCTTCGAAAAATCCACAGTGCCTGAATCTGCTAGGTCTTTTGTCATGGCAATTATAAATCGACAGGGTTTATTATGTACTTACATCACAAAGCCAAATAGCACTTCCTGAAGTTACTCATTCCGAAATATAAAATTACAGGCGCCATCTGTAGCTCAAAATTTACAATACTGTAGCTCTAGGAAAGCTTAGTATTTACAGATAGATACAGATTATCCAAAATAAAATGTACGAATTGTCTTCTCTACTATAAGAATTAATTTTCAAAAACAAGTGGTAAATTTATAGCACAAAAAAAGGAAAGAAGTTCATTACCTATAGATTAAAATTGCAATTTTCTTCACATTTCTTTTATAATGCAATAAAAGAAGTATCACAGAGTTTTCTTTGACGAATCAGCAAGATCTTGTCTAGAAAAAAATGAAACGTAGCCCAAAAAAGAGAAATCATAGTAATTATAATTGAAAACGGGGTTATTGTAAAAAAGCTAGCTCCTAAAAATAAAAAGAAATATCTTATTAATCCTGCTAATTTTGAAGCTATGACATACTTAAAATGGGAATAATTTAATTTACTTAATTGCAAAAGTGATAGAAACATAGTAAATAAAATATTTTTACCTGGTTTTGGTATAGACTGATCAAAAGAATCAAAGTAGAAAGCAAATGATTGTTGATTTCTCTGTTTAGAATTTCTATGCATTTTCAAATTCTGCCGATTGTAGAAAAAATGGCTGAATTCCCAAAAATGTCAGATTTAGACTTTTTGACGAGCATCTTTCAATGAGGTTTTGAGACCAAGGTCTTAATTATCAAAAAATATATAGCACAACGTATTCAATTAACAAAATTCAATATTATTTGCCGAAAAATTTCAACAGAAACCTAAAATCAATTTATCGATACGAAAAAATCGAGAACAGAATTCTAATGAAGAAACCCCACAAAATGGCGACTCCAGTTAAAAACGTAACTGACAGATGGTAATATGGCTACAATTACTTTTAGAAATTCAGTTTTGAATAAAATAGGCTTATAAATAAAAAAAACACTATTACTAGCTAAAGAAGTTACTTTTAAATTGGACTGATATGTCTATAAATTAACGTTTGTTTTATAACCTTCAAATAAACGATAAATTTTGACAAATGCGAGATCAAGCTACGATTATTAAATTAATTACAATATGAAACTTTGGTTTATAATTTTTTAAAATTATTTAATTTTTTCCTTTTAAATAATTTAAATTAAATTACGTGAGCAAAAAATCGTTCTTCCAAAACACAGAAAACAAGCACAATATGGTAACTTTAGAAAAAGTTTACGGTTTCATCTGAACGCTATAAAAATGTATTTGAAAAATAATGGTTATACATTAAATATTGACCACATCCTTTTAATAAAAGAAATATATAGCACAGCATAGGTCCTATTGAATAACGAGGCGTAGAAAATAAGATGAAAACACCCATCACGTTTCGTCTATACAAAATAACTCAAATGATTTAATTTAATTTGCTTTCTCTTCCAAATTTAGGAGTTTTAACTGGGTCAGTTTCGGAAGTATCTATAAATAGAAATTTCTTTTTTAGCTGGTAATTATAGATTATGGTTATTATTTTGAAATTCAAAAACTTGATGTTTTTATAAATCCGTAGGTTGTAAAAAACTGCGATGACGTATAGAAACGTCCAATACTATATGTATATGTTAAAAATGCAAGGTCAATAATTTATTTATTGGTCAAAACCTCCTCGTGTTTATGAAAACAATATTAAATTAGTATAGATGCTAATCCAAACAATTCATTTCAACGAAAGCGATTTGGCTAAAAGACGGCAATTTATTATAGATTACCCCACTAAAAATATTAATAATCGGATTGTCATACAGAAATAACGGATAATGCAATCGAAGGAGTCATAAAAGATGTTAAAAATCGAAAAGACCCATGAAATAAACTCTCTATTCAAGAATATAATTGCCACTAAAACTATACCATATGAGGAAAACCGTATTACCGTACCTATATTTAAAAAAGAATATAAAATAACACCTGGAGTATTCATAGGGATAACATTCCGAAATAGTAAAGTTTACTAAATACACTACTAAACTACATCAGTGATATTATAACGATCAAGGAAGAGCAGGCCTACAATAGATGCTATTTACATAATTAGACAAATCTCAGAAAAATCACTGCAACATAACAGACCGGCATATTTATATTTTGTTGACGTAAGTGTTTGACGGGATCAAACCTGTAGATATAATGAAAATACTATAACAAAAGGTACATACGAATAATGAAGAAAAATCATTGAAAACATGAATGTACAATGCACGACACTTATTAAAGTCAAAAACAAACTCAACAGTACATTTACACACTAGCATTAAACAAGGCATTTCACGGATTCCCGGATTTATACTGTCCTACAGGACCAAAGTCCCTATTATTGGGAAAGGGAAGAAACAGCGTTACTTAAATCCTAGATATATATATATATATATATATATATATATATATATATATATATATTACAGGCAGTACAGTTAGTATAATATAGTGTATATTTAACCACAAATCGATTTGATAACAAAGTATTTACTATAGAATATCCAATTTGTCTTTCTAGCAATCATAAATTGAACACATAGTATATAATGGGTAGAATTATAGTACATTAGTTATTGGTTCGGCAAATAAAAAAAAAATACTGGAGATCCAGTTATCTATGGAACATGAAAATAAACTATCGCGAGCAAATCAGACGCCCAATTTTGCTATTAATTAGTTTATACAAAAGAAGCACACGAACTCAGTTGCTGTGCTTTTCCAGAGTAGTGAAATTAAATCTGGCCAATGGACTCTCGTGAGGTGTAATAGCCTATTGATAAAACTAATGTATTTCAAAATTTAAGAATGTCAGGAAACGATCTGGAATTTTCTCTCATTTTTCATAGTGTATATGGTAATATCGATACCAAATAGCTGAAGCATATTTAAATTTGCTTAAATAACGAACTCGCAGACCCCGCGGTGCGAGGAGGCGCAGCCAATCCAGGGGCGCCCTAAAGTATCTTGATGAAAATGAAGAAATATGAACGATCAATACGGATGCAAAATAGTAGGGCTCATTTAAAAATCTGCGGGGGGGGGGGCACATACTCTTAGTTATGCCACTGCCTGGAGCAACCCGAATTCTTAACCTGATCTCACTAGATTTCCCAACGTTCGAAAATATCATTAATATGATAGACAAATATAAGTTTGGAGTCAAACGTGTTTTAATTCTTGAAAATGGCATAACATTACACTTATCTATGTTTAAAAGTGGTTTATTTTCTAGACATCAAGCATTTAGTTTCTTGATATCAGGTTTAAGGCTGAAGCAATCATTAGGACTTTGTATGTTCCGGAAAATCTTTAAATCGTCTGCATAGAGTAGGCAGCTGTTATTCAACCTGCAGGCGATATCGTTAATAGAAATATTAAAAAGTAAGGGACATAATACGGACCCTTAGGAGATACCCGATATTGCTAGAAAATTATTCGATTTCGACCACAGTACTCATCATATTGGGACGAGTTTAAAAGAGGGAGAGCTTTCAAAAATATGTCATTAAATTCAAAATCCTACATTTAAAAAATCGTGACCAAGGTGATCAAATGCTTTAGAAAAATTTGTGTACACGACATCTACCTGAGTGCCAGAATCAATACAATCCGAGACATAATACGCAATAATGTTAATATAGGTCACAGTTGACTTTCCAGAAATAAGATCATTCTGCTAGTCGATAACAAGAGGCATCATATAAAAGAATATTTATTCCTCCCCTCGAGCACCTTCTCAAAATTGAACATTATCGCTATGGGGTAATAATTTTCGACTCTGGTTCTATCAACCTTTTTAAATACCGAACAGATCACTGATTCCGTCCACAGGTCTGGTAATATACATTTCTAATAGATCAAAACTGGAGCCATAACAAGAAGGAGGGACACAATTTCACAAATAAATTTGCGAAGTAGATGAGATTAGTTGCTTCTTAATTTTGGTAAAACATGGCAACAGGTAGAGTACTGTTAAATTTCCTAAAATTAATGTAGGATCACAACGATTAGGGTTGTTTTTAAATTTCTTTTCAGTATTGGCAAGATAAGCTCTATATGATGTACGAATAATATTTTTTATTATTCTAGCATTTTTGAAAGATAAATAGTCGCAAATCTCATTAGACTATTTCTCAACGGCCATAGCGAATTTTTTAATAAGCGAATTATTTCCTTAGTGAACAAAGGTGGGTACTTATTAGGCCTGAACAACGTCTCCTTAAGAATTATATCTATATACCGATAAAACGTCACCACAGCCTCTTCAAAGCAAGACCTACACTAAAAATGATTAATGACTGTCGAGCAAAAGTTGATACACCTTAGGAAAATCAGCAAGCAATTATATGTATAACGCTTTTAATTTAAATTTGTTTATGTTTGAATGTTCGTTAGGGGCATGTTATCACCAAAGAAGGATTATATACCTGAGCAGCAAACATTATTAAATCAGATTCAGCAACTTGGAAGAGTCCAGTGGGCCAAATACCAAGTCAAGTAATCGATTTTTGCGATTTTTTACATTATTCAATTGGTATAAGCTGTGGAAGTTAATAAAATTATTAACGACTTGTAATTTTGGACTCTGCATTGCATGACTGATATCCACAGACTTACTATATTCGAGAATATTAAAGTCACCCAATAATTAAACAATTACCTTACCTTAAGACTGGAGTTTTAAAATGGGAAAACATTATTTATCATCATATGCTACGCAAATCACTCTGTACTGATCGCAGACTAGGAGGATAACCTGTAAAAACTTATACATCACGTCAATTAGACATCAGAACAACCAAACATGAGCATCAATACAAACAACATAAAGTGCATGATATCAAAAGAGTCATTATGCTGTAAACTGGAAATAAAGTACACCATAAGTAATGACCTTTAATTACTTTAATGCAGAAATCACAAGTAGCGGAAATCTAAAAAAAAGAAGAGTGAACCTAAACAAAAAAAGCGGTTAGAATCTCAGGAAACTTGATCGAAATAACGTCGAGTAATAAACACATGAATTCAATTCATATAGACCGATAGAAAGTATATAAAGCCATCATCAGATCAATCATGATATATGGAGTGGAAACCAGAACAGTGCAAGAAAAATAAGACGATAGACGGAAAAATACTAACAGACATGACAAAAAATGAAGATCAGAGGGAATAATGTAAGGAAAAGAAGAAAATTTTGGAGTAAGCGATTAGAACGAAATGGATGGAATGGAAAACAAAAGACTGGTAAAAAAGCTAAAGAAAACAACCCACTCGGAAAAAGACTCACCGGACGACATCGAAGCATTGAAGAGAATGCAGGATGTCCACTTCAGAAGAGGAATAGCATTGACTTCTAAAAACTGCATTGGACTCGTTCTTCTTTTAATTCTTAAACTGAACGTAGAAAGAATGTATTTAAACAAGAGAGAAAAAGAAATTCTTACAGCTAAATATACTAAAAATGTTTAAATTATAAACTGCATATAGTTTCATAGAAATTACATTTTATAGTTTCATTTTGCATATAATATTGTTATAATATACTCATATTTCATTTGTATCTTTTTGGCAATTAAAAAAAAAGATTTTTCTTGCACTTTTAAGGTTCAAACTTGGTTGATTTACGGTTGTACCCGTTAATTTAAACTTGTTAATATTAACTTGGACGATATTAAAAACGTCCATTTTTGTTTCTATATATCATGTTCTTATTTTTTCCAGTTGTATCTAAAGTTTTTTTTATATATATATATATAAAAAAAGCGACGAAGCAAAGCAAAAAATATAGAAAAAAATTGACCTTTTCAAGCGATGATATAAATCTATCACCATAAGCACAACACCAAAAAATTATTAAAAATTTATTGTTAAAAATAGTATTTAATAATTATGTTACTGATCTGTGTATGTGGTTATATTTCTTCTAATTTTTGGAAATTCAATTTTGGATTAAACAATTTAAAAATAGTTTTTAAAATTTTTTGGACACAAAATTGCATGCAAATTAAAACCTATTTTATATTTAAATTTGAGACATGCTAACTGGAAAATAAGCATTGTTCTTGATTTTGAAGAAATTTACAAGAGTTTGAGAATTGCATGGCTTATTTTGGAAGCAGATTATTTCGAATGTTATATATTAATAAAATTGGCCCAAGTCTTTTCAAAAATGAAAGTAATAGATAGCATATCATCTCAATTGGAAATAATAATTATAAACCTGTTTAAAAATCATAAGTGGGGGTACTCTTCCTGCGAAATGGTAAAAAATTTATAGTTACCTTTGAAAGTGCCCTTTTGCTATACTATAACTCATACCAAGTTGCATTATCACCCGTTGAAAAATTTAACAATAATTGTTTTTCAAAACCTGGTAGATGATAGCTCACTTTAAGATTTGACTGAATTAATTAGCGGAACTTAACAAATAACTTTTAATTAATATCTATAATAATCGTTTTCTAAAAAAAATATAGATATTTAGTTTCGTAACAATCGACAAAATGGTCAAGTAAAGTCTACTTTCTTACCTGACTGAATAATACGAATTATCTAAAAATTAAATAAATAATCCACCGAAAATAAGGAACTTTCATTTATCATGATAACCAATTAATGAAGACAATATCTTGAGTTTATTTGTAATTAAATATCATTTTGAAAAACAAAATATATTCAAATATATAAATTGTATTTAAAACCGTTCCTATGGAAGTTTGTTATTACCCACTCTATATTTATTAAAATACCATAAAAAGTATCCTTGACTCCAAGTAGTTCAATATTAAAAAGTTTTCTTCAGACTTCTTCTAATACCGTTAATAAATATCGGATCTTATTGCAACACAATTAGTTCCGAATGACAAAAAATACATAATATAAAATAAGTAATTAAGTAGACGTCACAGATATTTCTACGAGCATAATAAAAATTAGATTAAACTACTTTTCTATACTAAAATTGACCCAATTGTACTAAATTGGAATGGCTAAGAAATACTTTTTTTTTCAGCGTTTGTTATTAAAAGACAAAACAGATGACCTAGCATTAAAGACGTATCCGTATCTTGATGTATAATTAATTTACTTCGTCCAGTTAGAAAGGGATCGATTTGAAGCGAAATGAAAGGTTGCCTTCTGAAGAAATGGGGTGTTATACTTAACTGACATTATTACCTGCAGGTGTGTTTTTAGTACATGAAGATGAAGATACCTTTTCTTCGTGCTTTTTCTTGGATTTTGTGTTTAGATTAAACTTTATTTTATTTATTTATGAAACGCCAAATTTTAATGATGCTAATTGAAGTAATGGTCTATTAGTGTCTAACCTTTTTAGAATTTTTCCAAAATTTCATATTTGGGATATAGTATCCAAAAAATTTAAAGAATAATAAGTGTCTAGTTTTTGTATGACAAAATAGTAAATTATACAAGCATGATTAAATAGAGTTGCCGATGCCGTTCGTTTATATTATATTGAACATTCGACAATATCGCAAAAAACCGAATTCTTGAGTTATGGTTTCTAATTTGCTGTTTTTCTAATTATTTTTGATAAATGAAAGTACATTTTAAAGCTACTTTTCCCCGAATGTATCTGCAAAAAATAGATATCAGGGTTAGAATTTGTTTATCCCTTCTAATAGTTGACTTAAAATATATTTTTTATTTATGTACTCTTTTTACAATGGTTTGAAATCTATTTATTTTTAATATTAATCTGTAAATAAATTTTTATTATAATTTTCACATAAAACGACATTTTGGGAATTCGTCAGATCCTAAATTAGGTAGTTATTTTTACTAAAATAGTTGACTGGATTTCATCTAGTTTAGTCGTCTTCTGGAAAATGTTGTCTAATAAGAGTTTTCATGGTTTCTTTTTTAATTTATTACCCTTTTAAACACTCTAAAGTTATTTTTTGTAATAAAATTTTTCGTAATTTTTTTTATCTATTTTTCATTGTAACATGTTTACATGGTTTCCTTATTAACATCTAAAATTATACATATAAAAATAAATGACTTGTTTTAATTTTTATTATTTCTTATACACTTGGCAAATTAGTTAGGTTTAGTTTTTCGGAGGAAGACAAAGAAGTGAAAATGTTTGTCTAATTCCAATATTTTTTTCTCAAATTTATAATCTAATTTTGTAATTTTAAGTGCTATTCTGACTTGAGTGAAAAATACTCCTTACTACAATTAAATTTATAAAACTAACAATAAGAAACGAGAAAACGAAGACACCTGTTATCTTTTTGATCATATTATATATTACCAAAGTACTCGCCAGGTTTTCTAAATTTTAAAAATTTGTTTTTTACAGTTGAAATATAAATATTTATATGACCAGATATTACCACACGAAGTAAGCAATTTTAATTTAATATTCGTATTACTCAAGGATAACAATGTTTTATCAAAATTTTCCCTAGGCTAATTTATCACTACTTTTTAGTAAAATAACAAATGTAGATTTATACTAGAAATCATGTTTTTCTACAATTTTTGGTTCTCAACATTTATAGAAAAATAATTCCATATCTAGAAAAAAAAATGTAATAAAGTAACGAAAATTTGATGCTCCGAAGTTTTTCAACGATAAAACATTTCAGCAATAAATTTTTAAAAAATTGTCGGGAGCTGGAAAAATTTTGGGAAATATAAAATTTGGTACTTATGTGATACTGTTAATGGCTTGTCACTACTTCTATACATTTTTTCTCATTAAATAGCAAAATTATTTCTTTATTACTTTCTTAACACAACCTACAAAAGGAATGACAGACATGCCGACTGCAACCTTTAAAAGCTTCGTATTCTTGTAAAAGCCATATTAACTATTTAATTCCACTTAGAGTGAAAATATAATTAAAACATCACCAGATGTTACAAATTTGATATATGGCATTAGGAACTTTTTACAACATACAGGGATAGTTAAACTATTGAGTCAAAAAAAATATTACAAAATGATGCATTAAAACTTAATAGAAATAATTAAATACTTAGTTTCAGTTGAATAATTATATTTTTTTTTCAAAATTAGTCGACAATTTAAGTCCATTCCCATCCATTTTTTTCTTGTCATTTGAAATATTTGATTATAAAAATTATTCGTTGAACAATTTTTTTCGGTTTTGATTAATTTAAATTAATAGTATTCCTAGTTCCACACTGCTGATAAATATCTATAAAATACTTCAATTTGCACAAAATTCATAACATGTCTATCTACAAAATTGAATAAAAAAAATCTTTCATATTAGTTTCATTCAAAAAAGCATATTTCGTGACAGCAACAGGAAAAAATATTTCTAATTCCAATCAAACATTGCTATGACATTTACCCTTCTACAGTGGGTTCGAAAGCTGGGCAAATCATCGGATAAAAATATTTGGTTTACTGCACTCCCATCCCAAATGCAACATATTATTAATTGGACGGGTACGAAAACTAAAGGGTAACCCATCGCCCCCAAAACGGACTAGCATTAAATTTTCAATTCAAAAATAAACCATTTAACTAAAATAAAGAAAACTACTATGGTAACTCGAGTTGTCGCTTTATCTTGATTGATATACTGTAATTTAATAAGTTTCACTTCAACACTGCAAAAAGTTCTTCTTCTTCTTCTTTTTCTTCGTCTTCTTCTTTTAATATTGTTTCCCATGTACGTAGGTGATCGCCTGTTTAGTCCAAAGGAACCTCCCCCGACGACGATGTCCTTTGTCTGGACCATTTAGCCACATCCCGTATCCCACTCTATTCGCTAAGATCTTCGTTCTTAACTATACCGTATAGTATTTTCCCTTAAAGGGTTCTTATGGCTTATATTTCTACCGCGGGCATGGTGTTCGTGGTATCAGGGCTTATTTTGTTCGCAGAGGTTAATATAGATCCAACCCAAGTTTTTTTTTAGATTCTTGTTTTACACTCAGTATTTAAATATTTGTTTTCCCATATAAGTAAACTGATTGATATGCCCCATTATTTTTTTTTATCTATTTCTAATTTTCATCTTGTAGGCTCTTTAGCTGCTACCATGCATTTCGTTTTATTGATGTTGATACTCGTATATAGTTGACTTAGCTTTCTGGTTGAAAAGGTCAAGAAGCCTGTAAGTTCTCCTCCGAATTCGCAATAAATTCTGCATCATCCGTGTAGCACAATATGTGGAAATAAGTTTTTCCCATTCTATATCCCGATGTTCTGGGTAATTTTTCTACGATCTTATCTATAACTCAGCTGGAGATAAAAGAACTAGAAAATCCCCCTGTCTTATTCCTCGATTTATTTTTATGTCCTCAGTCATTATCTGCTCTACTCTTATATTGAATAACATATGCAATCAATAGAATTAAATGTTAGTTTATTCCTTTTTCTCTCATTATGTTGGTAATACCTGTGAATCAGACTCGGTCAAATACTTTAGTCATATCTATATAGCAAAGCCTTGTTAAATTCTACAGATTTTTCCATTATTTGTTTTACAGCAAAAGATTGCGTCAATAGGTTTTTTCCGAAAGCCCTGCTGCTTCTCTTTCACTTTAACGATTTTGCAGATCTCTTCGAGGAAAAGTTAGGTGAAGATTTTGTGTATGATATTTAACAGAATGATTCCGAGGTAGTTTCTGGTTATGTTTTTTGACCATTTTTTAATACAGGGGTCGTTATACTTTTTCCAGTCTTTCGGTATTTTGTGTTGTTCACCTCCACCATATATCAACATTTCATTTATTATCTCATCAGACCCAATCCTGGATTGTAAATGTAAATTACAGTAATTTTTTTCCTTAATTTTATTTTAAAACATTAAAGTAAAACCTTTCTTCGTGTATATTTTATAGACTTGATTGGCCTGTTGGTTTAATATATCCACAATCATTCAGATATACTATTGCTATAGGACAAATTTTGTTACAATTTAGCTTCTGTCTCCCATAAAATTAAAATTTACTAAGCGGATCTAACTTTAATTTCGTCACACCTCGTATATATATGTGCTAAAATGCATACCATAAAAATAAAAATAGTCATGCTTTCTTCTCTTGAAATCCGACAGTATAACTTAGCCTAATAGGCCATAATTATTTTAATAGATAGAATTAAATTCTTTGAATATCATTTATCATTTTGTTTCTTAGCGGTTGTAGTTCCTACTGTTTTATCACCTATTTGTCTACAAAAATTGCCCATATAATTTATTCTCTAAAAATATGTTTCTTTTAACGGCTAATTTTGGGTTTATATACGGTTTGAGTCACAAGTGTGTAAAAATTAATTTACGCACAATTCATATAACCTAAAAAAAAATAGACGTTTAAAATCATTTTTAATTATACCGTGGTGCTCTATAAAGGTATAAAATACATAATTTTTAGGGTTGTTTATAAAGAAAAGCGGAACTTTTGCAGAATGACTCACAGATCTACCTGTCATAGTTTTTCTCGAAAATCACTTGATCTAGAAAGTTAAAATTTGGCATAATTATAATACATATTAATATTTCAAAATAAATTATTTTTAATTCCTTGAAACGAGTCCTGTCAAACGATACCCCATATGAATTTTTAAAAAAATTTACAGTACCAAACTTGAGCGCTGAAAATACCCAGACCATATACTGTTATATCTATTTTCATTATATTTCCAGGAGTTTATTTTGACACCATTTAAAGGACTACTTCCAAGGATATGAAAAAAAAAAGAATAAGTACAATTTACTACACTGTTAAAGATAACCTTCAATTTAATGCATATTTGATAACCATTCTACCTTAAATTTAATGATTTTTTACCTAAAATCATGAACAATTTACATTTACTTTGAATTTAAAGCAATTCATTCAAATATCAGTTCGTAGTACATTAAATTTAATTAAATGATATCTTAAATTTCAATAAAGTTACTGAAAAGATATTTCAACTTTATGTACCTTAAAATTAATTTACATGTGCCTTAACATTAAAAAAAATTTACATTATTATTCATGATACATTGCATGAGATTCCGGGAGATGGCGCAACTTGTATTGTACTTTTTGTTTAGTTGCTTAAAATTTTCTTGTGATGAGGTGTACATGTCTGCCGGTACTGACGGAAAACAATGAATTCGAAACCGGCCTACAGATGACGGTCCACTACCTACCTACTGTTCCTAGGAAAAATTTCCACCTTTTCCTGGAAGCAGAATTTTTTCACCTCATATTAAATGCATTCAATGAACACTGGCTGTATATTTAATGTACATTGTCACCTTAAAAAGTAATGATCAAAACTTTAAATTTAATGTATGATTACATTAAATTTAATGGAATAAATTAATTTAATGTAAATTATTAAATTTAATACATTACATTAAAGGTATTTAATAAACGTTTATGAAATTTGCTTACATTACATTTACTTTAAATTTAATGCATCTCCTTTTTACAGTATAGACCTTGTTTTATTCCTTACCGCAGGTCTTAAAAGATATATTAAAGGTGGAGGAAAGATTATGTTAAGTAGGGTTTCCTTTGTTTGGTTATAATGTTCTGCAAGTGAGATTTCTATTTATGCTCTGTATCGAGGAATAATCTGAGATACTAGATTTCCTGACTCATCTACAGTTGTGTAGTTTTAGCTGGATTTACCCTATGGTATTCCTTGGTACACCACTCCTCAACTACAGTCAGAGCTCTTTACATAAATTTCTATGGTATTGTGTCGTGCTAAAGTGATTGATTATATGACATAGCACGCCAGGATTGAGAAACCGTTACACTGCAGCCTTGAGACTTATTGTGTCGCGCATTATATCAATTCTAGGTGAACAAGTTGATTGCTAGTTGTTCCTTTGGGTATAAGCCTTCCTTATTGATTAATCCCTGAAGGTATATCCTTCGCATTCTCTCCATCACATAGTGTACATAATGATTTTTCATTAGAGATGGCCATTGTGTAAACGTTTCCTTAAACTGCGGTAGCCAGTTATAAGACCTGTCAACAGTCGGATTTGTTGTCTGCTTATACGCGGAATTTCACGGCTTAGTTTGCCGGATGCTCTGCTCAGCAATAGCTTGCTATGCCTGTAGCCTGCAATGTGGTTCAAGTGAGTCCGGTGTTGTTATATTATCCACCAGAATAGCCACCCAAGAAGAGTAAACAACAAATATTTTAGCAGACCCTTGTCTTGAAACTTGATTCACTTTGTCATTGCCCGGGACGCCTTTGTGCCCTGGTATCCACCCAAGAGTGTCCTTGTTGGGTTTTGTCAGAGCGATAAGGTTTTGAAAATAGTCCCTGTTTTGATGGTCTTTGATGACACAACTTTGTTGTGCTTACTCACAATATATATTACTAGATCATCAAAATACACTTAGATGTAATTATTTTTATGATTTTATTTTTTTAAACTATTTGAAGTGTAAGATACTTACCAATTTATTTATAATACTCCATGTTCCTATAAAATCTTGATTAATTTTGGCACTTCCCATTTCGAAATATTTTTGTGAATTTATTTGCATTCTGAATTAATTTCTATTCAATTCATTTTTAAGTATTTATTTAGTAATTAATTATTGGTTTCAACCTTTTTATCCTCCTACTAATGTCTGAAAATTATTAAAAAGATACATACCGGTCTTCAGAATGATGTCACTCGGTCTCACAAATTTTTATCTTGTTTAATAATGCCTTAATATTTCCAAGAATAAAAATTTTTACCTGCTTTTACAAGAATTAATTTGGCAATTAAGTTGACTCGTTAGTGTCAAAAGAATGGTGTTATCGTATGCTGTGAGTCGGGTAGTTTAGCTGCAACTTTTTGCCAAAAAAAATTATTTTACATAGTTTATTACTCTTTGTTTGGGACATTAACCTCTTTAGGGTAAAATAAGGTGCAAAATATATGGAATGTTTGAAATTCATCGGATTGATTATACCTGTGTTACTAGTAGGCTAAAAGGGGCAATTTCAAAAATGTAAAAATTACATATTACAGAGGCCTTGAGAATTTTGTTAGTTGTGTAGTATTGCAGAAACCACATCCCCATATATTTATTAATATTGGAAATACCGTAAACTTACAACAATATTTGGTCAAGGTTATTTAATTTCTATATTGAAGTATTCTTAAAAACTTAGTTGATTCTTAGATATTTAGAAATTAAGTAAATTGTTTATTTTTAAGTATAGGTAAAAAGTTGCATGAGCTCGGCCTAAATATTCGAATTAAAAAGTACATAGGTTCTTTTCCATAATTTAACATCGGAATATCTGACCCGGTTCGTAACCAACCAACCATGACATTCTTATATTTTTACCTTTGCTTATAAATCCTTATTTATATCTTAGACTGTCTAAATCAAAATCCGATATGCCTCTGAGGCAAATGATATCACTTTCATCGCGCTGTTACCAGAAATTTCAATACATAGGTTTTTCTGTTGGTACATATCGGAGAGGTACCAGTTAAGAAAATTGTCTTGCACTCTCATGAAAACAAATTGACATATATTTACTATTAACACAATATAAATAATATGAAAAATCAAAATTTAAGTAAGAAATAAAATAAATCTACCGTGTTTGAGTAGTTTCCTATATGTATTCTTCTGTCAAGCAGAGAAAAAGGAAAGAATATAAAGAAACAATTTATCTCCTGAAAATACAACTTTGGTCTTCTCTCCATATGTTTTGCGACCACCTTATGGTCTTATCAGCGGAGCTGAATCGAACCGAGAGCAACATTCGCAAGAGATAAATTCTATATAGAACAGAAATTCCCAGACATGACGGCAGGATATTAAAAACCAGCCGATTTCGATATCAGACTGAAAAAAATCGCCGGTTGAACAACATCTATACATTCGCCAGAGTAATGCGAAACCTTTGGAAATCAAAACGTCAGTAGTAAATAAAAATAAATCTATCTACCGTGTTTAAATAGTTGCCTATATGTATTTCCCTTTCAAGTAAAGAAAAAGCAAAAATATGTAGAAATTGTTTATTTCCAGTAAATACAACTCTGGTCCTTCGACCACCTTATTGTCTCGTCAGTGGAGCTGTATCGCACCGAGAGCAACATTCCCAGGAAACAACTTCTATATAAAACATAAATTTCGAGACATGACGGTAGGGTATTAAAAACCTGCAGACTTCGATTTCAGACTGAAAAATATTGCTGATCGAACGACCTCTATATATTCGCCGGAGTAATGCGAAATTTTAAAAAATCTAAATTTCAAAAAGATATAAAATAAATTTATCATCATGAGGTGGTCGAAACGCGTATGGAGTGAGGAACAGAGTTTTATTTGCAGGAAATAAACCGTTTCTATACATTCTTACCTTTTTCTCTGCTTGGAAGAGAAATACATATAAGCAACAATAATTAATATGAGCCTTTATTATCACATCTTTCTTACATGTTAATATCGGTACTCCAATTTCACTTATTTCCTTAAAATTCCAATTTTTCTATTTATTGACTTATCAAACCATATTTAGTAAATAATTTATGTTTATTTATTATCGATTGTAGAACCTGTGTAGGCAAACTAACTATATATCATTTATGACCCACAGTCATTACGAAATTTAGGGGTATTGTTACTAAGCATAAATTGCCCGATTATTAAAAAAGAGAGACCTTAAAAATAATTGCTACAGTTGCCTGGTCTCCTTAAGTAAAAGGACAGATAGATAATTATTCCATAGGCGTTTTGATTACTTTTAAGAAAGTAATCCTCAGTTTTGGTTGAATACAATTGTTCAGGAATCTTAGTTATTTTATTTTTTTTGGGCAATAAATTATTTAATTATTCTAATTAGGGACCATGTGACATAATAATGTACTCTAAAATTACACTTCAATTTATGTCGCCTTTATCATAAACACTCTTATTTTCAATATATTTTCTTATTATATTTTTTCTTAACTTTTTTGCTGCGCACAAGTCGCATAGCCAATCCAAGCGAATTGGTCACATATATACAATCAACTCACGCTCTAAGTAGGGTCGAGTACGGTATCGTTCTTCCGGTCGGCATCGTGGCAAAATAAGCAATTAATTTTAGACAATTTCTGCGAACCTTAAAGTGCGGGAAGAAACTAGGTGAATTGAGTAGCCTTGCGAACACCAGCAAGAGGGTACCCTCAGGATCAAGATTGTGCCCTATTGACCGTACGGAAAGGTAAGCGATTTGTGCAAGTTTTTCATTTTCTTTTTTCTACCAATTAAAAATTACAGTCCACTACATTTTCATATTTTCCGCGTCATTTATGTTCCTTCTACTGCCGGATGAAAAACCGTTTTTTAGTTTTTTTTCTAAAAATTTTCAAAATTTTTATATTTATAAATTGAATTGCATTATTTTGTCACAAACCACCATTTTCTTTTTATATACTTAAGGTCACTTGCATATAATAGGTATAAACCCCAGAGTAATTTAACTTTGAGTTTTATTATTAGGCATCCAGGTTTGGCTGCAAAACTGGAACCTTCAGTACCTATAAATCTGTACCTTAAAAATTATATTCTCACGCACAAGATTTCAGCGAGCATTTAAACCGCTGTGCGCAATTTAACACGTGGATCGTACTACCGTACCACACTATCTTTCTTTCTCTCTTTTTCATATTAAATAAAATTTCAGCTTTATTAAAATATTTATCTGCTCCATTTTGTGATATCTACGGTATAAAAAACGTTTGTACCTTTTTATCAAATCACTTTCATTTATTAGCATTGGATGGTGCATATTTTGCGAATTTTTATAAACAATTTTTTACTTAGCCAGTTCGTTTAACATTGTATCATTCAGTCTGTTATTTTTTTCGCTCTGCTTTCCATAAGCGTGCAAAATACATTTATTTACATTAATTTTCTTCATATTTTTCTGATTTTTTATAATGGCGGATAAATTAACTAAAGCTAATTTAAAACGTACTACGGCTTTTAAACGCCTACAAGAGACTCACGAAGCCGGAATCAAAGCTTCTAGTGACGACTCTTTAAAATCTACCTTTTTAGCTCGAGCAGATGCTATTGACAACATATATAATGAATTTCAATCGGCTCATAATACTATAATTTCTTTAATTGACGATAAAGATTTTGCAAATTACGATGGGATGCGTATTGCTGCAGATGAGGCCTACTATGGTATTAAATCTTTTAAACATGATTTCTTATTAAGCGATTCCGCTTCTCAAATAGCTAATATTTCAATTAGTCCTAATTTAAATACGCCTACAGTTTCCAAAATTGTAGCTAAACTTCCAAAACTTAAGTTACCAACTTTCAATGGTAATTACAAAGATTGGCCAAGTTTTTTTGATTTATTTAAAAGTCTCATCCACAATAACGCAGACTTATCTAATGTTGAGAAATTTCAATACTTACTCACTTCGTTAGATAAAGAGCCTTTAGCTTTAGTTAAGGGTATCCCTCTTACAGAAGCAAATTATATTATTGCCTTTGAAACGCTTGAAAAACGGTACCAAAATAAGCCCATTTTGGCTACACAATATTATAATGAAATATTTTATGCAACATCTATTCAAAAGGTTACTTCTAAGGATCTTAGACATCTTTTAAATGTTTTTTCTGAAAACGTAGCAGCCTTAAGAGCTTTAAAACTTCCTGTAGATCAATGGGATTTTTTGTTGTTTAATATGTTACTAAATAAACTTGATTCTAAAACCAGAACCAGTTTTGAACTTGAAAATAGTCTAAATCAAGAATTACCTACCTACAGACAATTAATTACTTTCTTAGAAAGACAATGTATAGCTTTAGAGTCTGTTCAATATACTTCTTCAGTGAGTTCTGATAAGTCAAATTTTAAATCTTCTAATTATCATGCATTAAACAACAAGAGATCTACATCCAATTTTGTTACGAATCCGCTTTCACAAAAAAGCGAACCTACGTGTACTTTATGTTCTGCTTCTCATGCATTATTTAAATGTAAATTATTCTTGGCTAAAACGCCACAAGAAAGATTTTCTTATGCTAAACAGCACAAATTATGCGTCAACTGTTTAGTATCTCCCCACTCTATTAAAAATTGTGGTTCTTCTTACAGATGTAAAATCTGCAAATTTCCACATCATACAACTCTACATTTCAACAAAAATTCTTCTTCTTTCGTGCCTTCTAATGAAAATAACTTACCTAAGTCTAATTCAGACACTGTTACGGCTGTCGAACATTATTCTAATGATGATCAGTCTAATTTTACCGTCACGAATACTCACTGTATTGCAAACTCTTTGTCTATTCCGCAACATACTATTTTATTATCCACGTGTGAAATAGATATCAAGGACATTCGAGGACATTTTCAGAAAATCCTTGTACTTTTGGATACGGGCTCTATGGCAAATTTTATGTCTGAGTCGTGCGCTAGACGACTGGGTCTCCATCGTAAAAAATTCTCTATTCCAATTGAGGGTTTAAATGGAATGTCAACTTCCACCAACAGCGGTCTTGTTCAATGCGTCATCAAACCCTGTGGTCAATTAGATCCGTTTTTTTCTTTTGAAGCTATTATCATGCCCAAAGTTTGTTCTAATCAACCAAAAATTCACATTAATATTTCCGAAATGGAACATATTCGAAATTTGAAGCTTGCAGACAGTCGGTTTCATATACCAGGACCAATAGACATGCTTATTGGTGCTGAATTGGTACCTTTATTTTTAAAATCAGGCCGTATTGTCGGCAATTCCGATCAACCTGTAGCTTTAGAGACTATTTTTGGTTATGTTTTACAGGGTAAAACTAGCTGTTCAGTTCCTTTCAGGAATCCTGACTCTTTCTTAAATTGTCTCGCTTCTTTGGATGACTGTATCGATATTCAGTTACGTAAATTCTGGGAGGTCGAACAAATTACTAAAATCCCTTCTTGGTCCACTGAAGACAAGAAGTGCGAGGAAATATTTAAAAATTTAGTCTTCAGAGAAACTTCTGGACGGTTCTCGGTACCTTTACCTTTTCGTCAATCAAAACCAAATTTTGTTGACACGTATTCTCAAGCATATCGTCGATTTTGTATGCTGGAACGACGTTTTTCCAAAAATTCTGAATTCTTTAGAAAATATACAGATTTCATGCAAGATTATCTCAACAGTGGTCACATGTCCTTAGTGCCACAAAGTCAATACAGGTGTCCGTCTGCTTATTACATCCCCCATCATGCTGTTTTTAAACAGGAGATGTCGGGCTCAAAAATTAGAGTTGTATTTGATGCTAGTCTTCGTGATATACAGGGTGTCTCTCTTAATGATACTCTCCTCGTTGGCCCAAAGCTCCAACGTGATATTTCTGCTTTACTTTTAAATTTTCGATTTTTTCCTTACGTTTTTGTTTGCGACATAAAACAAATGTACAGACAAATAAATATTCAGCCTGAATTCTGGGATTATCAACGCATTTTATGGCGTTTCTCACCTTCTGAACCTCTTCAGGAATATTTTCTACGTACTGTTGTTTACGGAGTTTCATCTTCGCCATACTTGGCCTTACGTACTCTGCAAGAGCTAGCGGTTCAAGAGGAATCTTCATTCCCTAGGGCAGCTCAAGTTCTTCGTCGCCAGTTTTATATAGATGACGGATTAATCGGTAGCCACGATTTAAAATCTGCGTTGTCACTTCAGCTTGAGCTCATTGAACTTATGAAGAAAGGAGGATTTGAATTAAGTAAATGGGCAAGTAACGATCCTGCTCTTTTAGCTCATATATCTCCTTCAAATATCCAGGAGTCTTGCAGTTTTGATAAAGATGATCCTTCTTTTATTAAAATATTAGGTTTAAAGTGGGATCCCAATTCAGACATTTTTTCCTATTATTATGTTCCCATGGAACGCCCCTGTACTAAACGCAATATTCTATCTGAAATTAGTAGAATATTTGATCCACTTGGATTTGTTTCTTCTTGCTTGTTACTTGCAAAACGTCTTTTGCAACGTTTATGGGAATCCAAAGTTTCTTGGGATGAGTTTCCGTCCGACGATATTCTCGAAACTTGGACCAAATTCAAAGCTGAATTGCCCAAGCTCGCTGATATCAAAATATCTCGCTATGTAGGCTCTAATTCGATATCTCGAATTGAACTACATGGATTCTGCGATGCTTCGCAGGTCGGATACGCTGGTGTTGTTTACTTTCGTGTAGAAGACACATTAAACAATATCAAAACTTTTCTTATTTGCGCTAAGTGTCGTGTTGCATCATTGAAGATTGTATCAATAGCAAGACTTGAGCTTCTTGCAGCAGTTTTGCTCGCGGAGCTAGTGGCATTTGTCAAGGAAAGTTATGCTGATCTTATTATTTTTGACGCCATGCATGCTTGGACAGATTCCATGGTCACACTTGCTTGGTTGTCTTCTTCTCCTCATAAATGGAAGACATTTGTTGCCAATCGAGTAAGTCACATTCAGGAAATTTTACCTATTTCATCTTGGCACCACGTCCCCTCCAAGCATAATCCAGCAGATTGTGCTAGTCGTGGTCAAACTCCTCAGCAACTTTTGGATACTCCCATCTGGTGGTCTGGCCCAGAATTCTTATCTAAGAATCGAGTTTTCTGGCCGACACAGCCAAATTTTGCGGGTCAATCTGGTTTAGAGCTATCCAAGGAAGAAAAACAAATAGTTTTGAACGTTTCGCTTCCTTGCGATGATTTTCTTATTTTACTAGATCGATTTTCTTCATTACCTAAGATACAACGAATCATTGCATATACTCTTCGCTTTATTTCTAATTCAAGGTCAAAACCTAAAGTTAAAGGACATTTGTCACCTTTCGAGATTGAAGCTTCCCTGCGAGTTATTATAAAACGTGTTCAACGAAATGTGTTTTCGGACATCTTAACGAAGATTTCGCAAAATAGTTTGCTACCGAAACCGTTTCGAAAGCTTGCTCCATTTGTCGATTCAGATGGATTGCTTCGAGTAGGAGGTAGACTGAGGAAGTCTCAATTTTCCTTTGATGTAAAACATCCTATTCTTTTACCAAAATCGCATCGAATAACAGAATTAATTATCGAACAAACTCATTGTACGAATTTTCATCCAGGATTTAAAACTTTGCATTATTTGTTACTTCAACAGTTTTGGATTTTATCGCCCCGAAGTGCAATTTATAAATGTCTCTCCAAATGTATTCGATGCTTTCGATGTAAACCAAAATCATATAATCCCTACATGGCAGACTTACCAGCTCTCCGAATTTCTCAAATTAAGGCATTTTCTTCTATTTGCCTAGATTTTGCTGGGCCTTCTTCACTCTTGATGAGCAAACATCGAGGTGCTAAAACCTTTAAAGGTTACGTTTGCATTTTTGTTTGTACTTCCACTAAGGCTATTCATTTGGAGGTTACATCAGACCTTAGTTCTGAATCATTTTTAGCGGCCTTCAGACGTTTCGTCGCCCGTCGTGGCAAATGTGTCACTATAACTAGTGACCAAGGTACAAATTTTAAGGGTGCATACAGCCAACTTCTTGTTTTGGCGCAAGCTACTGCTCAAAAATTGTCAATTACTTGGAACTTCAATCCTCCGGGCTCTCCACATTTCAATGGACTAGCAGAGGCCGGCGTTAAGTCTTTCAAGAGTCATTTTTACCGTGTCTTAGGAACTCAAATATTGTCTTATGAAGAATTCTACACATTATTAACCCAGAAGGAATCTCTATTAAATTCACGTCCTTTGTGCGCAATTAGTGCCGATCCAAATGACTTTCAGCCTCTTACTCCCGGTCATTTTTTGATTCAAGAGCCTTTAAACAGTTCTATCCCTGATCCAGATCTAAGCTCTATAAATTTAAATAGGCTTAATCGTTGGCAGCTTATTCAGCGCCTCCAGGGTGATTTTTGGAAACGGTGGTCTCAAGAGTATATCCATTCTCTCCAAGAGAGGCACAAATGGACTCAGCCATCTCCTCCTATTAATGAGGGCGCTCTTGTCCTAATTAAAAATGAGCAAAATCCACCCCTTCGATGGGAAATGGGTAGAATACTTAAATTACATCCGGGAGAGGACGGTGTGGTTCGCGTAGTTACGCTTAAAACGTTCCACGGTGTTATGCAACGACCTGTGGTCAAAATTTGCCCATTACCTGGCAACTAAAATCCTATTTTTGCACCGCAACATTATTTTTATTTTCTTTTTTCTTTAAGTTATATTAAAATTATTTTTTCATAACTGTTTTATTTTTCTCTATTTTTACTAGGTTTAAAAACATTCGTTTTTGGTGGGGTGAATGTTCAGGAATCTTAGTTATTTTATTTTTTTTGGGCAATAAATTATTTAATTATTCTAATTAGGGACCATGTGACATAATAATGTACTCTAAAATTACACTTCAATTTATGTCGCCTTTATCATAAACACTCTTATTTTCAATATATTTTCTTATTATATTTTTTCTTAACTTTTTTGCTGCGCACAAGTCGCATAGCCAATCCAAGCGAATTGGTCACATATATACAATCAACTCACGCTCTAAGTAGGGTCGAGTACGGTATCGTTCTTCCGGTCGGCATCGTGGCAAAATAAGCAATTAATTTTAGACAATTTCTGCGAACCTTAAAGTGCGGGAAGAAACTAGGTGAATTGAGTAGCCTTGCGAACACCAGCAAGAGGGTACCCTCAGGATCAAGATTGTGCCCTATTGACCGTACGGAAAGGTAAGCGATTTGTGCAAGTTTTTCATTTTCTTTTTTCTACCAATTAAAAATTACAGTCCACTACATTTTCATATTTTCCGCGTCAACAATACTTTATTTTTTTATGAAAATGAACATGGGTAATAAAATCAATTTTACCATAATTTTGATATAAAAATATTATTTACTTGCTCATTTTCAGTTATTTTCGATATACTAATATCCCAATAGTTAATTTATTTTTTGTAGCATTCACAGAAGAATACAGTTTCTTTATTTTCTATTCAGTCTTCTCCAGACATTGACTTAGACAAATAGTGCTAAAATTTTATGTTTAATTTAATAAATCATTTTTAGGATCGATTATAACGTCCTGATTAAACAACGTTCCCAATAAATTGACATTACCATCGAATAAAAAAAAAGTCGTTTGAAAAGAAAGTTCTTTGTATATTAAAAATTTGGTTCGGTAAAATTATATAATAATAACAACAAAAATATTATAAAAGAGGCGAATATTATGTTTCCTAATTTACAAAACGTTTGCAATGATTTTATCCGCAAATATTAATTTGCCATTTTGTTCAAGAACATGACGCAAGGAATTTATTTGTTTTCTTTAAACTGTGACATTTCAAATTGGTTTCATGTCGTAGTTTTAAAAATTTCGGTAAATGCAGAACTGTGGTATTTTTATTGTTTATTTTAGTACTCCAAGAATGCAGCGCTAAAAAAAACTTTTCATTTGGTATATTAAAGTCATATATCAGGATAAATGCATATTGAATATAATTTTATCTTGCAGTTGTATAATTTCATTAACCTTTTGTTCTTATCGTTTTGTCAAACCTCCACACCACGGAATATATATCTGTAAATTTATTTATTTTTCTCCATATTAAAGAGGCAACAAAATATTACGTTGTCTAGTTAAATTCCACACTATTTATTTAATTTTTTTTGTGTGGTAGTTAAATATTGTTGCAAAAACTGTCTTTAGGAGTAACCTGAACTCTGATCTCAAAAACCGAATGGGATTCGAAGTTATCTCATTATGTTTTCAAACTTTTTATTTCATCTTACCTCTCACAACTGCTTTCCCGATTTTTTTTAAACCAGTTCAATCTCTTAAAGAAGTTTTCTTTGTTTTTCCCATTTCTTAATTTTCTTCCCAATTTTAGGAAAGGTCTAGGTTTAAAATCAAACAAAGTTTTCATAGTCATCATAACAAAAAAGATTTTAGGTTCTTTTCATTAATTTTGGGCCCTATTGGTCTATTGTTATATGGAATTTGTCGTTGACTGAAAGCTCTAAGCTTACTTCTTTTGCTCCTTTTTTAATATTCACACTTACATATATACTGCTAAAAGCAGCGAATACAGCCTCTCTTTTTGGGGAGAGCGGTGATATAAAAATACAGTATGGTAAGTTGTCGATGGGGGGTGGGGGAGACGCCAGCAGTTTTAAATATGAAGCTTGTGAAGAGGGATCGCAAAAGACCGCGAGTTCTCGACAGAAGGGAGGGGGAGATGTCAGAAACATTCACATTCCTAGATAAGAGGCAGGATCGGATCTATTTTTCTAAATTCGAAGTTCTTGAGGGTGGCGATCACAAGCGAACTTGAGATGTCGACAGGAGGGGGGGAGATGCCAACAGCATTCATGTTCCTAGTGTAAGAGGCAGAATCGGGTCTCTTTTCGTGAAATAAAGGTATTTAATGGGGGATCGTCCCGGCCGTACCCTCCCTTTGGATCCGCCACTGGGTACAAGTATCTTTGCCATGTGCAGTTGCGGAAAAGTGCCATTTTAGCTGCTATATTCAAATATTTTCTGTGGAAAAGAAGATTAGAAAAAGTTGATTTATTTTGAAAGTGCTGTTCTATCAGTAATATTATAAATTTTTGTAGGTTTGTTATTGCTTTTCAGATAACTTATTATAATTCATTAATAGTAATAAACAGCATTGTGATTAAGATTGTCAGATATCATAGCCATACGTTGGTGTTTAAGTTTATTATTTTGTTCTCATCTTGTTTGTAGCTTCATTTTCGAAAATATCAAAAAAAAACATACCGGATATTACCTATACCGATATAAAAAATTCTTAGATGTCGATCTAGGTTACTAAAAAAAAATTAAGGTTCTTTTCGAAATATAGCTTTGTATTTTTTTAAAGTCAAAACGCCGAATTTTCAAAAATCTGACTAAACCAGTAGAAAGTTGAGAAAAAATATATCGAATATTCGATAAGAACATATTTTAAGATTAATTTGAGTATCGAAAGCATGAATTCAATCAAAATAGTTTAATTTTGTTCTCGCGCGCCACACTGATGCATTTTAGGTGAACTGCCCTAGATATAAATTCCTTAGATAGACAAATGTATTATGCCTTTAATATAAGCACCGCCCTACAAAGGAATTTGAAAATTGATTAATTTAAAAAAAAAATTAGATTTAAGTTGAACAATAAAAAACTACAATTCAGGCGGAAGTAAGTGTTTAATAGATAAAGTTTTATTTAGTGTGAAATTTTTAAATTAAATTTTTTGCTTAACATTATAAAGGTATTGTCACCGATATAGCTAGCTGAAATAAACGAAATGTCCTTCTACTAATAAAATATAATAAAAAATAACAATTTCATTTAAATTTTATGTTTATAGTATAGTTTAAAACATTTAGTATGTCTTAGTTTATTTTAATTTAGAAATTAATGTTTTAGTTAGTGTTCCACAATTGCCAAAAAAAAAAAGGATTTTCTGGGATTCTTAAAAAGTTTTATAATTTCGTACCAAAATTCCTCAACGTTTGTTAATATAATTGTCAAAATGTCAGGTATTTTTTAAAATGTGTTTTTGTATGATGTCACTTGTTACTTTTAATTTATATGACCTAAACATTGTCTTTCATTTTTGGCATTTTGTATATAATATTTCAATGTCAAAATTTCCCTTTTATTTTTTATAGAAACACAGAACGATCGAAAAATAATGATAAGTTGTTTGTTCCATCTTTTTAATTCATGTTCAAGCGTGAGCTTCGTTCGATGAGAGTTCAGTTGAATGATGTCATTCACTTGTCATTCATTGTACAATTATTTATTTTTTAGAAGTTGAAATTATACGTATTTCATGAAAACGAAGACTTAAAAATGTGATAGAATACGCATTGTGTTAGTGTTCCGTAGCAGTTATTCGTGTTTTTAGTTTTTTCTGAAATTTCGTTATACATCTGTCTTGAGTTAATTAAAAGAACAAGGCTGCAAAATTTTATGACAAAAGATTTACTATGTTTATTTTTAATAAATTTCCTACCGCTCCGGGGTATATTCAGATGTTCGTTTGTACTGTTTAAGATAGCAGTCCGGCATCAAGTTCTGCAGGTAATATCCTGCCGATACTTTACGATATGGGGATTTTAAGTAGACATTTGTTTTCTGTGCATTTTACTCTCGGTTCGTTACAGCTCCACTGATGAGACCATTAGGTGGTCGAAACTAGTATGGAGAGTGAACCGGAGTGGAATTCGCAGAGAATATACTGTCTGTCCCCTTTCTTAACGGTCGTAAGGAGAATAAAACAACTTTTTCAAATATATAGACCGTGAAATTGTTTATTTTTAATATATATATATATATATATATATATATATATATATATATATATATATATATGTATTTTTTATTTTAGTATCTTGAAAATGCTCTAAAATAAAGCAAAAAATTTGTTATTCCCAAATAATAATCCAAATTCTAACCAATCTTGTCTGAATTATTTTCTGTAATATTAGGAATGATTTCTAACAAGATGAGGGAAATGTACCACCCCTCGATCTACACTAATCTTTAATTTACATTTCTAAAAATTGTAAATAAAAACCTCTTTCACTACAAAGAATCATAATATTCTCACTTTAAAGAGAAAACCGGCAATAACAAGAATAACATTATCTATCTTGAATTGAAATAAATTCCAAACTTCTAATTATTTTTATGAAATAACAATTTATCAACTCAAAGAGTACCATTACAGTGTTTTTTGGAAAACATTATTTAAAATTTTATGTACCTGTAGCCCATTATCATTATCATAACCATAAGAAAGCAATATTCACACGATTTTCTAATGATAAAGCAAGTGTTTTTTGCGTGTTTGCCTAATTTAGGAGGCGTAATGGAGTAAAGGAGCTTATGTTCGTACTGTACAAGTGGGCGTAAGTGGCGAAATAACTATAAAATTGCCACAGATTTTATCTACGTTAGATTATATTTGTTTACTTGTATTGCAATTCATGTAATGGTACGAGAAGACTTTGCCTTGTGCCGGCTCTGATTATTTCTATTATTATCTTTGTCGCATCAGACAAAACGTAGGCAATTATGTAAAAATTATTTCCTCTTTACGACATGCATATTGTGAGTTTTTGCTGTCGAGTAGCGGGATTTTTTAAAAAGGCAAAAATCGCATAGTTGTCCCATAATATTTATATTTTTAGCTTCGAGGCTTCATTTCCTTCCCACTCTTTGTCTACCTACTTTAATTTACAGTTGATTATTTAGTTTTAGATTTAATTAAAAATTAAAATACTGTTGTCATCTAACAACGAATATATATTTTTGTAATTTTATGTAATCATCAGAAGTTAAGTCTAAAATATTTTTTACTTTATTTCAATTAGATTTATATTTTGCAAAAATGCTTGGTTAAAGATTCGTTAAATATCACTAAGTACTTATATCATAAATGTAATATTTGAATAATTTGTCTACTCCGGTAGCCGTTTATACAGGGTATCCAATTTTTAAAGACGCACGCAAATAACTCTGTTGGGGAAAGTTTGTTACTTTTGAAGGGGGATACCGAATAATGGCACTCAGTTTGACGTTTAACGTAACCTTCAAGGTCATTTCAAAGCTAAGTTAATTTTTTCAAATGTAATCGCTCATTTTTATAAGAGATATGGAAAGTGGAGAAAAATTCCTATCTAACCATATAAATAACATAGGGCGTCAAATTATAGATCATTTGAAAGTTATGTCACAATTACCAATCGGTAAACTTTCCTAAAGCCTATTTTTGAAGAAAACAATATTTACACATGTAGGCTAAACAGATGAGTTTTCGCGAGAATTACTCAAACCCAAATAATCTGAAAAAACTTTTGATATTGGAGAATTATAGCATATCTCAGCGTTTCCTTTTATCAACTATTCGAAATTTTGAACAAAGAGTTGAACTATGAAGGAATTTTCCGTAAAATGTAAAATTATTTTCTTTGTTCTACTGCCATTACTCGAACAATTATTTATACCTTGATTGACTAGATGACGCAAATAGGACTAAAAAAGGCGTTCTGCTAGGTCCTTGTCGTGGGTTCTGAACATCGAATTTCTTATCGATGATTGAATGTAGGAAATGGCACTCAAGAAGCTGTATCCACCAACTCACAGTATGTAAACTTCGCAGGGTACGTTTATCTCAAATATTTTATTAAAGAAAAACATGAAAAATTTCATTATTGTGATATTTTAACATTCAAATGACCTCTGTTTATGATTTGACCGCCAATATTATTTATACGGTTGGATAGGATTTTTTCTCCACTTTCCATCTTTGCAATGAAAAATGGGAAATTCCATTTGAAAAAATCAACTTGACCTTGAAATGTCCTTGAAGATCAGGTCTAAGGTTAAATTGGAGGTCATTCAAAAATTCAAAAATTTGGTTCTCATAATTTTTTTGATTTACACCTTCCCGTTAGTCAGTTGTGTATGTCTTTTAAAATGGATCAACCTGTATATCAAGAGTAACAAATAGAAAGAATAATTTTTGCCTGTGGATGTGAAGATGGTTCCCCAAAACATGGTTTTTAAACCCATCAACCGCCTCTTCTGGCGTAAAAAATCGTTAACCACGCAGGGTACGTTCCACTAAGCACTCACAACAATCACGCTCATGATCGCGGTTTTTCGCGTTTCACTAGCTTTTGAGTATTCCAATCCCAAACCCAAGTGGAATGGAAACACTTTTTAATGCTTTTGTTTGATCAGGGAAGCTATTATTTTTCAAAAATTATTAATATTGTTATTGTGTTGGAAATAACTGAATACGGTTTATGATTCAACACCATCTTCAAATTTAAGATACCTCGCCAAAATTCTCAACGTCCATTTTGATCCACCTTTTCAGATGGGTCGTTGTGAGCTCGGCGTGAACAAGAATAATGACATCTTTAATGACGTTTTTACGCGACCGCAATGACCGTAGTCGTCATGTGTTATGGATTTTTTCTTTGAACATTTGATGTTAGTTACATTTAGGTTATTTTAAAAGCAACTTGTGGGTAATTTTGTTTGTAGCTGTTTAAGGATAATTTTAACATGGTGTGCAGAAACAACCCTTTTCGGAATATCTTACTTTTTAATTTCTATAAAGGAGAGAAAGCCATTGAGGCTCATAGATATGTAAAGTGTATGATGTTGATTGCGTAACAGCACGCACATGTCAGAATTGGTTTAATAAATTCTATTCTGGAGATTTTTCATTCAACAATGACTAACGTTCTGGTCGACAGAATCGAAGCCATAATTGAAGAGAATCATCAGATAACTATTCGAACGTTCGCAGAGAAGTTAAATATATCGCACACACAAATTATGCGTAATGGCACTGACCCTTGAATCTTCACTATTGATGAAAAATAGGTAATCTACAGTAACATTATTCGAAAACAAGCATGGTCTAAACGTGATGAACTATCACAAACAACATTTAGAGCTGAATTGCAACCAAAAAGATCATGCTGTCAAATTGATAACACTACAAAGTTTAAGTTGCTTCCAAGATTTAGATACTTACTGTCAACAACTAATAATATTGGTTAAAGCAATTGAAGAAATACGGCTAGAATTGTCAAATTGTAAAACAATTGGATTACATCATGATAATACAAAGCCTCACTTATTTTTAGTAACTTGCGGGAAATTATGGAAGCTTGGTTGGGAAGTGATATCGCATCTCCCATACAGCTCTGACCTAGCACCATCTGATTACGATTTATTTCGAAGAAAACTCTATGAATAATAAAACTCTCACAAATGATAACCTTAGTTGGTTGAACGGACGTGATTCAGTTTTTTGCTGATTAGGTCCAAAATTTCAATGAGTACCAGATCGTGAAGTTACAATTGATGAAAGTTTATTCTTTGAATAAAAAAAAGTGTTTTTTGACACCACAAAACCGAAATTAGTTTCTTGCTGACCTAAGTGTTGTATGAAATAAATTCCTTACCACAATTTACCGAAATATAAGAAGATAATCATATAAAAGCCTAAAGACTGTAAACAATCTTTTAAAAGCGAAAAATGACAAAAGGATGAAAAAAGTTAATAATTTGGATGAGCCTAATTTAGCTAAACGCTGATGACCTAATGAAGTATTGGGAGTCACTAAAAAGCAATCATTAAAAACATACTTAATTAAACTCATGAAGAATTCACTAAACCACTCATTGAAGATATTGTTTTAAAAAAATCCTTTTAAATAGTGATAATAAATAAGTAGTTAAATAATGTTGTTATAGCGTAGGTGCCTATTCATAGTGTTTAGTTGTAGATTATTTAATGGCTAATAATATTAAGGTTTTATGCCTTGTTTCGCACCTTTACATGCCTATTATTTATAATAATAGGCACACCTTCACTTCGGTGCTACTTATTATAAGGTTTTAGATAAGCTAGAAAGTGCCCTAATAAAAAAAAGTCGGCTTAAAATGATTTTGATACTTGAAATAATTCCATATTTGTACTATATACAAATTTCCATGGTTTGCAATATGACATGTTAATCTATATCAATATAATGATGACAAAAAATACAATAGAATTTCCTCACTACCAAATAAAAATGTTTGATTAATTTATTTTGATAATTATAAGATTTAAAAAATCATTTCGTGTTCCAACCATAGTGGTCATAAAATTAAATAGAGATTATTATTTAATTAAAGAAAAAACTAATTAAACTCCAATTTAAGAGAATTAAATTGTAATAGAATTGACGGTCATAAAATGTTGCTGATTTTTACCAATTATACCTTAATCACTGTCAAAAAACGTACACCTGCTTCCTTTTCTATTGAAACCACAACCTACTAAAGTTTTTAATAGAATAATTTAGGATAATGCATAGTAGAAACAACAACAAAAGGAAGATATAAAAAGAAAAAAAAAATACAATAAATAACTGTTCATTTGGTTTAGCATACAACTAAATATAATTTATTATAATTTGAAGAATAATAATAAAATTTTTAAATGCGTTTTTAATTAGCCACATTTAAATCAAATTACAATGACATTATACAGCTAATACAGCCACCTTATAACTAATAAAAAGAAATTCAACACATTTTGGTTTACTAAGCACAACTCTGTGTACTTTATGATATTGTTCCGGATGATCTATCTTTACATACATATTGTTTTCTTTTTACAACCATTATTGTCACAACTTGTCAAACAATGGAAGTTACTTCTACGAACTCTCAAAGTAAACTGTCCACGAAAGCAGATCTGGAACCTTTTTCCGGATCCCAGAAGATTTCGCATCTTCCTAGAACGATTTTCATACTATATGGTGTAGTTAAAATAAGAAAAAGAAATAATTTGGCGATTTTTAGACCTTCTGTCATAAGCGTTTCATATTAAAAATAAGGAAATGGAATTTTCTGAAAAGATCCAGACCTTCCTTCATAGACGTCTCATGAGGAAATTAACAAAGGTAAAATTAATTAGATAAATTACGAATTCGTTGAAAATAAACTTAAAACTCACACACACTAATACTATGAAATGTATAACGCTATGAAGTCCGTTACATTGCCTTGTTCCAAGCCATGATCGTCCCTATCAACCTTCTTGATCTTGATAATGGGCCAATCTGTCAAGATGCATGACTTTCATCTCCATATGAGGGATTTTCTGAATTCGGTACACCAGATCATTTAGTCGGGTCACAACGATGTAACGACTTTTCCAAGACTTTTGAAGCTTTGGTGAGCGCCCTTTGGTTCGTTTCGGATTGTACGAACCCCAACCTTGTCTACCTGTTCTAATCACCGTTGGTAAGAAAAAATTTAAATTGTTATTAGAAAGCAAATTTATAGAATCCTGAAGGGAATCCCCTGAAATAAAGTGTGTCAAGGAACATAACACTTGACTTAACGCGCGACTTACTAGAGAGCTTCTCTCCTTGAACTGCGAATGGCAGTGGGACTGCTGACAGGACATGATCACCTGCGATGTCACCTTCATAAGATTGGCATCATAAATAACCCGATAGGCAGATTATGCCTATAGGAAAAGGAAACTGTTGACCATGCACTCAACAATTGAGGCAGAGACATATCGGGGATGCAATACTTACTACCTGAAGCTGACGAACAAGATCAGTTAACTAGGCTATCTGGTAGGTTGTAAAAAGCTTAACGAGGACTAGGCATCGAAGACGAGGACTTTATTTATTGTTTGCTTTTTATAGAATATATCCAATTAAATTTTAAAAAATAATTTAATATTCATAAAAATTTTAAACTACAATTTTAATGGGACTATATTTTAACAGATAAAGAGGACTTACAACTGAAAAATTATAATATTTTTCACAAGAAATAAGACGCTGTTATGTTAATGTCTTTATAGACATTAAATCTCTACATATCTTTATTTATCCACGTAATTTATTTTTACAATAATATTTGGATAGATGATAAAGCTTCATTTCTTCGTTCAAAATCCTTCTATGAGACTTGTGTTCCCGGTTTTTGCCATGTGTATCTTATTTAAGTTGTCTCATATTTCTTGTTGACACTACGTTTCCACTGACAGCCCGCAGGCTATGTTTTTATAAAATCTACAGTTGAAACTTACACATATTTTGTCATTTTTGTTACACGTGAGCGTAGGTTATTAAGAAAATGTCTATAAGAAGTACTACTTACAGTATTAAAATAACGAAAATTATAGAGAAATCTGAAAAATCTAAATTATTATTTCTTATCATTAATTTAGTGTTATAAATTTTCAAAAATTTTTTAACGTATCTATTTTTTCTCATATTTTAAATTTGATTTTAAAAGTTTTAACATCTAAATACTATCTAATTCCATCGATTAAATAAATATTTTGTCTAGAATATTATAGTTTTAAATATCAAAAGTTAACTTCTCATGGTCTAAAAATTTTAAAGTTTAAAAGCCGATTTTTATCTAAATCCTTCTAAGATTGAAATTTCATTTTAAAACTAAAAATTATCTACCAGACAGTTTAATTTTAAACCGGTTCGAGTAAACTTATAAGTTAGTTCATTTTATTTTGCTTTGTCTTATAATTTGTGTGTCAAAAATCTTTAGGTGGAAAAATTAAGGATAAACATGTACGAACAAATTATTAGGTGGCTTCCTGGAAAATAAATAAAACTTTATATTTTGCTATTTGATAATAAAAGAAAACAATTTTGTGTTTTTGAGGTTTTGAAAATGGCGAACTTATTGTTGCACTTGTCAATTTAAAGTCTTGATTGCTGCTTAAATACGCTTAACGGCACTAAAATCTACACAAACCATACATATAAATAAAATTGAAGTGTCTGTCTGTCTGTCCGGGCTAATCTTTGAAATGACTGAACTGATTTCGATGAAACTTTACAGATATAAAAAGGAGGTTATCAAGCGTGATAGAGACTACTTTTTTGTCTTGTCTGTCTGTACGGGCTAATCTTCAACACGTCTAAACTGATGTCAAAGAAACTTTATAGACATAAAGAGGATATATATATATATATATATATATATATATATATATATATATATATATATATATATATATCACTATAAGTTTATGTATTTGTCTTGTAGCGCCTTCAAATTGCTTTAACATAAAGCGAAATGTCGGCAAAGGAAAAATTGTTTTTTCCCGATTGATCATCCAAATCCCAATTAATATTGCTCAATAATAAGAGTTTTACGTTTAGAGCAGCAATTCAATATTACAGAATTTTGAAAGATTAAATAAGATATAAATAATTTTTGCAATCATTGAGGGCATTTAACAAATTATTTTTCTCCTTAGAGCTGTTAAAGGAAATGCTATAATGGTATTTAAGGGCACAACCACTCACGATTAAGTGAGAAGAAAAGTTAATTAATTAGAATAAATCACCAGAGTATCATAGCTAATAGCAGCAGAAGCGAGCAAAATGACGAGCTAATCCCTATGCCGGAGAATAGGGGTGGGTTATTCAGGGCGCCACTGCATCTAAAGCTAGGCCGTAAGCAGAAATCTTTCGTGATGTCGTTCCGAACTAACTGTTAACCTTACCCCTATAAAACAACAAATACGTAAAAAAAAATACTAACGCAAGAGAGCTTGTGCTACAAATAAAAACCGGTAAACATAGTAACTGTAATAAACAAAGTCTTTAATTTAAAAATAAAAAGTGTAAGATATCTTATCATAAAAGGTCAAACTTTAACAAATTTACATCATTAAAAAAAGCACAAATAGGTTATAAATCTAATCAATAAACTACTTTGACGCACCCTAAAATCTTCTGGCGTTTAAACAAAGCATAAATAAAAAAACCGTTTATACTATGATCATAGAACAAGATTCTTACGTAACGCCTTACAAAATAAAGAATAGATTGAATTACTGTGGCGTTATTACAATTAGAAAAAAAAGTTATCAGTACAATTTGTCTGTCTATTGGCGTGACTGCCAGCGAACGAAAGGTCTCTCTTCTCAACATCACAGGCTCTAACGTAGTGTCAAAAGATACACGCAGCTTATAAACCAGTTATAATATAACCACTAGGGAGGATTCAAATGATAATAACCAGATGTAATATAAGCAGTAGGAAGTACCTTACAAAAACAAGAAAGTTCCTAAAATAACGTTTAAGCTAAAAGAAATAAAGCAAGTGATTTTATTAATTAACCTTCTCCAGTGTGTCAAGAATTTTATTTTAAAATTACAAACTTTCAACATACAATAAAAAGAAAAAAAAATATCGAAGGCAATCTTTGACAGAAAAGGAAATATTAATCAAAACTAATTAGAAAATTTAATAAATTATTACTTCAGAGTAGTCACATGCTTTAGCTATTAAACTCGACTCAGTAAAAATCAATTTTAAGCTTAAATCTTTGATAATTTAGAAATCCATACAGGATTGTTTTAAATAAATTGCATTTAATGGATCTTACCCTTTATTATTAGGGACTAAACTAATTTCTTATTGAAACGTGCAAAAACGGCCAAAATCTCCAGGTTTATCCCAGTAAAAATAGCACAAAACGCCAAACAAGCAAAAAGCTACTAAAACTCAACACAGCTACCGGGACAATTATAACGATATTCCAGCCCCAAAATCCTGTAGGATGAATCAAATCAAACGAAATGGAAGTCTTCAGTCTTCTTTAGCCGATTCTAACAGGAAAAAGTGAAAATCAACGCAAAATAACCTCCATTTATAACCACAACTCTTGCTTGCACACAACACTACTTCATTTGGCTCATTCAATTGACACACGCAATTGAAAGAAATCACAGCTCAAAAATGGCCCGGAGCAACAATATTGGCTGAAATAGATTTGTTACGTAAACCAACAATAATCGTTAAGATTTTCGGCTCAGCATCAAATAAGAAACCCATCTATTATTTTTATGTGTATATTAAGAAATATATTCTCCGCCAACTACTACCGACACAGAATAAGTTACGCGTCCAAACTGAATGAAGTTGCCTATATGCCAATTGAAAGCGACAAATAACCTAACCTAATCATAATAAAAATGAGATCTACGGAATTCTTCAAAAAAATTCCAGGGAAACTGTCATAAGAATTATACTTTAGTAGTAGGCAGGAAAAATCGAGATCTCTCTGAGAAAAAAGGTAACAGTATGTTCATTATCTACATAATTAAACAACCAAGCACAGTGTAGTAGAATATCGGCATAATGGTCAAACTAAAAATGAAATTAACTTGGACCTTATTTTGTAGTGTAAGAGTAAAAACCAATTTCACGCATCTATGATAAATGCTTAAGGATAATGATGCTGCGTTACCCACAACGTGAGTATTTGCAAAAATAAGGTAAAATTAATGAAATTAGCCATAGTGAACTTAAGCTGAAAAGACAGAAAAGTAAACAGTATGTTTCCTATAAATTACACTCTATTTGTCTCTATATACGTTTCGAATACCCGACAGTCTCATCAGCGAAGCTGTCTCAAACCAACAGCGAGATTCACAGTACACCGGAGAAGTACAAATCTGCAGAAAGGGAAACAATATAAAGAATTTTTACAGTTGTATGGAGAAATAACTTGAGTGAACTTTACAGGAAATAAATTTTCTACCTTTCCTTTAACAATCTGAAGGAGAAAACGCGTCTTATTAATATAGAATTTGACGAAACGACTCTCAAGGAACTACGACAAAATTTTTTTCGAAAACAGACTGACGAAAAATATAATAATAATTTGCATTTGATTTAATTTTGAGTACCACGCAACAATTATTCTAGAAAACATGAAACCGCTACTAACATATATATCTTAAAGTATAGACGTCCTTGTCAGCAGAGCAAATATGGACGTTGACGAGGTGTTAACATTCTTAGTTCGATTGATATATTATGCTCATTAATAGCGGATTCGTTGTTAATACATTGTTGACATTCAGCTTATTAGACAAAATCAATCATATGTAGTAGTTATCAAATTACGGGAATATTCTGACAGATTTTTCGAATAATATCTATCAATAATTCTACAGTAGGCGAATATTTGGAAAAGAGCCTTGTATATTTTCTTGTTTGTTTTATTATATTGCAAGTAATGTAGTTATTAACCAACAAATACTGCGGTGTAAAATATGGTATTATAATTAAAAAATAAGTAATCTTTTTAAGAATATAGATTTGACTTTCATGAAAGTCATGCACTAAATGAAAGTAAGTGCACGCTTTGTAGGACTCAGTAGGCTATCAACTGCTACTGTATTTTAATTTTAGAGCCACATGAGAGTGAGAGTTTCTCAAATTGCGAATATGTATATTATTTACCTTTTATCCATTAGTGATTAAATTAGAACGTCACGGTTCCACAACCAAAATAAATGATCAACTTCTTCTTTCTTCTTCAAGTGCCTTCTCCATTGCGGAGGTTGGCAATCATAATAGCTATTTTAATTTTTGAGGCAGTTGCTCTAAATAGTTGTTTTGAACTGAATCCAAACCGTTCCCTTAGGTTTTTTAGCCATGAAATTCGTCGTCGTCCTACGCCTCTTCTGCCAATTATTTTGCCTTGGATTATGAGCCGTAAGACGCTGTATTTTTCTCCCCGCATAATGTGTTCGAAATATTGCAGTTTTCTCTGTTTTACTGTTATCTCGGCTTCCTTTTCTTTCCCCATTCTTCTCAACACCTCGGAGTTCGTAACTCGATCCACCCACGAAATCCTCTGAATTCTTCTATAGGTCCACATTTCGAAAGAGTTAAGTCTTCTCATTGCCTCTCGATTCAGTGTCCATGCTTCCATTCCATAATATAGAACACTGTATACGTAACATTTAGTCAGTCGTATTTTCAGGGCTAACGTTAGATCTTTGCTGCAGATAACCTTTTTCATTCTAATAAAGTTGGCACATGCTTTCTCTATTCTGGTTTTTATTTCGACCGTATAGTCATTATTTTCTGTTATTAAGGTTCCCAAGTAAGTGTACTTCTTAACTCTTTCTATGCGCTGGCCTCCTACCATTAGGGTTTCATTATTATTGGTGTTGTTCTAACTAATTATCATGAACTTGGTCTTTTTCGTATTAAGAGAGAGTCCATACTCTCCACTAACTCTTAATATTTTATTCATTATTTTTTCTAGGTCTCCCAAACTATCAGCTATTATTACGGTGTCATCTGCATACTTAATATTGTTGATTAAAACCCCGTTGATCAACTAGCAATCTAAAATATGAATCTATTGTATATCGCAATATCATGTGTATTTTTGATACATATTTTTATACAGAAAGTGACTATTCCTTTGAGTGTATGACTTTTAGGAAAAATAAAATCGTTTTTCTCAAAAAAAAATATTTATTTTGTTTTTGATTTTTTAGTTCTCGATTACAAAATTTCATTTTCAGTCGAAATCCCAGCAGTTAAAATAAATGATATCATTTACTAAAAAAGTATGGGTTTTTATTAGAAAAAAAACTAATTTGACCTTAAAATGACCTTGAAATATATGTTTAAGGTCAGTTTAAAAATCATACACGTTAAATTCTTCCTACATAGAGAAACTTATGTCTCTCTTTATCATTAGACCATTTGGTTTCTATGCCTTTTTGGATTTTTTTGTTAGACATAGGCAATTAACCTTCACGTGATCTCTAAATGAAAAAAAGCATATGACATATTTATATCGTTAGACAAGCAATTTCCTCTGCTTTCTAAACAGGGGATCCTATTTAAAAAATAAAATAAAATTTACCTTAAAATAACCTTGAAATATGTGTTTAAAGTCAGTTTCAAAATCATAATATTGCAATGTCATCCGGTTTATACATGGTGCGGCGTTAAAATCCAGAAAAAATTGAATTTGAAACTCCCACCATTCTATACTACTGATAGACATGTCGATTGACATTCAAATAGCTTAACGTATGTATGTGTTAAACCATTATACTTCGAAACAATCGCAATGTGGAAATCAAGAGCGAAATATACAGGAAGAGCCGCCAGGCGCTCAGTGACAGAAATCATTAGATTCTTCGGATACCCGAGATTAACTGTTTATGATGTCGCAATGTACAATGAGTTGGAGAAGTCCATGTAAAATTTTGCAACACCAAAGAGGAAACGCCACACGAAGGAGAGCGTTGTAAGGACCCTCAACATCACTGAACGGGCTCAGAAGCTGGATTTTGAGGATTGTTGGTGTGAGCGAGAAAACTACGCATCAAATCGTCAAGTAGAACTTCTGCTTCACTCAATTAAAGTAAACCGCCAGGTCAAAGCGAGTTGAAAGCTGCAACCTGTTTTAATGTTCCTTAGAAAATAATGCTGTCGATTGACTCAGATTTTTTATGACAAAAATTTTTTTACTGTTACTCTCTCTCTCTCTCTCTCTCTCTCTCTCTCTCTCTCTCTCTTTCTCTTTCGTGCGTATTCGGGAAAAATCTTGGTTCATCGCAGTAGAAGTTGCCGCCTTGTTAGAGAAGTTACTCGTATCGTCAGTGGCGTAGCGACTCATTTGTTACCTGCTGCAATACGTTATTTAAATTTTCGCCTTTACAATATTTTATTCGCGAACCCCTTTTATAAGCACCATTTGGGAAAAGTCTATTGCGAAGTTATCACTCCATCGTTTACGGGGTCTTCCGGTACTCCTACGTCCTATTGGTGATTTGTCTCTCGTGATCTTTACTATTCGGTCGTCGGTCATGCGGTTGATTTGTTCGTTCCATTCCCTTTTTCTTTGTAATACCAAGTCGTTGATGTTATCGACTTTAGACACTCTTCTTATATCCTCGCTCCTATTCCGATCCATAAATGTCCTGCCAGCTATCCTGCACACCACTCTCATCTCTGTTGTTTCCAGTATTTGTTTTGTTTTCGAGGTTTCTGGTCTGGTTTCTGCAGTGTATGTTAGTATGAGTCTTATTGCTGTTTTATAAATTCTGGATTTAACTTCGATTCCTATATGTTTATTGCTCTATATGGTACTGTTAAGACGTGCGGCTGTGCTGCTTTCATGGCTTGTCCCCTCACCTCCGTTTCAATATCCCCGTATCCAGATATTTCTATTCCGAGATACTTGAACTTCATTTCCTACTGTATAATTTTGTTATCTATTTCTAGTTTGCATCTGAGTGGTGTTCTAGATGTAGTCATGGTTTTAGTTTTTGACGCTGATATATTCATGTTAAACTTTTTCGCTGTTATGTTAAATTGGTGCAGTAATCTTTGCTTTCAAGTATTAACACTGCATCGTCGGCGTAGCACAGTATTTTGATTTCCCTGTCTCTCATTTTGTACCCTTTCAATCTACGCACCTGCTTTATCAACGAAAGAGACGAAGAATAACAAGCAAATTGCTTATATATAGAAAGGAAGAAGATTTGGGAAAAGCTGCATACTAAAAGACTTAAAATTTGCTGAAGATTATTTCAGTAATTTTTGAGGTTTGTGTTAGCGTACAAATATATTTTTTATTATAATGGTGAGATATCAATTTATTCGGCCAAACTTGTGATAGAATATTTTGCGAAAAATCGTTTCACTAAAAAATAAAAATTTGTCTGCCACCTACCCGATCTATGCATTTCCTATGTGCCATTTTAAATGTTCTTGAAAAAAATAAATTTAAAACGTTATTTCAATCTACGATCACTGGTGTAGCACTCCAAAACGTATCTGCCATCTATCCTAAAGCAAGCATACTACGCTTTGGAGCATTATCTTGTTAATGTTCTTTTTAATTAAAGAAAATGTTAGTTATTTAAAATTTGGTTCCGATCAGTTAAATAGGTTTTTAGTTGATCTATAACACACAAAAACTATCTTCTTCTTTATTTAATAGTATAGATTTGCAATAAATATATCGGCATTAGCTTGACTTGATGAATAACATCAGGAAAATGCGCAATTGAAATTTGTACTATTACAGTTATGATAGTAGAGGTGAAATTATGTACTGTACTAAATATTGATAGAATCTACACTTTTGAGCCCTTGTGGAGTTGAAACACTGCTTTGAAACGAGTTATAGCTACGAGAATCCGTAATCATCATAGCATAATTAATACTTTTTAACAGTTTGTAGTAAAACCATCATTTTTCCATATAGTTGGTGTAAAATTATTGGGACATTTTTAAAAATTGTAATATTTCTTGGAAAGAAGTCAATAAAATATTTATACTTTCTCTATTTCCATTCTTTGGTTCATTTACTAGATTATTACGTACAGAACTTACAAGACGTATAACAGAAATTTAGATTTTGGTTTAAAAATATATATTCTCTTGATTTTTCCATTCCAGAAAGTCATTAAACTTTAGTTGAATACACCATATAATTTTATTTTCAGAATTCAGCAAGACTGCGGAAACTTTTGTGGCCTGTTTTTAACTATCTAATCATTAACTCATAGTTTCTTACCATGAAATAAATTAAGCACTATTCGACATATCTATATTTAATCTCTTCCATAGAATACCGCTTTTTTATAGTTGTAAACCAGAAAGCAAAATATTTTCTATTATTCGACTCGTAACGTATCAACGTTTTAAACCTAATTAGTAAAGCAAAAAAAATAATATTTTTATCTTTAACCCACAACAAGAGGTAATGCTGACTGATTTTAATAATTTGCTAATTGCTCTTAATCCATGCTAATAACGGGTCATTATTAAAAAGTAAATTCAAGTTGAAATTCTAAAAGTAACTGGCTCTGTTACGCCGACATTGTTTTTAATTAAATGTTGTTGACTCTGTTCTTCGCTGGTTCATTAAAATATTCCTCTTCTTTATTTTTAATTGGCTTATTTTCATGTAGTTGAACTTTTTTACTTTAAAATGAAATGAAGACATGAGTCACTGCCCCAAAATATCCATTAACAAGGCCATTTACCGAAAAGTATTCTCATTAAAATGGTTCCCACTAGACTGAATCTAATAATATTAATTACTTTATTATAATTATTACTTTTATAAATGGATACTCAAATGAAAAAGGAATATTATATCGTAATAGCAAATACCTTGTACTAATTACTACGGTTTTGTTCTACTCACATTATTTAATCTCTTCGAGCAATTTTGCCGTTTGTTTCAAAAAACTTCCCCCAATAAACAAATCTACTTTTTAAAGTATTTAGTTCAGTATCTCACGATATTTCCTATAAGTAGTTTTCAAAACTTATGAAATAATTTTTCTCCACTTTAAATAGTGTATTATAAGGAGGAAGATATAAAGAATGAAAACTTTCACGGCTTTGGTCAAATTGAAAATCATGGTTCTTGGGTTTAGACAGTGTCCAATTGGAATTATTATCCGACGTTTCGCCTACGATTACACGAGGAATCTTTAGGGATGTTTACTCCATGAGATTAGGACATTGAATAACGATCGAGGAGCAATAGCCCGGTATTTATATCCGACTGGTACTTGACGAACCGTGATCCAGCGTTATAATCGATTTCCACGTGTGATGTGGACTGTAAACCGTATCTCTATTACTATCATTTTGGTATTTACATATTTCAATTGATTCTCTAATTTTACGTTTAAAGAAGTCAGACACTGATGCTAGCACCTTAGTTTCTTTTCAGCGCAAGATCCGTTGCCTCTCGGAACATTAGTCAGTTTTTCTGTTTCTGATTTCAGTAATTATTCGTCGCATAATGACGGATTGTTTTTGAGAAGAATGATGATGTGACGTTGCTTTGAAATACCAATTTGTATGTGTTGGTTTTCTGTATACAGAATGTGCTAATTTGCTATTATCTTTCCTTTGTACTAATACATTGAGAAAGAGAAGGACACCCGTTGATTCTGTTTCCAGAGTTAATTTTGTACTAGGTTGTTGTTGGTTTAGATGATCCAGGAAATTATGGAGGTTATCTGCGAATTGAAATCAAATTACGAACGTATTATCCCCATATTTGCTCCAAAATTTAAATTTAAGAGGAGCAGAAGACAAGGCGTTTTCTTCGAAAGCTTCTATGAAGATGTTCGCTACCACGGGTGACAGAAGAGATTCCATGGCCACTACCAAAGTCTGCTCGTAGAAAGTTCCTTGAAAAATAAGTGGAAATGAAACAAGCATTAATTAATTCTGCTAGGCTGTAGTCTATGTTGCTATTTCGTAATATGTCCGATATTATCAAAACTGAATCATTCATAGGAACCTTTGTATACAGGGATTCTACATCAAAACTGACCAATATGTTTCCGAGCTCCAATTGGATAGTTTTCAATGTCTAGACAAAGTGATAAGAGTTTTTAATAAAAGATTCCTATTTTGTAGGTTGGACGTGAGGTACATTTTCTTTTAAGCAGTGCGCAGAGACTTGGAATCTTAGAGCTGCTTGGTTTAATGGCTTTCTTTTCTTCTGGAGTGAGTCTGGAGGCATTGATTAGAGATGTGAGGTTCTTTTCGATTTTGTTTGTTGGATCCGGCCAAATAACTTTATAAGTATAGTCGTTCAGCGTATGTGTCCTTATCTACAACAACAGTTGCATTTTCTTTATCAACTGGGAGAACTAAGATGGTTTTTTTCTCGTTCAGTTTTTTAATAGCCTTCTTTTCCGCTGATGTAATATTTGATTTGGGTATTTTATGATCTTCGCTGTTTCATATCGAATCGAATCTGTTTTCTCTGAAGGTAATTCTCTAATGGAGATTTCGACACTAGAAACTATTTCTTCCATTGATATGCAGTGATTGATTATTTTAGCCCAAAAATCCTTTGAATTTCCTTTTTTGCTTCGTAGTGACTTGTTGACGAATTATCTCTGCTTGGGCGTAGATGGTTTTATTCAGCGTTCCAAATTTGTCCAGCTCCATTATAGATATTAAATGCAGTTCATAGAGATTATGGGCATTTATATCCAAATCACGACGAATTGCCTTAATCCTTTCTCCAATGAGGGCCATGCTGGCATTCTTGTAGATATTCTTGCCCCTCTGCAGATTATGTGGTGTTTCATCTGCAACGATTTTGGTATTACATCTTCGACACGACATCTTAGAAGAAAGGTTAACTGGCATATCAGCTTCATCTTGCTGTTACGGAGATCACAAAAGGTTTTGGCATTTTTTTTATATTCTTCATAGAGGTTCGCTAACAAAGAAAGAGAAGTACATCTTTCAGAGAAAAGGATCAATTTTTACATTCATCGTGAATCAAGATTATTTATGTCTACTTCTGTTTAAAGCCCAAAACAATATATCCCAAAAAAGACTTCCTTGGGTTATGGGACACATTAAATAGAAGTTTTTTTTTTATCCTAATGTGCTTCGGGATATGCTCAAGTGAGTTAGGAAGAACTAGAATTAACGTTAAGGTGTGAATAATGCATAATTAATGATAGCTTGAATTATTTCGGTTTTATTTCTCGCGCTGTATCTCCCAGATGGTTAAAGATAAATCATATTTTTAACTGATCATTTATAACGCGTGCCCAGTCATTAGTAGGAAAAATTTTAAATTATTGTATATTTACATATAAATTGTGCATAAATTTTCGAAGAGATTCCGTGTTTTAAATGGCGCATCCTATTTATAATCACCAAGCTTAAAAACAGGAGCTTTAATAAAGAATATTTGGATTCTAAAGTACGAACTTTTCGTTTATTATTATAACGAATACTTATATATAACTATATCATTATTGTAAATAATTTCTTTAATAAAGCGATAGATATTCCGAATTTTACTAAATATGGTATGACGTAAAGTTTATTAAGACTAAAATTTAATCCCAATAATATCTTTAATCTTCGAAATATGTTATATTTAATGCCAAATTTTTCAAAGAAAACACTTAAGCTTAATTTTACAGGTGCTGATGATTGTTATTTAAGAAAAAGTGTTAAAAATGAATTAAGACGTATTATATATTTTATTTTAAAAATATTTAATCTCATAGAGAATTAGTAAAATTATTAGCATTCGATTAACTTTTAACTTTGGTTAAAGTTTAATCCAGTTTAATTACCAAATATTTCGACTCGCTTAACTTAACACTTAATTCACCATCATTATTTTTTTAAGTTATTGCATATTAATATTTTACCAGTCATTTTTCTTGTTGCAGGTAAGCTCTAATTAACATCCAGCCTTTCCTCGATTTATATGTCAGTAAGTAAGATTATTTTTAAAAAACCATATCAGATCCAAAAGCAAATCAGCACACAGATCATATAAGCAAGTTCTAGAGATATCAGTCTAATCAATAAACCTCCGACAAAATACGAGGTATGGTTATAAAATAACACTCTTGTTGTAAAACATTTTATTTTAAGTTTGTACATACTCGTATTTAGTTATTATCACCTTCACTATACACCCTTCCTCTATCCCTAAAAAGCTCCATGCGATTGTTCTATTATTCGAAACAGTTTGGAAGTCTTATATGAGCTAAATAGCTCATATAGGATTCATATAGCTAACCGATGTTAAAATCAAATTTGATTATCAATATTTTCATTGAGTTTTGACTTAGATGAGCAACCCGGGCATGATTCATCTTCAATCTCTTATCGGCCTTCTTCAAAACACTTAAACCACTTAAAAATTCGCGCACGTGATAACCAGTCATGGCCATATACTTCTTTTATTAAACATATAAATTTCAGTGGGGAGTTTTCCAAGCTTCATGTGAAATTTCACAGCAACAACATTATTTTATTATTATGATTTACACGCCAAACGGCTTCGCACTCCCTCCAGGGATTATTCACTCATACCAGGCATACAAAGACACCAAAAGTATGAATCTCTGTTGGAACCCTTTCCATGTTATCGGGTCCTAGATGACGTTGTTTGCTATATTTCCTACGAACTTTCGGACCGTTCGCGCAGTTGCTAGGAGAATTGCTTTCTGCATCGGCTTATACAGATGTTCGCTAAGGCCCAGTCCCTTGATGTTCTGTAGGAGGTTATTTGGTATCACTCCAGTTGTTAACAGTATTATGGGAATCGTTTGGACGCTGTTCGTTGCCCATTGTCTTCGGATTTGAACCTCCAGATCTCTGTATTTGGCGATCTTCTCGTTGTATTTTGGCCTTAGATTGTTGTTGTTAGGTACAGCAATGTCGATTAGTGTAGTTCGCCTAGAAATTTTATCTGTTATTATAATGTCTGGTCTATTATGAGCTACTGTTTGATCCGTCAGAACCGTTCGGTCCCAATATAACTTGAACTGGTTGTTCTCAAGAATAGGCTCCGGATTGTACTTGTAATAAGGCAATTTTCCTACCTGTAATAGGTTTAACTTTTCTGCTAACTCTTGGAGTGAAGTATCTTAGCGGCTGAGTCGTGTCTTTCCTTATAGTCGGTTGCGGCAAACGCTTGGCATCCTCCAGTTATGTGCTGGATGGTCTCGGATGTTCGACAGCCATATCTGCATTGGTCATTTTCTATTGAGGGATCTCTAATGATGAACTTCCGATAGTTCTTCGTCGGAATAACCTGATTTTGGATAGCTAACAAGAAGCCCTCCGTTTCCGGAAACATATGTCCTGAAATCAACCAGTAGTTCGACGCCGAGTTGTCGACATTATCCTGATTAACCTCATTTGGATGCCGTCCATGAAGTTGCTTCTGTAGCCAGGTTTGTAACTTCTCTTGGTCTGTTTGGTGGTGAGAAGTAATATCTTGTTCCCTCAACTGTGGCGGTGTTGAATCGTCTGCCTCGCATATTGCTCGATGTAGTGAGGAAGAGTCCGCTAACCTGTGGAAATATGAACGTAAGTTTATTATTTGTTGGTCGAGCTGCTTACCAATATCAATCCTCTTCCTCCTTGGTGTCTTGGAAGCATTGTACGTTCAATAGCACTCCGAGGGTGATGTTTTCGTGCTTTTGTTAGGAGTGTCTTATTATTTATTATTATACTTATCATTTTTTCGGAAAACAAAAAACACATCATATTCAATCCAAGGTCAGGCCAGACTGATTTGTCTATATACACTGGAGACACCGTATTCGAAAGAAAATTCTTCACACTACACAGCTGTAACTCGTTCTCCTTGGGCACATGCGTATTTGTTCTCTAGAAACATCAGTCTTTTTATTTGGTAGCCACACATCGTATATTTAATGTGTTTTTTATTTCTTAGGTGTCTCTTGTAGTTCCTCAAAGAAGGCCACATTATCGCCACACGCTTGAAGACAAGGATTAACATGAGATCAATTAGCCAAAGCTTTGTGTTGAAAAATAATAAAAATAAAAATTATAATGTTGAGATCTTCCTTGTTTCCCACGATATGTAAACTCATTTTTAAACATGAAAAAATTTAAAATTGCTTGTCTAACTAACAAGACTGAAAGCTCGGACCAAGTCAAAGAAACCCAAAATGTTTTAAATATTACTAACAAGATCATTCGCTTAGAATTATCCAAAATCACGAAATCTGTTATTGATCTATTTATTCGAAAACACAAGAAAACAATGTTTTTTATAAATTATCACAACCTTTAAATTTTATAACAGTTATTCTATTTTTTTGTAACTGTTGAAATAAGCGCTAAACACCACACTCAAATATCGATTGTGTATTTTTAAATATTTAATTTTGAAGTTATTCTTACAATATCTTTTACATATTTCAAAATTTCAACAAGTGCCTCCTTGTAGTAACTCTGTCAACAATACCTCGTCGAAAAATCTGTGTTACTCCAAAAATAGCAAAGAAAACTGTGATACTGTAGATTTTTTTAATCTACCCCGAACGTAGTAAATATCTGCCTCTAGTAATATTGCTTTTATCACTGTTACCATTGTTACCGTCAGTTTAAGTCGAGTTAAGCAGAAAAAAATTTTTTAACCTCCTACTAGAACGATCTTTCGGAAAAGATTGACATATTTATCTTTTTACTATTCCTGGAAGATTTATGCTATGATTTTGCTCACCAATATTACTATTTATAAATTCCATCAACATATTATCGAAGAAAAGTAACGTTTAATACTTGATAAATCAGACAAACTGTTCATCCCACAAGAGAACGTTTGCAGATTTCCGCCTCCTATTTATCTCATTCTGTGTTATGTTTGAATATAGCAAAAATAGCGAACACGAATCTTTTTACATACTAAATTGCATTTTTAAATTAAGAAAATAAAATGTATGGAACGCTTTTCGTAAAATAATAATATGTAAGTGATTTTGCACGAAAATGTCAAGCTTACAACTGAAAAAAACGATGAAATTGTAAATAGTTTTCTCCCCCAAAAAATTTAATTCAAGACTTAAACAAAATGTGTTCAATATTTTTTGGTATGTATACTTCAATATATCACAAAATCGAAGGCGGGTTCTCAGACATCCTGCGTCCTTGTTGTGGACAATAAAGATATCTTTATCAACTAAAATAAAATACCATGTAGGCCAACACTAAGACAACGATATTATATTAATAGAAGAGTAAGTTTTTGGCTTAATTTTGAAAAATTTATTTAATAACATGAATTTTACTTTCAGATTAAACTGATTTAAACACAGCTTATTAATTAATTGTAGGCTTTCTATAGAATACACATTTAAAATTCGTTTTAATTTTCTAAATATAATTACTTCATTAAATTTTAATTACAACTGTTTAATTATTTTTCGTTGCGAGCATCATTAAAATGATGGGATGAAGATTTGGCTTCTTATGTCTTTATTATTAAACATAGCAAAATTATTTTCATTAAATGGTACGAAGAGTTACAGGCAACTAATTCAAAACTTTTTTAAGCATAAGTTAAAATAAAATTCGTAAATTAACATGGTTAATGTATCGTTAATTGAAAATATCTGTTGCATTAAACTCTTCTTATTTATTGTTTGCTTAAAAAAATGATAAAAAGAAATAAATCACTTGAGAAAGTATGTGAATAAAGAGAGAGAGAGAGAGAGAGAGATGATTTTGCCATAAAAATTCTGTTCACCCAAAAAATATTTATAACGTCTTTGGCATTACTACATCGTCAGAAGATTTAGGTATTTATGCTCTCCAAAATGGATTATCCCAAGATATATTGTAGGATATAAAGATTTTTTCATAAAAACAAAAGCTATATAATTTTCTTATTAAATAAATCATAGATGAACCGTGTTTATTGAAAGAGTATCATTTGTAAAAAATATTATCGAACTATTGAGGAATAAATAGCTTAATAAGCTCAATTAAAATAAGCAACGAAAAACATATATAAATAATGTCAGTTGTCAATATTTTCATTTGGAAAAACTCATGTTGAAAACTAAAATATTGTTTAAACTATTTCTATAAATGTCCGATAATAAAAATCGCTTTTATGTTATTGAACGGATGAGACTTACAAATTGAAGAACCAATCACTTCAGTTCTAGACTAAGCTTAATTCACACCAAATTTATATGCTTCTATATCTATACATACTTAAAGCTTCCATTGTTAACTATGAAGTAATTAGTGTATCATCATCTTGAGGTATAATGCTTTCTTGTCAGATAAATTCCTGGAGTCTATTAAAAATAGGTTAGAAGTGTATTAAGGTACAAAGTCATATTTATAATGCATATCAAGTTAATTTAAGAAAATATACGAAAAAAATTTAAATGAAAGCAATAATTAGAATCAATCAAGTTTTTTTCTCTAAAAAATTTTTTTGATATTTAATTTTAAACTCTAAAAAAGTATTAAAGGTTCATAAATTTGTTAAAATTTTACTAATTAAGGTGCTAGTATTCCTGACATTGTATCTGTTTTAATACTGTCTATTTATACAGCAAATGTTTATAGATAATAAGCAAAGAAGTATCTCCGGCTACCATCTTGTAGAAAGGCTCCAGTTTAAAACGTAAAATGGAGTATGTTACATTTTAATGAAAAGTTTCTTTCCCAAATTTATTTTTTTTCAAAATTTGGTATTCCATACCTAAAAACACTAGGGATTTTGATGTTCTATGTTGGAAGGGAGAATTTAATCTTGCAACGAAAGGAATGACATGATGATAGTGGTCTATATTACACTCATGGTATAAGTTATTCATATATCTTAAGTCCTTTGAAGTTCGGTAAATACACCTAGCGTATATAGATCAATCTCAGCTACTAAGACTGAGCTCAGTCACAGTCGTTTAATTAGCATACCTTGGTACAAAAGTATTTATATCAGCTCAAATATAAAAAGTCATTCTTCTCGATCGCTGTGCTCTATGATTTCGGAAGATATGGCATAATTACTTACTTTTATAGTGTCATCATATCCGTCCATCTGTACGTCACTGCAACAAAATTTTGTAGGCACATACTTTCAGTTAACTTAAAACCAGATATGGCGAAAAATTGTAAAAAAAGAAATTTACAATTCTTCGCTCTGAGTAAAAAATAGGGATGATAAATTAGTTTATCTTGTGTCCCGTCAACTAGAGAAGTAGTCGCTTCTTCAGTGAAGCGGTAATTTAAATGTTCTCTTTTGATTTTTTTTACTGCTAGTTGCTCTTTCGTCATCACTCATTTCATTGCCACTAATTTCATTATTTTTTTAGCCCATTTTTTTCAGTATTTTGTATTTAATTTGTCAATGCAATATTTAATAGAAACTTTATATCCGTTTATATTTAAACTTTTGATTTTTTTCCCAAAATTCTATTTGATATGAAATTTTACTATGCTTGTTTTCCAATAACAGATTTAGAAGTCTGAAAAGTTGGTACCATTAAGTTACATTTACTAATTTATGAAATACTTTTCATATACTGTTCATCTATTATTATAAATAAATCAAAGACTGGCGAGCAGAAAAAAACTAACTACGTCAATAACTGCCACTTAATCCTAACTTTTTTATTACCTTAAATCAGTTTATTATCAATAAGTTGTCAATGTTGATATTCATTATATGACACATAAGACCAGGATTGACAGGCCCTTACATTGCAGCCATCAGACTTATTGTGTTGTCTGCTATATCCGTTCTAGGCGTACAGGTTGGTTGTCTTGATCAGGTTTAACAGCCTGATAAAAGTGATGTAATTTTTTGATATTATCGGGTGTATTCGCTAATGTGCATGATGTATTTTTTCATAGATATAAAAAAATGCTTTAAAATATAAATAATTTCATTTCTAACAATGCGGTCTTCAAATAAAAATGTTATGCGTAAAGATATATTTTTATTTTAATTTGGCTTCAGATGCATTTCAATGTTAGTGGTTTGTTTTTTAATAAAGTCATACTGATAAACGCCAAGACGTAAAGCCTGTCTTTCCGTCTAAGTTCTCTAAGTTTGCTGAGTTTATAACTAGATTATTAAAATAGGATTAAAAGTCTATTAGCGTTAAACCACGTCATCAGTAAGGCCATAAGTATGGAAAAAACGTAATAACATTTTAAGACACCAAAAACAACTTCAAAGTGGTCTGTGTATATCTGTTGCCACAAGTTTGCTCCTTCCAAATAAAGGATTTTTTCATAATGGTAAATTATAAAACGCAAAGTCCAATGACGGGCGTAGATTATATCAATAACATCTTCCAACAAATACTACTAGAGACAGTACTTCGCATGAGTTACACTGTAGGAACAGAAAGATACGAAAATGACAGTACATTGTACTGACTTGCGAGCGGGGACGAGCTCTAGAAGTATGAGAATAAAGAGAGGATAAAACAGCTGAACGTTTGGAGCGAAAGAGATGGAATGTAGTGTTATTCGTTCTTTCTCTCTTGCCATGTAATGTACGGGAAGTATACAATACTGCCTCCAATAATACATGCTCGAAAATAAAAATGACTGTACATATCTATTTATTATCTCCTCTATTTTTGTTACAGGAGTCTAATCTGCTTGGCCATTTTTTTTTTGATCAAAGGGCTATATATATCAGAAGTATAATTTCAAGATCCATATGTAAGAAGTCTTTTTTCTTATTTTAACGAATACAGTCACTTTCAAAACATATTTCTCATTGTTGTTTTGTACAGTATTTCTCTTAGAAATGCACTTATAAAATATACAAATTCAATGTTGATATATATTTTATTTTAATTGGGGCCCACTGTAAAATTTCAATACTATAATTTTAGCATATTAAATACTTAATTGTTCACAGTTTGTTAACTATCTGGTTTTTAATTAAAATATGCAAATCATTACATGAAACAATAATGTCATTATTTTTAACGACTATAAAAATTTCAGAGTAAGAAATGTAAATTATTTCGTGATGGTGAAAAAACTGAAATATAAAATATAATTTTTTACCTCTATTTTTATTAGAGGTGAAAGCTAGTTTGAATTTTTAAAAATGACTTAATATTTAATCATTATTATTACAGAATTAGTGAAAAATTCAAGTGAAAAATCATTTTTTTTAAAGATCAGCTAGTAATAGTAATATAGTATGTAAAAGATAGCTTGCTTTCTATAATACCAAGGAAATGGAGAACGGATGTTTTGTATATTTAGCTTCAATTTTTTACATCCTTGCATTAAAAATATATTGCAAATTGATATTGAAGGTAAATTTTGAAGTTTTAAAGTAATATTTAAGGATTCAGGTATATTAAGCTAACCTTATATCACAATGAATTCCCCCGTAGAGTTAGAACAATATTGCCGCAATTGTAGCAAGAACACTCAACCAGAGGACATTTAAAAACAATATCATATTTCACTCCATTATTTACAGAATCGAACAGAGAAATCACTATAACTACTAAAAATAAAAAAGGTTTTAACTGAGAATTATGATGAGATAACTTATGCAGATACTGTCTTGTATGTAAGTGAGGGATCATCAAAGGCTAAAGGAAGAAAACCTGTACAAAAAAGAACCTGGCCCTCCAAGTTAAGGGTCAGAACGTTAGGTTAGCTTCCTAACATCTATAAAGATCTTAGATCGCTAAAAATTCTATACCGCGCCTCAGAACTTCGGTTTTCTGGTAAAAAACTAAAACAAGAAATAGGTTTATGAATTATGGCACATGATGTGAAGAAAATAAATGAGATTTTAAAGAAGTTGGAAAATTTTAAAATAGAGAAAGCAGCCATGATATGAATCGGAAACATTGGGAAAGTATACGAGGTTTGTCCCAAAAGTATCGAGCGTACCTTCATATATCCGCATTGGTGTTATTCTTTATCATCCGGTGAGTGACATCCTTCAAAATAGTCCTCATCTAATTGAATAACATGTTCCCCGCGATATTTCCACTTCCTGAAGCAGTTCTGGAAGTCAGTTTCGGAATTGCCTTCAGTGCACTCGTCGCATTAGTTTCAACCGTCTCTTTGTCATCGAACCAGTGTCCTTTGAGCGGCATTTTTAATCCGAGAAAGAGCAGTCGCAGAGAGCTACGTCAGGACTGTACGAAGGCTGGCGAAGCTGTACGACTTGGTGCTTTGTTAAATATTGCTGCACAAAGTTCGATGAATGCGCTGGTGCATTGTCGTGGTGAAGCAGCCAATCACCGCTTGTCCAAAGCTGTGGCTTTGTTTCTGGATCATAGCCGTAAACCCATGATTCATCACCAGTAATAATCTTCGTGAGTACATTTTCATCACTATAAACTATTTCCAAGTGCTCTTGAGCGATTTCTAAGCGAATATTTTTCTGCTCTTCCGTTATCAATTTTGGGATGAAATTCGCACACACGCGAGCCATTCCAAATTTTTGGTTAAAATTCTCCAAACAGTAGTTTTTGGTATTCCAAGATCACTTTCTAGTTCGCGTACAGTCAACCAACGATCTCCTTCAATTGCAAGTCGCACACGCTCGACTTTTACTGGTGTTATTGCGCTCAAAGGTCGGACAGAACGAGAATCACTGTCAACTGCGGCCATCTTTAAACCGCTTGTACCACTCTTTTATTCTTGCTTTACTCATACACTCCTCCCTAAATGCCTTATTCATCATATTAATTGTTTCCGAGCAAGTTTTTCCAAGATTAAAGCAAAACTTGATGCAAATTCGTTAATCTAATTTTTCCGTTATTTTTTACAATAACAAAATGCGACGAACGAAAAAAGGACACTGTAAACAAATGCATACCGTTCACGAACTAACACGTCCAGTCGATAACTGTGCACACCAACGAGTTCGTGATGACTTACTAGTGACGCCCATGCCCCACAGAGGTCGCTCGGAAGTTTTGACGCCGAGATATGAATGCAGGCTCGATACTTTTGGGACAAACCTCGTATGCATCTATTTAGTGGAGTTCCCAAGGATACACGTGTAGAAAGAAGAGTTGCAATATTAATACACAAAAAAATTAAGAAATATATCACAAACTTGGAGCCAGCTAATGAAAATTAATAAAAATTAATGTGACTATAACAATAAAAAACACTTTCTTTAAATAACTCAAGGAACTAGCACAGAAAGTTGGAAGTGCTAGAGAACTAATTATATTAGGAGACATAAACAGTAGAACAGGTCGAAAAACTCATGATCAAGTGGTAGGACCATGTGAAGAAACAGTTACAGTTGATAACTATGAACGACTAATTGCCATGTGTGCAACTAACGATCTTAAAATAACCAACGAAATCTTGCAACACAAAAGAATCCGCAAATTTACTTGGGAACAACGCACAAGACAACAGAAATCCACCATCGACTCATAAGACAGAATACAAAACTTCCAGTTCAAGATCTAAGAGTATATAGAGGTGTTACTTGTGCATTCGATCACTACCCATTAATTTTAAAGAAATATTTACCAAGTTATAACAGTAACCGATCAGAGGAAATTAACATCGATTCAGAGAGAGAAGTAACGAAGTACCCCAAATACAACCTCCACAACTTAGACGGAGAAAGCACTAGATATTTATACCAACGGAGATTAAATAAATACTTAGATCAATCTAAACAATCATTCTCAGAAGAATACCAAGATTTTATTGAAAGTATACACAAAGCAGCAAGGGAAGCATTAGAAAGAAAAATAAGCAGCAATCCTAGGTGGACGAAGGAGATGGAAGAACTAGTAAAAATGAAGAAACAGAGGTATATCAAATGATTAAAAACAAAAAATCCAAGAGAAAAAGAAGCATGTTTGGAAATCAGAGGAGAAGTAAGAACTGTCAACTTTAGAAAAAATGAAATGTGGGATAATAAATGTAACGAAACCGACACATATATTAGCGGAAAAGAATGCTCTAAAGTTTAGAAATTCATAAAAACCATAAAGAATACAGGACCAGCAACAGCATCTGTCGAAATAATATCTGAAAAACAATGGATTATGCGTTAACTGAAAAGAGAGTTAAGCATATGGACAAAACAGCTATAATTAACATACAAATCGAAATAGATGGTGATGATGTCGTTAAAGCTCTAAAAAAAACTAAAAATTGGATAATCACGGGGACCTAAGGGCAACTATACAGAATTATTAAAAAATGGAACAATAAAACTTTTTAACATGCTTATATGGATATTTAATAAATGTCTCAGTATTCGAGAACGCCCTACACACTAAAAAGAAGGCCACATTATCTCAGTTTATAAAAAAGAAAACAAGGAAAATAGCCAGACTTCCAACACAAATGGACCTATATGGTTATTTCCAATGATGCCAGCCCACTACAATAAGCCTTTGCTGATGTTTGTTTTGAATTACAGCGTGCGGGTTTTCATCAGCCCAAAAATGTAAATTGTGTGAGTTTATTATGCCATCTCTTGTAAAACTGGTCTCATCGGTAAACAAAATAAGGTTTTAAAAAAATTTAGAATTAGGTTATTTTGCTGTATAACCCAGTGGAGTATTGAAGCCTTGCGAGACATTCATCCGGAAACATAGCGTGTACTTTTTCAACGTGATACAGATGAATGAACTGTTAAAATTTCATGTATAATCCAATTTGTAACATTGTTTTGTGTCGCAAGCTTTCTTATGCTGTTTAAAGTGTTTACAGCAATATTTTTCAAAGTTTGTTCCCCTACGTGAGGGTCTCGTGCTCTCCTGGGAGGGCCCTTACCGCCACGTCGCGGCAAAAATTACCCTGAATAAAACATGTAAAAAATTAATTTGTTAACTCTAATAATTATTTTCTAATCATCTTTTACCTGCTTCCCTGAAGCTTCGATCAACTCTTTGAAAGGTTTTTGGACCTGGCAATGTTCGAGCTAGAAATCTTTCATTATAAAGATTTTTTTGCCTTCAAAGCATTTGACAGCGCTTCACCATAAAAAAAATGCATATCATCATACTCTGCGTAAGAATATTCTTCCATTTTTTTAAATTATATTTTCTTGAAGAAGGTTTTGCCATGTTCCGTTAATAGTAATTAATAAAAATAATGTAGATATTAACAATAACAACCTGATTTTTACCTATTTGTGTTTAGCATTAGTAACTTTTGAGTGTTTCGCATAAAAATCTCGAACACCGCCAGTTTTGTCGAAATAAATTAAGAGTCCCTTTTTTTGAAGAGGAATGACCCAAATATTTCAAAATCAATTTTCAGCTCTGTAAAATGACACCTGTCAAAAATTATACCCAAGTCATTTCCTGACTTCTGTGATGATCTAAAATATCTACTGTAATATGATTTAACGAGTTTTTATGACCTCTGTAAAATATTTAAATTTCATGAGATTTTATAAGTCGTTTCAAAACTTAGAGCCGATAAGGTAAAACGCTGGGTACCCCTTAACCAATTGAGGTTATTTTGACCTCCCATGTATTCTCCTGAGAAATTAGGGAGTACTACGTGTATATATATATATATATATATATATATATATATATATATATATATATATATATATATATATATATATATATATATATTTATTTATTTATTTATTTATTTATTTTCTTGATTCTTGAACCATAGATTATATCATTTTTCTTTATTTTGTCTTTTCTTGGGTTTAGGTTCTATGTTTAATAAATACATAAAACTATTGACGTTTCGCCCTTTATTCAAGGCATTTTCAAAATTCTTGCCTCCTTGACATTTTGCTGTTTTGTTTCTAAATTTTGTATTCAGGTCAGGGCACCGCATTCGGTACAAACCATCATCTCACCTTTGCATCCTATAAAGCTGAGTTTAAAATCAAAAAACAGCAAACAAGACGACAAAGGCGACATCTCGATGGTCCACTTGATAACACAAGAACCACACAGATTAACAAAGTTTGTAAAAAAACCGCCATATGGTGGCGCGACGGTGAATTAAAACAGAAATATGTAAAATCGAGTACACGAAACGCGCTGTCCAAAGGATAGGGGTCGCTTTTTTCGGTACTGGCAACCAAGCCTACTGCTCATTTCAGCAGCCAAAGCCACGTGTCGCGCCAAATGATCCCACCATGAGAGCATCGTTTAGCGTGTTTCAAAGCCAAACAAATAAATAAATAAATAGATAAGTTTTTGTCCGGGTAATTTAAAATAAAATAGAATCAAATATTGGCGAAGCGGACGTGAAAATTTGTCAATCTACATGATTCTCGTGTTAAAAAGTGCGGAACTCTCCAAAATATGGAAAAACTCCGGGTCCGACATATGGCGACAGCGCTGTTTCGTCCTAATATGGGACTCGTCAGGTCACCGCATTCGGTACAAACCATCATCTCGCCTTTACATCCTTGGTTGCCAGTACCGAAAAATGCGACCCCTATCCTTTGGGCAGCGCGTTTCGTGTACTCGATTTTACATATTTCTGTTTTAATTCACCGTCGCGCCACCATATGGCGGGTTTTTTACAAACTTTGTTAATCTGTGTGGTTCTTGTGTTAAGTGGACCATCGAGATGTCCCCTTTGTCGTCTTGTTTGTTGTTTTTTGATTTTAAACTCAGCTTTATAGGATGCACAGGCGAGATGATGGTTTGTACCGAATGCGGTGGCCTGACGAGTCCCATATTAGGACGAAACAGTGCTGTCGTCATCTGTCGGACCCGGAGTTTTTTCATATTTTGGAGTGCTCCGCACTTTTTAACACGAGAATCATGTAGATTGACAAATTATCACGTCCGCTTCGCCAATATTTGATTCTATTTTATTTTATATATATATATATATATATATATATATATATATATATATATATATATATATATATATATATATATATATAAATAATTTAGTATAATATTTTTAAGTTCTCTAAATAATTACATCAATTTATATCCATTTACCTCACCTACTTCTAAAATATTCACTATAAATAAACTTTCTTATTTAAGAGAAAAAAAAATTACGTCGCCATATTATCCCCAGTGACATTACAAAAATAAAAACCAGAAAAAGTTTAAATGGGTCTTTTATTTGAATAATAAAAAGGTTAAGCGGGTTATTAGTAAATGACATTTTCTATAATTAACCACTTGGCAATTAGTGGGTTCGAATGCTAATAAGCAAAAGTTCATAAAATTATTGATTATAAAAAAGTCTACAGGAAATAGTTGATAATATTTCCAATATTTTTAATTATTACATTCTACAAATAAAAACCTGTAAAATTTTTAACCTTTAAAGTCCCTGTTCTTAATAGTAACTAAAATGTTTGTCGACTGTTGAAACAAGTTATGAATTATAGGTCATTCTTGTGAATAAGCTTTGTGGTCAAACAGGCCGCTTTTTTCATCGGTTTCTTGAGAAACTGGTTTTTCTTGGCCTATTTCTGCTTTATCATGTTTATTTTGTCATTTGATTACGTTACGTTTATACCACTTTTAAAGAATAAACAAGAAAAGCTGCTGTAGGAAGTATTAGTTCCTATTATTTGCTTTGAGGTATTTATTTTTAAACATTACACATGTATGATGAACATTTGTTTAGGAAACCTATAAAGGTATAACGTGAAAAATCACTCATTTTACATAATTCGATTCATTAAGTTCACACCACTATCCTAGGAGCTTATTCCCATTTTCACCCTATTCATAGGGTGTTTTTTGACACTAGAAAATTATTTTGAGAATGCACGATTTTTTTTACCTTCGTATTCAGCCTCTAAAAATACATAGAGATAAGATTGACATGCTTCGTTGGAGTGAAAATTTTCAAGTTATTTGAAACCTTGGCATTTTTAGAAAAGCCCATTTGTATTTTTCCACTCTATAGTAATCTAGAAATAGACTGGGACATTCTTCGGAGGGGCTAAACATCGGTGATATTTAACATTATTTTTTCCAAATTAGTATTAAGTATGTGAAAAACAACCTTGAATTTTTTCAATAATTTTTATCTTGCATTTTTGGGTTCAAACAAACAACTATAATAGTAGCCCCAAATAACTCTACTCTTAAAGAAAGTTCAAGTACTGAAAATTTGATTTTTAGTATTCCCCATACTTAGAAATAGAAAAAAAAAGTAACGATATGATGATAAAATTCCAAGAATCATTTGATAAATTTTTTTAGCTAATCGTACATTTTGTCGAGAAAAAAATTCTTGGTTTTGATACTTTTTGTAAACTCTTCTATTGTGGAACGAGAACTGGACAACACTGTCTTATATTCTAAAGTATCTTTTTCTAGTTCGAATCTCTTTAACATGATTTCTTGAATAATTTTTTTACAAATTTGCCTTTCCATTAAACTATTGGTACAACATGTGAAGGTTTGACCAAATTCAATAATAAAGAAACAAGTATTAATAATAGACAACGCGTTGACACATGACACTTACCTAGAAAGGTTAAAACTTTCGCAAGCAAAAAATTGTCAAGACGAAATGTATACTCTGTTGCCAAACTTCATTCAATAGTTATGAATTAATTATTATTAATAATCACATAATATAACTTCCTATACTTCATCCCATGCCTCTTCTGTCCCTAATTGTTTATCTCCTGCATACATTTAGAGCTTCTATTTCAATTTATTTGATTTTTTTTTGCTTTTTCGCTATTTTTCTACAAACAGTTTTTGTTTCCTAGTATGTTAACAACTATAATGCTAATTTAGTGTATAATACAAACAGTTAAACTATTATATGAAAACTACAATGAAATTGCCGCAGAATAAGGTTTTAAAATGACCTGTTTCATTTTTTTTTTATTAAAGCTTCTTGTTAGTTTGCAACTTAAAACAGAATTTTATCTATTTGAAGTAGTTGAACATTTTAAACAGAAGGTAACTACAACAACTATAGAAAGGTAGAAAGACATGCTCATAAGAGATGCTGAAAAACGCCGAATTGGAAAACAATAGCAAGCTACTAAATGCGCAAACCCAAACACGAAACGAAATCTATGAAAATGTTATTAGATATGAGAAAAAATAATGGCAAAAAAAAACCATCTGAAAAATCTAAACCCGATGGAATTGACCGAAGATGGCCTATGAAAGGTACATGAAAATTTAAAAGATCTGAGCAAGTAGCTACACCGATACCAAAGAATATAGGCCCAACTTAAAATTCAAACAGAAATCAAATATACCAATTAAAACTATCAAGCAAAAACACCCAGCAGAGTAAAATTGTCGATATTATTAACTACCATGTCCATCCTAAGAAAACCTTTAAATACGACCATAGCACTGATCAACCTGACATAGATATCAGATTCCCAACTTACCTTTTTAATACTATTGTAAAACGATTGAACATTCTCATGACACAGTAATAATGACACAATACTCGAGTATGTGTAAGTGTAAGTGTAAAGTCGTATAGACCAATCAGCTTCCTACTTATGGTATAATTTTTCTCTCATATTACTGCTTCTTAAATTCTGGTCTTCAAAGAAAAAAATGTAACAAGAAACTAACTTAACTTTAACCTACATCAGGGAACTGCGTAGCAAGTACACAAAATTATCACCTACATTCATAACTAAATCCGATATTGCTCCGTCACCTTCCTGGGCTCGTGTCCTCGAAAGTATGATGTGAAAAGTGATGTGAATGACGATGTGAACTGTCACTTCATACTTTTGACAGTAAAAACCGTACTCTTGAAAAGGCAATGTTGCCAGATATGAACGTGCTAAAACCCGTGGATTTCAAAAAATAAAATGGATAACAGATTGAATTGAGCTGTCAGACCGAAAATGCCCGTGGTACGTTTTGTCGCCATTTTAGGCAAAAAGTTGTTTTGGTACGTCAAATTAATGTCAAAAGTAAAAAAAAAGTGTTGTTGTTATTGTTGTGAAGTTATTGATTGCCATTAAAATATTTGTACTTTCCCTGTATTAAATTTATTTTATATCACTTAACAACCAAGAAATATAGACCAAGCCATCAGTCAAATATTTAGATGTAAATATAGACCACAAAATTATCTTAAATTGACACTCTAGAACTGTTAAACAAAAATGCATACAAAGAGCCTAGTACTTAAGGATTCTAATATATAAAGAAAAAGGGATATCAAAAAAAAACAGCAACTCAACAAAGTAATACACTGACGTCAATTGGAATACATGCCCCCGATATACAGTAATTGCAGCAAGCCAACACTGATAAACCTTGAAACGGTGGAAATCAGATCTATACGTAGTATGATTAAAAGCCATCATCCTAATCCACTACGGAAACTATCCAGTTATTTATTGTATGAATTCACAAAATATCCAGCCCCTTACTGCAAGACGTTCTGTCCTGACAATTAAATTTGAAAGAAAACCTGAAACTTGAACAATGATAGAGAAACTGTTTAAGACCAGGGACCGAAACCAAAGGCCAGACAGAAAACGTCCATTAAAGATACTGGCGGATCTCACATTAAACTTTTAATACAGTTTTTTTTTCTTTTATAAAGATTTGTAGAGGCTTGAAGATCAAATGTACCAGAAATAAGGTTTTTATGGTGAAGAACCTCATTCGTTGGTCTGTAGGATTCATATTTATATGTCCCCATAAATTATAATCATAGTAGTGTGGTGTTGTGTTTAACACAGTCTAATTAAGTTAAGTGCTGTAATTAACATAATTTAAATATAAAATTTGTTACTTATTTAAATAAAAGTTTTAGAAAGCTTACAAATTGTTATTTCTCAAATTTATTATAAGTTGTGTCGTGAAAAGAATTATGTTAGACTTAAGTGTTTGAAACTAAGATACTCGGCTGTTATGGACACAAGTATTTATGTTAAATCCAAAAGCAGAACTGGCCTTCGAAAAACATTTTTAAATAGCACGCTCATACAATTGAGTTATGAACAGAATCTCCTGTAATAATTTTATATGCCTGTAATCTTAAATTTACTTATTATTTGCGAGACATATTCAACTTTCTTAGGATATTTTATTAAAAAATTTGAAAATATTAAAAATATCGAGGTACCACCTAATTAATGTTTCAACTGTTTATTCAAAAATAAAACGTCTTAAAGAAACAGTTCGTCAACATATTATTTCTTTCAATGACGAGTTATTTTGAACAACCAAAAATAAAATACAAATTTTTAATACTATTTTATTTTTTGAAATCCGTGCGTTAAATATGTCATTTAGCGGCTGACATTTCATTTGCGCATGTTTCACCGTTCGCTTGCCTCCCACCGGGCGAACGAGAATATGAATGATGAACATTTCAAGAATACGCATTCGCCACCTTTTTACCGTTCACTTCACGTTCTCCAGTTCGAGGATACAGCCCCTGGAAGTCATGCAGGCCTACAAAAGAGTAAATTATTCGTGAAGTATCAGGAGTCAATGAACAACCTTCATGACATAAAAGCTGTTGTTTCTCAAAGAGAAAATTTGTATTTGCTCGTTGATTTACCAAATGCCATCTAAACTGAGGGGACGAGAAATATTTATTTCATTTATGAGATGTAAAAAAAATGATATTCTGAGTACGTGCAAGCGATTGTTACCCCTTCTGTTTAATATTTCTTTCAATCTAGCATAATTTAACTAAAAGTCATTCGTCATTATAATTTAATTAAAATTATTGCTAATAAAAAGTCGAAACAAAAATAAATTAACTGACTGCCACTCCCATAACGTCGCGTTGGTGTATGGGGTCATAAAAAGTGATTATAATTTATTAATCGTTATGGTTTAGGTTTTCTGTCTTATCGACAACACTCTTTTATTTAACATTTACTTATTCAGAAACAACTTTTTAGTTGTAAATTTTTAAGTCAATCTTCAGGTAAACAACAAATTCAAATTTTTTTGGTATGTATTTAAACAAGAAATAGATCAACCTAAACAATAAAATTATTGTAAATGCAGACTTGCCGCAAAATGGAAATCACTCTACAACAATTATGACAGGCCGACTTCTTTTTTGAACAGTATTTTCTAAACTCAGTAATACCGTCTGACATAAATTGACTATAAAACTTCTAGTCTTCATTCCCTTACTTTAGAATTGTATACCAACAACAAACTGGAAATATAATTTTGTTTTTGTTTCTTTGCCAGCTAATTTTCTTTTTTCAAGCTTTCGTTGTCAAGCTGGTAATTATCGGCCGATTAAACGTGAAGAACCACATTTCATAATATTAGAAATAGGAATTTTTATCTATAATTATCGTGTACGAGGTTTGTCCCAAAAGTATCGAGCCTGCATTCATATCTCCGCGTCAAAACTTCTGAGCCACCTCTATGGGGCACATCATGGAACGTCACCAGAAAATCTTCATAAACTCGTTGGTGTGCGCAGTTACCGACTGGACGTGTTAGTGCGTGAACGGTGTGCGTTTGTTTACAGTATATTTTTTTCGTTCGTCACATTTTGTTATTGTAAAAAATGACGGAAAAATTAGATCAACGAATTTGCATCAAGTTTTGCTTTAATCTTGGAAAAACTTGCTCGGAAATAATTAATATGATGAATAAGGCATTTAGAGAGTAAAGCAAGGATAAAAGAGTGGTACAAGTGGTTTAAAGATGGCCGCACATTAGTTGACAGTGATTCTCGCTCTGGCCGACCTTCGAGCGCAATTACACCAGTAAATGTCGAGCGTGTGCGACTTGCAATTGAAGAAGATCGTCGGTTGACTGTACGCGAACTAGAAAGTGATCTTGGAATACCAAAAACTACTATTTTGAGAATTTTAACCGAGAATTCGGCACTGGCCCACGTGTGTGCGAAATTTATCCCAAAATTGCAAACGGCAGAGCAGAAGAATCTTCACTTCGCTGTGTAATCGCTCAGAACCATTTGGAAATGGTTTTTAATGATAAAAATGTACTCAAGAAGATTATTACTGGTGACGAATCATGGGTTTACGGCTATGATCCATAAAGGAAGCGACAGTCTTCACAGTGGAAGCATTCTGAATCGTCAAGACCAAAAAAAGCACATCAAAGTCGGAGCAACGTGAAGACAATGTTGACTGTTTTCTTTGATTATGAAGGTGTTGTGTACCACGAATATGCTCCGAGAGGTCACACGATCACTAAGGAATACTACGTTGAAGTATTGAAAAGATTGCGTGACGCAGTCAGAAGACAACGGTTACAGGTTTGGACAAGCGGTGCTTGGCTGCTTCACCACGACAATGTACAATATTTAACAAAGCACAAAGTCATACAGCTTCGCCAGCCTTCGTACAGTCCCAACGTAGCTCCCTGTGACTTTTGGCTCTTTCCTAGATTAAAAATGCCGCTCAAGGGACACCGGTTCAATGACAAAGAGACTGTTGAAACTGCGACGAATGCACTGAAGACAATTCCGAAAACTGACTTCCAGGACTGCTTCAGGAAGTGGAAACACCGCTGGAAACGTGTTATTCAATTAAATGGGACTACTTTGAAGAATGTCGCTCACCGGATGATAAAGAATAACACGCGGAGATATGAAGGTAGGCTCGATACTTTTGGGACAAACCTCATATATTGAAAAATATTCATTTCGTGTTCAGACGTCTATTATCGATAATTTGAAGGAGACCTAAAATAATGACACACAGGACAAGACTGAATAATACGGTAAAATAGAAGTTACTTCGAATCCGTGTAGTTGGAGAAGTGAAGAAACAAGTCGGACTCAGTTTTGAAAAGCCTCTTTGTTATTTGAATTAACTTACATAGGAGTCATTTCATGTCAAATATTTTCCAAGAAAAGTTATAGTCGGACTACGTTGAGTTAAATGAAAATGTGTCTATTTGTCACAGATTGAAACAAGATCATGTTAGCTTTTTTTTAAATTAAGTTGTTCTATTTCGCTGCCGTAACAAAATGGCTAATTCACAAATGCAACCGACGTATGATGGGAAAAAAGGGCAAATGTCTGATCAGACACAAATTTAAAGGATCTGGATAGTCTTTTTTTTTAAATTAATCTGGACAACATATTTTAACACCTTCGACAATATTCTAATTCATGAATCTGAAACCTATGGACCCCATACCCATTATCTAGTCTTGACTGTATGGGCACGGTTCTTGAATCTATAATCGTTGATCAATTATTATTAAATTTCCATAGAATTTTATCAGAATATCAACATGGCTTTCTGCCAGTATACTCGTGCCAAACCAGTCTGTTTCTATACTCTAACTATCTTACTACAGCTGTGGACTTGGGCGTTCAAGTGGTCTCAGTTTCCTTTGATTTTAAAAAAGCATTTGACAGATTAGGTTACTCTGTATTGTTCAACAAACTATACTCACTTGGTGTTACAGACCCTCTACTATCGTGGATTTCTAGTTTTCTCACCAATCGAACACAAGTAGTTAAATTCAATAAGACTCTAACTAAACTGATAAATGTAACATCCAGTGTAGCTCAAGGGTCGCACCTGGAACCTCTCTTCTTTTTCATCTTTATAAACGATTTTAGCAGTGTATTTGAAAACTCCAATTTCTCTTCTACACTGACGACTTGAAGGTATTTAAGAGAATAAACCATACTGATTATTGCCTGCTTCTACAATCTGAACCTAGGCGTTATTTTTGACACCGAATTACGATTTAATGACCGCATTATTTATATTTTAGCAAAGTCCTACAAAATAGCAGGCTTTATAATTAGACGCTGCAGGAATTTTTCAAGTATCGAAGTTTTAAAATCTTTATATTATTCTCTAAGGCGTAGCCGCCTAGAATATTGCTGCATCATTTGGAGCCCTTGTTATATAACGCTATTAAGCGGATTGAACGCATACAGTTTATTATGGGGAAATATTGGAATGAACAGACAACAGACCCATCTATTGAGTAAATTAGCAAATGAGTCCCGCCTGTCGCTATTTTCCTTCCTTATGTCATAGCATTTTTTCAGTCTTAAATTTCCTTATACTACATTAATTTTTAAATTACGTTTGGTGAAAAATTGTCGAAAATAGTATCATTTTAGGGAAAACTAAAATTATGTTTTAGAGGGTTTCGAATTCACTGCCACCCTCATAGTTGAGTTAATTCCTGTAGATCATAAATATCGGTCAATTATTTTTCCTAGTAGACGGTCTTTAAAGATATGTTGTTGAGAAGCATAGTGCAGGGACAAAAATAGTGCAGGCGAAGCCTCGTTGAGGCGTGCTGATTATGAAGTTATAACAAAAATATACTGCATACATACGTTCATACACGGGTCTATATTCTGCTGCCAAATTACAATTTTATGAGTTATCAAATTCAATACAAGCAAAGGTTACAAATTTTATTGTACTTAACAAAATCATTTAAATTAATACTGGATAACTGTTTTCGACCCAATATATTAAGTGATTTAAAAAGTTTCTAGACCACCACGTAGATGGCGTTGAAAACAGAAAACATTGCTGAAATGTTCCATCTTTTTATGAGCACACATGAAATTTCACATCGATCTGTCAAATAGTTTTATAGTTTGAAATAGACATATTTTGTTCTTTTCTTAAAAATTGAAATATCGGAAAATAATGCAGTTATAAAATATTTATATCAAAACGTTTGAAAGGAGATTAAATTCATCCTGTTTTAGTAGATCTATTAGGTAACGATGGTCCTTCGCGAGCAACAGTATTTAATTGGCTTGCTGAATTAAAGATGGTCGAACACACACCAGGGATGAGGCGCGTAGTGGCCGTCCAAAAACTGTTTCAATGAAGAAATCATTGATAGCTTTGGATAATAAACATACTTGTGAAATTGCTGAGACTCTGGGCATCCTAAACGAATGGTTGTTTCATACTTCACTTAAAATATTTCTATGCTAAAGTGTTTTGTATCGAATTTTGCAAAATCACTTCAAGGATGAGATACATGAATTGGAAAATTACTGGAAAAAGTGTATTAAACTTAAATGAGATTATTCTGACGAACAATAGTAATTTAAATAATTAACCAATATTTCGTGTGTAATCCAGAAACTTTTCAAATCACCTAGTATGCAGCTAATTACCTTTGGCCAGTAACGTAGAATAGTTTTTTGACTTGTAACTGTTTATAATTATTTTTGCTTGGACTTTTGCAAGGAACGTAAAGCTCGACGTGATTTTAAAAAAGAAATGAATATTTTAATTTTATACAAAACACAAAAGAAATTGAAAGAAACAAAAATAGTTAATATCTGGTATTAATCCTCTTATTGCATTCCATGCTTTATCTTCGTATACTAAAGGTTCTTCTATCGGTACCAAACAACAAAAATTTATCTTAGAATCCACACTTCAAAGAATATAACAGCTTCAACTTATTTTAATTATCCATCAATAATACAATTGTTCCGCATTCTTTATTAGGCTTTAGAACCCAAATAAGAAGAACAGTTCAAGTGCTATACAAATAAAAATCTAACCAACTAAGAAAAAAGAAAAGAAAACAATAAGAAAATGAACTTTAGATGAACGTGCGTATAGAATGACTACAAAACCAAAAAATATAAAAACTGCTAATTCATTTCATGAAAAAATACTTGAATGAATAGTTGAACACGAGCTGCCCACGCACGAGATTAAGATTTAAAAAGGAAAGCAATAACTAAAAATATATAATCTAAAATCAGGTTTGGCCTAATTGGAGAAACATTATTCCGTGAAGATACTTTTAATGGATTTCAAAGTGACACCATTTATCTTCTTAAGGATTATTGTATTTAATATGTTAATGTATATCGCTAGATATTTCGGTATAATAAAATATCACCTACATTAACTAAATATTTTCTAATTAATCCTTGTCTACTAAGCTCTCTTTAGATTCATTCATGTGTTATTCTTAATGATGGTGTTCGAGTTAAATTATTTTTAATTAATTTAGGAACGCGAACCTGTGGCAATATCTATATAGCTGAAAATATAAATTTAGAATAAAATACAAATGTATCGTCGCAAAAACAAAATTGATAAATACTTCATATACAAAATAAATGATATATATATATATATATATATATATATATATATATATATATATATATATATATATATATATATATGTATATATATATATATATATATATATATATATATATATATATATAAAATAAAATAGGAAATGACATAAAGGCCGTTGATAAATATTACTCTCATGTTAAAAAGTGCGGAGATCTCTAAGATAATGGATAAACTCCTGGTCCGAAAAATTACGACAGCGCGTTTCGTCCTAGTATGGAACTCATCAGGCCATTCCTTTCGGTACAAACCATCATCTCGCATCTATGCCCTTTAAACAGATTTCACAATTAAAAAAGAGTAAATAAAACACAGTGGCGACATCTCGATAAATCACTCAACAACACAAGAGCAACGCAAACCAGCAATGTTGTGTAAAACCGCCATGTGATGGCGCGACGGTAAATTAGAAAAGAAATATATCAAACCTCGATACATGAAACGTGCTACTCTAAGGATAGAGATCGCATTATTCGGCATCACAACCAAACCAACCAAGAATTCCGCAGTTTATGTAAAGTGTCATACCCACGATCTTCCTAAGAGAGCCGTTGCGAATTTTTTAAGCCAAGCAAAATAAAAAGGTGGAAAGTTTTCATTCGTGTAATTTTAAAATAAAATAGGAAATTTAGCGATCCATCAAGATGTCGCCAGTGTGTCTTATTTATTATTTTTCATCTGTGAAATCTGTGTATAAGGGACAGATATGAGATGATGGTTTGTATTGAATACAATGACCTAATGTATGTACACGCTCCATAGCATTAGTTTGAGTTTCTAGTTCGTAGGGATTTAGTTTATTTCCTACAAGTTCATATTATGCGGGCATGCGTGTCTTATTGTTTTTATTTAGCACCCATAAAGACACAACAAGGAGTAACAGAGGAAATAATTATCATGATGGGAATACGACATGGCGACAGTATGAGTCCATTTCTCTTTAATTTAATTATGGACAAGATAATTCAAAATGTAAAAGAAGTCAATGGAGGATACAAAATGGGACGAAAATCTTTAAAAATCTCATGTTTTGCCGACGACGCCTTACTGTTAGCAGAAAATGAAGACGATCTGCAATGACTACTATACCGATTCCAGACCACATCAAAAAATTTTAATATGGAAATATCTACAGAAAAGACCGAAACGATGGTAATTTCAAAAGATCCTGTAAGATGGTGGTGAAGAACCATCCTATCAGACAAAGCATGTCTTGCAGATAGTTGGGAGTTGATATATCAAGCAATAAAAATCTATGCCCGGACGTCAGAGCACAGGCTAACAAGGCCTCAAGGATATTAGGATGCCTGAGGGACATAATCTGGAAAAATAAGTATATGTCCACAGAGAGCAAAGTACGCATCTACAGAACTGTGATAAGACCAGTACTAACTTATGCATCGGAAACTCGAGCCGAAACATCTAAAACAAAAAATATGCTACGAATGGCTGAAATGAAAACGTTAAGAACAATCAAAGGAGTAACCTTAGAGATCAAATAAGAATTTCCGAAATAAGGGAAGAGCTCAAGGTGCCTGATATGGTACGGTTCATAAGGTCAAGGCGCAGATATTGGAGGGACCATGTGGACAGAATTGGCGACGATCGATGGGCAAAATGGGCTAAGAACGAGATACCAAACACTAGGAGACCCACTGGTCGACCTCCAAAACGATGGCACGAATGTTGAACATCAATATCACAGGAGGCTTAATATAGCAGAAAAACAAGACATCGTCTTAAATAAAAGAGAAAGAAGAAAGAAAAAGTTCATATTTTCTTTAATTAATTTTCCCTTTAGTTAATTTCCTGCTAAGACGTCTATGAAGTAAGATATGGAATTTTTTAGAAAAGTCTATTTCCTTATTTTGGGCATAGAGCGCCTATGACACAAGATCTAGAAATTGTCAGATTATTCCTTTTTCTTGTTTTTATTACACCATGTAGTAGGAAAATCGTTTAAGAAGATTCGGGAATCTTCTGGTATCGGCAAAACGGGTATAAAAAGGGTTCAGATCGACTTCGTGGACAGTTAATTTTGGAGAAGCCATTGATGTTCAATTGTTTGACAAGTTGTCACAACTGTGAAAATAAAAGGTTATAGAAGAAAACAGTGTGTGTAAAGACCGGCCGCCATGAACAATATATATATATATATATATATATATATATATATATATATATATATATATATATATATATATATATCGAATGTTCCCACAGGTATGATATGTAATCGAAGGTTTTCGGGTATTCCGTGTATATGCTGAGTCCTTTTCAGGACTGTGGGGCCGCTGCCGTTTCAGTGAAATCTTATTCACCATTTTCAAAGCTCACTGTTCAACGTCTGTTCTCCCATACTCTAACACGTCTTGAAATTTGAACATTGAATAAGGGTAGCAATTTCTTGTAGAATCCGACCTCATAATTGCTTTACCAGATCAGTTTCTTTAAGTAACCTAATACAATCTTCCAAAAAACGCGATATTGGCCTATTTTGAGGTTATGTATTATCGCGACTTTTTTTTTGAAAAAAACTGTACATTTTAAAGTATAAGTATTGCTCTTTCAAATGCCGTCAAGTTCGAACAAATATCTTTCTTTTTTTCAAGATATTGAATTTTGAAAATTTCAAATTTTTCAAGTTTTGAAAAGCTTTATCTTTCGTGACCAATAAGCTTTTAAGTGACAATTCTGATAAACCATAGATGTTTTAGGGCTATCAAAGTGTCGCTTTATCCAAATTTATCATTAATTTTGCAAAATAAATTTTTTTTAAAAAATTTGTTTAAATAAATTATTGCAGAATTAAACAATTAGTTTTGCAATTTAAAAACCCCTTAAACAATCACGAAAAAATAATTAAGAATATATATCCAAAATCCATAAAACCATATTCTACAAAATGCAAAGTCTAGATTTACATATCGTTAAAAAGTTTATATTCAAGAAAAAATAATGAATTTTGCAATAAACGTTTAAACAAATTTTTCAAATAAGTTTATTTTGCAATACTAATGATAAATTTGGATTGAACGATGCTTTGATAGCCTTAAAACATTCATGGTTTATCAGAATTATCGCTTAAAAGCTTATCGGTCATGACAGGTGAAGGTTTTCCAGACTTGAAACTAATACTTTTTTCCCACACAAAGATCAACATAAGTACACATTTATGAATACCAGAGGTCAAAAGTCAATGATTGACTTCATAATTACCAATAAAGGAATAATGCCAACACAAATACTTGACGTAAGGACCCTGACTTCCGCTAACCTGAGAACAGACCACAATCTCGTACTGTGCAGGTTAGTCTTGGAACGACCGCACAAAGTCCGAAAAGCACCAGTCTTTATCGAAAAGTACAACATAGAATCTCTAGAGTCGGATAGCACACGAAAACTGTATGAAAACAGACTAACAGGCAAACTGAAGGAGTTCGACTGTAACGCATATGACGTGAAGACCTGCTGGACAAAAATTAAAAATACCATACATCAAGCGGCTGAAGAATCCATTGGAAAGAGAAAAATAAACATATATTCAACAAACAACACCAAACCATGGTTTTGCCAGGAAGTAAAGGACCTCGCAGAATTAAAAAAAAAAGGCTACTTAACATACAAAAGCACACCAAACCAACAAAAACACGCAGAATATATAGAAACGAGCATAACAATTCCTATATTAAAAAAGGGACAAAAGACATTGCCCGAAAATTACAGAGGAATAACTTTACTGTGCACAACTATGAAACTGTTCACAGGAATAATAAAAGAGAAGCTAGAAAAGCTAATAGTTAATAGGGAAGAGCAACAAGGGTTCAGAAAAGGCAGATCGACTACGGACGCAATATTTATCATGAAACAAATTAAAGAAAAGGCCATAGAATATAACACACCAGCATTCGTCTGTTTCGTCGACCTCACTAAAGCATTCGACAAAGTCCAACTAGGCGACGTCATTCGAATGCTTATTGATAAACAAATACCCGCCAATATAGTAAAGATAATTTGCAATCTGAACACTGCCAATACAACACAAATTAAAACAGAACAACACACCTCAGGTAGCATACCAACGCCCGGAGGAATCAGACAGGGAGATAGTCTCTCTCTTCCTGTTTAACCTCATTATGGATAAAATCATAGAAGAAGTGGAAACATTAAACATCGGGTACAGAATAAATAACACACGTATCAGCTTGGTGGGCTATGCCGATGATACCGCAATCCTCGCAGAAACCGAAGACGATCTGCAGAGACAGCTCTTTAAATTATACCAAGTGGGACAACGACTTAATATGAATATCTCCATGGAAAAAACGAAAAGTATGACCATCAGTAAGGAACCCATTAGATGCAAACTAGTAATCCAGGACAGACCCATAGAGCAAGTGATGCAGTTCAAATACCTTGGCGTAAATATATCCAGCAGTCATGAACCTATAAAGGACGTAAAATGCCAAGTCAACAAAGCTGCAGCAACCACAGGATGTCTAAGAGAATTTGTATGGAAGAATCAATATATGCGAATGGACAGCAAAATTAAGATCTATAAAACATGCATAAGACCCATAATGACATATGGAATAGAGACGAGAGAAGACACTAGTAAAACGAAAAGTATACTACGGGTGGCTGAAATGAGGGTAATGAGGATGATAGTCGGTAAAACCAGAAGAGATCGTGTAAGAAATATAGACGTTAGAGAACAATGCGAGATACAGGATATAGTAAGATGGGGAAGACAAAGAAGACGGGAATGGTATCACCACGTAAAAAGGATGTCCGAACACAGACTACCCCGCATAGTACTAGAGGGAAAACCAGCAGGAAACCGACCACCAGGAAGACCACCGAAAAGATGGAGAGATAGCTGGCAGTCCACATCACAGGAAATGATAGGGAGGCACGACCGGAATTAACAGATCAACAGATCTCATACAAGTAGAAGAAGAAGAAGAAGAAAAACTTATGCAATTTGAAATTTTCAAAAGTGAATATCTGGAAGAAAAAGAAAGATATTTGAGCAAACTCAGTGACATTTGAAAGAATAAGACTTATACCTTAAGAACCTATGTTTTGTTTTTTGAAAAAAAAATATCACGATGATATCTATCCTCAAATATAGGCCAAAATCGCATTTACTGCACTTTTAGGTTAGGATATGTAAAAAACCTGATGAGATGGAGCAATTCTGAAGCCAGCTTCGAATTCAGCGACTCAAAATCTACAAAAAATAACTGTTCTATATCAATGTAAAAAGTACACATCGTGCTCTGTGTAATTTGTTGTTTTAAGCAAGGGTTAATAAGAATCAAATCAGAGAATGGCTTACAAAACAAAAACTAATATATGATTTTAATAAGAATACCTTTTTATGTCTACTATTTATTCAGTTGAAAAATATGAATTAAAAAGTAATACGAAAGCAGTATGTATAACTCTATCCGTTGAGATATGAACAACAAGTGCTTAAGCCGTAGAATTGAAATTTAATGTATTCAACATAATTTAGTTGCAAATGTATTTTATGACTAAATTCAGACATTTAAAACCTAAAGGCATTTTATCCGTTTTAGGACAAGAAAAAATATTTCCTTATTAACAGCCCGCCTTTCCACACCTCTGTTTTATTTATACATATGTAATTTATTTTTCTATTCTACGGAAAATTCCACTAGTTCTGTGAAAGTGCAGCAAATTTTACATAAATAAATTAAACAAATGAATGTGTTTCACTGTGTTATCTACATAATCCGGTATGTTAGGCACATCACATGATTTATTGAGATTAAACACGAATGTATGCATTATAAATAAACTGTTATTAAATTGCAATAATGATTGATTTCTTCTCTCAGCACAGGAGCAGCTGAGCTATGAACTGAATTCGACTCAGTTTTGATCTCTTTCGGTGTCAGTCTTTTAAATAAAAAGTTTAATCACCGCACGAAAATATTTAATCACCACACGACGCTTACAAACTTTTTTCAATACAACGAGAACCATCTCGTAGATTTCCTAGATATTTATTGAAAGACCCTCGTAATATGTATGTATTCCTAAAGTATAGTATGAAGGTCAGTATCGATAATATTACTAGGTAAGTAAATAAGTTTCGGACCTACAAATGAAATGCTAAGAGTATGGTTTGGAAATAAGTTTTATGCTTCAATATAATGTCCCTTAAGTTCGATTCACTTTTTTCTGCGATTCTCTAATTTAAGTATCCCATCTCTAATGTGGTTTTCTGGAAGATCTTCAAGATACTCCTCTACGGCTGCAATTAGTTCTTCATTCGATGAAAAACGTAGAAATCTCTTGAGGCGTAGGAATAGATGAAAGTCCAAGGGAGCCTCATCTGGTGAATACAGGGGATGTTTCAACAATTCGTACTGCAATTTGATTATTTTAGAGCTGCCTAAAGCACACTTGTGAGCAGGTGCATTGTCTTGATGAAAGACGATCTTTTTCTTTGCTAAACCAGATCTAGGGAAATGTTTAAGAGGAAACTACTATGTTTTATACCACTAAATTTTATTAAGAAACAGTGACTGCAGTTTTAACTCACAGATTCATTTTCAAGTTTGAAAATGATTCTCGTCTTAGCTTTCTTCGGAGCTTGCTCAGTTTTAAAAATATATCGTTTTAAATGTTACTTTGTCTCTGGAGTATAGCAGTGTATCCATGTTTCGTCTACAGTTATGTATCAATGCCTAAATGCGTCCGGATTACGACGCATAAGCGCTAAGATAGCTTTAGAGACGACCACACAACTGCGTTTGTTCTCAACTGTGAGCAAACGCGGCACCCATCTTGCCGAAATTATTTCCATACCTTTTTCATGTAAAACTGAAGTGACTGTACCTTTCGATACCCCTATGGCCTCATCTATTTCACGCAATTTTGTTCTTCGATCACTTAACACAATGTCGTGGATTTTGTCAATCATTTCTGGGGCACTCACTTCTATAAGATATCCTGAGCAATGTTTTGTTGATGTATGGCCACGTTTAAACTCATTAATCCAATTATAAAAGTTTCAAGCACAGGGACATATGTGCCATGAACTGCATATAACTCAACTTTGATTCCTTTCGTTGTTTAACCTTTTAAATAAAAATGTTTTATCACCCCTTGAGTCTTACTTTTTTCCATTTTTATAAACAAAAGGTTCACTTTAATCGACGATAAAGAAGAAACCACAGGATAAATCTGGCTGAAGCTTTAGCAGCGCTTTAGTGAAGCGAAGTGCGCCATCTCTTGGATTTTCTAAGGACTTATTGCCTCTCTCCTATTTAATCACTTCACGATTTTCCATTTTTGTCATAAAAAAAACACACAGTATGTGTACTTTGAGCGCTGTAGAAACTAAACTATTTAACATATCAACTTGAAATTTCTCATATGTATTTCTGACAGATGTGCGAATTTAACAATAATGAAAAATATTGACTGGCGGTGCTATCTATATGTTAGGCCCGAAACTTGTTGACTAACCTGGTATAAGCACAATTGTCTAGCAACTATATACCTTATAACGAAATTTTAGTTTTTATGGCAATTAAAAACTTCCAGACTTTTCATTCATATGGTATGTACCACCTTGGAATAATTAGAACCAAGTTCTTTGTCACATATTTATTTTGTTTTCTGTTAATTGCTTCCTGGTGGCAATAAAGGAAACAAACAAAAAATAAATGTAATATTCTTATCGGCCACAATAACAACTGAATTAGTGCCTAAAACCAGATGTCCTTGTCAACCAGTAAATTAAAAAACATGTTTTTTAGTTTTTGAGATCTGTAGATATACCAATGACTAATAGATAAACACTGATCGATACATCAAATGAAAAAAAGCTCTTTCACATTTAATATTGACAAGATTGTAGATCCAATGGAGATAAATGGAATTAGATAATGATAGGAGGGAACTATCACTGTAAAAAAAAACATGTCCTATTAATTTGGTACTTAAGGCAACGAGTTATTTTTTTACGTGCCGTTTAACGTAAAAATATTTAATGGTATCCGAATATAGTTAATCATGTGAATAATAAAATAATGACAGTTAACCATGTACTAGGATAATTATCAAAAGCTTTTATCTGACGGTAGGCTACTTTCAAGCAAATTCTTATTCGATTACAATTTTTTCTATATTATGCTTAAGTCAGTACCAATTTAAATTTAGATGATAGAACGTTGTATAACTATTTTTGATTTTAGGATAAAAAATTCAACTCATGAACGTGCGTTAAATATATTTTCCCTATTAGAACCCTAAAGTATATATTCAACTGTAAACATAACAATGATTATGTAGTAATATTTTTTGAAAGAAAGTTATGCTTTTACTATATTATCAAGACAATTGTCAACGCGAATTGTAAACACCTTTCAAAAATAACTCAAGAAGAAATAAAACATGCAAATGTGGGCATTTGCATGTTTTATTGACAGCAGACGAAGATCATCATTCCCGAATTACTCGACTAAGAATAACAGTCAATAAAATGTTAGCTCACAGCCCGATTTAACCTGTTTCTCTCAAAAGAGAAAATCCCGAAAGAAAAACAAATTCAATCTCCATCAAAAGATAGATATTACAAGGCGACATCATCTGACTCAACTCTTCACGCTGGCTCTCATGGATATTTTTAAAATATTAAACTGCGACGATAAAGGAATCCTAATCAAAGAGCAAAACTAAGTCATCTAATGATATACTTCTATTAGAAAACAACTTTAAAAACCCCAAGTTAATGATAAATAAACTACACCACACATCGGAAATGAAAATCCTAAAGATGAATCTCACAAAAACAAAACTAATGAATCTGATAAGCGTCCCATTATCCATGTTAAGAAATTCATACTGGGATATACAAATTATCCACCTATCGGGCACGGCTGGAATACAATACTTAGGGAAGTTGTGAAAGCCAGAAAGGAAAATCAGACTGCAGAGATGAATCAACATAACCGAATGGGATGAGCTGCATTCGAAAGATTATCTTACACCTTGATAAACATGATATTACCATAACATGTGCGGACCAAGGTATTCAACTCTACTATTCTGCCTGATCTCACCTACAGTACACAAATACGGACCTTTAGCAAAACATAGACAAATTAAAAAAGGCGCAAAGAGCTAAGGAGCGTCAGATGCTAGGCATAAAGCTATGAGATCACAAACATGACAAATAGATTCGATCCAAAATCCAAGTAATTGATGTAACTAAACAAGCAGCAAAACTGAAATGGAAATAAGAGACTGCAAAACAGGAAATAAAAAGAATGGATTTTGAGCTAGCGTTTATGTGACGAAAAAAGAGGAAGAAGAAGATCCCAAATGAGATGGAAACGTGACTTCAGACGATTTGGGGACTAATACGGTGGCGAACAGCACAGGCCAGAAACAAATGTCATCAAACTAGGTAGATATATATCCAAAATTGTAAAAATAGATAGAGAAAAAGTCTAAAGATAGAGGATATTTTAGTGCTGTCATAGCTACAATTCCTGCGAATTATTTTTTCAATGTCATTGAATACTCTGTAAAATGAAAAACGTAAGAGTTAATTTTTTTTCTGTATGAATATAAATATAGAAACTAACCTGAACTAATAATAAATTACAATTATCAAGGTCAGTTCAGCGTAGACCCTTAAGAGTTTTCAGAGCCATTTAAGGTTAATGTAATGCTCCACGCTCGTTACACGGTAGAGAGGGAGGAAGGGACGAACACGAATTGGGCTGCGCGCGCTTTGATGCGGGTGAAGAACAAAACTTAACATTTGGAGCAAGAAAGATAGTATTTTCCCGTATTCACCCTCTCTCTTTTTGTCTTGTAATGCGAGTGAAATATTACATGCTACCTCCAGTTGTGTATGCTCAAGAGTTTTATTATTAATTCTAATGTATTCTGAGTTGCTAAAGTTGTTATTAAATAAATTATCGAGACCCATGACATTTCACATCGTTTCAAATTTATTTGCAACGATGACAATATTTTCAAGATTGAAAAAGGTTGTTTAGAAGCCGAGATATTGCAACATTAGTGAAAAATATATCATGAGGGTGCAGCACTATAACAAATGAAGTATAACTCAGTTATTAATTAAAATTTTTCTTCGTATGATGGCTCATTAAAAGGTAAAGATTTATCCTAAGATATGTTAATATGCTTTTGGAAATGATAATCACTTGCCTCATGATTGAAAAGCTTTTCTTCTGTTAAAACTTCTTACAATTTTAATGAATTTTATAATGATGTTCTGCGATATAAGATTTTATTGTTTGATGTTGGTCTGCTTCATACATTTTTTTGTTGTTATATTATTTTATTTGCACATTTTTAAATATGGTATTCTTTTGTCAGATGTTATTTTGTATCTTTTTTAATAGAAATTTTTTTTACATATTAGGTATAGCTTGCTTGTTTTTCATTACATTTTCAACTGCTAGTTTAACAATGGTCAAAGTGAATTTATATTTACATTTTTTTTTCCTATTGTCGAATGGTTAGTATAATAGGCATAAGGGCTATTCATTTACATGCAAAATCTTTTTTTTTTTAGGTTTTAGTAATTATTGTTCTGGCTATTCATTTCTACCATCTGTCAGCATTTAATGAATCAAAAAGTGAAAATCTTAAATGAATCTACATTATTGCATGTTGAATTTGTACGATTATAAAGGTTGCGTATAATTCCTCGTTTTATTACAACAGACTGACTAAATTTATGGTCCAGTATGTGTTGGCTCCATGTATACTGAAGTTTTAATTTCATTGCAGTGATTGACCATGACATCCAGGAAGGGCAGTTGATTATTTACAAGCAAATTGAATTGTAGAGCGAATGGAGTTTAGATGTGTCAACAAATCACTTTGTTATTGATTATTGGTTATTGAACGTCGATACTACGAAGATATTATCAACATATCTCAGCCAAACTTTCGATTTCATTGTTGCTGTTTCTTTGGCATAAATTTCTAACCTTTCGATATATAAAAGTATGTTAGGAATAAAGAGCCCATTGGAATCCCATCGTCCTGAAACTTCGCATATATATATATATATATATATATATATATATATATATATATATATATATATATATATATATATATATAAAATAAAACAAAATAGAATAAAATATTATCTAAGCGGACGTCAAATTTGTCAATTCACATGATTCTGTTAAAAAGGGAGGAGCACTCCAAAGTATGGAAAAACTCCGAGTCCGAAAGATGGCGGCAGTGCCGTTTCGTCCTAGTATGGGACTCGTCAGGCCACCGCATTCGGTACAAACCATTGTCAAGATGACAAAGGCGATATCTCGATGGTTCACTTGATAACACAAGAACCACACAAATTAACAAAGTTTGTAAAAACCGCCATGTGGTGGCGCGACGGTGAATTAAAACAGAAATATATACAATCGAGTACACGAAACGCGCTACCCCAAGAATAGGGATCGCATTATTCGGTACTGGCAACCAGACTTACTGCTAATTTTAGCAGCCAAAGCCACGTGTCGCACCAAACGATCCTCCCCATGAGAGCACCGTGTAGCGTGTTTTAAAGCCAAACAAGTAAATGTTTTTTTTTTATTTTATTTTAAATTTCACAGAAAAAAATTATCTATTTGTTTATTTACTTGTTTGTCTTTGAAACACGCTAAACGGTGCTCTCATGGGGGGATCATTTGGTGCTACACATGGCTTTGGCTGCCAAAATTAGCAGTAAGTCTGGTTGCCAATACCGAATAATGCTACACCTATCCTTTGGGTAGCGCGTTTCGTGTATTCGATTGTATATATTTCTGTATGTGAAAAATGTTAGACAAGGAACCCACTGAAGAATCGACACACTATATAATAAATTGTAACAAGCAGTCGCACAAAATTGGAAACTATTTTTTTTTTATTATTTTTCAAATTGGGCTATTTTTTCCTCTTTACATTATTTTTTTGAATTTCAAAAGCAGTGTTTTTGGTTAATCTTTAAACACATCTACACACCATAATCTTTTAAATGATAAAGATCATTGAACTTTTTTTTTTAAAAATATATTCAACAAGATAACTCTTAAATGAAATTTTTCTTTCACAGGAGGAGATATAATTGATCTAAATCTCATTTTAATCTTATATCAGAAATATCAAACTTAACTTGTTTTAACACATTTGCACTTTCATTAAACTTGAAAGATCTCAAAATTTAAGACTCCCATAAACCTAATATATATATATATATATATATATATATATATATATATATATATATATATATATGTGTGTGTGGTTTGGTTTATTATTAGAATATTGGTAAAATGAATCAATTTTAACATTAGTCATTCATAGCCGGCAAATTAAGACAACCCCGAAAAAAGGGTTAACTGACAAGGCGTCAAAAATATACGTATGAAAAAAATTTAAGACTCCCATAAACCTAATATATATATATATATATATATATATATATATATATATATATATATATATATATATATGTGTGTGTGTGGTTTGGTTTATTATTAGAATATTGGTAAAATGAATCAATTTTAACATTAGTCATTCATAGCCGGCAAATTAAGACAACCCCGAAAAAAGGGTTAACTGACAAGGCGTCAAAAATATACGTATGAAAAAAATGTAATAACGAATTTTTCCATTTTTTTTATTAAATTATCAATTTTATAATTGATTTCTTTAAATTGGATTAACTGCAGAGGCATTTTTGTACTGATGGTCAACAATTTCTTAACATATTTCATATATATCATATTTAAATTTGACACAAGTTGAAAAAGCTTAATTACTAAAGCGCTTAACCACTCACAATCTAAACGCTCATTGTTATTTATATTTCTTCTACTCAAAATGTACATTTTCTCTATGTAATTATACAAAGTAAGAAAATTATCTCTTCTGTTATTCTCAGTAAAGTATAAATGAAATCATTTTACGAAATTGCAATAAAAGCAATTCTTTACTTTATAAAACCATTTTCTTTAACATGGACATAACAAAGTAACTTAACCTCGATGTAGTACTAAGAATTTTACTCCTTATTTTGTAGCACATTCATCTGTTAAGTGTTTGTGCCATTTATAAACCTTGTAAATGGTGATGGTATTTATCAACGCGATAAGGTAATAAATATACTTTTTTTGGTGCCAAGAAGACATTAGAGGATGCAGAATATTTAGAAATAATGAATTTTGCCGTGCAAAGTAAAATTCCTTCAACGGCGACTATCTAATGAGGTAAAAATTTAAGTAATGGATCTCATCAAATTCGTGATAGCTTTAAATTAAAATTAAATGTTTTTTAAATAGTTTAACACGTTTTCTAGGCAGCAAAAGTGGAAAAAACTGTATAATTTGAAGAAAAAATATTTTACTTAATAATATTTTAAGACGATGATGATGATGATAAATTAGTCAGCTGCGCTTAGGCTAAACCACTGAACGCTTGAAAGGAAGTACAGGTCTCCTAAGAGAATTAAAAGAAGGTAAGCTAGATGCTTACATTTTCTAATACTGAGGAAAAATAAGTATTTCATTATTATTTAACGTTTTGGCTTCACAAGTGGAAAATGGAGATTTATTAAACATATAAAACAAATATAGATTCTTAATATTTATTTTTTAAGTTATTGGCTAAAATTGTAATTTCGAAGATCTTAAGCAATCTAATGTTTTTTCTAAAAGTATATCAAATCAATTAAGCGACATTAAATTCAAATAGTAAGGATTTATCCTTTTTCTTCTGATCCAAGTGCCATGTCCCTTTACATAGCTTAGGCAACTTTTTGAACATATCTGTGTTGCGTTTCGACTATATTTTATGCAAATAGGCAGTACCATCGGCCTTATGTATCTTCTGAAGTTCATTTGAGAGATTCTACTAGACAGAATACTGCTGTTAGCTTCGCTTGCAGAACACTCAGAAATTAGTAAGTTTGGTAACTCTCACCTAACTCTTTTGAGAAATTCTGATTGACTAATTTATGATTTCTCTACGAACAAGTCCATCGGTTAGTCAAGATATGAAGTCGAGTTATCTGGGTGCAAGGCTAACACACTAACCACCACACCATGTTACTTCTACCCACCTAAATATCGAAAATTAGACTATTATTTTATATTTAGTTTTTGATTTTAATCTCATTAATTTTTTATAAAATTACTTAAACTACCAGTTTTCTTTTATTTAACATAGAAGAAAAAACGTAAGAAAAGTTCTGTTACTATATTTTTTACTCAAATTGAATAATTTCCGTAACCTTGACATCTAAAAAATTACAAGAATGAATGAATGAATGAATGAAAAAGAAGTGGTGATACTAGATCATCGATGTCCTGGCCTCCAGTGGGCCCTCTACATCCCACCAAAGCTGCAGGTCATTCGAGGTTGATCGTCTTTGCGAATCTAAGCAACCTTGTTAGTTGAACTTGCCTAACTGCTTCCAGTAACAAAATTGTATCTCCGAAATATCTCTGTCTCAATCCATTGAGTGCTGGGCACCCTCTAAGGACATGGTCAACAGTTTTATCCTCCTCCAAACACCACCTGCACGTCGAGTCATCTTCGACACCGATTCTATGAAGAGGGCCTCTGGATGACAATGACCTGTCAACCATCCCACTACAATTCTCAGTTCATTCCTTTCCAGGGAGCGAAGCTTCTTAGTACACCGTGCGCTAGGCCCAGTTATATATTCCTTAGCACGCCTCATTCCAGGAGCTCCCCTCCAATATTCAATGAATTTGCTCTCCAGCAACAATTTTAATTCCTCTTTGCCAATAGCAACTAAGACAGGTAGTATTGGTTGGGGTTCATGCGGTTGAGACGCCCAACCCAACTTTGTCAGACGGTCTGCTTCCTCATTCCCGCGTATGCCCGAGTGACCCGAAGCCCATACGAGTCTGACTGTGCAGCCGTTTCTTGTCATATCATTTAGTACTTCCTTGCACTCAGACGCCAGTGACGAAGTTACCAATATTGCAGCCTTACTGTCTAATCACATATTTATTACCCTATTCCTGTCTATATGGACACACTGCAGAATAACATAAATTTCCACTGTGAAGTTTGTCGCACATTGTCCGAGAGGTAATACTCTCTTACTCTTGTGCTGTTACCGAATACTCCGGCTCCGGTTTTTTCATCTTGTCGAAATCCATCAGTATACCACCAGGATCCATTTTTCGGAAGATTTTGTTCTCTCTCCCAATCCTCTCTACTTGGCAGAAATATCTCCAAGGAGAGATTGGGTTTTAAAAGCTGCGTCATGTAACCTGTCCGCTTGGGGAATAATGGATACCTCTCCACCGCGCTTTCCCAGAAACCTGAATAGCCGCCCGTTCCAATTCTAAGACGTTCTAGGCAGCTGAGAAGATAAACAGTCTTCAGGGCGTCGTTTTCTATGTATAAGTAAAGAGAAGGCAGGATCACTAAGACTTCAAGAGCCCTGGTGGAAGCAGTCCCCATCGCACTCAATATTCCCACACAAGTCACTCTTTGAACTTTGTCAAGTTGAAGAATGTATTTGCGCTTTGTTGTACTACGCCACCATACAATAGCGGCATACGTTATCATGGGATGGATCACCATAGTGTATATTCAAGACAACACTTTAGGTGTCAGTCCTCATGTAAACCTAAAGGCTTGTCTACAAACCTAGAAAGCATATATGGCTTACTTGGTTCGAGTTTTAATATAATCATTCCAGCTCAGTCATGAGTCCAGAATTACTAACAGGTATTTAACTGTCTCCTTAAATTGATGAGTCTTTCGCACCAATGTAATTGTGGGAAGTCTTCCCATTTTCCTTCTTTTTCAAACAGTACCACCACGACCTTGTCCGGGTTTATTCCCAGCCCTTCCCTGTGGCAACATGGTTCCGCGATCAGAAGCATCACCGGCCCCTCCAGGTCCCGGACATCGCGACCAGGGCAGAAAATGACCAGGTCATCTGCATAGGCTCGTGTATCCAAACCAACATCATTCAGTTCACTCAACAGGCTGTCCAGCGCAAGACTCCACTGCAAAGGCGATAGCACTCCTCCCTGTAGACAGCCCCTACTTGACAGTGCTTTAACAGTTGCATTGTTAAGCTCAGCATATATTATTCTTTGAGTTAACATTGCTCTGATTAGATATAAGTTTATGCGTTTAACATTTACTGTCAGTTTAATTCTATTAAGTTAGGACCCTTAAACTACCACGGAAATTGTTCTAGTGTTTAGTGATGTTTCTAAGCAGCAGTAATTAAAAGATAGTTAAATCGCTGCGAAGGCCGTTTTACTAACCTGAGATTGCTTTATGTTTAAAGCTTATGCTAATACAGACTATAAAATTTATCTTAACAGAAGATTTATTGGTATATCAACTTACCAGAATAGTTATTTTCTATTTTAAAACCGTTTAAATTAATTTTGTAAAAACTTTTCACTTAGTGTAGGGTCAATCGATATCCCGTTGGCTTCTGAATGATTCAAATATAAAATTTGTCTCCGTATCCTCCATTTAAAGGAGAGCACTATTTTTATCGAAAGCTTAAATAATATTAACTAAAACGTAAATTTGGTATTTATTTATTTATTAGAACTACCCTCCCTACGAACGTTTTGTAATAACCAGTGTGCTTTGTTTACTTCTATTTTCTTCAAAGTAACTCGACAAATTTTAATTCCTAATTTTAATGATCTTAAATGTTTAGTCAGAAATTAGTATAAGTCAGCAATTTCTAGTTTTGTAAAATAGATTAAAACATCTCAATCCACTTATTAAGACTTCTGTCACACAATAAATATTACTAGAAAATTTCCTTGTTTATACCTCTTGGTTTCACGACGCCGTAGTTACTCTCCTTACTTCATTTCTTCATTTACTATTATCAGTCCTTTACAAAATGTTGAACATATTTTCCCAAACGAAATTTCATTTTTACATAGAGCTTATATGAAAAATGGTCAGTTAATAATTTTAAAAATATTATTGAATATTTTGCTTCCAAAGCATATAATTCAATTCAATGCAATTCATTGAAATTTATACCTCTCACCTAGTAAAATCGTTGTGAAATACTTCGGCTAAAAGATTTATTTTGAAAAAGGTATTGACTTATCGCTTGTCAGAGCAAAGTCATTATTTCATATTGCGTACATCACAGAACAAACATCATTAAAAAAATTTCAATTATCTTCCTGACAGAAGTATTCCGTAAGCTCATTGTCACGATAACGAAAATAGGATATTTCTGAAATAAATTCCAACTTTTAAATCTGGATGCTAAAATTTCCGCCAACTTTTTGCTCAAATTCAAGTAGTATAGCAAATCATTGTGGTCTAACCGGTAAGAAAGATGATAAAAGAGGCGCTCATGATTTATTATTAGTACCCACACACATAACTATAATAGTCATGACCACTAAAACATTTTTAGTAACTCCAAATCAAAAAGGTCCCTTTCTTAAAACAATTTAAATCTAAGATAAATCCACGAATTTAACGAAAAATATAACTTTAATAAACATATGAATTGCTTTCGAATAACAAAGTTATCGTATAACAGTGAATTATGCCCGTTTGTATACACAGGCCTATGTTGATGACCTGGTCATTTTGTGCCCTAGTCGCGGTATCCGGGACCTGGAGGGGCCAATGACACGAGCCCTCTGGATGGCGGAACGATGAATGGCTCGGAATTAACCCGGATAAGGCCGAGGTGATTTAACAAAAAAAAAATGGAAAATGGGGAGATTTCCCACAGTTACATTGGTGGGAAGGAGTATTCAATTTAAGGCGACAGTTAAATACCTGGGGTAATTCGGGACTCACGACTGAGTTCAAATGATCATATTGAAGCTCGAACCAAGAAAGCCCTATATGCTTTATTCGCTTGTAAAGGAGCCTTTGGGTGCACATGGGGACTGACACCAAAAGTGCTATTTTGGATATATACTATGGTGATTCGCCCAATGATAACTTACGCAAATATTGTGTGTACAACAAAGCGCAAACACATTCTTCAACTTGACAAAGTTCAAAGAATGTCTTGTTTGAGAATATTTTAGTGCGATGAGGACTGCTCCCACCAGGGCTCTTGAAGTCCTGGTGAATATGCTTCCTCTGCACTTATACATAGAAAACGAGGCCCTGAAACTGGCTGCTATTCAGATGTCTGGGAAAGCGCAGTGGAGAGGTGTCCATCACTCCCCATGCTGACAGATTACATGACGCCGTTTTTAAAAGCCAACCTTTCCCTGGAGATATTTCTGCCAAGTAGAGAGGTTTGGGAGGGAGGGCAAAATCTTCCGAAAAATAGATCCTGGTGATATACTGATGGAACTCGAAGATATGAAAGAACTGGAGCCGGAGTATTCGGCAGGAGCACAGGAATCAGAAAGTACTATCCTCTTGGACAATGTGCAACGATCTTTACAGAGGAAATTTGTGCTATTCTGCAGTATACCCATCTCGGTGAGAGGGATATAGACAGGAATAGGGTAATAAATATATGGTCAGAGTGTAAGGCTGCGATATTGGCACTGAAGTTCAGTGTCGTAACTTTACGACTGAAGTCTAAATGCAAGGATGTACTGAATGGTATGACAAGGAACGACTGCATTCGTATGGATCCCAGGTCACTCGGGCATACGTGAGAATGAGGAAGTAGACCGTCTGGCAATGTTGGGTTCGGCAACTAAACCATATGGACCTCAACCAATACTACTCGTCACAACTGCTATTGGCAAAGGGAATTAAACTTCTTGCTGGAAAGCAAATTTATTGAATTGTGGAGGGGAGCTCCTTGAATGAGGTGTGCTAAGGAACATATAACTGGGCCTAGCGCACGGCGTACTAAGGATGTTCTCTTCTTGGGAAGGCAAGAGCTACGAATTGTGGTGGGATTGTTGACAGGACATTGTCACCTCAGGGGCCATCTTCATAGAATCGATGTCAAAGACGATTCGACGTGCAGATGGTGTTTCGAGGATGAAACAGTTGATATATTTCGGAGATAAAATTTTGTTACTGGAAGCAAGTTCAACTAACAAGACTGCTTGGATTCGCAAAGGCGATCGGCCTCGAATGACCTGTAGCTATGGTGGGATATAGAGGGCCCAATAGAGGCCTAGACATCGATGATCTAGTATCACCACTTCCTTTTTCATTCATTCATTCAACAGTGAATTATTATTAAAATTATTTTACTCTTTTTGTATATTACATTAAACATACAAAGTAGAAGTGTATGTGATATCACAATCAAATGAAAAATTAATTTAAAAAATCAAGCTTCATCCACAGCATCTAGATTATAGCCATACACAATAAGTTTCACATTTTGACTAACGAAGATTTGTGCCATTTTCTGCGATTACCTTAAAAATACTAGACGAAATCATCTCATCGAAGTAGCATAATCAACACATTATAATTATTTCTTAAGATATTTTTGAATTAACAATAATGAAACTAGTATCAAGTTTAATATTTTCTGTAACAAAAACAAATGAGACTGTACTACTAAATGCCTTTTTTAAAAAGCTTCTCTAGCATAACTTGTCAGGTTTTTTATACATAAACATAAACAACGCCCCCCATAATTTTAAAGGTTTCTTTTTTGTTTAGGTTCTTTCAGATTCAATTTGTTACAAACGCTAAAATTAAAACGAAAAATTGTTCACGCCCAGACATTAGATCTTCCTTCTTTAACTTGTTTTGAGTTCAGGCGCTTCCTCTAGTACCACCAAATAATACAAAAATAAATATAATTAAATAGCTTTTAAAAAAACCCGCTTGCTTTTTCTTGTCAGTCAATACTGTTTCGGTACATTAAACCTTTAATTAAAAAAGTTACGCTAATTTTCTCACCTTTAATTTGTATTTAATGTGTTTCGGAGAACGATGATTAGAAACATCCTCCTGAACTACTGATAATCCTTTTTATTGAGGCGAAATATTTTAATGCAGGTGTCTGCCTTAAGGTAAAAAATCTACGCAAAATATATACAGTTGCTAATATACTTAACATCCTTTTTTTTGTTCAATGTTTATTTGGAGAAAGTATTAGAAAAATAGCGAAATTGCATCTGAGCCTAAAAATAACATTAACATTAAATATAAAAGGTTTTTTGTTTAATGTGATGTCAGTCTAGACTTCTTCAAATTTTATCAATGCAGTAGATTTTACCTGGTACCTTCAGCCAAGAATGAATCAAAACTCATCAAAAACTTTTTGTAGCTAGCAGACCAAAAATATATTTTCTGCTAGCAAGAATTCGGACTGAACGAATTTATGTCGTGATGTCATGTTTAGGCTGAAACATGATTTTGAAATAGCAAACTTTATCTTTTTAAACCTTAATACATTTTTTTAAATAAACTGATTTCAAAAAATGACACTAAAAATAAAAATAATTTAATAACTATTATACATAATTTACTTAACCCTTTTTAAACTCATCGCCTCAGTACTTGTGGAGAATATTGTCAAATTGGCTGGCTGTTATAGAAAGAAGTGGGTCTTTATTTGTTAAAGATAACCTAAAAACCTACTTAATCAAAGGGGAACCAAATTTTAAACCCTGTTTCTTCACACTTCTGGGTAGGTTCAAGCTATATTTTATGTCAAAAAAACATTTACATTCATTAAAACTGCGTTATGATGATAATGCTTCAATGCGTAGTGTGTTTGTTATCCGTTAGGTGGTGGAAACGCTGTGGCGCGTTACTTCAGTGATCGATTTTTCATATTTATCTAACTTTTTCACGTTCATTTGAAAAGTTCATAGAGGTAGAGTACGTGGTAGACAAATTTTTATTCTTTATATGAAACGCTTTTCATGAGAAAATGTTATCACAAGTTTGTAGGAATAAACTGATATCTAAATGTTAAGTAAAGAGGAAATGTATATTTGGAGATTTGCGAAAATCTCAAGAGCTAACAATTCAATCATCACCAAGTTTTAACTAGAGCATCAATACGTATTTCGTAATGTCATAATAAAAATTTATTAACTAATTATTGAAATCTGTTAATCAGCAAATTATAATCAGCTCCAGCTATGAACTTCTCATCCCTTTGGCTTGTTCCAAGAAACAAAACCTTTATCATCTCGTCTTATATATATATATATATATATATATATATATATATATATATATATATATATATATATATTCAAAAAGTTTTACTTTTGGAATATATGGGAGTCTAATGTAGTTACTTTTTAAAATTATCATACTATACAGGCTGTCCCAAAAGCTCTAAAAGTATCAAAGCTGTGGATTTTTAAATGGAACCCCCTGTATATTACCGCATTTTTGGATTTTCCGATCAAAATAAGGGTCTATTTTAATAAGGTTTATGGTACCTAAACCTTAAGGGCTAATTTTGATATTTCAAATACTTAAGAATTGTTTCAGTTGTGTACTCGAAATTTACAGTGAAGTGTAACAATAAATCATAGTTTATATTCCAATTATAATAAACTTGCTATATTATACAGGATGTCCAAAAATTAAAGCTAATCAAATAAGAACTTTAAATGGCTATAACTGGATTAATTTAAATAGAACGGTATACTTTTTAACTTATCAGAAAATGTACCTTTTAAATACCTATCGAATGGTATTACAGGTGTTCTATAGCTAAGTCTTCGCGTTTTCACCGAATACGTCAAATAATCGTTTCCTGAACCATTTTATGTGTTTTGAATACATGTTCTAATGTATCTAGTTGCCTATGGTATTTAAAAACCACAGGTAATATAATAATTAGGAATATCTTTATAAATGTTCAGAAACTCGGAACGCGATTTATAGTCGTCCAACAGGCTATAACAGCAATAATGTTGTAACATATTGACGATAGCACAAAATAGAAGCAAAATATTTATAGTAGATGTTCGAGATGTCGACCATCCATTTTCAAACACTTACGTATTCTTTTCTTCGAAACCACTGCTAACTCTGGACAACATTTTCGGGATTACAGTTATGCATATTTTCATACCTTTGGTGTTGTCGGGGGCATATTGTAGATTGTATTTATGTATCCCCATAAAAAGAAATCTGATGGAGTTAAGTTCGGAGATCTCGGGGGCCAATTTTGAAATCTGTCTCTTCCAATCCACCTATTTCGAAAGTTGACATTTAAAAATTACCAAGCCTTGCGATGATAATGAGGTAGAGCTCCATCCAGTTGAAGCTACATAGTTGTTCTGATATTTAAAGGAGCATTTTCTAATAATACTGGAACTTGCTGTAAAAGAAAATCTCGTAACATCAAACTATTTAAAGGTCCTTCAAAAAAGTGGGTTCCAATTAAGTGTGGATCCAGTATTCCGCCCCACACATTAACCTACAACCTATTCTGGTTTCTCATAACTCTGTATTCATGAGGGTTTGAATCAAAATAGTAATGGAAGTTGCGTCTATTCACAAAACCATTGTTATGAAAAATACATTCATCACTAAACAACACATTATCAAAAATGTGTTACTTTTCTGCCACTTTATCAAACACTTACAAGCAGAATTCAGTTTGGTTTATATCAATATGCTCTTCCTTTGGATAAATCTTCATTTTGACAAAGCAATAATACAACAATAATTAAATAGTTCAATTCAATAAATGAAGTGTCATAGTTACAAAAAATAATGCCGCTATTATAGCAACAGGCTTTGCAGACTAATCTGACAGATCAAATTAATAATCTGACGTTTCTAAATGCGATAGACAACTAGATACATTAGAACATCTATTCAAAAAACACAAAAAGGTACATAAAACGATTATTTGGCGTATTCTGTGAAACTGCGAAGACTTAGCTATAAAACATCCTTACACCATTCGATAAGCATTTGAAACCTACATTTTCTGGAAAGGTAAAAAGTATAGCATTCTATTTAAATTAATCAAGTTATAGCCACTTAAAGTTCGTGTTTGATTAGTTTTAATTTGTGAATACCGTGTATAATATAGCAAGTTTATTATAGCTGGAATAGAAGACAAGATTTATTGTTATATTTCACTATAAATTTCGAGTACATATCTGAAATACTTCTTAAGTATTTGAAACATGAAAATTAGGTTAGATTTGTCAAAATTCAAATTATCTAAAAACCCTTAAGGTTTAGGTACTATAAACCTTATTAAAATAGGCCTTATTTTGATCGTAGAATCCAAAAATGCCATAATATATAGGAAGTTCTATTTAAAAAAAAACAGAACTTTGATGCTTTCTAAACTCTTGGGACACCCTGTATCATATGAAAATAACTTTAAAAAGTAACTATATTCGACCGCCATATGTCCCAAAAGTAAAACTTTTTGAAAGTCACGTATTTTGGCCGCAATAGGCGAGTTCTTTTATTCCATCGATGATTTTGCGCACTAACCTAAAATTCACCAAACCGTTCTTAAAATAAAGTGATAAAAATGCGATTAATCATTAAACCGTTCTTTTTTTATCGATCAATGCATCAACAATCCATCGAATTCATCGGCTACAGACCCCGATGAATGCGATCTCGTTTATTCTTGTTCCTGTGACACCGATGTCTAGCTCTCTTTCCATCTTTTAGGCGGTCGACCAGGAAGCCTTGATGAGTTTAGTATTCCTTCTTTTGCAATTTTTGCCACTCGGTCGTCGGCCATCCTGTCGACATGATCCCTCCATGCTCTCCTTCTTCCTCTGCCCCATCTTACGACGTCCTGTATTTCACATCTTTTTCTGATATCATCGTTTCTTAGTCTGTTGCGTAATGCATGACCCGTGATACTTCTTAGCGTTCTCATCTCAGTTGTCCGGAGTAGTCTTTTGGTTGCTGATGTGTCTGCTCTTGTTTCGATAGCATAAGTCATTATGGATCGTATGCAGGTCTTATATATTCTGATCTTACTTTGTGTCGTCATATGTTTATTTCTCCATATAATATCACGTAGGTATCCTGACATTACGGCAGCTTTGGTTGTTTGTTCTTGAACTTCTGCTTTTAAGTTTCTATTGCTGGTGATGTTTGCTCCCAGCTTACATCTTACATGAATAGGTCGTGGGGGAAAAATGAGTGTTAATTTTGCAGGTTATGTTTATTATTTGTCACTTAAAAAAAACCGTTTGTTACTATTTTTGATAAGTTATTATATACAAAAATCTTTTGTTGTAAAAATGACGGATTTCTTCTATTAAATCTGACCTACACGACCATACATTTCAGATTATAATGTATGAAGACACTTAAAATGAGGTTACTAAAACTAAATATTAATATGCTTAATTTTTTTGCCCATAATTTTATAATAATATAAATATGCTGAAGAAGAAACTTCCAAATAAAATTTAAAAAAAAATATTTGTTTATGGGTTTTTAAGATTAGGTTTTTAGAAAAATGTCATATGTCAGTTAGGAATGAGCGTTCTTAAATTCTACAAAATTGCATTGACAATCCATTTATGACGTCACAAGAACCCAGCGCCTTAATTCAGCGCTTTTTTATCGTTGGAATAAAAGAACCCTTCTGTTGAAAATACCGTTTTATTGTAAGTCTGATCTTTAAATAATCGATACGCTCTATTTAATTTTTCAGCACATGCCAATGATTACATCAACATATAGTTAATAAGTTCATTTGTACCATATTTTCTTGCAAATAGTACATTTGTTAGTATATATCACATAATTATCTAAAGTTTTTGTTATGTATATTTTTTATAACATTCATTGGTCATGGGGTACTTGAATAAACCTAAAAATTGCACCAATTTCAATCAATAATCATATCTTATATTGATTTGATATTTATTTAAATTTGCTTAAAACTGAAAGAAAGTCTTAGGTGTTGTTTATTTTATGATTAGACGCTCATAATTAATAAATATAAATAGATATACTGTATATTGAAATGTCTTTAAGGAATTAATTCAACGATCAGGAAAAGCTATAATTGGGTATGTACATTAGGTGAGCGCCTGTAAGTAGAATTCCCTACATACATGGCGCCCGGTACATTATAATTAATGAAACGCTATTTGTTTATAAAGTTGAAAAGCAATAAAAACATTATAGTTTCGCATTGCGATATATAAAAATCATGGTTCTTGCGTTTAGATTCTATCAAATTGGAATTATTATCTGACGTTTCGCCTACGATGGCACGAGGCATCTTCAGGGATCTTTACTCCATGAGATTAGAATACTGAATGACTATCGAGGAGCAACAGCCCGGTATTTATACCCGACTGATGCTCAACGAACCGTAATCCAGCGTTATAATCGATTTCTACGTGTGATGTAGACTGTAACCTGCATCTCTATTAATAATATTTGGATATTTGCAAATTTCGATTGATTCTCCAATTTTACGTTTAAAGAAACCAGGCACTGACTTTAGTTTCTTTTACATTAAAAGTGTGAGCGAGCAATGCTGATGTTCAGCTACTGCAAATTGTACAATTAGTTTCTTTTTTATACGTCTTTCATATTCCTTAAGCCTAGTGAATATAGACTGTTCTGTTTCACCTACATACACTTTATCACAAGAGTAAGGTATCTTGTAAATGCCTTCTGTTTGAAATGGAATTGCGTCTTTTGGAGACTTCAAACATTGTTCAACTTTCTTACATGTGTTGAAAATTGTTCAAATGTTTGATTTTCGGAGCAATCTGGCAATTTTTTTTGGAGGTTTCGTGTATGTAAGATAAGACAACACAGTCCATAGGAGGTACATTTATGACATTTTGTTGATGAGTTGGTTTTTATATTTATTAAGAGAACGTCTTATATCTTCAGCGCAATATCCGTTGCCTTATAGAGCATGCCTTTTAGAGCATACCTTTTAGAGCATTAGTCAGTAGTTCTGTTTCTGATTTCAGTGATTGTTCGTCATATATTGAAAGTGCTCTATGTACCAAAATTTTATGACGGATTGTTTTTGAGATGGATAATGGTGTGACGTTGCATTGAGATATCGATTTGTATGCGTTGGTTTTCTCTGCACAGAATGTCCTAATTTACGATTCTCTTTCCTTTGTACTAGTACATCAAGATAGGGAAGAGCACTATTTCATTCCGTTTCCATAGTGAATTTTATGCTAAGGTGTTGTTGATTCAGATGATACAGGAAATTATGAAGATTATCTGCGCCATGCAGCCAAGCTACGAACGTATCATCTACATATCTGCACCACAATTTAAGTGTTAGAGGAGCAGAAGACAAGGCATTTTCTTCGAAAGCTTCCATGAATATGTTAGCTACCACAGGTGATAGCGGAGACCCCATGGCCACTCCCGAAGTTTGCTCGTAGAAATTTCCTTGAAAAGTAAAATAAGTGGAAATCAGACATGCTTTAATTAATTCTAGTAGGGTGGAGTTCAAGTTGTTGTTTCGTACTATGTCCGAAATTATGGAAACTGAATCATCTATGCGAACATTTGTTTACAGGAATTCTACATTAAAACTGTCTCCAGGCTATGATTGGATGATTTTTAATCTTTTACAAAGTGCCCAGAATTTTTAACAAAGGATTCGGTTCTTCCTGTATAAAAGTTTGGCCAGATATTTACATATTTTATAGATTGGTGGGTGTGCGCTGAGCATTGGACATAGAGGTACATGTTGTTTATGTATTTTAGGCAGTCCGTAGAGGCATGGAAACTTGGAGGTGCTTGGTTTAACGGCTTTCTTTTCTTCTGTAGTGAGGCTGGAGACGTTAATTAGAGATGTGAGGTTACTTTCGATTGTTCCTCGATAGTCATTCAGTGTTCTAATATCGTGGAGTAAAGATCCCTGAAGATGCTTCGTACAATCATAGGCGAAACGTCGGATAATAATTTCAATTTGACACCGTTAAAACCCAAGAACCATGATTTTTAACTTGACCAAAGCCGTGAAAGCTGTCGATCTTTACTAGGTAGTATTTCGTGACTTGAACTGTCAGTGACAGGGCGCAGAATTTGAAAATATTTATTTAGTCAAAAGTTATTCGGATTAAAGATTAATGATTTTTTACTCAAAAACTGTGCGTTAGGCGAAAAAATCACAAGAGACGCTTGTCGCTTTGAATCGCCCGAGGAACACGAAAATATTTTAATAATTTTTTTGTTTATAAAAAATTACTAGATCATTTTTCGGGAATCCACCGTCGATACTGGTAATTAGAGAATCAAAATACATATAAAAAAACTTTGGTCTAGTCGGCTCAACAGCTACCAGAACCTATCGGGCTCCCAGACTAAGCCCATTAAATAATTTTCTAGTTAGCGTTTTTAGGATACGCAGTATAATTTATGTAACAATACTTTTCACCCACTATACAATATTTTCTGTATATTTATAGACATCCTTCAGCTTTATCGTTAAATAACAACCTTTTTGCACTATTACTTAAGGACTACCAATGAAAATTGGACTAATAGGTAATAAAAATGAAAGCACAAGAAGTTGTCACATAGCCGATGTTCTTTACAAAGTAGTCATTCGGTTAACTATTTATGTTAACTATCTACGTCCCTCATTATATAGGTTTATTATAAATCTTATTATGTCTTTTACGATCAATGATACGTGTGTTCCTGCAACATATAATTCTATTGAGGTTTATAGTTTTAATTGGTGACTATTACTACTGGTCGCAAATTAAGTAGACATTTATCATGAATGGATACATTAAATTTAAAGAGCATTAAACTAAATTTTTTTTAATTTGCATATTTTAATCAACTTTGATATGTTAGAACCACATTGACTCCTCCTGTAAGTCAAGTATTGCGTTTCTTAATTGGTCTGATTATTATTTTGTATGGGTACTTACATTGTAAATTTTACAATGTAATCAAATAAACTATGGCGGGCTAAGCTCGTGGTGTTCTCGGCCCGGAATTGGTTCGCGAGCCATAATTTGGAGACTCCTATATTCTACCAACCACTATTATTACAAATATTAATCAAAAATTAAAAAAATATATTCCTAGGAGAATGAAAGGTATCACTGTCCGATATGGAAGCTAATAAAGCACCACAGGAGGACTCTACTGTCGTTGAAACAAACAAATGAGGTGGAGAAGAACTATTGTTTGTAATTGTTATGCTTTATAGAAAAAAAAGGCTATCCTAGTAGAATAACGCTATTATTATCATCATGTACAGAAAGGGTAATATAACAAACTACAGATTTATAGACCAATTTGTTTGCGATCGCATCTTTATTAGTTCTTTACAAAGGCTACAAATTTAAAATTAGATTTTTTCCAGTCTATATAGCACACTGGATTTTGTAACTAACGAAAGCTTTTAAAATAAAGAGGTGTGCACAAGGAGACACTATATCGCCGAAACTGTTTGTATCTCTTAGAATCTATGTTTAAGGAGACAAACTTGATTAACATGGGTGTAAACATTAACGGTGAGAAGCTTAGTCAATGCTTCACAGATTAAATTACTCATCACAATAGATGAGTGTTCTAATCTCATGGTGTAAAGATCTTTGAAGATGCCTCGTGCAATCGTAGGCGAAACGTTGAATAACAATTCCAATTTGACACGATCTAAACCCAAGAACCATGATTTTCAACTTGACCAAAGCCGTAAAAGCTTTCGCTTTTTAATAGGTGAGACTATATATAAATATTTCAATAAGAATATTTATGATTAACCTGATCACTAGCAGTAGTGAGAAATCAGGGCCGTAACCTGGATTTTCTTTTCATGAGTTTCCAAGGTCGTAGCGAGAAATTTGGGTGGAGGGGCTTTTGAAAAGTTTGAGAATGATAATTTTGTTATGCACTTGTAATTTACATGAGTGAGAATAACAATGGATTTAAGGCTTGAGAAAATTCTTTTTTAATACAAACTTGGGTACCTTTAAACGATCCCTTCATTGATGAAGCGCGATCATATCCTTGCCCAACCATTTGTTCCCAGTTCAGTCCAAATTTCTACAAAAAAGTTAATACTGAATTTGCTATATATTATCCTGTTTCATGTTCTAAACAAAAAAACCCTAAAATGTCTTCACGTGTAATATGTCTCACTTTGCTGCTTTTAACGAATACACAGACAATTTTTCTTAATCCTGTATATCAACAGCTTCATCTACGAGTATATAATACTCTCTTGTGTCAACAATGATTTTTTTTTAAATATCTCTCCACATATATTTATAATTTCATTTCGTATGGATGGGCTAAAGAAAAATCTATTTTCCCAATGCTTGAATAGTTTATGATTAACACACCTACATTCGTAATAAAACTCTGAAATTACTATCATTGACAATTGGATCTATAGCAGACAAACCTGAATCATCAGAACCTGTCAATGAAAGTTCTTGACGCCCGCAAAACTTGACTATTTCAATTAGACAAAAATAAATTTTTCACGGTGTTTTTGAATTAGTCTTTGTCTCGAAGAATTCATTTTATTCAGCATGTTACAATTCGAATCAGTATAAGTACTTAAAAAGTTACTTCCAATAATTGAACGTTCTTTGTGGTATGCATAATTTTCGCGGTTTTTTAAAATCTCTAAAGCATTTTTCCAATATTTGAATGGTTCTTTTACCAATGATTTTAATTTTTGGTATCCACCTTTTCGAAAATATGACCCAATATTTGTAAAAGACTCGTCGACTTTTGTGTACATAAGCCATTGGAATAACGATAACCACTGCCTTTGAAATTTCAAATTTCTCTTCCCACTAGCTGGAACCTAAGACTCCTTAATAATTTAAATTTTGTTTCACGGTCGACTTCATTTCCAGAAATTCTTAGGTAATTCCCTAAATCTAAATGATCCAATATAACGTCTTTGTCGTTTAAATTAAATTCGTCAGTTTTATCTTTTTTTGCTGATGCAGAGTTAGTTCCATTTGTTGAACTGGATTCATCATTTTTTTCTTTTTTTGATGACATAGCCTTAGTCCCATTTGTTGAATTGAATTCGTCATTTGTAATAGATTCAATTTCCAAATTATTAGCAATGCAAGGCTTTTTATCAAAAAAATGTAGCAAAGTAGATTGCGTCCCTGAAAGTTTAACCATAATTGATTTAAGTGAAAGTAGAATTATAAGTGGTAAATATTTCATAAAATTTGTTTATCAGTTTAATTCAATATAAACCGTGTAAAACACTTCGAAAGGTTGCTCTCTTTAGTCACTGGTCGTGGAGAGCTCTGTCAAAGTAGCTTTCCAGATCAGAAGGAATGTTAATTAAACTATACAAAAGAAATAGGAAATAGTACTTAAGTTTAAGTAATTATTATATCATCAAATTATTTACAGTTTATAAAAATTTAACTTTCTTTATTGTAAACAAAATATGCATTCAGAAATATTCGTTAAAGTGTACATAAAAAAGCTTCTTAGATTGCTTAACCCGCAATCAAACTAATCGTCGACTGAAAAATCAAATGAATTTTGAAGTGATGTATATGTTCAACGAGATGCAAGTATATACTTATACTCTACATAATGCAAGGCGCTGCAAAGCAGTGTTTTTTCGCGAACATATAATAGGGTATATGAACATACAATTAAAAGAAAAAAAAAACAAAGCATAAAATGAAATCGTACACTCTTTTATACTTAAATATTGTAAAGAACGTTTTAAAATTCTGTGGCGTCCATAATAATCTTCTCTTAGCTCAAAAAACTTGTATTTTATAGTTCAAAGGTTCAATTTTCTTATTTGTAACTACTTTTTTCATGAAATTAACTCGAATTAATGAATTAAAAAGTATAATAAACCAAATTTTCAGCAAAAAATTTTGAGTTTGAATGCAACTAAGTTGACAAAAAAATTTTGATTGCATTTTTCTTTTCTAGAAAAAATTGACTGTTAAATACGTAAGGAGATTTTGAAATTTTGAGTTAATTTATTTCATTGCTAAAGACATAAACAGGTTTCGAAATTTAGCCTTGACTACTCAGACCACTTACGCACCGTACTTTCTTATTTGTACTTAAGAATCATTTAAATTATCATTATTTCCGAAATTTCGAGGGGGGGAGTTAACCCCCTAACTCCCCCCTTGGCTATGGTCCTGGGAGAAATATAAATACACTTCAAGTAGCGCAAAGAGTTATGTAACACCAAGTATTGGAAAGAACCTTGCGTGACAGAATTCCAAATATTGAGATTAGAAGGAGAACTGGAGTTACCGATGTAGTAGAACTAAATTAAATTAAATTATTCTAATTAACTGTCACCGTCTCATTATTATATCACGAAATCCCGTGTAGACAAATTATTGTCTGAGATTTTTCTTATTGACCTAAATAAACAGTAAAAATAACATGGCCAAACATCAATAAAAAAGAATATTCATGTCAATTATAAACAAATATCATTAATCAAAATAAAAAGAATATTTATTTATGCGGCATTTATTTATTTAGTATAGATGTACAGAACTAACATTAAAGACTTCTTTTTTAGGACTGAGTTAGCCAGAAGCGATGGCCTTTAGATGATGATTGTAATAATAAATATGGACTAATGCTTAGAAAATTATGATAAATTTTACAGCGGTTTCGAATAAAAAATAACGGATGTAACTTGAAAGTAAAAATACCGAGGTACAAATTATAAGTAATCACTTTGATCTTATCTGTTAGATTAATTATTTCGGTACATATTTAGTTATTCCGACAGGCCTTATTAAGAAGATGCTCTATATTAAAAACAACTTTTTTTTTAATTACTTCGTAATTTATACCCGCAAACACCTCTTTATGGCTATTTTGGACAAAATCGGAATATGCCATATTGAATGTTTTAAAAATAATCTTAGATTCGTTGCGTACGTAAGAGCCATAACAATTTTGGAGAAAATCAGGCAAAACTAATTTTTTGTCCGCTATATTATCAGCGCTATCTTAAATTGTACTGAATCAATTTTCGGACAAAATAATATGGGACCACTGCAGCAATTTCTTGAATATAATGTAAAGGATTTATTCAAATCTGTTCCGCAGTTCCGGAGTAATCGATGTACATAGATAAAAAAAAATACATAGCTATCGAATTTAGAACCTCCTTCTTTTTGAAGCCTGTTAAAGAAGCAACAGTGGACACACCTTAATAAACTAAAATTGAACAATTAGGTATGTAATATTATGTAAATGTACCTAATATTAAATTCATAATATGTTTTTACGCCTTTTTATTCATTGAAATAAAGGAAGAGAAACTTAATTGTTTAAATTATAGGGAATAGTTCTCTTTCAGCGCATATATACAACATACTTCGCCGTTGCAAGGATCAGTATCTCAACATTTTGCAAGAACATCTTGCCACATAAAAAATTTTTCAACAAACATATTCATTGATTACTTTAGAAGGATAGTTCTGTTTAATAATGATTTCGGATATCGGTTCAGGTTATTTCAGGTTAGCATTTTGCAAGAACATCATGCCACATAAAAAATTTTTCAACAAACATAGCCACTGATCATCATCACACAGCCTATAGCGTCCACTGCTGAACATAGGCCTCCCTCAGTCGTTTCCAATGTTCCCGATCTTGTACTGATTGAATCCAGTTGGTTGCGATTCTCTTGATATCATCAGTCTACCGTGTTGGAAGTCTGCCCCTACTTCTAAATGCCTGGAACCTAGGACCTACTATAATGAGTTTAGTCCACCTAGCGTCTTCCATTCTCGCCACATGTCCGGCCCAGTTCCATTTCATATGTGTTATACTTTCTATAGCATCCTTGATCCCCTTTCTAGTTCTAATAATTACATCTGGAACTTTATCTCTCAGTGTTATTCCCGACATCAATCTCTCCATGGCTCGCTGAGTCACTCTAATTTTTTCGCAGCTTTTCTTAGTGAATGTTAAAGTTTCTGCACCGTACGTAAGCACAGGGAGCACACACTGTTCATAAACCTTTCTTTTCAAGCAAATCAGTATATTGCTTTTAAATACGTCCTTTCTCAGCTTGCCGAACGCCGCCCATGCTAGTGTTATGCGTCTTTACATTTCGCAGGTCTGGTTATCTCGATTTATTCTCAGTTCATGGCCCAAATATTTATAAGATGTTACATACTCGATTTCAGATTCATTTAGGGATATGTTGCTACTTGGAACTAAGTTTGTCATACATTGAGTTTTTGCACGGTTAATCTTTAGGCCTACCACATCTGATGCTACATTTAGTGTCCTTAGTAACTCTTGGGCTTCTTCAAGGTTATCAGAAATTAACACGATATCATCAGTAAAGCGTGGGTGGTTTAATCGTTCACCACCTATATTGACTCCCATGTTCCCCCAACCTATTTTTTTTTAAAAGGATAGTTCTGTTTAATAATGATTTCGGATGTGAGTTCAGGTTAGTTCTGGTTATTTCATGTTAGCATTTTGCAAGAACATCGTGCCGCAGAAAAAATCTTTCAACAATCGTAATCATTGATTACTTTGGAAAAATAGTTCTGTTTAATAATGATATCGGAGGTGGGTTCGGAATAACAGCCATCTCATATTTTAATACAAATTTATTCAAGCTAATTGCCTTGGTGTTTTTATAACTCTATAATCCTTTATTTTAGGATTTAGCCTGTTTTAAAGTAAGATACATATTTTCAGGAAATTAAGGAGAAAATTTAACTAAACTGTTCTTCACACAAAACGGAAATATCAAATTACAGATTTTTAGTGGGTTGTTGAGAGTGATATAATGTAAAGAAAAGTGAGCTTGTCTCCTTCAGTAGAAAACTTGAATTTAGAACAGCGGTCAAAAATTAAAATGCCTCCAAATCTAATTGTATTTTTCACACAAAGGCATGTAGAAGATGTCATGTTCTATACAGATTCAAATCTATTTAAAAGTAGAAGAAAGGCGTAAAATTTAATCTTAACGAGTTTTATTTTTTGGCTGATTAAAAAATTACATATATGTGTATATATAATTGTAAAGAATGTATTTAAAGCATAAACAAGAAAATTTAAATTTATTCGCTATTTTAAAATTAAGGCAATTCTAATAAATTTTTTTCACCAAATTGACATTCCTGTATTATAAATTACATTGTTTAAAAACTAAATTTTTGTTTCCAATAATGTACGATAAAACTTAATTTCTTTATTTTAAAAAATACATAATTCAAAATTCAGATACTTCGATTTCAATTAAACAAATTTTAACTTGAAAGAAGAAAAGAAATTATATACCTAAACAAGTAAATACGCGTATACAAAAGTGAGTTAAAATATCGAATCAGTCGACCACATTCTTATCGCTAATTATAAATTGATTTACTTGATATTCAAAGATAGAATTTTATCCGTTCTTCGATGAATTTTCTTGGAAAAAATAGTAGAGATATTTACGTGTTCCCTAATAAAGTGAAAAATAAAGAGTTTATAAGGAAGCGAATATACAGTTTAGATGTATTTAGCAGATGAGTTGCCAAATATCAAGTATTTTAGCTGATATATAAAAGAATAACGATAAAAACAAAAAGATGTACTATCAAAATAGTTTAGAACATAACTGCCAAAGAAAATTAGAATGTTTCATAGCATAGAATTAATTTCAATCCATCTGTAATCACTCAATTTAATGCAAACATAAAAAAAAATTAAAATTATTTAAAGAAAAACCCTAATATGTACAATTTATTTTCTTAAAAACTGCTGGCAAAATGTAATTAAAATATCCTATATAGCTTACACTACAGTTGTAAATTACTTTTCATACAATTTATTAGAGCCATCCAGTCGGATCGCCCAAAGAGCTTCAAAATTTAATCCATTATCTGTATGGAATGATCCATCTTTATGACGTCGTGGCACAGTATCTTATGAATTTCTAAACCGAGCATTTAAATGACAAAACATGTTTTGAGTTCGATTTATTCAAGTTTTGCCAAACTGTATATAAATCGCATCGGTTGACTGACAAAAAGAATCTGAATTCTAGATGTTGAAGGTCTACAATTAATGGAGAACATGAACCTAACGAGACTAAAACTATTTTACGAAGAACACTAGCGAAACTGTGGAAGAACAGTCAGCGGACATTGAAAATATTTTGCTGTATAGGTTCCAGTGAGGAGAGATAAAATTAGCAATTGGAGAAACACAAAATAAATAACGTACCACAAACACAATTGTGAGCATCAGCTGTTTCAAAGTTGGTTAATAAGAGAGTATTAAAACAACAGTTATATATGAAGACATAATTGAAAATCTAAGAAATTCCGTCTTTTTTGCATCCTTACGCTGTCATATTGGTGGTAAGATCCACGGCCATATCAAAGTAAATGTAGGTGAAGGCGTTCCGTTTTGACCATTGAAATAACAACACATACCTTGGTGAACGGTTACCAAAAGTAATAAAACACATGCATTGTGCTACAAATCTCACCTCTATGTTTTCAAAACGTAAGCAGATAAACACACAAACCGATTTTGGGGTTTTTGTTTTCAAAAAATTCTGAATGAAACTTGCTGGAGCTCATGCTCGATTATTCGCTTTCGCTATATTTACTAGACAATTTTACAACTAATAATGGAAAATTCAATTCATTTTGTTCATTCTGTTTCAATTTCCAAAATACCTTTACAACAAATTTCCGAACATGAAATCAAACAATACCGGTAATTTAGATGCACTTCTGATACATTCCTCAAAAAATTTTTACACTTTGTATAATACGAGTGGTTATTAAAATTAATAATACCACAATGAGTTCAAAGGTACACAAGACTTTTTAAAAAGAGCGCTTTCTTGTGGCGTCATGTATTGATGACTGTCTGAGTTGACATTTGTTCAAAACTTCATAACCAATGGATGATAAAATTCGAGTTATTGCCTTGTCAGTGGACAGTGTATTTGCTGCATCAGTGCAAAAATGAATATTAAACAAAGAGCCAATATCAATTATGTTTTAAACTAGGTAAATCTTTTACTGAAACGCTTGAGATGATGAAACAACTTTATGGTGATAAATGTTTATCCTGTAGTATCCCATCAAAACTGTGCGTGAATATATCAAAGATCACCCAAATTCTTTATTAAAATGAATGGAAATGAAATTGAATATGTCTAAAACATCAATTTATCGCATTTTGACCGAACATTTGGGCCTCTAAGAAGTCTGTTCACGCTTTGCTCCGCACAAATTGACTAATGATGAAAAATTTCTGAGAATTCAACCTTATAAAGACATTATCAAGAACTCAAAAAGCGCCCAAACTTCTTGTACACCATTATGACTCGTAATGAAACGTGGCATTTTCAATATGATCCAGAAACCATGTGCCGAAGTACAGCATGAAAGGACCCAGACGAGCCTAATCCGAAAAAAAAAGCAGTTTGGTGAAATCTAAAGTTAAGAAAATATTAATTTGTTTCTACAATTCGAAGGGAATTCATAAGGAGTTCATTCCATTTGACCAGCTGTTTAATGATGAGTTTTATCTTGGTGTTTTGAAGCATTTGGTATGGCGTACTCGTCGTATTTAGCAAATATTCGTTAAGAAGAAAATTAAGGCTTGTTGCATGACAATGCGCCAGTTTATTGATCGTCATCCATAACTCTCCGTATTTGGCTGATCTAGCACCGTGTGATTTCTACTCATTCGGAAAATTTCAGTTGCCAGTGAAATGAAAGCATTATGTTGACGTGGAAACCATGCAAGGGCATCTCTACAGACGACTTAAATAACTTATTCAGCAGGATTCTTGACAGTACAAATCGCTGTATAGAGTCTTAAAGAGAGTATTAAAATAAAAAAGTTTTGTTAAATTAATAAGTCTATGTTCTCATTTTTAACAAGTCCTATTTACTCTGGAATACACTGTATAGATTTAAGTTTTGAGAATCTTGTTTTCACTTATGCCGTTTAAGAACATAATAACTCCATATCAAAAGAAAAGAAAGTATCCGTCATACCTTACCGTTAATTTTTTACTGCTAGTTAATCGGCTTTTTAAAATATAAAAGGACCACATAAATGTTTTGCCTGAAAAACATATAATTTCTAAATGTTGAAAATAAACTAACATAAGAAATTATGCCAGTAATCATACCCGCGTGAATGTACAACAAAGTATAAATTTGTTAATCCTTGTTAACATTAAATTACTTACAGCAGCAAAATTGTGTAAACTTTCTACAAACAGAAAAACGTACTACACAATTTGTTATAATAATAATCACTTGCCTTAATGGCAAACACAAATTACAATTATTTGATTTTTTAAAATATATCATTTACTTTATTATTTATATACTTTCACTGGAGGAGTAAATCTGTGAATCGAATTAGGTGCTTCCGGCCGACATTAAATTTATAACACATTGTTCCCTATCTTCATTAATCCTTTTTTGGTGTATAATAAGCACTTTGAATTTTACAAATAGAAATCATTTTAGGGAATCAGTCATATTGTCTACTAATTATATCTTCGTATATATCATTTTTTTTCTAGATTTTTGACGAATTAGTTTTATGTCTATTCTGCTTTAACTGAAGTATTCTTTAACAATATTAGTAGAATAGTATGACATAGTTCGCCAACTTTGTCTTCGTCACTTTTTCCATCCTAGAATTGGTATGTCAAAATTGGCATTTCTGTTTGTCCAAAGCAAACTTTCTAGTTTTTCTATAGCTATTCTTAGCCGTGTTCCTCACTACGTATTTCAATAAATTTATTTTATTGTGTTATCAAAATGTTAAATAATAAAATGTATTCTTTATCCTTAGAATTTGTAATTATATCATTAAGAATATGGAGCATTTAATTTGACAATACAACTTTTTAGAAACCCTCAAGAACATGTATTTTTAAATAATAAATAATTGTCAATAAGAAATACTAATAAAATAAGTATATATACAAAAAACCCTATCAGATCCAAAAGTTCATGAGGAGGAGGTACTAACAACTCCTACGATACAAATACTCGGCCCTAATTTGTGATGTCATTACATGTAGTCACATTAGTATCTGCTTTTTGTTCGACCTATGTACTGTAAAACTTACTCTTATGAGCTTTAGATGATCATTATTTAGATATTTGAAAATTATATCTAAGTAATATGTGAAAAAAAGTAAGAAAACAATGAATTGAAAATTAAATATTTTATTTAAAATGGTTTAGTGTTGTTTTTTAGATAAATATATTAAGAGGAATATTGATATAAATTATATAAAACAATCCCTAATATTAAACAACAAAACCCTAAAGATTTTGTGTAATCTCAGAATACATTACATTTCTCAAAGATTTAGGTATTCGAAGACTTACAGTAACCTATGCAGCTTTTCTGCATTTCATCATTGAATTACCTAGACTGTTTTATCCTATAGTATGCACAGTTGCATATGTATTTAGTTTTCTTTCAGGAGCTTCTCCTAATCGATTTTTTTCTGTCACAGTAATTTTTATGAAAGCCTAAGTAATACTGGTAAGTAAAACGTCAATAATTTTTTGCTGAATATGTATTTTAGACATGAAAGATATAAAAATTTATTTTAAAATATGAAATAAGTCAAAAATGATCTTTGATTAAAAATGTTAAGAATTTATTCTCAGGGTCACTAAAATTTTTCTGGATAAAAATATATGAAGCAATAACTATTCCAGCTACACCTATACCTCTGCTTAAGTTAGTTATGGGAAAAATTAGGAAGAGTGTTTTCAAAAATTGAATTGTTTTCATCAAGTGCAAAAAAACACTTTTTTGTACCTTCTAAACAGGCTATTATTGTTTCGACAAAACAGAAAAACATATCATGCTTAGGAACAATGTGAACAACTTCTTTTAAATCTGAACAAATACTTATAATTATAATGGTGTATGCAGATATTGCCAACAATTCAGTTTTATTTACAAATGCTCCCATCACATTACCGCTTTTATAGCCCAATTAGAGATTAATATGATATTCATCCAGTAGAATAAAAACATATTTATCTTGATTATTTAATTTTATTTTAATGATTCCTTCAATAACTTTTGGACAAACGGAAAATTTACTTGGTAAGCTGTGTTTATTTCATCTAGGCATATTTAATTTTAAGAGAACGATCTCACCCGTTTTGGAGTTCTATTGGAATATCTTCCAGATCGATCTTTTTTTATAAAAAGTGTCTCACACCCTCGACAACTAACACTGAGTAGACAGTTTTCACGATGAGTCGCTTTTTGCAATTTTAATTGAGGTTTGTCGTCATTTAATGAAAAACCAGAATACACTCATTATCGAACCGTTTAGATAATATCCCTTTCAATCGTTAATGTAATATCTATACTAAATCGTAAAAGTATTTCAAATTATATTTTAACTTGTCATGTACCAAGATTATCCATTAAATATAAAAAAGATAAATAATATTAAACCATGGTCAACAGACTCCCGACCAGCGCGAAGTCAGTAAGCATTACAAATATGATGCAACGCTGGCAGATTCAAGTTATTGTCTTTCCTGTACGGAAGACAATTAATTTAATTTCTTTTTGTTTCGTTTCAAAATGTAATAAAAAAGCGTAATATATGATTTTCCAGCGCAAATATTTATACTATCACCAAGAAAAATGTAGGAAACAGTATAAAGAAAGTAACAGCTTCATTTAATCTTTCTGTTTTAAAACAGTTTTATACAAATCATAACAAAATAATGTTGTAAAATTATCTTAAGCATGTGTTATTGACTACGTTAGCGCAGTTATAAACACATTATAAAATGTAAATTTATTTGGGAAATCTTCCAATATAGGAATTAAAGCTTATGTGACAATGTCATGTCAACATCAAGACCAAAGCAAGTCTATGCGAATGGCTGATGATTACAGACCGTAACTTTTTTTTCCTATTTTGCTTCACATCTATTTTTGAATTACTGTAAAACATGTACTTGCAAAATTTCATCGCAAAACTTTAAAAATTGTCGAAATTATAAGGCTGTGTCAGACAGACGGACGGACATGGTGAGACTTTCAAATCGGCAAGAAAGTAATTTTGGTATCGTAGTGTGAAATTAAATTTTTTTATATACAAAAAATAAATTTTAATTAATTATATATTTTCCATTTGGTTCAATGACCTTTTGCCATCTTTCTGGCAGCTTCATGATTCTGCGCTCATAAAAATTCTAGTCCTTATCAGCAAAAAGTGCATCAAGTGTGAAAGTTTTATCATTCAAAGAGTTTTGCAAACTTCGAAATAAATGGTAGTTAGATGGTGTTATGTCAGGACTGTATGGGAGATGCAACATCACTTCCCAGCTAAGTGCCAATAATTTCCCACTAGTATTATCATGGTGGAATACAATTTCTTTAGGCATTGCCAATTTAGGTCTTTTTTCCTTAATTATTTGATTCAGTTTCATTAGTTGTTGACAGTATTCATCTGAATTGATCATCTAGCCTCCTGGAAGCAGCTTAAAATACGCCACACCTTTGTGGTTCCATGAGATTGACAAAATGACTTTTCTTGGACGCATTTCAGCTCTGGATGTAGTTTATGCTGGTATTTTATTGAGCGTAAGATGCATGTGCTAAATATTGATTCGTTGTGCTAAGTGAATATATTTCAATTCACGCGGAACTCAAATATCGAGCTTCTCAGCGAGTCCAGGACATTTTAAGTGATTTTTAATTATTATCTGCGATACATTTAACCTCTCTGCAGTCTGTCAAATAGCTATATGATAATTCTCTTCAATTATAACTTTGATTTGGCTTAGTGAAAAATGTTTAGAATGGAATTTTTTAAACCAATTCTGACACGTACATTCTATCATGCAAAATATACTGAAAATGTTCGTTTGTGCCCTCCATGATAAACCTGACCTTAAACTAACAGCCACCAACATAATTACACACAGGTTACTTCCAAAGTCTCCTACATGTGACTGATATCAAATGTAAAAAGGAAAAAACCTGATACTGGCAGAAGTTTTTCAAAATAATTGCAATGCTCTCTATGTTTACCAACCCAATATAAAGACTCTTAGCTGGCTACAGAGCCATAAAAATGGACCAATGATCACAAGTATACCATATGTAAACGATATTATTGTATTAGTAGAACCTATAACAAAATTTTCTACGGAGAAAAAGAAAATACCGAAATAAGATTCATCACACTACTGTCGTATTCTTGTATTCATAGAAAGTATTTGGAACAGAAAACTCAGAGTGTATTTTGAATTCATAAACTGAATTACTCTGAAAAAAAATTTCATATTCGTTACAATTCTTTCCCATTTTAAATTCTGAATTCAGTTTATGAATTCCCCAAGATATTCCAGATGCTGGCAGATAATCTAATGCCGCTCGCCGCAACAGTCAATGGTTCTAATTTTCTCAGTATGAAATTAATAATTTTTTCGAACCCAGAGAAAAATTACGTTAGGTTTATTTTTTGTCTGTAGGAAAATGATATTATTAAAATTTAATAAATAAGCTAAGATTTCTTAAATACCTTCTGCTTACTCGCATTATATGTTAAAATTGAAGAATTGGTGAAAAACATTGGAAAAGTTAATATACTACTACAAGGTTTTTTTGAAAGTGATTTGAATTCTAATTCACTTTGTCGTAGTTTTCTTTCGCAAATTTCCCAGTCGAAATTCTTTAATTTGCAAGTACATAGTTACAGTTGTCGAGTACTATGTTTAGAACCCTGTAAATCTTAACGAATTGTCTTACTTCGATTTGCTACTCTAATTAGATTTTATAGTATTGGTCAGTAATAAACCTCATTTGGTTTATTACTGAATGCTTTGTTTCATTTAGTTTTTTCTGTAACGCTGAGTTAATAATTAACGATTATATTGGAAAACGCGTTGGTTTCTCTAACAAGATGTTTATTAGTGTATGAAAAGGTAATTTAGCAGTTTTTTTATGGTTAGTTAACCTCGTAAGCTTAAGGTATTTGGCTAGAAACATCTCCCACGAGATATCTGATCTCATCCGACGTAAAATATTTTTTTGTTCGTTTATAGGGACAGTGGAGCTCTAAAACTGGTTGACAATATTTCGTATTAATTTTGAAATATTTTAGTTTATATACCACGTTATAGCCTACATGATAATCTCTTTTAGTACTACTATTTTCATTTAAAATTTAAAAAAATCTTCTCAAAACGATACATAACCGATGAAAAAGAAAAAATCATCTAAAATAAATAAAAATGATTATTTACGAAAGTAAACATTGTTTCTAGTTCCACAACCAGTAGGCATAATTATTGTTAAGAGCTCAATTTTATCAATTTTGTTTTACAGGTGATTTATTTAATTTTCAATTCATACAAAAAATTAGATCAATTTATGAATTCAAAATCAGTATTCTGAAAGCGTGACAAAGATTATGCTTTCATAATCCTGAAAGATCATCTATACTCGTTAATTGTTCTTTATAAATCCGAAATAAAAATATATTTTGAAGATAATAAAGAAAAATATTATATTTATATAGAGAACTATTGAATACTACATCTCAGATACAATCTTGTGATGTTTAATCGGATATTCCCTTACTATTGGAGGGGACTTCATTAAGGTAAATGTTATTTGATATTAAATATACGTCATATATAAAATAAGTAGTAGCAATACCTAAAATACAAAGAAATGGCACTGATTTGTGACGTCATCAAGACATTATATATTATCTTCAACAATAAATTGGTTATCGCATGTCAATGAATTTTTGTTTTAATTGCACTTTAATTTTTTTAAAGCAACGCTGCAATATTCTCCCTAATAAGTAAAGATGGGCATTTCTGATGTTAGGCTCTCCATAATGAATTCTTTATTATAAGTATTTTTTAATATATCGTCAGTTTTATTAGAAAAGTCTTCAGTACTGTCATGTATGTCATATTCAAGTGAAAATATAATTTGCCCAAATTTAGTAAGCTCTCAATCACCAAAGGATTAAAAACTTGACCAGTTATTCATTTATTTCCAAGCTAGATGGATGCAAGGATTTCAAATATAAAGAGATGCCATGCATTTTTAAGAAACACAAAATAGACTATTTCGACAAAAAGAGGGGTAAAAAAATTAAAACGTAAAAGTGTTTCATTGGTTCATACTTTTTTTAGATTAAGGTAGATTTGTTCACTTTTAAATTTTTTGAGTTTAACTTGAAAACTATGTATTTTTCGTAGGTACATATCATGTGAAAATGCTTATGTACCTGACGTTGCTGAACACGATATTATTGAAGATACTGATGAAGAAATTGACAAAATTATTGAAAATAATTTAACGGAATCCAGCTGTTGAATAAAAATATATAAATTAAAAAAGACACAAAATAATGTGATAATTAATTTTATTTTTCATTCCGAACTCCATATTAATGTTTTTTCAAAAAATAATTATTTTTATCATTAAACGCCCTCAAATAATTTATCTATTTAATAAAGAACAATTTTCACGCAAAAATGTAACATTAAATAACGATCGGGTAAAAAATGATAGAAATCGTAAGAAGTTGAAAATTTTGAGAGGCCATTTCTCGGCTACTGTTCCTCGTACAAACTTCGGCTGGAAACCATTTTAACGGGCATGATATCATCTACGCTTAAATTCACTAGCAAAAAAGTTGCGGGATGAAATTTGAAAAAAAAAAGGAAAATTTTCTCAATATCGAGGAAGGTAGCAAAGTTTGAGACGCCATATCTCGGTTATTTTTCATCGTATAGACTTATGCAGAAGTTTACTTTATCGGACAAGATGTTGGCTTTCTTTTTCATAAAGCAATGCCTATACCTAACTTCATTTGGGAAAAAGTTATGGGGAATAAATTCAAAATAAAATTCTTTTCATTTTTTTTAAGTCTTGCTTTTGGGGTGTATTTGTTTGAAAAATGATTTTTTTTGACTTTATAAGATATTATTCTGATTGGAAATTTCATTACCTACAACTTTTCTGTACACATGTTCTAATGAAAAGTGTATAGTTTTTGAGTAAACCTCAAAAAACTGAATAGTGGACAATTACTTTCAAATCGCACGCTTTAGTGTGATAGCACTTTATGACTTTGTCATATTTGGAGGTCAGTTGAATGTACGAAACAATGAAAATACTTTAGTGTTTTGGTTCCTTTCTCGGATATATTGTTAATAGAATGTGTTTGTTTATTAATTGGTACATTTACTAGTCTTCCATATAAATATATACTTCTGTCTCATTTATTGTTTACTTTATTTGTCCATGTAATAGAAGAACCTAGAGTATGTTCAATCCGAAACAGAGTCATAGAAATATTTTCATTTATGATAAACCATCCTTCCCTAAACCTAAAGTTTTAAGCAAAATTATTATATCTTTTAAAAGAATTTTTACGTTTATTTTTTTCTTTCTTTTTCTTCTTTGAAATAGAATTTTGTCTATTACTTTAAGCTTTTTAGCCCTACATTTTTGATACGTCTTCTTTTTTGATAAGTAGTTTGGATAATGGAAAATGATCTTGAGAGCTGCGTTTATTTAATATTTGTATATTTAATCTGAAAGAAATAACCTCACCCTCTTTGGGGTCCTGTTAGGATGTGCCAAATAAAATTATCAGAAGAAATATTTTTATTTTAATTTAAATCAACAAGCATTGCTATTTCGAAACTGTTTTGAAACTGGATCCAGTAAAATATTCAAACGCATTAATCTCGAAAATGGTACATTTTTTTTGAAATCGAAGAAATATAGCTATAAAGTAAAAGAATAAATAATTAAAAATTAGGTATTATATTTAAAAAATAAGGGAAGAAAATTACGTGAAAAAAATTAACAAAAGCACCCCCATCTCACCTAATAAAAAATTGGTATACCGTTCTAAAGGCAGGTGCGGATCCAAGGGGGGAGGGGCGGTGGGGACGATCGCCCCCCCCCCCCCAAAAAAAAAAAAGCTTTGAGTTTAGGAAAATGGACCCGATTTTTCCTCTTATACTACAGTTTATTTAAGAACTGGAGAGAGTAATAAATCATTTTTTACCCTTTTTCTCTTCGCAAACTACATATGTTCTTTAGTTCCGTGTCTTTAGCAAAATCTGTTAGACACATATTTTTCATAGGAACGGGGTTAGAAATTTTATAATCAAAAATACCGGTCTATAATAATGGACTAAAACGTAGCCTTATTCTCTCAAAAAATTCGAAGTTATAATTTAAATACTTACGAAATATCCATTATCAAAAATACAAAAAGGTAAACATATATTAAAAAATAAATTGGTCCATATAATATTAAAATATTTTTGGGGCTGTAGGTCATTTTATTATTAATTAAAAACATTTTTAGGGTATTTGATGTTTCAGTTTATTTAAACACTAAAAAGGGATTCAAATGTAATTACTTTTTTTATGTTGTAATTAAAATTAGACCTACTTATTTTTATTTCTATTGTACTGATATCTTAATTTAATTTACTTTATTATATGGAAATACGATAGCCCCCCCAAAAAAAAAATAAGATAAACATGTTAATTCTACACGCTTAAGAAAAAGACACAAATACAATAATAAAATAATAAAAAACTTACGGCCAATTAGAATTAAATATATATAAAATTAAAGAGTGGGACACGCTAAAATAAAAATATATAAAAAAAAATTAAAAAGAAACATATAAACAACATTAAACAATAAAATACAACAAAAACAAAAATTTAAATAATAAATTGTTTTTACACTAGTAAACGTATCTAATTCCTAATCAAAGGCAATGAAACTATCTTCGCATAAATTAATTATAATTGGTTCCTCTATCTCATCGATCATGAGAATTCTCACATTTTGTTTTATTCTTTTGTTTTATGGATTTTTCCCAATTTTCCGCAGTAACTTTATTCAAAAAAATCTTTCAAAAGTTTAGTTAAATTACTAATTTTGTTAAATGTGTTATTTCTAGCAACTCTACCTTTTACTTAAGAGAGATATTTACTTCTCCAGTTTCCGGACGATCTATAGGAACAGATTTTCTGTCTGGTTTTTCCCAGAAAAAAATAACTTCTGTGAGCAATTTCCAGAGATCAGTTCTTTTAATTTCAGGTAAATCGCGACCTTCATTGATTTTAGTTAGAAAGGTTGGGATCTGCTTCTCATAATAATATATATATATATATATATATATATATATATATATATATATATATATATATATATATATATATATACATATATATATATATATATATATATATATATATATATATATATAAATATATATATATATATATATATATATATATATATATATATAACCCCTTTAATTGCAGTTTTCATCTCTTCTTCTAACGAGGTTTTTCGTCTGCCTGTGATCGAATGTGGCTTGGGAGTACTAACAATTCCCGTCGTTTGTTTCTCCTTCAGTATCGGTATATAGTAAATTTTCCAACTCCTGTCATGTTGGAATACATTGGAACACATCTGAACAGAGCTTTTAACATTATTATCTAGATATTGATATCTTAAGGCATCATAAACATTCATCCTAATAAGTTTTTCGTTGAGGAAAAATTGCCCTGGTTTAACGATTTTGGAATAAATATAGAGGTGAAAGCCACATCTTTTGGGTATCTCTCTAATCTCAAATAATATATAAAAACAAGCGCAAATAATATACATCACTAAGAACAAACTGTAAGGTGTGCTTTGCTCACTGACAAAAATTAAATTAAACTATCAGAATTTTTATGTTGCAGTAAATTTATAAAATGTATTTAAACATAATGAAATATAATTAGATTTACGGCAGTTCTCAGTTACCAGCGGCACTGGAGCAGGTACGTTGGAGGTTTCGGTAATAGTTTTATTACTATCTCTAGTTCTTGAATATACTATACTTGCGACCCCCCCCCCCCAAGAGCTTTGAGTTCAGGAAAATAGAAGCCATTCTGCCTTTTATATTAGGAATGAGTATGCTGCTTGCACCCCCCCCCCCCGTTGACAACTTGTTTTTCTTGCCATACTGTACTTTTGTGATATCATCGCCGCCCCCCCCCCAAAGAGAGAGGCTGGATCCGCCCCTGTCTAAAGGTGTTTATTTATTACAACTTTTGTCAAGATTTTATTACATTTTATCAAGCGAAACAAAAGTTATTTAAAAGAACTACTATTCATAGTTTCATATCATCTTTCTCATTTAAGACATAGTTTTTGTAAAAGCCTCAGGCATATGTTATGATGTTGATACTTTACTCTAGTAGTCATTACATTACAGAACGAACCATTACTGCAAGTCCGACAACTACATTTTTGTAAGATCAAAAGAAATCTAAGCGAACCGCTATTTATTTCGAAAAGAAGTCAATAACACTGATAGTATCGAATACTTTATTGTCATAAAAAAATTATTAATTTTAAAACTATTGCTCCCCAAATATATAACACTTCTTGATATTTTAACGGTGTTATTTTCGAGTAAAATAAAATTAAAATTCTACGCCATTGAAGTTCGTTAATCTAAACTTTACAGCATTAGCTTTGAAAATATTTTTTTCGGTCCATTAAATCTTAAGCTAAAGAGGTGTTAAATGGTTAACAAAACCTTATAAGTTGACATGGTTTAATTAATGACCAGTTTTTATTATCCTGCATTTTTTGCACTTTATAGCTATAAAAGATTGCTACTTGTTAGGTTTTGCTATGTGGGGGCACCATTAATATGTTATTTGGGTCTTTGTTATTTACTTAACTAAATGTCAGTATGCAATTCACCGGTTAGAAGTTTGAAAAACCACTTTTACCGTGTACATTAAATCGGTGTGCTCCGAGAGAAGTAAGTGTATTCTTTATGGGTTAAATAAACTGTATTTACTCTATCAAATGGTTACCAATTGTGCATATTTTAAAACTATTTTAGATTATACAGGATGTTTCGAAAAAGCAGAGCTTCGTAAAATTTGAATTTTTCACATGGAAGTTATGCTGATTATTCTTAAAATTTTTAACAAACTGAGCTATCATTGCCTCCATAACAGAAGGTTTGGTACTCATGATCGAGATACAAGTACCTACGTGGCTTTAATATTTGTACAAATTAATAACAATATGATATATTAAATATCAGACTTGCAGAATGGGTATGGGTAACGGTGTAATGGAACAAATGTTAATTATTTTCATTGTTCAATGTCAACTATATTTTGTTAAAATAAATAATTAAATAATCACTCTGTGAATAGATATTCCGTGGGAATAGGGTAGTTATATTTTTTTATCGCTATCCACGAAGGTCTAAAGGAAGAATAAATCAGTTATCGAACTTAACTTTTTTGATCTTTGTCGTTTAAATGTTTTCTTAAAAAAAATACATAAAGTCAGTTAATTTATGAAGACGTAATAGGACCCTCTCTAAGAATTGCCTATAAATCTGTCTAAGTAATCCCGCCCTGGTTATGTAAATAAAACCGAAAGATAAGGGAGGTTTATAACATATGGTATATGAAATACCGTTAAAATATATTAAAATATTGAACGATTTTCCCATTATTAGGAAACAAAAGAATGATCAAATACACTCACTATAATAGAAATATATCGTTTGACCATTTGTATAAAGAATTATGATTAATCATTGTTTTTTCTATTCACAAGAAATAACGAGTTAAGATGTTTATTGCCGAAACAGCCAAGAAAAGTGAGTAGTTTTTTTTACAGTCTTTAATATATATTCTTTTCATTATAGGAAGACGTAGGTTAGTTTGTTTTACTATTCTTTTATATAAAAAGTAGGATTAAGATGCTCAGATGCCAATTCGGGAATCAAACATCCGGTATAGTACAGCTCAGGGGCGGATCCAGCCTCTCTCCTTGGGGGGGGGGGCGGTGATATCACAAAAGTATAGTATGGTAAGTTGTCGACGGGGGGGGGGGGGGGGGGTGGAGACACCAGCAACATTCCCATATCTAGTGTAAAACGCAAGGTCGGGTCTATTTTTCTGAATCTGAAGCACTTGAAAAAGGGGGGGGGGGGCTATCGCAAGGAAAATAAATTGTCAACGGGGGGGGGGGGGAAGTACCAGCGTCATACACATTCCTAATATAAAAGGCAGAATCGGTTCTATTTTCCTGAATTCAGAGCTCTTGGGAAGGGGAGGGGCGATCACAAGCATACATATTCCTATACTATATTCAAGAACTAGAGAGAGTAATAAAACTGCTACCGAAACCTCAAACGTACCTGCTCCAGTGCCGCAGGTAACTGAGGACTGCCGTAAATCTAATTATATTTAAATATTATAAGCTTTTATCAATTTACTGCAATAACAAGATTTATGATAGTTCAGTTTAATTTCTATCAGTGAGCAAAGTACACCTTACAATGTGTCCTTAGTGATTTACCTTGTTTGTACTTGTATTTATATATCATTTGAGATTAGTGAGATACCCAAAAAATATAGCTTCTACATCTATATTTATTCCAAAATCGTTAACCAGAGCATTTTTTCCTCAACAGAAAACTTATTACGATGAATGTTTAAGATGCCTTAAGATATCAATATCTACATAATAATGTTAAAAGCTCTGTTGAGATGTTTTCCAATATGACAGGAGTTGAAAAATGTTTCGAATACTGAAGGAGAAAAAAATGATTGGAATTGTTAGTTGGAAGAAGAGATGTAAACTGCAATAAAAGGCGTTGTACATACATTTTATTATGAGAAGCAGATCCCAACCGTCGACAAAATTCTAACTAAAATCAATGATGATCGGGATTTACCTGAAATTAAAAGATCTGGGCTCTGGAAATTGCTCAGAGAACTTAATTTTTCCTGGGAAAAACCAGATAGGAAATCTTTTCCTATAGATTGTCCGGAAAATGTCCGTTGGAGAAGGAAATATATTTCTCAAGTAAAAGGTAGAGTTTCTAGAAAAAAACACAACTTACAAAATAAGTAATTTAGCTGAACTTTTGAAAGATTTTTTGAATAAAGTTACTGCAGAAAATTGGGAAAAATCCATATAATAAAAGAATAAAAGAAAATGTGAGAACTCGATCTCCTGACCGGTGAGATAGAGAAACCAATTATTATTAATTTCAGCGAAAATAGCTTCACTGACTTTGATTACGAATTAGATACGTAATGTTTACCAGCGTAAACACCATTTATTATTTAAATTTTCTGTAACATATAAAAATTAATTACATTTGAATCCCTTTTTAATATCTAATTGTAATTCTGCAGATGGTTTAAGAAATAAATAAACTGAAACGTCAAATGTCCTAAAAATGTTTTTAATTAATATCAAATGACCCCAAAAAATTTTAGTATTTTATGGGCGAATTTATTTTTTTATATATGTTTAATTTCTTATATTTTTGACAATGAGTATTTTGTAAGTATTTAAATTATAACTTAGAATTTTTGAAAGAAAAAGGCTACGTTTTAGTCTGAATATGTCTAAAACGGTTTCTATGCCAAAATTAAAAATAATAAAAATACAGTTGTGATTTGTGCTAAATATGTCAAAATTGTCTATACTTTGTAATGTATGTGAATTATTAAGAAATCATAAAAAATAAAATAATATTATAAAAACTTTTTATTTGAAGTTTATTACCGAAATAATATTCTTTGCCATAAATACTTAGTGATAATAAACCTCTTTCCGACGCCTGTGACAAGGATTAAAATCCTTTTTAACACTTTACACATCCAAATATCTTTTGTTATCCAACCCAAATGGTCCATTATTATATACCGGTATTTTTGATTATAAAATTTCCAACCCATTTCTATGAAAAATATATGTGTCTAACAGATTTTGCCAAAGACACCGGACTAAAGAACACAGATAGTTTGCGAAGAAAAAAAAGGGTAAAAAATGATTTATTACTCTCTCTAGTTCTTGAATAGACTATAGTATGAGAGGCAAAATCGTGTCTATTTTCCTGAACTCAAAGCTCTTGGGGGGGGGCGATCGCCCCCACCGCCCCCCCCCCTTGGATCCGCGCCTGGTACAGCTAACGCCCTCAGTAAGAAAACTCCCAAATCTTCGAGCATTAAGGGAATGAAATTATCGGTCACAGGACGTACGACCGAAAAAGCATCTAAAAAGAGGAAGAGGGGGTGTAAGATTTGAGAACGCTCTTTTAAAAAAATACTAAATTTTAGTCACAATTTGAATGTCGTTTAGAACGGTACCGTAGTACCAGTGCCGTAGAATAATTACGTCACGGGTATAATCGTCGGGAGAGAAGGTTGTCTTTGTTTAATTTGGGAAATTAAGGGATTATCAGGTGTTATTTCAGTGAGGCATTTCGCGATTTTCATACGGTTTGATTAAGTAATATAAATAGCTGTTTTCGCATTTTATTTCTTTTTTTTTTTTGTTGAATATTTTATTAAGCTATTTATACGTGTTTGTTTCAAAATTGGGTTTTACATTTTTGATTAAAATAACGGCCGAGAAGAGCAATTATGTTAGTTTTTCGTAATTGTTATTAGTTTTAAGTTTCTCATTGTAAACAGTCCGTTTTTATTCTATTTATTTTTGTTAATAGACTAAGTTGTTTTGAGAAACTTGTTTTATTCAATTTTATTAAAACCTTCACGCGAAATAACTTGCGGGCGTGCTGTTGCGAGACCTACAAAACAAGTGATCTCTACTGACCAACTAATTAGCAGCCTTCCCTGAGTCCTGAAGATCTGAGTCATGGTTGTGGTAAGCTTTAATAACCGTAGTGTTTGGTACTAAAGCTGCAGGAGAGAAGTTGAACGACCAGACTTCCAGAGTGTCTTTATTACTATGGAATTGAATTATAGGTTATTAAAATAGTTACTAATTAGTATGGGGCAGAAACTGATTATAGATGAAAGGGTTAACGCTACCACAATATATCATTTGAAAGAGTTTATGTTCAAATTCTGTCACAACGGCATGTCACCTGTTTGTCCTGATACACAAATTACGAAAGATATGTAGATGATATTTTATTTGACATTTTGAAAAACAATGATGGTAGATTCCATGTGGAATCTTTAATTCCTATCACGCGAGATTAATATTTACTCTTGCAACCGAGGTAAATAATAATATGTCCTTTTTGGGTAATAGAATAATTAATATAGATGGCTCAGTCTTGGTTGATCAGTAAGATGAGAGAACTTTCTAAGAAGTATTCCTTAATTATCATTCCACTCATAGTTAAACAAAAAATTAATATAGTTACCAAGACTAAAGATTAAACATTTCCAGTCTTCAATTTCATACAAAAAAAAATCTAAATTTAATTAAAAAACCTTTTACGTTGAAATAAATAACCCCACTTCATTAATTAAAAGAATACTAAATAAACAAAAAACTAACACACTAATGATTCAAGCAAAAAATACCGTAAGATTTCATATATTGAAGACTTGTTAAGAGTTTAACGAGAAAATTTAATATAGAAGAGATTAATTAGAGTGACTTTAAAAAAAAAAGTGTGCAATTGGAAAACCCATTTTTGCTAAATAAAAAGTAAAAACTTCTAAAGATATTCTTTCCTGAATGATTCATAGAATTCCACGCAAATCATGTAATAAGTCTTATGTAGGAAAATACCGGAAACTCCACGGATTTAGTAATTCATAGCCGTGAAAAAGATTTTTACTATTTTTCATGGCACGCTTGACCATTGGCCTTTGAAAAAAATGTTTTTTCCCGTCAACATGATATCAATTATTCTTTTGGCTATCAATCCGAAACAAATTAAGATATCGAATCATTATTTGTATATTTTCTGTTGCAAATATATTCTACTTTCCGAATATGATATAAAAACTGTCTTTCAATTTAAAATTTTGGAGTAAAATTGAAAAGAAGAGAAGGATTTGCAATGACGCCCTCTAGCGAGGGTCGCGAACATCATTCCAATTTTGCTATTATTTCGTTTTAATTATCAAACCTTCCCTTCTTAAACGAGACCAGGTTCATCAAATTTGGTTCAACTGAACTAAACTTATGGTAACTTTTATCAGTAGATTTTCCCCCTTCTCTTCTGTCCTAACTTTACATATTATAGCAAAAAGTATTAAACCAAAAATAAAGTAAGATTACTAGTATAATATTTTTTTGATAGCTTATATAGGGATATATCCAGAAAAATATCTTTTTTGCGTGGCCATGGCAATTACGCCCCATAGCAAGGGAGTTGGGAACCAAAAAATTATTTCCCTAGGCCACTTTCCTCAACGGGATTTTTCCCTAAGTTTCTAGTCATCACTTCCTGAGATATGGTACTCGGTTACTCTTAATGAAATATATGTATATATATATATATATATATATATATATATATATATATATATATATATTACTTTAAATTTATATATTTATACAATCGTGGTTCAATAAGTAAGGGGTAAAAAATGAATAAAACCAATGTTATTATTTACTTCTTTTTTATTTTTCAACTTTGTCTCCTCGGAGCTCTGTACACTTCGTCTTTATGCCTTCTAAAAAGTAGAAAGTATCCAAATCCTCAAAACAATCTTCTTCACAGACATCCCTAATAATCCCTTCATCTGGTGTGGTGCACTGTTTCATATCTTCTTCTTCTTCTTTCTCAGCCCATTGAAGTCCACTCCTGGACATAAGCCTCTCCGATGATCCTCCACTGGGATCTGTCTCTCGCCTTCTGGAGCCAGTCTTTTCTAGCAAATTGTCTTATATCATCTACCCATCTGCGTTGTGGCCTGCCACGATTTCGGTTCGTTTCTCGCGGTCGCCATTGCAGTAATTTACTCGTCCACCTATTGGGCTGTTGTCTAGCTACGTGCTCCGCCCTTTGGCACTTTAGTCGTGATATGCGTTCAATGACGTCAACTACTTTGGTTCTTGATCTTATTACTTGATTTCATATTTTATCCCGTAACGAAATTCCTAACATTTGTCTCTCCATGGAGCTTTGAGTGACTTGGAGCCTATTTGCGTTTTGTTTGGTTAGTGTTATTGTTTCCATGTTGTAAGTAGCAACAGGCAAGACACACTTGTTATACACTTTCCGCTTAAGGTTCATTGGTGTGATTCTATCTCTTAATACGTACTGCAACTTTCCAAAGGCAGACCATGTCAGCCCTATTCTCCTTGTTATTTCCGCCGTTTGATTTTCTTTGCTCAGCTTCATGACGTGGCCTAAATAGATGTACTCTTGGACATTCTCTGTGATTTCATTTTGAATCTCTATTTGTACATTTGCGTCAGAGCTCATTAACTTAGTTTTCCCCAAGTTCATCTTAAGTCCCACTTTTCTCGCCTCTTCATTGAAATCTTGAAGCATTTGTTTTAGCTCTTCTGGGTTACTAGACATGACAACAACATTGTGGACGAAATGAAGATGACCAAGATAAGAACCGTCGACTCTCAAACCTTTCTCATCCCAATTTAGTTTTTTAAAGGCATCTTCCAAAGTTAGCGTAAATAGTTTCGGAGAGATGACGTCTCCCTGACGCACACCTCTCATAACGTTTATTTTTTCGGTATTTGTTTCATATAGAAATGATTAATCACTACTCAAAACTCGTATGTTTCAATTATTGGAAGCAATGATATAATAATCTGTTTAAAATGACTGCCCCATATAAACTAAGCATCGGATCATACTGAAACTTTGTCTCTATGAAGAGTACTGCTACCTAATCTTATGCATTTAAAAATTACAGTGGCTCCATCTATGATTAATTTGCCTTACTTAGTGAACCACTCTCGTATCTTTCATTGTAAAATCTTAAAAATGCTTTAAAATAAAGAAAAACGTCAACAAAGGGAATAAATAGTTCTTCATGATGCATGATCCAAATCCCCAACTTATTTAATCTCAGTAATTATGATTGGGGGTCAAAAAGATATTTTAAGAAATAGTAAAGATGTTTAAATTTGTATATAAAAAATAAACTTACTCTACTCAATCGTTACCTCCATTCCACGGTAGTTATTTTAAGTTAATTAATTTTTTTTAGATATTAGTATTTAATATCAAGAAACGGAGTTGTGGAAAGAAAATCAATTTATTGAATTTATTTTTTGTCTATCAAATTAAGCAGGTTAAAGATTTAATTCCATTAATTAAATAGTTTATTAATCTTATTTAGTCAAATCTTATTTATATTAACGGTACAATAAATTAAAATATCCTTATTTGAAACACTGAAGTAATATTTTTATGTTATTTGACATTATTATTTTTTATAGTAGCAAAAGAAGTCAGAAGTTTTTTTATTTTCAATTACATACTGATCAAAAGTTTAATTGGATTAAAAATAATTAATAAATTTTGAGAAATTCGAACACAGTTATTTTACATACTAACACGTTACATTAGATACTTTCATGCATACAAAAAGATTATTATTACGTAGCTCTGACTCAAAACCCTAATCGTTTTCATAAGGAGCTTGGTCAAATCTCTACTATTACTATATAAAAGAATGATATTGTCTGAGTGCCACAAAAATATCTGAAAAAATAATCTCATTCATAATCTCCACAATCAATTCAAAATGCAATTAAAAATTACTAGTACACTGAAAAAGATCATACGAGGGATACAAATTAAGTTATGAAACTGGCAGGAGCATTCGATCTGGCAACACTTGGAATACAATACTTGAAAGGGACTATGCGATACGTCTTTTATAAGAGTTTCAACTCGCTAAAGTTATTTCGTTAAACAACCTTTTTCTAGTGTATTTTAAAAATAAATGACATCAATTTCAAGGAACGGTATACTATCAGGCTTTGTCTCAAATTTGGGCACAGCGCGACGAAAAATATTGCTAAACTTCAGCAGGCTCAAGAAGATAGTGTTTTGTTAAGGGTTCTGGTTTTTCGATGGTTTAAGACGTTTTTACAAGGGCTAGAGATGATTAAACATGAACCACGCTGCGAAAGGTCTCTATCTTCTAGAACTGATGAAAATATCGACAGAATCCGGGGTCTTGTATATTCAGATCCTCGGTTGATAGTCAGAATGGTTGGAAAAAAATTGAATTTGACGCAAAGTTCATTAGATTTTAACCAACGAATTAGGGATGAGAAAATCTGCGCATAATTTGTTCCAAAAAACGTTTGCAATATCAAAATGACATCAAGAGGGAAATGTGCTTTGACCTTTTAGAATCGATTGAAAATAATCTCCATTTTTGAATGCGTCATTACTAGTAAAGTCTTGGATGTTTAAGTACGATGCGGTAAATAAGTGTCAGAGCATGGAAGTCACATTTAAACCTCTCCAACGACCCACAAAGAATGAGAAAGTCGAAAATCAAATGCATGCTGATTACCTTTTTCGATAGTGAAGGAATATTACAAAGGTAGTTTGTGCCCCAATGTCAAATAGTCAATGAACATTTTTACCGAGAGATCCTTAAAAAACTTTGAAAAGAAGATCATGCAGATGAGAAAAAACATCAAACCTGGGTTTTGCATTACGACAATACACCTTGTCACAGAGCGATTAAATAAAGCAGTTTTTAGTCGGCAAAAATATTCTTGTGGCTCCTAAGCCTTCTTATTTGCCTGATTTTAGTCCTGGTTGCTTTTTTTCCTTTGAGGAATGGAAAATTTACCGTAAGAGAATGACTGTAAAGAATGAGCTAAAAGATATTCCAGTATCCGAGTTCCAGCACAGCTATGAGGATTGGAAGAGCCATCTCAAGCGCTGTGTGACTTCCCGAGGAAGTTATTTTGAGGTAATCAATATTGAATTATATTTATATTCGACTATAAAAATTGAAAAACTCTTATTATCTAATTTACACCCCTCGTCAGTTACTTTCCTGTATATATTTTCAGAAGTCTGCACTAATAAATATGAATTTGGTGAACACCCAATCTCTACAGGATATATTTTTATGACGAAATATGCAATTTTAGAATGTAAGAGCTATACATAACATTTAGTAGATGTAGAGGCATAATCGCAAGTCTTCAGATTTAATAGGTTGACAGTGTCTCGTACCAAATTCGCAATATACTAGTATATACATTTACTAAATCTTACCTCAGCTCCTTCAAAACCCTCAAACGCATAACCTCAAATTCCCTCATCCCAGATCCTGGATGAGAATATCACTAGTTCTAAAGATATTTTTACGAAAATTCTTTGAGTTCTCGGACTCGCTGAATGTGAATCTTGCACCTCGACAATCGTAATCGACAATGTTTTTCGCGAGCTGTGAGATCAATTTATTTTTGATGGAATAAAATATGGTTTAATTATGATTGTAAACTAAATTTTGTAATATCATTACTCAGCAGTTTCATAAGCTCATACTATGAATTTTTATAAGAATATTTGTACACTTAATGACGCGGACATTAATCCTCCCACCTAATGAGTTTTACTATTAGATGTTCATGGATTTGAGATTCAAACTAGAATGCAGTAAATATTTGTACAAGTATGTTGCGCTTAATAACTATTACCTGAATATCATATTGCCCTTTCAAATGATTTTTGGGAGTTATGCATGATTATTCTTCATAATACTGCAGTAACGCTCACGAGCAGTAACACTCAATAAGTTATTTAGGCAAAGACTTATCAAAATCAATAAAGATTTGATTTGGAGTGTTCAAAATGATTTAATTCATCTAAATATAATTTTTCGCTGTAAGCAGATTTTTTTCGTATGTTTTTTAATAACCACGATCACTGCTTCTGTAAGATTTTTTGACATTTTTCTGCCTGCTTATTTGTTCCTCAAGAACCTACCAGCAACTAAAGTAAGCCAGAATATCTGATCCCTCAGATGAATTTTTAGTGTTGTAGTTAATTTTGTTGATTTTTGAAAAGTGTTCAGGAAGGATTGTTAAATTACGCCATTATTCTTTACACAGTTAGAGTCACAAGTATTTTAAGTAAAAATTCATTAAAATTAATAAATATTTGGCGCCAGATTTTTGAATAAAAATACTGTCTGCCCATTTAGCATTGCTAATAAAAATATTAAGGATTCTGTAATAGCCATAAAAAATTCCAAATGAATACTAGAAGCTTCAGAGAAAGATGAAACGTTGCTAGTCTTCAAAATTATTTCTATCCTACGTTATACATCGATATCTTGACTATATAAATTGATTATGTATAACAATCAATATTACAAAAATAAAGTTAATCAAAAATGTATATTTTTTGTATAAAAAATTTGCAAATATTAAATTTCCAGTTAAATATAAACCAGTCGAATAAATATCACTTCATTAGTTTTTTATATTAATATTAATTACATTTACGTTTCAGTCAGAACTAACGTCATTTTTTTTTTAATTTCAGGTAAATGTCAACCTTGGTTTCCTGTATAATATGGTAATAAGGTAAAATATTATTTTATTATTTAATAACTTGCCTTATAGTTAATATAATGTAGCTTAAGGAAAATCGAATAATACCTTATGGTAGCCATACCAGACCTGCAATTTGCAATACAATATCGCTATCCTATTGAAACAAACATTGAATAAAAAACCCCATCAAAAAGCTTCTTGTTTTAAAAAGCTTTTAATATGTCAGTAATCAACCATTTTGCATTATTTTATATATCTTATAAAACACTAGTATATATATATATATATATATATATATATATATATATATATATATATTAAATATAAGGTCAAATAAACAACATTTTTAATAAATTTCCTGAAGGTTATAAACCATATTTGGTACGGAATTTGTTTCTTCTAGATTTCAATTGTTTTGTGTTTATTGTTTATATTTTTATTTATGATAGATCAAAGACATAATACAGGTAAATTATTGATCAACACAATACATCCCTTACTTAAGGAAGTATAATATTTAAGCACGAATACGAAACATTGAAGTGAACATATTTTTACAATATACATGTATTATACCAATCATATACGTTCAAGTTGCCAATTGACGAGCTGAAAAGTTTTTCGTTTCTTTACAAAAATATTTAGTCAGATAAGAATCACCATAGCTTGAAAAATGTTTGAAATTAGCGCCGCAAACTTATATATGTGATGTTGTTAATCGTCTAGTACGCGGATATATTCACTTGTTTTAAAAATGTTAACATTTAATTCATATTAATGGCTTTATGATCTCTCGCACATTTTATTATAGAACTTTCCATACATAATTTTAAATTAAATTGTTTGTGATAAAATAGTGACTCGCGTTGGCTATGTCCTCTATTTAAAACTACAGTATATAATACTGTAATGAAACTGGAGCAGTATAAATTATAGCAAAGGATGCAAACAAAAGAAATAACTGAGAGAGAGGAAAGAGGTCAGCCTATAGTTTAAAATATTGGAATGAAGAAAGTCTAGAAAAAACTTCCTCTATTTAAAACCACAGTATATAACACTGTAATGAAACTGGAGCAGTATAAATTATAGCAAAGGATGCAAACAAAAGAAATTACTGAGAGAGAGGAAAGAGGTCAACCTATAGTTTAAAATATTGGAATGAAGAAAGTCTAAAAAAAACTTCTTTCGAACTTGAAGACACGTTCAGTGGAACATCGATAATTGGAAAAATATTATGTTCATAGATGAGACTGAAAATTCAATTAGGAAAGCCAGATGGACGAAACCTAGACTATCGAAGAGTTGGTCAACCGTATACTAGCTGTAATCTAATGCGGATCATTAATTTTGACGAGGGCGGTATTTTGCTTTTCAGGAGTATATCATCTGGGAAGGATGCAACGAATTCCTGGAGGTAACTGGACGAATAATTGGTGACTTTTATTTCAAAAATATTCTGAGAGATCATGTTTTACGAAGTGTCGGCGATTCTGGATACGAAAAATTTTTAATAATCGTTGATAACGCTCGTCCACATGTTGCTGGTGTACTAATTACTTCGATGCGATCTAAAATTACAGAAAAACGAAAGAACCACCGGTCCAAATGGAATCTATGGCTAGATTCTTAGATTTTAATCTATTAACGTCGCTCTTTAATACAATACACAACAGAGGAAAGATACAATTTAACTAGAAGAGATCCACTTGTATTATTCCACTAAAAAAATAATACCTTACAATGTGACGACTATTATATAGTAAATCTCATGTCACGTGTCTTAAAAGAGTTTCCGCTCATAGTTGATACGAGAACATACAAAAATAGCTAAACCAAATAGACGCCATTCAGTAACATATGAAGAAAATAATAAAATATTAAGATGAACTAGAATTAACAGAAGGGACATAGATATCCCCGATGAACTATATTGAAACCAAGTTGCTAATATAAACGTCAGTAGCAGAAGAAACTACCATTAGGAAAGGTAGGCGGAAAGGATGTATTATCTCATCCCTTCTTTTAACATCGATTCACAGCAATATACAGGCAAGCAATGAAGTACAGGTTACGATGGATCGAGTTGTCCAACCTAATGAGAGATTTTCCCTGCTTATGAATGAATTGAAAAGAGAATTGATGCTTTAGAAATTTACAGGTACGCTGCATCATATGTATGTGCTGGGTACAAAGTGTAAGTAATATATAAATTTTCAATTGTTTAGGCAAATAAATAGAAAAAAATAAATATGGAGGGCACGTTATGAAGGGACAACGATATGAAATTCTCAAAAGAATAAATCCAAAAAAAGGTGAAAGACGTCAGAATTCTTAGGCAAAGGACTTACGTAGATAGTTTTAATTTCCATCTATTGACATATTTCTAGCAACGAATTCAAAAACCATGCATATCATTTAAATCGCTAACCTTCGTAAAGAGCGGGCACAGTAAAAAAACATTGTGTAAAACTGATAAAATAGTTACTCCGGGAAGACAGTCTCTACAGATAGACTCTTCTGATTATCCAAATAAAACTCAAAATACTTTTATTAAATTATGAAACTTACTTTAATAAAAATATTGTTAGCCTTAATTAAAGATAATAGAGCAAAAATGACATAGTTTGTCAACAAAAACTGCAATTCCCTTACAATATGTTTATATGTTCCTTTGTGTTACAAATTCATACAAGTCAGCTACTTATCTGGTTGTGAGTACTTGCTAACGACTGCGGTCACCAATAGATAGTCTCGAGAATACTAGAAAACGCTAACAAACATATTCATTATCGGATATGTATATAGTATGCCTATTAAGGCACAAAAACAAGAAACAGCTTGCAGAAACTAAAGGAAACCTTGAATACATGATTTCAATACTTGACAAATCTTGAAATATCTTATGTGTTTTAAAATTGCCTAGATACAATTTATAAAAACTGACATATGGTTTAAAAATTGCTGATAGGTTTAAAAAGCTGACCTCCAAAAGAGGAAAATATCCGAGTCAGTACTTACGAAATTTTTTAAGAGATTATGGCGCGCCAAAAATTGAAATAATTTACTTTATTGAACTCTACGATTATAACCAAAAACATAAAATGTAGATAATTATATTTGGTGTAGATTGATTCAATCAAATGACAAAATACACAGTTAATCACTGATTTTACTTTTAACAATTTTACCTCTTCTAGCACGACTAGTTACAAAGAAGATGACAGAATGACAAAACTTTAAACTAGACTTGTTAAAATGTGTATTTCAAGAGGTTAACTGCAACAAAAACAATTTACAGATACCTTAGAGTGTCAAAAATATTTGTAGATAAAACCGGCTGAAAGCGTGACTCTAGTTAAAACCGATACCGATAGATGGCGACAGGCATAGGCGTAAAAGTAAAATAGGGCCGATCACAAACTATTTTTTTCTAGTACAGAGGTTAATTCAACAAAATTATTCTTTCAAAAAGATATTGTGAAAACTAATAAATATTCGATCAACTTTTTTTTATACTAAACTCATAATCACTACCTCTGTAAGATTCTCCGGCATTTTTTAGCTGGTTGCTAATTCTTCAAAAATCTACCAGAGAATAAAGTGAGTACCGAGAAAAAATCAAAATATCTTATCGCTCCAAATGAATTTGATTAGTGTATTTACCACGTTTTTGTTAATATTGGCAGATAAATGGCAGCACGCATCACCGCTTATGGGGACTTAAGAATTATCTTAAAATATACCAGTCTCAAGTGTTAACATTATAAGAAATAAGAAAGCATAAAGTTTGTTAGCTGCTTGAATGATTTTTTATGCGATACGATTTGCATTTGGTATATTTTGCATTGTTTTTTGCTTTTATGGGTTTTGTATGTTTTAGGTGCGTACACATAAAATATCAGGGCAATGGCAGTCACATAAAAATAAATTAAACATTTTCTCACTATTAACTCTTATTACTATTCAGGTATTAGAGTCAAGAGGAAGTTATTATTTTTAAAGATAGCATAAATTTATGTTCGACTTATAATTTATATTCACGAAAGACCTAGCACCAAAAATTATTAATTTATAGTCCACGTTCGGAATTGGGCTCTAAAATTTATTATAAGAGAAATTTATATTAATCAGTTTAATTAAAAAGATGCTAAAATATCTTGGAGATGGAGAAAATTATTCAGAAAGTAGAGCTTCACAAACAACTCAGTATCGACCTTCACTAGCTCAAAAGTATAATCTCAGATGTGTTATATGAAATGAAATGAAATGAAATAATTTATTAGCCATAAAACTGATACTTCAGCATTGGTTTAGTCTACAGTATACAATTAAATAAAAAATATATACATAGCATACCTTAATGCTAGAAAAAACAAGAAACAGTTATATTAGTTAGTATCATTAGATACTTGTTATAATATAAAAAATGTAAAATAACTTAATCTAATATTTAATAATAAAAACCACAGATTAAAATCCTAAAACAACTAACGGGAAAGAAAAAAATAAAACGATAAGAACACAATCCGTAGCACTGGTCAGCGAAGGACACAACGAAATAATTACTCAGCACACAGTAAAAGAGTCAGTACATCCTACAGGCTTAAGTATTCGTTAAAAGAATAAAATGACCCCTGAACAAGAAATCTTTTTTTTTCTGTTTTGAATTTATTAATGTTTGGTATGTTTTTTAATTTTGCAGGCAATTTGTTAAACAGAATAATGAAATTATAAATTGGGGATTTCTCAAAGAATGCCGTTTTATGTTTAGGTATGCTAAGAATGTCACTATTTCGTGTATCATATCTGTGACCCTGGCCAAGAGTTTTAAACTCTGAGTAATTTTGTTTTACATATAAAACGCATTTTAGTATATAAATTGAGTAAAAAGTCAAAATGCTGTTTTCCTTAAAAATAGGTCTACACGAATCCGTCACATCCTCTTCCCCAAGACATGACATTGCTTGACAGATGACTGTATGCCCAAGAATAATACACAGTTAGCAATCCAGCCCGGTCTAGAGATGACCTCATCTGCAAAATAGCAAAGAAGGCAAAATTCAATTTCCCACAAACATGTTCGATATGGGAAAAAAAATGCAGCGACTTATCAAGCCACGTGCCTAAAAATTTAGTATAAGCTGAGGTTTCAATATTATATGTTTCTTTATCCTCCACCAGCAATGGTTTTTTAATATTGAAATTTATATATACAGTCTTTGTTGGGTTAAGTATTAACTGATTACGCTGACACCAAATCTCCAGCTCCTCACATACCCGTCCCGCTGTACGCAATAGCTCCTCTGGGGCATCTGCAGATATAGCTATCGTGGTATCATCAGCAAACATAACCAACTTTCCCCTACTGATGAATCTAGGGAGGTCGTTAACATAAATCATAAACAAGATGCTTCAATGATTCAATGATTTGTTTTCAATTTTGATTGATTAGAGATAGGAATAGAGTAAGGCAGTCTGATTAAAACAAATATGCTCATAGACAACATTAAGAATTTTAATAGTTATTGTTCTGCTGAAGTTTTCAGATGTCATAGATCTGACGCAAATGAGACTTCAGTCCTAGAGGTACATGAGTAAAAATCATTATTCACGAGAATTGTTCTTTGTAGCGCTTTTAGAATTTTGCACAAAAAAATGGTTTGACTTAAACACATAATACAGGCAAAATCTATCCTATAGCCAAAAATCTCACGGCTTTGCTTAGACCTACGAATTATATTTAATACAACAAATCGAAATGATGTGTTAAGGAATTACAAATTTTCCCACTATAAATCCAAATTACTATGCAGGTAGTATAGTCAAAGAGGAAGTCTTCTCTAAAGATGTATCATAAGTTTATACGTTCGACTTTTAATTAATATTCATAAGAGGCCCAATACGACAAATCACTTGTCTGTAGCCGTCTGTTTGTCGTTCGGAATCGGGCTATAAAATGCAAAGCAGCACCGTCTTGTAAGCGGACGAAGACGGGAAAACGGAGACGGTTCTCGACTTTTGATTAGTATGTTCTTTAAGTGAAAACACTGAAAACTTTTAATTTGAATTTATGGTCAGCATTTTGTACCATAAAATTTACTACTTTGATTGTAGGTTTTTAATACTAAATTATATTTTACTCAAGGTTTTATTAGGTTAAATCAATGTACCGGTGTTGGCATACATAAACTTTACAGATTAGCTATTAATACCTAATTTTACAGGCCAATAAATAGAACAATAAATAAGAGAACATCTGTTTTTATTAGAATCGATGATAAATTAAAAAAGCGTCATAAAATTTATTTATAGAACAGTGTTTTTCATTAAATTGGGTATTTAGGCATATCCGGGATTTAAAGCATTTAAATAAGTAGAGAGTTTCTAGATTGTTCTTTCACATATTTTTCAGTGAAAGAAAATGATGGACTATATATAAAGTCTACCAGGTATGATCTTATCTTCAGAGCACCACTCGGACTCGTGTCTAAAATATTCAACTCTAATTTTTTTAATACCCTAATCTTCAACTCTAGTCTCAGTGAGCGCATCTATAATACCTTACAAAACTTATTTATTTTTTTATAGATTTAATATTTCAATATATATTGTGTGTGACGATGTGTCTGTAGAATTAACCGATTCTATATCTGATGTTGATGTAGTAATAGATAGTCAGTTAACTTTTAAAGAGCATATATATAATATCACAAATAAGGGAATAAAATTAGTGGGATTTGTTACACGGAATCTATCTGACTTCAGGGATATTATTTGTCTTAAAAATGTTTATTGCAGTGTTGTGCGTTCTGTATTGGAGTATGCCTCACCAATATGGTCACCTTTCTACAATGTACACAAATTGGAACTAGAAAGGGTGCAATAGCGCTTTTTAAGATTCGTAGCTTATAAATTAGGTATTCCTAAAGAAAATATCAACTACCCTCATTTAATACCCCAATTAAATTTGAAGCCTCTTGAACATCGCAGAGAATACATTGACTTACTTTATCTATTTAAAATCGTTAATAGCATAATAGATTCTCAAGAATTACTAACGCATATTGGTTTCACTGTGCCTCAGAGAAATAGTCGATTGGTTGAAATGTTCTCTGTGTATACTCATAGAACCAACTACTCCACCTATGCACCACTAAATAGAATGTGCATTTTAGCTAATAAGTTATCCCGTGATTACGTTGATCTGGACATCTTTATCATGTCCTTAAATAGTTTAAAAAATTGTGTCTTAAATTGTGAACGTGCTGTAATTTAATGGATTTGTTTGTTTATTGTTTGTTATTTCTGATCTGTCTGGAGGCTTGTTTGTAAGTTTACTAAGTATTGTAAATTTTAAAATGGTTTTACCGTTAATAAAAAATGTATTTATTTAATTATATATAGAAGCTCCGGGTCCGAAAAATTACGACAGCCCTGTTTCGTCCTCGTATAATATTCATCAGCCTATTGCATCCGATACAATTCATCATTTCGCAATTATGCCCTATAAACTGTTTTTAAAATGAGAAAGCAGCAAATAATGCACGAATAGCGACATCTCGGCAGATTACTAAATAACACAGAAGCAACACAAGCCAACAATGTAAAAAAGAAATATTTCAAAACTCGATACACGAGAAATGCTACTCAAACGATAGAGGTCGCATCATTCGACACCGGCGACCAAACTAATGAGTTTCCGCAGTTCAATCGAGGTGGCGCACCAATGATCTATATATATATATATATATATATATATATATATATATATATATATATATATATATATATATATATATATATATATATGTATATATATATATACATATGTATATATATATATATATATATATATATATATATATATATATATATATATATATATATATATATGAAGTAAAATGCGAAACAGTAAATGCAGTAAATGTGTTAGAGGTTGCACAGTTTGAATAAATTGTTACAAAACGCAATTTATCCTATTCCACCACCATCGAGATGATGGCCTACCTGTACCACCACACCGAGAAGAAAGTCAAAACTTACCCTCCCCGCCACAGTGATACGGCAGAGGTACATTTACTGTTTCGCATTTTACTTCATTCATTTACGGAGCTGCATATAGTTGAACGTTTGCTGAATGTGATTTCAGCACTACAACGGCATAATGTGGATATATCCACTGCTATTGCATCTCACACGGGGGAATCCGTGAAAGCCACATAAACATATATACGCCATCTGGCGGGAGGTCGGCGAAGCCGCGTTCAGTATTTGCATGCTTCCTTCCGATCTGTCCTTTGTACAGCAAGGTGCATGTCGGTACCCTGATGAGTCTAGTAGAGACGAAACATGTACCTCTGCCGCATCACTGTGGCGGGGAGGGTAAGTTTTGACTTTCTTCTCAGTATGGTGGTACAGGTAGGCCATCATCTCGATGGTGGTGGAATAGGATAAATTGCGTTTTGTAACAATTTATTCAAACTGTGCAACCTCTAACACAGAAAGGATATGATGGAGAGAAGTTTGCATTTACTGTTTCGCATTTTACTTCATTCATTTACGGAGCTGCATATAGTTGTACGTTTGCTGAATGTGATTTCAGCACTACAACGGCATAATGTGGATATATCCACTGCTATTGCATCTCATACGGGGGGATCCGTGAAAGCCACATAAACATATATATATATATATATATATATATATATATATATATATATATATATATATATATATATATATATATATATATATATATATATATATACATAAGAATAGGTCATTAGTCGACTAAATACCGTACGTAGATGATAGATTAGCTGAATATATATACTCGTTCACTGTAGACGATTATTGTTAAATGTGATGACCGACTTCATTTTGAAGGCTAACTTTTATAACTTAGACCCTTAAATACGGCTTAAAACTATTTTAGAGTGGGGAAAGAAAATAAGTCTTCACTATTGTTTAGCATGTTTGTCAAGTAAAAACATTTACATTTATAGTGAATTTTTGTCCCGTAAACATTTATTATTATTATTGATTCTTCATACCAACATACAATTTTTATCTCTTCATGTTTTATTAAGTTAAATCCTTGTACAGTGGATGACATACATATACTTAATACATTAGTATATTAAAGCAAAAATGTCAACTGTTGGTAGTTAATTTTATAGGCCAATAAATAGAACGAGGTAGAAAGCAGTTGATGTTTTTATTACAACCACAGATAGATTCTATAAACGGTTGTAAAATTTGTTCGCAACGTGTTATCGTTGATTTTTTTAATATTATATGTGTAATATTTTTTTAATAAAGAATACAAAAACCTAATCCAATACTTTCTAGTTTATAGTAGAATTTTGACTGTTGGAAGTACATGACTTTGATGTCAGCATGCTTCAGTAAACTTTGGATATTTAGGTAATTTTTAACATGGAAAAAAATATTCACCTCCACAGACTTGACCAACAAAGGAATGTGTGAAGATTCTTTCATAGAATATACTTCATAATAATACTAAAAATATTAAAAACAGTTTTACAGAGCTCAATCTTCCTATTATTAATCTCGATACATGAATAAGTAAAATACGGCAATAAAACAAAAACAGTCACAATTGCAAGCTATTTTTCGGGGCCATTAAAAAAACATTAATCAAGAAGAAAGCTGTTTTGCTTCAAATATTCGGCAGTAGAGAGTTTGGTATATTTAGAAACTAGAATACTACGACAAGGTGTTTTTTGTAAACTTTTAATTCTCTAAGCTCCCTAATATTTTGATAGTTTGGACTGCAGTTTCTCCGAACTATAATATTATTTAAAATTATCTACATTCTAGAAGTATACGTTTAAATGTCAAGTTTTTATGATGTAGTATAGAGAAAGAAAGTTACTGTTATTTTTGTACAATGGTGATACAAAAGCTTTCAACTAAGAACTTTGCAATTATTTAGTACACAAACAGCGAAATAAGCCAACTATTACAAGCATGTGTCATTTATTAACGTTTCACGCTTATAGTACAATCATGATTTTCACACATATATCAATTTTAAAACTTTACATCATGTTATTGTTAAAAATATAATTTATCAGCAATGCAGTGCAAATCCTTATTGCTTAAAATTTGCAGAAAATTTATATATTAAAATTTTTATCACTCTGTGCAGTTTCCTCAGCTTTCTTTAGATACGCCAACAAAAATGACCAGGAGTAATTTGGCCATTACACTATTACGTTTTTTCTATTACTTCAATTATCCCAGCTTTAATATTTGAAATGACTCAGTGGCATAAATAATCACCCCGCAGAACCCGCGATGCGAGGGGGGGGGGAGGGAACGCAGTCAACTCAGGGGCGCATTCAAGTCCCTTGGTAATAATGAATAAATACGAAGGATCAATATGGGTGCAAAATAGTAGGGCGCATTCAAAGATCTGCGGAGGGGGGGAGCGCACATACTCTTAGCTACGCCACTGAAATGATCCCCTATATTTGATAAGAATCATTAACATTAACAAAAGTCTCTCGATATTCTTAACATGTATAACATATATTTGTCAACTATACAAATATTCAAAAAATAAATTAGAAACGAACATAGAATTAACATGAACTTTAACGAAGACTGGCATTGAAAACCGTAAAATTAATATGAGCGGAGGCAATGACACGAGAAATGTCAAACCAACATTATATTGCTTTAGTATCTACTGTCAAAAATATCATCATCATCATCATCAGCCCATTTCTGTCCACTGCTGAATATAGGCCTTCTCAAGAGATCTCCATCCTTCTCTATTCTGAGCCACTGCGATCGAGTTTGTTGCTATTTTTTTGAGGTCATCTATCCATCTGGTCGGTGGTCGTCTCTGATTACGTTTGTCCGCTCTCGGTCGCCATTCCAAAACTCTTTTCGTCCATCTGTTGTCCCTTATTCTAGCCACATGTCTGGCCCATCTCCACTTTAACCTTGCAAAGCGCACAATGACATCATCTACCCCCGTTTCCCTCCTAACTTCCTCGTATCGGATCCGATTTCTCAGGAACACCCTCAGCATGGATCTCTCCATTCTGCGTTGTGTTATTTACAATTTCTTAGCAGATGTTTTCGTCAATGTTAGTGTCTCCTCTCCGTATGTTAAGACTGGGAGAACACATTGGTTAGAGGCTTTCCGTTTCAGGTTTATGGGTATATCTGTCTTAAATATATCCCTGAGTTTTCCATAAAAAGCCTATCCCAAAACTATTCGTCTGGATAGCTCACACGTCTGGTTGTCCCTGCCAATCCGAACTTCGTGACCAAGGTAGTTATATTTCTCGGTAATTTCGATGATTTCATTTTCTATTTTTATAGGCTCGCTTGGTACTAAATATGTCATCATTTTTGTTTTGTTATAATTTATCTTCAGACCTGCTCTTTGTTGCCTGTTGTAGTTCTTCTAGCAGTTCTCTGACTTCTTCTAGTTCGTCTGATATTAGGACTATGTCGTCAGCGAATCTAAGATGACTCGATCTTTCCCCATCTATAATAATGCTTTTCTCTTCCCAATCCAAAGCTTTAAATGTATGTTCTAGCACTGTCGTAAACAGTTTTGGGGATATTGTATCTCCCTGTCGAATTTCTCTTCTTATTTTTATTTTCTTCATCATGGTGTGTAAGTTAATTGCTGTTGTTGCGTTTTTATAAATATTGTAGATGATGCTGGAATATCTTTGGTCTACCCTGCATTCTTCCACGGTATCGAAAGCCTTATGAAAGTCGACAAAGACAAAATTTAGTGGTCGGTTGTATTCTACAGTTTTTTCAATAAGTGTTTTGATACATTGCAAATGGTCATTTGTCCCGTAATCCGCACGAAACCCAGCTTGTTCTCTAGGCTGGTAACGATCCAGTTTCTTCTCTAGTCTGTTAGTGATTGTACGAGTGTAAAGTTTATATAGGTGGCTCCGCAGGCGGACGGGTCTATAGTTCTCAAGACTTGCTTCGTCGCCCTTTTTGTGAATGAGGATCGTAATAGAGTTATTCCATTTGTCCGGAATTATTAGGTTTTCAAGGCATAAATTGAATAATCTTTTAGTTTTTTCGATAAGAGCAGGACCCCCACATTTTATGGACTCTATTACTATTCCGTCGTCTCCCGGTGTTCTGTTGTTTTTCATTCTCTTCAAGGCGTAGTTAATTTCTTCAACTGGGATTTCGGGAATATCTTCGGAGCCCTGATTTGTGATTCTTAGTGTTTCGTGTTCATCGGGTTCAGGTATTAATTGGTTTTTGTACAATATCTTGTAGAATTCTTCGACAATGTCAAAAATATACTAAATACTAAATATTCTGAATCCAATTTCCGCAACCCACCAGTATGGTTTTCTCCGTTCTTTTTCCTTTGGTTTTTGTTCTTAAAGCTTCCGTTACATCGTCCCAGATAATCTCTTTTATTAAGTTATCAGTTATATATGAGTCACTTTCTTGCATAATAAAAAATATTTGTAACAAACTGTTACCTGCACGCAAATATAACAATAATAAAATATTATCAGCACCGTTTTGAAAATGCTGACCAATAGAAATCCGAATTCACTAAAAGCTTCAACGATAATTTATTGTCAACGAGAAAACTCTTCATCAACATGGATGGATTGATGCAGTTTTTTCTTAAAATTTTTTCTTGCGTGAGATCCAATACACGCTTAAATAATGCAAGAAAGAAAATTATAAAATGTCACCTTGATAGCGAAGAATGAAGAACAGGTGTCGAGGTTTAATTATGTGACATGTGTTGTATAAATTTACTATTCTGATTGGGTTAAAAAATATTTATATTATATCTTATTGAGTCAAATCCTAGAGATAAACAAAATATTATAATATATGCGACCCTCGCTGCGACTTGTTGACTACGGCACAACACATATTAAAATTTGTCTTCATCTACACTTGTATTCAGTTCAAAAACATTGTTTTAAACAGTACTGGGTTTAAATTTACAATTAACTGTAAATTATATTTAGCAGCTAATCTACATCATCACCTACTTCTCAAAAGTAACGGTAAGAAGTTTTTGGAAAAAATATAAAATTTCAATGGTTTTTTAGGTCCATATACTTTATTTTCTTGTGATACGTTTTCCATCCAGGAAAACCGGTACGGTTTAGGAAGTGAGCCCTTTACAGTAAATAAATTATACAAATTTTCTAGCCTTATTTTGTTTTGACTTTTCATTTTAATATCGGTTTAGAAAGACTCAGCAATTTTCTGAGAGAAAACTAGAATTTTTTTTAAATATAGCTTTCTAATTGTGTACACATATGCGCTTACTGCAGTTTAACAATTAAGAACATCTTCGGTAAGTTTCCTCCTGAAAACTAGAAGAGTTTGAGTTATTACAACTACAACCATGACTTTCAAATCTCCACACCATGATGGACTATCGTAAGCTAGCTTTATAAGAATTCTATCAATCATTATAAATATTTTATTTAAAAATCAAATTTTATTTCTTAAATATTTTCTTTATTTGACAAATACACACAATATAACATTATAATTTGAAAGATAGTGAAAAATGCATTAAATGGGAAACTTTTACTGGACATCGATAAATCTATTTTTTTATATAGAATACTTTAATGTCAATTTGTAGTTAAATGATAATATTTACTAATGTAAAGTAAGAATATATCATTTGTTTAATTTTAATTCTTCTTTAAAATAGTAAATACTAGTAGTTTATCTTTTTGAATAAATATAAATTCAATTCTCTTAAAAAAATTTATAGAAGAATGAAACCATCAGATGAAGGAGATCTTTTATGTAATTAATTTTATCGTTTTTATATTAATAAGCTTTGAAAAAAAAAGAGAGGACAATACCAACTGAACAGAGCTACTATCGTTCATTTAAGAAATAGTGACATTTCGCAATATACTTGTTTTTCTTATAAATTTTAATATCAGGAAATTTATAATAAAAATAGGTGCTATACAAAACTATTAAGAAAATCTATCGTTACTCTATAATTTCATAATCTGTTGATTCATGTAAGTAAAATACTTATGAAAGAAAAAATATTTGATTTTTATGTAATGTTCTCTAAAGACACATTAGTTTTATTTTTTGTTGTTGCAAATTTGCGTCTTTGTTGACTTTACAATACTCCTGAAGAATTCAAAATAAAATTGACGAAATATTGAATAAGAATAACTGAGTTTTTTGCAGACCGCTTCCCGATATATATTTTTCTTTATTGTGAATGATGTAACGATATACTTGCATCTACCATATATAAATAAAAGAAACCAAATGGAAACGCCTTATATTATAAGAACAGGAAGACTTTGTTCTAGTTAGGAATCAAAAGCACTACTTCAGATTACAAGAAACTACCACTATAGATCTCGCAGGAGATTTCTCTGTTCAAATTTCATGAAATTCAGGAAGATGGCTCTTTTTGCGTCGGACATATTATTTAGTTCAATATAAGTTACTTAAAGGACTCACTTTCCTTGTGGCTAGGTATACTTGCCTACCCTTTACTGATGTGAATCAATGAGTTGAAACCCGATCTACAGCTAGTCACACACTGCCGATGAGAAAGGTTTCCATCTTTTTCTGGTAGTTCCTTGCAATCTGAAGTAGTTCTTTGATATCTAACTAGAACAAATCAAGCTTGTTTTTATAATATAAGGCTTTTTCAGTTGCTCTCTTTTATTTATATATACATTTACTTACTTTTTGTTAGAATTTTAGACCATACTATTACTATAGATAGACAAGTCTTTAGTATAATTAAATCATATTTTTGAAACTAAGAGTGATTTTACAGCAGTGTAAAAGTTATTTTCCAATTATTAAATAAATATTAACATAAATTGCAATCCTCACACATGAACTGTCTATAATTGTAACAACAATGCATGCTTGTGTATGAGCTCCAGATTTAACAGAGTATACGCAGTGTCAGAAAACAACATCTGAAACCTTTCGGTGATGATTTATATAACAAAATTAAATTTTTAATTATTTTGTAATTCATATTTAATTTATTTTTAGATCAATTGGATATTTGGCATAAAGGCAGAATCTAATGCAAAGTCTCATCAGCAAGCAAAACTGACTTGTCTTTAGAGAACATAAGGTAGAAATCAATTATTTTTCCTTTGAAAAATTTTATATTTTGGCATAAATGATTAAACTGACAGATTATAAAAATATAGAGTAAGGACAGATCTTGTGAATTGTTTTGTATAGTACTTATTTTATTTACAAATTTTCTGATACTAAAAATTACGACAGGCTATGCTACAAGGAAAACAAATATATTGCGAAATAACATTTCTCTTTCTTAAATGAACGAAGTAGTTTCATTCAATTGATGTTCTCTCTTCTTTATCAAAGTGTTTTGAAGTGAAAAGATAATATTAATTAATAAAATATTTTTTCCTTCATCTTGTGGTTTTATTCATCTATTTATTTTTTTAGAGAATTGAGTTTAACTACTCAAAACGATAAACTATTAATATTTACTATTTTAAGGAAGACTAGAAATTAAGCAGATAACATACTTTTAATTTGTATTGATAAATTTTATCATTTGACCACAAACCAACATTAAAATATTCTATATAAAAAATATACACCTATCGATGCCAAGTAAAAGTTTCCCATTTAAAGCATTTTTCACTATCTTCACAATTATAATATTATATTGTTTATATCTGTCAAATAAAGAAAATATTTAAGTAATAAGATTAGATTTTAGATAAAGTGTCTATGGTAAAATGCTTATAAAGCAAGCTTACTACAGCCCATCATGGTGCAGAGGTTTGAAGGTAATGGTTAGTACTAATAACTCAAAATATTTAGTCAAAGCGATAAACTACTAATATTGACTATTTTAAAGAGGACCAGAAATTAGGCAAATAATATACTCTTACTTTGCATTAAGAAATCTTATCATTTGACCACAAACCGATCTTAAAATATTTTATGTAAAAAAATAGACCTATATATATATATATATATATATATATATATATATATATATATATATATATATATAATAACTTTCATATAAGTTTGTTTCAAAGTCATAGGCAACAATGTTTCTTGCGAAGTAGTAGATATTTGTTGGACTTCCATTGTCTTTATTTTTGATGAATATCACGACGTTTCGGCTAGTAGTTATCTCTAGCCGTTTTCAAATGAAACTAAATAAATCCCTTAGCTACATGACTATTTATATTAAAAGTATCAGTCACACTCCACTGCATTTACTTTTAGTATAAATAGTCATGTAGCTAAGGATTTATTTAGTTTCACTTGAAAACGGCTAGAGATAACTACTAGCCGAAACGAAACCTCGTGATATTCAATAAAAATAAAGACAATGGAAGTCAAACAGATATCTACTATTTCGCATTTCATATAAGTTGTTTCACTTTTCTTGTAGCTAGGTACACGTGCCTACCGTGTACTGATGAGAACTAATGAGTTCAAAACTTGTCGACGGGTGGCGGTACGCCCCCAATAAAAAGGGTATCTGCTTTTTCTGGCAGTTTCTTGCAACAATTGCAAGTATATAGTTTTATCCTTCACTAGTGAAAATAAAGTTGATCAAGCAAGGTAAAATTTTAAAAATATTATAATGGCACTAAAATTACTATTAAAATAATACTCCAAATTATCTTGATTGATAGATGGCCATAAAAAATAAACTGGAAATACTTTATTCACTTCTTCACAATTTACAAACAACGTCAATCAACGTGGTCTTGATTAAGCTAAATAATAGATTTCTGTTGTCTGATAATTTTTCTTAGCAACTTTAGCGAACCAATACAAATATACATCCTCTAATTTATTTGTTTCTTATTTTACACAACACTGTTTCTAATTTTAACTCCATAAATTATCATCTTCTTTCAAACGTCCTCGTTTTGAAATAGTAACTATTAAACCATGAATACAGTCATTCAATTCAAATGTTCTTTGTGTAGCGTATGCATTTTCTACTTAAGATTCAGCGTTATAAACGGTTTAAAATTCACGCATGGTAGATCAATTTTTAAAGTATCCGGTTTCAGATTTTCTTCTGGAAATTAGTAAATATTAGCAATTAACATTTTATTTTATAACTAATGGTAATTTGTATCAGCTGATTGTAAAACGATTAAGTTTTATCAACTTAAAAATGTCAAGGCGCATATTGAATAACTACAAGAAGAACAATTACACCGAGATTCATTAAAAGATTTAAGATTTACACCCAGCCTAATTGCTATGGAAGTTAGATCTTATAGTTGACCTGGTTTGTTTTATTTTTGATATTGTTCCAATTTGTATTATGTATGTAAAAATACACTTAGATTCATTAAAATATTTTAGACTTACACCCAGTCTTATTGCTATGGAAGTTAGATTTTGTAATTGATAAGGTTTGTTTTATTTTTTATATTGTTTGAATTTATATTAGTTGTCTCAAAAAATAAATCTTTATATATTAAAATATTTATTTTTTATTAATATTGTACAAAAATTCTCCGGGAATATAGGAATGCCGCGTTTTAAGTACGTAGAACCAAGAGCATTTCAGATTCGAAATAGTTAAACCATTAAAGCAACGGACATGAAACAATCACAAATAATTGGACAACGAACAATGACGATCGAATTAACCAACGGGTTCATTAAAAGGGTGAGGCAGGAACTGCGAAACCAACCTACCCAATATGTATGTATGTATGTGCGCAGAATTAGGGTCTGTACACTGCGACCTGGTAGATCTATTGTGCCCCTACTGCTACCAAGTCGTAAGAGTTACCTTGTCGGCTAGAGTAGGTTCACAGTCCTATTTCCCTCAGGCACCTTAGGATGTTGGACGGCTTCAAGGTGAGTAGCTCCCCTTCTTCGAATTGGTGTGTTCCCAAGAACAGCAGCCTAGGGTTTTCTAGAGCACTGCACTCTGAAAGAATATGAGTAGAGGTTTCGTCCTTCTCCTCACAGAATCTGCACTCTTCTCTTTCTACCAGTCCGAGTTTCTTGAGATATCTCTTCAGGTGGCAATGTCCCATCACGACCCCTGTCAGAAATCTGAGTTGATTTTTACTTAAGCTTATGCATTCTTTGAATCTCTTCTGGACGTAGCTTCCAAGAAGTATCTTCACTTGTCTCAATCTTTGCAGCTTTGTCCAATTATAGGATCTCCTGCTTTCTTCTTCTATCTTTAGTTCTTTCACGATTACCCTGCAACTAATTTCACAGAAAGGCTCTAGCCCCAGAAATGGTGTCTCAGCCCCCCTTTACCCTGGTGTGTCCCGGTATCCACATGAGGGTAACTTACTCACTCATTTAATTCTTCTAGGCATTCCCACATCATCTTGTAGCTGATAACTTGAGAGCTCAGGGCATTGATGGCTCCTTGACTATCCGACATATGATAATCTCTTGGCCGTGATAGTTTTTTCCTTTGTTAATTGAATAGATTTCCTAATGGCATGTATTTCTGGAAAATGGTTGGTGACTTGGTGACTTACCCAAGCTCTCGTAGCGTTTGGTTCCTATTCCAGTTCCCTCCATTGTTTTGGAGTCATCTGTATACCATATAATGAATTTCTGGTTGAGTTTTTCAATGTTATTTCTCTCCCATTCGCTTTCTGGATTAGAGATTAGGCTTTCGTTTTATGATCTTATCTATCATCATCCTATAAAGTGTCCTTTTCGCCATACTCTCTACAAGTATATGTAGAGGTGTGAGGCTTCCGTTGGGCATGTTTTCATTGCTCTGGTTATACACGTACAGGCGAGTCTTTGAACTTTCGAGAGATTAGCTTTCGGATTAGCCAGACTGGTTCTTTTGCTCCAGATCACTGCTCCATATGTGATGATTGGTCTCTATTGCACTGTACATCCTCTACTGGATTTTCGGGTTTGTACCCCATCTTTTGCCCGTAAAGTTTCTTCAGACCATCAAGGCTTTTGTAGCCTTATTAATTACGTCTTTTTCGTGCTTGTTTCTGAGGAGCTTATTATCTAGGATCAGTCCCAGATATTTAACCTCTGACTCAATATAGTTCCCATCCATTTAATCTACATAGTAAAAACATACTTAATGCGCTTAGAACCTATTCGTTCTCTGTTTTGGAATTGTAAATTGGAGCAGGACGAATATGGAATGTGTGCAGAAGAAAATCAGAACACCCCTGATAAAGCCACACAAACTTCATCCTCTTAGTGCTACTGAACTGACAATACTACCAATATCCTCAGGGAAGAGGATGATTGGTAGGTACCGGTAAGCAATTGAATGAGTAACTTACAGATTTCCTCTCAACACCGCTGCGGTTGATGGACCACGAAATCACTTCTAATTACCAATCGGACCAAGAAATGTGTCGAGTTTCCAAAGTCCCTTCATTAACGATACCTAATGAGATTACCTAGAAAAATGTCGACAAATTAGTTTCAAACTATTGGTTGATGTTGGGACAATGATCCCTCGATCCAAAATGACCAATACCTATATGAAGGTCGAATATCAAACAATCGTTTGCCACATCGGAAATTAATATCAAGAAATTGGACCATAGCGTATATATATATATATATATATATATATATATATATATATATATATATATATATATATATATATATATATATATTATAGAGAAAAATGTGTCTATGTTGATCATTAGGTCCCTAAATAAGTGGCGTTAAAGATTTCTATTCCGACCCCTTTCTGATCCCTTTTTGACCTAGCCGAATAAGTCCTACCAGATAGAAATATAATAATTATAACCACTGACCTTTTTTAACAACTATAAAATTATATTTATTTTATTCTTTTATAAATTTTGAATAAACATATACATGCTGCAAACCGCTAGCCACTGTATTTATAATTTATTCCTAATATATTATGATCCAACCAGGCCTATGTTCTAGCCACTTGTTGATATCTTGACTCGTATGGTAGGTTTGCAAATTGCTAAAATGCTAATTTTCTTCAAAACCACAATTAGTGTTAAATTCTTGTTACCTGTTAGCACAATTTTAATAGACTATTATTAGGTGTATAATTACATATTAAAATCGCGAAATTCGCAGTTTCTATGATAAAATGCGTGATAGAAAAACCGAATATTTCAAGCTATTAATTCTAGATTTTTGACATCGACAAATAAAAATTATATAGAATTCAAATTAATATAAAATTTAGAGCTATATTGACAACAAAAATATTAATACGGGAACTAAAGAGCATATTTAACCAACAGCAAATTCAGGGTTCTCTATACGATGTAAAAATTTGGAATATTAAAAATTAAAGGTTAGGTAATAAGACTTTGATAGATCATTTTTTGGTAGAAATTCTCAGCCAATTATTAAGTAATTAAGATAATTGATTTGAATATCTTTTATAGCGAATATAATTTAGACTAACACCCATTTTACACATATTTTATTTTAGGACTTTTAAATGTAGCTAATTTTGAATATATCTAGACTTATGTCTTTTGATTTCCTAAAAATAAAGAGTCCGAAATTTCTAATTGGAAAATGATTAGTGCTGATATAAGGAATATTTAGTTACTAGCCTACTTCTACGAATCAAGCAGCAAAAACTTTATTATTTTTTTTGTAAGATCTAAGATTTGATATGCCTTTTATATCAATGAATAAATACAGGGCCTAAAGAAAATCTATACAAAAAGTTTCCATTAAACTAAGAAAAAGTGCTCAAGAATTTTCCATCCATCCTATTCTGTGGTATTCCAATCCATTATGAATTTGCCATCATTGCTATGTCACCTTTTTATTCACCCTTAATGGTCTTCTATTCTTTTTCCTCGTTCACGGTCTCCATTCTGTGACCTTCTCACTCCGTTTACTCTCCTCCGTACGTAGCAGATACCGTGTTCAATGCCATTTCTATCATGATATCCATGTTGCAGAGTTATTTTTATTCGTTATCTTATATATGTATTGATCACTCAATTTAATAATTAATTGTGATCGCTCCCTTTTTCTTTGAGCTACCTTTATTTTTTCCATGTTAGTCTTTGTTAAAATTAATGTTTCAGATCCATATGTGAGTATGATCAAAATGCGTTATAAAAAGCTTTTTATCATTTTGTTTAAAGCGAACTTCGGATATATTGTTAAATTTTCTATAAGTCACCCAAGCGAGCTAGATTCTTGTCTTGATCCACTCTGATTGTGTTAATTCTTGTGTCGTTAATTCTTGTCCCAGATAAATGTACTCAATTACTGTATCTTTATTTTTCCCAACTCTTTCTACTTCCTGATTTTACTAGTCTTTCTGATTAGCTATTAATTTTATATTGGATATGATATAGTTCAATCCAACCTTGTGTATTGCTAATTTTATATATGTTATCATTATTTTCATCTCTTTCATATCATGGAATACTATATTATCAGTAAATTTAAATTTATGAGATTTTCCTCTCTATGCCTACTGTATTTTCTTAGAAACATTATCTAGTAAAATGTAATGAATTCGGTATTCTTCAGGTGACTTTTCCACTTTAAACTTTTATTTCAAATTAAAATCTAACAACATTTTCTATTAAATTTTTTATAGAAACTTCTATTATTTTACTAAGAAGCTCTGATAAAATACAAAGTTGTTTTTTTTATTTGATTGAATTAAATCTAATTTGTTTATTTACTTATCCGAACATTACAAATATCCCTTACTCTCGTGAAGCAGTTTATCTAATAGAAACATACTAGGTATTTTTTTCCTTGTTTTTAGAACTATTATTAATTGAAATACTCAACCATCTTTTTTATATAGAGGTTTAAATTAGAACTGAGTCTTTTATAAGTTACTGGTATTTATGCTATGAAAAATATTTAATTTTTCAGTACCAACCAGTCCTGCTATGTAAGAAATCTGGTTAGAGTTAGATGATATGTAACTTTGAGAATACGATTAGTTAGTATTTTTTGAAATTTGCTTTTCTTCAATAAAGTTATTTAAAAGAATGGTCATAAGAGAGTAACATAAATTTAAAACAGAAAATTTCTGTTAAAATTTTCCTAAATTACATCACAAAAATTTGCCAAAATAAAAGTCAAAAATTGTTTTTACCATTCCACCTGTAAAATCGACTGTCCTCTGCATATATCTTACTCTAGTTTTCAATTTACATAATGTTATCAAATTAGAATTTTACAGGTTCCATTTTAAAACTTTCACATAAAGGTCAATTTTGTAATATTTTAAAGACTTTTTTAAATAGTGTAACCTTTTGACACAAAGCCGAGATTTTGACCACACTATCACTGAATTTTTCTTCAGATAAAAGCTGCAGTGTTAACAATTTAATTGGTCTTTTTTATTGAACATATCATAGTTTCTGTTAAAATATTACTTTAGATTTTATAGTCTATATGATAAATTACCCTTTAAAACACAAATTTTAAATTATTGTATAGGAGAGAATTACAATTTTGTGTAGGTGTTGGGTAATAATGAATATATCTGGGAAAGTTTTTTTTTGAGGTTTTAAAATGTACCATTTTATTTTGTGGCCAATTAGAACACATACAAAAATTTTTAACGCTTTAATTTTCTGAAGCTAGCTGAGAAATGGATCATTTCTTAAGAAAGTAAATTGTTAAATATTGTACTAAATTGATTTTGTTTATTTTAATGGATTTCCATTTTCAATTTTACAATTAGTTTACAATAAATAACATACAAAAAAGAAATAAAGTAATAACCGATGTAACATGCTATCATGATAAATAGAGAGAAAAAATAGATAGAAAAGACAACGTTAATATATGCAAAGCTAATACAGTAATTAAATGTTTTCCAAAAATAGGCTTACACTGAGATTAAACCTAAAGTCATTGAGTGAGCTAACGATACGTGAAAGGGGTCTATTAAAACCATAATTAGTACGATGCAATGATACTAGAAATATGATACCATTCTTGGTTGTATGTATCGTACTCTGCAGTAAACAAAAATCGCTAACAATTCCGTTTAGAAGTTTAAATATGACACGCATCCACTCAAAATTTTCTCTCCCTCAACGGTCTTGTTAATATTTATGTTTCCCTTGAAAAGTAATGTACACAAAATTCACGTTGAATACTCAATATGATATTGATAAACAGGTGACCAAGCCAAAAAAGCGTATTCAAGACCCAAGCGAACCAAAAAAAGATATAGTTCTCTAAATTAATAAGCAGTGAGATCTTTACCATATCTGCCAATATATTCCAATTTTTTAAAGCCATTATCTAGAATATTACTTTTCACATAATAATAAAAAATGCATAGTTATTGACATATTACAAAAATAAATATGACAAAGTTGATTAAAATTTGTTTTGTAGGCGATAACATCCTTTATTAACTGACCTTTCTAATAATATTCAGGAGAAAGATGGGTCAAAATGGGTGGATAATATTTCATGTTCAATGAAATCCATATTTTTATGAATAAAGAAAAATACTCTGGGTGTATTAAACCTTTAATAATCCTTGTATGCAAAGGATCGTAAAATGAAAACATTCCCTTAATAATTTCAAAATAGCTAATGATTTAAATAAAAGAGTTATTTGTCCTCATCTTGCTCAATAAGTGAAGTAGACCGGAAGCGAAGAAGAATGATAGAACAATAATATATAATTTTAATTTAACAGTAAATATAAGTAATGTTATACGAATAGGTTTATCAAATAAGTTAACGCCAGTTTGAAGAAGCCATATGTCGATTTTAAATTTAGGGATCGATCGCCCCATAGTCATCATCTTCCTCGTCATGTTGAACTACAGCGTAGTCTCAGTGAGCGCATCTATAATACCGTACACAACTTACTTATTTTTCTATAGATTTAAGATTTCAATATATATATATATATATATATATATATATATATATATATATATATATATATATATATATATATATGTATATATATATATATATATATATATATATATATATATATATGAAACGTTGAACTCATATAACTGAACTGCTTTCTAGTTTTCTATACAAATTCTGAGTGACAATTCATAGGCCGTAAACAGGTGAAACGAAATTTTTTAATTTGTTTCTCTGACTTATATCCTCTTTCAATTTTACTAAGGTCATTCCCAACCATTTTGAAATAATAAGTAAGATGTGGTGTAAAGTACCACAGCTTGCACATTCAAATATTTATACAAGAATATTTTAGTTGCCATATTAAATTATCGAAAATATGCTTAGCTTATTCTTTAATTTCTTTCTACTTCGATAAAATTCAAACAACTAAGAGGAATGAAAACACCATTTGTCAGAATAATAATGTCTTTATTGTATTGCGATCCGTTTATGATATAATATCGGAACCCCGTCTTGCCCTATTAAACCTACCTTGCTCCACAATTCCCTACGTTCTTGTTTATATGAAAAGAACATGAAGTAAAGACATATTTTCTCAGTTAAAAACTAATTATGGACCAAGCCGATGGTCATTTGTAATGGAACAAATATTAATTGTTTTACACTGTTCAATGTGAACTATATTCTGTTAAAATGAATAATTAAATAATCACTCTGTGAATAGATTTCTCGTGGGAATAGGGTAGTATATGTTTTTTTTTCACTATCCAAAAAAGTCTAAAGGAAAAAGAAATCAGTTATCGAGCTTAACTTTTATTATCTTTGTCGTTTAAATGTTTTCTTAAAAATACATAAACGCAGGCAATTTATGAAGACATGAAAGACCCTCTTTTAGAATTGTCTATAAATCTGTCTAAGTAATCCTGCCCTGATTATGTAAATAAAACCGAAAGATAAGGGAGGTTTATAAAATATCGTATATGCACAAACCACTTAAATGTCTTAAAATATTGAACAATTTTCCCATTATTAGGAAACAAAAGAATGATCAAATACACTCACTATAATAGAAATATATCGTTTGGCCATTTGCAAAAAGAATTTTGATTAATAACTGTTTTTTTCTATTCACAAGAAATAACGAGTTAAGATGTTTATTGCCAAAACAGCCAAGAAAAGTGAATAGTTTTTTTTACAGTCTTTAACATATATTCTTTTCGTTATAGGAAGACGTAAGTAAGTTTGTTTTACTACTCTGTTATATAAAAATTAGGATTTAGACGCTCAGAGGCCAATTCGGGAATCAAACATCCGGTATAGAATAGCTAACGCCCTCAGCACGTAACGATCGAAACCTTCGAACTTTAAGGGAAATAAATTGACGTTTACAGGGTTCCATCGGCTAATATGGGTACAAACGGGAATCAGAGGGGTGTCGAGGGGGTGTAAGATTCGAAGGCACTCTTTTAAGGAATAGTAAATTTCAATCATAATTTGAATGTCGTTAGAACGGTACCGTGAGTACCAGTGCCGTAGAATAATTACATCATGGGACTAATCGTTGGGAAAGAAGGTTATCTTTGTTTAATTTAGGAAATTAAGGGATTATCGTGGGATGTTTTAGTGGAACAGTTCGCGATTTTCATACGGTTTGATTAAGTAATATAAATAGCTGTTTTTCGTGTTTTATTTCTTTTTCTGTTTTATATTTTGGTAAGCTATTTATACGTGTTTTTTTTTCTAAATTGGGTTTTATATTTTGGCTATTAAATCGGCCAAAAAGAGCAATTATGTTAGTTTTCGTAATTGTTATTAGTTTTAGGTTTCTCATTGGAAATAGTTCGTTTTTATATTTATTTTTGTTAAATAGATTTAAGTGTCTTGGGAAACTTGTTTTATTCAATTTAATTAAAATCTTCACGCGAATTAACTTGCGGGCGCGCTATTGCGAGACCTACAAAACAAGAGATGTCTTCTGACCAACTAATTAGCAGCCTTTCCGTAGTCCTGAAGTTCTGAGTCATGGTTTTGGTAAGCTTAAATAACCGTAGTTGTTTGGTGCTAAAGCTGCAAGAGAGAAGTTGAACGTCCAGACTTCCAGAGTGTCTTTATTACTGTGCAATTTAATTATAGATTATTAAAATAGTTACAAATTAATGTGTGGCAACAATTTGGTTATAGATAGACTGGCTAACGCTACCTCAATATGTCATTGGCTGGAGTCTATGATCAAATTCTATCACACATTTTCTAACCAACCATTTAAATAGAAGTTTCCCAATTTTACAATGTTATTAAAATTACCTAGTTTTTTAATTTTTAAGAGTGACCAAAATTGAAATTTTTCTATTAATAATTTTGATAGGAAGACAGATGCTATTTAATAACCAATTAATTAACCGCCAATTACTATTAATGTTTTAATTATAGTGTTGTAAAGCTATAAATACTATCCGAAATTGGTTACATTATTTTTATAAATATCAAATTAAAACAGCTTCTTAACGGCATAATCATAACATATAACTTTTGAAACAGTGATACACCATGTCCGCTATAACAGTAACCATGAACAAAATATATTTTTAGTATCAAATTTCCGACACAAATAGAACCTAGTTCATTATACGTCACAGTTGCTGCACGCCATATAATTGTGTCCTCGCAGGTGCAACGACTTCTTAAATTACACAAGGGTAATTCAATGGAATCCGGTATCTCATCAGCACACTGATATATTATGTGTCAATACAAAATTTGCTCCAGTTCCTCCATCTTCACAATTTTATTTATAAGAAAATAAATTAACAAGTAAGTGTTGATGATAATTAAACATGTTATTTTTTAGCTAAAGCTTGTGCAGAATATATTGCAGGGCAATCTTAATGAATAGAGAGGAAATTGAGCTTTATCCTCGGATCGAATATGTACCTTTAGCTTCTAGGCCGCCATGACCCTAGATGTAAAAAGTGTTTTTTAAAGAGGTATAAAACTTTAAGTTGGCAACACTTTTTTAACTGGCGGCCATTTTGTCAGCTGTCAAGTGATTTATGTTGAGTTTGGTTTGGCATTTCAATATGAATAAACTGACGCCTGAACAACGCTCCCAAATTGTGTAAATTTATTTTGAAAATCATGGTTCTGTTCGAAATAAATATCGCGCACTACGTCCATCTTACGGTCAACATAATCGTCCATCAAAGCAATTAATTCGATTAACTATGGAACGTTTTCGCACCACGTTTACTCTAAATGATAATACGCATCCACAGAGACGTCGTACAGTGCGTACAGAAGAAGTCATTGCTGTTGTAGAGCGTAGCGTAGAGGAAGACCCGAATCAGTCTATCCGCCATCGTGCAGAGGAATTGGATATGTATCCATTTACTTTATGGAAGATATTGCGGAAAGATCTTGGTTTGCGTGCTTACAAAATCCAACTCGTGCAAGAATTGAAGCCACACGATCACCTAGCAAGGCGTAGATTCGGTGAATGGGCCCAAAACAAGATTGCCGTTGATCCCGATTTTCATAAGCGAATTTTGTTTAGCGATGAAGCTCACTTTTGTTTGAATAGATACTGCCGTATTTGGAGTGATGATAATCCTCAAGTGTATGTTGAGACACCGTTACTTCCAGAAAAACTGACTGTTTGGTTTGCTTTATGGACTGGTGGAATCATTGGTCCGTAATTCTTTAAAAACGATGCTGGTCAGAACGTTACAGTCAATGGTGACCGCTATAGAGCCATGATTACTGACTTTTTCGTTCATCAATTGAACAACCATGATGTGCAGGAGCTGTGGTTTCAACAAGACGGCGCAACATGTCACACAGCTCGTGCCACAATTGATTTATTGAAGAAAACGTTTGGTAACCGCATAGTTTCACGTTTCGGACCCGTGAATTGGCCTCCAAGATCGTGCGACTTAACGCCGCTAGACTATTTTCTGTGGGGATATGTGAAGTCGCTAGTCTACGCCGATAAGCCCGAAATGATTGATCACTTGGAGGACAACATTCGCCGCGTTAGTGCCGATATACGGCCACAAATGTTGGAAAAAGTCATCGAAAATTGGACCTCCAGATTAGACTACGTCCGAGCCAGCCGTGGCGGTCATATGCCAGAAGTCATATTTAAATTATAATGCCAGAAGGTTATCTTTCGAATAAAGTAAATTTCATGTCAATTTAAAAAATTCATCTTTGTTTTCTTCGATTTAAAATTTCTATACCTCAATAAAAAACACCCATTATATGATTTAATTTTAAATGAACCGACTTCTGAACAAGCGCTAAAAAGCAAAAAAAAAAACGAGATAAATTTCTATAGGATACTGAAATTTTTGATGTCGCGACCAAATTAATACTGAACAAAATTTGATTCACACAAACAGATTAGGAAATACTTAATTTGTAATTGCTTTCATACTGTAAGTTATTTGTATCTCATGTTAATTATTTGTTTCATTTAGTTTTGAAATCATTATAATATCCATGATTTACTTAAACTAAATGCTAAGCTAGATGGGTAATGTATCTCGAAATATTTCCCAGGTTGCAAAAAGTATCTATTTTATCAAAAGTTATTAACCACTCCAAATTGAACATCAAAAATTCTTTTTATTCCAAATATCAGTTTTGAATTAAGTTATACTAAACAAATATTTAGTCTGCCATAGTAAATTCGCTATGCTGAATGTTCAGAAATTAATAATCCCTCCCACTACTACCGATATTGAAAAAACTTGAAACGTAAATTTTTTAGCTCGACATATTTTATCCAGATCCATAATATACACCCCAAGAAACGCCCAATATCAATTTTGGAAAAAGTTAAACTCAGATTCGTAAGCTTCGAACCCGAACACCCGGATTAAAAAAAAAATATGAATAATATACATTTTCTAACCCACCATATTGGATCCACCATATCGAATTTCAAAGGAATAATTTTAAAATCTTAAGAGTTAGGATTATTTTAAAATAGTCCTCTGTATTTTGTCAGTCATAATGAATCTTTAAAAACAATTTTAAATTCGTAATATACACACTTAAAATCGCCCTGTACCAATTTGGAACAAAATCGACATATATAAAACTTTTAGGATGCCCTATTGGATCCGCTATATTTTCAAAAATAATTTTAGATTCGTAATTTACTCCCCCAAAGGTTCTCCAATACCAACTTTGAACAAAATCGAGATATGTTAAATTTTTTATTCGCCATAGTGGATTTTTTAAAAATAATATTAGATTCATTTTATGCAACCCCGAAAACTTCTCTATACCAATATTTGGAGAAAATTGGAAAAAAACAATTCTTCTGTCCGCCATATTAAAGGCGCCATCTTGGATTTTATTGAACCAATTTCGACCAAAATGATATAAGACCACCGCAGCAACTTCTTGAACACAATGCAAAAATTTCATATAAGTCCGTGCCACCTCTCCGAAGTAAGCGGCGTACATACATAAAAGAATATATAGTGCGGTCAAATTTAGAGCCTCTTTCTTGTTAAAAGTCGGTAAAAAATTTGTATCAGTTCTTCTTGAACAATAATTTTATGATAATTTTCGTTCTGTTGAATATAGATTAACGCAACTTTATATGTATAAAAAGTATTAACAATTCTTACCATATTCTCAAGAAGATGTAAAATACAGGGTGTTTTTTTTTAAATAAATAAGTTCGTAATGGTAAAAGCAAAACGTCTAGCTTTGTATATATAAAAAATCTATTTCAAGGTTATTAACCATAGGAATTCAAAGTAACTCCGACCTATTTCCAAAAGAATATAAAGTCGCATTTCAAAGCAGATCTCAATTACTTATTTCGAGACAATGTTTGTAAATCAAACCTATAATATCAGAAATATCTCGATCATTACCCAACTTTGATCATTAATGGTAATTTTCAAAAGTTTTTGCTTTTAACGGAAAAAAATTCCGGTGAAATATATCTTTGAGTTCAAAAATAAGATGAACTGCCTAAATACCCTTGAAGAAATGGTTGGTCTTTCTTTTATTTATTTAGCGCATTATTGGAAGCGTATCCTTGAAATTAAGGCTAACCTTAGAACTTTTATATTACTTAATCTATTGTCTGATAGTTACACAAATGCGTTAATTGGAGGGACCTCACCATTCTCCCGAACAATCTTCAATATCAAGATGGCCTTGTTTATATAAATATCTAATAAACACGTTGTAAAATGAACGAGAAGTCAAAGAAAAGAAAACAAAAGCTACATGTACACAAGCATGAAGTTACGGATGCGGATATAGCATAGCAAATTAACCGTCCACAGGACAACGTAATGAAACACTTTGCATTAAATTGTAAAAGCCAACGAATACTTAACGACAATGTCGTGTTCGTGACCATTATCACAACGGTCGTAGTGCGCACTGTAAGCACATGCAGTGCATTTCTCAATATAAAATAAATATTTAAGCATCATTTAATAGCGCGTGTGATGGTGCAGTGGCGGTACTGACTCCATCTTGGACTAATTTCATGATATCGTGTTATATTGGCACTATTTAAAATGATAAATACTTAGCTGTTCTCTAGAGATGACATACAACTTGTGAGATATTTAAATTATTAAATTTCTTTCTACATTTATTTATTTATTGGATATAAATATTTGAAAAATCAGGCCATTAAGAGCAGCAAGATACAAATCGCTATTAATCAATCAAACTTAAAAAAAAACAACCCATCAAAAACATTTCTTTTTAAAATGATGCCAAACCTCGTGACTGGTTATAAAGCTTGTAATAACTCATGTAAAGCCAATTTTTTTTGTATCCTTTTTATTCAATCTGACGCTTTCATTCTGAAATCTCTGTAAATCTCCACATTTTAAGTTAAAACTTATGCAGGATAAGATATGACAACTACTATTTATATTGAAACACGAAATCATATTATGTTAAACTAAGTCTCTTATTTTTTTTTACTTTACTATTTCTGAGTACACAGTTTTAATTAGCCGACGTGCCATTGGTTGTGGTTTAGAATCACTTAATGTTATTTGACGACAACTGCCATTTGTAGTTGTACATTTAGCCTCATTTTCAGAAATATTTTTGATTACACATACAGACATATCCATGCACTTATCCGACATTAATTGTTTGAAAAGGAGGTATATCCCACATTATACATGTTTATTTCTTTGTATCCTTATACCTATTTCCATAACAAAATTCAAATTTGCAGAACAATTTATAAAATTACTATTTTCATTTCAATATAAAACATAATAATATGTTTAAATATGTTACAAAACATTTGTCTTATCTGTACTAAGAGTAATTTTAACCTTTGATTCAAAGTATGGTTCTGTTCATTTAAAATATGTTTTAATAACTGCATTTTATATAGAAAAGTTGCTATAAGAGAGAACAAATTTAAATTGACGTACTTTTTTCATCTTAAAAAAAAGAAGAAGAAGAAGAAAAATATTCACGTTTTAAAGAGGACTACCTACCTAATAAATTTAAATAAGGCTCCTAATATTCGGTCGTTATCTAACATATAAAAATAGTAGGTTCCTTGCTTTACTGCCTGTTAATATCTTTTTCCACAAATATTGAATAGCCCGGTTATTCATTAATATATCTGATTTTTTAAAGTAATATTCGTCGTTACTTAAGAGTACAAAGTATTGACTTATTTCTTTTTCAAATTCAAATATTTTCTTTACATTTTTTCAGCATCAATGATGTATGTAAAATGATACAAGATTAAAAACATAATTATTGGCTTATTTTTACTATTAGATCACATTTAAAAAAAAATGATTCTTATAAATTTATGTCTTTCTTCTAATTTTTCGTCAATTATTACAAATTCGAATGGTATGTAAACTCTTTTAAAATTATTAATCACACTTTAAATACTTTTCTAATGATGGCTAGCTTGTCCGTTCGGTTTCTTTTCTCTCTACTTACCAAATCGTCGAATCTCAAGTGTTCTAAAACGCATCGAAATCTACACTGAGACATGGTCTGTCTAAAAAGGTCCACTCCTGTACCATTTTTGTTCTATAACTTATCTACATTTAGACGACACGATTATAATACCCGGGCTAAATACATCAGTCGAATAAGTGCTTTAATTTCCAATACATCTGTATCTTTTGTATCTCTTTCATGCTGGTAGTTTGCCCTAGTTGATAGAATGTATTTATTTGTATATAGAACAATAAAGTAATACATTTGGGAAAAAACACTTCGAAATTTTAATTTCTATTTTTAAATTTTTTGCAGCTCCTTTTACTCCCTATTAAATGTTTGTACTAGTTTTCACATTTCTGTTTGGAATATGTTTCTTTCATTCTATTCTGCTATCTTTTCCAACCAATATAGGCTGTATTTCTATATCAGCTTCTTCTGAGTCAAAAATTTCTTACTTTATGTCACTATCTAAATCCTGCCTTTCTAATTTGTCCTCTTCCCCAGGCTCTTCATGGTCATCATACTGAATAATTGGTTCCACATTATCTTCTTCCAAATATCATATCATAAGCACGGACCTGTTCTTTTTCCTAAGAGTTCGCCATCTGTAAGTAATTGGAAAATGTAATGTTTATACCTTTTTGGACTCACAGTCCGCATATGCAAAGATAGCTCAAACAAACTCACTAACCAACAGTCACTTAAAGACTATTTATAGATGCCGCTGTGACCGAGAAATACTGAGCTGTGCTTAAAGAAACAGTGACGGATTTTAAAATAAATGGCAGAAAAATTCGCCAACGGAGTGAGCGTCCGCGCGCGAGCCCCGAAAAGTTAAATATCTTACAAAACATTTGTCTGATATGTACTATGAGTATTGTTATCCTTTAGTTCAAAGTATGATCCTGTTCATTTAAAATATGTTTTAATAATTGAATTTTATATAGAAAAGAAGCTATAAGATTAAGTTATTTATCAGGCATGAAATGAAAATCAATATTTTTTGTTAATTCACCTAACCTTTCAAATTTTTGTAATTATCAATTCTTATGAAGTCTCCAAAAGAACAAACTTAAATTAACGTGCCTTTTTTATCTCAAAAAGAAATATTCATATTTGAAAGAGAACTACCTACCTAGTAAATGTAAATGAGGCTCCTCATATTGTTTTCTTACATCATAAAGATAAGGATATATTAGGTTCCTTGCTTTACTGCCTGTTAATGGCTTTCTCCACAAATATCGAATAGCCCGGTTATTTATTGATAAATCTGATTTGTTAAAGTAATATTCGTCGTTACTTAAGGGTATGGAGTATTGACTTTTTTCTTTTTAGCTCCTTTTCAACTTTAAATATTTTATTTACATTTCTTCAGCATCAATGACCCATATAATATTTAAATATTTTAGAAGCTATTTAAATTTGAAAAGTACCAAGAATCACTATGAATATTTAAAGGCATTTAAAAACTATTGTTATAATAATATAATGGTATTATGATATATCACGATGGGATTATATTCCAGGTTTAAATACACATATACTTAATGCAGAGCCAATGCTAGCGGTAGTACAAAGCTTGCCTCACATGGAAACGTTGGAAAAAAAGGATACCAAAATTCAATTTACAGATAGTTTCCTTGAATATATAAAAATGTATTTAGAATCCGGATATTCATATTCATAGTGAGCCTAAACATTTTATTTCAAAGCTGTCGACTCAAATGTTTTAACTTATAAATTAAATTTTGGTGTGATGGTGCACCCTGCTTACCAGTAATTATGTAAAATTACTATAAAGGTTTAGTTTTTAACGAACATCTGAAAGAAGAAGATTCTAAATTGTACCACTTTAATATTTTTTTTATACTTGTACAGTAATTAATCCGGAACGAAAGAATCGATTTGAATGACATGTTTTGCATTATGTTCAGGAAGTTGCTGCTGTGGTCCCATATTATTTTGTCGGTAATTGACTCAGTAAAATACAAGAGGGCGTTGATAAAATGGCAAAGAAAAAAATAATTTTATCCAAGTTTCTCGAAAATCGGGGTAGTACACAACGAATCCAAAAATTACTTTTAAAAAATTCAATATGGCGGATTAAAAACTTTACATCTCTCGATATTGTCCAAAATTATTATAAGGGAGTTTTTGAAGGTGTAGATTACAAATTTAAAATTATTTTTGGAAAATTCAATATAGTTGATCCAATATGGCGGAACAAAAAATTTTACATTTCTCGTATTTGTCCAAAATTGATAGTGGGGTTTTTGAAAGTGTAATTTATGAATTTAAAATTGTTTTTAAAAAATTCAGTATGGTAAACGCAATATGGCGGTTAAAAAATATAATGTTTTTGAATTATGTTCAAAATTGGTACTGAGGAGTTTTCGAGAGTGTAGATTAAGATTAGATTGAGAGTTAAAAGGTTACGAATCTGAAATTATCTACTTAAAATTCGAGATAGTGGATTTACTATAGCAGACTAAATATCTGTTTAGTACAATATCAATCAAAACTGATAATTGGAGAATTCTCAGAATCAAAGAGCTTTTTATTGTCCAGTTCAGTGTTTATAACCTTGGATAAAATGTATACTTTTTGCGACCTTAGAAATTCACCTCAGTTCAAAATTAAAAATCGAAAATTAAATTTTTTTTTTGAAAAAATTGAAAAGATAGCAATAAAAAGTAAAATATAACAGTATAAATCTTATATGAAATTGAAATTTTTGAAGTCGGCCCAAAGTTCTTACTAAATGGAACTAATAAGTACTAAACGAGGTACATACATGTAAGCTACGGTAAGAAACCCATTGGAAAAAGAGTTTTTCTAAATCTTTTATGTGGATAACATTTCATTAAATACCAGTTTGGTTCCGGCTTAGAAAATTTAAAATTCATATAAAAATTTGTATTATCTTTCGCTTTTTAGAACTTGTTTAGTAGTCGGTTCAATTTTTTTTATATCGCATGTTAACTCATTTCGTTTACAATCGGTGACATATTCAACAAATTACCAATTTAAATAATCCCATAAAATGATTTAGATAGAGAGAAATATCTATAAATATATAAAATTACCAAATATATATATATATATATATATATATATATATATATATATATATATATATATATATATATATATACCGGGTGTCAACGAATCTATTAGACAAGTCATAATTTCTAGAGTATTATGTGTATTAAAATGAGAATTGGTACAGGTAAATGGTATCTAAAGAGGAGAGTTTTCGCATATTTTCCACTTTCCGGTCACTTCCGATTTCACCGGAAATGGCCCCGGTTTTGAATTCTTAAATAGAACACCATGTATATTTTTACATCTTTGGATTTCTGAGACAATTCTAGATCAGAATGTGACATTTTAAAAACTTTTTACGTCTACTTCATTTTTTTAGAGCCACTTTTAAAATTGCATCTAGGTGGCCATGATCGGACGCAAACTAATCTAACGGCCTTAGGTGATGTCAAAAAAATACAATCGCAAAGTTTTAGTGACTAGTATGAAAGACAGGAATTGGATTAAAAATTTAACAAAAAACTAACAAAATAAACTAATAACTTAGACGACGCACTTAAAATATTTGAAAGTACAGTAGCTGAATTTGTTAAAAAGTTTAGTGTAGTAAATGTTCAAAGTGCATTCTTTCTTTTTCACGACACATTTCAGCTCGTTCAATTGTTTCTCTCAACACGTTTTGTAGCATTTGGGGCGTTATACTTCTAAATGCCTGTAAAATTCTTTCTTCTAATATTTCAAGAGTAGCTGGGGCTGCCCCATAGTAAACCCTTTCTTTAATATATCCCCAAACAAAGAAATCGAGCACAGTAAGATCCGGATCATTGGTTGCAATAATTCAATTATTAAAATGCTCTATTAAATAATTAAGAACTTCTCTAGTATTGTGAGGCGGTGCTCCATCTTGTTGAAAGTAAATTCGCAGTAAAACTGCTAAAGGTATATCATTGAGATGATTTTCGATTTCATTTTGAAGAAAACCTAAGTATCTAACCCCTGTTAACTGACCTTGAAACAATATTGGCCCAATTATTCTGTTTCCAACGATACCAGCCCAGACATTGACGCCAAATCTTTCTTGAAAATTGCCCTCTCTCATTTCATGTTGATTTTGTTGGGCCCAGTACCGAATATTTTGCTTATTGAACATACCATTATTTGTAAATCGGGATTCGTCGGAAAATAGAATAAAATCGATAAAATTTGGGTTACCTCTATGATTTTGAAGCAGCCAATCACAAAACACTACCCGTCTATCGCCATCCTCAGTATACAAATGTTGATGTAACTGATATTTAAATGCTCGATATCCATGCTTTTTCAGTATTTTTCTTGCTGATTCATAACTTATCTGCAGTTCTTGACTAATTTTTCTTAACGAAACTGTTTTATCAACCTCAACCATAGCAAGTACGTTAATCTCAGTCTCTTCACTTATGATAAACCTCTGTTCCGCCTTTTGATTTCCTATTTGCCTGAAACGAGTCTCGACATACGGAAAATACTGATGGGCTGGATGTTGCCGATTCGGATATCTATGAGCATACAACTCGGCAGCATTCCTTGAATTTCTATGACACTCTCCAAATATTAATAACATATCCACTTTTTCACTTTGAATATACATTATTTTAACGAAAATTTGAACTAAACTTAACGAAAATTAAGAAACTTTTACGTCTGTTCTTAGAGCGTATGTCACTGTCATTATCTACTTAAGTGAGTGCTTTTTTTTCCAAAGAAAACTTGATAAAAACAGTTGCCAATTATTATGCATCATGGCTGTCCATGGCGCACTTGTCATAAGTAAATAAATTATCCAGTATTTTGCTTAATAATATTTAATTTCTGTTCTTATGTCTAATCCAATCGCAAATAAATTAGTACCGTTAGATTCGTCAAAGAATGCTTTTTTCGAAAAGTAGTTGTCAAAAAGGGTCGCCATTTAAAAATTAATAGTTAGAAATGAAAACGTAATTTTGTCAACTGGTCTTATTCCTGTCTTTCATACTAGTAACTAAAACTTTGCGATTGTATTTTTTTGACATCACCTAAGGCCCTTAGATTAGTTTGCGTCCGATCATGGCCACCTAGATGCAATTTTAAAAGTGGCTCTAAAAAAATGAAGTAGACGTAAAAAGTTTTTAAAATGTCACATTCTGATCTAGAATTATCTCAGAAATCCAAAAATGTTAAAATATACAGGATGTTCCATTTGAAAATTCAAAACCGGGGCCATTTTCGGTGAATCCGGAAGTGGCCGGAAAGTGGAAAATATCCGAAAACTCTCCCCTTCACATACCATTTACCTGTACCTATTCTCATTTTGATACACATAATACCCTAGAAATTATGACTTGTCGATTCGTTGACACCCGGTATATATATATATATATATATATATATATATATATATATATATATATATATGTGTGTGTGTGTGTGTTTTAAATAACTAAATTTGAATTTATATCACTTTTTAAACTTTTTACAATATAATCTTACATAGAATAAATCATCAATGAAGCTGTCAATATGTAATTAAGATAATTCTATTTTTCTTTCCCTATATAACAAACTAAGAAAGTAGTTTTGTTAATAAAAATAACTCATAATTATTTCCACAAATATACATGTTCCAGAAGCTACAAAATAAACTACAATAAATTTGTTTCAAGAAAAATTTTTAAAAATTTTAATGATGGCCATAAAAACAACCATTTAACCTTTAATAAAAGCGTTTTAAAACCAATTTTGGTTAATTAGGAAGCTTCAAACTATTTATTAAAGCTTTCTACCAAAAACATGCAAGTCTTGACCCAAGAAATGCCGAACTAACTTGTTTGTTGGTAATTAATATGAAATTACACGAAATAATTAACCACTTCGTATAAATCACACCAAACTATCTTTTATTGTTATGAGCTATAATTTGTACGTATGTTACTCGATACACTCTGTAATAGTAATTTAAACATGGCACGCTAACTCAGTGGCGTGTATTAACCTCTGTGAACTCAGTCATTATGTCTTCACGGTGATTTTGTAGTAAAAACTATCTAAATTGTTCATGCATCCGTGAAGAAAAAAGGTAAAAAATGTAATTTTTTTTCTTATTATGGCTGTTAATATTTATAGCACTATGAAAAAAACACTTAAAATTATGAACTAAAATAATAAGTTTTACGCGGATTCGCTCTAGTTTGCGGTGGCCTCTCAAAAATCTAACCCCAATTTAAAAACGAAAATAGGTCAACGATTTAGTAAGAGTTGCAAGAATAGATTCGAGCTGCATATAGTGATAGCATTATAAATTTTATACTTTTCATCGTTTTGCTTCTCAAAATGAGAAAGAAAACATTCACAAACTTTTATATATACCTTAGAATTTGTAAGTTAATGTTTTATGTAAAATTGTTGTAATAATTTAACCATACTACTGCGCGTCAAAATAAATAATTTTCATAGAATAGATATTTTGATTAGGTAGATTGCGGAAATAAAAATGAAGTTTCGAAAAAACGTTTAGTTTCTGAAATTTTCCTATTCAATTTTTGAATAAATAAATATGGCCAATCTATAAGAAACAAACGCAAAATTTTGACAATAATAATTATATCCAAGATTAGAAACTTTAAAGGTAATTTTTACTTTAAACAACACTGTTATTAAAAACCAGAATATTGAAATTTGATTGCAAAGTAACATAAACATATTTCATAAAACTAAAGTAATGAAAAGATCGAGAGATCATGGAGGCCATCTCACAGGCCTATTGGCACCTATCCCAGGAAAGCTGTTGTCCAGAGGTGGCCTTAACAGCCCAGAGTTGTGGTTTGGAGCACTGTCTTGTTGAAGATAAAATGGAATTGAAATGGGCCAATAGAACATTTTCAAGCAATTCTGGAATAATTTCTTCAAGGTTTTCGAAGTATCTACGTGTTGTAAAATCCCTTTCATACATCCTGTAGGCTGTGCATCAGCCCAAAATTAAACACGAGAGACCAACCCCGAAGCGCCCTTGTTGTGCCCTTTCGAAAACTAAATGGTAATTTTCTGCAGACCAATGCCTCATGTTGTGACGATCAAAAATTGCCGTACTTGAAAAATAACATTTATCAGACCAGATGACAAATCTGCCAAAAGTTTCGTTGATGCGGATTTGTTCTAAATACTATTAACAAAACGTTCAAAGTTTTTTCAGTGTTAGATTCTGCTACACCAACTTCTTTCTCTATTTTTCTACAGGATGATGAAGTTGTTACTGCTGCGTAAAATAACACATTTGTTTCTGTTCTGCCTCTGTCTTTTTTTAACTAGATTTCTTTTTAAACGAGCAAATATGTCTGGATAGTATTGCCTCCTTTCTGGATACCTAACGTGAACAAAAATGATCGCCAGATATGAGAAGTTATCCTAATATTAACGCTTTAAATATATTACCTATTGAAATATAATTCAGAAGCTTCTTGGGCACTTTCATTGCTTTATATAAAACATACTAACATATGATGCTTTTCAAAATTATCATAAACGGGCATTATAAATGCAAAATAAATAAAAAATAAAATAAAAACACCTACGTAACAAAAATATTTTGTGTCTTGTAAATTGGCCACGGCCTAGTGTTACAAATAAAGTAAATTATTGAAAATATCGAATTATGACCTTGTTTTTCAAAATAATATCAACACATTACAATTTTTGAGAAACCTAAATTATATTTAATCAATATCCAAAACAATATATAGAGTGTCCTATTTAAAAAACAATAAGTTTAATTAATCTCTCAAAACTTAACTTTAAAAACAAAAGTGACTACCCCACTGAACTTTATTTTACGCTGTTACGCTATTTTATGTCTTAGATAAGAATAATTTTATATAAAATAGAGAAGTAAATTTAAAGTCCAGTCCTGAACTTTATACCAACGTGTTACCAACTAATAAGAGTTACATAAGCCCAAACCACTTAGGCCTGTCACTAATATCATATGTCATTTTCAAATTTCGCCATCCGTATAGCAAAGCGGAATCGGTTGAGAATTATTGACATATTTACAAAGCAGATGTCAAAATTGACTATGTTGCTGATTAAGAATTTTAAAACATCATGACTTGTTGGAAATTTTCTATTCTGCGTCTACAATCATTTATATATTTATGATATTTTTTACGTGATAATTTCATACAAAAGAATACACAGACCTCCTCTTAATATGCAGCGAGGGAGCAAAAACACGCTTACTTCCCCTGCAGGAAAAGACGACTAAGTGGAATGAACTTATTTAAACCGTCCACTGAAATTTTAACTTCAATTTCATCTGGTTTATCATTAATTTTGAAGAATTGCGTGATATATGTCAAAATAAGAATTTCTTTATTACTTTTGCATTTAATTCTTCATAATAAAATGTGGCCTGAACTTTCCGGAACACTCATTTTACACATTTTAAATATAGTATGAAGAACAAGTGAATAAATGAAAACATTACAGATGTTAGCTAAAAAAACTAGAAAGTTTTTAATAATCTTAAAACTGCATTAATTTACATATCCAATTGATAAATGCATGCTATCTTCACTGTTAAAAGTAACCTTAAATTTAATGTCCATTCTACGTTAAATTTAATATTTTGTACCTAAAGTCGTGAATAATTTAGATTTACTTTAAATCTAAAGCCATTCATTCAAATATCAGTTCTTTGCACATTAAATTTAATTAAAAGTAAAGAAAAGATATTTCAACGTTCTGTACATTAAAATTAATTTACATGTACCTTAGCATTAAAGCAATTTACATTAATAATCATGGTACATTGCATGATATTCGGGGAGATGGCGCAACTTGTACTGAACTTTTTTTTTAATATGATATAAGTTGCTTAAAGGACTCAATTATCTTATAACGAGACATGTCTACCGATACTGACGGAAACCAATGAGTTCGAAACCGGTCTACAGATGACGATACACTACCTATGGGAAAAATTTCCACCTTTTCCCGGTGGCAGAATTTTTTTACCTCATATTAATGTTGGTGCATTAAATATGTGATATCATATCTTAAATTTAAATTTAAATTTAATGTACATAGTCACCTTAAAAGTAATTATCAAAATTTTAAATTTAATGTATGATTACATTATATTTAACGGAATAGATTAATTTAGATTAATGTAAATTATTAAATTTAATGCATTACATTAACAAACGCATTTAATATACGTCTACGAAATTTGCTTCCAGCACATTTACCTTAAATTTAATGAATTTCCTTTTTACAGCGTAGTCAACAAATATGATTTTAAATGTTTGTTCCATTTAACAAGTTATTTTTTGATTTAACATGACTCGGAAAGCTTTCTACTTTCAGCCTCCAGGCGTCCCTGAGGATCGTTCAGTTGCCAATAGTTATGATCAAGAATACATGTTAATTTTGTCAATGAGTGTACATTTTTGAAGTCACACATGTATACTGTTTCTACTTTGAATTGGTAAGATGAGAATAGATATTAAAAGTTGGCTACAGCCTGTTTTAGAAATTTTTTACCTAAAATTAAACATTTTTTAATTATATAATTTTTGGATCTGTTTTTGTATAATTATTTTACAAGAAAAATTTATAATTTTGTTGAAATCAATAGAAAGGAAAGTTTTTGTGTATTGAAAACGTCCAAGTAGTAGATGTTCCCTAAATGTTTTCAACTTTCTCTGACACAAATCGTTTAACATCTGAAAAATTCAAAAGTGATAAACCTAAAAATATATTTTTTCCTTAGGGAGTTTAATTAAAAGTAAATATCAGTATTTACTTGGGCGTCTAAAACAATATTTCCCAACACTTTGCTAAATTAATACTTTTCAAACACTTCTTCGGCTCATAGCGACTGCTTAGTTAGTATATGTTAATTAAAGTTAAAACAAATTTAAATTAAACAGCGGACTTTAAAAACCCTGCAATTTGGATTTCTTAAATAAATGTGGCGTATATAATTTTGTAGGCTCTAATGTATTCAACGTTTTTAATTAAAATAACGTGTTTTAGACATTTTAGTAATCACGGCTTTCTAAGAGGCATAAATTTCGTATTATGGAAGTGCAGTTATAAAATTTCATGTTATTTGTGATAGGAGAGAGTGGGCATAATTGGTCCACTACAAAACTTGATCCAAAATTAATGTAAACGGTATTTTTAACTATAAATGCAATATATTAACATTCTAATGACATATGTAATGAGTACAAAGTAAAATATTTCATTCCTTTTTACATGGAAGAAGCAAGATCTTGAAATAAATACCTATTAAAATATATTTTCCTCGACAACATTTACAACTTACAAAATAAAGTGTAATGTCATAGAAAAAGAAAATTATAAACACTTTGCTACTAACAACTAACTTTTGGAAAGGAGCCTGGGTTATTATTATGTTAGTATATCTACGTTAACCTTTCTAAGGTGATGTCAACCGAAAATCAGAATTTTTATTATATAATTTACTTTAATATAGCTGAAAAATAAGATTGCATTATATTACAGAAAAAGAAGGCAGTGGAAGAAATAAAACTAAATATATGGGCTCGGCCGTCATTATCTCCCTTGTTAAAAAAAATTAATTTTGTTTTGCTGATGGTTTTGATGATTTTGTCTATTTCTTACGCCCACACTGTTAAAAATAATCTTAAATTTAATGTAAATTCAATAATTCAATTTAATGATTTTGTACCTTAAATCGTGAATAAGTTAAATATACTCTGAAATTAAAGCTCATTTTTAATTGAATGTTGCCTTAAACTTCAATAAAATAACTGAAATTTAATGTAAAATTACATTAGATTTAATGTAGACATTATTAAATTTTATGCATTAACATTAAATGCATTTAATAAACGGTTGTTGAAATTTTCTTCCAGCAAATTACATTAAAATTAAGGTAAAGTTTTTTACAGTGTATTTTAGGTTCATCTAGCAATATCAATATTCCTCTACTGGTTTGGTGGTAGGTACGTTTAGCTACAAATGCCACATGCGATCTTGAACAAAGTTTAATTTTCCAGGTTGACGTTCCTCTTTGGGCTTCTTGAGCATTAACCTCTTGTTTTGTATGATTGGTAGACTGTGAATATACTGTGATTCCGGAGTAATCTGTCGATTCTGATTTTCTGTTTGTTGTAGCCTTGATGTATTGAAGTATGGTGATTTGTCTGTTGCGAATTGTTTTATTGTCTGAATAGTATATCATATATATATATATATATATATATATATATATATATATATATATATATATTAAAAAAGGGTTAAAAATGTAGTGTCCATTCGTCTAACTGGACTGTTAAAAATACTTTTGAAAAGTGAATACACAAAAGAGTGAGTGATTATAATTGGTTTATGATGTAATTAATTTTTGTTTAAAACAAAAATCTCTGTTCTTAATGGTAAGTTTTTAACCTCCTATTCCATATATAATAATATTAAAAATGTACATTTTTGTAGCATTCGCCGAAACCGTCAGTTGAAAAAGATTCGAAAGAATCGAAACGTCCTGAAAAATAAAAATATATATATACAATAAGTACGACTACTTTATATATGTAGAGTCAATATAAAATGAACCATATTCCCAAGGAAATAACCAACTAAATATATATATATACATATATATATATATATATATATATATATATATATATATATATATATATATATATATATATATATAAAATCTCGGCTCGATATAAGAAGGATAGTGGTGGTATCATTCGGCATCAGCAACCAAACTGACCCCGGGCTTCCGCATATCATGCAGGTATCATACCAGTGATCGTTGGTATGATACCTGGTTGGTATTCCTCTAGAAGTGCTACCTATATTCTAAACCATCAATAATATTAAAATAAAATAGAAAATTTACGGCTGTACCAACGTTTTCTATTTTATTATTTTTTTTATATTTATTGACTTAAAAACACACAATGCTCTCAGCGGGAGATCGTTGATGCTAATGTAATACCTGCTTAAACTGCGAAAGCTCGCAGTCCTTTTGGTGAGATTGATTTCGATCCTTGCTATGTACTTAGAGTCCTGATATATTTATTTTCCCTTCCACCATCACACGGCGGTTTTACAGAACATCGTTGATGTATTTTTAAAAATCATAATTTCAGTAAGAAATAAAGATTTCTACCTGTCGTATTTAAAAAATGTTTTCTATGTATTATCCTTTCAAGCAGAAAAAAGGAAAGAATATATACAAACAGTTCGCAATTTATCTTTATATAACAATTGTTTCCTGCTAATGTTGCTCTCGGTTCGACACAGTTCCACCGACGAGATCATATGGTAGTCGAAAAGCATATAGAGAGAGCACCAGAGTTGTATTTGCAGGAAACAAACTTTTTGTAACTATTCTTTCCTTTCCTTTGCTTGGAAGGATAATACATATAAACAACTATCGTTGGTGTATGTTGCAACTGTGTTATTGAGTGATCCATCGAGATGTCATTATTCGTGTCTTATCTGTTGTTTTTTCATTTTAAAAATAGTATATCGAGCACGACAGCGAGATTATGGATTATACCGGATGCGTGGCCTGATGAGTTCCAAATGAGAACGAAACATCGTTATCATCGTTTTTCGGACCAGGAGCTTCCTAAGTGTTTTGGAATTCTCCGCACTTTTTAAATACGAGAGTAGTGTTTACTTACAATCTATGTCCTCACAGACAAGAATTTCCTATTTTACTTTAATATATGTATATATATATATATATATATATATATATATATATATATATATATATATATATATATGTATATATAATCACTACGAATTAATGACCGCAACGATTTTAAACAATATAATCAAGCAAAATTTTTATTTACAATAACTGACTATTTTTTATTTACAATAACTGACAGATTTGCCACTGTGTTCGGAGAGTAAACATCTTATTTGAACAGATCCAAACAAATAAAGATTAAAAATGGAATTAAATAACTCTACTCTCTCCTACTAATTTTCACTACAGTATAAATGTAAAATAATGTAAAATATTAACGAAAAAGTGGGTATAAAATTAGTTATAACTTCGGTCAGTGACCATACAACTTAATTTTATAGCCATATGTTGTGCAATATAACAAATAATCAGAATTCTTGATATCAATCATTAGTTTGCCTACTTGTTTATTATAAAAATTCAATAGAAAATCTTGTATGCAATAATTTCGAATCGAATTAAAATATATTTGCTAATGTTTTTACAATAATTATTTTATAAAACTGGGTAGACGTAAGCTATGGAATATTTGAAATATTTGTTTTTTATTATAATCCAATTTAGACTAAGAAAATGTATCGAAATTTATAGTTTCCTGCATAAAGAATTTATTTTATTACGGAAAATGTATCCATAGGCAATTTTTATTGTTGTTTTACTTGACTTGTTAATAAATTGTTGTTATTTATAATATCTTATAAGCCACGCAACTTTTTTTTAACTGGCACTTGACTAGAGATTTGCACACTAAAGAAAACAACACTTTTCTTCTTGTTCCCTAAAATGCGGATTTCGATCCTCCTCCTAAATACTAAAATGCTCATTTGACAGTAAAATTAATCGCATGTTAGATATAACTTCTCCACATCTCCAAATGGTTTCTAGTTTTTTTTTGCAGATTATTTTAATTAGTTTTTGGAGGGTTTTACTTTAAATTTTTTATTTAGATATATAGATAATGTTTGTTTATTTTCATAAAATAAACAACTAGAATAAAGCTGTAATACGGTGTTGATCAAAATAATATTATAAACCCCAAAAAATTAAAAGATAAAGTAATGCAGAACTTGTGAGTATCTGTTTACATTTCGGGAATATCGAACAAAAACAAATATTTATCATTGGAAGTGATTAATTTTTTTTTGAATATTCTCAATTATCATTAATATTCTTTTGCATTTATTTGAACCGATCCGCAAACCATTTATGCCACTGTGAAGATGGTATCCTATACCATAGTTTTTGAATGCATCAACCGCCTCTTCTAGCGTAGAAAATCGATGCCTTAGTAGTTGGGTACTTCAAGACACTTCTTTGAGTCGACGTGTGAGAACTCGAATTGTTATGACAGAGAATGATCCGTCATTTGTTTTCCTCAATTTTCCGAAGACTTCCAGCAAATAAATGGTTGTGTACGATTGAGTATTGGCCGCTCTCCGATGCTCTAAAGGCGCGGTTGCTAAATTTTTTCCGAGAAAAGAGGCGATAATTAGCAATTTTTGTTGATTTTTAGCTCATCATGGAGGTCCTACAGAAAGAATTGTTTTTTACTTTTGGGCTCATACGCATAGATCCAAGATACGTCACCTCGTTTTTTGAAGCACTGTCAACATATATTTTAGCTTTTTCTTACACCAATCAGCATGAGCCTTGTTTTACACGAATGTTAAGTTATGCGGAATCCAATGCGAACATAACTTTTTCACAGCCAAATGTTTATGCAATATATTATTTACGCTAAGGTTACTAAGGCCCAGAGATGCCTCAATCTCACGGTATGTCTCGTGACGATCTTTCATTATCAGTTCATGGACGACATCGAGGTTTCCTTGCACTACAACTAATTTCGGATAATTTTCATGCGACTCGTCCGTGAGCGAACGAGGGTCACGGTTGAATTCATTGAAGTAACGATATATTATGATTTTCGTTGTTGTTGTTGTGGATAAACCGTGTGTAAAGTTCTGAAATACAATCGTACTAAGACTCTAAACAACATAAATAGCGTCAAAACGTTCTGAGTCCAACTAATAACTTCATAAATACTGGACAAAATCACAATGCCCACATATTTTTATCATGATTACTCACAAACTCATTTAAATATAAAAGGGCCTTCCTTAGAAGGTAATTTATTAAATATATTTTTTACGAGGCGTCTAATTTAGCCATAGAAACTATTATATATTTTGGTATAAATATTTTTTGTAAATAAAAGAAAAGGGAGATTCAAATTTATTCCTTATTCCAGGCTTTTTATCATAGTCTTGAAACAAATGACTTTTATCATATATAAATAACACAGAGTTCAAAATATATATATTTATTACAGTTAATATATTTGTAATATACAACGATCATACTGTTTTATTACAAATACACTCTGATTTCATCTTATTTCCCTATAAACTTATTCAACGCTCAAAAATCTTCAAGCCATATAACATACTCTTGACTGGATGAAAGCATGGTAGGCAGTAAGAGCCACACATGCCAACACTAACTATTATTATTTTTAACTCGTTCTTCATGACCTTTGAGTTAAGTCCCCTATCTTTGGCAAGACCCCAGAAACACAGTACTTTCAACGAATTTAACTTCCCGGTTTTGGAACTAATAACTTTTAAATTAAGAGCAGATCATTGAACGAAAAGTACCTGTCAGGCTTATTAATGGCTGCTTAAACTCCTGCTAATAACATTTCTGCATTTGCTTCTATAACTATTAGATTGGTGTCATCTGCAAACAGTATTATATATTTGCCAGTGATACTTCAAATTTCATGAGAATAGAATGTATAACAAAAGTCTAAGTATAGATAGAGATAGGAACACTCTTTCCACTCAAAATCTTACCTGATTTAAGAATGTTCAATGGTTATACTTTTTTCTCTGCAAACCTATGAATCTTCGAAATATAATTGTTTAGTAGAAATTTTTCAATATTCTTAGGCAAAGATTTTCGCGAAAAAAAAGGAAAACTACTCCAAATTGCCCCAAATAATATTGCTCTCACAGAAAGTTTAAGTATCGGGAGCTTAAGAATTTTTTAATATATCCCATGTTCAGAAATATGAGAAAAGGTATGATAGAATTGATTTTGATTAGAATTTTTTTTCTTACCTTATCGCACATTTCAAAAAGAAATATTTGCTGAAACTTTCAATTTTGCTACTACATTTAAAGTCTGCTAAAACGGAATAAAAAATTAGATAACATCACGTTTCATCATAATGTTTATTATGCCATTTTGGATCTCTTTAAAATAATTTTTAGTGGAACATTTTTTATAAATTTGCCTTTCCATCAGACTGTCAACATAATACGCGGAACTTTGATGATATCAAAAAAGCGAGTACCATTGATAAACAATGCGGTGACACATGTCAAGTAAAAAAGTTAAAACTTGATAGAAGTTCGCAGACAAAAAAGTGGCAATACAAAAATAGAACACTATTATTAAACCTAATTAATATAATTACTAACTTCGAAAAATATTTTATATGCTTCAAATTTAACTCAAAATATCATTCCCTTGATATATTTTAAGTTACTTTATTTTTTTGAGGAACTTTGAAAACGATTTATTTTGTTATCTAGGGTTTGCAGCACTATGATTTTCCTTTGCTTCCATCCCGTGCCTCCCCTGTTCCCGCACCCATCTATATGACACCATTGAACATCCTTAAGTATTTTACTACAATCTGTTGATACATAGCTAGAGATGATTTAATAAAATTGGCAGCTACGGTTCTAAATATTCGTAGTTTTTTGACTAGTTACAATTCGGTGTTATGCTTCTTGCAGCTTAAGTCTCTAAAAAAATAGTTAACGCTAAAAGACGATAATTTATATTTATATTAATTACTAATTTGTTGAAATAAATTTGGAATAATAATATGAATTTAAGCTAAATTATATATATACAAATTAAAGAAAATACAAAAACCTCATGACGAGTATTATTTATTGATTCTTAAGGAAAATAAATGTTTATTTTATAGTATTTTAACACGTCAAAATATTATTAAATTATCCCATAAATTTGAAAATCATTATATGCATATACAATCCATCAGCTTCTTGTAGATGATTAAAACTTCGGAAGCATTTTATCTAAATTAAATGGCGTGAAATGTTGTTGTTTAAAGTTTTGCAGAAAGGAGCTAAATTAAAATTAATTATTGTTTTTGAGATAATAATTAAATAAAAATTAATACTACTGGACACGGCTGCTGGAAAACTGCAAATTTTCAAACCAAAGGAATATTTCAATGCAGTTTTTAATAGTTTCTAGTAAATCAAATGTAAAGCAAACTTTTAACCACTAATGTGTGTGTAAGGCGTTGCATGGCTCAGGCATAAACTAACTCGTCAGAATTTCACTTTTTCTTAAGATTTATGTAGCTATTTTTAACCACTAAAATGGTTAAATCTATATCAAGTATATATAAACCGATTTGAATGAAATTTTATTAACCACAATACCAGTATGCTATCAGTTCAAAAATATCGGTGATCATCATATTAGTTTCCTTATTTGAAATTAATATTTTTTAGATTATTTTGAGAAATTCATTATCATTATATTTGATTTTAAAAACCATGGGTCTAGATTTATATAAAATTAATAACATTTCATTTACATTACTTTGATATATATATATATATATATATATATATATATATATACATATATATATATATATATATATATATATATATATATATATATATGTATATATATATATATATATATATATATATATATATATATATATATATATTTACTCAAAGGTCAAAAATCTTTTTATAAATTAAATAAATCAAGCAGTTCCATACTATAAAATATAAGGTTGTTAGTTGCAAGTCAACGAACATTATATAAAATATTTGGTAACGCCATCTCCCAAAGACAAGAGAAATTAATCCCCTGGTTAAGTATCAAGGGTTGAAGATACTTCTGGATAACTATGATCAGAATAAATTCAAGGAAGTTACTGATCTAAGTAAAAATTAACTGGGATCCCAACAGGGCTGCGTGCCACCTGAAGGCGTACCTTAAGAATTTTGAACAGAGAAAGAAGAATGCAAATTTTGCGAGAACGAGAACGAGACCTCTAACCATATTCTTCCAAAATATTTCGCCTTGCAAAACCCTAAGATGCAATATGTGGGGGTATATCACATAGAAAATTGAGATCTGAATCCATTCAACATTCTGAGTTTCCTAACAGAAATGGAGTTGTGGGACCTACCTTCGTGGGCGTAACATCCTCAACAACTTAGCAGCAGAAAAGGAGCACTATAGATCTTTTGGTTTCCAATACATACATCTCCATTTCTCTATACATGCATACAAGTATTACGTTTTTAAAATGACAATTGGTACAATAAGTCAACAAAAAATAACCAAGAATTAAAAAATCGTTTTCTTGTGCTAGCAAGCATATAATAATGGAAAATTTTGTTTATTTTCGATGGATAATTATTTCTCTTACCAATTCTGAGACTTTGCCTTTAGGATATTATCATCCTTAAAGTTAACCTAAAATTTAATTTTCGATAATTTTCATTTATCGGAAAATATATGGAAACTTTGGCAATTATTCGAAAGCTTTTTTGAAATAAACTTAAGTAACCTTAGTATCTATTATCATTTCGAACATACTAATTGTAACAAATAATAGTCTTTGTGTGACGGAAACTTATTTTATAGTAAAAATTCTTACATCTTCTAGAAAGTTAAAACAGTTTCAATATTTTATAAACAAAAATAGTTTTCTCCTGTTCTGAAGCTAAGATTCAGTATTGTATGCTAAGTCTGCAACCTAATAATTTCGGAGAGAGGGAAGTAAGAGTATTGCTTAAAAAAATTTTTTTGAAAGCTGGAAAGCAGCCAAGTATCAAAACTGCCAAGAAATGTAAAATGAAATGGAATTCACGCCTCACCAAGGAAGTTCTCTCCATAAAGAGTGAAAAAAGTGCTGAGCTTACTTCATTATATTCGCATCGCAAATGATCCAGTATGCAGATGACGTCTAGAGGGGGTTAAAAATAGGCTATGGTCCAGTACCCAGCACTCAATAAATTTAGAATTACTTGGACAAGTTCAGGTGATGAAGGTCCTTGAGTTCAAAAAGGCGAACGGCATTGAACGATTTGCAATCATGGTAGAAAGTAAAGCACCCAACAGATTACCCCTGTTATTCATTCATTAATTCATTTAATTTTAAATGACTGTCAGTTTTGACAATAAAGAGGCGTAGGTGACAATTTTATCTCAAATCATATCAAAATTATCTCCACGTATTGTTTTTAATATATTTATTTATTTAAAAACCTTAAACCAAGGACTGTTTTCTGGTAATAAAATAAAAGGAAAACATATTCATAGACAAAAACTTCAATTTATTTTATAATTTTCTTTAGCAATTCCTTGTCATAATTAAATTATTTTTATTATAAATTATATTTCCTTGTATTTATTTAGTAGTGAAATTCTATTGAGTGAAATGATATTTCGTACCATATTTTAAAGAACAATATCTATCCGTAATTTCTATTTAATAACCCTTTAATAAAAGTTGATTATCATCAAAATTTGACATTGACGCAAATGTATTTGATATATGTATTCCTAAATAAATGTCCAAAAAATAGTATTTTATTTTTGGATTAATTTATAACGACAACTAAATTAGTTGTTTATTTTAAAAATTTCTAAAATTTGCGCATACATTATCATCGCCATTAATTAAATTCTGTTATAATTTCTGACAGATCATTGTAGGTAGGACATTAATTAGCTCAATTTGCATAAAAGCTTTTAGAATTTTGTTATCATTGGCCTAGAAAAACATTTATAATTTTATGCGTATAGGAATTTGAAAACAACATTTTTTGTGCGTCAGGTGTTCGAATAATGCCATGTGACGTTCATCTAATTTTTATTGCCTAATAGGATCATTAGTTTTTAATTGGGAAAGGTTTTTTTTAGTTTTGCCATCGAGGCATAAAAAAATATTAGCAGCATAAGAAATGGGATAAAAATAGCAAAAGAAATTGAAGAAATATTTTAATTGAACCTTGGTTCAACTTTCATTTGGTTTTAAAATCTGTTATAAAGTTGGTTCATTTTAAAATTTATCACTATGGATACCACAGTAATTTTTTATTAGGGTTCTGTCTGTTCGTCCGTCCGTATGTCACAGCCTTATAAATTCATAAGTATTTAATTTTTTGTCATGAAATTTTACACACACTTGCATTCTACTAACCTAAAAACAGATCTGAGACAAAAATGTAAAAAAAAAAGAAATTTTGGATACCTTCCCTTATCTGAAAAGTAGAGATGAGAGAACGTTAGTGTACCTCATTGACTCATGGAAAAAAACAAGTAAATGTTTAAATTACAATTTTTATTTAGTCGTTTCATGTGCAAAATATTAAACTTACTACAACAGTTTTTTAGAATTTCATGCAGAAGCGAACAATTTTTAAAACGGTCACTTCCTTGAAACTCAAAATTGCTCAAGAATCAATTCAACGAAAGTTCCAAATTATAAAAGTCCGTTATGCTTACCATTTTCCAATTTTGCAAAATTAAAATTTTAACTATAATAAGTTATTTTCTGGAAGAATGGCTATGCCATATAAGTAATTTTTTCCTTTTTTAGTCATCAAAAAATATTACCGACGAGAAAAAAAAATCAAATTTGAATTAAAAGTTCATCAACACAAACCTAGTTTGTTATCTCTAAAGAAACCTAAAATCAAATATAAAACATATCCTCATCTAGAAGATTTGAAAAAGTGTTTTTAAAATTGGTAAACCCGTGAATTCAAGATTTATTTTTCACTGTCAGTTGTTCTTATTATACTGAAAATGTTGATACACTGCAACATAAAACTTATCGTGGATATATGGGATAAAAGACATTCTCTAAATAATTCAACTTTACAAGACAACTACCATAAAAAGGAAACAAATTAACCATATGTCCAGTGGAGTAGCTGAAAGCTCGCCACCCCCCCCCCTCCCGCGAAAATCTCAATAGGACCCCCTTTTAACTTTAGCAATCTAATTGAGTTCAAATGCTAAATAAGTTGTAACAAGGTTGTTTTTGGCATTTATTAATCGTAATATCGACATTTAAATGACAAACTCCCAATCCCTCATACCCCACGCATGGCGGCAAGATTGACAAAAAGGTAAGCGGAACGAGTTTTTAAAAGTGTATAACCAAAGCCCAAGCTCCTAGACTCATATCTCTTCGCGCAGGGAGATCGATAATCGAAGGCGAACGAAGCAAGATTTTAAGCCAAAATCCAACCTCCCAAATCCACATATCCCACGCGCTGGAAGATCAATAATGGTTACGCAGCAGGCAGGTGAACGAAGCAAGATTTTAAGCCAAAACCCAAGCTCTTAAACCCACATATCCTACGCACAGCGGGATCGATAATCGTTATACAGTAGACAGGTGAGCGAAGCAATATTTTAGTCCTAACCCAAGTTCCCAAACCCACATACCCACGCGCTACAAGATCCATAATCGTTACACAGCATACAGGCGAGCGGAGTGCGATTTCAAGACAAAACTCAAGCATCTAAACCCACATATCCCACGAACGGTGAGATCGATAATCGTTACACAGCAGAAAGGCGAACGGAGCAAATTTTTGATAATGTGTAACTAAAACCCAAGCGCCCAAATCCACATAACTGACGCGCGGCGAGATCGATGTTTGTTACACAGCAGAAAGGTGAGCGGAAAGAATATTCATGAATAGGCCAAAACGAAAGCTTGAAATCCACACCCAAATATCTCACGCGCAGTGAGATCAACGTTTATTTATCGCTAGACGGAAGATATGCAAAAGTAGCCAAATTTTAAACCAAAACCGAGCTTCCACACCCACATAACCCGATACGATCATACTTACTGTACCTGGAGTGTGTTCTTTACAACTTATTTATTAATAAAGATAATACCAAGCTTACTAAGGGCGTATTTAAAAATAATGTTATTTGATAAAAAAAAATACATCTACATTGATTTGAGTGAAAGTAATTTTATTCATACACATAAAAACCATCATCAAATACATCATAAAATATTCAGTTTTATGTACTATTACGAGATGGTTCCAAACGTTTGGCCTTCTTATTTGCACACTCTTCTATGATTAGACATATCAAGTTTTTTAGCTCGTTTACATTCTGTAGATGATATAGCTAAAGCTGCTAATCGTACTTGCGTCATTGTGGTGCTTTCTTCATTAAAATGCGTTGTAATGAAGGGGGAGCAACTACTCTAATTAAATTGCCAACTATTAGTGAGTATTTCAAACAAACGCCCTGCATTACATGTTCTTAATTCGTTTGTTTTGAAAAATCTACGTGTCCATTTACAATAAATAACCAATGGCACCTTGCGTTAAATGGATTGTAAAGTAGCAAGTTTATTGTAGATTTATTAAAATGAATTCTTAAGAATTTTTTGGGTAAGCGGAGCCCCCCAAGACCGGGGGCATAATAAGTAGTTCAAAGCTTACAAATTATTCAGAAAATTTTATTATTGACACTAAAAATGCTACCCATTATCAGTGAATAGAAAAATTTAAATAGAAATATGCAAAATATCGAATTTGAAATAGCTACATTTCTGGTATGACGAATTAACTTAAATATCAATCAACAGTTATTTAAAAAAAAAGGAAATTATTTGCGTAAATCTTAAAACAATAAAAAATCTGTAAGGTTCAGTGAGATGGATTTAAATATTATAGGCGTAAGTTTTCCATTCTAGGCGACCTTGTACATTCCTAGGCAAATAAAAATTTAAAAACCGAATAAATTCCTAATTACGTGAATTTTTAATTTCTTGATACTTTGATATAATAATAATATTAACTACACACCAAAAAATTTAAAAAATTTAATAAAAATCCTTCTGTGTCTAAACTATGCTTATTACTTATTAGATTATCACATCAAATATACATTTTCACAATATTTATATAAGGATATTCTAGACATTTAAGGTTCGGAACGCATGTGTTTCATTGCATCCCTTCTGGCTCGCAGGTATTAAATAACAGTAAAAATAAAAGAATGAGACTTTATCCCTCAAAGGAATTAGAAGAATTTACAAAATATAAATTAAAATTAAAATAAATGATCAGTAACCATTTGCTACCGATAAAATTGATACATGGAGGGGAAGGGAAACCGAATTAGTGGAAAGGATAGAGAAAAAAAAGAAAAATCTAGAAAATCAAAAGTTGGACAAAATCATCTATCTAATAATTCCCACTGTATCCGATCCTCAAAAATTCGTTTGTATTTCCAAAAATAAATTCTTTAATTTCATACTGAAATATCAGTTTTACTAATTTCCCTAAATTCTAAGGGGTAGACAGTTAAATAATTTTGCGGCAGAATAAATCAGAATTGTTCTGTGTGTATTTTATTTAACTTCGGAATGGAAATTCATTTATTTGTAGTGAATCGAGTACCATAAGTATATATTTGAACAAATATGTCAAATATGCATGGCAATACGAACATTTGATATTCAACACTTTTACCTCGTGATATAATTGGTAGGCTGAATATCTAAAACTTTGATGGTATAAAATCTTTAATATTTTATTCTGACAAATTGTCAATTTTTTTATAGTTATACTACAAGCAAATCTCAAACAACAATAGAATATCTAAGTACGGAAATTTTATGAAATAATTTCATCAAATTTTTAATATCAGGTCGGCAAGAAAGTAATTTAGGTTTTGTAGTATGAAATAAAGAACTCATATAAAAAAAATAAACTTTTATCAATTATGTATTTTTCATTTTATGCAATGACCTATTAGTACCTTTCTTGCAGCTTTACGATTCCACGCGCATAGAAATTTTGGTACTTATCAGCAAAAAACTGAACCCGGTGCGATTTAAGGTCATCTTCATTTATGAAAGTCATTTCCATTCAAAGAGTTCTGCAAACTTCGAAATAGACGGTGACAGGTCAAGGCTGTATGGGAGATGCGACATCATTTTTCAACCAACTTCCAATAATTTTCCACGAGTCATGATGAAACACAATTTCTTTGCGATTTGCCAATTCTGGTTGTGTTTATTTAATTGTTTTTCCACATGATCTTTTTTGGATGAAATTCAGCTATAGATGTGGTATGTGCTGGTTCATCCCGTTTGGGCCATGGTCGTTTTCGAATAATGGTATTATAAATGACTCATTTTTTATCACCAGTGATGCTTCTTTTCAAAAATGGATCAGTTTCGTGGCGCGTAAGATGTATGTGGTAAATATTGATTCATTGTGTTTAATTTTATTTCATGCAAAATCCTTATATAGAGCTTCTTAGTGAGTCCAAGATATTTTAAGTGATTTTTAATTGTTGTGTACAATATATTTAACCATTTTGCAATCTCTTGAACAATTATATGACGATTCTCTTTAATTTTAGCTTTTATTTAGGCATCATCAATTTCGGTAGGTTGATCAGAACATTTGAGTGAAAAATCACCAGAACGGAAATTTTTAAACCCATTCTGATAGGTTCGTTCTGTTATACAACCAACATCATCAACTTCACACATCTCTTTATGATCCTCAGCAGCTTTCTTTTGTTTAGGGAAATAAAAAAAAAATAAAATATGTCGAAAATGTTCAGTTCTGCACCTCTTGTTAATTGACACTAAACAAACAAAATTACCCACAAATTTGTTCTAAAGTAACCTAAATGTGACTGATATCAAACGTCAAAAGGAAAAACCATAAAACTGACAAAAGTCTTTCAAAACAATTGCAACGCTCTCTATGTGTGGCAACCAAATATACTTTCTTGCCGACCCAGTAAAAGTATTACGTTAATTCTATTTCAAGTGCTGATCAACGAAAACTCTTAAAGATTTGATACGCCCGAATCTTGTGATTTTAGTGCAGTTATTGTATGAAGTGACAGAGCCACAGTTGATAAGTGAATTTTAACAGTGCTTTGTTTTGGCACTTGCTACGGGAACTGTAAACATTTAGTTTTTCGACGTTGAGACTAAGTAGAATGCTCAAATATTTTTGAACTATACATGGACTAGTTTCATCTAACTACGCAGGGTATCATCGTTAAATTAAAAATTCGGCTAATACTGAAAATCAATCGAAAGGTACAAGACCAGACGATAATGGTTTTAATCAATTAAACAATATGACCTAAAACAAACCTAAATTCGACGAATTCCTCAATTTTTTCATGATATTTACAACATTGTTCAATAAAAGACGATAACCATAACATATATATTATGAAAGACACAACTGTACTCATCCGAAATATAAGAACCAAAGCAATATTCGATAAGAAGCAGAGTATTATGGACGATTTTGGGCGACTAAAAACATTGCAGCAACACAAAAATACTTAAAACCGCATATGCTGTTTATATCGCCATTTAAAAGAAATAACTAATAAAAATACCACCCGAAGTTGACATTAATTTCGACTTATTTTTATAATATGTTGATTATTATGTAAAATTAAGCATTCTTAAAATTATAACTTTATGGAGGACATTCCTCAGGCATTTGTGTCATAGCGAAAGGACCTTTTTAGAAAATTACAAGTGAAATATATTCCCTGATTTAAAAACTAGATCCAGCAAGTCACATAAATTATTTGTTAATATAGACAATTCCTTCAAAATTGTCTAGATTCATGTGTGCTATATTTTTTTCAATCCTTATATTGTCATACATTATTCCCACTTAGTATCTGTATCAACATCAGCAATAGAACCACTAGAGTCTAATTGGTATCGTGTTGACTTCGAAATTGTCAAAGTTTTTGTTGATCAAAAACTTGAAGGTATAAACTACTGCTGCAAAAAAGCCGAATACGCTTTAAATGTATGTGTTACTGATGTAATTTAATGAGAAAAGAAGAAACTGTGTGCAGCCGCGACATCAACTTGCAATTTAGAATTCAAATGCTGAAATGCTATATATTTTCAACGTTTCTATACTAAATCGAACCTTGAGCACTAAAGCTAGACAATTTCTAAAAACTCCAAGCATTTAAAATGTGATGCTACCGTAGGATTTTAAAAATACCCTAGATGGATAGGGTAATCAACAACATTGTACTGGAATGAGTAGAGAAGGAATGTGAAATAGTAAAAAATAAATAAAACTCTTAATATCTCCTTCATATTCTGAAGGGAGAGAAATATTCACTGTTATAATCATTTATGTAGAGGAAGATAAAAGGGAAAAAATTAAGAAAGCTGCAACATATTCCCGCTTTGAAATCTCGGAGGGTAGTCTGGTTTCAGTTCTAACCAACTATTTAGAGCTGCAGTAAACAAGGTTAAAAAAGCTTTAATCGTGTTGAATCTTTGATAGGAGGGAATTTTATGAAGAAAAAAATGAAGTATGTTCTATAAGAAGCAAGGACATCTTGAAACACCAAAGCTACAACCTGAAATTTAAAATTTCATCGCCACGCAGATTATCTTGTTGATCGTAAAAACAGTCAACGTTTAAAGTATAAAAAACATTTACATCCAATATGAATTAGAAATAGGAATAAATTTTGTGTCTAATAAACTTACGGATACGTTTATATTTTTCTTGGCAAAACGACCTTGCCCCCAAGTCACATAAACAAAGCATATTTACTACTTGGAATCTTTGTTATTACGTCCACATCTCCCACATAAAAAAAATTACAGCACTAAATCCTATACAATGTATTTTACAGCCACTCCTGATGAGAAAGAACAACAAAACATCAAATACGCAACGACATATAAATTCACAATCGGTTATACTACTTGACAGTTGGAGGTGAAGTATATGATTGATATTCAATTTGTTGATTAAGAGAATATTTTCTGCATTTTTCTAATGTTACTAAGTGGGCAAACGCAGTGGGTTGGTCGCCGACCTTTAGACGCAATTCCGCAAATATATTTTAATTTTACAGGGGGAAATCCAGGTAATAAATTTTTGTTAATTGTCTGCTTACTTTTATTTTTATGATTATTATATATTTTTAAATAAAATACCGTTGAGGAGAATGGCCAATTTACAAGTGGATACGTCAAATAGAGGATTAAGTAAATTACGTCAATCCCATTTTAACCAATCAGACATTATGTAAAAGAAACCACATATGCTTTCCCATACATAAACTTCTATTAACCTATATTGCGATTTGAAAAGAATTTTATAAGAGTAATTATTTTTTCGGCGAACTTGAAGAATATAATATGTTTTTAAGTTATTTAGCTGACTAATTTTAATATAGTTTTGAGTAAAAACAGCAATATAAATAGACTAAGAAGACATTTTTTAACTTATCTAAATCTTTTTTCTATCACAAGTCGTCTTACGAAAATTTCTAAACCTGGCCATGTAAACCAAGATATTTTTGAAGGAATGATAACTTGCATCCACAATATTGATCATTTTATTTTGTTGGTTGGCAAGAAATACGAGATTGTCTTTAACGCCAACCAAGCTATGCAGTATCTTTCAAAATCCCCATGAGAGAGTTTAAAATATCCTGTACTAACTTCATAAGAGCTACGAATTCTTCAAAATTACGTTAAACAATCGTTGAATTTCCAGGTTTCTGCAGTTCCAAATTTTATCCATAAAGCTGTTATTATTTTACTAATGTATCATCATAGATAGTCCACTTTTTGGAATGTACAAAAATTAATTGCTGAAAATTATCAGTTGGTTAGTATGTGGATTAAAAACGCTACAAAAATAATTAATATTAAAAAATGAAGCCATGAAAATTAGTTGTTTTAGATTTTCTATACTTTATTCAGCTTTAACTCAAATGTACCAATTTTCTTTTGTTCTAAACTTTTATGGTTATACTCTATATAAAATTGTTTAGGTACTGATTTTTATGTAAGGCATCCCAAAAAATAAAAACAATGTAATTATCACAAAAGTTCTATTAGAATTGTGAAAATAGATTCTTTATATAAAAAATTAGCAAATTGTATTTAATACAAGATGTCCGATAAGTCAAAATAACGCTAGTATTTCCTATAATATTCCTAAAATTTTTCTAACATAGAAATACCTAGAGATTTAGGTTTTGGATTTTAAATTTGAAACCACCTAAAACTGGCCTTTTTACTCTTACTTTGAAAATATTAATTTTAGAGTATTCAGAAATATTTTTTTACGGTAGTCTTCATTTATTTTAATAAAATTGACAGTTTTCAAAATTTTTCTAAATAATTATTGAAAAAAAAAAATGTGAAAACCGCATTACTGAACAAAATAAAAAGTAAGGTTGAAAAAAAATATTCGGGTGTATAATACGTTGAATGAAAACCCTTAATAATGAGGTAACCATTAAGATAAATCTCGAATTACTTCTTGAATCTTCAAAAAAATTAGAAAGCCTAGATCTCTCCCTGAACCTTTGACTTACCGTCACTGAAACTGTTCGACAACGATTAAATAAGATATTAATATATGGATGGTCATCAATTTTTAAATACTTTCTTCTTCTTCAGCTGCCTATCCACTTTATTGGATGTTAACGACCACATCTTTGAATCATTCTCAATCTCTCGCTGCACCTATTAATTCTGAAATTGTTTTCAGTCCAGTTCAATGTCTTATATTTCTGGTCCAAGACATCTATTTTCTGCCCACTCCTTTTCTACCTTCGATTTTGCCCTCCAGTAATAATTGCGATAGTTCGTATTATCCCCCTCTCATGATATGACCAAGGTAAGCAGTTCTTCGTCATTTGATTGTTGTGAAGAGTTCTTTGTCTTTCTTCAATCTTCTAATTATTTCCTCGTTAGTAACTCTGTCAGTTCAAGATACATTTAACAAGCATCTATAGGTCCACATGACATTTTGCAAGACGCATGCGTAGTGACAGCCGTATATCTCTATTTTTTAATATTTTTTCATATTTTATATACGCTGCTCTAGCCATCTCAATTCCGCATCTGATTTGTTTCTCTAAGTCCAGTCTACATGCGGCAATCTAAGAACTTGTTTATTCTTTTTATTTATTGGTTATCTATTTCGAGTTCGGCTTTAATATATGGGTTTTTCTTCCGACCGACAATCATGAACTTTGTTTTTTTGGTGTTGATATTTAATTCAACTTTAAAAGGTTTTAATGTATCCAGGAAAAGAATAAGTAACATTCATAAGCGGTATTATAATAGAGTGTGTATCAAATATTTTTGACTTGAGACTCCTGACGGTGTAAGAAAAGAAAATATTTTCTTCTTCTATTTGGTGATGTAATTGATGTAGTTGTTCTTGGAACTTATGCTCCTTTGTGTCCACATTTTTTTGTCTTTGGCTGTCTGCGACCAAGTTAATCCTGCTGGTTTTCTGATGTCATAATCTCAACTAAGATTCAGGAGTCTCTTTGGTTTTTTGGCGTTTCTGGAATAACACATAGTTATTCCAGTGGTCCATCAATTGTCTGTTCTTGTAGCTATATGTCCTGCACATGGCCATTTTAGGGGTTTTATTCTTATCAGTTATCTGAATTTTCTGTCCTATAGAATAAATCCTTTACCAATCCCTTTTGGTTATTCCTAGCACACACTTTTCTATGGTTCTTTGAGTAACATGGAATTTAGTGGTTATTTTTTTCTTTAATATCTAAGTTTCACACCCGTATGTTATGAGCGGCAATTGATCAAATGTTATTTCTTAAGGTATAGTAGCATTCTAGATTTGATGAATATAGAGTTTCGTCCAAATGCTAACCATGCTAGTTTAATTCTTCTGTTGATTTCCTGAAGTAATGAGTTTCGTCCAAATGCTAACCATGCTACAGGTATATTTATTCATCTACTATTTCCAGAATGGTTTCATTTATCCATATTTCACCGATGGTAATTAGATCGTTGAACATTACTTTTGTCTTTGCTAGGTATGTACATTTTTTGAAAATGGTCCCTCCTTGAATGCGCACTTGCTGTATTGGAGATTTTCTTAGGTCGATATAAATTGCCTAGAGGATTCACTTATCCTGTAGGTAGGTGTGCTTGCCTATCTTGTATTGACGAGAACGAATGAATTCGAAATCGATTTGCAAGTATCAATAAGAGAAACTAGAAATTTCCACAGTTTTCTGGTAGTTTCTTTCAATCTGAGAAGGTACTTTTAATGTCTAACTAGAACAGGGCGCATCTATTCTTGTAATGGTTTTTCAGTTCTTTCTAGACATATATGTATTTATATGTACCAACTACAAATATATTGCATTCACTATTTATTTTTGCTCTATTAATTAAGATGACCAATTAGTTTAACGTTGGTTGAAAAACGTCAATCCTTTATCTGTTTCTTGATATAACAGGAAGGGCAAAGTTATATGGCGAAAAGTCTAGACTACAGGAAGGATGACCTAGTAATTTTATTGTTGTTTCCATTAAATAATCCTTCTTTTTTTGCTTGGTGTTCATGTGCGATATATAGTCAAAAAAATATTGAGTCTCTGATTAGGTTCATTTTTCAGAAGATTTTTTTCTCTACTGCAGGAAGCTGTAATAGTATTCTGTTTATCATGATTACCCAAATACCTACCGTCATAAAAATAATGGCAAAAATCCACCAACTGTGACTTTTTAACTGATGTTGAAGGTTACTCATCGTGAAACAACCAGATTTTATCGGATGACATGATTGAATTAATGTTATTTGATTGGTCGCGTTAAATTTCTTAGCTTTTCTTGTCCCTCATAACAACGATCGCTAAAGTACCAAAAATCAACACAGTGTGCATGCTTCCAAATGCTCATGAAGAATAAGATGAATAGTGCACTCAGTGGTTAGCGGGAGCGAGGTAGGGAAGGCTTTCGCTTCTGGCGGCACTTTCTTAAGGGTGGCAAATTTCGAAAAAACGTTTTATTTTGCCTAGAATTTCTTTTAATTTCTGTAGGTGAGTATGATTATCCCGTTATTTTACAACCTCGATACTTTTTTTTATAAATTTGAGTATTGCAATATATACGCATATGTGATATATGTATTTAATTTTCAAAATCAACAACGAATACGGATTTCAAGGAAGAATTAACGAATACGGATTTTCATACGTCTTGCCAGATTGACATTAGACAGACCAAATTAAAGATTTTCCTTGTCGGTCTAAATTTAGTCATACAATTATCAGATTTTATAAAATACCGAAAATTTGTAACAGAAATCGGAGATATTTTATCTGCATATATAATCGAACAGTTGCTAAGGATGTTTTTAAGGAAATAGCGCAATTTCGTTTAAATTTTTATACGGATTCGATTATTTTTATAATTAATGTCAAAAATTATTTTCTGAATGAAAAATTATTTATTATGTTGCAACATTCAATAATTTCAATAATACTCTTTATTTTTTTTTGTAGAGGTGTGGAAATGCTTTTTACGCACTCTGTGTGGGACTCACGTCTCCAATCTAGAGAACATCCTACCCACTAAAACCACACCCCTTAGGACACTACGGTTTTTCTCTTCGGGACTGCCCTCGGGTGTTACTTCAAAGTGGGTGTCTTAGTCATGATGTTCTAATCTTTTTACTATCTTTCTGTCAGTCTAATATCCTTCTCCTCTCTTTCTATGATTCTTCTAGCAAGTTGATTTATTGTTTTCCAACCATCCTCGTCCTGCAGCATCTTTTCCACGATATTTTGTGCCGTTATCTCCCCTATACTATTTTCGGCCGTCCTTCTATCCGTTTCCCATCTACTGCACTTAAAAAATGTATGTTCGACAGTGTCTACCTTTCCACAATATATACATTGGTCACTATCCGCCACCTTAAAGCGATAATATTAAATTAACATTATTGTTTTTTAAGTAATTATGTTTTATTTTATTTATGTTATGTTATGTTTTTAATTTTATTTATTGAAAGTTCAAATTTGCATCTTAAATTTTCTTCGCTCTAAAAACTTTTCTGTTTATAATAATCATATTATCTCTTATTGTGAGATGAAAGGGCAGCGGTTTTTGCATTTCCTCCGAGTGGTAAATTTTACATCTGCTCCAGGTGGCAAAAACCTACGCTTCGCCACTGATTTGATTGTTTCCTCTATCGATTAATAGTTTTCTTACAGCCTCAAATCTCTCCAATATTTGTAATGTTTCTTTAAGGCATCTGCTGGTCTTACTCTTAAGAATTGTACTTTTTAATTCACTATCATCTTAGTAGTTTTGCAAGTCCAGTTACTATACAATAAAAATTATATAGTGACCTAAATATACACTAAAAATAAATTTTTTTGATTCAAAAATAAAAAACATCTTTTTATAATCTTTTTTTAATTACATATATAAGGCATATTTCCTTTATTGCCAAGAACTGCTAGATGACGTAAGAAATAGAAGGTTCACTCAACCAAAGTTTATGATTGGTTTATAATAGGCGACTAAACTATGTCAATTTTTATGATAGATTTTCACAAATAATGTTGACCTTAACCGTGTCGGTATTAAAGTTGATTTATTACTTAATTTGATGTGAAGTTTATAATTCCATGTTATTTTTATTACAACATTCCGTGTTCTAATGATAATTAGGTACCGAAATTAATTTATTAAAATATTTCTGGATGGCGATTTGGGAGTAAGCAAAACAAGTGTCAGTGGTAACGGAAATAATAATTCTAACTAATTAAACATGATTTTATGCAATTTCATTTAATTACTCTTCGAAGTTCAATCGGCTAGAGACTTCGTAAACCTACGTAAAGAAATAAAATGTTTTATTACATTTTATATTATCGATTTCTTCTCTTTAAGCATTATGAATTTTCTCATTAATCATCAACCTCTACTACTTCTACTTATTGCATGCATATAGCCTAATATTAAATAGATATTTAATCAACTATTTTATATGCATTTGAGTCCACTTCCTGGATTTCTATCATTTGAAAAAATAAGTTAGTAATAATGTAATATTCAGTAGAAATAAAAAAGTACCGAAAAAATCTGAAACCCGAAGGAAAATTAATGTTTTCTAGGCGGTATACTTTTGTTGCCAACAAATTGATATAAAATAATTTTTCAAATTTACCGGAAGCATTCTTTGAACCACACGTTATAAAGGGTGTTTTTTTATAGAGGTATAGAACTTTTAAATGGAATAAAGCAAAGATGAATTTTTTAAATTGACATGAAATTTACTTTATTCAAAAGATAACCTTCTGGCATTATAATTTAAATATGACTTCTGGCATATGACCGCCACGACTGACTCGGACGTAGTCTAATCTGGAGGTCTAATTTTCGATGACTTTTTCCAACATTTGTGGCCGTATATCGGCAATAACGCGGCGAATGTTGTCCTCCAAGTGATCAATCGTTTCGGGCTTATCGGCGTAGACTAGCGACTTCACATATCCCCACAGAAAATAGTCTAGCGGCGTTAAGTCGCACGATCTTGGAGGCCAATTCACGGGTCCGAAACGTGAAACTGCGGTTACCAAACGTTTCCTTCAATAAATCAATTATGGCACGAACTGTGTGACATGTTGCGCCGTCTTGTTGAAACCACAGCTCCTGCACATCATGGTTGTTCAATTGATAAACGAAACAGTCAGTAATCATGGCACTATAGCGGTCACCATTGACTGTAACGTTCTGACCAGCATCGTTTTTAAAGAAGTACGGACCAATGATTCCACCAGCCCATAAAGCACACCAAACAGTCAATTTTTCTGGATTTAACGGTGTCTCAACATACACTTGAGGATTATCATCACTCCAAATACAGCAGTTTTGTTTATTGACGTATCCATTCAAACAAAAGTGAGCTTCATCGCTAAACAAAATTCGCTTATGAAAATCGGGATCAACGACAATCTTATTTTGGGCCCATTCATCGAATCTACGCCTTGCTAGGTGATCGTGTGGCTTCAATTCTTGCACGAGTTGGATTTTGTAAGCACGCAAAATCTTCCATAAAGTGAATGAACACATATCCAATTCCTGTGCACGATGACGGATAGACTGATTCGGGTCTTCCTCTACGCTACGCTCTACAGCAGCAACGATTTCTTCTGTACGCACTGTACGACGTCTCTGTGGATGCGTATTATCATTTAGAGTAAACGTGGTGCGAAAACGTTCCATAGTTAATCGAATTAATTGCTCTGATGGACGATTATATTGACCGTAAAATGGACGTAGTACGCGATACGTATTTCGAACAGAAGCATGATTTTCAAAATAAATTTGCACAATTTGGAAGCGTTGTTCAGGCGTCAGTCTATTCATGTTGAAATGCCAAACCAAACTAAACATAAATCACTTGACAGCGGACAAAATGGCCCCCAGTTAAAAAAGTGTTGCCAACTTAAAGTTCTATACCTCTATAAAAAACACCCTTTATTTTGATAGAGAATATTCCGCCTGAAAAAATAAAAAATCCAAATGCTATTTTCTTCAATAATGCCAATAACAAAGATATCAGCAAATTATCCATGTCACTAGGGGAAAAGACACCAAATCTTGTCATGTTTTAATGAAAAGTCATGTTTTGTTTACAAAAATTTGAGCGTTTTGTATGGTCCTCGTTTCTGGTCACCTTACTAATGCTTGTTTTGATTGCACCGAAGAGAATAATCCGTACCATGTATCATATGATCTCATGTCTTGTAGGGGTAAATTTGCTGAGAAGGGATTTCTCGCAGTGGTTATTTATATTCTGAAAAGTACTTCATACCTAAAAGCATATTTCAATTTGTTCAGTAGATCTGGTAAGGGGCACCCTTATGAGTGTAGAAGTAGGGATAATTTGTACATTCCCTTTTCTCGGACCACTCTGCATGCAAGGGGTCCATTGATAATCTCTTTAAAAATTTTTGATTATTTATTGGAGGAACTAGAAGCTGCAGACAGAAATAAACTAAAAAAAAAGAAAACTGGGGCTGTTCTTGGCTACTACGCCATATTATTTTCCTGGTGAGTTCTTCCTCGAAGCTTTATAACGTTGTGTTAAGTTTTTAATATGTATTATATTTTATTGTGCTAAACTATTCTGTTTTAAATTCTTATTTTGTTTAATCTAAAATTGATTTTGGGAGACTTGTAAATGATCCTGTTTTTTATTTGTAGAAATAGGACCATTATTTGATAGTTCTAATATATTTGTACTAATGTCGAAGGAAATATATGATTTTATTTGATAAATACTTCTAGTTTTTTGCTTATAGTGACTCCTTTCAGTTTTTTCGAGTGTTAAAAATTATAACAAATGCAAAGTTTATAATTAATATGAATACAAAGAAGAGTCAGAAAGTTATTTTTATCGGTAAATATTGTTTGATAGTATTTATATATTAAAACTAAGAGTGATACTAGACCCTATTCAATATTTCTCATACTCGCAGTTTTTTTGTTCTAACACCTCAACGATACTCTGTTGGCTATCCTATGTCTTTCCGAGGAATTTCGGTTCTTTTATTAAGTCTCTTCTCCCATTGTGAAATCCTAAATTGTGAGCTTGGGTAGTCTTCTCGCTATCTCTTTGTGATTCTATCCTCTGTAGTTCTAGCTCATGCAGTTGTGGAGTAATAGATCAACATATTCTAGTGTGTAAGCGCTCAGAAACATAAAATGGCAAAACTTTGTTGTTTATGGTATCAATACCAAATTTTTTAGATGAGTTTACTCTCGGCAGTGATGGCCTGCATAATGTGTTGATTCTATCATACTCCTGCCATGTCTTATAGATTTCTGGTACAATTTAGCGATGTTTCCTTGAATGTCGTTGTTTGGTTGTTTTTCGACCTCATTTCATCATCAGTGCCTCTGATTTCTTGCTTGCGTTTGAATATATATATATATATATATATATATATATATATATATATATATATATATATATATATATATATATATATATATATATAACAGAAGTTAACGTCCGTGTAATTTTAAAATAAAATAAGAAATACTCGACTATGCGGACTAAGACTGTTGATAAATATTACCCTCATGCTAAAAAGTGCGGAAATCTCCAAAGAACATGGAAAAACTCAGGTTCCGAAAAATGACGACAGTGCTGTTTCGTCCTAGTATGGGACTCGTCAGGCCACTGCATTCGGTACAAACTATCATCTCGCATCTGTGTCATATAAACACAGTGGCGACATCTCGATGACTCACTCAATAACATTATTTTTATTTTTATATTTGTTGGCTTAAAACATACACAAAAGCTCTCTTAGGGAGATCGTTGGTGCGATACTGAACTTTATCTGTGGAATTCGATGTTAGTTTGGTTACCGATGCTGAAATAATGCGACCTCTATCCTTAGAGTAACAAGTTCGTGTATCGAGTTTTGATATATTTCTTTTTTAATTTACCTTCGCGCCACCACATGGCGGTTTTATACAACATTGTTGATTTGTGTTATTCTTATGTTATTAAGCGAGCCATCGAGATGTCGCCACTGTGTCTTATTTACTATTTTTCAACTGTGAAATCTGTTTATATGACACAGATGCGTTATGGTCATGGTTTGATCCGAATGCAATGGCCTGACGAGTACCATGTTATATATATATATATATATATATATATATATATATATATATAAATGTTCACTTGCTGTGAACTTTTACGAGCTAAAATTTTCGAATATTCAGCAATACTAGCCGTTATCGTAGCAATGATTTCTTGTGATCAGACCCGATTGCAAACGTGTTCCAGCTTCCACTGCCGATATGCAGTTTCAGCAAAACGTTCCCCGTTTAGGTAGTAAGTTTTCACAACAAATACTTGTTCTGATAATCAAGCCACAAATATCGCAAAATTTTTATTTGATATCTGTCACTATAGAGCAAAAGTCAACAAAAATTGGTATAAATGACTCTCAATTTAAATCGAAAGGTCAAATTTGGACAGCTTTTATTTTGACTATTTCAAATCTGGCGTCATTTTAAGACCAACCTTCAAAATCTTATAATGACGCGACATGCTTTATTGTATAAAAAAATATGTGAAATTTCTTTTTTTTTACATAAACAAAATAATTGATTATCGCAAATTTCTTCTTGTAGTCATTAAAACTTATAGCCTGCAAAAAAGCTTCTAAGCTGCACCACCTAAAAACTTTCCTATAATAATCTAAAGTACCTCGTATTATTGTTGATGCTCCTATAAATCTTTTTTTTTATTTGGCCGTGACCAATGCTATATGAAATGTTAAAGATGGAGTATGATAAATCACGAGGTCAAGCTAACGAAATTTTATGCATATGATAAATGATGTATATCTATAATTACCTTTAACTTGCCAATTTTTTTTTCTTGAAGGATGGCTAGAATATTCAATAAAATCTATTTAAATCTATCATTTTATACTGATGCGAAGATAAGCTATAAAAAAAAAGCATTATAAATGTGTTAGCTTAATATCAATAGAATTTATCGTATAAAATTTCTTAATTTCAATAATTTTTTTGTTTAGAGGATCTATAAGTTCAAAATGATGGATATAATTTTTTTTGTATACATAGAAACAATTATTTCATAGGAACAGTGTTGCTATTTCTTAAACGGTGAGAGAGAGTAAGTCGTTTAAATCGGAAAAATTCTTTAGATCTCCATAATATATCATTTACAAAATAAGAATATTTCATTTGTTTCAGAAATATTTTTAAAATTATGAAATCACTGATTTAGTATCGTTCTATTTTTTTAGACAATATTTGGAGGAATAATTTAAAATTAAGTTGATGCATATTTTCAAATCAAGCACTTCATAATAATAATAATAATATAATGATCCCTATAATACTGTCAACAACTGGAGTGATACCAAAGAACCTCCTGCAGAACATCAAGGGACTGGGCCTTAGTGAACATCTGTATAAACCGATTCAGAAAGCGGTTCTCCTTGCAACCGCGCGAACCGTCCGAAAGTGTGTAGAAAGTGCACCTAGGACCCGATAACATGGAAAGGGTTCCCACAGAGCTTCATACTTTTGGTGTCTTTGCATACCTGGTATGAGTGAATAATCCCTGGAGGGAGTGCGAAGCCGTTTAGCTTGTAAGTCTATAATATAAACAATATAATAATATAAACAATATAATCATAAAAACATAAGAACAACGAGTTCAAGTTATATTGGAACCGAACGGTTCTAACAGATCAGACAGTTGCTCATAATAGACCAGACATTATACTAACAGATAAAATTTCTAGGCGAACTACACTAATCGACATTGATGTACCTAACAACAACAACCTAAGGCTAAACTATAACGAGAAGATCGCCAAATACCGAGATCTGTAGGTGCAAATTCAAAGGCAATGTGCAATGAACAGTGTTCCAATGATTCAAATAATTTTATCAACTGGAGTGATACCAAAGAACCTCTTGCAGAACATCAAGGGAATGGACCTTAATGAGGATCTGTATAAGCCGATTAAGAAAGCAGTTCTCCTTGCAACCGCGCAGGCCGTCCGAAAGTTTGTAGGAAATACAGCCAACCACGTCACCTAGGTCCCGATAGGATGGAAAGGGTTTCTACAGAGCTTAATACTTTTGGTGTCTTTGTATACCTGGTATGAGTCAATTTTCCTTGGAGGGAGTGAGAAAGTTATTTGGCTTGAAATCAGGTAACATGGTAAACCGTATCCTCACACAATGAGGCTCTTTCAACAACTACTGAACCTGTGACATCATTGTCGAACACTTCTTCGACAAAGACATTTATTTCTCTTTGGTTTGGAACACATTTTAAACATTTTTAACTATTTTACTTTGTACTTTTTAAATTTGGCTCACCCAGTTCTTGGACTTTCATTCAACAACCACTGGTCTATTACGCCATTGACGATCACTTCTTGTACTTCTTCGCATGCAAGAACTACCTCTTTTTTTACAATTTTTAGCAAATGTTTTAGCACTTGTCGTATATTTCAACACTTCTTTTCAGGATTACTGAAATATTTAGTCTTTTTTTGGTTTGAGAACCCCTGGCTTAATTAAAGCATATATAATGATATAAGAATTTGAATTTACTAATAAGGCATAAGTTTTAAACTGGATCATGAAAATTAGATCTTCTAGTTGACTATTTTTGTTTAGCATATGATATTGTTATAATTTGTATTGTGTATGTCAACAGACAAACCTTTGTATAGGAAAAGTGAGGATAAAAACCTAAATATTAAGTCTTGAAATCGGTAAGAAAAATAGTTGTTTCCCGAAAATGAAACAGAATTTTCCATTTTTGCTAGCTTAATAATAAAACAAAACGATTTTTATGGTTCAAGACTTGCTTGACTTTTTAACACACTTTTCAATTTAAAAGTAAAGTTAAACCATATTAGTCAAAAATCTTAAGAATTCAAGTTTGCTTGTATTTCTAAACAAGCAAAAATTTTTTTTTTTTAATTTTTGGCAGGTAATTACTTCTGTAACCGAGTCCAGTGCTTTGTCTAAAGGTTTGTATTCTTAATTTACCTATACAAAAGTTTGATTCGAAGAACTATCGTTTATCTCCTTAAGAACATTAAAGGAAAAAGATAGATGGGTTACTTCCTGTAAATAAAACTCTAGTCCTCTCTCCATACGCATTTCGACCACCTAATCGTCTCATCAGTATAAATGTAACTAATCAAGACAATCAAGACCAGAAACTCAGAAAACAACCTTTAATGGCCCGAAGGAGTAAAATGGTAATGTATTAAACTAATTCTCCGACCGTGAAGATTTTATATCTCTTACCTAATCTCTTAAATAATATCATAAGCAAAGCTGAACTGGCAACTAGAAAATCCAGTTTAAAATTTCATAGCCAGATTCACTAAGAAGGTTTAAGACTTAGACCCGATCAAGATGCATTGGAAATTAGATTTTCTAGTTGACCAGTTTTGTTTTTCTTATGGTATTGTTTTAATTGCATTTTAAAGTTTCAAAACTTGCTTGACTTACTGTTACCCTTGTCAATTTAAATTCTTTACTGTCAGTCTAACCGGTTTTAAAGTTAAACCATGTTAGTGAATTAGGTGGCAAGATTTTTAGTTAATCTGGCTGTAAATGTCTTAAAAATAAATATAATTCTTACAAATTCGCCATCTTTCTTTAAAAAAAAATACTAATAAATAGAGTATATTTTACTAGAGTCTCCCTTTGGTGTCATTTTAATACATCTTATTTACCCACTACTTTACAGCGACACATATTATTTTTCGGGTTATTAGAGTATCTAAAAAAACTGTTATGCCCATTAGACATAATTACAGCAAAAATCGAGGTCTTTTCGCATTGTACTTTAATGAGCGCTTATATATACTTTTAATACAAATAACATTTTTTCCGCACCACTTCATTTCCTGTATTGAAAAATTATTCACGCAGAAACGACGACAATTATTTTTTAATTGGGTAGAAAAATTCATCAGTCTATTACGTTAAGTTAATCCGTTGTCTGACAACTATAATAACAGTGGCGTACCATTAAAATTTCAGAACTAAAAAATAACTGCATACTAATACTCAAGATTATTAATCTTTGAACGATTTTAAGAGAAGAGTTTATATTAATATTAATCCATGGTGGCTTTATTTTTGAGGTGCAAGCTAAAATTTTTCTTTAAATCGGTTTTTCATCGATAGGTCTGAGACCGCTTTATATATATTTTGTGAAATTTTAGTTAGAATGAATTATACATAAAAAAATATTTAATAGTAAAAATACTTCCGCCAGTGGCGTCCGTACTAACATTTTCGGAACTATTTCCAGAAAAAATGTATTTCATTATCGTGCTTTTTAACCATAAATTAGTAGCTTAATAAATAAAGGATTTTTCACAATGGCAGTTATCTTCCACATACATTTTCATGATAGTCTGTAGATCAAAACGGTTATAATCGTCCGGACATGGAGACTTGCTCTTTTTTCCAATATATCAAATTTGACAGAATGACACTTGTCAATTTAAAAAAATTAAGAAGCTGTGCTATAATCAGCTTTGGTTTTTTAAATAGTGACTATTGGTTTTTTGAAAACCTTTAGACTCCCTGCAATACAAACTAGTAGATATTGGGCTCCTAACAATCCCCTAAAACTGCATCAGAAACCCCTACACTCGCGTGAAGTTATCGTTAGGACTGCCATCAAGCCAAGGAATAGTCAGTTTCTTTTTTTTTAGCACGACCGTGGTCGTACTCAGACTGTTAATTCCGATCATTATTGTCATGTGATTCGGACTTTTTGGGCTCTAGAAATATAAAGCCAGACTGGCTGCAACCAAGAAGACGGAGCAACTTCTCATGTCACGAATAAGCGTTTGGTAACTCTCCATGATTTATTCTATGAAAGAGTGATAAATCGACGAGGAGATATCAATTGGTAACCGCGGAGTCCAGGTTCAACTCCTGCTGATTTTTTTCTATGAGGCTCCTTAAAAGTAAGCTTTTCAACTTATTACCACTCAACATAAATATTCTAAAGTAAAAAATCACAGCCGAAATCAAGACGATTCCAAGAGGGATGCTCCAGAAAGTAATTTAAAATTTCAATTCGAGATTAAATGTTTGCGAAGAAGAGGATGGTACTCACTTAAGGATGGTTGTTTTCCATAAATAAAAATTCAAAAAGTATTCCATAATTTAACAGCAATTAAACAAGTCTGAATTAATTCTGATGTTTTGTTTTTTAAGAATCAAAAACGAAAAACATTCTGAGACACCCAAACATAGTTACTAGTATTTATCTTCATTTCATCGGTACATCGAGCAGGTAACTTGATTTTCTCCCTTCGGTTTGTTTTTCTTGGATGCCACTTATGCAATCTCTTTGTCCATCTGTTGTTTTCCATTCAGGCTATATCTTGTCTACAATATCAACAATTCCTTTTCTTAGTCTTATGTCTCTGAGAGACAAACCCAACATTGATCTTACCATTCTTCCTATTCTACGTTGTGCAAATTCCTAATGTACAAGCAAGTTCACTCAATATTAGCATACGCATATCAAAAATGAGTAATTTTTCATCCACCTATATTTAAGCCCCTTTTTTTGCAGTTAATTTTTTGGCACGCATTCTCAAAAACTGTTAAAAAGGACTTAGGTGAAATAGTGTCTCTCTATCATACACCTCATCAAATTGAGATACAGTTGATGTTTTTGTTCATTTTTATAGTCTTCGAAATATTAAATTTGATTTGAAATATCTATAATGAACTCGGGATTCTTGACTTTTAATTGAACTAAGTCAAAAGCTTTGTGGAAGTCAACAAAAGCGAGAATTAGTGGTATATTGTACTCTAAAAACTTCTCAAAACTCAACAAGAAATCTATTAAATGGTATTCAGAGGGAGCTGAAATAGGAGTGTATGTACCCGGCACCAGACACTACGAAAGCTTTGGTACATTACCAAGCATTTTCCGGGTAAAAATACATGCCATTGGGAGAGCCTAGAGGAATTGAATGAGTTGATTAAAAACAATAAGGTTACCCTCATATGGATGCCGGGACGCACGGGAGTTGAGGAGATAGTAGACAGGCTTGCGAGAAAAGGGACTGAAATGCCATTTCTGGGATCAGAGTATTACTGTGAAATCAGTAGCAGCATAATACTAGAAGAACTAAAAATAGAAGAAGAAAGCAGGAGGTATTGACTGAAACTGTAAGGATTGAGATAAGCGAAGATACGTTTTGGAAACTACGACCAGAAAAAGTTCAAGAAATGCATAACCCCAAGTAAAAACCAACTCAAAGTTCTGGCAGGGATCCTGACGGGGCGTTGCCACCGGAAGAGACACCTCAAGAAACTAAAATTAGTAGCAGAAGAAAATTGCAAATTCTGTTAAGAGGAGGACGAAACCTCTGTTTATTTCCTTTCAGAGTGCAACGCCCTGGAAAACCATAGGATGCAATTCTTGGATGAACACCAAATAGAAGAAGGGGAGCTACCCACTGTGAGGCCATCCAACACCCTCAGGTTCTCGAGGGAACTAGGTCTAGAGGACATACCTTAGCCGGTAGGGTATCTCTTACGACTTATCAGCAGTAGAAGGGCACAATAGATCTATCAGATCACAGTGTACAGACTGCAGTTCTATGCACATACGCTATATCCCCAAATTCATCTATTATGCACAATCCCTCCTAGTTTTTGTCTTGCAATAGGTGTATTAGATTCAACCTCTAATATGGTAGTAATACCCTTAACATTGTAAATTTATTTCCTTCGATTCCTAGAAATAAAAAAAAATTCTTAAATTGATCAGATGTATTCATTTTTAGAAAGTAAATGAATAATTTTTCCAATCAAGTAGGTCTCCATGTAACATATGAAAAATAGAAGAGTCCACAAAATATTCTTGCAAACCGACCCGATTTGCTTTTCTACGCCACTGGAAAATTATTTATCAGCAAAAAATAGATCAAATTAGACTTGCCAAATGTTACGTTAAAACCATTCGTCCTTGATCTAACAGTTTCTGCGTTTGATTTCCTTTATTCAAACAAACTTAAACCGTTTATTTAATTTGTTTGTATGCATAGCTAATTCACTATAGATATCGATTTACTGTTTTGTAGATTCGTTTTACCTGACTTAAAAATGCGGTACTACCTTGGAATTAAATAATAATGGCATTGCTCAGTATTTATGTATTCCTCCATTTTAAGAACTTATGCAAGCTGTTACGTTCCGTCGTGACAACGATTAACTTTAGCTATCGTTAATCGATCGCATTAACAGATCAGTTCCACGAATATTGTGCTTAAATGGCAGCTACAAAAGCTAATTTTTCTCGAATTTTGGCTAAAATATTTGATTTTTATATTTAGAAAAGCTAGAGAGATAGAGAAAACTTTTTTCTTTAAACTTATTTTGAACATATTTAATTCCAAATTGAAATATTATTCAGGATGTCTTTAAAGTAGAAAAAAGTTTTAAAATTTAATTCTATGATATCATATAAAATAAAATACTTTAATCACAAGCAGGAGTACAATGTAAGACTTAATAATACATACAGGTTGCGAAAAAAATTACTTCTAGGTTTATATTATTATTGTTTAACTAAATACAAGTCGTACTTAATAAAATATAAATGAAAGACAAATGCGATAAACTATTTGATGAGGGTACTAGCAGTTAATTTTTAGAAATAAATATTGATGTAACGATTAAATAGTTCCTAAACTGGTTTGATATTAAAAATGAGATTATTGTAGGCTGGCGTTCGTTTTAAATCATTTCATATCAAAGAGAGTGAATAAATGCCTAGGCCTCCTTTGGGCCCTTTACATCCCACCATACCTCCAGGTTATTCGAGGCCGATCGCCTGTGCGAATCCAAGCAGCCTCGTTAGTTAAACTTGCCTAACTACTTCCGCTAACAAAACTGTATCTCCGAAATATCTCTGTCTCTGTCCGTTGAATGCTGGGCACTTTCTGAGAACATGGTCAACAGTTTCATACTCCTCCAAACACCATCTGCATGTCGGGTTGCCTTCGACACCGATTCTATGAAAATGGCCCCTGAGGTGACAATGTCCTGTCAACAATCCCACCACAATTCGCAGCTCTTTCCTTTCCAACGAGAGAAGCTCCTTAGTACGCCGTGCGCTAGGCCCAGTTATATGTTCCTTAGCACACCTCATTCCAGGAGCTCCCCTCCACGATTCAATAAATTTGCTTTCCAGCAATGATTTTAGTTCTCTTTTGCCAATAGCAATTGGGACAGGTAATATTGATTGGGATCCATACGGTTCAGTCGCCGAACCCAACTTTGCCAGACAGTTTGCTTCTTCATTCCCGCGTATGCCCGAGTGACCCGAGACCCATACGAGTCTGACTGTAAAGCCTTTCCTTGTCATACCATTTAGTACATCCTTGCACTCAGACACCAGTCGCGAAGTTACGTCATATCAGTGCCAATATTGCAGCCTTACTGTCTGAGCATATATTTATTACTCTATTCCTGTCTATGTTCCTCTCACAGAGATAGGCACACTACAGAATAGCATAAATTTCCGCTGTGAAAATTGTCGCACATTGTCCGAGAGCGTAGTACTTTCTGACTCCTGTGCTCCTGCCGAATACTCCAACTCCAGCTCTTTCATCTTGTCGAGATCCATCAGTATACCATCAGAATCCATTTTTCGGAAAATTTCATTCTCCCTCCCAACCCTCTCTACTTGGCATAAATATCTCCAGGGAGAGGTTGGGTTTTAAAAGCAACGTCATGTAGTCTGTCCGCATGAGGAGTGATGAATACGTCTCCACCACGCTTTTCCAGACACCAGACAGACGATAAACAGTCTTCAGGGACTCGTTCTCTATGTATAAGTGAAGAAGAGGCAGGTTTACTAGGACTTCCAAAGCTCTGGTAGGGGCAGTCCTCATCGCACTCAATATTCCCACACAAGCCGTTCTCTAAACTTTGTCAAGTTGAAGAATGTGTTTGCGCTTTGTTATATTACGCCACCATACAATAGCGGCGTACGTTATCATACAGCAGATCACCAAAGTGTATATCCAAAATAGCACTTTAGGTGTCAGTCCCCATGTACACCCAAAAGCTCATTTACAAGCCCAGAAAGCACATATGGCTTTCTTGGTTCGAGCCTCAAGATGATCATTCCAGCTAACAAAGAGAGTCAATATGAAAATTAGTGTTGGCGCCCACGACTTCTCGTAGTCGATTGGGGTCTATCACAATTTATGATTGATTCTTAAATAATTGAAGTGGCTGAATGAGTATCTTCAACATGATAAACCATCACGTGATCAAATAATTTTTTAGTAACAATTTAATTATTTATAACGCTGTAAAATTTTTAATAAATTAGGAATCGGCTTTGGACCCATGCAATTTTATTTCAGATTTAATAACCAAAACGACGGTAGTATCAGAATTGAAAAAAGTTCTTTTGGACTGATATATTATCAAGTTGGTGCAAAATTAGATGAAAAAGTGACATGCGTGGACTGCGCCTTAACATAACTGAGTATAACTCGGCTTTTAATTAAAATTTTTCATCTCATAATTATTTTTAAAGACAAAGGCTTCATCTTGTTCTTCTTGCAAGTCATTTTCTATCCTTTTGATATAGTCTCTCTCATATTCTTCCAGGTATCCCCATTCTGGATCACCCGATACTAATTCAGTCTCGCTGTCCTTTGGTTTTGTTTCTTATCCACTCATTGGGTTTCTGATATTTAAGCGTCATTGCAAGCATATTTCGGTCGATTGATCTTTGCTGCAGTTTCAATTTCTTTATTATATTTTTGGTTAAAACTGTTTCGCTGCCGGTTATCATTACTGGGAAAATGCATTTCATGTATGCTTTGATTCTTAGTTTTAGTTGAAGACGTGTTTAATTTTAACTAAACGTGGTAGATTTCGTTTCCTTAGTTGTTGTTTTTCATTGTTATTTCTGGCTTGAATTTTTTATTTTATCTAGTAATCTGTTATTTCATTCCCCTCTACCCCAGTGTGTCCCGTTATTCATATGAGGGTGACGTTATTATTCTTACCCAATTCATTTAATTCTCTTAGGCATTTTCAGACCATCTTAGAGCTGATTACTTAAGAACTCAGTGCACTGATGGCTGCTTGGGTATCCGACATGATGATAATCGCTTGTCCGTTATAGTTTCTTTCTTTGCTGAAGTGAATACATTTCCTAATGGCATTTATTTCCGCCTGGAAAATGCTTGGTAACTTACCTAAGCTTTCGTAGTGGCTGTGCCAAGTTCCTCCGTTGTTTTGGAGCCATCTATATACCATTTGATTGATTTCTTGTTTAGTTTTTCAATCGCATTTCTGTCCCATTCACTTTTGCAACTCAACTTTATGTTGCTTTCGTAGTGGCTGTGCCAAGTTCCTCCGTTGTTTTGGAGCCATCTATATACCATTTGATTGATTTCTTGTTTAGTTTTTCAATCGCATTTCTGTCCCACTCACTTTTGCAACTCAACTTTATGTTGGAGTTTTTTACAAAGTTGACCTTCTTCTTAATTTCATCTTGGGGCATGTCTCAGAAGTGTTGATTTCTAGATGAAAGATTGGGCCTCCGTTTTATGACCTCATCTCTCATCATCTTATAAATTGTCCTCTTCGCCATACTCTCCACAAGTTCATGTAGAGGTGTAAGGTTTAGGAGGACTTTCATGGCAGCCATTGGGCAGATTTTCACTGCCCCAGTTATACACGCACAGGTCACTCTTTGAACTTTCGAGAGATTGGTTCTTGTATTGGCCACACTGGTTCTATTTTTTTAGATCACTACCCCATATGTAATGATTGGTTTCACTATTGAAGTGTACATCCACTACGGGATTTTTGGGTTTGTGCCCCAACTTTTCCCCGCAAAATTTTTACAGACCACCAAGGCTTTTGTAGCCTTGTTGATTACCTCTTTTTTGTGCTTGTTCCAGAGAAGTTTATTATTTAGGATCAAGCTCAGATATTTGACTTCTGACTTTCACTCAATAATGTTCCCATTCATTTTGATGGTTTCAGATTGAGGTTTGTTTTCCTTCTGAATGCTACTAAGGTGATTTTAGTGGGGTTGATATTTAGTTAACCCATGAATCGGTTGCTAGTTCAACATTATGTTAAATTTCAAAATTTCACCTTGAATTTTTTCTTCATCCAATGGTAAACAATTGATGTATTAAATGAATCAATCGTATTCTTGATCCATCAGAAATACTACTTGGTTGTATATTTTTTATTCAAATCTATACTCATTTTTTTTACATTCTCGTTCATTTCCAACCTATTTTATTCAATTTCGACAGTAATACCAAATAACAAATGATAATGCATTTAATTTTGTTTGTAATTTTTTTTGATATATATTTACTAATATAACACGTAATCAAAACTTCCTTGTTTTTCACACAAATAGTGCAAAATAAAACAATCCTTAGGAAGTTGTATTTAGTATAGTTTGATGATATCAAATATTCATTCAAAATTTGAAGCATTTATAAAGAAATCTTTCAAAATTTAACATTAAATTTTAAAATCGTTTTTGTCAACAAAGCACTTAATATTGAAGAATTTTTCAACAAGAATAATTCGCAAAGATCTCTTGTTTTCAAAGACTAATTTCCCTCAAATTTATTCATTACAGAAACAAGATTTTGAAAATCAAATCAGATGGTAAGTGCTGATGACCGAAATATATTCAAATTGAATCATTAATTTTTTAACGGTTTTTTTTCATCAGTAAAATCGCCTAAAAAACCGGATTCCGGAAAATTTTTCACCTTCATTCTTTACATTCGAGGATGGAAATTTTCCTATTAAATACAAGTTATACTTTATAATAACAAAAGGTGGCTTCTATAACATATTAGATAGTAAACTTAAAGCTCACTGTCAAAAGTTCGTGATATCAGAATTCGCAAAACCAACAATTTTTTTTTATGTAATATGTATAATATTAAGGAAATTTTTAATTTTTACATATTTTTTCTTATTTCTGGAGTAAATAAATCCTTGTAATCTTTAAACGGTGTCTTTATCTCTCAGACTCCCGTAGTATTTTCTCGGTTCAGTAACATCGAAGCTATGTTTTTTGTTTGATTTGATGTAAGACTGAAAAAATGAAATTCAGATTTTACATTCTAACAATAGATATCAAACGAAAAATAAATGTTGTGAGATCAAATGTCGAGATCTATTTTGTGTGCAGTGAATTAACAAAAGCGAAACAAAAACGGCTACAATGGCAGCAAACATGCGGCTAATGTCGGTTACGCCCGTCACGACTCCCACGGCTTTTTGCCGCCAGAAAACTATGAGACACGAGAAAATTTTTTCGTTGTTGTTTCGTTCAGTCTTCAATAGGAATGTTTTAAAACAGAAAGCGATAATTCAGAATCAATTGTTCGCACGACCGCAACGATTCCCAACATCCAGTTTTACTTTTCATAACAACTGAATAATTTCAATTAATCAAAACTATTAGTCTACAGCTTACCTGTAGCAATACTGAAAATATCAAATTTTTTACTGATTTTTTGCATACCCCTTTTTTTTAGGTTCGTACACGGTTTTGAAAAAAAAAACATTCCTTTCACTTTCAAACCATATCTTCCGACATAATCCTTTAAATTTTCCCACTTCCACTAAAGCACATTTGCGCCTTTTGAAATAAAGCATACTTTGGAAAAAATTATTCATAAAAATTCATCAAAATGGAACACAACTTTAAACATGTCGGGAAAATGCGTACATTGTTAATATTTTACGACCATAAAGTTGCAATTCTTCTAATGTCAATTCAATACTTCACTATATTTATTACCTTTCTCTTAAAATTGAACATCAAATAAAGGATAGGATAATTTTCGATACAAGCTGAACAGAAATGGATGAAATTAGTGAGTGCTCTGGTATTTGATCGGCTTAAACAAAATTTCCCAGACACATATATGTACCATGTACTTTTCAAGTACATAGGACAAAACTATCATCCCTCAAACAATAAAAACTTTAGGCCAGTTTAGTTCAGGTTTATACAATATATATCTATACGTGTATGTAGAAATAGCTTGTAGAAAGTAAGACAAAAATTGAGAAAACTGGTTATTACGATCCGTGTGTCCGTTCGTCTGTGCGTTTCATCAGTTTTTGATATAAACAATCAGGCAATGAAAATTATTACGATTAAATTACGTCTAGAAATTTATAAGATACATCAAAGGACTGTTTAATATAAAATATTAGATATTAGATATTACAACTGAGATGTTAAAGATGGGCGGAGACAGTCTTGAAAAAGCGATACAAACACTGATGAATAAATGCTTATACGAAGGTAGAGTACCAGAACAATTGTATAACGCACAAGTCGTACTTCTCTTCAAAAAAGGGGACACAAGAAATATATAAAATTACCATCCTATCAGTTTAATAAACCACCTATATAAACTATTCACCCGCATCTTGACAAATTGCCTGACTGAAAAGCTTGACTATTACCAGTATGTGGAGCAAGCCGGCTTTCGACATGGATTTAGTACGATAAATCATATCCAAGCCCTACGCACAGTCCTAGAAAAAACCGAGAAATATAACATTCCTATACACCTGGCATTTGTAGATTTTCACAAGGCCTTTGACTCTATAGAAACATGGGTTATCTTGAAATCACTTAATAATGCTAGAATTGACTCCAGATATACCACGATCATACAGAACATATATAAAAACGCAACTATACAGGTTAAAATCGACGAAGATACAAAAACCAAAAAAATAAACGTTATGAGAGGTGTGTGTCAGGGAGACGTCATCTCTACGAAACTATTTACGCTAGCTTTGGAGGATGTCTTTAAAAAAATAAATTGGGATGAGAAAGGTTTAAGAGGCGATGGTTCTTATCTTAGTCATCTTCGTTTCGCCGACAATGTTGTTGTCATGTCCAGCAACCCAGAAGAGCTAAAACAAATGCTTCAAGATTTCAATGAAGAGGCCAGAAAAGTGGGACTTAAGATGAACTTGGGGAAAACTAAGTTAATGAGCCCTGACGCCAACGTACATATAGAAATTCAAAATGAAATCATAGAGAATGTCCAAGAGTTCATCTATTTAGGCCACGTGATGAAACTGGGCAAAGAAAATCAAACGTCGGAAATAACAAGGAGAATAGGGCTGGCATGGATAGCCTTTGGAAAGTTGCAGTACGTATTAAAAGATAGAAACACACAAATCAACCTTAAACGGAAAGTGTATAACACGTGTGTCTCACCTGTTGCTACTTACAGCATGGAAACGATAATACTAACCACTAACTAAACGCAAATAGGCTCCGAGTCACTCAACACTCTATGGAGAGACAAATGTTAGGAATCTCGTTACGGGATAAAATACGAAATCAAATAATAAGATCAAGAACCAAAGTAGTTGACGTCATTGAACGCATATCACGATTAAAGTGGCAATGGGCGGGGCACATAGCTAGACAACAGCCCTATAGATGGACGAGTAAATTTCTGCAATGGCGCCCGCTAGAAACGAGCCGAAATCGAGGCAGGCCACAACGCAGATGGGTAGATGATATAAGACAGTTTGCTGGAAAAAACTGGCTCCGGAAGGCGAGAGACAGATCCCAGTGGAGGACCTTCGGAGAGGCTTATGTCCAGGAGTGGACGTCAATGGGCTGAGAAAGAAGAAGAATAAGAAGAATTAGATATGCCAATATGATTTCTAATAAAAATTCATCATTTTTAATGAAATTTTATAGAAATATGCATTCAGTTAACCTAAAGCCAGAAGGGCAACGAAATTGCAATACAATACTTGTCCGACATGAACGTGATCAATTCTTTTGACGTTATACTACCTACGGCATATTTACATTAAAACACCTCATCGAGAAGAGAGTAGAAAGAGGCAGGAAGGCCCACCTTATATTTATAGATTTACAAAAAGCTTGCGGCCGTGTCACTGAATAAGCTTTGGCCAGCAATGGAACAAAATCGTTCTCGCCCGAGCCTAGAATGAGTCAGTTAAACTTCTATACCAATGATTCTTCAGTGCTGTCAAAATAGGAAATATTTAGCCTGAGGCTGAGATAGGAATGCTCATTAGCGATATCTCGCGATTGCCCTGATATCTTTGAAGAATCGATGTCAGGTTTTAATGTCCGAAGACAGAGATGACGCACCATACATGCTAAGAACCTTAACAAGGCAACTTGGTGAGTATGGCCTAATTTTTAATACAAAAAACAATATATGACTGAGGTTTGCAATTATTATACTACACTGTTACAGAATAGAAAACGCTCACAAGATATTAAAAACAAAATTCGTCAAGGAAAAAGAGTTATCCAACGACTGAACTCCGTACCATGGTGCCAATATATGAGAAAAAAAAAACAAAACATATAATCTTCAGCCATATCGTTGAAAAGATCTGCATCTACAGATCAGAGGTCTAAGAGACATCAAGACGCGATAAAGGAAGACTGCTGGCTTAAGAAATGGCTTACCGGAGAAGATGCAATAAAACATCCAGAGCGGACAGGGTTAAAAATGACTATTAAGAGAACGAATAGGAATAGAAGGCAATATTCTAGAAACAATCGAGAGTAAGAAGTTAAACGATATCAGAAAATCTGACTATGGGTCCTACAGAAAAGAAGAAAGGGAATAACAGCATTAAGATCCTGGAAGACAAATGTTGAGAAGTCAATGATTAGAAGCTACCGTCAAACGGCGATTGGTGAAACCAACCCTTATGGAAATCGAGAGGCATGAAATGTAGCAATATATATATATATATATATATATATATATATATATATATATATATATATATATATATATATATATATATATATATATACGCTAAAGCCCAGGGTGTTGTTGAGTTTCCTAGTTAATAGCAAGTCCAAAAAGTTTCTTTTCTTGTTCGATTTCTAGCGTGAATTGGATTCTGTGGTTGATATTGTTCAGGTATATGAGGAAATCGTCCAGCTGTTCTTTTCCATGAGGCCATATTATAAAAATATCATCAACATAGGGTTTCCAAAATTTCGGTTTTAAAGGTGCCTTTTGCAGTGCCTCTTGTTCGAAATATATCATAAAAAGGCTGGCTATGACTGGTGAAAGCGAGGACCTCATAGGTGCGCCATCTGTTTGTTTGTATATTTAGTTATTGAATATGAAGTATGTGTTCTTTAGGCAGTGTTCTGAAAGTTCAATTGTGTAGGCTGGAAAATCCTCGTTCATGGCGATTTTGTCCAAAGTCTCATCCATTTGTATGCTTGGATATAGCGATTTTATGTCGAGGCTTGCTAAGATGTCATTTTCTTCGAGGTGAATGTTGTTGATCAGATGTTCGGAGTTTTTTACAAAGGAATCAGCCAGTTCGACTCTTGATTGCATGATACTTGCTAGATATTTTTCCAGTTTTTGTGTAGAAGATCCCACGGCGCTCACTATTGATATATATATATATATATATATATATATATATATATATATATATATATATATATATATATATATATATATATATATATATATATATATATTATATAAACTTTAAATAACCTATTTAATATTTATTATTATTTTACGGAGACTTCGACCTTGTCCTAAGGACATAGTTATGATATTGCCCTCCTAAATAAATATTTGACTAAATAGCCGGGAAAATGCTGACCATATATCAGAATATTTCCACCAATTTCAATCCGATGTATCTTTTCATGGTGTCTTATTAATTTATTTCCAATATTTTTTCCTTTATAACAGTGACCGAACTTAAAATTATATTTTCGTTAACGCCGGGCTTTGAAAAAGTCGTGTTACTAAAGAAAAAATGCAACTTATCACACCCAGAACTCGCCGAAGTCAATTATTCTTCCATAAACGTATATCTGTATTATGTAATTAGTTTTTTAATGCAAGCACGAACTACAGTTAAGGTATGTTAATCAATAAATCGGAAAGGTCAAGTACGATCCTTAAACTAACAATAACAAAGGTGCTACATTTCATAGATCCATCGATCTCCTTGAAAAGACGTGTTTTATGTAGCCTTATTATAACGACTAGAAGAATGATATGGTCCAATTTTGCACAAAACGTGTTGTTTGCATTAATTTTTTTTAAGTATGTCTAGTATCGAACAACAAATAAAAGCAGGTTCAAAAATATCATTGTCATGGATTTTAAAATAAACTTATTAAAAATTGCAGAATTTTATTTCAAAGAATTTAGTTAAATATTATATTCCATATATTCTGAATATTTAATTATATACATGTTACTGTGCTCGGTCTTATAATTCTTTCGAAAAATAACTTGATGAATCAGTGCAATGTTAAGGAAAATACATATCTTTGCAGCATTGATGCAAAATTACGCGGCAAAGTCCAAAGAAACTCTCTATTAATTAGTAAAGACTGCAACAAAATCAGTTTAGTTGTTATTAAGAGAATAGTGCACAGATAAACAAATATACGGGACGGGAGAACAAATTTATAAAAACAATGCGGCAAACAGATTTTAAGTGAAGATTTGGAATTTCAAAAATTCATCATAGATAATTGGGTTACGTACCAAGGAAAAATATTACCACCAAATATTAAACTTTCCTGCTCGAGTGAACTCTTTAACTTAAAATGTAGATACGAACTATAGTGAAAAAAATATCTGACTCCGAGTTATCTAATAACTTTCAGAATGACAAATTTTTGCATCAAATTTACATTCATTAATTATTTTGTAATTTATGAACAGTTTTGCGATAAAAATGAATTATATAAAATTAGCACATCACAATATCATCCAATTTTTAAAAAAGAAAAATAATTAACCTAAATATATTCGCGAATGAATGACATAGACGCCAGGTTTCATCATTCTTTATAGTAAAATATAGGTCAAAATAATTTCGATGGCATCGGGAATCCAAATCTATATATTTGCGGAAAAGCGAAAATAATGATTCCCTTTTAAAAGTGTCTACTATTGCTGAAGCGCTAAAGTATCTGAACGGATCATTTTAATAAGCTACATGATATTCTTCTTTTTTGTCATATCGATTTACTAATAGATGTTAACAACAATCTTGGCAAATATTTTGGGCGGCTCTAAACTAGTTTTTTCTCTAATATTCTTGAGCCTCGAATATATTTTTTGCCTCTATCTGACTCTCCAAACATACATTTTCAATAAATCACCAGTTGGTAAATTCGATAGAACGCACAACGGCATTTTATGGCTGTATCCAACTGAACCCGGAGAGCGCTTTGAATCTCCCGAGTCAGTTGCTAATTTGTTCTTTTACAATTACCATGTAGGGTACGTCAGTCTTGTTTTAAATCTTAATTGTTTCGTCGTATTTGTACATGAAAAAATTCATTTATTCATTTAAATCTCTCACTGAAGTTATTGTCTTTAGGCGTAAGTTTACACGAAAGAAGTCAATAAATATATGAGTATATTCATACAATTCTCTCGATAAAACCGTAACTTCCTGTAGTTTTCATTCTCCGCGTATTTTACGAAGCGTTCTTCCAATTTATGCCTAAATTCTCTGTCCATTTAACAGACTCTATTCATACTAATTCTTAATGAATTTGTAGACAAATTCTTCCAAAATATCAAGTTCATGAAACCTGTGATTTACATAGTTAGTGATTTTCGTTATAATTGTAACTAGCAGTAATTTGTTTGTTTTGTTAAATCTATTTGGATTTACTTATTAAAGTTACTAATGAGGTTTATCAGTTTATCCACAAACTCCAAATAATTAAATACAATCCATTACACCACTGTAGGTTAGGTGAACAGGTGAATTCTCCAATACCAATTTTTTGTGATAAAAGTTTACATTCTCTCAATTAACACAAAGGCAGACGTGTAACGAAATTTTAGATAAGAACTAACAACGCTAATAGTTGCTATGGAACTCGTAACATAATGCACGTTTGAAAAACACTTGTTCAGTTTTTATTAAAAGTGTTGTCGACTAGATTTAGGAAAATTAGTAGGTAATATGTTTTTAAGTCTCGTTATCGAAATGTAGTATTTTTTATATAATTCCAAATTTAAATTTTCAAGCCTTTACTAGAAAATATTAAAATCTTTTTATTTTAAATCCGAATTGAACAATTTACGTAAAATTCGAAAAGTGCTTCATTAAAAACAATGTTTTAAATGTATTAGCTAAGAGTAACTTATTTAATACGGTATTTTTCAAAACAATTAAAACGAAATGGAAGAGTTTTTGAAAAAGGTTCTTCGTCATCTAGAATGTACTGTTATAAAGGGAGCGACTTAATATTTCTAGGTTAAATATTATCACTCACATACTACATATTATTCGAACTCTTTTATTTTCCTCCGATATCCATCAAACAAAGTGTACAGCAACAAAGTAAAACGTCCTGGAGATCTGCTTATTAAATCTTTTAATAATGCTTATCATAGCCTAACGACCATTGAGAAAAATGGTGATCCAATTTTGTAAAACAATACGTGACGAAGAGATCTCATTGTACTGATATTGCTGAAGTAGCTCTTCTAATAATTGTAATTATTGATGGCTTCTATAATCACAAGAAAGTAGTTTAAAACATTTTATTATTTTAATTATATTTGTTCTAATCGAAAAAAATCTTTTCACCCATTAGCTCTAAGTTTGTCGGGTCACGCGTTGTTAACCAGCATCTTCTTTAATATAGCATTATTTCTTAATGTGGCATTTCTTCTTAAATATTTTTTACGAGACCACACTTTCCCTGTTTAGTTTTTTATTAGATATTAGTCGATTTCGAGGACTATTATTAAAACTACAATGCAAATATTCTTAGGATGCTCAGAAATGCGAATTTTTAGTTGAGATGAAACACGATTTTATACTAGTTTTCTCCTAAAATTTTAGAGAAACTAATTGACACTATCAGCACAACACATTTTAAAGAGCCTTTAATGCGTCCAGAATTGAGCACAGGGGCTGATCTAGCCTTTCTCTTTTTGGGGGGCAATAATATCACAAGAGTACAGTATGGCAAGTGAAAGCAAGTTATTGACGGGGTGGGGGGAGGTGAGATGCCAGCGTTCATATTCCGAATGTAGGAGGCAAGATCAGCTCTATTTTTCTGAATTCTAAGCTCTTGGGGGGGGGTTGCAAGCAAAAGCGACTTATTGACAGGAAGGAGATGCCAGCAGTATTCACATTTCTCTAAGAGACAGGATCGGGTCTATTTTCCTGAATTCAAAACTCTTGGGAGGAAGAGGCGATCGTAAACAAAAGCGAGTTGTAGACCAAGGAGGGCGGGATATTAAAGAACTGCAAATGAGTATAATGTACAAAACTTATATAAATCAGTTCGCACATTCGTGTAGAACTTAATATGCTCAACACTTCCTGATATTTTTAATGTTAATTAGACATGTTTCGAAAAACCTGGATTCTAAGCTCTTGGGGGGGGGGAGGTTGCAAGCAAAAGCGACTTATTGACAGGAAGGAGATGCCAGCAGTATTCACATTTCTCTAAGAGACAGGATCGGGTCTATTTTCCTGAATTCAAAACTCTTGAGAGGAAGGGGCGATCGTAAACAAAAGCGAGTTGTAGACCAAGGAGGGCGGGATATTAAAGAACTGCAAATGAGTATAATGTACAAAACTGATATAAATCAGTTCGCACATTCATGTAGAACTTAATATGCTCAACACTTCCTGGTATTTTTAATGTTAATTAAACATGTTTCGGAGAACCTGGATTCTCATGTGTTTTTTGTGATATGGTGCTTGATATTTCAAACGACCACAAAAAATACCTAGAAAACCATACGATATAACTTTCAACAAAACCTTCACGTGTAAGCTTAAATGCATTACTTACTTGAAAATAAATATAACCACTATTGAAATTTTATTTATTATTTTATAAGCTGATAAAACTAAGTAGTAGTTTTTGGGTCGAAATTATGTTTATCTTTAATAATCATGATTGGTACACGATTGGACGATTATGTGATTAATCTCATGTGTTTATAATCGTGACTGCAATCATAATCGTAACTGTAGTTGTAGCATCATTGCTTAAAATATTAACACTCAATTTTCCAGCCTATACTTAATACAATGTTGGAACTTTAAATATTTCATATTTCACGGTGTTTTAAAGAAGTTTGTGTAAAATAGTCTGCTAATTCTATAATAAATCTAAACATAATAGAAGAAGTCGCTATGACGGTGACTTTAAGACAACATAAATATGATTAATGTCTATTGTTAAATAAACACCTACTTTCGAACTTAAATTAATAACCCATCTTGTCGCTTGTTTAGCATTTTAACGCAGCTAAGTAAAAAAATATTTTGTGTAAGTGAACGACAATTTTTGAGATGTCGTCTGGTGTGTTTTAATCTGTAACGCCAGGTAATCATAATAAATCTTACTTCTAACCCAACATTCCAATCGGATCGGTTCAATGTCGAATCAGTTCGATCTGATCGAACTGATTAAACCAATCCAATAGAACCATTTTAATCCAATTGTATTTTTATCAACTCAAAATTCACATGATAAACATTTCGACTCACTCCTTTCATTTTTATAATTTGAATTGAATTCATCTAATGGAAAATGTATTATACACGTTAGAAACAGAATGGAATATAAAGGGCAAATAAGCTGACAACTGATTTAACCTGATTAACACTGTCAAAAGTATAATCCATCCATTAATTCCTACCCAATCGGCATTTTGTGTTGACAACAGAGCAACATCTTGAATGATATAAAAAAATTTTGTTTTCCTATAAAAGACAGAAGAAAGTTATTTAACAGATTAGATAGAATAGCAAATGTCTATATCTGATATTCAAATTGGGTGGTGTCGAAAACAAGAACTACTCAAAAAAGCAAGATCCTACAAATACTCAAACAAATGCAAAGTATTTGTGGTCTAAATGTCAATAGATATGTCAAAATTTATAGGGATTTCTTAATTTGTTTTTGCCCTTAATTATTTTTCAACATATTTAATGTAGGGCGGAGATGGAAAATGAGTTCTTTAAAAATTTCTGAGCCTCAAAAGTATTTATGACAAATTATTTTAGGTTTCTTATCTCAGAAAGAAAACATAATATATTTTAAATTTTTATTTCTTGCCTCGTCTCATCTCGGCATTTTTTATCTTCTCTCGTTCGTTCGAAATTACTTTGATAAAAGAACCAACAAATTTTATACTTGAAGGATCTTTTGCTACGGCTGGCTTAAAAAATGTTCAAAAAACCATTTTCAAGTAAAATACTATTTAAATGGATTTAGATCAGGCCCCTTTGTAATAGGTATTTTAAATATTTTTCTTTAATCTCCGAACAGGTTATAAATTCCAAATGAAAATTTTGTATTTAATCCTCTCACAAAAGTAGAATCACATATGAATTTTTCATCAGTTGGTATAACTGTAGGTGGTAATTATGTGAAGTTTCATATTTAGAAAATTATTCCTGCTAATTGTTATTATTTTGACTTAAAATTTATCTTTCCTTTAAGGTTTTTCAAGCAGAATATAAAAATTAAGATTTTTAAATATTTGCTTATTAGTATTGGTTTCCTACCCTAATTCTTTTTTAAAAAAATAGGTTTGAAATTTTTCAGACGAAATTGAAGTAGAAAATTAGGAGAAAAGGAAATTTTTGTCTACTATATACAGTGAAGTAGCTGATAAATTCAATATAAACTTAATGGGTGCTTGGTTTGACAAACGGTCGGACCCGTCGAATTTTATTTTTAGTTTTGAGTTTTTTTACCTGATACTGAAATATACAGGGATCTGTGACGTCATGGCTACTTTTTTTAATGGGAAACCTCATTTTTTATTTCAGAATCAGGAAGGGCATATTTTTTTTCATATGACTAGATAAATAAATATTACTGTGAAACTTTGAAATATATAAAAAATGTTGGTATCATCTAAATTAAATGTTCAAACTGAGCCCCGTTAACAACTTAACAATATCTAAGTCGAAAAACTGCAATACTTGGGACTTGTTATGAGGGGACATAAATACCAGTTGCTGCAATTAATTATCCAGGGAAAAATAATAGGCAAAAGATCCATAGGAAGAAGAAGGCATTCATGATTAAAGAACTTAAGAGAATGGTACAATTGCAACAATTGCCAACTGTTTAGATCGGCAGTGTCAAAGATACGCATAGCTTTGATGATAGCCAAACTTCGAAACGAGGACGGCACCTAAAGAAGAAGAAGAAGTCGAGGGATAAATTCTTTTGAACACTCGAACTTTTAGGACTTCTAAATTGTTAGATTGGGCCACGCATACTTTGATTTTTAAGTATTCCTACAAGAAATAATCAAGGAGGGTAAAATCTGGTGATCTAGCTGACCACTCAGTTGTCCATCTGCCAGCCAGATCAGCAGATTTGACCCCCCTTGATTATTTATTGCGGAGATATTTAAAAACTAAAGTATACTTGGCCCAACCCGACAATTTAGAAATCCTAAAAGTTCTAATAAATCATCAACAATATTCAAAAAGAATTTATTCATCGAATTGGCTATTGTCAGATTGTTAACGGGGCCAGTTCGAACATTTAATTTAGATGGTATAAGTTTTTTTTTTATATTTTAAAGTTTTACACTAACTTTTTTTCACAATCTCCTTGTGTAACCAACATCGCTATTTACCTTATCATATGTAAAAAACCATACCCTTTCTGATTCTGAAATAAAAAATAGGTTTTACAATTGAAAAAAATGTGGATGACTCCATAGCTCCTTCTTGAGCTACCCTGTATGTTTCGGAAACACGCAAAAATAAAATTCAACCAGAGCGAGCATTTCTCCAAACAAGAACCCACTTAATTCAGATTAAATTTACCTGAATTATTAGTATGCAATTTTAACTGAATGTAAACTAGTAAAATTCAAACTATTAAGAGGTCTATTCGAGACCACATGAGTCAAGTGAAATGTAGAACCCATTATTTGACAAATTGAATTAAAATGGTAATAAGAAATAACATAATTTAAAAATAAATGCAAGATATTTATAAATAAAATAGAAAATATGAAAAAAAAAAATTAACACGGAACTTGATTTGACTCATTAAAAACAGCTGAACAGCTGGTCGTAGCTAGTGTGTGATTTGGTAACTTTGTGTTGTTACTGTTTATGTTTATTTCCGAGACAGTTTAACCTTATTCTTTCATAATAAATAAGTTTACAAAATAGTAAAATGTTTGGAAATCGTGATTCTTGGGTTAGACTTTGTCGAATTGAAATTATTATCCGGCGTTTCGCCTACGATTGCACGAGGCATCTTCAGGGATCTTTACTTCACGAGATTAGAACACTGAATGACTATCGAGAAGCGACAGTCCGATATTTATACCCGACTGGTGCTCAGCGATCCGTGATCGAACGTTACAATCTATTTCCACGTGTGATGTAGACTATAACCCGCATTTCTATTAATATTGTTTGGATATTTACAAATTTCGATTGATTCTCTAATTTTACGTTTAAAGATACCAGACACTGACGCTAGCACCAGCAAATTGAAAAATTTGTTTCTTTTTTTATACATCTTTCATGTTTCTTAAGCCCAGTGGATCTAGAAACCGTCCTGTTTCACCTACATACGCTTTACCACAAGAACAAGGTATCTTATAAACGTCTTCTGTTTGAAATGGAATTGCGTCCTTTGGAGACCTCAAACATTGTCTAATTTTCTTACATGTGTTGAAAATTGTGCGTATGTTTGATTTTCGTAGCAATTTGGCATTTTTGTCGGTAGTTTAGTGTATGTGGGTTCATTTATGAAATTTTGTTGAGGAGTTGAGTTTTTATATTTATTAATAGAACGTCTTATATCTTCGGCGCAATATCCGTTTCCTCTCAGAGCATTAGCCAGTTTTTCTGTTTCTGGTTTCAGTGGTTGTTGATCACATATTGAAAGTACTCTATGTACCAAAGAGTTTATGATGGATTGTTTTGGAGAAGGATGATGGAGTGACGTTGCATTGAGATATCCATTTGTATGTATTGGTTTTCTGTACACAGAATGTCCTAATTTGCCATTCTCATTTGTACTAATACATCAAGAAAGGGGAGAACACCATTTGATTCAGTTTCCATGAATTTTATGCTAGGGTGTTGTTGATTTAGATGATCCAGGAAATTATGGAGTTTATCTGGCCCATGCGGTCTAACTAGAGGAGCATAAGACAAGGTGTTTTCTTCGAAAGCTTCCATGAAGATGTTAGCTACCACAGGTGATAGCGGAGATCCCATGGCCGCTCCCGAAATTTGCTCGTAGAAAGTTCTTTGAAAAGTAAACTAAGTGGAAATCAGATATGTTTTAGTTAATTCTAGCAGGGTGGAGTCGATGTTGTTGTTCCGTAATATATCAGTCCAAATTAATGGGATGGTGTGAGGCAAACCAGATGCAACTCAACAACTCAAAATGTAAGATGATTTGATTTTCTAAGAAGGAATCTCCAATTTTACATCCTTACATCATCTCTAATGCCCTCCTGACCAGAGTTTCCTTAATCGATGACTTAGGCGTTATTTTTGACACGAAGTATGATTTAATGACCACATTAATTATATTTTAGCAAAATCCTATAAAATGGCAGAATTTTTAATGAGAAGCTGCAGGGATTTTTCAAGTATCCAAGTTTTTAAATCTTTATATTATCCACATGTGCGTAGCCACCTAGAAAATCGCTGCGTTATTTGGAGCCTTTGTTATATAATGCATATTAAGCGGATTGAACGCATACAGTTAAAGTTTGTGAATTTTATGCTCTATAAGCTCGGCGTCGACAGAAATCTTCTTTCCCATTCTCAAAGATTGCAGTTAATAGATATGGAAAGCCTGGAATTGCGTAGAACTTATTTAACCATTCTTTTTTGAATTTAATATAATTAGGAATAGCATTGACTGTTCTAGTCTTCTTGAACTAATTAACTTCCGCGTTCCTTCACGCGACACTCGCCTATTCTAAATGTTCTCGGTTAAGAGGAGCCGAACTGATGTTGGTAGGAATAATATAATGAATCGTATTATACAACATTTCAACACATATATTCCCCTTAATTTCGATCTTGAATACTCCCTTCTGACGTTCAAAAAGAAACTAAAATCACTCTTATATAATACATGAATATTTGTGTGTTGCAACTTCGACGGTTAGTTTCATCTGGTATTTAGAGTGTATTGCTCTGGAACTATTTTTGTTTTTTGTTTTGTTTTTTTTTTCTTTTTGACTAGGTTTTTTTTGAAGGTTTGTATCACCGTTAAGCATTAGATAAGTTATTTTATTTTATTTGTGTAACATACTACAAGGAATGTACTATTTGGATTTATTCTGTGATGTACTTTTTGAGATAAATAAATAAATAAATTTTAACAACAGAATAGTAGAAATAAAATGTATTGCCAACGATTTATGGTTAAAAATTTCAATTTATCAATATGTTTAAGATATGTCGTTAAAGAGAAAATTTTTGGGTTAACAAGTATTTTTCATATAAAATGCATAAAATGTAATAGTGTAAATTTAGTTCATGCAAGTAATTATAAAGAACATAATACAGATCAGGTAGCCAGTACATGTGTAATGAAGGTAGATGGTATTCCTGGAACTAGTGTAATAAAGCCACCTACCTTCGACGGCAAACAACCTTGGCTTTCCTATGTCCGTCAATTCGAAGCCGTCTCCGCCGGCAATAAGTGGAGTCCACCAGAGAGAGCACGTGCTCATATTCTAGCATTACGAGGTGAAGCTATGGAGGTTCTACGTAACATTTCCGAAGAAAACCAGAATGATTACAAGATTATTCTTACTCTACTGGAGATGCGCTATGGGGAAGACCACCTCCTAGAAGTTTATAAGGTCCAGCTTCAAGGAGAAAGACAAAAATACAACGGAACTCTTGAAAAATATAAGGCGAATATAATGAAACTAATAAATTTGACTTACCCAACATATCCGAAAGAAATATGGAAAGAGTTAGAAATAAATAGTTTTATCGAATAGTCAGGCAACTAAAAAGTGAACATTGGGAGCAGTTCTCTAAAAGAATGGAAGGAGACTTCTATAGTGTACAAAAACAAATGTGGCGACTGATAAGACAACAGCGCAAAGAAGTATCTGAACTCTCCGAAACAAACAAAATATCAGAGGAGAAATGGATAGACTACCTAATTAAATTATTTGAGGGAAATGCTAACATTGGAAAAAACAACATACCAGCAATAAGGAATAATGTGGAAGTCACCATTCAAGAAGTAGAGAAAGCTATAAAATCCTTAAAAAATAGAAAGTCTCCCGGACAAGACGGAATTCATAACGAATTTTTGAAATACGGAGGACAGCAACTAACACAGGAACTTACAAGCTTCATTCGAAAAATCCTGACACAATGCAAAGTACCAGATAGGTGGAGAACTAGCACAATGATGCTTATGTTTAAGAAAGGTCACAAACAAGAACCAGGGAACTGCAGGAGTATTAATCTACTGGACACAACTCTGAAACTCGTTACGAAAGTAATCAAAAATAAAATTAATTCGGTTACAACACTGGAAGATGAACAGCAGGGATTTAGATCAGGAAGGTCTTGCGTGGATGCAGTATTTATTCTACGACAAATAGTCGAAAAATCTATAGAATACAATAAACCAACATTTTTATGCTTTATAGATCTAACAAAAGCATTAGATCGCATAAAGCTAGATGACGTAATCCACCTGTTATATAAGAGAAATATTCCTATCAATATAATTCAGACCATCGAAAACATATACGCAAACAATAAAGTTCAGATTCGCACTTACGGTAAATTATCAACACCCATACCAGTCAACAGCGGTATTAGACAGGGAGACTCTCTTAGTCCTTTGTTGTTTAACATGATAATGGACGAAATAATAAAGAAGGTGCGACTTGGTAGAGGATATAAAATAGGTGATACAGAAATAAAAAGTCTCTGTGAAAATATAATATGATTATCTCAGCCGAAAAAACTAAATGTATGACAACCTCAAAAGAACCCCTCCGATGCAAACTAGAACTAGACGGTCAAATAATACAACAAGAAATGAGTTTTAAATATCTAGGAATCGACATAACTAGTTATGGCAATATCGAAGATGAAGTAAGAGGGCAGGTGGCCAAAGCAAATAAAGTGGCGGGTTGTCTCAACGACGTGAACTGGCGAAACAAACACTTACAATAAGAAACAAAGGTTCGGATCTACAAAACCACAATTAGACCTATTATGACATACACCTCAGAAACACGGCCAGAGACGACAAAAACGAAACAACTACTGGAGACTACAGAAATGAGAATACTTCGACGAATAACAGGAAAAACGCTACTAGACAGAGAAAGAAGCGATAACATTAGGCAATCATGTAACACAGACTGCATTAATGAGTGGGTTCTACAGCGTAAGACACAATGGAACAAAAACATAAGCCGAATGACAGAGGATAGACTGGTAAGGATCGCACGAGATAAATCGCCTAGTGGTACACGCAGTAGAGGTCGACCACGGAAAAGGTGGAGCGATAATTTGAGTCCAGAATGAGGAAAATCGAAGAAGGAACAGGTCAGGGACCTATTGTAGAAGGTAGAAGAAGAAGAAGAAGATAATACAGATCATAAACATTTCGCATTAAATTCAGATTAGTTTTTGGTAAGCATTAATTTGATAAATATCATGTATCTCACAATAATTAATTAATTTGTATTATATTAAAATATCAATGGGTCAAAGTGTTCATGATGAAAGTACTCAAAGATCCGAACCGCACGCTCATGCGATGTTACCAGATGATTCGACTTAATTTTAAAGCAGGTTAATCTTAAATTTTATGTCATTTCTTTTAACTGATATCTCAGTAAACCTCATGCTAGTTTTTTTTCAACCCTACCAAATCAGTAAATGGTAGTATAATTCAAAGGAATATGCCAAGATCCTAATTTATTATAAGACTCTATGCAAATATTTACATATTTGAAAATTGAATTCTCAAAAATTTTCACGTTAATCGAGACTATTATAAAAAAAAGATTTTCATTATGATGTGATGTTTAAAATGGTTAAATGTACTCTAGAATTTTAAACAATTAACACCTTCATATTCTGTTAACATTCTCCGATAATATCCGAAACTAAGGAAGTAAGTGTTTTCACAACGAAGTTTTAACACTCCCTGTAATTCTGATATCTCATCGATAATGCTATTTTAATTTTACAAGATTAATTGACTTAATTGTTATATTTTTTATTAACATCTGGCTAATAAATAAACATATTATTAATTTTTGTCTAGTAAAAAACAATAGTCACTTATTTTTAATTACAGTAATTATGTTTAACGTGTATTAATTGTTTTCAACGAGGGTCATTTCTTTTATTTGCAAATTAAAAAAACTTTCTTGCGTTTCTATAGTTACTCACGAAGCCGGATAATTTTAATATATTAATTGTTTCACTGTTCTTAGTTTTCATTTGCGTAAGAAGACAATAAAAAATTATTTTAATAGGTTCTTAGATAAAATTTATAATTACATTTTTGTTGCCTGGAAAAGACGTTGAGTATGGCGCAGAAGATTGTTTCTCACCAGAAAATTGAGAACACTAAATATGTGCGCGTCCTAAATTTTAAATTTATTCAAAATTAACAATGAACTATACGAGGTATTCGCTATGAGAAAGTAAAATTGGCAACGACAAGACTCAGGCGATTAGTAACTTGGCTGGATACCAAGTTATATCCTTTTATTTCTTAGGAAACTTTTTTTTCGTATAATAACAAGTTATTATACTAACGTAAAAATTATTTTAATTTTACTACCAAATATGCATTCCATTAAGTTCCATTCATCATGAAATGATGTACAAATGAACTAAGAAAAAAAAAATTAAAATGGAGAAAGTATAAAATATTTCGTGTCCTGAAATAAATGGCACTTTTAAATTTAAATCATACGAAAAAGTCAAACGGCATGTGTAACATTTTTTTAAGTTGATTTAACTGTAAGTGACAACTTCATCAGCAAAAATTTAAATCAAATTTGCTTTACGCAAACAATGCCGATGACGAAACATGGATATGATTTGGAAACCGCATTAGCAAAATAGAAGCAAACCGAAGAGCAAAGACCAAAAAGCACACATCAAAGTAAGTCAAAAATCAAGTGCATACCCACTATTTTTGATTCTCAAGTTCTAGTTTATCAAGAATTTCACCCAGAAAACCAGACGAGAACAAATGTGGTACTACACGACCAGCTCACACTTCACTCTTTATTCGTTACATTTCAATCAAAGACTCAATTAATATCATTCCATATACACCATTTTAACCTGATATGGCACCGTGCGTCTTCTTTTTGTTCCCGAAGCTCATGTTGCCACTGGGAGTACATCGTTTGGAGACCATTGGGACAAAAAGTGAATTTAATACTGTAACATAAACCTAGAAAAAGCATTAGCATATATGTATCGCCTCGAATGGGAAATACCCAGAGCACAGAAAACAACTGTCTATAAAAAATCTAAGCCGAGACATGTCGACAGAATATTAAAGCTGCAGATATTTTCGAGGCCATTTATAAAATATCAATAGTCAAACATCTATTCATACACCAGAGTAATGAGAAGCTTAAATATTAAAATGTCAGTGAGATATAAAGAAATATCTATCTCTGATAACGGAAACCTTTGGAAAAATTATTATATTGTATGAAAGAAATCAGTGAAAATGAAGAAAATTCTGTAATTATATTGTATAGCGCTACCCGATACTCAACAAACTCCCTTCTATAAATACAAATATTTTTTCAAAGACCACCTAATCACTAAACAATTACTTGGAAATTTTATAAAGCATAATTTAGTAACCTTTATATAAATTCTTAGTTACATTGTCATGCTTTATTTATCGAAATAATATCGTCCTTCTAATAACACAATTCACCAAAAAATTGCATTCAACTTGAATGAGATTTAAACGAAAATAGCAACAAACTCTATGACATAAAACCTAGTTCTTGTACTGAGACACTACTGACAAATTTCAACAAACAACACGATGATTAAAGGACTATAAGTAGAATATTTTAGAACAACTCAGTAATATTCTTTAAAAGATGATATTCTTTGCTTTTTTAACTATAAAATTAATTTTATTCAGTTCAGTTTTATTCAGTTCAGTTTTATTCAGATTAAAATTAAAATTCTCTCTCTCTCGCTCTCTATTAGATATCATCATATTCTCGGTTACTAATTGTTAAAGAAAACGTTCAGAAAATTAACATAAAAATAAGCTAAATCGTGAAAAAAATAACTTAGGTTATGCACGAAAATATTTTTGTCAATACTATTGAAGAACACTTAGAAAGAAACGAAGCGTTTTCGATGAGTAGCATCTCTCTTTCTAATGGCGGTCAGATGTCAGGTGTATACAATGACGTTTAGAGTATCGTGCTTAGCTCCTCCTGTAGAAAGAGTCAGAGCTCTGTCTTTTTCAAAATGTGAGCCAATATTCTTCTAATAGGATCCGCAATCTTTATAGTTAATTTCATGGTCTACTTATACAAAAAATTAGGGTAATTATATATGTATATATATATGTATATATATATAGATATATATATATATATATATATATATATATATTAAATTGATTTTCAAAACATTTGCTAGAAGATAATCATACCAGTTTTTCATAACAAAACAGCCAGAATGATTTATTTAGACCAATACATATTATAATAGTGACTACGGAGAAATAAACATGTGTTTCAAATGGTCGTTGGTGGAAAATAAATGTAGTACATAATCCCCGAATTTCATGCTCAATTCTTCATTCACATCTTCTCTCTTTACGTTCTAGATCGCTCCTTTCATTTTGTCTCCAATTATAAGAAAGTTATTCATTCGTGCTTCAAGCGGGAATATGAATTACTGTAACTATTATTGAGGTTACAGATAAATCAGAACCTAATAAGAATAGAGTGGCTTCAGGTTTAGATTCATGGCATCATTCTTCATTCATGTTGTAATTAACAGAAATTTTCAACCGAGAAAATAGACATTTTGACGAACTTTTCCTATTTTTTCAGATTGAAGTCAAATTCTTACTTGACAGAAACATTATTGATCTCAGATTTGTAGTCAGTGGCTTTGAAAACATGAAGGTAAGGTGTTCTGGACTAGTATAAACAAACTTATATTTCTCTGCAGTCACATTAAATATTAGTTCCATAGCACTTACCTATTTGTTTAAATAAAATTATTCTCGGTAATTTTCAATAAAAACAACAACAATATGTTTAATTCAGCTGAATATGAAGAGTTAAAATATTTTTAAATCGCAAAAAGTCAAATAGCCTCACTGTGTAATGACAAATAGTTATGAAGATAGATACTTAGTCTAAATAATTAATAAACTTAGAGAAGATATATGTCATACTTGAGCCTCAGCTAGTATCATGTTGGTATAAATATTAACCGTAAAATATTAAGGTAGAGGAAAACTCACTTTTTTGTATTTATTTACATAAAAAATTACACCGTTCTGCATGAACATCCTCCCCGCCAAACTAATGTGTTATTTAGATAATTTCTACATATGTAACCCTAACAATTACCTGTTAATTGTCATATCACGTAGCAAAATCTAGAGAATATTAACATGTTTTGATTGAGTGCAGAGTAGATGCAATGGTATACTTATGTGATATATAAGTTCATATAGCATACCAGGACCTGACGTTGCCAAATGTACGGTTTACTTAAGTTTAGGGAAATTCCCTTGGGCCTAAATAACTGAGATACCCATAAACCCCATGTAATTCCAAATTCCACCATTCTCCGTAGTCGTCAAAGGGTCAGCTACTCAAAGAACCCCTATATATACAGGAACTATATCGTCCTGGTACTCTCGATATCCGATGTTTCTAGAAAACAACAGATGTACGAAACGGGTCCGGCCGATCGTCGGGGGATCAGTATTGGATATACGAGCGAAGAGCAAAGAACTAAGTGAGCGTTGTAGTAGTGTTATTATTTTCGCGGTGTGTAGACGATATCGCTCTCGATCTTGTGTGAATAAACCGAGCAGTTTCTGTTATATATGTGGTGAAGTTACACTGAAAGCTCAACAAAAGACTTTTAGCCCACTTGTAACAAAAGCCTACGCGTTATGTTTTGGGTGCAAAGTTGACAATCAAGACAAAACTTGGGCTTCCAAGATCTGTTGCCATGCTTGCTCAAGAACCTTAACAGAATGGCTACGTCTATGAAGTTTGGATTGCCAGTAATTTGGCGGGAACCTCAAAATCATGTTGATGATTGCTACTTTTGCTTAACAGAAATTCTGGAGTTTTCCAATAAAAACAAACAAAATTGAAAATTTTAATATCTCCTCAGTCATAAGACCTAATGACGCTACTAGCAAACCTGTCCTTCAGCCTTCAGAAAAATACGAAATTCACTTTGAATCGGATAAACTAGATGATTCTGAACCAAATGCCGGTCCAAGTTTTCAAGAGAAAAACGACTTGGAATATAGTAGCAATAAAAAGTCCCATTTTATATCTCAGGAAGAGCTCAAAGATCTTCCCAAACAAAGTCACCGCTGCTGGGATCTCAGCCAGCAGTGGAATCTCTTACAAAAAGAAGTGAAAATTTCCACGTTTCGGATAAGGCAGTCTATGCTGGCAGTATTTTACTCAATGGCAAGTGACTTAGTTTACTGTCATGATATTTCGGGTTTAATCAACGATTTTTTCTTTTTCTATAAAGCTACCGAGTGGCAACTATTTATTGACTCAAGACAAGTCTAAAGCATCCATCTGTTTGCGTAGGTTATATGAAAGAAAGGTACGAGAACATGTATATATTACTTCAAATCTACTGAAATACGAAGAACATAAATGGAATATCTGTGCGGATCTAAAAGTTATTGTACTACTTATAGGACTGCAGAGTGGCTACATCAAATATCGTTTTTTTATGTGAATGGGACAGCAGAGCCAGAAAATAATATTATGTGTGAAAGAATGGCTGTTACGTGAAAACATTATGCCTGGTCTGAAAAACGTCTTTAATGAACCCGTGAATAGCAGAAAATTTATTTGCTTCCTCTGCACATAAAACTAGTGCTGATAAAAATTTTGGTAAAGCTTTAAATAGAGAAGAGAATGTTTGCGTTTATATGTTAAGTGTGGCAAAGCTTAAATTAGGAATGTTCGTTGGGCTGCAAATACGAGAATATTTTAAAGACTAAAATTTTGAAACTATACTTTCAAGAAAAGAAAATAGGGTATGAACTGCCTTCAAAAATATGTGTAGCATCTTCCTAGGTAACAAGAAACGGGAAAACAATAAAGATATAGTTGAATAACTCAAGCATCTTACAAGACGTTAGCTTGCAACATGTCACTTAAGCTGAATTTTCTTCACTCCCATTGGAAATTATTCTCTGAGAATTTAGGTACAGTTTCAGACGAACACGGCGAAAGATTTCACCAGAAAATTGTTGAAATGGAGAAGCGGTATAGGGGAAAATGGACCCTAAATATGTTAGCCGACTACTGCTACTACTACCCCCATACGTGAAACCGATCCTGGCGAATACAAGCGAAAAAGGACAACAAAATAATTTATTTTATTGTATTATACTTTTTTAAATACAAAATGAAGTATATTTTGTAAAAAAAAAGTGATTGCTTTTTTTTCAAACCTTTGAAAATTCACTAGGTTGCGTCTGGTTTGGGTTTCTCATGTTTTATATTCTTCTTTCGTTCTCTAAAGCTTATAGTTGATAGGTGAAAACCGAGCTCATACTTGAATTCAACACATTAGAGTAGACATAAAACACCAAAAAAAAATATTAGGTAGCGACAAAGAATTTCAAAATGCAGAACACAGTTATTAATGGGTTGAAAACATTACAATAAAAAAAGTCAGCGACTTTGGGCTCATCCGGCGTGAATTTCCTCTATCATATGATTGATCTCAATTTCATGTCATCAGCCTGTCAAATAGACAACTTTTCTCAGTGATTTTGGAATATTTACTTCAATGAGGTATTTTTATATTCCTTCATTGGTTTTAAGAAATCAGATATTGTGCCTATTACCTTGTTTTTTTTTTTAATTTTACCTTGCATTAATTCATTTTATTATTACATAATACTGAACCATTTTTATATTTTTTTATATATGCCGTGCTTAAATTAATATAATAGAAAAAAAAATGTATTTTTCAACAAAGCGAAATTCACATAGATGAAAAAAAAACTTTTAGAGAAAACAAAGAACTTAATGTAAGCTTATTAAAAGTATGACATTTTGATTAATTTTTTTTACCTAATACGCCATTTTAACTTAAGCTAACATGAATAAACATAATATGAAATTTTTTACACAAAAAATAAATAACCTTGATATTGATATTATAAATTCCACCAAAGCAAGACTAATTAAGAAATGGTTTTACTCAAGGTAAAGAAACCAAGCGAAATAACTACAATGTCAATGAAATTTACCGCAATTTCATAAAAACTGCGTCAGATAAAAGTTTGTAAGATTTTATAATCAGGTTCTTATGATAGAATTACCGTTTTATTTAGATTAGGTAGTAGGTATGATAAACTAATTAGTAACTAGTCGGAACCACCTTAAAATTTTTTAGATACTTGAAATTAATTTCTTATTTAGTAACGAGGAGAAGCTATGTGGAGGACCATAGATAATAAAGTGTGAAAAAAGGTGACGTGAACCTCTTACAAAGCGATGTTAAGAAAAAGAGATTAAATAAGATTAGATAATGAATGAACTCGCAAGATGAAATAATAAAGAAATAATTTCTCGTCGAGTTAAATACAGTCGAAACGAGAAATCAAATCTACGAAGCCAGAACTATTAAGGTTAAAGAAGTGACTCGATGCATTTTTGCATTTTCACAACGAAGGGAAAAAATATAATAGCATTTTAAGAGGAAGAAGGTTTAGGTTGTTTCGATGATCGAACTTTTGTTTTTGTGACAGTATTTTATCATACTGCTGTCCCACATTAATTTGTAGCTATTTTAAATACTTAGAAATAATTATTACAAAGACTATGGCTCGAAGTCTGGACGTTCCTCTTCTCCCTTGCAGCTTTAGTTCCAAACAATTGCAGGTTGTTTAGCTGGGCAGATCTCTTGTTTGGAGGCTTTCACAACAGCCTGACCACGAGATTAGTCGCTTGAAAGTTTTTAATTAAATTAAACAAAACAAGTTTCTCAAAACACTTAAATCTATTATCAAAAATAAATAGTAAACGAAAATATTTACAATGAGAAACTTAAAATTAGTAATAAATAGCAATATCGAAGTAACTAACATAACTGCTCTTAGTTGCCGTTCTATTTTAAAGATAAAACATATAAATCGCTTTCTAAAATATTAACCAGAAAAAATAATAAAAACGCGAAAAAAAAACAGCTTACTTAAACAAACCGTATTAAAATCACTAAATTTTCAAGTAAAATAATACAATTTCAAAAATAAAATTATCAATTGCTTCATTAACTGCTCATTGTTGGAATAAAACTGCCAATAACTTCATTAACTGATAATTTTATTTTCAATATTTTCAAATAATGGAATAATTGATAAGTTTTTATTGTGAATTAATGGTTATTCATTATATTTCGATTTTTGAAATTATCAGTTATTCTTGTAAAGGATAATTTAAAAAATAAAGTTTTCAATTACTCTAGAAATGGATAATTTTATTTCCAAAATTATCAATTAGTTCGTTAATTGATAATTGTTGGAATAAAATCACCAATTACTTCTTTAATTGATAATTTTATTTTCAAATGATGGAATAATTGATAAACCTATTTTGTGAATTAATGATTATTCATTATATTCCAATTTTCGAAATTATCAGTTACAAAATTAGTTGACAATTTTACCCGATAATATTACTAAAAAACATATTATTGCGAATCTCTCATTTGTGGATACATCAAACCTTCTTCAGTTACTGTCACATTATGAATTGATAATAGGAGTCATTACCCAATATGCCTCGTGTATGAGACAGACTGTTCATGTACTATAAATAATTATGAACTTAAAAGTACAGAAAAATTTTAATGAAAAAATACATATTAGTTTTATACGGTAGACAATATACCTAAAATGCTTAGAAGATTTTTAACTACATAAAAGGTAAAAACAAATATACAAAAGGAAAATTACCTAGAATATTTTAAAATGAATTATAATATTCAAACATGTAAACAATAAATAATTTATAATTCTCTTTCATTCTTGGGTTCGGAGACAAAATAATTTTATTTATAGGTGAGTTAGCTGGTAGTCTCATATGCACAAAAGAATTATTAAGTGTTTATATTTTATTTCAAATAAATTAAAGTTTTTTTTGAAATTTTATTACTTATGAAACTATAATCTATTCGCATAAATAAAATTGAAAAAAAACACATTTGTTAGAGAAGGAACTACAAAATGTATACTTCTCTAATCATCCTGTTGATTTGTAAAAGTGCTAACTATTAACATGCATATAATTATTTTGTAGAGAAATCACTAGGTTCTATTTAAATGGAGCTAATAAATCCATTTAAAATTCAATAAGATTACCAAACAAGCCCGCACTCTATTTCTAGGTCCTAAATTTTAGCGCTGAATGACAAATTTATATTATCTTTGTTTTGTGATGAAATTCATTCAATTCAGAATGGATCAAAAACTCTGTTACATATCTCTTAAAAAACAAAACGACTAAATTTAATTTGTTCCTCTTGATTTCTAATTTTATTGCTGCAATTAAAACAACTTACCAATATTTTAGCAAAGAAGATTAAAGCATCTTATTTAGGCTACTCAAAAGGTTAAGAAATCGTAGGTAACCCCCGGAGGAGTCATTATCCTAAAAATAGTACAACTCAGTTAGATTTATATTTTCTATAATTTCAACACACACACGCACACCCATATTTTAAAATTGCTAATGATCCAAAGTAATACATAGGTTGGTGAAGGGATTCAAAAAAATAATTTTTGGACATAACACTAGTACACACTACTATGATAATGAAGACTATTTCTGTAAAAAAGTATGGAAAATTATAAAAACTGAAATATCTCAAAAACTATTATAAATAGGTATAGGATATATTGAACAAAACTTTTAGGGTTTTTATTACTCTATTAAATAACATGAAAATATACAGGGTGTACCATTTAAAAAAAAAAGATATTTATTCATTTAAACTTGTTCAAATTTGAGCCGATGTGTTCAACACCCTGTAGCTTTTATTGCAAATATTAGGTAAAAATTATGTTAACTTGTCCTTGGCCTTGCTAAATTCCAAATTTGAATATATTTGTCACAAAATTGAAAACGTTATTTAGGATTGAATTGATGCTTGAAAATGTGACTTTTTTTCTTTAAACTTAATTATCTCAGAAACTATAAAGTTTTGTTATAGTAAACCCTTAATAAAAAAGATTTAAAATTATAAGCTAAATCGAAAATATGATTCGTATATAGGGTGTTCTATTTAAAAAAATACAACTTTATGCTGTCCTAGTTTTTTGGCTCACCCTGTAGAGTCCTAAATATTTTTAAAATCTGCGTAAAAATAAACTGTATCAATTAATAAATATAGTTTCTTTTTTAATTTCACCGAAAAGGCATAAACTTACTTCATCCAATCGTTGACTCACCCTGTACAAATTATTTTAAAACTGTAAAAAACCGCTTAATAATTATTACATTGTAAACTTTATGTTAAATTATGATAAATAATTTTTTGGTATTCTATTTTTTTAGACTTTTAAAACGGTATACTACCATTATTATAATGGGATTATTTTAATTAAAGCTTACTTTAAAAATAAGTATCAAAGATAACTTCTAATGTACTAAATTATAATGGAAGTATTTTTCGACTAAAACATATTTACGAGTATTTTGAAACCTTTAATTGACTAAATAACAAGAAATTAAAATACTTAAAGAACATGTTTTAAAAATATCTAATAAAGCAGAGGACATTTCCCAACTGGTGTTATCACTTTAAAGCTAAGTAGAAAAAAAGCAATAATTAATTATAATTTCTAAATAATTAAATAAATAACAACAGTAATTTAATTCAAAAAAACGCGCGTAACCCATATGGTTCCGACAGGTTAAGAAATAAATCCTATATCAAAATCTACTTGTCGGACGCACATTAACGAACATAAATTTAATTACTATAATAAATTGTCACCTGATATGACAAGAAATTTTTACTGTGTTAATACCATTATACATGTAAATTAAAGCAAATATTTGGTTGAGAATATATTAAATTTTTTTGGATTATATGAAACAAGCAAAGATACCACTATTTAGTTTTTGGACCTACTTCTCTGCGTAAGAAATATTAAAAGTTTTATGGAATCGTGCTAACAGGTGTTAAAAGAATTATTTTTCAGGACATTCGAGATATGTTCAAATGTCCATTTAAGCGTGAACATTTGCCTTGTGATACTGTTGCGGCTCCATTTATTTTGGCTCCTGTTATATTAGTTTCGTGCGTAAAACCTCTTTACTCCTTCACTTATTTTGTTAACCCTGTATAGTTATCGTTGTTTTGAAAGCTTATCAAGTGGGGTTGTGAGTGACTTCAAAAATAAAATTTTCCCGTCAGTTTTTCGGTACTGCTTTATAAGAGAAAAAAATAAAGAACAATTTTCCATTGCAGTGTTGCGTTCTAGGAAGTTGTTTTTAGCATTTTTGCCGTTTTTGAGTTTTGGGAACCCAAACCGAGTTAGATGACATTAGTAGTTTGTGCCTAATGTGCTAGAAGCGATTTTAAATTTGATTTGTGCTGGGAATATACACAACACTCTTGGTAAACCCTACTTTCATTTCTTATCCTAAATTCCAAAATTATCAATATATTTAGAAAAGAAAAATTAACTGTACTTACTTCATTCGTAGATCTAAACCTGCATTGTTTCTAAGTATTTTTTTTATTGCAGGCCTTTTCCCTTGTCCCCTCTTCGTTCTTTTTATCTGCATTTGAATCACCGTACTATTATCCATGATGTTCGAGTTTAACTACTAACCACACTTAGTGATCTAGTGTTTGAGTACCCAGATCTACTCTACTATCAAGATTGTGACTCTCGAACTTTCAGAACCTCAGATTTTGGTTTTATCTGTTTTGAGCCATATTATGTATATATGAACTTCTGATTTACCGGACAATAATTTTTGATTTTTATAGCAACGGTTGATGAAGTTGATTCACATTATGGTAGGAACTTAAAAGAATTTGTCAAGATTATTAGGCAGGTTCTTTTAAACAAAAACGAACCTAGCGATCTCGAACCACTCTAGAGTTAAACCGGAAAAGATGAATTTAAATTCGATTTTTCAATTCTGTTTATTAAATTTTTTACAGTTTCACTCAATATATTAGAATTTTTCTTCAATTTTAGGTGTTTCTTTTATTAAGGAGTTAGTTTTCTGTTTTGTATAGAAAAACGATTTCTATTCTAACTATTGGGGCTTAAAAGAGGGGGCGCTTTTACCCCTGCCACTCTATGGCATCCTTAAGCTAACGGAACTAACGCCCTAAAGGAAAGAGATCCCAGTGAAAAAGTTAGTTGAACAAAAGAAAAATAATTAATCACCTATCTTTTCAATTTTCTCTTCTTAATCCTTCGATATAAGAAGTTAAATTTCAGATTTCGTAACAATACATAGGATCAGTTGACTGGTGAAATCTCTTTTGAATACTAATAAAGTCACACTTTTCGAAAACTAAAAATAATTTGATTTATATATTAGGATACATCTGGAAAAGGGAGTAAATATAGGTATTTTATCAAGATACTATTACATTAACAGCAAAGGGATATGTAGTTCCTTCAAATCTTATCTAGAACAGCTTACTATTCAACGTCAATAAAGGAAACAAGCTTTTTAAATTGTTTTTACATGATCAGTAAATATTCAGTTTGTTCAAGAAGGGATAATTCGTATTCAATAAAATATAAATCTTAACAAAAATTAACATTTCTGCAATAACATGAAACTATTAAACTAAATAAGCTATATAATACTGTATGGCTGAAAACGTATAAACATATATTCGTTCATACTTAATACAAAAAAAAATATAACATATCCTAAAATCTATCATTTTTGACTAGAACTGACTCTTTAACTTGTCAATCGTTAACCAAAGGATCGTAATCACTTTCCACATTTTATCCGCAACATTTTCCAAGCGTGACTCATTCTCAAAAACTGGAACGAAATAGAATAGTGTCACGAAAAATAATTAATATTGAGTATTCCTATATAACATGCCCAAGTATCTAAAATACTCATGAAAAACACCCACAACACATGTTAAATAAAAGCACAACATTCCTGACATTCCAAAGTCCAAATCTGCCCTGACCAGGAACTACAGCATTAAATAAGGAAGAAAAGTGTTTTTGTTTGTTACAGATAATTAATCGAAATATTCGCTTAACCAAACCCTAATTTAAACTCATGTTTCCTGACATAAGTGAAGAAGTTTAAAACAATATTTTACATCAAAACACTTCAACTTCCATTAAAAATAAAGTTAAATATTACTGCTTCAAAGAGAAATGCTCTTCGCTAAATTGCGCGCGCTACACCAGTGATAGTAAATCGAAATGACTTTACCTTATATTGAATTTATCCTCTACTTGACGAAAGTTAATATATATATATATATATATATATATATATATATATATATATATATATATATATATATATATATATATATATATATATATATATATGTTACGTATATATACAGGAATAAACTTCTATCTCACTAATATATGAAGAAGAAATGTATATTTGTCTATTCACAAAGATCACAAGAACTACTAAACCACTCATCATCAAATAGTAACTGAAGCTTTATTATGAAAATGAAAAATTATTTATTGAATCGTGTAAATAAGCAGATAAAAATAAGCTCCTGCTATGCAGTACTCATTCAGACTTCTAGGTGACTGATTGATTGATTATATGACATAGCAGGTCAGGATTGAGGAGCTCTTACACTGCAGCTTTAAGACTTATTGTGTCTCATGTTATATCTCTTCTAGGTGAACACGTTGGTTGCTTTGATCAGGTTTAGCAGCATATTCACTAGTTTATTTTCTGGTTACAAGCCTTCCCTATTAAGTGATTCCTGAAGGTATCTCCAACCAACTACTAGGTAGGGAGCAGCTAAGCACTATGGTTCTCCCTTGTGGTAAGTCAGTGTTGTCAAGTTGGGGGAGTTTTTCGAGTAACTAAGCGAAAATATAGAGACGGAACGTCTAAATTTGTGACATATATTGTTCAATTATATTGCAATGTAGAGGTTAAAGCTACATCTATGATTTACCATTACGGAAAAATTTATGAGGATAAATGGGAAGAAATAAAATCTAATTTGGAGATTTTGTATTCTGTATCTGATAACCCTGCGGCAAGCCACTCCCGCATTTAAGTTTGCTCCTGAAAACCTTAAATATAGGACAATCATTTTCGTCAGCAGAAATCTTTAAAGATGTTACTGTTGAAAAGCATTGTGCAGGTATAAAAATATGGCGGCGAAATCTCAACGAAGGATGCTAGTTATAATATAAAAATACGATCCTCGACTACATCTGTCTGTATTATCGAAAAAACCATTGATTAGGCCCATTTCGGCGTAAAATTTTCGTAAATAGAATAAAAAGTAAAGTAGACGAGCAATTCGAATTAATTCAGGGATGCAACAGAGATCCAAGCATGTCTTCCTAATATTAACTAACTAACTTTATAGTTCTCAAAAAATTCTTCAAATAAATCCATAAACATATATCTATCTTTACACGATGGTAAATAACAATTTTATTAGAAGTTTAATAGTTCATAAAAAGCAGTGAGAGCTTAAAATTGTATTTGTAATGTTAGGTGGAAAGTTTAGCTTAGGCTAGAAAGTCTTTTCTGATCGTTGGAACATCACATTGTTTCGTTTCCGGTTATTGCTGGTCGTGTATCTCTTTAGCCATCCTGCAACAGCAGAGAGTATCTGTTTTAGAGTGTCGAGGCATTATTGAGCCGTACCAGTCACTGGATCGTATTGCGAATGGTACCGGGCTAAATTCATTATTTCTTCAACTCGTCTTTGAGGTTTACTTGTCCTCATGCCCGCAATATACTCGGTCAGCTGTCCTATATATTTTCCAAGATCTTCGATTTTGTTATTTAGTCGTCTTTCCCATTGTGGAGTGTTGGGTTCCGTTCTTGCTGATCGGAGCTCTGTTGTAATTTTAATTTCTAAAGCTCCGGCTATCGCAATCGCAGCACAATAGATTGTCGTTTGTAAGAACTCCAGACTATAGGCCTCTGAAACATAAGCTAGTAAAATCCGATTGTTAAGGATGTCCAATATGATACCTAGTTTTTTATATGAATTAATTTTTGGCAGTGCCGGTCTGCATAACCGATTGGTTCCATTATATTCCAACGTTGCAGTACTCATTTCTGTTGATAGTTTCTGTTAAAGGAACTCAGCGTTGTCCTGTTGAGTATCGTCATTCAGCTGCTTTTGCTGTTCTTGGACCACGGGTTCCGGCTATGGCTCAAGTTCGGCAATCGGATCGTTGTTATTGTCAGTGCCCTGATTTCACGCTCAACTTCCGCTTCGGAGAATAACTCTATATTGGTCAGCTATTCTCTGTTATGATACTTGTATGTGTGGATACTCCCTGGAGAATTCGGCGTGAAGTTATTGCCTGTAGCCCATCATCTCTCGTCCTAGATGATCCTGTAAAAAATGCGCATTATTGACTCATTTAGGGGCATAGTCTATTTCATGCGTTGTCTTGGTCATCCTGCTTGAGTGAACTCTGGTTGAGGTTCTCGCGCAGCATCTTCGGCGGGTGGAGCTCTTGGAGTTGTTTGGCCCTCAAGTAAACTATTATTATAATTTCTTTATTTATACTTTGACTTGATCTTGGCTGTTTTTTTCTTTATTTAAAAATATCAGCTTACAGCTACTTCCAATTAAAGATCAATAACTGGCAAAATGACCGTCAATTCTTCAAAGTAATTGAACTTAAACATATTATGACAAAAAGCTAAAGAATCTATTCTGTACTTAAACCGGATATTAAATAAACATATGTATGTTATCTGGCTCCTTAAAAATAAATAAAAATGGCAAAATTCTTCAAAACCTGTTGCAATCTTCATAAAAACTGACCAAACCTAACAGAATTTGCGTAAATAATAATCCATGGACATTTACCTACCAACTTAATGACACACGAGCAAATAAAATGGCACGTTCAGGTGATGATTTTAGTACTATAATTTTCACTAATAAATATTAAAGAAGTAGACAATTTTCTTTCTTAGTTTTTACCTATTAATTGCGTAGATAATTCTGCTTTATCGCTAATTTATCTAATCTCCTTATATGTCTTCAAATAATAGTAATACGACGGAATAGTAATATTTTAATATCATTTTTATCAGTCACAGTTTAATTTACAAAAAGTAAACTACTAACGCAAAGTAAATTGGTTTTTACTCAAAACCTTAGAAAGCTTTTAATTAACTTTCACTTCGGGTTTTTCTAGCATTTGTAATGAGCTCTTCATCTTGACAAATGTTTACTACTTATTTATAATAATCTTCTTTCTTCGTTTAATTTAATAACCCATCATTATTTTGTTCTCGAGTTGATTTAATTATTTTGTGGCAAATAAATTGATCAATAAGAATATTGGTATTTAACATCAAGTTTTTCTGACCAATTATGATAATGAACCTTTCAAGTTTGCAAAACCGTTTTTAGTTCTAACAAAATATATTTAATTTAATTAGAAATATTATTTTCAACTGTAGTGTCACAATTCATGGTTTTCACAAGGTATAGAGCTGCAATTCGATTTATAGCGATGAAGCGCCTGTTTGCTCTTAAATAATTTGATTTTGACGTATTTATTGGTACCGACCAAATTACGAATGAGATGCTAAAGTATGGAGGCCCCAGCCTTGTCATAGAGCTCACTGTTCTATTTCAAAAAATACTCCGCACAACGTCAGTACCCAACGAATGGCGGAAAAGCATCACAATTCCGATCCACAAAAAAGGATCAAAGAAACAACCCGAAAACTACAGGGGAATCAGCCTACTGAACAGTTCAGCCAAATTGCTAACCAAAATACTGTCACAACGGATCGTAGACAAGTTAGGGGCGTGCGAAGAACAGCAGGACTTCCAGAATAACCGCTCTACTATCGACGGTATATTTATTACCAGACAGCGGCTTGAAAAATCTATCGAATACGATAAACCTCTGTTCATTTGTTTTGTGGACTTTACACAAGCGTTCGACCGAGTCAAACTGGAACATATAACAGAACTACTGCGAAGAAAATAAGTAGACGAAGCAATCATACGCACAATATAGGAACTGAACTCCAAAAACAACATAGTAATTAAAACAAATACCACTCTAACAGAGGAAATCCCGCTATCCATAGGAATATGACCTAAGTCCAACACTTTTCAATGTAATTATGGACGAAATCATTGATGAGGTAAAAAGCACAAATATTGGGTACCCAATGGGACACAACACCGTTAAGATTATATGCTTTGCAGACGATGTTGCCTTGACGGCAGATAGCGAGGACAACTTACCAAGAATGCTTTTCCATCTCAATCGAACAGCCAAACAGTATAATATGAAGATATCTGTGGAGAAAACCAAAGCAATGGTAATAGCAAAAGAACCGATAAGATGTAAACTAATGGTTGATGACAAACATATCGAAGAGGTTGGGAAGTTTAAATACCTGGGAGCACATATAACAAGTAACAGGGCAGTAACGGAAGAAGTACGCACACAAGCCAACAAAGCGGTCATGATATCAGGCCAACTAAGAGACATAATCTGGAACAATAAACATATGACGGTTGAGAGCAAAGCAAGAATTTACAAGGTCTGTATAAGACCGATACTAACCTACGGCGCAGAAACAAGAAATGAAACAAGAAAGACAAAACAAATTATGAGAACCACAGAAATGAAAACGCTGAGAATGATCACGGGAACAAGTTTAAGAGATAGAATAAGAAACGCAAAAATATGCGAGGACAGCGGAGTGGGGGATGTTGTGAAGTGGGTTCGACACCGTCGTAGGCAGTGGAGAGATCACGTGGAACGAATGAACGATGACAGACTAGCAAAAACCGTGATGAGAGAGAAACCAAACACCAAACGGCCGCTTGGACGGCACCCCAAAAGATGGAGAGACAGCTGGATTTTGACCTCAAACGAGGATTGATGAGGCAACGTGTAGATAATAGAACTTGGTTTTACCTAGAAGAAGAAGAGAAGTATTTATTGGGAACTTCCTATTTATTGATCAAATCATGTTCAGAAAAAAAATGCCACGTAGTTTTATACTAAAACTTTAGAATAAATTATCGAACACAAAACAATACATATATTTTACATTCATTTTACACCCTGATGGCAAGTAGGATTTAATTAACATGACTGACTTTAAAGTAGAATCAAAATTGTATGTTTATACTATTTAATGCAAAAATTATTGTTTTACTAAAGCTTTATTTTTGACTTTTATGTATTTGCCAGAATTGGAACTAATTAATTTCCTAAATTTATACGAATCGTCGCTGTGGCTCAAGGCCGTGTCACTAGAGTAAGAGTATATGGGACAACATGGGATTTAAAGGGGTTGCGAGCTCACCATAACTGCAGGAAACATGGTTGTCTATGACATTTAATCAAACACTGGAGATTTTATATTTAGAACTAGCTATATAGTTTTTAGTCTATTTAACATTATTTAAAAAATGTACATTAATAATATATAAATATAGAATAAATTATCAATTCAATTTTGTTTATCATTAAAAATATAAAAAAAATATATTTATGAACAAAAATTGTGAGTTGGCAACAATTTATGACATTGCATCGTCCCTTCGAGGCCCTATTTCCAATTTTCAGCATTTTTGTTTAATTTTTTAGTTTTTTGATGTTTTGGTGATTTATTCTCAATTTTATTGGAAATCTAAAATACAAAGTGGTCTTATGGTTTTCCAAATATTTTATGCTGCTGTTTATAGTTTGTGTTTCGTTATGGGAAACACATGGTAACGGCCCCACATGTTTTTGTGATGTAATTTCAACATTTTGGTAAATAGATGCAGGTACTGTAAGTATGATATGTAAACTAGTTTTTAACTGGTAATGTAAAGTATAATAACAATCGTTCAGCAGATCTTCCTTAAATACATGCTGTTTTATTTTTATTTTTGTTTACGTATTGAGATACGAGACTAAAAAACAAAGACTTAAAATTAAAAGAACCCAAGCAATTTTTATTGAATCAGCTACTAACATACACATTTTCATTTACTGTTTATAAAGTTCGATAGGTTTTAAGCATTTACTTTGTATGGTGGTTTTTTTAGATTACCGGGCAGATTAGCGATTTTATATTATATTATTAGAGGAAAAGGTCCGAATATGGGCTATACTGATACTATGGGCCACTCTGTTATTGGCTTCAACGTATACTTGCGCTATGTGAGGCATAGCTTAATCTTTACACCACTAATCCTAGAATAAATCTCTGGCTTCGGTTGTTTAAGCATAGATGGCGTAGAAAGCAATCCACAAAATTGAGGTTTTGATATTGTAAATATTTATTTAAGGGGCTAAATATTTTGTGTTTTCGTCAATAATTTTTCAAAGTAAAAATTAGTAAGTGTGTACTAGAAATATTACTCTTTAAGACGTTCTAGTGGTTGTTGTCTTATATTATATTTAAATACTTTGTTTATATGTCCACATTTCTGTGGTTATGTTTGGAATATAAACCACTTAGTTGTTCGAAATATGAGTCATACCCATATCCGGACCATATTTAATGAAAAGTTCTGGAAAATTGCACTCATAATTTTCTTTAGGTAAAAATGTTCCAGGCAAAGGAAATATACATTTTAAAAACATAGAAGGAAGCAATGAAATACCCGAAATATGACGAGCGCAATTTCTGTTGAAGAGCACTCTTTAACTTGTAGACAGGCAGCAAAAACATATGATGTACAAAGATCTACTTTACAACTGCAACTGCTCTTGGAAGAAAAACAGTTTTAGGTGAATATTTGGAGGAGGAACTTACAGATTACATTCTCGCAATGGAGACAAAGTTTTATGGTCTCACTAGACGAGATGTTCGAATTATGGCGTACACAATAGTTGAACAAAATGGTAAGGATAATTCCTTTAGGAAAAAAATTGCAAGAAAAAGCTGGCTCGATGGATTTTTACCTCGCCATAAGGAAATACTTTCTGGTACGTCTTTTACGAAAGCTCTTGATTTTAATTCCGAAGACAAATCACGATTTTTTGATAATCTGGAGCAGGAGTATAATAACTACAATTTTCCACCGCACAGAAAATTCAGTGTCAATGAAACAGGCTTATCAATAGTGCAAAGTAAGGTACCTTCTCTTATTGGTCGACAGATTGAGCAGACTAGGATCACTTGTGCATTGCTTGTATGAGCGCTGTAGAACAATTTTTACCACCAATGTTAATATGTTCCACACAAAATATAAATAACCAGGTAATCTGTGGAGGTCCCCAGGGGCAATTTATGACATGCATCCTAGTAGATGTATTCAACAAAATCTCTTCATGAAGTGATTTCATCATTTTATACAATTTGCTAAACAATCGCCAGATGACCCTGTTTTTATCATTGTATGGAGATTATAGCCTCACTAGCAATTTGGAAGTTATTAGTTTGGCCAGGGAGAATCATATTTCAATAGTGTCACTACCACCTCATTCCACGTATAAAATACAGCCCTTAGATAAAAGTTTTATAGATCCGTTTAAGGTATACTATAGCGATGAAATAAGGAAATGGATACGTCTTAATCAGCGTCCTGTTTCAGTGTTTGAAATAGGTGAGTTAATAGGAAAGGCATTCCTAAAATCACATACTGCACAAATTGCCATCAAGATTTTTCTAGGGACATTATTTCTTAATAGGCAAATTTTTGTGATGCCAACTTTATTACTAAGCAAGCTGAAGCAGTTAAAAGATACAACAATTAGAAAAAAATGTGTATTAACAACAATACGTCTCAAGATGTAGAAACGTTTTTACGAAATTACTCTGGGAGTACTCTTTATAAGAACGAAAATCAAAGTACCTCAATCCTGTGAAAAGTTATATGTAAATGAAGGCTATTAAAAAATTCGCTAGCCATAAATTTTTTTCAGTTTTTACCTTTTTTTCCAGAAACTTATCTTGGAAATATTTTTACCGAACTACTTCGGAGAACGCCTTGAAATTTATCGAAAATTTCATCAAAATGCGTTACCTCTCTCCAACGTTATTTGTAAATAAACAAATAAATGTTCACATGGAATTAACCAACAAAAACCTCGCTCTTTTCAATAAATTTATTTCGTTTTTCCATATGTATAATTAAAATGTAAACAAAATGCCTACTTATTGTCAGGGGCGGATCCAGCCTCTCTCTTGGGGGGGGGGGGGGGGGGCGGTGATATCAAAAAAGTACAGTATGGCAAGAAAAACAAGTTGTCAACGGGGGGGGGGGGGGGAGGAGTGTATGCAGCATATTCATTCCTAATATAAAAGGCAGAATGGGTTCGGAAGTATACACATTCCTATACTCTATTCAAGAACTAGAGAAAGTAATACAACTGTTAACGAAACCTCCAACGTACCTGCCCCAGTGTCGCTGGTTACTGAGAACTGCCATAAATCTAATTATATTTGATTATATTCAAATATATTTTATAAATTTACTGCAACATAAAAATTCTGTTTAATTTAATTTCTGTCAATGAGCAAAGTACACCTTACAGTGTGTTCTTAGTGATTTGTCTTGTTTGGGCTTGTTTTTATATATTATTTGAGATTAGTGAGATACCCAAAAGATATGGCTTTCACCTATATTTTTATTCCAAAATCGTTAAACCAGGGCATTTTTTCCTTAACGAAAAACTTATTACGATGAATGTTTATGATGCCTTAAGATACCAATATCTAAATAATAATGTTAAACGCTCTGTTGAGATGTATTCCAACATGACAGGAGTTGGAAAATCTACTATGTACCGAATACTGAAGGAGAAAAAACGACTGGAATTGTTAATACTTCCAAGCCACATTCGATCACAGGCAAATGAAAAACCTCGTTGGAAGAAGAAATGAAAACTGCAATTGAAGGGGTTGTATATATATTTTATCATGAGAAGCAGATCCCAACCGTCTACAAAATTCTAACTAAAATCAATGGAGATCGCGATTTACCTGAAATTAAAAGAACTGATCTCTGGAAATTGCTCAGAGAACTTAGTTTTGCTGGGAAAAACCTGAAAATTTGTTCCTATAGATCGTCCGGAAACTGTCCGCTGGAGAAGTAAATATCTCTCTCAAGTAAAAGGTAGAGTTGCTAGAAATAACACAATTAACAAAATTAGTAATTTAACTGAACTTTTGAAAGTTTTTTTTGAATAAAGTTACTGCAGAAAATTGGGAAAAATCCATATTATAAAAGAATTAAAAAAAAAGTGAGAACTCGATCTCATGATCGGTGAGATAGAGGAACCAATTATAATTAATTTGAGCGGAGACAGTTTCACTGACTTTGATTAGGAATTAGATACGTAATATTTACTAGTGTAAACACAATTTATTATTTAAATTTTTGTTTTTGCTGTATTTTATTGCTTAATGGTGTTTATATGTTTTTTTTACTTTTTTATTTATTTTTATTTTAGTGTGTCTCATTCTTTAATTTTAAATATATTTAATTCTAACTAGCCGTAAGTTTTTTATTATTTTGTTATTGTATTTGTGTCTTTTTCTTAAGCCTGTAGAATTAACATGTTTATCTTATTTTTTTGGAGCTATCGTATTTCCGCATAATAAAGTAAATTAAATTAAGATATCAGTACAATAGAAATAAAAATAAGTAGGTCTAATTTTAATTACAACATAAAAAAATTAATTACATTTGAATCCCTTTTTAGTGTTTAATTGTAATTCTGCAGTTGGTTTAAGAAATAAATAAACTGAAACGTCAAATACCCTAAAAATGTTTTTAATTAATCATAAAATGACCGATAGCCCCAAAAATATTTTAATATTATATGGACGAATTTATTTTTTTATATATGTTTAACTTTTTGTATTTTTGACAGTGGATATTTTGTAAGTATTTAAATTATAACTTCGAATTTTTTGAGAGAATAAGGCTACGTTTTAGTCCATTATTATAGACCGATATTTTTGATTATAAAATTTCTAACCCATTCCTATGAAAAATATATGTGTCTAACAGATTTTGCTAAAGACACCGGACTAAAGAACACAGATAGTTTGCGAAGAGAAAAAGGGTAAAAAATGATTAATTACTCTCTCTAGTTCTTAAATTAACTGTAGTATAAGAGAAAAAATCGGGTCCATTTTCCTAAACTCAAAGCTCTTGGGGGGGGGGCGATCGCCCCCACCGCCCCCCCTTGGATCCGCGCCTGCTTATTGTTTTGTAATAGTATTTTTTGAAATTACTATATTAAAATATAGAATATCTATAGCCAATCCTCACTTGCAGAAATATACTATACAATCACAATTTTTCCATATTTATACATTCTTCGAACCTATACTTTCAGAAGCGTAAGCAAAGCCTAGAAACTATTTTCCATATAACATCCTTAAAACAATATATCTTCTATCCCATTTTAAGTAATATATTAAAATGCGACAATATTAACATTATTTTTTGGAGATTTTTTTATTAAATCGTGCACACAACCCACACTTTTTTTCCTTTTCTATGCACCGACATTCCTAGAAGGAAGCCGTAATTTAAAGATGGAGATAAAGTCTCTAAGCAATTTAATTGTACTGTTACGAATATTTTTGCCTGGCCACTATGTAGGAGTACCGATAGATTTTCCAAGCCATAAAGCATAATAATAGGGGCTTTAGTTTTATGCGTCTTGAATATTTAATGTATCGCTTTATCTTTTTTTACAGTGACGGACTAGCCACTTTCGCCCTGATGAGATAATTTAATGTGAGGCACCATTCACTAAGTCAAAATTAAAGGTATGTATTTTACACATATTAAGTATCATATAAATTGTTAATTATTCTAGGCACAGGAATGTACTCGTAAGCACTTGTGTTATTTCAAGAAAAATAATCAAAATAATCTTGAAACTTAACAAAACGCTCTTTTTTACTCTTGTTCAGTTCACTGACAGGAATTTTAAAGATCCTTAATTGAACTTTAAATTAAATCACCTGATAACATCTTACTATATTTTATTCATTTTTTACCAAGTAGAAGTGGTCTTTTTCCTTTATTTTCTCAGAAAACCATATAGTGTTGTGGAATAATAGATTTTTATACACTCAATTTACTTTTAGATAAATAAGTTCACAATATTTTTGCCAAAAACTTTAAGTAGTGCTTCCTCATTGTATAGATAATTATTTCAAATATCAAGTTATCTGTGAATGTCAAACTGAGTTTCTTAATTCATAAACATAAATATTAGTATTTATAACGCGTAAAATTTATCCAAGTCTTCTAAGAAAATTAGAGATCAAGAACATGTGCATTGTGTACTTTATACGAATACATCGGTACTCAAAATCAACTGGCTGATCGGACAATTTGGAATTTCGTCCAGAAATCAAACAAAATGGGTTCGAAACTAACGTCAAAGTTACTCAATATGATCATAGAGGAAGCTATTAGTGGAATATTATCAACACTCGCCAAGGTACCAATATTTGAGCTTTATGTACTCCACTACACGGCGAATCAAGGGTTTACACTTAGATCTTTACAAAAATAATACAAAAATTCAAGTCTAGAGATTGTTTATAGTGTCGTATATTACCCGAATGAATACATGAACAAGAAAAGGAATATTCGCAAAAGAACATTTTTAGTAATGACAGGAATTTGCATCTTAATTGAGAATTGGGAAATTCAAGTAAGGTTTTGAGAAGAAAATGCACCCCACTGAAAGTATGGTGTGCCTTGTGGTCTGGCGACATAACTATATGTTACTTTTTTGAAGACAATGCAGAAAATGCTGTTACAGTCAATTCACTTCGCAATTGAAGCATGATTACATACTTTTTATGGAACCAGCTAAACACGTTGGATATCGAAAATCTTTGTATTTAACAAAATTTTCTGGATCATGAGATATCATTCGCTTAGACTTTTTTCTTTAGAGATATTTAAAAACTAGAATCTGCAGGTACAAATGTGATTGCAAAAATGAAATAAAAAATTTGTGACGAAATGGCTTGTAATCTGCTGTGATGTGATCCAAAATTATGACAAAGTGATTACATGTTACAATGGAAGAAATAAAGGGTGTTTTTTATAGAGATATAGAAGTTTTAAATCGAATAAAACAAAGATGAATTTTTTAAATTGACATGAAATTTACTTTATTCGAAGATAACCTTCTGGCATTATAATTTAAATATGACTTCTGGCATATAACCGCCACGGCTGGCTCGGACGTAGTCTAATCTGGAGGTCCAATTTTCGATGACTTTTTCCAACATTTGTGGCCGTATATCGGCAATAACACGGCGAATGTTGTCCTCCAAGTGATCAATCGTTTCGGGCTTATCGGCGTAGACTAGCCACTTCACATATCCCCACAGAAAATAGTCTAGCGGCGTTAAGTCGCACGATCTTGGAGGCCAATTCACGAGTCCGAAACGTGAAACTATGCGGTTACCAAATGTTTCCTTCAATAAATCAATTGTGGCACGAGCTGACGAGCTGTGTGACATGTTGTGCCGTCTTGTTGAAACCACAGCTCCTGCCCATCATGGTTGTTCAATTGATGAACGAAAAAGTCAGTAATAATGGCTCTATAGCGGTCACCATTGACTGTAACGTTCTGACCAGCATCGTTTTTAAAGAAGTACGGATCAATGATTCCACCAGCCCATAAAGCACACCAAACAGTCAGTTTTTCTGGATGTAACGGTGTCTCAACATACACTTGAGGATTATCATCACTCCAAATACGGCAGTTTTGTTTATTGACGTATCCATTCAAACAAAAGCGAACTTCATCGCTAAACAAAATCTTGTTTTGGGCCCATTCACCGAATCTACGCCTTGCTAGGTGATCGTGTGCCTTCAATTCTTGCACGAGTTGGATTTTGTAAGCATGCAAACCAAGATCTTTCGGCAAAATCTTCCAAAAAGTGAATGGACACATATCCAATTCCTGTGCACGATGGCGGATAGACTGATTCGGGTCTTCTTCCACGCTACGCTCTACAGCAGCAATGAGTTCTTCTGTACGCACTGTACGACGTCTCTGTGGATGCGTATTATCATTTAGAGTAAACGTGGTGCGAAAACGTTCCATAGTTAATCAAACTAATTGCTCTGATGGACTATTATGTTGACCGTAAAATGGACGTAGTTCGCGATACGTATTTCGAACAGAACCATGATTTTCAAAATAAATTTGCACAATTTGGAAGCGTTTTTCAAGCGTCAGTCTATTCATGTTGAAATGCCAAACCAAACTAAACATAAATCGCTTGACAGCTGACAAAATTACCGCCAGTTAAAAAAGTGTTGCCAACTTAAAGTTCTATTCCTCTATAAAAAAACACCCTTTATTAATCACGATTGTTCTTTATTAAATATAGTTTGACGCAAAGTATATTTTAATAAATAGAGGAATAAAATACTCACCTTGTATATGGATGTTAAGCATGAGTACTGAGAGAGGGTATATCTTATATCACTATTTAAAAGCGTTTTTAAATACAAAAAAAAATCAGTTAATAAACTTGATTTTAATACTTTTTATGAAAATTTAATACTTATATAGAGTATAGTTCACATAAACATTTATAACTATTTCGAGTAAATTCTATCCTTAACTATAGTTAAAACCATTAAGGGATAAGCTTCACGGAATTTTTTAACATTTGTTATCGACGACCACTTCGAATATGTCTACACTGAGCAAATTTTGCCACCATGAGGAATCAAAAAAATATTTAAATTATAATGCAATATATTCTTTGGAGCAAATAATTCGTGTAATAAATATTTTTGGACCTGTTCAACGAGAAAGGGCGATTAGAATATCTGCAAAATGGCTAAAGGAGCGAAAAGGTTTTTTTTTTCTTAATCATTGAGGGAAACTTTTAATTATAAGTAAGTAAGACACATAATAGTTTTTAATTTTTTGTACACAAATTATTAAAATTAAGATACACTGGAAATTAAATTATTGCGGAATAGGTGCTGAAGAAAATTAACAGAAAAGCATAGAGTGGAATGTTCTGGTGGTGCTTTAAAGAAGTAATTTTTTTCAGTTTCGGTTTGAAATTCATTGAAAACAATTACAATCTGAATATGGTTAAATTCAAACCTTGTCCAAATAAGAAAGTTTTGTATTTTAATTTTTCCATTTATTTTCGAAAAAAGATTAATTTAAGGATACATTAAATTTTATTCTTCCTTCAGAAACGGTGACCTCCGTATTTTTCTATTTAAACAATTTTAACAGCTGTGGTTAATGTATTATAATTATTATTTTTCTTTGGTAATCGTTTAAAAATCTATTTAAACATAATTCTAAAATAGAGTTGATTACACTAACTGTGATTAAAATAATGGCCGATGCAAGCATTTGTATTACTTACTTCGAAATTGTGTTAAATATTTGGTTTTAAGTTTCTCATTATATACACTTTCGTCAGTTCATTTATTTTTGTTAAATAGATTTAAATGTTTTGAGAAACTTGTTTTTTTCCTTGCCCATATTCAACGTTAGACAGCACTTTTTCCTAAGTCATAGAGTTACGATTATGGTATTGGTAAGCTCTAATAATCCTTAGAAGATCGATCAAAGTTTGTTACATTGGATTTTATTTATAGTTTTATAGAATAATGACATTGCATTATGCGCAGAGACGGTCATTTAACTGATATTATTTTCCCTATATAGTTGAAATAAATCAAGCTAAGACTGAATAGAAGCTGACACGATATTTAAACATTTTTTTAAACTTTCACGTGGAAGCCTAAATGAATTACTAATGACCTACGTACTATTAGAATTTCCTGATTCCAATTGTAATTTTTGTTTAAAGTGCTTTTCGGTTGGCTTACCAGCGTTGATAATTAAGACGAAAATTGACCTGAAAAAGATAAAAGTCATGATATGTTTACCTTATCTTCCTGCATAATCTCTTTTTAAAGATATACACTTCAGTCGCCAATACTCATCTGCTTAAATTCCTTCTTCGTAGGAACTTTTTACATGTTTGCAAATAGATAACTTTATCATCAAGCTCATAGTTTTTTCCCATTTTTTGAAACTTGTGAAGAAGTTGAAATCTGAACGTGCCATGTCGGGTAAATAGGATGCATACGACATAACTTAAAATTTCAGTTTCTGATTTTAGTCATCACTACGAGAGCTTTGTGCCTGGTACAGTTATCGTGATAAAAGAGTACTAGAAATATTCCCTCATGAAAACGCGATTTTATTGTCTCATTTAGAATTTAGTTTCAAATTATTATAAGATGCAGCCCCGAAATTTAGAAATATTTTAGTCTATGTAATAATTTTTAGAGTTTAATATGTTAAATATTCGGCTGGCATATTTTCTATTCGAGACCTGCCTAAATGTAGCAAGGTTGTCGATTGTTTTCTACTAGTTACACCAAAAAACAATAAAGTATGACCGGAAAATGGGCCAAATTGTTTTCGAAATCATTATTTTCGATACAACAAGAAATATGTCGGCTAAAAAAACTGTATAAGTGAAATTAACTTTTCAGCCATCTGTTTGTTCTTAATTGGATTCGCTTCCCAAATTAAGTCGTTAAGACAACACCATAACGTATAATCAAAACTAACGTATAGAAGTTTGTTTTTAGTTTAAACGTTTTTGTAATTTAAAAATTTCTCTACTGTTCACAGATTATTTCTTGTGATAAAGTGTGGGAAAATGCTAACAGAAAAGCTAATTTTAAAGTTAAATTAAAAGGGTTAGATGGTAGTATACAAAATTTTGCTCATGCTAATTGTTTCAACATTTTTAAATTAGTTATTTGCTTTCAAAAATAAATTTTGTCCTCATCTTGGCATTATAATAAATTGGGTAGTTCACCTATGGTAAACAGCATCTTATTTTTATATCAAATGAATTCAACTCTAGCAAAAAACAAAAAATATTATTTTGTGAATTAGTTGGTTAGCTAATGGCATTAATTACTCAGCGCCTGAGCAATAGTATCTGTATGTTAAAAATATATATAAATATTATTAAAGGGTTGAATTATAATAAAATCCCGCTTCGCAATTCGTTTAAAGATATATCTTTGTTTTAGTTAGTTTCTTTTGAATTCGCATCAAATAACTGGAACAAAAATCTTTTGATAATTGGAAAATATACATTTTTATTTACCAATTCCGATTTTAAAAGTAATGTTTCACAGAGATTTAAAATTTTTAACATGCCACGATCAGCCAATTTTATCAAAAACATATATCATCTAATTCTTCAAATTTTCGCTATGGCCGAATATTACACCAATACGAAAATGACTGATATAATATTTGTTCATGCTTGTTGCTAAGGAAATGGTGGGTAGTCGATGAGAGTGTACAGAGAAAATTTTCTAAATGGACGCGTACCAAACCACCACACATTTGGCGCTGTTGAGAGACGTGTTGGAGAAAACAGTAGTTTTGCTCTTACAATGATCATGGACAGAATCTTACGACTAGGACACCGAAAGTTGAGAAATTTTACAACGAGTTGAGGGAAATCCGAGCCTGAGCACCAGGTACCTAGATTTGAAACTTAGAGTTTCTAAAGATACAGTAAATAGAACTATAAGAGCCCATGATGTAAAGTTCAATAAAAAAAAATTGTATATCGATGAATTTTACTACACAAGAAGAAGTATAACAGATTTACATAAAGAACATATTTATGCAGACGAACACCTGCATGCAGTAAAGGTTGTGCATTATCAACATGATTATAAAATTAATGTATGGCAGAGCTCATTGACAGGTTTGTTATGGGTCCTGTGATCTTTCCACCACGTTTAAATGGTTTGAATCACCTAGCATACCTACATAATTTGTTAAATTTATTGGATGATCTTTCATTGGTTGCGGGACCAAATGCATGTTTCATGCACAACTGTGCACGTGCTGTTAGAAATCATTTAAATGAGAATTTTGAAAATCAATGGATCGGCAGATGAAATTAATTTTCTTGCAAACTGGTCACCCCGTTTGCCGGATTTAATGCCTATAGATTATTTTTTATAGGAAACTCTCAAACAGATTGTATCCTTTACTTTTTTACTCCGTGGCGTTACAACCCCGTATGGGTTTTAGCCGACTTGACAATATGCCTCCATTCGTTTCTGTCCTTTGCTAGCTCCATCCAGTTCTCTACATACATAGCTTTAAGGTCTCCTGCTATATTATCCCGCCACCGGAACCGGGGTCGTCCAAATGGTCTTTTTCCAGTTGGGGTTTCTTGCCACACCAGTCTCACTATTCTTTCGTTAGAGTGTCTTATGAGGTGGCCCGTCCACTGGAGTCTTCTAGACTTTATTTCTTTTACTATGTTGGCGTCTGCGTATAACTCTTCCAACTCTTTGTTTGTTCTTATTCTATATTGTCCCGTTGCCCCATCCAGTAAAGGGCCAAAGATTTTCCTTAGGATTTTTCTCTCCCAAACTCGCAGTCGCTCTTCGTTTGCCTTTGTTATTGTCCAAGTTTCGCTGCCGTACAGATTGTATCCTGTCGACCTCTAAATACCGGAAAAGAATTGTGGGCACCAAAACAAAAAAAAAATTCATTTAGCAAATTACACTGGCTAACAAAATTTAAATTTCGTCGTGTCACACGAACTTTTTTAGCGTTTTTAATAATGCGGGATCGTCAGTTGAATTAAGCCGTTTTAAATTTTTTAACACGTCTAAATTTTAATTGGAAAAGAAACATACATTTTAAAGTATTTATTGTAAGAAAGACAATGTTACAGTGCATGATTTACAGTATGAAATATTCCAAACAGCTATTGTAAAGTCACCCTTTAAATTAGAAAAATTAACTCCAACATCAGGAGCAGCTAAACAACATTATTTTAGAAACATGTTACCAGCTTCAAACATGGAATGGCAATGAAATAATTGCAACGAATTGAGGCTGGAAGTGGTCGGCGGAAAGAATCATAATGCCGAATTTTACTGAAGAACAATTGATTCCAGATCATCGTATTAAAACCATTTGTTGCAGCTGCGAAAAGGGCAGTTCTAGTGCAAGGTATAGCTGTCGAAAATATGGCCGGAAATGCACCATTTTATGTTCAAATTGACATAATTTGGAAAATTATGATAAACTTTGATGGTCAATAGTTATTGTAGTATATTGGATCACAAAATTTATTCTAAAAATTATTAGCGACTTATAGTTGGTAATTATTGATAATTTTTTAGTAAGATGAATCAGGAAAAGTTAACAATAATCGTATTGGTCATTTACTTTTCACTCGCGTGTGCTGAGTGAATCGCTTTTTTAATGGTAAAATCATAGTATTGTGCGACTCAATAATGTGAATTTTTTTCAGTTATACGTATCTTTATAAAACACTTTGAGTAATAGTTTTTAAGAATTTCAGACTTAAATTTTGATAAAAATCAAGGAATATCTCATAATGAGAAAAAAACGTAGAACAAAGTCACTTTTTCGGTTTTTCCGGTTTTAAGACTTTTTTCCCATTACATTACACAAAGTAGAGGTAAAAAAATACAAATTCTAGTTAAATATTTCCTTTTTTTAAATAAGTTTACTAAAAACCAACCGTTGAACATTTTGGTCCAAAAAAAAGTGGAGCTAATTTGAGACATGAAAAAGTATAATCTCGTCGAATTTCAGCCAAATCGAATAATTTTTGTAGAAGATAAAAATAAAAAACTGAAATTATGGATTTTTCTCTGAAAATTTTGAGGTTATGTTAAAAATAATTAATACAAAAGTTGTAGATTTTTTTATTACCTACAACTTTTTGATATAAAGTTATGCGATAAGTGCATAATTTTGCCAGAAATCGCAAAAGAACGTTTTTCATTCCTAAATTTCCATCCCATTTGACCCCGATAATTTGCTAGTGGTTCGGATTTTTTCCTTCATTTTTCGTAATATTTTTTAATTTTTCTATTATCAGAATGAATTAGTTTTTTTTGGCTTATTTCAGAGCAAGCATGACTGAACATTAGTTCAGGTGTCCTCTTAAGGGCACATATTTTCATTAATATCGACTAAAGTTAAATGCCTTGCCACTAAAATCTTGTTCAAACATTGTTCTTATTAAAGTTTTTCAAAACTACTCTAAACATGGTCCGGCACTGTTTCTCTTTCACTCTCCGATTAAAGACAGATGGTAATTCAAGCAAAATGAGGTAAAATACCGATAAAACAAAATAATAGCGCGTATGTACGAGGTGCTGGTATGTATAAGAGCTTGTTACACATTCTTAGACATAATCAGAATGTTTTAGAATTCACCTAAATAAGGAGTGAAATTTAATTGACATCAAACGCCCACCACAGTCTATCGCAACTTGGCATAGAATGGTCCATTGCCTTGTAGACAGTGGCATTACTACGAGTGTGTGTGTAAATACAAAATTATTCTACCTCTAATTTGGATTACATTAGCTGTACGTTAGCTTATTAACAACAGGTTTGCGATGAACATATTTATAAAGTCATACCGTCAATATACACTGACTTTTATTGAACAAATTAAACAATTGTCACTGGCGTAGACATACATTTGTTTTTTATTTTGCGGTAAATATTACACCTTCAGAAACAAAAACTTCTTTTTAATGCAATTTATCTTTATTTACTAAAAAGAGAAACAACTTCAAAATATTGAAAAATATTAAATGTTAGTTTAAAGCCAAACAGTTCATATTCGAAAATGCTTGGTTTCTAAGATTCAGGGTGTTAAATTTTTTGTAAGTTAAATAAGATATATATTTTTTTAAATAGTTAAGTCAAGTTCAGGACACATAACAATTTTTCCAATTCCTATAAAACAAGTTTATTATCCTATTAAACAATCTACAGAGTCATGTAAAATATTACCCCCTCAAACTGTTTTTTCGGGCACGACTGACTCAAATTATTACAGATTGACTTAGCATTTTTGTGAGTTTTCACTTAATTTAAGAAGGTCTATTCGCTACCGCGTAAGTTAAATGAAGTGTATTACCCAATATTTGACAAATTAAATTAAAATACTAATAAAAAACAATATAATTTAAAAATAAATTACTTACCAAACATTAACCATTGAAATAGAAAATATAAAAAAAAAGATTTAAATACCGAATTTCATTCAACTGATTTAAATCAGCTACTTGTAACTAGAGAGAGATTTGGCAACGTTTTTACTCTTTATGTTTATATTCGAAGCCATCTAACCTTACTCTTTCATAATAAATAAGTTTACAAAATAGTAAAATGTTTACTAGTATTATTCGAATGTCTCATGGTGAAGATGCTGGTAAATTTGTAATGCTCAAACATAAACAATGGCGTCGGAATACCGTGAATGCAAAAAAAAACTAAATTAGAAGAAAACTTCACTCCACAAGATATATATGGTCATATCAATAACCTAGTGACAGAAATACTGATGATTTGTGATGTAAAAAATGTGATTTCTCAATATATTTAAAACATGCTGTTAAAGAGGAAATTTTAGCATTAGTAAGTATTTTTCATGTCAAATGCATAGAATGTCATAATATAAATTTAGTTCACACAAGTGGTTATGAAAAAGACAATACACATCATATACCTTATGACATTAACTTAAGATTACCTTTTGGAAAGTAATACATATATATATATATATATATATATATATATATATATATATATATATATATATATATATATGTATATATATATATATATATATATATATATATATATATATATATATATAGCCTCTCTCTTTGGGGGGGGGGAGGGGAGGACGGTGATATCATAAAAGTACATTACGACAAGCGAAAGCAAGTTGTCGGCGGGAGGGAGACACCAGCAACCTTCCCATTTCTAGTGTAAAAGGCAAAATCGGGGTTATTTCTCTGAATTTGAAGCTCTTGGAGAGGGGGGGGGGGCGATCAGAAGAAAAAACAATTTACCGACAAGGAAGTGGAAGATGCCAGCAGCATACACATTCCTATTATAAGAGGCAGAATCGGGTCTATTTTCCTGAATTCAAAGCTCTTGGGTGGAAGGCTATCGCAAGAAAAATAAGTTGTCAACGGGGGAGGGGGAGTGCATGCAGCATAAACCGAAACCTCCAACGTACCTGCTCCAGTGTAACAGGTAACTAAGGACTGCCGTAAATCTAGTTATACTTAATTATTCAATTAAATTCAATTAAATATTATAAGCTTTTATAAATTTCCTGCACAATAATAAAATTTCTGATAGTTCAATTTAATTTCTGTACACCTTACAGTGATTTATCTTGTTTGCGCGATTTATATTATTTGAGATTAGTGAGATACCCAAAAGATATAGCTTCTACCTCTATATTTATTCTAAAATTGTTAAACCAAGGCATTTTTTCCTCAACGAAAAACTTATTACTAGGAATGTTTATGATGCCTTAAGACTTCAATATCCAGATAATAATGCTTCCAAAATGACAAGAGTTAGGAAATCTACTATTTACTGAATGCTGAAAGAGAAAAAGATGACTGGAATTGTTAGTGCTCCCAAGCCCCATTCAGTCACAGGAAGACGAAAAACCCTGTTGGAAGAAGAAGTGAAAACTGCAATAAGCAGAGTTGTACATACTTTTTATTATTAAAAGCAGATCCCAACCGTCGACAAAATTCTAACTAACAGATAACAAGGTTATACTCTAAATAACCTATTTTAATTTGAAGTAAAGTAACACTTTTGATTGGCTTTTATAAGAAAATCTATCAAATGAATCCAGCGGTATGTTATATAACTTACTGGTGTGCGAAATTCGACTAAAATTAAATATATCTAGTCAAAGAGCTACAATTATTGAAAGCTTCAAGAAGAAGGTATATTGTTTTAGCTTTTACAACATATCCACAATATCAGTATGTATGTAAGTCGGGTACGGCATGACGATGGATTGATACAAAATTACCTTAATTCAAAGTTAAAAACGCTGTGTTATACACTGCTTTGCAGTAAATATATAAAATAGTTATCATCGTTGTTGTACCTGGACAATATTAAGAGGATTTTTGACTATAATTTCCCCTCGAAAACTTACCAGGCAATCACCCGGCAACACATAAATAACCAACTTCATTTTCAAGTTGCGCATCGTCACCTGCAATACGACCAGAAAATTACTGAGGTCCAAACAATAACATCATTTTTTAACATATGTATGTACTTACCTCTGACACACAAGAAAAACAGTTGCAATATATTATTATAATGACATGTATCATGTAATATAAAATTATGTATTGAATAAAGAATTTTTAAAATAAAAATGAGTATGTGTGGATACGATTTGTGGAATTATATACTATAGAGCCTAGCGAGAAAAAAAATTATTAAATCAATTAATTACACGGATCTTCTAGACAAGTAATTTAACAGAATATGAACAATTAGTAAAGGATATAGAGAATCAAATTTATTTGGGGAAATTGAAACAATATACCCATGAAAATTATGGTTATCGCTACATCCTTGTATGTATTCAGTGGTTTCCAACCGACGGGTAGCTTTCTTTGAGCTGCTATTTATTGTATCTTGAGCCATCATAACAAGAAGGCATATGGGACCATAGATTTGATAACCATTCCATATGACTATAAGATCATTGTCGGCCTCAAACCCCAGATTTTCACAAATGTTCGACGGCATGTGGGACCACAGATTTGATAACCATTCCATATGACTATAAGATCATTGTCGGCCTCAAACCCTAGATTTTCACAAATGTTCGACGGCATGTCCAGCTTGCCGCTATTGCTTTTTGTTGAATATTTTCAGTATGGCTGTTCCAGCTCAGTTTCTGATCTACTTGTACTCCAAAATATTTAACCTTTTTGGTCAAGCTCAGTGTTGGCCTATTTAAAGTTGGAGCTTTGATCTCTAGCTTTCGTCTCCTTGTAAATAGCACGAAAACTGTTTTGCCGGAGTTAACGTATAGTCTTTTCTTTGCACGCCAGTTGCTAATTGGGTTAAGGTAATTTACATAAGGGTTCTAATAGTTCCTTCATTCTTACCTCTCATAGCAACAACTAAGTCATCAGCTTAACCTTATGTTGTGAACCCTAAGTCATTCAGTTGGCTCAACAGGCTATCCACGACCAGAAATCACAGTAGAGGTGACTGCGGTTAACATTACCGCTTCGCCGATAGATGCAGTATTCCTTTTAACATTGATTGAATCCATCTTGTCAAAGGAGGCTCCGTTTGCCTTGCCTCCAGAGCTCTGGATACGGATTCATATCAGGCGTTGTCAAAAGCTCCCTCTACACCAATGAAAGCACTAAAAAAGATCTCCTTTGCCTTCAGTGTTTTTTGCAGATTATCCACTAGTCACTGTAGTGGATTAATGGTGGATTTGTTGGCTTAAAAAGCAAATTACTTTTTGTGAAATTATTTCTGTTTAAGCATTTCACTTCTTAGATGTCAATCGATATATTTCTCCATTGTTTTTAGGAGAAAAGATGTGAGGATGAAAGTCACCCTAACCTCTCCATACTTGACGTATGTAACCGAAGAAGCAGCTGGACTTAAACAGCTCCTTCAGCTGGAGGGGGAGTATTATTTCCACACTCCTTTGTGATAAGACTGGAAAGATTCCATTTTTTTCAGGCGATTTGAAGAGTTTATAGCTTTTAATCACCCATTTTATTTAGTTGGAAGTGAAGAATTTTCCTTCTGGGTGTCTACTGGAATTATTGGAGCTGTGAATAGCTTTTGTCGTTTGAACCTTTTGCCGTTGATATTCATTTAGGAAATGATGATGAATTTTTCCAAGGAAGTGTAAAAACTGTATTTGAAAATTTAAAATATAAGAGCTTAGTTGATCTGATCAGACGTCGGATACACTAAAATTTCCGAAGAAGTTGTAACAGATTTTTTCTCATCTTTGTAACATTTAAAAAGAAACTGAAGTCAATCTTTTTTTTTATCAACGATAGTTTTAAAATAAAAATATGTTTTCGCTTCTTTTTCAGCATGGATGTTACTCACAAGATCTCACAAGTTACACTCTGAGTTTTTTCTAATTCAAGTAATTTTCTCTTTTTATCCTAACTTTATACTTTGTAATGTCTTTTTCCCCCTACTTTTCTTTTTCTCCTACTTTATTTATTTATTTGTCTCTGGTTTCTAGATATAGATATTGGCATATTAGTATACATAATGAACTTATATTTTCCAATGATAATTGTTGCTTAGGTACCTCATGCGTAAAAAAGATTCTTCACATTTTTTCTAATTAGTTTTTACTTTTTTGGGTTTCGGTCATATTATTACTTTATAAAAAAATTAACACATGTTTTTTTCTGACGTTTCGGTTTATTTTATTGATTAAACCATCTTCAGAGAATTACTGTAAATATGAAAAGGAATATGTAAATTTATGCTATATAAACTGAAAATTTTACTTTCTTACCTAATGTTAACAAGTGGTTCACTTGAATAACTTACATTTAAGTATTTTCTTACTTTAATACAATATAATTAAACACTTCTTTTTTAATATAAATATAAATATAGAAAACTATTATTTTTTGAATGCATTTTTTTTCACATCTGGTTTGTTTTGCTTTTGACAGAGTACTACCAAAGGGTTTCAAAGTTTCTGGACCATCTGCAATTTTATTGCCCTATTAGATTCGTATATACATTACTCAGGTCATTTGTGTCCGTTCTGAAATTCATTGTACAGGGTGACCTAATTCAACTTAATTAATTAAACAGGATCGAGTCAAATTTATTGCTTTTTTATCTCAACTACTAGCAGGAAATCAATAAAAATCAGATTTATCTAGATAACGCATCAAGATTTGACATGACAAAATAAATTGGCGGAAAAAGGAAACCATCATTTTTTATAGTTAACAGTTTGTTACTACTTTGCTGATCCATCATTTCGTACCAGAAAAGTCAAATAACAGACATAGAATCTCAGGAATTATAATGCATTATATGATAGGTATTTACAGAACAAAATATTCGGGCAACATTTAATGAAACTTAATAACTTTATACTCAGTAGGGCTTTATACAACATGATGATTATTTTAATTATTTGATATTACTACAAAATAAAACCAAGTTAGTGGCTCGAGTAGATAATTATTGTTAGCTAAAATGGCTAACCTGATCCATTTACAGAACAATTTTCCTTACCAGTTTTATATCAGATGAATAAAAAATAAACTTACCGCTAAGGTTATTGAACATTTTTTGGATGGTTTTGAGAAGGATCAAGGGTTCAAGGGCATTTTTTAATCATCATTTATTGTGACTCGACTGGGAGAAACAGAATTGGAGGAACTGCTTTCGTCGGCGAGCCGTCTCCAATACCTTAGCAGCAAAAGGGGAGTATAATAGCCCTTCCAGGTCGCAGTGCGCACATCCCCATCTTCGTATGTACATACATACATACTTACATACAATGTGACCCAATACTATGCTGATATAATTTTTTAAACGGTCAATAAGTGACTCAGCAAGAGAAAGCAAATTGAGCCTTATTGGGTTAGAGATAGTTATGGGTGTAAAAAAATGAGTATTTTAAAAAAAAAAATTTGACAGTAGTTTCATTTCTTTTTATAAAACAAATAATACGAAATTCTTACATTATGTTTTAACTTTACTTGACAAAAATTTTAAAAACGAAGATTTATTGTAGACCAAGTTATCACCATATTTGTTGAATCCTCTCCCACAAGTCGCACTTTACGGCGACCATCGTTACATTTTACTAGTTCATCAAAGATCAATCAAACAAAAGCTTTTTTTTGAAAGTCTCTGATAATTTCCTCCCTGATTTTCAAGGAAAAAAACACTAATTTATTTATTATAAAAAATATAAGTTTTTTTGAAAAAAAATTCTTGGATCATGCAATAGGTTTTTATGCTTTCAATAAGCGGTATAAATTTCATTCAAATTCGTCTAGTGATTTTTGAGTTACAGACTTTGAAAACATAATTTCAAGAGAACTCGTTTATAGTATTACAGTATTATAGTATGTATAGAAATAATAATTATTTAATTATTTACATCAGTAATCTATTCTTCGGCCATATAATAGTTCGTCATCCGATATAGAAGCTTCTAGAAAATGCAAAAAAAAATATTAATCTATTTTTTGAAAATCCTGTCTACCCTTAAACCTTTAGATCAACCAAAAAAATATGCGTTTATCTCGTAACTACCTTTTGTGAAGTCTCCGGAAGATAACTCAAAAAGTTTTCCATCAATAAATTCACTACTTTTTGTTATGAAGATTTAATGCAAAATTTTCCGTCATATTTTTTTATATGACCTCCAAACAAGCAACAATCAATTTCGATGCATATTTCTTTAGAATCTGATATATAAAATAAAAATGTTTTTGGTTCTTTTGTTCTGGAATAATCCGTTAATAAGAATACTTTCTAGCCAGGTGTTACAGTTTAATAGTGTTTACAGACGTCATTTTGAATTAAAATTTTTCAATAAAATTCATACCAAATAAACTTTTATAAAAAAGTCCTTTATCTCTTAACTTTTTGTCTTTTCGAGTTTTTCCTTTAAAAAAAATTCTAAAAATTAACTTTTGCATCTGAAAAAAAAAATTCGCAGCGAAATGTTTTTAAAATATATTTACCCCTATTTACCTGTCATAATGTCTTCCTAAAAACGCTCCTTAAGTTATTGTAATATAACTATTAATAATGCTACCAACCAGATCCATCAATCTGTTAATAAATTAATTAATTCGAAAGAATGATACTGTCTTTATTTTTTTATTAATGAACATCAGGTATTGTAATATAAATGTAGCCAAAAATATCTACAATAATTATAGTTATTGCTTCCTTAAAAGGATTACAGGAATTTCCTGCAAGTCTTTTGATCGATCTCGTTTTGTTAACCGGATAAATTTCCTAATATCATTAAGACCACTTAGCTCCTACCTTAAAAAATCAAGTGCGGAAATGATCATCACTCGTAAAAGCACAAGCGAGAAGTTATTAACGAAAAAATAGGAAAAGATATGAATTAATATATGAAAACATATATTCGCGAATCAATTATCCTGCATTTTTAATAAATATACCGTAATATTTTCATATTTTCGACTATTCTTATAATTAAATTAAACTTGAATCTTGGAAGTTAAAATTATACATAGATATCACTAATTTATACCTGTAAAAAAAGTTGTAACGGTATTTTACCCAAACGTGTTAATATATTTTTGCTAATTAGAGGATATACAGATAAATCAGTATCCTCTCGAATTTTGAGAGAATTAGTTAAAACTTAAGGAGCAAAGTTATGTACACTGTATAGATTATCAATTTTTAAACCTTAGGCTTGTAATTAAAATTACAACAAACTTCCCGTTAAACAGTAAGATCAGGAATAAAAAGGTCAAAAAAATCCTTTTTCTTATAAGCCTATAGAGTTGTTGAAATTTTTGAAAATAAACTAAAAACACTCCTGCAAGCTTTTTTATTCTTTCTTATCTCTATAATTACATTAAGAAGCCTAAGCTAAATACTGACCAACTTCGTCATCATTATCTATCCAGTCGAGTCCCCTTCTGAACATAGATCAGATTACAACAAACTTCCCGTTAAACAGTAAGATCAGGAATAAAAAGGTCAAAAAAATCCTTTTTCTTGTAAGCCTATAGAGTTGTTGAAATTTTTGAAAATAAACTAAAAACACTCCTGCAAACTTTTTTATTCTTTCTTATCTCTATAATTACATTAAGAAGCCTAAGCTAAATACTGACCAACTTCGTCATCATTATCTATCCAGTCGAGCCCTCTTCTGAACATAGATCTCCATTAAAGTTTTCCAAGCAGCACGATCTGGTGCTACTTTAATCCAGTGTCTCTTACTCCCTCTGATATCCTCACTCCAACTTGTTGGGATCTGCCTCTACTTCTTTTATTTACGCAGAGTCTCCAGTTATATTGGCTCTTGTTAATCGTTTTAATTATAATTTTGGTTGTTTCTCCAATGTTTTTTACAGGTAAAAAGTATTGATTAAAGTATTCTCTTTTCATATTCATAGGTATGCTAAAATATCCCTTAGAAACTTATGCATCTTTTCCGAGATTAATTCCAACCATGCACACTCATATAAATAAATACCCATTGAGCTTTTCTGCTAAATATTTTTTTTTAAATTAATGTTATAGTTCTTGTATGTAAGCCAAAAACAAAACAATTGAATTTGCTATTATTTCGCAGTTGCAATAATACTACAATGTCATTTATATGGGGTTATTTTCCCTATTTGGACTGACAATATTGGTCATTTAATACACATATTGGCAACTGTTTTGGTTATAATTGTCTATAATACCATGTGTAAACAGCAGGTGGTTCACACAAAAAATGCCAGGTTAGTGAAATTTTCTATAGAAATTATGGCTTTTAAAATTAATGAGAAATATTGTATATATGGCGTGGGACATAGTTTTTTAGCCTATATATATATATATATATATATATATATATATATATATATATATATATATATATATATATATATATGTATATATATATATATATATATATATATATATATATATATATGTATATATATTCTGTATATATGTATGTGTGTGTCTGGAAGAGACAAGTCCACTGTGTTTCAACCTATTACACTTATTAGTATAGCTAAAATAGGGTAAGAAAAACCTTGCGAATCTCACTGTCTATAGTGTAACTACACCGTTAAAATAATCTTAAATTTAATGCAAATTTAATATCCATTCTACATTAAATTTAATGATTTTGTACCAAAAATGGTGAATAATTTACATTTACTCTGAATTTAAAGTAATTAATTAATTCAAATATCAGTTCGTGGTACATTTAATTTGATTAAATGATATCTTAAAATTCAATAAAGTAACTGAAAAGATATTTCAACTTCTGTACATTAAAACTAATTCACATATACTCTAATACTAAAGGAAATTACATTATTATTCAATATACATTGCATGAGATTCCGGGAGATAGCGCCATTTGTATTGAACTTTTTTTTAGTATGATATAAGTTGATTAAAGGACTCAATTTTCTTATGGTGAGGTGTACATGTCTGTCGCGTACTGACGGGAACCAATGAGTTCGAAACCAGTCTAGATGGCGGACACTACCCATGGGAGAAATGTCCACATTGTTCTGGTAGTGACAGAATTTTTTGAACTTATAATATTGATGCATAAAATATATGATAACATATCTCAAATGTAATGAACACTGGCACCTTAAAAAGTAATAATCAAATTTTAAATTTAATGTATGATTACATTATATTTAATGGAATAAATTCATTTAGATTAATGTAAATTATTAAATTCAATGTATTACATTAAATGCATTTATTACATATTTGTGAAATTTTCTTTCAGCATATTTACACTAAATTTAATGCATTTCCTTTTTACAGCGTAGTATCAGCTGATATTTCCAGTTCTTACTTATCTTATAACGTGCCAATGTTCGCCGCGACACCAGTATAATCCTCGATATTACGTTGCATCACTGTGAATCGAATAATATCACCTCAAAAGTTTTAAAATATAGGAATATTTTTTAAGATATTGAATAAATGAGACACTAAATAATTATGCTATTCGAGATTTTAAAGGAGGTTATTATATACTATTATATAACGTACAATTGAAGCTGCATCTACAGCAAAAACTTGTTGCATTGAAACCAAATGTCACCTAATATAATAAGAGTTGAGACTTGGTACTAGATGGAGATTTTTTTAATTGATTGTATCAATTTTTATGCTTTCTATTTAAAACCTCATCCTCTTCTGTCCAAATCAATGCCAGCTATCAGTGATTACTTATAACTCTCAAGAAATAAATTGAGTAGTTTTTCTCTAAAATATTGAAACAGTTTTTCAAAGCAAACCTATCCTATTCACTCCATAGATTTGAGAAATATTAGATTGCGCATCCCCAATATCGGCTGTTCCCTCAGTGCGAAAAAGCAGAGTGAAAACAGTAATCTCCTCGCCTAACGAGCGGAGCTTAGAACCAGACATAGATTATTATTCGCGTGGTTCTAAATGCCATCTATTAGAAAGAGAGGCGATCACTGCGACAACGAACACAAAAATGGTCTTATGTAGCCAAAATCGATGAAGTTTAGTAAACAACAAAAACTTCACTTCGTGTATTTAAACTTTCAATCACGTTTTTTTCGTTACAAATATTCTCGATCTGACCGAAAACATAACTCTAGCTACAACTATCGGATTTTAAGTTTTAAAAAACGAAAATTTTTTTAATAACAATAGCTAAGGTTTGTACATAGCCTTTTTTATTTCCAAAATTAGTATGTTTTAGCCTATGAATATAAGTAAAGTATCATTAAAAAAACATTGCAAAAATAAAATTTTCTGCTTTGAACACACTGTTTTCGAAAAAAGGCTACGTACAACAAAAAGTACGTTTATATAGACAAAAATCTTGTCGGCCCGACTATTCTCAAATAAGTGATCCGGCTGTTGGTCCATTATTATTATAAAAAGTTTTAATTGTAAACTAATTAATTTGTTAATTTTTGTCTTTTTAACAAAAATTTATATTATATAAGTTTAATGTATGCCTAATAATATATATTTTCCAGAAATCCCAAGTCTGATTACCAAAAAAAACATCTTTAACAGGGGTGTTTCCCCTTAAGCGCACTCAAATTGACTTAATTTTAGATTGCGAATTGATTAAGGGATAATGGGTATTTTCAAGTCAGTTTTAAGTCAAAACGTAGAAAGCTAATGCTCTTGGAAGCACGTGACTACCAACAAGTGGCAGTTTATCACTCATAGTTTGACATACTCAATAAACAGAAAAAAAAAACTATACAAAATATTCTGTACATGTGCTTTAATAAAAAAGGATTCAAACATTTAAATTTTTTAAATTAACTGTTAATGTATTACCTTAAAATCCACTTTCTAAAACTTAGCTCCAAGAAATATTGTACCAACAATGCAATTTGTTTCAATAAATTTTTTAGAATTTTTGTAGAAAATATATGGAACTATATCTAATTTCGAAGGAAACCAAATATTCTATTATACTCTTTCCTGGAAGTATTCAAGAGACATTAAAAATTTTGCCTAATTCCCATAGTTCGTCAAAGAAATTAAGTATAAATTTGTTGTGAATATTAACTCTTTAATAGTTATAAAGTAATAAACAAAGAAATAAAAATAAATGTCGTTAATTTCTACTTCATACGCCTCCTAAATTCAGAATCTTCCGTTTTCCCACGTATTTACGAAATAGGATTGTATAAATTACCATAGGCGGCGGTTCAATTATTTCTACAAATTTAACTGATTAATTTTTTTCATAACTTTTACCCCAAACTGATATTAGTGCGCAAGTATCTTCAGAAAGTTGGCAAGAATCTAAATACAATAAATGATATAGTTTCTGGAGTACTCTGACGTTTGCTATTTTATCCATACATGGTATTTTAAGAATTTTTCCGAAACTTGAACACTTCCAGTCTCTTTGCTATTGCCTCAGTCAAGGTCCAAGACTCTACTCCGTATAATTATTGCATGGAGGAGTCTGAATACACTAAGCCAGCGTTATACATTTATTTTTGTAGGTGCTTCTTGGCCATATAAAAAATAAAGTTCATTGATGTACTTTTTTCACATAAGCCACATCTGTAGTGATAATCGCATGAAAACTAGAATTTCAATTTACAATTATGTCAGATAGCAGCAACGCCAGTGCTGCCAATTCCCGAAATATAAACATCTACCCTAGTATGAATATATTATTAAGTTACATTTGCAAAAGGTTGCCATTATACTATATTTACTTTATTTTACAGCCTAGTATTTCGAAAAAATAATTCTGAAAATCTGAAGAAGCTGATTTTTATTTTCATTCAAAATTTATCTAACAAATAGTAAGAGATTTCATCATCTTAAGCTTTTCTTTTCATTAGAATGTTTTATGTTTAAACTTTATTGGAATATGACGTTATTAATTGTGTCGAATTGACCATAAATATATGGCACTTATCCAAGATATTTATCAAGAAGCTGCAAGCAACATACACAGTCATCAGACAATAGATCAAGTGCCAATACAAAAAGGAGTTCGGCAAAGTGACCCATTATCCCCCAAATTATTTATTATGACCTTCAGAGTTGTTTTCAAATACATGAACTGGGAAAGTAAAAGAACAGACATAAATGAAAATGATCTAAACAGCTTATATACTGATGACGTAGTGTTAATAGCCCCAGAAAAACAACAGAAAATTTAAAACGCACCACACTACAAATTCGCGTGGAGAAGAATATATCCCTGACAAGTACAAAAAAAAGATAATGAATATAGAAATGGAACAAAATATTTTAAATTAAAAAGAAGAGTTTTCATTTTTAGGTCAAAGAATCACAATAAGTAAGAACAACTAAGAATTCGAAATTAAGAGAAAAATGAAACTGGAACGAGTCACATACGGTAAAATAAGTTGCATACTCAAAAGAAATTCCTCAATATCTTATGACGAAAGTCTTTGAAAAATGTGTATGACTGATATTAACATATGGCGCCCAAACTTGGGTTGTGACGAAGAATAACATCGATGGGACAATAAAGATACAAAGAGCCATAGCACGTCAAATGCTAAAAGACACGACAATAAACTTAAGGATAAGAGGAAAACAGGAGGGACGGATATAAGAGAAAGATGTACACGTTTAAAATGGTAAAATTCGCTGGTCAAGGATAACTGGTGCAATGCACGAATCTTTGAATGTTGCACCTGGCTATGAAAAAGAGCAAGAGGTCGACCCCAGATAAAATGAGTGGATGATATAAAGTGTCATGTCGGATTTGCATGGAAGAAGAAAGAGAGAGAGAAATATGGATTAGGGACGCTTCGACTACTTGATCTTTTAGCGTGCATTATTTTTTTAATTCTTTTTGTTTATTATAATAGGTTTTGTATACCGATATCTTTGATAGAAGACTTGACAAGACAATCACACATATGACAGGATCTCTATGCTCACTGAAGGTGTACCCGCTTCCATGGTTCCCCTGATGGGGGAAGATAAGAAGGCCTACATCCATCAATGGCTATAAGAAGGCAATAGATACATCGAGAAAATTGTATTTTAGTACAGAAAATTAATATATATATATATATATATATATATATATATATATATATACATATATATATATATATATATATATATATATATATATATATATATATATATATATATATATATAAATAAATAAGTAGATAAGTTTTTGTCCGTGTAATTTAAAATAAAATAATATTGGCGAAGCGGACGTGAAAATTTGTCAATCTACATGATTCTCGTGTTAAAAAGTGCGAAGCAATCCAAAATATGGAAAAACTCCGGGTCCGACAGATGGCGACAGCGCTGTTTCGTCCTAATATGGGACTTGTCAGGCCACCGCAGTCGGTACAAACTATCATCTCGCCTTTGCATCGTATAAAGCTGAATTTATAATCAAAACACAGCAAATAAGACGACAAAGGCGACATCTCGATGGTCCACTTGATAATACAAGAACCACACAGATTAACAAAGTTTGTAAAAGAACCGTCATATGGTGGCGCGACGGTGAATTAAAACAGAAATATGTAAAATCGAGTACACGAAACGCGCTGCCCAAAGGATAGGGGTCGCATTTGTCGGTACTGGCAAGCTAACCTACCGCTTATTTTAGCAGCCAAAGCCACGTGCCGCACCAAACGATCCCACCATGAGAGCATCGTTTAGCGTGTTTCAAAGCCAAACAAGTAAATAAATAAGTAGATAAATTTTTGTCCGTGTAATTTAAATAAAATAGAATAAAATATTGGCGAAGCGGACGTGAAAATTTGTCAATCTACATGATTCTCGTGTTAAAAAGTGCGGAGCACTCCAAAATATGGAAAAACTCCGGGTCCGACAGATGGCGACAGCGCTGTTTCGTCCTAATATGGGACTCGTCAGGCCACCGCAGTCGGTACAAACCATCATCTCGCCTTTGCATCGTATAAAGCTGAATTTATAATCAAAACACAGCAAATAAGACTACAAAGGCGCAATCTCGATGGTCCACTTGATAATACAAGAACCACACAGATTAACAAAGTTTGTAAAAGAACCGTCATATGGTGGCGCGACGGTGAATTAAAACAGAAATATGTAAAATCGAGTACACGAAACGCGCTGCCCAAAGGATAGAGGTCGCATTTTTCGGTACTGGCAAGCAAGCCGGCGGAGAACTTCACTTTTAACACGAGAATCATGTAGATTGACAAATTTTCACGTCCGCTTCGCCAATATTTTATTCTATTTTATTTTAAATTACACGGACAAAAACTTATCTACTTATTCATTTACTTGTTTGGCTTTGAAACACGCTAAACGAGGCTTGCTTGCCAGTACCGAAAAATGCGACCCCTATTTTTTGGGCAGCGCGTTTCGTGTACTCGATTTTACATATTTCTGTTTTAATTCACCGTCGCGCCACCATATGACGGTTCTTTTACAAACTTTGTTAATCTATGTGGTTCTTGTATTATCAAGTGGACCATCGAGATGTCGCCTTTGTCGTCTTATTTGCTGTGTTTTGATTATAAATTCAGCTTTATACGATGCAAAGGCGAGATGATGGTTTGTACCGACTGCGGTATCCTGACGAGTCCCATATTAGGACGAAACAGCGCTGTCACTATCTGTCAGACCCGGAGTTTTTCCATATTTTGGAGTGCTCCGCACTTTTTAACACGAGAATCATGTAGATTGACAAATTTTCACGTCCGCTTCGCCAATATTTTATTCTATTTTATTATACATACATATATATATATATATATATATATATATATATATATATATATATATATATATATATATATATGTATATTAAAGTGAGTTACACGTAAAGTACTGTGCCAGATTGGTTAAATTTCAAGGAAGTGTAACACCTCTTAACCTTCAAGCTACGCCCATGAATAATCCTTTCCTGCTTTACAATGAAACGTCAGCAAGAACAGCTTTTTGTCGCAAAATTTTCAAATTAATTATTACCATTTATTACAAGTTTTAAAACCGAACACAAAAACAAAGTTTTTTTGCCTCAAGAACTATAAATCTCTTAAACCTAACGGTGAAAAACTAATTAACGCCAACAAATAAAATTAACCTTTATCATTGTTTAAAATGTATGTTAATTTATATTTTAACCTTTCCGATTTTAGGTACTCAAGTTATTTGTGTATACACAAAACTGGTTCCTAAATGTTTTAAGTTACCACACTTGATTTAACGCTTCCTCCGTTGATTGATCTCTTAAAATTTAAATATAGCAAAAGTTTCATATTTAATTAAGTTTTTAGACTGTTAGACGATACTATAATTAAGTTTTAATGCTTTTTGGATTGATGCATTAATTAAAGAATTAATTGTATCCATTTTAAGAAACCATCATAGTTTCTTTTAATAAAAAGGTGCAACGTGTTTTAGCGTCTGACACACATTTTAGATACCAGATGTTGGTAAGATATTTTTATAGCAATAAATTCGTTTTATAAAATTTTCTTTTTATAAAAACAAATACAAGACGATATATAGATCGGTCTAGAAATCTTGATGGTTGCGTCATCTTTTAAGTGTTTATGTCATCAAATTGACATCTTGTAATAAAATGTCAATATTTCTATATGTCTGTCAATTACTTTAAAGATGATTTGCTTTTAGAATTATACTTACAATTTTTTCACATATTTCTTTGAGTTTTAGATAGTTTCTGTAGATTTGATTTGGTGAATGTCCGTCCATGTTTGTACAGCGCAGGAAGTTCTATGGGGATTCTCTTACTTTTGACAATATAGGAGAGTCTTTTACTCATAAATTCTCCACTTAATTTCAAACATTTTATTTTATTTAAGTAGTGAACATAACCCGATTCGCTCGATCCCCCCACTCCTCGACCTTGACCTTGACCTTGCTTCACCCCTCTTTGGCCCCGCCCACATGTCCTTGTCATTGACCTTGAAAGTGCACGTGTGCTTTGGCCTTGGCCTTGTGTTCAAGGTTGTGTGTGTGACCTTGACCTTGACCTTGGTCGAGACGACCTTGACTTTGTTGAAGGTCATCTTGGGTGTGTGACCTTGAAGTAATTATTTGTGCATTGTAATAGTGTGGGATGATCTTGAAATGATTTTGACCTTGCAAATTGTTCTATAAATTGTGTGAGTCTACTTGCATTCATTCAGTGTGAAATGTCAGATACGGAACTATCTAAAGAAAAAATTATAGAGCAAGTCGGCAGAGTAATTTGTTTATATCAGAGTAATTTAAAAAGTTTGTGTGATTTTGAAGAGAAGGATCTAGCATATTTTCCTCTCGAATATTTAAAAACTTGCGTTGATACGCTGAGTTTACGGCAAATTTGGGATAAGCTGCCAGCGTCATATCGGTGTAACAAGGAACTACAGTTAAGCTTACCCTGTTACATTCACTATGAACAAATATATCGTCATCATATAGATGGGCCACCACCAGCAATAAAAAAGTGTCGTGAATGTAAAAATGAGTGAATAATATGAATAGTGCTTTGCAAGAGACAGTAAAAAAATTGGGCGATGAGTTCACTGAAACGGCTAATAATTATTTCAATGATGCAATGAAAAGTCGAGCAGAATGGGCGTCGCGCTATTGTGATTTGGCTTATGAATATGAAAAGGCTGCGAATGCATGTCGTAAATATTGCAGCAAAACAATAAATTTACAAGACTTTGTTCGTGAGATAAAAAAGTTGGGGTTTAGTGACTGGAAAAACTGATTAGGTTCATTGCAGATCCGGTTGTGTTAGATGAAATTAGAGTGTAGGACTTAAGTTTAACGTAGTAGTAGTTAATATGGAAAGTTTAGTGCGAGAAATGTACGAGGAATTTCTAATTTCTGCAGCCGGAATTTTACGCATATGAAATGCAAGATTCGGAGGCTCAGGACTTTAGTGTATTTTTTAAGTATATGGACCATACCGAAGTGTGTCTTTTAGCTAGTATAGTTTGTAAGAATTTTCTTAGATATAAAAACAAACAATTATTATTGAACAAATTAAGGAAATTAGGTTTAGGTGATAATGTTAAACGCATAGAAGAATGGCAGAAAAAAATCAATGAATAAAGTACATAAAATGTAGTTATTTGTTTCATTATATTTTGTCCTTGAAGTTATCCTTATACCAATTTAAATGTGTGACGTCATTTGACCTTGAATACTCCTCCCACTATTTCTATCGTTAAGCTACCCCCACCATTGTTACAATTCGACCTTGAAACCCCGCTATAAAGGTTCGTGGGAGAAGAAGTGACTTCAAACAGTCGCAGATATCAGTGGCATAAACATCAAATATTGTGTTCGTGTAGTGTTCTGAAAGTGCTTTTATATTCACGGTAATTTTTGGATTTATATACCATTTTTTTCAATAATGAGTATTGCAAAAGAAACTCTAGATGAAATTAATGAAATGTTTAGCAAAGATTTCGAGGTTTTAGAGAAAAAAAAGGTTACCGAAATGATTGTAGGCAAAGTGTATAAAATTGTAAAGATGGTTTCAATGACTACACGATTTGGTAAAACTCTTTTAGTGGCTTTACACGATGACGGTGATAATAGCACATTTGAGACTTTTTTACCAAAACGTGTGGCCGAAACACTATCTGACGATATTGTAGATATTATGAGTAAAACTAAAGATAAATACACTCTAACTTATTTGGGGCAGGGCACTAGAGTTTTTGGAAACAATACTCGAACATTATTACGTTTTGGCTCATTGGAGTAAATTGTATGTAAATTGTTTGAAAAAAAGGATGTAATTAAATTTAAAATATAGTTGCACATGTCAGAATACTTACGCGTGTTCATTATTTCTGTTAAAGATGTCTGCTGATGCGACGACGACGACGACGACCGCCAACGAATGTGTAGATAGATACATATTTTGGTTGGGGAGAGAATTAAGAAATAGGGCTCACGATATGTTAGATAGCGTAAATGATTGGTCGCATATTGATGTAACCAAAGATCAATATAAGAACGAGATCAGGGATACAATCAATTTTATGGCTGGGGCACACTTGTGCGACAAATTTTTATATGGTTCCATAGACATGGATACATTTTGTGCTGAAATGGTTGAAGAAGAATTAAAAGAATACCTCGTCAATATTCCACATTTACCAGGTGAGCTTGCTGCAAAATATGAATTGGTTTCTGCAACAGCAACAGCCCAAGACGTTGACGATCGAAATAGTGTCGGATGGGATAGAATTTTGAGCAACGAAAACGAAGACATGGAAAACTAATTTTTTATAATTTTTGTATTTGTGCAATTAAATAACTGTAAATAAATATCTGTTACAATCACAGTTTTATTTTATTTCTTTTATAAACATACCAACCCAGTAGATCATAGTCAGTGTTTCTTTTTCTCAGCTGAAATATTTAATATAAGTAGGGCAAATAAAAATAAAATAGTTTAGTAAAGATTGAAAATGAGTCGAGGAAACAACACAATTGATAAATTTGGTCGTCAGAAATATAATGAAAAATATCATATATTATCTGGGCCACAAGGGATTGGTTTTAAACTTACAGCGGATGGGCAGTATGATATGGGTGGAAAAATCATAACCAACTTAGGCGAACCTAAAGATGATGACGATGCTGTGACAAAACACTTTGTTAATAGAAAGTTTTACAATTTTGCAGTTGTAATATGTGACATATTTAACAAGGATGTCCTCCCCATGATATACAAAAATAATAGTGAGCTTAAAACAAAAATTGAAGTTATGCAGAAAATACTCTATCATCAGCCTTTAAATGACTCATTAAGCGCACTGTCGTACGACTCGACTTCAAAAAAAATCTAAAAAAAGCAGGTTAAAGAATAGGAGAACGCACTCCGAGTGGCATAGCCTTGAAGATAACGTCGTAGTCGTCGGTGAATTGGACCTTCCCTCCAAGAATATTGAAATGTTATTTATGTGTATGATGTTTTATTGTCATTGTTTTTAATAATGAAGATTGAAATAAAAAACTTTATTTTACAATATATTGTTTATTTATTTTACATTTTAAATAAAAAATATAGTCATACAATATGTTATTTAAACAATATTAGCTTTATCTATCCAAGAGTTGAAGTGGTTGGGAAATCCTAGCCATTTGACAAATAATTGTTCGATGTGATTTTTCTTGCGTTGTCTAAGGACCTTTTCTACTAGATAAACGTCAGGACTGCTTGTTTTTTGTAGTTCTGATTCGTAAAAACACCCTCTTATAGGCTGACCTTCTAACGATTCCAACAAGTAAGTAGGTGGATTTGTAACGTTAACTTTTACAACTTTAAACAATTCGGTTGACCAAGAGGGCGTATATCCTTTCTCGAATAAGCTTTTGTACTTGCTAATACGCACAATGTCACCCATGGAAAACTTAAATTTTTTAGTTACAATTTTTAAATAATCATATGCTTTAATATGTGTTTTTTCTTGCACGTCTGCAGGCTTCATTCCAATGGTGCGATGTTTCGAATGGTTATAGGTTTTTGTTACTGCCGATAATATATGTATCCATTTGTAAGATCCTCTTGTCGAGAATTGTTTATATAAATTATTTTTTAAAGTCCTTATGACTCGCTCAACAATTGCAGCTTTCTTTGTGCTGTAAGTGGAATAATGATTTATATTATATTTTTTCATCAGGGCTTGAAAGTTTGTATTATAGAACTCCTTTCCTTGATCACTTTGCAGATTTGTTGGTGTATATGATGCCTCTTCAATGATGCTTTTCATCGCATTAGTAACTTCTATACCAGTCTTGTTTTTTATGGCTTTGGTATAGACAAATTTCGAGTAACAATTTATACAGACCAAAATATAACGATAACCATCGTTTTCATCAGCATACTGTTGCATTTCAGCCAAATCAATTTGCCACAAATCTCTGTATCCTTTTATTACCGTGCGCCGTCTTACAAAATTTTTTCTAGCCGTTCTATGTAGTTCATTAACAATCTTGATTTTTTCTAAACTGGGCTCCATATTATTAGTAATACTAAAGGTTTCAGATCGAAGGAAGAACTGAATAATATCATTAAATATTGAGCTTAATATATTATATCTTCTTCTCGTAATTCCTCTATGATTGACATAATTTCATTTTCGTGTCCAGTGTGACCGGCCATTTTGGAACTCCACAACAAACGTAAACGATCCACCAACTCTTTAGCTTTGTTCCAGTAGACATATTGAAATTTTTTCGAAGATAATTTCTTTTTTGTGGGTAACTGTAGTTTTTCCGAGAGATTTTTTCTTGTAATAGTACCACCTAATTATGTGCCCATTATCAGAGGTTTAATAATTCGTAAATATTTGTTCCATCTGGTCTCCCGTAAACCATCACTTTTTTTAAAATTGTTGTAGACAGCACTCGTTGATTCCAAAATTTCCTTGTACGTTGAAAGTACATTATCACTTAATTGTTGTTGTTCCTTGCCTACACTTGGGGGTGTTTTAAGAAATAACAAATCATAAAGTGCCGGTGATCCACCATATTCTGCAATATTTTTCCCTTTTTTGTATAAGACAATATTTCCATTTCGAAAACGCACCTCTAAATTACCAATAAAATTTTTGTTATGATCTGTTTTTGAACCAAAACGTACACCATATACAGTATCGTATAGAGATGGTTTCGAACGTAATCCTTTCAGGTGTGCGTTTAAAGTATCGGAAGTTGTGGTGTCAGCGGATGCGAGAGATGTATTAGTTGAGGTCGAGGGTGTATCAAACACCGATTGGCTAATATCTTCTTTTGAAATGCGATGCTGCTGCTGCTGCTGCTGCTGAATAGGTGTGGAGGTTTGAAAGGAATGTGTAGGTTGGGGAAAACCTGATATTTGAGTCGACTGCACTGATGTACTGAGACTATGTGACTTTGTAGCTGGATAATGTTGTTGCTGTTGTTGTTGCTGCTGCTGCTGCTGCTGCTGACGTTGCTTAACCACATCAGATATAGTTGTCAACGGCTTAGAAATGGATTCGTAAAACTTTTCCAATTCCACAACATTAAACTCTTTAGCCGCTTTAATTTGTTTAAATTTTTTTCTGACGGCATTGGTAGCTTCCACTAGTTTACGTTTTAAGTCGATCGCGTTATTCATGATGTTAACAAAGGACGTTTCAACAATCAAATGAGCGTTTTCTCTTATTATTACAGTAATATATAGCTATCAAATCCTTTGCGGTATCTTCCCGATTTCACATCACTGTCTTTATCAATTACTAAAAATCCATACTTATTATCCCAACATTTTGAGCACATTTCTTGAAATTGAGTAAAAGTTAGATCCGGTGAAACGTGGTCGGAAAATATGTGTTTCATATTCAACTCATCTTGTTTAAACATAATAATAAAATTGGCGTTGTCTCGCACAAGCTGTTTAGGCACTCGCGAATATGTTTGCGCTAGGTAAAAGGAGTCGATATTTTTATGACGTCCCATGCTAAAGTACGATCTTATAACATCTTGTTTTTCACATATAACATCATCAAAGATAAATATAGAGTTTGGTTTTGCATCGGACGGTTCCACAATATTACTGGAATCACTAAAGGCATAGTAGCCTAAACCTTTGATGGGCGCTAAAATTTTCCTTAAATACTCATATTTCGGTTGATACAGAGATTTCGAGTAAATATAGACATTTTCGAAACGTAGCCCAAGGGGGTGTGTAAGCAGCAAAATCATGACATTAGTTTTTCCACAATTGGATGGACCAATTAACAGGCCGCGAATAGAGGAAGGAAGTAAAGGACCGTGTCTCTTCATTATCTTCTTTTCAAATCCAAGTCCGACTTTTTCATCGAGATTGTCAATAGGAAGTTTTTGTTTAAGATCGATAACGCGCATCTTAGGAAAATTTGATATTTTATAGGCAATTTTTCACAAAAACTGTCATTCAGATGCCGAGCGTCAAACGAAGTGGACGGTCTCACGTTTCCAACAAAACTGGATACGGTATTGTGAATTCGTTAATAAATAAATTACCATTCGAGGTACACATTCCTGGTTATCAATATTGCGGACCCGGAACAAAAGTAATAAAACGTGTAACAAGAGGTGATCCAGGCATTAATCCTTTGGATGCCGCATGCAAAAAACACGATTTAGCCTATTTACATAATAAAGACAACATAAGTGCGAGACATCGAGCGGATTACGAGCTCGAACAAAGTGCTTGGAATAGAGTAAAATCGAAAGATTCCAGTTTAGGTGAAAAAACAGCAGCTTGGTTAGTTACAAACATTATGAAAGGAAAACAACGTTTTGGTATGGGTGTACCATCATCATTATCAACAAAAAAAACATCTAGTAAAGGCACGCGTCATACAAAAAGGAAAGGTGTTAATAAAAATCGACATGTTCGGAAAGCCAGTTTCGGAACAGCTATTCGACAAGCAGTTCGAAGGGAATTATTAAAAGCCGGAAGTAAAAATGTGTTGGAAAAAAATGTCATGAATGCATCTAAAATAGCTCTGTCGGCAGCACGTAGATCGGTAAAAGCGGCAGGTGACAAAAGGAAGGTTCGTACACCGAGAATAATACCGATTCCTAAAACTGGTGGAATATTACCATTAATACCAATTTTTGCCGGGTTATCAGCTTTGGGTTCATTAGCCGGTGGGGCAGCGGGAATTGTGCGCGCCATAAAAGCAGTAAAAAAAAGCAGCGAAGATAAAACCGGTGCCGGCCTGTATTTAAAATCGAAAGGAAATGGTTTGTTTCTAAAGCCATATCGTAAAGGTATGGGATTATTTTTAAATCGTAGATTAAAAAACTAATTGAATCCCTACCTCGAAGACCACTATCTAACATCGATATAGAAAAATATGCCAAAAAGAAAAGAATAGGACACTTTCGAGGCGTTTATATGAGGGATTTATTACCTAGACAAGGTCCTCGACGTTACGAAGCAGCAATAGTGAATTTGGATAGTACGCGTGGTGCAGGGACTCATTGGGTAGCTTATAGAAAAAATAATTCTAAAGTAACATATTACGACAGCTTCGGCGATTTACCCCCACCGATCGAATTGGTACGATATCTACAAACGGGATCGGAACCATCAAAAATTATTTACTATACATACGATCGTCAGCAGGATTTTGGAACAGTCTGGTGTGGACATTTGTGCTTAAAGTTTCTTGTCGAATCATCAGCGTAAAAGATGTCATCATCTTCATCGTCACCATTAACACCGCAAATGGATCGCAATAACTATACTAAAATGTTGCAATCACTGAAAGCATTTCATCTAGCCGGTGGATTAAGGAAAATGACCGTGAAACAGTTAGAAAACATGCCCAAGGAAGTGATGATTGCATTAGCCCCAAATGAAATTCCATTCGTTTGGGAAAAGTTGCCCGAGCACCTTAAAAGCGATATCGATATATTAAAATATCAGTGCGGTTGCAAACATTATTTCAGCAGCAGCAGCAATTTAAACGAGGTTACGTCTGATGAGGATCTTACAGCTAGAAAAATATTTTGTTGTTGTTGCAAAATCAGCGATGTGCGCATAAAAGCAGAAAATAGCATAAAAACATCACTATCTAATGCAGTGAGAAAAGGTGTGAAGATGAATCTTTTTAAATGTTGCCGCTAAGAATAAAACCGAGATGTGTGATGTTTTAATGGTTAGTCATGTCTTATACGTTCACACTAACAGGACACTCGAGCGTCTTAAGCGCCGATTTTTATCCACCAGTCGAATTAAATAGAGAAAACAAATATGGTCTGGCATTGCTGGGATTTTACACATACAATTCAATTTTTAATGTGGACGAAAGCAACAATAAGTTTGCCTACATGAAGGAGGGTTACACCACCGAGTCGATACAATTGCAGATTCCACCTGGGGCCTATGAAATAGATGAGATAGGTAAAGCTATGTTGGAGGCTTTGAGGATTTCAACTGAAGAAAAGAACGATGGAATCTTTTACTAGGTCGCTAATAATAATACGCTGAAATGTGAACTGAAATCCCAATATACTATAGATTTCCGGGGAGAGGCGAGTATCGGTAAAATGTTAGGATTTAATCATACAGTGTTAAAAAGAGACAAAAAGCACGAATCAACCGAGATGGTGGAAATAATGAAAGTACGCATCATACGCGTAGATTGTAATATAATTTCCGGAGCATATATGAATTCGGTGGAAGGTCATACCTTGTTCGAATTCGATATCGACGTGGAGCCCGGTTACAAAATCAGTAAAGAACCACAAAATAATATTTATATGCCGTTAATGCCGGCAGGACGTCAGTTTATCGACAACATTACTCTTCGCATCTTGGACGATAGCGGTGATCTAATCAATTTTCAAGGCGAGAAAATAATCGTGAAATTGGAACTGAAGAAACTTTCATAAAAATGGGTTTTTGCTTCAATCGTCAATTGTGTGTGCTGTCGACTAAGATGGGGGAACCGCCGAAACATAATAAAAGTAAAAGAAGAGTTAACGTCAAGGTTAGTCGTCGTCCAGACGTTAGATCACAAACATCTCAACAGTTATCTGCCGAAGACTATAAATTTTTAAAATCAATCGGTCTTAAAGTGCGAAAATGATTTCCATCACCAGCGATAAAATAGAGGTTTTCTCCGAGCCCATCTTGGACAATTCCATTATTAGTCTAGAAGAGCATACGTATAAACCATACGGATCTCCATCATTCAACAATTCGGATGAAGTCCGTATCCCCATTAATTTTCAAGATATTATACTGGATATCGCCGAAAGTTACATATATATCGAAGGAAAATTTAAACCCATAGACGCAACGAAAAGATGTTTTTTATCAAATAATGCCCTCGCATTTTTGTTCGATGAAATTCGCTACGAGATGGGAGGTGAGCAGGTCGCCGTGGTTCGTAAACCTGGAGTTACGACGACATTAAAAACCATGGTTTCATTCGGAAGTTTGCAACAAAGATCTCTCATGACGTGCGGATGGGGTCTCGACGAAGCAAACCAAGATATCGTAGACACGGCAAGTAACGTATTCTCCGGGAAATTACCCTTAAAATATCTTATGGGATTCGCCGAAGATTACGCAAAAGGTGTTTTCAACGTAAAACAAGAGCTTATTATGATTATAGCTCGCACTTTTACAAATTGTTACGTCGGCGAAGTAGAGGCAGAAATTAGTATCGACAAAATGGAATGGAAAATTCGTCACATCATTCCAGACGACAAGCAAAAATTGAAAATACTCTCTCGCATTAATAAAGGAGGAAACAATGCCAGTATTCAAATGGCATATCGTAAATGGGATCTGTACGAATTACCAGCTTTAAGGCAAACATCTTCCGACGTGTGGGCCTTGAGAACGAGTACAAGTCTGGAAAGACCGCGCTATATAATCGTCGGGTTTCAAGACAGCAATAATTGCGACAAGAAAGAAAAAAACGCAACCCAGTTTACCCACGCCGACGTATGCGACATTAGACTGTATCTGAATTCAACCGTTTATCCATACGAAAGATGGAATTTAGATTTCGCCAAGAAACTGTACGCAGCAGCCTATTACAATTACGAAAACTTCCAAAGCAGCTACTACGGGTGCGAAATAAACGATCCGATGATAACGTTCGCGGAATATATGAAAAACCCCGTTTTTATTATCAATTGCAGTCATCAACCAGAGGCGATTAACTCATCGACAGTGGATGTAAAATTGGAGTTCCAAACGAGAAAGAATAAATTCCCCAAAGACACTAAAGTGTACGCATTAGTTATTCACGACTCATTTTTTAGTTATAATGTATTAAACGGTTCGGTGACCAATAAATCTATATTTTAATGTATCTATTATATGTAACACAAAATAATGTTCTTGAATCAATAAATTTGTAATGAGTGAAGTAGTAGTTTTATATTTATTTGAAACCCAACCAAAAAAAAAGCTGGCGGAAAAGCCCGCTCTTTAAGAAAAGAGTACGGGAATTTAGAAAATGGTGGTTTATTAATTGGAAAAAGAGCTTAAATAACACAAGAAAAAATTTTTAAGGCAAAATATGAAAACAACGATTTAGAAAATTTGTAGGAAAGTAACGGTTAGGAATAGGGAAAAAAGTTATAAGAAAAAATTATAGAGGAAATCGAGTACTATAAGCAAGCATTTTTCTCGATAGTAAAAACGTAAAAAAAAAATTTTTCAAAAAAAAATTGAAAAATGGTGAATGCGCGCCAAAGTTGAAGTTTTGGAGCAAAATGATATTAGGAAATTAGAAAGAGAATTTTTTTCTACATATGGTAGTACTTTTCAAAATTCGGAAAGATGAAATTTTAAGAAAAGGGTTATAGTAAGTTAGTAATTTGGATTTTTTAAAGCGCTGTAGTTCGGGAACCGTTCAAGATAGAAAAAAAATAAAAGCACTTTGATAGCCCAAAATTTTGAGGAGAATGCGATGGTGTAAAAAAAATTATAATTTTTTTTTTTTTTGAAAATGCTGAATACGCGCTAAAGTTGAAGATTTAGAGAAAAACGGTATTGGGAAATTAAAGAGAGAATTTTTTTCTACATATTGTAGTATTTTTGAAAATTCGAAAAAATGAAATTTGAAAAAAAGGGTTATAGAAAGTTAGTAATTTGAATTCTTTAAAGCGCTGTAGCTCGGGAACCGTTCAAGATAGAGAAAAAATAAAAGCACTTTAATTACCTAGAATTTTGAGTAGAATACAATGGTGAAAAAAAAATTTGGAAAATCTTAAAAATGACAAAAAATTTAGATGAAAAAATTGAAATTCTTGAGTTAGGAGGCTAGGGCCGCCGAACGGGAGTATGTGGAAGTTGTAGGGGAGGTTTTTTTTTTTTTTTTTTCTAAGTCCACCACCACCTCCCCCTCTTTCCCACCCGCGGAGGGAAAAAAATCGATTTTTGATGGTTTCAGAGCGATTGCGCGGCTCCTTCACCATTTTCTCGCAATTTTTGAGGTATCGATTTTTTTATTTGCGGTGACAGAAGTTCGGAAATTTTTTTTTTGGATTCTAGAGAAAATTTCCCACAATATATGTATTTTTCCAATTTTTTATCGTCAACCGTTACGACGCCAGAGCCCATCCAAAATGCGATGAAAAAATTTTTTTTATATTAGCGAATCGGGAAAAATAGTGTGATATACTTCAACTCTTCCTTATTACGATTCCGTCAAAACATTTTGAAAATTTTCCTTACCTTGCCTGAAAATAATTAAAATATATGCATAATTTGCATTTTTTGTAAATATGTAGCAAAGTAATGGTTAGAAATATCAAAAAAATTTATTTGAAAAAAATGTAGAGAAAGTCTAGTACTATATGCTAGAAAAGTGGAGGGGGGTAGTTTGTGTCCATAACAGAGATACGGTGAGTTATAAAATCATATTATTCTCAAACTTATATAATGCATATATGCACTCCACCTTACCCCCTCCAACTTTTTGAATGTATATAGAGGCCGGTATTAGAATTATTTCATCATTACACATTCGATCGGCAAGATGGAAGATATACCAAAAAGGATCATTGGCATTGTCAGGCCATTCGTGCCCGGCAAAATATGCAAGTGTGAGGAGTGCGGGGGTACCGCACCAGGAGCGGCACCTTCGGCACCGCCTGCAACGCCGACACCACCAGCGACGACGACGGTGCCGCCAATGAGAAGACCAAGGGCTGCACCTAGGTCGGTGTTAATATCGTTGGGTATTACTCCACGGTAGGCACCCCACCCTCCCCCCAGGCCCTTTTAGGGCCACAAAAACGGTCCTTTTCAGGACCACATTATATTTTGATCGTAGTTTAGTAATCGTCACTTATGGGGCGAGATATTCGTTTAACGACGATTTGTCTCGTAGCTTAAGTGCCAAGTTATATGCTTGAGAACCTATGAAAATGTTAACAGTTCAAACAAGGTTTCTATTATTTTTTTTTGTAATGTATTCTTCACAAAATATTAAGAATAAGTCTTATTGTCTAAACAAATCTAATTCCTTATTTAAAGTTTTTGAAAAAATCAATTATTCTATAAGCTCTCACCAATACATAACATTTAGAATCCGTTGGTGGGGTGGGGGTAGTTCTATATATATGAGACTGGGCCAGTTACACAGTCATATATTCATCAACCCTCATACGATGAACATGGAGGAAGAAAGACCCGCCAGCCGAGGCTCATCCATCTTTAGTGATGACACCGTAGCCGACAACGTTGGAGACCTGCAAGTCTTCGACGACGACGACGAGGTGGATTTTGAAATTGACGTCCTACGTTGGGACGACTTGGATGAGCCGATTCCGCTAGTATATGACCATGATCCGGGTCTAGTGGAATTAGACGATGCGGGCGATTGGGTCTTACAAAGACTCGAAACTCCGTCGCCGCAGCCAGAGCCGGACTCGACGGAAGATGCGGTGCTGGAAATTCCAGCATCACCAACACCCGACGACCCACAAGGCCCCTGCGATTCGTCAAGCTGGTGGTCGACCAGCGAGGAAGGGGCACCATAAGCCCCACACTCTCCCTGGCCCTTTTTAAGGGCACACAACAACGGTCCTTTTCAGGACCACAAAATACTTTGATCGTAGTTTTAGTACATATTAGTACTTTGTTACTAATATTGTATGTATAGAATATACAATATTAGATACAAAGTATTAAAACTTTAAGTGCTGGTGGAACCCAGCTAAATCGTTCGTTCGTATTTGAGACCACAAACAACTTTTGGTCTCAATACGTAATACGACATTTGTTTTCACGCCCCACCATTAATTTGTCTCTATATATACGACCACCAATACTTATTACAATCATTTTAGTTCAACATGTCTGCGACTCAACAACAACAACAACAACAACCCATCCAATGCCCTGTGGTAGATTCTACCACAGAGAATTGTTTGGAGTGGGAGCCGAACGATCCTAGATGGGATGAACTTTGGCGGTTCATCATCGAATATACAGAGGATAGCACCACCACCCCCGCTGATGATGACGGGCCGTGCGACTCCACAACTCAATAAAAGAGTCGCATGTTTTACAACCAAACGGTCCTTTTCAGGACCACAAAATAATTTGATCGTAGTTTTAGTTGGTTATAATACTTTGTAACCAATATTTTATGTTTTTTTCATAAAAACATACAATATTGAGATACAAAGTATTAGAAGTTCTGGCGACAGAACCTTAACTTCATAAACCGAACCACGTTTTAGCATACTTGTAAATATTATCAGAAAATATTTACAACTATTGCTATTGCGTAGTTTTAGTGGATTATTCACTCTTTTTTTTTACTACCTAATATTATGTGGGACAGGGCCTATATGAAATAACACACAAAAATAAATTTTCAAGTCATTTTTATTCTCATTATAAAATATAAAAAATTTGATCAAACACTTTTTTATTAACTACAATATATATATATATATATATATATATATATATATATATATATATATATATATATATATATTTACAAACTTAATACTATAAATTAAAAGCTAATATCTACAACTACCTAACACCTACTACATAATTTATTAAAGTCCTCTAATTGTCTTTTTAACCGCGCAGATTTCACCTTTTTTATCTCTAATTGTTTTTCAAGTTCTATAATGTCACTGTCACACTCGTCCACTTCTTTCACTAAGCGTTTTTCATTTCGTAAATGTCTGTCAATTTGGTCTTCTGAGAGTTGGTGAAGTCTTCGACCCACTCCGGTTGTGATGGCTCGGAATATATTAACGAAGAAGACGCGGTTTTATTTGGTGAAGACGATGACGATGACGACGACGACGACGACGAAGCAGCGGAAACTTCATCGCCTTCAAAACAACGCTTAAACCGCTTCTTCATGGGTTTCCGGCACCCCAATATCGGCGACAGTGGCGCTGGCGCTGGGGAAGACTTCACCTCCGACACTATTTCATTCTCTACGCTGGCCGGTGTTGGTGGCGTTGGTGGTGTTGGTCCATCGGGGCCTTCTATGACTTCCACTTCTACTGACAATGGCTCTTTTGGTGCTGTTTTTAGGAAGTCGGGTAATGGAACAGGGGTGGAGGGACGCTTAAAGTTAAACTTTTTCTTCTTCCCTTGTCCCACACCTTTAATCGCCGAATAAAATGTTTTTTTATCGGCGATTTCCGACTTCCGCATAGTCAAGAGCTTTTTCAGTTTCGAAGCTTTCGGAGAAGATTCCCTAGGCCGCGATGCTTTTCGCACAACCACATCACTAATCACATTTATGTTTGGCTCCTTCTCCTCCGTCCAGCATTCCAGGAATTGCGCTGCCGACTGAACTAACTCTTCGTCGCGACCATCGTTGAGGGCTCGGTCTTCGGCATCTTCATGCTCCACGCCATTCCAGTTCTCGAACACCCCCGGACTTAACACTTCCAAACCACTCATGTTATCCAGCATGCCTTGCTGTAAACCGCAGCTCACGTCAAGAGCATCTAAAAGAGACCGTACACTAGACATTTTCGATATTCAAACTCACACAATTAACTTTTTCTTAGCACTGTACTGTTTGCTGTTTTGACGAACTGTGAAGAGCTCGAGCCAGCAAGTCTGCTTTTATGCCCATTTCCCCCACTACACCGCCTTTATTCCTTTTGTTCGATGCATTAAGTATAATTTTTAAACTTGTCAGATGCAAGGCCAAGGCCAAGGCCGACGTAACCGGCAATACCAAGGTCGTTTTCAGGGCTGTAATTTTCATGGATTTTTTTTTTGTCCCTGTCAAGGTTATTTTAAAGAAGCATATAAATATAGTACTAAACTTGTTAGATGCGAGGCCAAGGCCAAGGTCAAAGTACCCGTCAATGTCAGGGTCGTTTTCGAGGTTGTAATTTTCAAGGATTTTTTTTGGTCCTGTCAAGGTTATTTTAAAAAGTAATACATAATTAGAGTACCGCGATTGAAAAGTACAACATATTCAAACATCATGTTGCCAACCGATGAACAACCTAGTGAAGCAGCCAAAACATACAGTCATATACCAAAAGCTTTTTATTTAACTTGTCATGTCATCATTGTAAAAGACTAGGTATCTGCTGGCGAAATGATCTTACGTACGACTTCAACTACATTGACCTTTTCAGGGTTAAATTTGTACAATGCGGCTTTTGTGGACTAGTTTACTACCAGTTCAAGGACATTAATGAACGTGCCATCCAGAGAAGAAATTGGGTCATAGAAGAAGCTTACCTGTACAGAAGAAATTAACATGTATTTTATTTCTTAATTTTTAATTTTTTTTGTTTGTTATTTTTTTATTTTTTTTAATAATAAAAAGTAAACTCAATCTTTTGTTATATTTTAATTTTTTTTTCAATAAAACAATAGTAAAATGAATCTGTATGTGTATTTATTAAACATCACCTAAAATACGTTTTGCAATCCATATTTTTCTGCAGAGTCCGTTTATTAATGAAATAGAACCATATATTAGGGTGAAATCTAATGGTTTCAAATCAGTCTCACATAACAATGTCAGAAGTAAACACTATTGATAAGTTCGGTCGCAAAAGAAAATTTAAGGATTTTAACTTTATGCGAGGTCCTTCAGGAATAGGTTTTAAACTTACACCTAATGGAGATTACGACATGGGAAGCAAAAGATTGTGCTATTTAGCAGAACCTCTTGAAGGAGACGATGCGACCACACGAAATTATGTTGATAATAACCTTGCTCAGTGTGTGCAAGATACGCAGAAAGCTTTACATGACTCAACAATTGTTATTAAAGATATATTCAGAAACCAACTTGAAGGTTACGTACGCAAGAAATTAATTGAAACCGGTCAAGAACTTAGAGGATACATTGATGATACTGTTATTGCAATATATGAACTTAGGCAAGACGAACTGCGTGATGAACTTAACTCTAGAATGTTGAAAATTGAAAAGACTATGGAGGATCTTGTCAGCAAACCTGTTTCACATTAAACATTTACTCGTAGACCTGTGCGTTTAATTTACTATTAGACAAATTTTTCAACAATAACTTTTACAGTTTGTTATTTGTCGACACTTCATTATATTTATAATTTTAAAATAAAGGTTCAATAAAAAAGCAATCAAGTAATGAATACATGTTTTTTATTTAAAAAAAAAAAAAAAAAAAAATTACAATACTATCGTTACATATTAATGTTGTATGTTTAATAGAAATAATAAAAACAATACAAATAATGAAATATGGATTTTCCAGATTACGTGCTGTCCTGACTTAGAAATGATTCCAACACGGTGACTAAATTTGCTAAGTTTTCTTCCGGGTCTGTTTTGTAAAAATCTATGTCTGCATGCCCCCAAGGTAGAGTTTTGGTTGAACTGGGAATTACATAACGTTTATCATCGCTATGTGACAATGCTACTTTATTTATTATGTTGGTATAAATGTTATGTAATTCACTTCTAAATGTCTTCATCTTTCTTAATATCAAACCACCCCGTTCAACAATTCTTTGGTAGTCTTCCTGATGAAGGTCTTTCTCGATAACACATTTTTTGATACCTTTGGCTTTTTTTAATTCATTATTAATGGACTTTACATAATAAGCCTTCGCGCCGGTACCATAAAAACTTATTATCGGATCACCAGGAAACTCATCTTTCATTCTACCAACTACAGAATTACTTTTAATTATGTTGAAATTATTAATTTCGGGGTAATTTGATGTATCGAATTTTTCGGGGTTTTCTGATATAGTTTGATAAAAGTTTTCCGTATACACTTTTAATATAAGCGAGTCAGTATCGGTGTAAAGTAACGAAGCATCATCGCCAAACTTGGATTTAATAAAATTATAATAAAAATCGTATATTACAGTCTTTGATATATCTAACATGGAAAAACCGATATAAATTGGTTTATTGTACAATATTTTAACTTTATTCATATGTATAGCAACAAAGTTCTCGGTAAATATCGAGCTACTATTGAAATTGGGGCGGGATATTAGTGCTCTAGCTCCATTTCTGCCTACACTGTTCTCCCAATGTGTTACTAATTTTATATCCTTTCGATTTTCCACATTTTCCATAGTTTTACCAAATATCGCGTTATTTTTTAATTTAAAAGTGTCCTTCGCAAATTTTGTGGTGGCCTTGTTACGTAAATTGGTATTAAAATCAATATACGATTTTAGCCATTTTGATTGCTTAAACTGTAATACTCGATGGGTTTGCATTACCACTAAGCCGTTGGCGATGGCTTGTTTTAAAGTTCTATAGTGTACAATGTATTTTTTTTTATCTTGTAAATTAGGAATTAATTTCGGTAATTTAGCGTTTTCTGTTGGCGGTATGATATTTTCTACTAGAAATGGAAGATCAGAATGTGCATCATGCAACTCAGTCGGATAATGCACATCCACTTCCAAAACGTAGCCATGTAAACTATCATCACCAACAGCCATAATATTTAAATCCAGAATTTCGCGCTCGCTTAACCATCGAAAACCACCATATGGTAATGCTTGTGACATACTATGACCATATAGATTTGTAGCATCAAGGTATGTTATAAATGAAGAAGGTTTTGTTGGGTCATAGTCTGGTAAAAAAATATTATTAGCGATGTGCTTCCTTTCTGTACACTGGCTTATGCCGCCGCGTATACCTTTCTTAAAAAAATGTATCATGTCTATATCAGTTAAGAGCTCTAACTCTACCTTAGTCATACGTAGCATACAATCAAATGATAAACTTGGAAGGGTATAGTAATGTGCTGGATCAAGTTTATCGAATTTTAAACAATTATTCCGAAATTGCTCAAAAACATCACACAATAGCAACACATCTGATTTTAAATACACGTCCGAATAGTCCCCCAAAGTTTTACACCCAAACAAGTGCCATACTTCTTTTGCTCTTCTATAGCTTTCATCGCTAATATGTTCTTCCCGTAAATTATCATAAAATTCATCTTTACTTGGAAGACATGTATTTTCCATTTTTTCTATAGAGTCAATAAAGCTATAGGGAAAAACACCCTTTTGACGCATCAAATTAAATTGGTTGATATTTGAAAAATGTTTCCGCGTTTCAATAAAATCGTCGTCGTTTAAACCGCTGCCTAAATTTTCCAAAGACGTTGACAGAAATTTAAAACTATCAATAAATCGCAACTTTAAATATTTCCTCTTGACTTTTCCACATTTACTATCAAAATAATCGTGCACATAAATGCTTTTGGTAAATGATATGTACTTTTCCTTACTTTGAGCCAAAACACCAATTTTATCCCCATATTTACATAACTCTTTTATAAATAAATGGCTGTCGTAGCCGCTTAAGTTATGAAATATGATAGGGATAAAAGAGGGTAATTTATAATTTAAATTACAAACGGAATGTGCAGCACCAAATCTTTTTGCACCAGTTATGTGACAGTGGTCTCGTACTTTAATCTCACCCTCTTCAAAAGGGCCTTCACATATACCACATATTTTAGCATCATTAAACTCCCTTTTTTCTTCAGGCGTTAACGGTTTCATAGGCTTAATGTCTTTTAAATATGTGTTGTATAGAGCCCTTAAATCACACTCGATACGATCCACAAAGACTTGAGCTGCATTATTCCCCCGAAATAGCTCAAATTTCGAAAGTGAGTCGTCAAAAGAGCATTTAATTAAATAAGCAAAAGAATATGGTTCATGTTTAAAACTTTTTACAGTGTAAGAATTTTGTGGGTTTGGTTGTACCGTTTCAACGGGTTTTAAAACAGATTCGAAATCTGCATAAACCACGAATGGAACGCGCATTTGCTTTTCTATACCCTCGAATTTTAAAATATTTTCCGGCACACTCTTTCCAAATTTATCGATTTTTAAATCCACTGAGGGTGTTTGCGTGAAAATGTGGTTACAATCGTAGCTTTGATGTAAAGTTAAAGCTGACGGTGTACTAAAATAAATGAGGCAACCATCACAGAAATATATTTTATGTTGTTGACAACTAATTTGACTTGAAACTAAACGTGATAAATCCCGAATCCAACAATAATGACTCTTTGAACAAGTCGTATCACAAAAATGTTCACCGCCATCTTTACTACTACAGTCTTTTGTAATTAACAATAAATTTACATGCCTATCCAACTTTTTTGACGCATACCTCAGTGGACCAATAACTTCATGTATTACTTCATTATTTTCATATTTAGATTCCAGACCGTATACGTTAATTGATATGTTGTTCATTTCCTCAAATTTTTTAATGTCACGTAATTTTACTGGAAAATCCATACCTGTTACATTTAGCACTCTAGAAAAATGGGGGTAGGATGTCTTCTGTGAAGGCTCTGCTGTTGGAGGAAACAATGCTGATGTTACAGCCCACGCAAAGCAAAATTCGTCCTGGTTAATCACATTGACGACAGCTCCTTTCTTTTCAATAGAACACGGCAACTTGATGTATGATGAGCCACCCATAGGCATATACTTGTTGATACCAACTTCCAAGTATAAAATTCGCACAAGAGCCCATCCTATAACAAGAAAAATAATATATAAAAATCAGTTTAATATATCGGGTTTTGATTTTTCCATACCTGAATCTTTCTCCTGGAACTCTGTCGCCTGCGTTTTTATTAATTCGGTGAAAGAATGGTAAACGGCATCCAAATCACTTTCTACACTAATTATTTGATTAGCAGTGTTGAAGGATTTTTCACTGAATATTTCTTGTGATGGAAGCATGTACTCGCCAACAGCTGTCATGTTAACTTTTAAAGCATGATGCACACGCAATAAATTATTAACAAGTTCCACCACCTTGGATTTAATGTCTGCAAAGAACATTACGTAATCGGAATGCTCCATATCACTGCTAACCCGATAGGTTGCAATTCTCCTTTTGAAGGCACATTGAACGAGTTGCACACCATGACATACCGGCAAACATGAATTATTTTTATGTTGTTGTGTTCGTTTATGCACCGACATATGATTTATTGGAACATCTACATTACATGTAGCGCAATTAATTAGCGGAATCGTCGATGTATACTCTTCAATTCGGAGCCGTTTTCCTCCAGGCACTTCATTAAATCTCGCCGCACACGATTCTCTTTGATGACGTCTCATATTATAAATATTAGTAAACTTAGAACCGCAATTTTCACAAACATATGCCATGATTTGTCAAATATTAACACATGTACTACCTATACAAGTCAGAGCCAACTGATGAATGAAACTGCCCCATACCTTATATAAAACCATTCAAGGTCACCCCCAACCACGTAACATATCTTCAAGGTCACACACCCAAGGTGAGCTTCAACAAAGTCAAGGTCGTCTCGACCAAGGTCAAGGTCAAGGTCACACACACAACCTTGAACACAAGGCCAAGGCCAAAGCACACGTGCATTTTCAAGGTCAATGACAAGGACATGTGGGCGGGGCCAAAGAGGGGTGAAGCAAGGTCAAGGTCAAGGTCGAGGAGTGGGGGGATCGAGCGAATCGGGTTATGTTCACTACTTATTTATTTTGTTCGATTGATTGCTCCAGCTACGAGAATAACCATTTATATACTCAGTGACATTAGAGGTGTTACACCCAGAAGGAATATTTCCTTGAACTTATTTTTTTTGCCAACGTAATGACTATACTTTAAGGATGCTATGGCAACAATGACAATGTTTTGTTTTTAATAATTTTCTGTGAAAACGAAATTTTATCTCTTTTTTTGTGAAGAAACCATTTTATGAGAGCTCACTATTTTTAGTTATTGCGGTAGAATTGTTGCCTATCGAAATGTTGGTTTGTCTTATCGCGAAATTGGCTGCCATGATAATTGTGTGTGGTGTTGGACAAAAGAAGGTCGAGAAACACGGAGAAGACCAACTGGTCTGGCGTATCACAGAGCATCAAGATAGGCGCTTCAGACAACTAGCTCTACGAGAAGATTTTGCTACTACGCGTCAAATTGCTGACCAATGGTTTGGAGAAGAAGATAGACATGTTACTATGCGTATACTATATCGCCGCACTCGAGCCTTTGGTGTTTTTTCATACCGTCGACGATTAGTGCTTCCTTTGACTGTGGACCATTGTCGCCAACGTTTAAACTGGTGCAGAGAACGGCAACATTGGAAGCCAGAATGGCATAATGTCGTATTCAGTGAAGAATCGCGATTTTGTCTAAGTATGCACGAAGGCCGTACAAGAGTAAGACGCCGCCGTGGAGAGCGACGTGATATTGGGTTTGCTGTTGAGAGGCATGTACACAGGACTGTTGGAGTAATAGTTTAGGGAGCTATTACCTATGGTAGCCGATCACCACTTCTCTTTATTCGAAGCAGTATGACAGCTGCGCGTTATGTTGATGATGTCCTACAAACCACTTTACTGCCTTATCTCGATAGCTGTTCACACGCCTTTTTCAGTAAGACAACGTACGTCCGCATATTGCTCGTCTAACTATGAATTTTCTCCAAGAAGAAAGTGTTAATGTTTTATCGTGATCACTCTGTTCACCAGATTTAAATCCCATCGAACATATATGGGATATGATGGGGAAGAGAGTGTCCACTTTGCATTATCGTCCAAAAGGACTGGTACAGTTAATCCATGGAGTTCAAGTTGTTTGGAACGAAGTACCACAAGCAAACATCAACCATCTTATTTTGTCGATGCCTAGTCGCAGACAGGAGTATACTCAGCTGGGGAATCGCCAAACACATCATTAATTTTTTTCGAATTACATGTTAATAAAATTTTATCCAAATGTTATCGTTTCATTCTTGATGTAAGACTACCATGTTACCAAAAAATTAAGTTCCAGAAATTATTCCTTATAGATGTAACACTTCTAATGTCACTCAGTATATTTCGGGACTAACAAGGAAAAAGAAATATTTATCATTTAAAATGATCTGATTTTTTCAAATATTGGGAATATTGACGATAATGCATACGTTTAAATCAATCCGAATAACATTTTTGCCAGTATGAAAATGGTATCACCAAAACATGGTTTTAAATACTCAACAGCCTCTTCTGAGGTGGAAAATCGTAAACCAAGCAGTTTGATATTCATGTATGGAAACAAAAAGAAATCTGGCCAAATCAGTGCTGTACGGTGGGTAACCCATCAATTCCACATTTTGTGTGTTTCAAAAGTCACTTGTTTGAACCGATGGATTGTCATGATAGCGAATTACGATTCTGAAGAAATAAATTGTTCTATATAGATTAACTGCCTGCTAGATCACTCTGCACAATTAATGAATTTTCCTATTAAAACTTAAACTGTTAAAAATATTAAATTTAAAAGATTTTACTCCCAAAATAGTACTAAAACTTTTATAGGATACTTGGATGGAGAGACCTGGCAGAACGTCCACCAAGCGACAGATATCAATCGAGGATTTGATTCATTTTTTGATTGTCTCCGGTACTATATTGATCTAGCATTTCTATTACGAAAATCGAGTGTTATGTCAAAATAAAATTACGATTAAATCTAAATATGATAAAGATTGTTACAATAAATACAAAAAAATTTCGAAAAATGTATTTGAGAAAACGAAACAATTGTATCTCCTTTTCCTCCAATCAGATAATAAATCAAACTCAGCAACGAGAATTATTAATGGTAACAGAGATGAAGTTGAAAACGAAAATCCAATTTCTAGTATTAAGTTGAACAAGGATCTATATTAAATGTTAAAAATATGCGTGCTTAAGCAATATTTTATTAATTTACCAGGAAAACTATCTAAAAAATTCTCGAATAGTGCTAACGCTCGACCAAAGACCTGTTAATGAATATGAAATTATGGCAACGATCCGATAGCCAAAAAATACTAATTTTATTGGCATGGATAATGTATCGAAAATAGTATTTAAAAAAATTGCCCATATTCTATTATTTCCGCTGACGCATTTAATTAATTGGTGACTTATGAGTGAGGTCTCCCAGATATCTTGAAATCAACGATAGTTGTTCCTTTGTTCAAAACGAGAAATGAACTTAAGCTTGAAAATTATATGCCTATATCCATTTTACCCGTGTTTTCCAAATTATTAAAACGAATTATATGTGACCAGATTGTAAACTATCTTGAACGATTTAACATTCTTGAGCGTTGTCAGCATGGCTTTTGCAGTGGACTACATGCGTCGGCCTTTTTATGAACGCCAGCAAGATTTTTGACCTTGTTGACCATGCTCTTCTTCTCGAAAAGTTCACGATTGGTTGCAATCGTATTTGTTTGATCGTCATCAGGTCATTGATGTTGATCAATTTAAATCTGATAAGCTAAGAATCACCTGCGGAGTGTCTCAAGGATCCATCCTGGGTCCCCCTTTGTTTTTTGATATTTATTAACAATTTGTCCGATATCTGGCATAAGTTTGTGAATAATAGCAGTTATCCTGAGGCAAATAATAATACAGAAGTAACTACTTGGATGGCTCAAGAAATGCTTCACAAGTTTCTCATGTATATGTTTTATTTTTTTGTGTGTACTATTTAATTATAGTTAGAACTGATTAAGAATTCCATCCGTCGTCTCCAGTTGGGTTTCTCAATTTACCGAAAGCTTCCAACAAATAAATGGTTGTGTATTACTTGGAATTAACAGACTATTTGCTTCGAAAAGCTACTTGCGCGAGCAACTTCCGTTTACTTTCGGGCTCATACGCATATATCCAAATATTCTCACCCGTCACAATTTTATACATTTTTTTTTTGAAGTACTGCAATTGTATTTTTTGAGCATTTCTTTCACCACTAATCGATATCACCTTTTTTGAACGATTGTCGAATTACGCGAAATCCCACGCGAACAGAACATGTTCCCAGCCAAGTGTTTATAGAATATATCATATACGCTTGCCTTATTAATACCCAGGGATGCTTCAATCGCTTGGTATGATTCATAACGATCTTACATTATCAGTTCACGCACATTAATATTTTCTTGCACTACAACTGATTTTGGACAACCTTCACGGGAATTTACTGAATCAACGATAAACAGTAGTTTGTGTAGGTGCTTCATGGCCATATAAAGAATTAAGTTCATTAGTTGCCGGATATGAGTAAAATGTCATCTGCAAATCTCACGTAATTTAACATTTTGCCATTATTGTTTATTGGCAGTTGCATTTTTAAGAATCGAAAGATATGTATTCCGGAAGATATATGATATCATTTTTGTTCAAACTACAATCTTGACAAGGGCAAAAATAAATCAATCCAATTTTGAACCTTAAAAGTATCGTAATAAAGCAATCTTTTTTTTATTACCAAAACTTCAAGAATTGCCACGCTTTATCTCAAAGTTTTGATTGTCCCATATAGGCCAAGAAACGAAGCGATTTTTGGGGGGTAAAAATGACTCAAATACTGTCTGCGATCTGATTGCAGAAATGGATAGGGGAAGATGGTAGAAATGACGTCTCATCTCGTGTCTCATCAAAATTTGTTTGGAACATTGTTTTTTTTTTAACAAATAGATCGAAAAATTATTTTTTCCGGATTTTTTGGATTTTACGGAAAATCTAAGGGATTTAGGGAAAAATGTTCCAGAGGCGAATTGTACGTCTTGAAAATATCTTCAAAATGAGTTTTTGTTTGTCTAAATCAGTCTATAAACAAAAAAGTTATTGCAAATTAAACATTAAAATGTACTACTGCGTGCTTCAACTGCGATTCCGACATTTGTACAAATAGAGAAACGATTGACACAGTAATTGATGATGATGATAAGGATAACGACAATGGGAACATAGCTAAAAATATATTAAATTTAGATATGGGAGATAATATGTTTAAGGATAGTCAAGTAGACCAATTCGTATCTACTGACAACGATGATCATAGCGATACATATAGCGGTGACTACTCTGACGAAGAAGAGAATTATGAATCGGAAAGCAAGGATGATTGTGACGTTGATGAAAATGACATTGTACAAACAAAAAAAATTAAAATATCTTAATTGTTTTGTATTTATAAAATATGAAATAATTTAAGGTGCATTTTGTATTTAGAATGATTTTTTGTAATGTGTAATATAATTTCAAAAATTCCCAGACTCCTGAAATATATTGTAGTAATTTGTACAATTGATTACCTGTATATGCTATTGAATATATTATGCAAGAATATTTATCATTTATATGTTTTTATATTAATAAATTCAACAATTTTTCTTCATTTTTACTACATTCATAAAATATACGTTATTTAACAATAAATATGATTTAATGGATTATTGTATAACTTTCAATACAATCTTATTTTATAAAAATAACATCATTCAAGAAATGTTATTTCAATACAATAATAAGAAAATTCGAATTTTAGCACAATATTATTATTGCTAGTTCATACATATGTAATAAAAAGAAAAAATACGAAATCTTAAAAAATATAATTTTTGGGGGGTAAGAGGGGGGGGGGCAAATATAATTGTTCATAAAAGTAAATATATATCTTTAATAAGGCATATAATCGTTTTCAATGAAAAAACATGTAAAACGAGTAAAAAAAAATTAAATATAAAAAATGCAATTTTCGGAGGGTGGGGGTGTTCCGAGAAGATTGAATATGTGCCCAATATTATTTTTTCGATGAGCTACCTAAAAAAATCAAAGAATGAAAGCTCTACATTATTTAGAAGAGGAGATATTGCTAATTTTTCAAACGCGCGCCGATACGAAGATGCGCTCTCACTTTGTACTCGGTGAGATTCGGTTATCCCCTCCAACTTACCTTATCTGGCGTCCAGCACGTACCCTCAATTTAGCAATCTCCTGAAGGGTTGATTGTATATAAATTAACCTCAATTGAATGATTTCATATACTTTAGGCTCTTAGAAATGAACTGTAAAAAATTGAGCTCTTAATATAAATAAACAATCGCTCTGTGATTTTTTGAAAAAAAAATTGCTAACTTGGCTCCTATAGGTTGTAGAAACTTTTTTTTCAAAATTCGTGTTTTTTGACCAGCTTTTCAATGACAAATCGGATAAAAAATACGTTAATTAATTTATTTATAAGCGCAAAACTACCCATATCTTCATGACGATTTTGCGTAAACAAAATATAAAAATATCCACTTTTTATACCACATGATAGCTTAAATCTTTACGAAGAGAATGAGTACTAACAGAACTCTGTACAGGGTGAGTCAACGATTGGATGAAGTAAGTTTGTGCCTTTTCGGTGAAATTTACAAAGAAACTATATTTATTGTTTGATACAGTTTATTTTTACACAGATTTTAAAAATATTTAGGACTCTACAGGGTGAGCCAAAAAACTAGGACAGCATAAAGTTGTATTTTTTTAAATAGAACACTCTATATACGAATCATATTTTCGATTTAGCTTATAATTTTAAATCTTTTTTATTAAGGGTTACTATAACAAAACTTTATAGTTTCTGAGATAATTAAGTTTAAAGAAAAAAAGTCACATTTTCAAGCATCAATTCAATCCTAAATAACGTTTTCAATTTTGTGACAAATATATTCAAATTTGGAATTTAGTGAGGCCAAGGACAAGTTAACATAATTTTTACCTAATATTTGCAATAAAAGCTACAGGGTGTTGAACACATCGGCTCAAATTTGAACAAGTTTAAATGAGTAAATATATTTTTTTTAAAATGGTACACCCTGTATATTTTCATGTTATTTAATAGAGTAATAAAAACCCTAAAAGTTTTGTTCAATATATCCTATACCTATTTATAATAGTTTTTGAGATATTTCAGTTTTTCTTATTTTCCATACTTTTTTACAGAAATCGTCTTCATTATCATAGTAGCCATGGCAAAAACAATGTAAAAGAACATTTTTCTGTGTGTCAAATTTATAACCGCAATCGCTTCTTTTGGTTTTTATGTAGTGTAGTTTGGTTTTTTTTGCATTCATCTTATATTGTAAACTGAATTTTCCAAAGAATGAGTTAATAGATATGATTTATACAATAGGAGAGGCTCAAAAAAATTGCCTTCTTGCTCAAAGAATTTACAAAATGAAGTATCCTGATCGACGCCAGCCTAATACCCATACTTTTCAAAACTTAATGCAAAGATTTGATTCTTCTGGTACTGTTGATTATCCAAAACGTAAAGTGGTCAACAAACCAGTAACTTATGAAGAAAAAGAACAAGTATTGTTAAATGTTCATGAAAATCCTTATATTGGTAGCCGTCATTTAGCAGCATTATGTGAAACATCACAATCCACCGCTAATCGTACTACCAAGAAATAAAGGTATCATCCATATCACATGGAATTACACCAAGAATTGCATGGACAGGATTTTGAAAGTCGTGTAAACTTTTGTCGTACAATAAATGCGGAGATTCAATTAAATCCAAATTTATTATGCAAGGTAATGTTTAGTGATGAAGCTACTTTTAGAAGTAACGGTGCCGTAAATAGACGCAACATGCATTATTATGCCACAGAAAACCCATTTTGGATTATAGAGGTGCAACATCAAAACCACTGCTCATTAAATGTTTGGTGTGATATTCATCATAATCGAATTATTGGACCCCACTTTTTTAATGAACCACTAGATGGCCATAGTTACCTGAACTTTCTACAAGAAGAACTACCCCAACTGCTTCAAGGTCTCGATAGGGATCAGCTCGACAGTATGTGGTTCCAGCACGATGGTGCGCCTCCGCATTACCATCGTGAAGTTCGTGCGTTTTTGGACCAACGATATCCGCAAAAATGGATTGGACGTGGGGGTTTCATTGAGTGGCCACCAAGGTCTTGCGACATCACCCCATTAGATTTCTTCCTATGGGGTTATATTAAAAATAAGGTGTATGTTAATCCCCCAACAACAGTGGAAGATATGCGAAACAGGATTAGGGATACCTGTAGAACAATAACGCCACTAATTTTGTCCAGGTTCCGAGAAAATCTGCAAAAAAGACTAAATTTGTACATTGCACAAGAGGGTCGTTTATTCGAACACTTATTAAAAAGAAATAATTAATCTCAGTATTTAATAGGTAATTTTTTTCTTTCAATTTAGTATAAAAGTAAATATGTATTTGCCTTGTCGTTATTGTTGTGTTAATTTTTTCACATTATGTTTAATTAAACTATTGCCGTTGTAATATAACGAATAATGTATTTCATCATATTTAACCACATTCTGTTTGTTTCTGTAGTTTATTTTTATTATTTTACATGGCTACTATGATAATGAAGACTATTTCTGTAAAAAAGTATGGAAAATAAGAAAAACTGAAATATCTCAAAACTATTATAAATAGGTATAGGATATATTGAACAAAACTTTTAGGGTTTTTATTACTCTATTAAATAACATGAAAATATACAGGGTGTGCCATTTAAAAAAACAGATATTTATTCATTTAAACTTGTTCAAATTTGAGCCGATGTGTTCAACACCCTGTAGCTTTTATTGCAAATATTAGGTAAAAATTATGTTAACTTATCCTTGGCCTTGCTAAATTCCAAATTTGAATATATTTGTCACACAATTGAAAACGTTATTTAGAATTGAATTGATGCTTGAAAATGTGACTTTTTTTCTTTAAACTTAATTATCTCAGAAACTATAAAGTTTTGTTATAGTAATCCTTAATAAAAAAGATTTAAAATTATAAGCTAAATCGAAAATACGATTCGTATATAGGGTGTTCTATTTAAAAAAATACAACTTTATGCTGTCCTACTTTTTTGGCTCACCCTGTAGAATCCTAAATATTTTTAAAATCTGCGTAAAAATAAACTGTATCAAACAATAAATATAGTTTCTTTGTAAATTTCACCGAAAAGGCACAAACTTACTTCATCCAATCGTTGACTCACCCGGTACCAGTTTCCTAGACGACGGTACAGCCAATCAAAAATTGTCACTTTTTTCGTTTTTCTATTAAGCAATTGCAATTTTACGAACACTATTGAACCGACAGCGCCCAACTTATACAGGGTCAAAAACAAATAAACTTTGCATCACTGTGATCAAATTTTGTAAACCCTATTTGGATATGTCTGGAATGAAGCACTGTCAAAACCAAGAAGTTTTATATTAGTTGCTTTGAGTCTTATTTTGCAAAAGTGGTGCAATTTACAAAAAATAAGCAAAAAATCTAAGTATTTAATAGGTAATATATATATATATATATATATATATATATATATATATATATATATATATATATATATATATATATATATATATATATGACCAGTAAAGTCCGCATCATCTGGGTTTTTTTTATTAATATCTTTATTCGAAATTTTTTGCTTTGATCGAGATGAAAATTAACCAAAAAAATAGTAATCACGTGATTGGCATTATCTGCCAAATTTAAAGTTTTTTCAAAATAGAATCAAAAGTGGGGTTATATCTCAAAATATCGGAAAAAGTTATTAGACAAAGCTTTCTGAATGCAATTTTCAGCCCATGTGCAGCTGTATAAGATAATTTAGATTTTTTGCTTATTTTTTGTAAATTTTGTATATATATATATATATATATATATATATATATATATATATATATAAGCTATAAAAGGAAAATGCAATATATTTAAGGTAAATGTGCTGAAAGTAAATTTCATAAACTTTTATTAACTTCATTTAATATAATGCATTAAATTTAATAATTTACATTAATCTAAATTAATTTGTTCCATTAAATCTACATACACTAAATTTAAAGTTTTGATCATTACTTTTTAAGGTGACTATGTGCATTAAAGACACAGCCAGTATTTATTGAATTTCAGATATTTAATGTACCAACATTAATATGAGGCTAGAAAATTCTGCTAGAAGGGTGTAAATTTTTCCCATAGGTAGTGTACCATCATCTGTAGACTGGTTTCGAACTCATTGATTTCCGTCATTACCGGCAAACATGTACAACTCATCATAAGAAAATTAAATCCTTTAAGCAACTTATATCATACTAAACAAAAAGTTCAATACAAGTTGTACCATGAATATTAATGTAAATCTATTATACAATGAACTGATATTTGAATTAATTGCTTTAGATTTAAAGTAAATGTAAATTATTCACGATTTTAGGTACAAAATCATTAAATTTAGTGTAGAATGGACATTAAATCTGCATTAAATTTAAAGTTATTTTCAACAGTGTATTTTACTGTAAAATGTGTATCTCATTGATGACTAAAACACAACAAATACATACGTTCGTAAGCAACTGAAAAAATGATTTTCTCTAGTTGTCCAGCTAATAACATACAAGTAAAATAGTTAGCCACAGAATATGCATAAGCGTCTAACCTTATATTACCCAACCATGTAAATACTTTCTTCTAATTTTATATTCATTTATTTTAATATACCTCTTATAACTTATATAGAAATTTGTGACAGTGTGTCATGCCATAAAATTTAAAAAAAAATCTAAATGAATATTTAAATAGAAATACTTAGTTCAGTCATAGGACTTGCCAATACTAAAATAGCATCTAATGTAAACAAATAATAAATTAGGACTAAGAAATACTTGTGTGAAGATCACTACATAAACTTTATCGTGTCCGCCTCTTATTTATTTTTTGTCAAAATAATCTCCATTAGCGAGTCCGGAGTTTTGCATACGTTGAAATCAGATACAAAAAATATCTAGCCAATCCTCCTATAAAGCGCTAGGATATATCTTTTGTATTGATTAGTTAGACGTCGGTTGAAAAACGGAGGTTGGCACAATAATTTAATTTGAGGGTTTCTTCTATCCAACGGTATGTCACAAGACTATCATCTACCAGTTCTTATAGCTCCAACGTTCCTGACAGTGATCACCTCAATATACCTACCAGACTGAAACCTGATTAATTTTTTTTTACTTTGAAATTAAGAAAATCATCTCCTATCATTCCTAAGTACGGACAATTTTTTCCTATATATTTCGAGACACTGTTATTATATTAAGGTGCACTTAAAATTATACAGATTATTACTCTCGAAAATCTTAAACAATAACCACCGGACTTACTAAGAAAATTTAAGGCTTTGACTCGATTTAGTTACCATGGAAGTTGTATCTTCTAGTTAATTTATTTTTTTTTTGCTTATGATACTCATACTCATAACTTATATTACATAAGTCAATATATAGGAAAATTAAGGATAAAAACCTAGAGATAAAATCGTTAAGAGAAATAGTTGCCACCTAAAATTAATGAAAGTTTCAATTTCTGATGTTTCGATAACATGTACGAATAACTTTTTAGTCTAGTATTTTTAAGAATCAAGTTCTTGACTTATTATTGAACTTGTCAAGTTGAGCCATCTGATGACAGTTTAGACCTGTTTTAAAAGTATACCATATCGCGATCGCCCCCTCAAGAGCTTTTAGTTCAGGAAAATAGAGCCCATTTTGCCTCTTATAACTATAGTGTATTCAAGAACTAGAAAGAGTAATAAATAATTTTTTACCCTTTTTTTTCTTCGCAAACTGCATGTGTTCTTTAGTCCGGAGTCTTTGGCAAAATCTGTTAGACACATATATTTTTCATAGGAATGGGTTAGAAATTTTATAATCAAAAATACCGGTCTATAATAATAGACTATTTGGGTTGGATAACAATAGATATTTGGAAGTGTGAAGTGTTAAAAAAATGTAATGCTTGTCATAGGAGTCGAAAGGAGGTTTATTTTATCACTAAGTATTTATGGCATAGAATATTATTTAGGTAATAAACTAAAAAGAATTTTTTATTATATTATTTTATTTCTTATGATTTCTTAATAATTGACATACATTAGAAAATATATATAATTTTAACGTATTTAACACAAGTTTATTATTATTAATTTTGACATAGGAACCGTTTTAGGCACATTCAGACTAAAACGTAGTCTTATTCTCTCAAAAAATTCTAAGTTATAATTTAAATACTGACAAAATATCCGTTGTCAAAAATACAAGAAGTTAAACGTATATAAAGAAATAAATTCATCCATATAATATTAAAAATTTTTTGAGGCTATCGCTCATTTTATTATTAATTAAAAACATTTTCAGGACATTTGACGTTTCAATTTGTTTATTTCTTAAACAATCTGCAGAATTACAATTAAGCACTAAAAAGGGATTCAAATGTAATTCATTTTTATTTGTTAGAGAAAATTTAAATAATAAATTGAGTTTAAGCTGGTAAACATTACGTATCTAATTCATAATCAAAGTCGGTGAAGCTATCTTCGCTCAAATTAATTATAATTGGTTCCTCTATCTCACCGATCATGAGATCGAGTTTCAACATTTTCTTCTATTCTTTTATTATATGGATTTTCCAAATTTTCTGCAGTAACTTTACTCAAAAAAATCATTCAAATTTTCAGTTCAATTACTAATTTTGTAAGTTGTGTTATTTCTAGCAACTCCACCTTTTACTTGAGAGAGACATTTCCTTCTCCAACGGACATTTTCCGAACTATAAGAACAGCTTTCCTATCTGGTTTTTCCTAACAAAAATTAAGTTCTCTGAGCAATTTCCAGAGCTCAGTTCTTTTAATTTCACGTAAATCCCGATCTTCTTTGATTTTAGTTAGAATTTTGTCGACGGTTGGAATCTGCTTCTCATAATAAAATGTATGTACAACTCCTTTTATTGCAGTTTACATCTCTTCTTCCAACGAGCTTTTTTGTCTGCCTGTGATCGAATCTGGCTTGGGAGTATTAACAATTCCAGTCGTTTTTTCTCCTTCAATATTCGGTACATAGTAGATTTTCCAACTCCTGTCATGTTGGAACACATCTCAGCAGAGCTTTTAACATTATTATCTAGATATTGATATCTTAAGGCATCATAAACATTCATCGTAATAAGTTTTTCGTTAAGGAAGAAATGCCCTGGTTTAACGATTTTGGAATAAATATAGATGTGAAAGTCATATCTTTTGGGTATCTCACTAATCTCAAATAATATATGAAAACAAGCATAAACAAGATAAATTACTAAGGATACACTATAAGGTATACTTTGCTCACTGACAGAAATTAAATTGAACTATCAGAAATTTTATTGTTGCAGTAAATTTATAAAAGCTATATAATATTTAAATTTAATTTAATATAATTTGATTTGAGGCAGTCCTCAGTTACTTGCGGCACTGGAGTAGGTAGGTACGTTGGAGGTTTCGGTAACAGTTTTATTACTCTCTTTAGTTCTTGAATTGAGTATAGGAATGTGTATGCTTGTGATCGCCCTCCCCTTCCCAAGAGCTTTGAGTTCAGGAAAATAGAAGCGATTCTGCCTTTTATATTAGGAATGTGTATGTTGCTGACACTCCCCTCCTCTCCATTGAAAGCTTGTTTTTCTTGTGATAGACCCCCCAAGACCTTTGAGTTCAGGAAAATAGACCCGATTCTGCGTTTTATACTAAGAATGTGTATGCTGCTCGCATCCTCCCCCCCCCCCCTATCGGCAACTTGTCTTATTTTTGTGATCGCCCCCCCCCCTCTCCAAGAGCTTCAAATTCAGAAAAATAGACCCGACCCTGTCTTTTACACTAGAAATGGGAATGTTGCTGGTGTCTCCCCCCCCCCCGTCAACGACTTGCTTTCGCTTGCCATACTGTATTTTTGTGATATCACAGCCCCCTCTCAAAGAGAGAGGCTGGATCCGCCCCTGCCCCCAGCTTATCTAACACGTAATAAAAGAAAATTTGATTATATTTTTTAAAGCAGTTATTTTGATGAAACTACATTTCAGGCCACATGTTAGAGAGCGAATATCTCGAAAAAAAAATGTATGAACGTATGACCTTATTTTCATGTGAACTCTCAGGGGAACTGCCCACCTTTTCTGGGTCACCCCGTATTTACTACATAAAATTTATGTTTCATACAACAAAAAAAAACAAATTTTAATACTTCTGAAGCGCAACACAGGTATCTTGAAAAAAAGTTTTTTTTAAGGTAGTGTTACTTACGACACCATCTCACACACACAGAGTGCCAAGAGACGAGATCGAGAACTAGAACAACACAAAACGAGAGTGAAATATTCAATATTATTTTGGTCACGTTTAACGTACATCATATTGTTTCGGCAAACACATTCACAAAATAAATCTAACAAAACCAGGTGATGCATCGGATAATTGCAACATTTTATTGGCTGCGTAGCTCATTAAACTAAATAGAAGTCGCTTTTTCAGATAAATGCAATACTGGACATGTAACTTGTTTGAGATATTTATCTAGAATGGTGATAGGTATCAGCTAATTAAAATTCAAATAAAATTAAGTGTAGCAAGTGAATGAAATCGACAAACTTGGAAATAACGACATTTTCTTGACGGCTTTCTGCAGATTTCTTTATAAAGACGTCACATAATTGATCAATGCCGATGTTTCAGGTTTCTTTAGTCGATTCTCGGTGATATTAAAATGTCGCGTCAGTTATACAATATCTTGTGTGTTCAGTAATCTAGAACTTGGACAGCATGATTTATTGACAATTATGATTCAACGCACAAAAGAAGATTAGATTTTATAGGCATTTATGTCTTAGTAAATTATGTTTCCTAAGAAAAAGAACAATTTTTCTTTAGTTAAATAGCTTTTGGCTTTTTCACCTGGAAGTTGGCAGTAGTAAAATATTTAAGATGTAATGCCAAATAAAACAATTTTATTATAAAATTAAAACACTCAAAATAATGACATTTTCTTAACTATATTTTGCAGATTTCTTTTTAAAGACGTAACACAACTGATCAATAGCGATATTTCAAGTTTCTCCGCTCGATTCTTGGTAATATTAAAAGGTCGCATCAATCATACAATATCATGTGCGTTCAGTAATCTTAAACAGCGTGATTTATTTGCAATTTTCATTTATTCCACAAGAAAATACTAGCTTCTATAAGCATTTATGTCTAAATCAATTATGGTGTGTAACAACCAACTATTTTTATCTATATAAATAGCTTTAGTTTCAAACCATCTTATTCAAGATAGGTGATAAAACCTGATCAAATGAAATGCAAGTTAAAATTTATTTTAAAAACGATTTGATATTTTTTTCATCGTTATTACTTCCTGCCAGTTTAAAACTGCCCTAAGTAGCTTTTGCAGTTTGCACTATCGAAGTTGAGACCCTTATTTGATAGCTGATCACACTCAGGCTATTTTTTTTTGTTGCTTATTACCTATAGCTTGTTTTACAAGTTCAAAAAGTTGTTGTTTGTGCAAACCCAAAAGCTAAATTACATTTCCTATTCTTCATATCATTTATTAGGTTATAAATATTATTAATAAAGTCATTTAGTTATTTGTCCAATAGATAATGCTAAAGCTCGGTCCTGTCATTCATATCGTTTAGAGAGGGAGTCAGCTATTCTATACCGGATACTTTATTCCCAAATTGACCTCTAAGCATCTTTATATTATTCTTTTATATAAAAAAAATAGTTAATGAAACTAATATACGTCTTTCTATAATTAAAAGAAACCGATAACACCTGTAAAAAATCATTTTGTTCATTTTGCTAATATTTCCATCATACTTTCTTGCAATTAGGAAAAACAGTCGCTATACGAATTCTTTGTACAAAAATCAAACGATTATATTGCATTATAGGGATTTTATTTGATTTTTCTTTTGTTTTCTAATAATGAAAATGTCGTTCAATATTTTAATACAGTTTATTTGTGTTTACCGATACCCTTGGTACTTATCCTACGGTTTTAATTATATAACTAGGATATGAATTCCTCGACAGATTTATTTAAAAATATTAAAAGATGGTACGATCGTTTTAGTTTATGTGGTCATAAATTGTCTGGTTTTATATAGTTTTAAGAAAACATTTAAACGACTCAAAAGTAATAAAACTGAATTTAAGTTTAAGTACTATAATTCATTTATTTTTCCTTTAGATTTTTCTTGGGTGGTACTATTCCAGTGAATTAAATCTATCCACAGGGTTATTATTTAATTGCTTAGAATCGGCGGAGAAACAAGATTTTTTTATTTAAAAAAAAGCATTTTTGTTAATAATTAATAATTTTTTTGTGTACAACCTGATCATTTCTCAAGAATCCGCCCTTAATATCCGTAATGAGGTGGTCAAAAGACATATAAAAAAAATTTGGGAAACCATGTCTCTTCATTGGCTACAAAAGCCCACTGGACTCCCAAACTATTAAAAACTAAATAAAAAAATCAAGCTTATTTACCAGTAACTCTAAAACTCTGAAGATTTTATTATTTTTGAAATGTTTTGCTACCAGTAATTTATTATATATTATGTATCATATATTCTCAATTGTCGTGAAATTGTTCCCGGATCCCATATTTATACAATTTTTTTATCAAGCTTCTAAACTAACATGCAAAAAAATACGTCAAAAATATAATTATTTTTATTTATCGAATCGGTTTTCTTCATGTCTGAGATTTTTTATTTTTATATAATTAATTACCTTCGAATAGAGAGATAAAATAATTAACTAAAAACTTTTAATGAAGCTAAGAAACTAAGATAACACTTTCTTGATAGTTTCTGAGGATTTCTTTATAAAGATGTTACTTAATTAATCGATTCGTATTTTGTTCGCTCCTGAAGTAGATCCTTATAAGTAATTTTATGGAGGATGTCGCATTTGTTATACAATATCTTCTTTGTTCTCCTCGGCATGTTTTTTCCTTTTCCAACACTCTGCAGTGATTCTCATTATTAAGGTATGGCTACTGGAACCTTATCAAAAAAGTTTGGCGATACTACAACTATAAGAATTTTAGTACATTTTAATTTATTTAAAAACATCTTCAAATTTACCAAATGTTAGTTGGTTATTAAGTTATTATATGTTATATAGCAGTATGAAAAATATCTTCCTCTATAATATATACCTAAATTGGGCATTAATATTCGCTGATGTGTCGAATTTAAGATAATAAAATTAAAGATGAAAGATAAGCTCCGTTTTACCCGTCAATTTATCGCAGTTACCCTAGAAGTACCGGAAGCAATTAAGAGAATAAAAAAACAAGATTATTGGATCAATTCTCAAGAAACTGAGACTTCTTTTTAGTTTATTTCATATTTTGTGATACCAAAGATTATTATAGCTAACGGTCCTGATACTCAAAATATAGCTCAATACTAAAATCTTAGTATCTTACAGCATTCTATCCTCAAGTGCTTTGAAACTGATCTCCTTTAAGTAAGGCGAAAGGAAGAAATAGAGTTCCATTTTTTTTCGGATGAGTGGCTATGTTATAAAACAAAAGGCGGTGTGCTCAATAGCACATTTATAAACAAATATCTGTTAGGAATTTTGAAGGAACTACTAATGAATAATGAAAATGATTATTTGAACAATTTACGTTGTCAGCATATGTGGATGTTGTAGTCAAAGAGACCAGTAAGTATACGTAGCCGATGAAGAAACATGGCTCCACCAAAGTATTTATATATAAGGTATTTCCAAATAAATGTGAAAAATTTGAGAGAGTTATTCTTGAGCTAATTTTAAGCATAAAAGTTCATATAAACATATGTCTAATAATGGTTCGTTTTTAAGATGCAAAGTGTTAATTTTATTATTACTTTTAGTTTTTTAAATTAATATAAATTATTTTTAAGTAAAATTTGAAATACATTTTTACAGTTCTCATAAGAAAATTATTTTTATGTGAAATAATATACAGAGTGGTACTTTTTTCCGAGTCTGTAACATTTTACCCTCTCGAACTTTCTTTTCGGGCGCCACTGACTCGATCTCATTACTTAGTAAGCTTTCCCATCTTATTTTGAAACTTTTTTTCTCCTAAGTTTTCCTCTAAGAGTCAATAGTTTTTCCACAAAAAAAGAAAATACATTAGTAAAAAATCATAATGTTTTTGTTTTAATCAATTTTCATTCATATTTGTTTTAACCAACAGGAACTAAGAATAAATTACTAATAACAGAAATTATAATAAATGTTGAAAATGATGACCCTCAGCCTTAATGCAAGAGTCCGATCTTCGTCTCATTGAAGAACGTATTCGTTGATACAATACTGGAGTACTTCTTATCCTCACAATAATGCGATTTCTCAGATCTTCATCATCTACATTCCCAGATGCAAAAATCCATTTGGATCCGAAGATCGGGCCAGTGTTGACTGCCTCCTCGACCTATCCAATTATTTGAATACACTGCGTGAAGTGTACAGTGATACTGAAATGTGCTGAAGCGCCGTTATGCACTAATCATAATTCTTGTCTAACTTGACAAGGAACCTCTTCCAGAAGGGCATGTAACTCTTCCTCTAGAAAGTGACAATATTAGTCGGCATTTAATCTCCATGGAAGGAACATGGGGCAATTGGATAATCACTTTTGATACCAATCCATACATTTAATGAAAGCTGATGTTGATAATTTGCTTCAAGAAATGCAGGTGAATTTTATTCAACCCGAATGTGATTATTGTAAAAATTTCTTATGAATTTCCTTAAAAAGTTTGCCCCATCAGTAAACAAAATATGAGATCAGAAAAGAGAAGATTGAACGATCATTTGAAGTATCTACTGGCAAAAAACTATACGTGGCAAAAAGTCTCGAGGTAAAAGCACCTGACCTCGCTGGATATGGTATGAATACTGTGGAATTGCTCGCACTTGTTTTAGGAGATTCTGCTATTAAATTAAGAACGGCTTCCTCTAGCGCTAAGGATCCTCGCTTACAAAAACGTTCACCATCAGAAGTTCGTTTGAGAAATGCGCCATTTTCTCGTAAAGGCTCTTGAAGACGAGCAAATGTGTTATGGTGAGGTAACCTACGTTGTAGATATAATTCAGCATACATCCATTAAGTTTCTAATGCCTTTTCATTAGCACGTCCATATACTAAATGCATATCAAACATTTCAACCTTTGTAAACTCTACCTTTTTACTATTTTTTTTTACTTACTTTACATTACGAGTACATAAAATCAATCGCACTTATCCACTGCGACAAAAAATAATTCATCCTATTACTGTCCCTTAGGACCTCAAATAGGTGGGATCCGTGAAGGCCGCTTAAGTATTGCATACTTCGGTCTGATCTGTCCCTTGCACAAATAGGTGCTTGCCGGTACCCTGATGAGTCTAGTAAGAGACGAAACATGTACCCATGTCGATCACTGAACCGAGAAGCATAAGTTTTGACTTTCTTCTCGATATGGTGGTACAGGCGGGCCACCATCTCGATGGTGGTAGAATAGGATGAATTGTGTTTTGTCGCAATTTATTTAAACTATGCAATCTCTAACACAAGAAGGATATTATGGAGCAAAATTTACATTTACTGTTCGCATTTTACTTCATTTATGCACGGAGTTGCATAATGTGGAAATAACCACTGCTATTGCATCTCAGACGGAGAGATCTGCTTAAACATATATATATATATATATATATATATATATATATATATATATATATATATATATATATGTATATATATATATATATATATGTATATATGTATATATATATATATATATATATATATATATGTATATGTATATATCTGAATATTATGTACAAGTGAGAAGGAATAAAACAGTTGCAATTCTTTGACAAAATAATTATCGGTAATATATTTAAATAAAAAAATTTATTTTATAATAAAATATTTTTCTAAATATGATTTGACTGGGATCAAATCAAAGATAAAGAAAAACGAACATTTGCACCTCTCTCTGTGCTATTAAGTTTTTTAGCATTATTTAAAAAATAAAGTTATCCTTACCTCAATGAACCATCAGGAAACTATTTTAAGAATATCTCCTTTTAAATTTGTATTAAAAATAACATTACATAAATCATAATAGCCACTGATGAAGCGAAGCGGAAACAAATTTATGTTTGTTTGTACTTTTCCGACTATATAAATAACCAATAGAAAGGTCTAAAATTTATTTCTGCTTGGCTTCCTTTCAACTGTTTTCAACCTGGTGCAGAACAACCTGCTTGTTTAAAATTCGTCATTTTACATTAGTCTGTATTTAGTTAATAATATATTTTTTACTAATCGTCTTAATAATAATAAAAATAATATTAATGTTCCATTTCCATAGGACAGTTAGCATATCACGTAAATACTTGTTGTAAAATTATTAGCAATATTATCCAGGAATTTTCGATATCTATACAGAATATTTGTTAAAAATCCTTCGTTCGAGAAGCAAGTGGTTCTTTCGGAAAATTGAAAATGACGGGAAAAAATCATTCATTGGGAAAAGAATGGTCAAAAAATAATTTTGAGATCGATTTTATCTTATGTAGACTTAAAATATTCCCATTTAACGTATTATTTGAAGTTATCATAGTTTATTTTCGAAATTCAAGATTACGTATCCAATATGATACCCGAAAGGGTTAAATATCGCAGAAATTCCAAAGAAATTCATACTATTGATTATACAAAGATAATTTCGCTCAACTTCTACTACCGAGTTTTGCAAGACTGCTGATCAATACTGTAAATTCAGATTATTGAATGATATTGACGGAAAATCTAAACTATCAATGAGTGATTTTTTAAATTGTTAAGTTTGATGTCTATTTAGTGTCATTAAGTCCCACACAAATCAAAGAGTGAAAATCTATCAAGCATTTTATGAAGTTATAACCAAATTTTAGATATACCAAATGATCTTACCATGAATACTAAATGGTTGTTCTACACCATAAAAAAAGACTGATCAAGACCGGTTAAAAAATTTCTCTATTTAACAAAGCCCGAAAATAATCTTTATTATTTTCTTTTGTACCTGTACGTTAAGGTTTTAGATTTCAGTGCTTTATTCATTCATAGTTGATATTTTCGACCACGCACCAGTTATAGTGCACAAAGAAAAAGTGAAATCACTATTAATCATGATCCGGAGATAATAATTAGCTTATGCAACTTTGATCTTGATAAATCGGTAATTGAGAATTATTATTTTTTTCTATCCGATATTGCGGCCTTATTTTTAAGATTTTAAATCTTTGACTATTATACTCATAGATAAGAATAATTTTAAACTTTTTTATAGATTTTCTTCTTAATTTTACGTAATATATTTACCGATTTTCATACACATATCCTTTCCGTATTGGAGGTTCCACAATTTGAATAAATTTATCCTATTCCACAACCAAAAAGATGAAACCTGAACTAACCTGTACCACCAAATCGAGAAAAAAGTCAAAACTTACCCACACCGCTACAGTGATACGGCAGAGGTACACGTTTCGTCTCTACTAGACTCATTAGGGTACCGACATGCACCTGTTTGTGCAAAGGACAGATAGGAAGGAAGTATACATTAAATTAGATGGATTCAAAAAAATCATTGAAAAAAAAAACTACAAGTAGTACGGCAACAAATTTATATTTATACTAAAATAGACAAATTTTTTTTTGAAAATAACATCACTGAGATGCAAACCATCTAAACAAACACACTGTTCGAATCTGGACTTCAAATTTAAGAAAACTCGCTGACCCATTACCCGTGGAATACAGGACACTTTCTCGCAAATGTTACTCTCGAGCTAGACAATAGTGGTTGGTTTATTAGGGTAAACGCGACTCATGAGGTCTCCCAAAAAAAAATCCAACGGAGTGAAATCTGGGCTCCTGGGAGGCTACGAAATATCCCTTCGGCGCGATATTAGTTTTCCTTCACGCACTTCGTTTTCGACTACCAATAACTCATTAGACGTATGACATGTCGCACCGTCTTGTTGAAACCATGTCCTGCTATTAGAGGCTCCGAATTGGTGCAGTTGTGGGAAGAAAAACTTTCGTAACATTGTTGTGTAGCGATCAGAATTTACTGTTACAGATTGACCTTGCCTGTTCTCAAAAAAATAGGGACTCACAATTCCTTTAGCCGACATGGCCGCCCACATTGTAACCTTGAACGAATGCAGAGGCATTTGATATTCCAATTTAGGATTATCTGCACCCCACTTAGGTGAAAATGTACTTCGTCCGAAAAGAAAATATTGTTAAAATTTGAAAAGTGTTCCAACATTCTTTCGGCAAAACCACGACATAAATTGTAATCATTTGGTTTCAATTCTCGCACTAATTGCAGTTTATAAGAATGCAATTTCAGATCTTTAACCAAAATTCACCACAAAGATGATCTCGGGATCGCGCTGTAGGAATACCGCAACTTCGCTTACAGTTTCCTCTACTCGTTTCGACCTTGGCCGACCTGCAAATTTCTGATTGAGCGTCGAACTTTCTGACCCACGATCTAATCACACTTTCACTGGGACATTGTTTTGGATCATGTAGCTTAAACTCAGAGCGAAATAGACGCCGCGTAATAGTACATGAATCGCCATTTTTGTAATAAGCCTTTACACAGAACGCACGCTGCTCTCCGGTGAAATGCTCCATCGCGACTAAGTTTCCGAAAACCGAGCTACAAATTGTTCTCCCGCGTGCCGTTCGGAAGCAGTGTGTCTTTCAAAATCATACATCTTTCTGACCCACCCTGTATATATATATATATATATATATATATATATATATATATATATATATATATATATATATATATATATATAGTATGTAATATGTACATACTTTTTATAACCACTAGTATCGGTGTCCATCAAAATTATAGAAGGTTTCTCAGTATGTTTTTGATTTTTGAAAAAATAAAATATCAGAATTAATTCAGACTTGTTTCATTGCTATTAAATTAAAGAGTAGTTTTTATGAAAAACAACTTTAATCTTTAAATGCGCACCATCCACTTTTTCATCATTTAATCTCGAACTGAAATTTACAATTACTCGCTGAAGCGTCACTCTTGGAATCGTATGATTCTTTACTCTGAAACAGTAAAGTTGGGTGGTGATCGATTGAAAACCATGCTTTTTAAATAGCATCATAGAAAAAAATCAGCAGATGTTAAATCTGGACTTCGCGCTGACCAGCTGACGTCCTCTCGGCGACTCATCACTCTTTCAGGGAATAAATCATGAAGAGTTGCCAAAGAATCATTCATAACGTGAGAATAACAATCAGAATTAACAGTCTTAGTGCGACCATGGTTATTCTCAAAAATATAGGGACCTTGGTTTGATATGGCAGCCCAAACGACAACCTTAGGCGAGTATGAGGTTTTCTGGTGCAATTCCAGGAGATTGTCAGGAGCCCTATATCTGCAATTTTGTTTATTCACGTGGCCGTTTACATGGAAATTCGATTCATTAGAGCACCATATGGTACTGAACTTCCTAAAACGGGGATCATCGGGCTTCATTCCTGCACAATAACAATTTTGTAGTGGCGGAAATATAAATCTTTGCGAATAGTGCGATGCACTGTGAGTCTGTGCAAATTTAAAGAAGCTGTAGAGGCTGCCGCGGATCATCTTTAATAGATTGGTAAACGCGGTCAACATTCCTGTTCATTCCTGACGTTCTTTTGCATCCTGATGATTTATCCGGCATTATGTTTCCAATCTCTTCGAACTTGCTCACCCAACGCTTGATCAAATTCGCACTTGGCACATTTCTCATGGTCGTTAAATTTAAATATGTCCTGTACAGCGTCAAACAATAGTTTAGTAATTGTTGTTTTTTATAAAACGCTGGCACGCAAAATGCGTACTGTGGTTTCATAAAACGTTCCATTACTACTAAACTTGAAAAACTAATCAAGCATTTGACACCACTCCCCTCCCTCGGCTATCGATATTTGGCGCGTAACAGTCAAAACAAAAACGAAAGACATTCTTAATGAAGATAAAGTATGTCTTGTACCGCGTCATTGAAAGAACACAAAAAAAATAGCACAAGTGTTTTTAAATTACTCTTATTCATGAGCTATATGCTGTAGATAAGTTTCTTTAAGTTTCTACTCATACTAATCCTGATAGATCCATCTACTGCCTCTTGTTTTCTTCCAATCGTCCGTCAATTTTTCATGGGTCTGCCAAAGCTTCGCTTAGTCTCCCATGGATTCAATTTAAGTAGTTGTGTGGTTCACCTGTAGTTGGCCTTCGGTACTATATACCCGTCCCACTAAAATTTTAGTTTTGATACTCCCTCTATAATGTCCGTGCCTTTCGTTGTTTGTTACATTATTCAACAAAGGGCCAAAAATTAAATATTCTCCAACCTTTAGAAATATATAAATATAGTATAAATAAAAATGTAAATTTCCTTAATGACCAGACAGAACTTGAGTTTTCCCCGCCATTTTTTGTCTCCAAATAATAATTGGTTTCCACAATTTAGTACTTCCCCTTCGTAATAAGATTATTTCTCAGGTAATATTGATTTGTTGTCTGAATTCATTCAATGCTACTGTATTAAATATTGAGTCTACTTTTGTATTTCAGTTTGAAACTTACTCTGTGAGTTGAAACTGCAGTCACCGTTCCCTAATAAAATTTAGTGGTATAAAACATAATAGTTCCTTTTTTAAGATTTTCCTATAATCATTACTGTATTTTCCAAATGAGTAAGAGCATTCTCTGTCGGTACCACGCCAGTCATCAGACGAGATATTTCAGAAATATATTTTCGCCGACAAACAGCCTAGAACCAACTATGTTCGAGCCGACTCAACTCAAAGGCGCTCTTATCACTGAGCCACGTAGAATAAATAAACAAAAGAAATTTAAGGATATAAACTTCTTCTTAAAGTTCCTATTCAATTCAGATGTTGGCAACCTTAAACAGCTGAATGGTAGAGATGTAAAACCAATTCTCAAGGTTTTTTGACCTTGAAATTCTTCTTCTGCATCTCGCCTTCATAATACCTTCCCTTGCAAAATTATCAGCACACTCGATATCTACTCTAATTTCGCATGATGTGTACAAAGTACTCAAGTTTTCGTGTTTTTACTGAATATATCACTTCTTTATTTTTTCCTACTGTTGAAGGATCCTCTCATTTGTGACTTGGTCGGTTCAAGACATTCTTAAAATTCAGCGATAAAGCCACATTTTAAAAGCCTACAGTTTTTTATGTATAGTCACCGTCACGGTACAAGATTAAACACCATAAAAAAGAACAGAGAACACATTACAGAGCAGAAGTCTAATCTTTGTGGCTACTATGAAATAATGACCTTTGAAAAGTTCATTCATTTGATTGAATATAACTCCAACTTTTGGAATCGGTAAAAGAAATTTATCTTCCAAAAATAAATAACATTAAAGTTAAATCTTTAAAGTTAAACTATGTCAGTGAATTATGGGATAAACTTTTTTAGTGGCTAATAAGTTTTATTTATCAGTGGTTGCGTTGATGTTTAACCTTTTGAAATAATTACTGTCGTCAATTTCTGTTACACTTCCTCCATATTGTCTGATAAAGGTTTTTAAATTAAAGCACATATAAAAAAAACCTCCGGGATTCTACTTTTCAAGCATGAACGAAAATAATCCTACAGTTTTTCCTCTTTCCTGTATTCTGTTGTGAACTATTGTGCAATATCTTTAAAATCTGATGGTAAGATTTGAAATGTAGCTTAAGACATACCATGTGCTGCATTTTTAGATCATTCTTATATCATTTTCCTAACATCAATTATCTTTAATAAGATATCGCTGAAGTAAAAATATAATAAAATTTTCAATACGTGTGTAATATATTTATTATATTAATTCTATGGTTCTTAATGTCTGAAGGTTTTTAATTAAAACATATGTTATTATATCTATATAGCTAATATATAGTGCTTGAGTTGTCATATTGTGCGATTGAATATTAAGATTGATATTTAAATATTTTTTGCGATAAATTGCTAGAGGGGTGCTTCGAGGCAGGAAATGGATACTTTTATTAACAGTACTAGGTGGCACTAATTTACATTCAAAAAATAGCAGGAAACTCTATTAAAAAGAATCGCGTATTCCCTACAATCTGGTGAACATCTGTTCTTTTAATAGGTTAGTTTTAACGGGCCTAGTCATATAAATGACGTGACAAAAAAGTAATTCAACCACTGTATTAAGACAAATAAGTACACAGAGTCATCAGTAAAGTCTGTATTAGGTGGGGAATAAATTTTTATTTAACTTTACGTAAAGTTTATCTAGTTTCAACAATTTAATTTAAAACTCCATTATTAAAATTTGTTATGAAGATATGTCATTAAAAAAGCTGAAATAGTCTTTTGTTATTTAAGTGCAGTTTTTGAGCTGTTTTCAATTTAATATTCAAATATCAAAAATAGTTTTTTATCAATAAAAAAGGTGGAATTTTAAATGCTTTTAATTTTTTTATTAGAAAATTTGAGTCTTTTCAATTAAATTATTTTCTTAGTATTAATGTGTATTACTTTTAGACACAAACTACGTTTTCAAAAATAGTTATTTTATGACGTTACCTTATACAAGGTCAAAAACAAATAAACTTTGTTTCAGATGTGACCGAATTTTATTAGCCCTATTTGGATTTTGTAGAAAAACGCACATTTAATATGGCGCCACTTTAAACAAAATGTCTGAAATGATGCATTGTCAAAACCAAGAAGTTCTATGTAGGTTGCGTTGAGTGTTATCTTGCAACAATGGTTCAATTTACAAAAAAAAATGGGCAAAAAGTCTAAATTATCCTATACAGCTGAAATTTTGCATATAAGCTAAAAATGCCATTTAGAAAAAAAAATTTTAATACCTTTTTGCCATATTTTGAGATATAACCCCATTTTTGAATTTTTTTGGAAAAAAATTAAAATTTGACAGATAATGTTAATCACATGACTGCTATTTTTTGGTTAATTTTCATTTCGATCAACACAGAAATTGTTGCCAGAATCAAATTTCGAATAAAGGTGTTCTCAAAGCTTTTAGAACTCGTAAAAGAAATCGATTTTCAAAAATCATTTATATAAAAGTTTGCAAATAAAGAAATTATTAACAATTATTTAAAAATTTAAAAACTGAGATACAAACCTGATTTCACGATATTTTCAACCACTTCATTGTAAAAACTTTGTTTACTATACTGGACAGTTTACATCTTGTTCTACAAAAAGTACCCAAAATTGTCTCTATTTGTTCGGTTGACGGAAAGTCTTGCTCGACGTATCCATGAGTGACTACAAGCGTCAAAAATAAAATCCCGAGCTCCACGGATAACATCACAAGCATTTTCAGTGCACTGTTATAGTTCTTCCACAGTATTCACTTCTCCATCGTGATAAATTAATTGTTTTACATAGCCCCACAGAAAAAAATCGCAGGGATTTAGATCCGGAGAACGTGTAGGCCAAGAAATGGGTCCATTTCGCCCTATCCATATATTAAGGAAGGCAGTATCTAAATATTCGTGAAATTATCATCTGAAATGTGGTGAAGTTCCATCATGAAGAAGCCACATATTCTGTCTCACATTTAGAGGAACATCTTCTAATAATTGTGACCGATTGCTTTGAAGAAAGTCTTAATAATTTTCAGCTGTTAGTTAATTTGGGAAAAAGTAAAGCCCTATAAGCATATCATTTACTAGGCCAGTCCAAATATTTAATGAAAATCTGTGCTGAAAATGACTTCATTTCCCTGCATTCGGATTTTCTACTGTCCAAACATGGTTGTTATGGAAATTATTTACTTCATTTCTTGTCAACGTAGCCTCATCGGTAGCGAAAATAAATTTGGTAAAATTGTCATTTATCTTGTACTGATGTAAGAGTCAGTGATAAAATTCCACTCTTCTAGGATAATTTTCTGGTAACAACTCTTGTACCTGTTGATAAGGGTACGGATAAAGTTGTTATTGTTGTAAAGTTTTCCACACTTTACTATGAGCAAATTCTATTTCACCTTCTATGGACCTAGTACTCGTTGTTGAGTTGTTTTCGACAATTTCTTCCTCGATCTCCATCATTTCGCGTGGAGGAGGTTTTCCAGCGTGACCTTCTCATTGTTCCTTTAAATATCAGGTGTCACGAAGTTTTATAACTAAATTTACAATCATCCGCGGAGACGGATAGTTTTGTAAAGGAAATCTCTCCGCGTACAAACGACATACTGCGGTTACATTTTATTGACACTCCCCGTAAGTTAATACTACGTTTACTAGTTCATTATTTTCGTAAATGGATGCCATTTTTATTTCACAAAACATCCACAAATGAAGAATAATATCATGCACTACTCTACGAATTATTTCGCACTGGTCAAATCGAAAATCGCCCTCAAAAATAGGCATGCCCAGTATCAGTAGTAAACAAAGTTTTTACAATGCAGTGGTTGCACATATCATGAAATAAGGTTAATATTACAGTTCTTAAAATGTTTAAATAATAATATAATATTTTCTTTGTTTGATAACTTGTATATAAACGATTTTTGGTAAATCGATTACTCTACGAGTTCTATAAGTTAGTAAAATAAATATTTTTATTATTTTTATTATATATATATATATATATATATATATATATATATATATATGTATATATAAATCGATTTTCTGTTATTGCATTTTTACAGTAAGCCAGAATATTAATTTATATGAAAATGCAAAAAATATATTTATAACCTATAAAAAATCTACTAGTCACTTGTCTAAATAATAATATTTTTTAGAAACATAACAAATTATTTTCTACGGTAGTTACAAACCATGATAAACCATTATCAATTCAGCGAATACCGTTTCAAGATAGTTACGAATCATTTGTAAGTTTCTTGTTATTTATTAGCGGTATTTTTAAAAGCAAAAAACTTAGGAATCAGACCTGAAATTATTTAGCTTAAAAAACTGGTCTTTAAAAGATCCAAAAGATATTTTTAGTTACTTCTATAAAACGTTTAAAGATTTTTTACTGTTTAGTGTTTTATTTTTGATGTTCTTTTGCGTAATTTAAAACTTTAGTCCGATATTGAAATTTTAACTTTAGGATCTACAAAAAGAGTAAATCATATTTTTATAAAGACCATAAAGATTGGCATCATTTTTTAGAAAATATTACACTATAATATTTTAGACAGTTTGCGTTTTTTTTTTTATTCGTGACCATCACACAATATTTCTCCGATGGCAAAGTTGCTATCATAAATCTATATAAATTAAAGACATCAATAAGCGGATAGGAATGAAACGAGATTTAATAGGTATGCATACGTATAAGAGAAAAATAGTTATGTATAAGGTTAGTGGTAATAGTACCCCTTTATTTTGTTAGCAGAAAAGTTTATGAAACTTCGGAGCTATTCTGCTAAAATAACTGTGCCAACTAAAATTAATTTTTAATCGACTCCTCAAATGAAGGAGATTATAAGTTCGCTTGCCATATATATATATATATATATATATATATATATATATATATATATATATATATATATATATATATATATATATATATATATATATATATATATATATATATATATATATATTTAGGTACGACAATTACTCCTAAACAGCTCTACCGATTGGAATGAAATTTTTCTCTGTCCGGCTTGGTACTGAGGAGTTTTCGGAGATGTAAATTACGAATTAAAGTATGTTTTCGAAAATTCAACATGGCGAATCCAGTGTGGCATCCGAAAAATTAGTACTGGGGAGTTTTGAAGGAGATGGGTTAAAATTAGATTAAAAGTTTCAAATACTTTTTTTAATTCAATATGAGTTGAAAGTTTTACATCTTTCAAAATTGTTATTAGTAAGTTCTTGGAATCCTAGATTACGAATCTAAAGTTAATTTCGTAAAACTAATATAATACAATATGACGTACTAAAAATTTTACATTTTTCCGATTTTGTGCAAAATTGATATTGGGAGAGTTCTTGGGAATTAATTTACAATTTTTTTTTTGGGATTGGGATCAAGGACTTCAGCGGTTATAAAATTAATTTCTTCTAACACGTTATGTCGAATAAAAAAAATTACTTGTCTCAGATTCTTTAAAAATTGGTATTAGGGGATTTTTAAAGGCATAGATTACGATTAAAAAATTCAAGATAGCAGATTTACTATAGGTGACAAAATTTTGATTTCGTAAAATTTTATTCAAAACTGATATTTCGAGAACCCCCAAAATCAGAGATTTTTTTGTTGTTCAACTTAGTGTAGTTTACAATAACTATGGCTAAAATGGCTACTTTTTTGCATCCTTGAAAGTGTTGCAAGATACATTACATATGTCTCTTAGTACAGGCGCGGATCCAAGGGGGGGGCGGTGGGGGCGATCGCCCCCCCCCCCCCCCAAGAGCTTTGAGTTTAGGAAAATGGACCCGATTTTTCCTCTTATACTAAAGTTTATTTAAGAACTAGAGAGAGTAATAAATCATTTTTTACCTTTTTTCTCTTCGCAAACTACTTGTGTTCTTTGGTCCGGTGTCTTTAGCAAAACCTGTTAGACACATATATTTTTCATAGGAATGGGTTAGAAATTTTATAATCAAAAATACCGGTCTATAATAATGGACTAAAACGTAGCCTTTTTCTCTCAAAAAATTCGAAGTTATAATTTAAATACTTACAAAATATCCATTGTCAAAAATACAAAAAGTTAAACATATATAAAAAAAATAAATTCGTCCCTATAATATTAAAATATTTTTGGGGCTATCGGTCATTTTATTATTAATTAAAAATATTTTTAGGCTATTTGACGTTTCAGTTTATTTATTTCTTAAACCATCTGCAGAATTACAATTAAACACTAAAAACGGATTCAAATGTAATTACTTTTTTATGTCGTAATTAAAATTAGATCTACTTATTTTTATTTCTATTGTACTGATATCTTAATTTAATTTACTTTATTATATGGAAATACGATAGCCCCAAAAAAATAAGATAAACATGTTAATTCTACACGCTTAGGAAAAAGACACAAATACAATAATAAAAAACTTACGGCTAATTAGAATTAAGTATATATAAAATTAAAGAGTGGGACACACTAAAATAATAATATATAAAAAAATAAAAAACATATAAACAACATTAAACAATAAAATACAACAAAAATAAAAATTTAAATAATAAATTGTGTTTACACTAGTAACCATTACGTATCTAATTCCTAGTCAAAGTCAGTGAAACTATCTTCGCTCAAATTAATTATAATTGGTTCCTCTATCTCACCGATCATGAGATCGAATTCTCACATTTTGTTTTATTCTTTTATTATATGGATTTTTCCCAATTTTCCGCAGTAACTTTATTCAAAAAAATCTTTCAAAAGTTTAGTTAAATTACTAATTTTGTTAATTGTGTTATTTCTAGCAACTCTACCTTTTACTTGAGAGAGATATTTTCTTCCCCAACGGACAGTTTCCGGACGATTTATAGGAACAGATTTTCTATCTGGTTTTTCCCAGCAAAAATTAAGTTCTCTGAGCAATTTACAAAGATCAGGTCTTTTAATTTCAGGTAAATCGTGATCTTCATTGATTTTAGTTAGAATTTTTTAGACGGTTGGGATCTGCTTCTCATAATAAAATGTATATACAACCCTTTTAATTACAGTTTTCATCTCTTCTTCCAACGAGGTTTTTCGTCTGTCTGTGATCGAATGTGGCTTGGGAGTACTAACAATTCCAGTCGTTTTTTCTCCTTCAGTATTCGGTACATAGTAGATTTACCAACTCCTGTCATGTTGGAACACATCGCAACAGAGCTTTTAACATTATTATCTAGATATTGATATCTTAAGGTATCATAAACATTCATCGTAATAAGTTTTTCGTTGAGGAAAAATGCCCTGGTTTAACGCTTTTGGAATAAATATAGAGGTGAAAGCCATATCTTTTGGGTATCTCACTAACCTCAAATAATATATTTAAATAAGCGCAAACAAGATAAATCACTAAGCACAAACTGTAAGGTGTACTTTGCTCACTGACAGAAATTAAATTAAACTATCAGAAATTTTATGTTGCAGTGAATTTATTAAATATGTTTAAATATAATGAAATATAATTAGATTTACGGATATTTTTAGTTACCTGCGGCACTGGAGCAGGTACGTTGGAGGTTTCGATAATAGTTTTATTACTCTCTCTAGTTCTTGAACAGAATATACGAATGTGTATACTTACGATCGCCCCCCCCCCCCTCCCAAGAGCTTTGAGTTCAGGAAAATAGAACCCTTTCTGTCTTTTATATTAGGAATGAGTATGCTGCTTGCACCCCCCCCCCCCCGTTGACAACTTGTTTTCTTGCCATACTGTACTTTTGTGGTATTACCGCCCCCCCCCCAAAGAGAGGGGCTGGATCCGCCCCTGTCTTAGTATTTAGTTCAAATCATTCATGGATATCGTGGTGAGTTTAAAAGTAAAAAATTGAAAAATAAAATTTTTATAAAAAAATTTGACCACCTTCTAAACGCGCGCTAAAAGGTAAAAAATAACAGTATAAATTTTTATACGAAATTAGAATTTTTGAAGCCGGTACTATTACTACTAAATGGAACAAATAACTACTAATATGACTTAGAATAAGAAAGGAATTACAAATAAAGTCAGTTTTAAAATCATTCTTACTCTCTTTTTGTTAATCACATTTTCTAAGTAATAATTTGACGCTGAATTCAAAAATTTCAATTCCATATAAAAATTTTTATTGTTATTTTTCGCTTTTTAGTGCGTTTTTAGAAGGCAGTTCAATATTTTTATAAAAAATTTTTGTTAGGTTTCAATTTTTAGTGGAAATAATTCTTGATTCACAAAACTGAATTTTTTATTAATCTAAAAACTAAAAAGAACAAATTAGATAATCCAAAAATATTAATTATATATCTAAAAATACTGAATGCTTTGGGATTCTAATTCGAATTAGCACGATTTAGAAAATATCTGCCGATGTTGCAAGATTCTAAGAAATACGGGATTATGAACTCTATATTGCACATTGTTGTCGCCGTACATTATTACCTTATTGGCAGACATTATTAATCTTACAATAATTAAAAGATATGAATAATAGAAATGTTCAATATTTTTAGAGAATTACTTAGAAATTTATTTGAAGAATAAGATAATAGAAATAATGCGTACTAAATTCGATATCGCAATGCCACACCATCATCCTTCTCAAAAACAATTCGTCATAAACTCTTTGGTACATAGAGCACTTTCAATATGTGATGAACAATCACTGAAATCAAAAACAGAAAAACTGACTAATGCTCCGAGAGTCAACGGATATTGCGCTGAAAATAGAAGACGTTCTATTAATAAATATAAAAATCCAACTTCTCAACAAAATGTCACAAATGAATCTCCTATGGACAGTATTGTCTTACCTTACATACCCGGAACAACCGACAAGATTACCAAATGGCGCCGAAAATCAAACATTTGGACAATTTTCAACAGGCTGGAGTGGAGTAAAGATTATTGAAGATACCTCGCACAATTGAGGCGAAACGTCGGACAATAATTCCAATTTGACATGGTCTAAACCCAAAAACCATGATTTTAAACTTGACTGAAGTCATGAAAGCTTTCGTTCTTTATTAATCCTGTTTTCATTTTTTTAAATTAAATAAAATTTATTTAAAAGTTGCCGTTTTTCTCCTTCAGACTGTTAAAAGAAAAGATAGCCTGTTTGTTTCCTGGAAATTCGATTTTGGTTCTCTGACCATATGCAGTATATGTTTAGATATAGTCTGAGTGTTGATACATGTAACAGCTCCACTGATAAGACCATTAAGTTGTAAAAACGGATATGGAGAGAGAATCATGATGGAATTTACAGGAAATAGACTGTATATATTTTCCTTTAATGGTGTGAAGGAGAAAAATGGTAACTGATTTAACTAACAATGAATGCTTTTTGCTGTGATAAAATTACTCTTTTGACACTGGCGGCAAGAGCTATAAGTGCCGCTGTTTAGAGTATTTGTATAAAAATCTGTTGCAACAATTTTATAGTACGTGTTAGGAGTCTGTTTATTTCCGGACAGAAGGTATATATGAAATAATTATAGCTTTTTTTTCAAACAAGTTATATACATTCCAAAAAAATCCCGCTAAATGACCGAGAAAATTTGATATCACCTTTAATAACTTTACCTCCAAAAGATGCCATGTTGGTTGTAATATTAGGCCAATTTAAAATCGACCCATATTTAATAACCAATCATAATTTTTAAACGTTTTCATTAATGTATTGGCACACGCACTTTATGATAAACTTGCTGGCCTTATTTCGTTCTAAAAATTCAATGTCTTTACTAAACTACTAAACCTATTGTTCATTGACGGCGTTTTAATAAATAAACATTCCAATTAGAATCCATTAAATACACAGTACTTAACGATCTACCAGATTTCTAGGTCACACGACCGAAAAGAAAATTCCTTATCATTCCTTTAAATTGCATGAGAAATTAGTTAAATCTAATTTGATTCTATTTAATTTAGCTTCTAAAGGGTTATTAGAAAACCGCTTGAGTTATTATCTAATTTTAACTGTACATTCTGATATTTCTAAGACAAATCAAATATGTATGAACATTGAACAGTAGCAAATATTACAAGTCAAGTGTTAGAAAGTAATTACGAACTGTAAATTTATTTTAAATTGATCATATTGTCTTTTTTGTCCTTCATCATTTCAGTTTGAAAACGTTGTTGATCATCTTAGTTGAGAATCTGGGGCTACAGGAAAAGGTGAATGTTGCAATAGCGTTCTTCAAATGATCCACGAAGCAATAATTTCTTAAGAATTTTCGAAAATAACTGTATTTTAGCTGATATGGGGCTAGCCGTTTATAGTTCGGAAACAACAAACAAAAACAATGGAATAGTTCGCACTGCTCATCACTTACAGCTTCGCAGTTGTCTTTCAACATTTTATATAGACTTTTCTTCAGTTTCTTAATATTTCCACAAGTTTTAGTATCATTTGGTAACTATTATAAAATCTAATACAATTATAATAAGCACCAGTCTCATACAAAGTTAGTCGGTGTTTTGGAAAAGTATAATTCTCGCTCTTTCTGAATAAAGATCAATTTTTAAAGAAAAACAGCACATTATATTTTGTACCGTTTATGAGGTCTTCTGTTAGGTCTACAACATTTCCAATAGACGGCAGATTTTGATGGATAACTGTTACACCATCTTTTTGTATTTGTAGTACATGTTTAGTTCTTACTCTAAAAAAATCATCACCATCGGCATAATTAATGTATTGCTTAGTTTTTTCAAGTTTACGTTTATAAACAGGGCAGTTTCGATCTCGAGCTGAATGACCTAGGTCTGTATAACCCATTAAACAGCATTTTGGACAGTTTAGAAGGGTAGTGTTGCAGTCTTTTACCATATGTTCTTTACCGCATTTATGACAACAGTCCTTCTTTTTGCAATATTTAGCAACGTGTCCGAAACCACAGCATCTGAAACACATAGTCAATGGTACGTATTCTTGTATGTACGTAGCTACCAGGTAAAAATTTATAATTTCCTTTTTTAAGAACCATTTCACTGTGTTTGGTTGGGCTTTTAATATCCAGTTTTCTTTAAATGGGTTTCTGCATGACTTTTTAGCTTCAACTTTAATTTATCTTGATTCTTCTTTGGTCATGAGATTTTTCACTTCAGGATTTTTACGTATACGTTCTATAATAAATTCTTCATCACTATAACCTTTCTCGATACCCGTTACCATAAACATGGGATCTGTCTTATTTAACTCTTTTATTGTCATGTCTGGTTTTGTATGACTCTCAATTATAACCGCTCCACTTTTAATCAATATTATGCTTTTGAAAATTCCATCTATATCTTTGTTCCTTACATTCTGTTTTATCTTTTGCATAGTTTTTTTTTGGGCCTTCATTTCCTGTAGTTGTTTACGAAGGTTTGCATCACACTATTTCAGGACTGTTCTCTGATCTTAGTCGTTTCCCACTTTTCTTATCTTCAGTACTTGTCTTTTTGATGTCAGTTTGAACTTTTGGCGGTGTTCGTGTCATTAGCTTGCTTGGTTGAAAAATTTCATTCGGGTCATCAGTTAAGCTATCCCCATACCTATCATTTAAATCTTGTGGTAATATGCTGCTACTACCCAATGACTGCAACTTCATTTGTTGGTTCTCGGTTTTTGTTTATTTTACCTGAATAGGTTTGTATCTGTTTGGATGTTTTATCTTCTGGGCAAAATGGTATTTATATCACTTTTTGGAATGGTCAACGAATAACTTCTGAGTTTTTTATATCTAAACTAACCTTTTTATGTGCTGTTTGTTTATAACCATTACTTTGATCACACATTGAACTTTTCTTTTAAGAGTATTATTTTTATTTATTTAAATCTAAGTAAAAAAAAAATTTATTAGGCCCAATTTGATATGCAGTGGTAATAACAAAGTATTTTTAGGATCTACCAATGGCATATGTTGTACATTCCTTTCACCTGGCTCTAATGATAGTCGAACGAACCAGTCTTTTCTCTAGTAATGAAGTACCTTTAACCGACTGTCCCGTTCACACAAAAAACAGTAAAACTTGGTGTAGCTTAGCTGCAACCCAAATAAAAGTGCAATCACCATTGACCGGCACAGATCTGCCATTGGTGCTCATCGTATTTTGCACTTATCAATAAGTACTTCATATTGTCGTATAATTCTTTCATGTGAACTGCATATCCAACAGGAATAGACGGTAACATATTTCCCGTATGCAATAGTACTGCTTTTAAATTCAATGTTGAACTGTCTATAAACAATCTCCATTCCTCCAATAAACCGCTAATGTTATTGCAGCAAACCAAGTTCTTTTCCATGCTAAAAAATGGTGCTAAACCTTTATGGCATTTACGAAAAACACATACTGAAACATTGTCTTCTAATAAGTTCCACTGTTGCAATCTTGATCCCAGTAACTCTGCTCTACTTTTTAGAACTTCTAAGTCTCTCACAAGATTGTTTAATTCTGTTTAGGTTATGTTGTGCGGTTGATAGAATAACGTGCTGGGTGTGAAATGAGGATCTGTTGATATTGATGGCCTATCTTCTTTTGAGAAATCGTTGTATCGTCATCTGATTCGTAAATGAATACTTCTGGGGGTTCTGAAATAGGAAGTTCATCACTATGAGGCGCAGGTCTCATGGCAGGATAGTTGATAACCGACTTTTTCTTCTTGGATATACCTGTGCCTTGCCCAACATGAGATATGGTGCAGAAATAGCAATCATTAACTTGACTTCAAGTCTCTCTCCAGATCATTGGGACAGCAAATCCCCTAGATCGTTTCTTACTATTTAACTAGTTTCTCAGGCTTGAAGCGCATGCATTACAGCAGATATGTGGCGCCCACTATTTGTTTTGATCCCCAATATTGCAACCGAAATAAAGCTAATATACCTTTTTTATCAATGGGGTAAGAGAGCGCTTCTGAGATGCAAAAGTCACCTAACCATAAACGTAATAGAAGTGATCTGGATTGTTTACACACTTTCAAGACATCTTACAATCTCAACTATTCGATTCAACTCACTAACTTCGACTGACTAACCCCTCCGCTTTATAGCTGTTTATACACCCAAATATGACATATATTTTTAGAAAATATTCAAGAATTTTCTGTTCAATTCCATAATATTCGCAATAGTGTTGTTTGACATTTTTTTGTATACAAGGGCTGTTCAGTGCAAAGCAGGCATATAAGTCGATTTACATGGGTTTAAATGGTTATCTCCTTTATTTTAAGCCCTGGGGGGGGGAGTAGGTATATGGGAGGTCATTCCTATAGATTCTCATACGATGTTGCCAAATTGTGCAAGATTTCCTTAACCTGGAGAAAACGTATTTTTGGTCACGTCGCATCAAATTCAGATTAAATCAAATTAAAAACAATTTATATTAAGAACAAATAGCCTATATCAGGAATTCCTAAACAGGTATATTAACTAAAAGATCGTTTTATGACCTTTTAAAGTTGTAGACGACAACTAAGACGCCCCTACATTAAGATATTCTGATCTGTTTTTGGTTGACTGTTGAGAGGAGGCACGCTAATTTTTGACATAAACCCTCTGGAATAATGCCCATAACAATAATTGAGATATGCTCCCTCTCAAAAAATACTACTATTACATTTATTTATTTACAAAAAGTGAAAAAAATTAAAAAGGAAACAAGTATTCACTTTAGAAAAATTTCCTAAAAAATCTCAAAATTTATTACCCTTATTTCAAAATAATGATAATCAAAAAAAAAGCAAAAAAAAAAAGGAGTTTTTTAAACGAGTTTTTTCGAACACTTACATTTCACTGAGTACCTTCATATTTGGGAAAAAAACTTCATATTATAATAAAACAACTTGCTAAATTTCGTTAAAATTGGTTGGATAGATTGTGCATAATAATTTTACAATCCATTTTTTTTTCCAAAAAATGGAAAATTTTTCAAATTTGATTGAGTCTTATATTGGAAAGTCACGTACTTGAAACTTTCTTTACATATACTAGACTACGGGTATGTTAGATTTACTATGGCGAAATAAATTTCATGTTCATTCAAAATTGGCATTTTGGGGGATTCTTTGAATCGAAAAAATTTTGTTGCTCAAATTTGTGTGGCTTACAAAAATTTTAACTAAAACATATACTTTTTGGCAGCGTCCATTATAGCCCAATTGTTTAAAACAATTAAAGAAGAAAAAATTGAACTTCCTTCTAAAAAAACGCTGAAAAGCGAAAAATAACTTGATAGATTTTTATATGTAATTAAATTTTTGAAGTTGGTACCACCTAAATGAAACAAATAATTACTCACATGAAATATAAGTTGAGGGATGAGTAAAAATTAGATGCATGTAATGAGTTTATGATTACTCACTCCCTCAAAATGACAGCTTTGAGTAATAAGTACACTATTTTTATTATGATTTCAAGCCAAACGGCTTCGCACTCCCTCCAGGGAATATTGACTCATACCAGGTATACAAAGATACCAAAAGTATGGAGCTCTGTGGGAACGCCTTCCATGTTATCAGCTCCTAGGTGACGTGGACTGCTGTATTTCCTACGAACTTTCGAATGATTCGCGCAGTTGCAAGGAGAAGTGCTTTCTAAATCCGCTTATACAGATGCTCACTAATGCCTAGTTCCTTGATGTTCTGCAGGAGGTTCTTTGGTATCACTCCAGTTGTTGATAAAATTATGGGAATCGTTCCGATGCTCTTCATTGCCCGCTGTCTTCGAATTTGCACCTCCAGATCTCTGTATGTAGCGATTTTCTCGTTGTATTTTGGCCTTAGATTGTTGTTAGGTACAGCAATGTCGATTAGTGTAGTTCGCCTAGAAATTTTATCTGGTATTTTAATGTCTGGTCTATTATGAGCAAATGTCTGATCCGTCAGAACCGTTCGGACTCAATATACCTTGAACTTGTTGTTCTCAAGAATAGGCTCCGGATTGTGTTTGTAATAAGGCACTTTTCTTACCTGCAATAGCTTTAGCTTATGTGCCAACTCTTGGTGGAGTATCTTAGCGGCTGAGTCGTGTCTTTCCTTATGCTCGGATACGCCAAACGCTTGGCATCCTCCAGTTATGTACTAGATTATCTCTGATTTTCGACAGCCATATCTACATTGATCAATTTTTATTGAGGGATCTCTGATGATGAACTTCCGATAGTAATTCGTCGGAACAACCTGGTCTTGGATAGCTAACAAGGAGCCCTCCGTTTCCGGAAACATCTGTCCGAAAATCAACCAGAAGTTCGACGCTGAGTTGTCGACATTGTCCTGATTAACCTCATTTGGATGCCGTCTATGAAGTGGTTTCTGTAGCCAGGTTTGTAGCTTCTCTTGGTTTGTTTGGTGGTGAGAAGCAATATCCTGTTCTCTCAGCTGTAGCAGCGTTGAATCGTCTGCCTCGCATATTACTCGATGTAGTGTGGAAGAGTTCACTAACTTGTGGAAATATGAACGTAACTTTATTATTTGTTGGTCGAGCTGCTTACTAATATCCACCAATACTCTTCCTCCATGATATCTTGAAAGCAATGTACGTTCAATAGCACTCCGAGGGTGATGCTTTTATGCTTTTGTTAGGAGTGTCCTTATTTTTCTTTGCAGGTTTTGGATATCCATTTGCTCCATTTTACAATTTATTTTTATTATTTTATATGATTTTTTTACTAGTAGACAAGGAAAACATTCGATTATAGAGTTCAACAAGAACCCCGCGAGTAAAGCGTTCTTGTTTTAGAAATCTTCCATTAGAATTTCTATAGTATTACTTTTTGTCCTTCCATATATTAATGGTTTCATTTTTATAACTCATTTATTAACTATAACAAAAAATAGAGCATTCTTAGCTTTCTACTGGCATGAAATGATTAAATATATGTCTATTCTTAATAACATTTTAACACTTTCCTATACTCTTCTAAAGTAATTAATTTTAATAACCACCTATGATGAATTTTTTGTTAGGCTCGTCTACATTAAAACAGGTGAAATTTTTCAAGGCAACATAATCTTCATAAACCTTTTTATGAAGATTAATGAATGGTTTATAATTAGTTAATCTTTGTTTTAAAAAAAATCCAATTTGGTCTATTTATAATCCGGTTTTCTATTTTCTTTTTAAGTAATATAGAACTTAGGTTTAGTTTTAAAGACATTAGCGAATATATAGTGTGCTGCTTTTTTTTTTACTACTACAATTTTTTAGCGTAATTATTAATAAAAAGCATTATTTTTCAACCTTTTTTTTAAGTATAGGTAGTAGCAAAGGTAACGGGTAACAATAACGCACACAAACGTATATCTTGAGCGTGAGAAGTTATTTACCAAAAACACTTTTTTGAGTTTTTTTAATTTATGTGTGTATAAAAAAATTGAAAAAAAAAACAATTTTTATAATAATGTGATAAATGAAAATTTATTTTGCTAAGAAAACTACATAACCATTTTTCCATAGAACTAATTTATATTTTTTTGGTTGCAGGCACATCAAGACAACTGAACACTTCAAAAGACAAGAATAATGCAACTCTGATTCTATAGAATATATGGAGCTTAAAGAACCTGTGATAATGGACGTAACAGAATCATATGGAACTGGAGGGCAAGAAATGACAAAAACGGATTTCTTCGATTTTGTGGTAACACCTGACTCAAATGATGCACAATCCATTCAACAATTCACCAAGCAAATGCGAAATGTTAACGTCTTTCTTGGCAACGGCACCTCGGAGGACACCAGAGAGACCAACAACAACAGTATGATTATAACTGAAATACCCACTACTACCTCAGATACCATCACTAATTTTGACGCCAACCTCTGGACCGAAAAAGACACCGTTAGAATACAAACTGAAATTTTAGAAGACTTAAACAACTATTGTTGGACCAATGACGAAGCGAACGGAGTTGTACAAATCAAGCAACAAAGTAACAGTAGTAACAATAATAATAACAACAACACCGACGGGCAAATATATACCACACTTACTGTACTTAATGGCTTAGATCAAAACGCAACTTGGTATCGGCAACCTTTATCCATTAAGGAGGAGGACGTATCAATGTCCAGTCCTAACTCAATGGAACACCTTCAAGGGACAATAGATATTGATTCCATATTAAGTATTATGCCTGGACAAATCAGTGCTTTCAATAACTCTTATAATGATGGTACAATGAGTCCTAATACTGATGGTCTCATAAAATCTGAAACCTACACTTATGAAGACAGCGGGTTTGCTGACAATAAGGAAGAACTTGCCAACTCTCTTATCATTGATACTCCACTTTTAGAAGCACACGACAGTTTCAATAACAATAATAACGACTGGAAATTAACGAACAATAATACTCCAAATAGTTCTCCAGACTCCCTATTACGAAGTGCTTTACAAGGTAAAGCTTTTGTGCGTTACAATGGGGCTGTCAAAACTTCAAAAATAGCTGATAATGCAGAACTTCGACGGTGTCTTTCAGCATCACCGTCAAAGACAGAAACAATTTATATAACAAAAGACGAACCTGATCATATTCCTACTATTGTTGCGGGAATCGACGCCAACGGGAAAGTAGTGTTTGAGGAACAAATTAGTTCACGGCAGATGGAAATAATTGAAAATCCCACAAGTACCCACAGCGTTGATGATATTCTACTAAGTCAGTTAGATCATCCGTACTCTGAAGACTTTGAGAAGCTTAAGCGGATAGCGAATGAAGTGGCGGAATCAGTTAGTCAATACTGCATAGATACATCCTCTTCGGATAATACAGTTCCACCAATCCCTGGTGAAATAGGAATTTTATACAATATCAGTTCACCCATCCAGATCACCGCTCCAGTGGTTACAAGCACCAAATCATCGAAAAAGTACAAGCGATCAAATAGTGGAAACAAATCTCAAACAAGCATTCAAACAGCTACATCGACGAGTAATGGCGTTCGAAAGGAGCGATCATTACATTACTGTAGCATTTGCTCAAAAGGATTTAAAGATAAATACTCGGTTAACGTGCATATTAGAACGCATACCGGAGAAAAACCGTTTGCTTGCAGTTTATGCGGGAAAACGTTTAGGCAGAAAGCTCATTTGGCTAAACATTACCAAACTCACATAGCGCAAAAAAATGCCGCAGCAGCTGGTAATGTTTCATCTACGAAAACAAAAGCGAGGTAGCTTCATCATCAAAAAATATTATAGTACATGGTGAATTAGTGATTGAGTACCACTTGTCTTACTAAAATTACAATATCTTTGAGTGACTTATTTCTTCTCAACATGGCTATTATCTCATCCTGTCTTAGGTGGTTTTGTTTTTCGAGACTAGACGAGACTTGTCATTTTGTTGCGTCCCATGTCAATACCAATTCTATGTAATCTTAACAGATCCTGCCTTGATCGGGCGTTGAATGAAGAACGCTGTTAATAATTTTTAGATACTTCTTGAATATAGTAATAAAAATTTATAAACATAATTCAGAATCACGATGCGAAAACAAGTGGTACATTCATCAGCTCTTGGTAATTTTGGAAATGTTAGGAATTTTGGTTGCACAGAAAATCTTTAGTTTAAATGTACGTACTATGTTTTGAAACTGAATTGCAGTGTACCTACTGATGTAGGTATCATTAATATTGTTTTGTCCCATGGACAAGAATGTAATAATGCAAGAAATCTTAAAGTGTATTTATTTGTTTTTCCACATATTAATTGTGTTATTTGTAAAACAGTTAACAGGTCATATGCAAATTTAATGGTCTTAATTTTAAATATTATATCACCGTAAGTTTTTTGACGACTGTGATAGAGTCTAAATTAAAAAATGTTGAGGGAAAAAATATTTCACTAAAAATACGCTAGACAATTATAACGACGTATTAAGAAAGTATATTTTAAGTTTAATATTGAAAACACAGAATAACATATTTCTAACATAAAATAACAACTTGAAGAAAGAATTAAAAGCTTGGTGTCACCTTTTATAAAATATAACAAATGACATTACAAGAAGCAGATAGAAATAATATGGCAAAAATTTAAAATATCGAAAACTTTTACAATATAGATTATTTATTATAGATCGGGGCTGATCTGTTTTTGGTTGGCTGTTGAGAGGGGGCATGCTAATTTTTATTCTAAACCTTCTAAAATAAAGCATATAACAATGATTAAGATATGCTTCCTCTCAAAAAATATCGCTACATTTATTCATTTAACAAATATTTTTAAAAATGCGTTTTTTTCTCCATTACTTCCTTATAACTTTGAAAGTTTTCACTTTAGAGAAAAGTTGAAAAGAAAAAAAAGTTTCGTAATTAAATTTACTACAAGATAGGGTTAGATAGAAATCTCAAAATTTATTATCCTTGTTTCAAAGTAGTAACAACCAAAAAAAAGTAGTTTTTTAAACGATTTTTTTTGGCCATTTACTTTTCTTTGAGGACTTTCATATTTAAAAAAAAACTTCATGTTATAACAAAACAACTTGTTAAATTCCATTAAAATTGGTTGGATAGTTTTTGTATAATACTTTTGCAATCTAATTTTTTTTCAACAACTGGAAAATTTTTCAAATTTGATTGAGTCTTAAATCGGAAAGTAACATACTTCAAATTTTCTTTACGTATACTAGATATTTCAAGGTTTCAAATGCTTTTTTAAAAATTAAAATCGGAAAATTAGGGCCCGCTCAGAAATTGTTTTAAGTAATTGTTAAATTTTTTGCTTATAAGCCAACTGAATATCTCCACGAATTTTCATCAAAAAATTTTTCTGAAAACGTGGTTTAGAAGTATTCGAAAAGAAGCTTCTTTTTAGAAAAAAAATTAATTTTGTCGACTGGTTACCGAGATACAAGCTGTCAAAATTTGTATCTTTGAATATGGTTAAAAATGTTGTATCACTATAACTTAAAAAATATGACCTTTTTTTACATACTTTTTAAAATTATCTTTTTGTTTTTATGTTAACTGTACGAATAAAATAATTTCAGAACAATTTTTTTTTCATTTATTGGTTTAAACAATTATTGTTTAAACAATTTTAGATATTACATCAAATGTATTTGTATTCAGTAACTTAAAATATATAAATCTACAAACTCTTGCTTTAAAAAAAAACACATACAGTGTTACAGTATGCAGTGCAATAATTCATAAATGACGTAGTTTGTTTATAACAAAAATACTCATGATCAAAATTGCTCCATTAAAAGCCGAAATAATGACATTTTTTGCACTTACGTATTCTGAACCTGCAGATTCAATTTTAAAGCAAGAGCTTCCCCCCTCCTTTTGGGCATTTTCACACGCGTGAACGATTTTCTTTTTCATTTTCACTCAAATCGCCTATAACGTAAACATGTGAACATTTTTCTCAGAAAAGTACTCAAAAAGACGAAGTTAATTGTTATATATGTATTCTCCTTTCAGGCAGAGAAAAGAAAAGAATATATACAAACAGTTTAATTCCTGCAAATACCACTGTGGCCCTCTCTCCATACGCGTTCCAACCACCTCATGCTCTCGTTAGTGGAGATGTATCGAACCGAGAGCAACATTCGCAGGAAACAACTGATACATGAAATATAAACTCCAAGGTAAACTGGGGAAGGAATTAATCCTTCCCCTTGGGAAATACCCAACAGTATTCCAGGCAGAAATATACGCAATCTTACGGTGCGCAGACGAAATAAACAGGAGAGCTTACAAAGGGAAGCAAATCCTCATTTACTCTGACAGCCAGGTAGCCCTAAAAGCCCTCAAGGGCCAAAAGTTGTCATCGAGGCTGGTTTGGGAATATCAAATTGAGATGGTAACTCTGGCAAAAGACAACAGAGTTATGTTAAAGTGGGTACCAGGACATGAAGGCATACATGGAAATGAAAAAGCTGACGAGCTGGCTAGAGCAAGGTCAGCATCTCAATACCTGGGTCCAGAACCGACCTTTGGGGTGCCGCGGTGCGCGGCCCGGGAAGCAGTCATAAAATGGATTAAAAGAGAACATAAAAACCACTGGATGACCAGACAGGGTTTAAACCACAGCAAGCTACTTATCTATATAACGGAAATCTCGACTGCAGACTTTGTGGACAAGCCAAGGAAACGGTGAAGTATATCATATGTGACTGTGAGTCACTAGTGAGATTTAGACAACAAACTTTCGTGTCAGTAAGATTGGAACCGAGGGAAATACTCACTTATTCCTTAGCAGGACTGTACAGATTGAGCCAGGGAGCTAGGTTGACAGAGTGGCTGTAATGTATAGGGTGAGCACAATAGGCCTACTCTGGTCGCAATGCATCCGGCTTTAAGACGGACCCGGGAATATAATAAAAAAAAACTCCAAGGTGTCTCGGTAGAATATTGCAAACCTGCACCTACCGATCTCCATGTCAAACTGAAAAATATCGCTAATCGGACGATATCTATAAATCACCAGAATAGTGAGAAATTTTTTAAAAAATAAAAATTTTAATAAGAAATAAGGAAATCTATCTGTCGTTCTTAAATTTGAATTTAAATATTGCAGACAGATTTCTTTATCTCTTACTGAAATTTTGGTTTTCAATTCAATATTCAATTTGTATATAAGCACAAAATTTAACAATAAATTTAAGCAATTCCTGAGTGAGCCCCAATTATTCGATTTTAATTTTTTTAAAATCTTTTGAAAGATTGAGGTCTTTAGTATAAGTGAAAAAAAATTTAGAGTATGTGACTTTCTGATCCGATCAAGTTTGAGATTTCTAACTGACTCTATCTTGAAAGAAATTACGAAACTTTTTTACTTCCCCCATTATAAGGAAGAAAATGAGAAAAAAAAAGAGTTCTTTAAATCTTTATTCACTTTTTGTTAAATAAATAAATGTAGCGGGATTGTTTGAGAAGGAGTATATCTCAATTATTGTTATGGACATTATTCGGAAGCGTTTAGAGCAAAAATTAGTGTTCCCCTCTCAACTTTCAAATCATGATAAACTTTTACAGATCAACCCGGTCCATTAACTCTGCAATAAAATTTTAATTTAATTCTTAAATTTCGTTGAGTTCGGGTTTTTTATTATTCCATATTTTTTAGTTTTCTCGATTGATCAAAATAGTTTAAGCAATTTTCTGCTTATTACATGTTTATTAAGAACTGAATATCGGTGTAAGAGTCAGAGAGGTTTCAATTACCTCTTTTATTTTAATAGACACCTAAATTTTTTATGTATTTTGAACAGCTGAATAGGATATTATAGGTTGGAAATTCGCCTGTATGGGAATAGGATTGTTATAAACTCAACAATTCTTAAAATATTTGATAATTCTGTTAAAAAAAACTGTTGGATCGTATTACTTGAGCGTTGTAAGCAAAAAAAAATTCTTACTAACGCTTAGTTTTCGAGAAAAACAAAGCGAGTTTTGGACGGTAATCAGTTTTTGTTGAATAAGCGTTTTCCAAATCTGCTAGCACGAACCGAAAATTTTTAAATGTTTTAACAATTATTTGTGTATAACGATTTTATTCCCTCTTAGTCGTACTCCCACGCTAAGGGAATCGTGTTCGGGGATTCGAAATTCATGAACAAGACTTGGATGAGTCTATCTTCTTAAGACAGACTCACGTCAATCAAAATTCACACTGTATGTCATATTTACCGCACATGCTTTGTTTTCTAGGAGACCTTTTGATGTATGTCAAAAGAATTTGAGCATATGCGTAAGGAAAACAACTGAACAGGAATTTACAAGTTTCAGGAGTACAGAGCACAGCGCAAAAGTGTATGTAAAGATAAACTGAAATTTGCCACGAAACTACTAGTGTTCGTCATATTTTGCAAATTTTGATTGGTATAGACCCCGCTTTACAATAACAACTCGTGTCTAATTGCGTCCCAGCTATTTTTTTATTTAACCTTCTTTTTCCCTAGCGTTTCTTAAGACCATTAAAACAATAATTAAATTATGTCAAAATTTTTCAAAGTTTCATCTGGTTCCTACATGCTGCAAGAGACACGCTACTTTTGTTTTGTTATAATATTATTTTTATCAATAATGTGCTGTGATTTTTAAATGTGAAATTAATATAAAAGGAAATATAAGTTAGTAAAAATCTGCCTAAATTTTTTCTTGCCATTTCTGTATTATTATTAACACGATAGTTACGTTTATTTATTTATCGTTTAATGTTATTTTTAAGAGCTATTTGTTACGTGTACAGGGTAGGTTATTATTAATGTTTGATTTTAATTTTAAGTATACCTACTTCCTAATATAAAGTATTAATTCTACCCTGTAGATTTAGTGTTATTGTATAGAATGCAACGTAAGAGACAACGAAATAAATGACAATATTTTCAATAAGTATACCGTCCATTGTAATAAAATATAGTTGTAAAATATATAGTATTTTAGCTCTTTTACTATTATTTATATTATTTTTAAGGAAGCTCTGTATATATAAACCGGATACCAACAAAATTCATTTAATTGTTAAAGCGTTTTGTTCTCATTTAGAAACAAATCTTGTATAACTATAAAATATTATCACTAAATTGTCACTATTTAAAGCTAATAAATTTGACAAATTTGTTGTCTATAAAATTGCCAGTTAGAGGTCTATTTTATCAGTGAAATTTATATATAATTAGCGTATAAAACGCAGTGATACTAATGCAAGTTTAGTGTAACTATGGCCGATTTCTGCAAGACTTATTACGCCAAATTTTACCTAGGTATTTGATGTTGCCACGGTTGTTCGAGGTCCCATATTACACCATACGCTCTTGTTTTCTTTAATCTCGCACAATGAGAATAAATCAAAATTTATTTCTCGCCTCTCCTTATTTAAACAATAACAGAAATAAAATGCAAAACAGCAGATAAATCAGAGGTTACTTTTTCTTAATAACTCATATATCTGTTTAATAATCTCATGATACTTTTGATTTTTAATATTTGATAAATAATTTAAAAACCATTTTAAAAATAAATATCAAAGTGTAGTAATATGTTGCGATGATATAAAAGATATACGCAAAAAATATCCAGTGTGTCAAAATGTCATATATTGGAATGTAATGGATTGAAGAATTCGATAATGAATATAAGGCATCATGTCTTTAAAAGAAATCCTTGTACTTAATAGAAAAAATATAAATTTCGAATTTTTTTGGGTATTTCACGTAATACTGGTTTTAAGAATAGTTAAATTATACTATAATAGAATTTTATTTACAGTATTACCTGCATTTTAACCAAATATGAATTTCCCAAAATTTATCGCCATTTATTTATGGTTCAAGTGTTTCTAAAAGTATACATTAAAAGCTTTCATAGAATGAATTTTGTTTGGTTGATTTTTGTAGAACAAAACAGTTTACCATATTGTAGATTTAAAAGAAACAAAACATTTTTACCTTGAAATACTCACTATTTATATAGGGTAACAGAATATGTATGTAATTTTATATACATAATTTAAAGTTGTTTTAAGTTTTACAGGGTGAGTACAAAAAGCCTAAGTCGCTTGTGAAAATATTGTTTTGTACTTTTTTACATTTTTTATGGTCTTATTTTGTTGTTTATTTTATAGATATTTATAATACTCGTTTTAAATTTTTTTTTCTTTTAAATGTAGATTTCAAATACCTTCCGTATTATAATCGTCGTTGGAAAATTACCATGATTATCCAAAACAAAAAAACATATTTTTCATTTAAATTAAACGAAAGGTTAACAAAGAATATTAATTAAAAATACTAACTAACCTTTTCAAAATTAATATATGTTCTTTGGTTTTGTTTATAAATCAAATCTCTTTTTTATGAAAATTTAAAATAATAAAACGCCCACAATCTAATTTCACGTCAGATATGAAAATTCAGTGTTATTGGAATACTCGATTTTTTTCTAAAAATTGTAGGAAAATAACGAAATTTTGAGGAAAAACCTACATACTAATTATGTTTTTGCAGGTATCCCTAAAAATTTTATAATCCAATTTTAGTAAAAACAAATGGTCTTCAAGAAAACTAAAACTTCATACCCTGAGGCCATTTGAATATAAATTAGAAATATTATTATTAATTTCTGAGATATGTGTGTTAAAAATTAATATGAAAAAACACCAGTTTTTTGGCTATGTGAATAAAATCATAATAACAGTATTTCAGGAGTTTGGACTTTCTGATATGACCAGCTCTCGATAAAAAGAATCGTCTTTACCATCAGATTACTGTGACTTGAAAAATAAATAAGTAATTTACCGAAAAACATATTTGTAAAGGGTGAGTCAACGATTGGATGAAGTAGGTTTGTGCCTTTTCGATGAAATTAACAAAGAAACTATAGTTATTGTTTGATATAGTTTATTTTTACGCAGATTTTAAAAATATTTAGGACTCTACAGGGTGAGCCAAAAAACTAGGACAGCATAAAGTTGTATTTTTTTAAATAGAACACCCTATATAGGAATCGTATTTTCGATTTAGCTTATAATTTTAAATCTTTTTTATTAAGGGTTTACTATAACAAAACTTTATAGTTTCTGAGATAATTAAGTTTAAAGAAAAAAAGTCACATTTTCAAGCATCAATTCAATCCTAAATAACGTTTTCAATTTTGTGACAAATATATTCAAATTTGGAATTTAGCAAGGCCAAGGACAAGTTAACATAATTTTTACCTAATATTTGCAATAAAAGCTACAGAGTGTTGAACACATCGGCTCAAATTTGAACAAGTTTAAATGAATAAATATCTTTTTTTTTTAAATGGTACACCCTGTATATTTTCATGTTATTTAATAGAGTAATAAAAACCCTAAAAGTTTTGTCCAATATATCCTATACCTATTTATAATAGTTTTTGAGATATTTCAGTTTTTCTTATTATCCATACTTTTTTACAGAAATAGTCTTCATTATCATAGTAGCCATGGCAAAAACAATGTAAAAGAACATTTTTCTGTATGTCAAATTTATAACCGCAATCGGTTCTTTTGGTTTTTATGTAGTGTAGTTTTTGCCATGGCTACTATGATAATGAAGACTATTCCTGTAAAAAAGTTTGGAAAATAAGAAAAACTGAAATATCTCAAAAACTATTATAAATAGGTATAGGATATATTGGACAAAACTTTTAGGGTTTTTATTACTCTATTAAATAACATGAAAATATACAGGGTGTACCATTTAAAAAAAAAGATATTTATTCATTTAAACTTGTTCAAATTTGAGCCGATGTGTTCAACACCCTGTAGCTTTTATTGCAAATATTAGGTAAAAATTATGTTAACTTGTCCTTGGCCTTGCTAAATTCCAAATTTGAATATATTTGTCACAAAATTGAAAACGTTATTTAGGATTGAATTGATGCTTGAAAATGTCACTTTTTTTCTTTAAACTTAATTATCTCAGAAACTATAAAGTTTTGCTATAGTAAACCCTTAATAAAAAAGATTTAAAATTATAAGCTAAATCGAAAATACGATTCGTATATAGGGTGTTCTATTTAAAAAAATACAACTTTATGCTGTCCTAGTTTTTTGGCTCACTCTGTAGAGTCCTAAATATTTTTAAAATCTGCGTAAAAATAAACTGTATCAAACAATAAATATAGTTTCTTTGTTAATTTCACCGAAAAGGCACAAACCTACTTCATCCAATCGTTGACTCACCCTGTACTGGGACATTAATTTGTTTTCTTTATTTATTAAGATACATATTTTTTGGCTCCTTTAAAATCGATTCTTTTGATAAATAACGTATTGCCGAAACAAAACAAGACTCCAAACCACATTCGTAGAAACTTTTCTTGTTTTTTTACAATAAGTCTTATTATTTTTATATTATTTTGATAGGTAATTTATTTTACTTTTGTATTTTTAAAACCGTGACTAAACAGCTATAATAACTTTTAAAAAGGTGTAACATTTACTGGTTTACATTTTATTTATTTAAATTTTTCAACAACAATGTGATATGACCTCACTCGCTTTTGCCATTTTATTTTTTAAAGGATTTGAATTAAATTTAATTTATCTCTAAAACGTTATTAATTTACGTCACTATTAACCCCAAATTTTCTTAGGAAATAAAAGGTTTAGTAAAGCAGTCAGTGACGTTGGTTGCATGCACACAAACCATAAATGAATCTGGCGCTAGTAAACCAGTCAGTGCGGCTATTCTGAAAAGATAGATGAAGAGAATCTGACGTCGGCTTCGCGCAGCAAATGATTCAGTCATCTGCTTTTTCTCGACTGAATACTACTCTACAAGATAAAATATTAGCTTTGTTCGTGGTAAGAATTTAGAACCGATTCTAAACTAATACGCATGCGCAGTTGAAATAGCAGCGTTCGCGGATCACAAAGTTCAGAATTTTTAGTTACAGTCCCATGTTCGTGGAGAAAATAATTCGGTTCGAAATCGATTCTGAACCAGTCCTACCGGTTCTAAGGATTGAAGAAGAACTGTAAGTTCGGAATTTTATGCAGCGCCAGCTTTCATGCTGCGGCCGCAATGTGCAACTTCTTGACAATTGTTTTTATTTTATTTTAGGTTTTTCTCTTGTTTATGTCATTAGTTTGAACCTAAAGAAAATATATTTTTAGTGAATACTCCCATTATGTCAAATCATTTATTATCCAGCGATGAGGACTTAAAAGAAATTTTAGAATTACTCAAAATTCCTAAAAGTGGTAATTATTTTGAGGAAATTTTGCCCCCCATTTTCAGTTAAGCTGAAAAATGGACAAGAACTGGCGTGTATTATGGTTTGCGATAAATGAAGTTGCATCGTATAGGGACGTATCAGACCGGTTTTTAGTTTTATTAAAAATGTTTTTTGAATCAAAAAGAAATGGACCTAAAACTATTGCGTTTTATTTTTTGTTTAGAAAAACCCCCATCTTTTTATTATGCATATGTTTAGAATTAGATTTACTTTGAGGCTCCCGAAATATGAACTTAACACAAAATAAAGAGTAAACAATAGATATCTGTTAAAATATATATTTGTTTATCAAAAATTCTATTCAGCAAAAAACCAGACGTTTTATTCCAAAAGGAACTGACAGACTTTATATTATATAAGAATAACAATTATAATTCAATATTTCTTTAAAATAATACAAATAATAAAACCTAATAAAAGACAGTTTTAAGTTATTTAAAACAAAAAAAAACAACTAGTTTAATCGGCATTTAACACCGTATGCATACCAGAGTGGACGATTCAAAGTTCCAAAATCGTTCGCGGTAAAAACAAATCCTGAACCGGTTAATAACTGAGCATGCGCTGTACGGCAATCCTGAACTAATTCCGTACTAGTTCTGAATCGGTTCGGAAAGTGACCCGCGAACAAAGCTATTAGCTTTGTTCGCGTAAAGGATTTAGAACCGATTCTGAACTAATACGCCTGCGCAGTTGAAATAGTAACGTTCGCGGATAACAAAGTTATGAATTTTTACTTACAGTCCCATGTTCGCGGACAAAATAATTCGGTTCGAAATTGATTCTAAACCAGTTCTACCGGTTCTAAGGATTGAACAAGAACTGTAAGGTCGGAATTTTATGCAGCGCCAGCTTTCATGCTGCGGCTGCACTGTGCAACTATGTGCAAATGTTTTTATTTTATTTTGGGTTTTTCTTTTGTTTATGTCATTTTTTCCAGTATAAATTTTATTATATTAATTGGTTTTTGTTTAATTAGTGGTAATCTACCTAGAATCTTAAAAAATGTTTTTTGAAACAAAAAGAAATGGATCTAAAACTATTGCCTTTTTTCTCGTTTAGAAAAACCCACATCTTTTTATTAGGCGTATGTTTAGAATTAGATTTACTTTGCAGCTCCCGAAATATGACCATAACACAAAATAATGCGCAAACAATAGATCTCGGTTAAAATATATATATTTTTTTTATCAAAAATTCTATTCAGCAAAAAAGAAGACGTTTTATTCTAGAAGAAACTGGTAGTTAGACTTTATATTATATAAGAACAACAATTATAATTCAATATTTCTTTAAAATAATACGAATAATAAAACCTAATAAAAGGCAGTTTTAAGTTATTTAAAACAACAAAAACTAGTTTAATCAGCATTTTAACACCGTATGTTAAATTATGAGACCCATATCACAGTAGACAATTCAAAGTTTCAAAATCGTTCGTGGTAAAAAAAATCCTGAACCGGTGAATAATTGACCATGCGCTATAAGACAATCTTAAACTAATTCCGTACTAGTTCCGAATCGGTTCGGAAAGTGACCCGCGAACAAAGCTAATTATTTGTAAATAAATACGTTTTGGAATCTTAACTTTCATGGAACATTGTATGTTGAATTTTTCTTCAACTGCCTCTCATTTGAATGCAAACATAAAGGTTTGGAATGGCTTTGTGAATTAGACTCTGGATTAACATAGCTGGGTCGAATTGAATTCAATGCTTTACTTTTATGATATTCTTATATTAGTAAATAGTGCGTACAAACAAATTTTAAGAATTAATATATCCATGGCATTTCAACTGAACTGAAGATTTGAATTATTTAATATATTCTAAAAAGGTTCCTAATAGATTATGTAGATAATTCAAGCTAGCCTCTTGAGATGTATATTTATACAATGATAACCTTTTAAGTTGTTTTATTGCTTCTCATATTTATTTATATTTTACATAATTTTGTATGTGTTCAAAGCAATTCTAAAAACTATTTTTCAAACTATGAAGTAGATATCTCAAGAACATGCTTGCTAAAGACTTCACCAGCTTCTTCAGGTGATGAAAATCGCTCCCCACGCATTTTTATTTGACATTTGGGGCACAAAAAAGTCGTTAAGCAAAAAACAGGTGAATACAGGCTATGAGACATTAGTTTTTTGTTTTCCTCCTTCAAATAATCAACTGTTTAACATGCTGTGTGAAATCTGGTATTGTCATGATAAAGAATATTGTGACGTTTCGGTTGATTTTCTTGATTTTATGAATGACTTTTGGTATCATTCAGCGTTAACTATCTAAAAGAATGGTTGTGATATGCTCAGTACAAACGAAGAAACTAGCGACCATTTTCATGGAGGTTGTTCGTGAACGAACAATTTTTGTAGGATTCACTTCATCTTAGTTTCCGCTTCATACCAATATATTCAAGTTGCGTCACTTATTACAATGTTATATGCGATTTTTACAATTCCTCGGTTATACAAAATCGAATGTATTAAAGTCTTTAATATGCCTAAAAATGCCTCTATCTCACGGTAAGTAACATGTCGATCTTCTTCAATCATATACGAAATTTATTACGATAAAATTCCTCAAACCAATTGAAAACAATCTTTTTTGATGATGCTTTATTATCAAAAGAAAGAAGCTATTTTCTGCATTGTTATTGAGTTAGACCTTTACTGGCATCTTAAAAAATCATCCAAAAACATCCTTCACATGATATTTCCATTTTTTTTAAATAATCGCTGGAAGCTAATCAGTCATTTTCAAATCTGCAACTCTTTACAAGAACAAATATCAAGTTTTACGAAAATATTAATGACATATATAATAGCGCCACCTAATGGCTCTTTGTAAAATCTTAAAGGTTGCTTTCACCTAAAGCAGCACGTCAAGATAAATATTTTTATTTCTTTAAAAAGATATTGATAATGAACACTAAAGTGAACGAATTGACAGCGATCTCTCTCTTAATGACATCATTAACTCTACTAATGAAAAACATTTCCAGCACAAACTACAAATATTACAAAGTCTGTACCATTCCAAAACCAATTTCTAGCATATCGAGTGTTCTAAATTTATAATCTGAATTCCCCGTGATATTCTGAAATTCCAAACGGATTGCTTTAGAACGTGTGTCAAAATGTTAGAAATTGTATTCATTAGGAATCTAATTCCGTCGGGATATATGTGCCAGGCATCAGATCGGACATCCTTCAATACGTCCTTATTACTTTGAGTAATTGATTTGCAATCTGACGGAACATTAATGTAAAAGGCCTAAAAATGTATATCTTGATTTTCTTTCTTGGACTGCCTTGCAGGGGCGGATCTAATCTCTCTCTTGGGGGGGGGGGGGGCGTTGATACTACAAGAGTATAGTATGACAAGCGAAAGCTTGGGGGGGGGGGTGCCAGCAGCATTCACATTTATTATTTTTCTGATTTAGAAGCTCTTGGACGGGGGGGGGGGGGGCGATCGCAAGCGAAAGCAAATTGTCGAAGAGAGGGGGATGTCAGCAGCATTCACATTATAGTGCAAGAACCAGGTTCAGATCTATTTTTCTGAATTCGAAGCTCTAAAGGGGGGACATTCGCCCCCCCCCCTCTTGGATCTGCGTCGATTAATTAGAGGTTGTTATAAAAAAATGATGATTTGAATATAGAGAATGTTTGCTTAAATTAGATTAAAATATTAAAATGATTAAATTATGTCTACTGCCGTTTGAACAATCATTAGTTTTTTATCGGTACTTAAGCTAAATGTTTGGATAACCAGGTAATTTTCCAGTCTTTAATATAGCAGTATTTTGTTAACACGTACTTGTTTAACCTAATATGAGCTACTATAATTCTTATAAGTGACAGAGATTGCCATGGGGTATAGGGATTTTTATATTCTTTTGTTTTTGGATCTCAACTGTTTATTTAGTTTGTTTTTGCTTAATATTTTATTCTTGTGGTAACTGCCAATTTTAATTTTAACTGTGTTCTGTGAAAGACAACATACTATATTTTTATTAGTCCATAGATTACAAATGCAACCTTATTCGTATATTTTTCAAGGTATACAAACTGCAGTCCAGAATCTAAGGTATTTTTTCTTAAAGAAATATATTTTTGTGATGAGAATTAAAGTATAGAAATGTTAAAGTTAGTTGAAACTATGTAACTGTTTGCAATATGGGATACAAAAAATAACTATTTACGTATAACTTGGATTCGAGAACTTTAGTAAATATGCCTTAGATAAATCATATACGTTTTTCTCCCCACCCGCCATAGTAAATGTTTTTTATACACAGTTAACGTTATGTATAGATATACCAGATTTTATATTTTCTTTTTATTGTATTATTGATTTTATCGAAGTATTTTTATACTAGATTCAATATTATATTTTATAACTTTTTTATTATTTTTATTATATAATGTTTTATAAAGAAATAAAATTATTTAATATATCTTTTAGTTGTTTTATTTTTTTTGTCGGTCGGAAAAATGGGCAAAGTTAACTGAAAAAGTTTAACGAAGTGTGGTTTTTTCTATAAAGTAAAATTATTTAATAACAAGGTTTTAAGCTTGTAGTGTAAAACACTTGAAAGTTATCCGGTCTCAAAAGCATTACTATTTTATTTGAATTTTCGTTCTTTCCTTACTTTGCCTTCGAAATATTAAATATGTTATTCTATTAACAAAGCACATGCAACAATATTAAATCTTGAAGTATAAGGTTCTAAATTCTACCGCTATGTATTTATTTATGTATATGTTACTGTAAAAGCCCGAATATTGGTTAATCTTAGATTTTTTTGGACTTTTACCATTAAAATTTAGTATGTGGTAAGTTTTGCCAGTAACGACTAGTAAATGTTGGTTTTGGGAATAAAACAATGAGTACTTCTTAATCATTTATTTCAAATAACTATCAGTCAAAACTTTATATATTTTTATGTATCATATAAGAGTAATTATTGATCATTTATATTACTATATATCAGTCATATCCTTACATATTCTAAATTATTTTAAAAAAGACAATTAATCATTCATTCACAATACCCCCCACCTTAGACGTGTTACGGCCTGAATTTTCTTTTAAGAAAGATTAGTCAGGAAGATTGGCGCAAAATGATTTTTCATTAAGCCTTTTGCCAAAAAGGACATGATGGAAGTGTCAAGTAGGAGCTTATTTTATCCAATCTTTTATGAAAAACCACTCACAACTTAATTCATAAATTTGGTATCTGTTTTAGATCCATATCTACAACGATTTTAAGGGTTCAGTTCTTAAAACCAAGAACTTGCCTCATCTGGGCAATTCTGTCCCGACTCTGCTATTTTATTTAATTTTGGGACCTTACCGAACTCCACAATTCAGGAAAGTCCCTGCTCGGACGCCATGTCGTATTAACGGATGATGAGTTTTTTTTTTCTTTAAATTTAATTTACCGAACTTTAGATAATTTTTTCCAAGGGTCTCTTTCAACTACTTTTATTTTTCGGTTCTAACGAGACGTCATTGCACCTCGCCATTATTCGGTATTTTTGTACCCATCTCCGAGAACATGGACCTATTTACCGGGTTTATCAGATTAATTTTATCCTTCAGGAAACGTGGAAGTTCATTTCCGTCGGGATTAATTTATTTTAAGAATTTTTTGCATTATCAATTATTTGTGTAAAACCTAAGTTAACACAAATCAGGGGTTGTTGGTAAAGTCCTGCCAAACCTCCCGACTAGAATGAAAACTCTAGCCGCCTCACCTTTCTTCTCGCTCACCGGGATAGAAGAGGAATGAGTGAAGCTCAGAGTTAACAAAGATTAATTAAATTTTATTTTATTTTTTCAGTACTGTTTTCCGCAAGTCAAATTCGGGGTTGTTTTACTCTCCACTATCACGTTCGGGATTTATTTGTCAACATCGGCATTCATAACTTTAAAGCCAACACGAAGTTGACTATTAGTCGCAATGTCAGTATCAGGTTATCTCCACTTTGTCACGTTCTGGTAATTATTTTTAAAAGTCAGGACGCGTAAGTTAAGTAACTCGTACGCGCCGCTGACCTAGTCTTTTTATCGATGGTGGCAATTTCAGGAATTAAGATCCGTGCACGATCTTTATTTTCTGCAGTATATTCAAAGGCAACCTACTTTAAAAACCACGAGCTGCCTAAAAAATAGAATAGTCAACGTGCCCCCCCGAGAGCTAAGCTCGATCGGAAAAAGGACAAGTTGACTCTAAAAGAGTAACCCGTAATGTCCACCGAATCAAACTGCCGCCTTCGCGCCGTTTATTGTCTGGGCTTCCCCGTTTCGGCGGAAGAATTGTAGTTTTAGCACTGTATGCCGTAATATTTAATTGATTTTATTTAGAGAGTTTTTGGGACAATATTAAATCTGAAATTTAATATTTTGTCGTAAAATAAACTTGTATTCACAACAAGAATTACATTTTTTTGAATCCTTGTCCTCCAATCAATGACAATTTTCCAACAACTTCTTGAAGACTCACTTCTTTATCTTTAACAGCTTCTTATATCTTTTTAAAATCGTCAAACCATGAGGTAAACTGATTCTGTGTATAAAGCTGCTTTAGTACTCCAATTTTGGTACCCAGTTGATAAAACTTATTGTCCTTTACATCTATACAACTGCAATAATGCTTTTCGGGTCAGTTTTAGTCAAGTACTTTCAGTCTTACATTTTGATCTATTTTCACAGTTGGATATTTATCAGCCGACATCCTTCCATTTTTTAAGCTTGGCCTTCCAAATTCAATTTTGCTTTTTACTTATTGTCTAGACAGATTATATATTTTTCGGTAATGGATCTTCTTGAGCTTGAGTTGCGTTTTATGTCTCTGAATCGTTACATTGGTGTTATTGGTTATTTGCTTCTCCTTCATCTTTTCGGCTACAATCATTTCGTTCGCTTATGTTTTGTTCCTTACATTGTCACTCTTCTGACTCATTTTCGATGTTAATATTTTATTCCGTATTTTTTTGCAAATGCAACAAATTCCTTAAATCTTCCTCAGATCTTAACAGTCCAATCATATCTTTAGGAACTGCTGATGTCGCTATGCCCATGTTCATTGGACTACCAAATATTACTTCGTAGGGGGAGCATTTAATTCCCTCGCGATATGCTTTTTCATGGCTAGGATGAATTTCAAGCCCTCTGACACTTTGACGATTGATTGGTTTTCATCCGCGTGTTGAGTATATTCTTGATATCTTGAATGGCACACTCCACTGATCCTTGACTCTGGCTATGTCTTGGCTTTCCATGTACGATTTTAACATCCGGCCATATAGAGCACAAATTTTTCCGACCATTATCGGAATGAAAGATATTCGGCGCTCCAAAAGTGGTGAAAATATCCAATAGATAGTATGCAACTTCTGCTGCGGATTGAGTTCGAAGTGCATGAAGGGTCACAAATTTAGTAAGATGATCTTGGCAAACTAATGTGAATTTATAATTTCCGTCATGATTGGTTTGTAGGTCTTCTATGAGATCTACTTGACAACGTGAGTTAATTTCATTAGGAAGTATAGGCTTGATGACAATGCCCTTTTTCAAAGTCTTCTGTTTTTTTTTTGACAAAGTTGGCATAGCGTCAAAAATGTCATGGTAGCATCAACTGTTGTGTTTTTATACTTGCGGTTACATTCCTTAAGCATCTTTGTCCTTCCACCGTGTCCAACAGCAACATGCGTTTCTTCGAGAATGTTAAATAAGTCGTCGTAACAAACGTAATACTGGATTTCTCCATTCCCTTCCTTCATCGACGCAATTGTATTTTCTTCGCCGCCTATAGTCAAAATATCATAGCGGTTTATACGGCTATAATGAACAGCTTTCTTCTATTTTACGTTCTTTGTAGTTTGTACTTCCTCTAAACACTTTCCTTATTTATCCTTATCAAGATAAAAGTTATTATCTTTCTTGCTTGCCACGAGCTCGTCCATTATTTGATAAAATCTATGTTGTATACTCATTTTGATTCATAAATTACTCTTAGACATCAAAACACAAACTTGTCAAATGATGGACTGAGGCAAGCAGAGGCGGTACAGGTAGCGGTGGCTGCAAACTGCCCACGAGTACGAGACAATGCGCCGAACAAGTTATTACATGTATTTTTCTACATTTACCATGTCTTTGAGCTAAATCTTAAGATTTGCCAAGTGAATGGTAGTAAAAGTTCGAAATGAACGATGATCACAGAACTGTTCGGACATTTACCATTAAGAGTTGGTAAATCTTAGGTTTTATTGGAAAATCTTAGGATTTACCGTAGTTCGGGCTTTTACAGTAACATGTATCCATCAATTACTCCGAAACGGCGATACCGATTTGTATACAATTGTTTGCGTTATGTTGAGGACATTGCTGCGGTGGTCAAATATCATTACGACCAATATTGGTTTAGTTAAATCCAAGAGGTTGCTTATAATATGGCAGACCAAAAAATTAATTTTGACGGATTTTCTCTAAAATTGGTATGAGGGAGTCTCACATAATGATTTTAAAACTATTTAAAAAAACAGTATGAAGGAATAAAAATTTTACATGTCTTGATTCTGTCCAGAATTGGTGTAAAGGAGTTTCTGGGGGTATAATTGCGATTTTAAAATTAATTTTGAAAAATTCAATATGGCGGATCCAGTAAGGCGTCCTAAATATTTTAAATATCTTGATTTTGTCCAAAATTCGTAAAGGAATGTATTTGAGAGTGTAAATTACGAATTTGTAATTTTATATCTCTCGATTTATTTTAAAATATTGGGGAAATTTCTGAGGGTATAAATAACGAATTCAAAATCATTTTTACAAAATTCAATATGCCAGGATCAAAATGGCGGTCTAAAAATTTTGCATTTCCTGATTATCTTCAAAATTGGTCTTAGCGGGTTTTCGAGGGTGTAAATTAATATTAGAACTTACTTTTTTGAAAGTTAATGTGGCGTATTTAAAATTGTGGTTTATAAATTTTACGTTATTCACATTTTTTTTAAATATCAATATTCTTAAAGCGTCAATTGCGAAATGTTCTATACCAAACGGAATTGTGAACGGAGCGGAGTCCACACTCGCACCCTGCGCCATAGATATCTCACTCACCGGCTAGTCAAAAGACGAAAATTTGCTTGTAATTCAAAACCACAGAAAGTTACCATGACCAGGTAGCTAGGTCTTGGCCCTTGGAACTTATTGGAAGAGTCGATGTAACCCTTAGGCTAAAAAGTTTGAATGTCCCTGCTCTAAATAAATGAACAGAATTATAAATTTTTCTCCATAAAAACATGTTAAAAAACCTGGTACCCTCCCTTGGGGGCATCCAATAACTGTGGTGCTTGCCGCCGCTTCGTTGCCGATAGATGCAGTGATAATTCTGCTTTTTAACATTTATTGAGTCGATCTTGTCAGCAGAGGTTCCGTTTGCCTTATCTCCAGAACTCTATGGATTCATGTAAGGTATTGCCAAAAGCTCCCTCAATATTAATAAAAGCACACAAAGCCATCAGTGTTTTTTCCAGATTTCCCACTAGATAATGTAGGGCTGATTATAGATTTGCCGGAGGACCAATATTGAAGAGGTTCGTGGAGCTTTTTAGGTTTCTCCTTTTTCCCCTTGGCGGATGAAGGTCTTGAAGGGCGGGCGTATTACTGCACTCTTTGTCTTTAGTAGATTGAGTTCCCCTGATCAGGCCCCCTAGAGGCTGATTGCCTCTTAGAGAGACCTTGTGCCTCTACTACTGCCATTGTTTGACCTTGGACTTCAGACTTCTTAGAGGCGGTTGCGACCGAATTGGGTTTGCCATTCTTTCTCCTGAGTACCGTATGTCCAAGTTTGTAATTAATCACAAACTGGAAATTTTCAAGATGCCCGATTGATGGATGGTCAACCGAGAGCTTTATATATTCGACTGGACCGTCCGAGAGTCTTTGAATAACTCCCCAACCTGTAGCAATAAAGCCTTCATTATGTACCTAAATGAGGCCAAGGATTCTTTCGGTGGAATATCACTGGCTACCTGGAATCTACGCCACCAGAATATCTGAATGAGGAAGTTCTGTTCCTTCACTGACCCTTAGCGAGGCACCGTCCCAAGACTTTATGCTCTAAGTGCTTAGAAATTTAGGCCTATTATTTGCTGATTTCCTTTGTTCCAGTATCTTTTTTAAGGTATCTTTGGTGTCTTCCATTTGATTCACTGTTAGACGGCCCTCCTGTTCTTGTTATTTGGGTAATGTTGTCCATATGAGTCTCTTTGAGCTCTGTCTCTCCGGAGTATTCCCCTCTGACCGATATCGCCTACGGTCACGCCCATCGTCTTCTTCTTCTTCTTCCTGTTATACATGTAGGTAAAAATTCGGACGACATCTCACCTAGATCTAAAGAAAAATTTGAACAGCAACGATCGAATAGTCTGTGATAATTTTCTGTCCTGTAACGCACTGGTTCATTTCCACCAGGATTTGTGACGATTCTAGCTATCTGTGGCTATCTTGGTACCTCAGGTTCTGTATTAACAGGATCCAAATTGAATTGAACACTGCTACTGTCGCTGGTGCCTAGAAAATGAAGATATTCTGTCATGAAGGAACATCGGGGATTTTGAATAATATTATTATTATCCAAGATAGGGTTTTCAGGTACTTCAAGTAACAGGGTGTAAAGTGAAGTTCCACCAAAACCGCCCGACCAGGTTGAAAATTTCTTCTGGCCGCCCCACTTTTCTTCTGGTTTCACCGGGATTTGGGAATCTTTGAGCCATTGCTATTAAATTTAGAAGACAAAAATTACTGCTTGCCAAAATTTAAATAAGGGAAGTGAGCTATGCTCTAGACATCTGTATAATTATGTTTATGACTTTGGGGTTGGTTAATTATTTGGTGAAAAAATAACTAGCAGGAAATTTTTTAAGTATACTTTTTATGGCCAATTTCTATGTCCCCAAAGATACCTAATTTTTTTTTGTTTTATTTTCGTTTTTGTAGTTCTCTTTCAATGTTTTTCGCACGTATCTAACCTCCATTTATACTATCTATATCAAATCGTATGACTCCTTAACAAAATAGCGTGAGGGTTTAACAGGTTTATTTTCATACTTTAAGTAGCCTAAAGATAGTCAAAAATAATTTTGCAAAGTCGAAGTAGGTTTTCATGCAATTTCGTTTTACTCCTGGTTATTCTTCCTTCACCCGTCATCGGATTACGTACTAATAATTTGTTTTATTGTTTTAGATCAGCACTATTTTGTGTGTGATATATCAGTTTAAATTTTTTGAAACCTTTGTATCGGTTAATATTTAAATTTTAATATCCTTTTAATAAAATTCTGCCGTGATTTGTTTTAAATATAACTTTGAAATTTTACTATTTCCAGCTGTAGATTTTGAAAAAAAATCGATATTTCAGCACTTAGTAAATACTTTCAACAAAAATTAGTACGATTGGGTTACATTTACTAGTTTATAAAATACAAAAAAAAAATTGTTTCCATCTACTTTTCAATAAAGAATCCATCTTTTGTAATGAAATTTTGCAGGTGGTTGCTTTCAATTTACTCAAAGAGAGGCGTGCAATGAAACCGCAGAAAAGCAAACTATTCCAATAACTGCCGCCCAACTCTAACATAATGCGTGTTCGAAAGGAACTAAACCAGATTTTTGGTTTGGTGTAGTATAAAATTACTTCGTGTGCTAATTATTTTGCTATATCATTTATGATACAACTGTGAGTAGCTAAAGAAACATATTTGTATCAAAGCTCTCCTTTGGAAGTTATGTTTAACGGTAAACAAAAACCCGAACATACCAGGTACACATTATTTTCCTGACAAAATGGCGATAGCTTCTTTAATAAATTTTTCAGTGTATCAAATCGAACCTGCAGCTCTTGATGAATAATTCTGAAAAAAAAATATGTTAATATAATGCACTATGAATATTTAAAGTTTCAGTATATTTGCTAATAGTGCTAAAATTATTTAAAAATTGTAATTTTTTTAAACAGGGTCGTAGTAAATATGCATTAAACTGTAAATCAGCTTCACTTCATTACTAAATATTCACAGTTTTTAAATATTATATCACCTTTTAACGTATAAAAGTCACTGTAATTCTTTGAATAAAACCAAATCAGAATTATTCATTTAAGAACTACTTTAATTACAACCCAGTCAACAACAAGCGTCTTGAAACAGTAAAACTCAAACATGATGATCCGGGTAGTTATACAAAGAACAACGTAAAGTTTTAGAAGAACCTTTATGACAAAAGTATCTTTTAATTGAGAACATTTACTTAGAGAACTATCAGCTGGTTTCAAAATGTTTATTTCTTCTTTCTAGGATTGTTTACCTAGAAACAACCGAATTCATTAAAAGTTTAAAGAAAAGAGATGCGTTAAAACCAAATTAAAACGGTAATAATCACTTTCCAAAGAACTTCTTGACCAAATGGCGATTATTAATTATCAAAATGTATCATTGTAAATTTTTATTTTATCCTCAAGCCGAGAGGAAAGAGATAAACTTTCTATTTGGACTAATCGTTCATTGACGTTTGTTTTTTAACATTACCGTACCAATATTAATATTTTTTTACTACGTATTAATAGTTGTAGATTTATTTATCCAGTTCATGGAATATTATTTAACGTCGCAAATAAAGCAACCGTTCTGCTATTGATTTCAATTTTTTAGTTAGCCTAAATTTTTAGAAACAATAAATACCATATAATATTTTCGAATTAATATATTTATATATTTCTCCTTTTCCACAAATCTATTAATAGATGAATGAATGAATGAACAAAACGTGGTGATACTTGATCATCGATGTCTAGGCCTCGTTGGGCTCTTTACAACCCACCATAGCTGCAGGTCATTTGAAATCGATCGCATCCAATCAACCTCGCTAATTGAACTTGCCTAACTGCTTCCGGTAAACTAAAGGGATGTTTTGTGGTTTCCGGTAACAAAATTGTATCTCCGAATGTCTCTGTCTCAGTCCGTTGAGTGCTGACACTTTCTAAAGACATAGTCAACAGTATAATCCTCCTTCAGACACCATCCCCACGTCGGGCATTTACGACACCAATCTTATGAAGATGGCTCCTCAGGTGATAATGTCATGTCAACAATCCCACCACAATTTGCAGCTCTTTCCTTTCTAAGGAGATAAGCTCCTTAGTGTGCCATGCGGTAGGTCCAGTTATATGTTCGCCCTTTCCCAGACATGAGAGTAGCAGCCCGTTCCAGTTCCGAGATGCCCTAGGCAATTGACACGATAAACAGCCTTCAGGGCCTTATTTTTTATGTATAAGTGGAGGCAGTCCTCATCACACTTAATATTCCCACACAAGCCATTCTTTGAACGGTATTTGCGCTTTGCTGTATTAGGCCACCATATAATAGCAGCTACGTTGTCATGGGGAGCCAAAATAGCACTCTCGGTGACACCCCCGCTTGTGCATCTAAAGGCTCGTTTACAAACCCAGAAAGCACATAGGACCTTCTTGGTTCGAGCCTCATTATAATCATTCCATCTTCGCCATTTTCCTGTTTTTTTTTTATAAAGCATACTACCTCGTTCTTGTCCGAGTTTATTCCGACTCCTTCCTTGTGGCACTATCGCTCCGCGATCTGAAGGGCCTGTGTATACAAACCATAAGGCTCCACAACAAAGGCGATAGAACTCTTCCCTGTGGACAGCCCTACTTGACAGTGCTTTAATAGTTACATTGTTAGTCTCAGCATATATTAGTCTCTGATTTAACATCGGTCTGATCCATGCGGTTCGGAGTTCGTCGTTGTAGAGCATTACATATCAAATCGTGAGTTGTCAAACGCCCCCTCGATATCGATAAAGGTACCTAAGGTAGATCGACCGGTCGACAGCGCGATTTTGACTGTTGAGACGAGCCGATGTAGCACCGTGTCTGTAGATTTTCCTGCCTGATAGGCAAATTGTAAAGGATGTAGGGGACACTGCACCATTATTCTTTTCCAGAGTTTTTAATAAGAAACTGGTCAGGCTGATAGGTTGAAAAGACTTAAGGTTTGTGTAGTCTGTCCTTCCTACCTTGAAAATAAAGACTACTCTTGTTTCCCTCCTCCGTCATAGGCATGTACCGCAAGCTCAAACATGGGTGGAATAATTTTACCAGATAGCTTATTATAATACCAGGGAAATTTTGTAGTAAAGCTGAAAATATACCATCCTTACCCCTGCCCCTTTTCATATGTCACTATTGTTTTTTGACAACGGTGGAATAATTTTACCAGGTAGCTTATTATAATACCAGAGAAATTTTGAAGTAGTGCTGGAAATATACCATTCTTACCCCTGCCCCTTTTCATAAGTCACTATTGTTTTTTGACAACGGTGCAATAATTTTACCAGGTAGCTTATTATAATACCAGAGAAATTTTGTAGTAAAGCTGGAAACATACCATCCTTACCCCTGCCCCTTTTCATATGTCACTATTGTTTTTTGACAACTTGTAGTTATATATGTAACTGAATCTGACTATACATATATATATATATATATATATATATATATATATATATATATATATATATATATATATATATATTCAATAATTCTAATTATTTGGATGAAGAAGATTTAGATTTTGCCAGCCCACATATCATTAGAAATAAATTATTGTTTTGAACACAAAATCAGCTAACCGAAAATTTCTTTGGGTGTATACACATTTATGGTTTCAAATATTGAAGATCAATGTGTTTTATTTTAATTCTGTTTTAAAGAAAAAGGAACGCAAAATAGGTTATTAACAAATGGACGTAAAATAAAAAATATTTGCGATTTAAATACTAATCTTAAAATAAAACTAAAAACTTAATGTAAATATATTATCTGATAATACTATAGTTCTTACAGAGGCGAGTTTAAAGATTACTGTTAGAAATTCTCTCAAATCCAATCCTAGCTCGGGTACCAAATATTCATCTCGTTCTTCATTATTACATATCCATATACAGTGTATCCATAAAGTGAGTCATAAAGATTTTATGATTTGAGTCATTTTTTTTAAAAGCTCAACATGAAAAAGTAAAAAACATATAAAATTGGGTAAAATTCCTGTACAGAACGTTCAGAAATTAGAATGTAAAAATGCCTAGAACAAAGTGCCTTTATTTTTGATTTACAACGAAAAATTATTAATAAAAGTTTATTCGGCTAAAAAGTTATACAAAATTCCATAATATGATACTCCATAACAAATTTTTTTCTTCAAAATATTTAAATGTATTATAAAACTCTTATTTCACAAATAAAAATCTATTTAAAAGTTTTTCCAATGACTTTTTTGCATCTTTAAACTTTGACAGTAAAAGCTTCATGAGCATTTCTATGTCTCTCAACCTACAGCTTAAAAAAGAACCTTATGAAACATTAAAGGTGAGAGTAGGTAGTAGGAGACTGTTTTGAAAAGTTTGATTTAATTTTATTTTTCAATTTGGTATTCTGAGATAATTTTTGAGCTTAACATTCACTTATATATTTAAAAGTAAAGGTACTCTGTTAGCATTTTTGACATTTTTATTAATATCTGAACACCTTGCATTTGTGAATTTTACTGTTTTATAGTTTCTTGTCCTTTTCAAGACGAGCAGGAGTTTTTATCAAGAATGGCTTTTTTCATCTTACAAATAAAAGTTTTTCATCTTTAGGAGTCAATATATAGACACACTGTAAATATGGATTATTTCATCTATATTTTTAAAAAAATGTAATTTTCATAAATCATTTCCTTTACTTTTTAAACTTTATCTTAAGACTGCAATTGCCCACAATTTTTTTAGAAATATATAGTAGCTAGAAATATTGTACTTATCTTTAATAGTTCTATGTAGCTTTCTTTCGATAATTAATTAGCTTCTTGTAATTAATATAAAATCTAAGTAATTTAAAAAATAAAACTTTTATACAGGATGTTACTGCAATATGAAAATTTTTAATGGCTTATATAAAATATTTTAATTTAAAAGTTTCTGATTAAATATTTATGGCAAATAATTTACAAAAAGCTGTATTAATAATAAAATAGCATAGATGGCCTCTATTCAATCATAATCAAAGTTTAAAACAACAAAGTAAATTAAGGATCACAATTCTAAAATCTTTTTGCTTAATTTACATTGATAAGGCTAGACGTTGCACAAATTTAATATAAAACCATGCGAATGAGTGTACTATAGGTTAAAAAAATTATTAATAAATAAAAAGCTGATGTTCCAGTAATATTTTAATAACTATAAAAATAGGCTGCAACAAAAACAATATGAAAAGTATACAAAATGTTGAGAATTAAAATTTACTTTTATATCGTCTTTGGAAGCCTAAGGCTGATATAACCAGATCTCAAGGCAGCTTCAGGCTTCCGTCCCATGTGTCAATGTCATCTTTTTCAAATTAGGTTTAATGAGTTTGAAAAAAAAATTAACTATATATTTACTTATCAACTGATTGTTTTAAAAATGTTATCCTTGCAAATTTTTAGTTTTGTTGTCTGAAAACTGCTTTAAGAATTAAAGCTCAGACAATAATATGGAAATTAATATAACTCGTAAGTTTTCTCACAGATTTGCAATAGGTAAAATAAAAAAAAAACTTTAAAAAATTGATTATTATTCTATAAGAGGATTACAAAACTAAATAGAATCAAAATTGGACCTTATGTAAAGACTATTTCACACACTTTACACAAAAAATAAAACTGTCCTTTTAATGTTCTTAACTGGCAGTTGCAAGCGGATTTCTTACAATCATAATAACAGCATCACCTCTCAAAAACATTTTGGAAATGAATCTGTCCTTATTAACAGGCTTAGCCTTCTTCTTTCCTTTACCAGGTCGTGGTAGTTCAGTCCACATCTCTTTCACATTTTCAAGTACCATGTTGCAATGCCTATCAAAAGCCTTTACTCTACCAAGCAACTTCTTGTTATTTCTGCAGTTTATAAGAACTTGAGTGTTGTTTTTTACCGACTGCGTAAGGACGGAAAGGGGACCGGTATTGAATTCCTCTTCTTCTCGGGTCTGGAGCTCTTCAGAGCTCATTTCTGATTTAGGTTTAGGTAACGCCATTTTCTGCAGCTACTTAAAATCTTAATTTGATCGTAAATTACTATAAAACAGCGATTTTTTCCAAAAAATGTAAACTAAAGTTGTTGAGGTTAACTGATACAAGCGAAAACGTTTGATCGTGATATCTAGCAATTTTCTAAGTCTTAATTTGGCGACAGTGACAAAAAAATTCCCTATTTGGTAACTAAAATAGTGATGTGCGAATACGTATTAAAATCACCCTAAAATACGGATAGTAAATAAATGCATATTAATCCGAATATTTTTTCAGCATACAAATGCAGAATTCAGAATGTGATTCTCTTGGATTCCATAAAAATTAAAGGAAATAATAAGAATATTTTATATTTCTTCTTTTATGTTGAAGTTCAAATTTGCACTCTTACGAGAAAATAGGAAACAAACGTTTCGATATTCAAGGACAATACGAGGGCTCCTGGTTGAATTTACGAGACGAGGGGAGAACGCTTGTCTGGTGAAGAGTTCCTAATAGCCCCCAAACCAAATATTTTTGTAACTATTTGGTCAGCGTTGAGTCAAAGGTTAAAATGAATCCTCTTTAGTTGAGTTATATGGCATAATAAAAAAAAGGCGAATAACAGTACATGCTATCTCTCTCGATAAGAGCGTTTAGTTTTTATTGATCTCTTTTCCTTTCATACTTTCGGAGTGTGTGCCGTCCAATTGCATTCCGAATAAGAAAGATAATATCTACCGTTATTCGCTGTCTTTTTCTGTCATGATACACGCGCGGAGTTCTAAATGCTGTCTCCAGTAGTGTGCGCTCGAAAGTGTTACTTATCTGGAAGGAATACTTGATCAAGTAGTTTCTTACTTTGCGATAGTACATTCTAAAGAATAAAAATATTGATTCTCTACCTGGAAGGGCTATACCAGCTCTAATTAAGCACTTGATAGGGGAGAAATGAATGAGCTCCTAGAAACAAAGTCCCTAGGCAAGAGATGAATCTAATTAAACCTATCCACAGAGTTCGGTTTCGGTATTTATGCACTCTGCATCGTAGCCTGTGTGCCTGGGATGTGTGCTTCCCACAAAAGTGGATAAATCGCGTGGTACATATCCGACTATCCGAGGGTTGCAACCTAACCTTTTTTATTCCGGGGTTGCAACCACGATAATCTCTCAAACTCGGAAAGCGTCTAAGCACGAACTTGAGATATAAGGGCTATTCTTTTGAGTCATTATCACTTTCACTTCGATCTCTTGAAGTAATCATGATCACTTCAGCCCAATGACAAGTAAATGCATATTTAAAAGAACATGAAGTTATCAGTTTCACTTTGTTCACTTTGATCAATTAATAATTACTCAAAAGAATATAGCCATAATTTCAAGTTCGTGCGTCTAAGTCTTTCCGAGGATCGCCGGAGAGAACGTAAGCGCGGGACGAGGAAAGAAAAGGTGGCCAAATCACCCACAGTTGTAGTGGCCAAACAAAGCGTTTTAGAAAAGAAATAACCTAACCACACTTTGTCGGCAAAAGTCAGGTATATTGTTTATTAAAAATTATTTATTTTATACTATTTATCCCTATGATCGACACATATTCGATACCTATGCTAATGCTTTCAATAAATAGCTTATCGTTAATGTTGAAATTTTGCAATTGCAGGTAATAGTAAGGCATTTTTATACTTTACATTAAATAATATTTTTTTCATGCTATACAACTATTAAATTAATGTAGTTTATATGAGAGTGCCTCGAAAATTAGTGGCAGCTTATAAAGTTCCAAATAATGTGGGAAATTATTCCAACCTCTGTATATTCGTACTTGATAATTTTGTTATTGCACTTGCATTTTATCACATTATTTAAAATTAGTTCATTATGGATAATAACAACATACTTACCAGGCAGCCTCTAATTCAAATTAACACATTTAACAAGCTTTAAAATGGTAAAGTACGTTTCAGATACTATTAAACTGAGCTTGAACATAAAAAAACACATATTGCTTTTTCTCCAGCTGAAGCAAACAGACTAAATTTTGCTCATATAAGCTTGGAGGGTATAAGTGAATCTCTGTGGGGGTGTGGTAGTACCAGATACCTTGGTGTGATGATTGATAAACTCCCGAATGAGGTCCACAACCAACTGTATTAAATATAACAAGATTGTGTCCTATTAATTTGCTGTTTGATAAGGAAATTTGTGACTTGAAGGATCTGTATATTATCACAGTTTGTAATTTTATGAGTAAATTTTGTAAGTTGACTTAAGTCATGTTATAATTTACTTAGTGTAGGGGATAAAATTCTGAGAATTATCAGTCCCCAACTTTATTTCAATGGCCGAGCAATCCATGCATATATTTCCCCTACTGTTTACATTTGTATCCTTATATTATTATCATGCTCTTTAAATTTAAAAATATTTAATGGTTACTTTATTTATTAATAACGAATCTGTACCATTTATTAAGTAGTTACTTATTTAAAATTTGTAGTGTAAACATCTTCAGTACTTTTTTTTATCTCTATAAATAATAATAAATAACATAATTTTCTACTTAGAGTTAGTAGACTATTTAATTTCAGTATACAGTCAAGGAAAAGTAATCTTAGGGTCCATCCATATTAGATGCTAACTATCGGTTAATAATCAGAAGATTCCAGATAATCATCTCCCCTTATATTTTATTGTTAGATGACTAATTTATTTTGCATATCTACAATAGTTATTATTTTTAGGAATGTTTGTATTTTGTGAATTACATTGTTTAATTTTTAATACACCCTTTATAATTTATATAACATTGCACAGTATTGAAGTAAACTTAATAATAATATGCAGCAGCTTTTACCACGAATAAAATTTTTGCACATTAAAAATAGTAAAGATTCTGATATATTTTAAGGGCTTTTCTGGACATATGGTATAAAGCCAGTCACCAAACTTTACAAAATCTGTTATTATTTTTATTGAAACTTTTTATAAATAATTTATTGTTTAGTAAAAGTTCATTTTGGAAGTACGTACCATTATTAACCTGCTTACTTATTTGAGTAGACAGTTGCATCTAAACCAGAATATCATTATCAGTTACCAGGCCTGGAAAAAAATGTCTCAAACATTGATTTAATAACACAGAAATTTGCCTCCCAACTTGGAATTAAACATCTTCAAATTTAAAAGCATCCGAAACTGAGGTTCCTGATAATAAAGAAAGCTATGATTTTATCATAATCCATGAAACAATAATTGTATTATTTTAATTACTTCTCCTCTTGTGTAATAATATTATTGTAAATGATACCGCAAATGACCACGAACCTCAATAAGGTAACTAAACGTTTTATGAACTAGTTTGTCTGACAAATGTTTTCTTGGCTTTTCGATTATTTTCAAACACTTTGCCTCAAACTTGAAGTGAACTATACAAACAATTTAATTCTGATTTTCAGGCTCTCACTCTAATTTGGTTAAATTTATTTATTATTCATTTTAATGAGCAATGCCTCATCAGTTTTACAATTATATAATGGTGCAACATATCAGTAAAATATTAAGATATTTTAAAGTTGAATTTCTGGTGTTTTATTTTCTTTATGAGTTTGAGCGAACGCTAACAATCGTTAATTTGTGCCTCTCTTCATTGATCTGTTGAACAATACTTGCTATCTTGGCTTAATAAAAAATGTCATAAAAAGATACATATTAAAAAATTATATACAATGTGAAGTCTATAGTGCTTCTGGGGTATTGTATTCAGTCGCTTTGAAGTAAACGTAGAAAATATTTTCCGGTTCATCTAGTGAAATCAACGATTTCACCGTGTCTTGTTCAAAATACAAGGTTGAGTTGGATAAAAAAAGATTAAATGCAATACCACTCGTGGAGATCTGTGAGGGTCCTCTCCATATTGTCAGGCCCAAGGTGATGTTACGATCCTCAGCATTTCTCATAAATTTCTGGACAGTTCAAGCGGTTGCAAGTAGCACTGCCTATACAGTTACTCGCTAAGAACAAATCGCTTGATATTAAACAGAGAACTACGCAAGTTGTTGATAGAATTATGGGGATTCATACCTCCAGTCTCGCAAACCTTCATCTACCTGAACACTCGGCATTTTAGTGATTTCTCGACAGGCAATCTCTTCAGTACCATCAAAAAGAGCAAAACCATTACTAGCCAAGTCAAGATGTCTAGAAAGAATAAAAAAGCATGACTTGCTTATTAACGCTCGAGTCATTCTTGGACGCCCACTTAACACTTTCAGACTTGGCTCGAAGTTGCAAACGATTGGTACCTGTAATCAATATATTTGTATCATCATAGCATATAACTCTCGTACAGGTCTTCGACAAGAAAGGAATCGAAGCTTTAATTTCAATTTCAATTTATTCATCAGTATCATGTTTTACAACACTTACATTCGTCAGTATATAAAATATAAAACACTTACAACTACATTTACATTTAAAATTTTAATTATATACATTACACATGAAACTTAGGCTAAGTCTAGTTTAAAAATTAGGATTAAAATTTGTAATGAATAAATTCGTCAAAACTATAAAATGCATTTTGGATTAAGATTTCTTTTATTCTATATTTAAAAGAATTATCTGGAAGCTCTCTCAATGACAGAGGCAAAACATTAAAAAATTTTATCGCGAGGCAACCAGGCCCATTCCGACACCTTTCCAAGCGAAAATATGCTGGCACCAAATTATCCCTGTGCCTCGTGTCCCAGCTGTGGACCCCACTGTGCGTTTTGAAACTTTCTTTGTATTTTTTAACATATAGTAGGTTATCCAAAATGTATTGCGAAGGCAGAGTCAATATTTTTAGTTCGGAGAATGCTGCCCTACAGTCCTCCCTAAAGTTCATACCCCGCACCACTCTCACAGCCCTTCGCTGAAGCCCAAACACGCGAGACGCCCGCGATGCATGGCCCCAGACAAGCACTGCATATGACATTATCGAATGGAACAGAGCAAAGTACGAAGCCCTCAGAACCGACATGCCAACACACAGCGCCAGACGTCTCAAAGCAAACAGGCTGCTACGGAGCCTCCCTGAAACCTGCTCTATATGAGCTTCCCAAGTAAGGCCAGGATCAATCTGGACTCCCAAGAATCTAGCACTCAGCAAATCCCCATTTATATCTCCCACGTCCCGTAGAGAAAATACCACTTGCTTGGTTTTATTTTCATTCAAAAGTAGTCCATTTGCGTCAAACCACTCCCTAGCACCAGACCGTGCCGCTTCCAATCTGCCCAAAGCCCCTTCCAGAGATACATCTGAAACCGAGAGAGTGGTGTCATCGGCAAAGAGTGTAAAATCTGCAGCATCTCTGCCCATAGCTAGATCATTTATGTAGATTAAAAAGAGAATTGGCCCCAATACCGAACCCTGTGGCACCCCTATCGAAATCCCTCCCTTCGCCGAGGACTCCCCTCCAACTCGCACAATCTGAACCCTATTTTCCAAATAAGATGTTATAAGCTTGCAGCTGCTCTCATTAAAGTTATAGAAGTGCAGCTTTTGTATGAGGATATCATGAGCAACACAGTCAAACGCCTTACTTAAGTCGCAGAATAAGATGGCATTATATTCCCTTGATTCAAACGACCGTGTGATCCTCCCAATCAGATCCAGAATGCCCAGCACAGTGCTCCTCCCCCGACGGAAGCCAAACTGATATTGGCTAAAGCAGCCATTGTTCTCAAAAAAGCTGACCATCCTTAACGCCATGCATTTTTCAATTATCTTGGATATGGCCAGCAATAAACTAATTGGCCTATAGTTTGACACAACATTTCTATCTCCCTGTTTAAACACCGGAATAACCATGGCCTGTTTAAGTATATCAGGGAAAATATTCTCCCTGAAGCACCCATTTACCAGCCCAGTCAGAGGACTTATGATTAAATTTTTTATTAATTTTATTAGATTTATACTAAGCCCAAAAATATCCCTGCTAGACTTGTTTTTCAAATGATCGATTATTTCTCTCATTTCATTGAAAGAAATTTCTGTAAACTCAAAATGATCATTGGAAACAACCTCCATAAAACCTCCCAAAGGATCAGCCTGATGTTTAGGGATGTGGCTAATTAACTCATGTGCAATATTAATAAAATAGTCATTGAACTCATCCGGGGTTATGCTTGGTGCCGCTTCACTCTTTTTGTTTAAATTCCTATGTTTATTTATGATATCCCACATAGCCCTGATAGGGTTAGCGGCAGAGGCAATGATTCTATCATTAGCTGCCTTCTTGGCGTTCTTAATTGATAATTTATAAAGTTTTTTAAATTCCTTATAAATCCGAGTGTTCCCAGCACCAGGGTACTGCCTAGTGAGCTCCCCTAAAAATTGGAGATGTTCTCTCATTCTCTTTAACTCATCGTTAAACCAACTGGCATCACCCGACTGATCTGATCTAACCCTGTAAACTCTTTCAGGAAAAGCCTTTAAATAGGCCCCTTCTAGAATATGCACAAACCTGGAGCATTTATCATTTACGTTGGAACCTGGATCTTTAATAAAACTAAAATTTTCATTTTCTATTAAGTTATAGAAGTTTAACATACTTCGTTGGGTAACTGGCCTGCATTTTCTAAACTCCTGTCTAAAACTATATTCTAAATGTACTCTGAATTGAACTATTTGAGAATTATGGTCACAGAAGTCCGAATCAATAGTCCCCGATGCAAGTTCCTCCACTGGAAAATTAATGAATATATTATCAAGGCATGCAGACGATCTGGTCGGCCCATCAATTGTTCTGTGAAAACCCAAGCCACCCAGTAAGTCACACAGCTCAACAGATTCACGTTCATTTGTTCCAAAATGCACATTGAAATCACCAGCCAGCAACACTCTCTTGTTTAGACCCCAATGACTTAAAAGATCATCAATTACTGACAAGAAGGTGTCGAAATGACCACTCGAAGATCTGTAAACAGCTAAAACATATATAGCGTATATGCTCGTTATTTTTATTATTATTTTCTTATTTACATAGATGGATGGATCTCAAAAACAAATAATTGGAACAATGAGCAGGGTAAGAAAGAAAAGAAGATGGATGGAGTAGAAAGGAATGAAAATGAGAAGAAAACTACCAGGTAGATTATGAAAATAGCATATTTCGAAGACTCAGATTTCTCTGAGGTAGAAGGAATTGGGTTGCTTCTTATTACACAAAGTGGTACGATTTTTTATTCTTTGTAAAAATAAAAAAAGAAAATATCCTTCTTTAAAGACTTGATTTTATTCAATTTAATCTGAAACAAATAGTTGTTAGAATTAAATAGTATTTAACATTTTCTATAATAATAGCTGAAAATTTAGATTATTAACACAATTAAGTAGCTAAAATTTTATGACCTGATAAAATATATTTTTCTTAACTACTAATTTCAAAAAAAATTCGATATTGCCATTTTCAAATTTTTTATGGTCGATAAACATATTTTTTTTATACTTAATTGTTAAAAACTATGATTTTCACAGCCTCTCTATTTATTAGTAGTAAATGAAATATTTTGAAATCTACAACTTTCAAACTAACCCCAAAATATTTTCTAAGTTATTATCTTTAAAATATTGTTACGTTTTTCTCTCTTTAAAATCACTCACTGTGTTCAAATAAAACACTTTTTACTATTAAATAACGACCCCTTAATAACTACTTAACAGTTTTATATTCAAATACAAACTAAAACTAACTACTCATATCATATCCCTATTTATATACCTTTAGAATCTACGAGAATCCAAGTATAGAAATTACATGACTAAACAATGACTTATTGATATAATATTTCTATAGAGATGCATCAAAATAATATTTCTATAAGGACGTATCAAAAAATTCTCCTAGTCGTTCGTTATACTACCCCCCTCCTAATTCTGATCGTTCCGATTAGCGTCGATACTTCCGTGGTATGGCTGCAACTTGTGGAGATGTACTACTTTCATTTTGGTCTTGGAACTTCGTTGGAATCTATAAAGAACGTGACTGATTCTTTTCGGAACAGTATAAGGTCTTTTCCATCAACTTCGGTGATTTGCCTTTCTTCCTCTGTGAATTTCATAACCAAACTATGCCACCTTGCTGGAGCCCTGCTGAGTTTGCCTAGATGGCATATCTTATCTTAATTCAGCGGCTAGAACCATGCGTTCTGTAACTAGTTCATGAACATCTCGCAACTTTTCTTGTAACAGATTTATCCAGTCTTCATCCATACTTTCATCAGTTAAGAAACCGAACATTATGTCGCAAGGTAATCTAAGTTTCTTTCCAAATAAGACCTTGGCTGGTGTAACTGCTGTAGTTTCATGAACTGCGGATCGGTAGGCCATTAAGAGGATTGGTAAATATTTGTCCCCATTCTTTCTGATGTCCATCCACAACTTCTGAGAGGTGCTATTCAATGGTTCTAATAAATCGTTCAATCATACCATCTCACAGAGGATGTAAAGCTGTTGCCCTGGTTTTATGGATGTCAAGTAGTTGGCAGAGCTTTTGAAAAAGATTGGGTTAAAAATTACGCCGTCGATCAGAATATAGTTCCAAATGATTTCCAAACCGGCTGGACACATTTTGGACTGTCTTCAGCTACCGTCGATTCTGGTTAGAGATGGCCGTTTACTGAAGTAGTGAGTAGCAATCAAGATGCCTTTATCTATTTCTAGGAATGGTTCAGCTCTATCAATAGCCATACATTCAAAAGATATTCCAACATTATTCTTCTTCATTTTTCTCGTAGATCTTGTACTAGGACCTTGGCTAGCTGCACATTTAGAGCATTGTTTACACCATGATTTTACGTATTGACAGTAGTTAACCTAGAAAAATCTTTCTCGAAATTTGTTTAGAGTTTTGTTAATCCCTAAATGAGCATCAGACCATTTCTTTTAAAACCACTGGAACTTTGTTTCCGGGTACTACTGAGTTTTGATTTCCTCGCCATTGGCATTTTCCCAGGATCTCTTTAGTAACCAGTTTTCAGTCAATAGTGAGTCTCACTGAGCCCAAAGAGCCTTAAATATGTATTTTATCCAAGATATCTTCTCAAGTGGAAAAAATGGCGCTAGATCATTGTCTTCAAGTTGGTCTTATCTCAGCTGCACTCCACTCTGGTAGGACCTGGAAAGAAAATTCTTGTTAATTTTTACTCGAAGCATTTAAATTTAAAAGTGATAATAACACAGTTGTTCTAGAAAAAAAAAATATAAAACCTAAGAACCAATCTCTGAAAAAAAAACGAGGTATTACCACATCATTAACATGTTTGCACTTTTTTTTTTCCAAAAATTAAAACATTTTGAAGGAAGAGTTCTTTAATATATTAGTTTTCTAATGAAATATTATTTTTTACAAACAATAGCATTTTAGGATTTAAATGTACAAAATCGATAAAGATTGTATTCGGTTAACCAAGAACTGTAGAAATGTGGATCATGTTATAACATACCACTGTTATTTTGTTTCTTTCTGTTCAACTACGTATGTCTACAAAGATTTGGAAAGTTATTCTAGTTGATTCAACCTTTGTCATTTAAACGAAACCGATTATATCCCGCGTGTATATTTTTCATATTGGCGACAATGAAATTTGTTTTTGCTATAAGTGACTTCACCCAACATGGCGCGTAACACATTGCTATAATTTTCAGCTGATGATGCGATCTGTCCATTTAATTTGGGAAGTTCGTGGTCTAAGCTAATTCAACGGTTATTTGAGAAAAGGGTATATTCTCAAACAACGATATAGGACACTCTCTTTCTCTCTGTTCAGCATTTCATGTCCATGTCCATACCTCCTCCATATTTTTCCTAGGAGTTTTCTGACGTCGTCGTACTAACACAGTATCGGACGTCCTAGGTTTCTTTTCTCTCCCCACGGTTTGCATTTGGTTGTTTTTCTTATCCATATGGTTTCGTCCATCGTCGCGACGTGACCCGCCCAATACCATTTTGCTCGTAGTATTGTTTTCTTCAATCTTTGGGCGTTCATCCATTCGATTGAATTCTTGTCTCTTAATCTTATATTTAATATAACTCATTCCATTGGCGCTGGGTGGCTTCCAGCTTCATAATTTTAGTTTTACTCCTGTTCATTGCTAGCCTCATTTCTTCTGATTTTTCTTTCAATTCTTTTATCATTGTTTCCAGTTCTGTTCGATCTTCCGTTATAAGTACTACACCGTTAGCATATCTGAGGTTATTTAGTCTGGGTCCTGTATTAATTTAATGACTGTCCAAACGTAGTCATTAAATATGTCTTTCAATATTAGTGTCAACAGGTTCGGTGATATGGAGCCTCCTTGTCTTACATCCCTTTCCAGTTTAATCTGTTCTGACTCTTTGTATAACTTTATGGTACTCGTTGCTTTTTTGTAAATATTTTTAAAAAGTTCTGTACGTCTCGAGATGAATATGTAGTTTTCAATTGCATTTATTATTGTCGATATTTCAACTGAATCGAAGGCTTTGTTATATATTGATAAAAGCCATGTAGAGACTTTTGTTATAATCCAGTATTTTCTCTATAATGAAATCTTTGGATGTGATCGAGTGTACAATAATATTTTCTGAAGCCTGCTTGTTCTATATCATAATATGTATCGAACTTGTTTGTTACCCATTTATTTATTATTTTCTTGACCAGTTTTTATACTTGACGTAGAAGACTTATTGGCCTGTAATGTTTTGTTTGATTTGTCCCCCTTGTGTGGTAATAGTATCGCGTTATCCCATTTTTATGGTATTTTCTATTCTTCGAATCAATATTTTAAGCTTTTCGACTAGAATCTCTTCTCCATATTTTACTAATTCAGATATTATGTTGGTCCCTCCAGGTGCTCGGTTTAACTTCATTTTTTCTATTGTTTTTTTTTTATTATTATATTTCTTCTGATCCGATGTTTATGATTTTTTTTATAATACTCCTTTGTTATTTGTAGTATTTCTTTTCTGTCGCTTGTTGTTCAATTGTTTTTTTCCAGTTGGTATACAACATGTATGTTCATGTTTAATTTACTTCTCAATACCTTTAAACTTTTGTTTCCCACGATTCTTCTCTTTATTAGTTCGGTTGTGTTCTTTTCCATTTTTTCTTCTTTCTTTCTATCCTTGTATATTTCTGTTCAATTCTGTTTATTCATGTGTTTCTCTTGTATCTTCACTTGCTGCATATGTTTTTGGGTTTCATAGTTAATTTGTTTCATCTGTTTAGTCCCCTGGCATATAACTACTTTCCCACCTGCCTCCACCATTATTTTTGTTACATTTTCGTTCACTTGTTGTAGGGGTTAATTTTCTTCAATCTACAATACCATAAATAAAAAAAAGTTTTCGTCATTCTTTCTCTATGTTCATTCTGATATTCGCTCGCAACTGTCTGTGATCGTTTCCCTTATTAGTTGATATTTTCGATCCGATAATTCGATAGTTCGATTTCAAAATATGAGTAACTTGTAGAATATCATTCTTTGCCTATAATAATTGATAACTGACTCTTTTTGGAAAATTGTCTGAAAATATTTCACTTTATTAGAATGATCTGTTATATCCATAATAATAATTTCTCTTATCTATGGTTATATCCCCAGAACAAGAACAGTTAGTTCAGGTTATATTTGCAAGGGTTACCTCGACAATTAATATTATAATGCCCAATAACTTCAGCAGATTAACAAGAAAAGACAAACAAGAATTTTCTTGAAATTTTTTTCTGAAAAATATTGGCTTCAGAGTTATGGCTTTGAAACAAACTCTTAAACATTTTTTAGTATTTTCCATTTATCATTAATAAAGTTCTAATATGACAAAACTTAATTTTCGATACCGAAAAATTTAAAAAATACCTTTGTATGGAAATATCAATAGAATATATATATATATATATATATATATATATATATATATATATATATATATATCGATACTTGCTAAAAAATCAACATCCTTATCTTTTGTACATCATCCATCAGCAGGGCTATTCCAATTTATTTTTACATGCTACGCTACAAGCCTTCCTTCTCTAGTATTGTGTGTTGCATATCAAACACAAAACAGACGAATACGAGGTTCGCTTGAAACGTAACAGTAACTAGAGAATGAAAATCTGGATTTTGCGCACATTTTAAAAATTAAATACCGAACGGAAATATGTCTAGTAGTGGTATGCTGGCTCCCGGCAACCTGTGTGTTTTGTGCTCCCGGCACACGTCAATGAAATAGTTTGGTAGCGTGTACTTAAGACCGCGTTGCTTAAAAAAAACGCTAATTGGTTTGGTTCGCCGGACATCCAACTTTTTGATTTTTACTTTACAAGATCTAATTTAAGTTACACCTTTGAACTTTTGAAAAGAATAACATATAATTTGCGAAAGTATTTATAAAAAACGCGGTGTTCAAAACCGTTTCTTTTTATCATTGGCATTGGCAATAGTTGTTATTTTTTAAAGAATAATCTGGTAAGTGTATTGTGTGAATATGTATGAGTGTTTTTACCAACTCTTTTATACTTGAATATGTTTATGTATGTACGCTAATAAACTTGCTGTGCTATTATTTTTTTATTTTTCTATTTTTTCGTTACGAAACGGTACTGTTTATTTAAATAATAATAAATAAATTTAATATGCATTTATTCGCAAATTATGCGCCATGTAGATGTATATTTTTTGGAGTATCAATCAAATCGTTCATAATCCTCTTTATAACGCAATGTTAAAAAGAGATGGAAACATTCGCTGCTTAAAATCATATAGGTTCCAAAAATTATGTTTTGATTGGATGAATTTGGCAGGTTGCGTCAAAAGGACGAAATTTTCGAATTATCAAGAGTAAAAACGACATTCCCTCCGTTTTTCTCCTAAGGGCGGTACTATAATAGCAAATTTTGTTTTCTCCTTGGAAGGATACATAAATTAATAATGTGCTGTGAAAAAAGAAAAATAGATTATTTGTAAAATAACAGAGAGGAGATTATATATACACACACGTACAAATTGAATTTATTATTTTCATTTATTATTTGAGTTATTCAGTATTTGAAATCAATTTTTCTAAAAATATTCCAACATTTTAAGAATTAACAAATTTAATATTAATCTCACTTAGTCAGTGTTTTCTTTTTTTCAGATTTTAAAAATTAAAATAGCCTATTACATTAATATTTACATAATTTTGAAAATCATGTCCATTTAATTTTTTTTATTGTTTATACATAGATTTGCCATTGAATAGATCAGACGTACTGCAAGCGTGTTTTAAAGAGCGCTATTGGGTCGTCGTAATAAAATAAAACCTATTATGGCATTAAGAAGCTTATCGATATGACTTCGATTATATTTACCTCTCTATTTATAGTATACTGTCAAACTATCGCCATGTTATTCAAATATAGGTTGCACCACAGGAACAATTAATGAATTTAAATAATTTTGTCAATATTACATTAGATGAAATATTTGAAATACCACTCTTCGGTCGGTTTATACACAGAGGATAAAATATTTTAAAAATATTTTTAATAAGGGATTTGTAGGAATATAAGGACTACGTTTTAAAATTATTTTGAATAATACACAGTGGCTCAAAAAAAATTCACACCAAAGTAGTCCAAATTTAAAAGGAATGCCCTGTAAACTATTTTGATAGTTTCGGCTAAATAAGGGTGAGGTACTATTATGTTTCATGTACCTAAGACTAGCCGTTCTTGAGATATTTAACTATTTTTGAAATTGTAGATCAAAATTTAAGATGCGTGCCTGTCTTGCCTATTCAAGTTAGATGTTTTCAATTGTATTGGTTTTTTAATAAAATCATTACAATTTATTGTAAAATAAAAATGATCTTTAAAAATTATACAGGGTTGATAGAAACTTACATATGACTTTTATTATCATTAAGGCCAAATAACTTTCTTGTTTTAAATGGAACACTATGTATTTAATATCAAGTTTATATTCTAATTTTAACGGTCTTTAAAATTGTATTAACGTTTTTTACCTATCTTTGAGCTGATGTCATAATTTGTCATATACAAAAAATTTTGACAAATAATTTAGTGACACTTCGTGTTAATCCGTCATCCGTTTGTCGAGGTTATTTCGAAACTTATTTATGAGAACTTACCCCCAAAAAGAAAAGATTGATATGATTTTTGTAATTGGGATGTTGATTATTTCTGGGAAAGTGTTTAAAACCATGCATAATTACCTAATGTTGTCGAAAATATTTAAAATTATTTTTTTAATACAACTAGTATTTAAAAATCATAAATTTTCAATTCCGTTTCAAATTTCCCTCCAAAACGCCAATACTTGTCACTTGACCGCTGTTACGGCACACTGGTCGACTGACAAGGATATATAAATTGTTTTCGTAATGTTTGTGATAAAAGACGAGTTCTAAGTTATTTTAAGTGTTGTGCGGTGCCTCAGTGTACAAGTATTACAATTAAAATACCTGAAAAATTATTTATTTACGTTCCACGTTCGTAAAATAATAGGAAAATGTGGTTTCGGCTAGCCCGGCACTATTCGTTTTATTTTAGTTTTGAGCTTGACCTATGATTACTACTATGTATTCATTATCGATTGCGGAATTAACAATTCTTGATAAATTACTTACATGGAAGTCTTCACATTTCTAAATTCAGCAGATCAAAAGTTACTGTTTGTTGCGAAAAAATTGGCCACCATAAAACAATCAATTCTCGGCAAATTCGAACCATTTGCCTTAATAAATCCACTTTCCATCATGAGAAAACCCCTTAGAACCGTTTTCACAGGGAATAGTAAGCACATTTCGGAAAAACTACATGAAAATAACTATAAAATATTAACTAGGCAACGTAGTCCTTGACAGCGATCACGAATGTGACATAGAACCAAAAAATTTATATGTCAAGTTCGTGATATCAATGACGTTGGCAAAAAGTAAAACTGATAACTTCATATTCTTTTGAATATGCATTTACTTGTCATTAGGTCGAAGTGGTCATGATTACTTCAAGTGATAGAACTGAAAGTAATAATGACTCAAAAGAATAACCGTATCAGGACAGAGTGCCAGCGATGACGTTAGATGGAGTGACATCATTCACTTTGATTGTTGTTCGTTGTCACGTGACTTGAAGGAGATTTAATTAAATTTTTATTATTAATTAAAAATAAAATTCCTTAAAAAGAAAGAAAAATATTGTGTTCCGCATACAAGTCACCGCAAGATTTATGAAATTACAGGAATAAGTAACCGTAGCATTGCAAGAATAATAAAAAATACAAATTTTACCCATATCGGATTCAACTAAATCAGGAACTTTTGGAAATAGATTTCGACCGATGACTCGAATTTTGTTTATGAGTTCTAGAAATGTTAAGAGATGATGAAAATTTCTTTGATTTTGACCTTTTTTCGGAATAATTTACTTTCCATAATAACGGACTAGTCAACAAGCACAATTCCCATTATCACAGTGATGGAAATCCCAATTTATTTAGAAAAGTCTTTTAGATTTATTAGGTACTGTAGTTTTGAAGAAAGGATGTTAGGAAATACAATACAGAACATATTTCCCAGGTTATAGAGAATAATAAGAGCCTAAAAGTCCTACGCAGAAAACTAGCAGAAGGTACAAATAATGTCTGTAAGCTAAGAAATAAAAGGGGTGCCATCGAAACAAATATAGAGGAACTGCTGAAGATAGCAGAAGATTTTTACTCCGAACTGTATAAAAGCAACGTGTACAGCAAAGATCGCCCACCAGTACCAGAAATCCGAAATGTTGGATCCGAAGATATACCAGACATCACAGAAGATGAAATGGCAAATGCTATTGCTGGCATGAAGAAAAACAAGGCGCCTGGGGAAGATGAAGTGGTAATTGAAGCCATAAAAGAAGGGGGACCAACATTAACCCGCATTTTATAGAAGTTATTTAATGTGTGCCTGACAAAGGGCATAACTCCCTCATCGTGGCATAAGGCTCTTATTGTAATAATGCATAAGAAAGGGGACATTTCAGATCTGAAAGATTATCTCCCAGTTTGCTTTCACACATGTATAAGTTATTCCTAAAGATAATAACAAATCGACTCACAAATAAATTAGATAGTTATCAACCTTGCGAACAGGCTGGGTTTCGCTCTGGTTATGGAACGAATGACCACCTACAAGTTCTAAAGTCCCTGATAGAAAAGTGCATAGAATACAATAAGCCACTTATTCTTATATTTATTGATTATGAAAAAGCATTTGATACCGTAGACCAATATAAAATGCTGACGGCGCTTGTAGACGATCGAATTGACCACCGCTACATTTCGTTAATCAAGAAGATATACGATACAGCCACAGCCTGTGTCAGACTCCACAAAGACACAAATACCTTCAGAATAGAACGTGGAGTTCGGCAGGGAGATACAATCTCACCGAAATTGTTTACCACTGTCTTGGAATATATGTACAAGCAGATTTCTTTTGAAGGAAATATGGCAGTAAATATAAACAGGGAGGACCTTAATCACCTAAGATTCGCCGATGACATTGTCCTCATATCGGATAGCACGGATAGAGCAGCAAGAATGTTGGAAAAACTCTACAGACTGTCAAGTGATATTGGTCTAAAAATGAATTGTGAGAAAACTAAATTTATGACCAACCTTGTACTAAACGACAATATCTCAGTAGGAGACCACAAGATCGAACAAGTCACCACCTACAAATACCTAGGACATGAAATTCGTTTAGGCCGAGATAACCAAATATGCGAAATACTATGAAGAATAGGGCTGATATGGACAGCTTTTGGAAAACTGAAAAATATACTTAAATCGAACATCCCTGTTTGCTTGAAGAGAAAGGTGTTTGACCAGTGAATCCTCCCCGTTTTGACATATGGAGCAGAGATGCTAACACTAACAAAGAAAAGCGTAAATAAGTTGAGAGTGACACAATTGGCCATGGAAAGATCTATGCTGAGAGTTAGCATCAGAGATAGAATACCGAATACAGAAATACGACGAAGAACGGGTGTTGCAAATGCAGTCAGGAGAATTACAACGTTAAAGTGGAACTGGGCTGGACATGTCGCTAGGAACACGGACAATCGATGGACGAGAAAAATCTTGGAATGGAGACCAAGACAGGAGGCTTACCGAGGAAGAGGCCGCCCGCCTACCAGATGGACTGACGATATAAGGCGCATAGAATCAAACTGGATGCAAGCAGCACGGGACAGAAATAAGTGGCAAAACTTACGAGAGGCCTATGTTCAGCAGTGGACAAGATTGGGCTGATTGATGATGATGATGATGATGATGATGTAGTTTTGAAGAATGTTGCACTAAATATTCGAGAAGGAATGTGGCTGTAGTTAAACGGTGTTCCTGCGAACTAAGTTAACGTCAGAAATGAGTTAGATACTCAATATCCCAATAGGTGGACAGGACGTGGAGGAACACAATACTAGCCGTCAAGGTTTTCAAATCTAACAATTCCTGATTTATTCTTATGGCGATATATTAAAAATATTGTGATGTACCGTTAGAGACACCCGAAAATATGAAATAACGAACAAAAATATAGTTTTGCTCTGCAACACCAAATATGTTAATTAAAATTAAACAATCATTTCAGAAAAGAGTTTGCTTATGCATTGAGAGAGATGAAATCAGTTTGAGTATTTGTTAAAACATAAGTTTTTACAATTTTTTAAATTAAGTTTGGTATCTCTTTATTGAAGTATGTATTTACAATTAACCTAGTATGACTATTTTTTTTTAACTCATTAATGATTACATATCATCTGTGTGAGTAATAACGTCAACTCCGTCAACGCCTACTTTTCAAAAATAAACTAAAACATCATAAAATAGATGTAAAAATCTTAATATAATTTTAAAAACTATTAAAATTAGAATATAAACTCTATATTTAATACAGGGTGTTCCATTTAAAATAAAAAAGTTATTAGGCTTTAATGATAAATCAAATGCTGTAACATTTTTTTGAGATCACTTTTAACTTACAATAAATTATAATTATTTTACTAAAAAATGAATAAAATTTAAAACATCTAACTCGAATAGGCAAGGCAATTACGCCTCTTAAATTTTGGTCTACAATTTCAAGAAAAGCTAAATATCTCAAAAACAGTTTGTTTTAGGGACCTTACACTTCTTTAGCCCTCGCTTTCAAAATATGTAATGATATATAGGACATTCCATGTAAATTTTGAAAACTTTGGTGTGAAATTTTCTTTCAGTAACTCTATATACTTCACAATAATTTTAAAATTTGTGAATTGATCTACAACAGCAAGCACAGAAGATGCCAAATGATATTTTGGCGAAACGTCTACAAATTCCTACAAGAAACCAAACGAATGGATGTATACTCGGATTACTACTAAATCGCATGTTTCCATTCGTGAAACACTTGACAGGGGTAGAATTGATGCCTATCGAGATATTAGTTTGTCCTATCGCGAAATTGGCCGCCGTGTTGATTGTACTGCAATGACGGTAATGCGTTTGTGTCGTGTGTGGACAGAAGGTCGAGGAACACGAAAAAGACCAACTGGTCTACCGAGACGTAAAACAGAACATCAAGATAGACGCTGCAGACAACGAGCTCTACGTGACCGCTTTGCTACTACGCGTCAAATTGCTGACCAATGGTTTGGAGAAGGGTAGACCTGTTCTTATGCATACACTATATCGCCCCATTCGAGCCTTTGGATTTTTTTCATACCATGCACAATTAGTGCTTCCTTTGACTGCGGACCACTGTCGTCAACATTTAAACTGTCTAAGTATGCACGATGGCCGTACAAGGGTAAGACATCGCCATGAAGAGCGACGTGATATTGGGTTTACGTTGTAAAACATGTACACAATACTATTGGAATAATGGTTTGGGGGACTATTGCCTATAGTAGCCGATCACCACTTCTCTTTGTTCGAGGCAGTATGACAGCTGCGCGTTATATTGATGATGTCCTAAAAACCACTTTACTGCCTTACCTAGATGACCGTCCACACGTCCTTTTTCAGCAAGACAACGCATACGTCGCCATATTGCTCGTCGAACTATGGACTTTCTCTAAGAAGGAGGCGTTAATATTTTGCCATGACCATACCGTTTACCAGATTTAAATCCCATAGAACATATGTGGGATATGATGAGGAGGAGACTGTCCACTTTGCATTATCCTCCACAGAGTCTGATGCAGTTAATCCACGAAGTTCAAGTTGCTTGGAACGAGGTGCCACAAGCAGACATCGATCATCTCATTTTGTCGAAGCCTAAACCTGTACAGGAGTATACTCAGCTACGGGTCGTCAAACACATTATTAATTTTCTTTCGAATTACATGTTAATAAAATTTCATGCAAATGTTATCATTTCATTCTTGATGCAAGACTACCAAGTTGCCAAATTTCTTCTGGGTGTAAGACTTCTATTGTCACTGAGTATTTATATATATATATATATATATATATATATATATATATATATATATATATATATATATATATATATATATATATATATATATATATAATTTTTAGATTCCAAGATAGAAAATTTTGTTAGAAAATAATTTCCATCGTTCAATGTCGTAAAAAGTTGCCAAGGCGTTTTTGCGTTACGGAATGCTAAAAATTAAAATAAAATCAAGTTGATCCAAATTACTTCTTCTTCTTCTTTCCTGGTCTTACAACTCTGGGTGAGTCTTAGCCGCATCCACTATCGCCCTCCATCTCCTACGGTCTTGTGCTTCTATTTCCCATTGCTGGACTCCAATCCTATACAAATTAGCTTCGACAGCATCCTTCCATCTTTTCCTGGGACGGCGTATTGATCTTCTACCATATGGTCTCTCAAAGAATACTGTTTTCAATAATCTGTGGTCCCCTGATCTTACCACATGGCCTGCCCATCTTATTCTATTGGCTTTTATACAGCGGACTATGTTTTCACTGCCATACAGTGCCGCCAATTCAGCATTGTGACGTCTTCTCCAATTTCCTGTTGTTTCATCTCTTGACTATAGCTGCCAAACTAAAATTAGGCACAGTAAAATTTCAGATTTGTATCTAAAACAAATTGAAAAAGTTTTTTTGGATCAAAGTCGTGTTGGTAATTGAATAACCCAACCAAATACCAACCGCGCCAGGTGTTGGTTTACTTCGATCAGGCGTAGAACGGCCTGGCGATCGAAGTATATAAACCTACACCCAAATTAAAACAGAATTCAATTAAAAAATCGCTTGTTTAAATATGAATCAATATAAAGGTAGCAATAAATAATAAATCGACAAATCAAATACAAAACGCTTCAAAAAATTGGGTCAAAAAATAACGAAATATAATTAGTGAGCAATAAAACCTCATAAAAGTACTTTGCGCTTCCATATCAAGGACCCCCTACGATTTTCAGATTTTTTAACGCAACACTGTCATGTCTGGCGCATTTACCAAAGTTCACAGTTTTAAAATAGAGCGACAATTGTGAGCAACTTTAGAGACTTATAGCTCGTGAATGGGATGACTAAATAAAATATATAGAAATGCTAAACTGCATTTTTAAAGATCTCTTTTTCGGTACACCACTCGATCGTATAAACAAAATTAGTTGCTATTATATTAAATTTTTTCAGACTTTTAAAATTTACATCCGAAAAGTTTGATGGGGGGAGGGCATTTAACAAGCCACTTTGGTAGCTTATATTTCGCAAATTAAGCAACTTAATGAAAAATATAATGTAAAATATTTATTTGTATTTTGGAAGACCTATCCAACTCTATCACATTCGGTGGGGTGAACCACAAAAATGCTTTTTTTATATCTACTTTTCATACAAGGCGAGGTACCCTACATTTTTCCTTAAATTCGCATTAGATTTATTTTGGACTTTTTGGGACATATAAAATTGACCAATGGATAGACAAACGCACATGATAAGATGATAAGATTCCTGTGAATGATGTTTTAAAAAGGGATCCAGAAAGGCGATAAACTTATCAAGCAAATTAACAGTTTTTTTTCAATTGAATAAGAAGACTAAATAAAATATATTAGAGGGTTTATTTATTTACATTTTTGAAGATCTGTTAAACTCAATCGGATAAACTGAAAAACGAAATAAACTTTTTAACAATTTTTTTAATTTCAATATTAGTTAACATAAGTTAATTGTGATAATTTACCTTGTATATATTTACTTTTTTCACATTTTAAAAATGTACTGTTGGAAAATTAGAGATGGAGACATTAAAAAGTCAGTTAAGAAGCTGATAATTCGAGAATGAAACGGGAAAATGTTAAATGTGGTATAAAACATTTATTTGTATTTTTAAAGAACTATCAAATGATACCTTACACGATAAGGCGAGCAATAATAAAAATTTTGCCTTAGCTTCATTTTTGTGTCAACGAAAAACATGTTCTTGCAAAATTCAGTTGCTAAATGTTTAAAATTAATAAAGCTATACGGCTGTGGCATACGAACGGGTAATAATAATAATAAACTAGAATACTGCAATAGAAGTCGCCAACTCCTCTAATCTTTACTGGGTCTATAAAATTAAGATTAAAGGAGTGGTAAAGCTTAATTTTCTATACTTTGAATGCTTAGTATACCAGTAATTACTGTCATATATTTACATGAAATCCCATCAGTTTCTTTTCAATGCCCATAATCAATTTCTTGCATCTTTTGCAATAAAACAAGTCCTTATATTATCGCATCTCACTGCCCGATGAAACGTGCCAACTGAACTAATATCTGGCTAGTTGCATAAATAACAGGCGCCACAAAACTGTTTACAGTTTCACTTCAGTGACGTATTTTATAGATTTTGCTATTCATTTGCTGTAAAAGAAAATCAAATATGCCTTTGGTTTGAATCTTTAGAAATTTATAATATTTTATTTACGAAATTGTATATTTTTACTGTGAATATATATTCCGTATAAGACAGGATTCTATATTTTTATGTCTGGAACTGGCGGTTACTTATGTAGCTGGGGGAGCGTTGTGGAAAGACACCTATCGCTCCCTAAGCATGGTGCCGGTTTTGAAACTACACCACTCTCCTGAGATAATTTCACCAAATAGAGAGGACTGCAATATTGACTCTGAGGTCCAATGTAGTAGCTTGACGACTGGTAACTGAGGGCGGAAAGGTACTTGACAGTCTAACAAAGAATGACTGCGCAATCAGACTCATGTGGGTCGTGGGTCACTCGGATATACCCGGAAACGAGGAAGCGGATTGTTTGGCGTAGATGGAGCCTGTGGTTGAGCGATATAGCCTCTAACCCACTGTACCTGTTCCAATTACTGTTGGTGAGAGAGAACTGACACTATTGCTGGAAAGCGAATTTATTGTATGTTAACGTGCTAAGGAACATATAATCGAACTTAGTGCGTGGCATACTAGGGGGCTTCTTTTCTTAAAGAAGAAGGAATTGCGGATCGTGGAGGAATTATTGATAGAACATTGTCACCTGCGGGCCATCTTTATAGCATTGGCATCGCGGACGACCTGGTTTGAAGATGATATCTGGAGCAGGATGAAACTGTTGACGATGTTCTCAGAGAATGTCCGGCAGTCAAGGAATTGAGGCAGAGACATTTCGCGGATACAATAATATTACCCAAAGTGATCCAGTCAATATCAGGTCATGAATCTGTTTGGATTCGCAAAGGTGATCAGCCTCGAATGACCTGTCGTCATGGTGGGATTTAATAGGCCCAATGAGGCCTAAGCATCATGAATGGAGTGTGATCACTCACTATCACGATGAGACTTTTTTTATTCACTTCTTAATGTAAGCTTTCTCCAATTGATTCCATTTCCCCTTATCAGTTGCCAGAGTCATCCGCTGTACTCCTGCAGTACCCTTTACATTGTCACTGGTATAGGATCTTCCTTTTTCTCATTTGTATGTTCTTGTTCGTCATTGCAGACTTAATCTATCTACCATCCTCTCTACGTGCCCTATGGCTCATTCGCCGCCATATTAGTCTTGCAACCTGCTCTATAATATCTTCAACATTTGTCTGTTCTTGTAACTTGATATCATGCTTTTTATCAGCGTGTCTCAATCTGTCAATATATGCGATCCGAGTTTCCGTACCATGGAAATAGTAAAATTATGCCCCTCTCATTTACCAAGCGCCTCTCTAAGGGGGTGCGATCTGTAAATTGAGAATTGCTGAGCTACGTCACTACTCTGCATTTGTCTTTTATATGGCTTTTGTGTTGCAGCAAGTTTTTGTGCATCTTTTTAGTAAAGCACCATGTTTTGCAGCGGTAATCTACAGTTGGGATGACGCAATAATTGTAGACTCTGGATTTTAGATAGTTTTGAACATCTTTATTTATCAATATGTAGTTGAACTTTCCAAATGGGTGCTGTCTTATTGAAATTCTTCTGGTAATTTCTTCAGCCATGCCGCTTGTCAGTTATCGTATATCGGAATGAGTTTATATCCCTCTTTCTCTTTTACGCGCCTTTCAGAAGACCATAGAGGTAGCAGACAATTTTTTGTTCTTTATGTGAAACGCGTTTTTGCGAAAATATTCTGTCACAAGTTTGGAAGAATAAACTAATATCTCACTATTATATTAAGAAGAAACGTATGGTTGTATATTCGCGAAAATCTCAAGAATTACTAAACCAATCATCACCAAATTTTAACTGTATCTTTACGACTAATCGTCGAAATGTTATCAAATTTTGACATGTATCGTTTAAAGATTGGTATTAAAAATTGTATGGATATGTTATTAGAGTCTCCATGTCGGGATTTTTGAAACCTGTCATGGTCTTTCTTTATGATCGGCTAGGTTGCCAGAGTGAGGATTTTTTCGCAGCTTTGAGAAAAAAATTGAGTAAAATGAAAGTAATGAGAAATTGTTGTGTAAAAATATAATTCTGAGGAGTAGAATAAATAAGTTTGGAAGATATTTTGTTTAAATATGTTACAATATAAAGATTAAAGCTGCAAATAAAAACAATCGTCATCCGTGTTCGTCATGGCCGATAGTTTGTTTCGAGCTGAAATTTTATTGTACAATATTTATTTTAAATTTACGGTTGGGTAAAAGTTTACGAGTATAGTATCATATTGGGTAAAAGTAAAATTTAATTTGGGAAATTCTCGAATTTTCTATCTAACAATCATGTGACAAGTCGTTCCCGCAGTTGAGTTAAACATAAACTAACCTGTACACTTTAAATATTGGTCAATTATTTTTGCCAGCAGAGAAGTTCTTTCAAGATATTATTGTTGAGAAACTGTGTGAGCAGAAAAATGGAGCGGGCGATATCACATAGTGGAAACATACCGTATCACGGCTCTATCTCACTTCTTTTTTCAAAAAGCTGTACTTTTAGAGAAAACATTAGGTTTAATTTGGTTGTTGTTTCTTAAGAAAACAAAGCTCTACATTGAGAGAAAATGTTAGGTTTAATTTGGTTATTGATTCTTATAAAAACTAGTATCATGTTTTCTGGCAAAATTCTGGTGAGGCGAAACATGGTGAAAAATATATTTTCCATTTTTATAACATATAATGTTAGCACAAATCATATTCTGTCACTTTTATTAATCAATCATCTGTTAATTCGATTTGGCTGGTTTGGTTATCGACGTTTTATCGCTCCTAGAATTCTTGAAATAATTTCTTTAATTGTTTCTAGTAGTTGCATTTTAATGGACATAATCTATAATTAGACTTACGATAGTTTTATGTTATTGCGTGCATTTTGTTCTTTTCATTGCTGAAATAACTTTCGTTTATACAGAAATATGTTACAGCTTTAAAAGACAAATGATAAGATTTATTTTTTAATTAATTTTAAGAGGAATAAATCTTTATTAATAAAGAAAATTTCCAACCAACTGATGTAAGCAATTTCTAAATAAGTAAATTAATAATTTAATAGAAAATTACATAGTTTTCATACTTATACCACAAGTAACATTGTACACAGTGACAAAATTTTTGAATATATATAAATTTTCATTAATTTTTTTTTGAAAAAATGAATTTGATGAATTGAGTTATTTAAACACTTGTTCTAGGGAGAAAAGTTCATTTTACAAATTTTAAGTGGACAATATTAATTTCTTATGAAAATAATATCGTTAAAAAATATTAATGCTAAATGAAAGTTAAGAATGTTTACTTTAAATTTACATGTTATTGGGATGGCAAATACTAGTCTTTTGATTTAAATACGAGTATAGACAGCAACGAGTATTCTCTTCCCGAGCTCTAATTGCTATATGCATGGTTCTGGGCAAACTACTAAGTAGAGTTTGAATATATTTTTGGCAAAGTGCGTTATAGTTATATTGTCTCATTTTCTAGACTTTTGGGGAGTACTGGAGTTATTATCCAACTGTTGCAATAATACCTTCGATATTTGAGACATACAATTACAAGCAAATTTTCGACCACTAAAAGTATAGGTTTTTGATTCTCGACGTCGGCGGTCGATTCATCAGTGGATCCTTCGACGCATTCCCCAGGCACCCGTCTACGTACTTTCTATAAAAACGTAAATTTATATTTGAAGTTAATTCGGGTCGGAACATGCCGGTAAGATGTTCGTTCTACGACAAAACCCATTGGTCGTACAGTTTTCTGAGTTATTATATCAAAATCTGATTTCATCGCAAATATTTTGAAAGGAACAACATTTTCCTACCACCAATAGAAGCCGAGTGAGTATTTTGATCTCATGATGATGAACTAATCGATCATTGAAGGTGTCTCCAGTAGGTTAGAGCTTGGCATTCGAAGATGATGTGTGGAGATATTTCGTCCTCTTCGTTACACAGTCTACATGTTGGTTCTTCATTATAGATCCCCATTATTTGTAGATATTTCTTTAAGTTGCAGGACGGTTTGCTCAGCAATAGTTTCGATGTGGCTGTTAGCAGCAATGTGGTTCCACTGGGTCCGATGATGGATTATTTACCAGGAACAACCACCCACGAATAGCAACCTTAGTAGGGCCAAATACTGGTTCCGGATCAACAAGTGTGGTAGCAGACCTTTTGTCTTGCAAGTCGATCAGCTTTTTCATTGCTCTTGTGTCTTGGTACCCACGCAAGGGTAACCTTGTTGTGTTTTGTCGGAGCGTATAACAAACGAGAACTTTTAGCACTGCTTGATTAGAAGAGAAAATGAGAACGATCCGGCTCTTGTAACCACTCACCACTCGAAGACAGGTATCAATGCCTTCCAGTCAGTATGAATGATGTAAGACCTGCTGAAACTGTAGGTTCTTGGCACGGGTATACTCCCTTGATACTGATGTGCTTGACTAACATAGTTTACACTTAAAACCTACTTTCATTTTGTTCGTTAAACTGACGATACGTGAGCAGGCGCGCTCTTGCAAAAGCAAGAAAAAAACGTGTTTTGATCATTTGAGGGCGAAGGCGGGGATCCGGGCTGGAAGTACAGGGAACGCTCGTTGCGGGATAAGTCTTAAAGTACTTTGTGGAAAGTTTGTGCATGGCAGCATATTCTACAGAGAGCGTGCAGTAAAAGTGAATGGATATACATGTGGCAGGTGGTTAATTCTGCATCCGGTAGTTCAAGCAAAAAAATCGTTCTGAAATTTCTAAATGTCTGTCACACATGTGACAAGTAACTTTTTTGTTATAGTAAATTCCGCACATGATCAACAATCCTGGTTGGATGATGAAAATCTCAGGCCGCTTTGGATGAAGCCTCTTTTTTTTTTTTTTTTTTTTAGAAAACGGTCTCCCAAACCCGATTAACGTGTACACCTTACCAGCGGGTTTCTTGGCAAATAGAGTATAAGCCCGGGAAGGAAAAAGGATAAGCTGGCTAAATTGCCTCAGTTGCAGCGACCATATAAACTTGTAGGTAATAAAACCTTAAAACCCGGTCTAAGTTGACAGTAGAGAATTTATAACTTGACCAGAGTAGCAATAAGTCAAGTAAATTTTGAACCTTAAAAACGAACGGATTAAAAATGATTTTCTTTTATTACTAAAACGGAAAAAACTGAAAATTTTGTTTATTTTCGGGAGACAATTATTCCTCTTACAGATTTCATGGCTTTATAACCTAGAGATTTTTAACCTTTATAAGCGTGTATTTGTTGACAACGAAAGAAAAGGGTAGTTTTTCTTGGTGACAACTTCAAAGACTATGAAACAGTGCGATGCGCACAAGTTTGACATTCTTACATACATGGTTCTGCTGTCGGATAACAGATAGTGCTAGTTGTAAATTTTATACAAAATTAGTCCTGGAACTTTTTGAATGAACTTTGCAAGTTAATTATGTTATACAAACCATTCAAATTGAAAATACGTTGATATGTTTGGAAACATCGTCTGATTTGGAGGCGTAGCCTCAAAAATGATATAAAGAACCTGAGAAAACCAGGATATTGAAGGTTATTCTACTTAGGATAACTCGTCTTCAGAGGCCCTCGAGATTGTATCTGTTTTGAACAACTCCTGGTGCTGACACTTTGTTGTTTTGGCAACTATAAATTCTTCTGTCAATGGAATAGAAATTAAATAAAACTTTCGATGACGGAAAAACAATGTTATTTAACTCCACGGCTTTTCAACATCTAATCGACGTTATTCTGGAAAAGTAAATAAATTTTGTTGAATCAGAGTATTCTCGAAAAAATTAAATTCTATTCCGGAAAACTAAAGTAGCTTAATTATCCAAACGCGTACAAACTCATCGATTTTTAGGATAATAAAATCTTAATATAAACGGGACTGACTGGATTATCTTCAGTAATGCGGGTGCATCGATGGAACAGACCCTAAGACATGAACGGACGACTGCTTAAGAATTAGATTAAATTCTTACGTATTCTCGAATAATCTACATTTAGTATATTTTTTCTGGAGTTTGCATAAATGAACAAGGATGCTAAAAAGTCTAGAAGAAGTATAAATGCAAGTGTAAAGATCTTAATGATTAAAAACAGATCGGATACGTTGGTAATACGTGCAAAGAATTCCTGGCTCGTTTTTATTAAATGTTCATGGAAAATTTAGAATCATGAATTCTAAATGCGGTTACCGAATACCATAAAATACTGATAAAAGTTATCGGTTCATTAATCAAGTTGCCGTCGATAATGTAAGTTCAGCAGTTCAAAAATCGGCGTGCCGTGAACAAAAAATTAACAATAGAATTGTTCTATTAATTGTATTATGGACGGTCAAAATCTTGATATCTCTTATATTACGACTAAAGAACAGCGGCTTTGACTAGTTTAAATGAAATAAAAAACTTTGGTAAAAATTCCACACTAAGAAAACCACGGTTTTCGCAAATTTTAAACAACTAAGATCGAACGTGACATTAAAGAGTGAACTATTTCCGAAAGTGACATAACTGATAGTTGGAATAACGACGGAAAAGTTAATTAAAAGTTAGGAACGGTTAATATTTAGAATAATGAGTTAAACTTGCGAACTAATGTAACTAGTTAGTTGATAGGATAAGATGCTAATTACTAGGTTAATTAGTAGGCGTTAATTGTAAATAGTTAATTTAAATAATTATTAGTTTAATTATTTAGGATAAATAAACTTTGATAAAACATAATACTATAAAACCTTCCTTATTCTTCACTCCAGATTCTGCTTCAGCGCACCTGAATACATAGGAGTAGGAGGGCGGATCCAGCGTCTCTCTTTGAGGGAGGGCGGTGTATCACACACAAAGTACAGTATGGCAAGCGAAAGCAAGTTGTCGACGGGGGGGGGGGGGGGGGGGGGACGCCAGCAACATTCCCATTTCTAGTATAAAAGTCTGGGTCGGGTCTATTTTTCTGAATTCGAAGCTCTTGAGGGGGTGATCACAAGAAAAAACAAGTTTCCGACGGGAGGTTGGAAGCCAGCCACATTCCTAGTATAAGAGCCAGAATCGGGTTTGTTTTCCTACACACAGAGGTCTTGGAGGAGGCGATCGCAAGAAAAAACAAGTTGTCAACGGGGGTGGAAGCCAACAGCATGCACATTCCTAGTATAAGAGCCAGACTCGGGTCTATTTTCCTAAACATAAAGCTCTTAGCGGAGCGATAGCAAGAAAAAACAGCATACACATTCCTAGTATAAGAGTCAGAATCGGGTCGGGCCCCCACGCCTGTGTATGCCCCAATATAAAGTTACTCTGATGAGAGTAATTAGGGTTTTTAGGGTTTCGATTTAATAAAAGAAATGGCTAATTACAGCGTTTTGGGATCATTTTCGCGAATTACGGAGATCCGTGACCTGGAGCAATCTGGATCCCGGATTTGAATTTAGTGCATCTACATACAGAGAAGTAGGTGGGCCCAGGAATGAAGTTATTCTGATAGGAGTAATTTGACTTGTCAGAATTACCTTTCAATCCGAGAAATGACCAATTTTCCCATTTGAATAATTTTAGCGGATTTACACAAAACGATTTGGATTCAGCGTGTCTAAATCTGTGGAAATAGAGGGGTCTAGTCTACCGGACAAAATAGTTTTCTCTGTGTATCTGTGTTAATAAATACACCGTGTTCGCGTTACGTAGTCGTATTTGATGACCATACTTTTATTATAACTTTCTCTGAACTTTTTAGGGGGAAATTAAGAACCTATATCATTTCATGCATTATATATGAAGTCATATTCACAAAGCATTTAGTGAGTTAAAATGGACATGAGAACAGAATACATGGAAATTCAAGGTGTATATATAATTGGTTAAAATTGCAGCTGTTAAAATAAATTGTATACATCTTTTTATGCATATTAAACTAACTATGTAGTAATCTAATCTGATTTAATCAAACCTGTATTTGGTAATGATAAATTTAATAATGTACCGGGAGTCCCGTTAAGACTACCGACCAGCTGTATCTCGGGAAGTATTTGTCAGTGAGCCTTCGGAAAAAAAATATGCTTAAGTAATGTGACTAAGGTGATAAAAAAATAATTTTATGTTTTTAAATGGGTCATAAGATGTATCTTTTCGTATAAAATAGAAAAACAATTTCTAAAAATCAAATATATGTTTTTGTTATCTACTGCTTACGTTTTAAAACTTTTGTATCGATGTTTTTGCTGTTACTTTAAAAAAAAGGGAGGTGGAAGCAAGGAAAATTTTTGTTGAAAAAATACTGTAACTCTTGATTGCCTTTCCCGATTTTAATGAATTCTGTCTTATTTAGGAGGTAGTTTTTAGAAAAATAAATATATTGAATAAAATATTTTTATATATCTAAATAGTTCACAATAATATGAAATAGAAAAACAATAATTTCTCAAAAAAGTTAAACGTAAATGTAGATGCCTTTTATGTTTTTGAGGACCACCACGTATGTTTTCCAAACTGTGTATTTAATTTTTTTCTCTAACCTTTGAAATAAAGGGAGGAGAAAACTAAGGATGTTGTTATTCAAAGAATACTGTAACTCTTGAATGCCTTATCCGATTTTAGTGAACTTAGTCTTAAAAGTTGAAAACTGCTCTATTTGCCACCAGTCAAAAACTAGCGAGTTTTAATATACTAAAATATTGTTTTATTTCATTTACATTTCTTTTTTTCTTAGTGAGTCAATTACTTTTGTTAATGTTCTGTCCATAAATATGATAAACTAGTAAAAAATAATCTTTTTACTTTTCCAGTTTTATATCTTATAAACCAAGTAATTTGGAGATGCTTTTGTATAAAAAATGAAAGGATTATTATTGTAGTCTGATAACGCCATCTAATGGTTGATTTATAAAATATTATTGAAATTTAATTAAAACTTTTTTATATATAGGAATTACCTCTTTAATAAAATCAACTTCATTAAAATCGAACAACGCAATCAAGAGTTGCAGTATTTTTTGAATACCAATATCCTTTGCTTCCCCCTCCTTTATTTCAAAAGTTAGAGCAAAACATTCAATACAAAATTTGGAAAACAAAAGTGGTAGCTATTAAAGACATAAAAGGCACATACATTTACGTTTATTTTTTTTAATGAAATTATTGTTCTTCTGTTTCATATTTTTGTGAACTATTTAGAAATATAAAAATAGTTTATTCAAAGATATTTATTTAACAAAAAATTACCTCTTAATTAAGACAGAGTTCATTAAAATCGGATAAGGCAATCAAGAGTTACAATATTTTTTGAACAACAATTTTGTTTGCTCCTCTCTCCCATTTTTTAAAGTTAGAGCGAAAATATCGATACTAAAGTTTTAAAAGATAAGCAGTAGATAATAAAAACAAAAAAGGGCACCTACCATTATGTTTGATCTTTTTAGGAATACTTTTTCTATTTTACATGATGAGATATCCCTTCTTATAGCCCATAGCCAAACAGAAATAAAATTATTTTATTTTAATTCACCTTAGTCATATTACTTAAGCATATTTTTTTTCGGAAGGCTTACTGACAAATACTTCCCGGACATGAAAGAAACATACGAAAGTATGTCACTTATTCTTAATGCAATAAGCTATGATACGTATGAGTGGCAAATATGTGGTGATCTAAAAGTCATAGGACGATTACTAGGGCTTCAGGGTGGATTTACGAAGTATTGCTGTTTTCTGTATCTTTGGGACAGTAGAGCAACAGGGAGCCATTACCAAGTAAAAGAATGACTTCCGAGAGATCAATATATTCCAGGTCAAGTTAACGTAAATAATTTACCTGTCGTTGATCCCAAAAAAGTATTGTTACCTCCATAACACATTAAATTGGGACTGATTAAAAATTTCGTTAAAGCATTAAATAGAGAATGAGATGTGTTTAAATACCTTAAATATATTTTTCCTAAACTAAGAGATGCTAAGCTTAAGGAAGGAATATTTGTTAGGTCACAAATTAAAAAAATACTAAGGGATTAACAGTTTGATCAAAAATTAGGTGCAGTTGAATTAGCTGCGTGGAGTTCCTTTAAAACAATTATTTCAAAGTTTTTAGGAAACAAAAAAGTAGAAAACTACAAAAGACTTTTGGAAGAACTACTTGAGAGCTACTGCAAAATGGGCCGTCGCATGTCTCTTAAAATACACTTCTTCCTCTCCCATTTAAATTTTTTCCCAGGAAATTTGGGTGCGGTTAGTAATGGAATATAAACGAAAGTCAACATTTGCAAAAAAGTTATGTACAAAAGAATTACTATAAATGTATTTTCATTCATATTTTTATAAATAAATCCTTTTTTTTTTATTGTTTTGAACTTATGTATAAATATTATATAAAAATGTTTGTATTAAATAAAAATAACTGATACATCCTATAACTCAAAATGTATACGTGGTGGAAAATTTTCGTTGTTGAATTGGCAATCAGGATGCTTTAAACTCCCACGGACAGCCATTATAACATCAGTCGCATTTTTTTTTGTATTTGTTAACTAGTGTAATCGCTGGAAAATATGTTAGTTACAACACAATTATCGTTGGTATGTCAAAATATTTTGAGTACGTATACCGTCTAAAATGTCAAACTTTTCAACAATTGGTACGTTGTATACACCTAACAATGCAAGTGTTGCCTGTATCCGAAATATGAACAGTTCTCTCGTATTTATGGATATAACTGGCCTTTTTGTTTTATTTGCATTTACCCTTTCAATATGTATTTTTTTTTAATGTGATCACACTGCTTGTTTTCTTAAAATGCTTATTTTCCGAAATATTTTATTTAAATACTTCCCAAAATGCCTTTAAAAACTAAACTTGTGTTATCGGTCGTCCAGACGGAAAATCGAGCTCCAATCTTTTACCATTTCAGAGCAAGTTTTGGTTAATTTAATATTGACACTTCAGATATTCTTTTCTTAAAGAATAAACATATTATGAAATCTTTTAATTAAGATAAACTTTTTTTGTCAATAACACTTAAGATTATTTAAGGCATTATATTTTAATTGCAAGAGGTGTTTAGTCTTAGAAAAGAACAACTACAAAGGTGTTTCTGTAACATATAGCAACGATTTAAAGGTGAGCTTTTGAGATTTGAAAAAAAAAACTTTTATTAGAGTTTGATTTAAACTTTAACTTCATAATTTATTAGAAAATTTTATAATAAAGGCTTACATTAGTAAGTGCAATAATATGGAATCGATAAATCATTTACCATTATTAGAAAAATTCATTTTTATTACTACTTCGCAAAAGAGTAAATTTGAACGTTTGTTTAAAGATTGTAGAAGATTGAAATGTGGTTGTCGAACTTGCATTGTTTTTAATTTTATTTATTTTTACGACGTTTCGATTAGGTTGTATCTATAATCGTTATCAAGTATAAACTGAATGTTTTGTCTTAAGACTACGAGCTTATAGAGTGACTGGGTCCATTGAAGCGCAAAGTCTCGCTTCACTGTACCCACCTCAGTGATTTGATGTTACAAAGTAGTGGTTGCCAAAGATTAGGTATCCCAACATTCGGTTTACTAAAGATTGTATTATTTTTTTTTAATGGAAGCTGTTTCTATAAATTTTCTTTTTTTCATGTTGTGTTCCATATATATTGCCGCAGCCTCTGACCATTTTATTTAGTGTTGTTGGTCCCAAACGTGTTCGGCAATACCTGATCTCGACGTGTCCCCTTTTTGTGTAAGAGTTTAATGTTCCTTAATTCTAACTTCTAGTGGTCGTTTGGTTTCTCCAATATACATTTCACTACACTCACATGGAACTTTATAAACACATTTTTTCTTTCGATTGTTTTTGGTTTTGTTTTTGTTAAATGAGTTCTAAGTGTATCTCCTGATTTAAAGGCTGTGTTTGTATTATAACTACTGTCAATTCGTCTTATTTTCTCCGAAGTTCCCTTAATGTACGGAATTGTGAAGAAGAAATGTGTTTCTTGCTGTTCAGTGTTCGTAGCTTTAAAGTTATTTATAACATCGTCAATTAGTTTTAAAGGATAACCATTCTGTTGTAAATCGTATTTAATATTTGCTACCTTTTTTCCAATGAAACGGCGTTATTGCATATCGATATAGCGCAATTATAGAAGTTACGTGTAATTCCCCGTTTTGTTACAACAGAATGATTAGAACTATGACGAACATATTGTCCAGAAAACTGACACATACTGGACAATATCTTAATCATAGTTCTAATCATTCTGTTGTAATAAAACGGGGAATTATACGCAACCTCTATAATCGCGCTATATCTATATGCAATAATGCCGATTCATTAGAATATTAAATCCAATTTACCACAGAATAGTTATCCTTTAAAACTAATTGACGATGTTATAACTAACTTTAGAACCACGAACACTGAACAGCAAGAAACACATTCTTTCTTCACAATTCCGTACATTGAGGGAATTTCGGAGAAAATAAGACGAATTGTCAGTAGTTATAATATAAAAACAGCCCTTAAATCAGGAAATACACTTAGAGCTCATTTAACAAAAACAAAATCAAAAACAACCGATAAGAAAGAATGTGTTTACAAAGTTCCATGTGAGTGTCTTGAAATGTATATTGGTGAAACCAAACGAACACTAAAAGTTAGAATTAAGGAACATAAAACTTAAACACAAAAAGGGGAAACGTCGAGATCAGGTATTGCAGAACGCACCTGGGATTAACAACAAAAATGGTCTGAAACTGCGGCAATATATATGGAGCCCAACATGAAAAAGAGAAAATTTATAGAAGTAGCTTACATTAAAAACACTACTTTATAACATTAAATCATTGAGGTGTGTACAGTGAAGCGAGACTTTTTGCGTTTTAATGGATACAGTCTCTACATAAGCTCGTGGTCTTAAGACAAAACGTTCAGTTTATACTTGATAACAATTAGTGATACAACTTAATCGAAACGTTGTAAAAATAAATAACAACAAAGACAATGCAAGTCCGACAACCACATTTTAGCCAATAGTATATTTGGTCCAACTTTCGCAAAAAAAATTCTTACGATCAGTTTTAATTCTCTATGTTTGCTTTAAACCTTAAAAACCTTTTAATGAATCTGGAAATCCGCTTCACACTAATCACATGTTATACGCCTTAGCAGAAACTAAACGTTTGAAGGATATTTTTAGACGGCATTGAAACAATAGAATGATTTAATATAATTTCCATTTATTGGGCTAGTTTCAATACATATTTGTATAAATTTACAAATGTCTAGTTAAATTGAATTGGCATCCATCGCACGAAAAAAATTGTATTATAGCCACAAGAATCAATTGTTGTTAATATAAATAATCACCTATTAATTGAAATAGCCTTAGAAGTTTAAAGCAAGGGTATATTCCAAATCAAAATAAATCGTATATATTCAAACCATTGTATAAACCAAGGTATACAAACTCTTTAGCACAGGCAAGTGTCAAGGACATCGAAACATAGTTCGAATAGTATGTTTTGTGACTATAGTTTCTTAGTGCAAATACAGTGTGTTTAATTGCGAGCCTTTAATTTATTCGAAAGTGTCTTAAAGATAAATCTAGTTCATTTTGTTTACTCAAAACACTTGCTCTTTATAATAATCATGGGCATTATAGAAGATGGAATTATTGTAAATGGAAAAGTAATAAACAACCTAAGATACGCGGATGATACCGTTCTTATAGCCGATACTGCAGAGGGACTTCAAAGAATTATCGACCGAATAGTGACAGCTTGCAACAGATATGGTATGAAGATAAACTGCAAGAAGACGCAAACGATTATTGTCAGTAAAAACGACGTCGGCAATATACAGTTTACTGCCAACAACGTACCTCTCACAATGGCCGAGACGATCACATATCTAGGCTGCACGTTGAATAAGGACTGGGACCACTCTCGAGAAATAAGAAGCCGAATCGAGAAAGCAAGAGGTACTTTTAATAAGCTGCTCAACATACTCTGCAACCTCTGCCTCAATATACATACGCGGATCAGGATTTTGAAATGGTATGTACTCTCAACTCTCTTATATGGAGCAGAAGCCTGGACCCTTACCGATGCTTCATGTAAACGTATAGATGCATTTGAGATGTGGTGCTACCGCCGCATACTTAGGGTTCCTTGGATACACCACGTATCATACGAAAACATTTTACAACGTATCGGTGGAGAACTAGAATACCTTACAAATGTCAAACGCAGAAAATTGGAGTACTTTGGACATATCATGCGGAATGAGAAATATCGTCTGCTCCAACTTATCCTGCAGGGGAAGATGGAAGGCCAGAGATTAGCTGGACGAAGACGAATATCATGGCTGCGCAACCTACGAACATGGACTGGAATGAGATCAACAGGTCTGTTCAGAGCAGCAGTGAATAAAGTAATATGGACCAATGTGATAGCCAACACCCAAAGAGGATAGGCACTTTAAGAAGAAGATTATTTTAATTTTAATTTACGCCCCTTTTATGTAGATTTGTATGAATATGAAAAAAAAATGAAAGAAAGCTAGTGAAGGCAGAACATTTAAAGAGCAATAGGGATATCAATTTTTCGTGATTGAGTTAAGTAATAATGGAATGTGTATAATTTTGCAACGAAACAATGTAAATCCTCAAAGAATACAATATAAAATGTCATTATGAGACTGAATATTTTCAGAATTACTCTAAATTTACACAAAGCCTACGGTTAGAGAAATATGAATCTCGTCAATTATTGTTTAAGAAAGTTACTAAACAAGAAGCATCTCGTGCTAGTTTTCACGTGGCACCTTCAATAATGAAACATGAGAAACCATTTACTGATGGCGAATTAATTAAGGATTGCAGTAACTAAGGATTACAGCAGCAGAAGAAATGTGTCCAGACAAAGCTAATTTATCTGAAAACATCAATTTGTCAGCAAACACTGTTCCTCGAAGAGTAGATGATATTGTAGAAAATATATTAACTGAATCGTTTGACAAAAATCGATACTTAGGTTGGTTCCCTTTGGCTCTGGATGAATCAAAAGATGTTTCAGATACTGCTTAGATGTTACTTTTTATTCCAGGCATAGATAAAAATTATGAAGTGTATAAAGAGCGTCTAGGCATTCATAGCGTTCACTGCATGACCACTGGAAAAGATATTTTTAAAGGCGTGGAAAATGCTGTTTAGAAAAACAATCATCAAGGAAAAAATTTGAAGTGTATTGATGGTAGCAAAAACGACGTAATAGACTAATTTATTTTTAATACATATGTTTCATTTTCATGGGGCTATCGGTATTTTTTTCATTAAATTGAAAACATTTTTAGGACTTTCGAGGTTTCGGTTTATTTTTTTCCTAAACCATCTTCAGAATTACAGTAAAACACTAAAACGGGATTAAAATGTAATTAATTTTTAAATATAATAATTAAAATTAAACTTATTTTGATTTATTTACACTGACATCTTAACCTAACTTATTATATGAAAGTATTTTTTTTTTACTTTATGCACTGATACATTTTCGTCGTTTTAATGAAGTATATATAATAAAGTGCAGTGTATAGAGTAAAAAAAAAATATTTCCATATAATAAATGCAATAGAAAATAGATTTTAATTATAAAATATAAAAATGAATTACATTTTAATCCAGTTTTAATGTTTAACTGTAATTATGAAGATGGTTTATGTATGAAATAAACCGAAACGCAAAAAAACTTTTTTGTTCAATTTTTAGAAGTTTATATGATTTAAGAAGGAAATAGTCACTTCCTTTTCCGATAAAAATATTGAGTTTTGGTAAGATTATTATTTTATCGATTAAAAAACTGGTAAAGTAGCCATAAAAGCTACTCTGGCTGTCATTTTCTGATCTGATAACGCAGGTCTACACCGTATTGTTGTTGGGCAGCTGGAAGTTATTTCCGAAAAAATTTTCTGCGTGAAATCCTAGGTCAGAATTGGCTTCTTACGTCAGGATTTTGAGATTTTTGAGGTTATGTACCCACAAACTGGATTTTTTGGATACCTTTGAAGTTATGTACAGTATGCATACAATTTTTTTAGTCTTTTTTTCTAGTTGCACTATTTAATACTACTCTTACCCTTCAAAATAAGCTCTTAAGCGGTTACCTACCTTTTTTTCTGGCAAAGTTACGGCCAAGTTATGAGATACATCCAAACAACGTCATGAGCATTCATTTTGTCCCTTTGAGGCATACATTTTTCTACGCTATACATTTCTCTCGAAAATTCGCAGAGTACGAATATGAAGTCAAAAAATTAAAATTTTCATTTCCGAGATGGCGGATTCAAAATGGCGTATCAAAATTTACAAAAAGTAATATTTGTATCTAAAAAATTTCACTTGAGGGTTTTCGAAGTCGCTGATTACGAATATTATGTCAAAAAATAGACATTTTTATTTTTAAGATAGTTGATTCAAAATGGCGGATCGAAATTTGCAAAAACAAAACGATATTGTTTTCTAAAAATCTACTAATGTGTACTTAAAATGACCGTAACTTCGTAAGAGAAAAATGTAGGTGACCGCTTAACAGCTAATTTTGATGGATAAGAATGGTATTATATGATACAGCTAAAAAAAAAAACAAAAAAAATGTTGTATTACCTGCACATAACCTTAAAAATTGCGAAGAAAACTTATTTATCCAGTATAAAAGTTCAAATATCTCAAACTCCTAACATGATGGATCAATTCTGACTTCGGATACAGATTTCACGCAGTAGATTACTTCGTAAATGACCTCCAGCTGCCCAAAAACTATGACCCCATTTTTTGTACATCTATGTAATTTTCCTGAATTATCCATGAGCTGTTTAGACACAATTAGCTGAATATGCATCCTTACTAACAAATAAATATTCTGACAAATACTAGATATATGAACGATAAAGTAGTCACCTGATATTCCAATCTGCACTTATGCCTCTAAAACATGCAAAAAAAAAGACTAAGATTAAGACGAACAGGTCTCATATCTGTTTATCTTCTTATTCTTATGATATGCTGCTTGTTATTAAAAACTACAAAACAATTTAAACGTTTCGATATACGGTTAAATTAATGATGAATTCTTCGATTGACAGAATATCGACTGCAAAAATTATTCCAACAAGAATATATTGTTTTAATTTTTTATATTTCTTATTCTGCTCATATATAATTCTATAAATGACAATTTTAATGTTTGTTTTAGAGATTCAGTCTATGTGGCAACAGTGAACACAAGATTTTCTGACAAGGAATGGATGGTAGCTCAAAGATAACAAGAAAACCAAATCCCCGAGAAAATGCCTTTCCATTATCTGCAGTTACCTTTAGGTGAGTAATAAATTCGTAATCGCAAGGATAAAAGAGAGAAAGAATATTATAAACTTGACAGAATGTTGTGTTTTTATCAGTCATACGTGACTAAGCAAAACAAATAATATCTAACCTTACGTTGAAATGCTGTAAAACTCAAAATATACGAGAGTAGCCGTTTATATTTCGGGAACTGGCAACACTGGCGTTGCTCGGTTCCAGCAGACATTCCTTGTAAAGTTTGATATTTATACGTACTCAGAACTTTTTTACATACAGGCGCTATTTATGGATGTTTAAAATAACTTCAAAATTTCTTCTTGACCAAAAAATTAACTTAATTCGTAAACATTTTCTTATTAATATTTTTCACAACTTTCGACTTAGTTTATCTCAACAAAAGTACATCGATGAACCTAATTCTTTAATTGCGATAAGGAACCCACAGCATCCATTATATATCTCCAATTTAGTGAATTCAGGTATAACCGTCGTTCTCTCACGGACGAGTCGCATGAAGGTTGTCGAAAATCAGCTGTAGTGCATTTATTATTTAAATTCTGATATTTTCAATATGGTTCTAAGCCATTGTTTAATTGAACACTCTACATCTAGTAACATATATTGTTAGAGTATTTATTTCAAGGTTGGATTGAAATCATAAACTTATAATTTATCATCACTTTAATTTTTGTGTGGTGAAATGTATATTGGAGAAACCAAACGACCACTAGAAGTTAGAATTAAGGAGCATCAAACTCATACACAAAAAGGGAAAACGTCGAGATCAGGTGTTGCAGAACACGTCTGGAATAAACAACACCATATAAAATGGTCTGAGGCTACGGCAATATATATGGAACCCAACATAAAAAAATAAAATTTACAGAAGCAGCTTACATTAAAAACAATAATGGAATCTTCAGTAAACCGAGTGTTGGGATACCTAATCTTTGGCAATCACTACTTTGTAACACCAAATCATTGAGGTGTACAGTGAAGCGAAACTTGGCGCTTCAGTGGACACAGTCCCTATATAAGCTCGTTGTCTTAAGACAAAACATTCAGTTTATACTTGATAACGATTAGAGATACACCTAATCGAAACGTCGTAAAAATAAATAAAAACAAAGACAATGCAAGTCCGACAACCACATTTTGGTCACTTTAATTTTTATTGTAAAATTTAAATACAAATACCATTTTTCCACCTTTTCAATCACCATTCTATATATATATATATATATATATATATATATATATATATATATATATATATATATATATATATACATACATATATATATACATATATATATACATATATATATATATATATATATATATATATATATATATATATATATACATATATATACATATACATATATATATATATATATATATATATATATATATATATATATATATATATATATATATATATATATACATATATATACATATACATATATATATATATATATATATATATACATATATATATATATATATATATATATATATATACATATATACATATATATATACATATATATACATATACATATATATATATATATATATATATATATATATATATATATATATATATATATATACCACGCTTTTTGGGGACCCCATTTATAAGCTAAAATATTGCTACAATGTGTACCTTTTAGCCCCATTTCACTTATTTAATTTTTTATCTGTGTAACGATGTGCTAAATGGAAAACTAGTCTAAGAAGTATTTTTGGTATGTCCGATTAAGTTTCGAGTACATTCTGAAGACATATTTAAAATATAATTCATAAAATTCTTAACCATGTCATCAATTAGAAGTAACAAAGAATCCTTGTTACCTGTATATGAATTAAATTTTCCAGCAGTGGTAATTGATAATCAGTTATCTATATAACTTCAATAATTGAATATAATAATGGGTTATTTTTTCGCTGATAAATAAGTGACAATAAATGGGTAAATATTTATTACTGCACTCTGCACTTTTATCGGATATTCTTTCCCAACGACAAAGTTACGGCCATAACACCTGATTATTTGTTTGTTTTTGATTGATAGTTGAGTCAATAAATATGAAATCATTTTCATTAAACTTAATTGTTATCGTAAAATATTGTTGTTATTTAGGCTATAAAAAAAATTACAACAATTGATGATATTCTTCTTTAGTTTAACACGGGATGCGATTTTATAAAATCCATTTTATTGGGGATGATTAAATTGGGGAAAATATCATATTATTTTTTGAAGAATGAAATAGATAGACATGCCCTTATTTGAAAAATTCTGATAACAAAATGAGAAGCTTAAACAAAAAAACTCAAAAAATATAATTTGTTTCTATTATAGTATATTTTGGAAGATGCAATGGCAAGCAAAGAAATTGCAAATAATTAATTTGTATGTCGAGAAATATTTTTTATAATATCTGTTATCTGTATTGTATTACCACTGTATTTATGACTTTTCTGAAATAACATACTTCGCTCTAACTGAAAATTACACTTTTTTACCGACTTCTAGCACAAGGGAATCGTAAATTTCACTGCTGTATATATTTTTTCAGTATGTACAGCGATTACTCCGGAACGGCGGAACCGATTTGAATGAAATTTCTTGCATTATGTTTAGGACGTTACTGCGGTGGTTCCAGATTATTATGTCGGAAATTGGTTCAGTAAAATCCAAGATGGCGCTCATAATATTGCGGACAAAAAGTTAATTTAGTCTGATTTTCTCCAATATTGGTATGGGGAATTTTTCGGGGTCGTACACAACGGATATAAAGTTATTTTTAATAAATTCAATATGGCAAATCCAATATGGCAGATTAAAAATTTTACATCTCTCAGTTTGGTTCAAAAGTTGTTCTGGGGGATTTCTGAGAGTGTAAATAATGAATTTAAGTTTTTTAAAAAATATTCATATGGGAGATGCATTGTGCCTGTCCAAAAATCTATCTTTTTGGATTATGTCTAAAATTGGTATTGAGGGTTTCCGAGAGTATAGATTAAGATTAGATTAAGTTTAATTTTTTTTTAAATTCGATATGGTGGTTTCAATATGGTGGGTCAAAAATTTTACATTATTCACAATTTTTCAAAATTGATAGTAGATGGTTTTCAGAATCGTAGATTACAAAACGAAGTTAATTTTCTACAATTTAATATGACAGATAATAATATGGGGGACTAAAAATTTTACATTTTTCTGATTTTGTGGAAATCGATATAAGGGAGTTCTTGGGCCGTATACTATAATTCTTCAAATTCAATATGCATAATAAAATATGTCGGACTAAAAAAATTATATCTTTCAAGTTCTTTCAGTATCGATGTTGGGGGGTTTTAGGGGCCTAGGTTACGAATCTATAACTTATTTCTTAAAATTCAAGATATCGGATTTACTACTGCGAACTGATATTTGGTGAAATCTCGGAATGAAAAAATTTTTTATTGTTTAGTGTGGTCTACAAACTTGGATAAAATGTATACTTTTTTGCGACCTTAGAAACTCAAATTGAATTCAATACTAAAAGGCGAAAAATAAAATAAATAACTACTAACATAAAAGTTACGGTAAGGAAACCACTACAAATAAAGCATTTCTCAATCGCTTAGTGTAAATTCCATTTTGTCAGGTATTAGACTTTAAAAATTTTTATTTCATATAAAAATTTATATTGTGATTTTTTAGCGCTTCTGTATAAGTTGCTTAAATTTATTTATAAAAATTTGGGTGACACAAAGTTATTACCCAAAAAGATCATCGTTCTTGGGGTGAAAAAACATTTAATATCGAAGGTGTATACCTTAATCATTTGAGATTTGCTGACGATTTAGTATTAATAAGTAGCAATATTCAAGAACTAACATACATGCTAACAGAACTCAACGAAAAATTAAAACAGATTGTAACTAATGATCCAAATAACACTATCGTGGACAACGAAAAGTTTCATGCTACATATATTTGGTGCATGTAATTAAAAATGGTAAAGGAAGCCAAAGTGCTCTAGTGTCACGCAGAATTCAATTGACGTGGGTTTCTTGTGGTGAGCTCAGTTTTATATTGAAGGATTAAAACGTTACAATCAGCATGAAGCAGAAAGTATGCGACCACTGCATACACTTGGTGTTTACCTACTGTTTGAAACTATGGCTCTAACAAGGAAGGCAACAGAAAAACCGACACTTACGCAAAGGTCAATGGAACGGGCCATACTTGGGTCTCTTTCAGAGAAAAATTGCGAAATTATGCAATCTGAGATAAAACGAAGAAAAAACTTGTCAGGGAGAAATGCTCTTCATGACACCTGTTATCTTCGTTTTAGGTGGTAATTGGTTGGACATGTGGTAAGGCAGATGTCGCAATTAGGAATGCCCCTGGTGGTAAGGACATGTAGCTAGCGATCTATTTTCGACCACCGTAGTAAATATATGGATGTTTCGTCCCGATACCTGTGGTGGACTCATCAGTGGGATCCACCGGTATCTCCCAGACATCCTTGTACTTTCCACAAACTTGGACCTCTATTTAGGTCCAGTTTGGCCGGAAAGCAGTGGTAAGATGTTAGGTTCCACAATATGCCCCCCTAAGGCATTTGCTCTCCGGCTTTAACTGTCGGACAGTCCAAGCCGTTAGAAAGCACAGGCCTGAAAAGAAAGTGGAATGGACTTCCTCGGTGGTCTCCCAATGGCCGGGTCAGGCTTAATCAAAGCCAACGGCGGTTAAGACATTCGTCTACCGCCGTTCCTGCTCTGGCGCCATGTCACAATTAGCAATGCCCCTGGTGGTAAGGACATGTAGCTAGCGATCTATTTTCCACCACCGTAGTAAATGTATGGATGTTTCGTCCCGATACCAGCGGTGGACTCATCAGTGGGATCCACCGGTACCTTTCCTAGACATTCTTGTACTTTCCACAAACTTGGACCTCTATTTAAGTCCAGTTTTGCTGGAAAGCGGTGGTAAGATGTTAGGTTCCACAACACAGAGCATAGATAGTTGGACATATGGAATAGCTATAGAATAGCATAATGGAGACTACAAGAAACCAAAAGAAGTGTAGGAAAGCCATAAATGAGGTAGACAGACGATGTAAAGAGAATAACTAGAAAAATGAAAGAAATTGAAGGGGGTGTATGTCCAGTATTAGATGAATCAGAGCTAGAGAGAGAGAGTGTGTGTTGATTGCGCATTATTTGCGTGGCGAGCTAAATTAACAAATGATGCTGCAAAACTATTTGATCGATCGGAATCTTTACTTGGGATTTTATGAGTTAAATTTCTAAATGGGCCCGAAGACCAGAAATGCTAAAAAAATGTCTTTTCCCCACTTTTTGCGTATTTTTCTTTTTTGCCATATAATTGGAATAGCATGGGTTGAAAGAAAATTTTCCAGCGAGCAAATTACATCCTGTAATATTTTCCTCTTGGACTGATATTTACGTAGACATAATAGAAAAAATTATAAGAAAATCGTCTCATTTCGACATTTTTTCAGTTTATAATTTTTCACCCTTCGTGATTATCTTTTCCTAGCCTCATTCAGAAAGAAAAACTTCCTCCCGCTGCAGCAAATCGAAGCTACTTTTGGACCTAATTCGACTGAAGTATATCTAATTTTTGACGTTTCAACAATTTATCTACCTTGCGATTTTCTTGTCTTATTTTACTTATAAGTTTTACGGTATTACTGGTATCTATTAAGACCTTTACAAGTTGTCAAATGTAAAAATTCTTTTGTGTTAAGTCAAAATTTTTAGTTTCATATTTTAAATTACAGTAATTACCGCACCAGCAATAATAAAAAATGGATGCTATAGCAGGGAAAATTGCCATTATTACCGGCGGAGCAAGTGGAATTGGAGCAGCTTATGTTAGGGAACTATTTAAACGGGGAATGAAAGCTTGTACCATTAGTGATATAGATGAATGCCGTGGACAAGCATTAGTTGAAGAAATGGAATGCCAATATGGAAAAGGCAAGGCTATTTTCATTAAGGGCGACATGACATGTAAAGAATCTTTTGAAGATATTTTTGAAGTAAACAAGAAAAAGTTTAATGGCCTTGATCTCGTTGTAAATAACGCTGGTGTATTGCGAGATCAAGTATGGGAACATATGATCCAATTAAATATTACTGGTACTGTTAGAGGAAGTCTTTTGGGTATAAAGTACATGGGAAAAAATAACGGAGGTTGTGGAGGAACTATAGTAAATACTGCATCAATTTTAGGACTACAAGGGCTTGCTGGATGTCCATGTTACACAGGAACTAAGCATTTTGTCATAGGATTTACAAGATCAATTGGAACTCCTTTTTGGTATGAGTTAACCGGTTGCCGATTTTTGACAATTTGTCCAGGAGTAACTAGTACTCCCATGATATCGGATGCCGAACAGTGGGTGTTTCCGGGTTTTCCAGGTTTAGGGAAACTTGTAGCTCAGCAGTTAGGTTCACTGACACCGCAAACTGTTGAACATCTTGCTGAAGGTCTCAATACTATGTTGAATGAGGGAGAAAATGGTAGTATCTGGGTGGGAGAAGAAGCCAAACCAATATACGAAGTGGTAATTCCCGACAGAAGAACATTTAAAAAAGAAAAGAAGCAGGGACGTTGTTAATATTAGTATTGATGTGGCGTAACAAAGTTAATGTTCAAGTATTTGTATTATGTTTGTAAAAATATTTTTTCCAAACCGTCACTTCTTCGTATTTTTTTGCATCTATTGTTTGTATATTTTAGTAGTATACTCTAATCATAGGATTACAACACTCTTGTAGTGTATATGAATTATTAATAGGACTTGTTTGTTTATCGATTCATTGCCTTATCAGCATAATCTGCTTGATTGATGTCTTAAATTAAATTATCATATTTTTGTACATGGTCCAGATTATTCCATAGGGACAATATTTTTTTTTTCCTATTTATTAAACCGTTCACGGTGAAAAGTCGGTTTAATTAGAAAAAAAGTTATGATATTCAGACTTCTTTGCGGGGCATCCCACTTTAAAATTTCAAAAAAAAATTGATTTTTTTTCAAAAGTACGAACATTCAAGAATGTACTCAACAAAGTTCACAAAGATCCTAGCAGTTCTATATTTTTGAGAGCATTATTGATGGGTGTGGAAACGCTCTACTGAGTCCAAAATCTTGCTAAAAGACCCTAAATCGCAAGAACATGCGCTTTACAAAGAGGCCGATTTTTTTTGTTTTTTTTGCATAAAAATTCATAATTTCACTACCGGCAATAGCCACGAGCATATCGACTGTGTGTGTTTGAGATGAACCAGCACAGCTAAATCCCTAACGTCAGGGACTTATGAGTTTTTGATACTACTTGTTACAGTAGTAAAATATATAAAAAAAAAACATTTAAAAGAAAAGCTTTTTACATACTTCAATAGTTCAAAAATAATTACATTGATATCTATAATAGGAATCGCTAAAAAATCGCATAAATAATCCTTTTTCTGAGTGTCTAAAATGGGATGCGCCCCATTAATATGTCGTAAAAATAGTAAGGTCTTATGGGTATCGGGACAGACCGGGGTAGAGGGAAATGAAATTGTAGATAAGCTCGCGAGAAAAGGGGTCAAGACACTATTTCGGGGGCCCGAACCTTTCTATGTAATCAGTAACAGTGAAATGCTGGAAGAACTAAAAAGAGAGGAAGAGAGCAGATCCAATTACTGGACGGATCTGCATGGGATGATAGTCAGAAGAGATTCAAGGAATGCATAAGCCTAAGCAAAAAACAATTTAGAGTTCTAATTGGATTCCTGATACGGCATTGCTACCTGAATGGACACCTCAAAAAACTCGGATTGGCAGAAAGAGAAGAATGAAGGAAGAAGACAGAACCTCTATCTACATTCCTTCAGAGTTCAGCGCTTTAGAGAACCCTAGATTGGAGTTCTTGGGAGGATACCAAATAAAATAAGAGAAACTACTCACTTGAAAGCCATCCAATATTCTAAGGTTCCTGAAAGAAATAGAACAGCTCTAGTCGGCAAGGCATCCAATAGATCTATTAAGTCGCAGTGTATTGATGCCCATTTCCAACATATATACATACATACATACAATATATCGTTCTACAAACGGGTAAAATTTCATTTGTCTGAAACATTTTGAAAAGTCCGAAAATCACTCACTTAATTTTATCTATGTTTTAAGACGATATTTAAATTCAAAATTTTTCATAAACAAGTAATTGAGCAAGATACAGAAATTTACACAATATTCTCTTTTTAGGTTTTAGATACTTTTGTTTTTCTTATGGCCACCATATTTTATTTTTATATCATTGAATAATGCCAATAATTTCCTTTAAAGTTATAAGACATCGATATTATTATGTAAAAAGGCACCAAAAATAGTAAATATATCAGGTCGACCAAAAAGTAATTTCGGTTTCATAGTATGAAATAAAACTCTTTTTTTTAACAAAGAATAAACTTTAATCAATTATATATTTTCCGTTTTATTCTAAGACCCTTTGCCATCTTTCTTGCAGCTTCATGATTTCGTACTCCTAGAAATTTTGCTCCTTATCACCCAAAAACTGAATCAAGTGCAATTTAAGGTCATCGTTTTGTGAAAATTTTACCATTCAAAGATTGCATGGGGGATGCGACATCACTTCCCAACCAAACTCAAATAATTTCCCACCAGTTACTAAAGATAAATGAAGCTGTGGATTATCATGATGGAATACAATTCATTTGCGGTTTGCGAATTCTGACTTTTTTTCTTTTGATTGTTTCATCCAGATTCATTAGTTGTTGACAGTAAACATCTGAATTGATCGTCCTGCCTTTTGGACGTAGCTTGACAAAATTTTTCTCTTTGTAATCTGTTCTTTATATAAGATGCTGATCCTATAGTTTCTTCCCTACTACATTTTATTTTCTTTAAATTGAACGCCCTGGCAACTAATACATTTACTATATATCATTCCATTCCGTAGATCCTTTCAATTATTATTATTTATTTTTACTTTTAATCTAAAAAACTTCCTTGCTATTCCTCGATTGTCAATACGGAGCTATTATTTTAGTTGGTGCTCTCAAAGACAATATTTATCGTGCACCTACGAATAAGTAAACAAACTGCCACTTTGTTCAAACTTTCTATTTGTTAATTCATTAATGGATAAAGTGAAGGATATATCGAATTTTCGAGGCAAGAGGAGGTTGCTATTTTGTGTGGTTCAAATAAAAACTCTTTTATTTTGTTTATATTGGCTGGCTTCTAATCTGTTAATTAGTAAAATGGCTTATTGAACGCTAGAAGGAACAACTGATTATATGAATTTTGGACTAGGTGTACTTTAGTTTATAAAATTTTAAAATGAACATAAATGGATGAGAATATTTGTTTATAATAAAAGCGAGATAAGTCCCTCAAGAACGCTCCTTGATTTACAAATTTCTTATCAAAATTTTTTGATATAGTTTATTGTTGGATTGTAATCTACTAAAGACTGTAGATGCAAAGACTCTTCTGGAAATTTGTGGTAGATTTCTTATTTCATCAGACGTGAAATTGTCAAGTTTAAGAAAAAAGTTCCGAACACTCCCAACAGATGTTTCGCCGTTCTGCATTATATATCAAATCTCTCTGTCAGTATCTAAGAGAGCAGTGCCTTACTAAGAGACTTATTTCCAGTTGATGGTGTCTATTAGAAAGTTAGTAATTCTTTAGCAATGGCTTTATGGAACTCTTCGCTCGTCTTCTGCTAGATATGTTCCGAAACTCTAGGACATAAGTAATTCAAATATCCTTTTCAGTCAGGCAATTCAGTTTATGTAATATTAAAAAAGCCCAAAAAAATCTAAATGAGTATTGCCGTCTAAATTTAAAAATTATTTTCTAAATTAGAAAGCAGACAAACGTTAATTAGAGAAACAGTACAAAATTGTAAAAAATGTTCAAAAAAAAACCATACAGTCTTGGAGAACATAAAAAACTAAAATAAGCTGCCGATGTATACGAAATCAGAACTTCACAGAATTTGTCAAAGATAAAAATGAAATAATTATTGAAACTGAAGCGAAAAACAGGGTGGGGGAACATACATACATTAAACACCTTTTTCAGGGCGATGAGATAACAGATTTTACAGATGTTATTGCTAAAAATATTTCTTTAACAGGTCCAACAATTACAAAGAAAGCCGCAAAGCGATGATACAGTCCAAAACCAATGAACATCAACTGATCAGCTTAATGAGCTACATGCTAAAAATATTCTTTAACGTCTTGCATAACCGAAATTTCCGCAACATAAAGGTCACCCAGCAAAGTGGAATGGGGACACGTGAGACTCTTTTTGGAGTACACATATTAGTCTAAAATGGCCGAAATGTTGAAAACGGCGTCATGAAAAATTCTTTGACAGAATTAAGCATGTAAAACTAATTTATATATTTAGAAACGCAGACGTGGGTGATGAGGATATCTCTTGTTTTTAGAACTTGTACTTGCATCAAATAGCACACATAAAAACAAAGGATCACAACTAAGGCTGTTTAAATACGCAGAGGTGTCAGACAGGGATTATATTGTCTCTACTCATGTTCAACTTCTACTCGGAAGCTATTTTAATGAAGCAGTTGGACATGAAATTGGTATTAAAGTAGATATTGCATTTATTAACAACATCCGGTACGTTGACGACTCCGTTTTGATAGCAGATAGTTTGAAAGACTCGTAGCTAAACGATATCAGCTTAAGGTATGGCCTTAAAATAAACAACAGCAAGACAAAATTCATGATAGTCGGCAGACGTAAAATACCATATAAGAACACACGGCTGTAAACATCGGAAAATTTGGTTACATGGTAACTAGGATAACGACATGAAAATTAAATGCAAAATTGAAATAGTTCATCGCTATTTTTATAAATTTAGAGACATCCATACCAGTACAGACATATGTCTAAACCTGGGAATGCTAGATGCTATCTATGGCCTGTTCTGTTTTATACTGTAGAAATCTGAATGTTTAAAGTATCGTCAATAAATAAACTGAAAGCGTGTGAAACGTATACCAGTCGTAGAATGCTGGAAGTACCATAAATTGACAAAGTGACGAACGATGAGATTGTTAGAAGAATGAGAAAAGATCAGCATTGTGAAATCCTAAATATCAACTCCTCCGATTAATTATAGAAGGAAAAATAAAATGCAAACTTGAGGTAGGCCTAAACAAATGTCATGGTTACGAAATATAAGGTGGTGGATAAGCAGCTAAAGAAGAAATTAAAATCATATCGAAATTGATTTTATAGGTTTTCGAGCCGGTTGAATTGCAGCATGCAAGATGACGGACCGTGAACATTTTAATTTTGAAAAAGTTGGTAAACGTATAGTGGTTTTATAGGATTTCAAGGTTGCTAATTCGAATCTGGCTTAAAAATGCAAAAAAATAATACCCAAAATGGCGAACTAAGGAAATTTAATTTTTGTTAAAATTTGGTAAACATACAGTGATTATCAAGAGATTAATCTGACATCTAATTGCAAAAAAAAAACAAATCAAAAGAATATTATGGTAGATGATTTAGTAATCTATTCTAAACTAATTGCATCGACTCATTTAGAAACACACTTCTCTTAGCAAACACGAGCTTGGAATCCACTTTGATAGAGTCATATTTCTATTTTTTTATATATTTTAATAATTTTATAAATTTTTATAGCTCTTTATTTTTCAAGATTTTTGAAATTTTCGTAAGTAATTTTGATATTTTAGTCATTAGCAACCAATATTTTTTTATTTATAAAAGTTTACGTTTTTTCATTGATTTGATGGGATCCAAGCTGGTTGATTGTAAGGGAAATATTTTCTCATACTTTTAGTTGCCATATTGGATTCATCATATTGAACTTCGAGAATCAAAATTTAAATTTCATAGACCTTCTTTCTAACGCAAATGCCAGTGGGATCGAAATTATGGGATGGAGACTTTTTAAATTCAAATCTGTTTTTATCGAAAACGGTTCCATCCGATTCCTTGTATATTAGGATTAGGATAAAAAAACTACTAAAACAAGGTAGTTAGAAAACGGAAAAAAACGTAAAAAGACACATTATCTGAGTAAGCTTCGATTGTACATGAAATGTCAAATGATGACCTTTGATTTGACAGTAACTTCAGAATTTATAAAACGAGTATCAAAATAGTTCCAAATTTAAGTTACTCTAATGGATATTATACCAGGAAAAATTGCCATTATAACCAATGGGGCAAGTGGAATTGGAACAGCTTATGTGAAAGAGCTTTTTAAGCGAGGGACAAAAGCATGTAAAATCTCTAATACAAATCGTTCCAATGAAGCATTAGTTAAAGATGTAAGATGTTGCTACCAACAAGACCAGAAACTCTTCGATTTAGTCAATGTAACAAACAAAATAGCGTTTAAAGAAGCTTTGAAAGCAAACATGAACAAGATTGTTGGCCTTGATCTCACTGTAAATGGTACTGAAGAATTCACGGATAAAATGTATAAAAATGTAAGCAATTTAAATATTCCTTCTACAAACTTTTTAAACATAGAAAGTTGTAACCCAGAAACCACAGTATATAAACCATCAACTTTGGAACTGCAAAAACTTCCTAGATGTTTAACCTATACAAGCAATAATACCTTCATTATAAGCTCAGCAAAATCAGTGGAAACGCCCTTTTGCTATGATTTACCTGGCTGGCGATTTTTAAAAACTCGCTCTGGTGTAAATCCTACTTCCGTGACACCAGATGCAGAACTAAGAAACAAAATTTTCCCAGAACCTGAGAAAGATTTTGCAAGTCAGCTTTATTCATTGATACCTCAAACCGCTGAATATTTCTTTGCAGGTGTTAATCTCTTGTTAAATGAGAAAGAAAATGGCGGAATATGCAAGGGAGAAGTCATACCTATTTACGAATTAGCCATACCTGATGCGATCGAAAACTTAAAAAATAGAGGAATTATTCATACTCGTAGTATTAACAATTAGGTAATCATGGTTGTATCGATGGAACAAATAAAAATCAAATAAATCCTCAAAATTTTGTATAACTTGTCGAGTTTTTCTGCTTCTGTTAGTCTGAATGAAACATAAAATTCAGCGTTTACTAATCGTTGGTGACTCAGGTTGGAGTGCATTTAAGTGACTGTGCCGAATCCTGACAGTAAGAAACTGGAGTTGAAACGAACCTGATATTAGAACACCGGAGCAACTTTCTGAATATAACAAACAAGATTTAATTCAATTCGGTGAAGCCGTTCCAAAATAATCGGCGTACATCCATAGGAAGTATATATATAGCAGTCTAATTGAGAACTTCCTTTGTTGAAGTCTGTTTAAAATAATTAATGTGCTACCTTAGTGATCAACTTTTTATAAATTCTGCATCCAAACCATTCCCTTAGGTTTTTTAGCCATGAAATTCGTCGTCGTCCTACGCCTCTTCTGCCACTTATTTTGCCTTGGATTTTCTCTCCGCATAATGTGGCCGAAATATTGCAGTTTTCTCTCTTTTACTGTTATCTCGACTTCCTTTTCTTTCCCCATTCTTCTCAACACTTCGGCGTTCGTAACTCGATCCACCCACGAAATCCTCTGAATTCTTCTATAGGTCCACATTTCAAAAGAGTTAAGTCTTCTCATTGCCTCTCGATTCAGTGTCCATGCTTCCATTCCATAATATAGAACACTGTATACGTAACATTTAGTCAGTCGTATTTTCAGGGCTAACGTTAGATCTTTGCTGCAGATAACCTTTTTCATTCTAATAAAGTTGGCACGTGCTTTCTCGATTCTGGTTTTTATTTCGACGGTATAGTCATTATTTTCTGTTATTAGGGTTCCCAAGTAAGTGTACTTCTTAACTCTTTCTATGTGCTGGCCTTCTACCATTAGGGTTTCATTATTATTGGTGTTGTTTTTACTAATAATCATGAACTTGGTCTTTTTCGTGTTAAGAGAGAGTCCATATTCTCCACTAACTCTTAATATTTTATTCATTATTTTTTCTAGGTCTTTCAAACTATCAGCTATTATTACGGTGTCATCTGCATACCTAATATTGTTGATTAAAACTCCGTTTACTTTTAACCCTGCTGTTTCAGATTCAAGACTCTCCAATATGACCTCTTCAGAATAAGCGTTAAATAGTAAAGGTGACAATATACACCCTTGTCTGACTCCCCTTTGTATTTCCACATCTCCGGATATTTTCTGTCCAATTTTTACTGCCGCTCGCGGATTGTAATACAGATTTGATATCAACCTTAAATCTTTTTCATCCAAATTTTTGCTTCTGAGAATCTCTATCAGTTTGTCATGTTTGACCCTATCAAAAGCTTTGTTGTAATCTATGAAGCAGACATAGAGGTCCTGATTAATATCCAAGCATCTTTGAGTAAGCACATTAAAAGCAAATAATGCTTCTCTTGTACCCACCCCGTTCCGGAAGCTAAACTGTGTGTCACCAATATCCAGCTCCACTTTGGAATGTATTCTAGCGTGTACAATTTTTAAAAGGGTTTTCAAAGTATGTGACATGAGACTGATTGTTCGATAGTCACTGCATTCTTTTGAATTTGCTTTCTTTGGTAAACATATGAATGTTGATGTTAACATTTCTCGGGGGATGGTTCCTGTCGTGTAAATTGTATTAAATAATCTCACCAATAAATCCAAATTCTTGTCATTGATCAGCTTCAACAACTCACCTGGCATATTTTTAGATACTTACATTTATCACTAAAATACTGCTAAAAATATCAAATATAAATTAAATTATTTATTCAGACGTGATTAGCAACCAACCCTTTTGGAAAACACAAGAATTTAGAAATACAAAAGCCATTTGAAAACAAAGGCAAGATTGCTATTCGAAAGTGTTTATAAAAAAATGAATCAAAGCTATTTTTATCGTCATTATTGATGTCTGTTAAATACTAACAATCACATTATTTTCACGGAAATAATTGTGACGACACTAGTTTCTTTGGAAGTCAGTTATTATTAGGTAGTGTTTAATTAAACTCAAACTTGGATGAGATTGCATAAAATAGTGTAAATTAATCAAAATCAATACATGTAACCCATATACAATAACGCACAGCAAGAGTGATATTATTTAAAATAAATAACATTGCTGTAGTGACTTTTTTTCTTATGGTTCCATCTTGAGCCCGGATGCACTGCGGCCAGTACTGGCCTAGTGTGCTTACCCTTGACTTACAGCAACTCTATTAACTTAGCCTCTTGAGCCAATTTGTACAGATGAGCTGATAAATGAGTATGTGTCTCATTCAGTTTCTAGTTTGTTGACTCGAAGATTTATTGTCTTTTTCGATATAGTGACTCGCAATCGCATATGATGTGCTTTACCGTTTCCTCGACCTGACCACACAGTCTGCAGCTGAGATCTTCGTTGTAAGATTCACTTTATGTATATAAACTTTGACGACCATGTGTCCGTCATTATCTCTGTTATTACCCTTACTTACTAAAAAAAGCCTGTTTTGGTTCAATCCCGGTCTGGCCGTTCAGTGATTTTTGTACTCTTTGTTGATCAATTGTTTAATGGCTTCTCATACCGCACACCTTGACACTCCAAGAGGCGGTTCTAGACCAACATATTAAAATGATGAGCCCTCTTTTGGTAGCTCATCTTCTTTTTCATTTCCATGTATGCTTTAGTGTCCTGGTACCCATTATAGCCAAACTCTGTTATTCTTTGCCAGAGTTGTTAATTTACTCTAGAATTCCAAAATTAATCTAGGTGATACCTTTTGACTCATGAATGCCTTCAGAGCTGCTTAGCTGTCGGAATAAATTTATCTCGTCTGCACATTGCAAATTGCATACATTTCTGCCTGAAATACTGTTGGATATTTTCCCAAGGAAAAATCGTTTCTTTCTTTGGTTGAAACCCATATATCTCAGCTCCAGTACCTTCTTTGGTCAGTATACCAGATAAGTGTACCCTTCGGTTTTTTATAATGACCTCGAACGGTAACTGTAATGGCTTAATATTGATGGAAACAAATGGTATACTGTAAATAAGTAAATAAGACAAAATAAATAAGAACAGAATAGTGAGGAATTATTTTTTTGAACGTTATCCATTTCCAATGGTCTCAAGTTGCGCTTTAAGGTTAGTCCTATCTCAAAGTTTTAATGTTTCAAAAATTCCTAGAAATGACATTACTTTTCTCTGTCCTTCAAATTTTTACATCACTTTTGACACTAGTTGACATTAGCGTAAGCATATTTTATTATTAAGAAAATCTAAATTCTTGTGAAAACAGATTCAATTTTAAATAATGGATGTTATAAGTGGGAAAATTGCCATTATTACTGGAGGAGCAAATGGGATTGGAGCCGCTTATGTAAAAGAACTTTTTAAACGAGGAATGAAAGCTTGCACCATTTCCGACATAGATGAATCTGGTGAAGCATTTGCTAAAGAGATGAATTGTAAATACGGCAAAGGAAGAACAATTTTTGTTCAAGCCGATATGACAAACAAGGAAGCTTTTGAAAATGTTTTTGAAACCAACATGGATAAATTTGGTAAACTCGATCTTGTTGTGAATAATGCTGGTGTATTAAGAGATCGTGTATGGGAACATATGATCCTCCTAAACATTACTTCTACTGTTAGAGGAAGCCTTTTAGGTATAAAGTACATGGGAAAAAATAATGGAGGTCGTGGAGGAACTATAGTAAATACTGCTTCGATATTAGGCCTACAAGGCCTTTCTGGATGTCCAGTTTATACCGGAACTAAGCATTTCGTTATTGGATTTACAAGGTCGATAGGAACTCCTTTCTGGTATGATTTAACTGGTTGTAGATTTATGACGATTTGCCCAGGAGTAACTTGTACCCCTTTGATATCGGATGCTGAAGAGTGGGTGTTTGATGGTTTTCCAAATCTAGGAAAACTTGTAGCAAAACAGTTAGGTTCACTGATGCCTCAAACTGTTGAACATCTTGCTAAAGGTTTAAACACTATGTTAAACGAGGGAGAAAATGGTAGTATATGGGTAGGAGAAGAAGCCAGATCTATATATGAAGTATTAATTCCCGACAGAAGAACATTTAGAATTTAATATATCGTTATGAACTGCAAGTATCATAAAATTATGTACGTTTGTTTGTTTTTCTTAATAAAAAAAGTATGTTTTATTATACTTCAGTAATTTTTTGGTCAAATATTCAGTAATACGTGTATTTTTTATGTTAATGTTTAGTAGTAGTTTTGGAGCCCGCCAACATATAAGAAGAATTATTAATATACTTTTGTAACTTCTTGTGTGGGACTTGAAAAGACTGACTTTTTCCTCTGCGAAAACTCTCGTAATCGGTTTATTCGCTCTCCAATTTTTCCCTAAAACACGTTGGTTTCCCGTCGTAAAAAAATTTATAAATATATTTTTTTTTCTAATTGTAGGCGTCAGATATTGAACAAGAAATTGTGAGACAAAACCTGTTGTTCATAAAGGGTGTCCTTACTCTCGAAATGACGATATGATGAATTTCAAAGATTTATTGTAAACAAGCTAATTTTTTGAGAATTGTTTAATAAATTATATAAAAGCTACCAATGACATTGTCCGACAAAAAAACATTTTCCGATTTTCCAGTCCGACGCATTGAAGTCGTCGCTCTCATAACAGCACGGTATTTATGAATATTCGTCGTACAAAAGAAAAATTAAGTTTGTGAGCTTATTTTCTATTTATGTGTTGTGAAAGTGACCGACAAAAATATTGTTTTAAACAACTCTGACCGACAAAATATATTTATCTGGCATGTAAGTAATTATTTTATTTGCTACATATATATATATATATATATATATATATATATATATATATATATATATATATATATATATATATATATATATATATATAGATATATATATATATAGGTGTGAGTATATACTGCGAAATAGCTTGAACGAATAACTGTGCGAATACTTTACAATACTCTTAGGTACTACGCAATAAATGATTCTTCATTTTTTAATGCTATTTAAGATCTGCTAGGCATTTTTTTTTCTCAATTGTTGACGTATTTATCATAATTTATCAATTACAATAACTGTTTTCAAAAAAATTGAAATTGAAATTAAATGTCCAATCTTTATTTTTAGTTATTTTCAAAAAAGTTAGTAGACATGGAATATTAATTAACTTCAACTCATTAATTTGCATTCTAATTTTATCGCTTTATTAGGTATATAATAAAAGATTTAAAAATAATATAAATCATTATTAATCTATCTGTCATTATCAGACTCCTCGGAGCTATCATCTTCAGTTTCGTTACTCGTTGGAACATCATCACCATCCGAATCATCATTTTCATTAAAGTCTGTATCTGTAAGAGTGTTAATTTATGATTATAAATTCTTATTATTTGAAATCAATTATATTAGATAACTATCAAAATTACTGATATAATACCTGCAAGATTTGAAGATATGTCTCCAAAAGAAGGACTTTGTAATCCATCAAATTATTAATGTTGGTACGTGTTATCTTCTGTGATCTATCCACAATTTTCAAGTTTGAGAGCAGTTGGTCATCTTATGTGAGCGTTATACCACACACTCGATATATAAATTGTTCTTTTGCATTGTTGAAATAATTCTTCCCTTGTCGGTGGTATACCAGAGGCATCGACACTCCTCATTTGGTCTTTGAATTCACAAAAAACACTCCATCATGTGGTACTACCATGGGTACAACAAGTAATAATGGCTATACGACGCTTGCCCAACTCCGTAGGTAACAACTGCAACGACACTACTGAATGAGATGCATATACGTGCTAAGAGAAAGTGCCTCGAAACTTTGAAAGTTGTCCTGTGAACAATGTATGTGTATAGAGTTAGGGGTCTGTACACAGTAACCTGGTAAGTCTATTGTGCCCCCTACTGCTGCTCAGTCGCCAGAATTACCTTATCAGCTAGAGCAGGTCTCCCAGTTCTATTTCCCTCAGGAATCTTAGGATGTTAGACGGCTTCAAGGTGGGTAGCTCCCCTTCCTCGATTTGGTGTGTTCCCAAAAACCGCATCCTAGGGTTTTCTAGAACGCTGCACTCTGGAAGGATATGAAAAGAGGGTTTGACCTCCTCCTCACAGAATCTGCACTCTTCTCTTTCTACTAGTCCGAGTTTCTTTAGGCGTCTCTTCAGGTGGCAGTGCCCCGTCAGGACCTCTGTCAGAACTCTGAGTTGGTTTTTACTTAAGCTTATGCATTCTTTGAATCTCTTCTGGTCGTAGTTATCCGGAAGTATCTTCGCTTGTCTCAATCCTTGCAGCTCTGACCAATAATTGGATATCCTGCTCTATTCTTCTATCTTTAGTTCTTCCAGTATTACGCTGCTACTGATTCCACAGAAAGGAGACATGATAATCTCTTGGCCGTGATAGTTTTTCTCCTTGTTAAATTGAATACATATCCTAATGGCATGTATTACTTATCCAAGCTTTCGTAGTGTCTGGTGCCGGATCCATACACTCCTATTCCAATTCCCTCCGTTGTTTTGGAGCCATCTATATACCATATAGTGATGGACTCTGAGTTTTTTAATGGTGTTTCTGTCCCATTCGCTCTTGCGACTCAACTTTGCGTTGAAGTTTTTCACGAAGCTGAATTTCTTTTCATTTCATCTAGAGGCATGTCCCAGATTTGTTGATTTCTGGATAAGAGATTGGGTCTTCGTTTTATGACCTCATCTCTCATCATCCTATAAATCGTCCTCTTCGCTATGTTCTCTAGAAATATATGTAGAGGTCTGAGGTTTAGGATTACTTCCATGGCAGCCCTTGGGCAGGTTTTCATTGCCCCTGTTGTAAATGCACAGGCCAGTCTTTGAACTTTCGAGAGGTTAGCTCTGTGCGGTAGAAACGGGAATAGTCCAGTAGCTCTCAAAACGAACACGCCCAAAAAGCTCGAAATTCATATACTTTCAGAAAATGAGCAGTTTTATGTAAAAAAATAACTTACAGTTGAAGCTTTTGCATTGCATTTGAATTTCGATACGTTCAAAAAGTTTCAACTGTAGGTCATTTTTTATACAAAAATTGTTTTAATAATGAAATCTTATTATATTAAACTATCTATAATTTTCTTATCATTACAACTATTTTTCCGTTAATAACTTTTTCTGAACGCATTTGAATTTCGCGCTTTTTAGGCGTACTGCTCTGAGAGCATAGCTGGTAACAAGTGCAATATATAAATGCGCGTGCGATGTAGCAAGTATGTTAAATTTATAACATCGGTTTTTTCATTTTAATGGAAAAAGTTAACATTTTTGTGTCGGATAATGCCTTAATCATATTCTGTTGTCTTTTCCAAAAGAAAAAAACCTAACAAAAATGTTATTAATAAATTCCGTGGTGTCATAAGAGCGACGACTTCAATGCGTCGGACCGGAAAATCGGAAAATGTATTTTGTCGGACAATGGCATTGGTATCTTTTATAAATTTTTATCAAACAATTCTGAAAAAATTTTCTTATCAGTAAATTTTCAAAAGTCATCATATTGTAATGTTGAGAATGGTGGACATCCTTTATAAAATTTTTGTCAGACATTTTTTTCTCACGCTTCTTATTCAACAACCTAATGTCTACGATTGGAAAAAAAATTATACTTATAAATTTTCTTACAACGGGAAACCGACGTGTTACAGAAAAAAATTGGAAAGCGAATAAACCGATTACGAGAGTTTTCGACAAAAGTTGTTGGTTGGCGGCTCTAAAACTAGAAAGTTTATTATATGTCGACATTTATAAAATTAAGTAAATATTGGCTAAATTCTCATTTGGTAATAAAATTTTTTCCCATATTACGCAATAAAATATTAGAAAATCTAATAAATTAGCAATTTAGCTTTGATATATACTAAATATTTTGGATGATTGTGGCAAGAACCTTTTTTGATGACCAAAATAGCATAGATATATTTTACTAGTCTAGTTAAAATTTCGCAAAATTGTTTACTTTTCTTTCATACCAGGAAATACTGTTAAAATTCTATTTTTATTACTTACATATTTTTGCGAGCGTTGCAGTAAACTTAAGTAATATAACAAGTTAACTTAAAAGCACGTCGATTGACTAACTGTATCATATACTCTAAAACAAATAGCTAATTTTATTATATACTAACACATACCTTAAGTGTAGAATACATGTAAAAAGAGTTCCTTCACAAAATGTTCCGTTTACTACATTTTAAAATTTAATTATCACTTCTCACCAAATTACCAAAATCAAATAGCACAAAAAATGCATATATCTTGCTCAACTACCTAATGTTTCTTTATTGAATGCTATTTTGTTCTTAATACAGTGGAGAAGGGGAACATTCAGATATCGGTTTCAGTCTCGAGCATTTAATTTTTTTCCGATTTTTTTCATTCCCAAAAAGCGAAACTAAATTCAAAATTATGAATTGTTCTGACATGAAAGTATAAAGGATCCATAAACCAAAAATTTAAGTCCTATATAAATTTACCAGTTAAATAAAAAGAAAATGAAATTTCTCATAAAACTATTTAATCGGCGAATCTGAACTCAAGTTTATGATATTCAGGATGTAACTCTTCATTTTACCGATTCCAATGCTACATCTAGAAGTTTTATGGTTAATTTTACTACATAAAGGTTTGTTTTTTGACATATATAATACTAATTATAACAATATCATAGATAAAACAAACCTAGTCAACTAGAAAATATAACTTCCATGACGATTAGATTCGGTTTAAAACTAAGTAAAATTTTTACTAACTTGAAACTATTGGAAAGAAAAGTTGAAAATATTACTAAATTAGTTAGGGACAGCGACACTAACTTTTTTCTAAAAGGTTGTATTTTTTAGTAATTATTACGCAAAACCATGTATTGATAAAGGTTACCTCAGTGGTAACAAAGTTCGCTTAACTGTAAAGGGTAAATATCATTTAGTAATGATCAATACTGGAACACGATAAAATACAGTGTAAAAAGGAAACTCATTAAATTTAAGGCAAATGTGCTGGAAGCAAATTTCGTAAATGTTTATTAATGCATTAAATTTAATAATTTACATTAATCTAAATTAATTTATTCCATTAAATCTAATGTAATCATACATTAAATTTAAAGTTTGATCACTACTTTTTATGGTGACTATGTACATTTAACATACAGCCAGTGTTCATTGAATTTAAGATATATTATCACATATTTAATGCACCAACACTAGTATGAGGTAACAAAATCCTAGTACCAGGAAAAGGTGGAAATTTTTCCCATAAGTAATATACCGTCATCTGTTGACCGATTTTGAACTCATTGGTTTTCGTCAGTATCTGCACCTCATCATAAGAAAATTGAGTCCTTTAAGCAGCTTATATCATAGCAAATAAAAAGCTCAGTAAAAGTTACACCATCTCTCGGAATTTCATGAAAGGTACCATGAATAATAATGTCAATTTCCTTAATGTTAAAATACATGTGAATTAATTTTAATGTACACTAAGTTGAAATATCTTTTTAGTGACTTTATTTAAATTTAAGATACCATTTAATCAAATTTAATGCCCCACAAACTGATATTTGAATAAATTGCTTTAAATTCAAATAAATGTAAATTAGTCACGATTTTAGGTTCAAAATCATTAAATCTAATATAGAGTGGACATTAAATTTAAGGTTATTTTTAACAGTGTATAATGGTGCTGTAATAATTAACAACAGAACATGTTGTTACCAAAATAAAAATCCCTGCTATAAATATTTTTTTTTTATTTTAGCTATACACTACCAACCTTCCTACAGGGCTTCAAGCGTGACTTGAATGAGCCCGACCTTACAGAAACCCTACAAGAACATCAATCAGCCAGGTTGGGTGACGCTTTAGAAAAATCTTGGAAGGAAGAAGAAAATCGAGCATCAAGAAAGAACAAGTCGCCGTCCTTGTTGCGAGCACTATTTAGAGCATTTGGTTTGGAATTTATGGTGTATGGTTTTGTATTGTTTGTTTCAGAAGGCTTAAGGTACACCTTTATTTATATATTTTTATGAATATGAATTTTTGAATAGGATGCTTCAAATTCGGAGATACGTAGATAATAATGAAATATTGTAAGACTCTGCGATGCAGAATCACATCATAAATAAAATGAAGCATCCTTGTAGGAACTGCGATATAAATTAAATTTAACACAATTTTTTTTCAAATACCGAACTGAGTTCAAATATATTTTAAGACTTTCCAAAAAATTTAAACTTTGCCTGTTTTTGTCGATAGAAGCTTATTCAGGAATATGAGGGTGGTCGTTTATATTTCGAGAATTACAAATACTTATCGTAGAAAAGTGTTTCATTTTTTTTTATATTCTCCATTATACTGAAAAAATATTTTTTCGTGACAAAAATACTCACACATCACACTATAAACATGGTGATATTTTGTTTTCTACGCTCTACTACGATTCATTAGTTTGTTATAAACAACTATCAAAAAATTGCCTTTTTTCCTTTTTTCCTTTTTTACTTATAAAATCAAGATTATTGAAGAAATTTCAATGGTGCAAACAGATGAATTGTAGAAAATAAAGATACAAACAAAATTATTAGTAACGGAGAAAAGCAAAGCTGGCCCTTCGCGAAATAATAGTAAGGTTATAGCGGGATAAAATGGCCAAATCTGCCCTCAAACGATTTACTACGGCCAGTACCACGTTCCATAACTAATGCCAAAAGATGCCTCTGTGCAAATTTTCAGCCCCCATAGGCCCTATAATGGTCTAAAGAGGTTATGTTCACTTTTTTCAATTTTCTTTTTTTACGAACGCAATTTTACATCAAAAAATCTAAAAAAAAAGTCACAGAGGTGGATTTTCTGGTTGTAAATAACTATGATTTTTTCAGGTTTTTCGAGCGAAAATCGAACCCAAGGAATTTTTTTTTAAATTTTTCGACCCTTTAGGTTCACAATTTTTGATCAGCTTCAAAAATAATAATTATTCTTCGCTGTTGTCCTTCATGATTATTACACACTGTAGTATGCGTTTGTCATACCTACTCAGCACAATTTTTAAAGATAAACAAAAAATTCCTGACTCGTCTTATGGTTAGGTGACCCACTTAATCTTCATTGTATTTGTTTGTGCCGGTCAGCACACATCTTTTCATTCGTGTCGTTAATATATTTATAAAATTGACGGGAAAAATGCCCAAGGTAATTAGGAAAAGAATTCTATCAACTTCTGAGTCGGAAAGTGAGGGAAATACGGTAAAGTCAAGATGTAAAGTTAACCGAAATTTGGAAAAGCGAAGAAAGAGAAATAAAAAATACGATTTTTTATTATCAAAATTAAGGGCAATTGAACTTGAAGTTCGTAATTATATACAGACCAGTGAAAACAGTGACAGTGACAGTGACATTCAAGGTAGGTATATTAATACACTCAAAAGTAATTGGTGTATATCTTACTTTGTTTTTTGATTACAATAAACTCGTAAAAATGGACGCCTGTCTTGTTACGTAAAAATAGCAGTATTCAGTAATTGACGTAATGTCTTACTGATTTTTGTCTCCAATTCTTTCAGTAATTGACGTAATGTCTTACTGAAATGTTGTAACAATTGACGCCTGTCTTGTTACGTAAAAATAACAGTATTCAGTAATTGACGTAATGTCTTACTGATTTTTTTCTCCAATTCTTTCAGTAATTGACGTAATGTCTTACTGAAATGTTGTAACAATTGACGCCTGTCTTGTTACGTAAAAATAGCAATATTCAGTAATTGACGTAATGTCTTACTGATGTTTTTCCCCAATTCTTTCAGTAATTGACGTAATGTCTTACTGAAATGTTGTAACAATTGACGCCTGTCTTGTTACGTAAAAATAACAATATTCAGTAATTGACGTAATGTCTTACTGATTTTTTTCTCCAATTCTTTCAGTAATTGACGTAATGTCTTACTGAAATGTTGTAACAATTGACGCCTGTCTTGTTACGTAAAAATAGCAATATTCAGTAATTGACGTAATGTCTTACTGATGTTTTTCCCCAATTCTTTCAGTAATTGACGTAATGTCTTACTGAAATGTTGTAACAATTGACGCCTGTCTTGTTACGTAAAAATAACAATATTCAGTAATTGACGTAATGTCTTACTGATTTTTTTCTCCAATTCTTTCAGTAATTGACGTAATGTCTTACTGAAATGTTGTAACAATTGACGCCTGTCTTGTTACGTAAAAATAGCAATATTCAGTAATTGACGTAATGTCTTACTGATGTTTTTCCCCAATTCTTTCAGTAATTGACGTAATGTCTTACTGAAATGTTGTAACAATTGACGCCTGTCTTGTTACGTAAAAATAACAATATTCAGTAATTGACGTAATGTCTTACTGATTTTTTTCTCCAATTCTTTCAGTAATTGACGTAATGTCTTACTGAAATGTTGTAACAATTGACGCCTGTCTTGTTACGTAAAAATAGCAATATTCAGTAATTGACGTAATGTCTTACTGATGTTTTTCTCCAATTCTTTCAGTAATTAACGTAATGTCTTACTGAAATGTTGTCGCAATTGTAGTAATTGACATAATATCTTACTAATTTTTTCTCCAATTTTTTCAGTAATTGACGTAATGTCTTACTATTTTTTTTCTGGTTCTTGCAGTAATTGACGTAATGTCTTACTGAATATTTTTCTGGTATTACAGAAATTAAGGAATTATATAGAAAATGGAATTGACAGAAATATAATTATCGAATTGGTTAATAAATACCCAATTCCAGGTAACTGCAACTCATTTCAAACTCTCAAATTAAATTATGAAATAGGAAAATGCCTTAGTCGGGACGCTAAGAGCCAAGATAAGTTTATTATACAGGTACAGGAACAATTGGCAGGTGTGCTTTCTGCCACAGGGCGATTAATATCAGACATATTAAAAGACCCACAGAAAATTGACACAAGCGAAATAATTTCAACACTAGCAGACAGTGGACAACTCCTCTGCGATAATTTTCGTCAACTATCAAATCACAGGCGATTTCTAATTAAACCCTTTTTTAAAAAAGGATAAAAGGAACATTGTTAATGAATGTATTATTGATGAAAATCTTTTTGCTAAAAAAACTCCCAGAGTCAATTCAGTCGGACAAATTAATCACAAAGACAGCAAAAGAACTAAAATTTGATTCGTCTTATAAAAAGACATAGTTTCATAGGATAGTACCTGAAAATCAACCTGGATCTTCTGGCTTACAACAACAAGACAGAAGATTTCGAAGTAAACAGTATTTAAACTTTCAGCGCCCTCAAAACAACTCAAGGAAAAGAACAATCACAAAAGATTCCAACAGAATCAGACAAAACCAAAATCAACAACGGAGGAGTTTTCGGAGAACATACGAGAGTCGAAAATAAAAATTGGATACGCTGGCTGCCTTCAACACAAGGTAAATAAATGGCGCACGGACGTAACCAACAATTGTATTATTTTAGATTGGATTGAAGGTATTTCAATTCCTTTTGAATGCAACCCCGTTCAGTAAGTTCTTCTAAGAATTGACATAAATAAATGTCAAATGCCGAATTATATTCGAGCAATTACCGATTTAATTAAAATTGGGGCTATTTCAGAATGTTGCACAGTAAAAGGGGAGTTTTTATCCTCGTTTTTTCTTATTAAAAAACCAAATGGAAAATATAGATTTATGTTAAATTTCAAAAATTTGAATATATTATAGCTCCTCATTTTAAGTTGGAGGATTATAGGATGGATGAAAGTTGGTAACATATAATTGTTATTTCTCCAGTATAGACTTAAAAGATGCCTATTTTTCAGTAAATGTAAAGAAAATGTATAGAAAGTACTTAGGTTTTCGTTTGAAAACAAAACTTACGAATTCAATTATTTACTTTTTGGTCTAAATTTGGGTCCATATATTTTTACCAAATTCCCAGACCAGTACTAAAATATTTAAGAGAAAGAAACATAGTTAAAATTAATAGTTTAGAGATGACACTTAGTATACCAGAACCAAGAAAAGAAAAAGTAATACAAAGATTAAAAGCATTTTTAAATAAAAAAATTTGTAAAATCAGAGAAGTAGCAAAATTAATTGGTTTACTTGTCGCCACAAAACCGACAGTAAAGTATGGCTGGTTACATCTAAAAAATTAAGAACGTGAAAAATATATAGTTCTTTCTCTCAACAAAAATGATTATAGTGCAAAAATGCTTATTCCAAAATATTTACGGACGGAAAATCTTTGGTGATTAAATAATATTCCAAATTGTAAACATTCCATTAAAAATAAAACTTTTGATATAATAATTTATTCAGACGCTTCTAAGACTGGATGGGGAGCAAGTTGTAAAGGTTCTAAAACACATGGTTTCTGGAATCAGGACGAGAAATTGTTCCATATAAATTATTTGGAATTATTAGCAGTTTTTAATGCCTTACGATCATTTACTAAAAACATTTTTAATAAGAATATCTTGTTAAGGATAGATAATGTTACAAGCTATAGCTACCATTAACAAAATGGGAAGCGTTCAATATAAAAACCTTAATGAAATTTCTTGAGAGATCTGGGGCTGGTGTGAACGAAAAAATATCTTCGTACAAGCATCTTATATAAATTCTTCAGAAAACTTAGCTAATTCAAAATCACGCAGGAAAAATATGTTTACGGAATATGAATTACACGATAATATACTAATAAATTTGGCAGTCCGGATATTGATTTATATGCTAGCTATCAAAATAAGAAATGTCCGAAATTTATATCTTGGCATCCTGATCCAGAATCAATATGCGTGGATGCATTTACTATAAATTGAAATGGTTTTTACTTCTATGCATTTCCACCATTTTCATTAATAGGTAGAGTTCTGTAAAACATTATCCAGAATGAGGCCACTGGGATATTAGTAGTACTAGACTGGCCTAGTCAATACTGGTATCCTCGTTTTAAAGAAATAAGTATTTCCAATTGTTAACATTTCATCCTTTTGACGATTTCTTAAAAAGTAATTGACGTATGTCTTACTTTAATTTTATTTTTCAGTAATTGAACTAATGTTTTACTGAAATTTCTTCTAGATGTTGCAGAAAATTCACGAAAATCGTAAAGGTTGCGACGACCAGGATGAAAATAATAACAGTGATTTCTTAAAAAGTAATTGACGTATGTCTTACTTTAATTTTATTTTCAGTAATTGACATAATGTCTTACTGAAATTTTTTCCAGATGTTGCAGAAAATTCACGAAAATCGCAAAGGTTGCGATGACCAGGCCGAAAATAATAACAACAACTATTTCTTAAAAAGTAATTGACGTGTGTCCACCAGAAACAGCAATTTCTACTTTACTGGCCTCCTTGGCTGAGGGATCCATAAAACAATATGATAAGTGCTTGAAGAAATGGCGGATACTGTGCAAAAAACAATCATAATCTATATCAGTATAATTTACAGATAATATTGGAATATTTTTTAGAAATTCAAAAGTGCGGGTTATCATTCTCTTCCTTGAATACCCTCAGAGTAGCCTTATCTTTATTATTTTCTCCAAACAAACAGGATGAAATAATTTTAAAAAGATTTTTTAAAGGGATTTTCAACATAAACCCACCACAACCAAAATATGCAGCTACCTGGGATCCCAGTGTTGTATTGACTTATTTAGAAGGTTTATTTCCTTTGGATAAATTATCATTAGAAATCCTTAGTTATAAATTTGTTACCTTATTAGCTCTTACTTCTGCGCACAGGATGCAGACCCTATCAAAGATCTGTATAAAAAAAAAAATCAAACAGGCTAACAATGTTTTAGAAATACGTATACCAGAAAAAATCAAAACGTCGGGTATAAAAGGTTACAACCTTTAATGATTTGATTTTTCCTATTTTTTCTGAGAAACCTAGTCTGTGTGTTGCTAAAACGATTTCGTACTATATCCAAAAAACTTCCATATTAAGACAGCAAAAATACGATCAAATTTTTTAACCCTAGGCAGGTGGGTTAAAAATATTTTACAGAGATGTGGTATAGATATAACAAAGTTTTCGGCACACACTACTAGGCATGCTAGTACGTCTGCAGCTTTACGGGCAGGGGTAAATATTGAAATAATTAGGAAGGCAGCAGGCCAATAACTTCTTGCCCTGAAGCATTCGCTAGATCTATCATACCGCAGTAGTGTTGCTGCGTCATTAGATCAGTATTATTACGTTTATTATGTTTTGTTTCTTTTGTTGATTTTTTTTTTGTTCTTGTTGCGTTATTTTATGACTCAAACTGTTTATCCTCTTAAGGGATGTTATTTACATTACTAGAGTCATTATTATTAGTATAAGTGATGATGGATATGTATAATTTATATAATTATACATTTCTATATTAGGTGCGAACTGGTTAAACTAGTTTTTAAATGTTATATTATGTATCATAATTATTATAATTTTTTTTTGTAGTAACTTTCGCCAAGAAATTGTTTCTATTATAAATAAAATAATTGTTAATTAGATCGTGCTTTTATACTTTGAACATCTACAGTGTGTAATAATCATGAAGGACAACAGCGAAGAATAATTAATAGATTGATCGACTTACCTGTAAGGATGATCGATCGGAATTATTCGAGCTGTTGTCCGAAATGATTATTACAACCCTCCCTCCCCATTTCGCTTCCCTACGATCTAATTAACTAGACAAATACAATGAAGATTAAGTGGGTCACCTAACCATAAGACGAGTCAGGAATTTTTTGTTTATCTTTAAAAATTGTGCTGAGTAGGTATGACAAACGCATACTACAGTGTGTAATAATCATTTCGGACAACAGCTCGAATAATTCCGATCGATCATCCTTACAGGTAAGTCGATCAATCTATTAATTTTTTACGTACTTCTTTCGTTCTTTCGAAAGCCTCTCATGGAATAGCGATTTCTTTAATGAAACATACTAAAAAATTCAAAAACCTTTTTTTTGTCATTTTTATCAGTTATATGAGATATAACCACAAATGCAAATGGCTAAATAGATGCCAATATACTTAGTTATCCTCTAGAACTTACTTCCAAGGGAAAACAGTCTTTGACAATCGAGATTTACGTCACCGAGACTCGCGAGGCGCTTTAAAAAGCTTCAGGTATAAGGAAAATGAATGCAGAACATAGGTAATTAATTGCATATCAATCAATCATATTTTTTTCCTCTATTTAAATATACTTTTCAGGTAATTACAACATGTTTTCGCCTTACCATTACAGATTAGGGTCTATAAATGCTTCTTATATAAGTGGGCATGGATCTTACAGCAAAAATAAATGTTACCAAAGAAAATCATATTCAGGTCAAAAGAAGAAACCTTTATGTAAACCTTTCACCAACTGTACTACTGATGGGTTTGTTTTAGATTTTCCTGGACCATTTTTAGATACTGAAAATAATGCAAGTATCATGAAGAAAGTGATGGAAGATCCTGATATTATGAAAACTATCATGAGAACAGGTGATCTTTGTATTGTAGATTGAGGTTTCAGGAACGTAGTATCTTATTTAGAAGAACTATGTTTTAAGATCCTCATACCTGCTTTGAAAGCAAAGAGGCCAAACTTAAATACGACCGAAGCTAATCTATGTCGTTACTTTATGAAATTAAGATGGGTAGTTGAAGCCGTCCATGGAATTCTCTGAAAAAAATATAAGCTTCTCCATCAACAGTTAGATAATAAATTTTTACCAAAGGCTGGTCTTTATATAGCGATAAATGTGAAGATGGATTACAAGACGTAATCATAAAAAGAGTATTGTAAACCAATACAGAGGAAAATATCTTGGCAAAAGAAGCTGAGACTTCAAGGTAGTCTAGACGGAGTACTAGAATAATCAAATTAATATCTCAAGAAATCAGTGATTTTTCTAGAAATGACTGAAAAAGACCTTAATACATTTTTTTTTCAGATATCTATCAGTTAGATCAAGCCATATATTATTTGCCAGAGTTAATAGATGATTCTAATAATATCAATTTGGAGTACATTAAAATGAAACCCAACATTATTGAAGTTTAGTGTAATGGACTAAGGACTGTCGGCTCCTGTTCCCACATTGCAGGAGGCATATACTATTTTAGTAATACTAGATATAAATCGAATATTAATAGATCAGTTGAAATTCTTTCTGACGTATTTTCTACCATGGATATTGATCCAGTAATAGAGGAAGATAGTGACGAAGATTAAAAATATATAGAACGTTTTCTTATAATATTTATGGCACGATTCTTGAGAACTTTGCTTAATGTAGTTTTAACACATACATGTTCAGTAACACATAACACATTTTATTTAATATATATATATATATATATATATATATATATATATATATATATATATATATATTTAATTATTTTATTATTCGTTCATCATATATAGTTGTTATAATTCTTATTGAAAGTATGTAACATTTCTACTTGAAGTTTCCCTATACCTGAAGCTTTTTAAGGCGTGTTGCGATTCTCGGTGACGTAAATATCGATTCTCAAAGAATGTTTTCCCTTGGAAATGAGTCCTAGAGCATAACTAAGGGTGCGTTCCACTAAGCACTCACAACAATTACGCTCATGATAGCGGTTTTTCCAATTCCACTAGCTTGTGAGCATTCCAATCATAAACCCAAGTGGAATGGGATTGTGGACGTCTTAAGCATTGAGTTAAATATTATAAATGGCGGGTTTGAAAATAAATCAGAAGCTTGAAACGTTTATGTTATAATTTATAAGCTTTAATTTTAATAATTGGTTAAAATTATTGGTTAACTTGCTTTATATTAAAAAAATACTATTTAGTTTCTTATATTTTATTTTAGTGGAGTCTTCAAGTAATTTACGTTGAAATATAATCAAAATGTCTTTTATGGTGACAGTTGGATATTTATTGGTGGATCGTAATAATGCTTCAGAAAGTACTTCATCTAGTTCAGATGAAGAATAAAATGCAGTTTTACAAAATCGGGAAAAGCGAAAACTTAGGCCACCTATTATTGATAATGAGAATGTTATTAATCATTATTCAGACGAAGAATTCAGAAGTCATTTTAGGTAATTTTCATATAAATAATACATTCTATAAATCTACTTGAATTCAAAATGATTAACAATATTATTTTCAAAAATTATTAATATTGTTATTGTGTTGGAAATAACTGAATACGGTTTATGACTCAACACCATCTTTAAATTTAAAAATCTGCGCCAAAATTCCCAACGTCCACTTTGACCCACCTTTTCAGATGGGTCGTTATGAGCTCGGCGTGAGCGAATTAATGACGCCATTAATGACGTTTTCGCCGCGATCGCAACGACCATAGTCATCATGTGGAACGGTTGAAGGAATATTTTGCGCGTTGTGAGCACCTAGTGGAATGCACCCTGTGTATTGGCATCCATTTAGCTATTTAAATTTGAGGTTATGTCCCAAGTAACTGATGAAAATGCCAAAAAAAGGTTTTTTGAATTTTTGAGGATGTTCCACCAAAAAAATCGTCATTCCATGAGCGGCACTCGAAAGAACAAAAAAAAACACAAAAAATAATTATTTTAAAGTTGGTTAAGAATTTTCGAATCGAAAAAAGTGAACATAACCTCTTCAGACCGTTAAAGAGCCTATAGGGAGCTGAAAATTTGCTATTATTTTATTAGAGTTTGCATAATTACCATTTGAAACTTTTAGTGTACTATCTTTCAGCGCACCTAGATGCGTCATGGATGGTCAGATTTTAATTTTGTAAAAAATTTTGAAAATAAGTTACATTCGACGTTCCTGTATTTTCTTTCTGCATCAAAAAGTCAGTGAAATACTTGAAAAATGCTAGCAAACATGACCGAAAACCGTCGAACGCGTAAAAGTAGAAGAGTAGTGGGGACAGCGCTGCTGTTGAGATGAGTCGTATGCACTATATAAATACAATTCCTCTCAGCGTCAACGTAAGTGTTGCAGTGTTCGAAATATAAACAGTTACTCTTACATAATTCTCAAAGGAGCTACTCCTAAAACAGGTATTTTTCAGGTTTCTGTCCAATTTTGAAGTAGGCATAAATTGTACGTACTTCCATAACAGTTACTTATATTTTGCAGATAATGTATGCAACTCTGATCATAAGTATGGAGCTTATCTTAATTTTAACTATCGGTTAATGAATAAAAAAAAACTTTTTAAGTCATGCAATTTTTATTGGTTGACTAACGATTGAGAACTTACCATTCTGAGGAACAAAGGCATGCTTACTAGGTGGAATGTTATTTTTCTAATATGTAACAATTAAACATATCGATTTTTATAACTAAACTAACTTCATATATATATATATATATATATATATATATATATATATATATATATATATATATATATATATATATATATATATATATATATATATATATATATCAATGTACGTACTCTAAGAATATTACTGGTACCTATAGTAGGGTCTGTACACTGCAACCTGGTAGATCTATTGTGCCCCCCTACTGCTGCCCAGTCGTAAGAGTTACCTTATCGGCTAGAGCAGATCCTCCAGTCTTATTTCTCTCAGGAATCTCGGGATGTTGGACGGCTTCAAGGTGAGTAGCTCCCCTTCCCAAAAGCCGCATCCTAGGGTTTTCTAGAGCGTTGCACTCTGCAAGGATATGAATAGAGGTTTCGTCCTCCTCACAGAATCTGCACTTTTCTCTTTCTACCAGTCCGAGAGTCTTGAGGTGTCCTTTTAGGTGACAATGCCCCGTCAGGACCCCTGCCAGAACTCTGAGTTGGTTTTTACTCAAGCTTATGCATTCTTTGAATCTCTTCTGGTCGTAGTTCCCCAGAAGTATCTTCGCTTGTCTCAATCCTTGCAGCTCCGTCCAATAATTGGATATCCTGCTTTCTTTTTCTATCTTTAGTTCTTCCAGCATTATGCTGCTACTAATTCCACAGAAAGGCTCTCTCCCCAGAAAAGGTATATCAGCCCCTTTCCTCGAGAGCTTGTCTACTATTTCATTCTCCTCTATCCCGGTATGTCCCGGTACCCACATGAGGGTGACTTCATTATTTTTACTTAAATCATTCAGTTCCTCTTGGCATTTCCAGACTATCTTGGAACTGATAACTTGAGAGCTCAGCGCACTGATGGCTGCTTGATTATCCGTCACGATGGTAATTTCTTGGCCGTGATAGTTTTCTCCTTGTTAGATTGAATACACATCCTAATGGCATGTATTTCTGCCTTGAAAATGCTTGATGACTTACCCAAGCTCTCGTAGTGTCTGATGCCGGGTCCATACACTCCTACTCCAGTTCCCTCAGTTGTTTTGGAACCATCTGTATACCATATAGTGGATTACTTGTTGAGTGCTTGCTGTGGATAATGCAGGGAACTATAAACTGTATTAAAGACAGAGACTGGTTGAATAAGCAATTATACAAAAACTACTCTTCGGAACTAAAGGGCAGATACAGAAAATATAGAAATTTTTTAAATAAACTTATCAAATCAATTAAAAACACATTCTACAAAAATGCAATATTTGTAGTCAAATATGATTAAAAAACTTGAATTATAAATAAAATCATGGATTGGAAAAATAATTCTACACCTAAAAACTTTTCTCTTGTTCAGAAAAATAAATGTTATAAAAATGAAAAGGACATTGCTAATGAATAATGTTTATAAACATAGGTAGCAAGAGTGCTTTAAGCCTTCTAGGCGTTTAAATCGGTTAAAATTTGACTTGCAGATGTTATTTTGAAAAATCTCATTTTCGTCTTTAGTGTAGGGGCCAGAGGGTCCGCAGTGGCCCCTTTAATTTATATGGACCCAACCAAGTTTTTATGTATTTGAAATCTCCGAACATTAATTTTTAGGGTGGAATATCGTCCTAGTGGGGATAAGATTGTTATAAACAAATAATTGTTTAAATCTTTAAAAATGTCATTTTCGCAAAACAAATTTTAAGAAAAAAAAGGTCCTTACTATCTTTTACATACGACGCTTAATTTCCGAGATAATTGATGTTAAACAATTAAAAAATACTAGCCACAATCAAATGTCATACGAAAAAGTTACGTCAAATTGGTTATTTCGGTTATGAACAAACGACTTTCGGCCGCTTACATATATGTGCCGTCCCGTATGGGGTGCGGAGGGAAACGTACTTGCAGGCCTCCAAGCATCCAATTCGATTCGACTATATATTTTTAGGGCATTTTACATCGCATTTATCCAGATAATTGTTTAACATTATACATGGATGCATTAGACCCAACTTTATTTGGCTTCGTCCTAGAAGACGATCTTTTAATTCCAGAAAAAAAGTAGTACTCTGATTCCTGCAGCAGATGAATTAATAGCGGCTTGTGCTAATTCTTCAGTTTGCAGTACAAAAGCATGTCAATACCACCGCTGGGGCATACCTTGTTGCAAATTTTTTTCATGCATAAAAAAACATATATGCAATAATAAACACAATCTAAAATAAACATGGATTTTACTTTGTGTAATGTCTCTTACACCCTTGTGTACCAAAATTCCATAAATTTCATTATTTCTTAATTAGCATTGACATATATGCAAATTTAAAACGATCTTAATTTAAATGCATATAGAATATGAGAACGGTCTTAGTAGAACCACTTAAAAAATTGACCTTCTTCTGTTTAGTAACAATCAAATGCAATGCGGAAAACTTATATTGCAGGCTTATTTCGGTTATAAAATATTAAGTATCCGTGCTTGGTCGCGCGAGGCGCCTGCGAGTAGGCTATCATCCACGCGCCACGCGAGACGGCGTATGCATGTAAGCAGCCGAAAGCCATTTGTTTATAGCCAAAATAAACAATTAAGACGTAACTTTTTCGTATGGCATTTGACTGTAGCTTGTAGATGCTGATTCAAACTTTCGACTACTGTCAAGGAAATTTAAAAAATCTCATTTAGTTAAAAGTTATTTGCATTCAAAAAACGAAAAAAAAAAACACATTTTTTAATTGGTTTACATCAATTTTCTAGGACGTTAACCGTCGTACATCAAAGTTAGTAAGGACCTTTTTTGCTTAAAATCATTCAAAGAATACGACCCAATAGCTGGTTTTGCGAAAATTACATTTTTAAAGGTTTAAACAATTATTTGTTTATAACAATCTTATCCCCACCCGGACGAACTCCTTCCTAAAAATTATTGCTCAGGGACTCAAAATACATTAAAAAAATTGGATCGGTCCATATAAATTAAAGGGGCCACTGGGGACCCCCCGGCCCCTAACTACTCTTTTATCTACATTTTTAGAGATTAGGAATTTTCCAGGCTGTGATTATGTAGCATAGTCACGAAATATGGCCAAGTAGGATCCGTCTAAACTTATGGTTGTTCAAGTTTGTTAATATTTGACTGGCATTATAGATTTTTGCCAGATTTCTCATTTTCCTTTTTTTTTGTCTACATTTTGTGAGGTTAGGAAATTCCAGCTCGTAATCTAGATTGTAAAGCGATGAGAAATGGACAAGTAGAAATTCTTGAAGTTTGAAATGGTTAGAATTTGACTTTTAGGCAGATCTTTGTCCAATAATTCATTTTTGTATGTTGGCCTTTTTGGAATTATAATTTTTTGGAAATATTAATGTTTTATAAGAAATGTACTATTTCCTTGTGTTAATAATGAACAACTGCCTCATCCCCTCTGTAGATTCGCTTACAGAGATGAATCACTATAGTTTCCATACTTATTCAAAGTTGCATACTAGAATAACGTACAATATAATTTAATTCCCGAAAATCGTAAATATAAGTATGGTATATTTTTTCTGCTAGAATAAACCAGCCAATATTTTTGGGAAAGTTGGTAAAATATTTTGCTCTTCCTGCCGCAAATCCTCATCCAGGAAGTTTAGAAAATGGAGTTAATAGTTCTTCAGTGGAGTACGAGTAAATATTGCGTGTGTAGAATTAGAAAATAAAAAATGCTTTTGTAAATTAATCTTACTTTCCATTAAAGCTACTACGTCAGCGTATTCGAGGGCAAAGGAAACAATGTTGATCTTGGGTACTACAAGAAAGTTAGAATTTCCCCCCTCTAACTTTCTTAGGGTATTACACTAAAAATATTTATAAATGCGGTTTAAACACTTTTCTTTTGATTGCAACTTACTAGTGATTTTATAGTAAAGGTCTAGATTGTAATAAGTGCGAAATTAGGAAATAATTTCTAACATTTGTTTTTTAGAATTTTCCAATGCCTCTTTGATTAGTGAACCCTTGATTTAACGGCCTGCGCGTAAAGCTGGGAATTTTAACAAGACTATTTTAACCCAAAAACGGTCTTCCATATTTTTGAAAATATCAAAAAATTAATATTTTTAAACTTGAAAGTGTAGGGTTGACAATTAGATATGTTTTAGTATAAATACAGCATTTTATAGAAAAAAAAATTGCCGAACCGCTCAACCAGTGAAAATAAACTTTGTCGTGTAAGGTTCAAATTTTAAAACAAGTTTAAATATAAATAACATCTCAAGGTATTTTACCCAAATGGTCTGGCTTTGGGTCGAAAGTACTGCCAGACCATCAAAAAAGGTGTTGTGGGAGTTCGAGAGGGGTAGCGTGATACATGTCTAGGAGTGAGCGAGACAGTTTACCGAACGTGGCATTAATTATAAATGTGTCGACATATGTCACTAGATAAAGGACCTTCTATTGAAAAACATGAAGTAAAACGGAATTAAATATATCAATATTTGAATAACAATAATGGGCACCCTGTACAAAAAAAAAAAGAAATATTTTACAATTATGAGATAAAACGATTCCAGCAAAGTCTTCTCACACGTGTTTATAAAAAATTAAAGAACTATGCTGTGGGTATTAAAGTTTATGTGAAATACAGATTTCGGCCAAAAAATTATTAAACATTTTTTCCCTTCGAATTGTTATCCACCAAGTTGGAGAAATTGTTTTCTACATAATATGCACTAATTTCCGCTCCACCTATGAAGTAATGTGTGTACTGGGCGTATTTTTTTTAACTTGGTTTCCTCAGTAGGTATACTCCACCGTCTATTCTGATAATTTTTTTTGGACAGTATCCTATTGACTGAAAAATTGACACTATTGGTAATAATAAAAGTGAAACAGATTATTGTGGTACTTAACCTCAGCAGCAACTAAAACATATTCATGCTCAATTCGTAGGGGGACACCTAAGGTTTATTGTGAATAAATAAAAAACTATTTCAAAATATGTTTCTTTAATCAGATATTAACAAATTTAAGAATATTAAAACTCAAAATAAATAAACAAAAAACTCAACAACCTAGCGTCGGACACATTAGAAGTAGAACACCTAAAGTCGAAAAAATTTAAAATAAATTGCAACGATCGCAAACATAACTTTCCGAGCATTCGGGAATGTCAGTACAAGCTTCGTGAGCCCATCCGTGATAGCTACAACACTGGATCCAGTCCTCTAAACAGACTACGCAGATTGTTTCGGTGTTGGAGCATTTTTGTTTTATCAGTTTACTTTTCTTAGATTTTTCTTGCCTAGTTTTTTTAGATATCTTAATTTAGATCTTTTTCCACTCTTAAGTTGCTCTCTCTCTCCTATAAAACACTGTGCAATAAATACCTCTAACAAATCGTTGACCTAATTATTAGAATTAATAAAAGTCTATGTAGCCTGGACATAAAATTGCAATACAATTCCACTGTTTTTATTAAGTAAAAATTAATTCCAAAATTTAAAAGAAATTCAACTATTGTTTCTTTGCCCTTTAAATGACGTAGAAACATAAAATGTAGCAATAATCTAACTACCAGGGGGATTTGAAAAGGTTGGTAAAAACAAGATACCCTTTTGGTGCAACGAGTTTTCAAATGTTTATTCGTAATCTCAGTTCTTTATTTATCAGCAATCACAAATTAATTACAACTTACAATTTTTTGTACAATAATACCAGTCAACAATTGTAAAAACCTGTGGCGGATCTAGAACAAACTCAAGGGAACAATTAAACTAAAAAAATATTTTATTTCTAGTTGACATAATACAAATGTGTTTTTTTATAAAGTATAAATTTCATTTTATTTTTTATACCAGAAAATTTGTAACTCGTAAAGGATCTGTACAATCTATGGTGCAGGCTGTAACCGCTGTAGCCCCCTATGGTCGACCTCTGGTGAATATGGTTATAACATAAGAATGTCATATTTAGGGGTTAGTGAAAAAAGATCCAAGGCGATATTGCTGGAAATACTTGTCTTTTCAAAGTGCTGTAGCACGTTAATGTTTATGAAATAATTTTGTAGAAATTTACCAAACTTTTCAAGTAGTCCCCGTAAATCTTTAATACGACTAATTCTCACTTAGTTTTTCTTTACCAATGCACCTTGTAAAGAACTAATAACTTAATTATCCATAAACTAAATTATATATTAAGCTGTTATTCTATTAACAATATATTTCTTCAATCTATTTATTAGCTTCGATCCATCAAAATGTCATTTAAACATGATACGCGTTTGGTACAATCGGATACCACAACTCAAAACGATAAAATGACCACAGGCTTATTTTTGAACTAACAAGAACTTTTCTTAGAATAAATTCATTTTTACCTTATTGTTAGACGAGTGCACAATATATTTTTAAAAAGAAAGCCTACTGTTCATTCATAATTTGTAAAATAATTTGTAATTCCATAAATATAATTATATATAGGCCGACGGAGTTAGCTTCACAATGAGGTGATTTTGAAGTTTAGTGTTAGTAGACTTCTGACTAAGTAGAGACTTTCAGAATGATAAGAGTAATTATGTAGTATCTTATGTCTTATTTTCTTTTTTTGGGGAAAATTTTTTATTTAACATTTGAGATGTGAAAGCATTTGTTTTTCAGTAAAAAAGTTTCAAACAACAGTTATGCGCATTGAGAATACCTACAAAATGACTAGGCCCATTTGAATCTGATAATTTGTTCGTTAGTTATGCCAAAAAAACGTGCTAAAAGGGCTGTTTTTTTAACTGTTAATAAATAATAAATTATATTTTGTATTAACAAAAAATCGCTGCGGAGTTGTTTATTAACATTAAGGAATTATTTAAGTAGGAACTCATAGGGAGATAGTAAAACTATTGTATGAAGCAGTTTTCAATTCTATTATTTCAAAATTGTTGATGTAATAGTTTAAAGAGAGTGAGAAAGTAGACATTGAGGGGGGGAGGGCATTCTAATTAGGAATATTAAATATCATATTTATTTTTAATGTACCATTAATATTTATCGAGATATAGCATGAAACAAATAGCAATATTTGTTGATAGCATTACTATTTTTCGAGATACAGAATTAACTACATTTGACGATTATATTGTAAGCGATTATCCAGTCGAGACCATCGAGTATTATTGTCATATTACTTTCAACGACGATGAAAGTAATAGCGGAAAAATATAAAGGTTCTACGACCAATAGTCGCCGAGATAATTCAAATTATTCCCGCGAAACGAATTTGAAGCGTCCTAGTCACTTTTTTTTCGCGCGCCGCAAGCTGAAAGAAAGCCCCTCCTCGACTGCTCACTTTCTGATTCTCCGGGTAGGTGCAACTTTAAATTATTACAACATCAACATTTTTGAAATAATTAAGTTGAAAACTGCTGCATAAAATAGTTTATCCATCTCCCTATGAGCAAGGGCGGATCCATCCTCTCCTTGGGGGGGAGTGGGTGATATCACAAAAGTACAGTCTAGCAAAATTCCCATATCTAATGTAAAAGACAGGGTCGGGTTTATTTTTCTGCATTCGAAGCTCCTGGGGGGGGGGGGGCGATCGCAAGAAAAAATAAATTGTCGACAGGAGGGGAGATACCAGCAGCATACATATTCTTAGTATAAGAAGAGATAAGAAGGGTCTCTCTTCCTGAACTTAAAACTCTTGGAGGAGGATGGGCGATCGCAAGAAAAAACAAGTTTGCGATGGAGGGGGGGGAGGAGATGTCAGCCGCATATATATATATATATATATATATATATATATATATATATATATATATATATATATATATATATATATATATATATATATATATTCCTAATAAAGGGTGTTTTTTATAGAGGTATAAACCTTTAAGTAGGCAACACTTTTTTAACTGGCGGCCATTTTGTCAGCTGTCAAGTGATTTATGTTTAGTTTGGTTTGGCATTTCAACATGAATAGACTGACGCCTGAACAACTCTTCCAAATTGTGCAAATTTATTTTGAAAATCATGGTTCTGTTCGAAATACGTATCGCGCACTACGTCCATTTTACGGTCAACATAATCGTCCATCAGAGCAATTAATTCGATTAACTATGGAACGTTTTCGCACCACGTTTACTCTAAATGATAATACACATCCACAGAGACGTCGTACAGTGCGCACAGAAGAAGTCATTGCTGCTGTAGAGCGTAGCGTAGAGGAAGACCCGAATCAGTCTATCCGCCATCGTGCACAGGAATTAGATATGTGTCCATTTACTTTATGGAAGATTTTGCGGAAAGATCTTGGTTTGCGTGCTTACAAAATCCAACTCGTGCAAGAATTGAAGCTACACGATCACCTAGCAAGGCGTAGATTCGGTGAATGGGCCCAAAACAAGATTGCTGTTGATCCCGATTTTCATAAGCGAATTTTGTTTAGCGATGAAGCTCACTTTTGTTTGAATGGATACATCAATAAACAAAACTGCCGTATTTGGAGTGATGATAATCCTCAAGTGTATGTTGAGACACCGTTATATCCAGAAAAACTGACTGTTTGGTGTGCTTTATGGGCTGGTGGAATTATTGGTCCATACTTCTTTAAAAACGATGCTAGTCAGAACGTTACAGTCAATAGTGACCGCTATAGAGCCATGATTACTGACTTTTTCATTCATCAATTGAACAACCATGATGTGCAGGAGCTGTGGTTTCAACAAGTCGGCGCAACATGTCACACAGCTCGTGCCACAATTGATTTATTGAAGGGAACGTTTGGTAACCGCATAGTTTCACGTTTCGGACCCGTGAATTGGCCTTCAAGATCGTGCGACTTAACGCCGCTAGACTATTTTCTGTGGGGATATGTGAAGTCGCTAGTCTACGCCGATAAGCCCGAAACGATTGATCACTTGGAGGACAACATTCGTCGCGTTATACCTCCAGATTAGACTACGTCCGAGCCAGCCGTGGCGGTCATATGCCAGAAGTCATATTTAAATTATAATGCCAGAAGGTTATCTTTCGAATAAAGTAAATTTCATGTCAATTTAAAAAATTCATCTTTGTTTTATTCCATTTAAAAGTTCTATATCTCTATAAAAAACACCCTTTATAAGAGGAAAAATCGGGTCTATTTTCCTAAAATCAAAGTTCTTCCGGGGGGAGGGGGAAGACCCCCCCTCTTGGATCCGCGCCTGCCTATGAGTTCCTACTTAAATAATCAAATAATAATAAACATCGCAGCAGCGATTTTTTGAAAAAAAAACTCTATCTCAGCTTCTAATGTGCGCCAGAATCTCACCTACCACTTCCACTTATCGGCATCTCGATATCAACAATTGTCGAAGTGTTATTTTATTTGTTTATCACGAAAAAACCAATCCCAACTTTGTTTATCCGTTTTAACAATTTAAAATCATTTGGTTCTTTTTTGGTATTGTTAATATAAGTCTCGAACTTTCATTTTCGCGCCCGCAGACCGCTGTACGACCTCTAGATCGCTGAGAAAAAACAATAAAAAAAAAAACATAAAAAGTTATAAACATATTCACTGTGCAAAAAACTATTGAACATTTTTACTTGAAATTTTGCACCCTTGTTGTGTGCAACAAGATTCTCTTTTCGTTGCAGTATAAAGTTAATACAATATGTTTTTCTATTGTTTATTAACAATTCAAAAAAAATCCATTTTAACATGTTTTTTTTGCAATAACTAACGAACAAATTATCCGATTCGGATGGGCCTTAGCTAATTTTTTAGGTATTTTTAATGCGCACAACTTTTGTTTGAAACTTTTTTACTGAAAGCGGAAACTCGAGAAAACTGTTTTTCACATCTTAATTGTTAAATAAGTAATTTTCCCAAAAAGAGAATAAGATAAGATACTACATAATTATTATTATTCTGAAGGTTTCTACGTTGTCAGAAGTCTACTAACACTAACTATTTTTCCAGATGCTAATTCCGCCGGCCTAATAATAATATGCTTAACCCAGCATTCTCAACTAGTGTAACAAAAGCTGTAGCATAATTATATTACTTGTAGGGAGATATTGAACTTGTGATGGTTACCAGGACAAGAGAAAAAAATGAATAAAATAAATTTAATTAGAATTCCAAAAATACTGTTGCAAGCAGGCGCGATTAAAACTGATTTGGAAACTCGGATCGCAAATCCTTAAAGGTTGAGAAACGTTGGAATAAAATTCAGACACTGTAGATTTTTTTGAATTTTTTTCTCATATTGGGAATTAATGTCTTTAAAGGAATCATGAAATTATGAATAAACGAATGGAATGTTTAGGCCTATTTGGAGATTTGACATTCCACCATAACCGTAAATTCTTCGGTAATCAACGCCCATTGCTTTTGCGAATCCAAGCAGCTTCATTACCTGAACTTGCTTCTTTTTTTCGAGTAAATATATTGTATCCCCAAAATGCTTTTTTGTTGTGTGATGGGCCATTTTCTGAAAACATGATCTTCGTCCTTTTTTAGACACTATCTACATTCTGGGGCATTTGCAACCTCAAGTTTTTAAAAATGATACAGCAAGTGATATTGTTCTATCAGTAATTCTACTATAGACTGGTAGTTTTTTTCGCTTCAGTGAGAGAAGCTTCCTCATGAAGCGTGTATTAGATCTAATTGTGTTCCTCGGCAGGCCCCATTCCCAGGGAATCCTTTAACAATTATATCTCAGTCTTTAAACCTTAAAAAATTTTAATTCAATGTCGACTTTATTCATTACTATATATTTTTTATAAGAATTTGCATCTTGCTCTATATGTTGAAGTTTCTCTTAAAGAGATCCAGACAGAGATATACTTAAAACTTACCCTTTCAACAAAGCTTTCTATTATTATTTGTTAATCTTTTCTGTTCAACTTAACTGTTTTTGTATTTAACGTATCTAATATCCCCTTGGCTCCATCAGCACAATCAATTTATTGTTGCCGTCTCAAATTCAGCTTGGTAGCGTCTAAACTTCTGCCGCGTTATCAGACTTTATTTGCTTAGACATATCAATATTTAAAAAGGTTTGTAAACGACTTTACATAAAGAAAATCGCCATTCGACTGTTTAATGAAGACACTAAATATTGAAATTACAAATATTTGCTAATATTTTATTGTAGTTACACGCCTTTATAGGTTTAAAGAAATATTTAAGAAAGTATGAATTACTGACTTTTACTTTTAGCTTTGAATGGTCGATATTAAAAATAGTCGAGAAGCCCAATTCATTTTCGTAGCTGATGAAGAGACATGATTCGACCAAAGTTCTTTATATGTATTTTGACCTCCTGGTTGAGGATCTATTCCAAAAAATAATCAGGTAATTTGCTATAAACAGAAAAATTCTTAATAATTAAAAAAGTTGTTTTTTTTTATAAAATAAAAGATTTTTTAATTTAACTCGGCCAATTCTAAGCAAAAAGTGTATCTCGTGGTTTTTCCACGTGACGCATAGTTTGTGAGTTAAAAAACTTTTGATTAAATAAATATTTTTAAATTCTGCGCTCAGCAATTGATAGTTGAAGTCAAGAACTACAAGCTCGGATTAATAGCAATACGAAATTGTAATATTTTTGTTGCTTTTTAACGCTATAAACAAATATTGTTTCATCAATTATAATATACTCGCCGCATATAAAAGAAAATGAAAGTCTCACCTAGTGCACATAATCCATCATGGCTTTCGCCGATCGTTGTATTAACACTCTAAAAACATTTTAATTAATATATATTTTTATTCATTAATTATAATCATCGAATCATAAAATAATACAATAGAATAAGGAACTTCAGTTGGTATAACTATTTTTCCATGTGTTGGTGCGCTGCTTCAATTTTTCTTTAATCTTAGTATTTTCCATATATTTTCTTTCATACGCTATAAAGCATTGAGCGTGCTACTAGATTTTCAAAATTGATAAACTTTCTAGTGAAAAAATTAACACAGTTTTATTGTAAATGTGATCCGTAAATCATTGGGAAGCAGTATATAATTTTTAACCACGTGCTCGTGATCTCCTAGCTCCTCTTTGAAAATTTCGTTGATATTGATCTTGACTAAGCTTAATTTTTTATATTCCTCAATATTACCTTTACTTATATCACTATTTTTCTTTTTAGATTTTCATTTTCAGCTTTTAAAACACTTAAGGCTTTCTAAGGTGTATATTTTTTATAGTACTCATCAGATATGTGGTTCTTGAACAAGTCTAAAAATTACATCAATTGCATTCATTAATCACATCTTATATTGAATTTATGTTTATTTAAAATTGTATGAAACTAAATAAAATGTTTGACGTCTACAATTATATTTCTAATATTTGTTATAAAGTAATTTTATCTTCTTGGGTTGTTACATCCAAGCGACACACAATGTCCTATGCAAATTGGCAGCGTTGCGTATTCGACATCCACCGTGGTCAGTACTCATTAAATTTAGGCTTTTTTTATTTTCTTAACAAAAAATGCACAAATCAAAATAATCTTTTTCAGATTAACTCATATTGCTACCCTCAACAACTTGTCTGTTTCGAATATAAAACTCAACAGTGCGCTTGAACGAAAGTACAAGAAATAACGTCATTAACAAATTGCAACCTGATAAGTTATTAGCTCGCTAAGACCTTAATGCGATCATAATTGTTTTAATCGCCGAATCTTAGTTTACTTACTACAGTACGATGTTTTATTCTATTTATTATGCGGTACAGATACTAACTCGTCCGCTGTCAAACATAGTTACAAAAACTGATGTTCCTTATGCTAATGTATTGTTTATATTTTTCTTTTTTCTTGGGTTTTCGGTTCGGTCAGGGGAATAAAAGATTAATTTATTTCCTCATAGATGTCTTATTTTTCTTTTGTCACAAGCGTTTCGACCTTATTATTGGTCTTCATCAATGTGCTTTCCATAACAATAGCAATTCCCAAAACATATATACATAAATATTAAAATTTTTTCACAAAAGATCGTCACATTCTTAAAAGTTATTTACAGTCAAAGTACTCAAAATATAACAATTTAACACGTATTACTATATTAAGACCAAGAATAACTGCGTTCAGTATGAAAACTTATATATATATATATATATATATATATATATATATATATATATATATATATATATATATATATATATATATATTACCGGGTGTCCCAAACCACCCGTCCACCCCTTTTAAAATCTAGGGAAATGGGTTTTTTCGTAATTTCAAAATTTTGTATAACTATGTCGGGTATGCTCTTTCGACTGGTGGCACTTACAATTTCCCGTTCCGACCGGAAGTGAGTCCTTTAGACCGGAAGTTTATTTTCGTAAATGGAACATATATATTTTTATAACGAAATCGGATTTTACTCCACAAAATATGAAATATTTGTTTAAAAAAATTTTTTCGAAAATCTCTGAAGTACTTTGTTAACTAAATTTTTGGAAATACAATGTCATTTTATGGAGTTATAATCATATTTTTACTTGATTTATAGGCATTATACCAATTTCCGTTACATAATATTTCATTTTGTTTCTATTTGTTGACCGTGTAATTATTAATTAGTTTTTACTTTTTTGGGTTTCGGTCATATTATTACTTTATAAAAAAATTAACACATGTTTTTTTCTGACGTTTCGGTTTATTTTATTGATTAAACCATCTTCAGAGAATTACTGTAAATATGAAAAGGAATATGTAAATTTATGCTATATAAACTGAAAATTTTACTTTCTTACCTAATGTTAACAGGTGGTTCACTTGAAAAACTTACATTTAACTATTTTATTACTTTAATACTATATAATTAAACACTTCTTATTTAATATAAATATAAATATAGATAACTATTATTTTTTGATGCATTTTTTTTTCACATCTGGTTTGTTGTGCTTTTGACAGAGTACTACCAAAGGGTTTGAAAGTTTCTGGACCATCTGCAATTTCATTGCCCTATTAGATTCGTATATACATTACTCAGGTCATTTGTGTCCGTTCTGAAATTCATTGTACCGGGTGTTCTTTTAATATGAATCATTTCTTTAATTGTTCTTTTTTTGTAATTAATTTCTTTGTCTAAAATCTCCACGTTGTTAAAATCGATGTTGTGCATGTTATCAATTGCATGTTTGGCTAAGGCGGTTTTATTATCGTTATTGTGATGTCTAATGCTGTATTTGTGATTTTGTATTCTATTTTTTAAATATTGTTTGGTTTGACCGACATATGTTTGGTTGCAATCTAAGCAATTGATCTTGTAAATGACATAAAAGACGAACAAACAAATGTCATTTACAAGATCAATTGCTTAGATTGCAACCAAACATATGTCGGTCAAACCAAACAATATTTAAAAAATAGAATACAAAATCACAAATACAGCATTAGACATCACAATAACGATAATAAAACCGCCTTAGCCAAACATGCAATTGATGACATGCACAACATCGATTTTAACAACGTGGAGATTTTAGACAAAGAAATTAATTACAAAAAAAGAACAATTAAAGAAATGATTCATATTAAAAGAACACCCGGTACAATGAATTTCAGAACGGACACAAATGACCTGAGTAATGTATATACGAATCTAATAGGGCAATAAAATTGCAGATGGTCCAGAAACTTTCAAACCCTTTGGTAGTACTCTGTCAAAAGCACAACAAACCAGATGTGAAAAAAAAAATGCATCAAAAAATAATAGTTATCTATATTTATATTTATATTAAATAAGAAGTGTTTAATTATATAGTATTAAAGTAATAAAATAGTTAAATGTAAGTTTTTCAAGTGAACCACCTGTTAACATTAGGTAAGAAAGTAAAATTTTCAGTTTATATAGCATAAATTTACATATTCCTTTTCATATTTACCGTAATTCTCTGAAGATGGTTTAATCAATAAAATAAACCGAAACGTCAGAAAAAAACATGTGTTAATTTTTTTATAAAGTAATAATATGACCGAAACCCAAAAAAGTAAAAACTAAATAATATTTCATTGAATTAACAAACTTGTTAATGACAGAATAACCCAGCGCTTATGTCCATACCTTCAGGATAATAGAGAGTAAATTATTAATTTTTGTTACTATAAAAAGAATTATTATGTTGTCAGAAAATTTTGTTTACATTAAAAATATGATAATCTATATATCAAAAAAAAACTTCAATCTGCTTTCGTTATTATGAAATAAGTTTTTGTGTTTTTAGAAAGTTTTGTTTGAAGAAAAAATGTGATTATTATTTTGTTTTGTTATTATAAAATGAACATTATGTCCTAATAAATCTTGTTGACAGAAAAATTAGTTTATGTTGTTGTTATAAAATTCATTACTGTGTGCTAATAAATCTTGTTAACTGTAAAAAAGTGATTATCGACTATTGCTATTTTTTGGAAAATATTGTTGGTTTACAGTAAAAATTTGACTACGACTCCTCAAAATGACACTGTCACATTATCTCAGTTGTCTTTTTAAAAATTCGGTACATAGTACATAAGAGATTTTGTGTAAACAGAACGCGAACATAAATTTAAAGATCATTTAGGGGACAAGAAAAACATTTTTGAAAATTTTTTTTTATACAAATGTTGCGTAGATTCCTATTCCGTTATAAAAATGTGTATGTTTTATTTAAAACAACGCACTTCTGGTCTGAAAACCCACTTCCATTCGGAACCGGAAATTGTAAGTGCCACCAATCGAAAGAGCGTACCCGATATAGTTACCCAAACTTTTGAAATTCTCAAATATCAATTTCCCTATATTTTTAAAGGGGTGGACGGGTGGTCCGGGAAACCCGGTATATATATATATATATATATATATATATATATATATATATATATATATATATATATATATATATATATCAAATCACTCAATAAGTTCCGGTCTGACCCATAGATGGGAACTCTGTTGACACATTCATCTGATAGTACTAAGCTTCAAACGATACATGTCAAAATTTCATGACACTCCGATCATCAGTTTACAAGTTACAGTGGTTTTAGTGAAGCAACTTTTGTTATTTTCAAAATAATGGATAAAAAGAATTTCGTATGTTGATCAAACATTGTTTTTTGATGGGAAAAAAATACTGTTGAAGCCAAACAGTGGCTTGGTCAGTTGTATGAAGACTCTGTTCCAGGAGAATCAACTATTGACTGATTTGCTGAATTTAAACACGGTCGTACAAACACCGATGACGCTAAATATTCTGGTCGCCCAAAATCGGCAGTTGTTCCGGAAAAATTTTACAAAATAGTTTTGACTGATCGTAAAGTGAAGTTGCATGAAATAGTTGAAACTTTAAAGATTTCAGAAGGTAGTGTGTTAACAAAATTACACGAAAATTTAAGCTTGCGTGAGTTACGTTCGAAGTGGGTGCGTTTGCTCACACCGGATCAAAAACAACAACGGGTCGATGATTCGGAGTGTTGTTTGGACTTGTTCCAGCAAGATAAAAATGATTTCTTGCATCGGTATGTGACAATGGATGAAACATGGATTCATTACCACACACCTGAATCAAAAAGATCGTCAACTGAGTGGGCAGCTACCAAACAGTCAAAAGTCAGCTGGCAAGATTATGGCATACGTATTTTGGGGCGGGCATGGTATTTTGTTCATTGATTATCTAAGCTAAAACTATCAATACAGAATATTACAGAATAAAAAAGGCCTCGCACCACAACAATGCGCCGTGTCACAAGTCAACGAAAACGATGGTTAAATTGAATGAATACGCTTCAAATTGCGTCCCCACCCACTGTACTCTCCAGATCTGGCCCCCAGCAACTAGTGACTTTTTGCAGACCTTAAAAAGATGCTCCTGGGAAAAATATTTGGCTCAAATGAAAAAGTGATTGCTGAAACTTGGATGTATTTTAAGTGCAAAGACAAACCATTCTAGAAAAATCGTATCGAAAAGTTAGAGCAGCGTTGGAATGAATGTATCACTCTTGAAGGAATGTATGTTGAAAAAGTCGAATTTATAAAAAAAAATAGTTTTCTTAGTTAGACCGAAAAATATGTTCAAGGTATTAATGCAGCGAAAGCTATAATTGATTATTTACAGTCTATGAGCATCTGTAAATAGACCTTCACATCCCTTTATAGTTGGCGGCGCTTACGTTATAATTAATGAAATGCTATTTATTTATAGCGCTAAGAAGCAATCAAAACATTACATTTTAGCATTGGTATAAATCTCAGCTTGTAGTCTTTGACTTGAACTAACAATTGATATGCGCAGAATTTGAAAGTATTTATTAAGTGGAAAGTTATTCATGTTGAAAAGTGGTAAAAATGCCATTTTTTAAATGTTCAACGATTTTTACTCAGAAATTATGCGACAGGTGGAAAAACCACTAGACAGTTTTTTCTTAGGATCGGAACTTTTAAAATTATTATCACTTTTTTGTTTACTACCAATTACCTGACCTTTTTTCTGGAATCCACCCTCAATATTCGACAGGTGGTCCAAATACACACAAAAAACTTTGGTGAAACCATGTCTCTACATTAGGTACTATTTCGTTGGCTCAATACGTTATAATAAGGGATCATGGCTTTATCATTTGCGCTAATCATTTTAAAACACTCTAATTCTTTATGGCAAATTTTCAAAAGCTCCTTTTCAGCTAATTGTAAGGTGTAGAATTTTAAATAACTTTTGAACTCTGTCCCTTATAAGCCTCTTATTCACTGTCAGAGTAGAGTACGACTTACTACCCTATCATTTCTTTTAATAGAACATATCACGAACTTTCTCGCTGCCTCTCTTTTCATTTAAATGAATGAGACGAAAATGTACCTTTAAGACGACTTTTATAGGATAAGCGATGGTATTACTGTGGTTGATTTAATACTTTCGACATTCATTATGAGAAATCTTATTTAAAATCAATTCTTTGATAGCAACTTTGAATGCTCTAGTTTAATTACGTAAAAAAGTGTTGACCAAAGTAAAAAATTTAACATGTAAAGTATAATTTAAGTTTTGCTGGTTTTACTGGGAAAATGAATGTATTTTTACACTCCAAATACCGTGGAAACATTTAATATTAAGCGCCTATTACTGCGAAATTCAACAATGTCTATTTGAGATTAAGATTCTTCGAACTATGAACATAAATATTTAGGTAGTTTAATAATATAAATAATCAATAAGATAAATAAACATTATACCAGTACAGGCAACTACCTAGATGTGAGATTATGAAGACCTTAGCAGAATTTGTTTACCTACTCAGTAGTAATAATTGCTCATATTCTTATTGAGAGTTTTCTCTTAATACTGGGGATCCAATTTCTATTAACACACGTATTTAGCAATTTATATGAAAAAAATATGATTTTAAATACCGTGAGGTAGTATTATTATAGAACAAATCTAAATATTCCCAAAAACATCTTGTTTCATTGTAAAAAATTTATCTTTTATAATCCACATTGCTCTGGGCGTTCGCAGTAGTACCACCCCTTACCCTATTCATATTTTCCAATAAATATTTTAGTTGGTTTTAATTTTATGTATCTACTCTACAAACCTAATGGAAAATACATTTAATGGCTGTGATTATAGTCGTAATAATTTACTGAATGCTTTATCGATTACTTAACATTTTTGCCTTATTAATCAACACTTGTTACTAAAAGCATTTTATTAGTTTTAGTAGAGATTAAAGTGAGGATAATCTAGAGTTTAAATGAATATAGATATATTTTTTCATGTTGTCATAAATTAATTTCATTATCAACCGATACATACATGTATTACATTTACGATTATTGAATAAACTACATAATGTCATGAGGTATTTGTGGATGCATTATTTGATTATTTTGACAGCTCACATTTGCGTAGTATAGCTTGAAATACTCACAAAGCGATTGGATTCGATACCATGTTACGAGGTACAGGGACGGATTCAAGAGCACGATGCCAAGAAGAAGAAATGGATGTGTGGTTTAAACGATTTCAAGAATATTTGACAGACTATTCATAGAAAAAAAAATACAGAAACATACTACTAAACTATAATGAACATTTTTTCTTCAAGTGCAGTGTCTTTTATAGAGCATAGGCAACCTTTTGCACATATAGTCAAAAAATTGAATAAATGAGACTGGCATTAGTGATACGCCTGTTTGTTTTTGGTTTATATAATTTTTATGGGTTTATATCACCGTTAATATAAAATTAGCTACTGGACTTTATATTTACTTCGTCTATGATATATAAAATTATTCTGTTTCACAACCTTAAATAGGTAGCGTAGGATTATAGTGTATACAAAGTGTATAAACGAAATCCAAAGCATTAAAATAAAAAAGTAATTTCAGTGACTTTGGGGTAATACGGCACAGAACAATAATATACTGATCTAGGAAAATTTAGACCTCCCTATATCACATGATCGATGTCATTTTTACGCCATTTGTCTGTCAAATCAATGAGTTCTCTAGGTACTTTGAGGCCTAGTTTCACAATCGATGGTAACGTTAAATAGTTCAGTAACCAACACTTTCAAGAGTTTTCAAGACCAAAATTGAATGTTGGTTCAATTTTATTTGTCAAAGTTGGCACTTGAATTGTACGAAATAGGTTTAATATCATTATTTAAACAATAAATAAAGAAGAGATGTTGCATTTCACAGCTAACCTCTATTTTGGACTTCCGTTTCGGTTGTTAAGGTGTCAACACGTATCGTCGTGTACTCTTACAAGCAAGAAAAAAACGTAGTTCGGTCGGTTGGGGACGAAGGCGGGAGTCGGGCTGAATATATAGCGTAAGGAGAAAACGTCCTAAAGTGATTAGGTGAAAATTTGTGCGTGGCTGTGTGCTATACGAAGAGTGGGGCAATTTTCGCTCTACAAATCGTTCCTTTTTGCTGTAAAAGTTAATGGGTATATCTGTGGCGGGTGATTAACTCTACATCCGTCAGTTTAAGCAAAAGAATCAGTCTGAAATATGCAAATATAAGACACATAGGTTCCAAATGACTTTTTTTGTTATAGTTGGTTACATGTGTGACGAACCATCCTGATTTGATAATGGAAGTATCTACGCTCTCTTAGATGAGGCATTCTTCTGGTTTTTTGCTCTAGAAAACGATCTCCCAATCCCGGTTAACTAATGGGTTTTTGTAGTGGAAGTTCTCCCACTTTAAACCTAAAAAGTTAGTTCAGATTAGCTTATCATTGATCTTAAAAAATGGGTTTAAACGCAATTATAAACTATGTTTTATTTTACAGTTAGAGATTAAATATTTTAAAATAATTTCCAACAATGCTTCCTTACAAAAAGTTTATACTGCTATTTAAACTAAGTTTCTTAATAATAACTCTTTCTAAGGAAGCTAGGTATATTTATATTCAGAGACGACTTATATTACATAAAGCCGCGTCCACATTAGTAAAAATTTACGTTATGTGTGGCATGCGGCAAAAATTTGTGCGTTCATATACAATTTATTAGAGTTCACACATGTGGGCGCGGCTTAAAACAAATTTAAATTTTGGTTTTACAGTTTTACATACTAATTGATACCGAAGCCAAATAATATAAATAAAATTAGCCGTTGATAAACAAAAAACGCAAGCATACTAATGAGGTTTGAGGTTATGTTTCTTGGTTAATGACTGATGTGATGTAATCACCAGATTATCCACTGGTAAACTTAACTCACGGGCAACTTCCGGTAGTACGGAAACCATCAGTTATGAAACAGTTTTTTGTAAATAACCAATACTTTTCTTCTCACCTTTCGGTAACCACATTGTGAAATTAAGGTTGAGTAAATGTGTTACCTGTCGACTATGTTGACCAAAGTTACAAGGGACCCAGAGGCTTTATATGTCTTCGGAAGCATATCTGACAAGTTTGACTAGGCAAAATACTACACAGTGGTTTACGTTCTGTGAAGTGATGAACGTGTAAATAAATTTCGTTGTGATAATCGAGGTACAAACTCAGATCATTTTGTTACAAGGTTGTAATGTCACTAACATATTGAGAGTGGAAATAAATTATCAGCAATTGTTAATCTAAATATTTGAAAAAGATATCAGATGCAGCTGTTGAGTAGCTGTTCGCGTGGTAGTATCAAAGTGGTCGCGGTCTAGGCCGAGAAAGGAAGGTTTCATAAATTTTTCAATTCATGTCCGTGATTTTATTGCATGAATGTTTTAGATAAAGTAAAAGAAAAGGCTTTTCATCTCGTGCTTCACAAAATAAATATGCACATATATTTTTTTAAACCATTATGCTAGAAAGTCGATTTTTTCGATATTATAGAGAAACTACAGAATATAAATAATGATCTACAAAATGACTTTTTGAATGTTAAAATAGCGTCATAAACAAAAAAGTTACTACAAAAAGAACGTCGAATATGCTATTTTAAAATTTTTTTTTTCCTTTTTTTTGTGCGCAGGAAAAATGTTTTCTGTATATTATAAGAAAATAAAAATATTTTAATAATTATATTTATAATTCGTTTCATTATTAATTAAATTTGTTGCGTTTAAATATTGGTATACATTTTGCTAGTCTTCTTTAGTTTTATATAATATATGTATATACCAGGTATTTTAATGCATTTTATGCATGCACAATATTTAATTTCTTAATCTACTCTTTCATATAAAAGTAATAGTTCAATTATCACATGACAAAATATAATTAAAGAAAAACGCATTTTTTTGAGATAGGGGTGGTTCGAGGGAGTTGAAAATATGCTAAAAGTTATTTTCTCGACGACCCAATCGTGTTTCTTCTGCGTACCCTCACTTCAGCCGACTCCTGAAGTGTTAGTTTTGATTTTCTTTTTGCAGCAACTTTCTTGTTTATGTAGCCATTTTAACATTCAGAAAGTCATTTTGTAGATCTTTTAAAGACGCATAAACTGCCTCTACATCATTTTTCTCTATATTTTGTAGTTTCTCCATAATATTGAGAAAAATCGATTTTTCGGCCTAATTGCTTAAAAAAAAAGATGCATAGTTTTTTTTCTGTTACCTTATTCAAGATATTCATGCAAAAAAAGCCTCTTGGGCTAGTCATAATTTCATGATGGATGAAAACAACAAAAATTGTGTTGCCATTAAATTTTGCTTTAAAGCTGATAAAAATAGGACGGGAACATTCGAAATGTTAAAATTGGCTTGGATCTGTTATGTCTCGTGCTACTTATTGCATCGCCGTTTGAAATCCGGCAACTATGTAATAATTTTCCCGCTATATTCACTCCTTTATGTTTTCTTTCCGCTCGACTTTTAATATTTTTAAAATATTTAAACAAAATCTTGTGTACAGTTTTATTCAAAATATGCTGTATTCCTAAAGGTGCAGTTGTATTTTAGTGGAAGCGGGAATATTTAAAGTCATAGAACGAAAAATATGGTGTGAAAATATTTTTTTTTAGGAAAACTAATTGTTGTAGTCAAAAAAAACTTCAACCCTTAAATAGAAGGTATGTAAAAAATCAGTGAAAAATTCGGTATTTCTACTGTTCCGATAATTATTAATTTTAAATATATTTTAAATAAATGATTACATGAGATATAAACAACTACGTTTCGATTAAGTTGTATCTCTAATCGTTTTAAGGTTTAGTCTTAAGGCTTAAGTTTAAATATGGACTGTGTCCATAGAAGCGCTTGATTGTACACAGCTCAATGATTTGATATTAGAAAGTAATGATTGCCAAAGATTAGGTATTTCAACACTGGGTTTACTGAAGATTCTGTCAATATTTTTAATGTAAGCTGCTTTTATAATTTTTTTTTCCTGTTGGGATCCCTGTATACTGCCGCAGCTTCAGACCATTTTATATGTTGTTGGCATATTTTGCAATACCAGATCTTGACGTTTCTCCTTTTTGTGTATAACTTGTTCCTTAATTCTAAGTTCTAGTGTAATAATAATGGAACAACAGCGCCACCTCAGAAAAGTATTTAAGAAGAATTTAAAGGTGGCCTTAAAGAAATGCGTATTGAAGTCATTATGAAAACCTAGTTGTTCCTAATTTTATAGAAAAAATAAATAAAAACAACAATGTCACACTAGAAAGATTGTTACTCTTTTAGGATCACTTTCATCGGCCAGAAACATGTGAAGTTGAGTCTCTTTCTTTAGGTACCATTACTGCCATGTCTAAAAAATCTGTTTCTGGATACACTCACTCTTGCTTCAACTATATTTTATTTTAACAATAAATTTGGTACCAGTTTTGTGCTAGGACAATATGCAGCAGTCGACTGGTGTTATCGATTTTTTAACAGTTTCGTACTTTTGACACTTTTAATCCTCCAAATTCCTTGCCCGTACCGACCAAAATATATAAATCACCAATAAATTTTTTGGTTTTTATTTCAGTTACACATCTATCAAATGGTCTTCAGAATATACAGATGTTAGATATTCCGATCTATGGTTTATACAAACCTAATTTATTTATTTCGCCGAAACAAATGGTCTAAGCGTTTGTATAAGGCTTTAAAATTATTATTTTGGTTTAAAAATAGATTCTTCTAGAAAAACTTGGCTAATACTTTGCGTCATTTCTAACTCTTTAGATTAAAAGTGCTTTTTTTCTATTCATATTAATCTTACCGTACTTTTTTATTGTGTAAGTTGCTTTCTTTTAACAACTTGTTTATAAACTTATTGCTTCCTAGTTTTCTATTTGAAAATTTTTCTTTCTTTTCTGCACGCTCTTCTTTCACCTTTACCTAACCTAACAAAAAAATTTTCCCCTTATTTATATCAATTATTTTTTGTTTTTCTTTTAGAGTGGCTCAACCCCTATTTTTAGGTAATTTACTTCAATTTTATGCACCAAATGGATCTGAGATAACGCAACAACAAGCTTATTTGTATGCAGCAGGAGTTGTAATATGTTCCTTAATAAATACTTTAATGTCGTAAGTTTGCTTTCAGATAATTAATAAATGGAAAATAGATATTAAACTTCACTTTCTTAGATAATGACGTTTTCATTTATCGAAAAATAATTAAATATAGGCGTTATTTTGAGATCGTCCTGTTATTGAAAAGACTATTAACTCGTCATTGCTGAAAATAGGAAAATATTTAGTTTGTAATAGCCTGCGTCGCATTCTGTTAAAGTCAATATTTTAATTTCAATTAAGCAAATGAGCTGTAACGAATTTAAGGGGTTAAATCAATCCACTTCAGTTAGTGTATTTCATATTCACTTAATATTAGTTTGTTTAAATTAGAAGAAGCAATGTTGATTCTATCAGTAACATGTGCGGAGTTTTTGTTTAACCAAATATTTAATACTTGTAAATGATCAATTTATACTGGTCTATATTAATTACGGTTGTTTTAACTTCTCTGATGAAAAGGTTGATAAAATATTTTATTTAATATTTTTTATTTTGTAGTCATCCCTATTTGTTGGGGGTCCACCACCTAGGAATGAAGTTACGGGTAGCTTGTTGTTCCCTTATTTATAGAAAATCGCTTAAATTAAGTAAAACTGCTTTGGGCCAAACGACTATTGGACAGGTAAGATAATTACGTGATAATTCACCCAACTTAATTTCTTAAGAAGCTACTGTTTGTGAGATATATTCAAGAAAGGTAAAAGGGGGTAAAAGGAAGGAGAATACCCTAACATAAATTCAGTCGGGTATGTAAAGGTGTACTCCTCTTTAAGGGGCTATACTCTACTTGCGCAGTAGGTCAGGATTGGACTTGAGCATCCTTTTATTACGTTGATATATTGAAAAATTACAATTTAGAGTTCATTATTAAATGTTATCACAATCTAGATATTTCTATCGAATAACTGCATGTATTTGGAAGCTTTTTTACCTCTTGAAAAATTTTCATTGGATGAGGGATTTTCCCAAGAAAAAAAATATTTTCAATTACATATTGTACAGTAATAAAACAATTTTTAAAATAAATATTCGAAGTATATGTTTGTATTTTAAAAAGATTGAATAAACTAACCAAAAAGAAAACATTAATTAAGCAAATGTGCAAAACGGCCACCATTTTGCTGAATACGCGTATTAATACTTTTTATAAAATAAAATTGGACGCTGTCTAATATCTCAGGCTTATTTAAAAAGTTGGCAGCTTTTAAAATGCACATCAGTAGTTCTTCACACATATTCAACTCTAGAGAATGTGGTAGTCATCTTACTGGTGCCTCATTGCCTCTTCCAATTCATCGGTCGGTATATTGATCGTATAAATATTGTCGAACAGCAACGGAAGTAAAATAAGCAAATTTTCCAAAAGAACTGGTAATATATTTTGCAAAAAAATTAGATAAATATATCCATTTATTCTGTCTGGAATCACAACAGGACCAATAAGGTAGCGATCAATAATACTTTCCCAAATATTTATTTGGTGTGCAACTCTAATGGTATATAGATTTTCATCCGCATAGACATGTTCGTTGTACAGTTTGATGCCTCCAGATCTTGTAAAGCATGCTTCGTCGGCAAAAAAAAAAATTCTACCTAAATTTGGATCAGAAATTCTTTTGTTTCGAATAAATTCACAAAATGTAAGACGCATGGAGGGAATCAATCGGTAAACGTTCTTGAACCTTTTGGACGGGATATGGATGTAACAACTGTTCTATTAAAATAGCATTTCTAATGGTTTTAGGTTAGTTCTATTTAAACTCTTTCCAAAATTTCCTCTTCTTTTTCGACTATTCGAGTTGTTCGAATACAATCCCTACCTTGAAATTTTTTCTCAAAGCTGCCGCGGATGATGCTCCCTTCATGTAAACCGTAAAACTTCGACGCCCATTTCCAGGAGCATGTCAACTTTCTCGGAGTGTATGTAGGTGTCCATGTTTAATTGTAAAATAGGCTTAGAAATTTAGAATATTGATTTTAATTAAGTTGACTTCTTAGACAGTGATGGCAATCTGTCAGTAGTCAGATTATTAAATGCCATAGCAACAAAGCCACTCCAAAAATTATTGTTATATGTATTTTTATTATTACAGTTTTAAGAGATAAAGAAGCTTCCATATATATGTGATTATTCGATTGAAATATTCAGGTTACTATAACGTTAATGATATAAAAAATCAGAAATAATGTTTTATAACACTTACACTAGTTTATGGTCCGTCGCTATACCACTAGAAAACTTCATATTGCAGTGTTAAATCATACATCAAAAATCATTAAATTCAGTTACCACGTTTTCAAGAAATTAGGGAAAATCAATATTTTCTTAAAACTCTGACGTCTTCTACCGCCTAAACGAAGCAGTATCGTATATAACTAAGTTGACACCATATATATATATATATATATATATATATATATATATATATATATATATATATATATATATATATATATATATATATATATATATTATAATTAAAATACAACAAAGTTTTCTTAGTTTGGAACATATATTCAGATGTCAATGTAAAGTTTCGGCTGGAACTTCCCTAGCCTTTTTCAAACATTGTACATTCAAATACTGTATAAAATATTACGTTTGAACACCCTGCTATTATAGATATTAACTAAAAATTAATCCTACCTTAATTTGAACTCTCACGACATCAAAATAAAACAAAAAGGGAGACAGAACATACGCTTTAAAATTACAAATTATACTTAACTTGTATGCCGGAAGGTTAACTTTTTCAATAGTGGTTTTACTTTCCTGTATTAATAGTAAGGATAATATACTTAAAGGTGCCAAATGGTGGCTGTTTGCTAAAACATGTGGATAGTTTCTATTTAAATAAATTATTATATATTTTACATAATTTTCTCGTGTCAGTTTTTGAGTTTACAGCGTTTTTATTTTTTTGGATTTCTATTATCTCCTAGAATTCTCGTTTTTTGTTACGGACAGCGATGCAAGAACTTGGCTTTCCTAAAAAACTAGTCAACTTGATACGGATGAGTATGGAAGGACTACGATGTAAGGTAAGAGTTGGGCAACAGTACTCGGAGACATTTGAGATTAACAATGGACTGAAGCAGGGAGATGCACTCTCACCACAACTCTTCAACGTAGCTTTAGAACACATAATCAGAAATGCAAGAATTGATACACCGACTTCCATATTCCATCGAGAAGGACCAAACTTACTGCTGGCATTTGCAGACGATGTAGATCTAATAGAAAACACAAGAATAAAAATGAAGGAAACTTTTATCAGGTTCGAGAAGGAAGCAGAGAAGATGGGGCTACAAATAAATGAAAACAAAACTAAATATATGTACACGAGCCGCAATATTCGAAACAGAGACAGAATTGGACAGAACATCACCATCGACGACTACAACTTTGAGCGCGTCAGAGAATTTAAGTATCTTGGAACAACAATAACTGAAGGTAATAACGGATCACAAGAAATAAACAATAGGATCCAAGCTGGGAACAGATGTAGCTACGCCCTTCGAGACCTGATAAAATCGAAACAACTAACAAGACGAACAAAAATAAATCTATATAAAACAGTTATAAGACCAGTAGTGATGTACGGCAGCGAAACTTGGACAATAACAAAGGCAAACGAAGAGCGACTCCGAGTTTGGGAGAGAAAAATCCTAAGGAAAATCTTTGGCCCGATACTGGATGGGGCAACGGGACAATATAGAGTAAGAACAAACAAAGAGTTAGAAGAGTTATACGCAGACGCCAACATAGTTAAAGAAATAAAGTCTAGAAGACTCCAGTGGATGGGCCACCTCATAAGACACTCTAACGAAGGAATAGTGAGACTGGTGTGGGAAGAAACCCCAACTGGAAAGAGACCACTTGGACGACCCCGGCTCCGGTGGCGGGATAATATCGCAAGAGACCTTAAAGCTATGGATGTAGAGAACTGGATGGAGCTAGCAAAGGACAGAAACGAATGGAGGCATATTGTCAAGTCGGCTAAAACCCACACGGGGTTGTAACGCCACGGAGTAAGTAAGTAAGTAAGTATTTGAATGTACAATGTTTGACAAAGGCTAGGGAAGTTCCAGCCGAAACGTTACTCCGACGTGTGAATATATATTCCAAACTAAGAAAACTTTGTTTGTTGTATTTTAATTTTAAAAAAGGGGACTGAAAACCCAAAGAAAACTCTCCAAATAATATATATATATATATATATATATATATATATATATATATATATATATATATATATATATATATTCACAATTAGCGTTTTAAACGTCTGTACGAAATGGATAAAGGATCAAAGTCCAGATGCAGGCAAAAAGTTTTTGGGAAAATAGAGTATATTTGTGAATAAGTTCAGTTTACATAACCAGAATACGTTTACATTTAAATTTGCCCTTGAAATTTATATTTTTAAATTTAAGTACTACGGAAATTAGCTCAGGTGCCAGTGGTATAGGTCAGTTTTGGCAAACTGCAGGATGTACGTATTTATCGAAGTTTAGAGAAATGTGAACTACAGGGGAAACTTAAAAAATTGCCGTTTATATTTCAGGGACTGAAAACAACGGCGTTGCTAGATGTCATCTAACATATCCACTGTAAAGTGTGATATTTTAGACTTTATACATATTCAGAACGTTTTAACATACGGATGTTATTTGTGTCGTTTTCAGTAATTTCAAAATTGCATCGCATCCAAAAAATTAACTAATTTCTATGAGATTATTTTTCACAACTTGGTTTATTTCAACGAAAGTGCATCAGTGAACTTAATTTTCTATATGGCGATGAAGAACATGCAAAGGCCATTGTATATCGTTGATTTATTGAACTCAATCATTGTCGTCGTTCGTTTATGAACGAATTGCCTAAAAGTCGTCCAAAATCGGCTACAATGCAGAAAAACTTGGATGCTGTGGGTGAACTGATAATGCCAGTAACATATCGTGAGATTGAGGCATCCTTGTGTATTAGTAACACCTGCCTATATAATATATTGCATGAAAATTTTTCCGTAAAGAAGCTATATTCCTGTTATATCCTGCATAATTTGACAATGTCCCAAGGAACTATTCGAATAATACTATCGCGGTGCTTCAAGAAATATTTGTAAGATCGTGATCAGTGGCAAGTTTTGGATTTATGGGTATGAGCATAAAAGGAAACAGAAATCGGCCGTATGAGTCTTCCATGGTGAGCCAAAACCAATGGAAGCTGTTCGAGCATGAAGCACTTCAAAGCAAATGAAAGAAAACTGGCAATTTTGAATGGTATACAACCATTTATTTATCGGGAGTATTCAGTGAATAGAGAAAACAAACCCGATACGAACATTCTCCACCACGACAAAGCCACATCGGTTCAAGTGACTTGTTGACCACTCAAAACGTAAAATTGATGATTCATCCACCATACAGCTCTGATTTGGCACCTAATGATTCCTTTTTATTTCCGTATGATCGGCTGTATTGATCATCGTGGAGAATATTTTCAAAACAATACAATCATTTTCATTGGTAGATGTTTGTTTTTGTTTGTTATTTTGTATAATGTAAAGGGTTCGATCGTAATCAAGGCGACCGACCCATACATCGGATGATGAGATCGAATATTTCATGTTCGGAACCACTTTAACGTGGGTTCCAACAATAAAAAATCATTTAGACCAGCGGTTCACAACGTTTTTCTACTTACGAACCCCTTCTAAAAACCGAAATAAATTGGCGAACCCCCTGGGTAGTCATTATGAACAGTAAAATTGGGTTATTAAAATTTATTTTCCATATTGAATAACAGTTCATAACGATAAACTAAAACATAATCGTAAAACATTTACTGGCAAACTCATTAAAACTAAAGTGATAGTTTAACCTACAAAAAAGAATTAATACAAAATGAATACAATGATACAGAACTTGCATTTAACCTGTTTCTGTACTTATTTTTTAGGCAAATATATGTTGAAAATCCTTTCTCACATAGATATGTTGTACCAAAAGGAAATAAAACTCTAATGGCTTTTTCTGCCCATTTCTTACACTGAGCCAACAATGAATTAAAGAGAGGTCTTTAAAAACAATTTTTAGGGAATTGTCACAGGACAAGTCAATGAGCTTTTCTTTCTCCAGTAAAGTTAAAGAAGTATCCGAAGTTATTTCTCCTTGAAAGGGATTACCTATCCAGTTATTCGATCCAGATATAATAGGTTTATTAGAAAAACAGTCATTGAACGTTAATTGAAGTTGTTTGAGATGTTTAATAATTTCTCTTTTAATATTTTCATTAAACTGAATTTCATTTCCTAATATAATGGTGCTGAGAGAACTAAAACATTCATAGTTATTCACTTGCAGACATTGAATCCAAAAGTTTAACTTCTTTAACGTAGCTGCTATTTTGTCATGCATATTAAAACTGTTGATACCTGGGCCTTGTAAAGACGGATTTAAATCATTCAATTTAGAAAAAATATCGGCTAAGTATGTAAGTTTTTGCAGCCAAAGAACATTAGATACAAAAGAGGACAAATGAAATAGACGATCAGAAAAAAATGCTTGAACTTCAGACTTCAGCTCAAACAAGCGGATCAGAACACTGCCACGAGAAAGTCATCTAACTTCTGTAGGAAGTAGTAACGAAAAGTGGAGGTATCTAAAGTCTCAAAATGCGCTTACATGCCAGTGCTTGTCTATGAAAACAGCAATGAGTCCATTCAATATTCTCGTTGATTTTCTTTACCTGCACCACAAGACTAGAAAATGTTTCGGTCATTGATTTTGCACCATCAGTGCACACAGTCAAAGAAAAAGACCATTATTTAACTCTTTTCAAAATAGTCATTAATCATATCGGAAATTGTTACACCTGTCATAGAGGTCTTCAGTGATTTTGCAAATAATTTATCTTCTTGAACGGAATTGTTAAAAATATATCTTACATAGACAAGCAATTCTGCAGCGTTTTGTTATTCTTCACTTCCATATCAATTGCCAATTCAATTATGACACTGTGTTGTTTGATAAGGGAGTAAGCTCAATTTTCTTTGCCGCTTTCTCCAAGCAAACACCTCGTGATATCTATAGTACACCGTTCAATCAAATTTTTTGCCCTACTATGTGCTTATCCAGAACTTGCAATGGTATACTTAACTCGAAACGATGCTTCGAGAGCCATTTAACTATCTTCGTTTGGGGGTTGGACCTTTTATTACCTGTCAATATTCTTTTAAAATTCTGAACAGGTTTATCCTTGTGATCCGGATGTCGTGTTTCAAGGTGTCTTCGAAGAAAACTTTTAAACTGCTGTTGGCCAGAATTTCATTACAGACTGCACAAAGCAGTTTAGGTTTTGACTTCTCCCCGGTAAAATAAAAACCCATCTGTAACTAGTCACTGTCATATTTTCGTTTCTTTCCTTTTTCTCATTCTGTTCGCCTATTTCTTCTTTGCTTTTAGTTTGGTGAGACGGTAGCCTACTACAACTACCACCATAGTTCCAAATCAGGAACTGAAGACGAAGCAGTTGATTGCTCGTCCAGCTTTTCGTCAGACTTCACAAAACTATCCGTTTGTAATTAACGATCCTTTATACATTTATGGGGCAATAATTAATATATATATATATATATATATATATATATATATATATATATAATACCATCTTAGAATAATATATAAAAGAAACTCGATACTGACCTATTAACTCCATGCACTCAGAAACGAAAATAATAATACAAAATATGTATAATATCCCACTAATACTGAAAAAAACTTGGCGAAAAAAAATAAATTGAAACTTTAAAAGTCCTCATTGTAATTTTATTTTTTTAAAATGTGATTTAAAAACATGTGCGATGGCTAATGACAAAACTCGAGTTAAACTTACATAAACAGATGAGATCAAATGTTATTTTTGCCTCACAATTTACAAAAGCGCATATTCTTACATAATTACTCGATACCGTTTTGTCAATCTGATTTTTTTTCTCTTTTTATTCTCCTGAAAATTTGTTTTATATTCTAATTAATGGGTTATCTCTCGCAACATAGATGTGAACCTTATCATGTTTGTTCTTTAATCATAAATTCCTTTATTTTTGATTTTTTTTCAAAAATATTATAGTACTTTTTGGAAGAAACCAAAGAGAAAAAGGACAATGAAGTCTTTACTTTAGTCCCTTGGTATTATATTTAGAGCTGATAAGCGGATCTAGATAGCAATGGGCCCTGGTGCAAACCATTATTTTTACCCTAACCTGCAGAAGTCGACCTTTCAAAATAAGTTCACAAAAAGTATTTTAATAATTTAATTCTTTAGCAAACATCAAATTAAAAAAAAAACAAAATCAAATAAAACAAAAACATTATTCGATTCCAAGTTAAATCATCAAAAAATACTAGAACATTACCAATAAATAGATACTTAAATAATATTACATAATGTAAATTTTTATTATAAGGCCCTTTTTCTAACTCTGGCGTTTACAAAGCGTTCTGTTAAGTCAGGGAGATTTAAAGTTGCAGTTTTATATTCTTGAAACCACATAGATAAATCAAGCAATCGCTGTTTTCTGATCGTGGATTTTATAGAGTCTTTTAACATTTTAAGCTTATTGAAAGATCATCCCAAAGCGTCAACTATTCCAAGAAGGGTAAAAAATAGGAAAAAGCTGTATAAACTTCACACAAATCTACTTCCATGCATGCAAAATTCGTAATAGTAATTTCAAATAACAATCTCTGACGTAGTTTCTTTGAAGTTAAGTCATGTTTCATTAAATCATAGACGTAAGAGAAATTAATATTACTTAATATAGAGTGCAGATCTTATAAAAGAAAGTTAACTCACGCTTAAAAAGAGATAGAGTAGTACCTGTCTTTCTAATGGCGGAGCTAAGCACGATACTCCACGTCACTGGATATCCCTATCACCTGATCGAAATTAGGAAGAGAAGTACTCCTCATAGAAAACGTTTTTTAGCTTGACCAACGTTCTTTTATAGGATCCGCAGTCTATATTAAGTAATATTAATTTATTTTAATTTAATGCATTACATCAAGCACTATATTAAACTGATTCACAAAACGATTAGTTAAAAGTTTCGGATATGTTTTACATTTGCATAAAATTTCTTCTTCAGAGCTTTTAATTAAAAAATCGTGCTTCCAAAAAGTCAAAAGTTTGTTTTATTGTGAACATTGTGGAAAATCTTCTAGTCATCTCTGGTTGCAAATTAGATCAACAACAAAATAATAGACATGACCCCTAAAAATTTAATTTTTTTCGAAACGATGGTTTAAAGAAAGTTCAAAAAAGTGTTTTTTCTTCTAACTTTTTGTTGTCTGTTTGGTTGAAATGTCCGATAACTAGAGCTATAGCCTCAGATTTTATATATGTAAAAATTTAGCTCTGTGAAAGTAAATATATATATTTTAAGTATGTGCTACAAAAGTATTGTTGCTTGCTCTGAATTAATCAGTTCTTTGTAACGTTTTTGAAGCAAGGAGAGTGTGAAAAACACCTCAAGTACGCTTGAAATGAGCTTTTAACTTCAGAAGTATTGTATTAGGCGTCAAATATGCGTGAGTATATTATTTAGATTTATTTTTAAGTTTTAAGAACACCCAAGTCACAGGCTAAATGCAAAATAGAATAATCTATTCCTCACAATAGTCAACAATTGGTTTCTGAATAAAAAAAAATATCAAAACGAAGCGTTATTTTCAGGTTAGTTCAAGTACTCCACTTATACATAGAAAATGATTCCCTGAAGGTTGCTGATCGTCTCAGTTGCTTAGGGCATTTTGGAATTGGAATGGGCAGCTACTCAGGTATCTGGGAGAGCATGGTGGAGATATCTCCATCAGTTTCCATGCAAACAGATTACATGGCGTCGCTTTTGAAACCCAACCACTCTCTTGAACTGAGGTGAGGATTGGGCAGGGGAGCAAAATCTTCTGAGAAATGGATTCTGGTGTTTTACAGATGGATTTCGACAAGATGAAAGAGCTGGAGCTGGAATGTTTGTTAAGAGCACGGAAGTCAGAGAGTTCTATTCTCTAGGACAACGTGCGACGATCTTTACAACGAAAATTTATGGTATTATGCAGTGTGGTAATTTCTGAGAGTGTAAGTATGTACTGAACAATCTGACAAAAAATGGCTGCACAATCAGACTCGTGTGTGTCCCGACCCACTCTGGTTTACACGGAAATAAGGAAGCATGTGAACCCCAACCAATTCTACCTGTCCCAATTGCCGTGGGTAAAAGGGAACTAAAATTGTTGCTGGAAAGCCAGTTTATTGATTCGTGGGGAGGAACTTCTGGAATGAGATATGCCAAGAAACACATAACTGGACCTAGCATACAGCTAACAAAGGAGCTTCTTTTCTTAGGAAGGAAAGAGCTGTGAATTGTGGTGAGACTATTGACACGACATTGTCACCTGAGGGACCATCTTTATAAGACTCGTGTCGTAGATGATCCGACATGCAGATCATGTCTAGAGGATGAAACTATTGACCAAGTCCTCGGAGAGTGCCCAGCACTTAACGAACTGAAGCAGATACATTTTGGAGATATAATTTTGTTACCGGAAGACGTTGGGCAAGTTCAATCAACGAGGCTGCTTAGATTCGCAAATTCGATCGACTTTGCAGTTATAGTGGAATGCAAAGGTTCCAACGAGGCCTATACATCAATAATCAAGGATTGCCACCTTTTGTTCATTCATTCATTTATTCAATCAATTTTAAGTTGGTTTGGTTATTTTACCATCACTCATAAATAATGTATGATGATGAGATGAGTAGGTAATAATTATTTAAATCATTCATTAAAATAAAGTATGCCTATGCTTGAGCACCCTTATGCACTGGACCCCCGGGCAACGCACCGAACTGCCCGGTTATATGTCAGCCCCGGTTAGTGTGAACATCAGTTACAGTTATCTGCCACGCCCAGGTTTTTTACTATTGTATTCAATAAGCCCTTTTGTGTAGCATTTTAATAACCCGGATGTATACATAGTAGCATGTAAATTCATAGTAAAATATGCAAACATTTCGATCCTACTCTCCTAATATTTCTTTGTTGCTTATATTACGATATAGCAATTTTGGCAAAAACAGTATGTTTTTATTTACTCTCATGCTTCGTGCTGTACAATGGTAGGTTTGTGATAAAACTAAACTTTTAGAACAATAGAAAACTGCAATTGGTATTCTAGGATTGCAGAATTGTACTCTGTCGGTGCTTTATTATGCAGGGATATATATTTATTTTACTTTGTACTACATTAAAATAATCATTTTTAGCAAAGTCAGAATAAAATACATATTTATTTACTTTTTTAGGTAGTCAATCTGCTCTCGAATGATGTAAATCGTTTTGATATAGCTGTGTTATTCAGTCATCATCTTTGGCTGGGACCAACCGAAACTATAGTTTGTACTTACCTAATGTACCTTCATGTTGGAATTTCCGCTGTCGTGGGAGTTATTTTATTAATTATATTTATTCCTATGCAAAGTAAGTACGTAGATATATTAATAACCTTAGAGTACAGAACATTACCAACGTTGAACCCATAATGAGATTTTAACTATTTTCTTATTTTAATATATTATTTCGAAATTCTACTTAACTTGCCACACAATATAGTGTTTTAATAGTTTCTATTATATTGTACGAGGGATACTAGGCAAAACCATTTCTTTTTCTAGCAGAAAAATTTGACTTCAGTTTTTTTATTTTTTGGTGTATTATGTAGAGGAAAAGAAGACCCTATAGAACATTTTTATATTATAAAGAGAAACAAACAATTTTTTTTTCGTAGCTATCTTAGTCTTTGATTAGTATAAAAACAAGAGTGGTTTTAATTTGATGAAAGGTGTAAGATAAATTGTAAATTTTATTGAAATCTGACTCCCCATGGAGGCACTTTTGATCTGACACGGGACAGTTTTGAGAAAAGGTTTAACTGCAGGAAATAGAGGGTTTAGAGTATTCGTTTAATGTTGTTATAATTATATTTATTGACAGACTCAAAATTAAACATAACAGAAAACATATATCAAAATTTTAAAGTTTAATCTCTTATCTCAATAAAGAAATTCAAAATGAATAATTTTTAATTTAGTCAGACTTCGACTTTGGTAACAAAAACATACAAAATGCTACAAAACTTGCACGGCCATCTTAAATGTCTACAAAATAAACATCTTAAGTTGATTTCCCAATGTAAAAATGGCAATGTTCAAATTAAATGAAAGGTTTGCTGCATTTATGGATATGCCAAATGCATAATAGGTACTGGCTGTTTTGTTACTACATCCAAAATAGTAATAGGCCAATAAGGGTTAATATTGAGTAGTTAGCTAGACTTGGCCCTTTAGGAATTGTAATGTTCTTTTAATCAGTTCTCTTTAAGTAATTGACTGTAAAAGCATTTAAGTTCTTTTCTTCAATCCTAGCAAGATGCTGTTTGTTTCTCTGAAGGGCATTGTTCCAACACAAAGTGCCCAACATTCAGGCGTTCACTAATCTTTTACTAGTAAGATAGATCCTGCATTTCTTCATCCTCATTATGGCTGTTATTCGCATCAGTCGCAGCTATTGTATGTGTCGTCATTTTTAAAGATGTGATCGTCATGTTCAGATTCAAAGCTTGATGTGAATATAAATCTCTTTTTTGATTTAGATTTGCTCTTAGCAAGTTGCTTGCCTTTTGTAGGTGGCTTCACTTTAATATGTGGCTTGCTGTTTTTTGTACGTGAACGAAAAGAAAGAAGACTTTTCTAATCGTTTCACCCGATCTAAATGTGCTGCTTCTATTGCATTATTCTCTGGGATGTCAGTCAAGATTTGCGAATTTCCTTTCTTTCGCCCTGTTGCGTAATTTTTACGTGAAGGGGCTTTAGGATAAGGTTAAATCATTTCTGGAATTATGAGGTCGGGTACTCCACGAGGGTTTCATTAATTTCGCGTTCACTCTGATCAAGGACACTTAGATTAAAGCATCTCTATTCAGTTTCTTCGGTCCTAGAAGATACAGTTTGTGGCGTTTGTGACTCGGTGTTGGCTGAAAAATATCAGGCATATCAGAAAACATTGCGAATACACTCATAAAAGCCTCAACAGAACAAGGAAAGAAGAAGAGAACCATGGAAGAGAAAATATCAAAAGAAACAGAAAGGAAAATAGAAGAACGGAAGATATAATACAGTTGTATCGAGACAAACAAGAAGGAAGACAAGAAAAGGATACGAAAAGAAAACTACAGAAAAATAGCTGAAAAAAAGGGAATATCATAAATTTAAAGTGCCTTAAATTGAAAGAGGAGAAACAGCAGATAATCGCCCTTAAAGACAAATATGGCATTGAAAATAAGAAATACGAGTGAGGTAATAAAACAGCTAAAGAAATATTGCGCCAAACTATATAATATACAAATAAATCCCACTGCGCCACAAGCAGATACAAAAGTAGTAAATGTAGGATCTAAAGACATCACGGATATAATGGTCGATTTATACATCTAAAAATTAACAATTAACGCTAAGAATTTCCACTAAACTAACGCTTACATCACAGAACAAAAATTCGTTGTGTATACTTCAAAATGTAACAAATTATTAGAAATTAAGGATGACCAATAAAAACCTAAACTAACCTAAAAGTAAAATGTGAATTTTTGCTTTTTAATTTTGGTTGTTTAACTAATTTTATTCCAAAGTGTTTTAACTATTTTATGACACACATTATTAAGTTGTATTTGTTTATAATGTAATTTTTTCTATTTTGATGTATTTCTTTATTTTTACTTTAGCCAAAAATTAGCGGTCACAAACTAGGCCGAAATTAACAATTAATCTAAGAAGTTGAATGTTCATCAACTTCTTATTTGTTAGTTGTTAATTTTTAGTTGTGATCATGAACAAATAAACGTAAAATGTATCATTTAACTTCCAAGTGAAAACTATTAATGTAAATTTTTAGTGTTGCTTGTTAATTTTTGGAAGTATCAATCGACCATAAATCAGAAAGAAATTTTGCCTTAAAAACAAAAAAAAAACATAAAACAACCGGAGATGACAACATTATTAAAGAAGGATAAGACGCGATACTCTATTTAACCCTTATTTAGAACAGCAATCAATACATAATAACTGGACTAGTGCTATAATAATCATATTTTAAAAAGGTGATGAAGACGTCTGCTAAACTACAGACCAATAGGTCTGCTGGCACAAATATATAACTTATTTACAAGAATAGAGAACGAGCTAGACTGTTATCAACCACTAGATCAGTCAGCAAATCGAAAAGGCTATAATATGTATGACCATTTAATGGTCATGAAGCTGTTAATAGAATAGTTTCAGCATGGTGAGTTTCAAGATTGTTGACTAACGAACAAAAACTGCTTACACAATTTACAGTATATCTCTAGGAAATTCTTGGTCAATATTAAGAACGTGTCACAAGAATGTCATCGTTCTACACGTCAAAGCGAAAATGCACAAACAAGCCAAATATCAACCCATCCCTCGCGAACGTAAGTCATTTCTTTAGGCTGGACCATCCCCAGATTTAGCTCCGTCTGACCTTTTATTGTTTCAAAATTTTCTATAATCTTTTTTCTTTGCGTTAAATTTAGGGAAGATTTTGTTAAAAATTAAAACTGTTGGAAAAATTGTAAATTTTTTGTTAGATTGGTAGAAAAAAAATATTTTTAGTATCTCTCGTAAAACCCAAAGAGGTTTTGAACTAAAAAATCTCTGATAAATCCTAACTTCAATAAAATAAGCAAATCTGATATACGTTTTGTTAAAAAGCACTCAGTAGCAAAGGAAGTATCATATGATGGCACACTTACTTTATTTTTCCGCGTAATTGTAAATATAAATTGGTTATAAAAATCCAGCATCAAATATACACAAAATTTTTTTTAAACTCTTTTCAATGCAATAATCCTGTAAAATTGTCCAAAATAATTGTTTTTAAATTCAATTGTCTTTTTCAGTTTATTTGGGGAAAAGGATCTCAAGATCACGTTTAAAGACTGCTTTAAGAACAGATGAAAGAGTGCGTTTAATGAATGAAATTGTATCAGGAATTCAAGTGATCAAAATGTATGCCTGGGAAAAACCATTTGAGAAACTAGTTGATTTAGTCAGACGGTAAGAAATTGTATATAATGATTACATCAGGCAGCAGCAAGCTTTTACCTAAAATTACATTCAGGCAAAAATTTTTGATGCGCTGACTTAGCTACTCAGCTGCGCTTTTAGAAGGTATTAGCAGCGCTAATTTTTATGTTCACTACTGGCGGTTAGTCGATTGTTTGGATTGTTTACAGTGTCGTTTACTGATAGCTGAAGCTGCGTGTAAGGGTATTAGTTTACTTGGAATATTTTAAAACATGCAAAGAAGTGATAGGGTACATATACCAAGTTTAGTTGAAATATTAATGATTCCTGTTGAAAATGTTATTATAATAGTGCTCAAACATAAATTGGAAATTTGGGGAAGCAAAATATAATTACGTTTCATTTCATTGGGAATTCTGTCAGTTTGGCATCATAGCTAAGTTTAATACAAAAAAATCTTTGCTCGTACAATGTGATCAGCTTTCTTTCAGCCACATTTGATAACGTCTCTTAACTTATTCTTGTCAGTTTTTGATGAGTCAGCTTCTAGTCCATATGTGAATATGGAAAAGATATAGATGTTAATATATATTATTGACAATGATGATACCATAGTTCAACAGGACGCATTTAGAAAATATTTCAGTACATACCATCACTTGCTTACTGTTAACATATTAATAAAAAGAGACAAATGAATATAATCTACCATCAAGCCTATCCCTCATATTTCGAAAACACCTTTAATTTAATCGAACACACTCGACACAAGAACTTAATAAAGCAAAAACTGTCCATCGATATGCTAAAATACTAAGAAACGTATACCAGAAAGCGACATCCATGAATATAGTAAACACAAGTACAAATAAAACAAATACAAATGGAAAATTAAATAAGGTAGGGAGTTACAATATCATCTAAATTGTTCATCCTGACCTTAGGAGGTATAATCAAAAATTTTGACCAGTTTAACATCATCGCAGACCATAATGAAAACCTAAAATAAATGTTCCCGAAATTGGAAGAAGTTGCAAAAGCAAAAAGAAATGTGTTAAAAATGAGCATTAATAAGACAAAAATGGTGTGTAATGAGAGAAATATTATTAGAGAAAAGATAGTTAAAAAAAATAAGGAGGAGGCTTAGGTCCAATTTTGGATGCACGAAGGCTATAAGAAAAAGCGATTCTTGACAATTTTCTAAGAATGCAATAAAATCGATTTAGCAATTTTTCACCAATCTTTAAAACAAGGTAAAACAAAGGAAATGTTGAAAAATCGCCCTTTTTTATTATTTTCTAATAAAACTTGCAACGTAGACAGTAAACCGTATTATGTGTATGTTACTTATCCTATCGTCGTACTAGTATTATTAATATTTCAATAACTAGTAGTTGGTAAATGAAAGTTCGTTCAAATGTGCTCCGAGGGTCTGTTGGACGGTCCGCGCTTGCGTTTTTCAAGTGTAAAGAATATTTCCCCAGCAAAACTATTTGTTCGCATATTCTCCAGACTATTTATTAGCTATCAAAACATGTAAAAAACAGATATGACTTTTTACAGATTTCTAAAATAGTATTAAGACCCCTTCAGTGATTTGAATTAATTTTTTTGTTTCGTGCTGAAATTGGTTGGGTAAAATCCAAGGTTGCGTTTAAAGTATGGCTGGCAAAGAAAATAATTATGTTCAGTTTTCTCCAAAATTGAAAAATGGTGTAGAGTGTTTCTAGAGATGCAGTTTATAAATCTAAAATTAATTTTTTAAAAATTTGATATGGGCGATTCAATATACCGACATTTTTCAATTTTGTCTGAAATTGGTATCGGGGAGGGGGGGGGGGGGGCGTAGTCCAATAGGGTGGGCCAAAAATGTTTATTTCTTGTTTTCGTTCAATATTAGTATTGGAGATTTTGGATCTACGAATTCAAGATTATTTTCTTAAAATTCTATATGGCAGATCCAATATGGTTAAAATTTTTATATTTCTATATTCCTTTCAAAACAGATATATGGGGGGAGGGGGCATATATTTACAATTTAAAGTCAAATTCTTAAAATTCAATATAGTAGGTTCAATATGGCGGGCTAAATTTTTCAAAAATTGATATTTAGGAGGGGGGATCAAAAAATTTTTAGTTACTCGATTAAATTACATTAGAATTGAAATTGGCAAATAAAATTAAAAATAAATTGAACCTATTTAAAAAAAAAACGCTAAAAAGCGAAAAACTGTATTTTTACCAGTAATTGGTTTATTGAATTAGAGCTAGTATTTGAAATTACGAAGGCTGCTATTTATGGGTAGCTATCTTGGTGGACAAATCTACAAAAACAGACCCGCTGAAACCACATTACGGGCCTCAGATACAGCGAAGTATTGCTGAGTAAACTAAGCTGTGAAATTCTGCGTCTAAGCAGACAACAGATCAGTCTGGTGACTTATAACTGGCTGCTAAACCTGATAAACGCAACCAATCTATTCACCTAGGACAAGTATTACAGGCAATACAATAAGTCTGCTGTTGCAGTGGAAGAGATTTTCAACTCTGGCCTGCTTTGTCACACAATCAATCAGTAAATAAACTGGCAATTGACATTTTTAAAATCTGCGCCTCATTAATACATAAAAATTAGGTTAACAGAAAAAGCTACCTGCTTACATTCATACGTACATAAGTTTGCGTAATGATCTCATTCTTTGTAACAATTTTGTTTTAGGATTACTGTTTTAGTATAGCTGGTTTTATCTAGCTTCAGTAATAACTTGTTTTATTTCGTTACGTAGTGTCGACCTGAAAAATTTCAATTATATAAAAAAAATATAAAATTATATTTCAATTTTTAACGCCCTTCTGGTAGAATTTTTTTAAGCTGTCTTTATTAAAACATTTTCTAAAAGTCCAATATATACTTCGTGATTTTGGTAGTGAAATATTTAATGTCCAGTGAAAATTTAGTCTTTTACATTATGTCACACGTTACTTGTAGCTGAAGAATTCGTAGTTAAAAGGATATACAGTGTAATATTAATATTTATTATATTTTTAGATTTGAAATTAAAGCCATACGGATAACCTCGTATATGAGAGGAATCCAAATATCTTTTATTATGTACAGTACTCGAATGTCATTATTTGGAAGTATTTTAGCCTACGTACTTTTAGGAAACAATGTTACTGCAGAAAAAGTATTTGTATTAACATCATTTTACAACATTCTTCGTCAAACCATGACTGTGTTCTTCCCCCTGGGGATTGCCCAGGTAAGATTTTTTCTTTATTTTAGCTATCTAAGTTTTTAAATCGTTTTTAAGTAAGTATTTTTCTTCTAACGTAAACACCATAACCCCTTAGGAGCTTCAGCTATATAAGAGGCAATTTGAAATATATGCCTCCATATACCAATTTTGAAAAAGAATCTAGAAATTTTTAATCCACCATATTGGATCTGACATATAGAATTTTAAGAAAATAATCTTTAATTCGTAACTAAGGTCTCCAACAACTTCCAATACTAATATTGGACAAAAAAAAAAGAAAAACTTTTGGCCCACCATATTGGTTTCAGTAATAATAAAAAATAATTTTAAATTTATAAACTACGCTCCCCCCCCTCCCGATACCAATTTCAGACAAAATTGAAAAATGTAAAATCCTCCCAATACCAGTTTTAGACGAAACTGAGAAAACTGAGAAATGAAAAATTTTTAAGTCGGCATATTGAATCGCTCATATCTAATTTTTTATAATTAATTATAGATTTATAACCTGCGTCTCCAAAAACCCTACACTATTTTTCAATTTTGGAGAAAATTGGACAATATTAATTTCTTTGTCAGCCATATTTGAAACGCCAACTTGGATTTTACTAACCAATTTCAGCATGAAGCAAAAAAATTCATTCAGATCTCTGAAGGGGTCTTACTATTCTAGAAATATTTATAAAGTCATATCTGTTTTTTTGCATATTTGGATGGCTAATAGATAGTCTGGACAACATGTGAACGAATAGTTTTGCTAGGAAAATATTCTTTACACTTGAAAAATGCATGTGCGGACCGTCCGACAGGCCCTCGAAGCACGCTCGAACAAACCTTCATTTTACTGCTGTTATTGAAATATTGATAATACTAATACGATTATACGATAAGTTACATACACATTTTTGCCTACATTGCAAAAGTTTTATTAAAAAAATATATAAATAAGGGCGAATTTTCAACAATTACTTTCTTTTACCTTGCTTCAAAGATTAACCCAGTCGAGCTTTTGAATATACCTCCTAAGGCCAGGGTGAACGATAATATATATTAAAAACGGATGTAGTGGCCGTATCCTTATAATATTTTTATTACTGCAGTTAGTTTTAACCTTTTTTTTATGTTTTAGATCGCTGATGCAATGGTCTCTATAAATCGTTTAAATAAATTTATGCTTTATGATGAAACGGAGATTGCGAAAGCTATAACGGAAGCTGAAAGACAAAAATTGGAAAATGGAAATATAAAACATAATGGTGAAATCAAGACAAATAAGGATTTGGGTTTGTATAATTATTAAACTTGAAAATATTTATAGGGCGTGCAGTTTAACATTTCTGTATTGTAAAAATGCGAAACGGATTACCTACACAGGGAAATTACTTATTTTAATAAATGTTTAAAATTTCCATGCTGAATTTCCAAACATTTTTCGAGTTAGTTCGTCATGGGTGGTTGCTCTAATTGAATCTGGGAATAAACTTTCGAACGCGCCTCTTACCCTTACCATACAGCCCTCCATCGTTGTCACTGGATTATAATAAACGATTTTTTCATCGTTCCCCATACGAAATAATCTAAAACAGTCAAGTCAGAAGGTTAAAGAGGCCACAAAAAAGTCCATTATTGGCAATCCATTTATCATAAAATGTTATTTGTAAGAAATTGGTAACTGGAATGGCTCTGTGGTGGGGCGCCATCGCGTTGATAAAAAATTTACTTGTGTTCTACCAGAGATAAAATGCTTAAATATTGGTTGTCTGACTCTTCTGGAATGTTTAAATATCTTTCTCCTACAAAAGTTAATACATAATTTAAAAAGGAAACATAATTTGATTTGTATTATTAAAGATTTACCGTAAGTTTCCTTCATAAAACTGTAGTTTTACTATTTAATTATTATTTACAGCACAAAATACATTAAATTGCCAGGTTTCTTGAAAATTTCGCAATTTTACTGCATAAGGATTTGAAACAGTCCAAAAATTGGAATTGTGCCCGATAAAAAGGCTCTTTTTCGTAAATTATGCTTCATCAGTCCAAATTATATTGTCCAAAAATCGAGGGTCGTCTTGTACCATCGTTAATATAAATTCGACAAATTGCACTCTTTTTGGCAAATCATTATATCTTAGGTGTTGAATCATAAATATGAAATAAGGGTGAAAGTGGTGTTTCAACTGAGTTCGATGTATTGAGCTCTTCAAGATTTCTGTTTGTCTTAACGATATCATAGGATATGCCGCAAAATATCTCGGAATTGTAATTTCGCCAATTTCATCATTGACAATAGGTTTTCTTTTATGCATTTTTGCATTAAATTGTCAATTTCTCAAAAACTACAAATTTTTCGAATAGACAACCTAATTTAAAGTCCCCTCTATTTTTAATGGTAAATAGGATTGAGTTTTAACGATCAAGTTAATACTTAATGTTAGTTTTCGATCCCCTGTATTTATTTACTATCAACACAGTACACTAAAGTAGATCCCCTACTAAAAGGAAACCAATTAAATAATAAAGACTTTCATATAGGAGAAATTGATAGTCATGTTTAGACCTGCAAACGCCATTTTTGACATAAAATTTAAAATATATCAAAAAGAGTTAGACCTAGGTATAGAGTTAGACCTAGGTATAGGACACATTGTACATTAAATATGTCTATAATTTTACGTAGAATCTAAAAATGAAATAACATATCGGGTACTTAAAATAAGCAGAATCAACCTCCAGTTTAACCGGAAGTGCCACCATCTTGAAAATATTTTAGCCGAATTGCCTCCATCAACTTTTGTAAACTGCCAAATTGTAAAAATTTTCCAAAGTCTATTTTTCGAGAAATCAATCGCGACAGTTAAGACACACTGTATATATATATATATATATATATATATATATATATATATATATATATATATATATATATATATATATATATATATATATATATATATATATATATATATATATATTATATGTATATAATCTTTTTTAGGAATTTATATGAAAAACGTTACCGCAAAATGGACTGAAGCATCAAGTGAAAACACTTTGGGAAACATAAATTTGACACTTACTCCTGGAAAATTATTAACAGTAATAGGTCCGGTTGGAAGTGGGAAATCATCTTTACTTCATGCAATTCTGCAAGAGTTGCCGCTTAAGAGTGGAAGTTTAGAAGTAAATGGAGAAGTTAGTTATGCTTCTCAAGAACCGTGGTTATTTGCTGGTAATATACAATTATATTATTTGATATGATAATACAGTTCTACAACGGAGCATCAATCTGCTATAACTCCTATTTGTTATATATATATATATATATATATATATATATATATATATATATAAATAATTTAAAAATAATGATTGTATGATTGTTTATACATTTTCAAATTTTATTAAAGGAATATTAAGTTAATCATAAACGAATAAAAATGGAGGGCCCTAATTTTTTTATTGGGAATATTTTTTTACAGAACCAATAACAGTAATTTTGTAACAATCCCTATATGGGGTGATTCACATATATATGTATATAAACATATTTTTTTTTTAAATTGATGTAATTGCCATATTGCGATTAGTTTTTGAAATTTATTCCATGTTTAAAAAATTCACGCAGCACTGATTTATATTGCAGCTTGTTTATAAATGATATTTTTCGCTTTTTTTTTGAAGCTTTCATATATTAAAATTCTATTTATATCCATATCTACAACTATTTCGTGCCTATAAAATGTTCCCCTTTTGTGCAGCGAACAACTTATATAGTGTGTCCCGTAAGTAATGCTACACAGAGCAATACCATATCTCTTACGTGAAAATACTACGTTTTAGTCAAACATACCATCGTTCCAAAAACCAAGTTAAAGGGTCTCAAAGTCAAAATTTTGATTTTAATTTTTTTAAACAATATTTGAAAATAGTCAAATATTTGAACATAATTTGACACTCGGGGCTAACCCCTCAATTTGCAGCCTCAAATAGCTGTAGAATAATACATATACAATTAAGATACCCAATATAATTTTTAACTTGTCTAGAAATGCAACAAAAAAAAAATTATATTTTATGTATCAAAAATAAATAAATTAGAATTAATAAAAATACCAGTTATAATTTCTTTTTTGGATATTGGTAAAATATGACGGTAATAAATTGGTTATTCTAATGACGTTCATAAAAATGTTATTTGTTAATTGGACAAATTCTGGAGGTCTATTAAAAATGACTTATGCTATTGTCGAATTTAATTATATTTGTAGGATCTGTAAGACAAAATATTTTATTTGGATTACCCATGGATAAACAAAGATACAATACAGTTGTGAAAAAATGTTCTTTGCAAAGAGATTTTCAGTTATTGCCTTATGGAGATAAAACTCTAGTAGGAGACCGTGGAGTATCTTTAAGTGGTGGACAAAGAGCTAGAATCAACCTCGCACGAGCAGTAAGTTTTTTCAAATAAAAATATTACAAGTAGAGTTTAATTGACTTTTAGGTTACTTCTTTTTATATCGGTTTTGTTTCATTTATATCCATTTCCTTTTAAAATGGTTAGATATTTTCAATGTCCCATCGCAAAATTGAAGTACATAGTTATATGTTCTACTCTGCTTTCTAAGAAATCATTAAATATCGTAAAGATTTGTAATATGATAAGGCAAGAAATAGAGCAAACATAATATACAACAGTTTTTTCAACTTCGAAAACCAATATGTGACCAGTATTTCAAGCTCCTTAAATCCCTGATGTTGGATATCGAATGAAAAAAAATCCAAAAATGTTATCGGTCGTCTTAAAGACAAAATATCTCAGCACCGATCAATGTAGAAAACAAATTCCAAGAAATTATTAACCGTATTCTCACATTATTCCAGGCATATTTTTAAAAGGTTGTAATACTAATTATGTTATTAAACTGGATCCATATTTACAAACATGTATAACATATTAACAGTAATATCATAAAGCTTTTGTAGTCTGTAATTTTTTCTTAGAGCAAATATATTTTTTCTGTGACCAAATAATTACAATAAAATTTTCTTAAATATTAAATATTTCAGGTATATAAACGCGCTGATATTTATCTTCTGGACGATCCATTATCTGCTGTTGACGCTCATGTCGGTAAAGAATTGTTTGAAAAATGTGTTACAGGTTTTTTGCGAGACAAAACAGTGGTATTGATAACTCATCAATTACAATATTTAAAAGAGGTAAGTAAATATAAAATTTTTATGAAAAAAAAAATATTACAATGCATTTCTATGATCAAGCTAGATACCTTATTTTAAAGTTTCTACCAGGCTCACTCTTTAGGAGAAGCATTTAAGAAAGAAAAACTATCGTGAACAATAGAGATCAGAGACGACCATCTGAATGCGCCCTTGACTATGATCTTGAGTCGATTACAATGGTTATTATAACTTGAAATTGAAAGAATTAAACATTTTACTTCTGAACATGTTTTGTCATGGGGTCAAATTAATCCTTGGGATTTATTCCATTAACAGTTCTTACAGTGGTAACTTACTTAATCTCCAAATAACTCCTAAGAAGCAGAATTTTCGAAGTCAGAAATAGAGATTTCCGTTTAAAGAAATAAAATGGATATTAAGAAATCGCTAAAGTTGAAACCCAAGGTCAAAATTAAGATCACCTTCAGACGTTCCTCTCTAACCCCTACAACTTAGGACTGGGATATTTTTTAAATGATTTTCTGATGAAGTACTACCAAGTGGGATACCCGGTATAAATATTTTTCTTTTTGCTTTACTTATTCTAGACCTATGATACAAAGTTATTTATTTATCTATGGCTACACATGCATAAATATTTCAAATACCAACATTCTGATTTTCAATCCAAGTAATAGCCGATGTAGCAGCCCTCAAGAAATCTTCAGTTGTAAAAGTGCTAGGTATGTTGTCGCAATCGTAAGGAAGATGGTGGATTGTCCGTCTTTCCTCACCACATACGCTAATTTAAAATTAGTCCAATCTGTGAGGATTCGGTTTAATATGCCTCATGTTTTACGAGACAGAGTAAATCCAGGTGGTGTTTGTTTGGTGGAGAGGACGCTATGAATGTTAAGAGATACAGTAACTCATCACTCTCGTTTCCATTCTTGTTCCAGGTTGAAATTGTTCAACGATTTGGATAGGTGACTTTCCGAAACGTAGTCTGTAATCTAATGGGTAATGTCTTCGTAGATTTTAGATTACGGACTTCTGTTTGTACAGAGTGTTTGAGCGGCAAAATGGGAGGGTAGCGGTGTGGAACGTTGCTCAAAATGGACAGTCATCGAGTAGGATTGGGCTTGATGGTTCCATTTATGATCCGTATAGAATTATTTAGTTGGCACTATCCTCATGTGTAGGCTATTCAGCCAGACTGGAAAGTAATACTCTGCCACCGAATATACCTATCCGAAGACAGCTCCTCGGGAGGTACCGCTTAATTTGGAAATGATTATTTCGAGTTTTAAGTTTTGCAGCTACATTGATAAGATGTTTTCTGAACGGTAACGTTCTGTCCACGGTGTTTAAGGTGAGTTCCATTAAGTCAAGTAGACGTTGAATTCATCATTAGCCATTCTGTTATACAAGCGAAAGACGATGCTTCGGTTTTAGATACCTTAGGCTTGAGTCTCCGTTTCCTGAAGTAGTTGCTTATAGCTATCAGATCTTTACTCAGGGCATCCTACGGTCCAGACAGGTTTTGGTAACTAAATCCCAAGGCCTAGTCGTCGACGTAATATTTTCTCTAACGCGTTTCAGGCCGGTCGGACACATACAAGTTAAAAGCAGAGGGGCGAGTACTGACCCCTGGAGGGGACCGTTATTCAGGGTTCGTCTTCTGGTGATCTGTTCATGCATATGTTCTCGAAAATTGTAATTGCTTAGTATGCTTTCAGTAAGCCTAGTTGTTGTTTTGCATTTAGTGATTTTTAGGAGTTTGTATGTATGTGAGGCCCTATCCCCAGATTATCTCAGATGCTGATTTAAGGTCTACAAAGACCACTGATGTTTGATTTCGTTTTCCGAAACCGACTTACATAAATGTTGTCAGAGAAAGAGTAATTGGTCACAGCAGCTTCGGATCTTTCGGCAACCTGCCAGTTCCACTGCATTGTGCTCCATTACTATATCGATAATTCAATTGTAGATTAATTTCTCTAGCAGCTTATAGCACAAAATGAGTAGTAGCTTTCGGACTTATCCTTGTCCTTGCCTGGCTTAAGGAGTGCAATTATCGATTCTTTTAATGTTAATGATAGATTAGGGGTAAGAAAATATATGAGTACAACCTGACGCCAGTTTCTAGTGAATTCCATCATAATTGGGAGCCTTTCTAGGTTACATATCTTTTATTGCTACAGCTATCTCTATTGCTGAAACGAATTTGCATGGTTTTACTCTTCGACATTTTTTTTAGTTGCGTTAGTTCTTTTTTAATCAGTGCTGTGTTTTTTGTCGCTGGCTGCTCTAGATGTTGAAACGATATTATTAGCGACCCAATTTGAAGTTACTGCTTGTTCTACTTGAACAGTGAGGGTAATTAACGCTAGTTTTCTTAGGAGGCTTCAGGTCTTGACCCAAAAAAATTGTTTCATAGCCTTTGCAAGTATGTTCATTTGGTTTTTTTAACAGGCAGTAAACCAAAAATTGGTGTGATTAAGCGGCGTTTAAGGACGACTAAATGCACATATTATCTATTTTGCTAAATTTCAACTGGATCTAAAAAATTGTTGGAAGATGTTTTTATAAATAACACTTTATAATTGACGATTATTCTAAATTATGAAGTTTTTGCCCACATATTGATGTACTTGAGTTACAGTAAATGACTATTCGGAAAGTATTTTAAATCATTTGCACTGTTACAGACTTCAATTGCATTTAAAGATGAACTGTTGTTGAGAGAATTCTAGCATGATTTGTGTTTTTAGGTAGATCACATTATTTATTTAGATAATGGTGTTATAAAAGCGGAAGGTACATATAGAGATCTTCAGAACAGTGGTTTAGATTTTACCAACCTTCTTTCGGATGAAGCCACAGACGAAAAAAATCCAAGAGAATTCGTTAGACAAATATCTTCACAGGGACGGGATCGAGCCGGATCTATAAATAGCGTAACTTCCGTTGAAATTGAAGCGCCCATAGCAGTAAGTAGAATTATTTACTCTCCGTAAAGAGTCCGAAGAGCTTTTTCAGTATGTGAAGAATTTTAAAAGTATTTTGGGGACTTTAAATATCTTTACAGAACATAATTAAATCAAAGAAAAACAATTATAAATTCCTAACTTTTCCCTTAATCAGAATATTTAAAATAAAAGAATTTATTATAATTAATAGGATTAGATTATATATTCCAGAAAAAAAATTAGGTTTAGTACTGATAGATTATTAATTAGAAAAGTAACATGACTCCTTTAATTTTAAATAAGTTGTATTGTTCGTTTTAGAGAATGCACATAAAAATTATGTAATAGGACAAAAGATAAATTCGGTAGCAGCAATTCTAAATTTTGTAAAGTTATTCTACTGCTAAATAAACAGTACTATAGTCTAAAATTTATATTGCATTGCATCTCTAGACATTTTTAATTATTTTTGTCACTTAAATAAAGAAAATATCAATTTATTGATTTAGGTTGAAGAACAAAAAAGTACAGGTTCAGTAGGAGCTAAAGTCTATGGAGCATATTTCAAGGCGGGTGGAAATGGTTGTACAATATTCATGGTGTTCGTATTATTCCTTCTTGCCCAATTTCTTGGAAGTATTGTAGACTATTTTATAACTTTTTGGTAAGTATTGATATTCACATGCGTGACTAAGAATACTGTTTTTCTTGGGTTCTTCAGTTCTTTTTTTTTTAAATTAAAATACAACAAACAAAGTTTTCTTAGTTTGGGACATATATTCACATGTCAATGTAACGTTTCGACTGGAACTTTCCTAGCCTTTTTCAAACATTGTACATTCAAATACTTAATTTGAACTCTCACAACATCAAAATAATACAACCATACGGAGACAGAACAAAAACAAACGCTTTCCTATGAAATAATTTCAATAAATATTAATAAAGATGTGTTATACTATAAAAAATGGATCAAACAAAATTTAACATGTAACAAACTCTAATACCTACTGGCGTCAAACTATAACGAAATCCTTATATATTCCATGATCATGGCATAGAATGCAGGGAAATTGCGCAACGTCTTACAAAAAAAAAAGAATGGAATAAACTTAATTTACTAAATTAATTGGATTATTATTATCAAAAAAAAAATAATAATACTAAGTTTGCAAGTTAATCCGATGATGAGACTGCTAACTGTGTGGTCTCGAACAAATCAGGTGGTGTATAGGTACTTGTAAAACGTTAGTACTCATTAACTGATAACTGAATGTTCTTACCGAAAAATAAACGCATGTATAAATATGTTTATAAAACAGGGTTTTTCCTACTGGTTCTTCTTAGTGACTTTTTTCCTACCGGTACCTTCTACCGGTTTTCCCTTTCCGTTTTTGTTTTATGTTTTGCGTTTATTTTTCAATAAGAACATTCAGTTAATGAGTACTGATGTTTCACTAGCACCTCTACACCACTACCCTGTTGAGCAGTGTTGCCGCCTGATTTGTTCGAGACCACACATCTTGCAGTCTCACCATCTGATTAACTGACAAACTTAATATTATTTTTTTTTTATTTTGATGATAATAATCCAATTAATTTAGTAAATTAAGTTTATTCTTTTTTTTTTGTAAGACGTTGCGCAAGTTTCGTTATGTTTTGACATAAGTAGGTACTAGAGTTTGTTATATGTTAAATTTTGTTTGATCCTTTTTTTTATAGTATAACACATCTTTATTCATATTTATTAAAATTATTTTACCTTGGTCTATTTCAATTTATTTTCTTTCTTGCTTTAAGTATTAAGTTGATGAAAATTTTGTAATCATTTGAAATTAAAAAATAGTGTGACTGTTTGAACTGAATAATGTTATTTATAGCATATCTAACTTTATTCTAAAACAACACCATCAGACATTCAATTAAAGATTATTATTATTATTTATTATCTAGTTTTATGTCACCCCATGATCGCTTGCGTATTTATCTTTTTTTGTATTTACATATCTATAGGAATAAAGTTGAAAGCTAGTTTCTAATGACATCGCGGAAAGTTTCTGCATTCAACCTAGTTACAGATGCAGTGGCGCCTTGAATAACCCAACCCTACTCTCCGGCATAGGGGTTAACCTTGGATAGCAGCAGCAGTAGCTTGAGTCGAAAGAGATGCGTTGTCGATCGCTTGCCCAGAAATCGCGCTACTGCTGTTGCTCTTATCATTAGTATAAGCTATTGCATATATATATATATATATATATATATATATATATATATATATATATATATATATATATATATATAAATTCTGGAATAAATTCATTATTTACAATACGTTGGGTTTTTTAAAAATTCGCTCAGACACATCGACTTTTTTTTTGACAAGAATTTCTTTCAATATTTTAAATCATACAGAGTGACTCTAAAGAAGCTATAATCAACTTTGATTTTTTAAATAATTTTTAAATATTGACTTCTAATTTTGTGTACATTTTAAGACTTATTACTTGTTTTATATCTAACTGTAAGTGTTTTTGATTTATCGATAGGTAAAACTGATAATGAAATACAAGGATTATTTATCATTATAAGTAATTGATTGACCTTTTTCTTTGTCATATTTTGTCAAATTGTTTTTTGAATTAATTTTAATTGAAAATTAATTTTATTGAAGTACAGAAGATGGAAATTTTTGTGATGATAGGATACAGCGATGAACCTAGAACCCAAAAAGAGCCGTGTCAGTTATTTCAAGAAAAATATCCTAATCTTCCGCCTAGATACCTAGTGAGCGTTCGCCCAGCTCTCCAAAGTTAAACCCCCTTGACTTCTTTTTGTGAGATTAACTGTTGTTACTGCTTCATTTCAAGTTTTAACTGTCGATAAATCGAAAACAGTTACATGTAGGTATAGGATACATAATAGAAAAAATGTTTAGAATTTGCAAGGAGTCTAAAAGTGCACAAAAAATTGGGGGTGTCTATTTAAAAAATCTAAGTTGATTATAGCATAACTTCTTTCGAGTCATATTCTTTTTTCAAGCTGGATTACTCAATTAAATGTAAAAGTTTCAAGCAATCATATGTTATTGCATAAACGGCTACATCAAACATTTTATTATTAGTTTGATTTAATTTTCAGATTGAAATTATCGATTTAAATATAATCAGCATTAGGGTCTTATTGACATATTCTTTCTAGTGTAGTTTACTTGAGGCTCAGTATCATTCGAATCGAAATATTGTCGGATGTAGTTTATGTGCATTTAAAGAAATAATCAGATGAAACCGTCGAGAAAGTAATACCCCTTTACCTGTAAAAGGAGTATGCGACGGTCAGATGCGTCACTTCAAATGATTAATATGAAATAGTTATTAATTTAATAATATAAATTACGACATTTATTTGCATGCATTTAGATAATATAGATCCGAAATTATAAGGACAGTTTTAACATAGTACTCATAGATGTTTGTAGTTTGATATTAAAACTAGATTATAAAATGAAAAATATAAGGAGTTCCCTAATAAAAATTGTACTTGTTTTCAGGGTAAACATCGAACAAAAAAACTTCGTATCTCAAAATGGAAGAGATGGAATTTTAGCTTATAATAAATCCGAAATTGGTACAAACGACAATTTAGTAAACTCCACCTCACCACCGCAGATTTCCAACATTTTAACCCATCCTACCATTAGTTGGCTTGTGGCAGACCCCACACTTTCTCCAGCTAATAATGAAACTTTTTACGATTTCTGGCACTTTTCAAGAGAAACCTGCATGTATATTTATTCAGCTCTGATTGTTCTGTTAATATTCTTTACAATGTTTCGATCTTTCGCATTCTTTAATATGTGTATGAATGCATCGATTACTTTGCATGATAATATGTTCAAAAGTTTAATCCGAGCTACAATGAGATTCTTCAATACAAATAGTGCTGGAAGAATTTTAAACAGATTTTCAAAGGTATGTAATAACCAAACATAATAATTTTTGGACCTTGACGTTTGCTAGGTACAATATTTATGTCAATTTAGTTGTCTTAAGCCAATAATATTACGTATTCAAAATAATATGTTTTTCTAGCATATAACAAATATGGTAAAGATTTAAATCTGGCAAGTATGATAAACTGTTGATTATTTTTGAGAGAGTAACATTTGACCGTTAATGAATTATTTACGGATGCTCCCGATTTAATTAAATAGTGTTAAATGCAGAAACCGCACGTAATAGTCATATTTTCGATATGTGGTCAAGGAAGTTGGAGGTAAATGAAAGGAAAATACCGTAAAATAAATTCGGTGCACCATGTAAAGTTGCGCAGTAAATCCAAACGGTGGCTGATTGACAAACCTTATTATGTATATATAGGGTCTTCGGATAATGCATCAGGATACTTGGAGAGGTGATTCTACATGGTAAAATAAGGGCAGTAGATCAGATAACAAAAAGTCGAAACCTCGATACTGCTCGACTTACAACCTGTCAAAGGTCATTTTTTTTTTCTTATTTTTAACATCTTGGGTTTAGTTTTTAACTTGTAAAGCTGATATTTGGCTCAGGGACTACACTTAATGACTTCTATGGTGCTGTTATAAAAATGTTTCTCTACTGTGCCACCAGAGGTCACTTTACCTGATACTCAGATTTTATATTTAACTTTTTTTTCGTCTTAATAGTAATTGAAAAAAGGATATGCCATTTTAAAACAAGAGAACACTTAGAAAAAGATACTCCGTATTCGAGTTGATAAACCACACCCTGTAGGCCCAAATTGGAATTAATGTTTTTATTACTAGTAACATCAGTTTTTCAAATGAAAGAAAAAATCAAGTTACCATGCTTTCACGGTTTTGGTTAAGTGAGAAATCATGGTTCTTGGGTTTAAATCGTGTCAAATGGGAATTATTATCCAACGTTTCTCCTACGATTTTCTAGTGTTTTGATTTCGTGGAATAAAGATCCCTGAAGAAGGTTTATATATATATATATATATATATATATATATATATATATATATATATATATATATATATTAAAAATAAACAAATTCACGGTCTATATATTTGAAAAAGTTATTTTATTCTCCTTACGACCGTTAAGAAAGGGGACAGACAGTATATTCTCTGCGAATTCCACTCTGGTTCTCTCTCCATACTAGTTTCGACCACCTAATGGTCTCATCAGTGGAGCTGTAACGAACCGAGAGTAAAATGCACAGAGAACAAATGTCTACTTAAAATCCCCATATCGTAAAATATCGGCAGGATATTACCTGCTTAACGGTCGTAAGGAGAATAAAATAACTTTTTCAAATATATAGACCGTGAATTTGTTTATTTTTAATAAATTTCCTACCGCTCCGGGGTATATTCAGATGTTCGTTTGTACTGTTTATGATAACAGTCCGGCATCAAGTTCTGCAGGTAATATCCTGCCGATATTTTACGATATGGGGATTTTAAGTAGACATTTGTTCTCTGTGCATTTTACTCTCGGTTCGTTACAGCTCCACTGATGAGACCATTAGGTGGTCGAAACTAGTATGGAGAGAGAACCAGAGTGGAATTCGCAGAGAATATACTGTCTGTCCCCTTTCTTAACGGTCGTAAGGAGAATAAAATAACTTTTTCATATATATATATATATATATATATATATATATATATATATATATATGTATATATATATATATATATATATATATATATATATATATATATATATATATATATATATATATATATATATATATATATATATATATATATATATATATGAGTTTGTGTTTATCCGGGAATACATCCTTTCGTTAGCTATTTCCATAGTTGGAATTTGCAGACGTTTCGCCAAAGTCTCATTTGGCATCTTCAAGTGCTCGTGTCCGTAGTTGACGATGAACTGAGAGATTGTCTGTTGCGTGCGTGGTTTTGTCTTGTTCGTAGGCTGTATCTATTGGTCGAAGTGTTTGTTTTTGGCTCCGCCCCCTGTCTTGTTTGTGACGCTGGTCTTAGTTGTGGCTGTGCCGTTGAAGTGGTTATATCTCGGCGGATGAGATTTTTCCAAGTAGATGGTAGGTTTTGGGCATCATCTCTCTTGTTTAAACTGCCTTGCTTCTCTATTTCTATTGCTTCTCGCGTTGTTCTGGTTCTGAAGTTTGTTTCGTTTGCTATTTGTTTGACGTTTTCAAAGTCGATTTTATGGCCGGTTTCTAGCTTATGTTGAAAAAGTGCAGATGTTGTTTGTTTTTGATGCTGAGTTTATGTTCTTCTATTCTGGCAGATATTCTTCGGTTGGTTTGTCCAATGTATGTTTTTTCACAAGTGCCACATGGAATGCTATAAACTCCTTGATTTTCTAAAGGAATTTTGTCTTTTGGGTTTCTTAGACTTGCTCCTATTGTTTTGTGTGGTTTATATGTAGCCGTGATATTGTGTTTTCTGAGAATTCTTCCGATTCTGTCTGTTGTTCCTTTTATATATGGTAGTGTGGCTATCGATCTGAAATCTTTTTGTTGTGTTTTTGGTATTTTCGGTAGTTGTTGTTTATTTATTGCTGATTTAATTGTATGATTTTTGTAGCCATTTTGTCGTAGCGATCTCGAGATTTTATTCAACTCTTCCTGTCTTGCATCGTTGTCAGTCAATCGAATGGATCGTGTTATTAGAGTGTTGGCAAGTCCCTGCAGTTGTGTGGGGTGGTGGTGTGATTCTGCGTGAAGATATCGGTCGGTGTGTGTGTGTTTGCGGTAAACTGTGTGTCGTAGGTTTCCTGTTGTTGTTTTGGTTATAAGTACATCAAGGAATGGTAACTGATTGTTTTCTTCGATTTCGCTGGTAAATTGAATTCGAGGGTGTATGTTGTTCATGTATTCAAGGAAATTTGAAAGTTTGTCTTTACCGTGCGACCAAATTATCAGTATGTCGTCGACATAACGAATCCATAGTTTCGGTTTTAGCTGTGCCTCTTCGATGGCCTTTTTTTCAAAATATGACATGAACAGGTTTGCTATGACCGGTGATAAGGAAGAACCCATGGCTGCACCATTTGTTTGTCTGTATACACGGTTGTTGAAACGGAAATAAGCGTTTTTCATGCAGTGATCGGCAAGGTCTGTGACATAGTCTGGGAAATCTTCGTTGTGGGCTATTTGTTGTAGAGCTTCTTCTATTGGAATGTTTGGGTATAAGGATTTCACGTCGAAGCTGGCCAGAATGTCGTTTTCTTCGATTTTTATTTCTTGTAGGAGGTGAATGAGGTGTTCTGAATTTTTTACGTATGATGGGGCTTTTTCCACGTGTGGCTGCATGAACGAAGCGAGGTATTTTTCAAGCTTTTGTAGAGGCGAATTGAATGCGCTTACAATTGGTCTTAGAGGGTACTGCGCTTTATGAATTTTTGGAAGGCCGTATAGTTTGGGGCACCTGCTTGATTACTCTCTGGGAATGAGTTTTGTTTTGGTCTCGGGATCTAGGGGTGATTGATTGATTTTGGCCCTTGTTGTTTTTTCTAGATATGTAGTTGGGTCGTTTTTTGACAATTTGTATGCTGGATCTTCGAGGATGTTGTTCATTTTGTTTATATAGTCTTCCATGTTCATGACGACGGTGGCATTACCTTTGTCAGCTGGTAAGATAATGATGTTCTTATTCGCGTTGAGATCTTTTAGTGCTCGGGTTTCGGCTTTAGATAGGTTTGATTTTGGTAATTTTGCCGTTCTTAGTATTCTGCTTACGTCCTGTCTTATCTCTTCAGCTGTTGTTTGGTCTACTGTGGTTAGACATGATTCGACCTTGGAAATGATTTCTTCCTTCGGGATGTTGTTTGGTGTTATTGTGAAATTGAAGCCTTTGCTGAGTACTGTTTTTTCAATTTCTGATAGTGTGTGGGACGATATGTTGTGGATAATTTTGTTGATGTCTAGATTTGGTTTGGGTTCATTGCTTTTGTTTAGAGAGGGTTTTGATTTTATTTTGATGTGTCTCTGTTTTTATATTTTTGTTAGTTTCGGTTCGCCAGAATACAAGAGTTTCAAGGCGGTTCCAAAGATGCTGGTGTATTGTATTGCTTAGTTTAAGGTGAAGTACTAGGAGTTCGCTTTCTGTTTTACTGAGGTTTTGTCTGGTGGTACTCAGCAAAGGCTTCAATTTCGCAATAACACCAAACAACATCCCGAAGGAAGAAATCATTTCCAAGGTCGAATCATGTCTAACCACAGTAGACCAAACAACAGCTGAAGAGATAAGACAGGACGTAAGCAGAATACTAAGAACGGCAAAATTACCAAAATCAAACCTATCTAAAGCCGAAACCCGAGCACTAAAAGATCTCAACGCGAATAAGAACATCATTATCTTACCAGCTGACAAAGGTAATGCCACCGTCGTCATGACCATGGAAGACTATATAAACAAAATGAACAACATCCTCGAAGATCCAGCATACAAATTGTCAAAAAACGACCCAACTACATATCTAGAAAAAACAACAAGGGCCAAAATCAATCAATCACCCCTAGATCCCGAGACCAAAACAAAACTCATTCCCAGAGAGAAATCAAGCAGGTGCCCCAAACTATACGGCCTTCCAAAAATTCATAAAGCGCAGTACCCTCTAAGACCAATTGTAAGCGCATTCAATTCGCCTCTACAAAAGCTTGAAAAATACCTCGCTTCGTTCATGCAGCCACACGTGGAAAAAGCCCCATCATACGTAAAAAATTCAGAACACCTCATTCACCTCCTACAAGAAATAAAAATCGAAGAAAACGACATTCTGGCCAGCTTCGACGTGAAATCCTTATACCCAAACATTCCAATAGAAGAAGCTCTACAACAAATAGCCCACAACGAAGATTTCCCAGACTATGTCACAGACCTTGCCGATCACTGCATGAAAAACGCTTATTTCCGTTTCAACAACCGTGTATACAGACAAACAAATGGTGCAGCCATGGGTTCTTCCTTATCACCGGTCATAGCAAACCTGTTCATGTCATATTTTGAAAAAAAGGCCATCGAAGAGGCACAGCTAAAACCGAAACTATGGATTCGTTATGTCGACGACATACTGATAATTTGGTCGCACGGTAAAGATAAACTTTCAAATTTCCTTGAATACATGAACAACATACACCCTCGAATTCAATTTACCAGCGAAATCGAAGAAAACAATCAGTTACCATTCCTTGATGTACTTATAACCAAAACAACAACAGGAAACCTACGACACACAGTTTACCGCAAACACACACACACCGACCGATATCTTCACGCAGAATCACACCACCACCCCACACAACTGCAGGGACTTGCCAACACTCTAATAACACGATCCATTCGATTGACTGACAACGATGCAAGACAGGAAGAGTGGAATAAAATCTCGAGATCGCTACGACAAAATGGCTACAAAAATCACACAATTAAATCAGCAATAAATAAACAACAACTACCGAAAATACCAAAAACACAACAAAAAGATTTCAGATCGATAGCCACACTACCATATATAAAAGGAACAACAGACAGAATCGGAAGAATTCTCAGAAAACACAATATCACGGCTACATATAAACCACACAAAACAATAGGAGCAAGTCTAAGAAACCCAACAGACAAAATTCCTTTTTGAAAATCAAGGAGTTTATAGCATTCCATGTGGCACTTGTGAAAAAACATACATTGGACAAACCAACCGAAGAATATCTGCCAGAATAGAAGAACATAAACTCAGCATCAAAAACAAACAAACAACATCTGCACTTTTTCAACATAAGCTAGAAACCGGCCATAAAATCGACTTTGAAAACGTCAAACAAATAGCAAACGAAACAAACTTCAGAACCAGAACAACGCGAGAAGCAATAGAAATAGAGAAGCAAGGCAGTTTAAACAAGAGAGATGATGCCCAAAACCTACCATCTACTTGGAAAAATTTCATCCGCCGAGATATAACCACTTCAACGGCACAGCCACAACTAAGACCAGCGTCACAAACAAGACAGGGGGCGGAGCCAAAAACAAACACTTCGACCAATAAATACAGCCTACGAACAAGACAAAACCACGCACGCAACAGACAATCTCTCAGTTCATCGTCAACTACGGACACGAGCACTTGAAATGAGACTTTGGCGAAACGTCTGCAAATTCCAACTATGGAAATAGCTAACGAATGGATGTATTCCCGGATAAACACAAACTCATATTTCTCCATCCGTGAAACACTAAAAACTAACATATATATATATATATATATATATATATATATATATATATATATATATATATATATATATATATATATATATATATATATATATATTCACTATTTTTAAAGCTCTATGTAAATCTATGGGCGAACTGGGAATCCTGAGAAGAACTCGGCACACCCACGGAATACCCAAAAGCCTTCGATCACACCTGAACATAACATAATTTACCTTTACGCGGAGGAAACCTACCATGATTCGAAAACATTCGAAAAACTATGGACGAAGAAATCCAGACTGCTTTGCGACCTCGCCTTCTTACGCACCTGCTGCAAGATTAAGTATGCCATAAAAACTTTAAAACAGACATAATACTAAAGAACAACAGTCTAGCCCTACTTCGAGGAAGAATACAACAGACAATAGTGTCTAAATTCAATCGATTGCCAGTTATATAAATTACAGCTCCGCTTAAGCAACACTATACACGTGTCACTATGGTCCACTATGGATACTCTAACAGAATTCAGAGCCGAAACACATGCTTTAATAAGATATCAGTTCGCCCATAGATGCCATACAATGAGCTTTGAAAACGGTGAATAAGATTTCACGAAAAGGTCAGCTGCCCTACAGTCCTGAAGACTCCGCACACACACTGGATACCCGAAAACCTTCGATTATATGTGAGATGTACTTCATCAGTTTCAAAAAATTTGTCAAAAATATGTTGAATTTCAGATATCAAATTACTTTTTATCCTAATTTATAAACTTATAATATCACTATCATCTTATAATTGCCTCTTTCTAAGTATCAAAATAAGCTATTTTAACATCATGCTTATACGTCCTGGTTTAACTTATTTTGTGCTATTTTGGTAAAATTCATTCTCATTAATTAAAATTCTATTATAAATCTACTTTACCTTTATCGTATCAATAATAAAAATTCTCCTGATGTATTTGTGGAAAATATTTTTTTGATAAGCCAAAACGACAGATGACGGACAGAATGAAAAGAAACTATCGCAACAATTTTGGGATTGAAATTAGACATCAAGATAAATGGTGGACTCTACATTCATGTCTTCTAACATGTTCGTGGACACTCATTCTATGAGTTAAAAAAGTTCAAGTCTATACCATTTGCAGTGTCTATGATGTGGTGAGAACTACAAAGTCATGATAATTGTTATTTTTGTCAAGTGAATATTTTTGGCTATAATACTAAAAAAAAAATATATAACGCACCCTGCTGTTACATCCGTCACGAAACTGATATTACACGAGTCTGATTTTCCAATTCCTGTACCACTTCAAAAAGGTGAAGTTGAAAATAAATATAATCAAAAAGAAAAAGATAAAGAACAAGAAGTTCTAGAGATAACTGATGTCATGAAATGTCTGTCAGATTTTGAAAATTCAAAATTGTAGATTTAATATGGCGGACAAAATTTTTCAATATTCGACACTGACACTTATATAAAAATTTTCATAAAAACTTTAAAAATTTTAAAATTTTTGTCCTCCATATTGCATCCGCCGTTTTGAATTTTTTAAATCTAATAGTGAATTTGTAATTAGCAAGTCGGAAAATTCTTCAATAGTAGTTTTCATGACAAGTAATGTTTGAAAAAATACGCCTCAATAAGTTACACCATGTTCTACTCCCTTGTCTTCTGATATAAATCCTAGTTTGTTTTGCATGATATTTCTTGTAAGTTTATCATCTTTGCCCACGATCGCCTTAGATCTTCTCCAGTATTTGTTGTTATTGTTTGAATATGTGTGTTTATCTCATTGCTTATTTCATCTCTCATCACTGGATCCCTTATCTTTTCTATTGCTATCCGTCGTTGTTTAGCTGTCTTTTTCGTGCGTGACAAGGCTATTTTTATAGTTACTACGAGTAGTAGTACGTAATCAGACGGTACATCTGCTCCCATATACGTGTAAGATTTTTTGACGATTCAGCTGAATCTTCATTTAGTGAGAATATGATCTACTTGATTGCGTATTACATTTTCTCATCTATCCGTTGGGGCTTTCCAAGTGTATAAGCGGCGAAGATGGAGCTGAAACCAGGCGTTTCTAATTATCATGTTTTCTTCTTGATAGAACTGCAGGAATCGGTCACATCTCTCGTTTCTGACTCCAAGGCCTTAAGGTTCAATTATCTTTTTAAACCTGCCCTTTCCTTTTTCTACTTTTTGTTCTGTTTAGCCTAGTGTTGGTGCGTGTACTATGTTGAGATCGACTGGCTTGGCTTTGAGTTTTAATAATGCAGTGTGATCAGAGCACAAGACAAATCTCATACAAATTTGATTTGGTCGTTTTTTGTTAAAATCATAGCACCTTTCGCACTTCGTTGCCAGAGTAGAAGACCTTTCCGTTCTGTATCTCATACTGAGCTGCATCAGGCCACAAGGTCTCAGCGACACAGTTATAGGATATTTCAAAAGAACTAAAATTCATAATCCTAATAGGAAACTAACCCAAAACGTCAGTTAAATTTATTCTATTATTAAAAATTTCGCAACTGATTAAAAATTTCTAGAATTCCAAGGGAAATTTTGACCACTAAATCTTTTCTAATTTAATTTACGTTCCGTTCTAAATAATAAGCTCAGGTATTTTGTTTATAAAGTTTTAGCTGTTCTATAGATCTTGAAGAATTTAAAAATCAGAAACTGAGCACTGAACTCGATATTTAAAGGTATAACTTGTTGGTAATACTCTGATTTCGTAAAGGGTATGCAATAACGAAGCGCCCTACCGAAACATTGCCACAGAACAAATATGAATAATTAAATATTCCAATATTTTGTTACAAATGTGCTTTAAATTCCGCTAATACATAAATGGATATTCAGTAATTCAAATATAAAAACCACCAAAAGAGTCCCAGAGAAAATTTTATCCATTCTGATAGCAAATATTTTAGCAAAAAAATTCTATAAATCCATAGTTTGACCACTGTCTAATAGATAATCTCTAAGCTGTTTTATAAATCATATATTGTTATACTGAATTTAAATATTAGTGTAGTTACCACTATACTAATACTTGTAGTTACCCCTACACTAATACTTGTACTCAAGTATTCTAGAGGATATTTCGTAGATATATGGTATCGCGAAGTTTGTTACCGAAATATTTATATCATATAATATCCTTTTATAACGATATCTACATTTATCTTAAAATAATGTTGAGATTTTATCCGTATTCTTATTTTTTTAATGTATACTACTGAACTTTTTTCCAAATATTGATATATTCTTGTTTCAGGATATGGGCTCAATTGATGAGCTTTTAACATTAGCTTTAATTGACGTACTGCAAATTGGCTTGACAATCTGTGGAATAGTCATCGTGGTAGCAGCAGTAAACCCTTGGATTTTGATTCCTACAATTGTAATCGGTTTAATATTTTATTTGATGAGAATATTTTATTTAAGGACTAGTAGGAGTGTAAAGAGATTAGAAGGGACAAGTAAGTAAAATAGCTAAATTTACATAATTTATTTATTTATAATAACAGCCCTGCAGGTCTTGAGACCCACCTACAAGGCTATAATTGCACGAAAAATACATCCACAAACACATTCAAATTAACCCCAAATAACAGAAACGTATATAGCAATTTAGATACAAATATAAATTTAAATATAATATTAAATCTAATATCTACAATATTAATTCTAACATTGAAGGTATACTTACTATTATGCTACCTACTTTTATTTACAAAGGTGAACATACCACCTAATTAAGGAAGAGATAAATAGCAATGCCAAGGACCTCAGTGTGTCAGAATTTGACAGACTGTTGCTGGAGATGATTCGAATATATCAAAGCTACTACTCCTGTTATAAATTTCGCATATAAAATATAGAGGCGACAATTTTAGCACATTAGTTCTGGGAGAATAAAAATGTTATAATTTGGGCAGTTTTAACGAGTAATCCATAAATTCATTCTAGACAAAATGTCAGGAGAGTAAATAAAATTGTTAATAACCTTTTAAAGGACTGTTAATAAGAAAAATTCCCGCCATATTTTTAAAGATGAAAAGTTAAATTTCTAAAGCAATAGTTTATGAGAAAATCCTTGTTCAGAATAAACCCCGAAAACTCTTTAATTTTAATAACCTCATTTGAACCTTTTCTAAACTATTAACGTGGGTATTGTAGCTTGGTGCCCATACAACTGGTAGGTGATATAGCAATTTTATGACAACAGTGTTATTAAAATTGCAAGTATAACGCAAGATAAACCCAAAAATCTTTGAAATGTCAGAAACAGAAAAGTTCTGCCCATAGGAGTAGGATGGTATCTAAAGAATATCTACATTGAAATGGAGAAAATTTCGAGATGAAAGACATAACATTACATTTCCCTATGTTGAGCTGCAAATAATTTTCGGAACAACATTCGTTAACCAGTTTCAGGTTCGATTGAAACTCTATACGATCTCGTAAGCAATTTATCCTTTTATGCAGCTTAATATCATGGGCATATAGTAAAATATCAGCGATATCAACAGAAACAGGGTTATTAATCAAAATATTAAAAAACAAAGAACCCACTCGTGCTCCTTATGGTTCACCAGAAGTTGAAATATATTACACTGAGCAAGAACTTCGAATGTCAACATAATGAATACGATTATGAATCTATTATTTAAATAACGTTAGTAGTGAATCTGAAAATCCGAATGATGACAGTTTTTAAAGTAAAATGGAGTGGTTCAGACGATCAAATGCTTTTGTGAAGTCTAAATAAACAACATCTATTTGACAAACATCATTAATAGCCTCTGCTATATCCTGAGTTACAATCATGAGATTAGTTGTCGTCAATCTACTCTTCAATCAGGCATGTTGAAATGGTGTAATTTTAATTTTTAGTTAATGAATAAAAAAAATAGAGAGTGAAGTAAAAATTCAAATATTTTAGAAAAATTCCATATAATAGATACCGCTCTGTAATTACGAATTTCCGATTTATCCCTATTTTTTTTTAAAATAGCTGTTTTAAAATTATAATTATCTTTAAGGTTGAGTTGAGAGCTACGTTTAAAATTTGCAGATTAAAAATACTGTAAGGTAACCAGCAGGGCCGGATGATGACCATCTTCATTCATAAGTATTTTTAAACCTCTTTCGACGCTACACGGTTCATTAATATAAAATTAATAAACCTAAAGTTTGATTATTATCGTTTGTAATTTTATTATTTTGATTCACGGCTAATAAAACACTTCCACTCCGTTTCTTATATGTTCCAGTAACATTTCGATCTACTCGATACATATTGTAGTTATCGCAAAAAAATTCATTATCACATATTGGAGAATTCAACCAAGTTTCTGTGAACACTGTCACCTCGAAACCGGAACACGATACATTATTAAACAATTTGAATGTTGAGTCCTCGAGTATCTTGTAATGATTAGAGATACAACATAATCGAAACGTCGTAAAAATAAACAAAAATAAAGACAATATAAGTCCGATAACCACGTTTTAGTCAATCTTCAACATTGTCTACAACCTTCAAACAAACGTAATATGTTTAAATAAATGTTTTAAAAAATCGTCAATAGTAGTGAAAAACATAACCTTTTTGCAAAAAGATTGGCCACTTTTCTCCTATTCCTCACAGAAACTTTTTTCAAGTCTCTCAAAAATTCAAAGCTGTCGATATATCGAAACTAGAATGTTACAGAAGCAATAGTTGTGGCTACAGCTCTATTTGTTTATAACGAAAAAACTACAATTTTTTTACATTAAAGAACGGGATGTTGTTATAAAAAAATTGACTTACAAATAAACGTATCTTAGTAACAAAACAACCTTTATCGATATATAAATATCTATTTTTTTATTATCATATGGGTTTTCTTTTAAGTGAATAAAACTAACAAAAAAGCTATTTTTGCAAAAACCATTGCATAAATAAAAAAAATGCCAGTTTTAACGATTTTTTTGCCTTTTTTTGCAGTAACTTATTAACAAAATGAGTCGTGCTATACCTTAAGTTGTAAGTTTCCTCACTACCCACATCCTATTATTTAAACTTTTTGGCCTTTACATACTCGTAGTTAATTATTGAATATAACCAACTGTCGCCCACTGTCATGGGTGGTTTAGTATTTGTGCCTTTTGTAACATCTAATAGTCGATTTCCTCTTACCCAAAAATTTCTGAAATATATTGAGTCAATTTTTTACCGATTGTATTTAATAGTTTATAATTGATTTATGTTTTTAATTACTATTTTTTTCGGGAACTGGTAATGATGTTACTGGTGTAATACATACTTTATAATTCAAGTTTTCATACAATCAAAATGAAAAATGTCAGTCAAAAATTTCTAGGTTGATATTGCTTCAGGATAAACGAGAAATGACAGTGGATTGTTTCAGCACTCAGATAACTCACTTGGTTAAATCATATAACGTCCTGGAATTTATAATGCATGCAAATTTTAATATAGCAGTATAACACTTCGTTAAAAATTATTCACATTATATGGCAGCAGCAAGCATTATTCAACTTAAAACATAGTCGTATAGCACCACACTGAAATATGTTAAAATTTTATTTTTATTTTTATTTTTCAGCTAGAAGCCCAGTATTTTCTCATATAAATGCTACTTTACAAGGTCTTACGACCATCCGAGCATTTAAAGCTCAAGAAATTTTAACAAGAGAATTTGATGCTCATCAAGATCTGCACAGTTCGGCGTGGTTTTCTTTCATTTCCACATCAAGAGCATTCGGTTACTGGTTGGACATGGTTTGCATTATCTATATTACACTAGTTACTTTCAGTTTTCTTCTTATGGGAAATGGTTAGTATATTTTATAGAAAAGTATTTATAAAGTAGAAGTAGTAGGATCTTGTAATTAAATATGGCGAGGTGAATTCACACTCTACATCGATACCGATATTTAAACAAAAGAAATCTGCTCTGATGTCAAAGCAGACGAATTTTATAGTTATGGTCATTTGCTGTGCCAGCAGTGATAGTGGCTTATGATTTTTTTTTTTAATTAAATTAGATTGCCCTTAGTCACAGTGCCGCTAAAAATACATCAACAATTTTTTAGCTAAATATGTTAAAACATGCAGAATCAATTTAATGCTTTTAGGTCGTCTTTCACGTATTTAGGAACTCGTTTTTTTTTAATATCCTCTTTGAACAAATCCGTTAGGGACATGTATTTTAAAATTAGTTAATGAATTACCTCTATAAGTTTGTCTATACACTTTTGAATCATTCTACATTGTGGTGCATTGTCGCCAAATGGAGTTGCTGAAGAGGTTATTAATGTTGAATCTTAATTTCGAGTGACACAATCTATAATAAAGCTTTGTGATGACTGTATTATTCCTTACATAATACATATATGGAACTCATGTTGTTTATATTATGAGGGGTGAGGTATTTGTTGCTACAAATCAGATATACACTGAAATACAAGGCAAGACGAATATCGGAAGAAGACGCATTTCCTGGATGAAGAATTTGAGAAAATGGTGTAAATGTAGCTCTACTGACTTATTCAGAGATTCAGTATTAAAAATAAGAATAGCCCTACTGATTAGCAACCTCCTGAAATAAAATGGTACATATAGAGAACAGAATCAAACCCAGGCCAATTCTCTTATCTTCGGCTAATAAGTCATCTGCCTGTTATTTGTAAAATGTTTGAAGAAATGCTTTATCTGTAGATGGATAATAACTGATCATACCCCATTTTTAGACCGGGCATTGTATTATGCCTACTTTGGTGGATGCAATGAACTATATTTTTCAGGCAGCTTATCAAAATACACCACTTCATAGATACTTTTAGATTAAATTAAGGCATGTGACACCATAAGACTCGAGTTTTTAGGCCCAAAATTTAAATATTTTTGTTTTTAGACAGTAAAAATCATGCAATTGTCCTGCATGGAAGAGGAGTCAGATAGTTATTACCAATAATTTTCATTGAGGAATCCATGAATAAATAAAAGTTGTGATACTCGATTTTCGATACTTGGGCTTCGTTGAGCCCATTACATTTCACCATGATCGCAAATAATTTAAGGGCGGTCCCTTTGCGAATTGAATCAGACTTGTTACCTCACCTTACCCGACTACTTTGGGTGATATTATCGTATCCCTGAAATATCCCTGCCTTAGTCCGTTCAGTGCTGGACACTTCCTGAGAACGTGGTCAACAGTCTCGCAGGTGACTCGCAATTATTTTCTTTTCAGGAAAAGAAGCTCGCTAGTAAAACGCGCATTAGGTCCAGTTACATATTCCTTGGCACATCTCATTCCATGGGCTTCCAGCATGCAATAAGTTTACTTTCCAGTAACAGTTTCATTTCTCTGTTACCGACAGTAATTGAAATAGGTATACTAGGTTGGGTCGTGTGGCTCAGCCACAGATCCCACCTTGTTGCCGTGTATACCCGAGCGACGCGGGACTTACACTCTATTAGATTATCAAATACCTCGCTGCACTCAGACACCAGTCATGAAGCTACTACATTGGAAACCAGAGTCAATATTGCAGCCCTGCTATCCGAGCATTTGTTAATAGTTCTATTTCCGTTTATATCCCTCTCACAGAGATGGCCACATTGCCAATTTCCACTTAAATGACCGTTCCGTGTTGTCCCAGAGAGTAAAATTCTTTGACTCCAGTGTTTCTACCGAACACTCCAGCTCTTTCATCCTGTCGAGATCCACCGGTAAACCACCAGGGTCCATTTCTATGAAGAGTTTGCTCTTTCTCCCAATCTTCTTTGCTTGGTGTAGGTATTTCAAGATAGTGGTTTGGTTTTAAACCCAGCGCTATGTAGGGAGCGATAGGCATCCTTCCGCAGTTCCTGGTCTAAGATGTCCCAGGCAACTGAGATGGTAAACTGCATTCGGGTTCTCATTTTTTACGAATAAAGGAAGAAGATTCAATAGAATCTCCAGCTCCCTAGTGGGGTATTCCTTAACGCAGTCATCATTCCTACACAAACCATTCTTTGAACTTACAATAGCGGCGTATGTAATCATAGGATGGATCACCATGGTATATTTCCAAAATATCATTTTCGGTATCAGCCTTCATGTGCACACAAAGACTCGCTTACTAGCCCAGAAGTCATATATGGCCTTCTTGGCTCGAACTTAAATGTGATCATTTCATCTCAGTCGTTACTCCAGAATTACTCCCAGGTATTTATCAAGGATCCATATTGTACAATTAACTGATATTTTTATAAATGGTGTGGTTGTGCAACTTGTAAATTTTGTAAAAAATATTGGTTTATTAATAGATAAAGATTTAGGTGTTAGATGCCATGTAAAAGCAGTAAAACAACAAGCGTATTATGCGTTAATTAATATATATATATATATATATATATATATATATATATATATATATATATATATATATATATATATATATATATATATATATATATATAAACAGAATAAATAAAATCTTTGGCATAGCGGACCTGAAATGTGTCAATCTGTACTATTCTCATGTTAAAAAGTGCGGAGCATTCCAAAGTATGGAAAGACTCCGGGTCCGACAGATGGCGACAGCGCTGTTTCGTCCTAATGTGGGACTCGTCAGGCCCCCGCAGTCGGTACAAACCATCATCCAGGTCCGCTATGCCAAAGATTTTATTTTTTCTGTTTTTATATTACACGGACAAGAACTTTATTTATTTATTTATTATATATATATATATATATATATATATATATATATATATATATATATATGCGAATCCAAGGGGGGTCACTTCAGATACCTTCCTTGTAAGTCACAGGTCTACGATTTTAAGGAGCCTATGATTTCACTCTTAAGCCCGTACAGATCCTGTAAATAGATTTAGACTGAAAACCGTAGAAAATAGTGTTCCTTCGCTAGTCTTAAGAAATTAATGCAATACTCCTCTATCATGCTCTTGAAAACTATTAATCTGGTGCATAAAATTTTATTATTTATTTAGAAAAATTCGGAGGAAATGTTGGTTTGGCTATAACACAAGCTATTGGCTTGTCTGGAATGTTTCAATGGGGTATGAGACAATCTACTGAAGTGGAAAATCATATGACATCTGTTGAAAGAGTTGTAGAATATGATTCCATAGAACACGAAGCACAATTGGAATCGAAACCAGAAAACAAACCACAGAAATATTGGCCTAATGAAGGAAGAATCGAATTTAAAAATGTTTACTTAAGGTATTTATTTATTTTTTCAAGAATTACCTTTGTAACTATTTGAATTGCCTTAATACGTTTTTGTATCATTTTAGTTATTTTCCCACTGATCCTCCTGTATTAAAAGATCTATCGTTTGTTATTCAACCTAAAGAAAAAATAGGAATTGTTGGCAGGACAGGAGCCGGTAAATCGTCTACGATCAACGCACTTTTTCAGCTTTGTGAAACTAAAGGTTCTATTATAATAGATGATATTGATATTACGAAAATAGGTAAGGTTGGTTAAAAACATTATTTTATTTATTTGAATTTAGGTACTTTTTTTGAACAAATTTCTGGTCATAATTTTCTTATACTATATATTTTATTATTTTCTTGGGATTAGGTTCATGTTTAAAATATGTTTTTCACCGCTTTGACGTTTCGTTCTTTATTTAGAACATCTTCAAAAATATTTCAATCTAAAATTTTAAGTGAATTATGAATATACTATAAATACACTCATGACACACAATTAAAATTCCACATTTAACAATAATATAACATTCAAAACAACAATTAAAAATTAAAACAATGATTTTTTAAAAGGATCTTTTTAGTAAATTTTACGCACCTTGAGAACTATTCCTAACATCAACAAACTACTGAGGACTTTGTAATTTATATTCGGGGACAAGGTAAACAAAAAATTAAAGGAATTTGTTTTTGCTTTTAAGAAAATATATATATTTTTGATGTTCCTAAGGGAATAGACTGCTTCTAAATTAGATTGTTGTAGATTTGACTAAGATTGTTTATGTCAGTTCTGTCATTTACTGTATGAGTTTCTTTTTTGGTGACTATCATTTTCTTTATTGTTAATTTTTAATGATTTTTGTCTCTATCGACTATTTTGGTATCTTGAAAGTTAAAAGAGTGCTTTTCATGTTTTGTTAATGCCGTACTAGCGTTTTTGGTATATTTATGTCCATTTAGTCGATTTTTTAATAACTGGTTTGTCATTCCTATATATATTTTTTGGGCAGTCTGCACACGGAACTGAATATATAATATTGGAAGTTTTCATAGTTAATGTTTTGCTTTTCAGTTTGGTAAAGATTGAATTTAGTTTGTTGTAACTCTTGTGAGTTGCAACAATATTGTGGTTTTTTAAAAATATATTTTAATTTTTCTGAAAGATCTGTTGTATAAGGTAATGCTATGTATTGCTGTTATGTTTCCTGTTGTGAATCATCCTTGTTTTTGGTTCTTATGTTATTATAGTGTTTGTATGTTCTTTTTTAAATAATTTTCTCGATATCTTTACTATTAAAATTGTTTTGTGTAAGTGTTTCTTTAACTTTTCTTAGAGTCGAGGGTCTGAACGTAGGGACGTTAAAACTATGGCTCTGTCAACCAAGTTCATGGTTACACTTCTTTGGATTTTTGAATGATTTGAACAGTTGTTCAGATATCTTCCAAAATAAACCTAATCTCAATGAAATAATAAAAAATAAAAATAAATATCAACGGTTTAAGAAAATCTATATATATATATATATATATATATATATATATATATATATATATATATATATATATATATATATATCCTTTGGCGCTTCGATTTTTATAAATTTAGTTAAAACAATGTTATCGTATTCACTTTTTCAAAAAAAACCTGTTTTCACTATTGTTTTTTCCAACAGTTCGTGATCAACAAAGCTATAAATAACACTAATTACTAGCAATTTTTATATTATTTAAGATCCTTTACGTCATAAACAATTAACTACTTTTCATTAAATAGCCACAGATCTATTTATAGGTATTACTTTAGATTTATTAATTTAATTAAATAATAAATAAACAATTATATTTTTGTTAGGTTTACATGACCTTAGATCAAAAATTTCAATTATTCCCCAAGAACCAGTTTTATTTTCTGGAACTATGCGTAAAAATCTTGATCCTTTCGATGAATACAGTGACAGCGAATTATGGAAAGCATTGGAAGATGTTGAATTAAAAGAAGCCGTTGAAGATTTAGCTTCCGGTTTGAACTCAGCAATGTCAGAAGGTTAGCAACAATTAATATTACCGTATTAGGTATCTGAGTAGTCGCCGAATTATGTAAATTAATCAGTAAATTACATTTTTGTTGTTTCGACCCAGGGTCTTATATTCTTACGGAAGGGTTGTAGAGAATCTTGAGAGCCGTCTCTTGAACATATCTTTTAAATTATTATTAATTATTTCTGAAGGTGACCAAGCTTCAAATTAAGATTTCTGATTATGTCGAAATTTGGCTTATCAATAAACAATAGCCCAACAACCCAATTTTAGTAGGCTCATATGGAGTGTTTGAGTTGAATGTTTTTTTTATACAAAAGGCAGTTTCATGATGAATATAATTTGTTTTCTTATACAAAATGTGCACAAACTCTGTTTCGCCTTCAATTCAATAAGATTTGATTTGAATGTTTTATATCACCAAAAAAAAAATAAATAAATAAGTGTCTCAAGTTTCCCAATGTTATGAATTACATCCTTTCTCGTACTATTTAACTATTTTTTCCAACTTTTTTAGGTGGTTCCAATTTCAGCGTAGGTCAGCGACAGTTGGTGTGTTTAGCTCGAGCTATATTACGTAATAATAAGATATTAGTGATGGATGAGGCAACAGCTAATGTCGATCCACAAACAGATTCTTTGATTCAAATAACTATCAGAAGAAACTTTGCTGCCTGTACTGTTCTTACAATAGCACACAGGTTAGTAAAAAAATATTAAAAATAAAGTCCAACTGCAGTAAGGTCATCCAATCATTGTCCATGTTTACGTCATAATTTATACTATCGCGAAATCTCGATTAACCTTAGTGAAAATTTTTAAGAATTCAATTTTTAATCAGGATCTTTAAGCTTTTTAAAAAATAGTAATTTTTTTTGCAATTAAATATTTAGTTTACCGTGGAGTTTACTGCGAATTTTAAAAATTTAAAATTAACATGTCTTAAAATTAGGTCAAAACGTTTGACAACGTTGTATGAGCGCGCACTTCAGATTTTTTAATATATTCGATGTGAAAATTTTGACCCAGTGATATTTTGAGACAATACAAATTATTTAATTGTTGTAACGCTCCTAATGAGTATTATATTCTTTATGACTACTTGGTACATTTTATGCATGTTGGAAATTATTTAGATTAAGTGAAATCGAAGAAAAAGACTTTTCTTTAAAAAATTTTCTACTTTTACCTTCTATTTCAAGGTCGTAGAACACGATTCTACTCTTGTTTTTCCACAATTTTTCCTTTACTTCCCAAAAAACACAAAGATACCACAGTTTACCTCACAGAGTGACTTTTTTTTCTGACGAAAATACCGAACTTTACTTATTTTGAAAGGTTCTAGTTAAGTATATTGTATGTAATATATTTCAGCTATTTCTATACAAACTTTAGGAAAAAAATTTAGAAAAACTTGTATTTTCAATAAAAAAGCAAAAATATGTTTCGTAAACATCATCGACCATTGTATTACTGAAAATGTCAAATATTCGTTGCGACCTTGCCAGATGTAAAATGCTTTCGTAGTATAAACTTTCATTTAAAAAAACTATAAAATATGTCCATCTTAGTCATAGTTATAGTTTAATTTTTGTAATGTAAAAACAAGGGTAAAATTAATCTTTTCGAATCAAAATTTTATGTTAATTTTGGTTAGTTAGGGTTGTCCGCCAACAGAGACCACTGGTACGCGGGACAATCTCTGCTAGGAAAGAATATTGGGAAAGCTCTGGATTAGTAGAGATGCGGGGGAGATTTAATTTTACTGCCAGAGATAATATGGTTAGTGAAATTGTAAGACAAAGACCTATGAAAATGAATTAGAGTTATAAATTCAATATTCCTAATATAAATCTAAAGGAGGGGAACAGACAAGAGCAAATATGATCCTTAAAACCTTTAATATTTGTAGGCAAATTTCGGGTCTTTCTCTTGACAGCTTTAATAGAAAGAAGAGAATATATGTATGTGAATTTCACAGAAATGTATTTATGCTCTTGAAATAGCGCAAATTACTTCCATTTCAAAACAAGTCACCCTCTATTAGATATGATAGGCCGTTTCGTTTTGATATGTTTTTTGGTCATTTTTCTTGGTGTTTTCGATAAAAATTTTATAAAATACATAAGCATCTATTATTATGTAATTCGTGGTTGTAAGAAAATTATAACGATTTAGGGAAAAAAATTGAATCCAAAGTGAACAGTAATTTTCTCTACTTTCCGGGAAAGTGAAGAAAAATAGTTGAAAATCAAAGCCAGAATCGTGTTTTACGACTTCGAAACGGGGGCAAGTGTCAAAATAAAAAAAAAATATGTCGTTTCCCTAGATTTCACGTGATCTAAATAATTAATTGCATTTTACATGAAAAATACCAACACTAAAATTTCCCTTTTAACAACATGTCGAAAATATTAGTAAATCGCAATTTTTATACTACAAATCATCACATTTTATTTCTATGACTTGGTTACTGATATGAACATACATAATTTATGGAGTGAAATTTTCTTTTAATTTACGTTTTTTTTGCATTTACTATTGTTTATGTTTGAGATTTACAAATTTTCTAACATCTTTGCCATGAAACATCTGAACATTGTGAGTAAATATTTTATTATTTTGTAAACTTATTTATTATGAAAAAGTAAGGTTAGAGTGTCTAGGTTATAAATATAAATAGTAAAAAGACAACGTTGCCAAATGACATACTAGTTACGATAGGCTGATTTAAATGGGTCAAATGAAGTTCCGTATTTATATATTTATTTTTTTATATCTTCTCTTTCAATGACAAATGCCTTGCGAACTATTTGTGTTTAAATTATACTATTTTTTATTAGTATTTTAATTCAATATGTCAAATATTGGATACTATACTTCATTTGGCTCACTTGATAGCTAATGAACCTCCTTACAGGAAAATTAGACAAAATATTTTCCGAAAGCTAAATATTTGCTTTTTTAAACTTTTTTGTGGTATATGAGTTTTAAATTTAATTTTTAGATTAAACACTGTAATGGATAGCGATAAAGTACTTGTGATGGATGCAGGAACATTAAAGGAATTCGACCATCCACATATTCTTCTGCAAAACACAAGTGGTATTCTCCACAGTATGGTGCAACAGACTGGTACTTCCATGGCTGAAGTATTGCATGGAGTTGCTGAACAAAATTTTAGAAAAAAATTCAGTAGTTAATAATTACAGAATTATTATTTTTTAATAATCCAAATTATTGAATAATATTTTTAGGTACATTTAAAGAAAATTTAAACAATTAAGTCTAATTGCTCGATAATATGACAACAATGTTACATATGGTTGGGCAAATGATCCGGAAAGATTTAATTAAGGGTGAATGGAAAGTGATAGCGGATCGGAGTTTTCTTCAACCTTCTGAACTACAAATATTTTATTTGATTGCGTATTTTATACGCCAGTGACATCAAAAACCATCAAGTGAAGATGTCACCTTTAAATTTTTATATGGAACATCCTAAATGTTTTCAGTTATTTAAAATCTCCAATAAATTTATAAACGCTTTTAATAGAAAAATAATAAAAACAATAAGTTAATTAAATTTTTAAATTGTTTTCCTTCAGCGACGTGACAGTGTTCAAGGCTTTCTTAAAACTAGGAAAAAACGTTCAGCAAATGTTGATGATGAGGGACATCCTGCATTACATTTAATATTCTGTTTTCAACGTCCTCTAAAGAATTCAACTTTGTACTTAAACTATAGTCTCTAAATGACCCGAAAGAGAACAATTTAAACGTGTTAGATTGGGTGACCTAGGAGGCTATTCAATGGGCTCTCATCTTCCTATTCACCTTCCAGGTCTTTGACATGTCTATCAAAATGTTCGGTCTTGTTAAAACCAAATGTGGTTTCTTAATATCAGGTCGCTAATTTGACCATGAAGTAAAATTAATTTAATCGGGTATAATTCTATTTGGTAGCAAATTGAGGTAGGATTTATCTGTCAAATTTTTGTGAAGGAAGACGAATCCTATCATGTGGTTTCCAGTGATGAGTGCTCACACATTTAATTTTTGATAATTTTGCGTATCCATCATCCAATGAGGATTATCGTCAGACCAAAACCGGCACAATTATGCCTGTTGACGAAGCCATTAAGATAGAATGTAACCTCATCAGCAAATAAGAGGTGGTTTACAAAATCAGCTTGTAGATCTATAATGTCCACGATTTCTTGATCATATTGTATCTATTGTCTATCAGGATCGTGTTCTGATAGTTCCTAAAGCAACGTCACTTTTTAAGAGTACATTTTATTTTCTTTGAGGACTCTTCTAATAGATCCTTCCATATTATCGTTTGCAAGAGCAAGTTTTGGTACGAAAGTCCATGCTGGTTCCTTTTGCAGGATAATCATACTATCTCAGGATTTATTGTGATTGGTAGTAGGCTATACAAAAAATAATCTAAATTTGTTGGAAATAACTGATAACACACAGGATGTTCCATTTAAACAAAAATATAGGCGAAATTGTTATTTGACAGTTGTTTACGTGACTGGCATTTAGAATTCGCTATTACTTTCCGTTGGTCCCTAAATAAACCATTCCGGAAGATTTGCCCAACCGAGTATATTGAAACTTTTTTAAAAACATGATAAAAATATTCCAAAGAGATAGGTTTTAAAATAAATCTATTTTTGTATTATTCTAATAACCATATAAAGTCATGTCAAATTTTTGACAATTGTAAAAAAATCCTATTGGCCGCTAATCTTAGTGCATAATTTACCATCTGTACAATACAAAACTAATTACTTTGTATTACCTTAATTGACGTTTGATTTTAAACTGTTATAAATCAAATAAATTAGTATGAATTACTATTGTTAACTGTGAGTTTACATTTTCTGTCGAATAATTCCTGGAATATTACCGCTAACAATAATGGAATTTTATTCCTAGTAAATGTTTTCCTTGTAAATAATTTTCTCAAAAAATACCAATGGAACAAAAATGTCAAAATTTTAGCCAATAGAAATTCAATCAAAAAGGCTTGTAGGGTATAGATTGTGAGTGGTTCGGTAAGTCTTTTCTTGTCTCTCTTCAACAATTCGACCTATAATTGTACGATATCCTAATCTAATTTAAGCTCAGAATATTTTGACTTTTCGTAAAATCAACTAAGGTACTGGAGACAAATACAGGCCACCTTAATTTATAACCCATTTTACTTCCAACTCTAAACCTATGATCAATCTTTATTAATACCATATTTAAGTTCTAATATATATATTATTGTTGTTTACATTTACCTGGCTGTTAAATACATTCCTGCAAGCATTGTTTATGAAAATATTCTGCGTATATATTTGGTCCATATTCCCTATCTTGTTGAGTTATAAGAGCCACAAATTAATAATTGATTTAAGAAAATACACGTGACCTTTTTATAACTTATACCTATCTGAAACAGGAAGATAAAGCCAATATATTAATCTGAAAACAAAATATTTTATTAAGACAGGTAGAGCATAAAAAAAGAAAGGAATCAGTATACAGGAATAAGGTACCAAAAACATGAAAAAAAAGCTAAAAATATAAGTTTTCTCTTAAGTAGACTAAGACTGGATATGTCTATTGCCGTGACTAATGAAGGTGCAAACGCTGAATTAGGTATTGGTTCTGGATTCAAGAAAAATAATCTTGTAGCTCTCAGTTCACTAATTATGTTCCCCGGCGTCGTAGATTTTGGCCAAACTCGTCATCAAAAATTATAAATACTGGCCTTGTTCAGACTTCTATGGGGGTAGGTATCCCAGTACCTTAAAAGTTTTTGTTCTCCGTAGGCTTCAAGTGGAAAATACGACTTTGTCTAACTGCTGAAGCTCGTGTGTAGTATTTGATAGTAAATAGAACGCGGTCACGCCGAGAGTGTCCGTGGTTTTTACAATAAAAACCAGTGGAGGGGGTCCGTTCGACATGTAGGTAGCAAAATGTTTTAAAAATTTAATGAAGAGATCTGCTATTATACTACCTTTGGGAGCCATTTTAATTAGAGAACCATAAGGTAAATTGTCAAGAAGTCCCTGCGTTAAACATTTCCCTTAAAAATAACAATTGATGGAATATAATTCAATGGCTTTAGAACAAGCCACAATTCGTAACTTTTTTGTGCAATACGATAGTCAGACGGCAGCCTTTTTCGTCCATATCGTACAAATTTTGCGGTTTGTCTTTAATACCCAAAGCTATCATAAGTTCAGTAACTTTAGCTTGATAGTTAGATACAATTAGCCTGTTGTTTTTGGGCCCGAGCTGGATTCACAAAATGTACCTTCTTTGTTGACAAGTCTGGATTTTGCCTAAAAATTAGGTGTAACCAGTCTTTTCCTGTAAGATGTGTTTCTTTATTAAAATTAGGTAGTCCCATCTGACAATACTGTTTAATTCCCTGAACAAAATATCTTTCTTGTTGAGTAGTCTGATATAGTCGGACGGCTCAATCGTTTCACACAAAAACCTTCATCCAATTACGTTTTAAGAGTGTGTCTGGGTATTCCAAATTGTTGGCAGGCGCTTTTTTGACTCTCCCCATTGTTAACTGCCGCGAAAGCATTTTCATGCTCATTTTGTGACCAAATTTTAACTAAATTTTCCCGTTGCAACCTAAACAAACTAAAACTAATTTGGTCCACGGATTCGAGGAATAACGTTTAACATAGACCAGGTCAGATAATATGGGACGCGAACCATACAACCCGCTAAAATATGGCCCATATTAAGTGAACCGGTTACTAGGCCTTGTTTTATCAAAAAAGAAAAGAACACTTGAGCTGTAAATAAAATATTTCTTGTGGAGACTACTAATAACAGGGTACTTACTTCCAAACCTAGTTTAATTTACAATTCCAATTTGTAATACAAAAATCGTAACCTCAAATGCTGTGTTAAATTATTAAACGATTGAGGAAGCATGGATTGCTCCATACATAGCAAGTATTCGCAGCAAACGCCTGATTAGACTAGGTGCGGACGAATAGGTTTTAACAAATTTTGTCCAAGGGATAATTTCAATGTTGCCGGATTTTTTCTAAAAACTCTGCTTTGTGAGATGTAGGTTGTAGCCCATATTACCCGCAGGCTTATGTTTGCTTCAGGCACCTTATGTTTCTGAGAGATAAGTACTTTCTTTCTTCAGACATCAAAGTGACGCCTTCCAGATATTTAAGTTTCATCGGATGAGATTTATAGAAAAATATAAAATAGAAAAAAGACTTATTATATAAAAATTTTTTAGATCCTCCTGTACATTCTATAAAAAAGAGTTTTTTTTGTGTTGTTACCATTAAATCGTTATCAGTATTCCTCTGAAAACACATCGTCAATAATCTATGCAAATAGTGGGATTATACAACAAGGAAAAAATTAGAACATAATTTATTTTTTCAAAAAAATAATTTAAACAGTGAAAATTTACCAATGTTTCTTTTTACTATTTATCATTGTAATTTGCTAAAGAAATATATTACGGCAATTTAATAAAAACACTTTTTTTTATTATGCAAATGCTTATTTATGCGTATTTCTAAAAATATGTTCTCTATTTCGATATTTTATAATTCTAATTTTAGTTCTTAAAATATATTACTATAATATTCAATGTCAACATGCCTACTTCATATTACCGGTTACGAAAAAATGTGATAAACCGACGATTTTAGTAAATAATTTTCATGATTTTAAAGTCACTTAATGTTAATTTTTTTTTAACATTTGTTAGTCATTGTTAATTATTCGGATCGTGAGATTACTAGAAGAATTTTCCTCAGTTGTGATTTTGCAATCCAATTGCTAATTCTAACCTTCAAATTTTACAGCTCGTATTAATTCCTTGAAATTGTAGGAAAAATTACATTAAAATATTTTTAAGATTAAAAAGATTATACAATTTTTCCAGGGAAAGAAAATCCGTGAATACGTTGATCTTCATCAGATATATAATTACAAAATTAAAATTCCAAAACCGGTTTAGGAAATTGAAAATATCATTGAAAAAATAATAATACAGGTCAGGGACAATCCAGAACATAATAAAAGAATGTCAAGCGTTTGCTGCATTGTCACATCGAGAGACACGATTCAGCCGATAAAAACGTCCATCTAGTGTTGGCTGATAAATTCAAACTGCAGCAGGTAGAGAAAGTGCCATACTCTGAACACAGCTCGGAATCTATACTGGAAAACAACGAGTTCAAGCTGGACTGTAACGACAACAATCTAAGGGAAAAGAGACCTCGATTTATAAATACGCAGACAGAAGGCAATGAATACCGCTCGGACGATATCCATAATTCTGTAAGCAACCGGAGTGGTACCGAGGAGCCTTCTGCTTCTTTTTAATGGTATAAGCTATAAAATATTATTAATAATTTTTCCTGTAGCTTTTTTGAATGCAATATTTAAACAGTAATAATAATAATCATACAAAATTTAAAAAATTGCGAATAAAATAATAATCATTAAAAGAAGCCATAAAAAAAAACAAAAATATTGCATAAACTATAATTTTAACTGTTGTTACCAATTTCTGAGCCTGCGTTACTTTGTCATCAAAGTTTATATTATTTGCTTTCAGCTATGGAATAATTTGAATTTTTTTAAATGATGTGGGTTGCTGTTCCTCTGTAAGAATACTATGATATGGTTCTATACTAAGTATTAACTGATTTTTGACCCATTTCGTAAAAATCTCACTGTTCATTTCACCATGATTATCTAAAGTGAAAGGTTTGGAGACAAACAGCAAATTTGCTCCAGAAGCAAATCCTCTCGCAGAGCCAGCAACAACAATAAATCGTTTACCATCACATCCTTAATACTGTTATCCTGCCAAGACAATATTTTGTTGCCCTTAGAATAAAACCAAGGCTGGTCTAAGAAAACTACTTCTCTTGAATAGAAACTATTAAGATTTTTCATATATTCTCGAAGACAACAATCTCTTGCAGAAGCAATGCTTGTTGTGTCAATTAATACTCTTCTGTAGTCATTTTTTTTTGTATTTGAATCCTAGCTGCTTTAGTAGAATAAACATGATATACTCATAGGCACAATCTCTTTATTAGTGAATTCAGTGTTTAGACTTTTTAGAGTAACATGATTTTCTAATAATAAAGAAGACAATAAGTTTGTTAAATATAGATCAAACCTTTATATGGACCAATAATACTAATTTCAAGGTTAACTTATATTATAACAGAGATTATACTCTTACTTTCTTTGTACATATTGTGGAGTGTATTTCAAATTTTTATTTCGGTTCTTTCGGGAACATCTATGTTTTTTTTTTCGACGAGGTCCATTTTTTTAGGTTAGGAAATAATTAGATTATTGTTTTTTATTTTTTCTAATAACATTTAAGATTTCCATTGAAATCGTAAGGGCAGCGGTTACTCCTAGAAATAATGATATCAATTGAAAATATTTATTTCCAAAAATAAAATAGTTTTTTCCACCTCTCAAATAGATGAAACAGTTTCCACAAAATCACTCTCTTCTCCAACTCAAAATACTCACATAAATTATGCGCAAACTGTTGTGTTAGCCTCTTCAGAGTTTTACCACGCATTATCTAATGGGACAAATCAAATCTCACTACTTTATTCTAATTTTCCTGATGCCTGATTATTAGAATTTATTAAAAGTGTGCCAAAGACGTTTAAAAATTACGTATGGAGTTAGAAAAATGTTGACACTGGCGACAGATTTGAAGGTTAGAAGTGTTTATGTGTTTAAATATAGGTTTTTAATAAAAATAATAAATACTTACTGGTAATAAATTATAAAGTAATAATTAATAGTTTTTAAATGAAATAACATTCTGTTTTAAATTTACTTAAATGCCCAAAATTTTAAATGACGTCTGAATTAAAGCGTCTGAAGAAAGTTTGTAATTATAGGGCTATTCTTATAAGTCATTATCACTTTTAGTTCTATCACTTGAAGTAATCATGATCACTTTGACCTAATGACAGGAAAATGCATATTCAAAAGACATGAAGTTATTAGTTTCACTTTTTTCACTTTGATCATTTGATAATTACTCTAAAGAATACAGCCTATATAACGATTTGACTTTTTTGTCTAGGGTCTATTTATTTCTATCTTGCTTTACCCATAATGTCAGATTATTTGCGACGTATGGCTTAGATAAAAATAATGTTTTGTATTCTGGCTTTTTTATTTATAGACGAAAGTGAACATGTGTCAGAACTATCTTTGATGTGTTCGTAGATTGATGACGCACAGATATTCTTTCACTGGGCAAACTGTATTTTTTATATTATTAAATATGTGGTCCATATTCATATTGTAATTTGTAATTATGGATTAAATGAACACATTAAAATATGTGTCGATGTCCGATAATCGGACCACAAATAAGAATATAAGAAATTCGGCGATCTAATCACAATATTACAACTAACTATTGGGAATTCAAACTATTTTAGATAAAATGTACAAAAATAAGGATTAATGAGATTTATTGTTGTATTTTACTGTTCCGAGATATTGGTCATCTCTATAAATAGGATATTGTTTTACAAATAAAGTCAACTAGTAACATAATCAGGTATTAAACTATTATGTCAAATATAACAAGATCAACAAACAAAATACCAAGTCATGGTCTTAACAATACTTTCAAATGAAATGAATTTATTTGTACTAACAAGGTCACATGTCATTCTGTACTTTTAAAATATATAATTGTATTTTGTATTATAACCGACAGTTAACAGGCGGTGAAAATACAGCTTAAGTGCAGCCTGATGTACGGCTTGGAACATATTTTATAAGGTTGATTTGATTATATTTAGCGGGACTTCGGTGCGACTTCAACTGCATTGAAATTGGTTTTGGATTGGTAGCTTTGAAGTATAACTGTTTTAGTACTTAATAAAATTAGTTGCAGATTGAGTTCAGTTTTTCAGCGGAAAAATGTTTTAAGAAAACTCTTTGATTTCTAAACTGGGACTCAGGGGAGGGGGATATTCCTGTATCAGGTGATGAACTATTTAGTGTTTGGGTTGGATCAGCGCTCGGAAAGGGAGGCGTACAGGGCCTCGCCCTCGGGGGGTGGCCCAAGTCTATTACTTATGGCGCGTCATATTTATTGTGACATGTCATTTTATATAATATATTGTTGGAGCTGTTTGAATTATTTGCGATGAGATTTTTTTTCGGTTATACTATGATTTGGCTTTCTTATACATTATGGTCCTTCCTTATAGTATGCCAGAATATGTCAGATCGGGAGACTTTGTGGGAGAAAAATGTTTACGAAATATTCGGGAAAAACTGAACTAAAATATAATTATGATGAAATCTTGGAGGGAAGAGATAATAGTTCTCTCTATTGAGTAAATAAGCATTGCCTCCATTTTATTGTTATATAGAGGCTAAAGCTTCAAACAAGAATAAACTTTAGCCGCGTCCCCTATAGCGGACAGCTTGTTTCGAGTTTAAATTTTCTTGTTCAATGTTTATTTTTAGTTTATAATTGGGAAAAACTTTACGAAGAACCATTTTGGGAAAGAGAAAATTCAATTAGGGAAGATTTCGAATTCTATATCAGACAATTTTGTGGAAAGTTGCTACAGCTACTGTAAACTTTATTTATCGGCAGTCATTTTCACTAGTAGATGTTCTTTGAAGATCTTACTATTAAGAAACATATAGCTGGCAAAAAAACAGCGGCAGCGATAATGAATGCTAATTATCTTATAGTAAAAATTTCAAAAAAATGATATTTTAAAATTATAAGGGAATATCCTTAAAATCAGCACAGCCAATGGTGTTCGTTTATGATCAGTAATTGGTACGTGCAATATATTCTTTAACGGATGTAGTAAAGCTTACTTTTAAGATTAATGAACCCACTGATACACTAATAAAAATTTGTATTTTTTGCCCTGTAATTTTCTCTAGTAACGAGAGCAACTATTACGAACACTTTCATTATATGAAGAGTTAAATGACCATATTTTATGCAAGAAAAAGTTTTTCATATACAAACGGCTCTCGCACTCCCTCCACGGAAACATTAATTGATTCCAGATACACTCAGCTCTGTGGAGACTCTTTCTATATTGTCAGGCCCTAGGTGACCTTATGATCCTCTGCATTTCCTATAAACTTCCAGACAGTTCAGACGGTTTTAAGTAGCACTGCGTTTTGCATAGCCTTATATCCGTTGCTCCTCGAAATCCATTGTGCCTTTGGCATATCCTTTTTGCTGAATTGCAATGATCTTGTTTTGCTCGCAGTGTGCATGGATACGTTATATCAAGCAGGATGTGATCATCTTGTACGACGTGTATCTTGTGTATTATGCCGATTTCTTGGCAAGAGATACGTGATTCCTTATGTAAGAAATAATGACATTCTTTATAGATCAAGTAAAACATAATTTATCAGAACAGACAGGATCAGGATCCGGGGTAGTAGATCAGTATATGTACATGTTCTAGCCTGCGTGCTGCTGAAACATTAACTGATAAAACTCTGTTGTTTATGATAACTATGTTATACAATACCGAGCTTTTAAAATAACTTTACTCTTGAACGTGGTGGCCTGCATAATGGATTGGTTCCATCATACTCGAGCACGACCTTACTCATTTCAGTGGATAGTTTCTGGTAGAGTTCAGTGATGTTCCGTCGTATGTGTGTTTATATGTTTTTCTCCCCCGAGTTTTCCCTGTGGCTCGTGTTCAGGAATTTATTCATTGTTATCATCAGTGCCTCTGAACTCTATAATTATATTTTTAATTTGGTGTAAAATCGATATCAATAAATTAGTTATTATGGACTGTAAGAACTTCTTAGTTATGTTTTTTTTTCTTCTGAATGAATTCTTATTCCATATTTAATGATTCGTTTCGTTCATTAAGTCGTACTCTATTTTTTCATAAGGCTATACTCCCTTTAAATCTTTTTTCTAGGGTTTATTTAGCATATCTAATTATTGGAAATTTGCAATCCGAGCATTACTGTCTGATTTTTTGTAGGTCATTATTGACATTATTAAAAATGCAATAAGTGAGATTTACATTTACTTAAGGAATTTTGATATTCTATAATATATATCAATTCTGTGGAACGCGGATATACTAATAATCAGACATTTTAAATTCTAATTTCATTTTATCTAATCGCTTCGAATTTTTTTAATTTTTAAAAAGTTTAATCCATATCTCCCAAGTTTATTGAAAGTTATGGAGTTTCACAGAAATGATATGAGTTGAAAGGTTAGAATTAAGGTGGCCATGCAAGGGGGCATAGATATTCTCCTCGTATAAAAAAGATATTTAATATGACCCTGATCCAATATTGATGCCATTTGCATTATGTGCACTTTATTGGTTCATTATATTTTGATCAAAGAGATATTCTCTGCTATATAGTCCCAGAAAGAGTTTATTGTCTTGTTTCCCTAAGCGATATGAACGACTCAGTATCAATCAATTTAAACAGAAACTTTTCGACTTAGAAACAACAAATTTGAAAATATAAGGAGAGTATAACCAAAATAATTAGTAGGCTCACTATAAAAATTCATTGTTAAATTATTTAAGGTTTCAGTGATCTAGACTGATGCTATATTGAATGAGTTTTAACTGAAATTGTTGTTACTCCATAGATATTTTGTTAGGTAATATTAACATAGTCATGTGATTATATTTGAATGAATGAATGAATGAATGAAAAAGGGGTGGTGATACTAGATCATCAATGCCTAGGCCTCCATTGGGCCCTTTACATCCCACCGTGTCTGCAGGTTATTCGAGGCTTTTGCGAATCCAAGCAGCCTTGTTACTTGCTGACTTTGCCTAATTGCTTCCGGTAACAAAACTGTATCTCCGAAATATCTCTGTCTCAGTCCATTGAGTGCTGGGCACTCTCTGAGAACATGGTCAACAGTTTAATCCTCCTCCAACACCGTCTGTATGTCGGTTCGCCTTCGATACCGATTCTATCAAGATTGCCCTTGAAGTGACAATGTCCTGTAAACAATCCCACCACAATTCGCAGCTCTTTCCTTCCCAAGGAGAGAAGCTCCTTAGTACGTCGTGCGCTAGGCCCAGTTATCTGTTCCTTAGCACACCTCATTCCAGGAGCTCCCCTCTATGATTCAATAAATTTGCTTTCTAGCAACGATTTTAATTCTCTTTTGCCAATAGCAATTGGGACAGGTAATATTGGTTGGGGTAATTATTTCTATTTGTTTTAAAAACAATAAATATTTAATAGGTTCTGTCATTATTTTGTTATACTATATCGCGACATAATTAACAATTTTTCCAAATTGAATGTGTTTTGGATATTTTTGAGATATTCCATGTTAAAAGATATCTACGTCAAAGATCACTTTAGTCCTTTTTATGTCATTGTCTTTTTTTCACTATTATTTGATTAATTTTTGCCAAAATACTCTTCGTCCACTTTAGTAAATTTCAGTAAATTAAATTGATTTTTATAAAATTATTATTCCCAGAAGTTAAAATTAAAGTGTTTTTAAACTTTACTAGATAGGATTGTAATTTAAAATCACTTATTAAAATTAAACGAAACTAATTATGTTGATAAACAAAACAAAAATATTTTTGTACGTCATATCGTTAACATTTTGAGTTGTATAGTAATATATTTCTTTTTGTTTGTTAGTAATAATTTCTAATTGGCGTTTTGCATCTCCTATGTACATTTCATCAAACTCCTTCGTAAGTACATTCATTCTTGTCAGGGCTTTTTAGGTTTTTTTTATTGAGCTCTTAGTGTATGTCCTGATCAGAAGGCTGTTTTTATGTTGTAGCTGCTGGTAACCCGTTTTATTTTCTCCGAAATTTCCTTAATATACCGCATTGGAAAAAAGGAATGTGTTGCTGTTATAAACCAGATTTTTTTAAGTGAATCTGCATTATTACCTGGAGATATTGCTCGACTATAAACTTTGCATATAATTCCTCGTTTGAGTTCAAAATAATAGTTAGATTTATGGCTGAGATTTCATTTAGTACGTATTATTAGCTTCCTGTTATCTAGAGTTTTTATAATTTCATTGTAACGATCGGCCGTAACATTTACGAAGGATAACTGATCATTTACCTCTTATTCTGTCCAATAGATAATTTAATTCTTGATCATTACCCTTGAGTACGATGAAGATGTCATCTACATATTTCAGTTTTGGTTTAACAGTTTTTTTATGGCACGAGTTTCGAAATTTTTGACATATATATATATATATATATATATATATATATATATATATATATATATATATATATATATATTGACCATGACAGCGAGGAGCACCCCGTCCAGTGGAAACGTGGTTCGATCTGATAATGGTGGATCCTTTGCAGTCCTAATTTAGATTATGTTTGGTTCTTCCCTTAATAGCTCATTAGCATAGAGACTTTATCGTCTGACTCTAAATTAATGATACTAATAATATTCACAAAATGTGTGGAATTTTTGATATATGAATTCATCTTACCTTCTGGATAATTTGGAAGAGAAACTTTATTAGCAAACTTGCCGAAGATCCGCTGATGTTCGTTATTGGTCTTAATGGTATGATCATTTTGTTAATTTTTGGTAGTTTGCAAAGATTCGGTAGCTTACTATAGTGGAATATTAGGGCAGTTTGACAGATATAGGGTTTAAAATCCTGGTTCTTGGGTTTATACCGTGTCAAATTGGAATTACAATCCGACGTTTCGCCTACGATTGCACGAGGCATCTTCGGGATTTTATTTGACTGAATCACGAGGTACCAGTTTATAATTTTGTTTTCCATGATCTCCTTGACTTATGATTTTCTTTGTTTGTTGGGAAGATTTAGTAGATTTATCTTCTTTATGAAGTTCTTTCAAGCAAGGGCGGATCCAGGCAGGGGCCATTGGGGCAATGGTAATGTATATGTGCTAAAAAAATACCGGAAATCTTAGACCCTAAGCATCCTACTTCCACTGGTGTTTTTCAGGTTTTCATCCGTTCGTCAGTAGATAAATCGTCACGACGTTTCGCCAACATCTTAGCTAACATTTTCAAGTGATGCTTCCTTGACGGCTGCTCGGCAAGCCGCAAAATTATCATGATCCACCCTTGCTTTAAGGCTTTAAATTTTAATAACCAACGTTTAAGTAAAGTTACCAAAGTGAAAGAAAGTGAATTTTTATAATTTTAGCAAAAATGGAACAACATAACAGTACAGAAGGGAAAATGGCAAAAACAGCATTAACAAACTAATCTCTAAAATAAGAACATTTTCTATTCTTGGCAATATTCTTACTTTTGACAGCGTTCGCTTCGATTTAAGTTAGGATAAAGATTATTTACTATTTAACAAGTATAATCTTAAGCTTGGTTTAAATAAAGAAAAATAACTGGGATTAACATTTTTTAATTCTCGTTCTAATCTAGGTATAGTTAATAAAAACAATAATGAAAAAAATATTTTCAGTAATACAAAAGAGAACATATTTTAAATTGTAATTCTAAACTACTTAAAATAATAAATACTAATGAAACCGAGAATATACCTTACTATACCACCTTGAATCAGGCGCGGATCCAAGGGGGGGGGGCGGTGGGGGCGATGGCCCCCCCCCCAAGAGCTTGGAGTTCAGAAAAATATACCCTATTTTGCCTCTTATACTATAGTTTATTCAAGAACTAGGGAGAGTTTTTCATTTTTTACCTTTTTTTTCTTCGCAAACTACCTGTGTTCTTTAGTCCGGTGTCTTTGGCAAAATCTGTTAGACACATATATTTTTCATAGGAATGGGTTAGAAATTTTATAATCAAAAATACCGGTCTATAATAATGGAATATTTGGGTTGGATAACAATAGATATTTGGATGTGTGAAGTGTTAAAAAGGATTTTAATCCTTGTCATAGGCATCGGAAGGCGTCAAAAGGAGGTCTATTTTATCACTAAATATTTATGGCATAGAGTATTATTTCAGTAATAAACTTAAAATAAAAAGTTTTTATAATATTATTTTATTTCTTATGATTTTTTAATAATTCACATATATTAGAAAATATAGATAATTTGGACATATTTAACACAAATCACAACTGTAGTTTTATTATTTTTAATTTTGGCATAGAAACCGTTTTAGGCACATTCAGACTAAAACGTAGCCTTTTTCTTTCAAAAAATTCTAAGGTATAATTTAAATACTTACAAAATACCCATTATCAAAAATACAAGAAGTTAAACATATATAAGAAAATAAATTCATCAATATAATATTAAAATTTTTTTGGAGCTATCGGTCATTTTATTATTAATTAAAAACATTTTTGGGATATTTGACATTCCAGTTTATTTATTTCTTAAACCATCTGCAGAATTACAATTTAAACACTAAAAAACGATTCAAATGTCATTAATTTTTGTATGTTACAGAAAATTTAAATAATAAATTGTGTTAACGCTGGTAAACATTGCGTATCTTATTCGTCATCAAAGTCAGTGAAGTTATTTTCGCTCAAATTAATTATAATTGATTCCTCTCTCACCGATCATGAGATCGAGTTTCCACATTTTCTTTTATTCTTTTATTATATGTATTTTGCGCAATTATCTGCAGTAACTTTATTCAAAAAAATCTTTCAAAAGTCCAGTTAAATTATTAATTTTGTAAGTTGTGTTATTTCCAGCAACTCTACCTTTTATTTGGGAGAGATATTTCCTTCACCAACGGACATTTTCCGGACGATCTATAAGAACAGATTTCCTATCTGGTTTTTCCCAACAAAAATTAAGTTCTCTGAGCAATTTCCAGAGCTCAGTTCTTTTAATTTCAGGCAAATCCCGATCTTTATTGATTTTAGTTAGAATTTTGTCGACGGTTGAGATCTGCTTCTCATAATAAAATGTATGTACAACTTCTTTTATTACAGTTTACATCTCTTCTTCCAACGAGGTTTTTCGTCTGCCTGTGATCGAATATAGCTTGGAATTACTAACAATTCCAGTCGTTTTTTTCTCCGCCAGTGTTCGGTATATGATAGATTTTCGAATTCCTGTTATATTGGAATACATCTCAACAGAGCTTTTAACATTATTATCTAGATATTAATATCTTAAAGCATCATAAACATTCATCGTAATAAGTTTTTCGTTGAGGAAAAAATGCCCTCCATCTTTTGGGTATATCACTAATCTCAAATAATATATAAAAGCAGGCACACACAAAATAAATCACTAAGAATACACTGTAAGGTGTACTTTGCTCACTGACAGAAATTAAATTGAATTATCAGAAATTTTATTGTTGCAGTAAATTTATAAAAGCTTATAATATTTAAATATAATTAGATTTACGGCAGTTCTCAGTTACCGGGGGCACTGAAGCAGGTACGTTGGAGGTTTCGGTAGCAGTTTTATTACTCCCTCTAGTTCTTGAATAGAGTATAGGAATGTGTATGCTTGCGATCGCCCCTCCCCTTCCCAAGGGCTTTGAGTTCAGGAACATAGAACCGATTCTGCCTTTTATATTAGGAATGTGTATGCTGCTGGCAATCCCCCCCCCCCCCGTTGACAACTTGTTTTTTTTTTGCGATAGTACCCCCCCCCCCCCAGGAGCTTTGAACTCAGGAAAATACACCCGATTCTGCCTCTTATACGAGGAATGTGTTTGTTGATCGCATCTTCCCACCCCCTGTCGGAAACTTGTTTTTTCTTGTGATCACCCCCCCCCCTCCAAGAGTTTCAAATTCAAAAAAATAGCCCCGTCCCTGCCTTTTACACTAGAAATGGAAATGTTGCTGGTGCCCCCCCCCTCCCCCGGGGGACAACTTGCTTTCGCTTGCCATACTGTACTTTTGTGATATCACCGCCCCCCTCAAGGAGAGAGGCTGGATCCGCCCCTGCCTTGAATGCTGTTTTGTCCCTAATTCCATACTGTGTACACACAAAACCAATAAACGTTCGTGGACGCAGTGAAACTTCATGTTTTACAACCACAAGAGTGGAATTAAGCAAAAGACAGTGGAAAAATCGGTGTTTCAATTATTCCGAATAATTACTGTTATTGATATAAAAGTTGCTACAAGAATCATTCTTATTTATTTTCCCTGCTGCCTATGATTTGTGGGCTGTTGACTGCCCATCAAATTTTATAATCGAATTTTAACTAACTTTTAGTTATCCTATTAAGTTAACATTTGGTGTTTATATATAGGATATTGGATGACAACGCAATATTATGATCTTGAAACTGACCTTGAACACCCATTTCAAAGTCATTTTAAGGTCAAATTAGATTTTTTTATAGGAACCTGTATTATTTATTACAGAAATAGAAAGTAGGGAAAATTTCCCATCTAACGATATAAATATGTCGTATGCTTTTTTACATCTCGAGATCATTTGAAGGTTATTCGGATTTGTCTGACAAAAAACGCAAAAAGGCTTAAAATGGAAATGGTTAAATGACAAGAAACATAGTTTTAGGAAAGGATTTAACATTTATAACTTTGAAGCTGACCTTGGTCTTATATTTCAAGGCCATTTCAGGGTCAACGTAGTTTTTTTTTTAATAAAAACATCTATTTTTTTAATTAAACGATATCAAATCTTATAATCGAAAACTGAGAACTCAAAAATAAAATAAATAAAAAAAAATGAAAAAAGATTCTATTTTCATGAAAGTTGTGCAATAAACGGTACACAGTATGTTAAAAAATATACGATAAATAGATATAGAATATATTCATATTTTGGAGTACTAATTTGATAATTTATTTTAGTTATAAAATCATGGGCACCCTAATATAATAACGAATGACTAAAAATTGATTGCTATACACAACTTTTAATTTGAAAGACTCACTTTCATATGGCTTTCAAATTAAAATACAGCTTGCAATTGATAGTACTTTTGGGTCAAACAAAGCAAGCGCTCACGATTTTATAACCAAAATAAATGTACAAATTAGTAACCTAAATTATCAATCTATTGTATATATTTTTCGTATATTTTTTTACCATATTTTTATATATAGAAAGTGCACAACTTTCATTAAAATAAAATTGTTTTTCTTAAAAAAAAAAACAGCGGAAATATCGGAACATATTTTATATATCAAATGAGACTGGCTTGGACAATTTTTTGATAACTTAGGCTTAGACCACTCCTAGATTCAAATGTTTTAAAAAAACATTGGTGACGGTGTAAAAGTAAATCAGATTCGATCATTTAATTTTGACGAGTTCAGTATTTTTATATTAAAGTCTTTTAAGTCGTTTTTTTTAAGTTAGTGGCGCCCAGGAATTTTAGAACAAGCTTTATAGAAAAATACTTGTTCACTTACATTTTTACTGATGATGTCAGTGCAATTATGTTAAGCGTTTTTTTTTAAGTAGGGAAGGCTCTCAGGACACTCTGGATTTCACTAATTTGGCGTTCAATTTCTTCTGTGAGTCGTTAAATTGACTCGAGATGGTTCGCATAAACCTTATTTTTGAAATACCTTAAAGAAATATATCGAAACAGGTTAAATCGTGACTTCTTGGCTACCAGTTTTGAAATCCAAAATGAAAGATGATACGACCTGGGAACTTCGTTTGCAACATTACTGTTCTGCGTGCGGTATTGATCACTATTGACAGTCAAGGATACATTTTCATAATTTTTAAGATATGGCCCGATGAACCCCTCCTGCTTAAATGATACTCCGAATTGTTACTTTTTGAAGATACATCGCGAGTTTCTGCAAGATATCTGAATTCTGCTCTCCAGATCAAAGATTTCAACAGGTTGACGAAGGTAAAAGTGAGCCAAGTCCCTAAATATGATATTGTTATGGAATGCATCGTCAACTTGAAGTTGTTCTAACAGCCCGTTGGTAAAGTTTCTGCATTGTCCACGGTCAGTTGACTGTAGTTGTTGAGTCAGCTATATTTGTATACATGAAGTCTCTTGTCAAAATTCGTTGAAAAGTGCTAAGTGGAGGTTTTATTCCTGGAAGTGATGCCGGATAAAGGTGTTTGGTTACTCCGCGACACTGACAAATATAGCGGCATTTATTTTAGTTGATCTTTTAAAATTCTATTTTTTAATGAAAACGTTCATATTGTTCACATTCTTGAGTCAATTTTCTCCAATTATATAATAAGCTTTACTATTATTAAAGGTTCTTACAAACTGTAATGTAGCATTTTCGCAAAACGACCAAAAATGACTGATTTCATAATACATAAAAAATGGAGAATGATTTGAAATTAAAGATCTTGTTTAGATACCCTTAAGTTCCAAAATCTAGAATTACCTGTAATTACCAGTGTACCGGTTAATATAAGTTACTTTTAATTTTAAATAAATCGGTTGTTAACAAGTCTAATTGGACTTAAAAAATTATATTTGTTATTGTTGTTAAATATCTGATGCAAAAAATGATAATTACGTATATATACACGCGTATTCCAACTGATTAATATATGATTTTTATCTCGAATTTTGAAGATAAGGATTTTCCACTTATAGTATAAGTAGATGCAACTTTGCAACTTAGAATGAGTTTTTAAATGATTTCTATGGTTGATTAAAATGCGATATTTGTTTTATTGAACTTTTTTTTATTTAACTGATTAAAACATGATTTTTAAAGGTAAATGACTGATTCCTTTAAACAAAAACCTATGTTTTTCTAAATATCGGAAATATTAAAATCAGGTTATTTATTGAATTTTAATATCTACTACAAATAGTTACTATTGGTATTTCTTCCGTAAATCTTTCTCATAACAATATTTATGGTGTCGGCAAATTTGATGCTTCTTTAAGTAATATTCTTATATATGTTGTAATTTAAAAATCCAGTCTTTATGATCACTGGATAAATGCGATTTAACGGGGAATGCCAATGATGTTAAAGGAGTAACAGAATTAAAATTTCAATGATATTTTGCAAACGCTTGAGGAAAATTCGACTAAAATGTTTTAACAAAAATGAAAATTTTCAGTTGAACCTACCGCAAGTATTCTTTATGGTTTTTCCAGGCCTCAGAGCATTTTCTTCCGCAAATGTATGTGTCCGTTTCTTTACATTTATTATCCCACATTTCCTTTTTTTCTAAAATTTACAGTTCTACTTACTTTTCTTCTGATTTCCTCAGATGCCTCTTACTCTTATTTTTTGTCCTTAACCATTCCATATACCTCTATTTCTTAGTTTTTACTAGATTTTCGATCTTCTTCATCCACCAAGGCTAGTTGCTTGTTTTTCTTTCTTTGTTTCTTAATGCTGCTTTTTATACTTTCAATAATATTTTGAATGAAGAATGATTGTTTAGATTGATCCAAATAATCATCTAATATCCTTTGGTATAAATATATAGTGCTTTCTCCATCTAAGCTGTCCGGATTATTAATTTCCTTTGGTCTGTTGCTGTTATAACTTGGTAAATATATCTTTGATATTAATAGGTAGCGATCGGATCCACAAGTAGCACCTCTATATACTATTTCATCTTGAACTCGAAGTTTTGTGTTCTATCTTATGATTATATGGTCGATAATCAATTTCTGTTGTCTTATGCATTTTTTCTAAGTAAATTTGTGGATTCTTTTGTGTTGGAAAAATCCGTTGGTTATTTTAAGGTCATTAGTTTTTTACTGTTATCATTTGTGACTGTTTCTCAAAATAATTTTAACACTTGATCATTTCAGTTTTACGACCTGTTGCACTATCCTAATATAATTAGTTTCTAGTACTTTCAACTTCCTGTGTTAATTCATTCTGTTTTTCAAAGAAGGTGTCTTTTATTGTTACAGGTTCGTCATCCGATGGAGCGTATACCCCAAGAAATGTTCATCTCCTACTCTTTTTTATCACATTAAAATTTATTATGTTTTCATTGATTGGCTTCCAGTTTGTGATATATGTCTTAAATTCTTTTATGTATTATATTGCAACGCTCTCTTTGCACGAGTATCCTTGGGAATTCCACTAAACAGACTTTCCCAATGTTTCCGATCCATACCCCTTCTCTTTGTTTCTGTTATGGCTGCTATATATATATATATATATATATATATATATATATATATATATATATATATATATACATTTATATATATATATATATATATATATATATATATATATATATATATATATATATATATCTTAAAATTTTTCAACTCTTTTAAAATCTCATCCATTTTGTTCTTACACCCCTGTACATCCCAACTTCCATAATTCATAAACCTTTACCGTCAACATAGGTCATTAAAGTAAGCAAATGGTCGTCTACAAGCTGCCAAGAGCAAGGCGCTAGCAGAGTTATAATTATTTTTTAACATTTTTGAAAATTCGTGGCTCTTATACTATAATGGTTGAAGTTCTGAATTTAGTCTTTCCTGAATAAAAATTCGTGTAACTTGGCCATTCAATTTAATAAATCTCTCTCAAAATCAAGTTATAAACTGAGATTTCAGCTCACTAGGGTTGAAATTGAGAGTTAGAATTTGACGTTTTTACCGAAGCCTGAAAATGCTATATGATAACAATAGTTTTTTTTTTTTAAATCAAAATTAATTTGAAAATTACTTAAAGCTGAAAAACTAAGAGAAACATATAAATATGATAAAACTGGGATTCCAACTTATGACTTATCGTCGGCGCTATCCAGATATGACAACTATAAATTATGATAGGCTTACACATAATACTTTTTTTTTCTTTCAAATTCCAAGGAATGCAGTTTATATAATTAGTATCACTTTTTATTTTATTAATTGATAAAATTTGATAGGATTTTAATTATGAGTATTTATTTATTAGGGCTCTATTTCTTTCATTATAATTAGATATCAATAAATTTCAGTAACAATAAGTCAATATTTAGGAAAAATAGTCGTAATGAAATAACACAGGATCGTATTGGAAACCTCGACAATTTTAACGGGAACAAGTTCATTTTTCCCGTTAATATTTTCCTTTTTATATTACATTTCTATTAAAATTTTAAGACCTTTTAGAAAACATATTTAATCCTTGACTTAATACGCATCAGGTATAATTGGAGTTTATTATGCCAGCTTGTTCCTAGAAATGTAATATTTTAATTAAATAATTTGACTTACTTTTTATTTTGAGTCCAACATACATGGAGGCAGATCTCTTGGACTAACCTGCACATGTATGATTGTGTAGACCAGACAGAGCAAGTATACAACAAATAGAACTAGGTAGGTGAACTTTACAGGCAGCCGCAGCAAATAAAAAAGGTATTTATCGGCCTGACCGGAGGTCTCGCCAGAATCTAACTCTGCCCTTGTGTGGCATTCGGCCGCTTCGGCAGTCCCTCAAAATAATTCTCTACCATTAGTGTATCTTTTCTCTCGATCAATAGTCAAAACTAAAAAAAGATAAGTTTTAAATATATATCTTCATTCTTGCGTAAATAATTATACTAATATTTCGGTGCAAATCTTAGTATATCTAATAGAAAGACAATATATAAAAATGCCGAGTATGGAGTATTTTGCTTAGAATTCCCAATAACTGCATTATATTCAACGTAATAGTGGTTTTCATTTTCATTCAGAGATTAGCAGTAGGAATTTTGCCAATAAAGTAAATAAAAAACTATAGATCATTAATTTTGTATTTTAAAACAAATCAATATATTTGTGAAAACGACTTGAAGCAACGGAATATTTAATAAAATATCAATTAAGGGAAACTGAAATCATCCTCTTCACCAGAATTTATTGATTAATACAGACACACATTGCTGTATTATCAAGGGCTCTTAAAGAAATGAAATGACCAGAATAATACACATAATTAAGTAGGTGCAATTTTGTAAATATTTGATGAGAACTTATTAGATTATTTAAGAATATTGAGCATAAGTCCTTCAAATGATAATCGGAAGTAAACCTAGAATTAATTACTTTGATATATTATTTATGCGTAAAATATATTTAAAACTGATGAACAAGCCTTTTGTTAAAAAAATTGTGTTTCGCAAAAACATTCTTATCTGAATTACAATCCTTATTATCCGTAACGAAGAAAGCACTGCAGGTGAAATTAAAGAAAAATAGTAGACTTTGCTACTTTACTAGAAAAAAAAAACTAAGTGCCGCCAACCAATTCAAGTCTGAACATTTAAATTTAGGTTTCAACCTTTAATGATAACCTTATTTGGTTGAATATGATAGTGTGCCAAATATTGTTCAATAATTTCTATGATTAAATTTTAAAATTTTTACAATTTGTGCAAAATTAAAGGACACTGTCCCGAAATTCCGCTGATACACGCTATGAAAGTTACCTTACTAGAGACTTAGCAATGCTAAAACAATCACCTAATGAATCACTACAAAGTTTCTGTGATAAATATCTCAGACTTGCTGTGTAGTTACCTACATAGCATATTAAAGATATTAAGAATAACTATTCACTGTATGTGACCATAAACCATAACATACTCTGTTTAGTATGGAATTCAAGAAGAAAACACATTAAATCTTTCTAAAGTTGTGTACTCACTAAAACAAAAAATCCTAATATAAAACAAAATTTGGGAACATGTAGTATAGTAACCTAAATTTTACAGCCAGATTCACTGAGTAGAGTTAATATTTAGAATGAATCTCGTTGCGAAATATATTAGATCTTCTAGTCGCTTTCATAGGGATATTGAAGAAAAAATCTAAATAGAAAGCCCTAAAATCGGTAAGGGGAATAACTGTATTCAGAAAATAACTAACATTTTCCATTTTTTCGCTTAAGAAATAACCGAAAATTTTTTAATCCTTTTATTTTTAAAGTTCAAAACTTCCTTGACTTATAGTTAGTTTTTGTTGCATTAGTCTGTCAAAACCTTTCTTCTTTAACTTAAATCTGTTTTAAATTTAGACTGTTAGTGAATTAGGGGGTTATATTTAGATATAGAAATATTTTACAAATTTTTAAGTATTTGGCAAAACGAATGTGTTTAAATCCGACCCTAATGAACCATTACCTAACCAACATTACTCAGCGTGTCTACTAGACAAACCTTTAAACTGCGTTAGAATATGTAAGGTCAAGGTAGCTCGTACCTCATTCAAAATATAATGCAGAATGACTATACGATATAGAAAGGAACAAATTACATTGACTGATACTACCAAAACTATGAACCTAACATACTTAATCAACCGTAAAGTTTAAAAGAAAAAGAATACATAAGTTATATATATATATATATATATATATATATATATATATATATATATATATATATATATAATAAGAGAGAAGTTGTCGTCCGTGTAATTGTAAAGTAGGAAATTGTCAGCTATGCGGAGAAAGACCGTTGATACATAATAATCTCATATTAAAAAGTGCGGAGAATATCAAAATCATGGAAAACCTTCGGGTCACAAAAATGACGAAAGCGCTGTTTCATCCTAGTATGGGACTCATCAGGCCATTGCATTCGGTCCTATAAACAGATTTCACGATTGAAAAATAGGAAATAAGACACAGTGGCGACATCTCGATGGCTCTCTCAATAACACAAGAACAACAAAAATCAAAATGTTGAATGAAACCGCCATGTGGTGGTGCGAGGGTAAATTAATATATATATATATATATATATATATATATATATATATATATATATATATATATATATATATATATATATATCAAAACTCGGTACACGAAAAATGCTACTCTCAGGATAGAGGTCGCATTATCCGACATCGGCAACTAAACCAACAACGGACAAAGACCGTTGATAAATATTAATCTCATGGTAAAAACTTCGGGTCCGAAAAATAACGACAGCGCTGTTTCATCCTAGTAAGGGACTCATTAGGCAATTGCATTCGGTACAAACCATCATCTCGCATCTGTGTCCTATAAACAGATTTCACTATAGAAAAATACCAAATAAGACATAGTGGCGACATCTCGATGGCTCTTTCAATAACACAAGAACAACAAAAATCAACAATACTGTATGAAACCGCCATGTGGTGGCGCGAGGGATAATTCAAAAAATATATCAAAACTCGATACACGAAAAGTGCTACCGTCAAGATAGAGGTCACATTGTCCGGCATCGGCAACTAAACCAACTGCGAATTCCATAGTTTAAGTAAAGTGCCGCACCAACGGTTTCCCTAAGAGAGCTGTTGCGTGTTTTTTAAGTCAACAAATGTAAAAAGAAAGAGATAATCGTCCGTGTAATTTTAAAATAAAATAGGAAATTCTCGGCTCTGCGGACAAAGACCCTTGAGAAATATTAATCTCATGTTAAAAAGTGGTCCGAAAAATGACGACAGCGCTGTTTCATCCTAGTAAGGGACTCATTAGGCAATTGCATTCGGTACAAACCATCATCTCGCGTCTGTGTCCTATATACAGATTTCACGATAGAAAAATACCAAATAAGACACAGTAGCGACATCTCGATGGCTCTCTCAATAACACAACAATGTTGTATGAAACCGCCATGTGGTGGCGCGAGGGTAAATTAAAAAAATATATTAAAACTCGATACACGAAAAGTGCTACTCTCAGGATAGAGGTCGCATTATCCGGCATCGGCAAACAAACCAACTACGAATTCCATAGTTTAAGTGAAGTGTCGTATCAATGATCTGCCTAAAAGGGTTGTTGCCTGTTTTTTTAAACTAACAAATGTAAAAACAGAGATAAGTTTTCGTCCGTGTAATTTTAAAATAAAATTGGAAATTCTCGGCTATGCGGACAAAGACCGTTGATAAATATTAATCTCATGTTCTCTCTTTTTTATATTTGTTGGCTTAAAAAACACGCAACAGCTCTCTTAGGGAGATCGTTGGCGGGACACTTTAATTAAACTATGGAATTCGTAGTTGGTTTGACTGCCGACGCCGGATAATGCGACCTCTATCCTTAGAGTGGCACGTTTCGTGTTTCGAGTTTTGATATATTCCTTTTTTTTTAATTTACCGTCGCGCCAGCTCATGGCGGTTTTATACAACATTGTTGGTTTTTGTTGTTCTTGTGCTATTTAGTGAGCTATCGAGATGTCGCCGCTGTGTCTTATTGACTATTTTTCAACCGTGAAATTTGTTTATAGGAGACAGATGCGAGATGATGGTTTGTACCGAATGCAATGGCCCGATGAGTCCCATACTAGGATGAAACAGCGCTGTCGTCACTTTCTGGAACCGGAGTTTTTCCATAATCTTGGGGTTTTTCGCACTTTTCCACATGAAATTAATATTTAACAACGATCTTTGTCCGCATAGCCGAGAGTTTCCTATTTTATTTCACACACATGGCGTCTACGAGCGAAGTTCGCTCGGAGACGCCATACAGTGAGCTTTGAAAATGGTGAATGAGATTTCACCGAAACGTCAGCTGCCTTGCAGTCCTGGGAGGGACTCAGCACATACACGGGATGCCCGAAAACCTTCGATTGCACATCGCACCCGTGAGAATATCCGACATAACATATATATATATATATATATATATATATATATATATATATATATATATATATGTATATATATATATATATATATATATATTCTTTTTCCTTCAAATCGTATGGCAGATTAAAAGTGATTTATTATATATTATCGGAATTGTTTTTAGAATAACCCATTTATCGTATGCACTGTATTTCAAAAATCAACATACAAAGTTTAATGCTATTTAAATTGATTTTAATATCAGTAATTAGCAGTTTGTTGCTAATTAACTCAAAAAGTTTATTAAAAGATCAGGAATTAACACAGAAATTAACCTGTAAAAAAGTGTGATAACACATCACCTGATTTTGGGCAGCCACCCGAATATTATTTAATGGCTGCACGCAACTGGGTTAATATCTACCGAAGACCTTAGATTATTTAGTTTTCTAAAACAGTCGAGAGTAGACAGTGGTCGTCTGATTTCTAGGAGTTGCTGTTGTCGTTCAATGATAGCCAGAGAGTGGTCGTACAGTGGTGACAATAGCAGTCCAGAATAGTACAGTTCTATTAACATCTTCTTTTCTTTTTTTCCTTGATTAATCATTTTCAGCGACCTACTTCCATGGTACGATAACACTCGTTGAATCCTTGCTGTTCGCTTAGTTTTATTCAGTACTTACAGACTCAGCTTTCCGTTTCTGTTTCTGTAGTCTTCGTAAGGTAAGAGTACAGACTCGACAATAATAAACAGTTACGATTAGCATTTTGGACTTGACTAATGATTGTCACAGCCACTTAATCGTGTTTTTTAACAAACCTGAATTCGATAAAATATTATCTCTGGTCCAGATATGTGCAGTTAGTTACCTCTTATAAAGCTCATTGTATAACGATGGATGAAATCAACTAGTTTTCGATCTACAATTCTTCATTTTGCAAGTTTGCATTACCTTCTCTTCATAATTGAGCAAAAGCTTTTGAAAAACGTCGATTTCATTGATGGCATCTGTGATCTTCTAGATCTGCTAGCCTTCGCATCATAAACCGTTGAATATATTAATATTTCAGACCCAGAAACGAGACTATACTTTTCCAAAGGTTTTTGACGCTCTGAATTAAAACACTCTAAAAGTACAAAAAGACGTTGCCTTTGTTACATTGGAGATTATGTTTCAGGGTAGCATGAAACTTTTCGACATGACACGACGCGGCATGTAAAAGTACCACTTATTGCTTTCAAAAGCCATTTTGAATCATTTTAAAATATTTTTTCTTCTCTGAGAACGCTCGTGGAAATTTATGGTTTTGCGATTATTTGCACCAAATGCGTAAGGCAAAAAAATTGCAAAATACTGAAAACATGTTCATTCCAGACAACCTTTATTGTCGCATGTTTCTCGAAAAATGAATACTATTTTTAGTATTCGAAAAATGAACATTTTTATAGTATCCGATGTAGCAAAAAACTGCGATTTTTGCACTTTAAAGTTAGAATATCCAGAGCTAATGGATCAAATCAGATTCAATGCGTTAAAAACTTTTGGAAAAGTATAGTCTCGTTAGAAGGAATTTTGTAATAATTTGTTTAAAAAACCATTGAAGCAAATGAACCATGGTAAACTTCTCGGGCATCATTTTGCCAAGAATAAAGGGACCTACTTGTCAGTTTTGAGCGAGATCTAAAACTTATATTGTTTTATCACCATTCAATAGATGTTTAAGTATGCAGTTAACACATTTTTTGCAAAATAATCAAAATGAAGTGGGTTCAAGTATTTTGAAATGGAACTCGATATCTTTAAGTAGAGTAAAAAATAATAATATTGCCATTAAACAAACTAGTGATAATGAAAGACTGAAATTTCAATTAAATCAAATAAATAAAACTACTTACAGCGAAAACGCAAATTTAATCAAATATATCTTAAATAAAATAATTTTTGAGTATAAAACTATCGACTTAACTTTACAATTCCAAGTTATAGAAAATTAAATTACTTTTTTTAAGCCTAAATTGATTGATATAGTTGGTTGTGATTGAGAGGCCCTTGCACTGCAGTCTAGTGATTTATTATATCTGTTTTATGTGAATAGGTTAGTTACCTTAATCAGGTTTAATAACCTGTTCAGAAGTTTGTGTTTATTTAGTTCCGGCCTGTAGGCCCCTATCCTCGCCTCAGTTTTGGTTATTATATCAAGGGCAGTATGTTCAGTAAGGGATGCTTCTCATAGCTATCGTAACGCACAACTGTCTATGGAATTTAGGAAGCTCCAGAATGGTCCTTAGGTTATCATGAATCTTACCACTGCAGTGTATAACCAATGTATAAAATGTGGTTTTAGTCTCCACGTTTTGCCCAGTGCCCTTTTTGCAAATGTTCCAGATTAGCTTTACATTTAGGATTACAGGTAGATACTTAACCTCCTGGCTCATCCACAGTTGTGTATTAAAGAGCTTCCTTCTTTTAATGAATTGAGTGTGATTTTTGTAGAATTTACCCCAAGTAGCTCCTTAGCATACCACTCTTCCTCTATTGTCACTACCTGCTACATGAGTTCCGATAGTGTTTCATCATGCTTTTCCACAATGAGTATAACTAGTTCGTCAACATACCCCTGCGAATAATAACCTTGCTCGTTGATGTTTACCAGAAGTTTGTCGATCACCAGATTCTACAGAAAAGGGAGATATAACCTCCCCATGTGGGCAGCTTTTGGCTACCGACACTTTTACGATTTTTTCCTACTGATGTAATTTTGCTCGTCTATCTTGAAGCATGTTTTGTAGCCACCAGCATGAACTGTCTTCAATGCCATGTCTTCTGGCGGACGTTGTCATGGAAATGAAAGGGATATGGTCAAATGATCCTTAAATGCCAAGGAAAGCTGTTTGCGCGATTTCCTTGTTATGCAAGGTAGATTATTCCCCTTACTAGTTAATATCGACCTGATTCACATGATTTTTCTGACTGGTAGGCACGTTGATTCGGATGTAGTGCCCTCTTTTTTGGAATATTTCCCGTATGGATCTTTCAACTAGTTTCTCTGTCAGATTCACCAAAATATGACAGGCTAATTGGTCTAAAAGACTTCGCCTGAGATTGGCCTCTCCCAGGCTTCGATATAAGATAATTTAGATCTTTTCCAAGTCGTAGCTATGATTGCTGTTAGGATTCTGCGGAGCACTGAGGTGATGAGCTCTTTACTTTTTAGAATGTTTTAGAAGCATTGGGATGACTTAAAACTCTATATCCAAGTATTATACAACGAAAAATTTGTATATGAACTAGTAAAAATACAAAAATATTTCGATTTAAAACGAATGCCTTTATAAGTATCGTTAGAAAATACATTAATTTTTAAAAAATTAATAAGATTATAGTATTTTATTTGGAACAAAAATTATTTATGTATTGCTCATACCAATTAGATATACAAATGATTGTTGTTTAAACCATGAAATAAATTGCACGCATATCGAAGTTAAGAAAACAAAGAGGTCTTAATTAAGGCAGCCCTTGTATCATCAACCAAAATTGCCAAAACACAGTTTTTTAAACTCTAAAGACAAAGCAATAATTTTAAAAAATGTTGTAGAACAAAGCCATAAATATTTGATAGACCTTCAATTTTAGCCTTACAGATTAAATTTCATCCTTTGGTTTTTGAAAAAAGTTTAAGACTTCAAAATTTGACCTTTTTGCATATCTAATAATTATTGTATTTTTTTAAATTTTTTGTTGCTTAGAAAGAAAGTCCTTAAAATTCTGGATAAAATCTTTTTATTATCAGAAAAGTGTGAGTTATCTTAACTTGTATTTCTCTAGATGATGATCACAAAATGAAACGTGTTATAATTTGTTTACAAAGTTCTCGAAAATAAATTAAAAGTTCAGTATAGAACCTAGACAACCTTTATTTATAACTTAAAAATATGGGGTAATTTTTATAAACAAGAGCTATAGCATCGCCTATTGGTCGTACGAGTATCCAAGGTTGTTTAGTTTATCAAAAGTTAATTTCATTACAGATATTTAAAGAAAGTACTCTGCGAATAATATGAGCTGCGTTTTTTGAAAAAAAAATGATAATAATTAAGAATCGAGTCTAAAGGTATTAAATAGAACGGCCTATATTTTCCACAGAATTTTTCTTTTGTAAAAAACTGTCCCTTGATATAAAAAATCATTCATTACAAGATTTACTAGTTGGCCAGTTTGGCTTGCTTATGATGATATATTTATAATTTATATTACACATGACAAGAAATTAATGCTTAGTTAGGGATATTAAGATTAAAAATAGAGATAACGCCCTGACATCGGTAAGAGGAATAATTATCTCTCGAAAATAAAACATTTTTCCATTTTTGTTGATTTAGTGGTAAAAGAAAATAATTTTCTATCCTTTTATTTTTATGGTTTAAACTTGCTTGATTTATTGAATAAGAAAAATTTAGTTTTGCAAGAATCACTTCATATGCAATAAGGTCAGTGTTCTAAATATTTTTACTTCTTTACAATAACTAATTAATTAAATTCAACGTATGGGACGATGAAAATTTTGGGTAACGTTGGCCGTTCCGTCTACAATTATACTGTTGATCCATACTAATAGCTATTCTAAAAATCTTATAAATAAATATTATACTGTAAAGGCAATTTTAAGAGTCTGGTTGATCCTCTTGGTACTTACAGTTTTAGTTCCAAACAACTACAGGTTATTTATGGCTTACCACTATCAAAACTCAAGGCTATTATCTAGCTGATCAGAACTCGCCTTTTGTTTTGAAGCTCTCGCAACAGTGCGTCTGCGAGTTTAATAGCAGGAAGGTTTTTAATAAACTAAACAAAAAAGGTTGCTCAAAACACTTTATTAACAAAAATAAATATGAAACACAATTATTTATAATGAGAAACTTAAAATTAGTAATAAATAATAATATCAAGGTACTAAAATAATTGCTTCCATTGGCCATTCTATTAAAAAGAAAATATACAACCAAATTTAGAAGCTAAAACGTATAAATAGCTTTTTAAAATAGAAGTCAACTATATATATTGCTTAAACAAACAGTATTAAAGTCCCTAAATTCTCGAGTAAAATAACACAAGATATTCCCTTAACTTCCCAAATTAAATTAAAAGCAAAACAAAACCTTCATTACCGCAGATTTTACATGTCACGTAATTTTCTAAGAAAATAACCCTCAAGAGCGATTATCGACTTTAACGGATCCCAGATTGTAACTAAAGTTTATTTTTTCTTAAAAGGTCACACTGGCGTTCCCTCGGCACCCCGTGAGGTCCCGCTGGAAACCATATCACCTCATGGAACCCTGTAAATATTAATTTCATTCATGAAATGTAGATGGCGGTACCCATTCTATACCGAATACTTAATTTCCGAACTGATCTAGATTGAAGTATCTTGACCTTATTTTTTTATACAAAAAAATTAATTTTCCATTCTAATTCTATGTCTTTCTATAACGAAAAGAATAATTAAGTAGCCACTGGAAAAAACCGGAATGCCATTTTATTCATTTTGCTGGTATTTAAATAATTCCTTGTTGCTATCAGGAAAAACAGTAGCTATATTAATTATTTGTACATGTTGTCAAACAATATATTATATTATAGTGAGTTTATTTGATCATTCTTTTATTTTCTAATAACCGGGTTAGATTTCTTCGATAGATTTGTTTACAAATCTTAAAAGAGGATCTTTTTTGATTCATGTAGTCATAAATTTTCCGAATGTTGACATATTTTTATGAAAACATTTAAACGACTCAAAAGTAATAAAGTTGAGATTAGGCTTAGGAACGATAATTGATTTATTTCTCCTTAAGACTTTCTTGGGTGGTAATAAAAAATATACTATGTCGTTCCCACGGATAAAATCTATCCACAGAGTGATTAATTAATTGCTCATTTTAGCAGAATATACTTAACGTTAAACAGTATAAAATAACTAATGTTTATTCCAATACAAGGCAAGACTCAAACAATTCTGTTTCCCGACTTTATAGAAGAAGTCAGTCAGCCTTGACCTCGGCTTTAATTTACCAGAATTCGAAAGATAAACTTATTTATCTTGAAGACAAAATTCAAGAAGATCAACACCAAACACTCTTCAATATTATATTTGAGAATAAAGAGACCTGGGATTGCAAAACGGCCGTGGAGTTAACTTTTCGAGGAGAGGATTAATGTCACCTCTTCTTTTATAAAATGGATAATAAATAAAAATATTGACTTTGAACTATTTTGTTTATCATGCATTAAATTCATTGCCATAGTGTTTTAGATTTTCCGGGTTTAAGTATCAAAGTATACAGAAAGCTTTATTAGATTTGATATTTTGTATTATGAAAAAAATTAATAATTTTTTAAAAGCATATTTTATGGCAACACTTTTTTTGGTAGTATATTTTAGATATAAATACAATAACCTTTCCACGATCAGGTGATTACAGCGAATTTACATTGAATCATAGCCATTGGGAATGATATTAAATATTAATTATAAAGTCATGTTTTTTAATCCATATCTCGTATGATTTTTGCCAAAAATGATTTATGATTTAGAACGTTAATGCTACACAATCCAAAATGGATTATCATTTAGTAACTAAGGATGAACAATTTATAACATTATTTTTCTAAGAACTTAAATTTAAAGACAGGTTCACACTGGGGTCTAAAAATATGCATAACTTATTTTTATATTAAAAAAAACAATTAACCTTTTTTAGTTCAGTAAATTATTATGAATTATGCCAATTTTACAATATTTGAGTATATCTGCGGAGATACATTTTAGTTTATCAGGCAAAATATAACATTTGTTCGACTAGTATCAATCTAATCTCGTGAAATTACTTACGTCGCACTATGAGATATTTGGCGGTAAGGTTTCCAAAAATGAAGTATCTTCACCTGGGATAAGACAAATGAAATATATTTTTTTTTTTTGAAAATTAAAGCTCATGCAATTTAAGATTTGGGAAAAATGGTAAAAAGTTCCAATGACTCTGATTTGACCTTGAAAACTACGTTCAAACTGGACGAGTATTTGAAAAAATTCTTCTTTTTATTCTATTTTTGGCTGAGGGTGCACTAATAATGTAACAAAACATTTTTAACGTAGCTGCTATTTTATCGCGCACATTGAAAATGGTGATACTTGGGCTTCGTAAAGACAGATTGAAATTATTTAATTTACAAAAAATATCGGCTAACCATGCAAGTTTTTGGAACCAAAGAATATCAGATACACAAGAGGAAAAGAAACATGGAGGCTTCTAAAGTTCCCACAAAACGCACGGAATAGACGAGAGTTTGTAGCACGCGATTTAAAGTACTGGATAACTCTACAGGAATGCGCTTATATGCAAGTGCTTGTCTGTTAATACAGCAAATACTCGTTGATCTTTTTTACCCGCGCCATAAAATTAAAAAATGTTTCGGTCATTGATTTTGCACCATCCGTGCACATAGCCAATTTATTTTATTTTTTCAAAATAGTCATTGATTAAATCAAAAATTGTTGCATCTGGTATATAGGTTTTTAGTGGTATTTCAAATAATATATCTTCTTAAAAGTATATCTAACCTAGACAAGCAATTCTCCAGTCGGCGGCTCGTCAAGCGAAATAATTCAGTTTTATTCTTTTTAAAAATGCACTTTCCACATCATTTGACAAATCATTAATGTTTTGTGATGTTATGTTGTTTAATAAGGAAACAGTGTCAATTTTCCTTGCCTCCTTTTCTCCAAGCATACACTTCGGGATGTCTTTGGTACATGGTCCAATTAAATTTTCCGCAACTGTATGTGCTTGTCCAGATTCTATAACTAACTCGAAGTGATGCCTCGAAAGCAATTTCACTATCTTCGATCAAATCTGTTAGAAAAGAAGAAACATTAGACTTTTTATTACCGGCCAGTCTGTCTTTTTTCAAAGTGTCTACGAAGAAGAGATAGTTTTAATCTGTTGTTGGTCAAGATTTCATTACAGATTACAGAAAGCGGTAAAATAAAAACCTATTTGTAAATGGTTACTGTAATATTTTTTTTTCTTTTTATCTCACGCTGCCTACTTTTTCTTTGTTTTCGGTCTGGCGAGATGGTAGCTCACTCCAATTGGTACCCTGTGTTGATTTCAAATCATTGACTGAAGTAGAAGAAGCAATTGATTGTTTGTCGAGGTTTTCGTCAGACTTGACAAAATTATCCGTTTTTAACCAACGATCCATCATACATTTACGGAGCAATAAGTATTTATTTTTACGTTCGACGTCTGCACGTGCAATTTGTATTGCTTGGGTATTTGTTGTAATTTGTTTACACGAGAAGAAATCTCTAAACTAGTTTACACTTATAATATTTATGTACACAATATGCATTAACTACTAACTCATTTATCTTTTCAAAATCACTTGAGGTCCTTAAATTCATCATCCGATTCACTTCTACTCTATTCTTCTTTACATATAAGGACTACGGCGTGTTTATATCAGCAGATGTTATTCTAGTTCTTCATGCGCCTTCGGGAAAAATTTTGGTCCGCCAAAGTAGAAGTTGCCAGCTCGTTCGAGAATGTGCTCGCATTGCCAACGGCGCAGCGACTCGTCATGTTACAAATTATTTCCTGTTACAATGTTTAATTTAAAATTCCTCCATTACGGGATTGACGAATCACGTTTGGAACACGAGCTTCTATAGCTAAGAGAGTTGTTTACGGCCTACGTGCCGCTTCTCTCTATTTTGCCTTTGGGAATAAGTTGTGGTATTCTGTGTTTTTCTTATCGTAAGTTATGACTCAGGTAACTTATTGCTTGATGTTTCACTTATTGATAAACTTGTTTTTTTTTACTCCTGCTCGCCTCAGTACATTTTCCTTTCGTACGATGCAGCATTCTGGTATCTATTGTTCTTTTGCTTGTTTGACCTTTTGTCTAATCAGTCTTTGTGTTATTTTGTATTCGTTATGTTGTGGAACTTTATGTTTCCTTGTTATCACCTCTATGAGGATTTCATATCATGTATAAGTTTCCTGCTTGCTGTAGAAACATCAATTCTAATATTGTGATTAATTTCGTCGATATTATCGGTGTGTGTAATTTTTCTCATATTAGTGTTCATTTTATCTGACTACTTCCTCTACAGTTCTGCGTTCTTTTGTAGTTCTTTCATGTTAATTACTTGGATGTCCATTAGTTTTATTTACTTTTGGTAGGCGAAGTCTAACACTAGCTGTTAGTGGATTATGATCCGATAATATATTTACTCCTAGATATGCTGCTATTATTTTAATGCAGTTTGGAAAGCATTTATTAATCGAAAAAAAGTCAATTTGGTTTCCTATAATGTTGTCACGATAATCACTAGGCGCTTTCTATGTACCCACTCTGCATGATAGAAGCTGGACCAGTTATTGGATAGATATTTCTGTTGACAGCATTCTCTCAACGTTTCTCCACGTTCGTTTTTGCTTTGCAAGTCGAAGTCGCTCAATGTTTCCTCGTGTTTACCTTTATCCACTTTAGCGTTAAAGTCATCCATTTCTATTATAATTTCCTCCATTTTGGCAAGCCCCAAAGCTATGTTTATGTCTTCAGAGGAATCTATGATCTCGTTATCTGATTTATCAGCTATTGTTGATATTTAGAGGTTGACTTTAAATTTGTATGGGCAATACTCACTCTGAGAAGGTAGAAATTGTTATACTAACTATTTGATACTATTGTCGTGCATCATTGTAACTTCGTATCTATAACATCTGTTTGTATTATATAATGGAATAATATATGATGAAACTTTAAATTAAAATTTACCTTCAATCTTTGCATTTCTTTAAAGAGATTATGTTTTTCTGCTTCACGTGTTGTTCTCATATTTTAAGTACCTCTTCTAAGGTTTTCATACGATGCAGAAGAATTCTTAATATACTCCAGTTATTTAGTCTGCCTGAAATTGAGCGTCATTATGTTATTTTTTACCGTTATACAAGGAAGAGTTAATGAGTTGGTTTCCCCTCGCTTTCCTCTTTGCAGGATTTTAGTTAATGAAGTCATAATTTGATAGTTGCCTAAAACCATTCAGTTACAAGCTGCACCAAAAATCTTCCACCCTGTTTCGATGCTGCTACCCTAAGCCAGGGATTATAATACAGCCGGAGAGAGACAGAGAAGGCAGGAAGAAAGTTTGATGACCCGATTCCCCCCGAAGATGGAAGCTGGGAGAAAGCTAGTAGCTAGCGTTTGGGCGGGGTTGCTAATCACTGTAGCAACCTAACCTCTATCAGGACCATAAAAGAGTGACATCTACTACCCAATGAAGTAAATAAATAAAGTAGGATTAAACATTACGAGGATGATAAAAATGCATTAAGCTGGTTCCTATGCATAACTTTCCTAGGATAATTTAGCTGACGCACTATGCTCACTTTGTATTTGTTATCTCAAGCCTTATGAAATTTTAGGATTTGGTAGAATTGAGCAGTACGATGTTTTGTTTTTTGACCACCCGAAATAGATGTTTAGATAGATGCAAATCACACACATCCTCATTTGTGAATTACTGAAAACCATTTGAAAGGAAGAGAGAATATTAAAAATTGGGAAAATAACTAACGATAATTTTTTTTTAACTAAGAGTTCAAAAATTAAATATTAAATATTGCCACTCTACAATCATAATTCTTTAAAGAATTTGATTTTAATTTTTTTAATCGTATATTTAAGATCATTTTCAGAATAACATTATTAGCAAACTTTGGACCCCATTCTTTGTTACAATTGAATATATTTTCATTATATTTTGAGATAATTTCATGTCAAATTTTTTTTAAATGCTTGAATACTGATAAACTTTGAACATTGAAGTCTTATTATTGTTTAAATTAGTTTCATTGTTCTTCTAATTGCCTGATCTGAAACCGGATCTAGAATTATTTGATGGTTAGCCATTTATATTTCGGGAATAACAAACCAAAACAAATATTTATTGCTGAAAGTGGTTTTATTGCTTTTCAAAATATTCTCCAGTTTTTCGAAAAAAAAAAACAGACGACCATTTGTTTCGAAGTTCTTCGTGCGCAAACAACTTTGATTGATTCCGCATCATCATGGAATACTTATACGGTCAGCTGTTGTTTACACGAGTTTTTTTCTATTATTCAGATTGCTGAGAATAACGAATTTTTAGACGATTTTTTGTATGCCCCCAATTTTTAAGTCATAGAACACGAATATCAAGTTGTTTTTGACGGTTGCAAGTAGTTTTCCAAAAAAAAAATTTTCCCAATTGTCACTTTTCTGTATTTTTCCACCTATATCTTTACAAGCTGTCATTTTCATTAAAGCACATTTGAACATTCTAAATAACACATTTTTCTTTTAATTGTACACAAATTTTAATCAAATGTAGCAAAAAAACACTCGAAGGACCAGAGGGAAAAAATGTACACTATTACCGGATGTTTGGCGATCATAATGTTGCACTTTTTCTAATGTTCTATTCACTTTTTGTCCTTTTGTTTGAAAATCGTTTCTTAAATAAAGGACAGGAATAATTTTTGAAACGGGATCAACAGAAACAAAGTATAGGTAGGGTTAGTTCATTTTTGCCATGAACCACAATTTGCAAGTTTGTATTTTATTGGATCGCCAGCTTGGTCTCAGAAAATCCGGTTAATTAGGCAAATTATTGCAGGGGAGGGTGCTTAGTTTACCTAAACGACAGTTTTAAGAAAATAGGTTGTGAAGGATTAACGGTAGAGATAGACGAGTGTAAACAAAAATACGACAGGGGTAGAGTAATTAAAAGTCAATGGATTTATGTGGGCTTCCAACGTCATCGAGAAAAGCTCTAGTTAAGAATGTTTAAAAGAACATTCCCTAACGTCATTAAAGAATGGGTGCTACCGGTTATTAACATTAACTAGCTTATAACTACTTAGCAGATGAGGGTTTTCATCATCAAACGGTAAAACACTTCCAGAATTTTGTAAACCCAGATACTGGAGCTCACACTCAAAATATTGAGAAAGTTTAGAGAGACTTACGTGGAAATATTCAAAATTTATTTGGCTAGAATTTCATTTTCCCGGCTATTTAGCGGAATATTTATTTAAGAGAAATTGTCCTAACCACAAGATATGTACCATGTATTTTTGGAATACATGACCATAGACGTAAGAATAAATAATATAGATTGCGGATCCTATAGAAGAAAGTTGGCTCACGCTTAAAAAAAGACGGAGCGTTTTCTAATGGTGGAGCTAAGTCCGATTCTCCAAACGTCACTGGATACCCCGTTACGTGATCGCCATTGGAAAGAGAGGTATAACTCATCGAAAACGCTCTGTCTCTTTCTAAACGTGAGCTAACTTACTTCTATAGGATTCTTCTATACATTTAACTTCTGTATTCATGTACAGGACACAAGTCTACCCTCCCCTAAAAGATATCGAGGCTAAGGGGTATAGTCACAGTAGCTGGTGCGAAATCACAGATATATTCAACAATTTTTTTTTTGAATGAAAAATAATTTTATTTATCAAACTATTTATTCGTACGTGATGCGTCAACATTGAAAAATTCAATTTATTTTCGAACAAAATGGCCGACTTCTGTTAGTTTCTTTTCGAAGCATTTTTTAGGCGTTCCGCAGTGTGACAGCTAGTAGCCACAATTTTTTACCTAGCACGAAACTAAAAAATTCCTATTAATTTACATAAGAATACCTAGGGAATTACTTACGAAAATGTAAAAATATTGATTTTTCCGAAAATGGTAGGTATTGAAGTTAACAGTCGAATTTTCAGTGAAAAAATTCATATAAAAATGCGCATAAAATGAAAATTTTTCAATCTATCGAAAATTTCATGTTTTTCTGCAAAATGCAATTATAAAGATGTGGTTAAAATTTGAAGTCGATCGGATAAAAATTGGTTAAGTTATTTGTCACGTGGATTTGAAGCAAGCTGTTTTGAGAAAAACGCGTTTAAAGTTTTACATACAACTTTTTTGTTGAACTTGAAAATGCAACAAAAAATTCACCATTAGTATGCGATGCCAGCTCTATATAGTTGCCCCTCTATGGCAAAATTTTAATCGTCTTCTGCTTTTCTCGATGATTTTGTGCACGGGCGCGCGGCCCTCGCCGCATCCGACACCGACCTCTCAGCATAGAAAAGAAATAGAGAAATAAAGTCTCAAAAACTTATTAATTATTAAATATGTTTATTTTCATTATAGGAATCTTTTTCGAAATGTATGAAGTTAAAGCTATACAAATTTACATTTTTTTTTGGGACTGTCTTTAAATTAACCATGAGTATTTTTCAATTTCTGAAGGAAACTGTTGAATATTCAGTAATTTTAAGTGAATGTAATAATTAATTCGCAGCAAAAATAAGAATTAAATCCCATCCGAATATATTTAATGTGGTTATTAAAAGATATGTTTAAGTACTGTTGTTATTTTGATCATAAATGTATATGGAAAAAAATAAATGGTGGTCGTCCTGAAACCGTCGATGATTATAAATAACAAATTATGGACCTTGCATCCTCTCCAAATTATCAAATTCAGTCCTTGAGATATTCTTTGAAAGAGAAAAACAATGTTTAAAAGTAAACATTAAAAATAATGGTCACATTAATCAAAAGATCCGAGCCTTTCATCGCCAAGTAAATAACAAGTATCATCAAAAGACTTCACAATTGGTGAAATCCAGGTTGTGACTATATCCAGAAGAACTGGCTTAAAAAGTTTTGGAGTATGCAGCAACGATTGACTGTTCTGATAAACAACGTTTTGCTTGACCCACAGAAAATGCCATTGTTTCCAATGGAAGAAGTCACGTATCTCTTGCAATCTCCTGCCTTTCTACACTATACAAAGTGACTACATCTTGCTTCACACAACGTATCCATTCATAGTGCGAGCAAAATAACATCATTGCAATTCAGCAAAATTAATGCATCAGAGACGTAATGAGTTTCAAGGAGCAACGTATTATCAGTTCGGTCATCTGCAACCAGGCCTATATCAAACCAAGGAACCTTCTTGCCGCCTACATGGACCACCAAAAAGCCTTCGACTCAATACCGAATGACTGGCTGGCAGCTATAATGAGCGATATATTGTGTTCTTTTTAGAGCCCTTCATGTCAACTTGAAGCACCACGATCTAAATGCAAATACCTTCTAGCAACAACATCGAGACTGACACAATTTAAATGCGAATGCGAATGTTTCAAGGCTATTCATTAAATTAATTATGGTTCTGCTTTGTCATGAAACCACTATCACGCTATTTAAATTCCACCAGATGTGGATAATAATAATAATAGTGAAGAGATGATAAGACTAAATCATTTGGTGTATATGAATGATCTTAAACTGTGAAGAATTTCTCCAGGGATATAGGAATGCTGTTCGGTTCTGGTAAATGCCTTATTTTAAACACAGCTAGAAAAAAGATTCAACCGGGAGCATTTGAGATGCAGAACGCCCAAACCATTGCGGCAATGGAGGTAGAACAGATATAGAAATACTTGGGTATAAAACAGGCATGAAGAATTAACTAACAACCTATGAATATTGAATTAACCAACGGGTCTATAAGACGGGTGAAGCAAACCAACCTAAACAGTAAAAATCAATTTAAGGCGGTTAACACTCATGCATACTCTGCACTCAGTTAATATTTTGAAATTGTAAAATAGAGCAGAAAGGACAGAAAGTATGCAGATGAAACTCAGAGCGCTCCTGACAAAGTCACGCAATCATTATACTCCTGGTGTTACTGAAACGAAAATGCTACCAAGATTCCATAAAGAAGAGGATTGGTTGGTATTGGTAAGGAATTGGATCAAAAATCTACAAATTTATGCTTTATTTTTATAGGTTAGCAGAGTCCTCTATTCTACACTGAGTAATATGCGAGGCAGTGGCCAAGAACTGACTTTTTTTCACCAGCAAGATCAAGAGAAGCTTCAGGCCTGGCTAGAGAAGACCCTTCATGTACGACACCCAAATGAGATCAAGCAAGAAAATATCGACCGCTGATTGATGCCAGTGCAAATGTTTTCTGAAACTGAAGGCTTTCTACTAGTTATCCTGTATCAAATCATCCCAACAGGGAATTATCTGATATACATAATCACATACACCATGATCCAGAACGACTAATGCCGATGTGGACGTCGGATATCAGAGACAATCGAGCATAAAACAGGAGGATGCTAAGCATTTCTCACATCCAAATACAAAGAGAGACGATTTAGCTGCCATTTTAATGGGTAAAACCTCCAAGCGCTTAATACGTACAGACATCACCAATCCTAACAGAAGCAATCTAAGGAACAAACATAACAAGACGGTCGCCAAATACACAGACCTGGGGGTACAAATACGCAGACAGTCGGGAATGAGTAGTACGATTTCTATAATTCTCTTAGCAACCGGCGTAGTACCGAAGAGTCTTTTACGTAATACCAGGGGATTAGACCTTAGCAAATAGCTGTATTAGGCAGCGCTAGTTGAGACTTCTCGAACTGTCAGGAAGTTTATAGGAAATACAGATCCCCATTCTTATATCTGAGTATATCTGGGATGGCTAAATGTTCCCCTGGATGGAATATGAGGGCTGTTTGACTAAGCTTATGACAAATAGGGTGAAAATGGAAAAAAAATTAAATCTGTACAGATTCTAATTCTGCATACGTTTTAAGTAAAGTTTCTGTGTTTTATAGGACTCTTAACTTATTATGTTTTCTTATTTTAATGATTTTGCTTATTGCTTTTCTATGTTTTTTATTTTAAATAGTTGTAATATTTTAATATCACGTCGTAGATAAAACTGATTAAGCACGCTATGTGGTTAAGTACTACTCTTGAGGAAAAGCACGTATAAAGTTGCACCTGGCCGTGATAAAGCTTTTTTATGTATTCGTATAAGTCACTACGTAAACATTTTTATTTTGATTTAATAACTTAAAAAAACTGATAAAATATTTTCTAACTACCTCGAATAATTTTAAAGAGATCAATACGCAGCTTTAAAAAAACTGTGGCGAATTTACGATTTGCAATTGCAATGCACTGTTAAAAATAATTTTAAAATTAGTACAAATTTAATGTCCATTCTACATGATTTTTATCAAAAATCGTGAATAATTTACATTTGCTTTGAATTTAAAGCAATTCATTTGAATATTACATTTAATTTGTTTAAATGGTATCTTAAATTTCGATAAAGTAACTAAAAAGATATTTCAATTTCTGTACATTAAAATTAATTCACACATACCTTAATATCAAAGGAAATGACATTATTATTTAACATTAGATAACGTACATGGCGTGATATTCCGAGATATTGCGCAACTTGTATTAAAATTTTTGTTTAGTTGGATATAAGTTGATTCTATTCTTATGTTTGCCCCGTACTGATGGGAATTAATGAGTTCGACGCCGATCTACAGATAATACACTATCTAAGGGAAAATTTTCCATCTTTTCCTGGTTGTTTCAGAATTTTTTGAACTCATATTAATGTTTGGTTCATTAAATATGTGAGAACATATCTCAAATTCAATGAGCCCAGGCTGTATCTTTAACGAACATAGTCACCTTAAAAAATAACGATCAAACCTTAAATTTAATGTAGGATTATATTAAATTTAATGGAACAAATTAATTTAGATTAATGTAAGTTATTAAATTTACCGCATTACCTTAAATGTATTTAATAAACGTTTCTGAAATTTGCTTCCAGCACATTTACATTAAATTTAATGCATTTCCTTTTTACAGTGTGCACTGACAGAAAATTATTTTAACAATTTAAACTAAAGAAAAATTCGGTCTCCCTCTGGAGTTCACATAAAAAATTATATTAAGAAAATATTGTTTGCAAAAAAAATATTAAATTTAGTTTGACAAGAGTGATGTTAACTCTATAATATACTAATATCCTTAACTTGAGTTTCCTGTATGAATAAAGCGATTTACAAAAAAATACTCTTAGTTTGGTCGTAGGCGATTGAACTTTATTTTACATAATCTAAACTTTTTTAAAACAACACTTTTTAACGGAAAGAGTTGAATTTTATTCACTGAAGAAAAATTAGTTTTAATTAAAATAAAATCTGTTAATCTTACTCCATAATTAAACTTAACCCTGTGTATCACTATCCTAATACGTATAATTATTATACTTTTTAATTTTCACTATCCCCATAGTTGTTTTATCATAATCTGAACTATTTCTGTTGCAACATCGTAAATATAGCTACGATCGGAAGTGGGGCATAATAGATTATTCTGGAAGGTAGACCTAATGTTTTGTTACTCTGGAAAAGAAAAGATGATTTGCCACAACATACAGTCCATATTCAAACCACAAAAACAATAGCAAACATCCTGGAAAATCCCAAAGATGAGATCAACCTTGAAAATCATGGTGTTTACAGCATTTCATGTACAGATTGCCATCAAATATACACAGTACAAATAAACAGACGCATATCAGCAAGAATTCAAAAATATAAAAATAGCCTCAAAAACAAACAGATAACCTCAGCTCTATTTTAGCATCATCCAACAACCGGACATACCATGGATTTCGAATAAGCAAAAGAAATAGCACCAGTACAAAATACGCATGATAAGAGAGACCCTAGAAAGCGAAAAAGAGGGACAGCTGAATAAATGGGACGATGCTTTAAATATTCCTTCTACATGGAAAACAATAATAAAAAAATCAAGAAACAAAACAACAAAAATCAACCAATACCTGTGAGAACAGCATACAGGAATCAAGTGTTTCGCACTCTGCAGAGGGGAGGAGCCTGCAAGGCCGCTCGTCTAATCAGAAAGCGAGTCAGCTACACAAAATTCGAAAGGCAATAGAGATAACCACAGGTTTCAGCGATTAACGCGACGAATCGCACTTGAAAATGCCAAATGAGATTTTGGCGAAACGTCGTGAAAACGATTTTTTGAACGAACAGATTGAAAAACTGTAAGTTGATTTGGGATTGTAGGTCAGCCCTAAACTACTTGGCAAAGTACAACAAGGTAACTCTGATGTAGGTGTCAGGGCATAAAGTAATTAAAGGATAGCTTCTTAAAAAAGATGTAAAAACTAGCATTTTTGTGAATTACTAAAAAGTCACATAAAAGAGAAGTTCCAATGCTGAGGATAGAGTCAGACAAAATTAAGGTGAAAAAAAGCCTGCCTTCAGACAAGCGAAAAAATTTATAAACTAATCTCCAAAGAAAGTAAGAATGCTTCTCGATTTCCTAAAAAGGGACTTTCTAACTAATCTTTCCACAGGACACTAACCTTTGAGAAACCATCTAAAAAGGTGAGCAAAGCTGAGTGAAAGATTTTCCATTTCTGTGTTCTTCAACCAAAATCTACTTTGCGAATGCTGTTGTACAAAATTTTTGGACTGTATTACCTATTTCTCAGAAAAATAATATTTTGCGTGAAAGGTCTTAATATTGCGGGCGTATATTAAATTAGGTTAACATACAAAAGATCTTATAGGTCTAGGTGTTGTAGAGGGACAAGAAAGCTCTTAATAACTTGATTTTACTTGAAACATGGTCAAAGTAGACAATAAATCTCCTAATTTATTAATATCATCTAACTTAAAACTTGTTACGGCAAGGGCAGTAATAATTTCACTTCCTGAATGATAGACCAACATTTCTCGTACCAATTCAGAGGTTATACCTAGGTTTCATGTTACCGATTTGACTTAAAATCTAAATTTTGTTAGTGAAACTGATAAAATTTTACGTTTTATTTCAAAATTCCCCAAACTTTGGTTTAAGGACAGTAATAAATATTTACTTTTCCGAGTCGATTCATGTTTTCTATGGTTTATCGTAGATTTCTCAGTTCAGCAGTCCCGTCTGTATACAATCTACCCCCTAAATCAAAAACTTGATTTTACTTGAAACATGGTCAAAGTAGACAATAAATCTCCTAATTTATTAATATGATCTAACTTAAAACTTGTTACGGCAAGTGTAGTAATAATTTCACTTCCTGAATGATAGACCAACATTTCTCGTACCAATTCAGAGGTTATACCTAGGTTTCATGTTACCGATTTGACTTAAAATCTAAATCTTGTTAATGAAACTGATAAAATTTTACGTTTTATTTCAAAATTCCCCAAACTTTGGTTTAAGGACAGTAATAAATATTTACTTTTCCGAGTCGATTCATGTTTTCTATGGTCTATCGTAGATTTCTCAGTTCAGCAGTCCCGTCTGTATACAATCTACCCTCTAAATCAATAACTTGATTTTATTTGAAACATGGTCAAATTAGACAATAAATCTCCTAATTTATTAATATCATCTAACTTAAAACTTGTTACGGCAAGGGCAGTAATAATTTCACTTCCTGAATGATAGACCAACATTTCTCGTACCAATTCAGAGGTTATACCTAGTTTTCATGTTACCGATTTGACTTAAAATCTAAATCTTGTTAATGAAACTGATAAAATTTTACGTTTTATTTCAAAATTCCTCAAACTTTGGTTTAAGGACAGTAATAAATATTTACTTTTCCGAGTCGATTCATGTTTTCTATGGTCTATCGTAGATTTCTCAGTTCAGCAGTCCCGTCTGTATACAATCTACCCTCTAAATCAATAACTTGATTTTATTTGAAACATGGTCAAATTAGACAATAAATCTCCTAATTTATTAATATCATCTAACTTAAAACTTGTTACGGCAAGGGCAGTAATAATTTCACTTTCTGAATGATAGACAGACAACATTTCTCGTACCAATTCAGAGGTTATACCTAGGTTTCATGTTACCGATTTGACTTAAAATCTAAATCTTGTTAATGAAACTGATAAAATTTTACGTTTTATTTCAAAATTCCTCAAACTTTGGTTTAAGGACAGTAATAAATATTTACTTTTCCGAGTCGATTCATGTTTTCATTGGTCTATCGTAGATTTCTCAGTTCAGCAGTCCCGTCTGTATACAATCTACCCTCTAAATCAATAACTTGATTTTATTTGAAACATGGTCAAATTAGACAATAAATCTCCTAATTTATTAATATCATCTAACTTAAAACTTGTTACGGCAAGGGCAGTAATAATTTCACTTTCTGAATGATAGACAGACAACATTTCTCGTACCAATTCAGAGGTTATACCTAGGTTTCATGTTACCGATTTGACTTAAAATCTAAATCTTGTTAATGAAACTGATAAAATTTTACGTTTTATTTCAAAATTCCTCAAGCTTTGGTTTAAGGACAGTAATAAATATTTACTTTTCCGAGTCGATTCATGTTTTCTATGGTCTATCGTAGATTTCTCAGTTCAGCAGTCCCGTCTGTATACAATCTACCCTCTAAATCAATAACTTGATTTTATTTGAAACATGGTCAAATTAGACAATAAATCTCCTAATTTATTAATATCATCTAACTTAAAACTTGTTACGGCAAGGGCAGTAATAATTTCACTTTCTGAATGATAGACAGACAACATTTCTCGTACCAATTCAGAGGTTATACCTAGGTTTCATGTTACCGATTTGACTTAAAATCTAAATCTTGTTAATGAAACTGATAAAATTTTACGTTTTATTTCAAAATTCCTCAAACTTTGGTTTAAGGACAGTAATAAATATTTACTTTTCCGAGTCGATTCATGTTTTCTATGGTCTATCGTAGATTTCTCAGTTCAGCAGTCCCGTCTGTATACAATCTACCCCCTAAATCAATAACTTGATTTTATTTGAAACATGGTCAAATTAGACAATAAATCTCCTAATTTATTAATATCATCTAACTTAAAACTTGTTACGGCAAGGGCAGTAATAATTTCACTTCCTGAATGATAGACCAACATTTCTCGTACCAATTCAGAGGTTATACCTAGGTTTCATGTTACCGATTTGACTTAAAATCTAAATCTTGTTAATGAAACTGATAAAATTTTACGTTTTATTTCAAAATTCCCCAAACTTTGGTTTAAGGACAGTAATAAATATTTACTTTTCCGAGTCGATTCATGTTTTCTATGGTCTATCGTAGATTTCTCAGTTCAGCAGTCCCGTCTGTATACAATCTACCCCCTAAATCAATAACTTGATTTTATTTGAAACATGGTCAAATTAGACAATAAATCTCCTAATTTATTAATATCATCTAACTTAAAACTTGTTACGGCAAGGGCAGTAATAATTTCACTTTCTGAATGATAGACCAACATTTCTCGTACCAATTCAGAGGTTATACCTAGGTTTCATGTTACCGATTTGACTTAAAATCTAAATCTTGTTAATGAAACTGATAAAATTTTACGTTTTATTTCAAAATTCCCCAAACTTTGGTTTAAGGACAGTAATAAATATTTACTTTTCCGAGTCGATTCATGTTTTCTATGGTCTATCGTAGATTTCTCAGTTCAGCAGTCCCGTCTGTATACAATCTACCCTCTAAATCAATAACTTGATTTTATTTGAAACATGGTCAAATTAGACAATAAATCTCCTAATTTATTAATATCATCTAACTTAAAACTTGTTACGGCAAGGGCAGTAATAATTTCACTTCCTGAATGATAGACCAACATTTCTCGTACCAATTCAGAGGTTATACCTAGGTTTCATGTTACCGATTTGACTTAAAATCTAAATCTTGTTAATGAAACTGATAAAATTTTACGTTTTATTTCAAAATTCCTCAAACTTTGGTTTAAGGACAGTAATAAATATTTACTTTTCCGAGTCGATTCATGTTTTCTATGGTCTATCGTAGATTTCTCAGTCCAGCAGTCCCGTCTGTATACAATCTACCCCCTAAATCAATAACTTGATTTTACTTAAAACATGGTCAAAGTAGACAATAAATCTCCTAATTTATTAATATCATCTAACTTAAAACTTGTTACGGCAAGGGCAGTAATAATTTCACTTCCTGAATGATAGACCAACATTTCTCGTACCAATTCAGAGGTTATGCCTAGGTTTCATGTTACCGATTTGACTTAAAATCTAAATCTTGTTAATGAAACTGATAAAATTTTACGTTTTATTTCAAAATTTTCTAAACTTTGGTTTATGGGCAGTAATAAATATTTCCTTTCCCGAGTCAGTTCCAGTTTTCTATGATCTATCGTAGATTTCTTAGTTCAGCAGTTCCGTTTGTAGTGAACGAATGAAATTGGACATCGATGACGTTTTCTGTTACAACACATTTGTTTCTGCATAGCGTTAAAATTGTCCAAAGGTTGGCAGTTCGGTCAACATTGCTGCATAACTGCAATAACAACTCAATGTTTAATTAGTAACTAATATCTAAACTTCTTTAAATAAAATTCTATATTAATTATGTACTTAGGTTTTTAGGAGTTAAAATCACATTATCAAAGTAAGCAATAATTCTTTAAGTGGTTTAAAATTGATGTAAAATATACTATATTTTTTTCTTAAAATATAAAAATATATTTATAATTAGCGCTTTCAAGAATCCTCCTTACCGGATTCTTCATTTTGAGTTCTTCGAAATATCACCTAAAACCGAAACCGAGAATAAAAAAATTTGTATTTACTTTATTTAATCATACATTTTTAAAGAGCTGTACTCTGAGAGAATGTGAATACAAGTTTCGTTTTCCTCCTCGCAAAATCTGCACTCATTTTTTTCTGCCAATCCCAGTTTCTTGAGATGTCTCTTCAGGTCGCAATGCCCCGTCAGGATTCTTGTTAGAACTTCAAGTTGGTTTTTACTTGTACATTTCTTGAATGTATTCTGGTCGTAGCTCCTAAGAAGTATCTTTCGCCTGTTAGATCCATCCAGTAATTGGATATCCTGCTGTCTTCCTCTCTTTTTAGTTCTTCCAGCATTACACTGCCGCTGATTCCACAGAAAGATCCGAGACCCAGAAATGATGTCTCACTAGACCAAGGTTCGCTAGAGCTAATCTATTCGAGAAAGTGGAAAATATTAAAAAACGAAAAGAAAAGTGTGGGTCAAAATTCATACCTTTATTAATTAAAATGAGCCCAAAGCAAACCTCGCAAAATTCTTACATGAATTAAATATACAAACAAAATTAATCTCTTTATTCCACTTACTAAATTTTATAGCAGGTTTGGGATTATACGCAGAATGCAAAAATTCTCGGATCTTCCATTTTTTTTTTTTGGTGCGTTTTTCCCCTGTTTGTCAGTCAGTTAGGTTTATTTCTAAATCTCTTTGGCTAATGATTTAAAATCTAGTTATTTTTTTGTAAGAAGTTTGGCAATCCCGCTGAAGCTTCTTTCCACGACGTATGAAGATGGAAAAGTGTCAAAAATTTGCATGTAATCGTCCATAATGCAGGATAAGTAGTACATAGGTTTTAAAGTAATTAAAATCTTTACCTGTTTTATCAGGATGACTCAACTTTGATGATTTCATAGCTTCATTGCTTAAAACTCTGTTGCATATAAGAGACATAGGTAGATGTTTGTGTGTCCATGTTCAGTAGCACTATGGCAAAAATGGAACTATTTAAATATAATAAGACTTACCAATTCGAAATTGATGCCCACCGCAAAATCTTATTTTAATCAGTATGATAGTTGAAAATCATTGTTCTTGGGTATATACTGCGTTAAATTTGAATTATTATTCCAAGTTTTGTCTACGACTGCATGCACTATCTTCAGGGAACTTTATTCCACGAGATTAGAACACTGGTGCTCAACAAAACGTAATCTAGCATTACAATCGATTTCCACGTGTAATGTAGACTGTAACTTGTATTTCTATTAATATGATTTGGTTATTTACAAATGTCGATTGACTCTCTAATTTTACGTTTAAAGAAACCAGACACTGATGCTAGCACCTTAGTTCCTTTTATATTAAAGTGCTGGCAATGCTGGTGTTCAGCTACTGCAAATTGTACAATTTGTTTCTTTTTAATACATATTTTTACCTATAAAATCAAAACTAATAAAGCAATTTCGAAGGAATAAACAGACCAATTGTACAGAATAAAAACACCAACAAAATAAGCTTTGAATCAACTCAGTCTGATCATTAGTAACGAAGAAAAACAAAAAAACCCGTAAAATTCGACGTTTTTTTTTTGAAAATTCATATCCCCGTCAGTTTTGAAGTTGTAGCGTTGACCCTTCGCGAAATAATAGTAACATATAGCTTTTTATTGTTTGAAAAAATCAAGCACTGTCAGTTCTCTAGTTTTTGTACAATTGTCATTTGAAGTTTTTAGTGCACTATGATTAAGGGCATCTCGATGCGTCATAAATTGTCCGACTTTAAGTTTGTAAAAAGATTTAGATAGTAGAAGTATCATCCTACAAGTCTATATTCTTATTTTGTGTCAAAAAGTTCTATGTAATGTGTGAAAAATGCTAGGAGACATGACCGAAAGCAGTTGAGCGCGTGAAAGTCGAAGATTAGTGGGGAAAACACGGCTGCCTCGTAATCTATGTGACTCCCCTCGGGAGCCGCGTTAACTTCATTACTCTAATGTTTTTCACGTATTTCACAGATTTTTGAGGCAGAATAAAAATACAAGCTTGTAGACTGATACTTTTACTTTCAAAACCTTTTTATAAAATTAATATCGAACCAGCCATGATAGTGTAGGGACCCTATCGAGTCCGAGTTGCCTCTTTAATTTATATGGACTTACCGAAGTTTTTTTTTATGTATTTTCAGTCCCTGAACAAGAATTTTTTGGATAAAAATTTGCCAGAGTAGTCATAAGTTTGTTATTAACAAATAATTGTTTAAACTTTTAAATATTCAATCGATGCTAAATGTTTTTCTTGTTAAATAATGATGTAAGAAGCATTATATAAAGGAAAATTCACATTTATCAGGAATTGTATTTATTTTAACACATTTTTTTTCATGAACGAAATTACCCCAGCAATTACTTCTTCACGATTTCGTGCTGCATATGGAACAATTAGCGCATACCGCTATCAATTCATCTGCCGGAAAGAAAAAATCTTACTTTTATTCAGACTTAAAAGATCATCATCTAGAATAAAGGCAATTAAAATTGGGTCTAATGTATCCATATTTAACGTCAAACAATGAAACTTAATAAATGCAACACCAAATACTCTTCGTTCTACAAACGACTGTACATACATTACGTTCTGCAACAGTATACATCGACGCAGGTTGAAAAAAATGAAAATTCAAAATAAATTATTTAAATTTGAGGCTTTTATTTGATACAAACTAGTAGTGACAGACACAATTACTTTATTTGTCGAAATTTCTACAATATTACATTATCCTTTTAAACTAGAAAGTTTAAGTTATAATATTATAGAAATTTGGACAAATAAAGTAATTTTGTCTATCACTACTCTACTTAAAATAAACATAACATAATCTGCTAGAAATTTCGCGTAAATGATAGAAATATTTGAAACAAAGCAATGATATGAAACCAATTTAGTGGCAACCTCGCTATTTCGTTAAATTAATCCTTCAGGATTCAGGCATAAGTCTGGATATTTTGCAATGAAACTTACGATTGATATTAGTTTAATTATAGAAAAATAATAAAATTTAACGCATATTTACTGAGTGACAGGGATAATTCAGCGTTGCTGCAATGCTATTATTTCCCAAAATTCCATAGGTTTCATTATTTATCAGAAAAACCAATTAACACCGACGTCCATACAAACTTGAAATCATCTATATTTGATCATTGCATAGAATAAGACAACTATCATCTTTAGTATAATTACTTATAGAATTAACATTTTTCTATTTTACGACAATCAAGTTATCGATTAAAAATAGGTTTTCTAGGCACAATCTAATGCAATTCGGAAAACTTGTATGACGAGCTTATTTCGATTATATTTTGGTTATACCAAAGATTATTATAGCTAACGCTAGTTATACTTATGAACTAAGCACGTTCAGCTGCGTGGGATGCCTGTGCGCGCCATACAGGACGGCGCTTGCTCATAAGTGGCCCAAAGCTATTTGTTTATAGCCGAAATAAGCAATTAGAGAGTTACTTTTTCGTATGATATGTTATTACAGCTTATAGATGATAATTCGAACTTCTTTTGCTGCAAAAATATCAAAAAAAGTTGATTAAATCAAAAAATATTGGCAATCAACAGTCACAAAAAATACATTTAATTTTTTAACAATATTATCTGAGAAACTAAGCATCGTACGTAAAAGTTTGTAAGAATATTTTTTGTTTACCATCACTCAAAGAGTAGTTCCAATAGTTAGTTTTTCGAAAGTTGTATTTTTAAAAGTTTAAACAATTATTTATTTATAACAATCTTATGACCACTTTGGCAGACTTTTACCCAAAAAATTTTTGTTCAGAGACTTAAAATGCATAAAAAAACTTGGGTAGGTCCATATAAAATAAAGGGGCGACTGGGACCCTTTTGGCCCCTACACTATGATATATCGAGGTGGGCTGAAAGATAGTGTACTAAAGATTTCAAATGGCAACTGTGCAAAAACTAATGAACCGACAGAGCCTGGTTTTGGCAGAACTTTTTCGTGTTTTTCTTCGATACTGATACTAATTGTCCGATTAAGTCGATTCGATGTTCATTTTGTTGCTGTTTTTATCCTCTACAGTTCATTTTTATACTACTAAAATTGCTTCATTAATTTTGACTTTATAAACAAAAAACAAAAAAAAAACGCAATTTTTTGGTTTTAATTGCTTATCACACATTTATGGGTCATAATGGAGAGTGAAAAACATACCAAATTACACTACGAAATGTTTTTAGTGTGATAGCACAGCGGGTATCCTGATAGTATTTTTGTCACGTAAAAATCTCTTTTCGTTGTCCTTTGAGTCCATTATTTTAATTTCGCCTATTATAAAAAAATTATCATAGAATCACTGCATTTTGGAGTAATCAATAAAAAAAGCACAAGTTTCAGTTTAGTTAGATATATTTTTTAAAATAGCGTATCAAAATTGAAAATAAAAATGTAAATACTTAATTATGAATATGTAGGGTCTCTTTGATGATACTTGAGGTTCTTTTAGGACTCCTTGAGTAATGCTAAGTCCGTCACTGAAAAATAAGATAGCTAGATCAAAACAAGATTCTTTAGTTTGAAGTGCAAACATGTGTTATTATTTGTTTTTGATTAAAACTAAATTGTAAAAATTGACATATTGTAATTAATTAATCAGATAATGAGCATCACAATGATATATAATAAAATATTCTTTATAATAAAAAGTACGTACGGCAATTTTTCAGTTCATCCTAGTGACACGGCTCATATAGAGATGTACTTCTTTGTTTTTGCACTTTTGCCCATTTTGGGTTGTGTAGGAAAGGTATGTAAACATCATTGCTCTTTAGTTATATGATGGAAACGAAATAAATTCAACAACTCCTTTATCGTTCCTTAAGTGTTTATTTTAAATCTTTTATTTTCTCTCATAAAATAAAAAGTGACATTATCAAATTATTTTTAATTTTTTAGTCAAAAAAAAAGCTATTTAAACAGTCAAGATACCTCAATATGGTTGTTTAGGAACATAATTGAAATATATCTATTTAAAAATTTGTGCACAAATTTGTAGAACAAATAAAGGATTATTTGTATTATTTAATTAATATTATCACCAAAAGTTGGTAATAAATTATAAAATAGATTAATAGAGTATTAGCCTCAAATGAGGTAATTTTGAAATTTATTGTTTGTAGACTTCTAATTACCTAGAAACCTTCACCATTTTCTTTTTTGGGGAAAATCTTTTATTTAACAATTAAGATGAGAAAAACAGTTTTTTCGAGTTCTAGGAAAAGCTATTATTTTTCACTCAAAAAGTTTCAAACAAATGTTGTGCGCATTAAAAATATCTACAAAATCAGGCCCATCCAAATCAGATAATTTGTTCGTTAGATATTGTAAAAAAACCTGCTAAATTGGCTGTTTTTTCAATTGTCTATAAGCAATAGAAAAATATATTACATTAACTTTATACTGCAATTAAAGGAGCCTCTTGTTGCATACGACAAATGTGTAAAATTTCAAATAAATATATTCAATAGTTTTTTTGCAAAAAAGAACGAAATAAATTGTTGATCCTTAATTGATGAAACAGATAAACAAATTTCGGGTTCGCTTTTTTGTTATAAACAAATAGAATAACTCTGCGACAATTATTGGTATCGAAATTCCGAAAAGTGGACACGATAACTGAGATTCTGACACATAATTAAAAAAAAAATTTGTACGACCACTAGAAGCTGAAATAGGGTTTTTCTTTAATCGCTGCAAAGTAGTTTATTAACATTAAGGGATTATTTAAGTAGGAACTCATAGAGAGATGGTTAAACTATTGTATGCAGCAGTTTTCAACTCAATTATTTCAAAATTGTTGATGTAGCAATACAGACCAGGGCTTATCTGTAAAATATCGTGGTTTTGTGCGTGGAGATTTTTGCATGAGAGCCTTCACAATAACTTGAATAACGATAATTTTGATATGCGTCATTTCAAAAAGTTGCGCAACATTGCTTTTATTAATAAAAGTATAAAATTAATGAAAAAAAAACGTTTTTTTTTTCAACTTTTCTCTCGTGTAACTTTGAAGGTATTGCTTTTAAAGAAAAGATGGAGTAAAAAAAGTTTCGTAATTAAATTTTCCATAAGATGGAGTTGGTCGAAAATCTCAAAATATATTTCTCTTATTGCAAAATAGCAATAATTAAAAAAAACAAAGGTAAAAAAGTTAGCTTTTTAATCAATTTTTTTTTCGACCATTTAAATTTCTCTGAGGACCTTCATATTCCAGCAAAGAAAACTTTATGCCATGATATTTTTGCTTATAAACAAATAGATTATCTTGGCCGATTTTCATTGGATTTTTTTGCAATACATGGTTTGAAAGTACTTGGACAGATGTTTTTTTGATACAAATATTTAAAGTTTATGTTATCGGAAACTTTAACAAAAAATGAAAAGAATATCGCCCACGCGCATGAAAAATGAAAAAAAGAGGTGTGGGGACCTCTCACTTTAAAATTAAATTCGAAGATGAAAATGCCTTTCTGAAAAAAAATTTCATTTTCTCGGCTTTTAATGGAGCGATTTTGATCTTTTTTTTTAAACCGATATACCGCAAATAATGGAGCTTAAATATCATAATGCCATGTGCCCATCATGCATTTATTTTGTTATAAACAAATGACGTTATTTATGCATTATACTTACAGCATACTGCACCATATAGTATTGGACTTTCCAAGCGAATCTTTGTCTATTAATATAATTAAGCATACTATCACGATATATATTTACTTTAATTATCAAAACTGTTTAAACAAATTGAAAAAAATTTTGTTTTTAAATTATTTTATTCGTAAAATACATATAAAAATAAAATAGAAATTCTTTATAAATTATGTTCAAAAAGTTCAAAAACCACTTTTAACACTAAATGTTATATTACAAATTTTACACATTGAAATTTTTTTTTCATTCGAATCGGGCTCTCTTAGGCTGTGGAATGTCCGGATCATCATTTTCATTGAAATCTTCGTCATCTAATCGTATATCGATATTGAAACACTCATTTTCTATTTCTCTGTCAACTTCTTCAAAAGAAATTTCTTCTACGTCAATATATTGATTATGTGCATTTCTGCAAGTTTGTCCGTTGCAATTTGAGCAGTAATCAGTACATTTTAATCCATGCTTAATACAGCCACATAATTTGGAACACCTATTTATACATTTATACCTTATTTTTTTCAAATGGACTATCTGGCAACAGTATATCTATTGGGTCCAATTCATTATTACCAAGCCATTGCTGCACCTGTTTGTAAACTTTGTAGCAATCCTGTGCAGCTGCAGATTCAATCGGGGGTCAAATTAAAGTTTTTCTTTCTACTTTCCGTCTTAAAACATAAGCATTGCAGCTCATTTAAATTTATATTAATGTTTCTTTTCCCACGGTACATTACAGCTATGATTTTTATGCCCGCATTTTTTATTTCGTATTGGGAAGAATTAATTTTGTTGAAAATTAAAGCTTCTTTCCTCAAGCCTGCGTTATGTAATAAAAGTTTGCAGATTTTCTTCAACTTGTTTAAATAATGATTGTATATTGTATCTTCGAATGTATTTTGAATCGTCGAATTCAATTTTAAAATCAGAGCTCCCCGCCGCTCTTTTTTCATTTTTTACGCGCGTGGGCGATATTCTTTTCATTTTTTATTAAAGTTTCCGATAACATAAACATTTTAATATTTGTATCAAAAGAGAACTCGACAAGACAAAGTTCTTGGTTCAAGAATCAGATCTATATTGTTTATAGATTCACCGTAGCAGGCTATCAACTTTGACAGTTTGTATCTCAGAAAACAATTGATGGATTTGAATTTTTTTTTCACGAAAAGAAGCGTATTTCCAAGTACTTTCAAACCATGTATCGCAAAATCCAATGAATATTCGCCGAGATAATCTATTTGTAAGCAAAAACATCAACAATGTCTTTAAACAATTCCTAAGAGTGCCCCAATCATCCGATTTTGATTCTGAAAAAAGCGTTGGAAAACTTGAGTTCCCTGTTGAAAATAAATTTAAATACGTTAACGTGATATTTTGGATTTGAAAAATCGTCACTTTTGTAAACGAAATCGGATTGCAAAATTATTGTGCAAAAACTATCGATTCGATCCTAGCGAATTTTAGCATGTTATTTCACTAAGAAGATTTAAGGCTTAGACCCAATCTAGTTGCCATGGAAGTTAGGTCTTCTAGGCACTCAGTTAGTTTTGCTTATGATATTGTTATAATTTGTATTACATATCTCAACAAATCTTTCGAAATTAAACCATATTTTTCATTATAGCCGGTTTTATAGTTCAAGAAAACTATGTCCACTGTATAAAGAAATAACACCGCTTCTCGGCCCTCTAGACTTATTTATCGGAGCAGATCAGTCCTGAGTCTTCAATATTATGTTTTTTTGTTTATGCTTCTATACTATTTCCTGTTACCTATTTTTCTTGCTAGTTGTTACTTCCAGTTTTTTTTCACTTCCTTTCACCACTTTGATCTGGATTTTTTCGTCTTCTTCTTCCTCCTGATTCATATTCTAATATTGAATATACTGGTGTGTCTGGTCCTGCGCTCCATATGTACCCCAATCTGCTAGATAATCTTTTTTATTGCGTCTTTACCTATTTCCTGTATTAATTCACAATTTAATCGGTGTTTGTCGTCATTATCTCCTATTTTTATTGACTTCAATACTGTGCTCAAAATTTGTCTTCCCAAAATTCTTATGTCTTTTTTTTGTTTCTTCACCACACTTTTATTGAATGTTTCAGTAGTATACATTAACGATAGGCTGATTATTCTTTTGTTTATTTCAATTTTAGCAGATTTTACGAAGATTTTATTCTCTAGTAGCTTTCTGTATAGAAAATATTATTTGGTATCATTATTTTCCCTTTAGTTTCCGTTTCTATCACCCTAGTTCGCTAGCAATACTCCCATACATCTGAATTTCCCTGCCTTTTCAAATTCGAAATGACTTATTTTCATTCTTTTGTTTTCTGCTTTCTTGTCATGGGACATTACGGTAACATTTACCTGTTTTATTTTAAGCCCCATCTTTTCCTCCTGAATTTTTCAAACATTATTTTATTCTATGATTCTTTGTTGTAATTACAATATCGTCTGCAGAGGCTATTATTTTTACTTCTTTTATTCTTAGGCTGCCTTTGTTTATTTTTCTTACAACATACTCTAGGGCTAGGTTTTTAATTAAATTAAATAAAACAATTTTCTCAAAACACTTAATCTATTAACAAAAATAAACAGAAAAAAAAACAATTATTTACAATGAGACATTTAAACTAATAACAAATATCGATTACAAAGAAACTAAACTAATTGCTCTTATTGGTCCTTTTTTTACAAACACGTATAAATAGCTTACAAAACATTAAACAGAAAAAAAAGAGGGTAAAAGCAGCTATTTACCTTTCTTAATCAAACACTAATAGAATTGCGAAATACTCGACTAAAATAACACACGATATTCCCATAATTTCCCAAATTAACTGAAAAACAAAACAAAACAAAGATAACCTTCTTTCCCGACGAATATACCCGTCACATAATTTTCTACAACAATGGTTTTTGAGAACAGTACCGATCTTAGTGATTTCCAAATTGTAACTGAAGGTTAGTACTCCTTAAAAGGTCAAATTTCTACGCCCTGCACCCCTCTCGGCACCGCGTGACTCTCGTTTGTACTCATATTATCCCATGGATTTCTGTACACGTCAATTTGAGTCTCGAAATGTAGAGGGCGTTAGCCCTTCTATACCGGATGCTTGATTCCCGAATTGGCCTTTGAGTGTCTTAATCTTAATTTTTATATAAACACAGTTAATGAAACTATTCAATTTTTTTTCTATAACTAAAGGAATAAGATAATATAGCATCTGTAAAACTAAACTTGAGTGCCCTTTTATTCATATGGCTGGTATTTAAATTATTCTTTCTTGCAATCATGAAAAACAGTTGCTATATTAATTCCTTTCACAGGTCAAACGTTATATTACAGTATAATGAGTTTATTTTCTTTTGTTTCCTAATAATGGGAAAATCGGTCAATATTTTAATATATTTTAACGGTATTTCATATAACATATGCTAAAAACCCTCCCTTATCTCGTCGGTTTTATTTACATAACCAGGGTAGGATTACTTCGACAGATTTATAGGCAAATCTTAGAGAGGGTCTTTTAGTTGGTCGACATAAATTGACTGAGTTTATAGATTTTTAAGAAAATATTTAAACGATAAAGATAATAAAAGTTAAGCTCGATAACTGATTTATTTTTCCTTTAGACTTGTAATAAAAAAAATATATACTACCCTGTTCCCACGGGAAACTATTCACAGAGTTACTATTTAATTACTCATTTTAACAGAATATAGTTCACATTGAACAGTGTAAAATAATTAATACTTGTTCCATTACACTATGGAGAGAGGACCAGAGTTATATTTGCAGAAAACAAACTGTTTGTATATATTCTTTCAGTTTCTATGCTTAATACATATAAACAACTATGTTATGTCACTCGTAGACTTTTGTTGGATCAGCGCCAACATAATTATATGCGGTGTGCTGAGAAAGGCTGAGAATTTCCTGTAATTTTACACACCTGCTAGTTTCTTTATTAGCTTTGTTCGCGGGTCACTTTCCGAACTGATTTCGAACTAGTACGGAATTATCTCAGGATTGTTGTACAGCGCATGATCAATTATTAACCGGTTCAGGTTTTTTTTTACTACGAACAATTTTGGAACTTCGTGTCGTCTACTGTGGTATTTAACATACGATGTTAAATGCTGATTAAACTAGTTGTTTTTATGGCTTTAAATAACTTAGAACTGTATTTTACTAAGTTTTATTATTAGTATTATTTTACAGGAATTATATAATAAAGAGCCTAACTGTCAGTTCCTTTTAGAATAAAATGTTTTGTTTTTTGCTGAATAGAATTTTTGATAAAAAATATATATTTTAACTGAGATCTATTGTTTGCTCTTTATTTTGTGTTATGTTCATATTTCTGGAGCCTAAAAGTAAATCTAATTCTAAACAAACGCCTAATAAAAAGATGCGGGTTTTTATAAACTAAAAATAAAACAATAGTTTTAGGTCCATTTCTTTTTGTTTCAAAAAACATTTTTTAACAAAACTAAAAACCGGTCTGATACGTCCTTATATGATGCAACTTCATTTATCGCAAACCATAATACACTGTATAATGTAACTTTTTCAGAATCTTCTTCCTGCGAATATAAAACTCTTAAGTCATTGAAGCGATGTGCCAGTTCTTGTACCATTTCTCGGCTTAACTGAAAATGGGAGGCTAAATTTCCTCAAAATAAATAGCACTTTTAGGAATATTGAATAAAAAAAAAACAAAATCGATAAATGATTTGACATAATGGGAGTATTCACTAAAAATATATTTTTTTAGGTTTAAACTAAACACTTTTTTAATTTATCAATTAAAATTCTAAGTAGATTAACACTAATTAAAGTAAAACCAATATAATATAATAAAATGTATACTAGAACATCAAATGCAACAAATGATATAAACAAACGAAAACCCCAAAATAAAATAAAAACAATTGTCAAATAGTTGCACATGCGGCCGCAGCATGAAAGCTGGCGCTGCATAAAATTCCGAACTTACAGTTCTTGTTCAATCCTTAGAACCGGTAGAACTGGTTCAGAATCGATTTCGAACCGAATTATTTTCTCTACGAACATGGGACTGTAACTAAAAATTCAGAACTTTGTTATCCGCAAACGTTACTATTTTAACTGCGCATGCGTATTAGTTCAGAATCAGTTTTAAATCCTTTCCGCGAACAAAGCTATTATGTTTGGTCACGACATAACTTTTGCGGAATATTATCTTTTTTTTAAATGTTGGTTATTCATATAAAAATTCTCTCCAGTAATACTTCTGGTAGGTCTTCAGTATTTTTAAGTTTAAAATTATGGATCTGAAAACCAAGTGAAAGGATCAATAACAGGCAGACCTTTTTGGAACGCGATTAATAATTTCCGATAAATCTTGGACGTATGAGTTAAAATTGCAAAAGTATTATTTTTTCTATTGGAACAGCTCTTGGCATTTTTTTGTTACCGATTCAAACTGAACCAAATTTTTTAACTACACTTAGTCTCATTATTCCAGAGATGAATGAAATTTGGGACAAACCCGTAAATACGGATTAATTTAAGTAATATACCCAAAACCGATTCTCATTTTTTCATTTAAAAGAATAAATATAAAACAAAAACGTTAATTTAACCTATTAACTTTTTATATTTTTAGACAATACCAGAAGGTGTCTCTCTAGGAGTCCAGTTTCCCGTGGTCCAAATTCCAGATGGAAAAATAATCGGAACAGATAATTTTACTGTAGGCAAAAACACGCCCTATCATGCTTTTAGAGGTATTCCATATGCACAACCTCCTGTTGGAGAATTGAGATTTGCGGTAAGATTTTTGTTATTGTAGTAGTGTACAGATCAAAATAACACTATTTTTAATTTAATATTATCGAAGAAAATACAACTAATAACATGCCCTTTTTAGATAAACATTTATTCTGTTATGAATAAAAATGAGAAAATGCTTGATTAAACCGAAAAAGGTTGTGATGGTAATTCTTATATACTTATAATACATAAAAAAGCATTTTTTTAAAATAAATTTTGCAATTCTTTCGATGTGCTTGTTTTTTATGTAGCCAAGTCAATTAAAATATTTTAAGCAGGATCATATAAACTTTGGAATCAAAATTTTAATATAAAAAATACAGAATTTCATTTTTTATAAAACACCAGGTGACAACATCTCGAGTTAATTATTTTATTAATATCAAAACTTATTAGCTTTATTATCTTGATATTAAAATCTACTACTTTAAGTACATATTCAATGTAAGCAAATAAGCATATCAACATGAAATCACTATTGTTTAATTTTCAATCTAAATGATTAGGTTTTTTTTTTGTTTTTGTGTTTTCATAATATTTGCAACAAAATCTTAGTAACTGTAATCAAATTTGATTTGTGAAAAATGAATAAAATATTATTTATACTAATATTATAAATGCTAGTATAAATACAATATTTTATAAATCAGCATTTCCAACTTCCAATAAATCATTAATTTCTTAATTGTTTTAAGACCACTCTAGTTTTTATATATCGGGTGAGACAAAAAAAAACATTCAAAGATGATTTCCGCTAGGATAGAATTATAGGTTTACTTTTTTCGGTTTTTCTTTAAGAAAATAATTTTTGCGAGCATAAAAATCAAAAAGTAATATTTTTTATTATTATTGCCGTAACTAAATAGTAAGAAACTACTGGGGAAAATGCTTTGCTGGACCCTCATTTTCTGGAAGAATTTTACGCAATATTCTTGTGAAATGCCAATTTGCCTTGATAATTTATTGTAGACTTACTTCGAGCCATACTACTTTAATGATTTCTTGAACTTGCCCTAAATTCGCAAAATAAAAAGTTAACTATCAACCAAGACAGTCTTTTGCGAACTTCAGGCAGGTTCAAGAAATAATTAAAGTAGTATGGCTCGAAGTAAGTAAGTAAGTATGTAAATTATCAGGTCGGTTCGAAGTTGACTAGCAAAAAATAAATTTTTGCGAAAATAAATTTTTAAAATAATATTTTCTATTATTATTGCCATAGCTAAATAATATAAAATTACTTGGAAAAACGCAGTATCCTTGTGAATACTTATTTATTGTGGACTTACTTCGATCCAAACTACTTCAATTATTTCTTGAACTTACCTTAAGTTCGTAAAAGACTGCCTTCTTTGGTAGTTAAGTTTTTTTTGCAAAACACTCCATATGGAATAGCCAAAGGATTAAGATTTGGCAAATTTGGTTGCCAATGGCAAGCTAGAAAATTCTGCATTCGTAAAGTTATTGGAATCAGTTGATGTAGCTCAGGCATCAAATTATTTTGAAGACGTACGATCTAATTATCAGTATTTTGTAATTAAGTACGGATTGGTGAAAATACTCGTAAGCCTTTGGAAAAATCTTGAGTTTCTGTAGAAATTTGCAGGATAAAATCTTTCTCGTCTTGAAAAATATGTTATCAAAAATATTTAAAAAATCTCTGACACAACAGCAGAGGACGTGATGCACGGCATTGCTTGATTATAGCAGAAATTGCTGGACACTGTAATCTTTTGTAACACTTTGTACCACGAAGCTATAAACATCGTACCCATCAATTAGCTTGAAATTTCAATTCTGTCCCGAATTTGTCTTTGAGACAATTAAGTACCTGCATTGTTTTTTTTTGAGATAGACACAGCTGTGTCTAGCCAAATCCTTATTTTGAAGAGTCTTTGCATTTCGAGACATACCTCTTCCAGTTTCTCTCAAAACTGGACCTGTTAAATTAAATCTTCAGACAGGCTCATGAAAACTGTGAAGAGATCAATGTTTATTGAGAAACACCCTGTTTTTTGGCGTCAGTTCTTTTCCAAAAAATGAGAAGCCATAGTCCAAGTAAGAACTAAATATCACAACAATTTACTAGAGAAATTATAAGCCACACACATTAAACGTGATAGATAAACTCAAAAGTACCGAGTTTATTTGTTTTTAAATATAATTCGTCATGGCACAGTACAAATTGGATAACTTAGTGCAGTTTAGTGATCAAAAATGTTTTTTGTGTAATCTTTTTTTCATAATACGCTATTTAAATGTTGGTTTTGTCATAGGTACTAGTAATTTTGCATTTTAAAGTTTTCCTGATATTTTCTAAGAACTTCACTGTCATGCATTATTTAGCCTTATATGATATTTGAATAGCATAACAGAAATACTGAAAATGGTCACCATCATCAATGAATATCGGCATGCTTGCAATAAAGTTGATAACTTGCAAATTTTTATCATTTTTGAATATATTCTAATCAGTAGTTTCTTACATAATAAATAATAAATTATTTTTTATCTATCTTTGCTAAATATAAAAATGCCACGCAAATTCCTAGAAAAATTAGAAGAGAAAAAAAAATAAATAAATGTATACTTCTAGTCACCTGTCAAAAATACGAAATGGACTGGATTTTGGGATGCAACTGATGATGTAACAGAATGTGTTCAAGGATCGGGAGATGATGTCAGAGGATCTGAAGATTGTCTTTATGTTAATGTCTATACACCCAGCGTAAGTAAATGTTATTATTTTAAATCAAAATTTTATTATTCTAACTTCCCCAAAAAAGCTAGCGTACTTTAAAACCGTTGAAAGATAAAAATCAGCTAATAAATAGATTTAAAAAAAGTCAAAATTCAAATCATGTTATCAATTTTTTCACGAAAAGCGTCATATCAAAAATTCATTTGTAGTAAAATTAAGGTAATGATTTATTTTTTCATTAATTACTGTCAATCTTTTTTTTTACTTCTAAATTTTTTAACTGCTTTTTATAAAGCGAGAGATACATATTAGTAATTCGAAATTCATTTTTCTGATTTCAATAATTCTGATTCATGCTTGTTTTTAATGAATCATTTTTCTTAACTTGAAAACTTTGTTGAAATTATTGCATATAGTTCGCCTCTTTTTAAGTTCTTTATTTCAACTTTTTAACGTCTTACACATCGATAACTTTTTTACAAATTTTAATTTGACTTTTTCTTACATTTTAGTTAACAAAGAAAAACCAAGCTGTAATGGTTTGGATCTATGGAGGCGCTTTTACTGGTGGTGATTCTAAATATCAGTCATTTGGTCCTGATTTCTTCTTAGATGACGAAGTGGTATTTGTGTCTTTTAACTATCGTGTAGGAATATTTGGATTCCTTAGTACTGAAGACAGAGTAGCATCTGGTAACTGGGGTTTGAAAGATCAAGTTTTGGCTCTGCAATGGATTAAAGATAATATTGAATACTTTGGAGGAGATCCAAATAGGATTACCATATTCGGAGAGAGTGCTGGTGGAGCTTCTGTTTCATACTTGATGCAGATCCCTAAAGCACAAGGTAAAATTATATCACCTATCAGTAAAATTTAATATTGTAAAGATAGACTTAAGGTATGAAAAAGGGGCCAAGCAAATCCCTCACTTCATCGCATGATTACAATTTTTATGACTGTAAAAACTGTAAGCATTTTATGTTTTGTTTAATCTCCTAGAATCAGCAGATTCTATCATTTCAACATCTAAAAATTATATTTGATTTTTCCGAAGCCCTTATTAAAACATCAGTCACTAAGACATCCAAGTTTTCCAAGTATAGCGACTTACCTGCCGATCTGAAAGCTGCGATAGAGGCAAAAGACAGGTCCAGGAACAAGTTTTATAAAACTGGTGATCCCAAAATCAAAAGATTAGCAAGTCGTGCATCTGAAGAGATTACAAATAATCCCGTCCAGTTGTTCAATCAAAACTGGAACCTCTGTAAGTCGAAGATAATAGAATCTAAAGAATGATAGAATGACTCACTAAAGGCACGAGGATCCTCCTTCCTCACATAATTGACAATAATACATTAGTCCCTGGTGATTCCTCTACCAAGGTAAAGAGATCTGGATATTTTTCGATCAATTTCCTTAAAGTCTTGGCAGGACAAGAAAAACTAGCATTAGAAGAACAGTCCAAACTTATAAATCTATGCCTCAATACAATCTAAATATTCTTTTCATTGTCCTGGCTGAAGTCAAAAACATAGTGTCTTCACTAACAATATCAGGAAAGCATCAGGTATGGATGATCTGTCTAATATTGCCCTAACGCCCTGGATAGAACTTTAACTGGATTCGATGAAAACGCAAATGCCGTGTTACAACTCTATTACTTTATGTCAGACTGGAAAGCAGCTAAAATAATACTTATTTAAAAAAAAGGTGAACAAACTACCTAATCCTAATGCCTCCCTTACTATTAGTCTTGCAGATTTTGCTGTTCGCTGTAAAATTCTACCTAGAGATCAGTTCGGCTTCAGAATATTAACTGCATCTACAAGATAACTAGATTGGTTACTGATATAATAATATATTTTAATGAAAAGTCATCTTACAGTAATATTTCTTCAGTAAGGCTTTTGATAAGGTCTGATATAATAGTCTCGTGAAGCTAATTACAATAGTGGTTCCAACTGCTTTGTAAGATCAATCCTAAATTCTTATTGTTAGACGATAACATTTCAAACCTTAGACTAGTTAAAGCAGAGGGACACCAGAACTCACCCTGATCTTCTACTTTATACAATTTATATACTCATACTATTCCGCGAGATTTGGATGTCTTTTGGGAAAATTACAATAAACCCGATCAAATCCTAGGCAGCAGTATTTATAAAATGAGGTACTCAAACCCCAAACAGTCGGGTATAACATAGAAGTTGTTTGCACAGATAAAATATTTAGGATTAATCTTTGATCACAGACTCAACTGGCATAACAACACTAGCCATCTACTGAGTAAGGTTACAAGTGCATCCTTTTAATGATAGAGTAAGCTGCAGTTTAGTTTAAAACACCTTCTTTGTTGGGAATTTCCTACTATCAGTAGAGCCCCTCTCCTTGTGTACGTTGAGTAACACTAGTTAAGGAAGGCTTTAAATCTTCAAAACGGAATACTTATATTCATTTGTGAAACTCCATCTTCATTCGAAACACCATTACGTATAGAGATCTCTTAGAGAAAGGTTGAAGTGTTCCCAAACAAAATTTCCATCAATTATTTTTCTCCACCAATCCACACGTCAATCAATCTCACAACACAACAATCACACCCCGTAACCGATATCAGAGGATTAGTTAGCAATAAATAAAAAAATTCTTTCTTCATTATTTTTAGGATTATTTACCTCCGCTATTTTGCAAAGTGGTACTTCTGAAATGCTTTGGGCTTTAAGTACTAAGGCAAGACAAACGGCTTTCCAAGTAGGTATGGGTCTAGGTGTTACATCCCTTCTTTCAAGAACATTAATAGATCGTTTGAGGAATATTGAGGCCTACAGGGTTCAAAAACAAGCCATGACCACATTTAATCAGGTAAGAAAATTCTACATATTTTTATAATACCTGACACGTAATTACTTAGATTTTCTGTTATCACATCATATTTGGTATTTATGAAGAAGATAACGTCGATAAACGTATACTCAAGTAATGTATAGGAATTTTAAAGAGGCCATAATTTAAAATAAAGTATAATAAATATTAAGAAATATTTCGCTCACCATTGGAAATGAATAAGAGAAAATATTTAAACAAATGAAAAATAGAAGATATATTAAAATAGCAAATTGTTCTTTTTTGCTGCGTTTTGCCTAGACCATCAACCATTAGCTTTGGTAATCGTCTCTTAGAAAAATATCCACCTGCTTTGATATTCTTCTTCATTAGACGTTCCCAAATTACATAAGTCTTCAGTCGTGATTTCGCTTTTTCTATTTCAGCTGTTAGTTTTCCATAAGCTCGATATCAAAGAAAAATTCATGCATAATTAGATGTCGCTTTTTCTTCAAGATTCCTATGCATTTGCATAATATTTAATTCATTGCGCTGAGCAATTAACTACAGTTTTTGTCACTCCAAGATTAACAAACAGAAATGCATTTATAAACAACTTCGCGTAACGCAACATTAAATAAGAAATGGCTGTTTCAAGTGCTAAACGCGGCAGTGCTTGCTCTAACTCCCCCGTCTGGCTTCAAAGCTCGAAATATGGCTTTGCATATGTATAGTTAACAAGACAAAAATATTTGCTTAAAGTTTGAAAAGGTTCACAAATAGATGAAACAATACCACATCGCCCACTGTTAGTTCAACAGTGTCGGCACTGCCGATGGTAAACCACACACTCAAGATGTTGAATGTTTTAGAATATCCAAATCCTCCACAATCGAATAAGTCATACAAATGCGTTATGAGTGCGAGTCAATTGAAAATGACGAGGTAGCTGAGATTGCTGGCTTATCGAAAGAAAGGGCTCATTAAATCCTGATATCCCAGGAATGAGAAAATTGTGAACAATGGAAGCCACGTTTGCTGACTCTTAACCAAAACCACATCAAATGATCGTAGAAGAATAGGGCTAGGGTCTCCACGATACAAAATCTACATGCTTTTCGTGGCGGTTTGTTACTGTAAATGAGTCTTGGATCCACCTCTATACATCCGAGGCAAATAACACTCAAAATTCTGAATTAGCATAAAAGAATCAGCATTCAAAATGATGGGATGTTTAAGAAATATTGTGGCTATATTATCTAAAAAATATCGGCACACTCAACGTTGAATAATACGCATTACTTCTGGATAAAATGAAATAAAAAATCAAGGCGAAAAGGCCAAATCTGATGAAGAAGAAAGTCCCCATTGATTAGGATATCACCCCCCGCTACAAAATTGTCATGGTGATGGCCAAAATTTATAATCTAGAACTTTAGACCACTCGACTTCACCCTCTTTCTAAATCTTAAAAAATTTCTAGCTGGAAATGAGTATAAATTTGGTTTCAACGTTATTGCAACAAAAAACGTCTGTTAGGCTGAAGAGCTCTGCAAAGAAGGGAACTTAGTACTGAAACACCGGTGCCTCAAATATAAATTTTTACGAAATGATTATTTAGAAAAATGCAGTAAATTTAGGTCATAATTTTTTATTTTTCTTGTTAGGTCGTAGTTTTTCTTTTCAAAAACTAATGGAGAATGAATGGATCTTACGTTATTATATTACACACTTAATATAACTTTTGCGACTTAAATTTTCATAAGCGATTATTAAACCATATTTTACGTATTGAAATATATATCTAAATTTTTCGTGATATTTCTTTGAAAACTAAATTAACCAGCATGTACTTTTCTAGGTATACTTTATTAACCCGTTGCGTGGTCTTCCATTCTCACCCGTTGTTGAAGTAGATCATGAAGATGCAGTGTTTACTCAAAGGAGTGATGATTATTTTAGGTCAGGTGGATATCCAAACAAAGTTCCAGTCATAATTGGTTACACTAGTAATGAAGGAGGATCCGCCCATGGAATGGCAGGTAATTTTTTTAGCTGTCATTTAATAGTTTCTTAGTATACATCAATTTAGATTAATAATCATGCGAGAAATAGCCGCCAATAATGATTTCATTACAACCATATTTCGCATGTGTTTTTGGTAAAATATAATTTTACTTCTGCGCTGTTACTGGGTTCGAGTGCTCTTTTTGTATAAATTGATTAATAACAAGATTTTGGCATTTGATTTGCTCGCGAGAGTTAATTTTCATGTTCTAAAGATAACTAGATTTCCAGTATTTTTGTATTTGCCGAAAGCAAGAACTAATGTTTTACAATTCTCTTCATTACACTCTATATGTTCGCTTTATCATCGCCTGAAAGGCATATTTCACTGTAATTACTCTATTATCAAGTCGATTTATTGCAATTGTTTTTGATTGATTTATAGACTGTTATACTTATTATCCTGCCTGCATTATATATGTCTCTCTCTCTATTTCTATATAGCAGCTCAACTTGGTTCACTTTTGGACATAGGCCTCCTCTAGTCTCTTCCATTCCAACCTATTTTCTGCAATTTGGTGCCAGTTTCTACCTATTTTCCTTTTTATGTCATCTATCCATTTTTTTGACGACCTAGGTCTTTATTGCAATATATGTTTTGTTTACCTTGTATAGTCTTACCTAGCGACGTGTTTCACCCAGGTCCATTTCAAAGTAGTAATGTGTTTTATCACATCCTCTACTTTCGTGCGTCTTCTTACTTCTTCGTTCTGTATTAGGTCGGGTAGTGATATTTCTAGCATGATTTTTTCTATTGCTCGCTATGTAGTACGCAGTTTATTGGCTGCTTTAGCTGTTAATGTGGTTGTCTCCATTCCATAGGTCATTACTGGGAGAACGCACGAGTTCAATATTCTTCTTTTTAAATTAATGGGAATTTCGGTGTTTGTAAGAGCGTGGCCCAATCTTCCGACGCCTGCCCATGATATTCTAATTCTTCTATTTATTTCTGCTTCTTGGTTTTCTTTTCCAAGTCTAATTAGATGGCCTAAATACACATATTCCTTGACTCTTTGTATTTCGTTGATTCTTACATGAAGTGGCGTATCTTCTAGAGACATTATTTTGGTTTGTGCTAAGTTCCTGTTTCCTGTAACTAGTCTAAATCTTTACTTATTAATACCACGTCATCTGCGAAACATAAATGGCTGAGATATCAACCATCGATGCTAATGCCCTTATGTTCTCAGTTTAGTTGTTTATCTCCTTGTCGCACTCCTCGTCCAATATTTATCTTCTGTGTTTCTAGGTCCTCTATCATTTTTACTTGCTTAAAATATGGCCCATGGCTCGACAGAGTCAAATGCCTTGCTATAATCAACAAATGCTATGTAGATTTGAATATTATATTAGGTGCATTTTTCAGTTAGTAATTTGATATTCTGTATCTGCTCTGTTGTCCTAAAGCCCTTTCGAAACCCCGCTTGTTTTGGAGGTTGATAGAAGTCAGATTTCTTTGTTAGTCTATTATTTATAATTTTTGTAAATAATGGATGTGGTAAAATACTTATGGGGCGATAATTTTCGATATTTAATTTGCCGCCTTTTTTATACAGAAGAATGACTCGGGCGTTTTACCAGTTATCAGGTATTTTACCGTTATGAAGACATTTACTCAAAAGAATACTCATTGAATGTAGCGTTGCAGACCCTCCGAGTTCCGATATTTCTTTAGATATACCATCTTCGCCTGGGGCATGATCAGATTTCATTTGTAATAAAGCAATTTCTTCGAAATCAACATTTGTAATATAAGGGAGCTTGATGGGTTAACTGAAATGTAAAAATTTGAATAGAACTCTTATACAATGTTAGCCACTTCGCTTCGCCAATTCTTTGTTTCTCCTTCTTTATCGTTAAGTTGGTTTATATTGCGTTTACCAATTGAGTTTATGGATTTTAATACCTTCATATTTTTGTTGTTTTCTTTGATCATTCTAATGCTTTGTATGTAATATCTAGAATATAAGTAATACTTTTCTTCCTCCTGTGCAATAATAGTAACTTTGGTCCTGCAGGACAGTGCAAATAAATAAACAAAGATAATTTTTTTATTAGAATAAAGTTTCTTTTTTACATTTTTATTGAGAAATTTTTTAAATCAAGATATTTTATTATTTAAGTTTTGTATACAAATTTATCATTAATTATTTGTAAATAAATGATTTGACTGGCATGTATTGACTCTTAAGTTCGTCCTTGTGAGTAATAGCGGTCATTATATTCTCTATTCTCATTAAATACTATGATCATATAAGCAATGAAAAACTGCACAGAATATAATATAGATTTGCTTCTCATAAGGCAAGAAGAGAATATATTGTGTACATAAGATTAAATACAAACTTCATCGAAAATATAAAAGATACAAATCCAAATTTTCCTAAAACACTCTTATAACTGAAGACCATCCAATAAATGGTGCAAATCACATCTTTTAAAATAATGTTGTTATTAGACATGTACCCACCTTGAAAGAAAATATTTTACTGTTAGAACAGAAATTGGGAGATAAGATAATATGAAGACGCGCCACAAATAGTAATTTCAGACATTTTTCATAGATAATTTTTTGTTTCAGAATTGTTACGTAATTATTTATTATACATTGACATTGTTTCCAACACCTTGGCACCCTTTAGTTTAACAACTACAACCCAATTAAGAAACTTAGCAGCTAATGACATAAGATTGTTCTTCTTTGGTGTCAATGAAATTCGCAATCAATTTGAAGAAGTTGTCAAGGTAAGAAATGTTCATTGGTTAAAATACTTTTTTTTACATTCTTTCAATCACGTTATATGGAAAAAAATGTTTGCCACAAATTATCTACATCAAAAGTTTGCTTGTAGACGCCGTACAGTGAGCTTTGAAAATGGTGAATGAGATTTCACCGAAACGTCAGCTGCCTTACAGTTTTGAGAGGGTAGCACATACACAGGATACCTTCGATTACACATCACACCCGTGAACCCTTGAGATTATCCGACATAATGTATATATATATATATATATATATATATATATATATATATATATATATATATATATATATATATGGATTTACCAATCTCATCGCAATGAAGCAGAGATAACTAATAAAAGGACCTATTGATTTAGAATAGAAATACATTTCCATAACAAGTGAACTTATAGTATTATTTATTTTAATGTTAGTTACTTTAACTACAAATTGTAGTTAGCAGTACAAGAATTGTTAAATAAAGACTTTCATCAACGAGAAACTTTATAAAAGGAGGAGACAGTTTTGGATGTTTTATACACATTGTTATTTGATTTTGCTTCTACCCCCGAGGTTTTCAACTCCAAAAGTCTTGGAGACATTAAGGTCTAAAAAATGACCAATTCTATTCTTCTCTTAAACAGTTCTACCATATTTATTCAATCGGCCTATTCATCATTTATGATTAAATTGGAATTTGACATTTTAGGGTAGAAATAAAAAACATTTGTATGTTGCTGCCGCCTTTATACAACAGACTTGAATCATTGAAAAAATAAGACTTTCTGCTTTAAAATGGAAATTAATCTGTACACTTACGTTATGTACTGTGTTCTAACACTCGATGCTCTAAATTATTCCACGCTGTCCTTGATATTCGGGAGGTCTATCAGACATATTTATAATGAGACGAAATATTTTCCCAGCAAAAGTGTCAGTACCTGAGAGTTCTGACATGGAAACATCCAGATATTGCATCTTCTAAAATTTCTAGATAGCGGTTTGTTATGAGGTATCTGTCATAAATTTGGTACCTAATATATGTTCTTAAGATAAAACAAGGGATAACAAATCCGTAGCGCCCTTGTTGCTCCCTTTCATAAATGATATAAGAATCTTCTGGCAACCAATGCCAAGTGTTGTATCTATTGAAAAAATCCGTATTTGTAAAATAGCATTCATCGCACCAGATTAACATTCATTCAAAAGTATATCTGGTTCTGACTTCTTCTATATACCAATTTCAGAACATTACCCGTCACTCTGCGTTAACAAGACGTAAATTTTGAACAACATGAAATTTACAGAAGTGGTACTTATATTTGTTTTTACAAGACTTTTGATGACTCCAGTTTCTATTTCTATCCCTCTACATGAAGTTGAAGGCACCGCTTCTACACAAGCCAGAACGTTCTGTATGTCTCTCTATTTTCCTTGTCATACATTCTGTACAATTCTATCTACATTCTCCTATTCTTTTGCCTCGATAACTTTTTCTTTTAATTAGAAATTTGATCATCACACATGACGACGTTCATAGTATTTATTATATCCTCTGGTTGTTCTTTTGTTCTTCTGTCAGACTGTTTATTACTGATGATGCCCAATTGGATGAATGTAATTTATGAGTTCTGCTTACTGTTACCACCTTATCATAAAAATCTAATTCTGGATACATTTTGTTTAAACATTTATTTATTAAGAATTTTTTCCTTTAAAGTCCTTGTCAACAACCAATAAGATATACGTAAGCCAATCAACATTATATTCTTTGAGAATATAATATACCGGTTACTTACTTTTTTTTATTTTAGTTTATCAACGCTGACCAATTTAATCGTGGCACAAGAAGAGTAGCAGAAAACGTCGCCAAATTTGCTAATACCTACTTTTTCGTATTTGGACATGAAGGTCAAGTAGCTGGTAATAATACTTATTATGGTAAGTTAAAGTAATTTTTATTTTAGAATAATATCTAATGTTATAACCAATAAAAAAGCTGAAGTTTTATATGTTACTTATTGATTTAGTGTAGGTATCAAATTTTAAACTATTTTTTTAGATATCAGGTTGTAGAACCTCCTCAAAAGTTCTTAAATCATTAAGATTTTTAAAGTTTGCAACCTTGTATCTTCAAGATACACAAAATTTTAATGTAAAATAATATCCTGTAATGAGGAAACATATTTAAAATGAAATATACGCCATTAGTTTCCTTGACAAATAATTAAAACTAATATCGTCATTATTCCTGAGGAAATTAACAATGCTCCACAAAAAAACTTTCTTGAACTAGAAACGAGATTCATCATTTTTCATCATTTCCTGTGGATTTCGACTCTCGGATCACGAATCTGAAAGCAGTTTTATCGTGTTGCTCTTAGTTTTCACATAATATCAAAATTTTCAAATTTGCAGATATTTTTATTTCGAAAGACGTGATTTTATAAAATTCAAAATAGTCAGAAACCATAGTTTGACGATGACAACTGCCTCTCAAGAGGATGTGTAGAATGATTCACATTTTAGTTCAACACAGTAACGAAGTTAGCGAAGGTGCGCTGTCCTGCAAAGAACATTAGGATGTAAGGATGAAGCCGTAGTGTGTCTGTCGATGAGTTGATATTGTCCTTATCAAAGTTAGAAAACTTTGAAACTTGGGCCTGAGGATATATCAGGGTTATCAAACCGCAGACCAGGAACTCTAACTTGCGGGTTTTTAAAATAAACATAGATTACAAAAAACAACAAAATAGTACATGCCATAAAACTCGTATTGCTGGAATGAGCAATTCTGATATCACAAAACATGATTATGACAAGAACTTAGATTGATTTTGCTAGATACGTGGCATTTGTGAAGTACAAAAAAATCAAGAATGTGCACGAATATTGCTTCAACCTCAAAATTACTGTAGAAAGAAAGCAAGGGCCTGAAGCATCTTAAATATGACAAACCTACAATATGGCAACGACCGAGAAGAAGAGCTGACTGTTATTTTTGCAACACACATGATTGTTCAATAGAAGGACACAGCCCAAAATTCAGTATGCTCAAGTTTTTTTTGAGGAGAAAGCTGTAATGATCTCTAAAAATCTTATGCCTCATGAAAAAATTGATGGAGATGATTGTGCAAGTGATGATACCCCTTTTTCGATGACAAGGAATCAAAGGAACCTGCAATGTTTATATAGGATGAACCAGGGGCGGATCCAGCTTCTCTCCTTGGGGGAGGGGGGGCGGTGATATCACAAAAGTACAGTATGACAAGCGAAAGCAAGTTGTCCCGGGGGGGGGGGGGGACATCAGCAACATTCCCATTTCTAGTGTAAAATGCAGGGACGGGGCTATTTTTTTGAATTTGAAGCTCTTGGAGGGGGGGCGATCACAAGAAAAAAAAGTTTCCGACAGGGGGGTGGAAAGATGCGATCAACATACACATTCCTCGTATAAGATGCAGAATCGGGTCTATTTTCCTCAATTCAAAGCTTCTGGGGGGGGGTGCTATCGCAAAAAAACACGTTGTCAACGGGGGGGGGGGTGCCAGCGGCATACACATTCCTAATATAAAAGGCAGAATCGGTTCTATGTTCCTGAACTCAAAGCTCTTGGGAAGGGGAAAGGCGACCGCAAGCATACACATTCCTATACTCTATTCAAGAACTAGAGAGAGTAATAAAACTGTTACCGAAACCTCCAACGTACCTGCTTCAGTGCCCCCGGTAACTGAGAACTGCCGTAAATCTAATTATATTTAAATATTATTAGCTTTTATAAATTTACTGCAACAATAAAATTTCTGATAATTGAATTTAATTTCTGTCAGTGAGCAAAGTAGACCTTACAGTGTGTCCTTAGTGATTTACTTTGTTTGTGCTTGTTTTTATATATTATTTGAGATTAGTGAGATACCCAAAAGATGGATGGCATTTTTTCCTCAACGAAAAACTTATTACGATGAATGTTTATGATGCCTTAAGATATTAATACCTAGATAATAATATTAACAGCTCTGTTAAGATGTGTTCCAATATAACAGGAGTGCGAATCTATCATGTACCGAACACTGACGGAGAAAAAAACAACTGGAATTGTTAGTAATCCCTAGCTACATTCGATCACAAGCAGACGAAAAACCTCGTTGGAAGAAAAGATTGTAAACTGTAATAAAAGGAGTTTTACATACATTTTATTATGAGAAGCAGATCCCAACCGTCGACAAAATTCTAACTAAAATCAATGAAGATCGGGATTTGCCTGAAATTAAAAGAACTGAGCTCTGGAAATTGCTCAGAGAACTTAATTTTTGTTGGGAAAAACCAGATAGGAAATCTCTTCTTATAGATCGTCCGGAAAATGTCCGTTGGTGAAGGAAATATCTCTCTCAAATAAAAGGTAGAGTTGCTGGAAATAACACAACTTACAAAATTTATAATTTAACTGGACTTTTGAAAGATTTTTTTGAATAAAGTTACTGCAGATAATTGCGAAAAATCCATAAAATAAAAGAATAAAAGAAAATGTGGAAACTCGATCTCATGACCGGTGAGAGAGGAATCAATTATAATTAATTCGAGCGAAGATAGCTTCACTGGCTTTGATGACGAATAAGATACGTAATGTTTGCCAGCGTTAACACAATTTATTATTTAAATTTTCTGTAACATATAAAAATTAATGACATTTGAATCCCTTTTTAGTGTTTAATTGTAATTCTGCAGATGGTTTAAGAAATATATAAACTGGAACGTCAAATATCCCAAAAATGTTTTTAATTAATAATAAAATGACCGATAGCCCCAAAAAAATTTTATTATTATTTGGACGAATTTATTATTTTATTTATGTTTAACTTTTTGTATTTGAGAGAAAAAGGCTACGTTTTAGTTTGAATGTGCCTAAAACGGTTTCTATGCCAAAATTAAAAATAATAAAACTACAGTTGTGATTTGTGTTAAATATTTCAAAATTATCTATATCTTATAATATATGCGAATTATTAAAAAATCATAATAAATAAAATAATATTATAAAAACTTTTTATTTCAAGTTTATTACTGAAATAATAATCTATGTCACAAATATTTCGTGATAAAATAGACCTCCTTTTGACGCCTATGACAAGAATTAAAATCCCTTTTAACACTTCACACATCCAAATATCTATTGCTATCCAACCCAAATAGTCCATTATTATAGACCAGTATTTTTGATTATAAAATTTCTAACCCATTCCTATGAAAAATATATGTGTCTAACAGATTTTGCCAAAGACACCGGACTAAAGAACACAGGTAGTTTGCGAAGAAAAAAAAAGGTAAAAAATGAAAAACTCTCCCTAGTTCTTGAATAAACTATAATATAAGAGGCAAAATCGGGTCTATTTTCCTGAACTCCAAGCTCTTGGGGGGGGGGGGTGATCGCCCCCACCGCCCCCCCCCCTTGGATCCGCGCCTGGGATGAACTGAATAATCTTGTCAGAGATCTTGGACATTCAAAAGATTAGTTAGAATATCTAGCGGCAATATTGCAAAAAAATTTTACTATCCAAAGGAGTAACTACTTCCTTTTATCGTAACCAAGATAAAGTTTTCTTAAGTCTTTTTAGATAAAAAAATCTTCATTAGTTTACTGTCATGACCTTGAGGGTTTAGTGCATGGGCTGAAGCTAAACTGTTATAAAAGGAAGAATGGAGACTCTTTATCGACTCATTCTAGTAGATCTTGAGTATAAAACTCATGTAGCTGTAAAACAGCAAACAGAAATTTTTTTCTTAAAACATATAATTTCTTGTGATTTATAGAAAAAGAAACGTAAAAAGTGGTGCTAAAACTTAAATGCTTCAATCTGTTGTGAGAGCTCAAGCCGAAACTTCATCATCACAATTTTGATTTTTAAAACGTCTAGTAATTTAAGCTGATCATGGTGTCATCAGTAATATAGAATTGAATAATAAATATCTAGATTTCGTATCGAAAAATTGAATTAAATAGCTATATATTAATTTTTTAGGTGTCGGTCATGGCGAAGATCTTCTCTACATGTTCAGATATGATCTTCCGACCTACTCAGCCAAAGATTTGGAAGTTCGTTCTAAGTTAATCAGAATGTGGACTAACTTTGCTAAAACAAAGTAAGAAAGAAATTTAACTTTAGTAGGTAGTAAGAGTTTTGTTGTTAGGTGCACAAAAATCTTATTTTGGATCGTGCATTCTCTTATGGATATATTATGTAAAACGTTTAGATTCGTTTGCGGATCTCCCTTATAGTTTTGTATTTTTTTAATTCAATGGAATTTAAAAAATTTTTCTCGTTAATTTATTATTTGCCTTTTAGATCGTTGAAAGTGACTCCTAAGATTTTTGGATTTGTTCTATAATTATGACCTTAAAACTTTAAGTTATGTTAAATTATAGCAACCAAAAGGTGTAACTATTAAACCTAATTTTGTTGCCGTGTTAGTTAAATTTTAAGACAGCTTTGCTTTGCTTAAGGTAATGTAATAATTTGTATCATGTATACCGTCAAATAAACCATAATATAGCTAAATAAAGCATAAAAATCTTGAGATAAATCTTTGGAACCGGTAATAATTAAAAACTTTTTTCCATCCTTGTATTTTGAAGGTTGACTTGTCGTTCTAAGGTGCAAATTATTTAGCTCTGTTCTCAATTTTGTGTTCATTGAATGTATTAAAAATTTGAATTATTTCAATTTACGATAAAATTTATTACTTTCTACAATTACATGGACACATGAAATTTTCTAATTTTTCTATTACTATTTTCCTACCATTTTCTGTTTTTATGAAATGAAATACTCAAAATGATACTGAAAATTTTTAATAATATTAATTTTCTTGCAAAAATTAAAAACAACTAACCTGAAGAAACAAATATTTTTATAAATAAGATAATTGTCGTAAAATCCATGGTAAGCTTTTATAGCGACATTTTTAAATCCATTAAATCTTAATATTTTTCCTTCTGAATTAGTATAGCGTCATTGTAAAAATATGGGGGAAAATGTATGAAATAATACTTTTATGACACAGCAAATACTTCTATTCCGAGTGACGAATTTTTAACATTATTGAATCATCCTGGTTACACTTTAGGTCTCTAATATCAAAACAACAGGATCCCATGTGAATCTTCTAGGTCTTATGAAACTAAGGACTTGCATTGGTTCAGAGTTCCTAAAAAATTAATAGTTTAAATTTTCGACATTGTTCGGTCTTAAATTTAAGAGTGCTGATTGGCATACTTCTACGTAGTTAGCTGAGATATTAAATTAACAATTTTCTTCTTAAGTTTCCTTTCTATAGTTGAATGCATAGAACGACATTCCTCTTGGGTGTGTCCCTTTTTAATTATTATTTTCTTTTCTTGAGATAAGTTTAAAAGAACACTTGAGGGCAAGGCATTTCTGTTCTGGCAGGTACAGCCATCACTGTAAAGAATGACATTACTTATGATTTTGGTTTCCTCCACAACACGGTTTCTAAAGAAAATATACAATATGGAGATAAATATATTGGCTGTTAGTCTTCCTTGTTCTTCATGATAAATGTGACAAAAATCATCCATTGTTTTAAGAATAAAAAGTGTAAAGTTATGAACATTGAATATACACTACAATTGTCGGCTTTCTTATCTTTCCCTTCATCATTTTGTGCTTCTTCTTTTTTCACCTGATGTTTTTCATATCCTTCCTTAGTGAAATTTTCTGTTCTTTGTGCTAAACATTTATTGCCTTATTGTTAAAAATACGCACTGTTCGGATCGTCAATCAGGTTTGAGAAAAGAACAACAGATGATGGCTATTTTTGATACACCAATCACTTTTACAGAACCTGTAAAGTTTTAATTCTGAGGTCCAAACTGTCTCCACATAAAGTTTATGAGTACTACTACTCTTTTTGTTAGTATTAATTGTAAACTTCGTATTTGTAGTAATTTCTAACATTTAAAACACTGGAATGAGTTACGACAATCAAAAAAACTGAAAGCAAATTTGAATATTTTTGTTTGTCAAACATCGAAGAAGCCCCTCCTTTACTGACCATAAATAGCTTTTAATCAAATTTATTGTTGCTTAAATCCACCGATCGAAAATTTTATTTGTTTATTAATACTTCACAGTCGCGCTCCAAATAGATATGTTTAATACTACAGTTTAGTTTAAATTCATTCTTTCTCTCTAATAACTCCACTGTTTGAATTATAAGCTGGTCGAAACTCGAGTTAGAACTAGTATGAAATTCACTCTTATCAGTCTTAAATAAATAATCTTTCAGATGTTTATAATTATTCTCTTGCTTTTAGCAATCCTACACCAACAAGGGAACCACTTTTGGATAATGTAATATGGCCAGCTATAAACTCTGCAAGTCCAAACTTTGACTATTTATGGCTCAACGGTACTTTAAGTTTGGATAGAAACCCGGATCAGGAAGTATATAACTTCTATGAGACTGTTTTCGATCAATTTGGAGACCAGACATATACAACCTACTAATTTAACGTTCTGGATATGATTAAATCTGTTGTACGGTTTCGTGTACTAACGTCATTTCAAATTCGATATAGCACTAAGAAGTGGATTAATGTCTTGCCACAAAGCTTTTTGATAGATTCAGCTATTAATGAAAACACACACACACATCATCATAATGTAGAAAAAGCTCTAATATTGTTACAAAATATTACGTGACATTTTTGGCGAACTTTCTATAGATGATACAAACAAACTTAAAAACGAAGCCTCTTTTCACCATTATAATTTGTTCGTCACACCTCTGATGTTGTCTTTTTTCCTCAAAATATCTCTTAACACCTGAATAATTTTAATTTGTAGTTAAGGAGCCTTTTATGACTTTCTTTTATTTCGAATTTGGATAGACTGAAGTACATTTTATTAAAGAAAATATTAAAAATAAAGATAATAATAATTAGCATTTTATTTAGTAAATTGCTGCGTAAGCATCTTAAATTATTATAGATTTATTTTATCAGTTGATTTTGCTGATTCAAAACATCTATAGATAGGTAGGAGATGATTTATTTGTTTGCCGACCATTAGATAGATATTTTTTTTAGTAACCAAAATAGCTTAAAATATTTAGACATATCAATATTTAAACTATTATTCAGCTAGATTCAGTAAGAAGGTTCAAGATTTAAACCCGATCTAGCTGCCATGAAAGTTGGATCTAGTTAATTATTACTTTTTCATTTATGATATTTTTATAATTTATATTACATATAACAAACAAACGGTTACGTAGGGATATTAGGGATAAGCCTTAAGATCGGTGAATAAAATAGTCGTTTATCAAAAATAAATAAAATTTTCCATTTTTGCCTGACTAGAAATAAAATTATATAAATATTTTTTGGAAGGTAACGTTCTTAAGTGTCCGCCTCGGATTTTATTTATTCTGGGGTATGTTAAAGTACACCTAAAATATTCGAGGCATGTTTTTTGAGGTCCTGAACTGCATCTCTAGGGGATTAAATAGAAGGCAGTTACCTCCATAATATATTTTATCGTGGAAAAAGCAGATATGTCAACTATATTTTTTAATTTATTAAAAAACTAATTATTTTTGGATGGTTTTAGTGAATTCAAATATTTATTGAACTGAAAAACTGAAAACAAAAACGTTTTTACACCTTTGTAAAAATAAAAAGCAATCTATTTGTGAGAGAATGGTGTATATAAGAATCCTTTTCTTAGTATATGTAAATAGTTTCATGCGAGAAAATTTGCATTTCGAATTATAAAAGAGAAAAAAAACATTTTTTGGAATAAACTTTGGGGGAAGTTCCTCTACTTCTTAAAAATGCAGCTCAGTAAAAAAAGTGTCGATTCTTTTGTCACGTTTCAATTTCAGCTCAAGTTTAATATCGCTAATTTAACTAATTTTACCTTATTTTTGCAAATAATCACGTTATGGTCAAACACAATATTCTTTCCTCTTTAAGTATCTTTCATAAATTATTCGAATAGAAACATACCATTTATCGATTAGATGCATTTTTGGTTTTACGACAAATCAACGTACTTTCACTTCCTTGTTAATTTCTTTTCCAACTCGGTTATTTTTTCTTCCTGAATTTTGGCTACACTCTTACACTACAGTACAGTTGTACTTTGATAATCACTGTTTGAAGCCTATTTATGTTTTGCTTGGCATTGACTAGACTGTGGATGGTTGTATTTATCTCTATGTTGAATTTACTGTTATCTTTTTTTCGAGTGTAATTTTTCCTTTCATCCTTTCGTATAGCAGTTTTCTTGCAAGTTGTTTTATCAGCTCAGTAAATTTTGCTTATTTTTTTCTGTCACTGTCAAAATTGATAGGATGTTGCTTTTTGCATTACTTCATTTTGGGCTGTTTTGATCTTATTTGAATCCATTATGGGGTAATCATCATATCTTAATTAATTTTCTCTATGTTCTAGTTTGATTTTCATGTCTGTCAATGTTTTTCTGTGTCGGTTCGGGGAGACATCGAGCTCGCTGGATTCACAAACTTTTGAGAAACCGATAATTTTTGATTAAGATTTCGGCAAGTAACTTATATTGCGTTGGTAATAGCTAGCGAGGAATATATTTCTTAAATTTAAAAATGACTAATACGTTTCTTATTTAATTTTGAGCCCAAAATGTTAATGAATAATGAATTGACTTATTTACGATTTATTTCAGCCAACTGTTGTTACACACGGTCATTTCTGAGCTGTTTTAAATGTACGAAAAATGTAGTGTTGCCTGCTTGGGTCATTATATAAGGCTGAGACCATTTTGCCTTAAGTTTTACTTTTTTCATCTCTGTTTATTTGCTCCATTCTTTATTTTTACCGGAATAAAACTAGAGACGGAGATTTTAGCAGTTTTGCAAGTTTCAATGAAGGAGTTTCTTTAACTCCACACAATAACTCAGGGATTCTTTCTGTTTTCTATCTTCGGGTTTTTTCTGCCGTTTTTCTACATCCTAAGTTTTTTCTTTTGCATTTTATTTTCGTGTATACCTTTTGGTGAAAATCTTCAATTTTCAATCTCTAGGTTATTTAACTAGTAGCTATACACCACTACACGCTTTAGCAGTGTTGCAGCCAGATTTGTACATGATAATACTGCTAGCAGTCTTACCAATGCAACAATACAATTAATTTTGTGAATTAATGTTCATTCCTTTCTTTTTATTTCCTAAGGTGTTGCACAATTTTCTGGTGCTCTATGCTATGATTATGGAATATACAGGCTTGGCGTTATGTTTCGGCGCTAGTAGAATCAACAGTTGTAACGTACTGAATTTTATTTATAGCTTCACACTTTAGCAATACAGCTAGTCACTAAATTAAAGTTATGGGAATGTGGGTGAAAGCTAGTTCGACATCGAGGAAGATTTCGGCATTCAACCTAACTAAAGATGAAGTGGCGCCCTGAATAACTCCCTTCGGCATAGGGGTTAGCTTGGCATATTTTCTGGCTGGCGCGGATATTAATTTTCAATTGAATTCTGATAATTTAATTTTAATATTTACTTTATACTCTATTATTTATTTTTTTGCCAAAACTGTGAGATTTTGACGTAAAATACCAGCGTAGAAATTTTTTAGTGTACTTTAACAACCACAAAATGAACGAAATTGGAAGCAGACATTTAAAAACGTTGTCTAGTTAAACTTTGTTTAATTGCCAAGAAAATTAAGAAGTAAAGTCTAGAAATAAAGTTTTGGAGTCAATAAGAGAAATACTTGTCTCCTAAAAAGAAACAAAGTTTTCCGTTTTTAACGGTTCGAAAATAGATACAAATAATTTTTTATTCTTTCATTTTTAAGCTTCAAAACTTGTTTGATTTATTGAGGTATTTATCAGCTTAGATCGGTTTTAAAGTTAGATCATGTTTGTGAATTAGGAGGTTACATTTTACCTTATTTATGAGATATTCTTACTGATGATTTCTGGTTATTTTGAAGACTACGTATATTTTGATATTCGGAAATATAAGTAACCGATTTATCAGTTCGATATGTATATTTCTGATAGATTTTTAGCATGTTCTGTGAGGTTTTCCGAGGTGATCCTTAAAAACCATTTTCAAGATAGGGTTGTTGCACTATAACTTTTGTTAGTGATATGTTTTGATGAGGGTTTTAGTATATTGTAGAGAAAACTCTCAGGGGGATCTTGTAAAAATATTTTCATGGTAGGTTAACGCAAAAAGATGAAAACCTGAAAAATCTGTTGGTTCGCTAATATTAGACATCGTGTTTCTAAGCCATCGTCCATTCCATCTTATCCTAATAAAACTTCTTCTCATACTCGCTACTTTTGAAACGTTAAAAAAATTTTGTGTTGGCTGCATTTTTTGCCCATAAATTTTGATAGAAATGAGATGTTTTGATGTAGATTTATTACAAAGCGATTAAAAGCTGTCAAAAAATATTGATTGGCAAACCTTAGCTCATTCTTTATCTCAGTTAAAGCTAACTTATCTCATTGAAATTTTCTCTCATTTTCACTGTCTTCCATTTATTCGTGTAACATATATACAGGTATTAGAGCTATTCGTTTGATTTTGTGTTATATTTTATCGGTAATATTAATGTTTTTGTATATATTTTTGTATTTAAGCAAACTGAAATTAGTTTTATTTTAACCTTATTGTCATATATGACGATACCCAAAATTCCGGGTATCTTCTAGTTAAAAATACTGGCAGGTTCTCTGTACAGCTCTACACGGGCTAACCATGAACCACCTGTCAGTATTGATAGAGTACTGCGATCCAAGAGCCCGAAGCGAGGGTTTAAATCCAAAAATGTTTTTTAATTTGCCAGAATATAAAGAGCTCCTCGAGCAAGCTGAGTATCCAGAGGTAACTTCGAATAATCGGTCCCTGGAGGACTCACTTAAACAAGTTTCATTTTTGATTTCTGATTTTCTCGCCAAAGCTTCGATTACAAAGGTATTCAAATTCTCAAAGTATTTCAGAGATAGAGATAAAGAGAAAAATAGGCCACAAAACAGGACTTACAGGACTGCTGTGCGTAAAGAAAGCATTAAGTTTGTATAGTCTACCTAAGACGGCTCTGAAGAGGGCTCCCGACAAGATCTTTTCAGCTATCAGGGGCATAACTAACGCAGCCTGGCCACTTTCTCTCAAATTGGAAAATAGTTGAAATTATTCTTATTAGAAAGAAAGGCGAATTAGCATAAACAGCTACAGATCTATACAGACTTCATAGTTCAAAGGAACATCTTACCTCAGGAGCAATATGATTTTAGGGGGAGCCATAGTACATAGTATTCAGCAGACCACCAAGTTGACATGGCTCATGACACATGAATTCAACAAGAAGTTTCACACAGATGCAATCTTCCTTGATATTAGTGAAGCCTTTAAGAAATTATAACACAATGAACTTATAATTAAGCTCAAAGGGCTAGGAGTCCCCAACTATCTAGTAAGACTGGCACTAAGTTTACTGGAAGGGCAGAACATTCATAGTATCATCAGTTCGATTAGAGCTGAGATTCCTCATAGTCCTCCTCTATTCTCCTCTCTCTTCAACCTCTGCACATCAGAGATTCCTCGAGGCCACCATGGCAAGGTATTTTTATTCGGTGACGATATTGCTTTTGCGACGTCCATCATTTTGGTTAATAATATTGAGACTGAAATGGTATATAAATAACCCGGAGAGATGGATGGCCGATTGGTAGATCAAATTAAACCTTGCCAAAATACAGGTAGTGATGTTTCCTAGAGCTAGATTTGCCATCCCAGACTATCAAACACTCAGAGTCACTGGAGGGATCATACTAAGTGCTTAGGGCTAATTTTTGGCAGGAGAGTTAACTGGCTTCTCAATACAAATTACTTACTAATTGCAAGTAAAGTCAAAGTATCTTTGATAGCTTTCTATTCTCTGTTAATTTGCAAAAGATAAATTTAAAACCTAAACTAATTTATAAACTTTTTATCTGTTCGATCCTGTCTTTTGGTGTTCTCACATAGATCGCCATTGGCAAATCAAGATTCAGCAGATTAGAGAGCTTTCAAAACAGAGTCCACCAAATGATCTGTGGAGCCACTGCATATTGGAAATACCCCTATCTATAGAGAATTAGGGTATGAAACTTTTCACACCTTTACCAAAGACACTATGACTAAATACCAGTTAAAGACTTGATTTCCATGTCACCCAGTCCAACAGCCACACTACAACAGTGCTACTGATTTGTCCGAAATTGGTTACTAGATCGTTAAACTGGGGTCTTTCAAAATTGAAATTAAGTAGTTTAAAAGCGAAAGATAAAAATTAAATGAATTGCCAAATTCGACAAAAATTCACGGACCCAGTCCGACTTGGGTATATAAATAAATCCTAAATAAAAATAATATATATATATATATATATATATATATATATATATATATATATATATATATATATATATATAAGAGATAAGTTTTCGTCCGTGTAATTTTATAATAAAATAGGAAATTTTCGGCCATGCGGACATAGAGACCGTTAATAAATATTACACTCATGTTAAAAAGTGCGGAGATCTCCAAAACAATGAAAAAATTCCGGGCTCAAAAAATTACGACCGCGCTATTTTGTCCTACTATGGGACTTATTAGGCCAATGCGTTTCGTACAAACCATCATCTCGCATCTGTGTCTGATAAACATATTTCACAGTTGAAAAACAGTAAATAAGACACAGTGACGACATCTAGATGGATCACTCAATAACACAAAAGCAACACAAATCAACATTATTGTATAAAACTGCCTTGTAATGTAAATTAAAAAAGGAATATTCAAAACTCGATACACGAAACGTGCTTCTCCAAGGATAGAGGTCGCATTATTCGGCATCGGCAACCAAACCAACCACGAATTCCGCAGTTTAAGTAAAGTGTCGCACTGCACGATCTTTCTAAGAGGCTGTTTTTTAAGCCTACAAATATAAAGAAAAAAGAAAAATTTTCGTCCGTGTAATTTTATAATAAAATAGGAAATTCTCAGCTATACATTCCCTCTAGGGAATATTGACTCATACCAGGTATCCAAAGATACCAAAAGTAAGAAGCTCTATGGGAACTCTTTCTATGTTATCGGGTCTTAGGTGACGTAGTCTGCTGTATCTCCTACGAACTTTCGGATGGTTTGCGCGGTTGCAAGGAGAATTGCTTTCTGAATCGGCTTATACAGATGCTCACTAAGACCCAGACTCTTAATGTTCTGCAGAAGGTTCTTCGGTATTACTCCATTTGTTGATAAAATTATGAGAATCATTTGGACGGTATTCATTGACCATTGTCTTCGGATTTTCACCGTGTATTTGGGGAGTTCAAACGACTTAATAGTGGGTTCATTGTAAGGCAGAACGACAACGGGCTAAGTGAGTCACCCTGAAATATACCCCTTCGTATTGGAATTGTGTAAGTTTCGATGGTGCCGCTGGATGGCACTTGCATTTGGATCCTAATTCTCCAGATAGACATGATGCGTTCTGAGAAGGAAACAGAATGATTATGTACCCCATATATTCTCAATATAGTTGTGAACCACTCATGTGGTACTGAGTCGAAGGCCTTATAATTCACGTAGGCAGCACAGAGATTTCTTCGGTTGGTACAGGCTCGGTTACATATAACAGAGTCAACAATCAATTGTTACTATTATGTTTCTGTATGTACTATTATTATTATTATGATTTACACGCCAAACGGCTTCGCACTCCCTCCAGGGATTATTCACTCATACCAGGCATACAAAGACACCAAAAGTATGAAGCTCTGTTGGAACCCTTTCCATGTTATCGGGTCCTAGGTGACAGGGTCTGCTGTATTTCCTATGAACTTTCGGACGGTTCGCGCTGTTGCTAGGAGAATTGCTTTCTTCATCGGCTTATACAGATGCTCACTAAGACCCAGTCCCTTGATGTTCTGAAGGAGGTTTTTTGGTATCACTCCAGTTGTTGACAGTATTATGGGAATCGTTTGGACGCTGTTCATTGCTCATTGTCTTCGGATTTGTACCTCCAAATCTCTGTATTTGGTGATCTTCTCGTTGTATTTTGGCCTTAGGTTGTTGTTGTTAGGTACGGCAATGTCGATTAGTGTAGTTGACGAGAAATTTTATCTATTAGTATAATGTCTGGTCTATTATGAGCTACTGTTTGATCCGTCAGAACCGTTCTGTCCCCATATAACTTGAACTGGTTGTTCTCAAGAATAGGCTCCGGATTGTACCTGTAATAAGGCACTTTTCCTACCTGTAATAAATTTAACTTTTCCGTTAACTCTTGGTGGAGTATCTTAGCGGCTGAGTCGTGTCGTTCCTTATACTCGGTTGCGGCAAACGCTTGGCATCCTCCAGTTATGTGCTGAATTGTCTCCGATGTTCGACAGCCATATTTGCATTGGTCATTTTCTATTGAGGGATTTCTAATGATGAACTTCCGATAGTTCTTCATCGGAATAATCTGGTCTTGGATAGCTAACAAGAAGCCCTCAGTTTCCGGAAACATTTGTCCTGAAATTAACCAGTGGTTCGACGCTGAGTTGTCGATATTGTCCTGATTGACCTCATTTGGATGCCGTCCATGAAGTGGCTTCTGAAGCCAGGTTTGTAACTTCTTTTGGTCTGTTTGGTGGTGAGAAGTAATATTTTGTTCCCTCAACTGTAGCGGCGTTGAAACGTCTGCCTCACATATTGCTCGATGTAGTGTGGAAGAGTCTGCTAACCAGTGGAAATATGAACGTAAGTTTATTATTTGTTGATCGAGCTGCTTAGCAATATCCACCAATCCTCTTCCTCCTTGGTATCTTGGAAGCATTGTACGTTCAATAGCACTCCGAGGGTGATGTTTTTGTGCTTTTGTTAGGAGTGTCCTTATTTTTCTTTGCAGGTTTTGGATGTCCGTCCTGCTCCACTTTACAATTCCAAAAGAGTAGCTCAGCGCAGAGCAAGCATACGTGTTGAGCGCCTTAAACAAATTTCTACTATTTAAATTAGTTCGTAATACCCGCCTTACCCTCCTGACAAATTCAGCTGTCAATTCGGCCTTCATAGTCCCATGGTCAATTCTTTTAGCCTGTTTCATACCTAGATATCTGTATGTTTGGTCTGCTTCCATTGTAGCTATAGTTTCACCGTTCTGCATTTCAAAAGCCCCGGTTGTATCTTCCCTTTAACGATATTCAAAATACGGCACTTGTCAAGTCCAAATTGCATTCCGATATCCCCGGAGAACTCCTCTACATTTTAAGCATTTGTTCCAGCTGGTTTCTGGTAGCAGCCATCAGTTTAAGATCATCCATGTGTTGAAGATGATTCACTCTGACTACCTATTCGTTGTTATTTCTAACACTAAAGCCGTATCTGGTTAAGTTCAAACGGCGTGATAGTGGGTTTATTGCAAGGCAAAACCACAATGGGCTAAGTGAATCGCCCTGAAATATTCCCTTTCGTATCGGAATGGTGTTAGTTTCGATGGTGTCGCTGGATGGCACTTGCAATTGGATCCTAGTTCTCCAAGTTGACATGATGCGTTCTAAAAATTAAACAAAATTATTATCGACTCTATACATTCTCAATATAGTTTTGAGCCACTCATGTGGCACCGAGTCGAAGGCCTTCTTATAATCCACGTAGGCAGTAAAGAGGTTTCTTCGGTTGGCACAGGCTTGGTTACATATGACAGAGTCAACAATCAATTGTTCCTTGCATTCCATTGCTCCCTTCGTGCATCCTTTCTGTTGAGTTGCAATGATGTTATTTTGCTCACAATGTGCATATATACATTGGGTCAAGCAGGAGGTGATCACCTTATACAATATGAGAAGGCAGGTGATTGGCCTGTACTTAGCTCGGTCATGTGTGTTGTGTTGGTTCTTTGGCAAGAGATACGTAATACATTCAGTCAAGAACAATGGCATTTTTGCTGGGTTAAGAAAAATATCATTAATAAGATTAGCCAGTTGATAATGCATACACCAGAACTTCTTGAACCAGTAGTTTTGGATCCCGTCGAGACCTGGAGCTTTCCAGTTATGGGATTCCTTGATTATTCTTGAAATTTCCTCGGTGTTAAATGGCTCAAACTGCATCTGGCTGTAATCTTGGCAGATTTGGTGTTTTTCATTGATCCGGCCAGCTGCGATGTTACAATCGGCTGATGTGGAAAGTTGGTTTCCCCAGAACTCTTCTACTTGCTCTCTATTGGGATATCTATTATCTGCTATATTAGGTGGAGAGTTTAGCTTACGGTAGAAAATCTTTTCTGATCGTTGGAAGAGCGCATTGTCTTGTTTTCGGTTATTGCTGGTCTTGTACCTCTTTAGCTATCCTGCAATAACAGAGAGCTTCTGTTTCAGCGAATCAAGGCATTGCTGAGCAGTAACATTCGCTGGATCTTGTTGCGAATGATCGGACACGATTCATGATTTCTTCAACTCGCCTTTGCAGTCGACTATTTCTTGTGCCCCTGATGTACTCCGTCAGCTCTCCTATATCTATTCGAAGATTTTCAATTTTCTTATTTAGACATCTTTCCCATAGTGGTGTGTTGGGTTCTGTTTTTGCTGGTCGGCGCTCTGTTGTAACTTTAATTTCTAGAGCTCTAGCTATAGCAGTCGCGGCACAGTAGATGGTCATATGTAAGGACTCCAGAGTGTAGGCATTTGAAACATAAGCTGGTAATATCCGATTGTTCATGATGTCTAACATGGCATCCAGTTTTTTGGATGAATTAATTTTTGGCAGTGCCGGTCTTCTTAATGGATTGCTTCCATCATACTCCAACACCGCAGCACTCATTTCCGTTGACAGTTTTTGATAAAAGAGTTCAGTGTTGTCCTATTGAGTTTCATCATTCAGCTGTTCCTGTTGTTCTTGGACCTCAGGTTCCGGTTGTGGCTCAGATTCAGCAATCGGATTGTTGTTATTGTCAGTGCCTCTGATCTCACATTCAATTTCCTATTTGATGCTATTAAGCCGAGCTTCAGGAATTAGGCTGTTTCGGAGAATAACTCTATACTGGTCAGCTGTTCTCTGCTGGGACACTTGCATGTGTGGGTACTCTGCAAAATTCGGCATGTAGTTGTTGTCTGTAGCCGATCATCTCTCGTCCTAGTTGAATCACCCTATAAAAATGCGCATTATTGTCTCGTTCATGGACACAGTCCATTCCATGCGCTGTCTTGGTCGTCCCGCTTGAGTAAGAGTTGGTTGGGGTTCCCGCATAGCATCTTCGGCGGGTAGAGCTCTTGGAGTTATCTGACCCTCGTGTTGATGTAGTTGTTGTGGTTGTTGCCTGTCCATAGCGATGTCAACTCTTATGCCGTTGTTGGGTTGCTCTTGAGTCTAGCTGTGGCGCAGGTTCTGCGGTTTGTTCATTGTTATCATCGGGGATTCTTATCTCTCATTCTATTTCCGCTTTGATGATGTTAAGTCGCGCTTCTGAGATAAGTTTATTTCGGAGAATAGCTCTATATTGGTCTGCTATTCTCTGTTGTGACACTTGTAGGTGTGGATATTCCCTACAAAATTCGGCATGAAGCTGTTGTCTATAGCCGATTGTTTCTCGTCCTAGTTTAGTTACCCTATAAAAAATGCGCATTACTGTTTCATTCATGGATGTTGTCCATTTCATGCGCTGTCTCGGAAGTCCCGTCTGAGTGAGCGCTGGCTGAGGTTCCTGCGCAGCACCTTCGGAGGGTGGAGCTCTCGTTGTTTGGCTCTCATGTTGTTGTTGGGCTGTAGCTTCTTGTGCGACAGGGGTTCGCCTCCTCAATATTCTGCCACTTGAAGTTTGTGATGTCGAAATGTTGCTCCCCTCAGAATACATGGAGCAGATCGCTACCCACCTGGGGTACATTATGTTTTGCAGTCGAAAATTCATTATTTAAAATTTAAAAGTTCTCCCCATTTAATCGCCTCCTACGATTGGTCGAGGGAAACCCTGGATCTATTCGTTGCCGGGTCCAGTCGGAAAGCTGAAAGAAAGTGGCTCCTAAGGAATTATGTAGGAATTGAGTGTAAGTGGGTCAGGGCAGACGGATATTTAAAAGGTAAAGAAAGGATATGGTTAAAGGTCAGCGGATATTTGGCGTTGCTGGCTGTACTGTCTACGCATTACAGTAGCGACAAGTATACTGCTGGCTGCAGCACACTGCCGGCCAGACATTATTTTTATTATATTTTAAAATTATAAGTTAGCTGTTTCTATTTCTAACCCTAAATAATTCAAGCTTATCAATTATATATTTATATCATCGATCTTTATATTTATATTAATATGTCTAGTTTTTCCAGTAGATGGATTTTTTGCATTGACTTTTGTTGCTACTGTAAAGATTTAATAAGAAACATAGCAAAAACTAAATCAACTTCAGAATTCCAACTCCGATAATCAGGAGTTGACTTGACTCTTCGATGAGGGGAGTTATGTCACCCCGTCTTTTACAAAATAAATAATATGTAAAAATGCTGACTGACCAATTTTGCTTATCATACATAATTACCTGATCGTCCCCGTCTCCAACTACTATTACTTTTGTTTAGTTTCATACTATATCTTTAACAGTCCTTGGTTTAAGGCTTTAAATTATTTGTCAGGTCTGCCTCCTTTTCTACCATTATCACTAGGCTGTCGGCTAAAGCTCCTTCTGAAATATTTATTTTTTTGAAGTATTTATTTACTAGTTGCAGTCTTTCTGCCTTTGGTGAATATGTTTTTATTATTTTGTGCATAAATATTATAAATACTTGTAATATGGGATAACATTTTTGTTGAAAATATTTTTTCTAAATCTATGAGTCCTAAATATACTTTTTTGTTTTGATTTCTTTGTTATTAGTTAAAATCTAAATATGCGATCTTGTATGCTTTTCTGATTCCTAAAGCCACTTAATGACTCATAATGCATCCTTTACCATTTGTCTTATTTTTGCATTAATAATTTTTCATAAATTTTCATCGCTGTGCTTAGTAAAATTATTTCTTTATAACTATTACAGTCTAATCGATTTCATATGTTATAAGTTAGGACTCCTAGATAAGCTGTTGCCAATCTTTCGATAGCTGTTTTTTTTTCACACTTTAATATTTACAGTTCCCAATCCTCATTCATTTGAACAGCTTTGTGGGTAAATTTTAGCCATTTGGTGTTTTGCTATTTTGATTAGTATTTACTACTTATAGGTAGTTACTTAATTTTAATGACACAAGCCTAGATTAGCATTTAATTTGCATTACGTATTTCGCTAGGTCTCTGGAAAACCTCGCGATAAAAAATCAAACAAAGAATGACAATGTTTCAATAGAAAAAAAGCCTCTTACAATATTAGATACATGAGAGGGGCAGGTAATGCTTTATTACCATTTCGTATTTTTCTTGATTCAGCAAAGGTCCCGAGCTTTATGCTATTCGAAACTTCATAACATTAATATTTCTTGTAATAGAAGCGCCAATGTGTAATAATAATTTTATATTTTATTATTTACTTATGTAGACAATATCAAAAAACAGTCTACTTATCCTATATCTATCAGCTTGCAACGAACCTTTTATCTTAGCTTTCGTTAACAGAAATTCGACCTGGGTAAACTTGTTGATCTGGAGAAAAAAAATCAATCAAAGGAAATCGAAATAACTCTTCATGAATATGTCAAGTTTTTCCAGTAATGCTTTATTACCATCTCGTATTTTTCTTGATTCAGCAAAGGTCCCGAGCTTTATGTTATTCGAAACTTCATAACATTAATATTTCTTGTAATAGAAGCGCCAATGTGTAATAATAATTTTATATTTTATTATTTACTTATGCAGACAATATCAAACAACAGTCTACTTATCCTGTATCTATCAGCCTGCAACGAACCTTTTATCTTAGCTTTTGTTAACAGAAATTCGACCTGGGTAAACTTGTTGATCTGGAGAAAAAAATCAATCAAAGGAAATCCAAATAACTCTTCATGAATATGTCAAGTTTTTCCAGTAATGCTTTATTACCATCTCGTATTTTTCTTGATTCAGCAAAGGTCTCGAGCTTTATGTTATTCGAAACTTCATAACATTAATATTTCTTGTAATAGAAGCGCCAATGTGTAATAATAATTTTATATTTTATTATTTACTTATGCAGACAATATCAAACAACAGTCTACTTATCATGTATCTATCAGCCTGCAATGAACCTTTTATCTTAGCTTTTGTTAACAGAAATTCAACCTGGGTAAACTTGTTGATCTGGAGAAAAAAAATCAATCAAAGGAAATCCAAATAACTCTTCATGAATATGTCAAGTTTTTCCAGTAATGCTTTATTACCATCTCGTATTTTTCTTGATTCAGCAAAGGTCCCGAGCTTTATGTTATTCGAAACTTCATAACATTAATATTTCTTGTAATAGAAGCGCCAATGTGTAATAATAATTTTATATTTTATTATTTACTTATGCAGACAATATCAAACAACTGTCTACTTATCCTGTATCTATCAGCCTGCAACGAACCTTTTATCTTAGCTTTCGTTAACAGAAATTCAACCTGGGTAAACTTGTTGATCTGGAGAAAAAAAATCAAGCAAAGGAAATCCAAATAACTCTTCATGAATATGTCAAGTTTTTCCAGTAATGCTTTATTACCATCTCGTATTTTTCTTGATTCAGCAAAGGTCCCGAGCTTTATGTTATTCGAAACTTCATAACATTAATATTTCTTGTAATAGAAGCGCCAATGTGTAATAATAATTTTATATTTTATTATTTACTTATGTAGACAATATCAAAAAACAGTCTACTTATCCTATATCTATCAGCTTGCAACGAACCTTTTATCTTAGCTTTCGTTAACAGAAATTCGACCTGGGTAAACTTGTTGATCTGGAGAAAAAAAATCAATCAAAGGAAATCGAAATAACTCTTCATGAATATGTCAAGTTTTTCCAGTAATGCTTTATTACCATCTCGTATTTTTCTTGATTCCGCAAAGGTCCCGAGCTTTATGTTATTCGAAACTTCATAACATTAATATTTCTTGTAATAGAAGCGCCAATGTGTAATAATAATTTTATATTTTATTATTTACTTATGCAGACAATATCAAACAACAGTCTACTTATCCTGTATCTATCAGCCTGCAACGAACCTTTTATCTTAGCTTTTGTTAACAGAAATTCGACCTGGGTAAACTTGTTGATCTGGAGAAAAAAATCAATCAAAGGAAATCCAAATAACTCTTCATGAATATGTCAAGTTTTTCCAGTAATGCTTTATTACCATCTCGTATTTTTCTTGATTCAGCAAAGGTCTCGAGCTTTATGTTATTCGAAACTTCATAACATTAATATTTCTTGTAATAGAAGCGCCAATGTGTAATAATAATTTTATATTTTATTATTTACTTATGCAGACAATATCAAACAACAGTCTACTTATCATGTATCTATCAGCCTGCAATGAACCTTTTATCTTAGCTTTTGTTAACAGAAATTCAACCTGGGTAAACTTGTTGATCTGGAGAAAAAAAATCAATCAAAGGAAATCCAAATAACTCTTCATGAATATGTCAAGTTTTTCCAGTAATGCTTTATTACCATCTCGTATTTTTCTTGATTCAGCAAAGGTCCCGAGCTTTATGTTATTCGAAACTTCATAACATTAATATTTCTTGTAATAGAAGCGCCAATGTGTAATAATAATTTTATATTTTATTATTTACTTATGCAGACAATATCAAACAACTGTCTACTTATCCTGTATCTATCAGCCTGCAACGAACCTTTTATCTTAGCTTTCGTTAACAGAAATTCAACCTGGGTAAACTTGTTGATCTGGAGAAAAAAAATCAAGCAAAGGAAATCCAAATAACTCTTCATGAATATGTCAAGTTTTTCCAGTAATGCTTTATTACCATCTCGTATTTTTCTTGATTCAGCAAAGGTCCCGAGCTTTATGTTATTCGAAACTTCATAACATTAATATTTCTTGTAATAGAAGCGCCAATGTGTAATAATAATTTTATATTTTATTATTTACTTATGTAGACAATATCAAAAAACAGTCTACTTATCCTATATCTATCAGCTTGCAACGAACCTTTTATCTTAGCTTTCGTTAACAGAAATTCGACCTGGGTAAACTTGTTGATCTGGAGAAAAAAAATCAATCAAAGGAAATCGAAATAACTCTTCATGAATATGTCAAGTTTTTCCAGTAATGCTTTATTACCATCTCGTATTTTTCTTGATTCAGCAAAGGTCCCGAGCTTTATGTTATTCGAAACTTCATAACATTAATATTTCTTGTAATAGAAGCGCCAATGTGTAATAATAATTTTATATTTTATTATTTACTTATGCAGACAATATCAAACAACAGTCTACTTATCCTGTATCTATCAGCCTGCAACGAACCTTTTATCTTAGCTTTTGTTAACAGAAATTCGACCTGGGTAAACTTGTTGATCTGGAGAAAAAAATCAATCAAAGGAAATCCAAATAACTCTTCATGAATATGTCAAGTTTTTCCAGTAATGCTTTATTACCATCTCGTATTTTTCTTGATTCAGCAAAGGTCTCGAGCTTTATGTTATTCGAAACTTCATAACATTAATATTTCTTGTAATAGAAGCGCCAATGTGTAATAATAATTTTATATTTTATTATTTACTTATGCAGACAATATCAAACAACAGTCTACTTATCATGTATCTATCAGCCTGCAATGAACCTTTTATCTTAGCTTTTGTTAACAGAAATTCAACCTGGGTAAACTTGTTGATCTGGAGAAAAAAAATCAAGCAAAGGAAATCCAAATAACTCTTCATGAATATGTCAAGTTTTTCCAGTAATGCTTTATTACCATCTCGTATTTTTCTTGATTCAGCAAAGGTCCCGAGCTTTATGTTATTCGAAACTTCATAACATTAATATTTCTTGTAATAGAAGCGCCAATGTGTAATAATAATTTTATATTTTATTATTTACTTATGTAGACAATATCAAAAAACAGTCTACTTATCCTATATCTATCAGCTTGCAACGAACCTTTTATCTTAGCTTTCGTTAACAGAAATTCGACCTGGGTAAACTTGTTGATCTGGAGAAAAAAAATCAATCAAAGGAAATCGAAATAACTCTTCATGAATATGTCAAGTTTTTCCAGTAATGCTTTATTACCATCTCGTATTTTTCTTGATTCAGCAAAGGTCCCGAGCTTTATGTTATTCGAAACTTCATAACATTAATATTTCTTGTAATAGAAGCGCCAATGTGTAATAATAATTTTATATTTTATTATTTACTTATGCAGACAATATCAAACAACAGTCTACTTATCCTGTATCTATCAGCCTGCAACGAACCTTTTATCTTAGCTTTTGTTAACAGAAATTCGACCTGGGTAAACTTGTTGATCTGGAGAAAAAAATCAATCAAAGGAAATCCAAATAACTCTTCATGAATATGTCAAGTTTTTCCAGTAATGCTTTATTACCATCTCGTATTTTTCTTGATTCAGCAAAGGTCTCGAGCTTTATGTTATTCGAAACTTCATAACATTAATATTTCTTGTAATAGAAGCGCCAATGTGTAATAATAATTTTATATTTTATTATTTACTTATGCAGACAATATCAAACAAGAGTCTACTTATCCTGTATCTATCAGCCTGCAATGAACCTTTTATCTTAGCTTTTGTTAACAGAAATTCAACCTGGGTAAACTTGTTGATCTGGAGAAAAAAAATCAATCAAAGGAAATCCAAATAACTCTTCATGAATATGTCAAGTTTTTCCAGTAATGCTTTATTACCATCTCGTATTTTTCTTGATTCAGCAAAGGTCCCGAACTTTATGTTATTCGAAACTTCATAACATTAATATTTCTTGTAATAGAAGCGCCAATGTGTAATAATAATTTTATATTTTATTATTTACTTATGCAGACAATATCAAACAACAGTCTACTTATCCTGTATCTATCAGCCTGCAACGAACCTTTTATCTTAGCTTTCGTTAACAGAAATTCAACCTGGGTAAACTTGTTGATCTGGAGAAAAAAAATCAAGCAAAGGAAATCCAAATAACTCTTCATGAATATGTCAAGTTTTTCCAGTAATGCTTTATTACCATCTCGTATTTTTCTTGATTCAGCAAAGGTCCCGAGCTTTATGTTATTCGAAACTTCATAACATTAATATTTCTTGTAATAGAAGCGCCAATGTGTAATAATAATTTTATATTTTATTATTTACTTATGTAGACAATATCAAAAAACAGTCTACTTATCCTATATCTATCAGCTTGCAACGAACCTTTTATCTTAGCTTTCGTTAACAGAAATTCAACCTGGGTAAACTTGTTGATCTGGAGAAAAAAAATCAAGCAAAGGAAACCCAAATAACTCTTCATGAATATGTCTAGTTTTTCCAGTAGAGAAATTTCTTGGATTGACTTTTCTTGCTCCAATGTAAAGATTCAATAAGAAACACAAAGAACTAAATCAACCTTAGAATTCCAATTCCGATAACCAAGGAGTTGACTCTTCGATGAGATTAATTAATTTACTCCATCTTTAACAAATTAAATAATATATAAAAATGCTGACTGACTTACTTTGCTTATCATGCATAATTATATGAATTAAATTCATTGTAATAGTATTTTACATTTTCACTCGAGATTAGGAGTCAGAGTTTGGAATGAAAGTATACCGAAGGCTATAAAGCCTTACGTTGTAATAAAAAAAAAACAATAATCTTTGTTTAAACAAGAATGTTGTTCTTTACGTTTGTTACTTCATGTCATTCTGAAACAGCATTTTTTGTGTATTTATTAATGAAACCGTCTCGTTGTTTACCTTTTCTAATCCCTGCCCGGTATGATTTTTGAAAAATAATTTATGATTTAAAGCATCTAGTAGCTACACAATAATTTATAGCATTATTTTTTTAAGACCTTAAAGACAGGTACTTTATCTAAAAGGAAGTTCACAATGGTATCTAAAAATACGTATATCTTATGGTTGTATTTAAACAAATATTTATTGATATATTTATGATTATTTTTAGTCCAGAAGATTATTATAAATACTGACAATTCCTCAATATTTTGTCATGCTTGTGGGGTGCAAAATTTTTTTTTGTCAGTAATAATCTTAATTTTTTTTAGTAATAACTTTTCTTACGATTAGCCGAATACAGCGAATTTACGTTGAATCATCGCTAGCTGGGATAACTTTAAATATTATAATAATATTGTTTAACAACAAAAGTTTATATTTATTAAGGAAACAGTCACGTTGTTTACCTTTGTTAATACCTACCTCTTATGATTTTTGAAAAATAATTTATGGTTTCAAGCATTTAGTAGCTACACAATAATTTATGGTATTATTTTTTTAAGACCTTAAAGACAGGTACTTTATCTAATAGGAAGTTCACAATGCTACCTAAAAATAGTATCCATACCATATTGTATTAAAAAAACATTTATTGATATATATATATATATATATATATATATTTATATATATATATATATATATATATATATATATATATATATATATATATTATATATATATATATATATATATATATATATATATATATATATATATATATATATATATGAATATTTTTAGGCCAGAAAAACTATGAACACTGACAATTTCATAATATTTGGTTATGCCTGTGAGGCAAAATTTAAATTTTTTCAGGCACGATATGGAAAAATAATTTTCCTTTCCATTCTTGTACAAAAAAAAACATTTTTATTAAAATGTTGGTTGATTTTGGCTCTGCTTATTTCACTATTATATATATATATATATATATATATATATATATATATATATATATATATATATTTATGCTCTGTCTAAATAAAATCACTAAAATTATTTATTTTGTTTAATTAATAAAATATTGCATTATGAATTAAATGTATTATTTTATTAAAATGGCTTTTATTTGGTCTGTCATAATCGAAATTGAAGATTTATAGATAACTCTAGAAATTTTAGATATTTTTAAACAGAAACACTGTATGACTAAAATCACCACTATATTAATTCGGCGTCGTATGTGTTTTTGCTTTTGAAAACTTTCAAAATCTCTAATCCCGGCATTGATTTCTTCCTACAGAGGAGACAGCTTTAGCTGTGCCTTTGAAGTTGAAGGTTCGGTTCCAATATAACTTGACCTGGCTGTTCTCAAGAATAAGCTCCGGATTGTATTTGTAATATGGTACTCGGTTGCGGCAAACGTTTTGCATCCTACAGTTATGTGCTGGATTGTCTCTGATATTCGACAGCTATATTCATTGGTCATTTTCTATTGGGGGATCTTTGATGATGAACTTCCGATAGTTCTTCGTCGAAATAACCTAGTTTTGGATAGCTCACAAGAGGTCCTCCGTTTTCGGAAACATCTGTCCTGAAATCAACCAGTAGTTCGACGCTGAGTTGTCGACATTGTCCTGATAGAAATTATCTAGATACCGTCCATGAAGTAGCTCTCACAGCCAGCATTGTAACTACTCTTCATCTGTTTGATGGTGAGAAGCAATGTCCTCTTCTATCAGCGGTAGCGGCATTGAATCGTCTGCCTCACATATTGCTTGATGCAGTGTGGAAGAACCAGCTAACCTGTGGAAATATGAACGTAAGTTTATTATTTGTTGATCGCGCTGCGTACCAATATCCACTAATCCTCTTCCTCCTTGATGTCGTGGAAGCATTATACTTCAACAGCACTCCGTGGGTGATGCTGCTGTGCTTTTGTTAGGAGTGTTCTTATTTTTTTTGCAAATTTTGGATGTTCGTTCTGCTCCATTTTACAATTCCAAAAGAGTAGCTAAGTGTAGAGCAAGCGTACGTGTTGAGCACCTTAAACAAATTCTACTATTTAGGTTAGTTCGTAATTCCCGTCTTACCCTCCTGACTAATTCGGTTGTCAATTCGGCTTTCATAGTGCAATGGTCAATTCTTTTAGCCTGTTTCATACCTAGGTATTTGTAGGTTTGTTCTGCTTCCATTGCAGTTTCCCTGTTCTGCATTTTAAATGCTCCTGATTGTATCTTACCTTTAACGATGTTCAAAATACGGCGCTTGTCAAGTCCAAATTTCATTGCTGTATCCCCGGAGAACTCCTCTATAATTTTAAGCATTTGTTCCAGCTGGTTTCTGGTAGCAGCCATCAATAGGAGATGATTCACTCTTACTACCTCTTCGTTGTTATCTGATGAAATTCAGAAGGCGTGATAGTGGGTCGCCCTGAAATATTCTCCTTCGTATCAGAATTGTGTTAGTTACGATGGTGTCACTGGATGGCACTTGCAATTGGATTCTAGTTCTCCAGGTAGACATGATGCGTTCTAAAAAGAAAACAAAATGATTATCGACTTTATACATTCTCAATATAGTTGTGGGCTACTCGTGTGGAATTGGGTCGAAGGCTTTTTTATAATCCACATAGGTAGCAAAGAGATTTCTTCGGTTGGTACAGGCTTGGTTACATATGACAGAGTCAACAATCAATTGTTCCTTGCATTCCATTGCTCCCTTCGTGCATCCTTTCTGTTGAGTTGCGATGATGTTATTTTGCTCAAAATGTGCATACATGCATTGGGTCAAGCAGAAGGTGATCACCTTATACAGTATGGGAAGGCAGGTAATTGGCCTATACTTGGCTGGGTCATGTGTGTTGTGTTGGTCTTTTGGCAAGAGATACGTAATACCTTCAGTCAAGAACAATGGCATTTTTGCTGGGTTAAGAAAAATATGATTAATAAGATTAGCCAGTTGATGAAACATACACCAGAACTTCTTAAGCCAGTAGTTCTGGATCCCGTCGAGACCTGAAGCTTTCAGTTATGGAATTCCTTAATTATTTCTGATTATTATTACTATTATTATGTGATTTACAAGCCAAATGGCTTCGCACTCCCTCCAGGGAATATTGACTCATACCAGGTACACAAAGATACCAAAAGTATGAAGCTCTGTGGGAACCCTTTCCATTTTACCGGGTCCTAGGTGACGTGGTCTGCTGTATTTCCTACGAACTTTCAGACGGTTCGCGCGATTGCTAGGAGAATTGCTTTCTGCATCGGCTTATACAGATGCTCACTAAGGCCGAGTCCCTTGATGTTCTATAGGAGGTTCTTTGGTATCACTCCTGTTGTTGAGAGTATTATGGGAATCATTTGTACGCTGTTCATTGCCCATTATCTTCGGATTTGCACCTTCAGATCTCTGTATTTGGCGATCTTCTTGTTGTATTTTGGCCTTAGGTTGTTGTTGTTAGGTACAGAAATATCGATTAGTGTAGTTCGCCTAGAAATTTTATCTATTAGTATAATATCTGGTCTATTATGAGCAACTGTCTGATCCTTCAGAACCATTCGGTCCCAGTATAACTTGAAGTGGTTGTTCTCAAAAATAGGCTCCGGATTGTATTTGTAATAAGGCACCTTTCCTACCTGTAATAGGTTTAACTTTTCTGCTAACTTTTGGTGGAGTATCTCAGCGGCTGAGTCGTGTCTTTCCTTATACTCGGTTGCGGCAAATGCTTGGCATCCTCCATTTATGTGCTGGATTGTCTCTGATGTTCGACCGCGATATCTGCATTGGTCATTTTCTATTCAGGGATCTCTAAATATGAACTTCCGATAGTCCTTCGTCGGAATAATCTGGTCTTGGATAGCTAACAAGAAGCCCTCCTTTTCCGGAAAAATCTGTCCTGAAATCAGCCAGTAGTTCGAAGCTGAGTTGTCCAAATTGTCCTGATTGACCTCATTTGGATGCCGTCCATGAAGTGGCTTCCGTAGCCAGGTTTGTAACTTTTCTTGGTCTGTTTGGTGGTGAGAAGTAATATCTTGTCCCCTCAACTGTAGCGGCGTTGAATCGTCTGCCTCGCATATTGCTCCATGTAGTGTGGAAGAGTCCGCTAACTTGTGGAAATATGAACGTAAGTTTATTATTTGTTGGTCGAGCTGCTTACCAATATCCACCAATCCTCTTCCTCCTTGGTGTCTTGGAAGCATTGTACGTTCAATAGCACTCCGAGGGTGATGTTTTTGTGCTTTTGTTAGGAGTGTCCTTATTTTTCTTTGCAGGTTTTGGATGTCCGTCCTGCTCCATTTTACAATTCCAAAAGAGTAGCTCAGCGCAGAGCAAGCATACGTGTTGAGCGTCTTAAACAAATTTCTACTATTTATTACTAATATTATAATTTATTATTACTGTGAATATTAAAATTTTATTAGGAAACTTCGTATCCTATTTTTTTGTCAGTCAACTAAATAAATATTTTTACATTAATGAGGAGACATTCTCCGGGGCTGCCTTCTATTTCTCATTTTGTGATATGTCGCAATATACCAAAAAATATCCAACATGTTTTTTTTCGTCCTAAATTGCATTTTTAAGGGATGAAAATTGCCACAAAAACGGTTTACTGAGAAAATGACATGTATAAAACTCTTTTCATAGACCTAATGATGTGGAAATGCTTTTTTAGGAAAAAATCAGGCATTTTACATTAATTAAAAAATATACTATTTTAATTATGAACTTGAGGGTAGTTTTCACCCGTGTTTAATATTTTTTCATATACACCAACATATCACAAAATGAGACAAATCGAGGGCGGACATTTGAGATCGTTCCAAAGTAAATTGCAGTTAAATGTAGGTTAATTATGAGGTAAATTTTGTTAATTTACACCATAATATCACTTCTTCTCTGTTTTTATAGTTTCTGATAACATTGAAATACTTGAATGTTAAGGGATGTTTAAGAAATTTCAAGCGAACCATATTTTATTGAATTTTCGAAGTGCAGTCACGGTAAGCACAGAGAGTTTCAAATAGTATTTTTAAGTAAAAATATTTTATTTTTGATAATTTGACATACGACTAGAAAAGGACAAGACGAAACGTTAACAATATAGTTAAGCTTAACTCAATAGAAATCCGCATAAAAATTTTGTGTTAGTGGGAATCCCTTTTTTAGTACCTGGTTAAGACAGATTTTCAACGGGGGCGCTAAAGCCCTTCAAGTGAGCGGCGGTGAGTCCAGAGTCAACTAGGGTGAATGAAGGTGATCAAGGTTGGCGGCGTCCAATTGACAGAATTAATAATACTTAATTTTGAAATTGTTTATCTTATTTTTTAACGTAAATTAATAAATTTAGCATTTAAATTCGTTTTATTTTTATTCATGGCAAGTTTGTAAGTTCATAAGTAATTGCAATTACTACGCTAATAATGCAATCTAGCTAGCTAGCATGTAAAGACAAGAATAAGGGCTGTCAGCGTCAACAAACGAAGGTATTCAAATTGATACGTGCACAATTCAAATCTAGAAAAAGTAGGGATCTGGAAATTAGTCACATTAATTATTGTGTGCTTTACCAGTAATCCTTATCTTTAGTGTAAAATTCATTAATCATAATCAATATTATAAAGGTGAAGAGTAGATAAGTAAATTTATTAAAACCTTGCCACACTTTATCTCTCTTCATGTCTGAATCTGAGAAGTCAGAGCCTGGGCCAAAATTCCGAAAAAAAAGATCAATTATACGTATTAAAATGTTCATTATTACTTATTGTATTTTATTTATTAAATGTACTTTGGAAACAGTATTTCATTCCAATATTTTAATCAATTTAAGTTATAATCGCATCAGAGAGTCTGACTTGAGCAATGTTTTATGATTTATATTATCTCTAACATTACATTTCTAGATTTTTTGGTAATTATTTTTTCAATTATTTGATCAAAGTTAACTTTTAGCTACACGTACTCTATCAATAATATTGTTAGATGAATCTCCTAATCATCTCTTGGCCAATTTTAGTTTACTGAACTATCGTTCACAACTGGCTGATGTTACAGACAATGTCGGCGCCAAACATAGCGGTCTTCCTATATTTGGATAACTAGATATTAACCCATATTCTTCATAACAGCTGAGAAAGTGCAATCCTTCAGTAAGGAACTGGATTGACGTTTGAAGCTTTCAGTTTGCATACATAACTCATTAGAGTTTGAATCATCGTGTTTTAATGCAAAATCTGCTGCTGATTTTTTTTAAATTTCTTAATTGACGTTTCCCTCAGATAATGTCCTGTTTGAAAAACAAAATCAGACGCTACGCTTGACACACTTTCAAACTTCCATCTAATATGATGAGTAAACGTATCTAGTAAGCGATAAAGTTTAATTTTCAAATTTTGAAGTGCAGTTAATGTAGTGGCATTGTCTTTGGCTTTTCCATCGAACATTGCGTTGACCTTTCTTCTGCATATTCAGGAAGTTCTGGTTCTATTAGAGAGTTTCTTAGCTGGTGCCTAACATTTACCAATCTGATTTTGTCGAGAATTATTTAATAAATTATTGAAAGACATCTAAATGTTTGGAAGCAACTTCTACGGAGTGTATGGTCTCACAAAATGGAAAAACAAATAAACTCAAATATGATCATTTTAAATTTACTCTTAGCCGAAGACACAGACTCTGAGGTAAAGGTTTTCCCACTCATTTTCTCTGCTTTAGAACGTAATATTTTAATTACTTCTGGAAGCTGGGCGTACAAGGAGTGAACTGCATTATACTTTGATTACCCCCTTGAGTTGGAATAACCCTTAAGGCAAACTTCAAATCTGACAAAGCTTTCCGGTATTTTGTTCATCCAGAAAAGTGATTAAATATTTTCCGTAGTGTACGAATGAGATTTCCGGCGCCTCACAGGAAGCATTATATCCAATCACGTTTAAAGAACAAGCAGTACATAGTAGAAATGTAGAGTCTTCATTGTGTTGCAGGATACGATATTGAACACCCCGATATTTACCAGTTATATTAGGGCCGTTGTAGTATGACTGTCCCCTACAATTTAATAGTTTTAAGCCATTTTTGATTATTTTGTGTATAATCTTTTCTGTAGGTCTACTCCCGATTTTTCTCTCTATATGTAGAAAATAAATAAAACTTTCTTAAACAGTGCATTTTTCGACACGAATCTCTACATAACGCACGACTTCGACCATTTTCTCTTTATGGATAACAATGGGGGGTAAAATCAAATAAAAAGGGGTAATATTTTGCTTTTAAAATAGTTAAGGTAATTTTATTTCTGGCAGCTGAACCCAGTAATCAAATTGATTTGTTTTGAAAAGTTGGAAAGAAGTTTGAGGTAGATCATTTCGTAATAGAAGATACATATGCAGCAATTTGTTTAATAAGCAATTCTAATGTAAAAATAATTAAAGCAGGAAGATGGAAGAGTAGTCAAGTTGGTATGCGAGCAGGCTTGAGTCTGTAAAATACCATTAGAAAGACCACGACTACAGTTAGAGGCAACATAGAATCCTGAACATCACAGATGCAGAGGAGCTAATGACGGACAGAGTCCAAAGGAGACGATCGCTGGGTCAGCCAAGACTCACCCTGGGTTGTAAGAACTACAGAGAAGGAGAGAGAGAGAGAGAGAGAGTTCTAATATACTAAGAATCTTATCTGATTTATGCTGTCCGAATTTTTCGACACTACTTCTGATTGCCAGATTACTTTTTGCACAGAATAGAATGATATTGATTATTACCTTAAAGATATATTTCCATTTTGCTTTTTCTGTGAAAATCGTTCTTTGCAAATCATCATCAAACGTGTACTTCTTTCTTAAACGTATTTTCAATTCCTTCCATGAGACGTAACATTTGAAATATTCTTCTGAGCTATCATGTTCATCAATCCTTGGGTTCAGGTGTTTCCAATCACAAAGTTATTTTGAAAAACTTGACCCTTTTGTCGTAAATAATAAACAAGTAAAACAAAAAATGGATTTGTTAGTTCCATTAAGCGTAGGAAACTGTCGTTCCATTTTGTGGTTTTCTGATAATATTTTTTGAAACTAATCTGCTGAAAAAGTTTTACCATCACCAGACATCGAGAATCGATACCTTGCTTTTGTCCCTTTTCGCAAGATAACACCTAAACTTATCATCAGTCTTTGGCCATTACTTTGGATTATTATAGTCTATGCTCGCAGGTATGTCAATTAAGAATATATCATGAAAATTGAAATAACAAACTATAATTTTCGTTTTGGATCGAGATTTGCTTAGGAAACAATACCAATAATACTAATGCTCAGAAAAATTCATTTCTCATGGATAGGGTCATTTCGGTTTCTAACGAAATATCTGCATTATTACAAGAATTTGTAATATTTATCCATTTGCTTATTCTATTGACTAACGTCTGTTTGTCTTGGCGTATCTTTCTGATTATTGGGAATTTTATACCAAACGGTTTTTTTGGTCGTAGCATTTTTTGTGATGCTTACTGAACTTTCCAAAATTGTATTGAACATATGTATGTACATATTCTGTAAGTAAATTATAACGCAAACATAATCAAATGGTTGTAACGTTCGAGTTTTGATCAAGTTATGTTTTAGGGAAAGTTCCGTCGTGTAATTTCATCCTTTGTTACTGAAGAGCGAGATAGACTGTCCTTGCTCCACTTAAAGTATGCTATATATGTGCTACATCGTCTCACTCTCTCGCGTCATTACGTGAATGTAAAGTGCCCACTTAAGCGCCTCTCTAACATGGACGGCGAATTTAAATTCGGAATTTATAAAAAGATGTATCCTGAATCATTTGGCTCGTTGCGGTCCCCCGGGGTTTGCTCCATAAGCGCGTGTCTCTGTTGCTAGAACTACGGCGCTAATTATAGTACTGAGTATATATATATATATATATATATATATATATATATTTACTTACAAACATATCATTACCTATATGTTTAATTCGCAAAAAAGTTTTTTCAAATTAAGGCATGAAGCCTTTCAGGCTACAAGAAGATTTGATTAAGACGGACAAACATGTAGCCTATTTTGAAGGACTGGACAGAAATATTTGAAACAGCTAACTACATAAAATTTCTAATTTAAAATTCTTATTTTCTGATATCTTTTCTCCAAGAAAGTTCTCTAGCTAGTAGGTGTGGTGGCTTCGAACGGTCGTTTTTGAGATAATTGATTTATCACGCAGTGAGACTCTCGTAGCCTTCCTTCATTTTATCCAAGCTTAAAACTGTTCCAAGAAATTCGGATCGTATTTAAGGGCCAACAGGCCTACAATACAAATTTATGTTAATAACGAAGAATGATCCGGCAAAGAACAATAAGAATAACACACAAAGTCAACAACAAACAGAAAAAAGTGATTTATTTAAGTGTTTAATTAAACAATAAATAAATGTTCAAAATAGTCTCCTTTTTCGTGTATACAATGATTAATTCTACGGAAACTGTTGCATCTCTACATCTAAATATAAAGCATTTACTGAATACCATCTGTTTAAGAGTTTTCCATAAAAAGTAATCCATTGGCGTTCAGTCCAGTGAGCGAGATGACCAATTTGCAGGAACATCATTTCCTCTGCCTACCCAACGATTTTGAAAATTCTTATTTAAATTATTCCTAATATTTAATGTAAAGTGTCGTGCATGAATCATTTATTTTGTCTATTAATCAGTGAAAGATCATCCAATTAATTTGGCATATTTGCCAGGTATTCTAGGTAATTCAAACCATTTAAATGGGGTGATAAGATGACAGGAGCAATAATGTATATGTCAATGATCTGTGGCAAAAAGTTAATTTTAATATAATGCACAACATTTATTGCATGCGGGTTTTCGTCATATAATAAACATGTTTATGTTTATTTTATTATTTGAATTTGTCTTACCGCTTCTTGTAAAGTAACACTCATCGGTGTATAGGCTTTCTGATAATATTTTTTGAAACTAATCTGCTGAAAAAGTTTTACCATCACCAGACATCGAGAATCGATACCTTGCTTTTGTCCCTTTTCGCAAGATAACACCTAAACTTATCATCAGTCTTTGGCCATTACTTTGGATTATTATAGTCTATGCTCGCAGGTATGTCAATTAAGAATATATCATGAAAATTGAAATAACAAACTATAATTTTCGTTTTGGATCGAGATTTGCTTAGGAAACAATACCAATAATACTAATGCTCAGAAAAATTCATTTCTCATGGATAGGGTCATTTCGGTTTCTAACGAAATATCTGCATTATTACAAGAATTTGTAATATTTATCCATTTGCTTATTCTATTGACTAACGTCTGTTTGTCTTGGCGTATCTTTCTGATTATTGGGAATTTTATACCAAACGGTTTTTTTGGTCGTAGCATTTTTTGTGATGCTTACTGAACTTTCCAAAATTGTATTGAACATATGTATGTACATATTCTGTAAGTAAATTATAACGCAAACATAATCAAATGGTTGTAACGTTCGAGTTTTGATCAAGTTATGTTTTAGGGAAAGTTCCGTCGTGTAATTTCATCCTTTGTTACTGAAGAGCGAGATAGACTGTCCTTGCTCCACTTAAAGTATGCTATATATGTGCTACATCGTCTCACTCTCTCGCGTCATTACGTGAATGTAAAGTGCCCACTTAAGCGCCTCTCTAACATGGACGGCGAATTTAAATTCGGAATTTATAAAAAGATGTATCCTGAATCATTTGGCTCGTTGCGGTCCCCCGGGGTTTGCTCCATAAGCGCGTGTCTCTGTTGCTAGAACTACGGCGCTAATTATAGTACTGAGTATATATATATATATATATATATATATATATATATATATATATATATATTTACTTACAAACATATCATTACCTATATGTTTAATTCGCAAAAAAGTTTTTTCAAATTAAGGCATGAAGCCTTTCAGGCTACAAGAAGATTTGATTAAGACGGACAAACATGTAGCCTATTTTGAAGGACTGGACAGAAATATTTGAAACAGCTAACTACATAAAATTTCTAATTTAAAATTCTTATTTTCTGATATCTTTTCTCCAAGAAAGTTCTCTAGCTAGTAGGTGTGGTGGCTTCGAACGGTCGTTTTTGAGATAATTGATTTATCACGCAGTGAGACTCTCGTAGCCTTCCTTCATTTTATCCAAGCTTAAAACTGTTCCAAGAAATTCGGATCGTATTTAAGGGCCAACAGGCCTACAATACAAATTTATGTTAATAACGAAGAATGATCCGGCAAAGAACAATAAGAATAACACACAAAGTCAACAACAAACAGAAAAAAGTGATTTATTTAAGTGTTTAATTAAACAATAAATAAATGTTCAAAATAGTCTCCTTTTTCGTGTATACAATGATTAATTCTACGGAAACTGTTGCATCTCTACATCTAAATATAAAGCATTTACTGAATACCATCTGTTTAAGAGTTTTCCATAAAAAGTAATCCATTGGCGTTCAGTCCAGTGAGCGAGATGACCAATTTGCAGGAACATCATTTCCTCTGCCTACCCAACGATTTTGAAAATTCTTATTTAAATTATTCCTAATATTTAATGTAAAGTGTCGTGCATGAATCATTTATTTTGTCTATTAATCAGTGAAAGATCATCCAATTAATTTGGCATATTTGCCAGGTATTCTAGGTAATTCAAACCATTTAAATGGGGTGATAAGATGACAGGAGCAATAATGTATATGTCAATGATCTGTGGCAAAAAGTTAATTTTAATATAATGCACAACATTTATTGCATGCGGGTTTTCGTCATATAATAAACATGTTTATGTTTATTTTATTATTTGAATTTGTCTTACCGCTTCTTGTAAAGTAACACTCATCGGTGTATAGGCTTTATTTATGAAAATTTACATCCAGTTCTCTCCATTCGTTATTAAATCGACAAAAGCCTGATCTCAGTTCAAGGCCAAGAGGTGTAAGTTCTTTATACATTTATTGAGTCTTTAGTTCCAAAGCTACTTGTCTGGTGCTTAGACTTCCTTTAACTCGTTCTAAAATTTCGTCCTAAAGCCCCGGTGTCCTAGGTGAAAGATCTCCTCCATAATAAATCACTGCAGTAGCAAAACTATGGGTTTCTCGAAGATGCCTTTCAACAGCGGAAAATAAATGGTTTGGTAGGGGTTTGTTTGGAAATCTTTGGCAACAACCATAAACTAAGATCGTATCAGTAATTTTTCAGCTATTGAAATGTTTTTGCATAGTGAATAATTAAATGATAAATTAAACGATAAATATTGGTCAGATTGAAACGCTTAACAATAGTTTTTATCACTAATAACTATACTTATCATTGTCAGCTTGTTGCTATATATTTTTTTTGTTGGCCTGTAAACACACTCCAAATTTCTTGGACTAGTCTTAAGACTCGAAAAAGTGAGAAGGGGGCTGCAATGTGTCTCAGTACGTAATATAATATTTAAATTCGACTGCTCGAAGCCACACCTTCTTATAACTTTTTTGATGATGTCAAGTAGTAAGAATATAATGAGAAATGCAATACAGAGATAAAAAAAGGTTATGAAGCTTTGGATGTCGGAGAAGTGTTGCTGGTTGCGCTCTCTCCAATGTACATCGAAACTGTAATCAGGACTTAGAAAAAAAAATTAGAAAAAGTTGTAACTTTGACACCCTGTATATCAGAAGCTCTCAATTTTTGAACCATGGTCAATTAATATTTATTAAATTATATATTTAAAAGACATTTAAAAATTGAATAAAGGTCTCTTTCTCTTTTTATGTATTTCTACAATCCAGGATGGGTCTTGGCTGACTCAACGATTCGTCCCCCTTGGACTCTGTCCGTCATTAGCTCCTCTGTATCTGTGATATTCAGGGTTCTAAGATCTGGTGCTATGTTGTCTCTACAGTTTAATTCGTGATCTTCCTAATGGTCTTCTACAGGTAGACTATTTTTCCATCTTCCTGCCTCCTGGCATGGCCGGCCCATCTCAGTCTTTCTGCTTTAATTATTTTGTCGGGTTGGTCACATAGTTCTTCTAGCTCCCTGTTTGGTCTACTACGGTACTGCTGTATTGTATCATCCCTTATGGGTTCCTATACACTCCGTAGGCTTTTTCTATTTGTAATTCTTAGTCTGTTCTTTTTCTGTCTCATCATAGTCCAGGGCTCACAGGCATAAGTCATAATCGGCAGTACGATGGATTGATATATTCTTATCTTTGTCGTCAGAGATACATTTTTAGATTTTATTATTTTCTGTAAGGCAAAACAGCAACGATTAGCACTCATATAAATTTCCTTAGTCATGTTATTGTCTGATATAATAATGGCACACAATTATTTAAATTCATGGACTCTTTCAAAGTTGTTTTTGTTTATGATCACATTTTGTCCTATTCGATCCCTCCGCTCCGTTTTTGATGTGGTCATGTACTTGGTTTTATTTTAATTTATTTTTAAGCCTATATTTTTTGTTGCAGATTCTAGTTTTAGATATTCTTCATCATTCGCAAAGACCATTATGAAGCGAAAGTCTCGATCTCTAACAAAAGAGTCTCAGCTTTTGCTCACTTTATTCAATAGCTCCCATCGCAAGGCATTGTCGTATGCTTGTTTGAAATCGATAAACAGCGGGTGTAGTACTCTATCGTATTACCAGCACTTTTCCATTAATTGGCGGATTGTGAAGATCTGATCACTTTTTTCTGAACCCACACTGGTAGTCACCCAGCTGATCTTCTACGTATAGAGTTAGTCTTTTGGGCAGTATCAGTGACCAGATCTTATATCCAGTATTCCATGATAGTTAGAGTACTGTAGTTTGTCGCCCTTTTTGTGCAGAGGCACGATAACGCTCTCTTTCCAGTTACTTGTCATTTTCTTTTTCTTTCAAATCTGGAGTATCAGGGCGTGGAAATGTCTGAGTAAATTTTCTCCTTCGTGCTTTAGACAGTACCCCGGGCTTTGTTATTTTTAACTCTGTTAATCGCCTTCGCTAAAGTTGGCTCTTATACCAGCGGTTGTACGGTATAGTAGCTGACCGCGACTCTCTCCTGGTCTTGCTGCGCGTTTAGTAATTGGTTGAAGTACCTTCTTCATGTCTCTATCACCACATTCGCATAAGTAATAAAAATGTTTTTAGGAATAATAAATAAATGCATATGATGACAGTCAGAAATATGATATGATTGTTATTTGATCAACACTATTTATATTTTTTGTAGTATAAACTTTTCTAAACTATATGGATAATTTTTGATAAAAAAAGACTGCGTAATTATGATTATTATAATATAATTTTGCAGTAACATGTTTTTGAAAATACTTGAAGTAGTTTTAAGTATTTGAAAACACCAGGTGTTAGTTAAGTTGGTAACCAAATTTATAAGGATTTTCGTTCCTATTTTGAGATAAAAGATCTTTATATACATAAATCTAAAATGTTGATCAATTGAAAAGATACACAGAAGTTTTAAATTAAAACTTAATAATTCATAATAAAGTAGAGGTTATTGAAATAAATTTAAGAAACAGTACGGAAATTAACAACTTAGGGGTTTTATATTTGTCTTTAAAAAAGATTATTTACTATAAATGACGTACAAGAGTAGAATATATCTATTTTGTTTTTGTATATTCATAAAGGTAAATATGAGGACCTCGTATGTGAACAGACGCTTAGAGAATCTAAGGCTTATTATATTATATTGTGCAATATTGCACTTAGTTACTACTCGCACCAATATAATAGTAGTTTTATGATAGTTTTATCAATATAATTTGGTTTTATATCGATTTTTTCCAATTTTCTTTCTTCATTTTGTAACTGTTTTTTTTTATCTTGGGTAGCTTTGATGTTTCCAAAGTTGAGATTCATCGTAGGTCAGTTGTACATTATTGTTTGGTGCTGATTGATTACATTTAGATTCAGTATGGGTAGATTTACTTTCGAAAAGGCTAATCGACTTGATTTGTGTGTTTCGGATACTACTGATTTTATTTGAACTTTACCATTAGTTTTGGATTCCATAAGGTATGATCCAAATATGAGTATTGCGTATTGATTTTTGACAGTTTACAATTCCAATTAAGCAAGTAGGTATCGTAACTAGCCATTTTCTATCAATGATTTTCGTTGCTTGAATTTCATGTAGTTGTATCTTAAAGAGGTTCTTTTGATGCTTGATAAGCGGAACTGCACAAAGAAGCTTGCTTTCTACATTGGTCATCTGGGCATCTTTGCAGAGGTAGTTTTCTGGTTGGATTTATAAACTGCTTTGGTCAATGTAGGCATATTTTTATTGCTTAGTGTTAGGAATGGCTTATAAAGAATACTGACAAGGAATGGTTGATTATTAGGAATCGGTAAGAGGAATAATTTGAAATATTGATATATTTTTGTTCAACAAGTGGAACTTCTAAAATGCATATTTTATTGAAATCCTTTAGAAAACCTTTAGTTGTTAAAAATTTTTCTAAATATATCAAATTTCCTACCATCTAAGCTTCCCTCACGAGATCTGGAGAATATCCACCGATTTTTCGAAGTTTTTTAGAAAGTGGCATCCTGTGTATGTATGTGCGTAGATGAGGGATCTGTATACTGCGACTTGGCAGATCTATTGTGTCCTCCTATTGCTGCCCAGTCGTAAGAGTTACCTTATCGGCTAGAGCAGGTTCTCCAGTCCTATTTTCCTCGGAAATCTCAAGATGTTGGACGACTTCAAGGTGGGTATCTCCGCTTTTTTGATTTGGTGTAATCCCAAGAACCGCATCCTAGGATTTTCTAGAGCACTGCACTTTGCAAGGATATGGACAGAGGTTTTGTCCTCCTCCTCGCAGAATCTACACTCTTCTTCTGGCAGTCCGAGTTTCTTGTGATGTCCCTTCAAGTGGCAATACCTCTTCACGCCCCTGTCAGAACTCCAAGGTAGTTTTTACTCAAGCTTATGCATTCTTTGAATCTCTTCTGGCCGTAGTTCCCCAGAAGTATCTTCACTTGTTTCAATCCTTGCAGCTCCGTCCAATAATTGGATTTCCTGCTTTCTTCTTCTATCTTTAGTTCTTCCAATATTACGCTGCTACTAATTCTATAGAAAGGCTTTAGCCTCAGAGAAGATATCTCGGCTCCCTTTCTCGCGAGCTTGTCTACTATTTCATTAGCCTCTATCCCGATTGTCCCGGTACCCACATGAGGGTGACTTTATTATTCTTACTCAAATTATTCAGTTTTTCTAGCCATTCCCAGACCATTTTGGAACTGATAACTTGAGCGATCAGCGCACTGATGACTGCTTGACTATCCGTCATGATGATATTCTCTTGGCCGTGATAGTTTTTCTCCTTGTTAAATTGAATACACATTCTAATGACATGTATTTCTGCCTGGAAAATTTTTGGCGACTTATCCAAGCTTTCGTTGTGTTCGGTCCGGGTCCATACACTCCTACTCCAGTTCCCTCCGTTGTTTTCGAGAAGTGGTATCCTAACAACTGCGTCGAATACATTATCACAGTAAAAATATAGTTTAGTCTTACTAGTTACTGTAATATGATATATACAGTCAGTATGCGGTAATTATTACAATAATCAGGGATACAGTACGTACATAGTTGATCACGGGAATTTCAGAAATAACAAACAAAAATAAATATTTATCATCGAAAATGGTTTTTTTGGTTTGAGTTTCCAAAAAGGCACTTATTTGAGTCGACGTGTGAAAGCTCTAATTGTCAAGGTGGAAAATGATCAGTCGCCTACGACTTGTTTTCCTGAATCCACGGAAGACTTACGACTAACAAATGGTTATATATGATTCAGAATTAACCGTTCTATGATTCTCTTAAGGCACTGTTGGGACATGACTAATTTTTATGAAAATATGTGTGACCATTTGCTGCGAAGTGCTTCGTACGCGATGAACTTTGGTTAATTTTGGCTCATCATCAGGCTCAGAACCCATATGGTCGACTGCTCTCTCCTTCCGGGCTCGTACGAATAGATCCAAGATTTATCAGCAGTCATGATCTTACAAATGTTTTTGCAGCACAGCGATCGTATTTTTTTGAGCATTTCCTTGCAGCGTTCAGGATATGCCTTTCCTTAAGTGATTATCAAATGATGAGGGATCTAAAGAGACCATACCTTCTTTGCATTTCATGTAATATATTGTTATATACGTCGGTGTTACTAATATTCAAGGATGCCTCAATCTCACGGTATGTCACATGACGATCTTGCATTATCAGTTCAAGTACAGCATCGATATTTCATTGAATTAAAACCGATTTTGGACAACACTCACGCGACTCGTTCATGAGAGAACGATGCCCACGATTGAAATCACTGGTTTTGTAGAGGCTTTATTGCCATATTGTTACACTCTAGTTGAGATAAACTGCATTGAAAGTTGTAGAAAAATAGTCGCATGAAAACGTTAATTCTATTTTTTGGCCAAGATAATATTTTGAAGTTACTATGAACGACATGTATGTAAAAACGTACGAAGAGAGAGTAGTTTGTGTTGGCCTCCTACGTCAGCAAATTGAACCTCGGTATGCTTAGAAAATGGGTATCACTGTCTCTAAATAATTTTTTTTTCTACACGAATCGAATAATTCTTCACTATACAGATATGAAAGACTCAGTACCAAATTTATAACAGGGATTTTGCAGACCTCACAGCATACCGCTATATAGAAATTTTAGGAAATATAATATCTGAATTGGCGAAGTATAATGATATATGTTTCCAGCAAGACGATGTTCCGAGTCACAACTCTCAGGTAGTGAGAACTTTCTTGGAAACTAATTTTTCTCAAAGATGGATTGGCACGAACAGGCCAGTTAGCTGGACCCCCCGATAGCCTAATCTTTCTATTGTGGATTTTTCTTGATGGGGCTTTTTATAAAACATGATTTATAGGATTAGACATTGTGCGGTAGAAGAACTTCAGTGCTACAAATTTGGCTTTGTGGACATAGGCGAGAATTCGAATTCCGAACGAAAGCGACAAGTAAAGAAAACAAATAAATATCTTTGTTACTTTTACTCGTATTATCTTTTGTACCCTTCTAGGCCACTATTTTTACCCGGACCCTAAATATGAGTTTTCAAAAAAGTAGAATTCTCGTTGGCTTTTGGTAATATTTTCAGCTCGTTAGGTGAAAAATTTCACCATGAATGCAGGTGGACTGAAACACGAATAAATAGCTGCTACAAGCTAAATGACAACTCATGCTTAAGCTTAGCTAGTTAATTGACAATTAAGAAACCTTAGATACTTTTTGAACACAAGCATAATAAATTAATAAATAATAAATTTAATAATTTCTGATATATTGATATATCTGAAAATTTTATTTTTCTTATATTAGATTTAAGTATTGAATTGATGCTGGAACCATGCGTAATGAGTGACAAATTGCTGGTAAATGATTAATTGGAAAATTTTTTGTATATTTCTTTGCTGTAAAGAAAAATTAAAATTCTTCACTATACTTGTTCTGCAAAAATAACTGCAAACAGTCTGTGAGTACATAAAGCATTGGCAAAGAGGTACAAAGTTCAATGTAGAAAATATGTGCCCGTCTAATTGATATCAGGTGATTTTTTGCTAATTCTGATAAGGGGATTAGTAAACGTCAAAAAAATAAAATGATAAATGTCTACAACACAAACATTTTTACCATAATTTTAAAGAATATTTATAAGTTCTTAGGATTAAAATTGCAAATTCTTGTTTAAATTTAAGCTACAACTAGCAACATGCTTCAGAATTTATATACGTTAATTTCATGCCCAAATAACATATAAAATAGAGGCAATGCTACCAAGAGCATAACATCGCTGTGCGGCTTGAGGCTCCTTCCTGACTATTTCAAAAGGATTGAACTCTGAAAGGGAACTTTCTATGTTGTCAAGTCCTAGGCGAGATATGGTCTGCAGCATTTTCCATAATCTTTCCTGGAGCAGTAACAAGTGGTATTGCTTTTCGCATAGCCTTATAGAGACCCAGTCCCTCGATTCTATGCAGATTATACTTTGTATTACTTTGGTTGTTGATAGGACCATGGGAATCATCTTTATATTACTCATTTTGCAATGTGCGTATTTCAGTACCTCTAAGTCGTCTTCTTTATTATGCTTTTCCCTTAGATTCGTGTTGTTTGGGATGGAAACTTCAGTTAGTGTTCTTTGCTTAGCTGTTTTATCTCCTAAAATAAGGTTTAGTCTGTTATGTGCACCTATTTGGTCCGCAAGCATGATTCGATTCCAGCCCCACTTGTTATTTTCCAATGTAGGTTCTAGGCTATATTTGTAATATGGCACTTTTTCTGTCTGTAAAATGAAAAAGTTTTAACAGTTTTGCTAATCGTGTTTCTTGTTGCGCCCTAATGCGGAAAATGCTTAACATCCTGTTGTGTATTGGATTATCCCTGATGTTCGACATCCATATCTGCGTTAATTGTTGTGGAAGCCCTAGATTTTCGGAAACAGTTTTCCTCACGTCAACCCGTAGTTCAAAATTAATTTGTCGACGTTTTCCTGCATAACCTCATTGGGGTATCGTTCATAAAGGAATTTCTGCAGCCACATTGGTCTATTGGTTTGTGTGCATTTATACCTTCTATGTCTTTGCTCCTCTATTTCACATTTCCAGAGTAGTTAAAGGCAGAATTTGCCTATGTCTTGAGTGTATTAAATAGATTTTGACTCTTTAGGTTAGTTCGCAATTCCTACCTTAGCTGTATTTCGAACTTGTTTGTTAATTCGGTCTCCATTGTCCACTGCTTAATTCATTGTTCTTGTTTCATGTCTAGGTACTTAACATTTGTACCGCTTCCACTGTCACAATTGTTTCACTATTCTACATCTCAGATGCTCCCTCTTGTATTTTATCTCTAGCTATGTTTGACATGCTGCATTTATTTAAACTGCACACTAATACTATATTCCCAGAAAAATCCTTACAATTTTAAGCATTTGTTGCAACTGGTGCCAGCCGCCCATTAAATAATTTTTATTGTAATTATTATCAGATTTACAAGCCAAATGGCTTCGCATTCCCTCCAGGGATTGTTGACTCATATCAGGTATACAAAAATACCAAAAGTATGGAGGTCTGTAGGGATCCTTTCCATGTTATCGGGTCCTAGGTGACGTGGTCTGCTCACTATGGTCCAGTCCCTTGATGTTTTGCAGGAGGTTCTTTAGTATCACTTCAGTTGTTGATAAAATTATGGGAATCGTCTGGACGCTGTTCATTGCCCATTGTCTTCGAATTTGCACCTCCAGATCTCTGTATTTGGCGATCTTCTCATTAGATTTTGGTCTTAAGTTGTTGTTGTTATATATAGCAATGTCAATTAATGTAGTTCGCCCAGAAATTTTATCTGTTAATATAATGCCCGGTCTATTATGAGCAACGGTCTGATCTGTTAAAACCGTTCGATCTCAATATAGCTTGAACTCGTTGTTCTCAATAATAGACTTCGGATTGTATTTGTAGTAAGGCACTTTTCCTACCTGCGATAGATTTGTCTGCTAACTCTTGGTAGAGTATCTTGGCGGCTGAGTCATGTCTCTCCTTATACTCCGTTACGGCAAATTCTTGACATCCTCCAGTTATGTGCTGGACTCTCTCTCTACATTGGCCGTTTTCTATTAAAGAATAATTCATACTGTATTTAGCTGTAGTCTTAGCAGATTTGGTGTTCTTCATTGGCCCAGTCAATTGCGATATTATTATTATTATTATTAATATTACCTAAAAATACAGTATATTTTCAGTATAGTGTGAATCAAAATTTTCAAAGTAAAACAGATTGCATATGCAAATTTTTGGTGGACTCTTCTTAGCTAACCTCTCAAGTATTTCAAGCTGAAATATAGAATTATTTCTTTACAAGAAAAATAGAATATACATCTCCAGGTTATATCACATTATGCGTTGCACTAGCGTAAATCTAGCAAAGATGATAATATTTAAAAAAGAGGGAGTAATTCAAGAAATGTTTTCTCCCGAGTACGCGGATTATCATTTCAATAGAGGACAGTTCTATGTCAGGGACGTGCCCCTGCCCACGTGAACCTTGATGTTCTACCAGTTCTAATTGATGGTAAATCATGTCCTTACCTCAATTCCTTATGCAGTTTTCAGTTAGATCTCTCTCCATCCTATCCACATTTCAAGCCGTTTTGTCAACATGGAGAATTATGGCTAAACCAACCACTTTCATTTAACAGCTACTCCCACACGTTCAAGGAGGTAAGCCTAGCACTATCGAATATATACAATCCATCCCTATGCTGATCAAAATATATAACGAATATAATGGCTGTTGGACCGTCATTAAATAAATATCCGATTACTCAACTATCTAAGAAAGTATCACTGACAATATTACAATGAATACAATTACATTAATAACGAAAGTTAGGACAGGAGGATACCATCTTCATAACTCTGGAACTGGAAGACATTTTTAAACAAATGGATTGGGATTGCAAGAGCATAAAGAACGACGGAATATATTTAGACAATTTTCGTTTCGTGCATGACGTAATGCTCATTAGCCAGAATATTCAAGAATTACAGAATATGCCGAGAGAACATCATTTAAAATCAGCAAGCATTAGGTTAGCTGTGAACTTTAGCAAAACGAATATCATAAGAACAAAAGAAGTACATGTTTACGTAAGCAATCAATTCATCGAAAAAGTTAAAGAATGTGTCTACTTAAAACATAGCATGAAGTTGGGTAGAGAGAATCAAACCACCGAATTAAATAGATGAAGTAGGTTAACTTGAGCAGCTAGAGGAAAATAATTATCCCAATCAATTTTAAAAAAAGGATATTCAACACCTGCATTTCCGTATTGACTTACGGAATGGAAACCACTATCCTCACTATAAAGTTAGTCAAAATATCAGAGAAGTCTCAGGGATCATATCACCAATAAAAGCATCAGACATAGAATCGATAAAAATAACTCACTAATGCGAATAACTCGGTAAGTGCAATTGGGCAAGGCACGTCACTCACCAAGAAAATTCTAGGTGGATCATGCAAATTATGCAATGGAAACAACATCGTCTTCATAAAAGGATCATTGAAATATTACACATGCGTTCACTCGACGATATCAAAAAAAAGCTGGCAGAAATTGGCACCAATTGATTCGAAAAAGGGGAGTCATGGAAATGGGCAGGAGTAGCCTATGTTCAGAAATGGACCATAAAGGACTGTAAAAGATTAAGAAGAAGAAGAAGAAGAAGCAGAAGAAGAAGAAGAAGGAAAAGTTAAGTATTTTGATTCCAGGCTTGCTCGTACGTCGCGCTAAAATATAATAGAAACATATAGTAATTACACTTGACGTCAACTAATGCAAAAATGAACTAAAGTGGCGTCATCCCTTAATATAGTGGATCATCTAGCTTCAGCAACCCAGGAGCACTGCCCTTCTTTATTTTTATACCCAATCTTATAATTCAAGTTTTTTTTTTAATTGATTTACCGATTTACCTAAACATTGAAGTGGGATAATAAAAAGTAGACCAATTTTTTTAAGATACCGTACATTATCTTTATACTTACTTTCAATAACAAAATTTGTTTTGTGCTTAATAAACGAATTAGTTAAATAAGTAAAATAGGATCACAAGTTATAAGGATGGTAAAAATTCTTTAAGTTGGGGCACGTTCATAAACTTACAATGATAATTCTAAAGCTTTTGACCAAGTAGATCATAAAGTTCTTATGTCTAAACTTAAACATTTTAGTTTTGATGACACCTTACTTTTTCAAAAATTATCTACATGGTCTTAGTCAGAGAGCTATCGTTAAAAAAAATAATTTCAGATTATATTGGAATATCTTCAGGGGCCCTTATTATTCTTAATATGTACATTTGATCTCTACTCAAAACTTATTACCTGTAATATAAACGGTTTTCCAATAAGAGTGTCCCGATGTTTTCTACAAATAAAATACAGTTTATTTAACAACTTTGTTTTATTTTTATGTGAGGTAATTCTACAGATGTAGACAATTATATATGAAAAATAATGTTAGGCAAATGATCCTCCTTGCTTCTTTGACAGGCAATAATTCTGTTATCCAAATTTTGAATAACGTCTAAAAACAAGTTGGGTTGTATCTTACTAATTACGAGCCTAATCTCATTCTTTAAATCGGGAATTGTTTGTGGATTGTTGACATATACCTTGCTTTTCACATAGCCCCAGAGAAAATAAAATAATCAGGGGTGTCAAGTCACAAGATCTCGGCGGCCAATTGACGTTTCCATTTCTGGAAAGGATTCTATCCGCAAATTTCGTTTGCGAAAGGGCCATTGTCTCCCGGGCCGTGTGACACGTCGTCCCGTCCTGTTGAAACCAAATACCGTCTAGATCAATATCTTCCATTCAGGGCCATCGGAAATCATGTAACGTGGTGCGATAACTTTCGCCAGTTGCCATAAGGGCTTCTCCTTTTTTATTTTCGAAAAATAATGGCTCAATAATGCCCCGCGACCAAAAACCACGCCAAACGGTTACGCGTTGAATATGCATAGTTTTTTTTCTCAATTTTCTTTGGATTTTCATCGCTGGAAATCCTGCAGTTTTGTTTGTTACAGGAACTTGAAAGATGAAAATATGCCTCGTCGGTAAAAATGATTTTTTGACAGAAATCATTATCAGCTTCTTGCTTTTGTTATATCCATCGAACAAACTCACGTCGCTTTCTATGATCATTTTTTTGGTTCCTGCGTCAGCTAAATTTTATATGGTTTAGGAGCCTAATCATTTCATAGAATACACCAGGTTGATGTTTGCATAAGGCCTAGTTGCTGCGAACGTCGAGGAATAGACATTTTCGGATTTTCGTTTACACCTCCTCGGGCCCTGATAATGTTTTCAGCTGAGTGGACTCGACGAGTACGCACAGGGATCTGTATATCTGTAACGGATCTAGTTTCCCCAAATTTTTGCACTATTCTGTAAATGCTCTTCTCCGATGGACGATTATTCGCACCAAAAAAATCACGAAGTTGTCTATATGTTTGTTTTCGTAAAGACCCATTTTCATAACAAGTTTTAACGCCATGAATACGCTTTTGCATTGTGTATCCTTCCATGATGAAAATTGGACTAGTTCATAGAAAAACGCTGCTCAAATTTTATCAACCTACGATATTACCAAACTGTCAATATTTGTAAACAAAATCCGGACATTTTTGTTGGAAAACCACGCACCTGTAAAATAAATGTCTGGATCGTGTAATAAACCGAAAATGTCCGGACCATGCTATTCACCATATTGGGGAAGTGACGTTTTGGCACGTCAAATTAACCGCCAAAAGTCAAAAAATAGTGTCATTGTTGTTACAGTGAATACGCTGTCGCTCTAGACAAATTATAGGGCTAAATATAATCGGTTATCTCTGACAAGGGTAGAAACAATTCGTATAGCTTTCCGAATTTGTATCGACATAAGTAGTTGAACAAAATGGATATTAGAAAGAGATAAAATGATAGTATCATGTTTTAAACTCACCTGACTGATTCAGTTCGTGTCAATTGATTATAATCTCTGGATGTCTGCGATACTATTGGTCGGTCGTAAGAATAAACAGATTAAAAAATTTTATTATATTTTTGGTTGTTAAAAATAACTCGTCAATAAAAAAAAACAATATGTTGACCAACGGTTTTTTCAAAAAGTTCTATTTTTTGGAAAACAATTGAAATGTTAATTAAGTGGTACCCGTAATTTTCAGTATTTTCTAATTTTTAATTAAAATATCCTTAGAAAGTTAAATATTTCAAGTAAATTTGACACTACAGACATACAAAATTGTTACACTAAATTCTGTTCATATATCAACTGTATGACAATGCTGTTTCAAAATGTTTTTCTACGGCAAGTTCTGATTACAGATTTAACATAAACACTTGTGTCCATATCTCCATAACAGCCGAGTATCTTAGTTTTAAACAATTAAGTCTAACATAATTGTTTTCATCATGACAACTTATAAAAAATTTGAGAAATAACAATTTGTCAGATATTTGAAACTTTTATTTTAATAAGTAACATTAAATTTTATTTTCAAATAATGTTATATGCAACATTTTACTTCCTTACGCTGTGTTAAATAGTACAATTAAATAAATATTATTATGATTATAATTTTTCAGGATATATAAGTTTGAACCCTACAGGCCAACGAACGAGAATAAAAACCTTATTTATAGCATATTTGATCTTCAAATCCCTACAAATCTTTATAAAATGATAAAAAAAGTATATTAAAAATTGAGTATGAGATCTATGAGTGTCTTTAACGGAGGTCTTTTGGCTGACGTATGGTTTCGGTCCCTGGTCGTACACAATTCCTCTATCACTGGTCAAGTTTCAGGTTTTAATTCAAAACTTAATTGTCAGGACAGGAAGTCTTGCAGTAAGAGGCTGGATGTTTAGTAAATTCATGCAATAATTGATTGGATGGTTTATGTAGTGGATTGCTAGGATGATGGATTTTAGTCATACTACATAGAGCTACGGTTTCCACCATTTCAAGGTTTATCAGTGCTGGCTTCCAACAATTACTGCATGTAGGGGGCATGTTTTCCAATTAAAGTCAGTGTATATATGAGTTGTTATTTTTCTTGAAATGTCTTTTTCTTTGTATATTAGACTCCTAAGATATTTGGCTCCTTGTATATATTTTTGTTTAACAGTTCTAAAATGCCAATTTAAGATAATTTTGTGGTCTATATTTACACTTAAATATTTGACTGATATCTTGGTGCATATTACTTGGTTGTTAAGTAATATAAAATAAATGTAATCCAGGAAAAAACAATTAATAACTTCACAACAACGACACTATTGTTTTGACTCTTGACGGTTCATTTGACGTGCCAAAATGTCACTTTCCCCAATATGGCGCCGAGCACACTCCGGACATTTTTCGCTTGACAGCTCCATTACACTCTGTCATCCATTTTATTTTAGGAAATCCGTGTGGAAAATCCTTTACGTGCATATGGTGATGATACTCAGGTTAATCACAATTATGAAGTGATAACCGCACACTAAATTACTCGCCTGATAAAAATTGACTTTCAAACTATAAATCACTTTACTTTTTCCCATAATCTTCAAATTAGTGTTAATAAATTAAATTTAATATTGTTTGGTGGTAACAAGCAAGAATAAAAAGCCAAAGAAAACAAGTTAAATCTTATAATTACTAATGATATAATTCCTTATTCAAGTATACCGAAAATCTTCCTTTAATTCTAGATAGCAAACAAACGTTTATTAGTTACTTAAATAATTTGCTCTAGGAATCATATTGTATTATAAAAATTATCTGCAGTAATAAGGACTCTTTAAATTTTATTCTCAGAAAAAAGTTATTCCTATAAAAATTTACCTCAAATAAAACCATCGATTTAATGTAAGCCAATTACTAGAGAAAAAAAAAAGTAATTCTGTGAGAACCCATAGTGCCATCATATTAAAAATCATACCTGGTGACATACTGTTCCAATATTTTCCACTCTCATGTATCATTTACTATAAATAATTAAAACAAAAAAAAATGCGTTTTTTTTTGGGTTTTTATCTATAAAATTAAAACCTGTGAAGCAATTTCCGTAGTATATGCATGGGAATTATAGAGAATAAAAATATCAACAAAATTAGCCATAGATCGACTTAATCGAATCATTAGTAACGGAGAAAAAGAGGAAAAACTAGAAAATTCGGCGTTTTTTTAAAAATTCATATCTCCGTAATTTTTCAAGTTGCAGCGCTTGCCCTTTCCAAATAATAGTAATTTATATGTACTCTATATGTATCAACATCAGACGCTGTTGGTTTAGTTTTTGCAGAATTTTGATTTAAAACTTTTAATATACTATCTTTCAGCGCGCCTGGATTCGTCATGGATAGTCCGATTTTAATTTTGTTAAAAATATTTTGAAAGTTGAAGTAGCATAATCCTGTTTCCATATTGCATCAAAAAAATCTGGAAATACGTGAAAAATGCTAGCAAACATGACCGAAAATGGCTAAGCGCGTGAAAGTACTTGCGAAGTAGGTGCAGCAAGGCAGAAAAAGCAACTTTTGAGGAATTGAGGATCGATATTTTCACACGCTCTGCCACTTTCGGTCAAGTTTGTTACCATTTTTTACGTATTTTACAGACTTTTTAATGCAAAATGAAAATATAAACTTGTAGAATGATACTGCTCTGTTCAAAATCTTCCAAGCGCACTGAAAGATGGTGCACTAAAAATTTCCAATCCAATTTTTTAAAATCTGATGAACCGACAATGCCTGCCTTTGGCGCGCATAAAATACATATAAGTTACGACTACTTTCCGAATGGACAGCGCTACAACTTGAAAAATTACAGATATAAGTTTTCGAACAACACTGAATTTTCCTTTTTTTTTTCCTTTCTCCGTTACTAATGATCCGATTGAGTTGTTCGCTCATTTTGTTGATATTTTTATTCTCTGCAATTCATCTGTTTACACCACTGAGTTTGTATTATTAGTTTTAATTTTATAAACAAAAAAAAACAGAAAAAGGTAATTTTTAGGTTTTAATTGTTTATAACAAATTAATGAATCATAGTGGAGAATGGAAAATATTACAAAATATCACTACGGATTGTTCCTAGTGTGATGGCGTAGTCAGTATCTTAATTTCTTCAATATTTCCTAGTCTTTTTCTTTCTTTCCTTTTTCCAGGCGATGGTGATTTTATAAAGAAGGTTTAATTTTACTTAGGTTTTAAAATATAACTTATTTTTAGGTAAATGTATATTATCTAATAATTTTTGTATGTTCATACCTACACGAATTATGTAAGAATAGTGATCTGGCTAAACTCTGGCTTATTTTGTTTATTTTTATCAATGAATAAAAATTAGTAAAGAAATAAGTAGAGACCAATGAATAACGTTTATTTTTTTAACAATAAAATGCCCCAAACCCAAATATAAAATACTGCCTCGCTACAATTATATTTTCTATGAAACATCTTCAAAATTTTTAATCATAAGCTCAATATCCTTTAAAGAATTATAGTCACGAGTAGTAAAATTTGAACCCTCATACGATGATTTATCACAATGGAATGGAATGTATTTTTTACTTACATTCTATTACCTATGATTTGTGTTCTTAATTTAAAATGAACTTTTCATTTTTGAACTATAATGTTGTGATTATTTCAGGACAACAAACAGTATTTTTTTTAATTCGTTGGTGATTGCGTTTACATCCAAGTTCACAACAAAGATTTAAAATTTAGATTCGACCTAGTTTCCATGAAAGTGAGATCTATTTATCCAGTTTGGTTTTGTTTATGATATTGTTATAGTTTTTATTACAAGTATCAATAAATAAACATTTTTATACTAGAATTATAGATAAAAACCTAAAGATACACTATTGGAATTGGACAACAATCAGAGTTTTCAATTTTTGGAGGTTTCATAAACGAAAATATATTTTTTATCTTCTTGTTTGTTCAGGTTTCTAAACTGGACCTATTGTTGTATTTGTTAATTTTTTACTCCTTATTACCAACTTAGACCAATTTTTTTGTTAAATCATGATAGTGAATTAATAATGCGTATATTAAATTTAAATTCTTCCCTACAAATATAATTGATATCCTGAACAAGCCAAAAATTAGCAGAGTATTTTTCTCCTTGACGGATGTCAATTTTCATTATACGAAGTTTGTTTTATCTATTTTCTCATCATTTCTGACAAATAGATTTGAAAGCGTTCATTTCACAAATAGAAAAAACAGTCTATATCAATTCTGATAACCTCCTCTTCATGTCTGTAAAGTTTCATTGAAATCTGTTCAGCAGTCTCGAAGATTAGCTCGTAGAGACAGACAGATAGACGGACAGAAAACATGGCATCAGACTGATCTTAAACCGTTATATTAGTCTCAATAGCTATCGAAGGTATTCGAAGCATGCGCCTATCCAACCACATGTCAAATATCTCCAAACGATTGATCGTGGCAGCCTTCCGTATTCATACCTCCGTTCCAAACAACATCACTGACCAACTATAACATTTAACCATCCTTTGGCGAAATTTTAAATTGAGTTTCTCATTGCAGACAAGCGATCTCAGTTTTAGAAAAGTTGAGTGGACTGATTCGATTCTGCATTTAACTTCTTTATCTAAGTCAAGCTCTTCAGTAGTATAACATCCAAGGTACTTGAAGTGGGATATTCTTTCAACGATTTGTTCATTTATAAGCAGCGAAGCATCTGGATATGGTAGACGACTGAAAACCATAAATTTAGTTTCAGATATTTTTATGCTGAGTTCCCTTTCTTACTCATTCTGATTGACAGAATCTAAGAGTTGTTGTAGAGCCTGAAGGCTATCACTTATGATGGCGGTATCATCAGCATAATGAATTGTGTTTATTAGCTCGCCGTTGATTTAAACACCAAATGCTTTGTCATGTAGGGCTTCCTTAAAAACTTTTTCCCAATATAAATTAAACAGTAGTGGGAAGAGAATACATCCCTATCTAACGCTTCGTTGATTTTGGCATTCTTTGATAAGCTCACCATTAACTAGGACAACTGTCCTCTGACGCCAATATAGATTCTCTATAATCTGCACATTCTTGTCATCTACACTAGCATTCCTCAGTATATCTATGAGCTTCACATGCTGTACCTTGTCAAACGGTTTCTCAGAATCGATAAAGCATACGAAAATGTCTTTACGTTGATCTTGACACTTTTGGAGAAACACGTTTAGAGCAAATAGCGCTCCTCTGGTACTAAGGACATTTCTAAACCCAAACCGAGTCTCATCTAGGCCACTTTCGCATTTATTCGTTATTCTACAGTGACTAATACTTAGGAAAGCCTTCAAGGTGTGACTCATGAAACTTATTAACCTGTATTTGTTACATCTTTTCACACATTATTTTTTTTTGGTAGCGTTATAAAAACAGATTTCAGCCATTCTTCCGGCATTTCTCCAGTGTTGTACACAGAATTAAAAAACTTAACCAGTACATCGATATTGTCTTTATGAATCAGGAGTTCACTGGAATGTCGTCTGGGCCGGTTGCTTTTCTGAATTTTGCACATCTTCTGCCATAAAAAAACCTCTGACTTCAGAATTTCCGATCCTTCAGCTCGAAGCATATCATCTGATAAGTTTGGTCTTTGGTTTTCAAATTATTCAGTGATGTAGGAACTCCAGGCATTAAGCATTTCTTGCTCGTCAATGAGAGGTTGGCCTTTTGTGTCTACTAATATACTATGGATCCAGTATTAATCTAAAACTCTGTAGACCCATGTTTCCGATTCCTACTTCCCTATTCATACCCTAAACAAGGCGTGAAAATATGGTGGAGGAGCGGTATTCAAAAATGTGACTAGTGTCGAGTTTTTCTATATTTCATAACACATTTAGAGCACATATGATGAAAATGTGGTATGCTGTGTTAAAAAGGGACAAATGCTGAATTTGCAAGTTTAACCAATTTATTTTCCCATAATAACTTATTCTCTTTCAGTCTTCTCTGTAGTATATTTGTACTATGTTGTTGTCCCAAATTTAAAAATTGAATTAAATATTAGTCACAATAATAACTAAATATAAAATGAAAAATATAGTGAAATTCCAGAGTATCAATAGAGAATTTAATGTAAAATTGAGCAAAAAAAATTTGCAGTAGAAATTCTTGATCTAAAGAATCTTCTGTCACTATTTCTGTTTTATAATTAAGACACATAGTATGTCCAAGCTGTCTTTCAAAGTTTCTTTGATATGTTAGTATTTTTTACCTTGTTATTTAAGCCAAAATTTTCAAGCCCACTTTAAAAGTTCTTGGATATATATCATTGTAAATTATATTAACTTTTGAGTCCTAGGATAGTACCGACCATATGTAAATGCATATATTAATGTATACAAAATATATATTGTATGGAAAACATTTAATACGTACATAATACGTAAATATATATAATAATAAATTAAGTACTTATAAATAGTACAATGTAATAGATATCATTATAATGATACAATTTTTTTTGACGTAGGTACAAGATACAGGCATACAACTCGATAGATGGTTTTTCGAGTGTGCCTCTACGCACATACTGATTAACTTTAAACTGGTAAGAAAAATACTTAAAATATTATGTTAAAATATGAGAAGGTTCTTTGGAACCATCAATGTATTTTAAATTAATTTTGTGACAAAATTAATTTGGAAGTCAATAAATAAAATTTTCTGTTTTATAAAATAAATATTGACTAGCTGACTCTACCTTATTTGTCCACACAGGCAACAGGACAATTAAAATAAAGCACTCACTCAATTTCTATTATCCAACCTAATATTTTGTAAAGATAGTTTTGAAATAATTAAAAAAATCATATATATATATATATATATATATATATATATATATATATATATATATATATATTTATATATTATGTCGGATATTCTCACGGGTGTGATGTGTAATCGAAGGTTTTCGGGCATCCCGTGTATGTGCTGAGCCCTCTCAGTACTGTAAGGCAGCTGACGCAGTAATTCGCTCGTAGATGCTATACAATGAGCTTTGAAAATGGTAAATGAGATTTCACCGAAGCGTCAGCTGCCTTACAGTCCTGAGAGGGACTCAGCACATACAGGGGATGTCCGGAAACCCTCGATTACATATGTATATATATATATATATATATATATATATATATATATATATATATATATATGTTCTAAATAAGATATTTAGGTACCTCATCAACATAATGTAATGGCACCACCACTGTCTGCACTTCTCAAGCAAACTGGGGAAATGTCGAATCCAACAAATTTTCCACCACTGAGGAACCAAGCTCTATACCAGTGCAGTTGGCAGACCCCGCTTTAACTTCATCTATGCATACGTATCTATAAACATTTATCTCCTACATCTACAAGTGCAAGAAATTATCTTGGAAAATGGGAGTACACACCAGTGTTTAAGAAAACCTACGGAAAACGCTCAATGAATCTTTCACGTACAACATGCTCCAACAACACCCAACCATTGGAAGAATTTTCTTCAAGATACTCTTATACTACTAGGCCAGATGTTAAAGGAATGAGAATATTGGGGGGATGGCTGGTTAACGCAGGTGGTCATGCACATCAAGCGTCATCCGACGCAACGCCGACTTCAGCTGGATTAACGTTAAAAGTAAGAGGTATCACATCACTAATGTAAATGGTACCCACCCCTTACCACCATTTTCCACCCACCGAACAAAGTGACACGACAACATCTTTCAGACTGACTCAACGAGTGATTTAGTGCAGTTAACCAAAAATTTTTATCCTTTTTTTTCTTCGCAGACTACCTGTGTTCTTGAGTCCGGTGTCTTTGGTAAAATTTTAATTGTTGTCATAGGCGTCGGAAGGAGGATTATTTCATCACTAATTGTATATGGCATAGAATATTATTTCGGTAATAAACTTAAAATAAAAAGTTTTTATAATATTATTTTATTTCTTATGATATATTACTACACATACATTAGAAAATATAAATAATTTTGACATATTTAACACAAGTCACAACTGCATTTTTATTATTTTTAATTATGGCATAGCAACCGTTTTAGGCACATTCAGATTAAAACGTATCTTATTTTCTCTCAAAAAATTCTAAGTTATAATTTAAAAATTTTCAAAATACCCATTCTCAATAATAAACCAATTTTAAATAATAAAGTTACAGTTTCTACTTTTTTTCTATTTATCGCTGGGGTCCAGCTCTTTAAGACTAGTGGATGTGTCACATAGGAAAAACACATAAAAAAAATTCGCGTTTCCACATTCAATTAATCTTTCATTTTAAATTAAAACTATAACAAATCGTGTTTCCTTTAATAATTTTATAACTTTCCATTTACGACATATTATGTTTATTTACTGGTCGTCCATTCACCAGGTCAGCAAGATTGCTTTCTGGGTCATCATGAACCAAGGTAAAGGATGGGATTTGTTGTCTTAATGAAAAAAAAAAGGAATGTCAAAGGCACAGACATGCTTGGGATAAGGGGCAGTCAATTGATTAATCAATTAAAATTGGTAAGCACATGTGGTATCAATCAGTGACCAGTCCCAAGCCAGTGTCCAGTCAAGAAGATGGTTGACCATCAGTAAACTTAGTGAGAACCAAGTACCGAGTGCTACATGAGTGTAGTTTTAAACTAAGTAAAAACTTTAATTTTAGTAATGCACAACCCAATATGTCAGAATGGTTAATCAATATTTTATAACTAATTTTTTAATAAACCGAAAAGATGGTTTAGAATTTAATCTCTGTTGATCAAAGTTCCCGATTCTTATGTCCCTAAACTCTAAATTAGGCCTAACAATATAGGGGTCAGTTTTTTTACATAATCTGTTAAAACCCGAATAAATTGCATTTACCTAATATTTTAGATATTGCAATAGTCCCGTTACATGACGACGTGAGGATGGTTTTGAGCTGTAACATTTTAATATTGGTTTTAGTATAATAGATTAACGATGTATATATATATATATATATATATATATATATATATATATATATATATATATATATATACATATACGTGCGTAGAGTTGGGGGTCTGTACACTGCGACCTGGTAGATCTATTGTGTCCCCCTACTGCTGCCCAGTCGTAAGAGTTACTCTATCGGCTAGAGCAGATCCTCCAGTTCTATTTCCCTCAGGAATCCCAGAATGTTGGACGGCTTCAAGGTGATGTGCTCCCAAAAATTGCATCCAAGGGTTTTCTAGGGCTTTGCACTCTGCAAGAATATGAATAGAAGTTTTGTCCTCCTCCTCACAGAATTTGCACTCTTCCGAGTCTCTTGAGGTGTCCCTCCAGATGGCAATGCCCTGTCAGGACCCCTGTCAGAAATCTGAGCTAGTTTTTACTCAAGGTTATGCATTCTTTGAATCTCTTCTGGTCGTAGTTCTCAAGAAGTATCTTAGCTTGCAGCTCCGTTCAATAATTGGATCTCCTGCTTTCTTCTTCTAACTTTAGTTCTTCCAGCATTACGCTGCTACTGATTCCACCGAAAGGCTCTGGCCGCAGAAATGGTATCTTAGCCCATTTCCTCGCGAGCCTTTCTACTATTTCATTCTCCCCTACCCCGGTATGACCCGGTACCCACATGAAGGCGACTGTATTATTCTTACTGAAATCATTCAGATCATTTTGGAATTGATAACTTGAGAGCTCAGCGTACTGATAGCTGCTTGACTATCCGTCATGAAGATAATCTCTTGGCTGTGATAGTTTTTCTCCTTGTTAAATCGAATACACATCCTAATGGCATGTATTTCTGCCTGGAAAATACTTGTTGACTTACCCAAGCTTTCGTAATGTCTGATGCCGGGTCCATAAACTCATACTCCAGTTCCCTCCGTTGTTTTGGAGCCATCTTAAATTAACGTTAAGTATTATATTTTAAGCTAGATCTCATGGCAAAATTGCAATTTTTTTTTATCGGCACTGAATATTTAATGGCCATTGTATGAAATTTTACTATGTTGTTGGTTTGATTTTGTGTCACAGTTTTATGCCAAAAGTTTTGTTTGAGTTAATGAGTATAAAACTATGTAATGTAAAGACAGCAACTATGTTTTTTATTTTTAATAACATATAATATGATAAAGTTTAATAATATTGAAATATTGAGATTGTAACTTTAACCTTTAATACATGTTTTGAAGTGCAATTAATAACTATAAATTAATAATAGAGAGTACAACTGAAGTAAACATATTTATTGAATTATAAATAATCATTATCTAGTATACCCCACGCGATTCACTGTAACTCGAATCGTGATTCACTTCAACCCAGATTGAATCATGATCCATTTTTTAAAAATCCTGAATTATTTCATTACTAGCCTACTCAATGGCTAAGGATTTAATATCTCTCTTTCTACGGGCAGAGCTGAACACGACCATTATTTGAAAGAGGAGTATTACTGTAGAATTTCGGTGTGTAGGAAGAGTGGTACTTCCCCTTTTTTGCTCTGTATCTTTCTAAGCAAGAACTAACGCGCTTCTATAGCACTCGTATTTTATATATTTCTGTGTCTATGTTTGTCTCCATAATACCACACTAGCGCACACAAACAATAACACCAGTAATTTGAGCAAAGATTTATCCAAATTTGAATTCGCGGCGGATTTTTTAATCATAAAACTACTTTTTGGTTACATTAAGCAGACTTTGGTTAGTTTGTGACATATTCTCCAAAATATTATTTTTAATTAAAAATTTCAAAACAGATTTGATAAAAAAATACTAAATTTAACTTCACGAAAAAACGAAATACTTGTACAACCCTATTAATTTTTCAATCCGTTATATTTCAAAAATTTATTCTGATATTGGGGTGAATTTATTACAATATTTCAAGCATTTAAAATGGCTGTCTCAAATTTTTACTCTATTAATTTTGATATTTGGGGCTTTCAAATATTTCACTTTAATAAACTGCGGTGATTCCAAAGGTTAAAAAATGATAATATTGTTAATGATACCGCAAAAATTATATCTAACAAGATATAAACAATATATGATATCTTTATGAAATCTATCGCTGATAAAAAAAAATCTAATTCTTATGCTATTTTTTTAGATCGGCACAGGTCAGTACGCATAATAATAATAAATAAAACGGGAATAATCATTCATATACAAATTGATATATCATGTCTCCTCAAGTAATTATCCGCAATATTGCAAATTAAGAATTTCTTTGTAATAATGGTGATATATAGGTATATTCAGAAGAATCCTGGGCGATACATTTCTCTGAGAAAATAACGAAAAATTGTAGATTTATATCAGCAGTTGAACAACTTGATTATTTCATATCAGTTTGAACATCTAATTCTGACCCATCTCGGACCGCTTAGTGTTTTTAAACTTAGAAGACATATAAATTTCTATAGCACACAAAACGACCCTGATTAATTCTGATTTACTCGTATTTAGTAATCTTGTAAAAAAGTGCAGTTTTATTCATAATGTTGCATTGCTAATTCAAATCTGGCATTGAAAATTATGCTTTTTGTCAAGTTTTCTAGAAATCATTCAATAATATTAATTAATATTAGTTTTCATCTTCAAATTTTGCTCTCAAAATCTTCAAATATTTTTTCACTCATTTTGAACTTATTATTAATTAATTTCAGTTGTTCTAAAATAGAAATAATGAATGAAAAGAACACAATACAATTGACTACAACAAAAATTATCCTAGAATTGAAATTTTTTAAATCAGCACCTAATTAACATACAAAAAAACATTTAAAGATAGAGCTATTAAAATCGCTGCTTCACTGGGGCCAGTTTGTATTTAAAACTGCTTTCATTTAGCATTAATTTGGAGTACAATAAATTCAAAAATAACTTGTTAGAAGCAGCACGAGAAAGTTGTGGAAATACAAAAATTGAAAGAAAGGGTGAAAAACAGAAATAAAAAAAATTGTAAAAGAAAAGAAAGATAGCTGAAAAGATATGTACAGAAAAAATTTTCAGAGATTACAAATTCGAAGAAAAACGGAGAAAAGTCAAGAAGGACATTGCCAAAGCCAAGCTGAAGTTACGAATGAAATTTGTAGAGAAAATGATCGCAAAACTCTTATGGGATACTCAAATAACTAAGACAAGAGAAGGAATAATAATAAATAAAGTGATTAACATAAAAGAAAAAGAGTGATATATAATAACAGAGGAACAGAAAATAAGAGATAGATCGCATCAACACTTTCAAGAACTGACAGGTATAAACATGGAGAAAAAGCAGGAAAGGGATGAGAAAAGGGTGATACAGAATATAAAACCAGTACAGGAAGAAGAACTATTAGAAATAATAAGAGGGATGCCATTGAGAAGGGCACCTGGAAGAAACAACATAAAACCCTAAATGATAAAGTATATGGGAGAAAAAAGAATAAAACAGCTAAACAAACTAACGAATGAGATCATACGACAAATAAGAATTCCGAAAGAATGAAATTGGGAAATAATGCCGAAAAGAGTGTCAAGAGGAATTGCTATAACTATAGAGGACTACAAGCGTCCCAGGAAAAGTATTAGCAAGCATAATGGAAAGAAGAATAATAAAAATAACTGACGAGAACACAGTCAATGTGAGTTTAGGAGGAAAAGAAGCATAACAAGACTCAAGATTTGCGATAATACAAGTAACCGAAAAATATGTTTGTGGTCATATATATGACTATAGAAAATGCTTTTGATCGTGTAAGAAGAGAAGATATATGAAAGGCTATGGATAAAAGAACAATATAAATAATAAAAGAGATATATGGGAAGAACCTAAACATAGTAAGAATCAATAACGAAGGGTGTAAAGATTATATACGTAAAAGTAGCTAAGAAATCAATAAAACAACTAAAAATGGGAAACTGCCAAATGCAATACACGTATTTGAGTAAAATAATGTTTGCTAATGATATGGCAATAATAGCCGAAATATCTGATGATTGATAAAGGAATCTAGGAATTTTAGAGAAGGAGATCACAAAGTCTTGATATTAAATTAGAGGTAAAAACATTAGAATAGGTGGAATATTATAAATATCTGGGAACAAAGCGATGGAAAAATAAAACAAGAGATAAATGAGAAGATGCAGAAAGAAAAAAGATTATTTTACATGATGAGGACAACATTTCTAGGAAAAAAGTACACAAACAGATCAAGACGGAAATAGTGGAAAAATTGATAAGACCAACAATAATGTACAGTACTGAGACATAGACAATGACACAAAACATAAAACGGGAGCAAAACACTTTCTTTGAATTTTCACTCATATGTTTCGTTGTATTACAACTTTATCAATGTTAACAGTTTTAAATTCACTCTAACCTATTTAAATAGATCAAACAAATTTGACACAATAATCTATCTGTTTTTAAGGAAAAAAGTGTGGCGACAATACCTAGTATTGATAAAGGTCTATTACATTTATTGCTCGGAATTTCCAAACAAGTTTAACAATGGGTTATTAATCTCTAATTGATCGTTTAGACTATATTCTGTAGGTTTTATTCTATTAATTTCTAAGGATTCCAATAACGACAGTTTTTTGTCTTTATTAGCTATGTGGATAATTTTAAATTCTTCATTGAAATTGTGGTGGTTTTCTTATATATGCATGACTAAGCAGAGCTAGAAATTTTATTTAAATGTAGGCAGTCTTTTTTGTATTCTTATATTCTTGTTTTGAAAGTTCGTTCAGATTGATAAATATATTTTTTAGGGCAAGAGCTGCAACTTAATTGGTTATTGCCTCCTTTGTCCTCCTTTTTAGTAGCCTCTTTATTATTTCTTGTGTATTTGCATATTGAGTTTGTTGTTTTAAAAATATATTTATGTTTGCTTTTCTTAGAAGAGAATCAGTTTTCTCGGATACAATACCAAAGTGTGAAATAGTTTTGAAGTTTGTTTTCTTTTTATTGGTCGCCAGGCAAATTAGAGAACGACATTTGTTTCTCAGTTTTTTATATATAATGTCATCTAATGTTTTACTGTGGTAATCCTTTATTATGTGCTACCTGTTTGATGATATTGAGTTATTTGTTATAATCTTGTTTACTCATGGGGATGTTAATTAGTTGATAGACCATACTGTGATATGCTGATATTTTATGAGATATGGGATGCGTAGATCTATTGTGAATTGTAGTCTCTATGTGAGTCGGTTTATGACGGAGAAAGAATGCTGATTATTTAATTTTTTTGTCGTGAGGTCTCAAAAGTTTATTGAATCGTCTTTTTCGTTTTCTAAAGTGAATTCAATATTTAGACGTAGGGAGTTTACATAGTCTAAAAAAAGAAGATAATTGTCTTTGAGTACATGTGACGTACACTAAAATATCATCCACATATCTATGCCATTACAAGCATTTATTAAATAAAGGATGTTAAGTTACTTTTTGTTCTAAGTTATCCATGAAAATTTCGGCTAGAAGGGGGCTTAGATAATTATTTCTTCATTAGATGTATAAAATTTATTGTTGAATTGAAAATAATTCTGAGACAGGCATACTCTGAGTGATGTCATAAGTTGAAAGAAAACTAAATAATTATTGTTCATTTTTAGTAACATATTTTCAATAATTTGGATAGTTTCGTTAGCTAGTGAACAAATTTTTGACATCAAACGAAATTCATTTGGCATTGTATGGTAAAGGTACATTTTTTATATTTTGGATAAGTTGGAAAGAGTTTTTAATACTAAATGAAGGAGACAATTTGGTTATTTCCAAGATAATATCTATGAGCCCTTAAGACAACTTGACTAAAGGTGCTGTTATAAATGAAACTACAGGCCTTGTAGGAAAGTTTTTTTTATGCAATTTGAGGAGAGGGTAGTTTCGGAGTGGATGCGTTCATTACTTATAACTTATACTGATCAAAGTTTGAAAAAAAATACTAATTCAGGAGTTAAGGGTTTCTACTATTTGGTTCTGAAATTTTTAAGTCGAATCTTTGGGTAGCAGTTTAAATTTTTTCGCATCTAAGTTTTTTGAAAATAGCCGTTTTTATTCATTGCAATAACGGTTTTTCCTCTGCTCTTGTGAAGGTAGATTATTGTGTCGAATTTGTTTGATTTATTTAAATAGGTTAGCTTGAAGTTAAACCTGTTAACATTGATAAAGTTGTAGCACAATGAAACATCTCTCTAAAGCTAAAAATAAAATAAGTGAAAATCAAAACAGTGTTTTGCTCCCGTTTTATGTTTAAATGTATTTTTATCAAGTATCGATGGATTCCGTTAATTTATTAACAAAAAAGACTAAAACACGTGTAAAAGCAATGGATAGGAGATTTCTAAGAATAATATTTTCTATCCAAATAGGACCAAGAGAGATATAATGAGAAGTGAGACACTCTGAAAGAACTTGAGGACTAATAACAAGAGATTGACGAAAAAAGTGTGTGAGATACGAGTGATACGGAAAAATAAGGAAGGAAGATCAAGAAGAAAACCGAACGATGATGTTAGAGAAGCAGTGGATAGAAAAGGGATAGAGTAGGAAGGAACAATTCATCACACCCACGATAGAAAGCGATGGAAGGAAAAATGCAGAAGCGTATAAACTTGACTCCATTCCGACCTTACACTGAAAAATAGAAAGGCATTAATTTGATATCGTCTTAAAAATTTCAATTACGGAAATAAATTTATAAAATTTTTTCCTCTATTTATAACTATTTTTGAATGACGATTAATTTTAAATATTTTACCTTTCGACTGATACCTTTAGTTATAATTGCAGTTATCTAGATACCCGCAAAATTTTAGTAGCTGGGTATTAATCGAGATGAGTAGCATATCCTATAGTATTTCCAAAATTGCACAAGAACTATATTTTATTCCCAAAGCCAACAAAAAAGTGCCGAATTCAATCAAAAATGACCCTAAAGTAAGCAATAACATTTTTTTTTGTTGCGAATATCCTCCAGACAATAATTTTGAAAGAAAGTGGACAAAGTAATTCGCTATATTTATTTTTAAGAAACTGACATTAAATTAATTAAATAATAATAAATATGCCTTGAAAAATCCTCTTTATTAGTTTGAAGTTGACAATAGAGGGTTTAAATTGACAAGTACACAAAATAAGTCAAACAGGTTTTGCACCTCAAAAATACAAAAATAAAAATCGTTTATATTTATTACTGAACCGTTAAAAATGAAAAATTTTGTTTGTTCTCAGGAGACAAGATTCGATTCAGAGGATTTATCTCTAGGTTATTATCCTCAATTTTCCTATATAATCGTTTATTTATTGATGCATATAATACACATTATAATGATAACATCAACAAAATATAACCGGTCACTAAGAAGATTTAACTTCTTTGCAAATAGATCAGGTGTAACTCTTAAACCTTCTTAGTAAATTTAGATGTAAAATTCTAGATTTCTAACCAGGGTCCAAAAAATTGTATTTATATCGGTAAGGTATTCCGAAGTAACAGGCGCACATGGTACTTAAGACAATTATAGCTGACACTATTCACGTAACATCAAAGTGTAAATTATCTCCGAAAAACTTGTAACAGTACCTCAAAGTACTACTCTTCCTCTTCAAATTCTATTCTAAATAGTTCTAATATCTTTATTCGTCTCTGAGAAATCATTCACTGTAATTTGTTGGTTTAGTATTTTGGTTTATAATCAGAAACTGGAACGAGTGAATGTTAAGTTATTAATTACGCAGGTCAATGAGCAAAGCGGATATGAAAAACTAATATAAACCTAACCTAACTAACTCACATGCATGAGAGACAACGAATTCCACCCATCATTGACAAAAAATATTGGAGTCTTAGGAGATAAGTCAGCGTTAAAAATCAAGTATTCTAACTCACATTTGAGGGAAGCAACGGATCTTACTTAATCAAACCAAAACTTTCCATTCACCTGTTTTAGTTCATGATGATACTCAAATGACGAATATAGACAAAAACCCTAAACTAATACATTGTACTCAAATATAAATATGTATATCTGAATGATTTAAAATACATTTTAAATAGGAAGAGTAGTATTTTAAGTTTCCGCTAAAAGTTTTGTGAAAAAAATTTAACCAGTAACGTTAAATAAACTCTAAAAACGCGAAAAATCTATTTTTTACAATTTTAGGTTCAAATATCTGGAAATCTTGACATGAAGGCGAAATACGAAGGTCGGATTTGAAAAAGTATAGCCTTGTTTCTGGTTCTGGAGATTAGTCAAAATATGTCTGCTTTTGTTATCTTTGATGATATATAAAAATAGATAGACAGCGGTTGACCTGAGAACTTCCCTGTTTTTTTCAAGTTGGTTAAAAATGACACGTTAAAATCTTTGCACATTAAACCGTCTCTAAATCATGAAATTTGTGCCTTGAGACATTCTCTGAAAAAAAATTATCAAGTAATATTCAAAAGCATTTTTTAAAAATAAAAGTCGTACTAATTGAAAAAGGGCGAAAAACGAAAAGAAAATTGCACAGATTGAATTAATTAGAGACGAGATGCAAAGTGCATATTCGCTAAATTGCGCTCTTGAGGAGAAGTACGTATACATGGACATGATAAATATTTTTCACATGTTCATGTAAATAAATAAGTAAACATTTTTCGTTCCCATTTAACGAAATAATAAAAAAAATGGCGAAATATTTTTCAACTACATCAAATAGTTACAATAAGAATTGCAACTTAAAAAAACAGTTGCAGGCTAACGATTTGTGAGGTTAACTTTGATGTGTACCAACGGTCTGAACTTACCTGTAAGAAGAAACCGATATTTTAAAAAATTATTTTAGTAGTTGGGCGACACAATCTGTAATATTACAAGATTACGAAAACGTACCCAATATACCCAAAATTATTATAAACGACACCAAATTAAACAACATTTTTTTGGTTTCGAAAATTTTTCAAATATCAATTCTAAAAAAAAAACTGAACAGAACCATATTTATTTTAAAGAAATTAATTTTATTCGTCATCTATGCCCCCAAAAAACCCTTCTTACCAGTTTCGAATGAATTCTGAACATATAACCTCCTAATTCACTAATACGGTCTAATTCTAACTTTGGTCTGAACTGACAGTAGAGGATTTAAATTCACAAGTGCAACTAATTCAAACAAGACTACAAAAAAAGTATCCAATATACCCAAAATTAATGTAAACGACACCAAATTAAACAACAACGTTTTTTTGGTTTCGAAAATCTTTCAAACACCAATTCCGAATGAAACTGAAGAGATCAATTCACCATATTTATTTTAAAGAAATTAATTTTATTCGTCATCTATGCCCCCAAAAAACCATCTTTACCAGTTTCGGATGAATTCTGAAAATTTAACCTCCTAATTCACTAATATGGTCTAACTCTAATTTTGGTCTTAACTGGCAGTAGAGGATTTAAATTGACAAGTGCAACTAATTCAAACAAGTTTTGAACTATAAAAATACAAAAATTAAAATTTTTTTGTATTTATTACCGAACCATCAAAATGGAAAATAGAGTTTGTTTTAGGTTTAATTTTTCTACATAAGCGATTATTTCTTGACATATGGAATACAAAGTACAAGGACATCATAAACAAGACAAAACCTATAATTTTAGCCAATAATTCACAAGCATAATCTAAAATTGACAGTAAATGATTTAGATTGACAAATGCAACAATAAGTCAATCAAGTTTTGAACCTTAAAAATGCAAAGATAAAAAAAAGACAAAAATTGAAAATTTAGTATATTTTAGGAAGACAACTATCCTTCTTACCGATTTCAAGGCTTTATAACTAGTTTTTATCCTTATTATTCCAATATAAGCACATCTTTGTTGACATATATAAAATAAATTTTAATAATATCATAAGCAAAATAAAACTGGTTATCTAGAATATCCAAGTTCCATAGCATTGGGTCTAAGTCTTAAACATCCTTAGTGAATATGGGTGTTAAATTCCTGACTAGATCCCTAAAAATTGTATTTAAAACGGTAAGCGATTCCTATTAATAGCCAATTATTAGATGCAATTGTCTCTGATGGCACATAAAAATCGACAGACAGAGAGAACTCTGTTTTTTAAAGCCGGTTAAAAACGATAAGTTAAGATATTTGCCTATTAAAAACTCTATAAATTTTGAAATTTGAGTGTTAAAATATTGATTGAAAAGTTTTTTTAGTAATGTTAAAAAGTGTATTTAAAAAATAAAAACTCGTTTTAATAGAAGTCGGGCAAAAATTAACGATCCATCAGCACACATTCTAATTCTCCATAACAGGTTACAATATGTTTCTGTATTTTATTGTGATTTTAAATTAATTCAATCTTTATCATTTTGTCGACTTTGCCAGTTATTCTCTTACTCTTCTTTATTTCTCATAATAGTAATATTTTAATACCGCGTAGTAAATGAAATTAATTAGGGACGAGATGCAAAGTGCATATTCGCTAAGTAATACTCATAAGGAAAGTATGTATACATAGACACGATTAAATTTTTTAACATGTTCATGTAAGTAAATAAATAAAGATTTTTTGGAAATGTAATAAAATAATAAAAAAAAAACGATGAAATATTTTTCACACAAACAGTGGCGGGCTTACGATTTGGAAGGTTAACTTTAAAATTTACCGATGTTCTAAACCTAACTGTAAGGAAAAACCGATATTAAAAAAAAAATCGTGTTTATTTGATTATAGGAGATGACATTTTATTTCATATACTCTATAATTTTATTTAATGTTTGATCACTGAAGAAAAAGTTATTTTAATTCAAAGAAAACCTTTCATTCTCATTAAATAATTATTTAAACTTATATATGCGAATATATACAATTACAAATTTGAATCTTCACCATCTACACAGTAGTTTTATCAGAAACTATTTTGTTGCAATATTATAGATCAATCAATTAAAAGTCAGAACTCGATTCTTTGAAGAATATAAGATATTCTACAGCTAAAAAACTATAATTTTAACACAGAATTGTTAATCTATATACAGAATTACTGGCTTTAGCTATAAATAATTGAAAATTAGATATTAAAATTTGTTTTCTTAATTTTGGCTTCATCTTTTTAATTTATGAAAACTAAAATGAACATTTATTTTTTAGTTAAAGACTAATGATATCTTTAAATAAATTACTCTTAATTAAGATACCTATTGATTTATTTATTTTAAGTATGCATTTCTAAACCTCTTACCCCTAATTCATGACATGCCATTGGGCTTATTAAAAAGATGAACGGAGAGTATACAGAGAACCTGGAAGAAAGTTTAAAAATCCTTCTACAAACTCACTTCCCCGGATTCAACCCTGTAAAAGAAGATAAACTGCAAAAGGCTCGAGTAGAAGAATCTATTTATAGATCTAACAATTCCAGTAGATCCCTAGCAGGAAAAATCTTCATCTCTAACAAAAAAAAATGGGCGATTAAAAGTTCTAAACCCTTCATTATAGATGGAGCTTTTAACAACCCCTCACATGAATCTATAGTCAGAGCTATGGAGGCAGGACAACCGGAGCCTCTTCTAACAAGATAGATTCAATCAATTCTAAAAAGTAAAATTATCAATACATCTATCGGCAACGAAGCGGAGACAATCAACACAGCCAGAGGATGTCCCCAAGGGGGAGTTTTATTACCACTACTATGGTCCCTGGTCATGGACAGTCTGCTGAAATAAATGAATGACTCAGAGTTCATAACAACTAGTACGCAAAAAAAGGTCTACACGTTAATCCCAACAAAATAGTCCTTGTGTCATTTTCAAGTAGGTAAAAGCAGACATCAACCCTTCAACTTTAAATGGAACAACATTGAGCTTTTCCAAAGAGGTTAAATATCTGGGAGCAATAATAGACCTGAACCTGGAATAGCTGGACATGCTGTATGATCTTTAGAAAAGCCTGGGATTTGACGCCGAAAATGATCTTATGGTTATACGAAACAATCACCAAATCTATAATCACCTATGCATCCTTAGCATGGTGGTTCAAAATACAACAAGTATCAGCTCAGAAATAAATGCCCTCAAGCTGTTTCAAACTGGAAGTCCTAAACTAAACCTTATTGGACATAAGAAGATTCTAGATATGATTCCATTAGAATCCATATCGAAATCAACAAGTATCATGTCTATTAGGTACGATTTTGACATGAACTATGAAATAATAACGGTCTGCTTTCAAGAGTACTTTCAGAGATTACCACAACTAGAGAAGAATTCAATAATATGGTTTACTGATGGATCCAAGATGAAAGAAGGGGTTGGAGTGGGAATATCAGGCCCAAGGTTTGGGCTTGATAAATTCCTAGGAGACACCCCCACTATCTTCAAAGCAGAGATGCGTGCAATCTAAATCTGCGCTGACAAGTATTGCAATAGAAACACTAAGAAGGCCAAAATATGTTATATATATATATATATATATATATATATATATATATATATATATATATAATATGTATATTCTAAATAAGATATTTAGGTACCTTATCAACATAATGTAATGGCACCACCACTGTCTGCACTTCTCAAGCAAACTGGGGAAATGTCGAATCCAACAAATTTTCCACCACTGAGGAACCAAGCTCTATACCAGTGCAGTTGGCAGACCCCGCTTTAACTTCATCTATGCATACATATCTATAAACATTTATCTCCTGCATCTACAAGTGCAAGAAATTATCTTGGAAAATGGGAGTACCCACCAGTGTTTAAGAAACCCTACAGAAAACGCTCAATGAATCTTTCACGTACAACATGCTCCAACAACACCCAACTATTGGAAGAATTTTCTTCAAGATACTCTTATACTACTAGGCCAGATGTTAAAGGAATGAGAATATTGGGGGGATGGCAGGTTAACGCATATATATATATATATATATATATATATATATATATATATATATATATATATATATATGTTGTCAAAACATCGAGCAGCGTTAAACAAGGTCAAGCACCTACGAGTCTAAGTTGACTTGGGACTGCAGGCAGGCCCTAAAACAAGTGCCAAGGAACAACACGGTAACTCTGATGTAAGTGCCACAGCATAAGGGATTGAAAGGAAACGAGCAAGCGGACAAACTTGCAACAACTCATTTTCTTTGCCAGAAACTTTTATGTAAACTACCAAAAGGCTTATAAAAGAGGAATTCCGGAACTGAAAACACAATTGGAAAGAAATGAGGTGGAATAAGACGCAAAAATGCTCCTCGATCTCCCAAAATGAGATATTTAAGCAATAACAAATATCGTCAAAGTACATTGCCCTCTGAGACACCATCTCAAAAAAATGCTATGATAATTGCCGTTTCTGCCATCGGTTAGCCCATACAGTGGAATATCTGCCATGTGGATGCATGGCAGTGTTCTTCAAGAGGTTTAAACTCCTGGCAAGCGTCACATTGATTCCTAAAGAAGCAATGTACCTACCCTCCAAAGTTTAAATATCTTGGGCTTATATGTACAAAAGATCTTATAGATCAAAGTGTTACAGACTCATCCATAATTCACTAACTTGATTTCACTTCAAACATTCCATAAGTTAACAATAATTCACTAGCATGGTCTAAGGCTAAAACTGGTGAAAACAGTTAAAACGACAAGTGCAGAAATAATTCAACCAAGTTATTCTTAAAAATCCAAAAATATGGAAAAATTGATTTTCGGGAGATATCTTCTCCTCTTACCAGTTCCGAGGCTCGATCTCTAACACGGCATCCATCCGAACTTGTGTGATGTATGTAGTATCCCATATAAAATGCATGAATTCGAAAAGCGAATATGTATTGCCAATTTCATTCAAGAGCAAATCTTTAATAAAGAACGGAAGTTTTCAAGGCTTTGGTCAAGTTAAAAATCATGGTTCTTGGATTTAGACCGTATAAAATTGGAATTGTTACCCGACGTTTCGCCTATAATTGCATGAGACATCTTCAGGGATCCTTACTCCATGAGATTAGAACATTGAATGACTATCGAGGAGCAACAGTCCGGTATTTATACTCGACTGGTGCTCAGCGAACCGTGATCCAGCGTTATAATCGATTTCCACGTACGATGTAGACTGTAACCCGTATCTCTGTTAATATTATTTGGATATTTACAAATTTCGATTGATTCTCTAATTTTACGTTTAAAGAAACAAGGCACTGACGCAAGCATTTTAGTTTCTTTTACATTAAATGTGTGACCTGAGTAGTGCCGGTGTCCAGCTACTGCAGATTGTACAATTTGTTTCTTTTTTATACGTCTTTCATATTCCTTAAGCCTAGTGAATATAGACCGTACTATTTCACCTACATATACTTTACTACAAGAGCACGGTATCTTGTAAACGCCTTCTGTTTGAAATGGAATTGTGTCCTTTGGAGACTTCAAACATTGTCCGATTTTCTTACATGTGTTGAAAATTGTCCGGATGTTTGATTTTCGGAGCAATCTGGCAATCTTGTCGGTGGTTCCGTGTATGTAAGATAAGACAACACGGTCCATAGGAGGTTCATTTATGACATTTTGTTGAGGAGTTGGGTTTTTATATTTATTAATAGAACGTCTTATATCTTCACCGCAATATCCGTTGCCTCTCAGAGCATTAGCCAGTTTTTCTGTTCCTGATTTCAGTGATTGTTCGTCACATATTGAAAATGTTCTATGTATTAAAGAGTTTATGACGGATTGTTTTTGAAAAGGATGATGGTGTAACGTTGCACTGAGGTATCGATTTGTATGTGTTGGTTTTCTGTACACAGAATGTCCTAATTTGCCATTCTCTTTCCTTTATACTAATACATCAAGAAAGGAAAGGGCACCATTTGATTTAGTTTCCATAGTAAATTTTATGCTAGGGTGTTGTTGATTTAGATGATACAGGAAATTATGGAGTTTTTCTGCGTCATGTAGCCAAACTACGAACATCTCATCTACATATCTGCACCAAAATTTAGGTTTTAGAGGAGCAGAAGACAAAGCGTTTTCTTCGAAAGTTTTCATGAAGATATTAGCTCCCACAGGTGATAGCGGAGATCTCATTGCCGCTCCCGAAGTCTGCTCGTAGCCTCGTGCAATCGTAGGCGAAACGTCGTATAATAATTCCAATTTGACACGATATAAATCCAAGAACCATGATTTTCAGTAAATCTTTGATTGAATTTATGAAATATACATAGAATATATAATAATATTATTTTATAATTTAAATGGCCATGTAATAACCACCGAAATAACAATGATGACCATATATAGAGTTCGAAACAACTCTTTAAATTTCTTTATATAAAATTGAGAGCTCAGGAATTACATGATAATTAAATAAATGTCTATAATTATTATCAATTTGGACGGAACAAATAGTGCATGTAATGTAAAAAAAGACATCAAGGTCAGTATTCTAATTTTACTCTATTTTAAAAGTCAGATTAGGTGATTTCTCTGAAATTAGTTGTTATTAGTTGTCAAGTCGAAATCTTATTATCAATTTATGGAATAATTTTTTAATTGATTTAAATATGATTTATAACATTTTACATTATATATAATAGTAAAGTAAGTAAAGTAAATAGTTAAGTATATTTATTGATTTTTCTTTATAATCATAGATAAAACCAGGATTGTAATTGTTTTAGATCGTTTTGGTGAATGAATAGAGATCGATTTGCATATCGAGAAACAAATTTGCCAATTGGTCCGTTGTCTGCCAATATTGTTGTTATATTATCTGTAAATCTGCCAGTCACTTTTTCAGTTTATCTATTTGTTCTTTTATTCATAGACGCAAAGAGGCACATACAAATGGACAAGTGAAAAGCAGAATGTTTGAAATTTAGAGCCTTATTTTTTAAAATGATATCTTTTCCCTATTACTATATACTATCACCGGATGGACATTGTGACCAAGCATTGCAAAATATTGAGACTTTCAACATGTAGATTTATCAGTTATGAACTGATCGAATTGCGTATTTGTGTATGTTCTACTACGTCTTAAAACGCACATTGGAGACCCAAAAGTAGTAAAACATCTAAAGCTTGAATAGTTCAAATATGTCATAAAAGGTGAAAATTATCGCTCCCTAGAACTCGTCATAGAAGGAAAGTTTGAAAGTCACATAACATCGCGACAAAAACAAATATCCTTGCTGGAAAACCAGACAAGTATGATAAAAGTACAAGATTCCTGTTTCGTTTTGTAGTCTCAAAGGAATAAATAGCCGGAATGATGACAAACCTTCAGTGAAGGAGAGATACCAAACGAAGACGAAGACAGATATATAAACAAGAATATACATATAACGACAATTATGGTAAAATACCTTTTGGCAGACTAACTAATAAATAGATTGACTGAAAAATCTGTCAAATAAACAAAAAAATTAGGTTTGCAGAAAAAAAAATTTACATGTAAATAAAATGACAAATCTTTAGAGGAATAGTGAAAAGACGGCTCCAATAGTAAACAGATCAATGGTCAAAACAGATGGTCAAGCGGAGTTAACTTGTCTACCAAATTTCGTCAAATTCGTATCGATTTAGTGATGATTTTGATGTTAGTGTGTAAGACTGATACAGAAATATTTATATCCAAATTAATCTAATTGGGAAAATCACTGGTAGAAAACATAGATGAGAGGGAGGTAGTAGGAAATAATTATGTTTCATCTCAAGACCAATTAAAAATAAACAATTTTTAAATGATGTTTCAGTCAATCCAGTTATAGTAAGGCAATTTGCAAAAACTATTATTTTGATTGTTGATTATTAATTTATTTTTTTTGGTAGTCCACAACTATCCATAGATCAGTGTAGGCCGAATGATTTTTAAATGAAAGATTTTTAAAATTTATGTAATATTGACTTTTAATCAAGAAGTAATACATAAATTTGACAACTTTAAACAATTTTTTTAAAATATTGAGCCTTCTCGAACTGGTAAAATTTATTGTAAGAAGCAGCTCCAAGTAATAGATTCGTGAGAGAAAAGACATTTCATTAAATTTTTAAATATTACTATTGCAAAGAATCTGAACTTTTTCTAGTTATATTTATTTCATTTAAATAAATTGATTTGCAAGACAACTCAATTTAAAAAAATAGGAGGTATTTTATTTTTATTTAAATGTGTCTAATCTTAATTTGAGAAACTACTATGAAGTTTTAGCTTTGTAATCCTAAGAAGCATGTAAACATCATAATAAAAATATGTCTTATCGATATTCAGGAAGTCTTAGATTTATGCGTAGCTGTTACAAAGGGTAACATATTTAAAAAGTTATTCTACATGTGTATTTGTTCGAGCCTATGCAAACACCATTTTAACTAACAATAAAATATATATCTTTGGGTCACCTCAAGAATATATCGTAAATGTCTCTTAAGAATGCGATAGATTCTTCTTTCAATTGGAAATGTGGGATCTTTAGCACATCTACAATTAAAGGAAGAATTTATCGTGTTCTTAAGATACATGAACGGTATATTCCTGAGAGGATCTGGACTAAGTTGACGCGACACCATAGCACAACTCCACATCTTTACGGACTCCCGAAGATGCATAAACAAGACATGCCTTTACGACTTATCACGAGTTCCCGGAACTCTCCGACTTCTGAGCTTGCCAAGTTCTTTCTTCCAATTCTGAGACCATTACAAGGAAATACATCATCCTGGGTTAAGAACTCAATATTTCGTAGAAATTATACGTGAAATAGAAGTACAACCCGAAGATCATTTTATTAGCTTTGACATGAAAAACCTATACACCAACGTTCCAGTTAAGGAGTCACTAAAAATCATAAGAAAGAAACTTGAAGAAGACCAGACGTTAACAGAAAGAACATTTTTACTACCGCACGTCGTCAAGGAAAAATTCTACATCCAGGATGATGGACTACCGATGAGATCCTCACTCTCACCGGTGGTCGCAATTATTTTCATGGAATGTTTCGAGACGTTTGCAATTGATTACGTGGCTAAGAAACCAAATTTATGGCTTAGATACGTAGACAATACCTATATTATCTGGAATGGAAAGGACGAAGAAATTCAAAACTTGCTTTCTCATCTCAACAATATAGTCCAATCATTAAACTCACCATGAAGAAGGAAGTACAGTAGAAATTACCCTTCTTAAATATTTTGGTTGAAAGAAATGGTAGACAAATTCGAACTTAAGTTTACAGAAAAGCCACACACACACAGGAAAATGGCTAAGCTACTGATCCAATCAATTCAACAACACCACACAAGGACTTATAAGAAATCTCATAGATAAAATCCTAACTCTCTGCAACTCCAACGAAAACTGGATGAAAGAGATAGATCACATTAAAAGTAACCTGACAGCCAACAGATATCCATTATATCTAGTGGATAAAATCCTGGAACAACGCAGAAACAGGACAATATCAACGAAGAACGAAAACCAGCATTGAACATCCCTTATGTTAAAGTCATTTCGGAAAAGTTAGAAGAAGAAGAAAACGATATAAAATCAACATTGTTTTGAATTCAAATAACTCTGAGAAGTCGGCTCACTTGCTCAAACCAACAACTCAAAGAAATATGAAGAACTGTGTGTATTAGATACCATGTGAACGGAGAAAAACGGGAAAATGTGGTACAACCAACCATACCTGGACTCATAGACACCACATAAAATGGTCTGAAGCTAAAATTCTACACCGAGGACAATACTGGAGAAAACGGAAACTCAAAGAAGCCGCGGATATACATCAGAACCCGAGTTGCTTTAATAAACCATCTTTAAATATCAAAGAAGTGTGGAAATCACTTCTTAATAATTGTAAACTAAAACTAAATGCAGCATAAATGAGGCCTTGGCGCAGCACGCATGACTGCACCCATACCAGCCACACTCCACTGCATTTACTTTTAGTATAAATAGTTGTGTAGCTTAGGAATTTATTTACTTTCACTTGAAATCGGCTAGAGATAACTACTAGCCGAAACGTCATGATATTCAATAAAAAATAAAGACAAGGGAAGTCCAACAGATATCTGTCTATAACCTTTAAACAAACAAATAAAATATATCTCTGAATTTTACGGTATTATACATACGAGAAGTCCAGCAATAGATTAATGAGATTAAATAACTTCTTAAATTTTCGGTGTGGTGGAGAACATTCGTATTTACTAGGGTTAGGTATGTCAAAATACTGAAGTTGGACATCGTATGAATATTTACAAAAAGCATCTAAGCGATTTCCATTTAAAATCCTTACTTGTTAAAATATAACACAGATCTAAATAAAACGTCCACAAGATATTTTGTTATCCATAATTATAAACATATACATCTTTTTTCCCTATCGGATTTTTCATTTTTGATTTTGAATAAATTGCAGAATACCATTTTGGGCAAAAATTGAGAATAAATTGTTTTTTTTCACCATTTTTAAATATAATAATAAGTTTGTTAACTACTCTAAAATCCTAATTTATATCTAGTTCAAAAACAATAATAGCCAGATTCGCTAAGACTTACACCCGATCTAGTTGCCTTGGAAATTAGATTTTCTAGATGACCAGTTTTGTTTTTCTTATGATATGGTTTTAATTGTATTTTAAAGGTTCAAAACTTGATTGACTTATTTACCCTTGCCAATTTAAATTATCTACTGTCAATCTAGACCGGTGTTAAAGTTAAACCATGTTAGAGAATTAGGGGGTAAAATTTTATATTCAACGCTCAGTAAATTTCTAAAATTTAATTATAGATTTTTTGATCATTAAAATCAGACCAACCATTTTGGAGTAATTATTAAAAAATACAAGCTTTGTTATGTATGTTATGTGTTAAACTTTACTTAAATACTTTTTTAAATATTATATAAAGATTCTTCGCTGACCCTATGTTGGATCCCTTTGAGGCTCTTTTAGAGCTCTTCGCTTGGCTATGCTTATACATCCTTAGCATAATGGTAAGTCCGCCACTGAAAAGTAAGATGTTTAGATCAAAACAGAATTATTTAGTTTGAAGTGCAAACATGTGTTATTATTTGTTTTTGATTAAAACTAAATTATTAAATTTGACATATTGTAATTAATTAATCTGATAATGAGTATCAAAATGATATATGACAAAGTATTCTTTATAATAATACGTGAGTCCGGTAATTTTTCAGTTCATCTTAGTGGCGGCTCATATAGAGATGAATTTCTTTGTTATTGCACTTTTACCCATTTTGGGTTGTGTGGGAAAGGTATGTATATACCACTTCTTTTTAGTTATAAAAATAATATTAATAAAAATATATAGTTTAACATTTCTTAAATGCTTATCTAGAAGCTCAAATATTATTCTCTACATTGGCAACATATTTTTAACCTTTATTAGTCAAAATAAAATGGCGTATATCCTGTCAAAATACTATATTATCCTTGTAGGGAAACAAAATTAAAAAATATTTATATTTACAAATTTGTACAAATATTTAAAACAAATTTAAGGAATATTTCTTCAAAAAGTTGGTAATGAATTGTAAAAGGGATTAATTCAGTAGTAGACGAAAAGGTTATTTATATATATATATATATATATATATATATATATATATATATATATATATATATATATATATATATATTATATATATATATATATATATATATATATATATATATATATATATATATATATATATATTCTTCAAGTAGCGGATAAATTCAACATAAACTTAATGAGTATTTGTTTGGAAAAACGCTCGGACCTGTTGAATGTTATTTTTCGTTTTTCGTTTGAGGTTTTTTTCCGTGATACAGAAATATACAGGGTAACTCAAGAAGAAGCTATAACGTCATGGATATTTTTTTAAATTGTAAACCCCAGTTTTATTTCAGAATCAAAAAGGACCCATTGTTTGCATACGACAAGGCAAAAATCGATGTTGCTTACATAAGGAAATTGTCAAGTAAAATGATTGTAAAACTTTAAAATATAAAAAGAAATTTAGGTACCATCTAAATTAAATGTTCAAACTGGGCTTCGTTAACAATCTGACAGTAGCCAAGGCGATGACATTTGCGGTTATATTTTGTACTTCCTGTTATATTCAAACCTTTAGGACTTTGAAATTGTCGGGTGGGGTCAAGTATCCCCACATGAAATACTCAAGAGGGGTCAAATCTGGTGATCTGATTGGCCACTCAATTATTCCTCTTCTGCCTATCCAACAATTTGGAAAAATCTCATCGTATAGGGGCAGCGTAGTGGAGCGGTTCTCCATCTAGTTGGAAAAAAAGTCATCTGGAACATATCAAGTTCTTATGGGTTTGGATACAAAATTATTAGTACGTGACTGAGATCATTTAGTCATTTAGAAGAAACTCCGAATATCTCGCTCCAGTGAGGGCCCAGTTTGAACATTTAATTTAAAGGGCACCAAATTTTTTTTATATTTTAAAGTTTTACTGCACTTTTTCTCGACAATTTCCTTATGTTATCAACATCGGTATTTATATTGTAGTATGTAAAAAAGGAGCCTTTTCTGATCTGAATGTGGTTTATAAATTACCCTGTATATTTTGATATCATGTAAAAAACTCTTATACTAAAAATAAAATTCGACGGGTACGAGCATTTTTATCAACAATACTGATTTACTTTTAATTAAGTTTATCTTCTACGTTATGAAAGCATTGTAAATATTTTATCTGATACGCGAGAAATAAAAAATTTTGTCATAAAAAACATAATTTTTTTTAATAGTTTAAGTTGTAATCTACACTATTGTGAAATTTCGATTAATTTTACCATGTAAATTTATGAGAATTTAATTAACAAAAACGTACAAATTAATACAGACCCACATTGACACCCTCCTTTAAAAATTATATTTCCAATTGTCGATTAGATAAGGTAAAAAAAAATCAATAATTAGCTTTTTAAAACATATGTATGGTCTTTTTATCGAACTAAATATTTATCTTACCGTGGGGTCCATTGAGATATCAATTAAAGGTAGAGATAAAATTTGAGATTAATCTGTATTCGATCGTTACGTTTTGCAACGTTGTATGAGCGCGCACTTCGGGTCTTTGAATAAATTCAGTACGAAAATTTCGACCCGTTGATATTTTGAAATAATTAATTATATATATATATATATATATATATATATATATATATATATATATATATATATATATATATATATGGTGGATGAGATTTCATCGAAACGTGAACTGCCTCACAGTCCTGATAGGGACTCAGCACATACACGGGATGCCCGAAAACCTTCAATTACACGCACACGTGAGAATATCCTATATAACACATATATGTATATATATATATATATATATATATATATATATATATATATATATATATATATATATATATATATATATATTTTTTTTCTAATATTTTCTTGGGTATAGGTTTTTAAAAACCTATACCCAAGAAAATATTAGAAAAAAATATTTAACAAAAGGTTTAAGATACAAAAATAAATTATATATATATATATATATATATATATATATATATATATATATATATATATATATATATATATATATATATATATAATTATTACTTACCAAAAGCTAATGTAAACAATCATCATATTTTATTTCAATTACTTGGTGATTGATACGAACATACTCATCTTGTTCCAATGTATATCCTTCAATGCATGTAGTTGTCGGGAATGGAAATGGTCGCAGCATTCATCAGAATTCGATTCGTCCGTTTGCAGTTTTCATAAATTTGAATCCAGTGGACGATCAACCTGAAATCTTTTTTAGTCAATACGGGTGTACAATTTTTCATACATTCAATTATTACCAGACAAGTGTAATTACGTCGTTGCCTTGAATGCAGTATAAATTAAGTAAAATTTATCTAGAGGATTTTTGATCAAGACTCTAACTTGATAAAATTTGTTAAATAGAAGATTTTGGGGTCATGAATATCAACTAATAAATAAAAAGAAGGAACAGATACGAGTGGTAATGTTCGATCTTCAATACCTAGATTTCGTTGAGCCCTTACAGTCAATAATAACTGCGCATCATTCGAGGCCGTTCGCCTTTGCGGATCTAAGCAGCCTCGTTACTCGACTTTACCTGAGTATTTCTGATAATATTATGGTATTTCCAAAATATCTCTGCTTCAGTCCGTTGAATGCTAAGAACTCTTTGATAACATGGTCAAAAATTTCATCCTCTTCTAGTCACCTCTATATACTGGATCATTTTTTATTCTAATCCGATGAAGCCGACGAAGCCTCGCAGGTGACAACATCCTATCAGCAGTCCTACTAAAATTTGCATTTCTTTTCCTTTCAGGAAAAGAAACTGCCTAGCAATTCACGCATGAGGTACAATTATATGTTCCGTGGCGTATATCATTCCAGGGTTTTTCTGCAGCATTCAATAAATATGCTTCTCGGGAAGAGTTTTAATTTCTTCTTACTAATAGGTATAATTGGTCCAACTTAAGAATAAGAGTCATAAAAGAAGAACACTGGGAGAAATTTACGAAGGATATGGAACATGACATTGACGGTGGCCAAAGAAGGGTCAGGAAATTACTGAGGTCAATGAAAAATGACACGGAGATCTACATGGACACTTATAGAAGACCAAGTATCCGAAGCTATAGGAAAGCTGAAAAGCAGAAAAGCGCCGGGGGCAGACATAATCACAATCGGACAACTAAAATACAATGGGAAAAAATTAGAGAGAGAAATAACAAAATTATTCAACAAAATAATCCAACTAGAATTTATCCCACAATATTGGAAACTAAGCATACCCATATTAATCCATAATAAAAGGTGATAAAAAGAACCCGTCCAACTATAGAGCCATATCATTACCATAGACATTGTATAAAATGTTCATAATGATAATTGTAGGAACAGAAATGATCTGATACGTCAAGTCAACGAAGAACAAGGATTTCGAAAAAACAGATCTACATTAGACGCAATATATGTCACTCGACAAATCACTTAAAAAGCTATTGAATCTACCAATTCAACCTTCTTATGTTTTGTCGACTTAACGAAAGCTTTCGACAGAATAAAACTAAACGATGTCATACAGATTCTTGCAAAAAAGACGCTCTTCTGGAAGTCATCACAATCATTGAAGAACTTAACTTCAATTGTTTCACTAAAATATAACACACACACACACACCAATATATATATATATATATATATATATATATATATATATATATATATATATATATATATATATATGTATATATATATATATATATATATATATATATATATATGCACGGGAATCAGGAGACAACTTGGGCTCGCTGCTATTAATGGATAAACTAATAGAAAGGTACCACCACTGCAGGGATATAAAATGAGAAGAAAGGATTTTAATATAGTTTGCTATGTAGATGATGCAGTTCTGATCGCCAACAACGAAGACGACTTACAAAGACTCCTGCACAAGTTCAATACTACAGCCCCAACCTACAACAAGGCCATATCCACTGAAGAAACTAAATGCGCAACCATCAAAATTGAACCAGTAACATGTAAACTATTAATAAACGACAAAGCAATACATTAAACCATGATATTCATCTGTCTGGGAGTAAACCTAACAGGCAACCATACCTTATGCGCAGAAACAACTAACCAAGTCAATAAGACCGCGATAGCATCATAAACATTGAGGAAAATTCTAAGCCCCGAATGGCTGAAGGACGAATGGTGAAGGAGGCGCGAGATTGCAAGCGGGATGGACCTAGACCACCTGGAAGATCCTCAAAGAGATGGCGGGATAGCTGGTCTTCAATTCCCCAAGAAAACCAGCAACACACAGGCCATAGGCCTAACGTAAGAGGAAGAAGAAAGGAAGAAGTATAAATGGTTGGGGTCTATATGATTCGATCATGGATCTCATCTTTGCCAAACGATCTCTCTCCTTTCCGTGGATATCTTACATAAAAGAAAAAATTTCATGATTTCCCATTATAAACATTAATGTGATAAAAAATTATTTTTTTTATCATTTTGCTTCGATGACAAAAAAAAATTCAGATCTTATTCAGTGACAAATTCTATTTTAAAGGAAAAATGATGTATTTTAAACTTGTAAGTACTCCTCTAGGGCGCAGTCTTAACCATATAAATAAAAATATATCTGCTTGCTATTTAAATTTTTACTTGTAAAGTTTTCAGTATTTTTAAATTTAAAATTACAGATATAGAAACTTTCCAAAGGAAAGTTTCAACAATTGGCAGCAATTTTTTAGAACTGAATTGCTATTAATATATCCCGGTAAATATAAGCACTACGTTCATATCGCAAGAGTTTGAAATGTATTTTTTTTTCTATAGAATAGAGTTAGGCTTTCTTTTAGATCATAAATTTTTTGTCATTGCCTCAAAGTGAAATTATTTACGACATTTAATTGCCTTGTTCCAGAAATGATAATTCCATACATGCGAATAATTTTTACTAATGCCCCCCAAAATTGATTTTGATGTTGTTTATTTAACTTAACACATAAAAATTTAAGCTATTAACCTTTATATTTTTAGACAATACCGGAAAGCTTTTCTGTAGGAGCCCAGTTTCCAGTGGTAGAGATTCCAGATGGAAAAATAATCGGAACAGATAATTTTACCGTAGAAAAAAATGCACCTTATCATGCATTTAGAGGTATTCCATATGCACAACCTCCTGTTGGACAGTTGAGATTTGCGGTAAGTTTTTACTTATTGCAGTGGATTAATTAAACTCTGAAATAAGATCCTAAACTTATTAGTCGGAGTACGGTTACTCCGATTAAGTTTTTTTTTTGAAAATAAACCAAAGTAATATAATTTTTTATTCATGGTAGGTCATCGGCTGATCGAAAAAATAAGCGAAAAAGTGGGAAAAATATTTTTTCAAGTTAGTGGCAAAACAACTTTAAACCCGGCTAGTGTTTTGTGCTTTGAAACACATTGAATTTTGCATATCAATAAATAAATCCCCCCAGCAATGAAATCGATCAATCAAATTGTTTTTGCACAATAATTTGTTAATTCAGCTAAGTGATCGTTCACTACGCAATCAATTAATGTTCGATAAATGTTTAATAATAATTTCGTTATAATTTTTTTACATATAAAAGCTGATGTAGGCATCGAAATCGTGGTGGATTTTTTCAGAGCAAAAGTTAGAAAGTGTAAGGATTTTAAAAAAAATCATTCTCTTGTTTTGCTTATCAACAAATTGAATGATTTTGCGAAATGCTACAAAATTAATATAAGACTAAAGTACTCGAAAGGACGATTTATTTAACGAAAAATTCACCTGATTGATATAATACTAATAGTACATCAGCTAACTTTGCGATTATTAAACAAAATATGAGTCTGAGCAGGTTGCAACGGTCGCGTCAAAACCGATATTGAACTTTCAAAATCGCACCGCGCTGTAAAAAGTTCATAATCTTGGCTTTTACCCTACCGAATTGGCTGATTTTTTAAAACCAATATGCCATTAATCAAGAAGAATCTTTTAGCCTCAGATATGCAATATTAGGTTTTTTTTTGCAGTAAATCTAGCTTAATTTTAAGGTGCAATATATCGTTAGCTATTAGTCGAGTCTGGAAGAATTTTTCGTTATACGAAGCATGTTTTCGAATACTTTTTTCCTATATTTTTTAGAGCTATTCGTTAAATAACACAGGTTAACATTTGATACGAGCTGTATCACCAGACTTCATTAGGATAAACTATAGTTTTAGGGGTTGCTGATTTTGAATCAGGAGTTAATCAACCTCTACCTTATTAGGTTTAAGGTGATTTCAAGTTTGACGTGGGAAAAAGTGGATAAAATAAATCTGAAAAAATATGTATATAAGTTTTTGGTGTCGCTGACTGAATCTGGGGTTCGTTTAACCTTGTAAGGTCACCCAGAGGTCCTTTCAAAGTCATCGCCAGGTCAAACTGAAGAAAAATATTAAAAATATTTGGACAATATCATATATAGGTTTTGGGACTACTGAGTTCGAATCTGGGGTTCGATTAATTCTGTATGTTCACTCAGAGGTCATTTTAAGATCATTTCAAGGTTAATCTGAGGAAAATTTGAAAAAAATATATAAAAATTTATGAAGTCTGCATCTTGGGTTCGTTAAATCCTCAAACAACATCCAGGGGTAATTTTATGTGAATCCAGGGTTAATCTAATGTTTCAAGGATAGATATATGGTTTTAAAAGGTAAGCTGTAAGTTATATACCAGTAAATATCAGTCACTGTATATAGATTTTTGGGGTTACGTAATTCAAACCAGGGACTCTTTAATCTTATAACCTTAGATAGATGTAATCGTAGCTGTCGGTAAAAATCCATTTAACGTAAAAGACAATAGAGACGTCTTTACGCTTATGTTGAAAACATGAAACTTGTATTGTATTGTGTATGCCTTCTATTTTTTTTTTGGTGGTTTCCGCGCATTTCTTCTAATAGGGATACTTTGAAGGACTCTCTCCAAGCCTTTATTTTTCCTTTGTAGACAAACACAAAAAATTACTAATAAGCAAATTATTAATTTTATTACTAAGTTGATGCCACTACGAATCTTTGCAAGGAGAGCAGGAAAAACCCTCTTTAAAGGAAAATCTGCCCTCAGAGTGGCCAAGTTGATATGCATTTATTATTTTACAATGCTCTACATGGATAGGAAAATTTGCCACCTCTCGCTCACGTTGTATGATACACAGAGGACAGCCAGGCGTACATCTCAGAGTTACCAGTCAGAAAAAGTTCGGATCTCCCATCTAGGTCGTAACCACTTTGAAATCGAGCGAGCTGTGGCTTTGAACCTGTCAGTCATGTATGCTTTATATCTTAAATATGTTAATGTTCGGCGTGAAAATGTTTACGTTTAGTTGCGAATGATATAATTACTTTTCTTTTATGTGTTTTACTTGTGTCTCTCCCAAGATTGCTGGTATATTTTTGTCAAAAATACTTTGATATCTCTTTTCAAACTCACTCAAGTCCTGATGCAAGCACTCCAGATGACAATTAAGAAAGAGAAATTTCTGGTTCATATGACAACTTAGTTCTTTGTAGTTATTCACAATATTTGCAACAATATTTTTATAATCAGGGTCTTTGATATTTCCTAGAAATTTCTTTGCCACTTCTCCGAAATTCTTCATATTTTAGTAGTTTTCTTATATGTGGTCCAGCAAAGATGACCTCTTTTATTTTAGCGTCGGAAAGGTAGGGCAATATTTTAAAGATATACTTAGAAGTATCAACTTTGATTTCGACTCATTGCTCATTGCTTTTACGAATTATTTTGCAAACGTAGAAGTAGAACTTTATTCATTGGTATCAAACTTTGATTTATAATATCTTTATTGCCTGGAATCAAGTTTTGTCTCAATGGTGAAACTTTTCTCACATAATGCTTATTTCAAGCCCGACTATTCCATTCTCAGATGAAGCATGAATAAGACACATATCCAGATTGTTGCCCTATATATGATAATTGTGAATACCTTCAGCTCACCACTAACTTGCCACTTGTTTCTCATATTTTATTTTTTTGTAACGATAATTCAAAATTATGATATTCTTCAGTCAATGTAACAGAATAGACTAGTGGTAAAGGGGCATATATATATTTCCATTATGTAGCAAAATTGTTTTCAAACTTCTTGTTGAAAAATCTATAAAAATACACCAGTATTGAATTCTTTATTGTTAACGAAGCCTTCAATATCATTGACGTATAAGTAATCCTGTAGTTAAGTAATTTTTCTCTTTCAGCCTGTAAGTTAATAGTTCGACTTGATCTTTTGAAAATCCTAAGTCGCGGCACAAATCTCTTAGTTCGTCTTGGTAAAATTCTTTTTCATTTTGTTTATTGTCCTCACATTCTGATTCTGGTTTGTTGAAAATATCACTTTCTTTACCTTGCGATGGTACATCTGAAATTTGGGTATTGTCAGTGATACTGTATTCAGAAACTTTGTTGGTTAATACCTGGAGTACCTCTTTATTTCCATCCACTATTGTCATCATTAGTTTCAACTTATATAAGAACAGGCAGAGTTAAACATAACAGATCCATAAGTAAAAGAGTGTATGTGTACGGTTATAGCCTATCACGTTAATCAAACAGAAGTAATAATTGGACATATGGTCTGTTGGATTTCTCCATATCACTGTTTTGTTTTTTTCTTAAGTATATCGCGATATCTATAACATATTGATTTAGAAGTTGAAGAATTGTTCAATGAATTAGAATCAATTTTGAATCATTTGATATATCTTTGATTCAATACATCTCTAAGTTTGAAGTTCTTGAACTGGGGAATATATTCCCCACAAACGACAGAAAAACTGTGCAAGTTATTGTTGCAAGATAAAGATCTTTGACTTGCAACATTGGACTCTACAAAGGCCACGTTTCCCACCAATGTAGAGCTACGGTCATTTGATGACGACGCATGCGGGCTCACTTTCCCATCCTGACCAACCGCCGATTCTGGGGTTCCGAATCCCTGTCTTGTAGCACTTTTACGTGTGGTTGCCATGACGGCTTGACTGCTGTAACCCAGGGACTTTGTCGAATAGTGAGATAACTCTATTACCCTTCGTTACCACGTGGAGGTGCTCTGGTTGCAGTCACACGTTACATACTGTTGAAGGTTCTGAATTAATTTTGACTTTTAAGTGATTTCTGGTCGACCTTGCAGGGTTAAGCGAACCCCAGATTCGGACTCAGAGACCCCAAAAACATCTGCATGATGTTGTCCAAATATTTTTAAAAAATGTCCTCAGTTTGACCTCTAGATGACCTTGAAAAGACATTTGGATGATCTTACAGGTTTAAGCGACCCCAAAAACCTATATACACATTTTTTCAGATTTATTAAATCCCTTTTTTTCATTTTGACCTCAAAATGACCTTAAACCTGATGTAGTAGAGCTTGACCAACCACGGATTAAAAATCAGCTACCTCAAAAACTCTAAAATACCCTAATGAAGTCTGGTGATACTGCTTATATCAAATGTTGGTGTATGTAATCGGAAGTTAGTCAATTTGTTTATAAATTGATGTTTGAATGAAACTATAATTAAACAAATATTAGTTGATTGTTCAGTGTTTACGCACTGAGCTTGACTAACAAATTATTGTGCAATTTGGGTCGTGAAAGATAGTTTAATATTACATATAATATCACTATAAAGGCTAGTAATCAGAAAAATTAAAAAAAAAATAACGATTTTGACGACTTCTTAATAGAAAAGTTAGATATGGAGATAAATAAATAAATGGAATATAAAAGCTATGCTTGAAGTGTTTTCAATTTCGATTTTGTTTGAGAAAAATGCAATTTCTTTATGTAGCCTAGTTCTTATCATATATTTTATTAGTTTCAAGATGACCCCGCTTTTTATATATTATTTATTCCCATAACATAAAATACTGAAAATGACCACCACCATCAAAAATAAATATCGAATGTTTATTATGAGGTTTAAAACTAACAAGTTTTATCGTACTTGAATAAGCTGGGGTCAGTAGTTTCCTACAAAATGTAAACTAATCGGTTTTTGATCAATTTGAAATATAAATTATAGTTGTTCCTTACGATGCCTACCTTTTTAATGACCTATTATTTACAAAAATAGGGAATTCAATAAATAAAAAACTAAATTTATGCTTGTAGCCACCTGTTAAAAATACAAAATGGACCGGATATTGGGATGCAACTGACGATGCATCAGAATGTGTTCAAGGATCGGGAGATGATGTTAGAGGATCTGAAGATTGTCTTTACGTTAACGTATATACACCCAGCGTAAGTAAATATTATTTTAAAATTTAAAATTTTATTATCACCATTCTAATTTCTTAAAAATCTTACTATCCATAATTTTATATAAACATGAAATAAAATCTCTCTTAACATTTTCAAACAAAATCTAAAAGATAAAAATCATTTTATCAATATATATCAAAAGACAATATTTCAAAATAATCTAAATTCACATAATGCAACCAATTTTTCTATATGCCACCCGCAGGTAAAGCATAAGACAAAAATTCATTTGTTCTGAAATTAAAATAATGAATTAATTTTTCATTCCTTACTGTCTATTCTGCTTGATTACAGGAAAGCATTCGACACGCTAAATGATAAGACTGCTTTCTATTTACCACTATATTGATTTTAGAAAGCTGTTTTATCTCTTATTGGGTTGTTTTTATCAGATAAGCACCAGTACGTAGAATTTAAAGATGATTGATTCTTTAAATGTTATTAGAGGTGTTCCTCAGAATATCGTTTTGGGGTCCCTTCTCTACTCAGTATTCACTTTGAACTTAAGAAATGAAGTTAAACATGGCACGTATCATTTTTTTGCGGACGACACAGCTGTATTTTTCTTTTAATCCATTACATTAAAAAGGATCTGGCTACATTGCACAATACCTCTCAAGTATTATTTAAATATGAACCCGAGTAAATTAGTATCTCTTTTTTTTGTAATGAATTTTACAGAACATTTATGCTGAGTTTACTTAGTGTTGAAATTGCAGAATCGTATGTCAAATTTGTAGATTGGTCAAAAACTTAGGGCAGAAAATCGATACAAAGTTTAGATCGAAAGAGCACGTTAATTAGGATTACAAAAATTGCATTAATTTTCACATTTTTCATATTTTTTTATAAGATTAAGAAAAATAGTAGTTAACTCCTTAAAAAATTTAATTGTGGGAAAAACAGATATCTGATACCTTAATTTTTAAATTCATGTACAATTAGTAAGTAAATTTAGACATTAATTGAATGAAAATAGTGAAGGAAATAACGTTTTTATCCCTTACAAAATAAAGTCAACCCTTACTGAGAAAATGACATGTATCAATCCGTTTTCGTAAACTTAATGTTATGCAAATGACCTTACACGAAAATTCAGCCATTAAAAATTAGGACTGAAGAAAAAAACGTCTTTAGCGATGAACTTCTAAACTAAATTCAGGATATAAAAAATGATATTTTTTTGGTATATTTTAACATATTACAGAATGGGACAATTAGGAAGAGGACCCCTGAGAACGTTCTTAGCGAATCTGACTTAATGGTCAACAAACACCAGTTTTAAATTTAAACTACGTTAGTGAATTAGGGGATTTATTGTTTCGGCTAGGAATGGCAAACATTTTTTAAAACTTTTTAATGACCTACACATATGCTTTTGCCATGATGCAAGAGTCGTAATTATTTTCTGCATACTTGTCGAGAGAGTATATGTCCGTAACTATGGAAATAAGGTTTGTAAAATTTAGACAATGTTACTGAAGATTTGTATACTTTTTTTACCTAATAGTTAACAAAGAAAAATCAAGCTGTAATGGTTTGGATCTATGGAGGGGCCTTTACTAGCGGTGATTCCAAATATCAGTCATTTGGTCCCGACTTCTTCCTAGATGACGATGTTGTATTTGTGTCCTTCAACTATCGTGTGGGAATATTTGGATTCCTTAGTACCGAAGATAGGGTGGCATCTGGTAACTGGGGTTTGAAAGATCAAGTTTTGGCACTGCAATGGATTAAAGCCAATATTGAATACTTCGGAGGAGATCCAAATAGAATCACCATATTTGGAGAGAGTGCTGGTGGAGCTTCCGTTTCATACTTGTTGCAGATTCCTAAAGCTCAAGGTAAATTAACGTTACCTGTCAGTATCATTTAATGTTGTAACAGCAGACTTATGGTGGAAATAAATGATGACATAAATCCATCATTTTATAACAAGATTACGCTTTTTATATTATATAAAATTGTAAATTAACTTTGAAAAATATTATAAAAACTATATAATTTAATTCAATCTTCATTTAAATATTTAGATGTAAAAGTTTTTTATGTACAATATATATTTCTATATAGTGTTAAAATTAATTTTTCTTTATTTTCTTTAGGATTATTTACCTCCGCAATTTTGCAAAGTGGTACTTCCGAGATGCTTTGGGCTTTAAGTACTAGGGCTAGACAAACTGCTTTCCAAGTAGGTATGGGCTTAGGTGTTACATCCCTTCTTTCAAGAACATTAATAGATCGTTTGAGGAATATTGAAGCTTACAGGGTTCAAAGACAGGCCGCTAGCACTTTTAATCAGGTGAGGAAATTTTGCAAATTTTTATAATACGTGGAATGTAATTATTTAGATCAGCTGATATAGACATCATATTTTATATTAATGAACAAAATATTATGAAAAATGGTCAAATACATCTAGAAAAACGTCTAAATTGGTTGTAAGAAATCTGAAGTTAGGTATAAGCAATTGTTAAGTATTTTATCAGTTGTGAATGTACTACTTTAAAATTTAAAATAAACTATAATAAATTTTCAGTTCTTTATAACAGTCACATATTTTGTTATTAATAATTTTGTATATATTTTAAATTAGATAGAAATAAAAAATAAGAGCTATTTAGGGCAGAAATGTGCAGTGAGACCTTTTGTCACGTCATGGTAATGGTAATAAAAAAATATATGCATAAAGCATATTTTAAACACTATTTCATAAATCGAAACGTTTCCAGTTTCCTTTCTTCGAAAACGGTAATTGTTTCTGTTCCAAACTTACTGTTGAAAAAGACATTAACATGATCATTTGCCAGTTCTACGTGCTTATAAATAGGAGGATTGGAACAGAAACATTCAATTAGTTGGAAGAAATGGAACTGAAGCCACTGAAACAAACGAACTAATAGCGGACGGACGTCATAATGAAATGTGCTCTAAGTATCCACTGGTTGCCTTTTATAACATGCATTTTTTCATTTGACCTTAAAATAATCTCGAGAGATAAAACAAAACACAAATTGAGATTCGGCGACTCCAATAATCTACATAATTTTCATTTGACCATGAAATGACCTTGAACCTGATGTGAGTTTAGCGGACCGCGGATTTGAAATTAGGGCGTCATGAGAATAAAATAGTCTGTTCAAATATGCATCAACTTCTTTTTTTGTAAACCTGTGTGTGAACTTCTCAGCGAGTAACGAGACGAACCGCGCTTGAAAATGCCAAATGAGATTTTGGCGAAACGTCGTGAAAACGATTTTTTGAACGAACGGATTGAAACCCGGAATAACCAAACTATTCATTCTACCATCCGTGAAAATCTACAATATAACATATATATATATATATATATATATATATATATATATATATATATATATATATATATATAATTATCAAATTAATACTTACTAAAAGCTAACCTGAAGTTAATGTCGAAACGTTTATGATGTGTTAATATTTTCCTTATAACTACTTTTATTAACCAGACATATATAATATTATCTTTTATGCATTTTACATGGAAATATTTACTAACCCCAAAATTTCCTCTTCAATGACATATCTTAAAGATACTGGTGAATCACAAATTTTACACCTCAGATCATCAGTATGAATAAATGAATTAAATAGGCGTGGTGATACTAGATCATCGATGCCTAGGCATCCATTGAGCCCTTTACATCCCACTATATCTGCAAGTTATTCGAGGCCGATCGCCTTTGCGAATCCAAGCAGCCTCGTTAGTTGAACTTGCCTGACTGCTTCCGGTAACAAAACTGTATCTCCGAAATATCTCCGTCTCAGTCCGTTGAGTGCTGGGCACTTTCTGAGAGCATGGTCAACAGCTTCATCCTCCTCCAAACCCCATCTGCATGTCGGGTCACCTTCGACACCGATTCTATGAAGATGGCCCCTGAGGTGACAATGTTTTGTCAACAATCCCACCACAATTCGCAGCTCTTTGCTTCCCAAGGAGAGAAGCTCCTTAGTACACCGTGCACTAGGCCCAGTTATACTCGTATATTCCTTAGCACACCCCATTCTAGGACCTTTCCCCCACGATTCAGTAATTTTGCTTTCCAGCAACGATTTTAATTCCCTTTTGCCACTAGCAATTGGAACAGGTAATATTGTTTGGGGTCCATACGGTTCAGTTGCCGAACCCAACTTTGCCAGACGGTCTGCTTCCACATTCCCACGTACGCCCAAGTAACCCGGGACCTATACGAGTCTGACTGTGCAGCCTTTCCTTGGCATACCACTTAATACATCCTTGCACTCAGACACCAGTCGCGAAGTCATGACACTGGACTGAGATGATAAACAGTCTTCAGGGCCTCGTTCTCTATGTATAAGTGAAAAGGAGGCAGGTTCACTGGGACTTCCAGAGCCCTGGTAGGAGCAGTCCTCATCGCACTCAATATTCCCACACAAGCCATTCTCTGAACTTTATCAAGTTGAACAGATCATCAGTAATACATTTTATTTCTATCACTCCGTTATTAATATGAACATCCACATCTTGTGGAGTAAAATTTTATTCGAATTTGCATTTCCTATATTCTGACGCCCAGTCATTTTTAAAATGTTCTAAATATAAATTTTAAAATCTGAAAAAAATATACACTTCTGAAATGAATTCAATATAGTAGTTAATTTACATTCTGTAATTTATGAGATATAAAAAAGTGTTAAAATTTATTGGTATGCGTATTTGGTGAAGGCCCCGGAGATACAGCTGTGATGCAATTACGCTGTGTAAGTTTATGGTTGGGTTTTACCTAAATATTTTCTTTTCTGAAGTACATACTAATTTATTTATTTCCATTAGTAATTTATATTATTTGTTAATATATAATTATTTACAACGGAGTTGACAAAATAGCAAGTCAGGTAATCGATAAACAACAATAAAAGTTGCAATATACTTTCTTAAATACAATTAACCTATTAACAGGAAAAGATTATACAAATTACTAACTGGAATAATCGAATAAAAATATTATTAAATATTAAATGGCAAAACTATGCCTTAGAGAAATTCCAAATTATAATAACTACCTAGGAATTTATTCTGGAACGGCTACGGAACCCTATTAGTTACGTAACTAACATGCACTTCGTTGAAGTTTGTTTTACCTATGGGTAGTTTTTCATGCAAAAATTATGTTCGTGTGACTTAATTAATTTTATGTTATTTTTTCTAGGTCTACATTCTTAACCCCTTCCGTGGTCTCCCTTTCTCACCAGTTGTTGAAGTAGACCATGAAGAGGCAGTGTTTACCCAAAAGAGTGATGATTACTTAAGATCTGGTGGATATCCAAACAAAGTTCCAATCATAATCGGTTACACTAGTAATGAAGGAGGACATGCCAATGGATTGACAGGTAATTTTATGTTAAACAATACCTTCATTAATAATATGTTTTTAGAAAAGCAATGCTATTTCTTACTAAAACTGAAAGTAATAGTTCTCAGTAACGAATTCATTACCCATTGATTGCGACTTGGGTAATTTCACAACAGGATTTTAATTGTTTATTTTTTATAAATATATAAGGTTATAAATTTATCCTTTAATATTTAAAGACAAATTATTTTAACTGCTTGTATGGACTTTTATATTAATCGCTTTAGGATCGTGTCCCAAAATTCCCTTCGTTAATAGGGTTGTGATTATATTCGTATTAAATGATGCTATACAAACACATTCAAAATATAAGATGACTTATTAATTTTTGCCCATTTAGTTCCCAAAGTAAATATTTAACTAGTAGTTTTAATATATTGGGGAAAAAGAGTCTTCGGGAATGAATATTTTGGAAGTGATTAAAAACAAGCTAACATGTATTTGCTCCTAATAAGGTAACAAAAATATATTATGTTTATTTCACCAAAAAAACATAAACTTCAGCTAATTTTCTGACAATATTTGTGACAGCATTGAAAGCTAAAATGATACTCATGCAATTTAATCGGAAATCACCAAGTTTTGGTGCAAAATACATATATATATATATATATATATATATATATATATATATATATATATATATATATATATATATATATGTATGTATATATATACGAATTATGAATATAACATAAAAGCAACTATTGCACACACTTAAATTTCAACAATAACAACTAAAACAATAATCAAAATCTGAAATAATGATTATTTAAAAGATTCTTTTTGCCAAATTTTACGCACCTTGACATTTCGGCAAAACTATTACTAATATCAACAAGGACTTGCATTTTATCAACAAAAATAGCTCGCACATGTAAAATTTTAAAAGAAAACACCCAAATAATAGTTTTAATTCCAGACAAGAGCAATAAAACAGTAGTGATAAATAAATCTGATCATGAAAACAAAATGAATGAACTGTTGAATGACCAAATGACATACCAGAAAATAAATGGCGATCCAACAAACATAAACCAAAAGAAAAATAATGAATTTGTCAAGAAATTACTATCAAAAAAAGAGTAACGCTAAAGTGAAAAATCTCTCAATCCATAATGCTATTTCTCCAAAAATATACGAACTACTTAAATTACGCAAACCAAACATTCCATTAAGACCTATTGTTTCCTGCATACAATCACCCACAAAATTACAAACTTGTCTCCCTGGACGTAGTATCACTATACACAAATATTCCAAATGATCTGGTTAAAATTATATTATCTGAAAAATGGGAAGAGCTAAAAAACTACACAACTTTGTACAAGAATAGTTTTATAGAAGCTGTAAGTTTGACATTATCAACAAACTACTTCAGTATGACAATACATTTTACAGACAAGTCGATGATTGTGCAATAGGTTCACCTATTTCATCCTCGATCGCCTAGCTAGTCATGGAATATTTGGAGAAAAGAGTCATTTAAAATCTAAATCTAGACTATATTTTTTTAAACGTTTCGTTGACGATTGTTTAATGGCAGTTCCTCATGACAAAATAAATTACGTTATACAACAATTTAATAATTTCCATAGTAAATTAAAATTTACATGAAAATCTGAAGTAAATACACAAATGAACTTCCTAGATATGACACTAATACACAAAGGTAATAAAATTCAAACGCAGCGGTATACCAAACCAACCTGGTCGGGAGAATATCTCAACAACTTTTCAACCCATTCAGAAAACCAAAGAAGAAGTGTAATCGTGAGCTTGGTTGACAGAGCCATTTTATTAATGTCCCCTACCTTCAGACCCTCGACTCTAAGAAAAGTTAAAGAAACACTTACACAAAACAATTTTGCTATCAAAGATATCGAAGAAATTGTTAAAAAAAAAACATACAAACACTACAACAACCTAAGAAAGATAAACAAGTATGATTCACAACAAGAAACACAAAACAATATATAGCGTTATCTTATACAACAGATCTTTCAGAAAAATTCATACATTTAAAAAAAAACACAATATTGTTGCATGCCACAAAAGTTACAACCAACTAAACTCAATCTGTAGCAAATTGAAACGCAAAACACCAACCATGAAAACATCAAATATTGTACATTCAATTCCGTGTGCAAGCTGCCCAAAAAAAATATAGGAATGACAAGCCAATTATTAAAAAATCGACCAACTGGACATAAATATACCAAAAATGCTACTATAGCATTGACAAAGCATGAAAAATATGGAGAGCATTATTTTAACTTAGAAGATACGAAAATAGTCGATAGGGACAAAAATTGTCATAAGTTAATAATAAAGGAAATTTTAGCCATCAAAAAAGAAACACATACGGTCAATCAAATCTTAGTCAAATCTACAACAATATAATTAGATACAGCATATTCCCTTAATAACATCAAAAATGTATATGTCGCCTTAAAAGCAAAAGCAAATTCCTTTAATTTTTGTTCATTATGTCCACGAATATAAAATGTCCTTGGTGGTTTGTTGATATTAGTAATACTTTTGACGAAATCTCAAGGTGCGTAAAATTTACAAAAAAGAATCTCTTAAATAATCATTATTTCACTCTTTGATCATTGTTTAAAATGTTGAAATCTAAGTGTGTGTAATAATTGTATTTATATTATATTCATAATTCGTTTTAAATTTTAGACGATTGTTTTTGAAGATGTTCTAAATAAAGAACGAAACGTCAAAGCTAGGAAAAACATATTTTTAATGTGAACCTATTCCCAAAAAAATAATAAAAAATAAATAAATTGCTAATTAAACTTGAATGAAAATTGAAATTTTGTTTCAGATATATTACGTAGTTATTTATTATACATCGACGTTGTTTCCAATACCTTGACGCCCTTTAGTTTAACATCTACAACCCAATTAAGAAACTTAGCAGCTAACGAAATAAGATTGTTCTTCTTTGGTGTCAATTCAATTCGAAATCAGTTCGATGAAGTAGTCAAGGTAAGAAATTATGAGGCTGTTTCACAGTAAGTCCAAAAAGCCTAAAAACTCGCAATTTTAGAGACAATTACGCTTAAAGAAACATTTTTCGAGACTTTTAATGTTTGTAGAATTGCGAGTGTTGAAACTCAAGATTTCAGTATATTTATCCTCAATTCTACACATTTTTTCATTTTATAATTTTGAAATATGGTTATTTATGATTTATTTCATTGCTTTAGTTTATCAACACTGACCAATTTAATCGTGGCACAAGAAGAGTAGCAGAAAATGTCGCCCAATTCTCTAATGCTTACTTTTTCGTGTTTGGATACGAAGGACAAGTAGTTGGTAATAACAGTTATACTGGTAAGTTAAAATTATTTTTATTTTAGTAAAATAGCTCCATCTATAACTCATAAAAAAATTAATATGATCCGTTTAGGTTGTTTTTTCTTGGTTTTTGAATAATTTTTAATCTATTTTACTTAATTTTCAATTACAGATCTTAAATTTTTGAGCTTTCAGATCTACAGAATTTAAGTGATACAACTTTACACCTAATGTCAGTTGCCTTTTAATTTAGAACTATTTATCTTTCTATATATGAAACAAAGAAATTTACCGGAAATCCCAGAAAAATCACCTCAAATTTTCAATGGCTGTCTAGGAAAGATACTGTTGCGATTCATTTTTCATCAGTTATTTTCTATTCTTTATTAATTACTTCTTGACACTTTCACTGTTCAAATATCAACTAAAACTTAAATCATTATTCTACCTATCTATATATATATACATATATATATATATATATATATATATATATATATATATATATATATATATATAGAACATATTTGGTTAAAGATGTAGAATCTCACTAAAAATATGACTAACAATAGTGACTAATCCATATAATATTTTTAAAAGGACCCAGCTGAATTTCCCCAGTTCTCCGTTACAATATTTTTATAAAGACGCGGCCAAATTTTCCTAGTCCTTTGTTACGATACTATATTTACATATATTTACCTAACTAATATACTTGCAGACCTTCAACTTTTATTTTCTTATTACTATGGTACGGAATATTCAGATTTTCTCAAAAATAGTTGATTTTTTTGAAATAAATGTAGGGTAACATTTTTAGATAATTACCTAAAGTATCTAAAAAATTAAGTTTCTTTTCTGGAAACTGACATCTGTCAAAATTTTGAGCTTTCGAGTTTAGTGACGAGTGCGTTCCTGACTTTCTTGGTAATGTCACAGGTTGTTTATGGCCTGGAGTCTTTATAGGTTATATAATATGTGAAAGTTTCATTAACATATACTTATCTGCTCAAAAGTTACAGGCCAAAAGGTTTATCACTCTGTATTTTTGGTGCCCCATATCTCTATGAAATGAAATTCTTTACTCTGTCATAAATTCACCTTTTAAGTATGTTTTTAAACGCGCTTTTTAACATTTAAATAAACATTTTTACAATGGTAAGTTCGTGAACAGAGAACTCACAATATTCTTTGTAATATCAAATGAAATACAATTTATTTAAATACATTTAAATTATAATAAATATAATATTATACAATTTTTTTAAAATTCATTTATTTAATGCATTTTCACTACCTTCGAAATGACATCCTTATTTTGATCATATTTGTCAAAATGAAAAAATGAGAGAAATAAACTTTAAGATCCAAGTAAAGTGCTCTCTGGTGGAAAGTTAGAAAAACAGTTTCACCTACCCCAAGGCAATAAAAAAGTTAACCTTATTTACCTATAACTAGAAAATCATTGAGATTATTACATATTTCAAATAACTTACTACATTTATTTTATCATATAGAATCCCCTCCTTAACTTTACTGATGTTTCTGGATATCCTATCTATAGATATATTTATTTTCTAGGTGTTGGTCATGGTGAAGATCTTGCTTACATGTGGAGATTTGACGGTGCGAATTATTCAGCCAAAGACAAAGAAGTTCGTTCTAAGTTAATCAGACTGTGGACAAACTTTGCCAAAACAAAGTAAGAAAATTTGAGTTTATTAGATAGTAGGTCTCCTGTTTTTTTTTGAAGATATATAAATCAAAATCCCCCTCCCAAATTATAGACAATGTATATTATTTTGGATAGCTATTTTTTGAAAATTTCTCGATTTAAAAATAGGATATGTTATATAAAAATGTTTTCAGAATCGATCGCGGATCTCCGGTGTAGTTATTTTTAGTTCAATAGAAGTTATGATATTTATCTCACTAATTCCTTTATCTTTTGAAAATATTTTGAAGATTTTTCGGTTTATTCTATTTTTAAGACCTCAATAAAAATTTAAGACTTAGAACCGATCTGTTACAATGAAAGATAGATCTTCTAATTGATCAATTTTGTTTTGTTTATGATATCCTTATACTTTGTATTACATGTGTCAACAAATAAACATGTATATAGGGAAATTAAGGATATAAATGTAGACCTACAGCAATACTTGTCTCTTGAAAATAGACAAAAATTTTTATTTTGGACGATTCAGTAATAAATAATAATAAATATAATCGATTTTTTTCTTATTTTTTTTTAAGACTCACAACCTGTCATACTTGTCAATTTTAATTCTCTACTGTCAATTTAGACTGACTTTAGAATTAAACAATGTTAATGAATTAGAAGGTAAAACTTTAAACTATGTTAATTTAAGCATCCGAAAGGTTTAACTTTTAAACCCGGTCTAGTTGCCATGCAAGCTAAATCTTTCAGTTGGTTTTGATATAATTTGTATTATGAATATCATCCAACAAATTTTAATTAGCAGAATTTAGAATAAAAACAGAGTTGACTCCTGGGAATTGGTAATAAAAGAAAACTTTTTTTTATTCTTGTTTTCTTAAGACTGACTTATTATTGTACTAGTCAATTAAACTCTTTATTTTTAGTTTATACTGGTTTTAAAATTACATCATATTTGGGAAGTAAGAGGTAAATATATTTTTCGGAGTTCGGTTTATGTTTTCTTTAAACTTCTTTTCAGGAATTACAGATTTATCATATAAACAAAACTACTTTTTTAGTATAGTCTGAGGTTTTTGGAGTTTATAATCTAGTCCCAATAGGTTTAATACTCTATTGATAATAGTACAACAGATATATTTATTTGAAAGTGACCATTGTTTTCATAAATTCGTTTTTGTTTTTAAATAACTCCACTCATAAGAGTTTAAGGCGATCGAAACCCTACTAAAAAGAGAACTACAAGGAAATTTACAGAGAGTAATTGTCCTTTATCAATCTTAAATAGATACTGTAATGTTTAAGATAATTAGCATTATTATATTCCTTTTAGTAACCCGACACCATCCAGAGAACCACTTTTGGATAATGTAATATGGCAACCAATAAACTCTGCAAGTTCAAACTTGGACTATTTATGGCTCAACGGTACTTTAAGTTTGGATACGAACCCGGATCAGGAAGCATATCAATTCTATCAGACTATTTTCGATCAATTTGGAGACCAGACATATACGACCTACTAATTCAACGCTTTGATGATGTGATTGCACTTGTATATGATTCACTGTACTAATGTCATTCCAAATTTGATATCATAATAAGAAACTGTTTTTTTCAGACCTCCTAGATCTCCATGTAAGCTTCTGTAGTTATACTTCTTGAATGTTTTGTCACAAAGCTTTTTAATTGACTCAATTATTGATAAAAGTATTCATCATCAAATTATCGTTACACCATTGACGGTGCCTTATTTCTGGAAAAATTTGAAGTGTTTTAACCACCTGAATAATATTTTAAATTATACCAAAGGAGCTTATGGTTTTTCTAATTTTCCCTTATTCCGAATTTGGATAGACTATAGTACACTTAACTTAAAAAAATATTAAAAACATGTAAATATTAATTAGTATTTTATTTAATAAATTGCTGCAGTAGCATCCTTAGTTATTTTAGAATTAGGAGTTTTTTTTGTTAAATCAAATTATGAGTCAGATCTGGAAAAAAAATTATTTTCAAAATTACCCGATTCTTCGTATTGTATCAACAGATCGGTAGGTGACGATTTATTTATTTGCCAATTCAAAAATAGTATTCCTGGCAATCAAAGCGACATGAACATTGCCTGGACCTATTATGACGCGTTTTTCAACACAATAGTAATTCGCGGACGTCTTCGTGTTACGGTAGCGGAACATCGTTAGGTGGATATCTGTCCTGCAGACAGTCATCGATCAAATGTTCAGCCTAGGAATATCCCATTATTATCCTAAATACTCCCCGTCAGTATCCATTCACGGTCGAGATATCTCTGAACTGTTTAACGGTTTGACTGTCCAGTGGTCAAGACATCCACCCGATTGTCGGTCTTGGGTTCCACCATCTTGTTAATGTAGTAGAGGGCTCACCTGCACTGGGAAGCTTGTTACAATGAAGAAACGGCAAGCCAGAAGTCTTTTGCGAGTTTTAGTTACTGACTGCCGGCTATCAATATTTCCTGAAATGTTAAAAATAGGAACTAGTTAAAGAAACACACTGTTTTAAAACATCCTGTATCCTATAGTACATACTTTATAATAAGGCCTAAAACTAACTTACAATCTAAGATGGACAACAATATAACCAAATACAATATGGGGGACAAGAGTATGTATGTGCGCTGTTCACGGTACCTCGTACTTATCGAGAGATAACGGTAGGGTAGACGGTAATTCGGCGTATCATCACGAGTCTATTCATGGTGCGTGGTACTCAAATTCGCGACACTATTCACGGTAACACGTATTATACTTTTTGACGTTATTCACTACGTCTCTTATTAAATTTCCTGACGCTATTCACAACACCTCGTACTTAAAATCCGCGACACCGTTCACGGCGCTTCGTACTAAAAATTCAACCGGTGATGGTACGTTATATATGTTAGCTATAACTCGGCATCGATCGGCGGTAGGCGACGTCTTTTGTAGGCTGTAGTTCTTTCTCTACGACTGTTAAAAAGTTCCTAGCCATTACGGAACTAACAAAAAAAACTGACGGCATGTAATGCGTATGTGTATAGGTGACGGTAGGATGGAAATAAAGGAACCTAAGCTGTCCGTTCTTAAAAGGGTTCTCGACAACATCCGTATGATGGAACGACATTGGCATCTAATTTCCTGGCATGGCGTGGTAAAAGTAATTATAGACCAGTAATATGAAAACATCAGATAATCTTTTTCCGTAAGAAAAACATTTTTCTGATATATAATAACTTAGATACATTTCGGTAAACATATTCATGCCCCAAAAATTAGTAACTTCATTATACTATCAATATTTAAAATTTAACAGCGACATTCACTCAAAAGGTTTGAAACTTAGGCTCATTCTAGTTGCAATGGAATCTTTTAGTTGATCATTAGATACATCAACAAATAAATGCTTATACATGAAAATTAATATATCAACAAATAAATACTTATGCAAGAATATTAAGGACAAAAGTCAAGAGATAAAGCCTAGATATCAGTATAAGAAATAGCTGTCTTCCTAAAATAAAAAAAAAATCCATTTTTGCAGATTAATAATAAAGGAATGTATTTTGAAGATCCAAAACTTGTCTGACTTATTGTTAGCCTTATCAATTTGAACCCTGTAAGAGACAATAAAAAAATTGTAGATTTATATAGATAGTTAGATAACCAGATAAACCTCACAGCAATTTGAACATCCAATTTTTATACGTTCCCTACCTCTCGGTATGATCATTAGGGCCTCTCGGAAAAAAGTAGACTTCATTCAAGTTTTTTAGAAAACCGACTTATACAAACTATAAATGAATTTTTAAAAAATTAGTTTTTTTTTTAAATCACCGCTTGAACTTTATGGAAATTGGTTCGCAATAAATTTATCAACAACTGGAACATGTTATAGTTCTCCACGTGCAGATAAAAAATTATCAAGATCGAGGCATCAAGAATCAACCCCTACCTTTTAACCACGGCGTTCGGTTTGAGAATGTAACCCCTTGGAAAATGATATTCTGGGGTGTAATATGAGTTGGCGTGAGATAGTATAGGGTAACAAGAGCTAATATGGAATGGAAGATCAAGTTTAGTTTAAACTGGAATCTCATAGCTAATAGCACAATAGTAAGAACCTCTAATTTTGTTATAACTGTTTATAATGATCTCACTCCTTATGCATAAGATCTGAAAGTATGTTTGATAGTAACTTTAAAAATGTAAGACAAATACGAATATAACTCCAAGGACAAGGACACTACCCATCATTCCGATTTATGAATATTGTTGTTGAAACACTTTCACGAAGACAATAACTGAAGGCTACGTTTTAACACTAGGATTGAGCTTGCACGTGCAACGCTGCCACGTTTCGAACGCAAAAATTTTAATTTTTTCTACCTATTTGTTATAAAGCATGTATATAATTGGCAACATTGTAATTATGAATGAGTTGCGTACCTTTTATGATTATTAAAATTATAAATTAAAGTAGGGATTTGAGGGGTAGTTATGCGTCTCAAATAGCCACTCCTACTCAAACGTCAACCTCACCTTCTCGCCGAAGTACCCTGTTTCCACAGACGAAGCTCTGACGACCGAGTATAGGCGGTATATCCTTAGATCGAGGATGAAGGAAATGTCATCCCCAAATGTCGTCGAAAGTAATGGGAAACTACGATGACCACAATCAAGCAAGTTTCCCAGGACATTATTTTGTCCACCAACTCTTTATCATGGCAAGAAACTTTAAACAAACGGCCCTCAGCCCCGGGCAGGTATTAAGTCACCAGAGGGTGCTAAGTATCCCCCGGCTCGACATGATGAAGTTCAAAATGTGACACCAGAAGTCTCTTTGCGGCTGGAAAACTTGATTCAGGAAATGAAAAGAGTGGATATTGACATCCTTGGTATAGCTGAGATAAGATGGCTTAATAGTGGAACATGTAGGAAGGATGGAACAACATTTTATTACTCCGGAAACAATGACCCAGATCACAGAAATGGAGAGGGCTTTATTGTGTCCAAGAAGATAGAAAGGTCTGTGAGGAATATCATACCATACTCAGACAGAGTTATACTTCTGCAAATAAGTGCCAGATCGATTAACATCAATGTAATACAGGTGTATGCACCTACAGCGGACAAGTCAAAAACCGAAGCTGAACAATTTTATGAGCAAGTCCGGAAAGTCTTGCACTCACTAAAGCTTCAAGATATTAATAAAGTGATAGGTGATTTCAACGCAAAGGTCGGTAGCAGAACTGAGGAAGGTGCAACAGGGGCATTTGGGTTAGGTGATAGAAACGAACGAGATGAAATGCTGATCCAATTTTGTCGTGATGAAAGATTGGTTATCAAGAATACTTTTTATAAATTACACCTTAGAAGATTCTACACCTGGAAGTCTCCTCAAGATGGACAGAAAAATATTGTACGCAACCAAATTGACTTTATTCTGATCAACAAAAGATATCAGAATAGCATTACACGTGTTGCCGCCTACCTAGGAGCAGACATCAGCTCAGATTATAACCCTCTTGTTGCGAACTTCTGTTTTCGATGTAAACTACTATCAAAACCACGTAGACCCCGAAAATACGATATTCAGGCATTAAAACAACCCGTAATGCAGAGGAGCATGAAGACTACATTGGACAGGCTTTGCCAAGAAAATAACCCTAGTTAAGAAGCTGCTGCTGATAAGATCTGGATTACGCTAAAAACAAATATTCAATCAGCTACTGAAACTGTTCTTGGTCGACCGAAACAAGAAAAAATCAAACCATGGATGACCGATGAAATATTGAACTTGATGGCTGAACGTCGGATTGTTAAAAACCAGCATGATAAATATAAGGAATTGAATCGCACTGTAAAAAAAAAAATAAGGGAAGCTAAGAAGAAATGGACTCAAGAACAATGTGACGAGGCTGAAAGACTTCATCAGCTGCACGACTCCTTTAATTTCCTTAGAAAAATGAAGGAAATAACTGGAACAAATAGAACAACGACATTGCTATCAATAAGAAATAGACAAGGAAGACCGATATTGAATACCGACGAATTAAAGGAACTGAAAACATGAGTGGTCCAAAAATTCTTGAATCTGAAGTCAGGTAAGCAATGAACTGTATGAAGAATGGTAAAAGTGCAGGTCACGACGATATATATGCAGAAGTTTTAAAGCAAGTCGATATTAAACAACTTACATATCTCTTTAACGTGATATATGGCTCTGGGCAAATCCTAGTGGATTGGTTAAAGTCCACGTTTATTGTTATTCCAAAGAAGACGAACCCCAAGAACTGCGAAGACTACAGACTCATAACCTTGATGAGCCACGCTCTTAAAACGTTCCTTCGAGTAATCCATTCAAGAATATACAGAAAGTATGAGGATATGAGTGGCGACACACAGTTTGGCTTTATCAAGGGACTTGGCACTAAAGAAGTTCTCTTCTCAATGAAATACTTGTGCAAAAGTGGTATGACTAAAGGCAAGATGTTTTCTTTGCTTTATTGATTATCAGAAAGCTTTTGACAACGTAAAGCACGAGCCGCTGTTGGAAAGATTACAGAAGATCGGTATAGATGATAAAGATATTATAATAATAAGAGAACTTTATTGGCCACAGTTAGCTGAGATCCGTATTGATGGCGATCTGTCAATAGAGACTTTTAATATATTAAAAGGAGTTCGGCAGGCATGTGTACTGTCGCTTGTTCTGTTTAATATTTACGTGGTAGAAAATATTTCAGTTAGCATTAGAAAATGAAATGTGAAGTGTCAAAGTAAATGGCATCCCAATAAACAATATTCGCTATGCAGATGATTCTGCAGTCTTAGCTAACAACTTTGAAAATCTCCAGTCAATATTAAAAAAAACTCAACGAGTGCGGTGAACAGTTCGGGCTGCATATTAATACTGCCAAAACAAAAATGATGGTGATTAGTCAGTACATCACTCCTCCTAACATCAGCGGGGAAAATATTGAAAGTGTAGCACGGTTCACGTATCTTGGGGCTAGTCTGAATGAAAAGTGGGAATGTGACGAAGAAGTGAAGGGAAGAATTGGCAGTGCAAAAACAACTTTCTTTAAACTTAAAAATCTTCGCCTTTACAGAAATATGCCACTACACACCCGAATACGTATGGTTCAGTGTTATATATGGTCTATTCTACTATATGGTGCTGAAAGTTGGTCACTTAAGGCTGGGACGCTGAATCGGATCGAAGCTTTTGAATTGTGGACACTCCGCCGACTACTGCGTATCCTCTGGATTGCTCACATAACGAATGATGAAGTTCTACGAGGACCTGGCGTAGAAAGACAACTAAAGGACACTGTAAAACAGCGGAAAGTGTCATATCTAGGGCATATACTAAGAGGCCCGCGCAACTCCATACGAATGCTAATACTACATGGAAAAATTGAAGGCAGACGGGGGCCAGGTCGAAAACAACACTCTTGGCTCCGTAATATAAGAAACTGGTGTGGTATATAAGACGCCGCAATCATATTTAGAGGAGGGCACTCTAGTAATAATGTGACCATGAGATGGACAAATGATGGCCGACTTGTGGCATAGCACATGGCACCCGAAGAAAATTATAGCACATGAGTAGTAGTCTTGATATAGGTTCGTCTACTTAGGCACTATAGCCGGAAGGGTATTTTTTACTGATTTCTCTTGCCTAATTATACTTATTCAGAGCTTTCTAACTTTAACATCTTTCAGATGTGAAATAACTTTATTTTTCGTATGAAAAAGTATGAACAAATTAATCACTTTTTGAGACCTGCAAATAAAAACCAATTTTTCAGATTGTTTTTAAGCGACCAGGTATTTAAAAATTTGTATTCAATAGTTTGCTTTTGTATTCTACCTTGTATCAAAGATTGAATTATCTTATCGGACTTTTGGAATATGACGAAGTTATCCAAAATTATTATATTATATTATTTACTTTTAAAAAATACGCAGGTGTAGATTAAGCTACAATGAGTGAAATAATCTAACATTTTGTATTTACTTATCTGAACAAGATAAACTTTTTTGTATTATTTGTGTTTTTATTATGTCAATCAAAAATAGTATTACTTAAACAACTTTAAAGTAACGGTTAAAATTTTCCATAAAACAGACATAACATGGAAAAGAAAATTGTAAGTCGAGACGACTGTAATCTAGTTTTAAAAAAGTGCGTTGTAGGTGGAACATTTGATATAGTGAATTTCAATGTCAAACCTTTCGAAGATAAAGAAAGGGAATATTACAAGCCAGATTCAATTCTTGAGGTTAGTGCAAAAATATCAAGAAATATATCGCGATTTCGTTTTTTTCTTAAAAAATTTTCCACAAAATATCCGGCGAAAAATGAACTTCTTACTGCAGTTAAAGCCAGTGAGCGAGAAATATATTTTTACGAGTACTTTTTACCAAATTTAGTCAAAGCTATACAAGATTATGAAGTTAATTTTGTTCCACACTATCTGTTGGGTAAAGTGAATAACATCATGATTATGGAAGACCTATCATTAAGACTATTTGTAGTAGCTAAAAAGGTTAACCCACATCTTTTAGATAGATTCCATATATCCTTAGCTTTGAAAGTTATAGCAAAACTACATGCTGGGTCTCTGTGTTACGAGGAAATAAAAGTAAAGAATGTAAAAGCAACTAGCTTACTTGAGCAATATCACGTGCTATCACAAGAACCATTGTGGAGAAAAGAAGATAACTTTTTGGGGTATAAAGTACTTGAGTCTGGCATTAAAGGTATTAAGTTATTGCTCGCTCAACTGCAACATTTAGAGAAACTGGATGACTCTCTATCTTTGAAAATTGATGCCCTTGTAGACAAATGTCTGGAAATTATAAAACCTCAAACAACATACCGCAATGTAGTTTGCCATGGGGATCTTCAAACTAAAAACTTGTTATTTAAGTATGAAAAAACATCTCCTGTGGACTGTGCGCTTCTTAACTTTGGCTTCTGCAGATATTTTCTTCCTGCCTACGATGTTCTTACTCTCATATTTTCTACTACGAGTAAGTTATTTCGTCAACACTACTTTACTTACCTCATTGAGTATTATCATGATTGCTTACATAACGAACTGATGAGGCACGGGTTACATATTGATCAAGTTTTACCTTTTGATGAATTTAAGCAATCCGTAAACTACTTGATGCCTTTAATTAAATTAAAAACGGTTCTGCATTTACAAGAAACCGGAGCCAAGGATGGCTTTTACAAAATAATTGAAAAAGATGACACTACATACCGATATTTTTTATTTGAGGATAAGTCGGTTTTTCTCTCGGAAGTTATCAAGAAAGATCCTATATTTAAGCTTATGATGATTGAATCATTAGAAGAACTACTAGATGTTTTAAATGATCCACGAATCAGTCGAGAAAATTGTTACGAGATTTTGGAAAAACGTCTTGATACCACGGTTTATGATTTGAATGAATTTTATGTGACTCCAAGTGAAAATGGTAATTTAGAACTTACAATGACAGTAAGTGCTGATAATAAGGAAGGCGCAGTTAGCGAATATAAATATTTATTTACATATGGAGAAAATCATTCAATAATAGTATTAAACCAGATTCAATAATAAACTGAAATAAAATTGAATATACTTGACTATATTTATTGATTATTATTGTAAGATATTTTGTTACACGAAGGTAGCCGTTTATATATCTGGAATAATAAAAAAAAATATTTATAATTGAAAAGAGTTTTATTGTTTTTTAAAATATTTTTCACAATGATCAATAAACTTTTGCATGCATTTGAACTAATTCAAATAGCATTTTGGTCACTGTGAAAAAGGAGTCCCCAAAATATGGTTGTTGAACGCATCAACCGTCTCTTCCGGAGTAGAAAATTGTTGACTAAGCAGTTTGCTCTTGCTCTCTTAGGTGTCAAATCAGTGCTGTACGGCGGATGATCTTTCGTATCCGATTTGTTTTTCTTTATTTACCAAAAACTTATGGCTGTGTACCATTCAAAATTGACCGTTCTAAGATTGTCTAAAGGCATCGTTGAGGCAAGGCCAGTTTTTTTTTTAAAACAGGCGTCCATTTGCTCCAAAATGCTTCGTGCGCAAGTAACTTTTTTTGATTTTGGCTCATCATGAAGAACCCATACGGCCGACTGCTCTTTATTTTCGGGCTTATACACATAGATCCGAGACTCGTCACTTCTTGTAAATGTTTCCTGAAGTAGTACGATTTTATTTTTCTTTTAGCATTTTCTTGCATCAATCGATACAAGCCTTATTTTGAACGAATGTCAAATAATGCCAGATTGAGGCGAACATGGCTTATTTAAAAACACATTTTCATGTAATATACTACACTATTAAAAATAATCTTACATTGAATTTAATGATTTTGTACCAAAAATCGTAAATAATTTACATTTACGTTGAATTCAATTTGTTGTACATTAAATTTGACTAAATGATATCTTAAATTTCAATAAAGTAACTGAAAAGATATTTCAAGTTCTGTACATTAAAATTAATTCACATATATCCTAATACTAAAGGAATTTACATTATTATTCAATATACATTGCATGAGATTCCAGGAGATGGCGCAACTTGTATTGAACTTTTTCTTTAGTACGATATAAGTTGCTTAAAGGACTCAATTTTCTTATGGTAAGGTGTACATATGTGCCCCGTACTGACGGGAAGTAATGAGTTCGAAACCGGTCCGTCTAGATGGCGGACACTACCTATAGGAAAAATATCCACCTTTTTCTGGTAGTTTCACAATTTTTTGAACTCATACTAATGTTAGCGCATTAAATATGTGATAATATATCTTAAATTCAAAGAACATTGGCTGTTTAGTTAATGTACATAGTTACGTAAAAAATAATAATCACACTTTAAATTTAATGTATGAGTACATTAAATTTAATGGAATAAATTAATTTAGATCAATGTAAATTATTAAATTTAATGCATTACATTAAATGCATTTAATAAACGTTTGCGAAATTTGCTTCCAACATATTTATATTAATTTTAATGAATTTCCTTTTTACAGTTTACGTATGCTGGTGTTACTTATGCTGGCATGTCTCATGACAATTTTGTATTTTCAGTTCATGCACAGCATCGATGTTTTATTACACTACAACCGATCTTGGACTAACTTCCCGCGACTCGTCCATGAGCGAATGACGGCCGCAAATGAATTCACCAAACCAGCGATATACAGTGACATTTTTAGTGCTTCGTCGCCATATAAAGAATTAAGTTCATCGATGTACTCTCGTTGGGTGAACCAAGTCGAAAGTTGTGGAAATGTCTACGAGTTAATTCCATTTTTCGGCCGAGATAAAATTTTAATGTTTTTATAAAGTGATCTGTAGGATTTTAAGGAAAAAATTTACATTTTATATCATAATTAATTATAAAAGTGACATGTTTGTGATTTCGAATCTTTTAATTTTAGATACTTTTTAGATTAAAGTAATGACATAAACTTTTACAATTGTTTTTTTTAAGTTGGTGTCAAGCTTACATAAAATGCATTAGTGATTATCCAGGTCTACAAAAAATAGGATCAGGATTGTTATTGGGCAGCTGGGGATCACTTCCGAAGTAATTTTCTGCGTACAGTGGCGTAACTAAAAATATGTGTGCTCCCTCGCAGATTTTTGAATGCACCCACTATTTTGCAACCGTCTTAATCGTTCATATTTATTAATTTCCATTAAGGGACTTGAGGGACTTAACCTCAAATATCTGAAAATCCTGACGTGACGAGTCAATTCTGACCTCGGACTCGGATTCCACGCAGCAAATTATTTCGAAAATCACCCACAGTTGTCCAACAGAACCTTGTAGATTTCTGTTATAAATGATAAAATGTCATATTAGGTTTGTATAGTTAATTAAGCAAAAGAGAGTGTATTTCAGTGTATATTTTTTTAATTATCGGCCAAGCGTTTTCGGTCTTACTTAGACCTCAGGGCTAAGACCCTAGAAATAAGAGAATATGGTCAGTAAATAAGCTTTCTCAGTACTTAGCAATCATATTCACTCGTCAAAGGGCTGTGCTGGCTTTGGAGACTGTTCTCCAAATAGCAAGGTTGAAGTGTGCCCTTTGATGAGCGAGTGTGGTTGGTGAATACTGAGAAAACTTATTTACTGACCATGTTCTCCGGTTTCTAATGTCTGAGCCCTGAAGATGGTCTAAGTAAGACCGAAAGCGCTTGTACATTTTTTTGTACGCAATGTTAAAGGTAAGATTTTTACTCTGTTAATTTCGAATTTCATTTTATAAAACAGCTTTAGAGGTAAGTTATTTTTAACACTAGGTTTTTAAAATCATAATAGTAGTTTTCCTTTTTATTTTAAATTGCCATTACTACACATTGTGCAATAATAGAATTGTAATTCTTTAGAGAATCCTTATTTATAGGTATGCAACTCTCCTCTATAGGTGTCCAAGAATTTTGCTCATATTATTCTTATTTTGTGACTAATTTCCTATATCCTCATTGTTGAAGATTTCTGTCTTCCATGTATTTTACCAATGAGCTAAACAAATCTTTAATCTTAAAAATACCAGAATAAAAAATTATATACTCAACTATTTCAACTATTATCGATTTTAGGCTAGGTCACTGAATGGCATAGAACCAAAAAAAAATTTGCTTAACTATAATCGATATTTGCTGAATCAATGTGAAGAGAGTTTACATTGAAAAGTTGTCATAAAGCACATATGTATATGTTCAAGTAACTTAAACGATTTTTTGGATTTCAAATCAAATTTATAAAATTTAATATAGCGGAAAGTTATTTAGTTGACGTTTAATCTTTCTTTCTGTAGTTTTGGCTCGCCATGAGTATTTTATTTCCCTAGTATTCTCCTAAGAAAAAGACCCCTATCCCCGAGGAAGTGCCCGATGTGGGACCAGCAACCCATATGGAGTGTGTGTGCAGGTGTGTGTGGGAGGGGAGTACTTATGTACATACGTGTATGTTTGTGTGCACGTGTATGTGTGTATGAGTATGAGTTTAATTATAATTTTGTGTATAGGCCTTAAAATAATAAATAAATAAATATATGCAGTGGATATATCCACATTATGCCGTTGTAGTGCTGAAATCACTTTCAGCAAACGTACAACTATATGCAACTCCGTATATAAATGAAGTAAATTGCGATCAGTAAATGCAAACTGTGTTCCAAGCATATTATTTCCATGTTAGAGGTTGCATAGTTTGAATAAATTGCGATAAAGCACAATCCATGCCATTTCACCACTATCGAGATGATGGCCCATCTGTACCACCATACCGAGAAGAAAGTCAAAACTTACCCTCCCCGCCACAGTGATTCGGCAGAGGTACATGTTTCGTCTCTACTAGACTCATCAGAGTACCGACATGCACCTATCTGTGCAAAGGATAGATCGGAAGGAAGCATGCAACACTGAACGCGGCTTCGCCGACCTCCCGCCACATGACGTATATATGTTTACGCGGCTTTCACGGATTCCTCCGTGTGAGATGCAATAGCAGTGGATATATCCACATTATGCCGTTGTAGTACTGAAATCACATTCAGCAAACGTACAACTATATGCAACTTCGTGTATATAAAAAGTAAATTGCGATCAGTAAATGCAAACTTCGTTCGTTATCGCAATTTATTCAAACTGTGCATCCTCTAACACGGAAAGGATATAATTGATGTTATAGGAAAATAAAACTGACCAACTAAAAGATATAACTCTCGTGGCAACTAAGCAACTAAATCGGGTCCAAATCTTAAACTTTCTTGGTGGATATGGCTGTTTTATTTAGGAACATCTCGCCTGAAACGTCCTGGCGTGGCACACAAGAGTAAAATCACATCGTTTTGAACTCATATTTTATTCAAAAATAAAAGGTTAGTCGAAACGAGTTATAAATTTTTTGATCTTTGTAATTAATGAGCCCTCTTCGCTAACTAAAGTTGCGAGTTTTTAAGCTTGATTTAACAAGATACACAATTTTACTTTGTCTAGCTTGAAACAAAATTCTCAACGATCAACGTAAAATTGCATAACCTTGATAAGATACTAAGTGGTTTAAAATATTTCTAAATATTCTAGACAATGTAAATAATATGATGTAAAAGTAAATTAAGGAAAATCCAATGTAGTATTTTTGAAGTGCAAGGTTGTAGCGTAACAACTTAGAAATATATTTATTTATATGACAAGTCTCGGATGTGCTTCTATGCTTTTGATTATATTTACCTCGAGGTGTCACTCTTTGTGAAAGTCTATGAGGTATGTACTTTTTTCAGATTGTTGCTTCCTCTTAAGACCACATTATATCTTTATTCTTAACGTGTCTACCGGCGATGGGATTTCGTCTAACCTAAAAATTTGAGCTGAACTCCACCCAAATCATTCAAGTGGATTATGCAATCATACCATTTTCCACCGATTTTTCTCTTGCTCTTATTTGATGAGTCAAGGTAATAGCTGTTTTTGTCTCCTTAAGATGTGATCCAGACTTTCAGTTTTCTCTTATTTATGGCATTTACCAATTTCTGTTATTACACATTAAATAGTTCCATGCTTTGGATTTTATTATGTTTTTTTATCCAAACTTCAACTTCATAGAAGAGGATGAAAAAGATGTAGCAGCGTATAACATTCGTTGACCAGTATTGTCTCTGATTCATGTCTAAATACTAAAAACATGTTCTTTCCATGTCTGCGTTGTCAGTTATGAGATTAGCTTTGATGTTTTGAGCTTCTGCTACTACCATAAATTTGGTTTGAAGCCGCGGTTTTTGCATAAATGATTGAAATGCGACACAAGATGTTATGGTTCTTCAAATTTTCAAGAAAGCAAAACTTCATCGTCAGCATATATGATATTATTGAAAAGCTTCCCATTTATCAGACCTTTGGATACAACTGATACACTATATAAGTTAAATAAAAGAGGTAATAGAATACATTCCTGACGACACATCTCTGAGCTTCAATTTCCCTGATAAATGGTCTATGCTATTTATATTTTTACTCATAAAGACTTGTTTTGTATATTCATGTTGTACCTTATCAAAAGTCTTTCAAAGTTAATGATGCAGGAGTACATTTTTCGAAGCAAGAAAAATTATTTATTGCAAAATTTTCAAATTTTGACGTATATTTCATCCTTTTTTTCATTAAGTCCGTAAATATCCATCCTATCGAAAAATTGCATGGTACATAATTTATTCGTCAGAAAATTTTCTTGTAATTTTCAAAATATGCAAAATTACTTTGTAAAACGGAGAAAAGCGCAAAAAAAAAGTTGAAGCAAGTGAACGATGAAAAGTTATAAACTTAGCCAATATTATTGGCCTAGTCTTAAACTAAACCAATGTTATTGATCTTTGGATACGGAAAATATTACTTTTCAACAAATAAATTCTCTTTTGCCTGGTCCCGTAGGCGCGTGAATAGATAGTTGCAAATAATAGATTTTTTGTAAATATGTTGAATAATGATTTCTCGATTTTTTTACGTATACTTTTTTTTGACTTTTAAAGATTGAACAGTTAGGATAGCCTAGAGAATTAATAAAAAAGGGCAAATAAATTAAATATACTGATTATTTTTCATCCAGATTTTATATATAAACATATAGCCTGGAAAGATCTTACTTTAAAGAAAAATTCATCTCGATCCAAAAATAACTTCCAAAATATAATACTTGTTTATTGCTAAACAACGCAACCGGTAGAGTCCATATTTTTACCATACGATTGATTTTTCCAAGTCCTTTATTGATATAAAGTTTAGATTTGACGCATGCATTGGCTTCTTTGTTAAAAGCGCATAAAAAGTTTCTAAAAATGCTTAAGAATTGAAGCGAGAGAGCTAGTAGGCGGTGGTGGGGATGACATACGGCTGGTGGCGATTGCCGCCTCAAAACTGTAATTGAAAGTTCAAAATTACACCGCGCTGAAAAGAATTAATTATCTCAGCATCTATAGGATCAGGTGTGCTGATTTTGTTTTAAATCGATATGCTTTTAAACGAGGAGACCCAATTTTTTCCCTGGAACGGGCAACTTATATACTTATAGAGATATATGTTATTCTCTATTCCTTGTACGTTTCTATATTCATAATTAATATGTACACATGTATTTTTCGCGTAAAGTGTTAACATTTCATTACTTGAAATAAACTATTTTATTTTACTTTGAAAATTTATCTGGAAATTCTAATATTGAGTCTCAAGAATAGAATACATGCATACGAGCAATTTTTACAATATTATATAAAATTATTATCACTATAACATAATTAATTATACATTTAAAAAACGTATTAAGATGCATATATACTACAAAACTAATAAAAGTTCATATAAAGAATCACAATTACCTTGCAATGAACCCCCAACACTGGAAGAACATGACACTGTTCGCATTTTACTTCATTCACACACGGAGTTGCATATAGTTGTACGTTTGCTGAATGTGATTTCAGCACTACAACAGCATAATGTGGATTTAACTACTGATATTGCATCTCACACGGAGGAATCCGTAAAAGCCGCATAAACATATATATTTATATCGAGCATTTACAATTGTAAAGGTAGTCTAAGGATAATGGGAAAAATATAAAAAATGTAGAGACCCAAATAAAATAGCTACATTTTTTCCCGTATCTCTTATACATAAACGTTTAGACCCTTAAAATAACAAAAGAATAAATATTTTTTTGCATTGGCTTAATGAAAATAAGTCATTTTCCAAATATCCGAAATCAAAAGAGTGATATATCTGCTTCTTTTTATTTAATCTGAGAATTTCAAAGAAAGAATTGAAGGACTTTTTAAAACTAAAAAACAATATGTCAAGACAGCACTAAAACTTTCTATGAGCGTTTACACTTATCCAGAAATCATAGAAATTTACAGAAATAGCACTGGTGCTGTAAAAAAATCATTTTAAAGCATATAATAAATTAACCAGTTGGAAAGGTCCTCTTTAGACGAAGAAAATTCTTTTTTCAGAATTCATATCGAGTCAAAGCTCTAGACTTCTTGGATATCTTAACATCTGACATTCCGTTTTCTTTTTTTATGGTACAATAGCATATATATTTTTACCAGTAAACTTCATCAAAACGGACAAGAGCATCCGAGAAGGTTTCAGTTTAAATATTTTCCACACATAGGTAAAGTAAATAGAAAGTTTATTTTGTCTACTAGTCAGTTTTAAAACAATGCGATGGATATCCAGTAATAAATAAATATATACAGCATTATGATAACATGTGTAAAATAAACTTATCAGCCAGCGTTAAGTATCTAATTTACATTGTAAGTCGTTTTTATTATTTTAATTGTTGTAATATTCAGTATCTCGTTGCGAGACATACACGCTTCCATACAAAGGATGTACGCGTGTTAGTGCTGTTAGTGTTAACGTGCACCGATTAACCTTGATGTTTTTTATGGAGATAACAGAGGTAAATGAACAAAACTATTTCTATTTTATATTTTATAAGATATATTCTTAAATTATAATCAACTCGAAAATAGAAATATCTGATCTTAATAAATATCAAAATGAAATAATTAAAAAAAAAAACATATATTGTGTATTATTCAATGAAAAAAGTCTGATATTTTTGTCAGGTTATTCAAATATTAACTACCCCGTAAATATGTCCATATATATAGGAAGATATGGAAAAGTAGAAGAGCAAAATTATTATTTTTGTTCAGTTTATTCTGGAGATATTTAGATTCCCCTTAATTTTTGTTGGTTGGTTTTGACAATATTTTGTTTTTTTCTTGAAATTCTGTTAAAATACACATTGTTTAAAAAAAATCTCATTTTTTAAATTAAGCCGTGACATAGAACAATGACATTTTAGTTTTATAGAAGGACAATTTTTAATATTTTGAAAAGAAAATAAGAAATTGGTATTTCTAATTTGTTAAACAACTTATTAAAAAATAGTTCAATGAAAAACGTTTTATTTAATGCAACTTTCTTTATTGCATTAACAATCAGTAATTTTAATACTTAAGCAGTACACAAAGATTGACAAAAATATTAATACCAAAAATAATGAACATTCCGCTAAATTTAAATAATTAAACAATTACTTAATCTTGTTTAAAAATTGAACAATTAAAAAATTACTGCTTGAAGCTTGATTTAGAGGAAAATATTATGGAAGAAGGCAACAACTGAAAGTGTTTTAGTCTATAATAAGTAGTTATTTAGTCCCAGACAAAGTTCGACCAATGACGTACTATGTTACCCTTATTAACATGTCACTAGTAACCCACGTCGCTGGACAACCTTTTCTTCTTCTGTTTCCTGTCACCTTTTTACTTAATTATCTATGTAATTTTCTACATATTCCTTCAGTTAATAGGTGTCTTGATTAATAATGTCGATTGCATTACTAATACATTTGTTGGTATGTAATAATGTTTCGAAAGGTAAACATATGCCATTTAAAGCTATTTTGTTGTCAATTGTATGGCAAATTTTTGCAAATTAATATTGCATCTCGCATCCTAGACGCCATCGTTTTCTGTCATTCCAGTCTCCTCAAATGTACTACAGAAAGCATACAACACAGATAGTTGTGCGAGGTTGCCTACGTTATGTAAAGGACATACACGACACTTGAAGAAAAAGGAGAAGACAACTGACTGATTGACTGACTCCGTAGCACTACAACCCAGGGTGGGTCTTGGCTGCCTCGACTATCTGTCTCCACCTAGAACGGTCTTGTGCCAACTGCCTCCATTCTCGCTGGTCAACTTCAAGGATAGCTAGATTCTTGTGGATGTTATCTCTCCATCTAAGCCTAGGTCTTCCCAATGGTCTTTTTCCTTGTGGTGCTTCCTCCCATACCCGATTTATTAGTCGATCGTTTTGACTCCTTTGTATATGACCTGCCCATCATAGTCGTTTGGACTTTATTTCTTGAATGATGTCAGGGCTTTGATATATTTGCGCAAGCTCTATATTGCTTCTCATTCTGTGACGGCCTGTTTCAAGGTCTAGGTATGGGCCATATATTATGCGCAGGATTTTTCTTTCAAACCTTCTTAGCAGCTCCGTATCGTGGACTATCAGGGTCCATGTTTCACTGGCGTAGATTGCTACTGGTCGTATTATTGTTCGATAAATTTCGGTTTTTGCCTTTCTAATGATAAATTTTGACTTAAGCAAGGTTTGTATCGCAAATGCACATTTATTTGCTTGTGTGATGCGCTGTTTAACCTCTTCCTGCATATTATTGTTTGCCGTTATCACTGCGCCCAGGAACTTGAAAATTCTCACATGCTCAAAATTATAGTCATCCATGGTGACGTTCTGCCTGATTCTGTCTCGGGCGGGGAAGACAACTGTTTTATTAAAACTTTTAGGTCATATACGACGAATTGAATGTTTTATTGTCTTTTTTAAGTACGCCACTGTGTTTAAATGGACCTCCGACTATTTCGTCACCTATATTGAATTTTTTAAATTTTTAGCCCTTTAACAGAAAATTTTATTTTTTAGTCATTATTATTAATACACACGTAGGAAAAATAACTACGAACAATAATAAATAGAGCTTTGAACGTACTATAATTCCAAAAGTGAAAGGGGAACTCCCAGTAACCTAAAAATAAACATAACTACGACGATTCTTTAAAATTAATTTCGTTTGTGCCCGGCTATTAATTGTTCAAGTGTTCAAATGTATACTGAATAAATTAATTTATTTTTCAGTGCCATAAATATAATTGATCAAAAATAGCGTTCGATTATGGAAAATAAAGCAGAGACAGAAGAAAGAAAATTAATTAATGATAAGAAAAAGCATCCGTTTGAAAATGCTGGAGTTTTTTCAATGTTATTTTACTGGTAAGTTCTTGAGGTAGATATTTTCAACAATATTCTGTTGTTATAAGTGAAAAACGTTTAAACTGTTTTTGAAAAGAAAAAGTCCCAAAAAAATTTTTCAAACAATCCGTTTTTAGTACAACTATTAAAAGAAGTTTAAAGAATAAGTGATTTTATATAAATAACAAATTACAAATAAAGATTTAAATAATAAGTGTTATCATCAGAATAGGTAATATTTACCAAATATATTAATGTAAAGTATGTTAAATTAACTCAATTCAAATCTAAATTTCCTTGAAATTAGTGGCAATATTATCAAATAAGTATTAAAATTGATTCAGAAATGTGTTCGCTTTATTAGGACTTATATATATATATATATATATATATATATATATATATAAGGTTAACGTTCGTGTAATTTTAAAACAAAATATATATTGGTTTACTATAGACGCAACTTGATTGTTCTCACGCCATATCAGCTTTCTATAAAGAATAATAGGATATTATTCAACGTTGTCTGTATCTCCAGACTTGTTTATGTTATTTGAGAGTCAGCGTTTATCCTAAACACCTGCATCCATAAGGGTTCACAAATCTTATTCTAGAAATTATTTATTGCTTCTCTACAGGGTCAGTATTTTATAAGTAACTTAAAATAAATTGAAATACTGGGAATATTTTTGATCTAACATATATATATATATATATATATATATATATATATATATATATATATATATATATATATATAAAGGAGAGGTTATCGTCCGTGGAATTTTAAAATAAAATAGGGAATTCTTGACTATGCGGACAAAGACCGTTGATAAATATTACTCTCATGTCAAAAAGTGCGCTGTTTCATCCTATTATGGGACTCATTAGGTCATTGTATTTGGTACATTTTAACATGAGAGTAATCTTTATCAACGGTCTTTGTTCGCATATACGAAAATTTCAATTTTATTTTAAAAATACACAGATGATAACTTCTCTCTTTTTTATAGTTGTTGGCTTAAAAACACACAACAACTCTCTTAAGGAGATCGTCGGTGCGACACTTTACTTAAAACTGCGGAATTCAAAGTTGGTTTAGTTGCCCATGCCGGATAATGCGGCCTCTATCCTTAGAGTAGCAACTTTCGTGTGTCGAGTTTTGATATATTCCTTTTTTAATTTACCGTCGCGCCATCACATGACGGTTTTATACAACATTGTTGGTTTGTATTATTCTTGTGTTATTGAGTGAGCTATCGAGATGTCACCACTGTGTCAACCGTGAAATCTGTTTATAGGACACAGATGCGAGATAATGGTTTGTATGGAATGGAATGCAATGGCCTGATGAGTCCCATTATAGGACGAAACAGTGCTGTCATCATTTTTCGGACCCGGAGTTTGGCCATGATCTTGGAATTTTTATCAATGGTCTTTGTCGGCAAAACCGAGAATTTACTATTTTATTATATATATATATATATATATATATATATATATATATATATATATATATATATATATATATATATTCCTCAAAAAATAATTAATAATTTTGGTCGAAATTGAGCGTTGCCATAAAACATGGGAGTAATATTTATCAATGGTTTTTGTCGGCAAAACCGAGAATTTACTATTATATATATATATATATATATATATATATATATATATATATATATATATATATATATATATATATATATTCCTCAAAAAATAATTAATAATTTTGGTCGAAATCGAGCGTTGCCATAAAAAATGTAAATGAGCTAGAAGTCATGAAAAAAAACAGCGAACATTGCAATTATAACCTGGTACAAACTAGAAATATTGAAATAAGGGCCTATGTACTAAAATAAAATACAGATTAACTGAAAAAGTTTTTTATTTTAAATTTCCTTAATCGAAATGTATTTCTTTCTGTCATACAGGGTATCCAGAAAATATATATGTTGTACATAATGATATACTCGACGTCAAAATAGGTCGATTAAAGCAAAGATTATAATAGCTATTGCGTTAGCTATAATATTCTTTTATTTAAGTCAACTTAGCTATTCCGATACTGCTTCATTTAGGCGATAGAAGGAGTAAAATTTTTTAAAAAATATTAATTTTTCCCAAATTTCTTGAAATGTGGTAACTGAATTTAATGATTTTAGGTAAAAAAAGACAGGCGTGGTTTATTTTATTTGTATGTGGACCAGCTACAATTGAATTTTTAGTTAGTTTTGTATAGGTTGCTTAAAAGATTCACTTTTCTTATGATTAGGTATACTTGACTGCTTTGTACTGAGAAGAACCAATGAGCTCGAAATCGGTGTTCAGATGGCGGTATATTACTTATCGGAAAATTTTCCACCTTTTTCTGGTAATTTCTTGCAATCTGAAGTAGTGCTTTTGATTCCTAACTAGAACAAAACACGCCTGTTCTTATAAGGTTTTTTTAGTGGATTGTTTTTAAATATGCATTTATTTATTTATGGTTACCAGCTGCAAGTATATTTCTCATCATCTACTATTTAAATAAATCTCACAAGAGATGTTTCTATTCAGACTGCATGAAATTCCAAGAGATGGCGCAGTTTGTATGGAAATTTCTGTTTCATATATGCTGCTTAAAAGATACATTTTTTTTATGGTAAGATGTACTTGTCTGCTTTGTTGTTGTATTCGTAGTTGTTTTCGTAACCACGATATACAATCTGAAAATTGACCTAAAATTTTACAGCGGTGTTTCGTCCACGATACCAGCGGTTGGACTCATCAGTGGGTCCGCTGGCATCTTTCCCAGACACCCTGTGTTGACGTACTTATATATAGTTGGAACTGATATTTGTACTTATTTTCGGGCGGAACGTGTCGGTAGGATATTGATTATTTGTGGCATTTCTCTTTATCGACCAGACAATTTTATCCGTAGTACTACGACATTGTACTGACGAGAACCAATGAGTTCGAAACCGGTTTATAGATGACGGCATACTATCAGTGAGAAAAGTTTTCTCCTTTTTCAGGTAAATTTCAATCTAAAATAGTGCTTTTGATTCCTAATTAGAACCAAAAACGCCTGTCTTTATGCATTTATTTATTTATGGTTACCAGCTGCAAGTATATTTTTCATCATCTAATATTTTAGTTTGATTATAACTGAAATATAACCTGCGCACAATATATGTAAAAAAATCACTAGCTTTAGAAGAACTTTGAATTAATAAAAAAATAATTAACGCGAAAAAGACTACCAACTTAATAACTGATAAACGTAATAAATAAAAACAATCATTGTGAAAAACGTGGTATTGCTTTTTTGTTAGAATAGATTTCTGGTGGCACAACTCGACGCGTAATACGAGGATACAAAAGTAAATAATAAGGGAAATATATGCACAGATATTACATGCGTTAGAATGGGAGATAACGATTCTCGGAATTCTATTGCCCTACACGCCATAGGGGCTTTATATTAAAAGATAGTTATGAACTTGCGATTGAAATGCAAAATTTGTAAGATACTATTTCGTGACCTAAACAACTATAATATTCTTCAAGTAATGAGTAGAATTTTTTGTCTAGTTCTTACTTTGATCATAAATAAATGACAACTTGTAACTCATAGGAAGTAAACAAAGAACGAGTTGCTGGATCCTAAGAAAATATTCATTTTTGGTAAAACAGTGTTTGAATTAGAATATTTTTATCTTTTAGTACCTTATCTTATGCATCCATCTCCGTTTTCCTTTTTTATTTTTAAAAGAAAAAACATTTTATGGTCTATAGGCATAGCATCATTAAAGTTTGAAAATTTAAGAAATTATAAAGAAATCTTTACAGTCATAAAATTAGTTTAATAAGTTACCATTTACGTTGGTTATCTCTCTATGAAGTTATTTTATTATATTTGATTGATTTATTTACAGCTGGATGTTACCTCTATTTCTCAAGGGGCTAAAAAAAGATCTAACAGAGGAAAATCTTCCTCCAACACTAAAAGCACATGATTCCAAGATACTTGGGGATAAGCTGGAGAAATCTTGGAGATATGAGGTCAGTAATAAAAATGATCCATCACTGTGGAGAGCAATATGGAGAGTATTTTGGAAAGGATACTTTTTTACGGGCATTATTTGGATTTTTTTGGAAACATTTATTAAGTAAGTATTACAGTAACCAACTATTGACATTTTTATATTTTTTCTTTTGATTGCGCAATAGTTAATCAGTTTTTAAAAAGAAAAAGCCTAGCTGTTATTTTGACTGCGTTGCATAATAAGAATTCCATTCACTTTGTTTTTTCTTATCCGTAAAAATATTACTTTAACGCAGGCGTGGCTCGTAGCTTAGTGCTACAGTGCCATGGCACTACTTAGTTTTTTCTAAACACATTTTTTAAAATTATTTTTAGTTTAATTTCTTCAAATAATTTTTCCTTCTCCATAATAATAATTTGGACGTCTGGCAATAGAGTAATAGCTTAAAACACTCAGATTTTCTATAATCGGCAACATAAAATTGTTCTTTTTATTAATACTGCATAGCGAAAAGACAAAGATGTAATGGGATAGTCGTCCGGTATCAGACACCTTAGAAAGAAAAAGTGTTTTGAAACTTACTATTTTGGGTAGTATTGGACCCATATACAAATTATGAAACACTAACACACAGAAATAATAAAATAACGAATTTTCATTACTACAAAAGAAAAGCCGTGCTTAATAAAAATTTAAATATCTCTATGTACTTAGCTGATTTCATCTATCAGTCTGCAAACCTAAATACACATATCACAATTGTAAAATGGATCGTTTCCTTCTAAATTGGCACATTTCTCATGGGCCTATCTTTGACATCCAGGACACTGGATCCAGGCTTCTACAAAACTTTCTGCACAAATAATGCTTTTAGTAGATTGGTCATTATCTACTTGATTGCTGTAGCTGGTCTGAGGAAATTTTAGAATTTTCTTCACATTTTCGGGTCCATCAAACTTTCTCTTTTAATTCCTTGATAAATTCACATTTCTATACCTTTACTTTAATTCCTTATTTCTCTTCTTTCCTTTAGTCAAATCGATTTTCTCATTTTAGTGATTTTTTAGAGATGAGATTTCACCTTTTTCATCATGGCTCTCATGTGAGTTAAACTTAATATTGAATATGCTGGAAAGCAGTGAAATTTTTACCAATATACTACTACCAACAGATGCCTGTGCTTGAGGAATGGGTACTTCTTTGTTACAAGATTTGACGACGAAGTCCGTTCATCAGCACCTGTATTTTGTCCCTCACTGTTGCGGCTTGGGTTTAGAAATAGCACAGGAGCTGTTTCTTTGTCAACATTTATAGAAAGTTGAGGTGTAGTTGCATCACCACTTGTATCTTACATTGATGAGTGAGGCGGAAAAGTCAAGATCTATAAAAACATTACATTCGAAAGAATAAATTCCTGGGCACTTGAAACTTGATTGTGCTAACTCCATTCTGCAGATTCTTGAAAATGCCACGTTAACTAGGCCAGTTAAGTCTTTCAAATATATTTTTAGGTTGGGATATTTTCTCATCCACAATGCACATGTTACATTGTAGGTATTTTTGAATGGCTTCTTGACAGCCCCATCCAAGTACGGTAATTTGTGCTCTGTATAAAGGGGTAATCTAAGCTTATGAATATTATGTTGTTTAGCATAAATAATAAAATTAAGATCCTTGTGACTTTAGGGGCCTTCCACTGTTAATAAAATTTTTCTCGTTAGGGTCGATTCGTTCAACAAATGGTAACATCCAGTTAAAAAAGCTTTCAGCTCCAAGTCGATTCGTACATAAGGATAAATAACAGGAATGAAATGAATATAACACTAGTGTCATTTATAGATAAAAGAATTGTGATATTTCTGCCCCCTTCAGAAGGCGTTAATTTTTTTTTACTTGCTTTTCCCTTTTGATGGACATTACCCTAACTTTCTTGTTGGGGACAATTAAGATACCTGTTTTATGCCTCTAAATTAATGTTGGCAAATGATCAAAAAACCTGGTAACTTGCTCTTTATTAAAGCCAGCAGCTCTGGCTGGTCATTTCAGCCATACTTAAAGTCAAATCTTGGTGACGGCTCATAAAATCGTAGTAGAAATCTTTCCCAGCCATTTTATTTTCTTTATTGAAATGATGTTTAATTTTCATTTTCTATGATAGTTGGTAGACAAGTTCTAAGAACTCAGCTCACATTCATGAGTTGGTAATCGAGGGCTTTAACATGAATATACAGAATTTCTTCTGTGTCTTCATCAAATGTTCTCTGACATATACTCTTGTTAGCAGTGCAAGGCTCAGATGTAGCTTCATCTTCACCAAAAAGTAATTTCACGAGGTCACCTTATGTACTTTTTAGCACAGAGTAAGCTTCATTCGCTTCCCTGATACTTAGTTCTTTTGACAGTACTCTATGCATTGCTTTCTTCATGTTTACCTCCTTCCATTTTCCGCGAACTTTTGGCATTCTTATCTGTACAACAAAAAATACGCCATTAGACACGAATTTTTAAAATAGTTCTCGTGTACGATGCCACCCTATTCGACTGTGTTCGAAGCTATCGGTCTACATGCTAATAATAATAATATTATAATACGCTTATTTGTTAGTACTCTTTCGCTCCGCAAAGTTAGTTTCATGCAGGGTTTCGCAACGAATAAAGCAAAAAATTCGCACTGACAAACGAATCATACTGTACTTTGATTCAAAATGGCGAGAGTTCACCTTTACCGGCTAGTGCTTGACAGGTGCTGCCACTGGTGGCATACATCGTAAACTGTCACTCTACAATATCGCCCGCCGTCCGATACCAGACGACTCTCCCCTATGTAAGTAAGGAAAATGTACCTTTGTGTTAATATTTTTTGTTTGCAGCAATTGCCAAATTTATGACGGACGCTAAATAATTGAAATGCTACTAAATAAATCAGATAAAGAACACTCTTGTTACAGAATGCGAAACGAGATTGTTTTTTTTTTATTTTGGCGTTCATGTATCTTTTATTTGCACTTGGCGCTTAAAGAAAATGTTTCATTTTAAATTTAATTTAAGTTTTGTATTGTGTATATACCGAAGTATTTGTACAATATTTATGTTTCAACATGGGTGTGTGTTCTTTTATTACTAAAAGTCGTTTTATTTCCACCGTACAATTACAAAGTTAGCTTTTTGAAGAACTCTTTAAAAAAATAACAAATTAATTGCCTGATTTAAAGGCTGAAAAACAAAATAAAATTGGATAAAAGTACCGCTGTTACAAATTTAATAAAAATATGTATTACGCTGTAATTGTGTGAGGAAACCTTCGAACAGACACTATTAGAAAGCACATAATGTTTCTCTCGCGTTAAACGACAAGGAGAAAAAGAGAGCGAATACGGAGAAATACTCCCTGTCTCGCTCCGAAGGTTTAGTTTTGTTCTACATTGTCATTAAAACGCGCGCCGGCTAATCGCAGGTCTGAGCAAAAGAAACAGCAGTTTCCCGTATTCACCCTTTCTCTCCTTCTTTCTCATGTAACGTGCGTGCGTGCATGATGCTTTCAGTGTATACTTGAAGGAAGAAACACTTAAACGGTTTTCTTTTATATGTTTTTGGCTGTGACGACACTTGGTTAAAAATAGAACGGATCATTTTATTCATATATGCAATAAAATTAACACAGTGTACATGAATAATATTTTTAGCTTTCTGTGCTTAATAAGATAAACAAAACGCAGTTAAATTCACTTTACTGTTACTACAGGTAAAGGAATTATTTATATATATATTATTATATATACATATATATATATATATATATATATATATATATATATATATATATATATATATATATATATTAGTAAAATTTTCTAAAACTAATAATCAAAATTAAAAACGTGTTTTAGAGGTTCGCAACCATTATGCATGTCAAAACTTCTGGAATACTATCGACCAGGTTCAAAAATGACCCTCGAAGAAGCATACACTTACGCAGGACTAATTGTCTTAGTAAATTTTCTTCAAGTTATAGTTGGACACTACTATCTCCTAAATATTCATCAGCTGGGACTAAAAATCAGAATTGCAATATGTTCGTTGGTTTATAGAAAAGCCTTAAAATTGAGTAAGTCTTCACAATCGGAAACTACCGTTGGACAAATGGTAAGAATATAAGAACATTTTCTTTGTATTACAATTTATTTAATTTTAAAATTTAATATACGCAGAACTATATGGCAATATTTTAACCTCATTATAGGGGCACTGCGCCGGTTATCAAACCGTAGCCGGCTCTCGACCACTTAGATTAAATTCTACTCGAAATACGAAACAAGTATTTGAAAATATTTTTCTAATTTGAAACTTATTTTCGACCATATTTTTCTCACTTGATTTTAATTTTTTAATGTCTTTAAGTGCCAGAACCAATCTGGAATACGTATGAGAAGATATAGACAAGAAAAATTATTGCTGTCTCTTTTTCGACTGGTTGGTCGAAAATTGGGCGTAAAAACTTCTTTTGTACAAAGAATAAACTTTGATTAATTATATATTTTCCATTTTATTTAATGACTTCTTGCCTGGAGTCCAGTAAAAAACGGGACCAAATGCGATTTAAGATCATCATCATTTGTGAAAGTTTTACTATTCACAGAGTTTTGCAAACTTTGAAATAAATGGTAATCCGGCGGTGCTAGGTCTGGGCAACTTGAGGGATGCGAAATCACTTTTCAACCGAGCTCCGACATTTTCCAACGAGTTATCAAAGATAAGCGAGGCTTTGCATTATCACGATTGAACACAATTCTTTGCGATTTGCCAATTCTGGACGTCTTTGTTTCATCTCGTTTCATTAGTTGTTGATATCTGAATTGATCATCCAGTCTCTTGGAAGCAGCTCAAAATACACAACATATAGTCGAGAAAGGAGTTTGTTTTCAACCATCTTGATTTTAGCTGTAAATAGGTTGTCGAGAAAGGGTTATTTTTTCGACAAGTTAATTTTTATTGATGATTTGCTTATTTTCTTATTATTGTTTTGAAATAATATGTTATTGTCTTACAGAAATGCACGATAAAAACAAAAGGATAAGATTTTTTATAAATTGCAAAGAAAAGAGACGTTTCTTCAAATACACAGCAAATGTTCTACAAAGAGCTCTCAAAGAGATTCACGAGGGTAAAATTAGTATCATTAGAACCAATTAAGAATTTGACGTCCCTAAAAAAATAACTGTCGATCGAATGAAAGGAAAATAAAACTGGAACTAAACGTAAAGCGGAGCTTGAACTTCTACTTCTGAATTTGAAAAATGTGTTGTTCTTTAAAAAAAAATTAGACATTTTTGGTACAGTGGAGACAATTGTAAAGAATCTTGAAAAAAGTCACCTTTTTAAGGTTAAAACAAGACAAAAATGGTATGAAAATTTCTTAAAATGCCATCCTAAAATTAGCTTAAGAAATATAAAAAAAGTTCCGCATTTATTACCGGACGCTATAGTAAAACATGAGTTATCTAATTGACTTCAGAAAATCCTTTTTTAAAAAATAACTTTATTTATTTAATTTTACTACTTATCATTTTTAATGCTTTACTTTGGTCTGTTTTACAATAGCAACTATCTCTATTATAATTAATAAATTTAATGTAGTTTTTACTAGCTCTGACAAACTCTGACTCTGACTGAAAGTAAAACACTATTACAAATGGTAATAAAAGGAAATTATGCACTATCAGCGAAATTGATAGTTCGCACTTTTATTAATCGACTTCTAAAAGTAGGAGGTTTTCAATTCGTCGATTAAGTATGTTTTTTTTTATATATGTACACCGATTACTTCGCAACGGCGGCACCGATTTGAATGAAATTTTTTACATTATGTTCAGGAAGTTGCTGCGGTGGTGCCATATTTTTTTGGACAAAATTGGTGCAGTAATATCCAAGATGGCACTGACAATATGGCGGCCAAAAAAATTATTTTTGTGTGATTTCCTCCAAAATTGGTACTGGGGCATTTTTGGAGTCGTACACAATGAATCTGAAATTATTTAAAAAAAAATCAATATGGCGGATCCAATATGGAGGACTAAAAAATTTCATTTCGTCTGATTTTCTCCAAAATTGGTGTGGGGGAGTTTTCGGGGTCGCACATAAAGGATCCAAAATATTTTTAAAAAATTCAATATGGCGGATCCAATATGGCGGACAAAAAAATCAATTTTGTCGGATTTTCTTCTAAATTGGTACGGGGGAGTTTTCGGGGTCGCACATAACGAATCTGAAGTTATTTTTTAAATAATCAATATGGCGGATCCAAGATTGCGGATTAAAGATTCTACATCTCTCAATTTTGTCTAAAATCAGTATTGGGGATTTTTGTTAGTGTTAATTATGGATTTGTAATATTTTTTGAAAAACTCAATCTAGCGGATTCTTAAAAATTTTACATTATTCGATTATCTCCCAAAATGATATAGGAGATTCTTGAGGGTGTAAATTATGAATTTAAAAGTATTTTTTCAGGATCAATATGGCAAATCCAAGATAGGGGACTAAAAATTTTACATTTCCAATTTTGTTTAAAGGCGGGACTGAATCGTTTTTAAGGATGTAAATAGCGAAGTCTAAAAATTTTAAATTTCCAGATTTCATCCAAAATTGGTGCTAGGAGGCTTTGAAGGGTTTAGATTTAGATTAGATTTAGACTTAAAATAATTTTTTTGAAATTCAATATAGCGGATGTAATATGGTGGGTTGAAAATTTTACCTTATTCGCATTTTTTTCCGATTTGGTATCAAAGGATTTTCGGGGTCGTATATTACGAATATGACTTTATGAATTTTTTACAATTATTAGGTTGATAAGATACAATATGAGGGACAGAAAATTTCACATATTCCGATTTTGTCTAAAATTGATATTGTGGGGTTCTTGAATCGTATATAAACTCAATATGCAGTTTAAAATATATTGAGCTAAGAAATTTACATCTCAGGTTCTTTAAATATTGAAAATTGGTATTGTGGGGTTCTTGAAGCGTATACAAACTCAATATGCAGTATAAAATATATTGGAAGGTTTTGGGGTTTATATTACCAATCCAAAATTAATTTGAAATTTAAGATAGTGGATTTATTATGACAGATTAAATATTTATTTCACACAATTTTACTGGTATTTGGAAAACTCTAAGAACCAAAAAATTTTTAGTGGTTCATTTTAGGGTGATTTAGAACTTTGGATAAAATGGGTGCTTTTTGGCCACCGTAGAGTCATTGTGAGGTACACTAATTTCAATTAGTACTTAGTTCAAATAATTTATGGATATCACAATGAATTCTAAAACTAAAAATAGAAAAATAAAATTTTTATAAAAAAATTTAACCGACTTCTAAAAGTGCGCTAAGAATTGAAAAATAACTAAATTTTTATATAAAATTGAACTTTTTGAAGTCGGCGTCAAATTATTTGTAAATGAAATAAATAACTATTAATATATACAAATTATGGTAAGAAAGTAAATACAAATAAAGTATTTTTAATCTGTTTATGCAAATCAAATTTTGTCAGGTATTAGTTTGGCGCCGACTTCAAAAAGTTCAATTGCATATAAAAATTTATAGTTATTTTTCAATTTTTAGCGCACTTTTAGAAGTCGGTTCAATTTTTTTATAAAAATTTTATATATTTTCTTATAGAAATACGGTGACATAACTCATGGTTTCATGATTTAAATGAGTTTCTTGATGTTAATAAAATACAAGATATTATGTTAGACCTGAGTGGAATTTTTAACAGACACAAAAAGACGAAAATTTTTTAAAGAATCCTATTGAAAAGCAAAATGGGACAAAAAAATCATAGTTCAATTTATTTCAATATTTTCTCTACTATTGTAGATTCGTTAAATAGTTAAAAAGTAAACAAAGAAAAAACTTTCCGGGAGCGATTTGTTCAGAAGAATGGGAGTTCCATTACACAAAAAAAAATAAGAACCAAGAAACGAAAAATTTAAGAAGACAAGAAAATTATAAGAAGCAAAAAGAAAAGGGAAAGACTGCGTTAAATCATAAATGTCAAAGAGATAAAGAAAAAAGAGAAATCAGGATTCAATCAAAAGAAAAAAAAAATAAAACAATCAACAGAATCAGGATCCATCAATAAAGGATGGAAATAAAATTAAATATTTTGGATGTAATAAAGAATAAGCGACATTAAGGATGAAGTTGAAAAATAAAGTTACAATACTGGCTTAGATATTATCATATGAAATGCACTGAATTCTTCAAAATTTCTTATGAATAAGTCCCAATCAAAGAATATGTCTGTTTGTATGTTCCTAAAATCTTATTCCAATTTTTTTTATTTTGGTAAATGTTTCTAAAGATGTTCGTTTTAATATTTATTTCTGTATTCTTGTTTTATTTTTTGCCCAAATTTTTAAAATTAAATTTTCATCGCCATTGGTTGTATTTTTGAAAAGAGTATGTTCGGTTCCTTTTATTTTTCATTTTTTTATTTGATTAAAAAATAAGATGTTAGAAAAAATGTTTCAAAAATACCCTAATTTTAATCTATTCCAGCAATGTATCGTTTTCTCAATTAAAATAAACCTCGATCGAAATCGAATCCGTATCGCGACTATACACATAACCTACCTCTGGTCGAATAGGTATTCTTATGGTCAAAATGTAGTTGTAGTTATAAAACAAGTAAAAACTTAAATCTTCAATTGTTTTCATTTTACAAAATTTCGATATCATAAAAATCAAAAAAGTTGTTTATTTTATAAATAGAGAAGATTTTTTTCGTAAAAAGCTAACATTTAATAAGATTTTTTAGCATGTGGCTTGATTTTGAGTTCAAAAAATTCTTCTACAATCGGCGCAGTGACCCCTATATATCAAAATTTTATTCGTTAGGTTTGAAATTTTTGTAATTGCAACTAGGAATTGGGTTTATTCGAGAATATATTATATTTTCTAGTATAGTCAGTTTTTCAGTTTTTTTTAATAGTACATTGAAAACTAATAAATTATATTTTTTTTTCATTTTTTAAAGGTAAATTTAATATCCAATGATGTTAGCAGATTTGATACCGTACAATTTCACTGCTTATGGTACTGCCCCATACAAGCGTTAATTGTCATGTATTTGTGTTACATTTATTTGGGGCCGACTGCAATGACTGGTGTTATGTTGCTGGTTTTATTTATTCCATTTCAAAGTAAATATATTTTTTTCGCTAGTTTTATTAACTAATTCAATTTACTTCAACTCTCTTTCAGCACATGATCCATCAGTAATAAAACTATGCATTTTGTAGTGTGGATGGCCAAAAAAGTGTCAATCTTTCGACATAAAACTGCCTTACGAACTGACGAAAGAATCCGTCTTATGAATGAAATCATATCTGGGATTATGGTGATCAAAATGTATACTTGGGAAAAGCCATTTGCCAAATTAGTAGAATTAAGTAGAAGGTATATAATTTTATAAAATTAGAATTTGATTTAAACTCATTTTAAAGTTAGGCTTATTTCAGAAATGAACTTCAACAAATCCGAAATATTTCCTACATAAGGGCAGTTATTGGATCGTTAAATCTTTTTCTAAGTAGATGTGCCATATATCTATGTCTTCTGACTTTTGTTTTAATTGGAAACATACCTACTGCTCAGTATGTTTATACTTTAACAACTTTTTATAATTTACTTCAATATGCCATTACAATACTATTTCCACAAGGCATTACTCAGTTTGCTGAAGTTAACATATCCATAAAAAGACTACGTAAGTTTTTAATGTATAAAGAAATACATCAGCAAAAAGAATTGCCCAGTAAACTAGAAAATGTTGAAAAAACTGAGAACATGCATACCGCAGGAGTAAATATACAACAAGCTTCAGTTAAATGGACAAACTCTCAACCAGAAAACACTTTAAGTAATGTGAATTTTAAGGTGGAGTCAAATCAGCTGGCAGCAATTGTTGGTCCAGTTGGAAGCGGCAAAACCACTTTACTTCATGTTATACTACAAGAACTTCCTTTAAATGAAGGATGTATAGACATCAACGGTACCATTTCTTTTGCTTCGCAAGAACCATGGTTGTTTGCAGCCAGTATTCGTCAAAACATTACTTTTGGTCAACAATATAATCAGAAAAAATATGAAGAAGTAGTAAGAGTTTGTGCATTAGAAAGGGACTTTTCTTTATTTCTATTTGGTGATAAAACAATTGCGGGTGAGAGGGGTGTCGCGCTTAGTGGTGGGCAAAAAGCCAGAATTAATTTAGCTAGAGCTATTTATAAAGAGGCAGATATTTATGTGTTGGACGATCCGCTTTCAGCTGTAGATGCTCACGTAGGTAAACATATTTTTGATGAATGTATTGTGGGATATCTTCGAAACAAATGCGTTATCCTGGTAACGCATCAGCTACAGTATCTTTATAATATAGAAAATATATATTTGTTGGAAAATGGACGTGTTCGTGCAAATGGGGCTTATCGTGATTTACAAGAATCTGGTCAGGAGTTTCTGAAATTATTACATGAACATAAAGAAGAACAAAAGAAAATTGATGAAGCAAATAAAACTCAAACTACAAAGAACGAATCAAAAGCTAATGAAAGTAAAAATCAACCGGTGATTGAAAAAGAAAATCGGGAATCTGGAAAAATTTCATGGCAAGTTTATAAGAGCTATATCCTGGCGGGTGGTCACTGGTGCAAGATTTTAATTTTGTTATTTGGATTTATTATATCGCAGATTTCTGCGAGTCTAGGGGACTACTTTCAGGCGTTTTGGTAAGTACGGTACCACTGTTTAAGTTAGTCAAAATGAAACTCGTACATTTGCTAATATTTATTTCATTTATAAATTAAAAATACAGTACTTTCAAAAACGAACAAAGATATTAACTCTGAGATAGTTAAAACTAATGACATGAAAGTTAAAAACATATATAATGATGAAACAAATTAGTATAATTTTATATTAAATGTCAAAATGAAACTTATACATTTATGCAAAAATAAGCTGAATTTAAAATATGTAACATAAACAAGACATATACTTAGCTATCTGACACATATGTCAAAATATTTTAACAATGCTGGCGTGGCATAAGAATAACTACAGACACTAGAATTTACAAACTAAACTTGCGTTCATATGTAAACCAAGTATAACAGATGGTACAATAAATATTTAATCTTTTATAATTCTCTGCAATAATAAAAAATTGTTGATCCCAAATTTAACAAAGACTGTTTGATTTTATTGGTTTACAATAGCCTTAATAACGGGAAATTGTGTTTTGGTCTTTTTTTGTCTTTATTTATTTCAATATTTTCTACTCTGTTTAATTTCTGTCCTTTTTGTTGAAAGTGTAATATTTGTAAGTTATTTAAATTACAAGATTTATGATTTGTATCTAGAAAATTATTTGCGAAAATGGATGTTCCTTTCTTAAGTCAATAACATATTTTGTGTTCGTTAAATCCAACTTCAAAATTTTGGTTTATTTTTTCATTGTAACAGCTATTTCATTCATTATATTTATAAGCCATTTATTATATTTATTCTGTGTGTCTTTAGTATTAAAAATTAGGTTTGATAAATTGGATAAAAGATTAGCATTGTGGTGGGTCTATGACCTCTTTTCTGTTATCAGTTGAACATATTCACAAAAGTTCAGTCGGTTCCTAACAGGCTATCAAGCCAATGTTATTTTTTTCTGAAGTTTGCAAAAAGGAATTTTGATACCTTAAGAATTACCTTTGTGCTGTTCAGCTTTTAAATTATACAGTATCAACTGTTAAATCCGTTTGTTATTCATATAATAAGGTTTAAGCACCATGTTGAGTTGTTGTTATATACCTAAATCAGGTTTAAGTGGACCATTTCATCTCTGTTTTCATAGGAAATTTGTGGTCACATTGCCTATTTAATCTGAACTTGAACAGGACCTTTCAATGATAAATAATTAAACTATAAACGTATTTATTATGTTTTGGCATCTTAATTTCTTTTAAGGAACTTTAGTAGGATGCCTCGTTAGTACACTAGCAAATTGGGACATCACCCTTACATTGCTTGCTCATCCGATGCTCTAGAAAAGACGATTGCAGATTTTGTGGACAATCGATTATCTATTAGAGAATCGATCATTCAAAATTTCTCGAAAAACTTTAGGAAACTAAATAAACGATAAGCACTTAAAAGTAATATCCTCACAAGAGAAGTATGAAATTTTAAAACGGATTTTGGTGTATATTGAATGAGACATCTGCTTATCTTCTGGAAATATCGAACTGATTGGTTCTGCTCCTGCCTCAAGAAAGCGCAAAAGTATGAGTCCTGAAGAAAACACTGAGAGGTCTGAGACTTCTGATTATAACATTTCTCTAGTTGACTCGACGACTGATAATGAAACTTCGCCATTTGCAGGATTCAAAATTGATGATGTTGTTAGTGCACGGTTACTAGGGAAGAAAAACATCCAATATTTTGCACACAAAATTATATTTTTATGCGATGATGAGGTTGTGGAAATCTCATTTCTATGCACAAAAGATGATAGAAAATTTTCCACATTATGTCGATGAGGCAAGAATATTATGTTAAAGTTAGAGAGACCCACTATTTTCTTTGAAGAAAATATTTTAGGCATTTTTTTGAAGTTGACGAGCCAGATATTGTAGACAAATGTTGTTCATTATAATATATTATAACGAGATATGAGTTTTTCCGTTTTTGTAATTTTTAAATTTCATTGAAAAATAATTCTTATTTAATAATTTAATCAATGCAAGATGACTTTTTCTAAGCACCTGAGAAGAGCAGCAATGCACAAAGTCACTCTTTTTTCAAATGACTGCCCACTCAGCTCTTGCTTTTCTTAAAGACAATGCTCGAGGGAGACAGTATGGCACAATGTAATTCGATTTTATAGGTCTTCTACCATACTTGGGTATTTTTTTGAAATATAGGGTTTACGGCATGTATTTGCCAGGCTAAGAATTTTTTTAACCGTTTATATTGAAATAAATAACAAATGCAAGTATATGAAGAGCAAAAATGTTTTGTTTGTATTTTTTCCATGGAGAGTGAAATAAACAAAATACTGATAAGCGTACGAGTATTATTTTAACTAACTATAATTTTTGTCTTCAAAATAACACATTTTTACAAAGTAATTTTAAGCATGCCTTTGTGATTTTAGGGTTAATATGGAACAAGAACGTTCTCAAGAAGAAAATCAACTTTCAGTAAATAATTCGTTCCATATAAATAACACCACTCTTAGAGACATTGAAATATCGTTTTGGGACAAATTATTTACCGAAAAAAATTGTCTCATAATTTACACTGTTTTAATCGCGTTTACAGTCACTATCACCATTACAAGATCATTTATTTTTTACCGATTCAGTATCAAGGCATCATTAAGGTTGCATACTAGTATGTTTGGCAAGGTTGTTTGTGCAACTATGAGGTTTTTTAACACAAATTCTTCTGGAAGGATTTTAAATAGGTTCTCTAAGGATATGGGTAATATTGATGAGCGACTGCCATTAATTTTATTAGAAACCATACAGGTATGTCATTTGAAAAAGTTATTTGAGTTTGAAAGTTTGTTCAACACAAACAGGGTACTGCCACACTTATAATATATTATATTTAAAATAATATATACTTTTATTTTTGGCATATTTAATTACTTTATTTGAAAATTAGATACTATGTGATATGACCTAAAATAATTTTATATTGCAAAAATAATCCACGTGTCTGTCCAAACAAGAATTGCTTTTTTAATTTCGTTATAAAAACCTGTGCATCCTCAATAAGAGTGACTCTAAAACTTAAAGCACCACTAGCATTCTTAGATTTGATAATTCAAAATAGATGTGGATATCAGAAATTAAATATCTGGAACTTACCGTTAGAAGTAAGCACGAAAGAGAAGTAATCAACACCGTGCAAAAGGTCTAATAGTTTGTAGGAACTTCGCGGGGAGAAACTGGTGATCTAGCCCAAATCTCCTGTAGTGGAAGTACACTGTAATAATGAAACCAATTATCATATATATAGGGTAGTGATCTGGAATAAAAGACTGAGTCTTTCCAGCAAGAGTGCCTGGTTTAAAGACTAGCTTGTGTATGCAGAGCTGGAATAATTAAAATGTGCCCAACTGCCGTTGTGGAATTAATTCGAAACTTTACACCTTTGCAAATATTACTGGGAAGTATGGTAATAAAAATAATATAAAAAATGAAAAGGAATAGAGTTATTAAATGAAAGCCTTATCTCTCATCCTAAAATTTGTACGAAAAGCGTAAGCGTAAATTTCTGATGATAAACTATGAGGATCTAGCCGAATTCTCCTTAGTCCGAAAGTTGATAGTTACAGAAATCTTCTCTTTTTTTGGTGCATATCAATTAATGGATGTTTGCCACCACATTTTCCACAGTGTTATGTATCAGTGCTTGTACACTGTGTAAACTTGCCAACAGTTATGACATTCTCTTTCCAAAATACAGGGTGTAAATATTATAAAATTTTTAAACATTTTTTAGGATAAGAAATCAAGATCTGTTTACAGTTTCGATGTATATTTGCAGAGGGCGTCACTAGCAGCACTCGCATATTAAATTTCTAATTAAAAATTATTTTTCATTAATTTTTTTAATAAAAAAAAAATTAAACCTAGTAGGTATTTCTTCGAGCAACCTTTCACGAAATAGTCGAATTTAAGTATTTTATTGCATACTAAGATTGGTTGAAATCCCTCTTCACACTTTATCCAGGCTTAGAATTGGCCAAAAAAATTTGAAGCATGTTTAAGAGCTAGAAGCCAATAACAATAACAATTATATTGCAACAGGCCAACAATGATAATAATGTAAGAATGAATTGACATGGAACGAAAAGAATTACACACAGTTAATAACAAATAAAAATAGAAAAATTTTATTTATTTAATTGTTTAAGTAAATGTTCAGAATGACCTCCGTTTTTATGTTAGCAAAGATTAATTCTACGTTGAAAGTTGAACTGCACCGTTTTCATCGTATCTGCATCTCAGCATAACGTATTTATTGAATTTTCTGTTCGTGCCCACAATTCTTCTTCGATGTTTTCAGGTCTATTATTACAGTATGCCATCTCCCCATAAAAAATAATCCATATGCATTAAATCTGGTGAGTGGGGTAACCTATTTGCAGGAGTATCATTTTCACTGCCTATTCATCCATTTTGAAAATTCTTATTTAAATAAGTTCTAACATTTAGTGTGAAGTGAGAGGTACACCCTCGTACAGAACCACATTTGGGTGTAGTTGTCTGTGGAAGATCATGAAATAAATTTGGCAAATTTACTAGGTGCTCTAAGTAAACCATTCAAACCATTCAGTGGAGGTGGTAAGATGGCAGGGCCAACAATAAATAAGTCAATGATCCTGCCCATACTTTAATTTAAAATTCATGAATAAGATACAATAGATCATTCAGGTTGCACTGCACACATCTGCATATCCACATACATACATGCATACATACGTTGGACAATATTTAACTTCTAATTATAAAATTATTATAATTACGTCTTAAACCAAAACATTACTTTAAATTTAATAAGAATACAATAACTATTATGACACTATTATTATACTAATGCCAAATATAAAATTTAACAATATATTTGACTATTCAAATCCTAATATATTTTAGATTGCTTTTATTGTTTCTGCTGTAACCATAATGATAGGTTCCTTAAACCCTTGGATGTTTCTACCAACTGTGGTTATTCTCGTAATATTTTATCTTCTAAGAATGGTATATTTGCAAACAAGCAGGGATATTATAAGACTAGAAGGAACTGGTTAGTAGTTATGATTAACTAAATGCTATTTTAAAAAAGTAATAATTGCTTTAAAATTTAGAATTCTTTTTAGTTTAAACTTCAATAGTTCGCAATAGTTCGCAATAGTTCGCTGCAATTATGACACAAAATTAAATTTGAAAATTTTAATTGAACATGTGTAAATAAATGGAAGCAGTCACGTATAGTCTGGACGCTACGGGAGGGTTGAGCATTCATTTTGAAGTCCAGAAAGTAACATGTATTATTCAATGTATTTTGAGGTGCCAGTTTTATGGAAAACAACAATTTTCTTCGAGCGTTTTCACTGAAGCGTATACTCTTTTATTCAATGATTTATATAAGCCTTAAAATTTTTGATAACTCTAGATATACTTGGATTCTTACAAGTAAAATTAATGCATATGATCTCCAAATTAATACTATTAGTAATTGATATGTAGCGCGAGACTTCTGCGGTCTGCAGCGCATGTACTGCTTGTTGAGATGATGCGAGCAAATATTAAACACGCGAGCATTTGGAGAGAAATCAGGTCAGTATTCAACAGTGAGTTGAACTAGTGGAAAATGCAGACACAAAAAAGGGTAAGTAAAATCTAGAAAAACGACGTTTAAAAAAAAATGTTCACATGTCCCTAATTCGAGGGCGTAAAACATGACTCCTGTCTTGATTTTTCACAATTTTTATTTAATATCTAAACCACGGTTGCCGTTCATTTATTTTTTAAAAATAATTCCGATTTCTTTTAAATAAACCATTTTCTACTTTTCTTTAAATAAAAATAAAATAAGTGCACATATTAAAAAAAACTTTTCATAAAGCTGTAAAAACAACAATCCGACATTACATTAACTGAAAAACAACAGACCATAGATATCTGCAGAAAACCTTTCAATTAATTTCCCTACGTTGCAAATTTCACTGGCCTACTTCAGGTCTTTTTAACAAAAGCCCAATTTTCAAATATAAAACAGCCCAAATAAGCCCTCCGTGTATTTAGAAACTTCTTGTGATAAAAAATTCCAAAACTAATTAAAATTAAAATCTGTACAGCAAAGTTACTTCCATCTTTTTAAGATGTCCAGTCCCCAAAGATTCAAGTCCATGTCAAATGAGGCGGGTGGTCATTCAGACTTCCCGAGTGGTTATGGCGGGTCCTCTGCGCCGGCTCTGACCAGCGCGCCAAGAGGCACGGCACCCTCAGTTCATGAAACCTCTGATAAGACAAAGAATTCGGGTTAATTAAAAAACTCATAAACTTTTTTGAATCGACAAACATATCCGCGGAAAGTAGCCACTTTTTAAAACATTCGCGAGATATGTTTAGACCTAATTTAACAAAAGAACAAAAATAAGCGCTGAAATATCGCCGGTTGCTTCCCCGACAAAACAAATATTGTCGCCTGTTACGTGGTTGCCGGAAGGGCAAGGTTATTTTAAATTCATAAACCCGATTGGAGCTAGCGAAATTTCAAGATCAGGAAAAACGAAGAAATTATTAAACCTCCTATACTAACTTATACGGAAATCCTAAACAAGTATTACGGTAACCCTGATGATGGTCGCCGACCTGCGGAAATACACGATAAAGTGAATCGGGATGCGGATTTCTCGTGCGAAAAGCCGATCATGGATAATGGTGAAGGAGCGCGCCTCCGCCATAACATATAAACTATGTCATTTGTCATAACCCGAAAGCGTAATAATGCGTCAATAGCTTTATAAAAAAATTCTATATTGAAAGGTTTATTAACAAATCTAAAATTTAATCAGAAAAAATAAGTAATAAATAGATTGAGTAAAAAACAAAGTAAATGTTTTCATAAAATAATTGAAATTGCCAAAGGAAGAAAATTTAATTTACAAAGACTTTTTTCTTATGAAGGTAGGTTCAGCGAATCTATTATATTTAAGTTTGGTTTTTATAGATTAAAATTTTTATTTAATAATTGAGTAATGCAGAAGCGAAAAAAAGATTTTTACCAATACATCTTTTAGCCTTAAAATTCGACCCGTATCTTAGTCTTCACTGCTAGCAGTACATTCACTTATAGGGGCAGATTATACTAGTAAAATTAGTACAAACTTACTGCATTAAGATCTGATCCCGTAAAATATCTTACTAATTTGCAATGGCAATGTTATTTGCACATATAAGAATGGTGTTTCTATTATTTTAATTACTACATAATTATTTTTATTCAGTGAAGATTCAACTAAAGAGGAGATAGAAAACTCTGTCGAAGAATCAAAAGATATCTTCTATAAGTTATAAAAAACAATTTTAATACTATATGAGTTTGAATATTGGTTGCATTACTATGGTAGTATGAATTCCATTGGAAAATTTCCTTCGACAAGTGAATCGATAAATTACCTTTTATCTAAGGATTGAATTTGTTTAATAGTGAAAACGGTATATTAGATCTAAAAATATAATTATATATTCAGGAATATTATTTACTGCTCCGAAAAATAACAATGACTTTTCCTCCAATCAAGCACAGCATCAAATTGCAATTGTAAAAATTGTTAAACTAAACTAAACAATTTTAGGATGGTGTGTTTACCTTGCATATCATTGTACACTTGTCGTTCTAATAATTTTTGTAAAGACCAACTCAATTTAACATTACATACAAAAATAAACAATTAATTACTTATTAATTTAGATATAAATATATAAGACTGCTGAAGTAAATTAGTTTGCAGCAGGTCATTTGTTACATAAAATGTTATAAAAATATTTCTATTAAATCACACCAAAAGATATTTTAAAATAAGTTTTTGTGCACGTTAAGTTACAAACAACGAAAAATTACGCTTCGCTATAAAAATGGGCGATCTTCGGTAACTTGTGCATTTTTAAGCTTGGTAACTTAGAAAAACTGACTTACCACCTCAAAATACTCTGAGAAACATTTAGTTATCTTCTGAAAATGCATACTTGACCATCTGGTAGCGCCCGGACTAGTGAGGAGGATTAAAGCACCACCTATAATGGGGTTGGATCGAATTGTGTGTGGGGACCATTTAAGCTCACTTTCTTCTATTAGTAAATACAATGATATAGATATATCAGTAACCTGAGTATGGAAATCTATGAACATTTCGTTTTTCTTACAATTGTTCCCATACGTTTTGAATAATATAAAATTAAAATTATCTTTCCTACTTTATTTGTATTTTTAAACTAGAAGTCAGATTTACCTTCATGTAAGAAATATGATTAATATAAGATTGTTTCCTACCCACATTATTTATTTCAGCAAGAAGTCCGATTTACGCTCATCTAAACGCCTCCTTTCAAGGATTGACAACTATAAGAGCTTTTGGTGCTCAGGAAATATTAAAGCAAGAGTTTGACAATTATCAGAATTTACATAGTTCTACTTGGTTTATCGGTATTTGTGCTGCACGAACTTTTGGTATATGGTTAGACCTGCACTGTATTGCATATGTCTCCCTGGTAACATTAAGCTTTCTGTTCTTGAAAACAGGTAAATAAATAGCACATAGTATATAGGATTCTTCTTTGTGTAGCCTTTAAATTGGACATTGTAATATAATAAACAATTTTTCTTCTTCTTCTACAAGTACCGTGCTCTTTACAGAGCGTAGGCAACCTCACGTAAATATCTGTGTTGTGTCTCGATTATACTGTACACCAATATGTAGGACGACTGACTTTATATGCCTTCTGAAGCACACCTGAGGGGTTTTACTAAAGAAAATATTGCACAGAATAAAATGATATTTAAGTTTGAAGTCTTGTTCACTACAAGTCTTGCTCTAAGGATTTGCACACAGTGCTAACGTACTTGCGTTTCAACTCTAACAAACATCTCTTTTATGTAATGTAAGTGTAGTAGACTTTTCAGCCTCTTTAAAAAGTTCTAGAAGAATTAAACACTAAATACTGCCTTAAGTATTAGCCATCAAAACGTATCGGGAGTCGAAACACCTCGCGGCCTTCAGTCAATTCACAGGTCTATTGCAGCTAGTGTTGAGCTCAGCTCAATACGCACACTTACAACATGGCGCGACGCTTTCAGCTGCCTAACAATTGGTGTATCGTGGAAGGGTAGTAATCCAAGACCCAAATATTTTCAGTATCACCAACAACTTATATGCAAGTTTGTGTTCATGCATATACAGGCCGTGCGAAGCAACCGCATTCGCTGCAATAGACCTCTGAAGTGGCCGCGAGGTGTTTCAATAGCCGATTCGTTTTGGTAACAAATACTGAAAGCAGTAACTCGTTTTTCGTTATTCTAGAATTCTTCAGATACGCTAAAAAGCCAATTACATCTACATTTTCAAATTTAAAAATAATACATGTATTAAATATTTATTTTTTATTTCAAAATTGATAATTATTTTCAGAAATATTTGGTGGCAATGTTGGTTTAGGAATAACTCAAGCTCTAAGTTTAACAGGTATGTTCCAGTGGGGTATGAGACAATGGAGTGAACTGGAAAATCAGATGACTTGCGTCGAAAGAGTAAAAGAATATGCAGATATTATTCCAGAAAGTGATGACGGCTCCATAGATCCACCAACAGATTGGCCTGAGAAGGGCGAAATAAGATTCGAAAATTTATGTTTAAGTTATGACTCGAATGAACCTGATATTCTTAAAAATTTAAGCTTTTTTATTAAAAGTAATGAGAAAGTTGGTATTGTTGGTAGGACTGGTGCTGGAAAATCATCTATTATTGCAGCACTATTTAGGTAATCTTATGATTATTTTAATTTTGATTTTTTTACTGCAAATTATAGTAGCTAACATTCAGATGTAAAAAAACTGGAAAACAATATTTAATAAAGTCATATTCATTTGTTGAAGACAAATTTTCGATACATTATTTTATATGATTATTAACAGTTATCACCAATTATTATTATAATGTTATAACAGCATTATTTTTCTTTTTATTTTTAGATTGGCGAATACAAGTGGCAAAATTATTCTTGACAATATTGATACCAAATCAGTATTGCTGAAGAGATTAAGATCTAGCATTTCCATAATTCCACAAGAGCCAGTTTTATTTTCTGGTTCTTTAAGAAAAAACTTAGATCCATTTGACGAATATTCTGACGAGGTAAGTGAAATACAGAGTACAATATTAAGTCCATTCTTTTTATCAAAAAATGGTTGAGTGAGAAAAGTTTCAGACAATTACTAACTTAGTGGTATTCTCAGCGGACATCTACAATTAAAAAAACCATTTTATCGTCGCCATAAGAAAAAAGTACAAAAAAAAAAAACAATTTAAATCCAACAGACATATTCCTCGTTGAATACTGTTCGAATAACAACGATCAAAATTATTTTTAAAAATAAATAGCGTATAGCTGATTTAAAGAAAATTAAAGAGTAAAGTAGTTATTTAAGGCCAGCTCAATATTTTTAACTGCAAACCCCTATTTTTGATTTCGAAAATAAAAAGAATCTACAATTTTACATGTGTTTGATTATTTTAAAGTCAATGTGGTTACAACTGAACTGACGAAGGAGTATGTCAAAAAAAAATGCAGAATGGTAGGGGCAAGTAGTTACATTTAAAGACGACATCGACGTGAACATTAAGAAATTTATGGTCAAATTGATTTTTTAGAATGAAAACCTTTTTTTTTTAAGGAAAGAAATGGAAATAGACGAAAAATTTACATTTTGAATGGTGCACGATCGAAAAGTAATCTAGTCAGCGAAAGCAAGGCCACCTAGTCCCCAGAACAGCTTGTGTTATTAAAAATAATTATTAGTTATTTTACTAATTAGTAACGTTTTCGAAGATAGCCACATTGAGTTGTCGGGAATACTAAATGGGTGTTTCAAAATTCGTAACTGTATGCAGGACATAAAATGTTGCGGACGGTAGAGATCTTCTTCATTATATCACTTATAGTTGTAATCTCTTCTTCATATGCACTAATTCAATGAAGTCAAATCGAGTAATCTTGCTAATTAACTAAAATAACTTTATTGGCCTATTTATCAATTAGGAAAGATATTGTTAAACTTTTCTTTACCGATCTTTACATTATAATAACTTGCGCCATCTTGTTGAAATCACATTCTCATTCTTGTATTAAAGTCAATATTTTCCATTAGATGGGAAACATGTCCATCACTAACTGTTGATAGTTATCACTATTCACAGTACTGTCAAAGAAATTGGGACGAATCAAATTGCCATTTAAAATCATCCGCCAGAGACTGATACTCTACAGGTATTGGTGGTCAATCTATTCATCAGTGAGGATTAACCGGAGCATATAATAACTATTATCCCTATTTGATATTGCCATGCTACGAAAAGTAGCTTCACTGAACAAAATATATTTGACAAAAATATCGAAAATGTTATACTCGCTGCCATGCCTACTGACAAAATAATACCCATTTCCTATGAGTATTTTCAGTTAAGACTTGATTTCGGATTAGGAGCTGAGAAAGAAATTTAGCACCTTTTTAATATTATCTAACAGATGATTTTGGAGCTTTCAGTCTATGTTTAATTTCACACAGGTGGGTGTAAATAGATCCTTGCTAAAACTAAAAGGAATCTCATAATTATCCATATTGTATTTTTTTCGTTGATCACGAATATTTTTTCTTCATCTTCTTCTTCTTCCTATGTCGTGTCAGGTCCTCCCGAAGTTAGCAATTACAATGGCGAGATAATTGCAGTTGTCTGCTATTTTAGGCAACTGTTCAGCACTGTGTATTTCTGTCCATTTACGGATGTTTCTCAGCCAGGAGATCTGCTAGATCTAAAACCGCTATATTATCCAGGGTATTCAAAGCATTCGCATGTGAAATCAATCTTCAAATGCCTCTAAACAACTAATCGTGACATTTTCATTTGACGAATAAACGCAGAGTGAAAAAATATAAAATGACTTTCTTAAAGCACCCGAAAACTATAGAAAATAAAAATAAACCCACTAATAGAATGATTTTTCTAATATTCAAAAAGTTCAAAAGCATATCAGCTCTATGTTATATGTTATTTTTGAATATGAGCTACAATTTGTTATACGAGGGAATGATTTGACAAAAATGTTTTGATTTTTCGTACGAATTCATAAAATATCTACTTAGTCTTCAGTTCACATCAAATCAATAAAATAAAAATAAACCTTGAAATTATTGAAGGTTAAGGTCATCATTGGGAGCAATCGTTGGTCTTTACAACTTTTTCCTAGAAGACTTTTTATTACTTACTCCCTCAGCAAGTATTGCAGTGGTAATTTACTTGAGCACAAATAACCTCTAAGGGTCATTTTGAGTTTTTGAGAACTCTAACTTATGTAGAGGCTTTTTAACCGAGATATTATGGTTAAGTAGCCTTTGCCTTGGTGACTTGAACATTATTAGTTGGTGTCGATGGCCGTTCAGGATGCGGACCATCTTCTACCTGTTCATAGCCTTCAATGAATACCTTACAGAACTCAAAAATTGTTCGGGACATACAATCCTTCAGGTAGGCCTTATTTAACATTTTCAAAATTTCCGTAGAGTCAGTTTGTTCAAAAAAAATATTTAATGCAAATTTTTTGAGTGATAAAATTCGTCACGAGATAGAAACAACGTCCACACCAAAATCACGGTAATGAGTTTACAGTTACAAAAAAAGACAACCTTATATACATAATATTATATTATATATTTATTACTGTATCTATTTCTCAATTCCAAAACAAAAACACATTTTAAAATAATCTATTTTGTAGATTTTATGGAGTGCCCTTGAGGATGTAGAACTGAAAGGGGTAGTATCTGACTTACCTCAAGGTCTGCAAACTTTAATGGTAGAAGGAGGTTCTAATTTTAGTGTTGGTCAAAGGCAATTAGTTTGTTTGGCTCGTGCTATTGTTAAAAATAACAAAATTCTTATTTTGGACGAAGCTACAGCTAATGTCGATCCACAAACTGATGCTGTCATCCAGATGACTATCAGAAGGAAATTCTTTAAATGTACAGTACTAACAGTAGCTCATCGTTTGCACACTGTAATGGATTCTGACAGAATATTAGTGATGGATGCTGGCAGGGTTGTAGAATTTGGTCATCCCTACGAATTGTTACAAAAAACTGATGGCAAATTTTATGAACTTGTTATGCAGACTGGCAAGTCAATGATGACAAATTTAATGTCTATAGCTAAAAAGGTAAAAATTAATATATTTATATCAGTATAGAATTGAACTTGTTAGAAGGCTTTACATAAACTTGAAGATTGACTGAAATGTGATTATCGGATTTGAGTTGTCTTTATTTTTGTTTTTTTTTGCTTATATACGACAGGTGTTCATTACCCTGGTAGCAATTATTTCTCAATTCTGAAGCAAATCTTCATCTGAAAGCTTAATTTGAACCATATCTCTTCTGTTTCCGACTTTTATATATTTACTTAAATAAAATTCTGATGGGTAATGACGTGACAAAAGCTTTGAGTAAGTTCGTCATACGATTTAAAATATTGTGTCTCTGATGTTCAGCATCTTATTGATGTTTTGTTTTAGCTCGTATAGAATATTTTGTAGATTGCAGTCTTACTAATTTCTGCTGTAAATATGCTCTAAAGATAGTATGTCATTTCTGCAGCATTATCTGCCACGCAGATTGTGTTACTAGGATACAGATTGTGTACAAGGTAGCGGTTGTTAAAGATTAGGTATCACAACGCTGAAGTTACTGGAGATTATTTTATTATTTTTAGTGTAGGCTGCTTCTATATGTTTTCTCTTTTTCACGTTAGGCTCCATATATATTGTTGTATCTTCAGTCTATTTAATATAGTATTATTTTTCCTAGGCATTTTCTGCCATACCCGGTCTTGACGTTTCATCTTTTTGGGTCAGAGCTTTATATTTCTTAATTCAATCCTCTAGCGGACGCTTAGTCGCTCCAACATACATATCACCACACCAACATTTATAAATACATTCTATTTTATTGGTACTTTGAGATTTTGCATTTGTTAAATAAGCTCTGACTATTTTCCAGAATGATGACTGATTTTTATATTGTAACCGCTGGCAATTCATCTTATTTTCTCTAAAGTTCCCTTGATGTATTATGAAAAAGGAATATGATTCTGGTTTTCCAGTGGTCTTTGTCCTGAGGTTAATTTTAACACCATCCATTAACTAGAGAGTAATCATTCGATACTACAGTCTCTTTGACAAGAACGTGTATGGCAAAAGTCAAAAAAGGACTTCGGGATTGTAAATAAAAACAGTAGATATGATACATGGTTCAGTCGCCTCCATTATTAATAATTGACTGGAGTCTCCGGGGCATGCTTTCTACTAATTTAATAGCATAATCTGAAGACAAAGACCTCCATATTAGTCGAATTTGATAAAATAATAACTTTATAGTCCAGATCTTTCCTTGGAGATTAAGCTTTATGAATGCCCAAACATTTTCTATGGGATTTGCTCTCGGCATATCAACGTCATTTGCTTGTTTCCAAGAAGTATAACGATGGCTTCGATGGTTCGGGTCATTATCTTCTTGTCATAGCCAATATTTATTTCTTCTTAAAAACCACTTTCGATCAGATGGTAATAAAACCTTCTGATATATTCTGGTCGTTTTAGCTGCGTTTAAGTATGCAAATTGCCAGATCCCTATTTTAAGAAACAGCCCTAAATGTGCATCTTTACCCGATTTTTGATCGCCCGCTGTATGCATTTTTTGGCGTGGATACACCAGGTATGAGTGATAAAAGAACGTGACCAAAAAGAAGCTTCGTCCGAAAAAGTTACGTTGTTCCAATCGCCGTCCAAATTTTTCTTCGCAAAAGTGAGTCTCTTTTCAATATGTTTTTTGAACAGTAGTGGCTTTTTTATTATGTTACGTGCTTCATTATCCAGTAAACGCCTTCTTATAGTATCACACGATATATTTAGACCCCTTTTAGTCTCTTGTCCACCATGTAACGATAGGAGATAACTCTTCTGGAATAATTGGTAGATCCGGTAGATCATACGAATACAAAAACATGGCTTCGTAGTGTAATACGTACGCGGCGTTCATGACGTCCTTTTATGATAAAGATCAATGTGCAGCTAAGGCGTCCTATTCAAAGCATCTCAGGGGGTCACGCTACTTACCCGTATTGGAACTATCGCTGTTAGTTGATTTCCAAAAAAAAGCTTTTTGGTTTCACTGAAACTGTTTTTATGGCGTGAGTTTCGAACCATATGTGTTGGCCATGACTGAATTTTGGTATCAGTAAGTGAATAGTATATTGCTACCAAAATCCTTTGTCTTTAGCTTAAATTAAGAAATACATGTAAATATTTTTACAAAGAAAGGCAAACCAAAATGGCAACAATTATAATGGTTTATCTTCGTTTTTTAAACCATAAGTTCCAAATCCTATTAAACTCAATTATAATATATGTTATTATTTTTTTTGTTGCAGAATTTTACTACATCAACAAACGCCAATGGATTGTGAAAATTATTACACCATAGCCTGTAAATATGTATTATACCAAAAATGAAATAATTTTAAACGAATTTTAATTTGACTAATCGCCTAGATTCAGCTTCTAGATTTAAGGAACATTTTTTTACTACTGACAAATAAGAGCTTATCCAGATGAGCCGAAATATGCTCGAGAGTCCTCGCGAATGTACGCACGAACAATCAATCTACATTGCGCGGTAATCGCACGAGTAGCCTCCAACATGAAGTTGAACCAATGGAAAACACGCAAAAAACACAGGTTAATGATTTAGATTTAGCGAAATCTAGAAAAACAATGTGTTTTGATAAAAATTTGTTTACATACTCCCTATTTGAAGGTCGTAAAATGAAATTCTCGCCTTGATTTTTCACAATTTTTCTTCAATTTCCCTGTAAACAAAAAATCACTGTTGACTTTAGGTTTAATTTTTTGCACTAAATCGTTGAAACTATGTTACATCTCCAAATATAACGCACATAGAAGCTTTTATATCATCACTTTGCACTTTTTTAATCGGAGAAATCAAGAAAAACGAACAAACTTTAAAAACAAATTCGTCGATTGCAGCCGTCAGCGACACACTCATCTGTAAAGGGAAATTATTTGCGTTGTTGCCAACGATTCTTGTGAAATAAATATATTTTTCCTTTCTATTAAAGTTATAAAAAAATTTGGAAAACATATTTGGTCGGCGTGAAGAACACTTCCACTGCTACTTAGCGAAACATACGACCACGAGAACATATACCATGATATTTTTAAATACATGGAACAAGTGCCCCCGCTTTTAATGAGAATGAAGAAGAACATTAATAATTTGCTTTTATTAGTAATTTTTTTATGGCGCCCATTTCTTCTATTGTACTGGTGCTAAAAAATAAATTAGTGTCATTAAATTTATAATGCTAATTTTACTCACTCTCATATTATTTTTTACACCACCCGCTTCCCTACTATATTTTTCTGGCAGATATTATCCTACCTCCACGTAAATTCTGCTGGACAATAACATTTTTTAATTAATATTCTAGATCAGTTTTGGTTAGTTGGGGTTAGTTTTAGTTTTCTAAACTAATCAAAACCAAGCAAAATATAAACCAACCAAAATTTCCAAAAATTTCGGTTAATTATAATTAATTTTACACTTGTTTTTAAATTATAAATATTAAACGATATTGATGACTCAGATGGACAAAGAGTATATTTTTTTTTTAAATAAAATTTCATACCATGAAAATATTTTGCATCTGGTAACGTTGTTTTTAAACTTCGTGTCTAAATTATCTCTCTCCAATTTTTTTCTCATACGAACCGTTTCGCATATATTGGACACAACCAAGTATCTCTAGAATCCCGACCACGAGTCGAAAGTCAAGCAAAATGAACGCGAATTACGCGAGGATATTTAATTCGCGCATTGCATGAAGACGGAACTGATTGACCCCTAGTATCACGTTAACGCGCGAATTCATATGGTTGAGGTCTTTCGCACGTATTTCACATCGCCTGGACAAGCCCTTAATCTATGATGATTTATTAGTAATAGTAGTATTTGTATATTACTTAAGGAATGGGAATAATAATATAGCAATTTTTAGGTTAATTTACTTACTTGTGATTTTGTTATATAAAAAAGCTGAAGAACTGAAATGATTCGGTAAACATTTAAATACTAAAATATGTAGCAATAAAATAACTTTCTAAATTTGCTCAACTTGATTTGTTTTTCCACAAGTTCTTTTGTTAGTTCGTTGTTGACTTTCCTAACAACTAGTTATTAAGCCTCGATGTTATATTTTTCATGTGTGTTACGAGGAACCATGATTAGCTTTTTTAGAACACAATTATTTTACCATACCATAGCATCTTTTTAGATGAACTTAGAACAAAAAAAAATTGCATAATTATTAATAAATATTTTTACTTTGACAGTCAGTTAATCAAAACTAATTTAGAAAAAATATTTAAAGGGGGTTTTGTTAGTTTTTTGACGCTTCATTAGTGGACAATTTTCAGTAATTATAACAAGTAGGAGAGTTTAGGGTAAAGTACAATAGCAAGTTAAAATGGATAATGATTTCATGCAATTATTTTAAAGGCATTGTAATAAAGTTTATTACAGGAGCCCTTATAGTTTCATCATTTCCGTCCGTCTGGGCATCACAGACATAACTTCGTCAATTTTTAATCTTTTGTAACAGAATTTTGCATACATATGCGTTTCAGTAATCCAAAAACAAACGAAATAAAACAAAATTAGGTTGGATTCCCTTATTTGAAAGTACTTACTTACTTACTCCGTGGCGTTACAACCCCGTGTGGGTTTTAGCCGACTTGACAATATGCCTCCATTCGTTTCTGTCCTTTGCTAGCTCCATCCAGTTCTCTACATCCATAGCTTTAAGGTCTCCTGCTATATTATCCCGCCACCGGAGCCGGGGCCGTCCAAGTGGTCTTTTTCCAGTTGGGGTTTCTTCCCACACTAGTCACACTATTCTTTCGTTAGAGTGTCTTATGAGGTGGCCCGTCCACTGGAGTCTTCTAGACTTTATTTCTTTTACTATGTTGGCGTCTGCGTATAACTCTTCCAACTCTTTGTTTGTTCTTATTCTATATTGTCCCGTTGCCCCATCCAGTAACGGGCCAAAGATTTTCCTTAGGATTTTTCTCTCCCAAACTCGCAGTCGCTCTTCGTTTGCCTTTCTTATTGTCCAAGTTTCGCTGCCGTACATCACTACTGGTCTTATAACTGTTTTATATAGATTTATCTTTGTTCGTCTTGTTAGTTGTTTCGATTTTATCAGGTCTCAAAGGGCGTAGCTACATCTATTCCCAGCTTGGATCCTATTGTTTATTTCTTGTGATCCGTTATTATCTTCAGTTATTGTTGTTCCAAGATACTTAAATTCTCTGACGCGCTCAAAGTTGTAGTCGTCGATGATGATGTTCTGTCCAATTCTGTCTCTGTTTCGAATATTGCGGCTCGTGTACATATATTTAGTTTTGTTTTCATTTATTTGTAGCCCCATCTTCTCTGGTTCCTTCTCGAAACTGATAAAAGTTTCCTTCATTTTTATTCTTGTGTTTTCTATTAGATGGACTGGAGAAGGCACAATGAAAACTAGTAAATCTGTCATATTTTTCAGTGGAAGTGAACGGGAACATCAATTCGGCACTGGTTTCATAGTCAAGGAGAGTCTTGTGGGGTCAGTCATGACCTTCAAACCGGTTAATGAGAGGCTCTGCTACATCAGATTAAGAGGGCAGCTGCATAACTACTCTCTAATTGCCGCCCATGCACCGACAGAGGAAAAGGGAGAGCAAATAAAAGACAACTTCTTTGAAAAACTGGAAGAATTAACAAATAATCTCCCCAAACAGGACATGCATATTATCTTGGGGGATTTCAATGCGGAAGTTGGCAAGAAAACAGCATATAGACCAACAATAGGTAACCATAGTCTCCATGAGGTCAGCAATGATAATGGAACAAGGCTAATAGACTTTGCAACATCTCACAACCTGCTAATAAAATCTACAATGTTCGAACATAAGAAAATACACAAAGAAACGTGGGTCTCTAATGACGGTGTCACAAGAAATCAGATAGATCGCGTCTTAGTAGATGCCAGAAGAGGTAGTAACTGCTTAGACGTGAGAAGCCTAAGAGGGATGGAGACACGGATCATTTTCTTGTAAGAACGAAGGTGAGAACAAGAATAGCGTCCCAAAAAACCCACAAGAATACGCCAGCAACCACATGGAATACAGAAAGTCTGCAGAATCAGGAGACAGAGGAGAAATTTCAAAACGCTATACAAATAAAACTGAAACAGACAGAAGAAAATAATAACATAGACTCGACTTGGAAGAATATAAAATCAACTTTGACAAGCGTATCTAATGAAATACTGGGCAACAAAAAGAGATCAACAAAAAAATGGTTCGATGACGATTGCCGGAAATCCATAGAAGAAAGAAACCTATCTAGAAGAGACATGCTACAAAATCAAGCAGACAAAAATATTGAACGGTTCAAATATACTAGAACACAGACAAAAAACTAATGAAAAGGAAAAAGAAGGATTACCAGGAACAAATAATCAGAGAAATAGAAGAAAATCGGAAGAACAACAAAGCAAGACAATTCTTTAGAGAAGTCTCTAGTATAAAAGCAGGGCACCAAGCAAGAACAGGAAACTTCCTTGAAAAAGACAGCGAAGAGCTTATTACTAATGACAAGGAAATCTTAAAAACCTGGAAGGAATACTTCTGCCAACTGCTAAACGGTGGAGCTAGCACGAATACATCAAATATAGAGGTACATACAGCTGAAATAGAAGACCATTGCCCGACATATGAAGAAGTAATCCAAGCAATTAAAAAACTTAAAAATAATAAAGCCCCAGGCAGCGATGGTATACCCGCAGAGTGTCTGAAGCACGGAGGGGAAGCACTATACAGATCTATATACAAGCTAATTCAAGGTATTTGGCAGGAAGAAACAATGCCAGACGAATGGAAAGAAGGTGTTATCGTACCAATTCACAAAAAAGGTAACAAAAAGCAATGTAACAACTACCGAGGAATAAGGCTCCTTAATACTACCTACAAAATCCTTGCAAACATTCTGTTAGAAAGAACCAAATTGTACACAGAAGAAATCATTGGAGAGTATCAATGCGGATTCAGACCCGGCCGATCTACTGTTGACCAAATATTCACTATAAAACAAATAATGGAAAAATGCTGGGAGTTCGATAGAGAGCTTCATCAGATGTTCATAGACTTTAAACAGGCTTTCGATAGAGTATGCCGGATGAGACTGTGGACAGCGATGCAAGAACTTGGCTTTCCTAAAAAACTAGTCAACTTGATACGGATGAGTATGGAAGGACTACGATGTAAGGTGAGAGTTGGACAACAGTACTCGGAGACATTTGAGATTAACAATGGACTGAAGCAGGGCGATGCAGTTTCACCACAACTCTTCAACGTAGCTTTAGAACACATAATCAGAAATGCAAGAATTGATACACCGACTTCCATATTCCATCGAGAAGGACCAAACTTACTGCTGGCATTTGCAGACGATGTAGATCTTATTTGAAAGTAGGGATGAAATAAGTTGTTGTTAAGTTGTTGTTTCGTTCATCCAGTCAAGTGGGTATTATTGGATGAGTCTTCAAAATACAAATTAATGTTTTATGAGCCTCTAAAGTGGCTTTTTAAAAGGCCCCTTTTAGCTATCTATAAAATTTCCAAAAGTAAATTGACAGGGGTCAGTTATGTCAATTGATTTATGGGATATATAAAAAGCTTTTAAAAATTTAAATTGTTTTTTTTTGTTTATCTTATTGAGGGAGATGTCATTTAACAGGTCTTCAAAAATGTAATTAAATATGTATGTAATATTATTTATTGAATCGTCGTATTCACGAAATATGAGCCCGTAAAGTTGCTTATATTTGTCACCATATTTTATAATTGTGAATTTTGGTCGCTGCGCAGTGCAAGGCAGTGTTTATTTAAAAGGATTGCAGATCGTATAGGGTTCTTTTATATTGAAGGGAGTGGTTTCAATGGGTTTGGTCCCGTAACTTTACGAGGTTTGATTGCGCACTAATTATATGTGTAATTATATCAGTTTTTATTTAAACACAAGATTTCTGTTTTACATTGTTTTGGACATATAGCTAATTGGTCATTGACGATTTTCCAACAGATACCAGACTAGATATCGTACAGGCTACGACATTGATTAATGTTGCTACTTGGTACGCAAATCATCTACTTAAATCATAATATTTTTTACAAATAGTAAATTGCGAGGTTGTCGCGTGTTGCGATGCACGGCGATCTGGCCTGTGAAATATTATAAGAAGATTTTTGCCACCACCTGTTTTGATTAAGCAGACGTCAGACAGATATATACCCGTAGGAAATGATGAGTTCCAAGTTAAATTTGCTACATTGTTACTACAGCCATCTTTCGATCTCCGAGCGTCATCACATTTGAAGCAAGTTCCGTACATTGACTATTTCCCCAGTGTCGAGGCGTACTTATTTAAATGATCATGTGGCATCAGTGATATATATTTTTCATTATCCAAGAGTTTAACTGACACAAACAATCACACAAAAGGCAAAAAGAGGTTTTGTCTTTTACAAAGATTCGTCCTCAGAGAATTGCAGCGAGCCGCGTCAGAAAAGTTCTTTGTCTGATAAATGATGACAATGCTATGTAGCTGGATGAAGAAGGTGTTGATACATCGAATGTTTCTAACTTCGATCATACCCTATAGATTTAAACAATAATAGATTTGTTTGAAGGCTATTTATGGTCGGTGGGAGAGAGGCTTTATTGATGTTTGACAGACATAAATATGTTTACTTTTCCTTTTTTTTTTTTCATTTTAATTGCTTGTTGTGATTTTTAGGGTTTTTAAGTATTATATAAAATTACTAAAAATGCGAAGTTTACAATTAATATTAACAAGACGAGGATTTAAAAACTTATTTTTATTGGTAAATATTGTTAAATATTGTTTGCATATTGAAAATACCAATAAAAATAATTTAGGCAACCTTATATTAACACTTTTGCGTATTCAGAATTGACGTGCCGATTACCATATTGTGACAGAATTTGATTATAGACTCCTGCTAATGACATATTAGTCTGGTCGTGCATCTTCTCTCTTGCAGCTTTAGTACCAAACAACTACGGTTATTTAAGTTTACCAACCACAACTCAGAACTTCAGGACTCAGGAAAGGCTGCTAATTAGTTGATCAGAAGACATCTCTTGTTTTGTAGGTCTCGCAAGTTAATTCGCGTGAGGGTTTGAATTAAATTGAATAAAATAAGTTTCTCAAAACAACTTAGTCTATTAACAGAATAAATAGAATAAAAACGAACTATTTACAATGAGAAACTTAACACTAACAACAATTACGAAAAACTAACAGAGTTGCTCTTCTCGGCCGTTATTTTAATCAAAAACGTAAAACCCAATTTTGAAAAAAACACGTATAAATAGCTTAATAAAATATTAAACAAAAAAAAATAAATAAAACGCGAAAAACCAGCTATTTATATTACTTAATCGAACCGTATGAAAATCGCGAAACGCCTAACTAAAATAACACACGATAATCCCTTAATTTCCCAAATTAAACAAAGATAACCTTCTTTCCCGACGATTATACCCGTACGTAATTATTCTACGGCACTAGTACTCACGGTACCGTTCTAACGACATTCAAACTGTGACTGAAATTTACTATTCCTTAAAAGAGTGTCTTCGAATCTTACACCCCTCGACACCCCTCTGATTCCCGGATGCTTGATTCCCGAATTTGCCTCTGAGCTTCTTAATAATAATTTTTATATAAACACAAGTAATAAAACTAATCTATTTCTTTCTACAACTAAAGGAATAAGATAATATAACGTCTGTGAAAAAGCTGACTGCCCTTTTATTCATAATGCTGGTATTTGAATCATTCTTTCTTGCAATCAGGAAAAACAGTCGCCATATTAGATCCCTTACACAGGTCAAACGTTATATTACAGTATAATGAGTTTATTTGATTATTCTTTTGTTTCCTAATAATGGGAAAATCGTTCAATATTTTAATACATTTTAACGGTATTTCATATACCATATGTTAAAAACTACCCTTAACACGTCTGGTTTTGCTTACATAATCAGAGTAGGATTATTTCGACAGATTTATCGCCAAATCTTAGAAAGGGTCTTTTAGTTTTATGACTTCCTAAATTTACTGAGTTTATATATTTTTAAGAAAACATTTAAACGAAAAAGATAATAAAAGTTAAGTTCGATAACTGATTTATTTTTCCTTTAGACTTTCGTGGATAGTGATAAAAAATATAACTACCCTATTCCCACGGGAAATCTATTCACAGAGTGATTATTTAATTATTCATTTTAACAGAATATAGTTCACACTGGATGGTGTAAAATAAATAATATTTGTTCCATTACAATATGAAACTCGTTTAAATAATGCAGTTAGAAAAGGATAGCATAAAATCGTTATATGTGTATCAAGAAATGAAATATCTACAGTTTATCAACATTTTTTAAACATAAATGAAAATATTATTACGTTATTCAGCGTTCAAACAACCAGGCCCTAGTTCTGACATTATGCTAATTCTACAGGGGTATGTTCGAAGGTTTCTAACGTTATCCATATCGAGAACAAAGTGACTGATATCAATAATATTAAGGCATAGGTTCAAAATCCATGGACACAAGATGATAAAATTTCTAAAATGTTTGATATATTGTTGATTTTATGGAAAAAAAAATAAATAGAAACATTTTTTCTATCAAAAATTTTATATTTTACAATATAATGTTAGAATGCAAACATAAAAAAATGGCGCATAAAAGTAAGTCAGATTAGTCAGAAATGTATTTTCTTACTAATACTGTGATGCCTAAATTATGACGAAACGCTATCCGTAGGAAGCCACGTAGACGCATAGTGGCCTTTTTTTGTAGAAAAAGATTGCCTATGAATATTGAATATTTAAAATAAAAATCGCACACTCAATAACATGATATGAAAGCATAAAAAACAATAAATTTCTGTATCTATAAGTATATATTCAATACTAATTATGAAAATTTTTATGTTACAAAGGTGTATCTGGTATATAAGATATCATTTGCAACTGGTAATTTATTTGCGAAGCGCCTTAGGCCAGATTCTCACTATAGGGCCGCTCTCGATACGATCTTGATACGCTCTCGGTCCGGTAAAATATTCTTACAGGAGAAACAATGAACATTTTTACACTATCGGTTTCGCGGAGATTTCGATATCGTAAACTCTTTTTCATTTAAAAAAATGTATCGAACCGAGAGTGAACCGAGATCATACCGAGAGCGGCACTATAGTGAGAATCAAGTCTTACTTGTCTACCAATGTAAGTAAGAATATTTTATGATACCTTTAATTGAAATACAAAATGGCCTACAAGAATAAATCAGGGGAATTTTCAGATGTTATATTACACATGTGTCTCTGGTATATAAGATATCATTTGAAACTGCTGATTCATTTGCGAAGCGCTTTACTTGTCTGGTAATGTAGGTATCAATATTTTATGGTACCTTTAATCGAAATACAAAATGGCAGACAAAAAAATTCAGGAGAATTTTCACTTTTTTCAACAACTTTTTTATTTATTTTTAAATTTGCGACGCGCTGTACTTGTCTGCCAATGTAGGTATGAACATTTTATGATACCTTTAATCGAAATACAAAATGGCAGACAAAAATAAATTAGGGAAATTTTCACTTTTTTTCAATAAATTTTTAATTTATTTTTTAATTATTGACGCGCTGTACCTGTCTGGCAATGTAGGTATGAACATCTTAGGATACTTTTATTCAAAATTCAAAGTGGCAGATAAAAATTAATCTGAGAAATTTTTAGATGTTATATTACACACGTGTATCTGTTATATGAGAAATCATCTGCTACTGTTGATTCATTTGCAAAGCACTTTACTTGTCTGCCAATGTAGGTGTGAATATTTTATAATACCTTTATTTGAAATACAAAATGGCAGACAAAAATAAATCAGGGAATTTTTTCACTTCTTTTTCAACAACTTTTTCTTTATTTATAAATTTTCGACGCACTGTACTTCTCTGCCAATATAGGTATGAACATTTTATGATACCTTTAATCGAAATACAAAATGGCAGACAAAAATAAATCAGAGAAATTTTCATTTTTTTTTTCAAAAACTTTTTATTTATTTATAAATTTGCGACGCGTTGTACGTGTCTGCTAATGTAGATATGAGTCTTGGTTCTATGTAGAAACTTGGACGAAATTTTCTCATAATTTTCAACCAGGAAAGAAGATTTCGTTATGGGCAAACCGTCTGTCATTTTCTTACACACAATTTGTTACTTAATCTTTCATATTATTTATTGGCAGATGAATGAAAACAGAATTTTTTTGAGTTTTTTTGTAAGTTAACCCCTCCATTTCCATCCCTTCGACCATTCCAACTTATCTGGCATTTTTTCCGTTAATTTAATTTGGATGACTACCCTTTCACTTTAATGGCAGACAATTTGAGATCAGTAAAAAATAGATTTTTTTTTTGCAAATGAAAATTGATTTTCCAAATTTTCGAAGGGGCTGCCAGGGTTGACCCCATGGACTCTTTTCACGAACCCACTTAGATCTTTTAGCCCTCTAAAGAGCAGACAAAAAAATGAGTCCATTTCATCTTATGGGCAGCTGACGGTCTATAAAGAGCGCTAGATTTGCTGGTCACAGCCTGCTTGAGAATTTACATACATAAAACACTTATAGTGTACATAGATTTATGCAACGCATTTTTATCGTCAACTTTCTATATGGACAGGTGTTAAGTTTGTTAAACCAGAAAAATATGCAACTTAGCATAATTATACTGTATGCTACGTGTACGCAAACTTTTACAAGGCACCATATATATATATATATATATATATATATATATATATATATATATATATATATATATATATATATGTATATATATATATATATATATATATATATATATATATATATATATATATATATATATATATATATACACGAAAACTGCAACTATTAAAATTTATCGGTTCTTTTAATTTTAATAGTTTTTTTCATAGATAGAACGACACAACTAACTGATCCTAGCACTTAACGGTTTATCTGATCAAGATCTGCTGTTCAATTTTAACAAGACAGATTCGACTAATTCAAATACTTGTATAACTATTTATTCCACGAAACAATACAAGCATGACGTCATTAAAATCGAGGTTACAATATTATCGGTCTTTTCCACATGCCCGTGACAAGATAAGTTAGAAATGTGCTTTGGATGCAAATAAAATAAATAAATAATATTTTTTTTTATAATACTAATAATTTTCCTAGACTCGAAATCGTGGCAAATATTGTGAAATAAAATAAATGTTTTTTTTATATATTTTGCAAATTATATTTACATAATATTACATTGAAATGAATCTCAGCGGTAAGTAAAGAAGAATTAATTTAAATGAGTTTATTTAAGTTTATTTGAAATTGTTTAAATTAAGATTTGGTATTTAAGATGCTAATATTTGGTGGGATTTAGCAGGTAAATATTTACTAAAATGAGTTATTTTTTTTCTAAAGAAAATATTATGTATAAGTAAATATTGTTATAATAGTTAAGTAGTCCTCAAATATTATGTGTTGAGAAATTCGTCAATGTAAGCGGTATATGAAAATTTTTCAATTTTTTTTTCTATGGAGTTAAATATTATGATTTAAGGAATATAAAAATCTTTTATTTTCGAATAGTCATGATATTAATATATTAATGTCCATAAATATAATTAAATTTCTAAATGTCTATATTAAAAGAGTTATTTATTTTTTGATAAAAACACAAATTAAAAGAAATAAATATTATAATAATATTACAAAGGAAATGCAAATGTGGTGTTTAATTCCTTGTTTAAATTAACAAGAAAAACCTTATTGCGTTTTCTTTATATAAAATGTAATTAATCAGGAGATGTGAATCCAGTTGAACGTTGTTTGTGATCTTCCTGCGTACCTATATTTTTGGTAAAATTATAGACTAGTAATCCTAGTGGCAACGTATTGCACTGGCACCAAGCATTGTTAGTGTAATCAGAAATTTCTTAGGTACCCAATGGCAATTTGGGGCCCTCAAATATTATCGAACAGCCTATTTAGGTCAATTACTTTTTATTAAATACCAGAAGGAGAATTTTTAGTTGAATATTGAGAGGCAAGAGCCATAGAAAATTAGTTTAGAATATATAAAATCTTTTTTGATCAATTAAAAGATAACAACTTGTTTTAAGTTTGCAGTGACATAGTTTTTGAAATATGAATTTAGACCTGATTTATATATTTATATATTTTTATCATTACTACTAGATAAAAATAAAATTTACGTTTTACGGTTTATTAGTATTTTGTAGCTCTATAGACGTACATCAATAACCAGGCAAAGAAAGTGCACTTCTTCTTTGCTAGCCAGTAAATGTGCAATAGTGCTGCCAACCTTGAGTACTGTAGGGTAGATTCTTCATACCCTTTTACTCGTGTTTACTTCGAATTACACGAGAAGGCTCTAGAACTATGTGTACATGACTATGGGTCATATCTCTATAGCAAGGGTTGTGTAAGAAATAATTTAAAGCCAGAAATTCCCCAAGTTGTGGAGAAACAGCAAGAAAAGATACACACGTTTCCTCTGTAACTCTTCCAAAACATGTTGAGATTTGACTATCATCTATCCTTTAGACAAAGTTGCTCAATGCGTTTCCTTGAGAGTTTTGGGGAGCGAATCTATGGGGATTACAAGCAGCTAGATTTCGAAACTGCCAGTGCAGACCAACCAGTTGGAATGATGTTCTGAGTGCACTTGAACGAATAAAGAATTATTCTTGGGCGAATTGTCCAGGGGTACTCAGTGAAACATCCCAAGACCAAAGATTTGACACAGTCCAAAAAACTAGATGCCGATAATAGGTTTGAATCCCTCTTACAAATTATTTATACGTATTCTCTATAAGCAAATACTCTGATGTATTCAGCAGAGTCAGAGCAGCCGAAGAACATTGGAGATTGTTAAGAAAATCTATTGTTTAGGATGTGTGCGAAAGGCATTTGACACAACATTGTCTAGATTAATCGTACATCTTTTCAGGGTGATTATGATATTGGATTTCAGAGTGATCTTCATGTGGTTGTAGAAAACGCAAAAAATACTAAAATGAAATAGATCTGCTATTACTTACGAAAAGAGACAAATATTTTGGATAATATCGTAGAATAATCACTATTAATAGTATAGCGTATAGATAAAGATAAAGATGTTTTTCTCAGCCTTAGTTGAAAGAAGTGTATCGAAAAGACTACCTTTTCTATTATTACTTATATATCGCCATTTGAAGAAACGAAAATTTGGTGGGAAATAATAAATCTCAATTAAGGGTTGTTTACTGTTGTTATTGTTTTTATAAAAAAAATTGAACCGATTTCTAAAAGTGCGCTGAATCGTGAAAAATAACTATAAATTTTTATATAAAATTGAAATTTTTGAAGTCGGCAACAAACTAGTACCAGACAAAATGTGATTCGCACAAATACTTTATTGATAATTGCTTTCTTACCATAATTTGTATATATTAGTAGTTATTTATTTCATTTAGAAATAATTTGGCACTGACTTCAAAAGTTTCAATTTTATATAAAAATGTATAGTTATTTTTCACTTTTTAACGGACTTTTAGAAATTGATTCAATTTTTTTTATAAAATATTTTTTTTAGATTTTTAGCTTTCAATTCATTATGATATTCATAAGTTATTTGAACTAAGTACTAATCGGGATTAGTGTACCTCGCAATGACTCCAAGGTGGCAAAAAAGTACCCATTTTATACAAAGTTGTAAATCACTCTAAAATGAACCACTAAAAATTCTCTCACTATCTTATATTTCAAATTAATTTTAGATTGATAATATAGGCCCCAAAACTTGAGATGTAAATTTCTTAGCCTGATATTTTATACTGCATATTGAGTTTGTAAACGATCCAACCACCCCCGCAATGTCAATTTTAGACAAAATCGGAAAATGTAAAATTTTCAATTTCTCATATTGTATCTTATCAACCTAATAGTTGTAAAAAATTAACTTCATATTCGTAATATACGATCCCTAAAACCCCTTAATACCAAATCTGAAAAAAAATGCGATTAAGGTAAAATTTTTAACCCACCTTATTGGATCCGCCATTTTGAATCTAAAAAAATCATTTTAACGCCTTAATCTAATCTAAATCTAAACCCTTCAAAGACGTCTAGTATCAATTTTGGACGAAATCAGGAAATTTAAAACTTCTAGACCGTCACATTGGATATGATATATTACATTTTCTTAAAAAAATTTAATATTCGCTATTTACGTCCTGAAAAACGATACATTTTCACCTTTGAACAAAATGAAAAAATGTAAAATTTTTGGTCCACTATATTGGATTTGCCATACTGAATTTTAAATTTATAATTTACACCCTGAAAAACACCCTATATGAGTTTTGGAGAAAATAGGAAGGAAATAAAATTTTAGCACGCCATATTAAATCCGCTAGATGGAGTTTTTCAAAAAGGATTTTAAATTCGTAATTAACCCTAACAAAAATCCCCCAATACTGATTTTAGACAAAATCGAGAGATGTATAATCGTTAATCCATTATCTTGGATCCCCTATATTTAATTTTTTTTTAAATAATTTCAGATTCGTAATTTACGATCCCAAAAACTCTCCCATATCAATTTTGGAAAGAATCAGACAAAATTAATTTTTTGCCCGCCACATTGGATCCTCTATATTGAATTTTTTAAAAATAATTTCAGATTCGTCATGTACGACCCCGAAAACTCCCCCATACCAATTTTGGAGAAAATCGGACAAAATTGATTTCTTTTTTCCGCCATATTGGAACTGCCTTATTCAATTTTTTTAAAATAATTCCAGATTCGTTACCTGCGACCCCGAAAACTCCACTATACCAATTTTAGAGAAAAATCGGACCAATTTGATTTTTTTTGTTCGTCATATTGGATCCACCATATTGAATTTTTTCTTTATGTGCGATTCCAAAAACTCCCCTGTACCAATTTAGGGGAAAATCGGACGAAATTAATTTTTCATTCCACCATATTCGAATCGCCATATTGAATTTTTTTTTAAATAATTTCAGATTCGTTGGGTATAACCCTGAAAATTCTCCCATACCAATTTTGAAGTAAATCGGACAAAATTATTTTTTGGCCTCTCTATTGTTAGCGCCATCTTGGATTTTACTGGAGAAATTTCATCCAAAATAATATGGGAGCACCGCAGTAACTTCCTTAACATAACGTAAAAAAATTTACAATTGGGGCGACTGTTCTGGAGTAACCTAATATACATACATAAAAAAATACAGAGAACTTTCTTCTTTTAGAAGTCGGTTAAAAAAAACATTTATCCGTACAATAATAACGTTTATAAAAATTTTTTATGTATTAAAACATATCGCAAAATGAGAAAACTCAGCGAGATACATCTTGAATACTTTTTTCCTAATGTAAGCGGGCTTCTTCCTATTGTTTAAAAAATAGCTCGAGAAAAATGGTAAGGTCGAATTTACATTTATGTTGCAAAATATGAAAATTACATTTGCTACTCTGGCCAGTCCAATTCTGTCAGTACCCAACAAATTTACCATGAAAATATGGTTAGTTTTACCAATAAGAGGTTGTATTTCCACGTATTTAATAGCAATTTTTTTATGAAAAGAAAAAATTCCAACAATTGGCTTTACTTGCATCAGTACCATCGTGAAGTTGATACTGTGTGGGTGGAGGGAATCAGGGTTTTCCCGACTGACCAGTATACTATTCCAAACTAATAAATGAGGTTGGTAATATTTTAACATTTATTAAATTAAAGTCATGTTACCTTCTTTCAAATTATATAATTTTGCCTATTTCATGTAGTTGTAAAATTTTATTCTATATTTTTGCGAATACATACAAACAAAAATCTAGAAGAACAGAAAGCACTGTAAGTTTAAAAATAATTATTTTGTAGAAATTACACATTAATAGGTGCGATAAATACTGAAAATCATCATTTTATATTGTAAAGTAAAAGTATTCCATTTTCCACTTGCACATAAATTACGAAAATGAAAATTATTACAATATTACATACACAGGTTTTTGCTTGGAATAATAATGAATTTTAAAAAAATAACTGAAATTCAATAAAATGTATTACTGATTTTCAAAATTATAAAGAAGGTAAAAAAACAAGAAAGAAATCTTTCGTAATGTTCAAAAATTTATATTCGCTAAAATATTTAACGTTTTTCGTGCAATTCATTTAAGTATTTAGGTATTCTTGATATTATTACTGGTTTCCAAATGACGCAAAATTCGAATAAAGTAATCAATTTAAGTACCTATACTAATATAATTTTGTTTTAAATAATGCAGAAATTGAATTTTGCATGGCATATTGTATTATATAAAAATTTTTAATAACATAAGGTAGATTTTTTGCAAATGACTTGTACCAACTTCAAAGACAAGTAAAAGAAAATAATGACTTAAACATCGTGCACGGAAATATATTTTAGTTGTAGTGTTATTTTCCACTTTTTATTTATTTGAAGTCGGTTATTTTTTTTCATTCTATTTTATTTTAATTTGTAATTACTGCTTTTTCATATCAATTATTTATTTACATCTAGTTATAGTAACCACGTTCTACATTTTTAAATTTGTATTTAGCCACTTTTAATTTCTTTTGAGTTACTTCAAAGGAATTTAATAGCTTAATAAAAATTTATGTTGTATATAAAAAATAAAGGCTAGTAGTTGCTGAGGTGATGGCCGCCTGTGTAACATAATATTTGCCTCACCCCTGTTATTAAACTGATAGGTTGTATATGTATGTAAAAATGAGGATCAATGCACTGCGACGTAATAGATCTATTGTGTTTTTCTTCTGCTGCCAAATCATTAAGGATGTCTAGTCGGTTACAGCAGGTCTTCTAGTCCTATTTTATTCAAGAACTTAAGGATGTTGGATGGCTTTAAAGCAAGTAACTCCTCTTTTTCTATCTGGTATGCTGCAAAAATTGCATTCTACGGTTTTTCAAAGCGCTGCCAATCTCAGTTTCTTGAAGTGTCCCTTCAGATGTCAATGCACTGTCAGGTAGGTTGGTTTTTGCTTAGGCTTATGCATACCTTGAATCTCTTCTAGTCGTAATTCTCAAGAAGAATCTTCGCTTGCCTCATTCCTTGCAGATCCGTCCAGTAATTGGATCTCCTGCTCTCTTCCTTTCTTTTTAGTTCTTCCAGCATTTCACTGCTACTGATTCCACAGAAAGGTTCGGGCTCTAGTAATTGTGTCTCAGTCCCTTTTCTCGTGAGCTTGTCTACTATTTAATTTCTCTTTACCGCGGTGTATCCCGGTACCCACAAGGGGTGACCTTATTATTCTTACGTAATTCGTTTAGTTTCTCTGGACATTTCTAGACAATCTTGGAGTTGAAGCTCCGGAACGCAGCGCAGTAATGGCTGCTTGATAATACATGATAATAATCTCCTGTCCGCGATAGTGTTTCTCTTTGCTGAATTGATTGCATTTTGTAGTGGCATGTACTTCTGCTTGGAAGTTGTCTCCATTGTTTTGGACCCATCTGTATACTATTTAATGGACTTTCTGTTAATTTCTTCAATTATATTTTTGTCCTATTCACTTTTTCGTCTCAACTTTGTATTAAAGTTTTGTACAAAGTTGAACTTCTTTTCCATTTGATCCTGGGGTATGTCCCAGATTTTTTTATTTCTGTATAAGAGATTGAGCCTTTGTTTTGTGACTTCATTCCTCATCATCTTATATAATGTCTTTTTCGACTCTCCACAAGTATATGTAGAGGTGTAAGGTTTAGAATTACTTCCATGGCTGTCTTTGGGCAAGTTTTCATTGTCCCAGTTATTCACGCATAGGCCAGTCTCTGAACTTTCGAGGGATTAGCTCTCGTATTGGCCAGACTGGTTCTTCTACTTCAGATCATTGCCCCATATGTGACGATTGGTCTCACCATTGATTACAGATCACATCCACTGAAGGATTTTTGGGTTTCTGCCCCAGCTTCTTCCCGCAAAGTTTCTGCAGATTGTCAAGAATTTTGTAACCTTGTTGATTCCTTTTTTTTGTTTATTCCAGAAAACTTTATTATCCAAGTTTAAGCCCAGATATTACCACTGATTTTCATTCAATAACGTTCCATCCATTTTAATCATTTTCAGGTTAATGTTTTTTCATTTGCAAAGGCTACTAAGGTGGTTTTGATGGGATTGATTCTTAGTTTCATCATCTGGTATGTTCAAGTTCTTTCTGGACCATGTTGCAGAGGATATTCTCGAATTTGACCCTCGCCATTATGACCACGTCATCGGCATAGCCTTGGTAAGATATTCCGAGGTTAGTCAGATCACAAAGGAGTCGATCTACAACTAAGCTTCACATAAATGGAGAACCTACTCCCACCGAAAGGCATCTCCTGATGTTATAGAGAGCGATACTCTGTTATTATAGTAGAGAGAACTCATATCATCCATTTGGATTTCGTTTCGTGTACTCCCCTGTCGTCAAGTGCTTTTTTGACTGCCTCGTGTGAAGTGATGTCAAAAGCCCCTTCTATATCAAGAAAGCCACATAGCACTGTTTCCTTGTTGTTCAGTGCATCTTGAATCCCATCTGTTAATTGTGTCAGTACACTTTTCGTAGATCTGCCCACTTGATATGTGTGTTGATGAAGGTACAATGGCATCTGTTCAATAAATTCTGTTCTGATATATTTATTGAATCCCATCTGTTAATTATGTCAGTACACTTTTCATAGATCTGCCCGCTTGATATGTATGTTGATGAGAGTGTAATGGCATCTGTTCAATAACTTCTGTACTTTTATATTTATCAACTATTTTCTCCATCGTTTTTAAAATTAACGATATGAGGCCGATAGATTGCAAGGATTTTTCCCCGCTTTCGGAATGAAGGTGACTCTGGTTCTTCTCCAAATTTCTGGTACGTAGAATAACTTCGATTGATACGCACTATATGTGGTAGAATCTCTTCCTGCTCTTGTTGGAGCAAGGCCGGAATTATTCCATTGGGTTATTCCATGGGTCCTGGACTTTTAAATGTTCGGAAGATGCTCATTGCTCATTTTAGATGATCGCTACTGCATATGTGTCTAGCCATTGCTACAGCTTATCGGGTGAGTGTTTTGTGGTGTTCTATTGCGTCATTCGCGGTGTTAGGCTTACTCCCCGGAAAGTGAGTGTTGAGTGACTCTCTGTGACTCAGCAATAGCATTCTGAGTGGCATTGTTGCGTCAAAACTACCCTTCGCCATGCCTTTGTCTAGTCTCGCTGCTCCAGGTGTAGATGGAATGTCTTCATAGAATTTCTTGAAACTATTTCTTTTAGCTTTCCTAATTCTTTTGTTTAAGGTTATGAGTTTCTTGGTGTAGCTCCGCTAAAATTCTCCGTCACGTTTAGCCCTATTAAAGAGTTTGCGCGTCTCGAATCTTAGCTCTGACAGATGATCATTCCACAACTTTTGCTTATTTGTGAGGGGTAACTCGACTCGTAAGCTCCGAGTATTGTCTCATTTACTTCTTTCAGGCCATTTTCTAGTTCCAGATGGTACTTGTGCATCTTCTGGTCTGAATGTGTGCTAAATTTGTTTTTAGATTGGTGCTGTATTTTTGTCCAATCTATTTTTCTAGAAGTCCTTCTGAGGACTGGCTTAGGAAAATCGGTTTCCAAACTGAATACGATTATTTTGTGATCTGAAAGAGAAGGTTCGTTCAGTAACTTCCAGTTTTCCACTAGATCTCTTAAGGCTAGTGTGCTTAATGTAATATATAATACTTCTTCCCTCACCCGTGTTACAAATGAACGGATATTTCCTATGTTGTTTATGGAAAGATTATATTTAAAGATTTATTCTAAAAGTTGCTCACATCTTTGATTGGTGTCTTTGCTACTCCAAATTGTGGGGTGAGCGGTAGTATTATCCCCAATAATAGTGGCAATATTTTTCCAGTTCTGGCGGCGGTATGTGTCCGTCTTCTGTGAAGCAGCATGGGCTAAACTTGTGTGTTATTTTGACCTCTAATCAATAATTTTCCCTCATCAACAAGGTATGATATATCGAAAATGAGGTTCTGTTGCATGTTGTATACAAAAAAGATTTGGTCAGTAATTTGTTGATGACCTTGTCCACACCTATAATGACCTAGTGATCATTTCATCCCTTTCTTACAAATAAGTAGCAAAGGACCAGAAGGGCATTTGTTGTTCATTGAAATTTTAAGCTCATAAGCGAGTAATTTTTTAAAGGATAAACTCAAGCACCATAATTCACATTCCTGGGGAAGAGCACGATTCATGTATATTACGTAGTAGACAGGTGAGTAGAGAGAGGATTTTCCCAAACCTATATATCCAGGGAGCAGTGTTAATTATTAGAAGTCATAATAACTAACAAGTTTGTTGTATGATCGTTTTCTCATAAACGTAAAATTTTCCATTAAAGGTCACTACCACTTTTTTACTCCACTTAGCACATTACTTTCGAGTTATCGCTTTATCATGCTACATTCCTTCAGATCACCTTCAGAGAGCCATGCAAAATCTATAAGCTATTTTTATGCATAAAGGTGGAATTTACCGCAGTTTTTATTGTCTATCAAAAAAGTAATAATATTTAATATAGTTAACGATGTAGTTTCAAAAATTTGACTGCAGCATGAAAAAGCTGAAAAAACCTTAAATCATTATTTTAAAAGTATCTTCTATTTATTTTGGCTTCGCAAACACGGTTTGAAAATAGTATGATTTGGCATTCGGGCACCGAGCTAGGAGAGGTGATGTGGAAAGTCCTGTTTGAGATTTGTTTCGTTAATTATTTAGATATACACCACAATTAACTATATTTCAGGATAAATATTTATTTAATTTGTTATTTCCTATGTTTCCTTCTCTATCACTATATTTACTTCGTTCTTACTAAAAATTATTAAAATCACCTTTTATCCATTTTGGAAAATTTAGAAATCTGAGAAATCATGGCAATTTTTATGCAATTATTTTTTAAAATCTAAAGTTGGAAATTGGAGATGTTTAATAATAACTATCTGTAAATTATTTTGGGGTTTCGTGTTTTTTTCAGAACTCCTTTAAGCGTCTTTTCATTTAAACTCAAATTCATTGTTTCTGGTGAGAATCGTGAATAACCAACAACTGAAATGAAATGTAAATAAAATGCTAAAAACACAATCATTCCCATAAACAAATATCTAAAAAACCAACAATAATCGCAAAAAATCTTCTTTATCTGTTAATATTTTTATTGTTTACGAAATGAAAAAAAGTAATTTTATTTAAAAAATATAACAATAAATAAGGAAAATGGCAAACATTGACGACCTAAGCTTTAGAATACATACATTTTAAGGAGGAATATATTATGTAAAAATAGTTAGTCTTAGCATGAAGTACTAAACAAATTTTCAAACTGCGATGATAAAGGAATAGAAATACACAATGAACGTTTAAATGTAAGATTCGCAAATGACGTAATGCTGATTGTAAATTACAATGAGGAACAAAAGTGTAAGTTAAGGTAAATAAATGGGCAAACCTAATTGGATGAAAAATGATTATCACCAAGATAAAGTTATGTGCAATGATGATCCAAACAATTTGCTAGACAAATAAAAACCAGAGAATGTAGATAAATATTTGTACCTTGACAACTTAAAAAAACAGATCTAACGAATACAATAAAAGCAGAAGAATAGGATCAGTTGCCTTTGCAATTCTGTCACAAATCCTAAAATCCAAGAAAATAATTTTTAGAGTTGAGAGCTAGACTCTTCGGTCAATATATGCTACCAGTCTTAGGATGTGAAGCATAAACCTGGACGCTGATGGGAGCAATAATTTCAAAACTTGGGATGACACAGAGAGCTATAGAAAGATCGATGTTCGATATCACACTGAAGGATAGGAAAATGAATAACTGGTTAAGAAATAGAACTCAATTGATGTTTTTAGTTGAAATAATTAATAAAACGAAGTGGGAATTTGTAGAATATACGATAAAAATACGGGATGGTAGATGGAACACGAGAATGATCACTTGGTGACTCTTCACTGGCAAGAGAGGCATGCAGAGGTACACCACAAAAAATGTGGTATGATGATCTGAAGAAAATTGTTGATCTACTGCACTGGGTAAGGGAAGCACAGAACAGTGAACATTGGTAATCAAAAAGGAAAGTATATGTCCAGTTCTGAATGGGAGGCGGATAATTAAAAAAAAATGAAAACATTGTGTCAGTTCACCTTATTATCACTATATAAAGCTCGAATTTATCACCACGGCTCATTATAACACTAAATTGTTTGCATGTTAAGCTCGGTGCTAGATCTTTTAGAGGTTACCAAAGGCTTTTGCTGGCTTAAAGCTTTATCAATAGACTGGTTTTATCAATTATTTATATTTTTTAGCAACACATAGTTTGAAAAATAAGATTACCATGACAAAATCTCTGGTCAACTGTCAAAAGTCACGTTGCTGCTCATTTCTTCTTATGCCCCGACGGCTGCAATTCTGCATATTTTCAATATTTTTGATTTATTTGTTCAATAAAATAAATTCAAATCAAATTTAAATCTAGCTATAATAGAATACCCTGTGAATAAATTATATTATACAAATTAATAAAGGTCACAAGATTTCTGACAAATATCTAAATACTTCAATATTCAAAATACTCATTTAAATAGAAAAGATAAAATATTGTTACTTTAATTACAATATATATTTTACTTTTGTATTTTCCCAGACAAACACTTATTTATTTTTTTGAGAAAACAATGCTAATATGTACTTATCTACATATATCACGCTATTTAACTTTACAAAGTCTACTGTTCTACAGAGAATAATTAAAATTATTTTAAAAATATTTTAACTAAATACGTCCAAATATTTTCGCATATATATGCTTCTCAGATATTTTATCTTCCAGTGCCTAATAGTGTACCGAAACATGATTCCCGTAGTTAACTCCAAAAATTTGATATTTTGCCACTGCTCTGGTTACATTTAGTTAATAAAATAAATGGATAAGGAGTCAAATTGAAAGGATTTCATTTTTCTATCATGGAGAGCTTCAAAGACGCGGAGGCAAGGAAAAATAAAAAGGCAAAAAATCCATTTGCAACAGCTGGTTTCTTCAGTAAACTTGGGTTTATGTAAGTAAATATTATTATTTATTTTAATTCATGAACATTATTTGTATAATATATTTAGTTACATTTTAACACTGTTACTTAAAATAACTGGTTTCATCTTGAATTGTGAAAAAATATTTTTTGTTCTGTTACTATGTGATATAAGTGCAATTTCCTGCCATTAGCAGATTTTTTATGATGGAATACATCATCGTCAAAAATCAGAGAATTGTCTGTTTGTCAAATGTCATGTTTATGGTATCATAAGTATAACACCCAATACCTCTTATATAATGTGAACAAAGAGTTACGTTCTTATTAACTGGGTACAATATGTGTTCGCTTGTAAGCTTTATAATCTTATTGCTGGTCTAGTTTAATACGATATTACAACAAAAGGCTTTACTCATAAACGTATTTTGATCTTGATAAATGTCAGAACTAAATCTATATTCATAAAAATTCTTTATATGTTGGTGTTTCTATAAGAATAATTAAGGTTTTACATTCAATTTCTAATTATTAAACAGTTTGTGCAGAATAACTTTCATAAAACATTTCTATATCCTCCTCTAAAAGCGTAATATTTTTATTTTGCTATTATAAACTTTCCTATTTCGCCAATAACTAATCCCCATGGTTAACACCTTCTTATCCATTAATCCTGTCATTTCCCTTACCCCAGCACCGTAGGTGACAATACTTTCTACTACTGCTTTTTAAATCCTGCTTGTTGTTTTTGCTTTAATTTGAGCATTTCACAGTATAAAAAGCAGTTGTCTAGCCGCTTGCTTTTCTAAACCTACTCGGATTTTTATTCCCGATTCACTGTTGTCTTTTTGCATTATTTCTACACCAAAGTATGCCTTGGCTACCTGCACAACTCTCCACTCCAATATTAGATCCCTACTAACTTTGCCTGCAACAACTTATTCAGTTTGATCTGTCTTGTCCAACTTTCTCAGCATATACTTTATGTGCCATCTTCATCGTTAGCTATATATCATTTAGTCACAATCGATATCAATTCCCATGTTGCGAACGGTGAATAAATTTTAATAGAGTGACTGCTGCAGCACCTTTGTCGTGTTCTCTTGGTAACAGGGACGGTTTGAATATTTTTGACTCTGTCTTTATGCCGGTAGTGATATTTTTATATATTGATATTATAGCCTTGATATATATTGTGCTGACTCAGCCTAGAAAGAGGAATACTATCATACGCCTTTCTAAGGTCAATGCATATCAGATGAATTTCTGGATTTCTTGCAATTATTTTCTGCAACAATGGTTCAGAGAAAATATGTTATCAATGCAAGAACGTCCTGCACACCGCTTTGTTCTTTCACATCTTGCTTTATTTTTCAATTCTATTGTTGATGATTTTCCCATAAAGTCTTGAAAGGGACTTGATAACACTCAGACAATGAGAGTTGGATAGTACTCTTCTGTTACTTTTTTTATGGAAGAATTTCATTGCATGTTAATAAATGGTCAAAAACATATGCAAGCAGCTCCAAGTTAATAAATTCGATGGGTAATCCATCAGGACCTTGTGCACGTCCATTTTTCATAGTTCAGGGCAGTCCTAATCTCAGCAGAGGAAATTTCGTGTTCTTCTCTCAGTGTTACATCCAAAAATCAATATCATTGTCACGATTTAATAGAATTTCCTAGTGAGTTTCTGCAAATAAATCTTGATGATCCTGTCGTTCTCTGAAGAATAGGAGTTGCCTGTTTTCTATCCGTCCTTAATGACTTTATAGGTCGCCAAACTTTAGTAGCTCTACTGCCACCCACGTTCTGTTCAATCAATATACATCTATTGTGCCATGCTTCGATCTTTGCTTTAATTGTGGCTTTCTTAACATCTTTACAAAAAGGCACATAATACTTTCGATCTTCAGGATTATTAATTGCAAGCCACTTTTCATCTGCCCTTTTTTATCTTTGGCCATATCTTCCATGTCTTCATTCCACCACCAGGGTTAATGGCCTGAAACCCTCGCAATCTACAATCAGTACTATCTAGTTAATAATAACTCATATAAAATATGTTTCTTCAAAAAAAAATGTATATTTATAGATGGATCTTTCCGTTGTTCTACAAAGGCTACAAAACAAGATTAACAGAAGATGACATTTATCCACACTTGTCTTCACATGATTCAGAAATACTCGGAAATAAACTAGAAAGAGAATGGGACAAAGAAATTAAAAACAACAAAGATCCATCATTATGGCGAGCTTTTGCTAGAGTTTTGGGAAAAGAAATGATGTTCCTTGGTCTAGGTATTTTGTTATTTGAACTTATAAGGTAAATTATTATTTTTTTATTTTCTAAAGTAAAAATATAAATGATAGAAAATTTTAGAATTCAGAGATATATTTTTGCTCTTCCAAAACATTTTGTTGAATCAATAAAAACCCTGAATATTAGCTTGGGTCGTATTTTGACAAGAAATTACTCAATTTTACTTAAAATTTGTGATCACTGTCGTGTTAATTTTTTTTAAGTCAGTGTGTTAAGGATTTCACAGACGTTTCAAAAATATTTTCTCTATAAATTGGAATGTTTGAGTGAATTTAATATTACCCAATTTTTAGTTGATATTATTGTATCTAGCTTGTCAGAGCAGGAATAACAAACATCTGGTTCTTCGATAAAAGTAGTGATGATTTACGTTATGCAAGTAAAACCATAATGATTTTAAATTTCACTTTTAGAATTTCTTTGCCGCTTACCTTATCCAAACTACTCGAATTTTTTGAACCTGACTCCAAAATGACACTTAACGAAGCCTACATATACGCGGGAATAATCGGTGGAACCACATTGATTCAAATTACTGTTATCCATCACACTATGTTCCATATATTTCATTTGGGCATGAGACTGAGAGTAGCTGTGGTAGCTTTAATCTATAGAAAAGCAATTAAATTAAGCAAATCTGCTCTAGCTGAAACCACCATTGGCCAGATGGTAAATTTAATATCTAATGATGTATCGCGATTCGAAAACTGCACTATAAATGTACATAACCTATGGATTGGACCTATTCAGTTGTTTATTATATTAGGTTTGTTATACGAAAGAGCTCGTTGGGCTGGAATACCTGGAATTGCGTTGTTATTGTGTTTTATACCATTTCAATGTAAGTATTTTAAATCAATGTAATCAAGATCGTTGCAAGAATTAGTGTCTCACTCACAGATTAATCAGATGCGACAAAAAGGGGTCCAACAAAACTAAATTTCTTTACGCATTACGTAAATGGACAGTTTTTCCAACACTTTTCGGCCGTATTCCGATTTAGGGATTTTGGATTGAACTAGAGCTAGGCGATATAGTCATTTCTTCATAAGTATCACCGCAATTTTACTGGATGCACTTATTAACACTTTTAAAAAAATGAAATTAGAGTCAATCTAATATTTCACCAGTCTTGTATACTTTTGTTTTAAGAGCGCTCCACAAAAAGAAGTCCCACGCTCTGAAAAACGTGGTGGTCATCTTACTATACCTCACTGCATCTTCTATTTCATCGGTTCAGATATTGGCGTGTAAATATTCCCGAATAGCAACGAAAAAATAGGGTGGGGCACCATCTTGCATATACCAGAGGTCTCTCTGGAGGTAAATAGACAAATTTTCCAAAAGAACTGGTAACGTGTTGTGCAAAGAATTTAGATAAATATTTCCATTTATCTTGTTTGGAATCACAACAGGGCCAATAAGGTACCGATCAATAATACCTGCACAAACATTTATTTTAAAGCTATGCTAATGGTATATGGATTTTCATCCGCATAAACATGTTCGTTGTGCAGGTTGGAGATTTCAGATCTTGTAAACAATAGTATCTTCCATTACAGTTAATTCGTTTATGCTCGCCGTAAGGACGAAGTACATGCTACTGATGCCGATATGCGGTTTTTCGGCGATTGAATCACGGTGATTAATATATCGGCCAAGTCTAGATTGAAGCAGCGCGCCCACTGGTTCCGCTCGGTTCAGACCGCTCGGCTCCGCGCAATCGGCCCGTTTTGGTTTACATGTAAATAAATGAGAGATGCCGATGCTGAAAGCGCTGAAGCGTTCTGGCCGGTCGGAACCAGTGAGCGAGCTCTCATTTATTTACGTGTAAACCAAAACTGGCCGATTGTGCGGTCTGAACCGAACCGACCCAGTGGGCGCGCTGCTTTATTGTTCGTGTTATTGCATTTCCTTATTATATATCAATTCTATGTTTCGTGTATGAAATTTTAATATTATAGTGTATATAATTGCTTAAAAATTTATCATTTTGTTTTCAAAAACAATGAGGATAATGGGAAAAAAAGTAATATGATGGTCCAAATTAAAAAAAAGGGTTTAATACTTTTTAGTTCTTATCTGCATAACAGCAATATTCTTCTTAGTTTTAACACTTTTTTCCCGATGTAATATATAAAGTCACGAGGCAATTAAGATCTTGAAAATTTAAATCCTTCAACTTAAAAAGTACCTCCAAAATTAACGCATCTGATTAATCTGTGTCTCTGCTAAGAGAGTAGTCCAACAAAAGTAATAATTTAATAATTTTGGACCATTTTTAACAATAGGATTTTTAAAACTTTCGTATTAAATAACTTAAACAACAATGATATATCGTTTTTTTTTTTTTAATTTAATCAATTAATAAATATATTTATTCTTGTCGAGTTCAAATTGGCAATAGTGTAAATTTGTATATATTTTATGTTTCAAAACTTCTAAGGTAAGCATTTATTTATTAGTAATATTGTTGAATAAAATATTACTTTTCTTTTATTTCTGACATATTTCATATTTTCCTTATGTTTCCCTAGAAAGAGTAAATATTTCTTCTCATCTATTAGAAATAGATTTTGTCTTTTCGAAAAATATTACTGCAAACCATATTTATTTAATTTCTGATATTATTATGTATAACAGCCCGTCATTAGGCATAAACACCAAAATAGGTAGTCAGTTTGATAAATAAATGCTAGTAATTTCATAAAATTCTCGATGCATAATGATCAATTTTTAAACTAATTGAATTTACTCCCTGATATTTATTCAAAATCATCCAAATCTGCTTGTGAGTTTTGCTTACGTAAAATGAACAATACTACTGATAATTAACTCTTGATAGATTAGTAAAGGTTTGGATTAGTTTCAGTTTTTTAATAAAATACCCATGATAAATCAAATTAATTATAATCTTAAACACTACAGTAACAAAAACATGAAATTATCCTTTTAGTATCAAAACACTTCCTAACTTCGTTAGGGCTTACAAAAATAATAGAATAATGTTTCTATTTACTACTTATTTGTTGAGGTTGGACATATTTATTCAAACTAAAACAATTTAACAAAAAATATACCAAAACTATTTTAAAAAGTGTTTTTCTAATCTTAGGAATAAATTGACAATTAAACTGTAACTTGTTAAACCTTTAATTTGTTTATTTAGATATTTTAACCTGTTAGATCATTTAGAATTAAATAATTTATCATCTTTTTTATATTTTTATTTGTTATAATTGCACTTTCGTTTGCACGAAATTTGCCGGTATCCCGGTCCACTAAAAAGGAATGATGGAAAGCAGTGAGGTTTTTTTTTGAAATATAATTAATCTAATCAAATTGTTCTTCACAAATTATGAACTGATTTCTGAGGTACTATTGTGATAATTTTTCTTCCTTGGTTTCTAGCTGGTAGAATTCCCCATTTTGCACTTCTAATAATACCGTCAACAGACTTCTTGGATCACTTCTTGCCCTGTCGATATCCTGTACTATTGGTTTTACTATATGGTCGACTTTAACAGACGGGAATTTGTTATTGGAAGTTTCAACTTTTATTTTTGCTTGCAATATTAAACCTTTTCAAGCATAGGTTCATTTTTACATCTTTTTGCCTGCTTAAAATGATAGGTTTGATTGGGGGACACGCAGTACTCTCGGGTTGAAGCTTATTTTGATTCATGTTGATCAAATCAAAATAATCTTCTACATTATGGTTAATATTTCCGGTGTATTTTTCTATATATATATATATATATATATATATATATATATATATATATATATATATATATATATATATATATTCTGCCAGTTAGAGGCTATCATTCCTCGTAAGTTGTCAATGTTCAATAAAGTAATTTGGCAAAGAAAATGTTTTCAAGCTTGGTTTCACATAATTCTTTCATGATGTGATCTATTCTGACAACACAAAACACAATCCTGCACATCGGTTTGATTGGTTTCCAGCCAAGGACTAAGCGTATTTTATATATCCTGATTTGCACATTCTATCGATCCTTAGATTTGGCTATGCCTTAGTTTTCCATGAACAGTTTTTATATCGACCCACATTGAACAAGCTTCTTCTACAATTTGGTTATTAAATTCACGATCATTATCATTTGTAACATACTCGAAACTTCAAATATACTAAATATATCAATCAAAATATATGTAACCTCATCTGTTCGCTGCTTTTATTGCACCCACTTACACAGACTTTGTTAAATGATCTTGGTACTCTTTGTATACAATTGAAGGCGTTATATGCTTGTAATTGCATAAAGAGGCCGTTCTTCCTTTTAAAAAATAATAAAGAAATTAAGTGAGCATTCTTTAAATTTTAGCATGGATGGCTAAGAAAACTTCTACATACCGATTAAGAACCGCAATAAAAACTGATGAAAGAATCCGTCTTATGAATGAAATAATAAGCGGTATCCAAGTCATTAAAATGTATACATGGGAAAAACCATTTGCTAAAATAGTTGAATCTGTCAGAAGGTACGTATAAGAGAAAGAGATGTCACGAAAAGCAAGGGAATAAATGTAAGCAATTACACTATGTAACACTAAAATTTACCAATATAATGAATAGAGACTTGTATTAGGAATATCTAGTACATAAATGCATAAAAATAGTTTTACTTCGATACCACATCTTAAAACAAGGAAAACGGTCTTGTTTTGTTTACTTATCGCAAAACTTTTCGGTGTACAAAAGTCATTAAAACATTTAAAGAACTCATAATTTTACATGCCGTGCATCTACGCTAACTTGCCTTATTTATTCTGTTTCTTTTTTAGTCAATTCACCCTTAAAAGGTAAAAAAAAAACATTTTTTACAGACTGAGATTAAAACTATAACGTACCGAAAGCGTCACACTTATTTAACTACCTTTTCTTTCTATAACAATATTGATAGGCTAATGCACTATGCTTTCACCGTTCACCAGAAGAGTGGAGATAATTAATTGATGGGTCAAAATTAAGTCTAAAGGCAATTTTATTTCATAATGGTAACATATTTCCGTCTTTGCCTGTAGCTTACGGCACTTACTTGAAAGAAATCTGTGATATTTTAAAATTCATTTTGAAAGGGAAAAATACTGCGTACAAATAGACAACATGTGCTAATTTGAAATTAATGGCTTTAATTTTAAAACTGTAAACCAGTTATTGGCAACAGTTAGCTGAGATCCATATTGATGACGATCTGTCAACAGAGACCTTTAATATACTGAAGGGAGTCCGGCAGGGATGTGTACTGTCACCTGTTCTGTTTAATATTTACGTTGAGAAAATATTTCAGTTAGCATTAGAAAATGAAACGCGAGGTATCAAAGTCAATGGCATCCCAATAAACAATATTCGCTATGCAGATCATACTGCAGTCTTAATGCTCATAACTTTGAAGATCTCCAGTCAATATTAAAAAAATTCAACGAGTGCGGTGAACAGTTTAGGCTACATATTAATACTGTCAAAACAAAAATGATGGTGATTAGTAGTCATCAAGAACATCACTCCTCTGAACATAAAATATGATATTTTATATAAGAAAACAAAGGCCTTTGGCAATTTTCACTCCTATAGTTGTTCAAGAAACAGTTAAATGGATATTTGAAAAATTAACTTGAACCGAGTTGTTGGAGCGCGGTTTAAAGGAATATACGCAATATAACAATGAAAGTCTCAATGCTCTTCTTTGCATGGTTCCAAAAATGCGTTCCAGTGATCCGAGACAATGTATAATTTTTGATGGAAGTGTTAAATCTTACAACTGGACTAAATGCATTGCAAATAGTAGAGGACTGGGTGCACAAAGGAAAACGATAACCTTCCTAAGAGCCAAGCAAAAAACCAAAGGGGCTAGAAAGTTAATAAGGACAAATCAAAAAAGTCAGAGGATATTATAACATCTGTAAACCTCGAATCGCAGGTTGAAGGTAATATAAAAAACATATGATATGAAGACGCTGCCGAGGCACTTTTTTTCTTTTGCATTTTTCTCAAAACTGTTGTAGAAAACATCTCGAGATCTGTTAATAATACTGTCTACAATGTGCCATGGGATTTATTTCATTGGATTCCGTATTATTTTTTATTATATATTTTAACTTCAATTTTTTGTTAAAAATCTGAGTTCTGCCATTTCTATATTTTTTTTCTTATTTTTTCCTATGCTACACTGAATCTATAACCTTTATTCTTGTCCAAGAAAATACTTCACCAGAGAGGGTTTTCGAAAAAGTATCGTATTATACAGCACATTACCCGCTAGTTTTTAATTTTATTAATTGTTTTCTTTTAAATTTAACTGTTCTATATTAGGAAAAAATAAAAATTTATTGTAATATACGCTGTAATTGCATTAAAAAAATTTTTTTTACTTATTTTTTTTTAGCGCCAGGGTGGTCTAACCCCTTTATTGACCAGAACTAAAATATGTTGTACCTTATTTTAATTTTTTTCCATTATTATTATTGACAAGTATTGAAAATTATTTTTCTTTTCAGGATGGAAATGAAACAAATCCAAAACAACTCCGTAATCAGAGCTATTACCACAACATTTAATGTTTTTCTTACTAGAGTTCTAATTTATACTTCCATCGTTATCTACATATTTGCAGGGAACACACTTAATGCCCAGTACCTTTACACCTTGTCACTGTTTTATGAACTTTTAAGACAGTGCGTAAGTCAAGCATTTGCTCAAGGAATGACTCAACTTGCTGAAGCTACCATATCTGCGAAACGAATTAAACAATTTCTTTTGTATGACGAACTGAAGCCAGAACAATTTATCTTTAATTCTGATCTAACAGGAGGTACTAAAGAATCTACACAAAACATGAAAGTTTTAACTCGTAAATCTTCAGAGGTTAATAGTAAATCAGTCGGAATTCATCTAGGAAACGTCTCTGCTAAATGGATTAAGTCAAACGAAGATAATTTTTTGGAAGGGATTGACTTCGATGTGTGTACTGGAGAACTAGCGACTGTCATAGGTAAGTTTTTAAAGATATCAATAATAATGTAGTTTCACAAATAAAAGGTTTGTCTAAAAATTAATTTTTATTATTGTAAAAATTGAACGAAAAAAGATGAAATCACTCTTTTACTGGAATCCGTGGTTTATATTCAATTTTCAATAAACTAATTAGTTTATTTATTATAAGAATAAGATGGTTTCCAATATAAAAATTATTTTTTTAACCCACTGTATAGCCGTACTTAAGATTTTTTTTTATTACAGGTAAAGTAGGCAGTGGCAAATCTACACTTCTTCATGTAATCCTTAAAGAATTACCACCAGTCATTGGCACTGTTAATGTAAATGGTACAGTTTCTTATGCATCTCAAGAGCCATGGTTATTTGTCGGAAGTGTACGTCAAAATATTCTTTTTGGTCAAGAATATGACATCGTTAAATACCACGAAGTTGTTCGTGTCTGTGCTCTTGAACGGGACTTTAAATTACTCCCATACGGAGATCGTACAATTATTGGAGAACGTGGCGTATCTCTTAGTGGTGGCCAAAGGGCTAGAATAAATCTCGCTAGAGCCGTTTACAAAGAAGCTGATATTTATTTGCTTGACGATCCTTTATCGGCTGTTGATACTCATGTAGGAAAACATATTTTCAAAGAGTGTATCGAAGAATATCTAAAAGATAAATGCGTAGTGTTAGTAACACATCAGCTTCAATACTTAAAAAACTGTAAAAAGATTTATTTGTTGAATGAAGGGAAGGTTGATCAAGCTGGAACATATGCAGATATTGAAAATTCCGGGAAAGAATTTACTAAATTGCTTGAAGAATTTAAAAAGTTGGAAGAAGAAGCAAAAAAGGAAGCTGAAGAGGAAGTTAGGAAAAGAAAAAGAACATTATCTTCGAAAGGAGGTTAGTAAAATATATTATAATATTAGAATAAGGGTGATCATGATTTTGTAAAATTAATATGTTGAAAAAATAAAACAAATTGTTTTCTTAATGGAGAAACCACACAAAAAATATCTTATTATGAAACCAACAAAATATTTCAAAGAGTTTTGGTTAAATGTTATAAATAATAGAAAATTGTTATATTAGCTCATATGTCTTTTCAATATTTCTTTGTTATTAAAGGTAGTGAGGTAAATGTAGCAACTGACGATCCGGTATTTGAAAAAGAAGCAAAAATTGATGGAAAAGTTACTTGGGCCATGTATAAAGGATATTTTTCCGCTGGAGGAAATTGTTTTAAAATTGGAAGTTTAGCTTTTATATTCATACTTTCTCAATCTCTGGCAGCCGGAATAGATTATTTTCTTAGTCTATGGTAAGTTCTAGTTTTAAATATGTGCAGTTTTTATTACCCCAATATACAGAAACTTGCCTTAAAAATATTAATCTTTATTTATTAGTTATTATGAACACAAATTCAAAAATATTCTTATAAGAACTAATTAGAAAAATTTTTAAATATAGTTTTAGTATAATATAAAAATAAATAGTATAAAATCACATCAATTTAGGTGGGCACCATGACTCTATCATCTACCACTGTACGATTACTTCATTGGTGTATAATCACAATATTGTTGTAATATTAGTGTGTATTTAACATAGTATCTTTACACAGATAACGTAGTGTTCAATGTAAATATGCCGTAAGACCGTAAAATTCCAGTAGGTTTACTATAAAATGTAATTCCATGGTAAATTTACAGTCCCTGTTGTATTTACAAAGTAAAATAAGAATTTCGCACGTAATTATATAATATACCTTTATTTCCTAAGGTGTATGGTGTGTTTATTTATACTCTATACGTTTACACTTATTTATATGACTTTACCCATTCTTTCTTGCTAGTTGCCATCTCACTTGCCGTTTCCCAAGTTTTTCTTTTCTTCTATTTTTGTAATTTCGTTCTTCCACGTTTTCCGCAGTCTTTCTCTTCTTTTGACTCTCTGTGCCTTTGCCTGCTGTACTTGCTTTATTATTTTAATGTTCTTCATTCTTTCCAAGTGCTCGAATTATATTAGCTGCTTCCTCTCTATTTGTTCTCCCATTACTGTAATTTCTAGTTCATCTCTGATATTTTCGTTTCTTATTCTATCTCTCCTGGTTATTCCTTTTATTTGCTTCAGCAATTTTATCTCAATAGCCTGCACTTCATTGAGTTTGTTAGGATCCAGCTTTTACTTCCATAAATAAAAATGGGTCTATAGATTGCCTTGTGTATTGTCATTTTTGTTCTCCTATTTAATTATTTTTTTCTAATAAATGTATCACTGAAACTGATATACGTTGTTAGCTTTGTGCATTTGTTCATTAATTTCCTCTTTCTTATTTCCCTCCCTATCCAATATTGCACCTAAATATTTTATTGCATCTATTTGCTCTACCTCCTCATTATTCCATTTTTTGCCCATTTTTTTTTCTAACTATATACATGTTCTTCGTCTTTTTTATACTTATTTTCATTTCTCTCCTCTATAGTTCTTGCTATCATCTGTGAAATTGTTCCTGTACATTTGTTTCGGATCTCGCACTTGTTTATTTTGTTTTTGTTTGTGTTTGTTGCTTTAATTACATCTTCCAGTATTATAATAAATAATGCTGGGCCCATTAGTTCACCTTGTCTTAGCCTGTCTTTTATATTAATGGTTCCTGATTGTCTGTTGTCCTTTCTCACAATACCTCTATTATTGTCGTATAAACTTGTGACTCCTGGTTTTAAACTTTAATTTATGTTCCTATTTTCTAGACTTTCCCATATTGTTTTTATCACACTCTATCAAATGCCTTTTATATATCCAGTAATGTCATGTATGATTTGTTTTATAGAGAATATATAGTTCTCAATGCTTCATTCTTTCCTGCTACCTACCTACTCAGGTAGGTGATCTATCTGTAATTTTCGCACACTCTTATGTATTGATATAGTTATTTTCACTTTCCAATCGGTATACTTTCACTTCTACAGGCTTTGCTAAATATTTTCGTAAGTATTTCTTCCTCTATTGGTCCAAAAAATTTTTAGTATTTCCGCCACTATCCCGTCATGTCCTGCCACTTTTCCTTCTTCCAAAATTCTGACTGATTCTTCTACTTCTTCCATTTTTATGACATCTTCCTTTATATAAAGTTCCCTGTCAATTCTTTTACGTTCCTTTTCTGGTCTCAATTGGACTTCACTATTTTGATAGCTTCTTGAAATATTGCTTTCACCTTGCGATAATCTTATCAGTTTCTGTTATCGTTAGTCCCTCTTTGTCTTTAACTATCTCTGTTTATTGTGTTTCTGCTTTCCGTAGTGATTTTAGTACACTAGAGTTTTTGATAGATTTTGCTATCTTCTTCCATTTTTTGTCCAAATTCTTCCGAATTTAACATAAAAAACAGTAATGATATAAATTTAGGCATTTTTTACTATCTGTTGTAATTTTAAAAAATCTCTTAAAGAAATGCTCAACAGCGTTTAACGAAAATATACTGACAATTTTGGTTTATTTTTAGAGTATATTCTATGTTTTTATTATGCTTATTATAGATAAAGTTCATTTGACCCTTTTTAGTTACCAAGAAAACAGTTTTTGTATTTTCACTTTGGTTAAATCGTAAATTGATATTGAACGAATGCATGAATAAGACCGGTGGTATTGGTCCGCGACGCTGTGGTCCCATCCTATTATATCCCATCAAGATTTCAGGTCATCCGATGGCGATCAGATTTGCGGGTGATAATACTGTATCTTAAAAATGCTTCCACCTTACTCCATTGAGTGTTGGGTATTCCTTGAGAATATTCTTAACAGCTCCTTTAAGCATCATATGCATACTGGATCATTAGTGATGCCAATCTTATGAAGAAGCTGTCAGGAGTAACTATGTTGTCCTAATACGATTTGTAATTTTTTTGTTGTCAAAGAAAATTCCCTAATAGATCACACATTAGGTTCAATTATGTGTTCATTGGCACATTCCATTACAGGAATGTCCTGTGGCTTTCCAGAAACAGTTGTAGCTCCTTCTTACTAAGAGTAATAGAAATAGTTGGTTACGTTCCGTATGATTCGACCTTGGACTTTATCTTTGCCGAACGGTTTATTTTCTTATTTCCGTATGTATCTAAGTATGTAATTCAAAACCCACACAAGTTTGATTGTACAGCCGCTCTCTGTCAGACTAAAGGCGCGTTCTTGCACTCAGATACTACTAGTGAAGTTACCACATTAAACCTCAGAGCCAGTATTGTAGCCCAACTATCTAAACATAAGTTTATGATGTAGTTTTTCTTTATATCCTCACAGAGATGGCAACATTGTAGAAGAGCACAAATTTCTACTTGAAAGACCGAGATTGCGAATCTCTGACTTCCGTACTTCTACTGAACATTCCAGATCTAACTCTTTCATTCTATTGAGATACGTCGGTAAACCAACAGCATCTATTTCTCGGAGGTTTTTTCTTTCTATCAATCCTCTCTGCTAGGTAAAAGTTACTCAAGAAAGTAAAAATTTTAATTTTTTGAAAAAAGTTTCACCGTTATTTAGTGTCAAACATTTCAACTGATTACATCAGTATTTTGAAACCCATGTTTTGTTTAATATGAATCATCCAGAATTTTCGATTCTATTTCAAAATACAGTGAAATACTATTTAAAATGTAGATAAAAAGGACAACCAAAAAATGCAAAACAATTATATTAAGTTACTTCAAATCGGCACTTTAAAAAATCACACAAGTACCAAAATTCTTATGAAGCCGCGCCCAACAAAATTTCAATAAATATTCGTATTGATAAACTCTGTATAAACTAATAAAATTATTTTAATTTTTAGTCCATAATCATGTTATCAGTAAAAAAAGCCATTATTTTTATATTGTTATTGCTTTAATAAAAAATTTTAAATGTACTACATATATCATACGAGCAGTCCCATAAAAAAAAACTAGCCATATTTTGGCATTTAATATTTCACCTATCAGTTATTATATTTATATATACAATATATATTTTCTAGGGTAAATTTCGAGCAACTGAAGAAAGAACAAGGTTTAGCAGCTAGTCAAAATGATACTACTATCGATAACTGGGACGCTAAATACTCGACACTCGAAAAATTTTGGTTTAACCTTCTCACTCAAGACATTTGTCTTATAATCTACACTATTCTGGTTATAGTATCAGGAGCATTAATTGTAGGAAGAGGCATATTTTTCTTTAGATATTGTATACGAGCATCAATTAACCTGCATAATAATATGTTTGCAAAAATTGTGTATGCTCCAATGAGATTTTTCAATACAAACCCTTCTGGAAGAATACTTAATAGATTTTCCAAAGATATGAATTTAGTTGATGAATATTTACCAGTAACATTTTCCGATACTCTGCAGGTATTACTACAATTTCATTTTGTATTTGTTTCGCTACCTGTTAAGATTTAAACTTGTAACTTTTATACTGAAAAAATCTAATATATCTATGACCAAAATATTATACGATATTTTTTTGTAGATTGGTCTCATGATGAGTGCAATAGTAATCATAGTAGCAACAGTATCTCCATTTATGCTTGTACCAACCGCCATTATTCTTGTTGTATTCTACTTAATCAGAGTCGTATATATAACAACTAGTAGAGATATTAAACGATTTGAAGCTATCAGTAAGTATAATTTTAGAATCTTTTCTTTTTAATTCTGCACTTTAAAATAAATATAGAGATATTTTATACCCAGTATCAAGGAAATTACTACTCAAACCACTATTTTTTTCTCGATAAGAGAATCACTTATTTTTAGAATCTGAAATCTAATTTGCTAACACAATTTAGTTTTAAAACAAAACTTCTGTAAAAAATTGACAGCCAAATTCACTACAGGTCAGATTCCATTCCTTCATTTGCTGTAAAGGATTATGCTTAGGCATTTGCTGAGCCTTGGTCTGTAAATTTTATTTTATGCATTTAGAAATGTATTTTTTCAGACTTGTGGAATTAATCAAAAATCTATACAGTGTTTAAAAAAGACGGTAGAACCAGGATTGAAATTTATCGCCCCATAGCAATAATGCGCAATTTTGCAAGAATTTGTAAGCGAGTCTTTCAGGAACAAACATCCCTTTATATGACTCTCTTATGATAGATTAGCAGCATGGTTTTACTTCTGGAAAAAACCTTTGTAATGTTAAATAGTATGCCTCGGAGTGTATTGATTCTAGCACTCAGGTCGATATCGTTTACTTAGATGTTTCCAAAGTATTTGATAGATCTGATCACTTTGTTTACTTTCTAAATTGTCGGATTTTGTCTTTAATGGCAATCGACATGATTTCTAAATCAGTTTCAAGATTACTGTCAAGCTTAAATTCAAGGTCTTTGCTAAAGGGCTCGCTTTGAACCTTACGACGTTTCTATTTCTTCGAAAATGCGTTCCTGCGAAATATTTGAGTGGTCCAATAAAAATTTTTCTTCAAATGACCTCCAGATAATACCTAAATCCTATATTATTTATACCGCTAGATGCAGAATTTTTTCCGCTTTGCTGTCTTGAAATAAAAAATTGATATTCCCGCTTTAACAAATGGACTTGATTTCGAAATTACTTTCAAAATTCCTCTCAAGGTTAAGTTTAAGGTCTTTGCAAATGGGTCGCTATAAACCCCACACTTTTTGTGTGAAACATTTTTTTAGAAAGTGTTCCTGACCAGATATTTCAGTGGGTCAAGGATAACTTGCCTTCAAATGATCTCGAGATCACACCTATAACTCCACATTATTTGCATCATTGGATGCGGAATTTCCTCTGTTTCCCAGTACTGAAGTAAAAAAAGTGTCTGTTAAAAAAAAATAGATTTACTTTGTAAGGTCCCACCCAAGGTTAATTCTAAGGTCATTGGTAAATGGCCTCATTTGAACAACTTTTGAATGCATATATTTTTTAATTGCTTCCTGGCAGGATACTTGAGCAGACCAATTAAAATGACTTACCCTATATATTCTTTTAAAATAAATAAGCTTAAAAACTTGGTCAGAGAAATAGCAGGTCTATATAATAAGAATACCATTAATACCCTTGTGGACCCCGATGGTAAAATTATCTTAGACGAAAAAGAAATTTTTAAAACATGGGTTAAATATATAATAGAATTATTTGATGATGACAGACCGAATGAACACAACTCCGATGATCTCGCTAATATAGACGCTAATATATACATGGGACCGGAAATTCTAAACAGTGAAGTTCTATCTGCCATAAGATCTGCAAAAACCAGGAACGCCACCGGGCCTGATAATATCCCAACCGAGCTGTTACAAATGATCCATAAGGAAAATATAGGAATCTTGGTTAAACTGTTTAATACCTTTTACGCGACTGGAGATATACCGTAAGATTGCTGAAGTCTATATTCGTCTCAGTCCCAAAAAACAGCGAGCAAAGCGATGCAGTGAGTACAGACTAATAAGTCTAATGAGCCACACTTTGAAGGTCTTTCTCAGAATCATTCACAGCAGGATAAGATCTAAATGCGAAGCAGATTTAGATGAAACCCAATTCGGATTTAGAAACGCCCTAGGTACTAGAGAGGCTTTATTCGCTTTAAATATACTTCTGCAAAAATTCCGGGACCAACACAAAGATGTATTCGTATGTTTTGTCGATTACGAGAAGGCCTTCGACAGAGTACAGCACAGAAAACTCATAGACATTTTAAGTAACGTAGGGGTAGACAGCAGAGACGTAAGAATTATTAAAAATCTATATTGGCGGCAGAAAGCAACAGTATGTCTGAATGGAAAACTACACAAGGACAACGAATGGGAGTACAAATCAATGAAGAATATATAAATACAATACGATATGCTGACGACACTGTTATCCTAAGCGACAAACTACAAGACCTGCAACATCTATTAAACTATGTTAACACTGAGGGTCAAGAAATGGGGCTCAACATAAATATCAAAAAGACAAAATTTTTGGTCTTTAGTAGACAACCTCATCTTAACGCTTCAATACAAATAGAAGGAAAAAGTATAGACAGGGTGACTCATTTTAAATATCTTGGATGTTATATCACCGAAAATCTAAACCCAGATAAGGAGATAAGGTGTAGAATAGAGACTGCTAGAGCAACTTTTCAAAAAATGAAACCACTTTTCTGCAATGATAACCTCAACCTAAAACTATGACAGAGAATGATAAGATCACCCGTCTGGCCAGTGTTACTATATGGGGCAGAGATCTGGACAATTAAGGCTGCCACGATTAATCGGTTGGAGGCTCTCGAAATGTGGTTACACCGGCGAATGCTGAGAGTACCTTGGACAGCTAGGCAGACTAACGAAATGGTACTCAATAGGGCCGACACAACTTTTCTACTATTAAACACTGTGAAGTGTAGAAAAATCTCATATCTTGGACATATATTCAGAGGGGAGCGATATAGAATTCTTTAATTAATCATGATGGGTAAAGTAGAGGGACGTAGAGGGGTAGGAAGGAGACAGGCTTTCTGGTTGAGGAATATTCGTGAATGGACAGGTATACGTAGCGCGGAGGAACTGTTCCAGCTGGCGCAGGACCGTGAAAGACTTGCCAATGTAATTGCCAACGTCAGGGGGACCTGATATGGCACTTGAAGAAGAAAAAAAACTTGCATTACATTTTTCAATATTTCACTTATATTTTATCCTAGCCAGTGGCGTAACTATGAGTAGTTGCCCTCCCCCCGCAGATTTTTGAATGCGTCTTTTGCACCCGTCTTAATCCTCCGCCCCTGGATTGGCTACGCCTCTCCGCACCGCGTGGTTTGCGGGGTCGTTATTTACACCACTGATGCTAGCGCAGAACTATTTTTCTCATAACCATAAAAAATAAGAAGATGGATTATTATCCTTAGAATAATCCATATAGCTAAACAGTAACCTCGTTGACAACCGCTATATCTACATACTTTTAATTGGACAATAAAAGAACAAATATTTCAAAAGAATTTGATAATGTCATTTAAAATAAAAAATATTAATTAATACAACTTTTTTTTTGTAGCAAGAAGTCCGGTATATTCCCACCTAACAGCTTCTTTACAGGGATTAACTACAATTAGAGCATTCGGAGCACAAGAAATTTTAAAGAAGGAATTTGATAATTACCAGAATCTGTATAGCTCATCTAATTTTATGTTTCTTGCTGCAGTTAGATCTTTTGGATTTTGGTTAGATTTACATTCCGTGATTTATGTTACTTGCGCTACCTTTAGTTTCCTAGTTATAAAAACGGGTAAGTGTAGATTAAAAAAATCCTCTAAAATTCGATACAGTTTCTATTACATGCATTATATAGAACCAGTATCAGAGGAAAAAGAGTCTTTGATTTCAAAATTATTTTAGTAAAAGAAAATATGCTGAAATAGGATGTGTAAGTGAGTATCTGAGTACCACCTAAACTAGTTATGGGTTCTATTTATTTTTATCTAGTTATAAGAAATTATTTGAAGATAATAGAACCCTTATTTATTTTATTGGTAGTATATGAGAAACGCTACATTTTATATTTCAAATAAATTGATTTCCTACAACCTATGGGGTGCCTTTCGCTCTTTGGGAGGCGCCATGTAACTAAAAAGGGCGCATCGGCCCAACGAAGTTTAACGTTAAAAGTGGGACTCCGATTAAAACTACTGAAAGTTTAAAAAACGATGATTTGATCTTTTAAACTATCCTGCTAAAATTAAAATACTTTTTAGAGCAATTTTATATTATATAAGAAATTATATGTACCGATTTATTAAATAATATATTGTAAAAAGCATATTGGTACAATTATAAAATCTAGATAACCACTAATAAGGATTTCATTTAAAATAAATTTTTCATAAATTTTTGGCTTCAATATCAATTTGAAGATCATCTACGGTGTCAAATAATTAAATTTTTGCAAAGTTACTTAATATATTCGTAGTTTTTACAAACGAAGGAAAACCTCAATTTTGATTTGTTGTTTGTTGATTTTAAATAAATCTTTGTTGTCATTAGTAAGACATAATTTTAATTAAAATTATTTCTTTAGCTTGATCCATCGTTTTAGAAAATAATATAAATATTAAAACTAATATATTGCATGATTCTATTGTCATTTCAAATTTTAGCAACAAATGGAGGTAGCGTTGGTCTTGCCATAACTCAAGCTATAAGTCTAGCAGGATGGTGTCAGTATGGTATTCGACAATGGAGTGAAATGGAAAACACAATGACATCAATAGAAAGAGTCAAGGAATATGCTAGTATTACGCCTGAAGAAGATTCTCAAGCAAAGGAACCACCAAAAACTTGGCCTGAATCTGGAACTGTTCACTTTAATAATGTGTCCCTGCGATATGCCAAAGACGAGCCATATGTATTGAAAAATCTTAACTTCAAGATAAAATCTACAGAAAAAGTTGGCATCGTCGGTAGAACTGGTGCAGGAAAATCATCTCTGATTATTGCCTTGTTTAGACTTGCTGAAAATGATGGTCGGATTTTAATTGATAACGTCGACACGAAAACTGTACCACTCGATAAACTCAGATCCAGCATTTCGATTATTCCACAAGAACCTGTATTGTTTTCTGGATCTCTAAGAAAAAATTTAGATCCTTTTGATGAATTTACTGACGAGGTATGTAGAATATGGAAAGATGAATTACAACTGTGTTGACAAAATGACTATATATTACTTAAAATATTTTAAGAATTTGATAATAATATTTTACTTTCATAAAAGCGAAACACTTATATTATTTCAAGCATCGATGTAATATTATATAATTCGATATTTTCCTAATACTTAATTGTGATCAATGGTTACTTGATTATTTTGTAAAAAATGTTTTTTGCTGTTCTTCTTGCGGCGTCTTACATTATAATATTGATGTGTTTTCTTAGAAATTTTAATATAATAGTTAAAAAAAATCAAATATGGCACCCATAAGAAAAACAAACGATAAAATATGTGTTACCATACCAATTTCTTTATCTTGGCCAATTATTTTGTATCGTAAAAAATTTTGAATTTTTCCTTTTAATATTTTTTAATATTATCTAAGAAAACAAATAAAATCTAAATAGGGGACTTTCATAATTGCAAAATATTTTTGCGAATGAAGTTTTCCGTTTGTAATTATGGCATATTCAAGAAGTCGAAATAATGAACGTTTTTTCTTATTTAATCAACTAATCCATCTTTTATTGTGTAAGAAATATGAATACTCTTCCTGTTAAATAGTTAGGACCTTGTATATAATATATAAATCGGATTTAAACCTAATCTATTTTTTATTTCAGGAAATTTGGAATGCTTTAGAAGAGGTTGAACTTAAAAATGCAGTATCGGATTTACCACAAGGCTTGGAAAGTAAAATGTCCGAAGGTGGATCAAACTTTAGTGTTGGTCAAAGGCAGTTAGTGTGTCTAGCTCGAGCTATTGTTAGAAAGAACAAAATTTTAGTTCTGGATGAAGCAACAGCCAGTGTTGATCCACATACTGATAGTTTAATCCAAACGACCATTCGAGAAAAATTCAGCAGTTGCACAGTACTTACCATTGCTCATAGATTACATACTATCATGGATTCAGATAAAGTCTTGGTTATGGATGCAGGAACTGTGGTAGAATTTGATCATCCATATGCGTTGCTACAAAACGAAAGGGGTGTTTTCAGTGGACTTGTTAAGCAAACTGGTAGAGCCATGGCAGCTAATTTAATGGAAATTGCAGAAAAGGTATAATTATAATATTTATTCCGCAATTTAAATTTCGCAAACAAAAATAATAAACAATTAGATAAGTTTCAAAAATAACCTTGGAAGTATTATGAAACTGGAATCTTTATGTTTCAAAATGGTCCATAATATGTAATCAAATATTGATAAAACGAAATTTTATTGAAATTTATTTTAGGAAATAGTTTTTTTAAACAGTAACGCCTTGTGCAATAAATATTCGTTGCTTACAGAACTTACAAAAAAATTACGATGTGCATGTAGATGCATAATTTTCTCTTTTATTTTGCAGACTTACCTCAGAACTACACCTTCAAAGGAAGACAATTTATAGGATATAAAAGATGTGATCTCGTTTAAATTAGAAAAAAGTATTGTAACGATATGAAGAAATATTTTTTCAAATTATTTATAATAAATTATTTTGTGACTGCAATATTATTATTTTAATTTACTTATTATTACATTTTTATAAAATGACTAGCAGTTACCTTCGTGGCTTCGCCCCCATACAAGGCCTTCGAGGATTTTAAAAAAGAAAGAAATGCAATGAAGAACCCCGTTCTTATTTGCCTTTTTTTGTGCTTAAATTCTAGTGAAATATCCTTATTTTAATAGCATTGGCGCAAATTACTCAATAATCTAATAAAATAAAAGTAATCCATTGAACCAGGAAAATTAAATCACTGTAGTGTGATTGTAAATTGATTATATATATATATATATATATATATATATATATATATATATATATATATATATATATATATATATAAACCCGTTATTTTTATTGAAAAATAACTAGGCCAGCTAACGACACCTTTTCATCGGTGAGCAGATTGGGCGGTGAGTCAGGAATGCTTATATAGGGCGCCCCTCAATTCTATGGAACTCTTTTTTTGTTTAAATCAGATAACTGAGAAGGGTTGTTAAAGGCAGGAAATAAAATGACTAAGATCAGTTTTGATCAACACTTTTAATTGAAGGATTTAAATTAAATTGCAACGTCCTGAATTAGAAAAAAAATCAACTTAGGTTTTATGCATCAAAACATCCTCTTAACAATTATATACAACTTATGTACATGTCAGTCTTTGGCCAAAGGTACCTAGGTGTACATTTATACATGGAAATACGCAATTCATACCTTAGAACTAATACACCGAATGTAACTCCGGAATATTGCCTCTACAGATTACAGAATATGCATATTGTATAAAAATGTTGTTTAATCTTAAATTATTTGTAAATTAATTGTTACAATAAATTCTTTAAAAAATAAATTTATAAAGAAACAGATAAAAATTAAACATCTGGCCTAGGTTATCTTAGGAGGACTTCTATCTTCAATTGGCATTAAACATCCCTCGCTAAAGGAAGTACAGATAGTAATCAGGAACATCATCATCACAGGCACAAATTCATTTACAAAAACATAATCGAAGCATTGATGAGGGCTAAAATTTGGTATAAGTAAGTAAAGACTTACTTCAATAACTAGAGGGTAATGGAAAAATAGACCCCATGGGAAATATACTTAATAATTATTTCACTACGTCATCTTGACTAACTCATGAGAAAATGGACAGCGACAAATAGCTTTTCAGCCAACTTGTCAGGCCTATACTCAAAACAAAATATGTTAACCACATCCATTTCATCAGTCTGCCTTTTATTTCAAAAAGGGCCTTCGGTAGTGTCAAGTAACAGTAGGAATCCTAAATCTAGGCGGATACACTACTACAGAAATCTGCGGTTACCTGAACCAAAAATAAAATGAACGGGAAACGGCAACGCTGAAGATACGGTGCGTTTAATAACAAAATTTCAATGTTCATAGACCTAAAATACGTGCCGAGAGAATCTACCAAATGCGTCAAAATATCAAAAATTTTGATTACATTTAACAAAGGAAAATAAAAATGCTACATTGAGATTATGCCGAATGCGCCAGAATATAAAAATTTTGGATTATATTTATTATAGCAAAATTAAAAATGCTACACTATAAAGTTCACCCCTGAAAACAGTATTTTAAAATATCTCAGGTTCTAAATGAGTTTTACAAAACAAAATGAAAATTACTTGTTGTTCAACATGATGTTAAACCGTGATTTTTCACCCTTAAAGATATCATCATGGTAAGCAAGGTATTCGCGCAAGTAATTTAATTCTAAAAATTACCCAATTTAATAGGACTATTTGAAAATATTTTTTTTCACGAATACCATTAGTATATTAAGTTGACGGTTTTCGGGATTTCTAAAAGGTTTTAGTAAGAGAGGGTGAAACACACTCAAATATTTTTTTTTTCTTAAATCTCAAGTTCCAATTGAGATATCTTTACAAAACAAAGTGGAAATTACTTGCTATATGAAATTATGTTGAACTAAGGTAGTTTCATCTCCAAGAATATCATCCCTTATTTTTTATAAGGGTAAATAATCTATTCGCTCATGCCATTTAATTCTAAAATTTATGAAATTTAATAAAAATGGTTTGAAAATATTTTTTTCACGAATACCATAATTAACTCATGTTAACATCTTTCGGGGTTTCCAAAAATAAACTAGTAAAAGAGGGTGACCCCAAATACTTTTTTTTAATATCTCAACTTCTAATTAAGATAACTCTACAAAATAAAATGAAAATACTTTTTATTCGAAATGATATATGTTAACTGTGGTATTTTCACCCCCAAGGATAACATCTCTTGTTTTTATTAGGGTAAACTATATATTTGTGCAAGTAATTTAATTGTAAAAATTAAACACATTTGTCGTGTTTCGGGGTTTCTAAAAACTAACCTGAACTAGTAAAAAAGGGTGAGTCACCCCCATATGTCTTGTTTTACATCTCAAGTTCTAATTGAGATAGTTTTACAAAACAAATTGGAAATTACTTTTTATTTAAAATGAAGTTAAACTATTGTATTTTCGCCCTCAAGGATATCATTCGAAAGATGTCATTTCATACATGTATTCTTGAAATTGACAAATTTCAGTTGATATAAACGTTACACAGCTTACTGAATTTTTTTCTTTTAATTAATAAGAAAATAAAGACCTATTTTATTGGTTAAGCATTCATGTCTGTAAATTATTATAATTCATGACAAATAGTGATTTTTAATTTTGTAACGTTCATTTAAATTAAAATTTGACAATTTTAAGAATAATAATATATGTTGAAATGACGGTTTCCTTTTATAAAAAATAAGGAATAATATCGTTGGGAGTAAAAATACCATATCTTAACATCATTGCGAATAAAGAGTAATTTTAATTTTGTTTTTTTTAGAAATATTGTAATTAGAACTGGAGATATTAAAAAAAAACTATTTGGAAGTGGCTCACCCTCTTTTACTAGTTTATTTCTGGAAGTCCTGAAACACGCTAACTTAACTTAAAACAAATTTGGTTTAATTTCGTAATGTCCAGAATTAAATTATGTAAATGAATTGCAAGATTCACCCTCATAAAAAGTAAGGGATCATTTCTATGGTATAACTTCACTTCAATTAACAAGCAATTTTCACTTTTTTTTGTAAAGATTACGTGCGCTACTAGATGGTTTACAGTTATAAGAAATAAGGGATGATATTTTTTGAGGTGAAAATACCATAATTCAATATCATTTCAAATAACAAGTAATTTTCATTTTGTTTTGTAAAGATATCTCAATTAGAACTTGAAATTAAAATAAAAGTATTTTGGGGTGGCTCACTCTTTTTTTATTAGTTTATTTTTAGAAACTCCGAAACCCGTCAACTTAAGTTATTTATGGTATTCGTGAAAAAAATACTATCAAAAAAAAGTTCCATTAGATTTCGTAATTTTTGGAATTAAATTACGTGCGTAAATATATGGTTTGTCCAAATAAGAGATAAGAGACGATATCTTTGGGATCAAAATACCATAGTTTAACATCATTTCAAATAACAATTAACTTTCACTTTGGTTTGTAAAAATATCTCACTTAGAACCTGAAATATTTTAAAAATTTTGTCTTTAGGGGTGAATTTTAGGAGCGATTTTCACCCCGTTATAGTAAATCTTCAGAGATAAAAAAATACTTGTCTATTATTTTTGAATCCACTACAACATCTCGAAGTTTCATTAAAATCGGAGACGGACACTTCAGGGTACCTATTCTCGTTCTTGACAAAACGATCATCTTGATGGAAAGTGGGCGTGGTTTTCACGAAAAAGTACGAAAACGTATTCAGAATACGGTTTCTTACTTTTTCGTGAGAACCACGGCCACTTTCCATCAAGATGATCTTTCTCTCGAGAACGAGAAAAGCTACCCAGAATACGGTTTCATACTTTTTCGTGAGAACCACGCCCACTTTCCATCAAGTGATCGTTCCTCAAGAACTAGAATAGGTACCCAGGTACCTTCCTTGTTAATAATGGTCAACGTAGAGAACCTCCGACAGGCATGCACCTACATAAACATTACCCCCTGCCTAAATATGCGTAGATGCACGCTACAGTTCATTTGACTTCATATTTTGTCACGTCATCAATCACTCTAAGGAACTGCATCAACAAAAACAATAGAAACTACATTTTACTTACCTTGGCACAATTTTTCGTATACAGGCACCAGTGTGCAACGTCTCGCTCATTGTGTTGAGCATTTTCAAGTGAAATTTAAAACACAAATAATTTTAGTTTAAAAAGTTAAAAAAATTAGCACAAAGCATAGTAACATACAATTAACAAAATCTAAGGTACACAGTTTGGAGTACTATATTTGCTTTAATGAAGAATGTGTAACATTTATGTATATTTGATATGGAATTTTTTGGGGGGTTTTTAAATATCACTCATTCTACTTTCTATGTTATAATTTTTTTCTTTTCTTTTTTGGATACTATAATTTACAGTGTAGCATGAAAAGCTACTAGTTGAAGAATTTATCCAATTTTATTTCAGCAGCATTTTCTTGTGAGTGGGTTTTTCTCCTGAACATTGTTTCATATAATGTTTCTTTGATAGTAGAATATAGGCTATTTTTTCCATTAACAGAAACGTAACCCTTCACTTCATTCATTGCTATTGTCATTTTATATTCAGATTGAGATACTTATGGTTTGCGGCGTGGTTTGTTATTTAATCTTAGTTCTACGAGTATCTGGATTTTCCATGAACTATTTGCAAATCCGTTTACATGTTTTATCCCCAGTATAACAGTTTCTAATATACATACACAATAATACAAAATATGCCTATTAGGTTGTAAGCTGTTCCAGCAGCTATCTTGGTCTTTTACTGATCGAAGGACTCATAATATTGTTGATATATTAATATTTCCTATCTCAACTACTCTGTATATCTATCAGATCAATTTTTATACGTTCAGACTTTTTGGGCAGGATTTTTTTTTCTAGCAAATAAAATTAAGCTTAAGGTTGATTTGAATTATCTCCCTTGTCCATTGGACAACCCGTTTATTAACATAATTTTATGATTTATGTTTGCCACTGTGTCCCATAGCTGAGTGTCTAGGGTCTATGGTATCAAACAATTGGCCAACGTGTATAGTACTTAATATCTTTTTAGTTATCTGACAAAGGGTGAATAAGTGTTTTGCTTTCCCCTACTTTGCTTCTTTTACCAAGCTTTTAGTTTTTCTTGAGATTTTATATCTGATATCAAAGAGGAGATGGATCTTAACTTATCATGCATTTTCACAAAATTTTATTTATTTTCATTTATTGCGATGAGCATTCAACCATACTTTTCATGACCCTGAGAGCGACAAACAAAAACACATATGCGAACAAGTGCGCATAATGCAACATTAAATAAAAAAATAGCCTCTTTAAGTGCGATTGGCAGTGCTCGCTCTGCCTCCCCTGTCCCCCTTACAAGCCCGTAATGAAGCTTTAAAGCCTTAGATGCGTAGAGTTAGCAAAGTCGACAATACCCAATTTAAGTGAGGCAAAATTCGAGAATAAATGAAAAAATTTAACATCGCTTATCGACAGTTGAACAATGTTGACACTATCCATTGTAAACCGAGCATAGCTTGTTAATAATCGATCTTAGCAAACTCTGTCCAGAGTGTGCAAAGTCAACGCTGACCGTACATTACTCACTCTGCACACCCTATGGATTCTTCTGTAACATAGGCAATGGTTTTGCTACCTACTTTAGCAGTGTATACTCCAAGGATGCAGGTCATTGTTTAGGATATAAATGTGTGACATGATTTGGTCAAAGACTCCTGCGTTGGCCGTTTCATCTATAATCATACTACTGATCCCTATTAATAGCTATTTTAAAAACTGTAAATAAATATCACAGTGCAAAGGCAAATTTAGAGAATCTGGTTGGTTCTCTTGGCACTTGCAGTTTTAGTTCCAAACAACTACAGGTTATTTAAGGCTTACTACCATTAAAACTCATGACTTCAAGACTAGTGAAGGCTGCTAGCTAACTGGTCAGATCTCGCATTTTGTTTTGAAGCTCTCACAACAGTGCATCTGTGAGTTCAATCGCGTGAAAATTTTTAATAAATTAAACAAAACAAGTTTCTCAAAATACTTAAGTCTATTAAAATTACCAATAAATAACAATATCAAGATACTAAAATAATTGCTCCTGTTGGCCGTTCTATTAAAAAAAAATGTAAAACCCAATTTAGAAGATAAAACGTATAAATAGCTTTGTAAAATATAAAACAAAAGAAAAATAAAAACGCGAGAAAACAGATATTTATATGGCTTAAACAAACATTATTAAAGTCGCTAAATTCTTGAGTTAAATAACACAAGATATTCCCTTAACTTCCCAAATTAAATGAAAAACAAAACAAGACCTTTATTACAGCTGATTCTACACATCACGTAATGTTCTAAATAAAGAACTCTCAAGACCGACGATCGATTTTAACGAATTGCAGATTGTAATTAAGGTTTATTATTTCTTAGAAGGCTAAACTTGCATTCCCTCGGCAGCACGGGAGTTCCTGCGGGTTTCCGCTGGAAACCATATCACCCTATGGAACCCTGTAAACGTCAATTTCATTCATGAAATGTAGAGGGCTTTAGCCATTCTATACCGCATACTTAATTCCTGAATTGGCATCTGAGCGCCTTAACCTTATTATTTATAAAAAATTATATAATCAATCTAATCTACGTCTTCTTATAACGAAAAGTAAACGATAACTCTTGTTAAAAAAACTATTTACTCCTTTTAGCTTTTTTGGAAGTAAATATATAACCCGTTATTTCTTGTGAATAGAAAAAAATCAGCAATTATACGAATTCTTTTTACATGTTGACAAACAATATATCATACTATAGTGAGTTTATCTGAGTATTCATGAGTTTCCTAATAATGGGGAAATCGTTCAATATTTTAATACCTTTTAAAGGTATTTTCCAGATTTATAGATAATTACATAACCAGAGAAGGATTTCTTCGACAGATTTATTTACAAATCTTAAAAGAGGGTTCAATCTTTAGTTTTTGTCATCATAAATTGTCTAGATTTATATATTTTTAAGAAAATATTTAAACGACTCAAAAGCAATAAAGTTGGTTAATTTGTTAATGGATTTAGATCTTAGGGTGATAAAATAAGATATGTACTATCTTGTTCCCATAGTTAAAATATATTTACTGAATGATTATTTAATTGCTTATTTTAGTACTTCTCGTTAAACAGTATGAAATAATTAATATTTGTTCCATTACAAATGCTCGGGAAGTTGTTTTAAACAGAATTGAAATAAAAAATATCAATGATATGTTAAAAGGCTTAAAAGATGGTAAACAATTGGTCCAGATAATATTCGTTAATTTATATTTAAAGACTGTTTTTATATGCCATATTTTCCCATCTTGTTTTTATTAAAGATGGCCAATTATTTGGCAGAAAGTAGAAATTTGCCGAATGTTAAAGAAATTGTAGTACTCTCAACTACTGCCAGGATTAAGTAAGACATAGTATTTCATTATATCAGCACGGATCTAAGCAACGAAAATCTACAGTAGGTAATTTATTGGCAGTAACACAAAATATTTCGGACGTCTTAAATCAGAGTAGCAAAATGAACATTATTTATACGTATACGTATCTCGAAAAAGCCTTTCACAAGATATCGTTTATAATACTTAAAGATAAACGAGATAAGATATTTAAATTTTACGAGAATTTTGTCATATTCTGAAATCGTATGTTTATATTCCTGAGTATGTTACTATGATCAAGGATATATTTCATGTGCATTCATTCCAACTTCTGGTGGATCTTGCTGCTTTATTGTTTTACTTTATATACTAGTAAAGAGTATTTTTAAAGTAATACAAAATGTGTTATGAGTGTTGCCCTTAAATTTTATTACTGAATTAATTTAGTTTATGATTGACTTGACTTGCAAAAGATGTACCGCTTGTCAGAGTTAAAGAGATAAAAGACCTGAATTATGCAGGTATAATATTATGCCTGTTCTATGAATGCTACAATTGTACAATTGAGACGGTACAGATCAAAATGCTTCGAAATATTTATTTTAAAGAACAGGGAGTTAACAATCACGAGGTGCTTACATCAATATTTTGTTCCAGATATGCTGTTGAGCCTCTTGAAAAACGCAGATAAAAAATTTGTGTGTTTAACATCATTCATTGCAATGTTCAATATTAATGCCCCAGAATACCAATGCCTAGTCTTATTTTACTTGACAGGTATTACTCATAGCAACCGTCGTATGTTTTACATTAGCGTTCAAAATAAAATAAATATTTTCAATATTGGTTAAAAGAGACTTAAAATAGAGCGGAATTTACCGTTATATTAATTGCAGTATTATATATTATAATTGTATTTTTTTTACCCAAAGAGTCCCTGACGTACAGTGAATAAGTAAATAGAAAATTTTGTTTATTTCCAGAAGACAACTGTGTTTCTTAACAATTCTAGGACTTTGTCTCAAGATTTTTATTATTACTTTTCTATATAAACGTTAATCCTTGACAAAATATGTAATATAAATTATAATAATATCACAAGTAACACAATACTAGCCAACTAGTAGATCTAACTTCCATGGCAACTAGTGATTTCTAGTAAAATTAGCTATGAAAATACAGTGATAAGAATGATGCTGCACTATTGAAACAAGCGACTGAAAATTGAGATTAGTTGTGTTTAATTTTAAGTTCAAATTTCGGTCAGTGGACAGTTTATTATGAAACCTATATTTTACTCTCATCATAGAAGAGAATCCAATTCCGCAAAAATGAGCGATTATAAACATTTGACCAAAATTCACCACAATCTTATTTGATAATATACTCGTACTAGTTGCAAACCTCTTTCGTAAGACAGTTTATGACAGAATATTTTTCGTTCTTTTGGTTGATTGATTTAATGGGTTTAAAAGTCCTTGTACTGCAGTTTGAAGGCTAATTATATTCCTTTGGAAACTGTTTACTAGTTTTTCATTAGCATTCGAAGATAATGACGAGATCATTGCATGCTTGTCGTTACCTAGTTTATATGTTTGACCCTCGTTATTCTTCATCTTCGCGTGCTGTTCGGTAACTGAAAAATGGCGATCATCTCGGCTATTAGGACTTCATTTACAGTGTCTGGAAAGGTTCCGTTATTATTGCTAGGAATCGTGTACGTAAACTTTCTGGTCACGAAATACATCTTCTATCTGGTCTCCTCCTTATCCACCTTGTCCTGCAGTATTAAAGGAAGTAGACCATATTATTCTTCGTTTCGCAGAGCATGGCTCAGATATTCTATGCACACGTCTGCCAACTTTTCACATGTAGCCGTAGTAACAGTTCAAGATTTCACCCCATACACACACAATTTTCGGGTTGAGGTCAAGAATTTTGAATATTTTAGCCAATCTTACTTAGGTCACAGAGTAGAAAAAGCAATATTCTGCATCGGGTTTTTAATGAACGATCCAATTCTTCGTTTACTGTGGTTTTCAAGTAAGTGTATTTTGTTATTTTTACTCTTCGATCTTTTGGTTGTTAATATAGTTTTGCTTAAAGTGTTGAATTTTTACTGATGATCATGTTTTTAGACAACCCAGATTTCCCGACTGGTCCGTATTACTTTGTCCATGATTCTTCCAAGGTCTTGAAAGCTATCTGCAAATATTATGGTGTCATTCGAGAAATTTATATTGTTGATCCTTCTTCGAACAATGTTTATTTTCTTGGAAATATATTCGAGTACTATACTAAATAATTCCTCTAAATATTAAAAAAGGGTGGGAACAAAACACAGTCTTGACGTAAATCAAGTTGGATTTTTATATTCTCCTTTGATAATGATATTGAGCTGTTTATTCTCAGTAGATATTCTTTTTGAAGCGAAGATTTTTGTTATCCATTTTTGTTCTTTTTAGCCTGTCAATGAGCCCAATGCTTTTTGGTAGACTGCAAAATATGCGTTTACGTGATGTGATGTCTCTACATCTTTGAAATAGACCGTGTGTGAAGAATAGATTCTCCTGATCCTGTGGCTATCTTGAAACCAAATTGAGTATATCTCATCTGTTTCTAGCAAAGTTTATATAGCCTCTGGTGATAATCTTTATAAAAGTTTTTAATAGAATAAGAATAACTTTTTGAAGTTTTGTAGAGATGACTTATTAATGATGGGTATAATTATGGATTTGAGTCATTCAGAAGAACTATTGATAATATTGTATATTTTTATCAAATAAGCCAGTAAGCCTTGGTATTCTGTACCCGTATCGCATTCTTTATAAGTGTATCTGTTCGATCATCTACGAAAATGCCCCGTTGCATTGTTGGCATTGCTTTCTGTTTTTCTTTGAACCAACGTTCGTTTTCGTTTAATAGGTTCGTTAAATCTAGTTGTTTGTATATCCTGCTGCTTCTCTGACTCTGTGGAGATTGAATATGTAGTTCTTTTTTCCAGTTCTTTTATTTCGTCGTAATTATTCGGTAGCCATGCTTCTCTTGCTTGTCTTATTGTTTGTATTTCCTACCGTTTCTCCGTAACTTTTAATATGCGATCTCACATTCACGATTTATTTTGTTCTCTTTTGAAATATTTATATTCACATGACATCTCGGCTGTTTTGAATGTTGCCAATTCATCCTCGATTTCTATGCTCGTGTCCGTTCGGTTTATTTTCTTGGTTAAGGGCTTTTTTAATATATTCGTTAGTGGTATATTTAGAGTAGTCAGTCACCAGTTGTAACACGATAGCACAGAAAACATGTTCATTGAAGTGACGAATACCTGTTACTTATCAACGCAAGGTCAGTTACTTATGCAAACGTGGAAAATGACCAATTGTCACGGATTGACACTACAATTAACTCATCGTGTCTATAAAAATTGCTGCTATGCGAAAGCTAATAGAAGCGAATATTAGCTAGATCGTTAGACGTGAGGCAACAACTTATTTGCACAGTGTTTTTATGCCATGCTTTGTTACGTGTTCGCCTAGAGTTCAATTTCTCGACTCGAATCTTTTATGTCGCTTCTCTTAGTTGAAAGATACGACACAAGAGATTTGAGTCGTGTAAGAAACTGAATTCCAAAAAATAGAGCATGAGCAGATACTTCCGCGTAACATCGCTTGGCATAATATAGCCTTAAATATACCATAGAATATACTTAAGTGCAAGAAGCACTCTTTCTGTCTAGTAACGTGGTTGACTTCCAGGTCTGAAGAGTCGAATTGACAAAAATAGATCGAAAGATTGAACTACCGCTGTTTACCTCCACATTTAAGCGGGTGGGGGATAAAACTGAACCGTTTAACTGCTTTAGTTTAACCTCTGTCGCTCTTATGCCGAACGAAATCAATCCAAAATCTGCATTTTCCCCTTTCCTCCGAATTAAGGCGAGGCCTAGTGTGTGACAATAGTTCGGTGACCGTTAACATACCACACCTCCAGAGTTACACAAGATACTTCCCTCAAGTATGCGCTCTCAATCTCATTAGTTGAGAGATGAGACATAAGAGATCCAAATCTTATGAAGAAATTGAACTTCAAGCTTAACATCGGGCCTAGACAAATACTCCCGCGTAACATTGCTAGGCATAACATCGTCTTGCGAATAGGTTGTCGCCTGACAGATTACAACCTAGCTAACTTTCGCTTCTGCACTTCGCATAGCAGAAGCTTGGCTTAGGTAGACATTGTTCTCCAGAACTGATCGATTTCCAGGATATCAGCTATTTTTTAAATCTGCGGCTTGAAATGTTTTTGCCCACAGACAACTGTTACAGAATCGTTCATTGTTTAATATAAACTCCATTTGCGTGCATATTATATAACCTGTATATAGTATTCGTCGGGAAAATTCAGAAATAGTGTTCAGTACTACCAGTTGGCCCTGTTCAGCGAGTAAGTCAAGTTTTTTACTCATGTCCAGTCCATAATATCTTGTAAGTAATATTTTTCTTCCATCTCCAATTTTGGAGTTTAAGTCCCCATTAAAATTAACACCTCATTTTTATGTAGTGTTTTCATTATATTTTTTTATGGTATCGTAAAATTAATTCACCTCATCTTCGATTTTATCTAAAGTTGATATGTAGACTTGTATGCTATTTAGTATTATTGGACTGATATTTATTTGCACTATTTAACACTGGCATCAAGTTCGTTATGAACACTGAGGCATGGTCGATTAAAATTATTCCCATTCCACGATGGTGTTCGAATAATAAATTTTATGATTGTTCATTGTGAATTTTCATTATTTTAACCAACGTAGGCTATTTACCTCTTGGATTAAATTACGTATCATTCCAGCCTGGTACTTAGTATGGATATTACATGTGCCGATTTTTTCAATACTAGCATTTACTCTCCGCTTCAGTGATTCACCTGAGCGGTCTGTTAAATCCGCCTCTGTCGGGTCTTGGTGTCCGTATACCATGATCAGTACGTCCTTCTGATTCTTCCTTTTTAGGCATCGTGACTTGTTTTGTAACATGTAATGAAGTGGTTTCTAATTAAGAAAGACCGTTTCTCAATAGCCTTGGCCCAATAATGACAAAGGTACTGCCCTATGTTATGTGTCGCTTCCAGAGATGCTACTACCACCTGGTCGGTCGTTGTCAAGTTCCCCTTCTTTGTTTTTCTGCGGTGTTGTCTTCGTCTTTATTCCTAGATAAGGTGTCCCAGCTAGATGTTATCAACCAAGCCAGCTGAACCTAGGTTTTTAGCAAGGTCTTTTTTCTCGATCCCTCATCATTCCTCATCGCCTATGTGCCCCTGTTTGTAAATATTTTCGTGAGTTTTAATGGCCGCCTATCAGTTTTGCTACCAGCGCAGTCTGTTCACTGTCTATATGAAGGAGATACCGACGTAGTTTGCCGAACTCTGCTGTGTACCTTTATATGTATTAATACGATCACGAGATTGGCATTATTTGGGCTGGCCGGGAAATCTCGATTTTACCACTGACTGGTACTCTATTCCTAATTAATAAATGACTTTGATAATATTCTAACATTTCCTAACTTAAATCGGAATAGTTATCTTTTTTATTATTATACATTTTTGTTTATTACATAGTAACAAAAAATTAGCAGAAAAATCTTGAAGAAGGGAAGTATTATTAGGTTACGAAATAATTATTCAATGGAATTGCATATGAATTCATAGGTGCGGTAAACACTTCAATTAATAATGTTTTTTCATTGTTAGGAAAGATTTTCTCTCTGAATATCATTTTAATGAAATGTAATAAATAATCTCGAAATTTTAAAGCAATCAAAATACTAAAAAAATCATTTGTTATGACTGAAAACACTCTAACTTTTTTAAGTGTTTTTAACGGGTTTATCTGATTTTTTTAAAGTGTTGTCGACAACTGAAGGACATTTACAAGTATTCTTGAGTCATTTTTACTGGTTTTAAATGACGCAAAATTCGAATTAATTGCTCAATTTAAACATAGTAACGTAATTTTGTTTTAAACATGCAAAAATTGACTTTTTTTTATTCACAATTTATAACTATTGCATAAGAGTTTTTAATTATGGAGGGTAAATTTTGTACAATTGATCTGTAAAAGAAATAAGTGATTTAAATACTACCAGCGAGATTCACCAAGAAGGTTTACGACTCAGACCCGATCTAGTTGACCAGTAATTTATATTACGTGTGTCAACAAATAAACGCTTATAGGAAAATTCAGGATAAAATCCTAGAGATAAGCCTTCGTGTGGAATACTTATCTCCTGAAAACAAACAAAATAATCCATTTTTGAAGGTTTGGCAATAAATACAAGTTATTATTTCTTCTTCTATTTTTGACTTAAAATTTGTTAGACTTATTGTTGTAGTTATTAAATTAAACCCTCTGCTGTCAGCTTAGACTGGTAAAGTTCGATTGTGTTGTTATTGAAATCTGTTCTTTGTTAATTCTTTTTAGTTGTAGTAATTGATTTTATATTTATGTTTATTCACACATAATTTTTGAAACGAGTGAGATATGCTGATGATATTTTAGACATATCGAGTTAATCCCATAACAATATTAGGTTTATTAAAAGGTTACCAAAAAAAAAAGAAGACGGAGGTTTTTGTTTGGACTGTTTTCTGCTCCTATATGAAACAAAAATTGAATTATAAAATTTTAGGCGTAAACACCCATTATGGGGGTTACGCTGATTTGAATATAAGGAACCTTGAAAGGTCCGAAAATCGTTTATTTCGCAATGTCCCGTTTTGAACTAGGAAATGAAATAATGGAACATTTTACGTCTGCAAAACCTTTTCGAATTTTCATATATTGTGACACTGAGGTGCCACAAGGTCATTGGACGGTCATTTGAAGGTGAAATTTTACAAAATCTTTGAAGAAATGTCGAAAGTGGATAGAACAAAAAAAATTACTCTTAGAATCGCTCTTTAACATTTTAATACCTACTGTCAGGGTCATTTAAAGGTCAACTTGTATAAAATTTTTGTTTTAATATTGAAACTGGATGCAATGAAAAATTTTACGATTATTGTAGATCAAGTTGTACCAAATATTTCTTTTAATGCCGAAAATGGATAGAATGAATGGTTTTACGCTTATATTTACATTTAGCGTTTTAATAATACGTTACAGTATGCCAAGGTTGTTTAAAATATTTCTTTTTATGTCGATAACGGACAGACGAAAGTATTTTACGTTCAGAGGGTCTTTGAAAAAAAGGTGAAAGTTTGCCGGGAGAATTTGTATCTCTTGTGTAGCATGTACATGCAAGTGTGTGTATGTAACCTGATGTATGCATATAGCAAATCATGAACTATAAAGCAATTGACTCAGCTCTCTTCATCTCCTTCCAACTTTATCTTGAAATGATCTTGATACACTTCAAGGTCAATATTCTTGGAAGTCTGCGAATTCTTCAAATACCAGTTTTGATTGAAACTATACCAAATAAATATTTAGTCTTGGTTAATGGTAAATCATGCTACTTTAAATGTTAGGCAATTAATTTTAGATTGGTAATCTAGGTCCCCAAAACTTCCAATACTGATACCCAAAGGACGAGAACATAACATATTTAATCCTGCATATTGAGTATGAAGAAATCAGTTTAGGATTCATAATAAATGCCCCAATATTAATTTTGGACGAAAAAATTTAAAATTTTTAGTCTCTCCACTTTATACCTGTCATATTAAATAAGAAAAAAATAACTTCAGATTCCTAACCTACGACTCCAAAAAACCCGTATTGAATTTTTTCAAAATTGGTATTGACCAATTTTGAAAAAATGTGAATAAGGTAAAACTTTCAACCTACCATATTAGATCCGCCATATTAAAGTGCAAAAAGATAGTTTTAAACTTTAAATTTAATTTTTATCTACACCTAAAAAACCCCCAGTATCAATTTTAAACAAAATCGAAAGAGGTAAAGTTTTAGTACTCCTATTTAATCCGCCATTCTGAATGTTTCATAAATAATTTTTAATTCGTAATTTAAAACCCCTAAAATACCCGTAGAATACCAATTTTAGCCAGAGATGTAAAATTTTTAGTATCCCATACTGGATCCGCAATATTGAATTTTTAAAAAGTTATTTTAAATTCATAATTTACACCCTCTAAAACCATCTAATAACATTTTTGGACAAAATCGAATGATATAAAATTTTTAGTCAGCCATTGTAACAGCATTTAATCGTAGCATATGGCTGTTCCGTCTATAACCATACTGCTGTCCCATATTTATAGCTATTTTAAAAATCTATAAATAAATATCACAATGACAAAGGCAGTGTAGAACTCTAGTCATTCCTCTTGGTTCTTGCAGTTTTAGCACTTAACAACTACAGATTATTTAGAGTTTACAACTGCCAAAACTCAGGACTTCAGCACACGAGTAAGACTGCTAACTAGCTGATCAGATCTTGCCTCTTGTACCTCTTCCTCAGCGCACCCGCGAATTTAATCGCCTGAAGGTTTTTCTAAAATTAAACATAACAAGTTTCCCAAAACACTTAAATCTATTAACAATAATAAATAGGAAACGTAATTAGATACAATGAGAGACTTAAAATGTAATGTTTAACAATTTCAAAGTAATACACTAATTATTTTGTTGATCGTTCGATTGGTAAAGAACATTTAATATCCCAATTTAAAAGATAAACGTAAAAATAGCTTTTATAAAATATTAATTAAGGAAAAAATAAAAACGCAACAAAGAGCTATTTAAATTGTTTAAACAAACAGTACTAAAGTGACCCTTCTACCAAGTTAAATAAAAACAGGACATTACCTTAACTTCCGGAAAATAAATGAAAAACAGAAACAAAAAAACCTTCATTAATACCGATTATACACAATACTTAATTTTCTAAGAACTATTCCTAACACCGTACCATCCCTAACAATTCTCAGATCGTAACTGAAATTTATTATTTCTCAACAAGCCAGACTTGCAGTCTCCCGATACCCTGCCAGTTTCCTCTGGTACCCATCTCAGTCGTACACCCTATAGGGGTAAACTTTATTTCCGGAAGTCTCGCTTCTTTCGTTCATAGAGGGCGTCTGCCATTCTATGACGGTAATTTAATTTCCGAATTGATGTAGATTGGAGCATCTTAATCTTATTTTTTTATTCAAAAGGATAATAATACTAATCAATAACTTTCTATAACTAAAAAAAACGATTTAATGACCGTAAAAAAACTATTCAGTCTCTTAGATATTTAACTCTTTCTTTCTTGTGAATAGAAAAAACACCATTATACGAACTCTTTCTACATTGTTTAATCAAACGGTATATTCCATTATAGTGATTTTGCTTGATTATTCTTTTGATTCCTAATGGTGGGAAAAGCATTTAATATTTTAATAGATTGTATTATTTATCGTAACCACATGTTAAGATTACCCTCGGTATTTATCTCTTTCGTTTTAATTACATAACCAGGATAGGATTTCTTCAACAGATTTATTTAAAAAATATTAAATGAGGGTACAATCTTTTTAGTTTATGTCGTCATAAATTGTCTTGGTTTATATATTTTTAAGAAAACATTTAGACGACTCAAAAGTAATATAACTGAATTTAGGCTTAAGTAAGATAACTGATTTATTTTTCCTTTAGATGTTCTTGGATGGTAATATAAAATGTAAACTATCTCAGTTCCCATGGTTGAAATCTATCTACAGGGTGATTATTTAATTCCTCCTTTTAGTGGAATAAACTTCACGTCAATTAGCATTAAATAATTAGTGTTTGTGCCATTACACTGTGTTGGATCAGGCATATTGAATATTTAAAAATAATTTTAGATTCGTTACTTGCGAATGCAAAAACTTTCCCGTACCAATTTTGGAGGAAATTGGACAAACTATATTATAAGCGTCATCTTGGAATTTACTGAACCAATTTCTGCCAAAATGATATGGAACTATCGTAGTAACTTCCTGAGCAAAATCTAAAACCTTTTTCTATTTTGGAACTGCATTGTCTGTGAACCCTATTCAAATTATAATGATTCATGAGTTATTAGTAATTTTTTAGCAGCAAAAATTTAAAAATGGGATAAAAAAATCTATTTTCCCTTGTTTCAACTTTTTCACGACTTGACTGACAAGGAAACTTCAATATGTTGTAGAGGGTACAAACATAAGAGATACGTATTTTTTTTTATCTGCGAAGATTCATTATAATAGGGTGAAAACCGCCCCCAAAACTTACCCCTTAAAACAGTATTTTTGAAATATCTCAGGTTCTAAGTGAGATATTTTTGCAAAACAAAATGAGTTACTTGTTATTCGAAATGATGTTAAACTATGGTATTTTCACCCCCAAGGATATCATGCCTTATTTCTTATGAGGGTAAACCATATATTTACGCACGTAATTTACTTCTAAAAATTACAAAATTTAATGGATTTGTTTGAAAAGATTTTTTTTTTTTACGAATATCATAAGTAACTTAAGTTGACGGGTTTCGGGGTTTCTAAAAATAAACTAGTAAAAGAGGGTGAGCCACCCCCGAACACGTTTTTTTTAAATTCCAAGTTCTAATTGAGATATCTTTATAAAACAAAATGGAAGTTACTTATTATTTGAAATGTTGTTGAATTATGGTATTTTAACCCCCAAAACATATCATCGCTTATTTTTTATAACGGTAAACCATATATTAGCGCAAGTAATTTAATTCTAAAATTACTCAATTAACTCAAGTAGACGTCTTTCGGGATTTCCAGAAATAAACTAGTAAAAGAGGGTGAGTCACCCCTAAGCACTTTTTTTTAATATCTCCAGTTCTAATTAACTTAACTCTACAAAACAAAATGGAAATTATTTGTTATTCGAAATGATATTAAGCTATGGAATTTTCACTCCCAAGGATATTATATCTTAATTTTTATTATTGTAAACCATATGTTCGCGCACGTAATGCAACTGTAAAAATTACCAAATTTAATGAAATTGTTTGAAAATATTTTTTTCCAGAATACGATGTCACTTAAGTAGGCGTGTTTTGGGGTTTCTAAAAATAAACTAGTAAAAAAGGGTGAGCCACCCCCAAATACTTTTTTGTACATCTCAAGTTCTAAATGAGATAACTTTACGAGACAAATTGGAAACTACTTGTTATACGAAATGAAATTAAACTATGTATAATTATTCTAATAATTGACAAATTTCAGTTGATATGAACGTTACAGAGCTTACTGATTTTTTTTTAATTAATAAGAAAATATAAACTCATTTCGTTGGTTAAGTATTCATGGCTTTAAATTATTATAATTCATGACAAAGGGTGATTTCTTATTTTGTAACGTTCATTTAAATTAAAATTTGAAAATTCTCACAAAAATAATATATGTATGAAATCACGCTTTACTTTTACAAAAATAATAAATAATATCCTTGGAAGTAAAAATACCATAGTTTAACATCATTTCGAATAACGAGTAATTTTAATTTTGTTTTGTAGAGATATCTTAATTAGAACTAATAAAACATATTTATAGGTGGCTCACCCTTCCTTACTAGTTTATTTTCAGAGACCCCAAAATACATCAACTTAAGTTACTTATTGTATTCGTAAGAAGATTTTATCAACAAATTTGGCTTAATTTCGTAATGTCCAGAATTAAATTATGTAAACGAATTACAAGATTAACTCTCATAAAAAGTAAGAAATGGTAACTATGGGGTTAAAACAACATGGTATAACTTCACTTCAACTAACAAGTAAATCACTTTGTTTTGTAAAGATATCTCAATTAGAATTTGAAATCTGAAAAAATGTATTTGGGGGTTAGTCATCCTTTTTTACTACTTCATTTTTTGAAACAATTTCTTTAAATTTCGTAATTTTTAGAATTAAATTACGTGCGCTAATAGATGGTTATTGAAATAAGGGATGATATGTTTTAGGGGTGAAAATACCATAATTCAACATCATTTCAAATAACAAGTAACTTCCATTTTGTTTTGTAGAGATATCTGAATTAGAACTTGGAATTTTAACAAAGACATATTCGGGGGTGGCACACCCTCTTCTACTAGTTTATTTTTAGAAACCCGAAATCGTCAATTTTAGTTACTGGTATTTGTGAAAAAAATATTTTCAAACAATTTCATTAAATTACGTAATTTTTAGAATTAAATTGCGTACGTAAATATAGGGTTTACTCTAATAAGAAATAAGGAATGATATCCTTGGAGGTGAAAATATCATAGTTTAACATCATTTCACATAACAACTAACTCTTATTTTGTTTTGAAAAAATTTCTCACTTACAACCTGAGATATTTCAAAAATACTGTTTTGAGTGGTAAACTTTAGGGGCGGTTTTCACCCTGTTATCACAAAATCTCCGCAGATAAAAAAATACGTATCTCTTATTTTTATACACTCTATAATATATTGAAGTTTCATTGAAATCGGAGCAGGATACTTCGGATATCTTTCTTGTGAGACAAACTTGAGTATGAGAACTTACCTCACACTGATGAGATTTGTAATAAGGTATATTTCCTATATTTACAAGTCAAACTTTCACCATATGTCAATAAACAAATTGCCAAAAATTCAAAGTTGTTAATTTGTTTTTTTATCAAAATAAATTCACAGAAATTGCAAATCTATCTTTTTCAGAATATCTCTGAAAAAGTTCCAAAAAAATAAGGATTTTTACAAATAGTTGGCAAATTGATAAATATTTAAACAATTAAATAAACAATTATTGCCTAATTATAATATTTATTTAACTTTCATATTTTCCAAAATAAAATAAACACTTGTTTCAATCTTTGGCAAAACAATGCTAATATCTACTTATCCATGTATATATATCACATTGTTTAACTTTACATAATTCTCTAGACAATAATTCAAATTCTTTTAGAGATTTTGTAATTAGATACGTCAAAATATTTTTGCATAAATAGGCCTCTCAGATAAAACATAACATTTTCAGTACTGAATAGTCAGAAGCAGCTGTTAACTATAGAAAATTGGTATTTGGCAATTATTTTGGTGATAATAAAATTAATAGATAAAGATTTTAATTGAAATAATTATATCTTTCTATCATGGAGAGTTCCAAAAGCGCTGAGGCAAGGAAAAATACGAAGACTCAAAATCCCTTTATAACAGCTGGTTTCTTCAGTAAATTGGGTTTTATGTAAGTGTATGTGATTATTTTTTTGAATTCGTGGACATTATATGTATAATTGATTTAATTATATTTTAATATTTTTTCTTTAAATAAACAGTTTGGATCGAATAAAATTTTTTTGTCAGTGCTCTTGCGGTATGGTACGCTCTGCCATAACAATTGCTTACACCTGACTTAAATACATATTCTAAATGCCTAGAAGAGCTATCAACTATGTTATTTTCAATAGAATATCTTGTATATTTTATACAAAGCAAATTATATTGATAAGCGTCATATGAATAATATTTATGTTATAATGTGCAAAAATAATTATGTATGCATTGACTGGGCATAATATATGCCATAGTAGTATATTCACTATGTGAATTAGTGAGTAAAAATTTCGTTAAAGGATTATGATTATTTCAACCGTTTAATGGTCCTCCAAAAATGATAAAATCACAAAGTGCTGTTAAATTTAGCGGTGCATTTTTGCAAATGTGGTAACAATAAAACTTAAAAATTAAGCAAATTTCGAAAAAATTGAAAGAGTACTTTTTGCTGTAGTTATGAGTTTTCCATCGAAATAGTTTGATGTCAAAAATACAATTTTTTATATAAAGAATCAAAAGAAATAAAACAAAAAATTCAAAAAAATGTAAATTAAATTTTTTGTACATTTTTGCGTTACTTCTTTTTGGGCAAAAAAAAAAATTACTTTAAAGAAAAAATATTTAAGATTACAGTCCATAGAAGGAACGATTACAAAAGTTTCTAATATTATAATATTAACTGACAGATATTTTTATTTAAAATTTTAATTTTTTTTTTGTTTTTCACAGCTTTCATTTTTATTCCTTTTGTTTATTAATTTGCAATGAACAACTTTATTTTTATTGGGTATAATGTAATTTTAAGATTATTAAATGATAATTAAAATAATATATTTTCTACATAAATTTTTAGCTAAAGTCACAATTAGAATTGTGGATTTGAATAGCAATTTCTTTACCGATATCTCAATCAACATCATCTTCGGATATGTCTGGCATATGTGAGTTTCCGCAGTTAACCAGTGTGTATTCTTTTCAAAAAACTCAACTTCCTGCAACTACAGCTTCCATAGCAGCCTTTTAAACATTCACAAGCTATCTGGAGTCTGTAATGTGAAATCGGCATCAATCGATTTTTGGTTGCCTTCTAACCCGACTGAAAGGGATTTTAAATATTTCTTTGACACTGCTGCATTTGTAAGTATGTTCACTGTAATTTTTACAGTGTCGATGATTGGAGGTAGTTGTGATAACGTAATTTTCGTACCCTGTGAGAGTATTTTAAATAAAATAAAGCGATATTTGTTTAAGCACTCATTATTCGATTTATCATTAAATAAAAAAGTCACAATGGATGGGGCACTTATTTTTTCCTCATTTTCATTTTTACGTAAAAAATACCTTAATATTATTCTATAAAAGTGAAATATTTTTTATAATAAATTTTATGAACTTTTTTGTCAATACTGAAGAACGCAGATGTCAAATCACAAGTATTTAAAGTGGGGATAAAACCAGACAAATTCTGATATCGTGGATTTAAGTTACCTTTCAATAGTTAGTTTTATTGCGAATATACTTTTAAATTGTTCTGGTAACAATGACGATTAAATAAGGACATTCGCGTCTTGACCAACTATAACTACATTTACTGATTTCGATGCCGTTTCTTTGGAAGTGTTAAATATCTGCAACTTCTTCAATCCACGAGATATCGATATTAGCCGCATTAAATTTTTTAAAAATCTAATAAATTATGTTTTATTATCTTCATTGGCAAAAAATTTACCTGGTTTTGAAAGCGACTTCAAATTATCTTTTGTCTGCATTCCTGGAAAAACTTGTTTAGTTCAGTGGAATCTTTCTGAGCTAGTACCTTTATTATCTTTTCTATTCCAAAAACAAGAGTGCAATTAATATAGAACAATTTTAAGTGATTAAAATATTTCCCACTTATTTCGGTAGAGGTCAAATTAGTATTCTAACTAATTTGATGGAGTAAATACCCACCCCATATGCCATTTATTTAATATTTTTTATTTGCAAAATTAAATTAATTTAACAACTTAAAAAAAATGTTAATTATTAATCAATAATCTTAAAACTGCTCTGTATTCAATAAAAATACAATTTTTGTTTCAAATTGATAACAAATTGGAATAAAAATGAAAGCGAAAAAAAGAACGAAAAATAAACGGGGAATTTGGACAGCAATTGTGAGCTTAGAATCTTATATAATCGCTCATTTTTAATATCTGTACTCTTAACTTTAAAGAAGGTTTAATTTATGCATATTTGCGATAAATGCAATAAAATTTAAGTGAAATTGATAGCAAAAACCAAATATTAAAGTGGAGATTATTATAAACAAATCAATTTTGTTAAAGTTTGGTTCGGGCTTTCACATTACATAACATGATGAAATTGCTAAAATACACTGAGTAAAAAATAACTGCATTTCCGTTATCTTCAATGGTGTAATATTTAACAATGATTTTCAGTTACTTATTTAAGTATGTAGTTTCACGTTGAAACCAAACTTTCATGATTTATTCTTGGATGCTATTAGTATGGTCACTAAAAATTATTATTTCTCAATTTATTATTTTGCCTCTTGGATTGAAACTTATTCTAAGAGCAAATCATGAAGTTTGGCCAAAAAGTCCATTAACGACAGTATTGGGACTAAAAGGTATTCATAAGGCTTCTTCCTGAATTGTAGCTATCGCCCAGTAAACAGCCACAAGTCAAATCAGTAAATAAAAAATTTCTAACCACGTTGAATTGTAACTAATATATATATATATATATATATATATATATATATATATATATATATATATATATATATATGTATGTTAATACAACTAAATGTGTAATAAACCATTTCTAGTTATACGCCTGAAAATTATTTCTTTGTTCTTGTTATTTTTCTTGTTTCTTGGAAGTCTTGTTTGATATTTCATCATACTTTAATCACATTTTCACTTTTCAAATAACTTCTTTCATATATATAAATGATCATATATAATCAGATGTGAAAATTGGCACGATATAATTTTATCTGATTATATATAATTCTAAAGTTTTTTATTTAATTTTAAATAATTACATATAACTTTATATTATATTTATATTTATATTATATATAATCATTTATTATTATAAAAAATTATGTATAACTTTACATAAGACTAAATCAAAAATTAAATATTTTTTTTACAGATTTAAAGAATTATAAGATGTTAGTAATAAGAAGTATGTCTGTTAATAATATAATAGAATCATTTTATACGACTAGAAATAATGTTTTTGTAACATTGTAAATCAGTAGTTACAGCTATAAAAATATATTTTTTATATGACAATTTTTCAGTAATTTACATTATTTTTTATTTATAATACCAACTTGTAAGATTTACATTAAATTTACTTTAATAACTTAAAAGGTCCTTTACCAATATTTATACACAATTCTTTATTTCATTTAACTTCTAACATTCACTGTAATTAACAAATTTCTTTCGTTGAAGATAACTTTTATTTCTTATAATTTCACTGGCAACAGTTTAGGCTAATTACATCTTTTATTTGTGTAATTAGGCAATTAGGCCTACAGATCTGATTAAATAAAATCTCGTTAACTCAAAAGCTGGCAAAATTTGGAAAACGAAAACACACACAAAAACTGATTATACTGAGAACCAGAAAAACCTCTAACGTGAAAAGCAGAAGTAGAACTGAACGTACAGGTTTAGGGGCCAAGAGATTAGGAATTGTTCTGAATAATTGACCAATGGCAAACCGCCAAATGATACGTAGTTACGACTACGGGTATCATCTTCGTTTCAAGAGATAAATTGATGAAAGGAAATTTCTAGACTTCGAAATCCTTTTATAAGGTGCAAATAGTCAAAAATAACATTAAAAAAGCCAGTTTATATGGTATTTATATTTAATGAGTTTTGGAGATTATTTGATTAGGAACGAGAAATATTATCATATAGAAAATATAATATCAAATATATTTCTTGTTGTGACTTGTTTCGCAACATTGAATATGAAAATTAAGTTTAGATAAAATAAATTTGAGAAATGCATGCAAAGAATTAATATAAAAATTTATCTAATTATGTAGAAATTTATATAATTATATAAAATTACATATGATTGTATATAATTACATATAATTATATATAATTTTACTTGAGAAACCAGATATAATTTTATATCATTTTAAAGGAATATATATATATATATATATATATATATATATATATATATATATATGAACATATATTTATACATAATAATATACAGATATTATTTCAAAATTTTCTAATTTATACAAAATTATATATGGTTATTTATAAATATAAATAATTATATATAATTATATAAAACTGTATATTTTTGTATATAACGTTACATAATTTTATTTGAGAACCTAGATATAATTATATTAAATTATTTAAATAAAATACTTATTTAAATATAATTTTATTTAATTATATACAGTTATATATAATTGATATTTACCAAATATGTTTAAAAGTACGATCTTAAACAGCCATTTGGAGGTGAGCAATTTTCGAAAGTAAAATCACACACACACACTCAAATGTATATATATATATATATATATATATATATATATATATATATATATATATATATATATATATTAACCTACACTTTTTATTGTCTTTATGCCTATTAAGGAAGGGCACATCTACAATTCCATTCCTCACTCTGCGGAAAAACTAGAGTGTAATTTATAGAGAACAACTTGTCATCATTTACTTAGTTATTTAAATAAATACAACCAACTCAGGTATCAATCATTTTTATTTCCTTCTCCTTTTTATTTCTCTTCTTGCTTACTAGTTTGGTCTTCAATATTTCACCATTTGATTGCATTTTCAGTTGCTAAATAATTTCTTTTATTTTTGGAGTTTATTTTTGCAGCAGCCGTCAAATTCAATAAATATCTCTAATATATTGTTATTAGCGGATTGTGAAACCAACTTGTGTTGGTGGCAGGTGAGAAGTTAGCAAAAGAGTAAAGCTGAGGATAAGATTAAAAATAGCAAAATTGGATTTAAATTTTTGCAAAAATTTATAGAATACCTACTTTATTTTGCAATTTTATCAATGATTTTGAACCATAGTCGCCCCTTTCCCGGCTTTGATTGAAGTATAGTAAAAGAGAACACATGAATAAATTTTATTTAGTATGCAGTTAATAGTGAATAAATTGTACTCCCTGCAAATAATATTAATATTTTAGTTGCTTAAAGAGAATGTTTTTCACGTAGTTTATAGTTAAATAAACTAGCAACTTCTTCCGATATTACCCATTTTAGGATCCGCCTTACCAAACTATTTAGTCCTGAACATCCAATAGCAACTAAACAATGAGTCTAAAAAGAGTAAACATGAGTCAGAAAAACAGTATGTTCTCTATTTTATACTCGATGTACATTTACGGAAAAACTGTCTGGAACCGTTTAACATTGAGATTGAGAAAAGTGGTATAAACAATTTTTGGCAAATTGCTTTCATGTTTCTAGGCCAATCGTTAGAAAGAGTGACTAAGTTCTATCACATAATTGCCCATTACATCACTTTATGGTAATATTTGTTTAAATTGTGTGAAGATTTGAAAGGCTTTTATAGGAAATTCTGGTAAATTTAGATGTGGAAGAAGAGAGGCAAGGTTTGCAGCTTGGGCAAGATTTTTAATGTATTAAGCGTTATTGAGAGTTTTTAATATTAAATAAGTGTCTGGGTACTTTTTCCAAACCTAAAATTGGAATCGCATTGAACCACATTAGGCCTTACTCGACCAAGTGTCACCTTGTTGATATTAGGTTTGTAAGATTATCAAGATTAATATTTATATACATAACTCTTTATAGCAGAAATTTCCACCATTTTTTTAGAATTTCTAACTGACGGTGGTCCAAGAACTTTTGTTTGACTCTATTTATCATAGTTATTTACTAAAAACTTTCGAGAAATTCTATCAAATCAGTTTTTTTTTATTTAGTATTAGATCATATTTTAGCTGTTATGTCCTAAATCTTTTATTTTTTATATTAAAATGTACCAAATATCTTTAGAAGTATGAACTTAAATAAACATTTGAAGGTGAGTAGTTTTCAAAAGTACAACCAATTATTCTTGGGTGAGGCAAAAGTATTTATCATTTATATTGTAACAGATCTACTGAAATTATTATTTTTTGAAAATTCAATAAACAAAATTGTCAAAGTAAATTTTCCAAGAACTCTATATATACATAGTACCTTATGTATCAAAGATCTGATCTTTGTGTTGTGAACTTGCTAAATATTTGTCACATATTAGAAATACTATAAGAGTTGGATGAAATAAAATGAAATCAAACAGGTGAAATTAAAAAAGAATGGCGCCCAACTTCACAATTTCCAACACGTAATTTCACCCTTTGACAAACTGGTATTTATTTCTAAATAGTTTAATGTGTCAGAAACATACCAATTACACCACCCTAGTCTTACGTAAGTTCTCTCTATAGATTGTCGCAATTAGCAATGCCCCTGATGGTAGGGACATGTAGCTAGCGATCTATTTTTGACCACCGTAGTAAATGTATGGATGTTTCGTCCCGATACCGGTGGTGGATTCATCAGTGAGATCCACCGGTGTCTTTCCCAGACATCCCTGTACTTTCCATAAACTTGGACCTCTATTTAAGTCCAGTTTTGCCGGAAAGCGGTGGTGAGTTGTTATTTTCCACAACATGCCCCCCCTAAGGCATTTGCTTTCCGGCTTAAACTGTCGGACAGTCCAAGCCGTTAGAAAGCACAGGCCTGAAAAGGAAGTGGAACGGACATCCTCGGTGGTCTTCCAATGGTCGGGCCGGGCTTGATGAAAGCCCTCAGCGGTTTCTGACATTCTGTCCTATATCCACATCTATGGTTTTACCACATCATTTGCGGTTTTGGACTCGTCATCTAACCGCTGTCCCTGCTCGGGTGCTATATCGCAATTAGCAATGCCCCTGGTGGTAGGGACATGTAGCTAGCGATCTATTTTCGACCACGGTAGTAAATGTATGGATGTTTCATCCCGATACCGGTGGTGGACTCATCAGTAGGATCCACCGGTATCTTTCCCAGACATCCCCGTACTTTCCACAAACTTGGACCTCTATTTAAGTCCAGTTTTGCCGGAAAACGGTGGTGAGATGTTATGTTCCACAACAAGATTTACCTTTATTTTTCACCAAAAAAAAAAAAAAGAAAATGAGAACAAAAGCAAATAATATTAATTTGTGTAACAGAGCTACCAAACCGAAAGAAAATAATTTTCGGCGGAAACAGATAGTAATCAGTAATTCTTCGAGGTTATTTGCCACCATATTAAAATAAAATTTTGAAAATATACTGACAGGTAGAAATAAGAGTTGTATAAGTGTATACATGAATGAAGTTAGAACAATATTTTTTCTCCATTTTATGCTAAGTATGAATATTCGAAAAAACTGTTTGAAACTGTTGCGAGATTGAGAAAAGTGGCATGAAATATTTTCGGAAAATTACTTTCACGCTTCTAGGCAAACCATTAGAGAGAGTGACTTAGTTGTATCAAAAATACATAACTATTACCCTGGAGTTGCCACATTTATATCCAAAAAATTAAATTTTCATTCTGTTAAGTGTGTACGAAGTTTTAAGGTCGTCATATTGATGTATGGAGTTATTATAAACAAAGGTAATAAAAGTACTACTTTTGTATCTTTATATAGGCAGACCTCCCAATATACAATAAACCTACAAGACTGAAATCTCCTTATTGCGCAAATATCATCAGTCTTTCTCATGTGTGATTAATTCACGAAGCAAAATATAGGTTTTTTTCAAAGGATGATTAAGTGGATGAACTAAGTTTTAGCCTTCTAGATAATAAGAATATAGTCATGTTAAATAATTAGTCGGCCAATAGATCTGTATGGCCAGGTGATGCAAAGTCTGCTGTTGAACTAAGTTTATCTTCTTTCGATATCGTCAATACATTTTCTTGGTGTAGTGACTAATACATTTGGTTCAGATCAGTATTCTATTCTGATAAAAATAGATAGATATATAACAAAAGGTAAAATTTATCCTAAAACCAAATAGGACACTAGAAAACCTGATTGAAAGTTATATATATATATATATATATATATATATATATATATATATATATATATATATATATATATATATATATATATATATATATGATATGATATTGAACAAAAAACCTTCTATCTTCATACACACTGAATACAAATATCAATTTTTAATAAGTTGTATAAATAGTGCCACCAAAGCAAATATTTCAAGATATTCACATATGACATTCAATCCCCTCTACCTTGGTGGGTCCCGGTAACTTGTGATAAAGAAATTAATAGTGCAATTGTTCTTAGAAAATATAAATTGAACCATACATTAGAAATTTTTTTTACATGTATAAAAGTGGATACTGAAACAAAAAAAAATCCAAACACAAAGACTAAGGAAAGCTGGATGATATGGTGTCACAATTCAAATAAAAATATCCCCTCATCTATGCTTTGGTTGAAATTTCAGATAGTGTCAAGGAAGACTGATTATCAGAAGCCTCACAGTAATAATGGTTGATTTCATGATTTTTTGATAGAGTTGCTTCATCTTCAGTTCCAACTGAACCAAAAGAGTGTGGTATACTTTATCTTTGTGTTCACTTTCTGTGTAAACCCTTTCTATTTGATGAATTAGAGTGTGTTCTGAAGAATGCTGAGGGTACAATGATATATAATATTGTATGCTTTTTCGTCTGCCTATTGAACCAAACATTTTGATGTTGGATACTTTTAATGTGGTTAATCTTGAAGGAATAAAAATATCGGACTTTGAAAAGTTAATTTTTATTCTCATACAAGATTCTGGTAAAATCATCATTTTGGGTTTCTCTTAGAGACCTTAACTATTATTTATACGTTTATTAAAAATATTGGAAAATCTCATTAAATTACGTTTAGAGAATTGATTAATTAATCATAATATTTTACGCAAAAGTCAGTACAGTTACAAACAGGGTTTTAATACCTTGAATACAGTATTACTCTCATGATTCCTTGATATTGAAAGTGCATACGATTTCGTAAATTTGACTATTTTGGAAATAAAATTGGTGAAAAACTTTAGAGTACTTCCTATTATAGACAGCTCAAATGTTAAACTGTACAATAACGGGAGGGTTTAAATTATTCACAGGAGAAAATTGGTCCTGGAATTATTTCCTCTGACTTGCCTCAGAGATCTGTACTCAGTCCCTAGCTCTTTAAACTATATACAGCCGATGTTCGCAACCTAAGTATTGTGCAAAATGCTGACGATTTTTGTATATACACAAAATATAGTAAATACAATAACAATGTTAAAATGTTATTACAAGCAGTAGAAAAAATTTTAAATTAGTCTAGAGTGAATAATTTCAGATTTCTCCTATTAAATCCACTCTTTATACATTCACTCAGCACAGTCTACCCAATATAGATCATATAAATAACTAGACTGTGGTTAGGTGTCTGGGAATTATTTTAAATAAAAAGTCAACCTGGAAAGAGCATACTTAGTAATTAAGTGTAATAATGGGATTAATTTTTTTCGCACTGTTACAAAAGAGTGGAGAGGCTGTGGTATCCAAATAGAATTAATTTTCTACAAAGCATATGTTAAATCTATCCTGGATTATGGAAATATTCCTTATGGCTCTGCTTGTAAAACTCATTTAAAGAAGGTTAATAAGATTCAATGTAAGGCTCTGAGAATTTGTTAAGATAATTTGTTCTACCCACTTATGGTTGAGGCTTTAGAACCTTCTTTATGTTTTCGTAGAGAAATGTTCATTCAAACATAAATATTTGATATTGTTTAATTAGAAAATGTAGTAACACTTAATAAATTTGATCCGACAACCCATGTGTGTGAAACATTCAGAAATTACAAACAAATATTAAATGATATCAGTCCTTTTAGCATTGCAGACTATTGATATTATAGTTCCATACACAGAATTGATATAGGATCTCCTCCCTTCACGTATAACACACTACTCAATAAATTTATATTTATTATAAAATCTTCACGAATTCTTCAAAAACACCCGAAGGGAATGGGCCAGCAATTTTCATTCCTCAAATGAAAAGTAAACTTAAATATGAAATAATGAATGAAACAATCCGTTCATCTAGAGCATCAGAAAATGATTGCCAAGATCATAGGGAACTTAAAGGTAATGATATTGTCGATAATTTGGTCAATACCATTCTAAATGTCATAGGTCTTCAAAATATAATATTTTGAATCGTAAAGTAAAGCATAAATGGAAAGAGAGATGGTCCAAGTATTGTACTAAATAAATACTAGCATAAAGATATAACAATATCAAGACACTACATAACAACTATCATCCGTATGAAATTTGGTCATGCCTGTTATCCCACTCATTTACATAAAATTAATGTTCTACCGGCAGAAAACTCTGATGTGTGTCATATTAGATGTGATACCAGAATGAAATAAACACATTATGTGAAATTTTTATAAATAATTGTAAAATTGTGAGATCTTTTAATGCCCTGAGTCTCCCAGCGTTGGAAAAAATAGAAGTACATAATGCAATTATGCTTTATCTAAATAAAATAAATTTGAAACTATGGCTTTATCTTTCTATTCACTTTTATAGTGGTCTTTCTTATTGGCCTAATGAAAAAACACTCTGACCGAGTCAGTGGCATAAAGCATGTGTCGCTGTCGAATACCTGTGTTAACCCAGATTTTTATTATTTCAAAAACTAGTGAATATTTTTATAATTGATTTTAAAATATTTTGGAACAACCAAATAAATATTAGTTCACTTATTGCATTGCACTTTGTGACTGGCTGCATAGCTGATCAGCCAATGCGAATACAAAAAAAAACTATTCCCTTTTCCATTCTCATAACTTCATTTTTAGGTTCTTCCCTTAATTTTCCTCTATATAAACATTTGTTCTTGACTTATATAACACGAAATATAAGAATATTATGACTAAAACTAAACCAACAAATCAAAAGATCTAATTTCCATGGGAAATAAATCCCAGTTAAAACATAAACCTTTTGGTAAATCTGGATGTAAAAGTTTATATTTCCGTTATTTGTCGACAGATTTCCCAAATCTCGGAGTCTTAGTTTATATTTGATTAGGATTTAAACAAATGTAAATTTCCAAGATTAGCAAATTTCTTTATTAAATAGATGTTTTGAAACTAGTAAAAACATGATATGTCCAACCTGGTAACACAGCACTTCAGTATTTTTGTTTTTACGAGAAATAGTCATCATTCTTGATAAAAAGTTTTGTTTGCCTTCGGATCCCAAAAACAGGGACCAAAATCATGATAACGTATACAATATATTCAAAAATGTAAAAATAATCATATTAAAATACCTTATTTGTAATGTTTAAAGGTCATAGGCAACGATGTTTCTTGTGAAGTCATAATCCATTGCATTTACTTTTAGTATAAATAGTTGTGTACCTTAAGAATTTAGTCAATTTCACTGAAAACTTGCTGGAGATAAGATTTAACAAAAAGAAGAATAATGACACTAAAGATCCAACAATTTAATGGGATTAGATTGGGCCACCGAGCAAGCAAGGCTATTGATCCAAAAAGACCAATCTATCTATCCTGGGAGTGAATATTTTACCAGTTTGTCACTCGTAATGAAAAGTGAGCAGGACATCGGTATTGTTGAAAAATAAGGTTAATTCTAAATATTCTTCCTCCAATTTGGTTTAAACAAAATTGGTTAAAATTTCCATAAGTGAATTTAAATTTAAATTGTCTTCTAAAGACTTGGATCCAATTACATTTGGTAGCATCAAACATTACCTTTCTTAAATTTTTGGCTATGAGTGGCAATTCTAGAATTTGAACTTTCTTGTGCCCAGTACCTGCGATTTTATGACGGGACTATTCCATTAAACATAAAAAAAGTTGTCTCGTCGAGAAATAAAATATTTTTATCCTAAAATTTTTTCACCCGTTATCAAACAAAACGTCAAATGGCCATCGTCATAGCCGTCTTGCAGTTTGTTAATAAATTTTGGTTTGAACGCCCAAACTTTGTTGCTTACGAAAATATTATAAATATGAGATTTGCTAACTATATCTAAGGTGTCTGCTCTTTTCCTTAAGGATAACTTAGGATTTTGCTCCAAGTCAAGGACTACCAAGGTGGCAGCGTCATCATGGTTGTACTAGCATTAAACTTTTGAATTAATTTAAGCACGGCTTTTCGACTTATGTTAACATTTCGGTTCTTTTTTTCAATTCCATAATATATAAATAATAAATCTATTGTCCTAAGGTTATTTAGTAACTCTTTTTAGACAAAATTCAATGTCTATTACGTTGACATTGACAGAAAAGTACCGATTAGCGAATTAATTTACCTTTTCTATCAAAAATAGGAATTTTTGTTGCAACCAACTCCATTTTTAGGTGAAAATTAATTATACTTCGTATTTATGCTTTGTTTCTATTTCGGAACAACTTGGTTAAATAAAATTTTTTAAAGTATTACAAATAAGAGTATGATATTTATTTTAAATTCTACATTTTTGCAAATTTTTAACACCCTGTACACGTATTCATGACTTTGATCACTGTTTTCGAAATTCAAAAGTAAGCAAAACTTTTTACCAAGAATGACTTTTTTTATAGAATCAAAAATATTGAAGTCTACTGGATTGTGGTACATTAAAATCTTTATATAAAACCTTTTTGTAACAACCAAATTAAAAATTAAATCTTAGACATTTTTCTCTGTCAAAACTATTACTACTATTTTAACTCAAATTAGCTTTCTTCATACTACAAAAAGTATCTAAAACATTTTGGGATGTTGTTGAATAGCCCTTCCTTGATGCTATCTGTAGTGAAGGAAGCAGCAACTGTTTCAAGCAGCACAAAGATATTATATAGAATCCATAACCAAGCCAATATATCTTATGTCTATATGGTACGATTTCGACATGAACTATGAAGTGGTAATAGATTGCCATCGTGCGAGTGGAAGATGGATATGGATTCACGTATACCGTACACAAATAGATTCCACATGGCAACATGGGGTAGAGTAACATATTAGAATAGTAGCGAAATCCTTTAGCTAGATAATACCTCAACCATCTTCTAAGTACAAATGAATGCATATAGTCTGCATCCAGTCATAGTCAGGAATGCCAAAAAAAGGTTTAAATATATAGTATACTAGCAAAAAACTGAGTAGTGCTCTTTTAAATCAAATATCAATTCATTCGATTGAAGCAAATGACGAAAGGAATATGCTAACTTAAATGTGGGTATTAGGATACAAAAGAACTGAATCAAATGGAGGGGCTTTTGTACAAGAAGTCTATACTGTGAATCTGAAATCCCCTCTTTTCCTTCCAAAAAACAAATTTAACTGGCAAGATACGTTAATAGCCTTAAGTCTCGCCCCTTCATTCCACTTTGTTTTTCCTTCCTTTTCCAGTCTATTTTCCTTCCTAATGTCGCAGTGAATTGTACCCATACTTGTTACATTCAACTATCCTCCAGGCTTCCAATCAACTTTCCCCAAGATATACCCGTTAAGATATATCACTTCCTTCCCTGGAACCTTCCTCTTATCACTCTTGATACTCCCTGACTACATATCCTAAGATTCCTATTCCCTAATCAACCTTCACTACAATCAACACCTCATTATATTCACTGATGGTTCCAAAACTTCAGAAAGTGTTGGCGCTGCAATTCCACTGTTACCTGAAATCCATGTCTTATGCCCTTCATAGATCTACCAGTATACTCTCAGCTAAGCTCTTTGTCATACTAAAGGCTCCTGATTTAATTCTTTCGCATAATAGCCCTGATTGTGATATTGCATCAGACTTTCCAATCTGCCCTTTGATCTACTCCAAATTACCAAATATTTATCAGTTTAATTCTCTATAACATTGAACGTATCTTGATTCAAAATAAGAGAGATTCATTCATATGGATCCCCAGCCATGTGGGAATTGAGGGAAATGAGAGAGCAGACTTACTAACCAAGAATGTTTGGAACACCAACCCTTCCTCAGTCAACTTTATTTTTTCACTTTTAGATATTAACAAATTCACTGACAGGATTATTAGAGACACAGTGCAACTGAAGTGGGATTAACTTGAGGAGGTTATCAAGATCGTGAAGTCAAAGACATTTTTTTCACTAGGGAATGAAAAAACCATTATATTAATGGCTAGACTGAGATTTGCTCATATTACACTAACTCAAAAAATCCTCTTTTAAAAGACCGATCCACCTATATGTCAATCATGTAATTTTCCATCAAGCTCATCTTCTGCTCTTGTCTACAATATGGTCCGCTCTTATTATCCATGAACATTACTCAAACCTTGCGCGAGAAGCTCTCACAAAAAAAAAAAACGCTCTACAGATCCTTAAATTTATTGAAATGACAAAATTGTTTGATTAGATTTAAATTATTACTTCAGACATCAAAAAGCCCATTAGACTGACATGTCTTTATTTAATCTCTCTCTCTCTCTCTCAAATGGAGGGGCACAGAGCCTCATAAAACCAATAGTAACAATTTCCTTCTTCCCAGACAGAAGATTAAATAAAGAGGATGTGGAGTTATACTTTCGACAAGGAAAAAGATTGATAAGTTCTTCGCCATGGAATACCAAACAGTTTCTTTAGTTGCCAAAAAGAGACCTTCGAATGGTAACAAATCTCACAACGCATTGCTCTTAAAGATATTATCTCAAAAAATGGACAAAATTAACAGCGTGATATGCTACTATTAGTATATGGTCCTCCTTTCACTTTAACGTCTAGGAACTTACCTCCCAGGAAACAAACAGAATTCAGGAAAGTGTTTTCAGGAATCAATTGCCTGAATGACCTATTTACTATATCTACAACTTACTTAACAACAATTCATATAAAATGTGTTTGCTAAAATAGAATTTGTATATTTACAGGTGGTTATTTCCATTATTCTACAAAGGTTACAAAACAGGATTAACAGAAGATGATATATATCCACACCTATCATCACATGATTCAGAAATACTCGGAAATAAATTAGAAAATGAATGGAATAAAGAAGTTAAGAATAACAAAAATCCATCGTTATTACGAGCCTTTGTTAAAGTGTTTGGGAAAGAGATGATGGTCCTTGGTATAGGTATTTTAACATTTGAACTTATAAGGTACATTTTTTATTTTTACTTTATTGAGGTAAAAATTTAAATATAAAGTTTCAGTAAATTTACTAAAAAAATTTTTTAATTCTACTTGAAAGAAAATTTTAGAATCCATATAGAATCATTTTTTGACCTTCCTTTATATTTCATTGAAATAATGGCTATGTTAAAAGCCCTTTAATGTTGAAGAGATTACCTAATTTTATTTAATTTAAGTAAAAGAATAAATAATGACCTATTAATATCTGAAAAGGAATACCAAATGTTTGCAAGTAGTTTAAATTTAATCCTGAATTTAATCAGAATGTTCTTCAATGCACTTATTCAGATAAAAATCATTTTGATTTTGAGTTTAACTTTTAGAATTTCTTTGCCGCTTATCTTATCCAAACTACTCGAATACTTCGAACCTGACTCCATCATGACTCTTAATGAAGCATACACATACGCAGGATTAATATGTGGAACTACACTGATCCAAATTACTCTTCTCCATCACATTTATTTCCATTTATATCACATGGGCATGAAATTGAGAGTCGCTGTAGTAGCTCTAATCTATAGAAAAGCAATAAAATTAAGCAAATCTGCACTAGGTGAAACTACAATTGGTCAGATGGTAAACTTGATATCTAATGATGTGTCGCGATTTGAAACCTGTACTATCAATATACATTATGTATGGGTTGGACCTATTCAGTTGTTTGTTATATTAGGTTTATTATATGTCAGAGCTGGTTGGGCTGGAATACCTGGAGCTGGGTTGTTGTTGCTTTTTATACCATTTCAATGTAAGTATCTCAAATTAGTGTAATAAAGATCACTGTAAGAATGAGTATGTTTGCTAAGTGTAATATAGCAAAAATCAAAATTCCATAACTTCAAACAGTTTCCAAAAGTACAATATTTTTTCTATAACTTAAAAAGCTGTATTAAATCGTTCTTTTTTAAATTTAATTAATTAAAATATATATGGTCTTGTCAACCTAAACCAGGATAGACGCATTCTCAATAAAGTATTCTGAGTAAAATTTGGAAAATAATTCCTTGTTTAAAAGCTTTCTGAGTAAGTAAACATTTATTAACAATATCACAGATTTTATCATCTTGCAAATGCGATTGCTTTGGCGGTGCCTTTGAAGTTGAAGGATTCAATTATTGTGCCCTTGTTTGACTCGCAACCCGCTTTATATCGATAAAGAGCGTTCAAATTGGAAAATATACCGAGATAATAGAAATGATTATAATAAAAAAGAAATATTACATGTTATAGTTCTCCACTGACAAAAACAAAAATAAAATCACAAATAGATATTAATACTATTTTTTTGTCAAAAATGCCTTATTCCTTGATGTTAAGAGACAAACACTCACTCTATTCTAGTATAACAAATAAATACGTTATTTTTATTTTCTTGTTGTTTATAGCTTTCAAATGACTAGAGAGAACTGTATATGAAGTATATTTTTGGAAACCGTTAGTAAATATTTTTAGTATTCTTTACAAATTTGTAATAGATAACGTCATACGTTATATTTGTTGTTAGTCATTTAGACAAATATTTTTCCACTAAAGCTTAAGCCACATGATGGTTTCTTCCTGCCTCACTACGTACTGGAAGCGATAAGGGCCACGATAGTTGTTATACTAATGAAAAATTACGTCAATGCAGGGTCATTTTCGTGAAATTTGTTAAATTTTGTTAATTTAGATTACTGCATCATTTTTCTGTTGTTATCATTTTTAACAACATTTAAATGCTTACCTTAAAGCATTTCTGACGAATTTAAAAAGGCTCATTTTCCTTCGACATGCAGTCTCAACAAGCATAGGAGATTTCTCATACCGCTTTTAACCAAAAATATATTATATATGTTAATTTCACATAAAAATGTAAATTATGAATAGTACACAATCAAGTGTACAAAAATCTACACGGAAATTTGCTTTTTGCCGAAAAGCTTTTGTCGCATCTGGTTAAGATGCAATAATCTGTGTCGGTGTCTTCATAACGTTGCAATTTCTCTCAGTCGCGAAGCAAGCAAAATTGCGAGATTTTATTTGGATTTAGCGCCTTTTATTTCATCTATAAGATAAAATAGTTTGTGGTAATAATATAATAGAATATTACATTTTTTAAAGTAGAATGAAAATAGTTTATTTAATATTTGCAAACATATACCGCATATTCTCCTAAAATGAAGACGATTTTTTTCTATTAGAAATAAACTGTGTTTTTTTTTAGTATCAGAGATACTAATATAATTTTCTGCTAATTGATGAGTACAGTTTCTTATATAAATAGATAGTTCACAAAAAAAAAAACAATGTTGATCAACAATGGTTTGAAAATATTGTTTTTCTTGTTAAAAAGTTATTTTCTTTTTATCATAAATGTTTTAGAAACATCATAAAACAGTTTCCAAACTAAACTATATAATAAAGAAGTTAAAGATAATTTTTTTTAAATTTAAGCATGGATGGCTAAGAAAAATTCCAAATATCGTTACGGAACAGCAATTAAAACCGATGAAAGAATCCGTCTTATGAATGAAATAATAAGTGGTATACAAGTCATTAAAATGTATACCTGGGAAAAACCATTTGTTAAAATTGTCGAATCTGTCAGAAGGTACGTATAAAATAAAAAAAATGCTGTAAAAGGGAGGGATTTATCTATCCTTAAATATTATACAAAATAATGATTGTGACAAAATCAGATTCTTATAAAAAAAACTGAAGCGCCTTCTAGAAAAGCGCTAAAAAAGTCCGATATAACGATATAAGGTTTTCTATGAAATTGAAATTCTTTAAGTCGGTGTCAAATTATTAAATAAAAAAATGTTATTAACAAAGAAGGAGAGTTTTATAACTGATTTTATTTATGATTGCGTTCTTGCTATAGTTTGTTCATATTTAATGTTAGTAATTATTTGTTTCATTTAGTAATAATTTGGCGCTAAATTTCAATGATATATAAAAATATATATTGTTGTTTTCCTCTTTTTAACTAATTTTTTGGAAGGTGATTAAATTATTTTAAACAAAGTGGTTGTAAACCATACTAAATTAAATAACAAAAATTAGACCAAAGAAAAGTTTAGTTAATTCACTATTTTTCTTCTTGGTAAGGTTCCAAAACCTGTTTAAAACATCAAGAATGCCCCTGTATTTTGATCCGCAATCGACTGCGTTTCATTCCTAAAACCATAGAAGAAATATACCAAGAATTCCTATCCTGTGCTATAATTTTGACACTCCTAAACGGTACGCAAACTGGTACGCTGTCTCATTCATAAAAAGCAGTTTACGATATTGTCAATGATTAGATATCAGTATTTTAATGTGATATACATGCTTTTGTTAGAAACAAATATAAAAGATTTAAATTTTCGGATTTATGTTGAAAACGTGGCAATTCTGCATATCCCTTCCTACCGAGTAAGAGGGGTAAGCTCCACCTTTTTATCGATTTAGATGTGAGGTTGCCGCTGCCTAGTGAAGTTTTACTGAAAGGTTTGATCATTACAACGTTCCCTTTGTAAACTTAAACAAATATAATAAACCAAGGGATAAAAAAACTTGTACCCGTAGTTTAGATCAACTATCCAATACGGCAACACTGCATATACATCATTCCCTGCCGTTTTACTACTTATAGTAAAACTACCTTTTATCAATGACCGAGTTTTAATACTTGGCGTTTCCAATCCTCCCATAAGAATGAACTGTCTTAGTATAATTCGCCAATGCAAAACTGATTAAAATAATATGAGATGTAAGTTGCGGAAATGACCAAAAATAAAATAATCTGTGGGTCGTGCATAAAGTGTCCATTATTTCAGTATTACCGCATTGTTGTCTGTTCCGGTTCTAGGAGAGCAAATGACTTTGTGCGGAACTCTGGTTTGGCGCCCCCTTACTGAAATTTATACGAGTCGCCGAAGTTTTTGTTTTAACTTTTCCGTAATTACGTATTTTTTTTATATGCTTTTAGAATATTATATTCTTTAAATGACCAACTCACTACAATGAATTTTAGAATAAGCCATCAACGCATAATATATGCGGAATTGTGTCAAATATATTCTCTGTTCATTCCTTTCGCACTCTTTAATATTGCAAAGTGCGTCTTGGTCTATAACGCCGGTCTGACTATTACAGAAGTTCTGTTAAAAACAAAATTAATTTTAATGCATCCAGAAAATAAAAAACAACTCATTCTTAAATGGAATTTTGTTGCTCCATCTATTAGGCGTCTCTGTGCAGAGCACGCTTCGCATTACTACCAGAATCAGCCTTCATTATTATTTAATCAAAACACTACACTGACTTAAAATCTTTTTTTTTCAGAATGGAAATGAAACAAATTCAAAACAACTCCGTTATCAGAGCTATCACCACGTCATTCAATTATTTTCTTACTAGAGTTTTAGTATATACTTCCATCGTTATCTATATATTTGCAGGAAATACCCTTAATGCACAATACGTCTACATTTTATCACTATATTATGAGCTTCTAAGAGATTGCGTAAGTCAAGCATTTGCTCAAGCACTTGCTCAGATTGCTGAGGCTGCTATATCTGCGAAACGTATTAAACAATTTCTCTTGTATGATGAACTAAAGTCAGAACAATATATCTTTACTTCTGATCTAATAGGAAATACTAAAGGATCTTTAGAAAACATAAAAAGCGCAACATCCAAATCATCAGTAGATAATAGTAAATCCATCGGAATCCATCTAGAAAATGTAGGTACTAAATGGGTTAACTCTAAGGAAGATAATTTCTTAGAAGGTATTAATTTCGATGTATCTACTGGAGAACTAGCTACTGTCATAGGTAAGTTAGACTATTTTCTATCGAGTTGGGAATTTTGAAAAATAATTAACTACCAAAAATATTATTTGCACAAAAAATATATGCGTGAAAGTACGTTTATATTATTTTCACAATTGTTGGAATTGAATCCCAAAAATAGTGTATGAAAAAATGTGTTAATAAAATCATTGTTTTACTGGAATCAACGTCTTAGAATAAATATTTTGATACTAAAATTTAATTTAAAAAAACTATATTTTACACTTAATTTATTACAATTTTCGGAAATCTGGGACCGGGAGTATTATGTAAAATTCTCAGAAATTTTCGAACCTACACTTAGAGCGGTGCTGCCAACATAAAACTTTTTTTATTGCAGGTAAAGTAGGCAGTGGCAAATCAACACTTCTTTATGTAATTCTTAAAGAGTTACCACCTACCATTGGCACTGTTAACATTAATGGCAGAGTATCATACGCATCTCAAGAACCATGGTTATTTGTTGGAAGTGTGCGTCAAAATATCATTTTCGGTCAACCATACGACATTGTTAAATATCATGAAGTAGTTCGTGTCTGTGCCCTTGACCGGGATTTTAAATTGTTCCCATATGGAGACCGCACAATGATTGGAGAACGTGGTGTATCTCTTAGTGGTGGTCAAAGGGCTCGAATAAATCTCGCTAGAGCAATATACAAAGAAGCTGACATTTATTTACTTGACGATCCTTTATCTGCTGTTGATACTCATGTAGGAAAGCATATTTTTAAAGAATGTATAGAGGGATATCTGAAAGATAAATGCGTAGTTTTAGTAACTCATCAACTTCAATACTTAAAAAATTGCAAAAAGATTTACCTTTTAAATAAAGGGAAGGTTGATCAAGCTGGTACGTATGACGATATAAAAAATTCCGGAAAAGAATTTACTAAATTGCTTGAAGAATTTAAAAAGATGGAAGAAGAAGCAAAGAAGGAAGCTGAAGAGGAAGTTAGGAAAAGAAAAAGAACTATATCTTCGACAAGAGGTTAGTAAAATCTATTATAAGGCATAATATTAGATTAAGAATAAAAATGGATTTGTAACATATTAAAATTAATATACTTACGAAATGAAAACAAGTTATCTTCTTAATGTACAAAAAATACCATAATGTCAAGCCTACAAAATATTTCAAAGATTTTTTGCCGAATCTACTAAATAATTTAAAAACATTAGAATATTTTGTATAACTCTGATTAATACTTCTTTTATATTAAAGGTAGTGAAGGTAATGTAGCAACAGATGATCCAATATTTGAAAAAGAAGCTAAAATTGATGGAAAAGTTACTTGGGCCATGTATAAAGGATATTTTTCCGCTGGAGGAAATGCTTTTAAAATTGGATTTTTAGCTTTTATATTTATATTTTCTCAATCTCTAGCCAGTGGAGTAGATTATTTTCTAAGTCTGTGGTAAGTTTTTGATTCAAATATATATGTTTCTTTTTTGAAAATGTATAAAAAAAAATGTGCTATAAAACTCGATATTTACTTATTGTGATGTGCAAGAACCTTCAACGATAAATTGGTGAAAAAATATTTCAATATTGATATATGTTTTAATATATTACATAAAAAAATACATAATTATTTTTTGGGTTACCATATGAAAATTTTTGAGACATTAAATTCTTAACAAGCTATAATATCCCAACGGTGAATGAAAAACCAAAAATAGCAAACTCCTGAAAACACAGATTCTTATAAGGGATACATTGCCTCTACTCTAAATTATGAAAATAGTACGACGACAGATGAAATATTTGGAAACATCCAAGACTCCATAAATACAGCTATTGAAAAATTCTGCCCTAAGGAAATGAAAGAACAAAAATTGAACCAAAGAACAAAACTTTTAATGAAGCAGAGAAGATAAATGGAAGATAAGAACACACAAGAATATAGAACCCTAAACAGAGAGATATCAAACAGTTCAACAGGAAGAAAGGAAATACAGAAGATCAAGGATATACACGGCAACATAGTAACACACAAAGAGCAAATTTTACACTTTATCAAACTTTTCTACCAAGAATTGTATACATTAAACCAGCGACTGATTACAACCGACATTCCAAAAGTTCTAAATCAGGGATCGGAAGAAATTCCAGAAATAACCGAGGAAGAAATCATGAGTGCCCTAAAGCAGCGCGCCCACTGGTTCGGTTCGGTTCAGACCGCTCGGCTCCGCACAATCGGCCAGTTTTGGTTTACACGTAAATAAATGAGAGCCCGCTCACTGGTTCCGACCGGTAAGAACGTTTCAGTGCTTTCAGCATCTGTTTTGCAGACGATATTGTATTAATAACAGACAAAATACAGGAGGCACACAATATGCTGTATACGCTAAACGATGCCTCAGAAAAAGTCGGTTTGAAAATTAAATTATCAAAGACAAAATGCATGACAAACCTAATAATGAGAAGTCCCTCAAACATCAATAACATAAATCTAGAACAAGTGCATATATACAAATACTTGGGACATGAGATTAGTATTAGGCGAAAAAATCAGACGCACGAAATCCAGCGAAGAATAGGATTATCGTGGGCGGCATTCGATAGACTCAGATATATATTGTGATCTAGTCATCTTATATGCTTAAAAAGAAAGGTCTTTAACCAGTGTGTCTGACCTGTTGTCACGTATGGAGCTGAGACACTTACTCTGACAAAAAAGAATACCCAATCACATCATAAGAAATCGAACAGGAGTAAGAGACGCGGTGAAATTTATCTTACCCAGGCCTGGACATGTGGCTAGGATAACTGATGGAGGGTGGATAAAGAGACTTGTGGAATGGAGGCCAAGACATGAGGCCTATAGAAGTAGAAGATGACCCCCTAGTCGGTGGACAGACGACAAAGAGTGGTTGGAAATTGAGTACAAGGGGCACAAAATAGAAAGAGATGGCTGGAATTAAGGGAGGCTTTCGTTCAGCAGTAGACAGGATAAGCTAAATGATGATGATGATGAATGAAAAACAAAAATTGATAGTTATGGGCCAAAATGCTCCGGATATAAAATTTTAAATTATATCTCAAGATGCAACTTGATGTAAATATTTAAATAATGGTGCTTCTGTCATTAAAATGTTAACAAAAAACTTTAAAACAATGATATTACATCCTCTTAAATCGGTAACGTAAAAAACAAAATGAAAAACATCAAAATTTTCCTAAAGCTCTTTCCCAAAATCTCCCAATGGATGTTCGCGTCGATAAACAGTATAACATATTGAATTTATTTGAAATTTTAATGCATAAATATGTTAAAAGTATTATTAAGATATAATTTGCTTGCATTTGTACTCTATTGTATTCTAAATTATATTTAAAAGTGTACAATGTATACTTTCTAGGGTAAATTTAGAGCAATTGAAGAAAGAACAAGACTTAGCAGCTCTCCAGAATGACACTACTATCAATAATTGGGACACTAAATACTCATCTTTCCAAAAATTTTGGTTCAACATTCTCACGCAAGATAGTTGCCTCATATTCTACACTATTCTTGTCATAGTATCCTCTACATTACTAATTGGAAGAGCCATATTTTTCTTTAGATATTGTATACAGGCATCAATTAATCTACATAATAACATGTTTTCAAAAATAGTGTGTGCTTCAATGAGATTTTTCAACACGAATCCTTCTGGGAGGATACTTAATAGATTTTCGAAAGATATGAACTTAGTGGATGAATATTTACCATTTACATTTTCGGACACTCTTCAGGTACAGGAACTTTTGCTATTATATATATATTTTATTTAATTCAGGTCAAAAATTACAACTGAAAAGATTTTATCGAATTTTATAGAAAGCAACCAACAATTTTAATTAGTGAGTGAGCGACAAAGTTTCTAAAATAGGGATTAAGTTGTTAGTTTTCAAATCGAGAAGTTGTGTTTTGTAATTTATCTAACTTTTACATACAAGGCTTAAAATAAGTTAAATCAATTAAGTGGGGTAAAAATATTTTAAGTTTAATTCAAATAAATTGACGCTCACTGTATTTTCTGTTGACTACTTACTGTACCAGATATAGGTATACCTGTGACCTTAATATTACAGGATTTTTTTTGTAGATCTGTCTCATGATGGGAGCAATAGTAGTCCTAGTAGCAACAGTAACTCCATTTATGCTAGCACCAACGGCTGTTATTCTTCTTATATACTACTTAATCAGGGTTGTATATATAACAACTAGCAGAGATATTAAACGATTTGAAGCTATTAGTAAGTATAATTTTAAAATCTTTTCTTTTTATTTCTGCATTTGTATGCATAAGTATGATTTTAGATTGCTAGATTTTATTTTTTTCGTTATTGGTTAAATTGGAAGATATTTTATACTGAGTGTCAACGAAATTCCTTTCCAGATAGCCATTTTCTTTTAGAGAATCATATCTGTTTTATATTGTAACAGAGTCGACGGTTCTTATCTTAGTCATCTTTCGCCGACTATGTTGTTGTCATGTCTAGCAACCCAGAAGAGCTAAAAAAAATGCTTCAAGATTTCAATGAAGAGGCGCAAAAAGTAGGACTTAAGATGAACTTGGGGAAAACTAAGTTAATGAGCCTTGACGCAAACGTACAAATAGAGATTCAAAATGAAATCATAGAGAATGTCCAAGAGTGGACGTCAATGAGCTGAGAAAGAAGAAGAAGAAGATATGTATAGTTCATGGACAATGCAGAAACACTTTCTAAACTTTCAGATATACTACTTATATTTCCAATTTAAAAGACCTATCCATTACCATTTTAAGTAGAATATCCAATAGAGTTTTTCTGTTTTATTCTTCTCTTAATTCCAATTTGTTGGTTACCCTTATTTAATGTGATTCTTTGATCTAAATATATAAAGTAGGGTTGGGATCGCTTCTTTCCATTGTTCTACTTTTTTCCTATTTCGAAGCATTTTTGAATAAAATATTCAGACTTTGTATGATTTCTAGTCCTTCTTCTTCTAATAATTCTTTCGTAATGTTAATTTTCGCAAATGATTTTAGATTCTTCACAACTTTATTGTATTTAAATATTTTCTCCTCTGTTTTAAGTTTTTAAAATTTTTTCTTGCAAATTTTTCTTTTCCTGTAACATTATTAGAATGTTTCTGCATATTTTGGGTTGTCATGTCGTCATATTTTTATTTTATCGATGACTCTTCGGATTTTTTCTTCTTTTATAATTTTTCTTATTAACTAATTTAATTCTTCATACTCTATGGTTCTTTATTGAATTTTTTGCATCATTTGATCTCAAACATTTCTTTTAGCTATATAAAATCTGTTTTGGGCTGAACATGAAACAAAAAAAAAAACATTTTTTTTTTAAATGAATACATTTTAATACTTTTTATTTTTTTTAGCAAGAAGTCCGGTATATTCCCATCTAACAGCTTCTTTACAAGGATTGACTACAATTAGAGCATTCGGAGCACAAGAAATTTTGAAGAGAGAATTTGATAATTATCAGAATCATTATAGCTCATCTTATTTTATGTTCTTTTCTGCAGCTAGATCTTTTGGGTTTTGGTTAGATTTACATACGGCAGTTTATGTTACCTTTGCTACCTTTAGTTTCTTAGTTATAAAAACAGGTAAGTGTAAAATATGACTAAAATTTGATGCAGTTAATCAAAAAATTCTACAGGCATTATGTAAATCAGGGGGAAATTGTCTTATGTTTCTAAGTTATTTTAATTCTGTGATGTGCAATTGGTCTAATACAAGAACTAACTAGTGTGTACCTCGAAAATCAATTTGAGATCATATTTATTTTACTCTAAATCGGATTATTGGGAAACAACACAACCAGTATTTATTTATTTTTTGCTGTATAAAAATGAAATTTTATATTTCAAAACAATGAGCATATAAAATAATCTTTTAAAATAACACATTAAGTATATAGAACAATAGTAAAATGGAAAGAATCAAAATAAGGTTCTTTTGTTGTTAAAGTAGACCTATTTGTCGTGATATAAACATACTCAATAAAGACTAATCTTCTAAATTATCCTCGAATTATGAAAAATTTAAATATTCGCTAGAAAATATTTTATTCTAACTAAATGTTGAATTTCAAAAAGCCAAAAAATACAAGTGAATCATTGTTAAGAATTTTATTTAAAATAGAGGAAAATAAAGATTATATATTAGTTTAGAGTTTAAATACTAAATATAAATTTTACATTTACGGTATCCATTATTAACGAATGTAATCTTGTAATTTTAGTTTGCTGTTATATTTTGTATTAATTTAATTTTAATTATCATCAATAAAACACGTTTTTATCCGCCGTTTTAGGAAATAATGTTGATAATAAACCATTATTTTGCAGTATTCTAACCTCATTTTAAATTTTAGTAACAACTGGAGGTAGTGTTGGTCTTGCCATAACTCAAGCTGTCAGCTTAGCAGGATGGTGTCAGTATGGAATACGACAGTGGAGTGAAATGGAAAATACAATGACATCAGTAGAAAGAATCAAGGAATATGCTACTATTACGCCTGAAGAAGATTCTCAAGCAAAGGAACCACCTAAAAATTGGCCTGTAACTGGTACTGTTCACTTTGATAACGTGTCGCTTCGATATGCCAAGGATGAACCGTATGTGTTGAGAAATCTCAACTTTAGAATAAAATCTACAGAAAAAGTTGGCATCGTCGGTAGAACTGGTGCAGGAAAATCATCTCTGATTATAGCCTTGTTTAGACTTGCTGAAAATGATGGTCAAATTTTAATAGATAACGTCGACACAAAAACTGTACCACTGGATAAACTCAGATCCAGTATTTCGATTATTCCACAAGAACCTGTATTATTTTCGGGAACTCTTAGAAAGAATTTGGATCCTTTTGATGAATATACTGACCAGGTATGCATAATGGGGGAAAACGAATTACCTGTACCTTATTTTAATGATGATATTTTCTCAAATCTATGTAATATCCGACACGATCTTAATATTTTCTTACATTTGTGATATATCAAAAGTAACTCTTAAAACTGTTATAGTTTGGTATAGAGAATTACTTACCACATATACTTCAAAAGGGATATAATAAATCGATTTGTTTTTTTTTTTTATAATTAGTTGCTGTCGTGTTGTGGTCTACTAATTATATTTACATTAAAAATTATAATAACTGTTTCGTGCATTGCAAAATTTTGAAATATATGACATTTCGTCATCTTATCTGCGTCCTGCTAAGATGTGTTTTTACCAAAAAAGTAAAAAATTAAAAAGAAGGTGTTATACTTTTGAACATAATTCAATATAGTCACAAATAACTAATTCGAAAATAATATGTAGAAGATTTTTTTATATTTTTTTTCAGGAAATTTGGAGTGCATTAGAAGAAGTTGAACTTAAAAGTGCAATATCCGATTTACCACGAGGCTTAGAGAGTAGAATGTCCGAAGGAGGATCAAACTTTAGTGTCGGTCAAAGGCAGTTAGTCTGTCTCGCCCGAGCTATTGTCAGAAAGAACAAAATTTTAGTTTTGGATGAAGCAACAGCTAGTGTTGATCCACATACTGATAATCTAATTCAAACTACCATTCGCGAAAAATTCATCAATTGCACAGTTTTTACCATTGCTCACAGACTACATACTATCATGGATTCTGATAAAGTCTTGGTTATGGATGCAGGAACTGTAGTAGAATTCGATCATCCATATGCGTTACTACAAAACGAAAGGGGCGTTTTCACTGGACTTGTCAAGCAGACAGGAAGAGCCATGGCAGTTAATTTAATGGAAATTGCAGAAAAGGTATGATTATACAATTTATTTCTAATTCAAATTAGGTAAACAAAAATAATTGGCAATTGGATACGTTTCAGAAATAACCTTGGAAGTATTATGAAACAGGATTCTGTACGCTACAAAATGGTTCATAAAGTAATTAAAAACCAGAAAGCTGAAATTTAGCTGAAATTTCAATTTTGAGAATGATTTTTTTAAACAATAATATTTTTTGCAATGAATATTTGTTAATACATTTTTTTTTGGTTATAGAATTTACAGAAAAATTGCAACATATCTAGACTACAATTTTCTGATTGCAGACTTACTTCAGTACTACTCCTTCAAAGGAAGAAAATTTATAGAATATGGAAGATGTGATCTCGTTTAAAACAGGAAAAAAATTGTAATGGTATTAATAAATATTTTTCAAAATTATTTCTCATAAATTACTTTGTTTTAATTTACCTACTATTACATTTTGATAAGACACTGATGAATAATTACCATAGTATGCACAAATTCAATAGTAATGTAACTGCTCTGTATGCAGTAGCGTAACGTGCAGGAAAAGGGCATCCGTCCCGGGCGGCATTTGCTAGGGGCGGCAAATTTCGAAAAAAAAATTTGTTATTGACTAGACGTTCTTTTAATATTTTTGTTAATAGAGATAATCCCTTATGCGTGGGTCAGTATAATTATACCAATCTTTTACAACCTAGGTGCATTTTTTATAAATGAGATGCCATATTTACGGATTCGTTCGTATTTGTACGCATTTTCATTCTAATCCGAATAATGAACGAATACTAATTTTCATACTCAATGCTACACGGTGAAATGTAACCTTAAATTTAATGCAAATTTAATATCCATTCTACATTAAATTTAATGATTTCGTACATTAAATTGTGAATATTTTACAGTTACTTTAAATTTAAAGCAAATTCATTGAAATAACATTTCGTTGAACATTAAATTTAATTAAATGGTATCTTAAGCTTCAATAAAGTAACTGAAAAGATATTTCGACTTCTGTACATTAAAATTATTCAATATACATTGCATGAGATTCCGGAAGATGGCGCAACTTGTGTTGAACTTCTTGTTTAGTATGATATAAGTTGCTTAAAGGAGTCGATTTTCTTATAATGAGATGTACATCTCTGCCCCGTACTGACGGAAACCAATGAAACTGATCTAGACGGCGGACACTACCTATGGAAAAAATTTCCACTTTTCCTGGTAGTTTCAGAATTTCTTGAACTCATATTAATGTTGGTGCATTAAATATGTTATAATATATCTCAGATTCAATGAACACTGGCTGTATATTTAATATACATAGTCACCTTAAAAAGTAATGATCAAACTTTAAATTAAATGGAAAAAATTAATTCAGATTAATGTAAAAATTATTAAATTTAATGCATTACATTAAATGCCTTTAAGAAATATTTCTGAAATTTGCTTCCAGCACATTTACTTTAAATTTAATGCATTTCCATTTTACAGTGTAAATTTACATTAGACACGCCAATTTTTAAAGAATATCGTTGTCGAACTAAATTTAGTCTTATATTATCAATTTTTATAAAATATAAGAAATGTTTAGTAACATTCCGATTTGCAAATATAATCGAAGAGTTACTAAGGATATCTTTAAATGAATAATACACTTTTGCCTTATTTCTAAACGGAATTGATCATTTCTAAAGTTAATGTTAAAAAAAAATAATTTTCTCCATGAAAAAATATTTATTACGTTCAATAGTTTGAATAGTATTTTTAATAATTTTCAATGAACAATATGTTTTTTAAAGTATTTAATATGAAAATTCAGAATATGTGTTGACAATTAAATTTTGTTTTCTAAATTTTAAGAATTTATAAATACTTTTATTGAATTGTAGCTAAAATTTTCTTCGATCTAGAAAATTTTGTCTTTATGACTATCATATTAGCTACATCTGCTGAGGGGCAGCTAAGCAACCTAAGCCATGCCACTGATGGAGTTTAAAGTAAGCGCTTACTTTTAAAATACTACATAAGTAATTACAAACAGTTACACTCTAAATTCAACTTCAAAAAACTTTGTAAAATTCAGTCTCTATTAATAATATGAGCTATTAAAAATTTCATTAGGAGAAATAGAGCAATAGCTTCAATGGTGAATCAATAAGAAATTACAACCAGGCTGGAAAGTTTTCGGTATTTAAAAAAAAATATTATAATGATCTTAAAATCGAACTTACTAATTCACCAACATGATCTAAATTTAAAACGAATGTAAATTAACAGCAGAGTCTTTAAATTTACAAGTCAACCAAATTTTGAAACTTGAAAATTGAAGAGATAAATATTACTTTGTTTTATTTGAAAATATTTAATTTTAATTTTCGTGAAGCAGGAGGATGAAATTTCCGTAATTTTCGGGGTGGATATCCTCCAGTTTGACACTGGAGGGTTTTGTACATAAAGAATATGTGCTAACGGTATAAAATAATATGAATATTCATTCTAAATCTTTCAGTGTTTTTAAGTAGTGTATAATGTAGCAATGATTATCATATATATGTTAAGGTGTGCAAAGTTAACGCTGTCCGAGTAGTGTTGACTGTGCCCTTATCCACTAAGCAGAGTTTGCAAAAATTGATTGTTAGCAGGCTATGCCCGGTTTATGGTGGACAATGTCAACACACATACACACACACACACACACACACACACATATATATATATATATATATATATATATATATATATATATATATATATATATAGAGAGAGAGAGAGAGAGAGAGAGAGAGAGAGAGAGAGTGCGGCATTTATCTTGGGACAACGGAATATCTCGGTGGCATCACATTTTTTCGAAAAATATTTTATACAAAACTTATAGGGTGATAAGGAGGCTAACTAGTACAGACGTTGAAAATGACGATCATATTCTTCAAGGTCATTTGAAGGTCAACCTCAGAATTTTATATACAACTCCCCAATTTCGACCCCGAATTTTAAAAACGCGGGTAATTTTACCATCAGCTATGACCTTTACCTCAAGATGAAGGTCAAGTATCAAGGTAATTTCAAGATCAAAACAAATAAGATCACAGTATTTCGTGAAATTTTTCGTACAAAAGTTTTTGGGTAGCACTGCGGCTAAGTGGCCACTATTACTTGAAAAAACCCTTGACCTTAACCTTTAAGGTCATATGAAGCTCAATTTCAAAATTTGAATCAACTTCCATTTTTGTTTGAAGAGGTACGCTTAGATGTCAGGCAACAAATATGGTTTCAACACGATGGATGTCCAGCGCATTATTCCCAATTAGGTCATCAAGTCATCGCGAATTCAACGGACGGTGGATTGGAGAGGAGGTCCAGTAAAGTGGACCGTAAGATCGCTAAACCTTGCGTCAGCAGATTTTTGTTTATGGCATTATTTGAAGAACGAGGTTTATAAAGGCGTGAAAACATGAAACAACGAATCAGAAATGCTTGTGCCAAAATGACACCTGAAATGCTCAGCAGTTGTGTGCAATCTTTTGAAGTGATGGTAAATAAGTGGATTGAAGTTGAAAGTAACCATTTGAAGGATTTATTGAAATAAATTCTTATGAAACTTTTAACATGTTCATACAAAATGAGATGGGACGAGGGGACTCATAGAAAACAAGCACCCCGGTGGTGAGAGGCGAGGGGTCTCACTGAAAACAAGCACCTCGAGGGCAGGGGCGGATCCAGCCTCTCTCTTTGGGGGGGGGGGCGGTGACATCACAAAAGTACATTATGGCAAGCGAAAGCAAGTTGTCGACGGAGGGGGGGGGGTACCGGAGACATTCCCATTTCTAGTGTAAATGGCAGGGTCGTGCCTATTTTTCTGAATTTGAAGGTCTTGGAGAGGAGGGGATGCCAGCAACATACACATTCCTAGTATAAGAGGCAGAATCGGGGCTATTTTCCTGAACTCAAAGCTCTTGGGGAGCGGCTATCGCAAGAAAAACATGTTATCAACGGTGAGGCAGTGTCAGCAGCATACACATTCCTAATATAAAAGGCAGAATCGGTTCTATTTTCCTAAACTCAGAGCTCTTGGGAGCGCGGGGGGGGGGGGCCATCGCAAGCATACACATTCCTATACTCTATTCAAGAACTAGGGAGAGTATCCCCAACGTACTTGCTCCAGTACCGCAGGCAACAGAGGACTGCCGTAAATCTAATTTTATTTAAATATTATAAGCTTTTATAAATTTACTGCAATAATAAAATTTCTGACAGTTCATTTTTATTTCTGTCAGTGAGGAAAGTACACCTTAGTGATTTATCTTGTTTGTGCTTGTTTTTATATATTATTTGAGATTAGTAAGATACCGAAAAAATATGGCCTCTACTTCTATATTTATTCCAAAATCGTTAAACCAAGGCATTTTTCCTCAATGAAAAACTTATTACGATGAATGCTTATGATGCCCTAAGATATCAATATCTAGATAAAAATGTTAAAAGCTCTGTTGAGATGTGTTCCAACATGACAGGAAAATCTACTATGTACCGAATACTGAAGGAGAAAAAACGACTGGAATGTTTCGTACTCCCCCATTCGATCACAGGCAGATGAAAAACCTCGTTGGAAGAAGAGATGAAAACTGCAATAAAAGGAGTTGTACATACATTTTATTATGAGAAGCAGATCCCAACCGTCAACAAAATTCTTACTAAAATCAATGAAGATCGGGATTTACCTTAAATTAAAAGAACTGAGCTCTAGAAATTGCTCGGAGAACTTAATTTTTGATGAAGAAAACCAGATAGGAAATCTGTTCTTATAGATCGTCCGGAAACTGTCCGTTGGAGAAGGAAATATCTCTCTCAAGTAAAAGGCAGAGTTACTAGAAATAATACATTGTACAAAATTAGTAATTTAACTGAACTTTTGAAAGATTTTTTTGAACAAAGTTACTGCGGAAAATTGGGAAAAATCCATATAATAAAAGAATAAAACAAAATGTGGAAACTCAATTAATTAAGCGACGATAGCTTCACTGAATTTGATTACGAATTAGATACGTAATGTTTACCAGTGTAAATACAATTTGTTTTTGTTGCATTTTATTGTTTAATGTTGTTTATATATTTTTTTTAATATATTTTTATTTTAGTGTGTCCCATTCTTTAATTTTATATATGTTTAATTCCAATTTCTATTTTATTATTATATTTGTGTCTTTTTCTTAAGCGTGTAGAATTAACACGTTTATTTTAATTTTTTAAGCTTATCGGATATTTCATATAAAAAAGGAAATTAAATTAAGATGCCAGTGCAATAGAAATAAAAATAAGTAGATCTAATTTTAACTGTAACATATAAAAATTAATTACATTTGAATCCTTTTTTAGTGTTTAATTTAAGAAATAAATAAACTGAAACGTCAAATTTCCTAAAAATGTTTATAATTAATAATAAAATGACTGAGAGCCCCCAAAAAAATTTTTAATATTATATGGACGAATTTATTTTTCTATATATGTTTAACTTCTTTTCTTTTTGACAATGAGTATTTTGTAAGTATTTAAATTGTAACTTCGAATTTTTTGAAAGAATAAAGCTACGTTTTAGTCTGAATGTGCCTAAAACGGTTTTTATGCCAAAATTAAAAATAATAAAAATACAATTGTGATTTGTGTTAAATATGTCAAAATTATTTGTATTTTGTACTATATGTGAATTATTAAGAAATCATAAGAAATAAAATAATAATATAAAAACTTTTTATTTTAAATTTATTACCGAAATAATATTCTATGCCATAAATATTTAGTGATAAAATAAACCTCTTTCCGACGCCTATGACAAGGATTAAAATCCTTTTTAACACTTCCAAATGTCTATTGTTATCCAACCCAAATAGTCCATTATTATAGACCGGTATTTTTGATTATAAAATTTCTAACCCATTCCTAGGAAAAATATATATATCTAACAGATTTTGCCAAAGACACCGAACTAAAGAACACAGGTAGTTTGCGATGGAAAAAAGGTAAAAAATAATTTATTACTCTCTCTAGTCCTTGAATTAACTATAGTATAAGAGGTAAAATCGGGTATATTTTCACGAACTCAAAGCTCTTGGGGGGGGGGGGGCGATCGCCCCCACCGCCCCCCCCCCCCTTGGATCCGCGCCTGCTCGAGGGTGAGAGGTGAGAGGACTCACCGAAAACAAGCATCCCGATGGTGCGAGGCGAGAGAACTTAACTTAAATAAGCACCCCGGAGAGAACAAAAACTACTACGTCCACGTCGTTGTTCTTGGGTAGTGCTCACTCTGCTCCTCCGTCCCTCTTTCAAGCCCTTAATAACGCTTAACATACATAAAGTTAGCAAAGTTAACAATACCCATTTTAAATTGGGAAAAGTTCATAAATAAATGAAACAATTTAACTTCGCCCAACGCTAGTTTTTGCTTTGACATTATCCATGATAAACCGGGCATAGTAATAATTGATCTATACAAACTCTGCTCTGTGTGTACAAAGTTTACTTCACCCTGTAACATATGCAACACTCTTGCCACCTACTTTAGCAGTGTATATTCTAAGGATTCAAATCACTGGGACAATGTATTTTAGAATGTAAATGCTCGGGAAGCTCTTTTGAATAGTAGTAATTTAGAAAATATAATGCGTTGAACAGCGTAAAAGAGGGCAAAGCAATTGATCCAGATTAATATTCCTTAATTTAAATTCGAAAGTTTTGTTTATTTGCTATGTTATCCTACGTTATTTATATTTAATTTAAGTTTATAAACGAAAATATTCCCAAATATTTGAAAAGAAGCAAAAATTTGCCCGAGTGATTATCGTTCAATTGCAGTGTTCTCAACTTCTGCTAAGGTGTTTGAATCTCTTATTTTTAAAACTGGTTAGACCAAAGTAAGACGAAGTATATAACTATATTAACATTTAAGCAACGAATATCTACAGCAAGTAATTTATTTTCAGTAACAGAAATATTTAAAATGCCTTAAATCAGTGTGGCTAGATAAATATTGTTTATACGGATGCGTATTTCGAAAAAGCTTTTGATAAGATATCATTTATAATATTGGTAGATAAACAAGATAATATATTTGAGTTTCACGAAAATTTTGTCATATTCTGAAATCACATCATTATGGTGGTAAGTATGTTGTTACGATAAAATATTTATACGCATTCGTTCCAACTTCTAGTCCACAAAGTTCTAATCTGTGTTCTTTATTGCTTTTATTATACATAGGTATTGTTAAGGTAGCACAAAATGTGTCTTGAGTGTTATTCGCTGATGGCCTTAAACTTCGAATTAAAATAATTGCCTTAGATATATAGATAATGTTTTCAGATGATTACTAGATAATAAGCTACACTTTAATGTAAATAACGGTGCCTTCTTAATATATACTAGAAGGCAAAGTAAAATATTATATCCATATTCAATATCAAGTGGCAGAGTTAAAGAGATACAAGACTTACATAGGTATAATATTTGATTTAAAATTAAAATTTGTTAAACATATGAACGAATTATATTAACAGAGCATGTAGAATTACGAAATTATATTCCAACATATTTAAAGCAATTAAATATGCCATATGTGAAGACTTTAATGGACATATTTGTATAATATTACAACCGTTCTATGACTGCTACAAGTATAAAATTGAGCGAGAACAGAACAAAATGTTTCGATATATTTATTTTAAAGAACAGGAAGTTTATAGTCATGGGGTGCCCACATCACTAGTTTGTTCCAGATATGCTCCTAAACACTTTGAGAAATGTAAGCAAAAATTTTGTGTTCTGTACTTGTGTCAGACATTGAACGTCATTCATTATAATGCTAAATATTAATGTCCCAGTATACCATACTAGAGATCAAGTTATATTTTACTTGACATATGTTGCCCATAACACAAGTCAGCTGGCTTCACCATTATATTATATATATAAAGCGTCCAAAATAAAAGCGTAAATTATTTTGAGTCTAGCTGACTACAGTCTAGCTTTCAGTAGCGGCACACTCGTGACTCGACTCTACTTGACATCTTCTTCTATGTAATGTCGCGCACGATCTGGAACACGTTTCGACCCTAATTTGCTTAAGCGTGCAAGTTGTTAATGTTACCTAAAAGTATTTGGATTTGGGTTTATCCCTTCTGCGGCACACCGACGCGCTGGTCGCCTTATGCTGCTGTACGCCTGGCACCGGTTGGTGTGGACACGTAAGGATTGAGCGAAGCTCACCTTCCCTGGGCTGGTTTCGTGTTCATTTAGACCCACCAGACGTCGGGAACGGCGCCAAGCGTACGGCAGCAGCAATGCCATAAGGCAACCAGCGTGACTGTGTGCTGCAGAAGGGATAAACCTGAACACAAATACTTTTAGGTAACATTAACAACTTGCACGCTTAAGCAAGTTAGGGTCGAAACGTGTTTCAGGCCGTGCGCGACGCAACCGCGTCGTCAGCACCTAGTCCTGCGTATTGGCCGGAGGCCACGTATGTTCGCACCCAATGAGTTTTAGTGTCAACCAGGGCAGTATTTCAGTGTGTCGTTCTTGTAGGACTCTTCAGATAGACTAAAAAGCCTATGTCACGTTCATTTCTAAATAAAATAACTATTTTCAATATTGATTATATCAGACTTAAAACATAGCTAAATTTATTGTTATAATAGTTGTAGTTAATTTAGGTTCACTTAAAAAGTCTGAAAAGCAAAGTAAATAAGTAAATAAGTAATTCGACAAAACCGGAAAATTTTGTTTATTGCTTGAAGAAAACTATGTTTCTTACCGATCCCAGGGCTTTATAGGTTTTTATTATTAATTTTTTTCTATGAAGGTTTATTCTTGGCATAACATGTAATAAAAATTATAAAAATATTTTAAACGAAACAATACTAGCCAACTAGAAGATCTAACTTCCATGGCAACTAGATTGATTTCTAGTAAAACAGAATTTAAATTAACAAAGCTCTTCCGAAGAGTTAACGAAAATTGATCACACTTGAATGTGGTAATGTACTAGTTGCAAATCTCCTTCGTAAGATAGTTTTAACATAGACCTTTTTCATTGTTTTAGCTGATTGATTGATTGAATGGTATAGCAAGCTAGGATTAAGATGCTCTTACGCTGCAGTCTGAAGACTTAAGTTGTTTGTTACATCTTTTAGGAACCTGTTAATTAGTTTGTTCTTCGTATTCGAAGATAATGATGATACTTTTTCATAGCCTAAATGTTGGATCTTCAATACGAAAGCCCATTTTTATTCTTCGTGTGACTTTATTTCCTATTGTCCCGAAAAGTTCCATTATTATTATTGAAAACTGTGCAAGCAGTTTTTTGAGTCACGAAAATCGTCTCCTTCTTGCGTCCACCTTGCCCTGCAATATTAGTTGAAATAGATCATATTGTTCTTCGTTTCATTTTACATGTCTTAGATGTTCTAAGAATACGTCTGTAAAGTTGCATTCAAATACTTCCAACTTTTCATATGGGGTCGTAGCAATAGTCCAGGACTTCACCCCAGATAGCAATATTGGAATTAAGAAATATTAGTGTAATTTTCAAGTTAAAGTCAATGAATATTTTAGGCAATCTTACATCGGCTGCAGAAGAGAAGAAGCAATATTCTGCGACGGTTCCATTCTTAGTTTATTGTAGCTAACAACTAATTCTGTTTTTTTTTGTATTAACCCAATAATGACCTAGTTGCTACTTTATGGCATATAGTTCCTTTATATTATCCTTAGAGCAAGAATGCCACTTCCGCCTGGTCCGCCGTATTGAAGTTCCAATTCCTTGTCTTTAATGAGGTTATGGTCGTCGTCTTCATCCCCAGAGAAAGGCTTCTCGCTGGATTTTATCAACTAAACCAGCTGAACTTAGTTTTTTTAGCTAGGTGTTTCCTCGATATCTCCTCCTTTTTCATTACTTATGTGATGACGCCTCAGCGTCTGCCTAGGTAGAGAATAAAGCAGCCGGAGTCAGCAATTGTTTTGCTACATGTATCAATACGATCACCAGATTGATACGATATGGGGTGGCAGGGGAATCTAAATTTAAATTTAAATACATGTATTTTTCGATGTTATACATTTTCGGTTATTATATAGTAATAAAAAAGGGTAACTATTCAATAAAATTCCATATCAATTCGTAGGCGCGGTAAACACTTCAAATAATCATTTTTTTCATTGTAAAGTAAGATTTTCCATTAGAATATAAGTTATCAAAGTATTAGAATATCAGCTTCTTACTCTGGAATAATCACCTTTTAAAATTATATCTATAATTCAATGAAATGTAATAAATAATCTTAAAATTTTAAACAATTAAAATAACAAAAAAATCTTTTGTAATGCTTGAAAACGCTTCGAAATTTTTTAACGTTTTTATCGGGTTTATCTGATTTTGTTAAAGTGTTGTCGACGACTGAAGTACATTTTCAAGTATTCTTGACTCATTATACGCCTTATTGTTACTGGTTTCCACATGACGCAAAATTTAATTCAAGTGTTCATAGTAACATAATTGTGTGCAAAAATTATTTTTTTTTATGATTTATAAGAGTTTTAAATTAAAGTTAATAGAATTTTTGCAGTTGGCCTGTAAAAGAAATTGGTGATTTAAACATTGTCAGTTTTACAATTCTTCTTAATTCCGATTTGTGATTTCTTACTTTTGAGAGATCCGTTGTTCGCTAATTCGTATTAATTTTAATTTATAAGTATCCGATTTTATGTTTGTGTTTATTCACATATGGTTTTTGATAGGAATGAGCTATGTTAATGATATATTCAGCATACCTAGGTGGTACCATAAAAATATATCCAAGGTAGATTTATTGCCAAAATATTGAAAAAAAAAGAAAGAGGTGATTTTATTTAGACTGTACTTCATTTATTTCCAGGTGTCAAAAATTTTATATATTTTTTATAGAAGTTGCGCGGACCTTGGTTTTGATACAAGGAACATTTAAAAGTCCGAAAATCATTTATTTTAAAATGTCCCGTTTTGTCCTTGAACTTGAAAATGAAAAGACAAAAGATTTTATGTTTGAAAAAACTTTTAGAATGTTTATATTATAACGAACTTTATTGCAGTATACACTTCATAGTGTTAATTTGTGGTTCTAGTTTGTACGGCTTTAGGTTTATTTTTTAAGAATTCATAATTTATTTAATTAATTTTACCTTTTGTTAACTTTCTCATGAGATGTCGGTGAAAGAAGGTCTGAAACTTTTTAGTAAATTCTATTTCCTGATTTTGGACATGGAGCGCCTATGACAGAAGGTCTGGAAATCGTCAGATCACTCCTTCTCCTTATTTTTATTATACCATTTGGTACAAAAATATTTCTAGAAAGATACGGAATCTTCCGGTATCGACCAAAAGGGTATATAATGAGTCCAGATCAGTTTTGGTGGACAGTTTAGTTTGAGACGTTGTCGGTGTCACTTGAATTATCTGACAAGTCTTAGAATTGAACTTGACAATAAAAAGCCTTTAAAATAATAGAGTATGTGTTTAAAAGATAGGTCGTCCGAAACAATATATTTTGAAGCTGTGGTGCGGCAATGTTATTTGAAGGTCAAATTTTAAGAAATTTGTGACTAAAGGTCGGAAATTGAAAAAATAAAAGTTTTACTTTTGGAATTCTCTTTTAGCATTTTAATATATATTGATCTTGAAATGTGTCAGGGTTATTTGAAGGCGAACTAGTACAAAAATTTTTGTTTTAATATCGAAAGTGGATACAATGAAAAATTTTACGATAATTTTCAGATTAAGTTGTACGAAATCTTTTAAGTGTCAATTAAATAATAATGATAAAATTGAAGATTTTAAGCTTAGATTTTCGTATGGCAATTTAATAATTCAGACTTAAAAGCACGCCAAGTTATTCAAAATATTTTTTTTATGTCAATAGCGGACATGCGAAAAGATTTTACGTTTCGACGACCCTTGGCATTTTAAAAAAGATTAACCTTCACCAAAGATTCTAATAGCTAGAGCTATAATAATCTTTGCCTTCCCATATGGGTGAAACTTTTTATCTTTCTTTTTATATACATCGCCGCCTGATCCAAAATACTCCAACATGAATTTTACTAGGTCGAATTTGTATCTTTTCGATAATGTGTAATTGTGTGTAAGTGTGTATATGTAACCATGTGGCCGCATTATCGTAAACTATAAAACGAATTACTTAGCTACATTTATCTCTTTCTTCTCTATCACTCTCTATTATTCTTTCATTTGGCTTACGATTTGACCATGTGATAGCAAAATTCTTGAATGCATAATACTCATATAGTTGATCTTTAGAAAATTTAGGAATCAGAGATGACCCTGTTTAACTTAAAATATGCTGATTATATCCCCTTATGGATACAAAAATCAACCAGTCTAGTAAGTGGACAAACAAGAACGTCTGTAAGTTGCTACAAAAAATTGTATTAAAGCTGTATGTTTCCTTTTCAGTCTGCTTCTTCTCTTATAGCACTTCAACAAAAAAAAAAGAGTGTTAAGGTGTGATATCTGTAACATCGAGATACAATTCAAAGAGCAAATAGGCGGCGGACAGATTCGATATCAATTTATCCGCAATACCCGCACACAATCATTTATGTCCAGATCAAAATCCGCCAAAACTCCGTCCGGCTACCCAATTCTGTTGTTGGTAATTACATATCATGCCGCCTTACTAACATTATCCGAATTGCAGACGTCATCAGAGTTTGCATTTCACTTCGCTTCCGAAATAACTGACCTATATATTGTTCTCAGGCAATTATTATTTTTTCGCAACCTAGGATATTCCGGCTCGTAATGCAGGTTATTTAAGATATCCAGCTTTACCTTCATAGTAATTCATTCCCAAATAACTCGACCCTTCCTAAAAATTAAAATATCAGTAAGAAATAATAACATCTATCTGCGGGTTATTGTATAGATGTCGTTTGACTGGAGATATTTTTGAGCCTGGCATCGAAGTTTACAGGTTCTTAATACCCTACCGACACACTTTGGAATTTTGTGCAAGTGCAAGAAGTAGCAAAGTAGGATATCGTCTATTTATTGTCAAAGGAAATTTTATTCTACACATGATTGATGCTGAAAAATAGCATTTTATTAACAGAAGAATTAGTGTAAATGATAAATTTTCTAGTTTTGTGGAGAGTTTGGTTGAACTAACCATGCATTTCCTGAGGTCCAGAAAAGCGTGAGGCAACAATGTGCGTCAAAGTCAAGTTTATATATATTATCCTTTCAAGCAGAGGAAAAGAAATAATATATACAAACAGATTGTTTCCTGCAAATACAACTCTGATCCTCTCTCCATATGCGTTTCGACCACCTTATGATCTCGTCAGTGGAGCTGCATCGAACGGAAAGCAACATTTGCAGGAAACAACTGCTATATAAAATATAAATTGCGATACATGTTAGTAGAATATTAAAAACGTGCCGACTTCGATGTCAGACTGGAAAATATCGCTAGTCGAAACGATATCTATACATTCACCGTGGTAGTGCGAAATTTTAAAATTCAAAATTTCAGTAAGAAATAAATAAATCTGCCGTATTTGAATAGTTGCCTTTATATGGGGAGGGGACCAGAGTTATATTTGCAAAAAATAAACTGTTTCTATATATTCATTCCTTTTTTTTCTGCCTAAAAGGGAATCTTTTGCGTCTAAATTAAACACTTCTACTTACTTTTAAACGTAAATACACACTCATCGGTAAACAGGATATCAGTTCGTGAACCTACCATGAATATCAAAATGTATTGATAGTATTACCGTTGGTAATCCGCGTTCCTATGGCGAGTCAAGCGCGTGACGAGTATGCGACGAGCTTACAACGAACTCTGTGATCTTTGCCGATTCGAACCCTTCTTCGACGCCCGGCGCCAAAAGAGATTTATAGCATCTGGACGGTGTAAACCAATAAATGGTAAAGAAAACAAATATTTAAGTTTTGATTATATTCTTTATATTCCGAAATGAAATTTAGTTAATTTTTTCTTATTTTCGAAATATTTAATAATGAATCTCGAAATCAGCTTATTTCAGGTTCAACATAACTGTGGTGTCGGGACATTAGAAATAAATCTAATTTTTTAAGTAAATGACTTTATTTACTTATTATCTCCTATATTTCTAAATAAAAAAGATCCTTTTTTGTTATACTTTTACAAGATCTATTGATAAATCTTGGAAATCAGCCTTTACACGAGTTTGCGTTTTCCCGTTCACTGGCCAATATTACCATACCTCATGCTGTCAAATTGGCTGAAATTTTTTTAGGATCATATTTTCCTTATATCTTTATTTTTCGAAATAAATAAGAGGTAGTTTTTGTTATTTTCGAAGTATTACTTAATTTATCCCGAAATTAGCTTATACGTAGGTCGTCAGTAATATGTTCACGGGTCATTATGGTAGTTTTCAGGTTGGTAGAAATGAAAATATTTTTTTCAGGAGTGTTATTTTCTAATTATATTTAATATTTCAAAGTAAAAAGTGAAATTTAACCAGTTACAAAAATGTTTACTAGTTTGTTTGGCGATGATTGTCGCTGTGTGGCAGCATTGATGCAAACTTCAATTAAGTTTTTCTTTAATAACATAGTGCCATTTCCCCAGTCCTCGCTGATAATTTTTTTTTTTAATTTATTAAGAAATTAACGTATTCCTTGTAGTTTACATTTTGGGTTATTCCGAGTTACGAATTAGTTGTGCCCATATAAGTTCAATGGATTTTAATTAATGTGTTCGAAGCACAACATTTCCATGTTATTTAGCCCATTCGTCTATCACATGTTTCTTAAATTGCCTTTCTTTCTCATTCGCAATTTTTATAAGTTCCTTCTTTAGTAAACCATTCATAAAGGGAATATGTTTTTTCGATAACCAATCTGTAATATCGCTCAATCAATCAACTATGTTATTGGCAACTTTTCCACCATTCTAGAATGATAACTGGCGTTATCCAAAACTATAACAGACTTCTCCGGATTCAATTGTCATTCGATAAAAATATCTTTCAAAGATATCCGCCGTCATTTATTTATGTTAATCTTTGGTAAATTTCCGTTCAAACTGCAGCAAAACTCCTATAAATTCATTAATACCTTTAATATGAATTATAATGAGTTTGTGGCCCTTACCGGGTAAAAGTTTTAAATCTGTCGATAACCCTTCTAAGAATGCTTCAAGAAAAATTACTATATTCTTATCTTCAAACATATTTTGTACTGTGTGTCCTGTACTGAGACAAGTTACATCCCGATAAAAAAATGTTTTTCCTTCTCTGGGGTATTTTCTAATTTCCCGCAAATATCGTTTTCTCTAAAAGTATTTCCTGTGTATCATCTCTATTTTCACTTTCCCTGCGAGAAATTAATTTTTGTCAGCTCTTTCTACAGATTTGTTTTTCGCATGCCAGGCACATTCTGATCTTGTTTCACAACTTTTGAAACTTTATCGAGACTTGCTTTTTATCTTCTCAGATATAATTCGTGAACGTGTCTTCTTAATATGTTTTTGAAGCATTCGTATAATTTTTTTCTTCTCGGGTACGGTTGAGGCTAGCACACAGTTCCACTTTTCCTTTCCTGTATTCGCCGCTAAGTTGTATTTTCCCGTTATGTCAGCACATTTCGGAAACAAACTATGCACCCTCATCGAAAAGGGTTCTTGGTTGAACAAGTGAATTATGCACATTAGAAATTATTGTCTTGGATTTTAAATCCAAAACATATATACAAAGTTTTGGAGTAAAAGTAGAAATTTTCAACAGCTAGCACTGAAAGTTGTAAGACATAGCGAGGCCTTACATTTATACACATCTGAAGTATACTTAAAAATGTCATTACAGTTAATTGCCCAATTAAGATGTATACTTTTAAATCTAATTATCTTTTAAGTATACAACTTTCTCCTCAAATACATACTTAAGACACATACTATATCTACCCCTTGCTTTATCCGAATTCGAAAAGCCGAATTATTTATGAAATCTGTTTCGAGAATTTCTATGGTTTTGGTTTATGCCTCTTCGCAGGTGTGCATACAATTGTCATACTTTGCCTGACAATGAAGAACAATCGACAGCTTTGTTACTCTTATGCAGTGGGATTTCACCGTAAAAAATATATTAAATAGAAAACGAAAACTTGGACTACATAGCACACTATCTTGTATAAAAAAATGGTTAGGATTTGAACTTCTAGAAAATTTATAGTTCCAACATATTAGCGGATAATACAGAAATATCACCAAAATCCCTTCGTTACATTTTGAATATATATTAAACAAAATAGAAACAGTCATTTCCAAAAGAAAAATATATTATTATCAGCAGCTGCGAGTATCAGTCGAGCTACTCGAAAACAATAGAACTATGAAAAAAAACTGACTTCCTGTGACTCAACCGCATTTATTAGCTCTTTTGAGACTTGCCGACGATGGCCCTCGAAAATAATAGAAATCAGCAAGTTTTAAAGGAGTCTCGTTGGAAGTTCTAGGCCTTTTCGTCACGCGCTCGGCTCGCCATATTTATACGCACCTTAAGAATCATCTTATTCGTACGCATTACCGAGTAATCACATTGAGGCTATATCTCTCAGACTATGTTAAACGAACGAAGCTTTTCTCAAGTTCCGTAAACAGAACAACACTTTGAGGAAATATTAGAAAAAGTAAACTCGTAAATAAAAGCTTCTTCCAAATTCTGCAAATTAACCAGCGAATTTAGCGAATTTCAGAATATAATAATTAAACCATAAAGAAAATTTTCTTCCATATTACGGAGATAAATTAGTGAGTTTAACGAATTTAGGAAAGTAATAGTGAAACCATTCACGACAAGTTCAATACAATTTTGTGGCGGGAACAATAATTCCGGCGAACATAGAATGAGCGTAATTTGATCCGTAATAGAAGTTCTTCTTCCAAATCGCGCATACTAAACTGTGATTCTAGCAACTTTGGACAAATCATAAAGAAATTCGGTAACGGAAATCTCTTTTCTAACTCCGCGAATAATCCAAAGTGTTTAGCGAGCTTTGGACGATTGTTCAGCAATGAATAATAATCTCTTCCCAACTTCGTGTATAAAACGGCATCCCTAGCAACTTTGAATGTCAATTATAATAATTGAAATTATCTTCTTCTCTAAATTTTGACTAACGAAACGAGTCTTAGCAATTTTTATAAAGACACCCATACCGAACATAACATCATAAGTGAAATAAATTCCAGACACGACACGTTAACTGTAGTCGGAATTAGCTACACAAAAGTAATGACCAATCTCGGATAAGATTATTTCTTGAAAGTAAGCATATTATTTATTTCGGTCCTTCTTTAATGTTTAAGAACGTTGTAGATATAAAGACAATTATACGTAGAAAAGAAGTACTTCGCCGTTATAATGTAAATATTTACGCAAGTTTTCTAAGACTAAATACTTAGTTAGGGACTAATTGAAAATTAAGAATAGTTCGTTATAACTTTGGTAGACAATAAGTAATCATCGTTAAGTATTAATTGTTGCTAGTTAGATTAATACGTCAGGTAAATAGTAGGGTTAATTATATCATTGGGTTAAAATTATTTAGATTTAAGCGTATCCGAATAATAACTCTTACCTAACAAAGTACTTTGAATCATCAATAAAATCGTGCATTCATTGATTATTTGAATAATGTTGCATCTATAACATATTTTCAATTGAAAACCCAGTTCAGTCCCCACATGCATAGGGACATAATTAAAACATTAAAATCCTTTTTGAATTCATGAGCTTCATTCAACCCCTCTCTATTCCAGTGAGATGAGAGGACAGGTGATGCGGCTATAAATTCCAAAATAGATGAGAGTTTGGCGGAACCTTACACAAACCCCTTGGATTGTATTAAAGCACAAATTCAAAACTTAAAACTTTAGTGAAACGAACCACAATACGGTAGCATGGGACAAATTAATAAAAGAATAGAAAAATATAGGACATCAAACAGATACGTCCGAAAAATTGCTATAGGCATTGATATTTCGCCAAATTGACCAACGCGATCGTGATTTTCATCCTCGTGCCAACATGTTCGTTAAGTCAACAAGAGTACAATACTTTCTCTAACTTTATATCTCCGCAATTGATGATTAAATATACGCAATAAAAGTAATAGTCATAGTCACAAAAAGCTTACCGAAAGCAGTTTTCAATCTTGTAATTACATTCTCTATTATCCCTATTCCAATTATTGTGATTATATGAATTATTAATAATATTTTGTCCACGAAAATTTAAAAGAGAGGTTGAATGAATGAATGAATGAAAGAAAAGTGGTGATATTTGATCATCGATGCATGGGCCTCATTAGGTTCTTTACAATCCACCATAGCTGCAGGTCATTCGAAGTCGTATCCAAGCAACCTCGTTAATTGAACTTACCTAACTGTTTTCGGTAACAAAATTGTATCTCCGAAATATCTCTGTCTCACTCCGTTGAGTACTGGACACTGAGGACATGGTCGCCAGTTTCATCCTCCTCCAGACACTATCTGCACGTTGGGTCATCTGCGATACTAATCTTCTGAAGATTGCCCCTCAGGTGACAATGTTCTCTCAAGACTCCCATCACAATTCGCAGATTTTCCCTTTCGAAGGAGAGAAGCTCCCTAGTAAGTCGTGTATTAGGTCATATGTTCTTTGGTATACCTCATTCCAGAAGGTGTTTTCCACGACTCAAAAAATTTACTTTCCAGTAACAAGTTTAGTTACATTTTGCTAATGGTAATTGAGACAAGGAGAATAGATTGGGATGTATATGGTTCAATTGCGGACCCCATTTTCGTCAGAGGATCGCTCTCTTTATTCCCGTGTATACCCGAGTGACATGGGACCCACACGAGTTTGATTGTGCAGCCGTTCCTTGTCAGACTGATCAGTACATCCTTTCACTCAGACATTAGTTGTGAAGTTACGACACCGGCCTTTAGTGCCGTTATCGCAGCCCCACTGTCTGAACATATGTTTATTCCTGCTTATGTTAGTCTCACTGAGATGGCCACACTGCAGAATAGCCTAAATTTCCGTTGTAAGTATCATCGTACATTGTCTGAGTCTTGCCAAACACACCGGCACTAGTTCTTTCATCTAGTCGAGATTCATCTATAAACTAGTAGGAAAAATTTGTTCCTCCTCTCGATCCTCCCTACTTGAAAAAATTTCTCATGAATAGCCACCCGTTTCATTTCCGAGATACCCTAGGTAACTGAGACGGTATGTAACCTTCAAGGCCTCGTGAAGAGGAGGTAATTTCACAAGACCTCCAAAGCCCTAGTGGGAGCAGTCCACATTGCGCTCATTATTCCGACACAAACTATTCTGTCAAGTTGAAGACGATGTATACTGGGCCACCATACGAAAGCGGCGTACGCGATCATGGAGCGGATAACCATAGTATATATCCAAAATAACACTCTCGGTGTCAGCTTGTATGTGTACCCAAAGGCTCTTTTATAAGCCCAAAAACACATATGGCTTTCTTTGCTCAAGCCTTAATGAGATCATTCCAGTTCAGTCGTGAGTCCAAAATTACTCCCTTGTATTGAAAGATCTTTCCCATCAATATAATTGTAGGGAGTATCCCCATTTTTCTCTTTTCTGTTAACAGCATCACCTCGACCTTGTCAAAGTTTGTTGCGAGACCATCACCGTGGCACCATCGCTCCGCAATCCGGAGGTCCCACATCATTGTTCTCAATCAGGGCACGAAATTACCGGCATAAACATGTGTGTACAAGCAAGCCTCATTAGAAGAGAGGTTAAAAATCTATTTTTTCATTGTCATTATTTTTTCTGGCTTGAACCTAAGCAAACTTGAGTTATCATATCCACCGGGAATCACCATGCTGCCGCTCATCTGACCTCATGCTGATGGCTGTAACATCGCATATTTTAAATACTGTCAAGTCATTAAAATAAATCCAAAAAAAATTTCAAATCTGGTTTTCTCTAAGTACCCCCTAAAGAAGTTGTATTATCCACGTAAATATGGGTTTTTGCAAATATTTGACAAATATCTAAATATTTAAACATTTAGAGTACACAAGAATTAAATAGGCAAGATAAAAAATTGTCGGTTAATTACAATATTTATTTAACTTTTATGTTTTCCAATACAAAATAAACACTTGTTTCAATCTTTGGAAAAACAATGCTAATATCTACTTATCTGCGTATGTATATCACGTTGTTTAACTTTACACAGTATTATAGTGCTCTAAAGAATAATTCAAATTATTTCAGAGATTTTGTAATTAGATACGTCCAAGTATTTTTGCATAAATATGCCTCTCAGACATTTTATCTTTCAGTGCCAATAGTCAGAAGCAGCATGAGTCCAGCTGTTTACTACAAAAAATTGGTGTTTTGCCATTATTCTGGTTACAGTTAATTAATAAAATAAATGGGTAAGGATTTGAATTGAAATAATTCTATTTTTCTATCATGGAGAGTGTAAAAAGCGCCGAGGCAAGAAAAAATACGAAGACCAAAAATCCATTGGTGACAGCAGGTTTCTTCAGTAAACTTGGGTTTCTGTAAGTATATATTATTATTTCTTGAATTCGTGGCTTTAAAAGTATAATTGATTCAAATACATTTTAATGTTTTTTCTGTAAATAATCAGTTTCATCTTGAATTGTGTAAGAAATTTTGCATTTGTATGAGTATAGTTCCCTGTCATTAACAATTTTTTTATGCAGGAACCCATTATATTTTTAGAGAATTGTAGAGCTCATTTGATTACATCTTCTCAATGCTTAGAAATCTCCCCTTCATCTACAGTTTAATCCGAAATGTATTTTGTTTGCAATAGAATATCTTGTATATTTTATAAAATACAAATAATATGGGTAGAAATATCATATGAATGATACCCTATATCTATTGTGTAAGGTGCAAAAACTGTTGCGTCTGTATTAGCTGGGTGTAATATATAACAGAGTAAACTATTAACTATCTGGTTTAGTATTGATCACCCAAAAATGATAAAATTACAAAGTGCTATTAAATTTAGCGACACAATATTTGCAAATAGGTAACCAGAATCATTGTTAAGTTTTTTTAATATAACTGAAAAACAAAGCAAAATTCGAAAAATTGCAAAAGTATATTTTTATAGAATTTGTGAATTTTTCGTTGGAATAGTTCGAAATCAAAAACGCCCAACAACAAATCAAGAAAAAATACCAAAGATTGCGAAAAAAAATGTTTGTACGTTTTTTCACATAGCTTTTTTCTGGGCTAAGAAGAAAGTTAACATCATAATTATTAAAATGGGCGGTTATAGAAGTTTTAACGATTAAAATTGTCAGATATTGCCATCCAGAATTCTTATATTTTTTTCGTTTTTTATTGTTTTCACTTATATTTCTTTTGATTATCAATTTTTGGGATGATTATTAACATGTTTTCCTAAATTGTTAAACAAAATGACAATTGTCGATTTATGTATCAATTTTTTCACCCATATCTTCACCAATGTTTTCTTCAGATATATCTGGCATATTTCGGTTTTCACAGTGCACTCCTGTGCAATTTTTGCAAGAAATGAAGTATTTAATATTCACCTTCCAGTCCATTTAGGTCTATATGTGACCAATCCATTTGATTCATATATATGACCAATACCGATAATTGTGTGTTAACATCATCATCTGAGCAAAATATGGATTCGTCGCAAAAAGTAATGTTTTTAATAAAAATGATATCTCAAAAACACATTTCTTGTAACAGTTCCAAAACTTGAAGATGCTTCTTTATAATCATCTTCATAAAATTCTTGAAAAACTTGTATTTTGAAATGATTGTATTTATTAGTATCCAATATATTTAATGCCCCCTTTTAAACATTCGCATTCCTTGGCGTACGAATGCGAAATACTTGGGACTAGTCTTTGACCGAAGACTTAACTAGACCTTCAATATAGATGCTATCATTTCGAAGGCAAAACTTGCTTTGGTTTCTCTTTACCCATTATTAAATAAAAATAGCAAACTTAACTTGAATAACAAATTGCTAATTTTCAAGCTATTTATAAGATTTATTCTGTCCTTTGGTGCTCCAACTTGGATCACCCCAGGCAGAACAAGATTCAGAAGGCTAGAGAGATTCCAAAACAAGGTGCTTCGAATACTTTGCGGAGCCCCATACTTTGTTCGAAACACTATAATACATAGGGACCTGAATTGCGACACTTTCGATGTCTTTATACAAAATAGTCTCACACGGTATATTGACAGAGCCATCACCTCAACCAACCCGCTCATACAGCAATCTCATAGCCTCACCAGGACACACAGACAGCCTTATAAATTTCTCCGAGATTGAATACAGGACCGGTAGTTGTGGTCATTTCATCTTTTTATTTACTGGCTTAAAAGCCGAATAGAATCTTGTCTTCTTCAAGCCTAATATAAGTCCATTGTTAAAGCAAGGGAGTCTATGGGCCAGTCCCGACTCAACATTTCAAAGATGACCCCATATTTAATGCCGTTGTCTCGCAATATCCAAGTTTGTAGCTGTCGCCTGACAGTCAATATGGTGATTATTTTGGACATCTAATAATGGATATCTTTTTTGTCATTACTAGTATCTGATCTTTCGCTTCTTAGGGCATCTTGAACATGATCAAGCCCATGAAATTAATGCTCTCTTATATACTGTTGATGGTGAAATTGGCGGAAGGTTACGATATTTTTCTTCAAATAACTGACATACTTCTTCTTGGGTTCTTACCCTACAGCCATATCCTATCATTATAAGAATTTAGATTTTCTTCCTCTATAAGTTTCGTTTTCAGTTAAAATTAACTTAAAATGACAATTTGACAAGATGTGATAAAGGAAGATGAATCAGTTATGCTAGTAAATAATTATTGTATTTCATTTCGAGATTTAACGGTCGATAAATCGGAAACTGTTCCATTTAGATATAGGACATGTAACAGAAAAAGTGCTCAGAATTTTGCAGAACTTCAAAAGTGTACAAAGCATTGGGGGCATTATTTAAAAAATCAAAGTCAATTATAACAATGCCTCTTTCGAATTACCCTTTATTTGATATATTGAAAAAATTTCGAACCAAAAAAACAAAGTCGGTCCTAACGAGTTTTCATGAAACCCAGTATTTAAAATAGCCACAGTGGATTTAAACGAGATATTTTGTATTTTCCCATAAAAAAACTTGAATATTATTCTCGAAAATTAAGATATTTTTCACAGAAAATTTAATGAACTTTTTTGTCATTCCTGAAGAATGTTGATGTCAGATCACAAATGTGTTTGTTTAAAAGTTACAGAACTCTTGAATGTGTGGATAAAAGCAAGCAAATTCCGATATCGCGGATATTGAGAGCAATTCCAGTTGTATGATTTTTCAGTTATCTTTTTAATACTTGGTTTTTTGGATTGGTTTTAATATGAATATATTTTTGTTCTGGTCGCGGTGAAAATAAAATGAAAATATTCCATCTTGACTATCTACATATCAATACGTTTGTCGAACCCGATGCCATTTCTCTGAAAGTGTTAAGAATTAGTATACCTGCATCTTTTGTCAGCCTGCGAGGTACCAATATCAGCTGCTTTGTATTTTTCATTTAAAAATTTGCTAATGAATATTGTGTTTGATTATTTTCATTAGCCAAAAATTTACCTGGTTTTGCAGCCATTCTGGCTTTTTTGTCTGCATTTCTGAAGAAAGTTGTTTAGTTCGGAGTAATTTTTCTGCTCTTTTGGTACCTATATTATATTTTCTATTAGGGTAACCATCAAAAATAAGAATACTATTAGTATAAAATAATTCATTAAGTTATCTACCTTATTTGGGTAAAAGTCTCGTCAGTGTTTCAAACATTTTATGTGCTAATTATTTAATTATATTTTTTTATAACACCAAATTAATTTCACAATTTAAAAAAACCTGTTAATATATAATAATCTTAGAATTGCGTTGTATATCATAAAAATAAAATTTTATTGTTTTAAATTGATAACAAAATTGAATTAAACTTAACATGGAAAAAAACGAAAAAAAAATGCGAACTTTGGATAGCAAAATCTCAGCTAATTTTGACCTTAGAAACTTCTATAATCCCTCATTTTAACGGCTGTATCTTAACTTGAAAATTATTTAACTTATTTATATTTACACTAAATTTCATAAAATATACGTGAAATTGATAACGGAAGCCAAATATTAAATAAAAACTTATTTTAAACGAATCAAATTTATCATAAAGCTCAAGTTTCCAAAATAAAGTACTATATCACATTACCTCACATGATGAATGATGCAAACCAGCGTCATACGTTGTTGTTATGTCTAAAAAACTTTTATTTGTTACTTTCGCATATTGTTAAAATAAATTGAGTAAATAATAAATACATTTATGTTATCTTCAGTGGTGCAATATTTAAGTTATTCTTGGTTGCTATCCGAATGCTTGGAGATCACTAAAAATTCTAATTTTCTAATTCACTATTTTGCTTTTTGGGTTAAAAATTATTTTCAAAGCAATGCCTGAAGTGTTGCCAAAAAGTTTATTCACATCAGTTATTTGTGTTGGGGGTAAAAAGTATAGGATTCCTTCTTAAACTGTTGCTATTAGTAGTGAAGTTTCAATCGTGACGCAAAAGTTCGTTGTCGAAATTTATGTATGTTCTCTTTGTATTTCACAATATATAAAATATTTGTACGCTTTTCTTAATTTCTGAACCAAAAAGCCAAATTAATTTTTTTTTAATATTAAAAATGATTCATTACATATTAACGAACTTAGAAAAATATCATAAGAGAATCACAACTTAATTTTATCTGACTTTTGATGATAATTAGTTGCTAATTACCCCTTTATGATGATTATTTAACAGTACAATACAAAACTACAGACAACGTTGAATATCTCTTCACTCCAGTTATAGTTGTAGTGAAGGAAGCAGAATCTGCTTCAAGCAGCACAAACATGGTAATTTAGTTCGTCATAGGAAGATTCTGGAGACAATGACGATTGAATCCATGACCGAACCAATAGATCTCATGCCTACATGGTACAACTTCCACCTAAACTAAGGCATGGAAATATACTGCCATAATGTGAATGGAAGAAAATTACTTCAGATGAATGTGCCACATGGAAGTAGAGGTTGGAGTAAAATATCCAAATTGCAGGCTTACCAATCCTAGGCAATACCATAACCATCTTTTAAACCGAAATGCATGCCATGTACATCTGCACATAAGAGTGTTTTATTAGAAATGCTTCAAAGAGATCAGATCTGTTCTATGTTACAGCTAAGTAGCGCTTTCAAATTAAATATCAATTTAATCAGTGGAAGCAACTGGCTAGCTATTAGGACACAAAGGAATTGGAGCAAAGAGAGAAGCTAATAGCCTCACGAAATAAGGAATAATAAGTCCCTTCTTCTTAGAGCCTTTCTGTCGATTACCAGTTAAGAGAAAATTTTGGAAATTGGGAACAAAATTAAATAAAGACAATCTGTAGCTTCTTAAGTTCCCTAAGAGGAATCCTCCGTTCGTAACAAATTTCATGATTCATTGCTCTCTGAAATATCACAACAAAAATGGACAAATTGAACCACACAATATGCTGCTATTACGATAACGCAGAAGAAACAGTGCCCAATATCTACTCTTTGAATGCATGGCACCTCTTTGCACAACTAAAATTTCTGAAAGATAGCACTTTAACGTCTAGAATTCTACCTCCCAGGAGATAAACAGAATTCGTGAAAAGTCTCTATTAGGTTGTAGTCTGGTACAAAATTATATGATAGATTGAAGTGCTTTCAGGAATCATTTGCCCGAACGATTTACTTACAATATCTACAAATTACTCAAAGTTAACCAATATAAAATATATTTATTAAAATTGCATTTATATATTTACAGATGGATATTTCCATTATTCTACAAAGGCTATAAAACAGGATTGACAGAAGAGGATATTTATCCACATCTACCAGCACATGATTCAGAAATACTCGGAAATAAATTAGAAAGAGAATGGAACAAAGAAGTTAAAAATAACAAAAATCCATCATTATTGCGAGCCCTTGCTAAAGTATTTGGGAAAGAGATGATGATCCTTGGTCTGGGTATTTTAATATTTGAGCTCATAAGGTAAATTGTTTCTTTTAATTTGTTAAGATAAAAATTTAAATATAACATTAACTAAAAAATATGTCATTAAAATGTTTATTTTAATTCTACTGAAAAGAAAATTTAGAACCCATATAGAGTCATACTTTTACCTTTTCTCTATATCTCATTAAAATAATGGATATGCTAAAAGCCCCGTATTGATGTTGAAGAAAATATCTAATTTTATCATTTAGTGCTGAATCTAAGCATATTGTTCTTCGATAAGAATAATATTGATTTCAAGTTTCATTTTTAGAATTTCTTTGCCGATTACCTTATCCAAACTACTCGAATATTTTGAACCTGACTCCTCCATGACTCTTAACGAAGCATACACATACGCAGGAATAATATGTGGAACTACACTGGTGCAAATCACTCTTATCCATCACGTTTATTTTCACATATTTCATATGGGCATGAAACTTAGAGTAGCTGTAGTAGCTCTAATCTATAGAAAAGCAATAAAATTAAGCAAATCGGCTCTAGCTGAAACTACAGTTGGTCAGATGGTAAACTTAATATCTAACGACGTATCGCGATTTGAAACTTCTACTATCAATATTCATTATATATGGATTGGACCTATTCAATTGATTATTATATTAGTTTTATTATACGCCCGAGCTGGTTGGGCTGGAATTCCTGGAACTGGGTTGTTGTTGCTTTTTATACCATTTCAATGTAAGTATCTTAAATCAGTATAATCAAGGTTATTACAAGGATAAGTATTTTTACTAAAATTAATGTAACACAAACCTAAGTTTTATAAAACAAAATATTTTTTTTTTACTTTTTTAATAAATATTCCTTGTTTATATTAGAGCTATTTTACAAAGTAAAGACAATATTAAAATGCTTACCCCAAAAAAATTACCAAATTTAAAATGGACCATGTTTTCTCCAGTTTTCGACTTGCAGTCACAACAAGCACAGGAAGTTTCTCGGACCATTATTAAGAAAAAATATATCATATATGATAATAAACATAAAAATGTGATCTACTAAGACTATAAATACAGTAAAGTGTACAGAAATCCGCATAGAAATTTACTCTTGGCTGGAACGCTTTTTGTCGGGGAGCAAGCAAAGTTACGAGATTTAATTTAGGAGGAATCGCGTTTTGTCATATTTACGATATGAAATAATCTATGATACTACTGTACTAAAATAGCACTTTTTCAAAAGTACAGGGTGGGCCTTAACTGTGTGACTGGTTTCAATATGCAATAAAAAAAACTATAAATCTTATTATTTTTTTATTTATATATTTAAAAAGTACAAGAAATTGAAATTTAAGTAACATCTAATTTTTGAAAATAATGTTATTTAAGTGACCGCCTTCACCTTCTTGACATTCTTGAAGTCGCACTTGCAGGTTTTGAAAAGCACGTTGACAAGTTGCTCGGGAAATAGTGTTCATTTCTCGCACAATGTTTTGCTTTAACTCTTCAACTGTTGTTGGATTATTTTCATACACTCTTGATTTTAGGTATCCCCACAAAAAATAATCATTCGGAGACAGATCTGGACTCCTTGGGGGCCACTCAATGTCACCTCTTCGTGAGATGAGTTTTCTAGGAAACATTTCTTTCAGTAGGTCTATGGAGACTGTAGCAATGTGGGAAGTGGCTCCATCCTGCTGAAACTAGGTCCTAGAATTGTAACCTTGAAATTCTCGAAGAGCTAGGACCAAGAATTCTTGCAACATCTGACAATAATTCTCAGCTCTCACTGTCACAGCCACTCCTCGTTGATTTTCAAAAAAGTATGGCCCAATTATTCCACTGGCCGATATTGCAGCCCACACAACGACCTTAGGGCTATGAAGAGGTCTTTGATGCATCTTGCGAGGATTAGTCTCAGACCAAAACCGGCAATTTTACTTATTAACATGACCGTTGACATGAAAGTTAGCCTCATCACTGAAGATTATGTTAGAAAAATTGTTAAAGCGATTAAGCATAACATTAGCGAAATTAAGTCGAAGATTAACATCATTAGGTTTCAACTCTTGTGTCAACTGAATTTTATAAGATTTTAAATGTAAATCACGATGCAAAATCCTGCGCAAAGTGGTCCTCTTGATGTTCAAGACTTGGCTTCTTTTACGAGTCGATTGCCGAGGATTTTCTCTGATTGATTCATGAACACGTTGAATAATCTCCGGCGTCCGTATTGACTTCGGGCGGCCCGCATTATTAATTCTTATTGTACACCCGGTTTCTTCAAACATTTTAACCCATTTGCGAATAGAATTTGCGCATGGTGCTTCTCTGATGTCACGTAAACCGAAGTGAGCGCGGTACATTCGCCTAGCAACAGTCACAGAATTATTGTTGGCATAATATGCGCGAACACAAAACGCACGCTGTGCTCCCGAGAACGCGTCCATGGTGACTAAAAATTCCACGAAATGGCGCGTCTAACGACACCCCCCATGCCCCCGTACCCCTAACGGTTTTTGAATTATAGACAAAACAAAACGCTCATGCAGTTAAGGCCCACCCTGTACTATGATAGTTTATTTCATATCTGCAGAATTTGAATTAACAAGTTTCCACACTTTCCGCATGTTTCCCTAAAATGAAAAAAAAATATTTTTTTATCTACTGAAAATTGACAAAGCCCTTTTAAAAGAGTATATATTAGTATAAGCGATACTATTGGGAAACAATGTTGAACAACAATGATTCGAAAATGTTGTTTTTCTTGTAAACAAGTTATTTTTTCCTACCAGAAATATAAAACAGTTTCGAAATAAAGTGATGAGTTTATGCAATTCTTGGAAAATTTTTTATGTTATAAGTGGTATAGGTTTCGGCGATATTATAGAGGAGAATATATCAGTATGATTATGGCTCTTTGTCCAAATTAAAGAAAATAAGAAGGAAAATATAATTTCTTTCTATTTTAGCATGGATGGCTAAGAAAAATTCCAGATACCGTTACAGAACCGCAATTAAAACTGATGAAAGAATCCGTCTTATGAATGAAATAGTAAGTGGTATACAAGTCATCAAAATGTATACCTGGGAGAAACCATTTGCTAAAATAGTCGAATCTGTCAGAGGGTACGTATAAAACAAAGAAATGTCAAAATGATATGGGTTGATCTATTTTTATAAAAAAAAATTAACCGCATCCTGAAAAGAATATAACTTTAAAAGTTTAATTTCTGCTTTTTTAACGCTTTTTTAGAAAGCAGTTCAATTTTTGAATAAAAATTTTATTTTAATAATTTGTTAATGATCATCGTGGCGACGTTCCCGAAACTGTTTAGAACATTAAAAATGCCGCTATATCTTTATCTACAATCTCTTTTCTAAACTGATTAAAATAATATAAAATTTATGTCGTTTATTTTAATTTGGATGTAAATTTTATTATTAAGGCCGCTTCGATGTGAACATATGACTTGGTGTAAAACTTTTATGTTGGCGCCCTTTCTGTCCGGCTAATTCGTGCTCTGCATCACTACAAGAACTGGCCCTCATTATTGTTTTATCTGACTACCACACTAACGTAAAATCTCTTTTTTTTTTCAGGATGGAAATGAAACAAATTCAAAACAACTCCGTAATCAGAGCTCTCACCACGTCATTTAATTATTTCCTTACCCGAGTTTTAATATATACTTCCATCGTAATCTACATATTTGCAGGAAACACACTTAATGCCCAGTACCTTTACATTTTATCTCTATATTATGAACTTCTAAGACAATGCGTAAGTCAGGCATTTGCTCAAGCAGTTGCTCATCTTGCTGAAGCTGCTATATCTGCGAAACGAATTAAGCAATTTCTTTTGTATGATGAGCTGAAGCCAGAAAAATATATCTATACTTCTGATCTATTAGGAAATACTAAGGAATCTTTACAGAGCATAAAAACTTTAACTCCCAGATCATCGGTAGATAATAGTAAATCTGTCGAAATTCATTTAGGAAATGTCTCCGCTAAATGGGTTAACTCCAACGAAGATAATTTCTTGGAAGGTATTGATTTCGATGTATCTAGAGGAGAACTAGCTACTGTCATAGGTAAGTTAGATCATTTTCCATTAAATTCGGAATTTTTAAAGATAATTAACTATCAAAAATAGTGTTCGCACACACAAATTTCTTAACTTGGACTGTAAAAATAGTGTTTAAAATAATATATCAAAAAATTACTATTTTGCTATTACAAGTTACATTTTTCTAATTAGTTTATATGCATCATTTTAAGAATAAGGTAATATTTAAAATATAGATTTATATTTTATGACTAAATATATTCAGTTTTAGAAGATCTGGAACCGGGAGTATTGTAAAAAATTCCAAACTATTGTCGAACTTACCTAACTTTATAATCGTGCTGAAAATATTTTTTTTTCTTACAGGTAAAGTAGGCAGTGGCAAATCTACACTTCTTCATGTAATCCTTAAAGAGTTATCACCTATCATAGGCACTTTTAACATTAATGGCAGAGTATCATACGCATCTCAAGAACCATGGTTATTTGTTGGAAGTGTGCGTCAAAATATTATTTTCGGTCAACCATACGACATTGTTAAATATCATGAAGTAGTTCGTGTCTGTGCCCTTAACCGGGATTTTAAATTGTTCCCGTATGGAGACCGTACAATTATTGGAGAACGTGGAGTATCTCTCAGTGGTGGTCAAAGGGCTCGAATAAACCTCGCTAGAGCAATTTACAAAGAAGCTGACATTTATTTGCTTGATGATCCATTATCCGCTGTTGATACACATGTAGGAAAACATATTTTTAAAGAATGTATCGAGGAATATCTGAAGGACAAATGCGTAGTTTTAGTTACTCATCAACTTCAATACTTAAAAAATTGCAAAAAGATTTATCTATTGAATGAAGGAAAAGTTGAACAAGCTGGCACATATCAAGATATTAAAAATTCCGGGAAAGAATTTACTAAATTGCTTGAAGAATTTAAAAAGATGGAAGAAGAAGCGAAGAAGGAAGCTGAAGAGGAAGTTAGGAAAAGAAAAAGAACTATATCTTCGAGAGGAGGTTAGTAAAATATATTAAAATGCATATTACGTTAAAAGTGAACATGATTTTGCAAATTATTACATTAATATGAAGCCAGAAAAATATTTCGGAAATGTTTTATCGAGTGTGACAAATAATATAAAAATTATTATAATTCCTTGTATATTCCTATTCAATAGATTCTTTTATTAAAGGTAGTGAAGCTAATGTAGCAATGGATGATCCAGTATTTGAAAAAGAAGCCAAAATTGATGGAAAAGTTACTTGGGCCATGTATAAAGGATATTTTTCGGCTGGGGGAAGTCGTTTTAAAATTGGATTTTTGGCTTTTGTATTCATATTTTCTCAAGCTTTGGCCAGTGGAGTAGATTATTTTCTAAGTCTTTGGTAAGTCTTTGTTTCAAAAATGTGCTACAAAACTTGAATACTTATTTGTTAGTTATTCTGATGTAGAAATGGCAACATCCTTCCATCATAAACAAATGTGAAAAAATTTTAAATACATTATTAAAATTCGTTTCACGATATTGAATACAAAAAGTCATTATTTAAACTTTTTTGGTTACTATGTAAAAATGTTTGTGGTGATAAGTTTCCGACAAGCTTTAATATATCAATAATCAATGAAAAACAGACAACCGTAAGGATTTGACAAGTGATTTAGTGTTAGGATACTGTTTATTCAGTGTAAATATTTAAAATACTAGTATTTTTAACAACAAAATCGTAACCAAAAATTTTTAAACGATGATATTACTTTTTTTCAATCAGCAAGTTACAAGCAAAATCAAACGCATCAGAGTTTTTCTGAAGTTCTCTCCCAAAATCGTCAAACTTATTTTAAAATCTAATGCATAAATATGTTATGTGGATTATAAGGATATAATTTTCGTACATTATTAAATTTTATCTAAATGTGTATTTACTTTCTAGGGTAAACTTGGAGCAGTTGAAGAAAGAGGAAGACTTAGCAGCTAGCCAAAATGATACCACTATCATTAACTGGGATACTAAATATTCATCTTTCGAAAAATTTTGGTATAACATTCTCACTCAAGACATTTGTTTAATAGTCTACACTATTCTCGTCATAGTATCAGCAACATTACTAATTGGAAGAGCCATATTTTTCTTTAGATATTGTATACAGGCATCAATCAACTTACATAATAACATGTTTTCAAAAATAGTGTATGCCCCAATGAGATTTTTCAACACGAATCCTTCTGGGAGGATACTTAATAGATTTTCGAAAGATGTGAACTTAGTGGATGAATATTTACCATTTACATTTTCGGATACTCTCCAGGTACTAATAACATTTGCTTTTATATATATTTTTATTTGGCTTTGACTTTTTACGGAATAAAAATTGCAATTGAAAAGTTTTGCAAATTTACAAGTTGCTAAAATAGTGGTTTCTTCTTAATCGTGTACAACAGATGCTGTAGCATAGATCTGGATTTGGCAATATATCTAGCTTTTACACACAAGGCTAAATTAATGAAGTGCAGTAAAAATATTTTAAGGTGATTCGGATAAATTGAAGCTCACTTTGTTTTCTACTGACTGTTGCATTGTTTGTATATAGATATAGGGATATCTGTGGCCTTGGTATTATAGAATTATTTTTTTTAGATCTGTCTCATGATGGGAGCAATAGTAGTCGTAGTAGCAACAGTAACTCCATTGATGCTTGTACCAACGGCCGTGATTCTTTTTATATTCTACTTAATCAGGGTTGTATACATAACAACTAGCAGAGATATTAAACGATTTGAAGCTATTAGTAAGTATAATAGAATAATAGATTTATAGCTTTTAACTCTTTCATTATTGGATTAAGTGGAAGATAATTTATACTAAATATCAACAAAATAACTATCCAGACCATTATTTTCCTTTAAGACCTAATAGATGTGCAGATATATTGCTTTTACATCCAATTGAACCATAAACGTATCGATTATTATTTTTAATAAAATATTCGTCATATATTTTTAAGTTACATTCTACGGAGAATTGTAGTTATCAGAAATCTATCATTCGTTATATTTATCTTAGATAGTTTTTGAGAAAATGGCAATTGTGATCTTTTTGAGTAACAGAAGTGTGACCTACTCCAAAATTCTTTACAGACGTAATTTAAATAAGATATCAACTTTTAGAAATGGAGGCTATTTGTAGATTGTAAAATCTACATAAAAAATGCTATAGAATAAAGTAAATCTTCATACTTCATAAGATTTTAGTTCTTTCGTAATGTTGCCTTTTTCAGGTGATTTAAGGCTCGTGACTTTCTTTTTAGTGCTCGTCTTAGTTTTCTGTCATGTCCATTCGGTAACGCTATATTTTTGTTTTTCTCGATATCTTCCTGGAATTTTTGATTTTGTTTTATTCTTTTATTTTCACAAGATGAGGAAATAAACCAATTTTTTTTTGTTTTAAAAAATTAAATGTATTTTTGTTGAGTTTGTTATACAATTCCTTTTCTCATTTTAAATATTTCATATTTGACATGGTTTCTTTGTTATGATCTTATTTCGAAATAAAGGGCTTAAATAATAATATTAGATTATGTCGTTATGTTTTGGTATATTCCAAATAACTATTTTTTTTAAATCTATCAAAGATTAGCAGAGTATGTAGCCTATATTTAACATTTCATATAACTCCTCAGTAATCCTGCTGTGTTCTGATCAATGAAGTTGGAAGGGGTAAAAGGAAGGAGAATACCCTAAACTAAATTTGGTTCCTCATGTAACTCTGTACTCCCCTCAATGTGGCTATGCTGCACTTACGCAGTAGGTCAATGGACAGGACTGGATTTGAGAAACCTCTTATTTATGTTGTTATATTGAAAAATTACAATTTAAAGTTCAGGTTATAAAACGACTTATGAAATAAACACTGCCTTAAAAGAAATTTGAACATAATTCTAAATAAAATCTTATCTTATCTACAATGTTAAAAAGGATCTGGCCATAGGGATTAACTATATGTTACTCCTCTTTTATGTTATTATTAGGTAAAGTGTTTTCCATGTACGTTCTAAACTTTAAAATAATTAATTTCTGACTTAAAAAAAATGAAGTGAAAAAATAATAAAAACTACACACTAGCGCAAACAAAACTTTAAAATCGTCGATCTATTAAAAGATCTTCAGTATAATCTTACATATTGATGTAATACAAAAAACGTAGGTACTTACCGAAAATAATGAATTTCCGGGATCGAACCACGCGATTTACAAAACAATACCATACACTGACACATTTTTATAAATTAAAGTCTATAAAAATGTCTTGACAACATACACAAATATAAATTCCGAAATTTAACTAATGATACTGGACCGCACAACAAAGAAAATAAGCGTCGAGGACGATGGCAAACAACCGCATTAAACATAAAGAATACGCCGGGACGCCGATCGTGTCGCAAACCCAGCCCTGGTTTCCCGTTCTCACATTGCTAACTTCATGCAACAAATTTACTACGAAATTTCTTTTTGCGTTTGCTCTACATAGCCAGTCGATGTCAATTTATGACATTTATTTTCTGCATGGTTGTACACTTTTTTACGCATTTAGCCTATTTTTGTAGTTTTCCTATCCCTTCCAAGTTCCTTGGTTCTGATATATCTATCTATGTTCGGTTAGACAAAAAACAAAAGTAACACATGTTTGAAATAAATCCGATTTATATATATTTTTTTTATTATTTTTTTGTAGCAAGAAGTCCAGTATATTCCCATCTAACAGCTTCGTTACAAGGATTAACTACAATTCGAGCATTCGGAGCCCAAGAAATTTTAACGAAAGAATTTGATAATTATCAGGATACATATAGCTCAACTTATTTTATGTTCATTTCTTCCGCTAGATCTTTTGGATTTTGGCTTGATTTACACTCGGTGGTTTATGTTACGTTTGCTACTTTTAGTTTCTTAGTTATAAAAACAGGTAAGTGTAAATCAATCAAACTGACTAAAATTTGATACAGTTAATCAGGAAATTCTACTAGATACATTATGTAATTCAGGAGGGAAAATTCTTATGTTATTTTGATAATGCAGTGGGCAATTGGTTTAAGTCAAGAAATAACTTATGGGTACCACGAAAACCAATTTTTCTTTATTCTTAGCCTAAATCAACTTATTGGCAAACAATACCAACCAGAATTTATTTTGTTCCTAGGAGAGAAATTTTTCGTTTCAAATCAATGAGTATGTTTATATCTGATCAACAACAATAGTAAAAGGGAAAGAGCCGAAACAACGGTATTTTTGTTTTCGAGTGGATCTGGTTGTCGCTGTATAAAAATACTCAATTAAAGACTTTAATCTTCTAAATTCACGTCGAATTTTGAACAATCTTCCTATGCATTTGTTGTCAAAATTGAAATATTCTCTTGAAATAATGTTATACTTACTAATTTGTTGAATAATCATTGATATTCATTTTTCATTCATTTAAAATAGACATATACATATAAAGATAAAACAAGTTCATGCATTTTTTGTTTGGACACTAAATATATTATATTGAGGATCATCCGTTATTAACAACTGAAATCTTTTAATTTTTATATATTGTCATTTTCCAATTCAATCATCAAGAAAACATATTTTTCATTTAAATTCATGTTTCATTTCTATTCGTCGTTTTAGAAAATAATATAGGTAATAAATCAACAGCTTGCAGTAGTTTAATTCCATTTTAAATTTTAGCAACAAATGGAGGTAGCGTTGGTCTTGCCATAACTCAAGCTATAAGCTTAGCAGGATGGTGTCAGTATGGTATACGACAATGGAGCGAAATGGAAAATACAATGACATCAGTAGAAAGAATCAAGGAATATGCTAGTATTACACCTGAAGAAGATTCTCAAGCAAAAGAACCACCTAAAAATTGGCCTGAAACTGGGACTGTTTACTTTGATAATGTGTCCCTTCGATATGCTAAGGATGAACCGTATGTGTTGAGAAATCTCAACTTTAAAATAAAATCTACAGAAAAAATAGGCATCGTAGGCAGAACTGGTGCAGGAAAATCATCTCTAATTATAGCTTTGTTTAGACTTGCTGAAAATGATGGTCAAATTTTAATTGATAACGTCGACACGAAAACTGTACCACTGGATAAACTCAGATCTAGTATTTCGATTATTCCACAAGAACCTGTATTATTTTCAGGAACTCTTAGAAAAAATTTGGATCCATTTGATGAATATACTGACGAGGTATGTATAATAGGGGAAAACGAATGACCAATAGTACGAAAAACCATATATATATATATATATATATATATATATATATATATATATATATATATATATATATATATATATATATATATATATATATATGCAAGCAATGAAGAATATGTTAGGGGTTTGATGATATTATCTTACTTTCATAATAGCGAAAGGTTTATATCATTTCAAATCTGTGGAATTTTGACACGTTGTTAATATTTTCTTTTGTATGTGATATGGCACAAGTAACTTTTATTAATTTGATAAAGGGAATTGTTTCCCACTTTTGCTTCAACGAAGATAAAATAAGTTAATTTGTTTTTTATTTTTTTAGAATTAGTTGCTTTCGTAATTTCTACCACTAACGTCTTTTTATTTTAAAATTAGAATAACTGTTGCTTTCATGGTAAATTTTAAAAAGATAATAATACTTCACATTTCTTCATCTTATCTGGTCCTAGCTAAGATGTGTTTTTTACTTGAAAAGTAAAAATAAAAGAGAAAATATTATTCTTTTGAATATAATTTAAAACTGACAAAAAAAAACTAATTCCAAAATTATACATGCTTAATCTAAAATTTTTATTTCAGGAAATTTGGAGTGCTTTAGGAGAAGTTGAACTTAAACATGCAATATCCGATTTACCACAAGGTTTGGAGAGTAGAATGTCCGAAGGAGGATCAAATTTTAGTGTTGGTCAAAGACAGTTAGTCTGTCTTGCCCGAGCTATTGTCAGAAAGAATAAAATTCTAGTTTTGGACGAAGCAACAGCCAGTGTTGATCCACATACTGATAATTTAATTCAAACTACCATTCGCGAAAAATTCAAAAAATGCACAGTATTTACCATTGCTCACAGACTACATACCATCATGGATTCTGATAAAGTCTTAGTTATGGATGCAGGAACTGTAGTAGAATTTGATCATCCATATGCTTTACTACAAAACGAAAGGGGTGTTTTCAGTGGACTTGTCAAACAAACTGGTAGAGCCATGGCAGCTAATTTAATGGAAATTGCAGAAAAGGTATAATTATTAAATTTATTAGTAAAACATTCCGCAATTTAAATTTAGGAAACAAAATATTTGTAATTCGGATTCGTTTAGAAAATAATTTTGGAAGTAGGTACTACTAAACCGAATCTTGTATGCTGCATAATATCTATTATTGAGTAGTTGATAATGCCTTTTGCGAAATATATTTGATAATAACTTTTCTTTGCTCATAGAATTCAAAGATAAATTGCGATAAACATTGAAAATAATTTATTTTTTCTTTTGCAGACTTATCTCAGTACTATTCCTGTAAAGGAAGAAAAGCTGTAAAATATAGAGGATATGATCTGACATTAAAATGAAAAAAGTATTGTAATGATGTGAAGAAATGTTTTTCAGATTATTTACAATAAACTGAATAAAAATTGCATTATTGCTGTTTCATTTCAATTACTATTACATTTTTATGAATTAGTATTCATGTCATTCTGTCTAGACGAATGATTATCGTAACATATACACATTTAATAGTAAAATAATTGTTGTGTTTGCAAAGGGGTCGTTTAGGCGTTTCTACATGGTGAGTCGGGAGGTACGGACCAAACTATATGAGTGCATTGTACATGTTCATTCGAAAAAACTCGTGTTATAAAATGCCACACACTAATTCAAATTAAGAATATGCAAATATGATGTTTGTTTATGGTTTTTGTAATGGGAATGCTACAGCTGCCGTTGAAGAATGTCATCAGCGGTATCCGCATGGTAAAAACGTATTTATCAAATCAGTAGAAAATAGTATAGATTTAGTGGAATATGATGCAACAACCAGTTCAAGAAGAATTGCTACTTAGTAGGATAGAGTAATCAACACATTTCACGAGCCTATATCCGTACCATGTACGGCATATAAAACCAGAAGATTATGTTAGGTGTACTCAATTTTGTGGCTGGATAAATGATAATCATCGTGTTGTATCGCATATACTGTTTGCCGATGAAGCAACATTTACCCGGGATGGCATCAATAATACTCACAGAATAAGCTCACGCAACAGTTGAAATCAAGTTTTCGGTAAATGTGTGGTGTGTTATGGTCAATGCTTATTTAAAAATTTTAGAGAATCGCCTCACAGGAAAGAACTATTTAAATTTTTTACCAAATGTTTTAACAGGACTACTAAAAAAGTTCCTTTACTTATTAGAATTAGCGGCAAGATGGTTCATCTGCACATTTTGCTCGTTAGGTCAAGCAACATTTGAACGAATTGTTTCCAAGGCTCTGTTGGTCGCGGCAGTCTGATGAGTTGGCTTCCAAGATCTCCAAACTTCACACCACTAGACTCTTGTTTGTGAGACTGGTTCAGAAACGAGGTATACAAAGTAAAAGTCAACACTCAAGCTGCACTAATTCGACGCATTAAAAATTCTGCAACCATTATTAAAGAAAGGCATGATTAAATTAGGCGCGCAACGGAAGGCCTTCGCAGACGAGGCACAAAATGTTTAGAGGCTAATGCAAAACATTTTGTTTATCTGTAATTGCGCTATAATTTGAGAACAAATGAGAATCGGATAAGAATATATCATTTATTTTTTAGATTATTTTCACATGTTACATCCCTGGAGTTCCTTCCGATTCTTCCTGTGTATGATGACATTTAAAGTAAGCTCATACATATAAAATATCTCACTAGGCAGTTAGTCAGTACAAGTAGTCAGTATATATATTCAACATCACTAAACTTTGATAAATTCTTTTATAATCAATTTATCTTGTGAGAAAGACAATCACTTTAGAAGAGTGATTTTAAAAATTTTTCGCATACCGCTCGCATATAGTACAAATTAGTCGCATAATTAGTAAACATTTTATTAGAACAAATAGAGCTATAACTTATATACTAAAACGTTTTAGAATGTATATGTTATTTATCAAAGAAAAATGTTACAATGTTCTTAAAATCTGTAAAATCAATGAGAAGAATGGTGCTGCATATCTGAATCAAGCGGAAAGAGACAGCGGTGGATATTATTATTAGTTATTTTAGTTAAAAGTGTTCTTTATAAGATAACTTTATGCTTTTTTATATGATTTTTTACTAGAACAAATCAGAATATACATATTTAAAATATACATCAAAATTTTAGCGAGAATTTGACACTGGCGTCTTTTATTATTACAAATTTAACTAAGGCTATTGAAAATGTCTGATCAGTAAGATAGTGTTGTGTTCCACAGCTCGCAAATCTAATAATCAACTATGTAGTACGGAAGTGTTTTCCACTAGGAACAACCGCTCATCAGATCGTAACCAAAATATCCTGCTTGAAGCTCCTCACTCATTAATATCCCTTGACTGAATAACTAATAATCTTTTATTTTACACACAGAATACCAATACCAGACTGAAAAACAAGTGATAAAATATGACGTAGGACTGCAAAAGAAAAGAAAAGAAAAATTAAATTACAGCAATAATTAAAATTGATATTAAAATTAAAATAATAAAAAACTTCTGAAGGGAGTAAATTCTCTGATCTAAAAGAAAATATTAGAGTGAATACCACCGAACCTAACAAAGTCATTCAAATTGCTAGTAACTTACTTTGGGTATTCAAATGTTGTATTTTAACCAATCTGTCCCGACATCCATTGAAAGGAAAATATTCTACCGGTTTACACCAAATGTTCCTAAGCAAGAAGTGCATTAGACCTTAATGATTAAATGAGGGCATAAAAGGTCATTTTTTTCAACTAGAGGAATACAATCTGTATAAAATTGGCTTTTGTTCTAAAGTCTCATGTTTATCGCCTGATATTTAATGTTTTGGTTCGTTTCCTCAATAATAATTACAATATTAGTTTTTAACGTACCTAGAGAAATTATATACCTTCACCATTTGTCAAGAAATCCACTATGCACCTTTACTTCATTATAAATATGTTCTTTCCACTTCAAGACATTGGGGCCATTGTGTTATTATTACATTAAAATCATCCGCATCCGCATGATTACGTAATACACATGTGTTGAATGTTACTTTTTCTGATAATCAGGGAACATAATAATACCAATTTCATTTTTGTTTTTTCCCTCGTAGTAGCCGTGGTATTGTCTTTAAACAAGATTAATTCAATGTTCGGTTCATAAGCTACGAAATTATTCTCAAAAATGACGAAGAGAAACAGCCCCATTACTAAACCTAAGATAAGTTGTTTGTCATATAAGAGTGAAACGAGGTAATATTATTTTCATTAAAATTGTAATACATCGGTTTGGCTATTAGTAAGTCAGGTGAAACAGTTAAAATTTTTTTTTAAATCACACACAAGAGCCATATTCCTCGCAAAAAAAAGCATCTGCAATAATCGAATTGAGCCGTTCATTACAGCGACTGTAAACCTTCCATTTAACACTCGAATTGTAATTTATTAATTAAATTCTTTGAATTATAATGATTACTGAACACGTCAATGAAATACAACAATCCTTTCCTCTCAAACGGAAACTGCGCTAGATACTCATGTCTGTATATATATATATATATATATATATATATATATATATATATATATATATATATATATATATATATATATATATATATATATATATTTACATTAGCCTCCAAACATTAGGTCAAGCAGCATTTGAATGAATTGTTTCCAAGGCTTTGTTGGTCACGGTGGTCTGATGAGTTGGCTTCCAAGATCTCCAAACTTCACACCACTAGACTCTTGTTTGTGAGACTGGTTCAGAAACGAGGTTTACAAAGTAACAGTCAACACTCAAGCTGCACTAATTCGACGCATTAAAAATTCTGCAACCATTATTAAAGAAAGACATGAATAAATTAGGCGCGTAACGGAAGGCCTATATATATATATATATATATATATATATATATATATATATATATATATATATATATATATATATATATATATATATATATATATATATATATATATATATATATATATATATAAAATGTACTTTTTATTATTTTAGTGTTGTTATCACAGTGATATTACTTATATGTATTGTTAAGAGAATAAATAATATCACGTACCTAATTGTAAGTCACACTGTAATAAATTTAATTTATTTAAAAAGTGGTTATAATGGTTTTTAAATTTAGAAGGACTGTCAATAATGCAGGAAGCTATATCACTAAAAATATCATTCAAATTTAACTGCTAAAATCGTATTTTCCATTCTTAAATTTATCTATAATTTGTTAGGTAAGACAAAACATGAAAAGAAAGTTCCCTAAATGAAGAAACCTATCTCAAAATTCTGACCAGAAAGGCATCAAAAACAATTTGGCAAATTACAAACACGATAATAACCATAAATAAGGTAATGTGAGCTGTAGAATAGGTTAAGAGCTACAAAGCGCCGAGACTTGATGAGTTCATCCCAATGCTTATAAAGCAGGGCAAAGAGCTAATCATTCCGGTGCTCTGCCAAATCTTATGAGCAAGCGTAGCTATAGAATATTCAGTTTGGAAAAGGTATAAAATCATCTTTATAGTGAAGCCTGGGACAGACTAAAAGAGAGGCCATTACACCCAATCAACATGTCTGCCAACTAGGAAAATCTTGTGAATCAGCTCTATATCACCTAGTAAGGAGAGAATAGTCTCTCACGTATTACAAAAAAGTAATGCATTCATCATGCATCATACCTCTTCCATTTCCACGGCCACTTTCATCAGAAGACATGACATTGAAGACATCTTATGCAGATGGATACAAAATATGGTCCAATGTAGACTTGTCCAATCAATCTGTTGTAGGAAACGGTGGAGGTGGAGGCAGAAAAAGGAGGGGTTCTGTCACCCTCCTGTGCGATCTGATCTTCGACGAAACTCTGGTAAACATGAACGACCAAGGTTATTATACTCAGGGGAATGTCGACGATCTAATCTTACTCATTGAAGAGAAATATTGCAAAATATTATCAGAACTCCTGCAGGGCGCTCTGACCATAGTGAAAGAGTGGTGCATTAAAGAGCACGTCAGGGTGAATCCTGGAAAAATCACACTCATACCCTTCACTAAAAGAAACAAGTTCGGCACATTGAAACTTCCAACTCTCTTTAATATTCAACTATAGATGAATCAGAATGTTAGTACCTAGGTTTAAACTTTGATTGAAAGGTTACCTGGAACTCGAACTGGCGGAAAATTATTTCTAAAGGTAAAATCGCCATTAGGACTGTAAAAAAGGCACTAGACAAAACATGGGAATTAAAACCACACATTGTGTACAGGTTATATACTGCTGTGTTAAAACCTATGATAGCCAATGGCTCGATTGAATGGTGGACAAAAATTACTCAAAGACGGGCTATTCTGGAGCTCTCCAAATTTCATGCAGCATGAAAATCAAGGCGAAGGCGAAGGTTGGTGAATTGGACCTACTCTCGGAGATACTAGCATCAAATGCATAATAACAAACTCATTATTGGAGATGAGAGGTGATACCATGCCAAAAACGTTTACCTTTGCCAGGCTCCACACCATTCAGACTGATTCGAAAGCAGAATTTGATTGATCACTAATTCGACAGGGAAACATCGTTTTGCATACAGACGGGTTCAAAGCTGACCATGGTACATGATAGAAGAGCCAGAATATAAGAGTCGCAACCAGATTCAACATAAGTGACTCTTTGTGATAGTACACTATGGTATTTCAGGCAGAAATACATGCTATTTGAACCAGTCTTCGCGAGAATCCTATGACGCTACAGGAGCAGGACCATTATTTTCTCCGGCAGCGCTGAAAGCTTTAGCATGTTATCAGATAACGTTAAAACGAATTTGGGATTGTTTTCAAGACCTTATCTCTCCGGCAAAACACAACCAGGTTACTCTTGTGTGGGTACTAGGATACAAGAGCATCCTAGGTAATGAAAAAAAAAACCAACTTGCCAGACAAGATTCTGCTACCACATTTATTGGACCAAAATCAGTATCTGGCACTACTAAGACTGCTATGAAAAGATGGTTATCCTGGTAGATAAAGCATGAACACTAGAGACACTGTTATTGCGGGACACAGGCACAAAAAACTATTGCTGAGCAATCTATCCATTAAAATAAGCGGCGAGACCTACTTTTAAGCAGACAACAGATTAGGTTAGTCGCAGGAGTAATAACCGGCCACTGCAGCTAAGGAAACATACACAAAATGGACATCTATAATGAAGAATTTTTTCTAGACTCTGTGACGAAGAGGGCGAAACACATAATATGATTCAGGTAATCAACTTATTCACATAGATAACATACTTAGATGTAACATGCAACACAATAAATCATTAGGACTTATTGTGTTGCCTGCAATGTAAGGACTTCTAGACCTTGCTGTGTCACTCAATTAAGCAACTAATCAATTAAATAAGAACGATGCACCACTCTCATAAGCAAGTTATAGTATACCTTTCAAATCCCACATCACATCAAATTCTGTAAAGAATTTTTGATTTTTTTGACATAATCCAAAAAATAAAGCATTATCCTGTTAACGAATGTTAAACACCTCAATAGGCAAACTATTTCCTAAAACAGAAATCTACCAAAGTATAGTATTGTGGTATATGCTTACATACCGCCTAAAGAGGCTCTCCGGGCAACTAGAGCTACTTTAGAGCATTGTTCGCTTATCTCTTTTGTTAGTTTATCAGATGTTTGCCCTCGTTTCGACTTTGCACATATGCAGTAAAAGTGTATAGTATTAAAAAAGTTGAGTATCAACACCGATCTGTGGATGAATAAATAAAGAACTGGTCATAGGTTACACAGTGATATAATTTTTAGTTTATGGTCAAATTTGATATTACATTTTTAGTAGCTTCACGTAATATTTCATCGAGAACATTAATTATACATAAATAATTCCTAGGACAGTTCGGCGCGTGCCGGCTTTGGCAGTGCTATCGGGATTGCGTCAGCAATTGTAGTAGCGTCAGTTAGTCGCGAATATCCTAGAAACGCGAGCAGTTAAAAAATCTGTAAATAAACATGTGTGGTGTGATTTCTTGATTAATAATATAATTGATATTATATTTTGTTAGGAATTCCGCTTGAATATAAAACAGTTTTTTTTAATAAAGCAAATGATACACGAGCGAGATTACAAAAAACGTCAGACAAATGATGACCACTCACAACGGTGAATTTTTTAAGTGTAAGCTGTTCTAATCTAATCAAATCTTTAGGTTTTTGTATTCCGCGTAAAATTTTATTGCCGGATTCACTAAAATGATTTATTTTTTTACTGATCCAATGAAAGTTAAACCTTGTAATAGGCCATTTTGTTATATTTATGATATTGTTATAGTTTATATTAAAAATTACTACAAATAAACCCCTTTATGTAAACATATTAAGGAAAAAATCAAAGCTAATTATTTGGATTACTGGAAACCCCGAATTTTTTGACAATTTTTTACATACCCCCAATTTTTGAGTTGTAAAACACGAATCAGAAGATTTTTTTTGGCAGTCGTAATAGTTTTTCCAAAAAAAATTTACTTTCACACATGGAAGTCGTATTTTCCGATTTCCACCTTTTTAAATTTTACCATTTATGGTTAAATACATAAACACGACACCACAGTTAAACATTTTTCCGAATCTTTTTCCGGTTAGCTTGTTTTGTCAAATTTAAAAATCTGTCAAACATCCTTTATTTGACGATTTTCTGTGGTGGGAAACCCAAATTATCAATTTGGTGTCTTTCATTTTTCGTCTGTCAAAGAGCAAGGTGTGTTTCTTTGCTCTCACAATTTTTTTTCAAAATTTAGCATTTTATCTTCTCTGACATATAAATTACCTTTTCGCTTTGCTAAAGTAGCTTTAAATATATCTGCAGAACGTAAATTTTGTGCTGTGTAACAGTAGTATTCATTTTACAGCAATCTTTCTTAATTCCTTGTTGATCGTCTTAACCTATAGGTATAAAGATGGCATGTGACTTGTAAAGGTTAATGGCCGAATCCATAAAACTATCTTAAGGACCTGTTGCTGATCTAATTTATCTGTATTGTTTAACTGGGCTACCGTTGCTAAAACATTGTGACAACCTATTGGTGCCAAAGTAAAATATAGTCTATAAATTCCTCAGCTGATAAAATGTTTATTTGAGCGAACTTGGCTAACAAACACTCTGTGAAGCATATTGGGGTCAAAAGCCATAGGAAAAGTATACTTAAGTTCCCATCCACCTCGCCAGGAGGACTATGGATGTATGATAATTTAATCTCTTTTATCTTTAGCATATTTAAAGCTTACATATAGAATTTTGATTCCGCCTGTTAGTCTGTTCCAAGTTTATGGAGCTCGACTATTCTTCCTATCTTGTTTTATCGCGTTCTGGTAAAAGACAACTTATCTTAATATAACCTGTAACAGGTTATTTTTTACACTTACGCATGTTTTATGTAAATTTGGAATTTCGCAAGACATCGTATGCCTTTCGCCATCTATGGGCATCGGTTTTAATCGGAGTGGCAGTTTCTCTAGATTTCTATATCGGTATCCTTCGTCGATTTTCGTGTCCGAGAATTGCCTATTTGTTTCTGTTACAGTTTTAGGTGAATAATATTGAATTTTAGGGATATTTCGTGTCGAATATTTTTCCAATAATTAAGACAATTTTAAAACATCTCTCGAAATACATATTTTGATAAGTCTAGTATTGACATTTTGAGCGGATTTGAGCATTTCTTTTGTAATTGGTCATGCGAACAGTTGTGTAGAATTGTTAAAGAATGAAATCAATGATCATTTGTGTGTTTTGTTATTTGATTTGATCAATCTACATAAAAATCAGGTATTTATATTCTATGGGTGCATTCCACTAGGCGCTCACTATGCGCAAAACACTCCTTTAGCTGTTCCACATGACGACTACGATCGTTGCGGTCGCGGTGAAAAGGTCATTAATGACGTTATTACTTTCGGTCACGCCGAGCTCAAAACGACCCATCTGAAAATGTAGGTCAAAGTGGAATTTGAGAATTTTTGGCGCGGTTTTTGAAATTTAAAGATAATTGGATGTAAGAGTTTCAAAATTACAGTGTAATATATAAGAGAAAATAAGTATAATTTAGTTTAGATTCAAAATGCACTGAATTACACGGTATAGTCCAATCAGCGAAAGGTGTTATTGAAATATAAATTTATAAAATGTAGTAATTATATACAAGTAAATTCATAAAATGTAGTAATTATATAAAATTTACCGAAAATTTTAAATTTTTCATCTGAATAACGATTAATAACATTCTTATAATCAATAAAACATGGCCTATATTTTCGCTTTTCCCGATTTTGTAAAACTGCATTCCATTCTTCGTCTGAACTAGTTGAAGTACTTTCTGAAGCATTATTACGATCCACCAACAAATATCTAACTGTCGCCATAACACATTTTGACTATATTTCAAGGTAAATTATTTGAAGACTCCACTAAAATAAAATATAAGAAACTAAATAGTATTTTTTTAATATAAAGCAAGTTAACCAATAATTATAACCAATTATTAAAATTAAAGCTTATAAATTTTAACATAACCTTTTCAAGCTTCTGATTTATTTTCAAATCCGTCATTTGTAATATTTAACTCAACGCCTAAGACGTCTACAATCCCATTCCACTTGGGTATATGATTGGAATGCTCATAAGCTAGTGGAACGGGAAAAATGGCCATCATGAGCGTGATTGTGGTGAGTGCTTAGTGGAACGCACCCTATATTTTTCATTTTAGTCGTCGAATTCAATAAATTATTTCTATTATAAACGCGCCACAACCTCTTAAAAAATTTCATGTTACTGAACCTCATTATTCTCTCTTGTTTCAGAGGCCAGCTTTTTTTCAACCATAATAGAGTTTTTTAAACCAGATAACGGCTTTTTAAACTATATACCAGTATTTTAAACTATATAAGTTATTTCAAGTTTTGTACAGCATTTTAAGAAATTGAAATCATTTGTTTTTATCGTAATGACTTATACATATCTTTTACATATATTCCTTTTGCTTCAGGTATATATTAGATATAACTAACAAGAGAGCAAACCCATTTAAATCTGTCGTTGAAAAAGTACCATTTTTCTTTGCATTCGGATAACGTCTGACCAGCTTTCTTATATCATTTTATCTATAGTGAAAAATTTTAGTATGCAAATATCTTTGTAAATTTTTAACTGGTTGTATCTAACTAGTAGGGCTTTTGTGAAAACTTTAAGTAAAACTGTTTATGCTTTATATACTGCCGGGTTCGTGAAAAGGTATATCTCCCGACAGAGTATCAGGTTTGGTTTTTTTTTCAAAGAATTCTTGTTTTATTTATAATCTTCAAGATAATTTGAACTTTAGGGTATTTTAATCTTTACCATCACAATGTAAATTAATTATTAATACATTTTTTATTATTCTTTTTGACTTTTATTTTGCACACACAGTTTCTTCTCATCACCACCCTTTCTTAAATTAGATTAGAACCCTCCTGAAATTTACTATCAATAAGTTGTACGAGCGCAGATTTAATAATAATGTCATTTATACGATTCTAAATTTGTTGTGAAGTTGGAATTAATAATAACAAATTTGTTATTAAAATTATAAATTTAATATGACACAACAATACATGATTTAGCTTTTTCAAACAATATACTTGCTTTTACTGGAAAAGGCAAAAAATTCACAGGAAATATGTCGTAGAATTTGGGTTGCACTTGAAATTTAACATCTACGTAGTAGGTACATCATTCCACCTAGTGAGAGCGTAATCATGTGTCGTTTGAAAGCTAGGTTTTAATTATGTCAAGAAACTTCGCTAAGAGTACTTTAATATACAGCTTTTTGGCGTTGAAACTCACGGATTTGTCACCGATCTCTAGAGCATTTATAAAATTAATATCTTCAACTTTGACATACTCTTCAACAATATCATCTGACGGTTAGATAATTCTCAACATAAAGTTTGTAAATGTACTTTAGAGCTGGTTATCGGTTTAATAAATGTTAAGAATCTCGGCGCACTGAAGTGATAAGCAAATAACGTGGCAGCGACATGATTATCAATTAAGTGGCAAGTGAAATCACTAAAGCATAAGTACTCGAATGCAATAGCTCTTAGTACAGTGGAATGGCGATGGGGTGATGTTTTGTTCGGCTGCATTTAAATACGTATGCTTCAGTGATTTCACTTACCGCTTGAATATCACATCGCTGCCACGTGATTTGCTTACTACTTTAGTCCACACCTTAGATGAGAAAGTCTAAGGTAGTGTGATTTTGTAGTAGGTTGACACTGCCGATGTCGTTTTGTCTAAAATTTTTTGCTTTGAAGAAGTTGATTGCGTTGTTTCTTTTCCATACAATACGTAACTATAACATGATTGGGTATAAGCCTTCCGAATATATTAATCCTTGAAGGTATCTCTAGTAGGCCAAACCTTTGCACCCGAAGACGATGTGTAAGTCCGTCTTGCCCTCTTCATCCCATAGTCTACGTAGTGGTTCCTCGTTGAAGACTCCCATTGTATGTAGATGTTTTCTCAATCTGCAGTCACCAGCCTAATTTGTTGTTTGCTTAGACGCAGGATTTCACGTTTTAGTTTTCTGGATGGTCTGCACAGCAATAGCTTGATGTACCCGCAAGGTAGTTGATTTGTTCGCCAGGAATAGCAGCCTTAGTAATTTCAAATGCTGGCTCTAGTCCAAAAAATGGAGTGGCAGACCCTTGTCTTGCAAGTTGGTCCGCTTTTTCATTACCCAACACACCCTTGTGCCATGGCGTCCACGCAAAGGTGACCCTATTGTGTTTTGCTAGAACGATAAGGAATTGAAACAGTTCTAGACCTGTTTTGTTGCTATTTGATAGCACGCTAGATCCTTTAGCGCTTCCAGAAAAGATGAGAACGGTCCTGAAATGCTAAGGTATGCTGCCCCAGTGCTACACATATTAAGTCTGGGAGTATCCTCGTGTATTTCGGTGCCTGAATTATGGTCATTCTGGACCCGTCCGTGTACTATGCGAGGTTTCTTGGCTGACTCACTGTTTGACCAGTACGTGTCTTCCAGTCAAGCAGAATGGTGTAGCGGCTATCTAAGTTGTATGTTCTTGGCTTGGTATCTGTGCTAATTTCTAGCAATGAGTTCATTACCACGCCACGGATGCTGGTGTGTCCGATGGCAGGTCCAGTCCATCAGATGTTTTTTTTCCATGGTTGTTATTAGGGTGTTTCTGATAGCACGTATGATGCATAGGCAGGCCAGTCTTTGGAGTTTGGAGAGCTCCAGAGTGACCTGATTTTGTGTGGTTTTTGTCCACCACACAACCAAACCATAGGTTATCATGGGTCTTACCACCGCAGTATACAGCCAGTGCACAATGTGTGACTTTAGTCCCCATATCTTGCCCAGTGTCCTTTTTGCTGTCATGATGGACCTTTTTGCCTTTAGATCAGATTCTCTGTAAACGAATCTTGAATCTATGCATACGAACCGGAGAGTAAACAGCATTAAACCTTTTGGATCTTCCGTGATGAGCCAAAACCATGCATGCGCATGAAAGAGTTCGAAGCAAATAGTTGTATATTTTTTTGAAAAAACTGGCTATGTTCCAACATTGCCCTTAGAGAATCGTAAGATGGTCAATTCTGAATGGTACACAGCCATCTGTCTACCATGATAATACGAGCTGTCACATATCGGCTAAAACAATTGATTCTTTGAGTACTCAAAACATGGCATTGATCTGCCATACAGCCCTGATATGACAACCAATGATTTACTGTTGCTCCCGTTGAATGCTCGATTGATTAATTGAATATATAGCAGACTAGGGTTGAGAAATCCTTACCCTGTAGCTTAGTGATTTATTGGGTCGCCTATTAAATCTATTCTATGTAAACAGGTTAGTTCATTTAATCAGATTTAGCAGCCTGTTCATTAGTTTGTACTCTGAGTGTATGGCTTCAGATCGTTGAAGGCGTCTCCGCTAGGCTAGAGCTTCGCATTCGAAGATGATGTTTGCAATTTAGTAACTAAAACTTCGCTTACACAGTTAGGTTGTACTTTAACATGTTCCCGATATTTTGCCAGCAGACGAGGGAAATATTATAGGCAATAATTTTTGAATTATTTAATTTTGTTTTACTTAGCTGAAGCTACTGTTGTGAATAGACGCTTATTTTACGACAAATATTAAATTTCAAATTGAATATATCCCCAAACTCCCTAAATAAATTAAATAATATAATATGGCATACAGTGCTAAAACTACAAATCTTCGATTGCCGAAACGGGGAAACCCAGACAATAAAAGGCGCGGAGGCGGCACTTTGACCCGGTGCTTCCCCGATCTTAGAGCGCGACGTCACCACTGCTATAAAAGAGAAAAGGCAGTGGCGTAATTAAAGACATTTCGAGTTGTTCTTTTGGAGCCAACACGTCCTTTTTCCGATTGAGCTTAGCTCTCGGGGGCCATGTTCTATTTTAGGTAGCTTATGATTAATAAAGTAAGTTATCAACATAACATTCTAAAGACAATAAAGAACGTGCACGTATGTAATTCCTAAAATTGATACGGTCGATAAAAATGCGAGGTCAGCGGCACGTACGAGATACTTAAACCACGTGTTCTGACTTAAAAAATAATTAGCAGAACGTGACAAAGTGGAGATAACTGATACTGATATTGCGACTGATAGTTAGCTTCGTGTTGGCTATAAAGTTATGAAAATCCCGATCTTAAAAATAAACCCGAACGTGGAGAATAAAATAATCCAGAACTTGACTTGCGGAAAACAGTACTGAATTAAACCTTTTCATAAATAACTCATTCCCTAGAAGTGTTCCCAAACAAAATTAAAACTTAATTAATCCTCGTTAACTCTGAGCTTCACTCAGTCCCTTTCTATCCCGGTGAGCGAGAAGAAAAGTGAGGCGGCTAGAGTTTTCATTCTAGTCGGGAGATTTCGCGAGACTTCACCAACAACCCCTGATTTGTGTTAAAATTTAAGTTTTACACGAATAATAATGTAAAAAATTCTTACAATAAATTATTTCCGACGGAAACGAACTTGCGCGTTTCCTGAAAGATAAAATTTATCAAATAAACCTGGTAAATGCATAAATATGTCCATATTCTCGGGGATGAGTACAAAAATACAGAATAATGGCGAGGTGCGTTGACGTCTCGCTAAAATCGAAAACTAGTTAAAATTGCGATAGGCAGTTGAAAGAGACCCTTGGAAAAAATTAACTAAAATTCCGCAAATAAAAACCGTTAATACAACATGGAATCCGAAAAGGGGCATGATTATTATTGGTGGTCAAAAATTAAAATAAAAAATACTCGTACTCCGTTAATATGACACTACTTTCAGAAGAAAATAAAAAGGCTCTAAGATGGTGGTATCAGCATCCATCCTATACAAATGTCGTCAGCACATTTTGAATTTTACTGTATCATACGAGTTGTCAATTTTACTATAGCTCTTAATTGACGATTACAGATTAGTTAAACGTCACGCATCACTTGAGATTTGTATGAATTGCCAACAATTAAAATACTACAAAGTACATACTACATTTATTCATTTTGTATCCACAATAGGTTTAGTTTAAACTATACCACACTTGTAAGTACGATAAATTGTGTTTAGGTTAGTTTTATACCAGTGCAAGCCAGTTGAGGCTAAAAATATTGGCTTCAGAATTTTAATTACCTAACAGCATGTTGTGTTATAATAATTAAAGTGTATAATAATAATTTATCATTTTTATTGATTTGATAACTTAAAAAATATATGGAAAAATGCATTTTTTTACAAATTTTATACGTACCTAATCATTCGTTTATTTTAATTTAACTTGCGGAAATGAGATAATATTTAAGTGATTAATTTATTTTTTCCCTACAGGATAGTAACAAGGTAGCATGATTTCAATGTGGACTAGAAAATATTCCGATGTCATCCTCTTCCTACTCACAGTGAATATTTGATTAAGACGTGAAAAACAGTTGTTCTCATCATGGAAAGTGTCAAAAATGCTGAAACCAGAAAGAATAAAACCTCTAAGAATCCTTTTGTGACTGCGGGATTTTTTGCTAAACTCTGGTTTACGTAAGTTTATACCATAAAATTATTTTTGATTTTTTATTATATTACAAAGAGTGTATTGTTACTAAGAGACTACGAAAAAGTACGGGTCAAATTTAAAAGTAGTGGTATTTGCCTTACAACCATTAAAATGAAAAAGTGTTAATTTTTTTAGCATGATATCATACATAAATTCATCACAGTAAAATATTAATATTGCAAATACCTTCAAAATTATTAATTTTGGTGGCATTAAAAAAGCATAGCTTAAGAGGGGGATCAAAATTTTTCCCTTTAAGTCCAATTTGAAATGGCATATTTTCAAATTAAGCAGTTATCGTTACATTTTTTATTTAAATTCTAAAAACTGCTGTATTATCATGGTAAAAGCCACTACCGGAATCAATTTACCTTATTTGACTAACATAAGTCTCATTACTAAGGCCATAATAACGGCCAACAGCCTCTATGTTTGTTTTTGCTCTTTGCTTGGAATGAAAAGCCTCGCGAGAAGAACTAGCACGTAGTTACCTTGTAAATATTCCTAGTTTTTCGTACCATTGGGACTTTATACTGTAGAATAGGTATATATTTAGTTCGGTTAATATTGTATAGTGTATTATATTGTGCGTATTTCAAGTTAGGTTAAGGGAACTTGCAAAGTGAGGCCTTGTAAAACGAAACTAAAAGGATAAAGATTGTTTAAAATGAAAAAATGAAGAAAACACAACAGGATGATCTAATCGTACATAGCCTAGTAATAGGAGAGCTAGTAAACCCTTGATGTAATGATGTGCGTGTAAGGGTGGGAATTGTTATAAGATCGTTTTAAAGGTAGACAAACCCAAAAACATTGTTAATTTTTCATTTTTTGCAATACAATTTTGCAGACACATGCTGTCTGTTAACTTAAAAACAAACATGAGGGTCACGTTATATCCAGTAATTATTGAGTTAATTAGTACCTGATAAGGGAGTATTATAAAAGATACTTCAGAGGTTCATATGCGCGAATGTGTTAATTGTATTTTTGAGATGAAGGTAATCAAGGTCTGCTTTCAGATTAATTGACAGAATTTACTTGCAAAATTTTTTTGGAAAAAATAAAACTCTGATGAAGTTACAGGGCTGTGGCATACAGATGAATGGCCGGACGGATAGAACTAAACTACCAGAATTCCTAGCTGGTTACAGGATCCTAAAAAGATACTTTTCTTATAAATCGAAGGAGCCAAGCGTTTTCGAGATATCTGAAGTGAAATGCTTTAATCATTTTTTATCCCGAAAATCAATTTTTATTTTTTTTTAAATGTTGAGTTTATGCAATTTTTGTACACACGTAACAGGTTTTAATTACGATGCACTGGAACAATATAAAATAATTTACAACCCATAGGAGTAATTTTGGTAACAATTGTGCTTTTTAAATATTTAATAATAAAATATTGTTTTTAGGTGGTTAATTCCATTGTTCTACAAAGGTTTTAAAACAGGATTAACAGAAGATGATATTTATCCTCACCTAAATTCTCATGACTCACAAATATTAGGGGATAAATTAGAAAGAGAATGGATTAGAGAAATAAAAAATAACAAGAAAAATCCATCCCTATGGAGAGCATTTTCAAAAGTTTTTGGCAAGGAGATGATGTTTCTCGGTATATGCATTTTGGTATTTGAATTAATTAGGTAATGATACGTAAAATTTATTTATTAGTATTGAGTAATAAATTTAAGTAAAACTTAAAGACAAATACATAAATAAGGGAAGTTGGAAAAAAGTAGTAACGCTAATAAAGAACTTCCTAATACAAATTAATTTATATATATATATATATATATATATATATATATATATATATATATATATATATATATATGTCTGACCGCGTAAATATTATGACTTATAGATTTGGTTTCTAAATAATAATAATTTTCTAACAATATACATCCATTTCTAAGACAATTGTAATAATAGTAATAATTCATAACCAAGTTAAGAAATAAGAATAAAATAAATAAAATCCACCTCAATTAAGGCATTTTCGATATTTGGAGTCGGATAATATAGAGTGGTTTATCCCCGATTTTCCCTTTTCGTGAACCTGCCTCCTGTTTACTTATACATAGAGAACGAAGTCCTGGAGACTGTTTATCGTCTCAGTTTGCCAAGGGCATTTTGGAATTGGAACGGGCGGCTACTCAGGTGTATGGGAAAGCGCGGTGAAGAGGTGTCCATCACTCCCCATGCAGCCAGATAACATGACGCCGCTCTTAAAACCCAACCTCTCCCTGAAGATATTACTGCCAAGTAGAGAGAATTGGGAGGGAGAGTAAAATCTTCTGAAAAATGGATCCTGGTCTTATACTGATGGATCTCAACAAGATGAAACAGCTGGAGCCAGAGTGTTCGGCAGGAGCACAGAAGTCAGAAGGTACTACCCTCTCGGACAACGTGCGACAATCTTCACAGCGGAAATTTATGCTATTCTGCAGTGTCCCCATCTCTGTGAGAGGAATATAGACAGAAATAGGGAAATAAATAGATGCTTAGACAGTAAGGCTCCGGTATTGGCACTAAAGTTCAGTGTTGTAACTTCGCGACCGGTGTCTGAGTGCAAGGACGTACTGAATGGCAGGACAAGGAACGGCTGCACAGTCAAACTCGTGTAGGTCCCGGGTCACTCGAGCATACGAGGGAATGAGGAAGCAGACCGTCTGGCAAAGTTGGGTTCAGCAACTGAACCGTATGGACCCCAACCAATTCCACCTGCCCCAACTGCTATTGGCAAAATAGAATTAACCATTTTAATTCCACTGGAAAGCACATTTATTGAATCGTGGAGGGGAGCTCCCGGAATGAGGTGTGCTAAGGAACCTATAATTGGACCTAGCGCACGGCGTGGTAAGAAGCTTCTCTCTTTAGGAAGGAAAGAGCTACGAATTGTGGTGAGATTGTTGATGGGATATTGTCACCTGAGGGACCATCTTCATAGAATCGGTTGACCATGTCCTCAGAGAGTGCCCAGCACTCAACGGACTGAGACAGAGATATTTCAGCGATACAATATTATTACTGGAAGCAGTTAGACAAGTTCAACTAACGAGGCTGCTTGGATTCATAAAGGTGATCGGCCTCGAATGACCTGCAGCTATGGTGGGATATAAAGGGCCCAATAGACGTTCAAGCATCGATGATCTAGTATCACCACCCCTCCTTTATTCATTCATTAATTCCTCGATTTTCTCTGTGCTCTTAATGCTGGCTAGGATGACGCCGCTGTAGTGTGATAGTTGTATCAAATGCATTAGGTTATCTTGTAGCTCTTTTTCAAAATGCTTGTAGAAACTTAGGAAAGATCTCATTTTTCTTGCGATGTCCAAAATTGAGCATTTGTAACAGCACTTATAAATAACATGAAAAGTTCAGGTAGTGATCAAATCGAAATTTATTAATTTAATACACATTTACCGCAGTACTTGGGAGTTTAGAGATATTTTTTCTCATTTTATACCATTCTCCATATAGTTCTTGTCTCTTATTTTCTCCCTTTACACTTTCCTCATTTTTTTTCTTTTTTTTTGACACTTTTTGTTAATTTTTTATTATCGGAGATTAAGATACGTTCAAATTTACTAAAGCAATTCTTATATTAACGCGGAATTCATCTATTTTATTTTATGTGGTTTTATTAAAAAAAAAATAAAAGCCTGAAATGGCACACAGATCCTTTGGTGGGGAAATCATTCATGGACATGAAACACTGGATACATCTAGCAATAAATAGGATAAGCAAATGAATAGCCTGAGACTTAGAGACTTTATTGGTCGTAGCCCATAGAACATAAATATTGTAACAAGTGAAATTTAGTTTTTGCTGCTTAGATCCTTTCGCATTTTCACTTTTCACTTGTAAAGAAAATGGTTAATAGTTTATTGTCATTTTCAGAATTTCTTTACCGCTTACGTTGTCCAAATTACTCGAATACTTTCAACCAAACTCCACAATGACTGTCAATCAAGCTTACATGTATGCCAGCTTAATAAGCATAGCTGAATTAACTTATTTAGCTATCATCCACCATTCAATGCTTCACATATATCACTTGGGTATGAGATTGAGAGTAGCTGTAGTTGCCTTGGTATACAGAAAAGCTATAAGATTAAGCAAAACTGCATTAGCTGAGACTACTATTGGGCAGATGGTCAATCTAATATCTAATGATGTGTCAAGGTTTGAAAATTGTACGTTTAACGTACATAACATATGGATTGGACCCATCCAGCTGATTATTATATCATTTTTGTTATATTACAATGCTGGTTGGCCTGGAATTACTGGGATTGGGTTACTTTTATGTGTTATACCATTTCAAAGTAAGTAATTGTTAACCTACGAAAAACCTAAATGCGAAAGAACTATCAGATTCCACTTAACTATATTAGTTACCATGTTCTACACTGTAAAAAGGAAATGCATTAAATTTAAGGTAAATGTGCTCGAAGCAAATTTCACAAACCGTTTCTTAAATTCAATTAATGTAATGCATTAAATTTAATAATTCTTATATTCATCTAATTTAATGTATTCCATTCAATTTAATGTAATTGTATTTAAATTTAAAGTTCGATTATTATTTTTTAAGGTGACTATGTATATTAAGTATACAGTCAGTGTTCATTGAATTTAAGATATGTTATCACATATTTAATGGACTATCATTAATATGAGTTTAACAAATTCTGCCACCAGGAAAAGGTGGAAAGTTTTTTCATAGGTAATATACCGTCATCTGTAGACCGGTTTCAAACTCATTGGTTTCCGTCAGTATCGGCAGACATGTACACCTCATCATAACAAAATTGAGTCCTTTAAGCAACTTATATCATACTAAATAAAAAGTTCAATACAAGATGCGCCATCTCCCAGAATCTCTTGCAATGTAGCATGAATATTAATGTAAATTTCTTTAATGTTAAGATACATGTGAATTAATTTTACTGTACAGAAAGTTGAAATATCGTTTCAATTACTTTATTGAAATTTAAGATATCACTTAATCAAATATAATATACAACGAACTGATATTACAATCAATTTGCTTTAAATTCAAAGTAAATGTGAATTATCTAGATTTAAAGTACAAAATCATTAAATTTGCATTAAATTTAAGGTTATTTTTAACAGTGTACATAAAAACAAACTAAACGAAAATATGAAGTAAATGCTTGTTCTTGGTAAGTTTTAGGCTTCATAAAATTATTATTTGAACTGGTCAAGTCAAAAGCCTAACTAAATTTGGTACCCCGTTGTAGATACAGTAACTAAATTAATTGGTAACAAATTATTCGATACATATTCTCAAATAGTTGTGGAGCCTTTGAGCTATATGTATGTCTTTAATCTATACTGATGATGGTTATTTAAATTGCTTAATTATACATAATATTTTTAATGTAAATGTGGAAAAAAGTGAAGATAAGGGTGATAAAGTAACCGCAATCTATTTTTTAATTGCTCTGGTTAAAATATTTGCATGGATAGTGATGTATGAATATGAAGGGATTTGTCGAAGGAGAATTATTATAAAAGTTATATTTTAACGTCTCTTAGACATAAATTAATACAGAAAGATTAGAAAAGATAAGCTTGAGAGAAAACGCAAAAATTTGAACGAAAGCTTTAGAATTTTCTTTAAAAAATCGTTTGTGCATTGATAACATTTTGAAACAAAGATAGAATATATTCAGCTTAATATTCTGTAATAATATAAAAAATTAGGTATTCCATTTTTCCTAAAACTTCAAAGAGCTACTTTTCACCGTGAATTAGACATCGAAAGGAATTGACAAAAATAATGCCGAGAAATCTTGGAATATTTTGATTAACATACAAGTTATTTAAATTTTATTTTTTAGTATGGATGGGCAAGAAAACTTCAGTATACCGTCTTAGAACTGCAATAAAAACTGACGAAAGAATTCGTCTTATGAATGAAATAGTAGGTGGTATCCAAGTTATTAAAATGTACACCTGGGAAAAACCGTTTGCCAAAATAGTAGAATCTGTAAGAAGGTATGTTAAAATCTATATCTTTATAACTTCATTTTGAGTATGAAGGCTATTATACAGCTAAGACAGTATTAAAGACCATTATTATCTTGAAAAATGAGAAAAAAAAAGTAAATTATTTTTTTTAATAATTTTTTTTCTGGTTTTGTTATAAGATAGATATTGACCCGTTTAAAAAAGGAGTTTATTCGTATTAAAAACCATTGCAGAATCATTTCACAATAGCCGTCACAAGGTGCCATATTTTTAACAGTACCGTAACTGTAATTTCGTTTCTTCATATAGTGATTTATTGTAATTAAATTGCTTTCATTTTCTTTAAATCTATTCTTAACACTAAAGGAAAAACCGACTATGGCTACTAAGTATTTTAATACAAGTTCTAAAATTAATATTTTTATTTATTTAAAATAGATATCTTCATCAAGATTAGAAGGAAAATTCTAAGGAAAAGGTTAGAAAATGCAATTTTGTGTAATTTCTGTGAAATAGTGTGAACTCTTTACACTCGTTTCAAAAATATCCCACGCATTAAATAAAATAAAACATTTCCTAACTGGTTACATAAATAATTGTTTGCCCCTCGTATAATCATCAGAGATTACAAAATCATTCCAATAAATAATAATTATTTAATAATTTTGAAGCTAAAACCCTTCAATCACTGTTAAAACTTTATTTTCATTATTTTAAATTTTATTTCTTTTTAGGTTAGAAATGAAACAAATTCAAAATAACTCAGTTATAAGGGCTCTTACGATGTCCTTTAATGTCTTTCTTACAAGAGCTATAGTTTACATCGCCATCATTGTATATATCCTTTTAGGAAATGAAATCGACGCCCACTACGTTTACATCATTTCTTTATTTTATGAACTTCTGAGGCAGTGCGTGAGTCACGCGTTTGCCTTAGGAGTTACTCAGTATGCAGAGGCTGCTATATCTGCCAAAAGAATCACGGAATTTTTATTGTACGATGAACTGGAGTCACAATTACCTTTGATTTCTTCCAGCATAACAGGAAATATTGACAAACTCAAAGATAATTGCGACGATGTTAAGTCAGTTGAAATTTGCTTAGAAAATGTTTCGACCAGATGGATAAAATCGGAAGATGATAACTCACTTAATGGTATTAATTTCAATGTATTTAGTGGAGAATTGGCAACTATTATAGGTAATTTTGCCATATCTAATATGTATTTGATTATCAATTTATTTTTTTTTGAATCATTTGAAATACTGATCTGTTAAAAATTGTCACCTGAAAATGAAAAAGTATTTATTTTTATAAACATTTATGAATGTTTTTATATTTTGAAATGTATTTGTGAATATGTTCTATATTATATAATCTTAAGAGTTGCCATGTGCCAGGATACACAAAGATTGTTCTGACCCAGGGTGGACAATTCAAGAAAAAGCTGAGCTTATCAATTGATTCTGCGATGGATTCTCTTTCTTGTTCTGATCGGAGTTAAAAGTCAATTCCCCCAACTATGTTCTACTACGGCGCTTACGATTAGTAGGGCAAGAAACTTGCGCAAGCAGTATCGCGGTATATGGTCTGGTGCTAACGTTCTAAAGGCGGGAATCCACTTAATAAGCATTTAGACTAAAGGAGTGCAAACACTGTTGTCGAATGTTTTTTTGTTGTTTGTGAACATTGTGTCTCCACTGAATAAATGTTTGACAATAAATGCTAAATTTGCCATCATTTATCGTTGTTCCAGATTAATCTATTCGAGACATTTTTCATGATCCCAATCCATTGCTAAACAGTTTTTAATTATTTTAATATGTTAATAGGTTAACAAAAATAATTTATAATAAGAAACTATGAAATATAATCATGGACTCTAGCGATTAAAACTGAATGCCTAGACTAGTTTAAATACGTGCATAATAGGTATACACAGTACGAATTTCTTTGAAGTACCAATAACGGTCGGAACATCGGCAAACATTCAAAAACGTTTACCGACAATGTTTGTTCGCGCGGTATTTATGTTTCCACAGAAAATGTTTCAAGACTGATTTCGTTGGCAAAGGTTTGTAAATGTTTTGTGCCTTTGGTGGATTCCCGCGTTAAGAAGCTCTGAAAAATGCGGAAAAAACTTTTCTCGACACAGCATGACATGTCAAATAACATTTCTCTGCAAAAATTATAATTTTTTGTTTAACAATAAGAAAGTTATATCCCGCTATGCATACTTAAGTCCTTAGAAAGTAATAACTTCTTTACAGTTGATTACAAAGTAATTTATGGTTAAAAGTTAGAGAAGAAAAATTAACTTATACATTTAGTCTTAATATATACTGAGATTTAATATCTGCTTGGCCCAAAAGTATAATTACTAAAGCTACTTTTATAAGAATTGTTAAACAAACTGGCGAAAACCGATTTTTCTATTTTTTTCTACATTACACTTTTAGATCAAAAATGGTTAGAAGGGAAAATATTATACCAAAATTTATAGCTTAAGTATACTTTAATCATATCTTCCCTTATATATTTTTGTTTATATTGTTATCTTTTCTAGGAAAAGTCGGTAGTGGTAAATCAACTCTTCTCCACGTGATTCTAAAGGAACTCTCTCCTATGATAGGTTCTGTAAGAATTAATGGTTCATTATCATATGCCTCTCAAGAACCATGGTTATTTGTTGGAAGTGTACGTCAAAATATCCTTTTCGGACAAGAATATGACATCGTTAAATATCACGAAGTAGTTCGTGTCTGTGCTCTCGAAAGGGACTTAAAATTATTCCCTTACGGAGACCGTACGATCATTGGAGAACGTGGAGTATCTCTTAGTGGTGGTCAAAGAGCTCGAATAAATCTCGCCAGAGCAATTTACAAAGATGCTGATATCTATTTACTTGACGATCCTTTGTCAGCTGTGGATGCTCATGTAGGACAATACATTTTTAAAGAATGTATCGATGGATATTTGAAGGATAAATGTGTAGTATTGGTAACTCACCAACTTCAGTACTTAAAAGAATGTAAAAAAATTTACCTTCTGAATGAGGGTAAGGTTGAATATTCGGGTACTTATCAAGAGATTGAACATTGTGGTAAAGAATTTACAAAGTTATTGGAAGAATTGAAAAAAATGGAGAAGGAAGCAAAGAAAGATGCGGAGGAACAAATAAAGAAACGAAAGAAAACATTATCTGCTAATGAAGGTATTTTTTTTTGGATAAACACCATAGGGTTGTTTTTTTACAGTATTTGGAACATAATGATTAAATGATTAAAACAATTAATGGTATTATGTTTACCGTTATTAAAGGTTTGTTTCAAGGTTGTAGACAATGTTGAAGATTGAGTAAAATATGGTTGTCGGACTTGCATTGTCTTTATTTTGAATTATTTTTACGACGTTTCGATTAGGTTATATCTCTAATCGTTATCAAGTATAAACTGAATGTTCAGTTTGGAGCCTGGAGCAAACAATACCATATAAAATAGTCTGAAGCGGCAGCAATAGAAAAGGAATTCTACATGAACAAGTAAAAATTTATAGTATTTGCTTATTTTCAAAATAATATTGGAATCAAATCCAGTGTTTAGATACGCAATCTTTAGCAATCAATACACAAATCACTGAGGTCTGTTCTGTGATGCGATACTTCATGCTTTAATGATGACAGTTCACACATAAACTCGTGCCCTTAAGAAAAATATTTAATTTATACTTTGTAACTATTAGAAACACAACCAAATCGAAAAGTTATATAAACGGGCAGAAATAAAGATAATCACATTTTATTCATTTTTATTGTTGTCTGTGCATCTGTTTATAAAGTAGTAATATATTTTTAAGAATTTGAAGATAAAAATGGCATGGACGATCCAACAATTGAAAAAGAAACCAAAATTGAAGGAAAAGTTTCTTGGGAAATGTATAAGGCATATTTAATGGCTGGAGGCAATCGTGGAAAAATTTTGTTTCTTGTTATATTATTTATTTTTTCCCAGGCTTGGGCTACTGGTATCGATTACTTCTTAAGTATATGGTAAGCTTTTTATTTATGTTATGGATTTACACATTTATCAATATACAAATTTTTCCCATAATAAATTTAGATTTCATAAGGTATTTTTTTATTTATTCTCGATATAATAAATTGAAAATGCTATATTTATATTTACATACATGGGGCATTTTGCCTAAAATATCGTAGCACGGTACAGGAGAGCAAAATCCCTGTGTTGTGTATTCATGTTTCAAATATTGAAATTAATCTAAAAGTCTTTTTCAATAAATATTTTCGATGTATTTTTTTCTCAGCTTTCTATTGGTGCAGTCAGATTTTTGAGTTTGACTTTTTTACCTTAAAAAGAAATTCAAAAACCTGTTATATCTAGAAAAAGACATTTTTTAATATATTTTTTGATAGTCTAGATGGAAAGCTGAGGAGCTTCTACATCGGTATAAGTATTTTCCAAAATGTCTTTCTTTTGACATTTCCGAGAAGAGAAGCAACAAACATGATATGAACAATCGATTCGACACGCAATAATCAATGTTAGTTTCTTGGTATCAATAGAGCACGTGCAGGTAGTGGTATAGGTGCGAATATTATAGAGGAACAAAACGAGCAAGCTTACACCTTTCAGCCAACGTGAGAATTCTTACAGCGGATTTCATCAATTGGACCCAGAGCTACTGCAAGAACACACATATATTTCATAACAGTAGAAAAACTTGAAATAAAGTTAAGGCAATACCAGATAGTTTGGAGTACCACCATATTATCCCAACTGATTAAAATTCCGTCCAAAAACAAAAAAGGTAACTAGGACAGTAATTTTCAGATGTAAAGAGAAATAAAAAAGTATGAAACGACTACGTTATTAAACTATAATATTATTATAGAGAGGAATATATAGTGGTTCTACAAATTTATATTTGTCGCTTCGTTTCCTGAAAATAACAAAATTTCTAATTCTGGAAAATACCTATATCGAAGTAATAAATCCTCAGCTTTAGACATACATCGTAAAAAAAATAATAAAAATACATTTTCGAGATATAACACGTTTTATATTTTCAAGGTCAAAACACCAGATTTCCAAAAATCTCACTACACCAATGAAAAATTGAGAAAAAATACATCGAAAACGTCTATTGAAAACTCTTTCAGTTTATTTTCAGCGTCCAAAGCAGGAGTTCAAAACCCTGTGATTTTGTTCTCACAATATGTTTTTAAGATATAAATATAAATTGTGATATTTTTGATAAACTTTTTGACTTTTAGAACTTTCTAGAAGAAGACATTTTCTAAAGAGACACGATTCAATCATTTTTGTTAGATTATAAATTTATACAAACATATTTTTCTTTAAACGAAAAAGCATTGTATGAGTTTACATTTAAAAATTGCTATATTTCAATTTAAAGCAGCATCTAAGATTGATTTCTTTACGGAATCTTGAAACTTTTACAATATATTCCGGTTTTAATTTATGAAACTGTGACTAATATTTGATCATTTTTTTTTATTTAATGATAATATGATCACAAGAAAATTCGAAACAAAATGCAAAGAATAATTTAATTTTACAAAATTAAAAAAAAAAATACAAAAAAAATTTCAAACTAGGACACTTGGTGTAATTAGTTATAGATATTGTTCTGAACTGAATAACAAAACAATATAATTCTAAACGGATATTTTGCAACAATGATGCATCAAAGCACGCTTATTAAAAAATTTAAATGGTAATTGTGCCAAAACTAATGAACTAACAGAGCCTGGTTATGGCACGCCTAGAGCACATATAAGTTACTCTTATTTCGGGAAGGACCAACTTAAAAATTGACCGAGATATGAATTTTTGAAAAAAACGCTGAGTTTTCCAGTTTTTCCTGTTTTTCTCCGTCACTGATGATCCAATTGAGTCGGTTCAGCATTCATTTTACTGGTACTTTCATTCCCTACAATTCGTCTGTTTAGATCATCGATACTGCTTAATTAATTTTGATTTTATAAGAAAAATATCGCATATTATTGGTTTTAGTTCTTTATAACAAATTAGCAGATCATAAGTGAGAGTGAAAAACATAAAAAAATATGACTAGGAATTATTTTTAGTGTAATGGCACAGTTAGTATCCCGATAGTATTTCTGTCACCGAATCCCTTATTTTTTTTCTGTTGTTTGGCCTATTAGTGTTTCACCAGTACTCTTGTAGCCATGGTAACCGCCAGGTCATGATCTGCATTGTTGCTAAGTCTGCGCTGTGTTTGTAAGAAAATATGAAGATCTTAAGATTTAACGAAATTATTTTTTATTATATCAGATAGTATATAACATAACTTCTGGAATGGATAGAATTTTTCAATTTATAAACAATTGTTTTTTTCCTAAAAGTCTTTAGCTTCTACCTATATTGTTTGCCCAACAAAGAGCTAGAATTCTTAATATTATATCTTCTCCAGATTAACTGCACAACGCGTCACTGCTACTTATCTTTAGTTATTACGCTCTGATTTGTGACAATTTGCACTTCTTTTTTTTCACTTGTGATTTCACTTTGATTTTAACCGATTTAGTGCTATTTTAATGATATTGATATGTCCTTGAGAAAGTGAACTAAATTGTGAACAAAAATAAAATACTGTGTAATTTGCAAGAATAAATAAATAAATAAATGTGTGAAGTACATGCTTCTCTTAAAAAGGAAGAGGTGCGTGGTAGAGTACCAGACCTTGTTGTTGCACATAAATGGTGCAGTTTTTTCTTCATGTGTTCATAACAATTTTGGCTGAAAGTAGTTGTATGGTTTGTAATAGGCTGGACAGTCTCTATTTAATGTAAAACCTCTTTGAGTGTATCTCTGTAGACGTACTTAAAAAACTACTCGAAAATAAGGCTTCGAAACTATTCCAAAGTAAAATGTCACATCACTTGATGTAATATTCACAAATTATTCCATATTACTGCTTATTATAAAAATACAAAGATAATCCAAAACGTAATTAAAAATTTGTTGAACTACTAGAATACAACTAAACATAGATTTATTATTATTTTTTACACATTGGCTATCCGTAATAAGTTAACTTTATTATTTTTTTTTATTTTAGGGTAAATATGAAAGAAATCAAACAGAATCAAACTTTTAATAATGTCACAAATGATTATATCAGCAATAATTCAGATACAACATATACAACTTTCCAGATGTTTTGGATTGACAATGTTACTGAAGACATTTGTCTCATAACCTACACAATTCTGATAATAGCAGTGGTAATTTTAATAGTCGGTAGAGCAATATTCTTTTTTAGATGTTGTGTAGAATCATCAGTAAATTTACATAGTGATATGTTTTCAAAAATAGTATATGCTCCAATGAGGTTTTTTAATACAAATCCTTCAGGACGAATACTCAATCGATTTTCAAAAGACATGAATTTGGTAGACGAATGGTTACCACAGGCTCTTTCAGATACAGTTCAGGTACAATATAATTATATTCTTTATAAATTGTATGTATATTGCAACTTTTATTTATGCTGTTACTGGTACGCACTATTCATTTAGATAAAATTTATTGCTGATGAATTTGCAGCAACGCGTTTGCTTTAAAAACTTTTTATCTTCCTACTTCTTGAAATGCTTTGACCTTTTAACGATTGTTGCAGTTATGGTGGTCAGCACATTAACGATCTTAACTTTGTAGCTAGACGGAAAAGTTTTAATGTGGATTTGTTGAACTATAGTCTGAGTTTATTTAACCAAGAGATTGTTCGTTTTCTTAAGCCTCTTGCGGCCTATTTTTCACTATATATTCAGTTGTGTTATTTCGTATTTTTCTTAATGACGCATACAATATGACAGAGTCATCTATCATGCGTTTTCCTGAGTCTGACCATTTCATTTCTCTGGTACCTTGGATATTGATGTTCATTCGTTTTTTCTTTATTTCGTATATAATTTTTTTGGCTCATGCTTCTTACGTTTCATATACCTACGCTCTACTGGGTGCCATGCATGAGTCATTATCAGTGATGTTCTTGGAAAAATTTAATTCAGTGATTTTCCGTTGCCTTCCACATACCAGTATCTTGATCCTACCGTTACCACAATTTTACTCATGAGTGTGTGGTAATTTCAAGCCATTCAGACATGTATATTATTTTCAGCCAACAGTTAATTTTTTGTTGATTTTAAGATGGGGTTGTCGTAATTCAAAGTTTCGCTTCTTTGCCGTTGTGGTCTTCACCCGTACATCTCCTATGCCAAGATGCCCCTTTGGTCTTTAACATAAGAAAATTTAAGGGATTTAGTTGTAGGTTAAAAAAAGTGATTTATTTATTTAAATGTTATTTTATGTAAGATTTACAAGCCAACCGGCTTCGCACTCCCTCCAGGGATTATTCACTCCTATCAGGTATACAAAGACACGAAAAGTATGAAGCTCTGTGGGGACCCTTTCCATGTTATCAGGTCCTAGGTGGCGTGGTCTTCTGCACTTCCTACAAACTTTCGGACGGTTCGCGCTGTTGCAGGGAGATCCGCTTTCTGAATCGGTTTATACAGATGCTCACTAAGGCCCAGTCCCTTGATGTTCTGCAGGAGGTTCTTTGGTATCACACCAGTTGTTGACAGTATTTTAGGAATCGTGTGGACGCTGTTCATTGCCCACTGTCTGCGGATTTGCACCTCCAGATCTCTGTATTTGGCGATCTTCTCGTTGTATTTTGACCTTAGGTTGTTGTTGTTCGGTACAGCGATGTCGATTAGTGTAGTTCGCCTGACAATTTTATCTGTTAGTATAATGTTTGGCCTATTATGAGCAACTGTTTGATCTGTTAGGACCGTTCGATCCCAGTATAACTTGAACTCGTTGTTTTCAAGAATAGACTCTGGATTATATTTGTAGCAAGGCACCTTTCCTACCTGCAATACTTTTAACTTATCTGCCAACTCTTGGTGGAGTATCTTTGCGGCTGAATCGTGTCTTTCCTTATACTCGGTTGCGGCAAACGCTTGGCATCCTCCAGTTATGTGCTGGATCGTCTCTGATGTTCGACAGCCATATCTACACTGGTCATTTACTATTGAGAGATCTCTGATAATGAATTTCCGATAGTTCTTCGCCAGAATAACCTGGTCTTGGATAGCCAACAAGAAGCCCTCCGTTTCCGAAAACATCTGTCCTGAAATCAACCAGTAGTTCGGTGCGAAGTTGTCGACATTGTCCTGGTTGACCTCATTTGGATGCCGTCCATGAAGTGGCTTCCGTAGCCAGGCCTGTAACTTCTCTTGGTCTGTTCGGTGGTGAGAAGCAATATCCCGTTCCCTCAGCTGTAGCGGCGTTGAATCGTCTGCCTCACATATTGCTCGATGTAGTGTGGAAGAGTCCGCTAACCTATGGAAATAAGAACGTAAGTTTATTATTTGTTTATCGAGCTGCTTACCAATATCGACCAATCCTCTTCCTCCTTGGTGTCTTAGAAGCATTGTACGTTCAATAGCACTCCGAGGGTGGTGTTTGTATGCTTTTGTTAGGAGTGTTCTTATTTTTCTTTGCAGGCCTTCGATGTCCGTCCTGCTCCATTTTACTATTCCAAAAGAGTAGCTAAACGCAAAGCATGCGTACGTGTTGAGCGCCTTAAACAAATTTCTACTATTTAGACTAGTTCGATTATGTTATTATTATGCTTTTAATAATTTACACTTTTTTTTTTGAAAAATATCTGGTAGTAACATTCTTTCATAGCTCGTTTTTAAAATAGAAACTGTGCTCAGGATTGCGGCAAGTAGGTTCAATTAAAATCATACGTATGTTAAAAGTTCAATAGCTGATTTTTTATTAATAAAAAATTACAGGGAACCATTATTCGATCAGTGATCACATTTATATATTTCAAAGAAATCTACAAAGTTGGAACTGTTCAAGTTTCATTACTTTTTTGCTGAATTTTATTTAGTAATTAGAAATGTTCTAACCATGTTGGCTCTTTAACTTTGAATTCAAGTTTAGCGTGAATATTAATCACGTGACACATTTTACTGGCCCCTGCGCATTTTGTAGAATGTAAAAAGGAACAGATAGTAGAAGTATAATAGCATAAGATGATACTTGACTTATTGCACGTTTTTCTCCTTATCAGAAAAGGATAGTCTACGTTTTTACCACAAAATATATTAAATCTCTTCTCTAAAGCCACCTCATAACAACGACAGTGTCATCGATTCCTAGTTCCTGTATTGTGAAGCATGAAATTACCCTGTGGGTTACTAAAAAGAAATAAGTGAAATGATTTCGACTACAAGGGTGTTTCTATTTATGTCAGACTTTCACCGCATTTTACATTTAAATATATTTGTATATTTTTTTATCTCGGCAATCAAATCTTTGTACAGTCAACTCATGCTCCAATAGGAACCAACTAAATCGACTAAAAAGTTTTTGAGAAATTACGGTTATCATTTTAAAAAATATCATTTTGAAAACAACGCAATTGAAATATTAAACAGGGAAGATTGTACTTGCATTAGTTATTTAATACAAATGTATAATCAAACAATAAATTGAATAAGAATTTCATCCATGCTGAGAAAGCGGACGCCTTTTATTCTGCATATCCGTTAGTTAGTTTAGATTACTTACCCATACTGCACCCATACTGCACATTTGTCCAGGAGGGTACTATTACAAAGCTTATAACTTCGTCAAATCTCTATCCTCAATTTAAAAATTTATCAATCCATTTTTGAGATACTGTGCTTCAAGAAAATGTGATAAAAAAAATCGTTTTTTAGGGTTACAACTTGACATAACTCCTTAAATTTTGTCTACATTACTGTTACAAAATATTTGTTATTAATTTGCTAGATTTAGCACAATGATATTTACCACGAAGTTCCATAAAAATATGAAATATTTTTTTTAGATTGGTCTTATGATGAGTGCGATTGTAATTGTAGTGGCAATAGTAATTCCCATCATACTAATACCTACAGGGATTATTTTATTGATGTTTTATTTGATCAGAGTAGTTTTTGTAACAACCAGTAGAGATATTAAACGATTTGAAGGCATTGGTGAGTATAAGTTAACACATTTATGTAGTAAAAGAGTTATCTCTAAATGCTATTTAATATAAGATAGCTTTAAATTGCAAATAAAAACAATATGGAAGAAAAAATCAGTCATACATTAATATGCAATATCGCAATAGGCTTTTTTTTCATACGTTTTTAATCTTTTAAAAACTAGAAAAATTTAAATTAATCTGTGAAAAGATATACCGGATATTCAAAATTCATACCCTACTAGTTTCTATATGAAAAGTTATATGAAAATATTTTCTTTATCATATTATTAAATTAAAAGAAAACTAAAATAAACTCACCTTTAGACAGAGCCGTAGCAGTGTTCAGCAGACAACCAGACTGGCGTCGCCAATCACTCAAGGCTTGAATAAGAAGTTCCACACCTGAGCAATTTTTTTCATACTTAAGCTGACAAAGCTAAATATCTGATAAGACTGGTCCTACATTAGTAGTATCATCGGATAATGCTACATCTATAGTAAGGTCAAATAGAAGGGGGGTCCCTAAGAGTTTTCTGTATCCCACTCTATTTAACTTATACACATATAATCTATCAAAAGATCAGCTCAACAAACTCTGTTTATTTGCCGACGAGAGGCTCTTTTGCGATGTCCTCGGGATCGTTTCGATTAATTATACTAAGACTACAACGGCACATAAATAAGCTAGAGAGATTGATGGCCCATTGGACCATAAAGTTGAACCCTGTCAAAACGCGGGCTGTCATGTTTATCATAGCTTGTTTTGCGATCCAAAACAATTGGTAATCCATTTCTAACACTTCCCGGAGAGATCACCCAAAATACTTACGACTTGTCTTCGACAGGAGGCTCATTTGGCTTCATAACACAAAATACTCAGCAAAACCAAGACTTCACTGATAGTTCTCTACTCACTAATGAATCGTAACAGCAAGCTCAATTAAAAGCTCAAGCTACATGCTTTTTATCCGATCGATCCTACTTTTTGTTGCTCCCAGGTAGATCAGCACTGGTATATCAAGAAATTACCAGACTAGAGAGTTTTTAAAACAACGTCCTTCATCTTATCTATGGAGCCATTTTCTAAATCAGAAACACGATCATTTATAGACATCATTGATGTGAAATCTTCTCCGATTTTATCAAACACACTATAACTAACTAGTTAGATAGAGCACAGCTTTCAATCAATGACTTAATTACATCATTCCACAACCTCACTGCCACTCCACAACAGCGTTACCGATTTGTCAGGAATTGATTGTTCAATCATTAACAGAAGTCATTTTCAAAATTCCTGGCTTAAATGCCGAATGCACGGACGTCATTCTCATAGTCTTAATTAGAACTCCAAACTCGATAAAATTCTATGGAGTATCGGAACCAAAGAGGTTCAATAAAAAAAAATGGTTTATTGTTCCTTTCGTAAGTTTTAAAGATAATTTTAATACCCAGCAAAAGTACAAAAATTAGACACCCTGTATATATAATAACATGTTGTATGTGAATTAGTATAAAATGTTTACTAATTTTAGCAAGAAGTCCAGTATATTCGCATCTAACAGCTTCTTTACAAGGATTAACTACAATTAGAGCATTCGGAGCACAAGAAATTTTAATAAAAGAATTTGACAATTATCAAGATAACTATAGCTCGACCTATTTTATGTTCATTGCAGCCAACAGAGCTTTTGGATTTTGGCTAGATTTTCTTTCAGTTGTTTATGTCACTACGGTCACTTTTAGTTTTCTTGTTTTTACCATAGGTAAGGCGAATTAAGAAGATGTACACATTTTAATTTTTATGGCATTTGTATTAAAGTAATACTTATGATTGTAATAAACAATATATATTTTTATGTTAGTAATATACATTACTTAAAATTTCAGAATCATCTGGAGGTAGTGTTGGACTTGCCATTACCCAAGCTATAAACTTAGCAGGATGGTGTCAATATTGTGTAAGACAATGGAGTGAAATGGAAAATACTATGACTTCAATAGAGAGAATAAAAGAATATGCTGATATTACACCAGAGGATGATTCTGAAACAAGAGAACCACCTAACAAATGGCCAGAGACCGGGAGTATTGAATTTAAGAATTTAAACCTTCGATATGACAAAGATGAACCATATATATTAAAAAATCTAAACTTTAGTATAAAATCAACTGAAAAAGTTGGCATAGTTGGCCGAACTGGTGCTGGAAAATCATCCATTATTGCAGCTTTGTTTAGACTTTCTGAGATTGACGGACAAATTTTAATTGATAATATTGATTCAAAAACTGTACCACTGAATAAACTTAGATCAAGCATCTCGATAATTCCGCAGGAACCAGTTTTATTTTCTGGAACTTTAAGGAAGAATTTGGATCCTTTCGATGAATTTAGTGATGAGGTTGGCACTTTTTCCTTTCAATTTCAAACCTTATTACCTACTTTCCCCTTATATTCTTATTGCACCTTTGCTATTTATTTGAATACCATTTTCCTTAATTTATAGGTTATATGGAATGCATTAGAAGAAGTAGAACTAAAAAATGCAATATCAGATCTTCCACAAGGTTTATTAAGTAAAATAACAGAAGGGGGGTCAAATTTTAGTGTTGGTCAAAGACAATTGGTCTGCTTGGCAAGAGCTATTGTCAGAAAAAACAAAATTTTAGTTCTAGATGAAGCAACTGCCAGTGTTGACCCACACACTGATGGTTTGATTCAGTCTACAATTCGTCGAAAATTCTCCAGTTGTACTGTCCTTACTATTGCTCACAGACTTCATACTATCATGGATTCTGATAAAGTTTTAGTTATGGATGCAGGATCTGTAGTGGAGTTTGACCATCCTTATATATTGTTACAAAGTGAGAGGGGAATTTTTAGTGGACTTGTTAAGCAAACTGGCAGAGCCATGGCAGCTAATTTAACGAATATTGCTGAAAAGGTACACAAAAAAATTATACGTATTTTACAGACATAAACAATTTGAAATCCAAGCAATTAAAATTTTAACGTAATTAATGCTCTATAAAATAATTATTTTTGCTTGCCGTGCTACTACAGTGCATACTCGAACGCATCGATAAATCATATTTTTTGTATTTTCGTACAATTTTTTCTATCTCGGGAAAAAGTGAACAGTCACGATAACGAAACAGGGTGTTCAAAATACTCAAAGATGTTGAATTAATCTTAAAAAAATACTCTTACTCCAAGTTGTTTTGAAATAAAAACGCAGATTAATAAAAAGGATGCAAAAATTAATATTACCTTTAATTTATTTTTTTAAACAATGTAATAAAACCTTAACAATAAGTTTGAAATGAAGGGATAATTATTCCACAAATTGACCTCCTACTAGTACACTTTCTTTAATCTATCTTTTTCTAAATTCTTCGTATACATAAACTTTTCCCTTAAGTAACCTCATAGAAAATAACCCATACCTACAAGGTTCTGGTGTTGTACAGGTGGGGATCATTTCCGAATCCGAGGTCAGAATTGGCCCATGAAAATTTACAAAAAATGATAATGGTGTCTACAAAAGTATCACTTGGAGTCACCGATTACAAATATTATGTCAGAAAATAGAAATTTTTATATTTAAGCTTGTGGATTCAAAATGGCGGATCGAAGTTTGTAAAAAATGCTATTGGTTTCTAAATACCTAGTAACCTATACTTTAAAAAGCTTTAACTTTGCGAGTTGGTGAAAGCTCAATAGCTTTTTTTGAAGAGTAAGAGTAGTATTAAATGATGCAACTAGAAAAGGACCCAAAAAATTTTGTGAATCATCCACAAAATCTTAAATGTAGCCAAAATAACCATTTTTCGATTTCATAATTTCAAATATATCAAAATCTTGACATGATGGGTCAATTCTGACCTGGAATACAGATGCGCAAAAAATAACTTCGGAAATGACATGCGTAATCTAAGGGAATTATAGGAAGCGACCGAGTAGACCAGGCCGTTGGTTCAAAACAGCCAATCCAAGTGAATTTTAACCAGTTTGTCGCTCTTAATATAGAGTAAGCAGGACATTCATCTTTTTGAAAAATAAGGTTACTTTGAAATTATAAATGTTCATTCTCCAGTTCTGTCATAACAAAATTGGTTAGTATTTCCATATATGAATTTCGATTCTAATTTCTAAGAAATAAGGTCCAATTATTCTATAATACATTATGTCTGACCAAACATTACCTTTTTTAAATTTATGACTGTGAATGAATGAAAATTCTGATTTTTCTGTGCCCAGTACCTACAAGTTTGTGAAGAAACTACCCACTTGTCGTAAAAGTTGCCTCGTCGGAAAATAAAATGTTCCTATAAGAGAATCTATTAACTAAAATTTTTTCACTCATTATCTAACAAAACCCCAAATGGTGAACATCATCTCCATCTTGCAGTTTGTGAATAGATGGCTTGCTAACTATACCTAAAGTGTCTGTCCTTTTCCTGCCTTAGAATTTTATTGTACTGAGTCAAGAGCTACCAAGGTGGCGGCGTCATCATTGCTGTACTACTTTTTTACCTTCTTCATATTTTGCACATCCCCTGTTGCATCAAATTTTTGTACTAATTTACTTGCGGCTTTTTGAGTTACGTAAATATTTGTGTACTTTTCTACTGTTTTTGAAATCCGAAGGCAAGCAAATTTTTTTTTTTATCAAGAATGACTTTTCCTCGAAAAATCAAAAATATTAAAGTGTAGTAGAGTGCGGGACACTATCCGGGGACGCACTGAATACAGAATATTAATTGGATTTATGTTGCAAAAAAGGCCAGGCAACAAAGGTTTCGCATAAATTTTAAATTTAACTTACCAATCAACCATCAAATTATTGTAGATGAACGTGATTTGTTTTAATACGGCAGCCTTGCTTTATACTGTATTAGTATAAATGTTAGCTTAATTTTCAATTTATTGACAAAACTTCATATAATAGTAACTAAATTTAAATATTTTTTTTTAGACTTACCGCCACAATTCATTGATGACAGATCAGAAACTATAGTTACTTTTAAAACAGCACAACAGAAGCATTGTAATAAGAAAAATTGTTATATTTGTAGACAAAATTCAAGAATGAAAAATTGTTTAAGTGCCTACCAACATGTGTATTATTAACTTCTTTTTAAAATAAATTATGTTGATTTTAATCGACTTTTTGTCTATATAAGTTTAGTAAGTTAAGTAAGTCTTATGGACCAACCGAAATACAAATAAATTATTCTCTCTTTAAAGAAAATAGCCTTTAGAACTAAAAGGTTGAAAATTGGGATAAAATTAGAAGATAATGTATTGTACGTGTCATTGCGCTTTTTAGTCTAGAGATGATGAACTTTTTAGCCTGTGATAAGCTTCTCTAATAATTTTCATTCAAAAGTGACATAATGTTATAACTAAAAGAGGAGCCAAATTCTCAGATACAGATTAGGAGATCGAGGTGAAAAGTGGAAAATATATCTTTATAAATTTGACAAGCTGCCCGTATGAAAATATAAAAAAACATAGAAGTGATATCCAAAATACAGGCAGCTATGTGGAAACTAAGGGGGCCCCAGATAACTAAAAAATAAGTCAAAATTTTCGGGAAAAGATATGATCAGATTCCTATCTGTAACTTTTCCCGCTTTTAGTTTAAGAATCAAATGAAGTGTTTGCAAAATTACCAACACTGATATTGAGCTAACTTGAGTTATGAACAAGCAAAGTTAATATAAGCGTATCGTGAAAAGCTCGCTCTGACGTCGCTTTTCAATGTTTTATCCAATACTTTCATGTGATATACCTTGTTTTTTTTTTATTTAATAAACTAAAATAAATTATAGCAATTTCTAGATGCTCTTCTAGTGTGTAATTATACAGGGTGATTCTTCGGGAAATTTATCGATTGATTGTGGAAAAATTATAATTAGAAAGAATTTTGGAATTTGACAGTATACTAATATGTATGGGGGACAGCTGGCTAAAATATTTTTAAAAAGGCTGCACTTTCGGTTATACCGGAAGTAGATGTTAACTTGCTTATTTTAAATATAACATAATATATATTATCACATTTTTCATTTCTACGTCAAATTCTAGACATATTTCATATATAATGTTCTATACCTAAGTCTCACCTTTCTGGACATATTTAAATTTTTATGTCAAAACTTAACTATAAATTTTTCCTATAACAAAGTCTTTATTATTTAATTTGTGCTAGTTTCCTTGTAGACGAAGATCGACTTTAGTAGTATTTATGATATTTCGAAAATTATTAGTAGAGAGTGGTCAAAAAAGAAGAATAAAAATTATATTTAAAAAAATCATCAAAAGTCAATTTTTTCAAATAGAAAGCACCAACTTTTATAATTTTATCAAATTAAACACTAAAAATAAGGGTAACTTTGTAAAAGATTGTCTATTCCAAAAATTTGTAGTTTTCAGAATATTGGTAATTCAACATTTTTCTATTGTAAAAATGCTTTTTAATTTTTGTTATTACTTCATGACAGCGAGGCGTCGCGAAAATAAAACAATGGAACCCTACAGAATTGTCACTATTTCTTGCCGTTTAACATTCAATAATAATAATTATGACTGGGCGATTAAATTTATGGAGTACGTGAGTTATTTCAAGAACATGCGATACATTCTCGATCTGATATTCGCAGAAATAGAAACCAACACCACTAACTGTTAAAAGGATTATAGAAAACTTCAAGAACTTTGGATCCATAAAAACAAAAAGAAATAGAAATAAACGATTATTGAAATGACAATTTTAGAATATTTCGCCGCATATCCGACAATATCTACAAGGCAAGTAGCATTAGAGTCTGGATTATCCCAGACATCAGTTTTAAGTATTTTATGGAAACACAATTTTTATCCCTATGTATATTCCATAGTTCAACATTTAAAAGGCACTGATTCCACGAAGAGTTCTGTCAATTTATTTTACTTCGGACAAGGAAATGCTGTCTTGTATTGGTGTTATTTGGTCGGACGAAGCAAAATTCACAAAAAATTGATTGTTTAATCGACGCAATTCCCACTATTGGAGTAAATCAAATGTACTTCCATTTAGAGAATTAAATTTTCAAGAGTGTTGGCAGTTTATCGTGTATTGTGCTATAAGAAATGACGGCGTCGTCGCCTATGAATTCAACAAGACAACTTGCCGCTGGCTGAACATAGAAATCTATTTTATCAACATGATGGGACGCCTGCACATAATCGTTAGTTAGTTAACAATCATCTGCAAAACTTGTTTTATGATCTATGGAGAGCCAAGAATGGGCCACATCTTTGGCCTCATCGCTCCCCCGACCTAATCGTACTTGATTTTTTTATTTGGGGGACAATCAAAAATAAAGTATACAACACCGCATTAACCACTATGAAAGATTGAATGCAGCGCATCAGAATAGCATTTGAAGAACTTAATCCTCAGTCAATAAAAAGGGCCACCCATGAAGACTACCTGCTTAGGGGCGAAAAATGATTAGAAATTGAAGAGCCTCAATTTGAACATTTAGTCAAATAATTTTTGTAACTTTATTTTATTAACAACTGGTTTATTTCTATTTCTTTTAGCTTTTATAGATCCAAAGTTCTTGAAGTTTTTAATAACCTTTTAACAGTTGGTAGTGTTGGTTTCTGTTTTTTTCGGATATCGGGTCGCGAATGTATGTATCGTATGTTCTTGAAATAACTCTATCACATTCTCCATAAATAATAAATAAATTTAAATAATCATCATGCGTGTAATTTAATGGCCCCGGCACGACTATTATTAATGAATATCATATGGCAAGAATGGTGATGTTGTAGGGTTCGATTGTTTTATTTTCGCCACGCTTCGCCGCCATGGTGAACTAATAACAAAACTTAAAAGCCGTTTTACAATAGAAAAATGTTGAATTGCCGGTATTTCGAAAACTACAAATTTTTGGAATAGACAACCTTATACAAAGTTACTCTTATTTGTACCGCTTAATATGATAAAATTATAAAAATATGTGCAGTCTATTTGAAAAAATTGACTTTTGACGATTTTTTAAATATAATCCTTATCCTTCTTTTTTGATGACTCTTTACTCAAAATTTTCAAAATATCATAAAAAGACTACTAAAGTCGATCTTCGTCTACATGAAATCTAACCCAAATTAAATAATAAAGACTTCCTTATAGGAAAAATTTATAGTTATGCATTAGTCAGCAAACGTCATTTTTGACAAATAAAATTTAAATATGTCCAAAACGGTGAGACTTAAGTATAGAACATTATACATGAAATATGTCTAGAATTTTAACTAGAAATCAAAAATGTAATAATATATGAAGTATTCTATTTAAAATAAGCAAGTTGACGTTTACTTCCAGTATAACTGGAAATGTCACCATCATGAAAATATTTTAGCCGGCTGTCCTCCATCCACGTTCCACTGTCAAATTTTCAGGTTCTGTTGTGGGACTTAACATCTTACCACCGCTTTTCGGCAAAACTGGACTTAAATAGAGGTTGAAGTTTGTGGAAAGTACAAGGATGTCTGGGAAAGATACCGGTAGATCCCACTGATGAGTCCACCACCGTTATCGGGACGAAACATCCGTACATTTTAGGTGGTCGCAAAAAGTTCGTTAGTTGTATGCCCTTAACATCAGGGGCATTACAACGACATGGCGCCCGAGCAGGGACTTTGCTGAAATGGGGAGTTCAATAAGGTCCCAAAATTAAATAAAATTGCATAATCGGGACGGAATTGCCCAGATGACGCAAGTTCTTGGTTCTAAGAACTGAACCTTTAAAATCGTTGTAAATATGGATCTAAAACATAGACCTAATTTATGAATTAAGTTGTGAAAGCTTTTTCATAAAAAAATTGGATAAAATAGGCTCTTACCTGATACTTCCATCATGTCCTTTCTAGCTAAAGGATTAACGGAAAATCACTTAACGTCAATCTTCCTGATCAATCTTTTTTGAAAGAAAATTCAGGCAGTATCACGTCTAAGGGGAGGGGTGTTGTGAATACACGCTTATTTTACAACAAAATATTAAATTTCAGATTTGATATTGCCCCAAAAACTCCCTAAATAAAATACTCTAAATAATACGACATGGCGCCTGAGCAGGGACAATGAGACGGAAGGCCGTCGAGTCGGGGCTTTGTGTTAAAGCCGGTACCCTACTTTGGAAACACCACCTAGGATGTTCGTTCCACTTCCTTTTCAGGACTGTGCTTTCTAACGGCTTGGACTGTCCGACAGTTAAAGCCGGAAAGCAAATGCCTTAGGTGGGGCATGTTGTGGAACTTAACATCTTACCACCGCTTTCCGGCAAAACTGGACTTAAATAGAGATTCAAGTTTGTGGAAAGTACAAGGATGTCTGCGAAAGATACCGGTAGATTCCACTGATGAGTCCACCACCGGTATCGGGACGAAACATCCGTACATTTTAGGTGGTCTTAAAAAGTTCGTTAGTTATATGCCCTTAACATCAGAGGCATTACTACGACAGTTGTTTCTAATTATAGTTTTCGCAGAATCGATCGATAAATTTTACGGAGAATCACCCTTTATATGAAATATTTAAAATATTTATTATTTTTGATGCAAAATTTTTTTAGACATTTTTCTTGCTTTAAAATTTAATTTTATGGGCGAAGTCGATAACCTAAAACTTTAAAGAAGAAATTTTTCATTCAGTCTATTATGAATTGACGACATGGAGTCCAACTTTAGTGTTTGTTTGAATGTCACAGATAACGATGTTTCTTTCGAACTAACAAATATATGTTGAACTTTCATTGTCTTTGTTTTGTGTTGAATATCATAACATTTCAGCTAGTAGTCATCTCTAGCTGTTTTCAAATGGAACTGAATAAAGTCTTAAGCTTTTGGATCTTTTAAATTTCCATTTCCTCCAGTGATGTTCTCTGTGTAGGAAACATCATTTTGTGTGATGTCCATGAGTCTAAATGTGGTTCGCGGAACCACTATGTGTATCAAATACCTTGTAAATAGGGCAACTCCGGCGTTAGCGAAACACAAAGACACCTAGAAGGATTAAAGAACAATAGAAAAATACATCTGGTGAAGAACCAGAAAAATCTGGTACTACCAACCACACCTGGACTCGTTAACATGACACGAAATGGTCTAAAGGTAGATTCTTACACGGAGAACAAAACTGAAAGAAACGGAAGATACATACATACTAGTAATGACCCGCAACTATTTTTTAAAATTTAAAAACATTTTTATCAGTAGAGACATAAATCTACATATAAGAATGTGATACATTCGCTATTATGTATAGTATGGAGACATGAACACTAGAATCATCGTCCATAAGTAGAGTGAAGAGCTTCGATATGTAGACCAACAGCTGCATACAATGAATATCTAGGACAGAGTGACCAAAGAAGATATTTTGGAACGAATCGGAGAGGATAGAGAATTTTTCCTCTATATGCCAACGAAAAAAATGGCTTATTTTAATACAATGACAAATTTAAAATACCACCAGCCAGTTGAAGTAGAATAGAAACAAGAGGGTGTATGGGAAGAAAACAAATGGCTTATTTGAAAAAGTTGGGTTATGAGACAGGCTTAAGAAACTTTAGGATATAAAAGTGATCCCCATGGACTTATCCAAACGGCTCTCGCACTCTTTCCAGGGGAATATTTACTCATCCTTTCACTCGGATATCCTAAATATGGATCTCTGTGCTGTCCCTTTTTTATCCACCACTATTTTTTCTCATCTTACATCCTTTCAATATGTAATATATACAAGTCACAATAATATTTTCAAAATACGTTTAACTTTTGAATTTAAACCGCACGTGTATACAGAATCACATATGTAATTTTATTTTTTGGTGATACAACGGTGATAACCATGTGAATTTCATAACGCTACACACATTAGTAAATAAGTTACAGTGGTTTTGGTTAGAGGTTGTTCGTGCTTCGTGGTGATTTTTACCATAGCGAAATCAACCATTAAATTTTTGTTGTTTTGATCAAAATTTACTTTACGTTGGCTGATAACGAAGATTGTACGTTACGTACTAGATTTTTTTCGTAACTTAAGGGCGGTGAAGATAGCAAAGATGATCCGCATTCTGGACGGCCAACTGCATCAACCAACGACGATCACCCTCAAAAACTGTCACGTCTCGGTTAGAGAGTTAGTAGATGAGTGGGGAATCTCAAAAACTTAATAATATATGATTTTGCTAAAAAAAAAAATAAGCGTCCGTTCTCACATAGTGCCAAAAATACTGAATTTTCTCGCAAAACAGAGTCAGATATCCGTGACTGCCAACCCGAACTCCCTAAAACGCATAATTACCGACGACGAGATGTGGTTATATGAGTTTAATGCAAAAACATCACATCAATCATTGAAATGCAAGATTATACAGTCAGCAATTAAATCAACAAATATTTTATTTAGTTATTTCATTGTTTATATTTTCGAATTCCTGATATTATGTGTAAGTTGTCGTCCAACGATTTTAAAATTTTTAATAATCTGTTTATTCTCTCAGTATATTTGCGTAATAAAGAACATACTAGAATGATTACATTTACAATTAAATCTAAATTTTTTAATATAAATATTTATTTATAAATACGTTTTAAGATACATATTTTTTTATCTAGTGTTTTGAAATTTTGAAACTAATACTCGATATATTTTTTATTATGCAATTTCATTTCAAGAAATCTATTGTTACCCCTCTTCATAAGGGGGGCCCAAAAGCAATAACTATAGGCCGATAAGTTTAATATAGAATTTTGCCAAATATTTCGAAATATTAATTAAAGAAAGGTTATCTATATTTTACAAAAATAATAATATGTGAGCAAATACTTTGAACGGTTTTATGCGGGGACGTGGCACAGAGGATACAATGCTTAAATTCATTTCTGAGATTAACAGACACTTAAATGTTGGAAATAAATATACAACTGTCTTTTTGGATTTAGCATATGCATTTGGCATGGTCCCTCATAATAAGTTCCTTGATGTTTTTTGACATTATGGGGTTAACCAAATTATATGGAAGCTATTTTATAGGTATGTTTCTCATAAATATCAAGTTGAAAAGATTAATAATATTTTGAGCGAGAATCGAATTTCAGGTAATATTGGCACTAAATATATTTTAAACATAATAACTGTAACAATATTCGTTTTTACAGAAATGCTGTTTGTGAGAATGCAATATATCACTGTTATCAAACTCGTGCTGGAGTGTAAAGTGACATACCGATCCTAATAAGCATAGTAATAAATAATTTAAAAGTAGCGCGTTCAATATATAACATAATTCCTGCAGCGCTGAGAAAAATGGCGAATAGATATAAAATGAGTAAAAATCCGTGACCATTCCATATAAAAAATTTCATAGATTTTATTTTTAAATAAATACTTGATTACGACTTATACAAACAAACAGTATATTTTGGCACATAAAAGTGATGTTTTTTGCTTAGGTACAAGAATGGTGTTATAATGGTTGCGATGTTGGAGGAATAACCTTCTAAATATGGGCATAACAAAACGTTTGATAAAAGTTAATTACGTATATGTTGTAAAACCAAATTCTTTGAACTTTAGTGTAGGTCAAGTACTTTTAAAAAGCTCTGAAAATGTGAAACATATATAAAGCAAAACTAATAAACAACATTAAAAATTGTATTTTTTAAACCATTATTTCAAATATGTTTTATAAAGATCCCATTGCGTATATTTAAATTATGTATATTCATACGATAAGTAAGCCTGTTGTGTAAGTAAATTGAATGAAGAATACGTCTGTCACACATTTTGAGCTAACCTAAACCATTTAGTTTATTAGAAACTCTTTGATTACGCCTGATACTAAAAATCAAGAGTACACAGTAATTTTACATTTTTTGAATCCTTCGTCGATAGGTAAAGTCTAGAAATGATCTATCAATATGATTGCAAGAATTGAAATGATAAAATATTAACGAGTCACATAAAACTTTTTTTGTATCGTGCTCAAAGTAATGTCTGTGAGAATATAACATTTCCAGTGCACAATAAGCTCTTCTAATATACTGAATAACATGTTCAGTAAATTTTAGTTTATTATCAATTAAAAGACTTAAGTTTTCGCGTGCGTTTTGATATTAATGGGAACTTGACCCATATTTAATTGCATATGTTCCTATAAATTATATCGCAAATTTTCGCTACAAAACAATAAGGCAAACAATTTAGCTCGATTAATTTTAAACAGCGATATCGACATCATTTGCTTTGAAAGAAAGATAAATTGGAGTATTGTCTGTGAGAGATTGTATTTACAGAACTGTATCGATTTGATAAAACTATATGTGTACAAAGTATATAGAAGTAGACCTTACACAATTCCTGGTGACACTCCACATGTGACGCTCCACGGCTTTGACTATTGGCCATCGATAACCGTCTTTTGTAACCTATCCGTTAAGAAGGACAATAACAGAGATGTAGCGAGGTCATCAAACTCCAAATATTTTAGAATGACAACAACTACGAGGGCAGTTCCAGAATTAACCGGCCTGACACATATATGGTGGTAGTTGTTAAAAATTATTAACCCTATTAGACAGTACTACCTTCAGAAAGATCAAGTTTAAAGTTTGAAGACGATACGTCGTTCTTGGACTGCCATCGATAGTGAACGCCCTCAGTGAATCTGTAAACATGTAAAAAATTGGTCATCGTTATGTGATTGAATACTTTCATTTGAAAGGACTTGGTGCAATCAATATCAAAGCCGAGCTAGACTCTACTTTGGGGGAGCTGCAGTATTGGGTGGAAGAGTTTAAACGAGGTCATACAAGCTGCGAAGAAGAACATCGCAGTCGTCGGCCAAATGAGGTGCCTATTCCAGAAATAGTGAAAAAATCCACAAAATTATATTGGATAACCGTCGAGTAAAAGTGTGCGAGTTAGCAGAAATGGTAAGCACTTCAAACAGTGTTGTACATCGCATATTGAATGAACATTTGGACATAGACTGTATGCCAGATGGGTGCTGCATTTGCTCACAATCGAACAAGAACATCGTCGTGAGGATGTTTCAATCGAGTGCTTGGCCATGTTTCGCCGCAACAAATCCGAGTTTTTGCGCGATTCATTCGAAAGGGTATAATCAGCTCCAAAGAAGACAAAGACTGTTCCATCTGCAGGCAAGATCATGGCTTCAGTTTTTTGAGATGCGCATGGTATAATTTTTATTCATTATCTTTAAAAAGGAAAACGCATCAATGACGAGTATTTTTGCAGCGTTTGAGTGATGAAATTAGGGAAAAATTACGACATGCACCTGTTCATACATCCGTTATTACAGTGGCCAAAATCAATGATTTCAAGTAAGAAGTACTTCCTCATGCCCCTATTCGCCAGATTTAGCACCCTCGGACTATTTTCTCTTTCCAAACTTGAAGAAATGGATCGGCGATAAAAGATCTGCCAACAATGAAGAGGTGATGTTTGCACTAGATGGCTATTTTGAGGAGTTCGACATTTCGTACTATAAACAAGGGATCAAAGCTATATAACATCGTTGGGAAAAGTGTATTGAGCTAAAAGGAGACCATGTTGAGAAATAAATAAAATTTTTGCCAAATATTTTGTATTTTCTTTGTAGGCCAATTAATTCTGGAACTGCTCTCGTATATCGTGATCAAACATTTCGAAAGTCTTTGTATAATCTAGCAGTATGAGTAGTGTTGCTTGAGAATTATCGAGCGCAGCGACGATATCATCTCTCACCTCGGACAAGGCAGTTGAGCAGCCGAATCCCGCGCGAAAACCAGACTGTTCTACTGGAATGAATTTATATAGAGCCATATAATTATTAATTTAGATTTCTGTTACATTTTCAAGTATTTTAGAAAATGTTAGTAAAATGGATATAGATCTGAGATGTGTAAATTCAGTAGGATTATTAATTTTAAGCAATGGTAGAACACGAGCAGATTTTCAAGATTTCGAAAAATAAGACTCATTGAGGCAACTGTTTATAATATGGGTGGTAAAAGGTACAATAAATGGACAGCAAAGTAAAATTCAAGTTAAGTTAAGCTTACCAAATCAATATGCTTTTGAATTTAGGCGTAGTATAATTTGAGAAATTCAGTTGGTTGAAGAAAGAAACGTTCTCCCAAATGACGACTTTCGTTTCTATAAAAATCTAAGATATCCTGATTTATATGACGTTTGTTAGAAACTTTCATAAAAAACTCATTCAGTTCGTCGATTTTTTAAGATTAATTGGAATGTTATTAATTTTTTTACTTAATAAATTGAGTTTTTTTAATTCATTCCATTTTTCTTTAACATTAGAATTTTGAAATTTATGATTTAGGTAAAGTTTCTTTTCAGTTCTAATAGCGGCTGTGGTATAATCTCTAATTATTAATTTTATATTATCTGTTATTCATGGACAATATGGCTTTCTCTTAGCAATGGATTCAATTATTGGAGCATATACATTAAAGAAATACGTTAAACTGTTTGCAAGATAGTCAACTTTTTATCTATATTATTTCATTGGTAAATGCTATGGAAGGGGATGTTTTTCAGATTATCCTGGAAGTTAGTCGTGTTAATTCTTTTTGAAGGTCTCTATTTATAAATGATATTTTCATTTTTAAGATATTTGAGATCTATAATGCAGTAATCCTAAAAATTACCAGAAATATATATTTTCTACACCAGCATGTTGTACAATATCGGTGTTTCAGCAAATAAAATTAATTAGTGTAGAACTTGCATTTAATACTCTAATTGGCTCAGACACTATCTGGTCAAGATAAAATTTTAGTTAATTGTGTGAATTAATATTGAAGTCACCTATACATATTATTTTGACTGACTTTACAAAAAATTTCGTTAAAATATCTTCAAAGTAACCCAAAAATTTATTAAAATTGCCGCGAGGAAGTCTTTAAAGATTACCAACAACGAAAATTTCACTGTTATATTTACTTATAATCCAGATATTCTCCATCGCGGCATTCACAACTGAATAGTCAAAGCAACCTTTTATATAGAGGCCAACTCCATCTCCACGCCCCTCTCTATCTTGTCTTATAAAGTCATAACCATCGATTTTGATAACATTATGGAGCATGTGCCTAGTCAGCCAGTTCTCGGAGATTCCGACAAAAGCATAACCACTTCCAATTACGTTATCTCTAAAGATATTAAAATGATTTAACAGTGACCTAACATTCATATGGGCGGAAGACAACATTATGTTTAGGAAAAGGGAAAGAAATATAGACAAAGGAAGCATAGAAAATAGAATTGGTTAAAAGTCGAAGACTATGCGCAAATTCTAATTAAAAAAAAAAACTAGCCACTGTTCATGACAGAACTCTATGCTTATTACAAAGATTTAAATATTGAATAACTGAATGAATTAATTCTAAATAGAAACAGTTAAATTCTATAAATTGCCTAACTGTTTTAAAAAAATGTTCAAACAGATGAACATTCCTTTACATCTTGAAAAAGAGGAAAAATCATTACCTCACACAAAAGTCAGCTAAGTTAAATTTACTGTAACATTTTACATTCAATTTAAATTTTCTACTGTAGTGCATCCTTTAAATAATTGATTGATTATTTTTTTAATAGAGATTTTTTTGAGATAAATAAGGAAGAAAAATTATCCTAATTAACAATTTGAGGGTTGTATTTTTGTTTCTAAAAATTTTTATTTAGTTTGTAACATGGCAGAATAGCAATATATGTAACTTGTTTAATTCAGTTTAGTCATATTTATAACATCAAATCGGCTGACACGGTATGTGAACCAACTTTTAGTAAATCTAAGAATTGTTTCATCATATTGTGTAATATTGCAACAAGGCTAATTCTCACTAGAATGTAAGCAATGTAAAATGAAAACATATATTGAGTATATGGTTTCACGTAAATAGAAAATTCTGTTATCTAACTCAATGTTATCATTATTAGAATTTTTTAGGACACTTTTAGATTTCTTTACAAATTTTCTATGTATATTATAAAACCATCAAATTTATATAATACTAACATCAATATATTTGTTTTGACCATGCAAACTGGCGTTGTGTTGATTTCTTTCAATTTTCTTTTTTCATCTTGGATTTTGATTTCTCTTTTAGCTTTGAAGTTTATAAAGTTGAAGTCCATCATATTATTACTTGATGCTGATTGACTATACAAGATCAGATTGAACATAGGAAGATCAACTTTTAAAAAAGCTACTACTTTGCAATTAGTTGTAGATTCTAAAGAGTGTGGTCCAAATAAAGGTTTAATCATTGCTTCAAATTTATTAATTGTAGAATCTAAGATCGTTTTGGTTATTTTTAGCTTATTCTGATTTCCTTGTAGATCTATATATATATATATATATATATATATATATATATATATATATATATATATATATATGGCCTGGGCTAATTAAGACTCTGATTCTGTAGCGTTTAATGAAATTCAGCTCTAAGGACGTTCGCGTTAGTTTTTTGTTTTTTCTTCTGTAAATTATCTCGTGGTCGTATTCTTCCAATTTGATACGCCATCTTACGAGTTTTGAATTTAGTTCTTTTACAATAAATAGCCAAATACGGGATCGATGATCAGTATATATTTTTCCATCCGTATTAGTTCTAAAATATTTATACGCCCAAACTATACTTAAAAACTCTTTTCCTATAGTAGAATACTTTTGTTCGGTTTCATTAAGAGTTTGTGATGCAGAGGCAATAGGGTTGTAGTTAGGTGAATTTCCTTGAGACAAAACGGCGCCAAGGTCTAGGTTTGAGGCCTTCTTTGTAAGAACAAAGGTTTTTTCCAAATCGATTTTTTTCAGAATTGGAGAATTTATTAATAGATTTTTTAGATTACTAAAGAACTGAATAAATTAACGTTCAATCTTTGTGCTTTTCTCAAGATAACTTGTAAAAGTGTTCGAAATTTTTGCAGTCTTATGCAACTCGGCGATAGTAACTGGATAGTAGGAAAAATGATTTTATTTCTTTTTGGGTTTTTAGGATTAGGAAGTTTTTGATTGTCTATCATCTTCACTCGTAATTTTATATCCTAAGTAAGCAAATTCATTATGCAAAAATTCTGATTTATCTAATTATATTTTAAAATTTTCTTAGTTTATCGATATGCACTTGAAGTGACGTACAAAATATAATAATGTCATCAAGACATAAAGAACAGATTTCGTTTTGAAGACCGCGAAAAACTTTATTTATGACTCTTTGAAAAGATGAAGCGGCGTTCTTAAATCTGAAGGGCATTCTTTTGAATTAATAATGGCCTGAAATGGTTAAGAAGACTGTTTTAGTAATATCAGTTGATTCCGTCTCTATTTGTTGAAATCCTGTTGTGAGGTGCAATGTTGTAAAGTATTGAGTTTTTCCTAGCTTATCTATGATATCCGACATTGGTAAAAGAAAATAGTCATCACTGGATTTTAAGTTTAATTTTCGATAACCAATTACAATTCGCCATTTACGCTGTTCACTAGCGCCTATTTCTTTGGTACTATCCATATTGGACTGCTCTAAGGTGAATTTGAACTTTGAATGATATTGTTTTCGAGCATTTTATTGATTTGTGTTTTTATTTCTTGTTTATGAGTTTCTGGATATCGATAATTTTTAGTAAATATTGGTGTTTTGTCTGTCTTATTTTAATTGTTTTCCTGACTTTTCTCGAGATAAAAACTGTCCAATAAAAGCTATAAAACCGTTTTGTAGGTTGTTAATTTTTTACAAATGATCTATTAAAAGTGATATGATTCATTCAATACTTTCCACAATATAAGCAAAAAATTAAAAAAGTTACCTTTTTACCGCTTTTGTTGTTTAAAAAGATTCCAATGCTCAGTTGGAGTTCGATTTGGTGTTTTAGTCATATATGGACTACCCTTGAAGTTATGGTACAGGCAGATTGCTGTTAATTTTTTTTCAAAATTAACATTTATATTTGCTGTATTGATTGATCTATTAATGAAATCACAGCATTGCCTAAAAGTTTAAAAACAGATGTTCCGGGCTAAAGTGATCCTTCCCTACCGGATCAACTCCAGTTCTATTTCCCTCAGGAACTTCTTCGATTTAGTCTGTTCCCAAGAACCGCATCCTAGGGTTTTCTACAGCGCTGCACTCTGAAAGGATATGAATAGAGGTTTCGTCCCCCTCCTCACAGAATCTACAGTCTTCTCTTTCTACCAGTCCGAGTTCTTATGGTATCTCTTCAGGTGGCAATGAATCATCAGGACCCCTATCAGAACTCTGAGTTGGTTTTTACTTAAGCTTATGCATTCTTTGAATCTTTTCGGTCATAGTTCCCCAGAAGTCTCTTCGCTTATCTAAATCCTTGCAGCTCCGTCCAATAATTGGATATCCTGCATTCTTCTTCTAATGATTCCACAGAAAGGCTCTAGCCCCAGAAATGGTATCTCAGGTCTTTTCCTCGCAAGCTTGTTTACTATTTTATCCCCGTTTATCCTGGTGTATCCCGGTACCCACATAAGGGCGACTTTATTATTCTTACTCAACTCATTTAATTCCTCTAGGCATTCCTAGACCATCTTGGAGCTGATAACTTGAGAGCTCAGCGCACTGACGACTGCTTGACTATCCGACATAATGATGATCTCTTGACCGTTATAGTTTTTCCAATTGTTAAATTGAATGCATATTATTCAGGCATATATTTCTGCCTGGAAAATGCTTGGTGACTTAACCAAGCTTTCGTAGTGTCTGATGCCGGGTCCATACATTCCTATTTCAGTTCCCTCCGTTGTTTTGGAGCCTCTGTATATCATATAATGGATATATTGCTGAGTTTTCAATGGTATTTCTGTCACATTCGCTCTAACGACTCAACTTTGGGCTGAAGTTTTCCACAAAGTTAAATTTCTTCTCCATTTCATCGTGGGGTATGTCCTAGATTTGTTGATTTTTGAATAAGAGATTGGGCTTTCGTTTTATGACCTGATCGCTCATCAGCCTATAAATCATTCTCTCCGCCATATTTTCTAGAAGGTGTGAGGATTATTTCCATGGTGGCCGTTGAGCAGGTTTTCATTACCCCGGTTATACATGTACAGGGCAGTCTTTAAACTTTCGAGAAATTAGCTCTCGTACTAGCCAGACTGGTTCTTTTGTTCCAGATCACTGCCCCATATGTGATTCTTCATCTGATAGTGGTACAGGTAGTTTAATATCACTAGTTTTTTGTTTATTTCTGCGCTAATCTTAAAATTTTATTTATTTTATTGTACTTTTCCTCATTTCAAATGCCTAAAAAATAAATGAGTTTGTTTTAAAAATAGATGCATTGATGGATATAATTAATAATATAAATATCATATCTAATGCCCATTATTCCGAAGTTTTTAATCCATATTTCATCGAATTTAATACACTTACTATACCTGAAATGGATAAATTTTCCATTCTTTTTTCAGTATAGTAATTTATTTTTGTATATATAACAAAAAATTATAAATAAAAATAATAAACAGGAAAGACCCAATTTTAAGGTTATGTTTAGAAAAATTTAACACAACGATGCTAAGAAAAGGAAAAGAGCTTTGCACGTTGTCAAAGACAAGGATTGGATTGGAAATACAAAGGGGAGTCAGACAAGGTTGTATATTGTCACCTTTACTATTTAACGCTTATTCTGAAGAGGTCATATTGGAAAGTCTTGCATCTGAAACAGCAGGGATAAAAGTAAACGGAGCACATAGAAAGAGTTAAGAAATACACTTACTTAGGAACCCTAATAACAGAAAATAATGACTATACCGTCGAAATAAAAACCAGAATCGAGAAAGCACGTGCCAACTTTATTAGAATGAAAAAGGTTATCTGCAGCAAAGATCTAACGTTAGCCCTGAAATACGACTGACTAAATGTTACGTATATAGTGTTCTATATTATGAAATTGAAGCATGGACACTGAATCGAGAGGCAATGAGAAGACTTCACTCTTTTGAGATGTGGATCTAAAGAAGAATTCAGAGGATTTCGTGGGTGGATCGAGTTACGAACGCCAAAGTGTTGAGAAGAATGGGGAAAGAAAAGGAAGTCGAGATAACAGTAAAACAGAGAAAACTGCAATATCTCGGACACATTATGCGAGGAGAAAAGTACAGCATCTTACGGCTCATAATCCAGGGCAAAATAAATGGCAGAAGAGGCGTGGGACGACGACGAATTTCATGGCTAAAAAACCTAAGGGAATTGTTTGGATGCAGTTCAAAACAACTATTTAGAGCAACTGCCTCAAAAATTAAAATAGCTATTATGATTGCCAACCTCCGCAATGGAGAAGGCACTTGAAGAAGAAGAAAGACACGGATAAATGCCAAAGATGCACGTAAATATTTACCCTATCGCTTTTAAGTTCGGACGTTGTTCGGTTACACCGATGACAAACAATTTGGCTTACGGAAAAGAAAAGTTGACAGTTATTAGGAATAAAATCGATCATTTTACTTGTTTTTGTTATAAAATCTCCGTCTTTGCCTTAACGTTGTTGCTGTTCAATATATTTATTTCCATTGTGCTTGCTTGTGTCTGTGCTTTTTTTTGTTTTCCGTGGTTACCACGAGTATAGAAGAAACATTTTATAGCAAGAATAAGAAACAATAAAGAAATCGAAATATCTCAAAAACTATAAAGACTAGGTATAGAACGTATTGAACAAAAGTTGTAGGGTTTTTATTAGTCTACAAAACAAAAAAAAATGCAGGGTGTACCATTTGAAAAAAGTATTATATTTAAATTCAAAATTTTTCGAATTTTGATCAATATGTATAAATGTTTAGTAGAAATTGCCTTTTTTTAACTTCGATCTTTCTTGAAAATGAATGTAAATATATTTCTCGTAACATTAAAAATGGTATTTACGATTGAACGGATGTTTGAAAATGTGACGTTTTTTTCTTAAACACAATTATCTCAAAACTATAAAATTAAGGTATATAAACTTTTGATATATAAATTACACACTAAATAAAAAAATGATTTGTGTACAGGGTGTTCTATTCAAAAAATACTTTATGCTATCTTCATGTTGCGGCAAACTATTTTTTTTTAAATGTGGGTACAAATTAATCATAAAATGCAGCAAATACATTTTCTTGTCAAATTTTACCTAAAACACATAAACTTACTTCATCCAATGGTTTACTCATTCTATATAGAGAAACATGTTTTAATTTATAATCAAAATAGGAAAGCGTATTAACAAGAGTGCAAAGTTTTCCGTATTTTTTTTTATTCTATAAGAATTATATTAATCCACATGGAAATATTTTATACTCAAGAGTGTCTTTATTTTAAAGCAAATACTTATGATTTAAAAAAGGGAAAATAATAAAAATATAATTTCGAATTACTTATCTTCTTATCGAACTTGCCATTTTGATATTCATGCTTTCCAAAAGGGGATTAAGATATGTAGATAAAATTTTGCAATAAATATCGCACACTTTTTGTATACATAGTAATATTTTGAGGTATTAAAATAATAAAAAATCAAATCATGCAACATTTCGTGGTTTTCACACTTCTTTTGTTTTTTAATCTAAGTCATGGAACATTAGCATCAGAAAAAAATGAAGTTGAGATACCACAAATAAAAAAATCAAATTTTAAATTAGAAAAAACTGTACCTGAACAAAACTTCCATGGAATTCTAGAATCCTTCAACAGTTTAAACGAAAATAATACACAGTAAGTATCTATTTATTATGTATAATATTTACTTTATTTATTCTGTTATATTTGTCTCTCCGCATATTCGCCACAAATCCAAAAGAAATAATGCGCTATAAGATTTCTCAGGACCTTAAGATTTAACACCTTAATTACCAAATAATCCCGAGGAATAGTGAACGATTATATCCCTTGAAATTTATTACAAAGACATTTGTATATGTAGAAAGCAGATATCGACAATATGACAGAGACATATCAGTCGATATGCCATTTATATATTTTTTAAAAATGAAAAAAAGTTATTTGTGTTTTGAATACTTAATATACCAAATTACGCACCTTTTGAGGAAAAAGAAAACCGTCAGTTGTTTTGGTTAGTTTTAATTTATTTGCAAAGTTACACTGTAAAATAAAAAAGTTAAAACAGTTTATACAATTCCTAATTTATACATCATTTTTAAAACACCATTGATGGTCTTAATATTGTAAAAGACATGAAAAGGTGTTTCATGTAAATGCAACAAGAACAGTGACCGGTATTGCTTCAACAGGTTGTTGATATCTGTTTTGTATATATAGAAAATGTGTTTGTCAGATATTTTAACAAGTATAAAAGATTTTGAACAAATCGTTCCACGGTCTCTATTTTCCTATTTAAAGCTTACTATTGCTCGCCAAGTAAATCCGTCATCAGATTGCATGTTGAATTCTTTCAGAAGGATAAAGTCACAGGCATGCATACACGACAAGAAAAGTTATCATAAAAACAGTCTCTATTGGCAACATTTTTATAAATACAATTTGAATTAAATGAAAATTTTTTTATACTAAATAAGTTTAAAAGTATATTTTTGTTTATGGTGAAATAAATATGAGTCTTCTAAAACTTTGTGAGTGACTTCAGTTTGACGAGTCCGACAACTTCTTTATTTACGAAAATTCTCATATATGTTTCGTTTTTGAACGCATTTGAATCGCAAAATACGTTAATTTGGTAAGGAATGAAATAAACAATCCTTTCTTTTACAGTTAAATTGAAGAACAATCTGATGAAAAACGCGCAAAAAATATGTCCGATTAAAATGCTTTGTCGATCGTGAAATTCACCCACAGTAATATAAATGACATGTACATATTTCTTTATTACCAACCATCTGATTTTTCACCGTTGTTTAATTAATGTTTGTAAATTCGCGTGACCATACTGACCGATAAATTTTATGCGCCATTTTTCTAGTCAAATACTCATAAACTCTCAATTTCCCGAAAAAGTTGTACTGATTACTACGTATCGGACGAAAAGTGCACATGATAGTATTTTCTGATCAATAATGTAGTGTCCGACAGAAATTTTGCGCCATACTGCGAGTTCGACAACGATAAGACTAAAATATCGTATCGCACTATTTCATATACACTAAATAAATATTATGTAAGCACGTATTTTGATTATTGAATAGCGATATTTCTCATAATTTTAATTCGCAATATTACTTTCTTAGAGCTTTCTAAAATTATTAATACACTGTAACATCTTCTAAATAAAATTTCGTCTACTTAACCAAAAACAAATTATCTTAAACAATACGATATATATTTTATATGTAAAATGTCTTGTAAGATTTGAAATGTACATTATTTATATGTCAATTTGCAAAGAAAAGCCGGAAAAATTTTTGAAAAATTTTGAAAACATTAAACATTTCTTTAATGTATATTTTGTAATATAATATCTATTTGTAACATCTAATGTAATGCATTAATCATATATATGTATATATATATATATATATATATATATATATATATATATATATATATATATATATATATATATATATATATATATATTCTGTAATTCTTTCTTGGGTATAGGTTTTTCCATTTGAGAATCAAAAAACAACAATTTCTGACGTTTCGCTCTAACATAGTGAGCTTCTTCAAAGTTATTTTGTATTCATATCGAATCTACAAAATTACAAATTTTCTTTTCAATAAAACCTGTATCATAGTAATTGCAGCATTACATTTATATTTCTAGGTTAATTAAAATTAATAAAAATAAAACAGACTTTACAACAGCTTAAACATAAAATAAAACGATACACAAGTTAAAATAGTGAAAACTATAAAATAGTACCTACCTTGAAAGTAGCTTTGTGCGAATGTTAAAAATAAATTCAATTATTACAACCTGGTCTGCAATTGATATGGATATATTACTTTTTAGAACAGCAAAAAATAGGAAAAAAGATTATTATTTTTTTTTATTAAAAACTAAAAAAATAAATAAATAAATAAATAAAATAAATTATAAAAAAAAAATAATAAATGAGCATAGTTTTTCGTTCTTCGAAAAAATCTGAAACAACCCCTTGTTAAAAATTATAAATGATAAAAAAGGCCAATATCTAAAAAAAAATTGAGAAACACAGAACTATTTTTAAGAATTGTACAAAAATAATTCAGTTAAAAATATCAATTCTACAATGCTGTTCTTATCAAAATAGTACCCCCTGTCTCAGCAAGAGGTGAAAATCAGCAATTTCACGAAACCGATAAAAAAACAATCCCACAAAAAATACTAGAATAGTAGGTTCGGCTATGAAATTCACGCATTTTAGAACATTGAATCCAGGTCCGATGTCGAAAAAACTTGCGCATATCCAAAATAATTAAATCTAATATAAAATCACCCCTAAAATAGGATAAAAGTGGAATTAACTCTGAATTATAATAAAACCAACTTCAAGAACGGAGTAATACATATTTTTAGGCAAGGCATATTTAAATTTTGAAACTTAGTTGGCTGCCACCCAATATAATTGGCGTAAATTTCTAAACTGGGGGTTAAAACTACCTTTGTACGATACTTTACCATGCTATAATTTCTAAGACTGAAAAATATCTATGAACTTTGAGATTTTACTAATAAAAGACCATAGTAAAGCATTTTTAACGTAGTATCTGAAAACGACCACTCAAGGTTAGTATTTTAATGCGAACTGTATTGTAAGGTTGATATCTTTAACTGGATCATTTTTACAGGAAAGATATGTCAAATAAGATTTCTAACAATAATATTGTCTCTCAATTTTTTTAGATATTGGCCATTTTTAATTATTTTTAACCATTAACTAGGGTTGGATTTGGAATTTTTTCAAAAAACAAAAGTTATGCTCATCTTAGAATTATCCAAGGATTAATATGATTTGAATAAAATTTTGACTGCGCCTTTTCTGTATTCGTTAATCGACTACCGAAAAACAGGCGAAGTTCAGGCTTATTTTGCTATCACTTTTCTACCAAAAAATATTTGGGATTTCGTGCGAATGATCGCTATCCTTACCGCCAAACATTAGATAAAAGAGCCCACAAGAGGTTTAGCAAACGCCATGTGCTGATGAGAAAAGCCCCTAACAAGAGTCGTCCTGTAGAAAAAAAAAGATCTTTTAAAACGAACAAAGCTTGACGCTGACAACGCATTCTGTACTCGAAGTTAATTATATACAGGGATGATCTGTTTTATCTTATCGTTAGAAACTATTTTTAATTATTTAAAACAAATTAAATTTGTTGTAAACAATATTTAGCCGTTAAAACTAATATGTGGATCTAAAATTTTAATCATATCCAGTCACGGCATCAACCATCTTATCGGTAGAAACTATTTTTAATTATTTACAACAAATTAAGCTGTTATAAACAATATTTAATTATAAAAACCAATGCAGAATCGTTTACAATTATGTTTGATAATGTTGATTGTATCTAGTGATAATTTAATCGGTAGGAACAGTTGTCCATTGTTTATTAGCAATTGAATTGCTATAAATAATATTTAGCTTTTTCTTCTAATCAACAGAAACTACTTTTAATTGTGTTGAATGAGTTGTTATAAATATTATTTAATTGTCGAAACTAATGATAAACTGTTTACAATCATCATTACAATCCCAAATATTTTTCGACCGTGTCAATAATATTCAGTGATTATTTCTTTCATCTTATCGATGGAAACATCTTTTCATTGTTTATAATAAATCCAAATATTAAAAATTAATAAAAAAAAGTCTATATCATTCCTGACAATCTCCTTTTCATATCTGTAAAGTTTCATCGAAGTCGGTTCAGCCATTTTGGCCATACAGACAGACGCAGATACTTCAATTTTATTTATATGTATAGATAAGTTATCCATCCAATACAAAGCTGATCCATTTCTTTATCGCAATCCTTTATTTTAAAGATAACTTTTTTATTTTTAGAGTTAATGGTATATTTAATACAGCCGCAAACTTTATTGTCGACGGACTTTTGACAAATTTTAAAGAAAGTATAATAAATAATGGTCTGGATCCATTGGAGTTGGCAGATAATTCTTTTCCCGTAATACTTCAAAAACATCTAAATATTAAATAATTTTAAAAATATTTTGGCTCTCAAATCTATTTCAAAATTAGAAATATTAATTTTTTAAATGGTTAAAATCAATAGAATTATCTACTTTAAATTAATACTTTTTTTGACAAGATTTATTTTTTTAGTTATTTCCAATTGGCAGCGTAAAATTTACATCTGGTTGGCTTCAAGGCATGTCTTCTATTAAACGTAATGACGATGTGGTTATTAATTTTGACCCATGTGCAAAAAAATTAACATTTTCAGTACCGTTGAGTTTAGATGCTTTGCTAGTAAGTTATTATAGATTTCCCTTGAATTTGCAATGATTAAAACTTGACGATTTAATTTATGATTTCACTGAGTTATATGTTCTAGTAAAAATATTTTTTTTTTCAGAATTAAAAGTAACCTTACAAATTTTTTAATATAAATGATTTGAAAGTTTTAACATGATAGGCAAATTTTTGAATGCACCGTTTGTGTAATATTATAAATTAAATATCTGTTTGAAATTAATTCATTAAGAAACCCGTCCATTCAGTGTACTAAAAAATTAATTTTTCTTCTAATTAACTTCTAATTAAAATTTAGTGATATTTTGAAGAACCTACCTAACTTTAGAATATATAAGTATTGCCAATTTATTGTACAATATATTAAAGTACGACCTACTTTTTTTATTAATTCAATAGAGAAATATATTCAAGGGTAAAATTTTCTTATTTTTTTTTAAATTTTAGCTTACTTATCAATATAATACAAAAGTAGCCCTATTGAATATTAATGGTGACATGCAAGGAAAAATTGAAGATATAAAATTAAACGTAGAAGTTGAAGATGACCTCAGCACTTCCTTTTTCACTTTGGGAGAACTAAATATAGATAATTCTGAGTAAGTACTATTTTGCCAAGGCAAAAAAATCGGCGTTAAGATATTGAAACAGATCTCTTTTGTAAAAGGGATCAATATATTTTAACTTAATAAGGCACCTCAATGGAAGCAGATAAGTTTATTATTAATTTTTTGTGAAAAAATATCTAAAATTAAGAACGGGATATATACTACTCTAAACTGTTCGATGAAAGATATAATTTAACTTACCTAACACTAAAGAGGTATTTCAGGTTAATTATAAAAATTAACTTCAGACGCCAGCATACCTACTTAGAGAAATAATAATGTAGAAATAAATTCCAAATGTGTTATTATATTGAATTTTTTAAAAGAAATAGGCGAAAAGTAGCTGGATTTCGTTAAACAACTTAATTTATGACATTATTGCTCATTTTAAATTTATTAAGGAACATACCCATTGGAACCCTTTATAATTTTCTTACCGAAGCACGATCAACAAAAGTTTTGACACACCACGTATTTTTTTTTGTACTGTCTAGATTTTTTTTCTGGTAGGTTATTCAACCCGAAACAAAACTCTAAAGCAATGAAAAGAAGTAATTTGTCAAATCTTGATATCTAAAGACTTTTCTTCGGTCTCGAGGTTTTAAGCTGTGTTAAAATTATAAAAAGTATTATTTCGTTTTCATCTTAATTCCCAGTAAAATTCAATAATCCCCACTATAACTGGAATAATATTTAAAACTGCTCATTGTTCCTGAAAAATGGTGATAGTTATTACTTTTTCGTCATTTTATTTCAGTTATGCCTTTAATCAATCGCCTTAATTAGCTTTCTTTTTAAAGTCCTACTAGAAGTTTAAGCAAGAATGTGACGTAAACTAATATAGTTTTTAACATTATTACATAGAGCAAAGAAATCTAAAAAATTATTTAAAACCATAAGTCGACGTATTTTTCAAAAAATACTGTTTGTATTTTCTTCAACTCGATGTTACTATCGAATTTATAAGTTTCAAATGTTGTGTATGTAGGCAACTTTTGGAAAATCGAAGTATGAAAACCCACCACTGATTTAAATTTGAAAATTCGCAAATCTTGTAACAATATATATTTTTTTATTTTATTTTCAGTGAACAGAAGCCACATTTTCTTTTTTAATTTTAAACCCCCAAAACTGTTCCGACACTGGTACAATTTTCCTCATTTTCAAGTTTAAAAAAATGCTTACTAAATTAGTATTTATATCTTCTCTATATTTGGTTAGGGAAATCATATCCAATTGTAATTGTTATCAAAAGTTTAGTCCCTTTTCGCTCTATGTAATATATAATATAAATAACACATACTTTATTTCAATTTTGGGGAAAACATCGCAAAATGAGATATTTTTTAAGAAAGTGTCTTTTAGTGGCATCTGTATATGGCATGTAACCCCATAAAGATAAAATTCTGTTAAACCGAACCAAAGTAATAAGCATTTTTTAAGAAGTTTAACCTTTCCCCACCAGTTTACTTGACAACTGACAATGATGACATTGAAAGTTTTTCTTTCAGAAAACTGTTAAGATTAAAGTAAACGCTTTTCCCACCTATCCTAATTCGGAATATTTTGGGAAAATTATATTTTCATATTTTGTGGCTATTGTTATGCTCCATAGCGACCATCTTCGAAACTTGAAAATATTTTCCGCCAAATTTAAAGAGTCACTTTTACAAAAAAAAAAGTTTTAAATCCATACAATTTTTATTGTTGAGATACAGCCGGTTGCTATTTTTAATTGGTCCTGCCAAATAAATCGTCCACTATCTAAAAATTGAAAACTTTCAGGGTTATCTGGAAGCAATTTTTATTGTTTCGTTCTTAAAATTAGTTATGACTGATTTTTCGTCCAGTTTATTATTTTAAGGGCCAGAGTCATAGAAAAACTGTAAATACTGTAAAACGCAGTAAAGTATCGTTAAAAAAAGCTTATAAAAAATTAATTAAAACGAACTGGAAACTCATTGATATTTTTATATTTTTTTATGTTTTAGGAGAATTTCTGTCACCTTCACTGGTAATAAGTTAACAGACTGGCTCACCAATCTGTTGACAAGGGTCGTAACAACATCATTGCATCCAATTATTATCCGAACCACGGAAAACTTTTTTAAGTCAGCTGGAAATGATATTTTTGGCGCAGTGAACGAATATATCCAGGAATCATGTGAACCTCATTAATGAGTTTAAATATTATTAAAAATTAATATCAAATGTTGATTTGGCCATAAAATAAAGGAAAATTCATAGAAATGTTATGTTACTTTTTTTCTATAACAAATTTCCTTTTCGATATCATACAGGATAAAAGGTATATGACAACATGATGAAAATGTGTATGCTCAAGTTATTTTCCATTTTTCATTCATCTCAAAAATAGAGAGTTTATTAAAATTGTAACTTAGAGTTACATAAATATTACAGAGTGGGTCTGAGCACGGCAGCTCTTTTGCTGGCTATAGCATAAGGTACAGAGGGATTACACTAAACTCTTATCAGTTACCGCAGTAAATCTCTCATTTGCAAAACTTTAACTCTTCATCCTACCAACGCACATTTCTATTGCTATGTTGGAAACTTGGGGGCAGGGCGCCACGACAGGGTACCTTCCCAAGTAGTAATATACGCGTTTTGCGGGAAACTTGTGCCCGTAATAGAACCTTCAAATTGAAATCCTTTGCGACATTTACAATTTGTTACTAAAATATACGAAATTTTTATAAGTAGTTTTACATTTTGACGCAGTAAATGAATATATCTGGGAACCATATGACCCCACTAATAAGTTTAAATATTATTATAAATTATTCAGTTTTACTAATTCTTTATTAAAAGTAGTCATATTAGTTAGCAAACAAATGCGGCACCAGAGAGTGGCTCTTGAGGCAATGGCCCTCCCAAAATAGGTACATATGCTATTATATTATTATACCGGAAATCTTATAACATAACCATATATATATATATATATATATATATATATATATATATATATATATATATATATGTATATATGTATATATATATATATATATATATATATATATGTATATATATATATATATATATATATATATATATATATATATATACATATATACATATATACATGGAGGCAGCATGTAATGTATATATATATATATATATATATATATATATATATATATATATATATATATATATATATGTATATATGTATATATATATATATATATATATATATATATATATATATATGTATATATATATATATATATATATATATATATATATATGTATATATGTATATATATATATATATATATATATATATGTATATATATATATATATATATATATATATATATATATATATATATATATATATATATATATATATATATACATTACATGCTGCCTCCAATAGTATCCAATAATATGTACTCGAAGCTAACAACTATTCCTTGCCTTTTTTAATTTCACTATTTGCGCCCTATCCCTTAAATGTGTTCGTTCTTTTATCTTAAAATTATATACTTTGTTAAAATTATGTTATGATCGAGACCATCAAGAAACAGTTCACAGACTTTTTAGCTCCCCCCCATTACCTCTAATACAGGTTCGATAAATCTTGTTTCGCCGTCTTGATAGACTTGCCCTTATTGAATATCCTGCAAGATTTTCTATTAATTAAAAAATTTTAAATTCTCATTTTTCGAAAAATCTTGAAAAAACAGGATTACATATTAATTGGTCTTAGTTTATTATCCTCATCCTCCATTTCTTGGGTTCCATAAGAACTTTTATAATTTCATAATGTGGGTATCTTCTGTCCGCATGTCCGTTTGTTCTTTCGTCTATCTGTATCACACAGCCTTCACAACTTCGTCAGCACGTATTCTTTTGTAATGAAAATTTGCAAACAAATGCATTCCACAAGAATAGAACACCTAATTCAGTGTTCTAATCGTGTGGAGTAGAGATCCGTGAAGATGCCTCATGCAATACACCAGGTAAGACCCTTCAAATTACTGTCCAAAAAAGTGTTGTGAATTACTCACAGCTGCAGAGACGGAATAGCTGTGATACTCATGATCCCACTTTCTTTACGCCCTGTATGATCAGAACTTTGGACAACGTTTTGTAGATACCTTTAATTAGTGACTAAAAATTAAGAACTCTTCATTCATGTCGCTAATCCTAACCGTTTTCGAAAAAATGTCTTTTTGTTTACATCATATAAAAGGTGTTTTTATGGAGGTATAGAACTTTTAAATGGAATAAAACAAAGATGAATTTTTAAATTGACATGAAATTTACTTTATTCGAAAGATAACCTTCTGGCATTATAATTTAAATATGACTTCTGGCATATGACCGCCACGGCTGGTTCGGACGTAGTCTAATCTGGAGGTCCAATTTTCGATGACTTTTTCCAACATTTGTGGCCGTATATCGGCAATAACGCTGCAAATGTTGTCCTCCAAGTGATCAATCGTTTCGGGCTTATCGGTGTAGACTAGCCACTTCACATATCCCCACAGAAAATAGTCTAGCGGCGTTAAGTCGCACGATCTTGGAGGCCAATTCACGGGTCCGAAACGTGAAACCATGCGGTTACCAAACGTTTCCTTCAATGAATCAATTGTGGCACGAGCTGTGTGACATGTTGCGCCATCTTTTTGAAACCACAGCTCCTGCACACCATGGTTGTTCAATTGATGAACGAAAAAGTCAGTAATCATGGCTCTATAGCGGTCACCATTGACTGTAACGTTCTGACCAGCATCGTTTTTAAAGAAGTACGGACCAATGATTCCGCCAGCCTATAAAGCACACCAAACAGTCAGTTTTTCTGGATGTAATGGTGTCTTAACATACACTTGAGGATTATCATCACTCCAAATATGGCAGTTTTGTTTATTGACGTATCCATTCAAACAAAAGTGAGCTTCTTCACTAAACAAAATTCGCTTATGAAAATCGGGATCAACGGCAATCGTGTTTTGGGCCCATTCACCGAATCTACGCCTTCCTAGATGATCGTGTGGCTTCAATTCTTGCACGAGTTGTATTTTGTAAGCACGCAAACCAAGATCTTTCCGCCATAAAGTGAATGGACACATATCCAATTCCTGTGCACGATGGCGGATAGACTGATTCGGGTCTTCCTCTACGCTACGCTCTACAGCAGCAATGACTTCTTCTGTACGCACTGTACGACGTCTCTGTGGATGCGTATTATCACTTAGAGTAAACATGGTGCGAAAACGTTCCATAGTTAATCGAATTAATTGCTCTGATGGACGATTATGTTGACCGTAAAATGGACGTAGTCCGCGATACGTATTTCTAACAGAACCATGATTTTCAAAATAAATTTGCACAATTTGGAAGCGTTGTTCAGGCGTCAGTCTATTCATGTTGAAATGCCAAACCAAACTAAACATAAATCACTTGACAGCTGACAAAATGGCCGCCAGTTAAAAAAGTGTTGCCAACTTAAAGTTCTATACCTCTATAAAAAATACCCTTTATTTGGAGTATTTCGATAGAAAATACATCTTTGTTCCTATCAAATATTCAACCTTCAACTTTATGATAAAAAAATTGATCCAAAATTAGAGTTTACCTTTTTAGTTAAAAACGTCTAATTCTGTAAATTACAGTTCGACCTAGGTTCGCAAAAAATATCCGTTTTGTTTATCGGCACCAAAAACAAAGTATTGTTGTTGCAAACGTTGCTATGTGCGAAAGAAATAATATCCTTGGCAACTTTCACATTGCAGACATATTTATTCTTTACTTGGATATTAATTTACTCATTTTTGTATTTTGTGGTGAAATTAATTGTCAAATAATTCGAAATATGGAATATATGTTGATTAAATATGCAGATATGCATCTGATGAATAGTCTTGCATCTGACAATGCTATGAGTTGACCAACATCTAAGGTAGAATGGTAGGCGATTCCATTTAATAAAGTATTATTATTAAATTTCTTCATAATTTTAGTAAATTTTTGGAAAAGAAGCGCTGATGTTAGTCGGAGAAGAACAATACGTACACCGCAATTAGAGGAAAATATTTTAAATGGTGTAGATGACACTCCTTTAACGAATATTCGAAAGTATTTGCAGTTCTTCAAGAACAGCCGTTATATCCATATCATTTTTAAAAAATTACATGAACTGTTTCCTGAAGATTTTCTCGTAGAATTTAGTTTGCAAGCTAGCTATTGGATTAGCAACTAAATAACGTAAACTTTATTAACACTGTTCTCTTCACGGATGAAGCAGGGTTTACAAAAAATGGTATCATATATTTACACAACTTACATGTATGATCTGATGAAAATCCTCATGCAACTATTGTTTCGCATCATCAACATCAGTTCCAATCAATTTATGTCTGGGCAGGAATCATTGGCAAATTTTTGATTGGACCATTCGCATTGCCGGCACGACTGAGTATGGATGGCACTTACCACTTGAAACTCGCCGAAATATATACTATATGCACGATGGGACACCACCTCATTTCAGCATTGCTGTACAGGAGCACCTGAATAACATCTATCCAAACCGTTGGATCGGTGGCGGAGGATCTATTGCCTGGCCTTCTCACTTCTCCGGCCTAACCCCTTTCGATTTTTACCTATGAGGATACCTCAAAACTTTGATGTATTCCACACCGGTGGCTATTAGGGGGGAACTTCTACGGAGGATTACGTTTCATTGTGATCAAATAAGGAACAATGCTGAGTTAATGTGACGGGTATAGCAGTCCTTAACAGACTTCTTGGAGCTCATGTTGAACCCTCTTTCGAAGTTTTTAACTAAGCAGTTAGTTTAACTTTTTGTTGAAACTATTGTGACACGGGAAAATTCCCCTTTTTTATATTCAACCCGATAAAAGTTAGGGGACTAAAAGTGTAAATAGAATAATGTTTTTTCGAAAACGATTAGGATTAGTAAAATAAATGTAAAAAAACGTTCTCCAAAGTTCTTATCATACAGAGCGTAAAAAGTGGGGTCACGATTGTCACAGCTAGTCCGTCCCTGCAGCTTTGAGTATTTCACAACACTTTCTTGGATAGTAATTTGAAAGATCTTACCTGGTATACATCATATGAAAAAAAATTGAAATGTCCCTGGTGGTTCAATAATTATGTGTAAAAAACTTGATTCCACTGCAGTTCTTTGGAAGTCCATATCTCCAAAGAGGAGGTCTATATGAAAGAAGTTTATATGAACTTGTAGTATTAATTTCACGTGTTTTTTTACTAGTACTATCTACAATTTTAGTTTTATTTTTAAATTGTGAATTTCGGTGAATGCGCAGGGCAAGGTTAAAAAGTATAGATTCTTGATATGAGAGCGCGGATTTTCATGGGGTTTGTTCCCGTTCTTCTTTCTTAAGAGGCTTGCATGATTGAACACTAATTTTATTATTTCTTTATCCAATTTTTTCTAGCATTTTATACTTGATTTGTCATTTACAACAACCTTTAAATAAGTTTATATTTACATGCACGATTTTTTATTAAATTTCGTCTTAATTTATTTTAGCTTTAAATAAGAAATTTACTATGCCTCGCAATTGTTTTTTCAACAGCAGATATTAAAATGCTGGAACTACTCGACACAGCACACAGTCGATTATTTTAACGAGAATTAGTAGTATCAAGTTACATTCACTAATTTATGAAATACAAAAAAAAAATATATTTAAAATCTAATCTTTAATATTTCAAAATGCTTTCCGACAAAAACGAATCTTCTGTACTGGCACATGCTTCCAATCAAATCAAGGAGAGGCAAAACAACAAAATTTCAAAAAAAAAATAACAAAGCCAATAACACTATGGAACCCTAATATAATTCCACCAGTATTTTAATTATACATCTCTGGCATTAAAATAATACTTTTTGACATATTGCTTTTATTTCTAGTTATTGTGAAGTACACACGCTGATTAATATTCACGCTTAACTTGTGAAGAAATACATTTTCTAGGCATTTAAAGTGACGATTTCAGGACAATTTACGATTTTACATTCATAAATTAACAGTTTGTAGTCATGCCACTCAGAAATATTACAAATATTAGGAGGCCAAGAATGCTGCCTTGGAATATGCCTACAGTGCTCAAATAAATAATACCAAAAACTAATCCTCACTTTTTTAACCGACTTCTAAAAGAAGGAGGTTCTCAATTCGTCAACTATGTATTTTTTTTATATGTATGTACACCGATTACTCCGGAACGGCGGCACCGATTAGAATGAAATTTTTTACGTTATGTTCAGGAGGTTGCTGCGGTGGTCCCATATTTTTTGGACGAAATTGGTGCAGTAAAATCCAAGATGGCGCTGACAATATGGCGGCCAAAAAATTAATTTTTCCCGATTTTCTCCAAAATCGGTATGGGGGAATTTCAGGGGTCGCATATAACGAATCCAAAATATTTTTGAAAAATTCAATACTGCGGACAAAAAATTAATTTTGTCCGATTTTCTCCAAAATTGGTACGGGGGAGTTTTTTAGAGTCGCACATAACGAATCTGAAATTATTTTTAAAAAATTGAATATGGCGGATTCAATATGGCGGACGAAATAATCAATTTTTCCGATTTTCTCCAAAATTGGTATAAGGGAGCTTTTGGGGTCGCATTTAACTAATCTAAAATTACTTTTAAAAAACTCAATATGGGGTATCCAGTATGGCGGATAAAAAATTAATTTTGTCCAATTTTTTTCACCATTGGTATGGATAGTTTTTGGAATCGCACATTACGAACCTGAAATTATTTACGAAAAACTAAATATGGCGGATTCGAGATGGCGGATAAAAGATTCGACATCTCTCGATTTAATTAGTATTGGGGAATTTTTGTTAGTGTTAATTACGAATTTAAAATATTTTTTAAAAAGCTCAATCTGGCGGACTCAATATGGCGTCCTAAAAATTTTACATTTTTCAGTTTTCTCCAACACTGATAATAGGGGGTTCTTGAGGGTGTAAACTATGAATTTAAAAGTATTTTTTCAGGACTCAATATGGCGAATCCAATATAGCGGACTAAAAATTTAACATTTTGCGATTTTGTTCAAAGGAGGGACTGAATAATTTTTGAGGATGTAAATAGCGAATATAAAATTATTTTAAGAAAATCTAATATGTCAGATGCAATATGACGGTCTGGAATTTTTAAATTTCCGGATTTCGTCCAAAATTGGTACTAAGGGGGTTTGGAGAGCTTAGATTTAGATTAGACTGAGATGTTAAAATTATTTTTTTCAAATCCAATTTGGTGGCTTGAAAATTTGACTATATTTGCATTTTTTTAGATTTGGTATTAGGGGATTTTCGGGGTCGTGTATTACGAATATGAAGTTAATTTTTTACAATGATTAGGTTGAAAATTTTTACATTTTCCAATTTTGTCTAAAATTCATATTGTGGGGTTCTTAGGGAGTATACAAACTCAATATGCAGTATAAAATATATCGGGCCAAAAAATTTACGTCCCAAATTCTTTAAATATCGATATTGGAAGGTCCTGGGGCCAATATTACCAACCTAAAATTAATTTGAAATTTAAGATAGTGGATTTACTATAGCAGACTAAATATTTGGTTGACACAATTTCACTGGTATTTGGAGAACTTTAAGAATCAAGAAACTTTTAGTGGTTCATTTTAGGGTGATATACAACTTTGGATGAAACTGATACTTTCTGCCACCTTGGAGTCGTTGCGAAGTACACTAATATCGATTAGTACTTAGAAATAATTTATGGATATCATAATGAATTCAAATCTAAAAATCGAAAAATAAAATTTTTATAAAAAAAATTGAACCGACTTCTAAATGTGCGTTAAAAAGTGAAAAATAACTGTAAATTTTTATATGAAATTGAAATTTTTAAAATCGGCGCCAAATTATTTCTAAATTAAATTACAAGTAAACTATTTTTAATCTGTTTATACGAATCACATTTTGTCAGGTACTAGTTTGGCGTGACTTCAAAAATTTCAATTTCATGTAAAAATTTATAGTTATTTTTCACTTTTTAGCGCACTTTTAGAAGTTGGTTCAATTTTTTTATAAAAATTTTATTTTTCGATTTTTAGATTCGTTTTTATCGGAAAGCATGTCGAAATATTAAAGACTAGATTTTAAATATATTTTTTTCGTATTTCATAAATTAGTGAACGTAACTTGATACTACCAATTTTCGTTAAAATAATCGACCGAGTGCTGTTATATCGAATAGTTCCAGCATTTTAATATCTGCTGTTGAAAAACCAATAGCGAGGCATAGTAAATTTCTTATTTAAATCTAAAACAAATTAAGATGGAATTTAATAAAAAATCGTGTATATAAATATAAACCTATTTAAAGGTTGTAGTATATGACAAATCAAGTATAAAATGCTAGAAAAAATTGGGTAACGAAATTAGAAAATTTGTGCTCAACCATATAAACCTCTTAAGAAAAAAGAACAGGAACAAACTCCATGAAAATCCGAGCTCTCATATCAAGAATCTACACTTTTTTAACCCTGCTCTGAGCATTCCCCGAAATTCATAATTTGAAAATAGAACAAAAATAACTAAAAATTTTTATATAAAATTGAAATTTTTGAAGTCGACGCCAAATTATTTCTAAAGTAAGGTATTAATTTGGCGCCGACTTCAAAACTTTCACTTTCATATAAAAATTTATAGTTATTTTTCACTTTTTAGCGCACTTTAAGAAGTCGGTTCAATTTTTTTTATAACAATTTTTTAAATTTTTCTATTTGCGCACTCTCCTTTATATGTAATTGCATTTCCGTATTAAAAAATTATACATTTTCAAGTTGTCCTACGCATGTAAGTTATGAAAGAATTGAAAATTAGGTTGTTCAGTGGAGAACATAATATATTATAGTTGCATATAAAATCAAGTTACCTATGAAAAAATCATTATAGGCTCTAACGGTGATAAAATAATTTTATTAAAAATAACTGGTTAAATATCAAATGATTTATTTGCATAATTTTGTAGAAACATATGAGCTCCATTGTTAAAGATACATTTTCTGAAGTATTCCTGCGATATTTATAAAAAAAAAAACCGGCAACTTATGTGTTCAAAGTTTTTTTTTAATTCCTATAATAAACTCACCAGAACTTGTCAAAATATAAGAAACAACCCTGTATATGCTTTCAATTAAACCAAAAATAGACTAAACCACAAAATTTTTGAAAAAAAATAACAAAGCCATTACGGAACCCTAACATAGTACATATCTTACAGAACTTGATCAGTTTACGTAAAAATATTTATTGCAGAAAAATAACCAGTTGTTTTTATTTCCAGTTACTGTGAAATAAATACACTAATTTTTTAAAATTCCCTTTAAATTTGTCTTAAAAAAATCAGTTTTCTAAACATTTAAGGTAATAATAACAGGATGTGTTTACATTTTTAAATGAAGATGATATTGGTGTCACTTAGATAACTGATGATTTTACTATAGTAAACTGGCAGCTTGTAGTTATACCACTCAGAAATATAAATACTAGGAGGCTAATGACGCTCTTAGGGTATGTCTATTATGCTCAGTTAATTTTTATTAAAAACTAGTCCTAGTCTTCTTTTATTTAACAATTTGTACCCTTTCTCTAAAATGTGATCTTATTTTTATTATGTCCGACGATTTTTAGCCCCTCTGAATTGCCTTCAACACAGACTCGATAAAATTTTGTTTTGCTATAATGGCTTATCCTAAAGAAGCCACGTTGCAGAGTTTGATATTGATTTAAAAAAAAAACTTTAAATTCTATCCTACATAGACCTGTCGAGAGGTTTTGAAAAAAAATAGCGTATTTATTTGTCTATAGTTCGACATAATGTCCAAGTCTCTAATTTTTAGGTTTGTCGAGAATTAACCATTATTGACCAAAAAGTTCATTATTTTTAAATTAAGGCATATATTGTCTACATCAGAAAAGTATTTACTTTGTAAAGTTTTAGAAAAGTGAGCTTTACTGACTTTTTTCACGTTTCTTTTAAACGAATTCGATGAATCAAATATTATTCATATGTTTGTCGCTGACTCAACGCCTTAATATAATTTATGGAAAAAATTCGAGGTACTTATTTTTATAATTTTTATTGTTGACCGAGAAATTAATACGTATTTAAAATAACCCAAAAAAAACGTTTTTAAGTAGGAAAATAAAACATCTTTTTAAATATGTTTGAAGACATTATTGAAGATTGACTAAAATGGCAAGTATAAACTGAATCAGTTTATATTTGGTAACGATTAGAGATACAACATTACCGAAACGTCGTACAAAGAAGCAAAAATAAAGACAGTGCAAGTCCGACAGACATAGTACTTTTCATTTAAGTGTATACGCCTGCCGGTTTTATGTGAGCATTCGTGCTTTTAAAGATATTAAAAGCAAAAAAAAAATAATAATTTTTCAAAGTAATTAAGAATGTTAAGTTATGTTTTTTAACATATCTTGATAAACCTTCAGCAGTTCTGATCATGTAGAACTACCGCAATAGTGGATATTTCCTGAAAAGTGCAAAATTCAAAATATGAAAATACGTAGTAGGTATTTTAATGCATAGGTTGTGTGAAGTTGTAGTATATGCTGCAGAATACACCACAACTAAGTCTATTAATGGCTGTTTATACTTCCAAAAATTATCAACTACTACTCTCAATTTTTACTTGCAAGTTGTGTCAACTGTATTTTCTGTTTTATCTCTTTTTATTCCTTTATTGTTCGCAATCCGGTTACCGATACACCGTTAAATGAGACACTTTACTTTAACAATTAAAAATTAACAACTATTAATTATCAACTAAGAACTTGGTCAACTTTTAAAAAGTCGCCATAATTTGTGTCCGCTTTCGGACCTTATCGGCTAAAGAAAAGTATATAAAAATTAAAATATAACAGTTTAAACAAATAAAATTTAGTAGAAATGTGTGATAAAATAGTTAAAATAATTTAAAATAAGCTTAAACAACCATAATTGAGAAACAAAAAACGTGTTTACGATTGTCGATAAAAAAGCAACTCTATTTTTCATAAAAGATCGTATCATTTAATGACAAATTTAAAAAGCCCTCATAATGTAATAACAAAATTCATATCTCCTAATAGTGAAAAAATCATGGATCGGTTTGTGTTTACACCTTGACTCCAAGCGAACCTCAGCGAATTTCATGACAAAAAAATCATCAGGTGCCAGATCAGGGCTATACAATGGATGAACAATCAATTGCACATTTTGAGTGCTCAAAAAGTCACTTTTTTGAGCCGATGTTTGAGAGTTCGTATTGACATGGTGGAGAATTGATCCGTCGTATGTGGTTTATTTTTCTCAATTCCCAGAAAACTACCAGCAAACAAATGATTGTGTACTATTCAGAATTAAGGTATACGAAACCCTAAACAAGAAAGTTTAGAAATTACAGGTTAAATCAAAAAATGATTTGTATGAAGGGTATTCTGTTTAAACAAAAATAAAACCTTATGCCTTCCTTCTTTTTTGGCATACCTTGTAGAATGTGCATACAAATTAATTATATAATGTGGCAAATATGGTTTCTAGGTAAATTTTATCTCAAAAGGCATAAACTTAATAACGTGGACTCACCCTGTAGCGTGCATTAGCGTCAAAAGCTTATATGGGGAGTGAACGTAAAGCGATGTTTGACTTTATATGATGTATAATGTAATTTTTAAGCTACTGTGGCATATTATAAAGAAGTAGAATAGCTGAAGTATCATGCCACTTTCCGTACCCTTTGTACAGCGTCGTCAATTACACAGACACTACGCATTTATCGCGTCATAATTTTTAAAGCACGTGTTTCAAATAATTTGTTTGAGTGTCTTTTTTTAGCCAAACCGTAAGTAAATAATGAATATTATAATATAACAAAAATTATACAATAAGAATTTGATTATTATGTTATTGTATATGTAATATTTTGTTTATAGATTAAAAAAAACTACAAAATGTACGATCCTTATAAAAGAGAGAGATTGGTTTATTTATTTGAGAATATGTCGTCAGATGATGACAGGGATTTTTATGCCGATTCTAGCGGAGAGTATGGATAAGATAAAATTACAAGTAACTCGTCCAGCACTCTTTTTTTTTAGATGACTTGGTTCTATTTTTACTACTGATTGGTCTCTTGTGACACTGAAGTCTAGCTCTCTTTCCACCTTTTCGATGATCTTCTATGTAGTTTGCTGGTACTAGGATTTGGTATTTTGTTCAGTGAGCCCATGCTTTATTTCCCGTCCAATCCCAATGTTCTGTATCCAATTTCTCCTTCTAATTCTCAACTATCTTATTATGTTATATATGCTGCAATCTATCCTGATGTTGTCACTTCTGATTTGTTTATTCAGTGTTACCCCTTTAATCGTTCTTAGAGTTTTTATCTCGGTTGTTCGATTTTTGTTTGGGTTTTGCGGTCTTAGCGAGAATTTCCGCTGCATATGTTATGACTGAATGCCCGTAAATCTTTCAAATTCAAAAGTAAATTTCTCCCAATGATATCCATAATCAGCCTGATACAAGTGATCGTTTATTTGTTTGATTCCTTACTTCTTAAGTAAGCTTTCTAACAGCAAGGTAACCCAAAGTCAAAACTTGTTTTATCATTTTGCGTCACATTCTAACTCCTAAAGTATTTTTTGAAATTATCATAGATTTAGTCTTATCGGTAGATATTATCATATTATACTCCTTCGAGGCCGGGTCAACACAATACCAGAGACATTGTAGGCCTTTTTCTGTTTTTGTCACTAGTTTGAATTTTTTTATATATTGGATCAGCCACTAATTTTATATTGTTCGGTCATTATCTTTTAAACGACGATGTTAAAGAGAGCTAGACTTAAGATATTGCCTTATCTTATTCCTGATTGTATTGATCAGCACTTAACCAGGTGAAAGTTAAATATCTGATTTAGAAGAACCAAAAGCACAAAATCGAAATCATGCAAAAGGAAATTTTAGCCCATGATACAATGAAATTTTTAGTTAATTGTACTACTAGTCACGGACAAGCTTTAACAATAACTCTTAGAAATCTCGAGGTATTCATTTTCATTTTCATTACTGTCGATTAGATGAACAAGTTTATTGATTTATATTTTCAACAGACATAAAAATAACAAAGTGAATTATGATATTAAATTTTAAGAATTAATAACTTCAATTTGTTACCTTCTGAGCACCGAAATCTATAATGATGCAATAAAAAATGAGGTCAAAAATACCACACTCTATCTATAGTTAATTTAAATTATTCTATTTTTGGACAATTATGAATAAAGATATGGAATTCACTTTGTTTAATTATTATTTTAAGAAGAAAATTTTTAGAAATTATTTCAGGTCAAACTCATCTTCAAGGTCTTCCAATTTCCAATTTTCAAGATTCTGTATTTTCTGGGTGATTTCCTCCTATTTCTTGTCACATTTCTCTTTCTAATCTCCCATTTTAGCTTTTTCTGGATCCTCCTCTTCATGCTCTTTTTCGCTAGGGTTACTACTACTTGCTTTGATCTTCATTCTTTAGGTATCCTTTTTAAATGTCCCATAATCTGTTTAACTCTTCGTTGCTTTTCCTATCTTAGATTTTTCATTTGCAGTAGCTCTTAGATATATTTCAAATCTTTCCTAATATTTTAATTCAAAACAATCATATCAGACTATCCTAAAGACAAGAGCCTAATTTATTTCATAAATACTTTTTGATTAATTGAAACGAAGTAAACAATACCCGTGGGGGTTGCTAGATCCTCTATCGGGCGTCTCCCCAGGTGGCGGATAGGGGAACGCCTCCCAGATATGGGTGGTATCGGGGAAATGAAATACTCGGGGCGGACCAAAACTAGCACATGAAAATGGGAAGCAGCATTTTCATTACTGTGTTAAGGTGGAGAAGAATACTTCGGAACAATTTAACACGGATACTTTTTGGCGACCATCAGTATATTAGATTGCGACTGCTAAAACACTGCGATGGGAAAGGCAACGGGAAACCACCCCCATTATACTCCCTAGTATAGTCATAATGGCATTGATAAATGGAATGAAGAATGTTACTGATCATGGGCTGCGGAACCCAAGATCCGGCAGGGGAAGCAAATCAAAATTAGACCACAGGGCTTCGCAGGTCGTTAGCCTGTGAAATCCTTGTGAACAAAACACCACCAGACATAAGACGAAAATGAAAATGAAGAACCCGTATAGGATAGCTACATGGAATGTAACAACATTATATGAGGCTGGTAAGCTTAGAAATCTACTCTTGGAAATGGACAAACTAGATATCACTATCGTGGGGGTAAGTGAAACAAGATGGCAAAACACAGGAAAATACATATCAGACGGATACGTCGTTTATTCTTCTGGAAACCAAGACTCTATGCACCGAAATGGAGTATCAATAATTATGAAACAACATATTAGTAAGAATGTCATTAACTTCGTACCACTGTCAGACAGGGTAATACTAATACAGTTAAATGCCAAACCAATAAATATAAACATTGTTCAAGTTTATACTCCTACTGCTGACAAAGATGAACAGGAAATCGAAGAATTTTACCACAAAATAGAAGAAGTACTAAAAACAACAAAGAAATACGAAACAACTATACTCATGGGAGACTTTAACGCTAAAGTTGGATGGAAGGCAACGCATTACATCACCGGAAAATTTGGCTTGGAAGAGAGAAACCAAAGAGGTGAATGTCTAATCGAATTCTGCCAAGAAGCTCACTTTGTCATTACAAATACCTGGTTTCAACTTCCAGAAAGACGTCTGTACACGTGGAAATCTCCACAAGACGGACAACATGACAGAATAGTATGAAACCAGATAGACTACATTCTAATAAACTACCGATTTCGTAACAATGTTAAAGATGTAAAATCCTACCCCAGCGCCGATATAAACTCAAACTATAATTTGCTCTGCTCCAAAATACAAATTAAAGAAATTAACACAGCCATCTAAACAAAACAGGATGTGCCTCGACCCCCTCAGAAATCCTCAAACGCGTGAACACATATCGCAGCAAATAAATAACGAAATACACAAAATATCGAAAATACCAAACGAAAACAGAACCATTAACGAATGTTGGTACGATATACAAAACTCGATTTTAAAAGAAGTGGAAGAGTCTCTGAAAACACCTAAAAGAATGGCAAAAAATGAGTGGATGACACAGGAAATTCTTGACCTTATGGAGGTACGACGGAAATATAAAAATAGAGATACTGACAAATACAGTGAAGTCAATAAACTCATAAAAAGAAAAATTAAGCAAGCCAAAGAACTCTGGCTCGAAAATTCCTGTAAAGAAATAGAGAACCTCCAAAAAAAAACACGACAATTTCAATCTCCATAGGAAACTTAAATATACCTCCTGAATCAGAAAACCAAAAATGCTCATTTACTCAAGGACGCCGACGGAAGAATCTGTAATCACGAACAACAGTGCAGAGAATGGGAGAGATACATCAGTGACCTTTTTGACGATGCTACTCGAGAAAACGCTGCACATACACATACTATGTGCAGCAGCGAGATAGACAGGGGCCCCAGAATATTGAAATCAGAAGTCAGGAAAGGAATACAGCAAGCCAAAAATAATAAGGCACCTGGACTTCTAGATGAGGAAAATATTGCCTACTTAACCACTTTCTTTAATAAAATCTACAACGAAGGAATAATACCAGATGATTGGTAAGAATCGCTGTTTGTAACATTACCAAAGAAAAGTAGACCCACCAAATGCAGCGACTTTAGGCTGATTAGTTTAATGAGCCACACACTTAAGATACTTCTACGAATTATACAGAACCGAGTATTCCTTCTATGCGAAAATAGAGTGAGTGATAAGCAATTTGGATTTAGAAATGGTCTAGGAACAAGAGAGGCACTATTTTATATGCGCGTTCTCCTACAAAAGAGCTGCGAATTCCGAAAGAACATCTACGTCTGTTTCATCGACTTTGAAAAAGCATTCGACCGAGTACAACATGATAAACTTTTTGAGTGCCTACAAGCAACAGGTCTAGACCACTACGATATAAGACTGCTAAAACATCTATATTACAATCAAGTAGCCTCTATCCAAATTGAAAACAGTCGTACTCAAAACCTACCCATCAAACGTGGAGTAAGACAGGGTTGCGTTCTGTCATCCTGTCTCTTTAATGTATACTCCGAGGAAATCTTTAGGGAGGCTTTGGATGACAGACAAGAAGGAGTAAGACTAGGTGGAGAAGTAATCAACAATATTAGATTTGCTGATGATACGGCCATTCTTGCGGAAAGCATCGAGGATCTCCAAACGTTAGTAAATCTAGTCAATGAAGCGAGCTGCCGAAGGGGCCTTAAAATCAACATCTCAAAAATAAAGTGGATGACAGTTGGAAAGGTTATTGTAGATGAATGTCAACTTTGGCTCGATGGGAAGAGGATAGAGCGTGCAAACCATTTCAAATACCTTGGCAGTTGGTTGAATGTAAATGGGGACTCAGATGAAGAGATAATAGCTAGGATAGAAATATCGCGGAAGGCCCTTATGACATGGAAACCAGTTCTATGCAACAGGAACCTATCAATGCATATTCGTAAAAGAGTCCTGAAATGCAATGTATGATCTATTCTATTATACGGTTGCGAGACATGGACACTGAAAACCACAACGCTAAACAAACTGGAAGCATTCGAATTGTGGTGCTATCGTCGAATCCTAAAGATATCATGGGTTTCGCACACTTCCAACGAGGATGTTCTCAGAATGATGGATACAGATCGACTGCTCTTGAACATTATAAAGAGGCGGAATTAGAGGACCTAAATACCAGCTACTTCGCTTTATAATACAAGGAAAAGTGGAAGGAAAAAGATGAATAGGCCGAAAAAAGCTTTCATGGCTGCGTAACATCAGGCAGTGGTGTTATTGCACGGTAGTAGAACTATTTCGCGCAGCAGCCGATAGAGAAGATTTCAGGAAATTGTAAACATGATGACCACCAAGGTCTGAATACAGACATGGCACCTAAAGAAGAAGAAGAAGAAACAATTGATGCTCTTTCATAAGGTAAGTACTCCAATTTTCTTGCATCTTTATTCTTATTTTCTATTATGCCACAGTAGATTTCGCTGCTTAGAAGGTAACAAACTGAAGTTGTTAACCCTTAAAATTTAATATCATTATCTTCCTATTTTTATGATGGGCTCTAAAACCAAGCCTGCAACTTAAATACAACTGACGTAAATAATGGTTGCACTTTTTCTTTATTTCTTGAAAAAAAGAGTTGAATAGTTCAAAACTTGCAATATTTGTTTAAACTTTCTCCCCGATATAACATAATTTGATATTGATTGGAAATCAACGTAGGAAAAAACGCCACATATTTACAATCGTAAGTTGTCTCTATTGCAAACATAAATCAATTCATTTATTCATCTAATCGACATAGATGAAAATGAAAGTGAGCATATCGAGAATTTCTAGAGTTGTGGTTAAAGCTTGTCCCTAATTAGAAATTTCATTTTATCATGGGCTGAATTCTCCTGCTACATGTTTTCGAATTTATGCTTTTTGATTAAGTGCTAAAGCAATATCAATACCATCAATAATACGATAAGACAACAGCTTAAGTCCAGCTCTCTTCCACATCGTCATGGATAAGATAATAACCAATAACAACCAAAGTATATAAAATCAATGCGGGATACAGTATGGGCATAGAAAACTTAAAATAGTGGCAGAAACATCTTGGGAAGAAACAGAAAAAGTAGGTGCCGCTAACCATTGGACTCATGGACATCACATAAACTCTGAAGATTCAGAGAAGCCACCGTCACACATTAGAATCCGAGTTGCTTTTGTAAGCCATTTATATATATATATATATATATATATATATATATATATATATATATATATATATATATATATATATATATATGTATATAAATGTGGAAACCACTTCTTAGTAATTGTAAATTTAAACTAAATTCAGCATAAAGGGGACTCATCTTAGTCACATTTCACTGTATATAGTGGCTACATTTAGTATTCTAGTGTGTAGCTTTAAAATTTTTTTAATTTCTCATGAAAATGGCTGGAGATAACTACTAGCCACAACGTCGTGATATTTAACATAAAATAAAGACAATGGAGGTCAAACAGATACCTACTACTTCGCAAGAAACAGCGTTGTCTATGATCTTCAAACAAACACCAGGGTTGGAGATATCTGTAGAATAGTTACTCTACTAATCTCTACTCTACATCGTCCAGAAAAATGTGAGAAAAAGACTAAATACGTGCATTCAACAAGGGCGCCATTTGTTCAAACCTTTATTAAGAACAAAGTGTTAATTATCAGCTATTAATAAGTAATTAAATTATCCGTTATATTTCATTTTTTTTAATTGATTTAAAAATATTTTATATTTATTTAAAAAGTAAAAATTTTTCTTGTTTTGTTTGTATTTATTTACATTAAAGTCTTTGTTTCAATATTATTGCTTTTCTCAATATTTATTTGCAAAGTATTTATTTGAGTGTCATTCTTTAGTTTAGGGTTTTAATACTTTATAAAATTAAGTTATAAAATACAGAGTGTACCAATTAAATAGAGTGATATATTTAATTTAAAATTTTTTTGAATTTGGATCAATATGTTAAACTCTCTGTAGTTTTAATGTAAATATTTCTTGATAATAAATCTGAATATATTTCGCATAAAATTATGAACGATATTTACAATTGAATGGATGCTTGAAAATGCGACTTTTTTTCTTAAACACAACTATCTCAAAAACTATCGACTTAAGATACATGAAATTCTTGATAAAAAGTTTGGGTATTACACCTTTAATAAAAAGAATTATTCATGTACAATATTTAAAAAAGTACAATTTTATGATGTCATCACTTTTTGGAAACCTTATAGAGTCCCAATTTTTTTTAATGTGCATTAAAATTAATCATATAATGCAATATAGTTCCTTGGTAAATTTTACCTAAAAGACATAAATTTACTTCATCCAATCGTTGACTTACCCTGTACAGTGTCACAGTCCGTCAACATGTTAAAATGTCATTTATATTTCTTAAAACATGTTTTAATAAGAGTGCAAAGTCTTTCCGTACGTTTTTTGATTCTATAAGAATTATATCAATCCACATAGAAATATGGTGTTTGTACTCAAGAACGTCTTTATTTACATACAAATACTTGTGATGTAAAAAGGGATAATAATAGTAATAATAATAAAATATTTTGAATTACATATCTTCTTATCGACATATTATGTAGAACTTTAATTTTTGATATTCAGACTTTATAAAGAAGGATAAATATAGATAAAATTTTACAATAAATATCGTACACTTCTTGTATGCATAGTAAGATTTTTAGTTATTATTATAATAAATAATCAAGTCATGCAACGTTTCTTCGTTTTCACACTTCTTTTGTTATTTGATTTAAGTCACGGAACACCAGCATCAGAAAAAAATGAAGTTGAGATACCACAAATAAAAAAAATCAATTTTAAACTGGAAAAAACTGTATCTGATCAAAACTTTGATGGAATTTTAAAACCCTTTAACAATTTAAAGGAAAAGAATACACAGTAAGTATCTAATTATTATATATCATATTTATTTTATTTGCTGTGGGATATTTGTCTCTCCGCATATTTGCCAGAAATACAAGAAAAATAATGTGCCGTGGATCTTTTTATTATTTAAGATTTTTAGTAACAGATTACTGTATTTTAATTAACAAACAATCTGTGTGTGTGTGGTATTAGTGAATAATTTAAACTAGTTAAGATTTGTTACAAACGTTTTATACATGTACCAAGTAGATACTGACAAACTGACTGCGACACTCTAGTCGATATGCCACCCGTATATTTTTAAAAAATGAAAAAAAAAACTTTAAGTTAAAGTATATATTTTGAATATTTATTATACGAAATTGCGTACTTTTTAAGAAAAAATAAGACTGTGCGGCGTTCTGGTTAATTTAAATTTATTTTCAGGGGATTGCAAAGTTGCCTTATAAAATAAAGAAGCTAAAATAGTTTATAGGCCCCTTAACTTGCACATCATTTTTAAAACACTGTTACACTAACAAATATTTCAAGCCAGATGATTTTTATGGTTGCAATATTGTAAAAGACGTGAAAATGTGTTCCATATAAATGCAACAAGAAGAGCAACCGGGATTGCTCCATCAGGTGGTCATATCTATTTTGAATATACATAAATGCCTTTGTCAGATATTTCAACAATTATAAAAAATGTTGAACAAATCATTCCGCTATCTTTCTTTATGTTCTTAATTTAGGCTTACAGTTGCTCCTCCAGCAAACTCTTCATTAGATTGTATGCTTAATTCTTTTTAAATAACAAGAACATCCCTAATTCAATGCTATATCATAAACTTGCATACGCACCAAGAAAAACTCACCTTGAAAACAGTCTCCATTGAGAATATTTTTGTAAATACTATTTTAATCAACCCAAAAACATTTTCAATATTAAATTAGTTTAAAAGTGCATTTTTAATTATAGTTAAATAAATACCTATCTTTTTTGTATTTTTTTATCTAATTATGACAGTCTACAGGACATAACCTCTATTTCAATATGATTATCATGCTTCTGAAATTTTGTGAATGATTTCATTTAGACGAGTTCGACAACTTTCTTATTTGCGAAATTTTTCGAACGCGCGGTTGCGAAATATGTTAATTTGGGGATGCATTAAATTGATGTAATCAACACTGTCTTTTGCAGTTAAATTTTAGGATTATTTGATGAAAAACCTGAAAAAATATTTCCGACAAAAATGATGAGCCGATCGTCTAGTCCACCGCTGTTATATGTCAAAATAACAGTATATTTTTTTTAAGAATCAGCTGATTTTTTCACAAGTGTTTAATTAATGTTTGTACAATCGAGTGGTCATATTGTCAGAAAAATTTTTCCAGTCTGACGACCATTGAAGTTCTAGGCAGAAGTATTAATTTTATAAAAAAAAAAAAGAAAAAATTGCTTCTTTGTAGATTTCACCATTTTTTATCTAGAATATTTTTCGTATCATCAATATTTTTTGAGATATAAGCATCTTTAACTTGATCTATGAATGCATTGTCACATTGACAATCTTTGAATTATGTTTATTTGATTTGTTATGAATATGCAGCACTTATATTTATTGTGATAATTAGTAAAATGTTCTCGGGAAATTTACAATTTAGGAGCGTAGTACGAGAAAAATGGCGAATAAAATTTGTCGGAAAATATAACCTCTTAACTCCGCAAATACGAATTAAAAAAATGTGAAAAAATCAGCTAATTGGCAATAACATGTACATGTTATTTTGACTTGACGATCGGCGGATCATTTTTGTCGGACATATTTTTTCGTGTTTTTTATTAAACTATCCTACAACTTAACTATAAAAGAAGATGTTGGTTATACGGCCACACTTCACCAAATTAACGTGTTCTGAAATTTCGTGTTTGAAAAAGCAGCGTATACAAAAAATTTCGAAAATAAAAAAGTTGTCGGATTAATCAAAATGCCAGAAACGCCAGTAATAAAGTTTTAAAAGAGTGGTAATCATATTGAAATAAGAGATAAGTCCTGCAAATCATGAGTTATGTTGTTGATATATATATATATATATATATATATATATATATATATATATATATATATATATATATTTAGTTGGTTATTTTCTTGGGAATATGGTTCATTTTTATATTGAAACTACATATATACAGTAGTCATACTTATTGTATATATATATTTTTATTTCTCAGGACGTTTCGATTCTTTCGAATCTTTTTCAACTGATGCGGATGCTACAAAAATGTATATTTTTAATATTATTATATATGGACAAAGAGGTTAAAAACTTACCAGAATAGAGATTTTTGTTTTAAACAATAGTTAATTACATCACAAACCAATTGTAGTCACTCACTCTTTTGTATATTCACTTTTTAAAAGTATTTTTAAAAGGCCAGTTAGAAGAATGGGCACTACATTTTTAACCCTATAACTGTCTTGATTTGACTGAATGTGGAACCCAGATGGTGTATGTTTTTTAGGTACTTTAAGTGGCGTAAAAAGTTTGGGTCTTTTAATGAATTGATATTTTTCTGAAAAATATCGTGATTTAATTTAGAAGAATTGGAAGCGGAGAATTATTCTTATTTATTGTTTTATTTATTTTAGAAATTCCCTTATATTGGTTTATTTTAATATGTTGAAATAAATTTGATTTAAATTATTGATGTCTGTTTTATCGTTTATGGCATTCGGATTTTTTTTATTGCAATCATTTCGTAAAATTCTCGTTTTCCTTTGTTAGTTTCAGTTTTCAAGATTTTTGTATTTTCATAATCAAAGGTGTGCTTGTGTTTCATTTCGTGTTTTTTTAGGGCTGTAATATTTTTTTTGTCATATTTATGTCCAAATGGAATGCCATAAACGATAAAACAGACATCAATAATTTAAATCAAATTTATTTCAACATATTAAAATAAACCAATATAAGGGAATTTCTAAAATAAATAAAACAATAAATAAGAATAATTCTCCGCTTCCAATTCTTCTAAATTAAATCACGATATTTTTCAGAAAAATATCACTTCATTAAAAGACCCAAACTTTTTACGCCACTTAAAGTGCCTAAAAAACATACACCATCTGGGTTCCACATTCAGTCAAGTCAAGACAGTTATAGGGTTAAAAATGTAGTGCCCATTCTTCTAACTGGCCTTTTAAAAATACTTTTAAAAAGTGAATATACAAAAGAGTGAGTGACTACAATTGGTTTGTGATGTAATTAACTATTGTTTAAAACAAAAATCTCTATTCTGGTAAGTTTTTAACCTCTTTGTCTATATATAATAATATTAAAAATATACATTTTTGTAGCATCCGCATCAGTTGAAAAAGATTCGAAATAATCGAAACGTCCTGAGAAATAAATATATATATATATATATATATATATATATATATACAATAAGTATGACTACTGTATATATGTAGTTTCAATATAAAAATGAACCATATTCTCAAGAAAATAACCAACTAAAAATATATTTAATGGTTCAAGAAAAAATTAATTCCTATATAATATATATATATATATATATATATATATATATATATATATATATATATATATATATATATATATATATATACAGGGTTGTTATAAAGAAAAGGAACAGCAAACTTTTTTTTATCAATATTAAATTGATAGGACTTAGGGGTATATGATTTTTTGTGTCGTTTTGATTTTCTGGTAGCAGGATGTAATTCCTTTCCGAATTACCAGTTGTAGATATTACTTTTTTTCTGATTCAGAATGATTTTCGTAAAAGAACGTAACAAATATCGCAAAAATTGAAAACAATTTTCAAGTTGTAGATATATATTTGTTTTGATGTTATATGCTCTTCATATTTATTTCACCTCTCCAATCTTGGCTTTACTAATAATAATACTCACCTAAAAGTGAAACATTATATACATACTTAAGAAACGAATTCAAATTGTATGATATTTAATAGCTTAAAAACAATATATAAGAATATATAATACAGGATGTTTCAGAAAAATGCTACGTTTATCAACTCAAACTTGTCTAATAAAACACATTCTATCTCATTACATATTTAGATTTTAAAATATATTCTAAACAGTTTTTATGGAATACGTTTTTACCTATCTTCTACTGTTTTCGAAACATTTGACTTTGAAAATGTGAATTACTGAATAATTGCATTATCTTTGTCTAAGTTGTTAATAATTTTGAAATTATCAACCAGTTAATGTCAAATCAACGTCATTAATTTGTTACACAAATTTGAATTTTTCTGTGCTGTTATTACACCAAAAATAACTTCGCCGGAGAAGAACGCATAGAAATTGTGGTTATATTAGGTTGTAAAGATAAAATTTGAAGTTATAGCGAAGTCCAAAATATCTTTAATGACAAATACCCAAATCGCCTGCCTTTTAGTCAGTCGACAGTATCTAGGGAAGCAGTGAAGTGAAAAACTTCCCGTTTCGTTGTTATAAGTGGGCTTTTTATAGAACCCAGTCAAAAATTTAGTTTATAAATCTTAACCTGACGAGAAATACGTAAAAAATCTATTCGGCAGGTAACATGAAAGATATTTCCATAAGTAGTACAAACTGTAAAAAAAGGATTTTTAGACCGATTGATCTATTGCAGGACAGTTCCTAGAAGACATTTAGACAATAGTTTATAGTTAGTCTATTTAAAAAAAACAAAGTGTAAAAATTCCGACAGTTGAATGAAAAATGCCTAAAATTTATTATTGAATCTAAAAATGTAACTATATTCACTGTTTTTTATTAAACAAATTGTAAATGATACATGTAGCACTTTTTTGATCCACCCTGTATAATATTTTCTTTTCAAAAATATGATGACCCCGAGCGATTTATTCTTCAAATAGGCAGTGTTTCATATAAAAAGCGGATCTGTATTTTTGTCCCAACCCTGTATTGTAAAAGTAACCTTTTTTTATTTTTAGAGTTAATGGTATACTTGATCTAACAATAAACTTTTTTGTCGATAGACTTTTGGCAAATTTTAAAGAAAGTATAATAAATGATGGTCTGGATCCAATAGAGTTGGGAAATAAAACTTTTCCAGTAATACTTTTAAAACATCTTAATAATAAATAATTTTAAGAATATTTTGGCTTTCAAATTTACATCAAAATTAGAAACATTAATTTTTTTAAATAGTAGAATCTATTGTTACTTTAACTGATACTTTTTGTGACAATATTTATTTTTTTAGTTATTTCCAATTGGCAATGTAACATTTATATCTGGCCGGCTTCAGGGTATTTCTTCTATTAGACGTGATGGCAATGTGGTTATTGATTTCGATCAATGTATAGGAAAAACTACATTTTCATTACCCTTGAGTTTAGAGGCTTTACTAGTAAGTTATTAAAGACTTTATTATAATTACGATGATTATAACTTAGTTGTGATGGTATTCACTAATATTATTAGTGTTAATGAATCAGTTTTATTTTTCTTTATTTTTTAAAGCTGTACTTTGAATTATGTTTTTTTCTTAAATTTACTGTATGTCAGAATATGGGCATGCCTTGTATATATTCAAATCTATTGTAAAATTTGAATCCCGTCAATGAAGTATTTTAGTGCTTGTACTTTAGAAAATTTTTAAGGTTTCGAAAGGTAAATTTGGAAGCCTTGAGAGTTTTTGATTTACTATCGCAGTACTCGATTTGGTAAGTCTTGGTTTTGCCATTTTTCGACACATTGAAATCAGTAATCTATAAAAATTACACTCCACCTACAAGCACTATTAACTCAGCTTATTTGATTAACAATATTTCAAACCCGTAAATTCCATAAGATGTAGCTGAAATTTTAGCTAGTTATGGGCATGGAAAAAACTTCTCCATGCCCATAACAAAAGATAAACTTTAACCAATTTCTAGTTACATAGCCTCTATTGAAAATGGAAATAGATGTTAATATCATAAACGTAATTACAAATCACAAATTCAAAATAAAACATAAAAAAATTTGACTTTCAGAATTTCAAAAAATATATATATCCAAAAAAAATTAAGTAAAACAAAACAATTTGAAGTATCAGATATAACTTAGTTAGCTTAAATCGACCTATTTTGATCTCAAGAGTTCGTATCCATATCGTACACGTATTTTGCGAATACTCTGTATGTACAATGCGAACAGAAAATGCAAACTTCGTTCCGTCATATCCTTTCCGTGTTTGAGGTTGCACAGTTTCCATATAGTTGTATGCTTGCTGAACGTGATTTCAGCACTACAACGGCATAATGTGGATTTATCCACTGCTATTGTGTCTCACATGGAGGAATCCGTGAAAGCCGCATAAATATATATACGCCATCCGGAACGAGGTCGGCGAAGCCGCGTTCAGTGTTACATACTTCTTTCCGATTCGACCTTTGTACAAACAAGTGCATGTCGGCACCCGTACATGTACTCTGCCGTATCACTGTAGCGGGGAGGGTAAGTTTTGACTTTTTTCTCGATATTGTGATACAAATAGGCCATCATCTCAATGGTGGTGTAATAGGATAAATTGTGTTTTGTGGCAATTTATTCAAATTGTGCATATATATATATATATATATATATATATATATATATATATATATATATATATATATATATTTGGAATGATAACACCAAAAGCCAAAAAGAAAATTATAGGTAAATTAACATGCCTTATATAACATTTCTTTTAGAAAAAATAAAACATAATATAAATATTATTTATTCATACCATGTTCAAATCTCTATTTTTTTTCTATTTCCTCAATAAGCCTTGTAAGGGTGGGGATCTCCCCTGGTGAATTTTTGACCCCGAATTTTTACAATTCTTTCGTTTTTTTTGTTTCCCTTATTTTCTTGTTTTTATTTTGCACAAATAGCACCCAAAAAAACTAATGTATACGACGTTTTATTGTCCAGAACTATTCCTACAGGTCTTAAAAGGGGTGAGAAGTGTAAAATTACTCAAAAACCAAATAAAAATACTCGAGATTTAAAATTTCTTAATATAACAGTACAATTTTTTAAGAATACCTTTATTATAGTGTGAAGATAATTTTCACCAAGTTTCGTCGTCCTAAAGGACTCTGAAATGATTTTTTAGAGGGTGAAAAATTTAAAATTGTAGGAAAAATTAAAAAAAAATTTTGAGTTTCCAATATTTCCGCAAATTTGCTTGAAAATATTTTTATTGTGGCGATAGATCAACTCCTCAGCATCGGGACTAATCCATAAAGACCTTAAAAGAGTTGAAAAGCTGTGAATTCCGAATGAAATTTACAATTAGTATAGTTTAAGAACAAATTATTACAACCCTACTTTAGCTCTGTTCATGATAAAACTATGCAAGATATCAAAAAATATGAATTTCAAAAAAATACTTTGCTTGCTTAAACCAATAATTACGTATCCAATATATCGGAGATGACTGCAATTTCTTATTAAAAAATAACCATTTTCACAATTATCAGCTCTTTATTAAATCACTAAATTTTTTTCATTTTACGCTTTTAATACGGCTTTGTACAAAAATAGTTCTCAGAAATACTCAATATCGCTTATCTAAGATCGATTAATTATCTAAATAAAACTAACAACCGTAATAAAAGTTTGAATTTTGTACACTAAATTAATTTTAGACTAATTTTCGGATGATTGCTTGTTATTTGATGATACATAAATATATTAAGGTAGTTTATCGGCTAATCAAGTATCTTTTTACTTTCTTGAAACTTCGGGTATTCACTGTTGATAAAATTTTCCTTAAGATTGGGAAATTTCGGACACATTGCCCATCTCATAGTCGAGATAATCAATATAAATAATGCAACCTTTAACATAAGCCATATGGAAATAGCCATAGTGTAACACAATCATATTGAACTTAAAAACTTTTAAATATATTCTTCTAACAAATGAGTATTAGGTGTATAATATTATGGGGCATCATATACTAAGAATGGGTCTGCCATGACAGTTTTAATAGAACTTTTAACTTTTTAAATTTTTCATCTCCTAATAAGATTTTAACAATACCAAAATATTAACTCAAGATACAAACTACTACAAATTAACCGTAACAAATATGATTGAAATTAAAAAGAAAAAACCGCCGCTAATGACAAAAAAAATATAAATAACCTCTCTAGTTTTCCAAAAACTTAACTAGAGCTAAGAGTTCAAAAATAGATAACTAAATAAATGCCTAAATTTATGTTAAATCCGTTACAAATTTTGTTTTGTAAAACAACCCCGACATTGTATACAAGAAATTAAAGAAAAATAAGAACTACACAAAAAATAATTTTAATACTTTTAATACAACAAATATACTTTAAGGTACGCTATGTAAAAATTTTATATATATATTAATATATTAATAACATAAGTAATTTTATAACGATAATGTAAAATATAAAGGGTGTTTTTTATAGAGGTATAGAACTTTTAAATGGAATAAAACAAAGATGAATTTTTTAAATTGACATGAAATGTACTTTATTCGAAAGATAACCTTCTGGCATTATAATTTAAATATGACTTCTGGCATATGACCGCCACGGCTGGCTCGGACGTAGTCTAATCTGGAGGTCCAATTTTCGATGACTTTTTCCAACATTTGTGGTCGTATATCGGCAATAACGCGGCGAATGTTGTCCTAAAAGTAATCAATCGTTTCGGGCTTATCGGCGTAGACTAGCGACTTCACATATCCCCACAGAAAATAGTCTAGCGGCGTTAAGTCGCACGATCTTGGAGGCCAATTCACGGGTCCGAAACGTGAAACTATGCGGTTACCAAACATTTCCTTCAATAAATCAATTGTGGCACGAGCTGTGTGACATGTTGCGCCGTCTTGTTGAAACCACAGCTCCTGCACATCATGGTTGTTCAATTGATGAACGAAAAAGTCAGTAATCACGGCTCTATAGCGGTCACCATTGACTGTAACGTTCTGACCAGCATCGTTTTTAAAGAAGTAAGGACCAATGATTCCATCAGCCCATAAAGCACACCAAACAGTCAGTTTTTCTAGATGTAACGGTGTCTCAACATACACTTGAGGATTATCATCACTCCAAATACGGCAATTTTGTTTATTGACGTATCCATTCAAACAAAAGTGAGCTTCATCGCTAAACAAAATTCGCTTATGAAAATCGGGATCAACGGCAATCTTGTTTTGGGCCCATTCACCGGATCTACGCTTTGCTAGGTGATCGTGTGGTTTCAATTCTTGCAGTTGGATTTTGTATATATATATATATATATATATATATATATATATATATATATATATATATATATATATATATATATATAAATATAATGGTCTTTTATTGAAACAAAACATACACATACAGGCGAGGTTTAACATTACATCTGTTACTCTTACCTAATCCTGTGGGTAAAAATTTATATAATAATTTAAAACAATTTGATAAAATCTAAATATAAATTTCCTAAAATTAATTGAAAGGAAGCAAAAAGGTGGAAACCAGGGACAAGAAAAAAAAAAGTAAACGACAGGAGGGGGGAACGGAATCAAGAAGAAAAAAAAATATGTATAAAAAAATAATATATTAATTCCATTCTTCTTTGATGCAAACAAATCAATAAAATAATAAATGAGAATTGTTTATGAATTCATATGAACCACGCCGTAAAATTGTACAATAATTTTCAGGACGTTTTTAGAACTCTGCTTAATCTTGCTTTTAAAAAATTATTCATATATTGCATTTTAATTTTCCTTTTAAAAGTGACATTATGCAGAGTTCTAAAAACATCCTGATGGTTATTGTACAATTTTATGGCTGTAAAAGAAAATGAACGTTTAAATATAGATGTTTTATGTCGTGGAATGTTTAACGTGTGTGGAAATCTAATATTGATTTTATGCTGAGTATTCTTTTCTGGCATGGAGGTACGAAAGCCTACCCGTCCCAAGCACACTATGTACTAATGCAGAATATATATATATATATATATATATATATATATATATATATATATGTATATATATATATATATATATATATATATATATATATATATAATATGAAGTAAAATGCGAACAGTAAATGCAAACTTCTTTCGAACCATCTCCTTTCCGTATTCGAGGTTGCACAGTTTGCCACCATCGAGATGATGGCCTTCCTGTACCACCATACCGAGAAGAAAGTCAAAACTTACCCTTCCCGCCACAGTGATACGGCAGAGTTGATACCCTGATGAGTCTAGTAGAGACGAAACATGTACGAAGTTTGCATTTACTGTTCGTATTTTACTGTATTCATACACGGAGCATAGTTGTACGTTTGCTGAATGTGATTTCAGCACTACAACAGCATAATGTGGATATGTCCACTGCTATTGCATCTCACATGGAGGAATCCGTGAAAGCCGTGACAGTTCGCTCGTAGACGCCATACAATGAGCTTTGAAAATGGTGAATGAGATTTCACCGAAACGTCAGCTGCCTTACAGTCCTGAGAGGGACTCAGCACATACACGGGATGCTCGAAAACCTTCGATTACATATATATATATATATATATATATATATATATATATATATATATGTATATATATATATATATATATATATATATATATATAATTTTATAAACAATTCAAAATTAGTTATAGTTTTAAGAACCTACCTAACTTTAGAATATATGAGTATCGCCAATTTGTTATCCAATATATCAAAGTACGACCAAGCTTTTTTTATTTAAGTCAAATGAAAAGTATATTCAAGGGTAAAATCCCTTATTTTTTTTAGTTTGCTTATACATATAACACAAATGTGGCACAGTTCAATTTTATTGGTGACATGCAAGCAAAAATTGAAGATTTAGAATTAAACTTAGAAGTTGAGGGTGATCTCAACAATTCGTCTTTTACTTTGGGAGAAATAGATCTGGGAAACTCTGGGTAAGTACTATTGAGTTGGATTTCTTCAGTAAAGGGAGTCAGTCTTTTAGCGAAATAAGGCACCAAAATGGAAGTAGATAAGTTTTTTATTAATTGCTAATTTTTGAAAAAATTCTTACAATTAAAAACACAAAATGGAAAAATATCCTACATTAAACTGTTTGATTAAACAATACAGGGTGATTTTTCGGGAACTTTATCGATCGATTGTGGGAAAACTATAATTAGGAAGAAAATTTTACAGTGTACTAACGTGCATGGGGAACAGCCGGCTAAAATATTTTCAAGATAATTTTTGTAACTTTATTTTATTAGCAACTGATTTATTTCTATTTCTTTTTGCTTGGATTCAAAATTCTTGAAATTTTCTATAATCCTTTTAACAGTTAGTAGTGTTGGTTTCTGTATCTATGGATATCGGATCGTGAATGTGTCGCATGTTCTTGAAATAATTCTTTCACACATCACATTCTCTATAAATAAGTAAGTTTAAATAATCTTTGTGCGTGTCATTTAATCGCCCCGGCATGATTATTATTAATGGATGTCAAATGGCAAGAAATAGTGACAGTTCTGAAGGGATCGATTGTTTTATTTTCGCCACACCTCGCCGTCATGGCCAACTAATAACAAAAATAAAAAGCCGTATAGTATTTTTACAATAGAAAAATGTTGAATTGCCAATATTTTGAAAACTACAAATTTTTGGAATAGACAACAACACAAAGTTACCTTTATTTTTAATGCTTAATATGATAAAATTTTAAAAATAAGTGCTTTCTATTTGAAAAAATTGACTATTGACGATTTTTTAAATATAACGTTTATTCTCCTTTTTTGACCACCCTGTACAAATAATTTTCAAAATATCATAAAAGTTTTTCGATAATCGATCGATAAAGTTCCTGGAGAATCACCCTGTATAATTTAACTCACCTAACATCACAAAAATATTTGAAATTTATTCATATCAACTTAGAGAAATATATATGTGAAGAAAATTAGACTTTTATTAGTAGACTGAATTTTTTTAAACAGTACTTTAAAAGTGACTAGACTTGGTTAACAAAACATAATTTAGGACGTTATTACAGAGCCCTCTATGATATTTTTACCTTAAGATTTTTGATTTTAACAGCGAACAACCAACAAATATTTTAACACGTTCATGGAAAAATATTTAACATGCATTTATAGTCCATCTTTTTTGTATCGACTAAATTATCTTCTGGTAGTTTATTCAACCCGAAACCCAAATAAATCGAAAACAGTTAAAAGAAGTCATTTGCCAAATTTCGATATTTAAAGACATTTCTTCGATCTTAAGGATTTAATCAGGTTGAAATTATGACATATTTAATCTCGCTTCTGCCTTGTTCCCAGTGGATCTCAATAATTCGTATTATTGCTGGAAAATGCTTAAGAAGGTTCAATGGTTATATAATTATGTAGGGAAATCTTTGATACTTCGAAATATAATTATTTAGTATGTCAGGAACGACCTTGAATTTTTGCAATATTACTTATCGGGGGGGTTTTGCGAAAAAAAAAACGCTAAAAGTAGCTTCAAAGAGCATTGCTCTTAAGGAAAGTTCAAACGTCGGTCGCCTGAAACGTTATTTTTTAATTTATTCCATGTCGAGAATTAGAAATATAAGTTAATGCTATGTTAGAAAAGGTTTTCAAAAGTGATATGTTATGTTTTAGCCTTGACACTCGTTTGAAATCCTGCTATGATGAAATGAGACATTTGGAAAAACTGCTTTATAAAAAGCACCAAAATAAATTTTCTTTGTATATTGCACAAATAGCAGGTCCTTCGATCAACTTTCGGCCGGTTTCGAATTGTTCAGATCATTACATTGAACCTAATCTTATTGTATACAGTTCATCATTTTACGTCTATTTTGTGTTTTCTGTGTGAAACTATCATATATTCAGTATTTTTCGAACTATCATTTTTCAGAAATTTGCTTTTCTGTAGGACTGTCGACATAATACTGATTAGCAAAGGAAAAGTATCAACCCTTCTGTTTAGTTTGGGAGTTGTCAGGAGATGATTTTGATCAATGAAATCAATTTTGGAATGAAATGCAACAATTATGGAATACTAAATATAATTTGGAAAAATAATTATTTTCTCTGACGAGACATTCATTTTAAATAGACATATCAATAAACAAAATTGTCGCAATTCGGTGATTGAAAATTTCCATTAATTCACGGCAGTTAACAACCCAAACCCTCAAAAAGTGAAAGTGTGGTACAATATAGCTGATGGAAGAGTCCTAGGTCCTTATACTTTTTACCATACCCTCACTGGTGCGTGATATCTACAATTTCTTCAAAATAACCTTATTTCTTCACGAATATCTTTGTATCTAGATCCACAAGAACCCGATATGTTCCAGCATGACCTTTATTTCCAACTAGATAATGCACCGCTCCACTAGGCTGCCGTTCTCCGTGCTTATTTGGTTGAGGATTTTTCGAATCGTTTGACTGGCAAAAGAAAGACAATTGACTGGCCGTCAGAGCACCAGATTTGACCTCACTGGATTATTTCTTATGGGAATACTTAAAAACTAATTTATTCATCGATTTGATGGTTATCAGATTGTTAACGAAGCTCAGTTTGAATACTTAATTTAGATAGTACTAAAGTCTTTTTTTATATTTTAAAGTTTTACAGCAATTTTTCTTGACAATGTCCTTATGTAACCAATATCAGGAAATTATCTGGATAGTTAATAAAAACCATAAAACAGATGCGACATTGACATATGTGTCTACATTTCTGACTCCAGCAGTAATACCCGATGATGAGATTATCATCATCAGCGCCATTCTCGTCAACATTATTGTAAATCATAAAAGTTTAAGGTTTCGCAACATTTTTTCTTTTCATTTGATCTTATATATAACATGGGGTAATATTAACTGATAAATTTCTGCAGAACTGGAAAGTCCGAAATGTTATTTTTCGTCAAATTCTTAGAGCTACTTTTATCAAAAAAAATTAAGGCATACAAATGTTAATTTCTGAGATACATCAGGTTACCATTGTCAATGGGACATCTGGTACTACCAAATGAACAGTCCACCATCTAAGAACTAAGAAGAAAATTTGAGGAATCAATAAAAGCAATTTTGGTTGTTCCCTTCCTAAAATAAGTTATGACTGTTATCTATTACTTTAGGAGTTAAAGTCATAAAAAACTTTAAATTCAATTAAACGTCCCTACGTGCTGGTAAGAAAAGCTCATAAAAAACTAATTATAATGAATTGGGAACTCACATTGATATTTTTATTTTTTTTTCTGTTTTAGGAATGTGTCCATCATCTTCACTGGTAGTGGTTTACCTGACTGGCTAACCAATGTGTTAACAAGTGTTGTAACAACATCATTGCATCCAAACATTATCCAAACCATAGAAAACTTTTTTAAGTCAGCTGGTATTGATATTTTGGGCGCAATAAACGAATATATTCATGGACCATGTGAACCACACTAATAACTTTACATATTATAATAAATTAATATCAAATGTTAATTTGGTCTTACATGAATTCATGTTAATTTTAATCAAATATAATTTCAAATAAAGAAAAACGCATCCAAATGTTATGTCGTTTTACTTTTTTTCTATAAACTTTTCTGCCAATCCTCAATATGATATGAAACAAATGTTATATAAACAAGTTGTTTCCTATTTGTCATGAAGCTTAAAAAAGTAATTAATTAAAATTAAAAACAAAAATGCAGTTTTTAGAGTTCCGTAGGAATCTATATAATTTCATCATATTCGTTCGTTCACCAGTCCATCTGTCCTTCCATCTATATGTCATAGACTTGTAACTTCGTTGGTTTTTAGTCTTTTGCTATGAAATTTTTCAGACACATGCATCCCAGTAACTTAAGAACAAATTTTAAGTGAAATTGGAGAAAAAGGCTACCTCCCTTAGAAAGGGGAGGAAAAAAAGGATGAAAAAATTTTTTTTTGTTTACACCATCAAGTGGAGTACCGTTCACGAAATATAAGCCTCAGAAGGGACTTTTTAAATGTTCTACCACCCCCCTCCCACTAACTTTCTAACGGAAAATTTTAGAAGTCTGAAAAAATTTGGTATAATAACTCTTACTACTCTATATTCACTAATTTTAATGAGATTCTCCCTCTATTTAGTCAACGTGAAATTTGGTCAATACACAGGGAAAGGCAGTGTTCCATTAAAAAAGTTGTAGTTATATGGTCACACTAGTTATACGTGTGTATATCTGTGTTTAATATTCATTACAACCTTTATATCGGTTTGTCCTTTAACATCTGATTTTCTATAATAAATTCCGTCTAAATTTTTTTTTACATAAATCTCAAATTTTCCCATGACTCTCTTTTGACGTTTCAAAGATAGATTTTAAAAATCTGAAAAAATATGACGTAGTAACACTTTGCAAATTCTTTCAATGAAAGATGTTAGGACTAAGTTACGTTTGTTAATTTATGAACTCAAAAAAAAAATTATTCACTGTCTCGATAAGCTTTTCAACAAAAAGTCCATCTTTAATGATATTTTACATACACATGTTCTAAATTAGAACAAAGACAAACAAAGCAACAAAATTTCAGAAAAAACTAATAAAGCTAATAACTGCTACGGAACTTCAACATAATGGGTACCCGATACGCCCTTAACCAATTTTTTGGTGATACTTTGTTGAACATTGCTTTTATTTCTAGTTATTATGAAGTAAATATGCTTTACTTTTAAAAAAACTAGTTTTCTGAAATATTATAGTGGTGATTACAGAATATATATGATCAAATGATGGTGATATCACGATATCAAATCTTTTATGTTTATAAATTAACACTTTGTAGTTATGTCACTCAGAAATATTACAAACTCTAGGAGACCAACAACGAAGAAAGCTACAAGGAAATACAATACCACTTTCCAGTGAAGTAAAATATCTGGGGGTAATTTTGTACTCCAGGCTGACCTGGAACAAGCATGGGGAAAATATTTAAAAAATCGGAAACAATCCTTATGATTGTTAGAAGACTATGTGGGAAAATATGGGGTCTCTCGCCGAAGATGATGCATGGGTTATACTCCAGTGTGGTAAGACTAGCCATGACATAAGCTTCCTTGGTTTGATGGTCTAAAGTAATGCCAAGAGCAACCGGCATAAAGAGAGTCGCCTGCTTGAACATTACGGGGGCCATGAAATAGACCCCCACTTCGGCAATGGAGTGCATTCTGGATCTATCTCCGCTATACTTAGTGATTCAGGGAGAAGCAATAATGGGGCTCTATCGGCTACACCACTCAATGCCAATAACACAAAAACCATTGACTGGACACAAAATTATATGGAACAAAATCAGGAGCCCAGAGTTGGAAATGAACACGAACCATATGACCTCGAGCGACCGCTATAATATACCATTTGAGGTTATAATAGAAGATCGACTGGCGAGTAAAAGAGAAAAACCGGAAACATGTTCTGATACAACTATCTGGTACACTGACGGTTCAAAAACCAGTGAGGGTACCGGAGCTGGAATATATAGATTACAACCGAGAAAAGAAATAACTATTCCCTTGGGGGAAATACCCAACAGTATTCCAGGCAGAAATATATGCATTATACCAGTGTGCAGATAAGATAAAAAGGAGAGCTTACAAAGGGAAGCAAGTCTACATTTTTTTTGTCAGCCAAGCAGCCCTGAAGGCCCTTAAGGCCAAAAAGTATCATCTAGATTGGTCTGAGAATGTCAGAGTGAACTTACAACTCTGGCAAAAGACAATAGTTATGCTAAAATGAGTACCAGGACACAAAGGCATACATGGAAACGAAAAAGCTGATGAGCTAGCTAGAGCTGGCTCGTCATCTCAATATATTGGTCCAGAATCGGCTTTTGGGGTACTGCGGTGTGCAGCCCAGGAAACAGTCAAACAATGGATCAGAATAGTACACAAAAACCACTGGATAGCCAGACAGGCATTGAATCACGGCAAGCTATATATTGGGACCCCTGACCCGAAATTAGCAAGGAAACCATTCCAAATGAGCAGGAATCAATTAAGGGCTATTACAGGTATATTGACGGAATACATGGTCATCAAAGTACATCTGAATAAAATAAAGCTGTACAACAAAGACCTCGGCTGCAGACTATGTGGCCAAGCCGAGGAAACGGTAAAGCATATCATATGTGAGTAACTATAAAGATGGTGACAGCAAACCTTCGGGTCAACAAATCTGGAACCAAGGGAAGTACATACTAACTTTTTAATAGACCTGACATATTAACCCAGGAGGCTAGGTTAACAGAGTGGTTATAAATTTAGGTTGAGCACAATAGGCCTACTCTGGCCGCAGTGCTTCCGGTTTCAGGACAGACCAGGAAAAAAGGCCATGAATGCTTTCATAGAGCATGCCTATACTACATTAAAAGGATACTTTGCTTTTATTTGTAGTTTTTAAACATACTGATTTCTTTAACGCTCAACTTATTACGAAGAGATTAATACTCATTTAAAGTGGTATAACAGGATGTTTAAATAAAATTGATGATGATCTTAGTGTCACGTAGATAATTTACAATTTTACTTTTGCAAATTGACAATTTATAGATATGTCACTCAGAAATATTAGAAATACTAAGAGGCCCAAAATGCTGTGTAGAGATATAACAACTATTACGAAAAACTAATTCGCGACTTTTTAAATTTAACTAGTTCACTTTACTTTCTTAAATTTGATTACATTCCCTTATTTCAAAATGATACATTTTGTTAATACTATGTTATGATCGAGACCGCCAAGAAACAGTGTTCAGACTTTTTGGATCATCTCCATTGCCTCTAATACAGACTTGATAAAATTTTGTTTCGCTGTATTGATATACTTGCCCTTATTGAACATCTTTAAGTTTCCGTAGGAATATTATAGTTTCGTAATGTCATTCCATCATCTGTCCATATATTACAGCCCTATAATTGTATTCTATTTCAATGAAATTTTGCAAGCGTTTCGGTAACCCTAAAATAGGTCTGGGGTGAAATTATAAAAAAAAGTATTAGAGTACCTCTCCTTGTTAGAAAAATAGGGATGAAAAAATATTTCTTCTTTTACTCCATCGATTGGAATATAATTAGAAATGCCTTTCAAAATACAAATCAGTATTTTATAATATTATTTAGTATCTTCATTTGTGAAATATGGGCCCTCAAGGTGGCTTTTCAAATGTTCCTCTCCTTTCAATCTCCAACGATAAATTTTAAAAATCTGAAAAAATTTGGTTGTCACTAATATATCCAACATAATAAAATGATGGAATCTTAATGGAAACCGGTGCTGAAGAAAAGGACCTAAGAATTATTGCAAATCTATATTGGAATGAGACTGCAACATCATAGGAGGATAAATTCTGAGCAGATACGAAGTAAAAGAAGCACCAGATAAGGATGTGTACTCTCTCCATTATTGCTCAACGTATATTCAGAATACAGAATACGAAGCATAACAAAATATCGACGCTGGAGTATAAGTCAATGGAGAACGGCTAAACAATACCCGGTATGCAGAAGACATCGTTGTTTTCGCAGATAACGGATTACAACAACTAGTGCATAACATAGCAACAACTAGCACAGTCCGCCGACTTTTTGGCGCCTCTCCATTGCCTCCATCACAGGTTCGATAAAATCTTGATTTGCTATAACGATAGGTTTGCCTATGTAGAATTTTATATTGATTAAAAAAACTTTAAATTTTATCCGACATAGTCATTTTAGATGATGGAAGCTTCTATAAAATGACGTGAAATTTGACGAAGGGGGCAAAACAACCACTTCCATTCCTCAAAACTAAACCCAATATAACTCTAACAGAACTTCAAGACAAAGTTGAGAAATTTGCAAACAAATTATTTGACCAATTTTAAGTTAATCCCAGCGCTGATGAAACAAAGAAAATTATCATTAATAGAAGAGTCCAAATATACAGAACTATGACCTTTTTAAATGACGACATTTCTTATATTGATTTAGCCGAAATTAAGAAAATTTCTTTTGTATTGAATGTAAAGAAAGCACCAGTTTTTGACTGTATACCTAACATTGCTATCAAGAAAGCTAGGGATAAAACTTTGTCAGCTATAAATATAAAATAATTAATGCTGTTTTTAAATAAGGTTACTTTCCTTCAGACTAGAAGGTAGCAAAGGTAATTGTTATTGGTAAAAGAGGCGAGAACTCATATAGGCCTATCAGCTTACTTTCCAGTCTTGAGAAATTTGTAGAACGTGCTATGTTGTGTAGGATAAACGACTTGATAGCTGACAGAAACATCTTGCCACCAGAGCAATTTGGTTTCCGAGCTGGTCATTGTTGCGTCAACCAAACAACTAGATTAGCAGTAATCATCATTAAAGAATTTATTTGTAAATATATTCCAGGGAAGTATTCTTTGATATTTTCAAGGCATTCGATAAAGTATGGCATAATGGACTGACCGTAGAGTCCAATAGCCTAGGCGTATCTAATTACTTAACAAGATTGATCCTGGATTTTTTGACTATTATAAGCTTTGCTGTATCAGCAGATGGACAAGTATCTCAGTTCCAAACAGTGGGAACTGAGGTCTCGCAATGGTCGCTACTATCTTCTGTAAGATATTCCGAAAGATAATTTCTTAAAATTATACTTGATCGCTGATGATACAGCAATAACTTCGTCGTCGGCTAAACATAAAATTGTAGTCAGCAGATTGCAAAGATATATTAATAAATTAGAAAGATGGATGTCTGATTGGAAAATAAAGCTAAACCTTGAGAAATTTCTGGCAGACTGAAGACTTTCAAGGATTAGTAACACAAAATATTTTCTCAAAAATGCAAGGAATGCACTTTGTGCACTGTATCCTCTCGTGCACAAAACTAAAAAACTCCGTCCAAGAATTAAAGTGTTACTACGCAAAGCATTCCTCCGATCTGTTATCTCGTTTGGTGCTCTAACATGGATTTTTCTATTCAATTTTAGATTGGGAAAGATTGTAAACTTTCAAAACAAAGTGTTAAGACTTATAATCAACGCACTGTGGTATGTTAGAAACAGAATAACACATCGCAGACTTCCAATCTTTCATTAGAAAAATGATCACGACTTACTAAGATAAGGCCCAACGTTCTATTAACATATTAATTACAGAATTACACGGCCTGACTAATCGGTTGATTCGCTGTTATACTTTAAAAGTCTAAGCTTTCCATAGGCAAGAGCCTAATCTTATCCACCTCAAATATGCTCCAATACATAATCATTTCAACAACTCTTGAAAATTGAGTGTTTATCCTCATCTCCTATTTTTATAAAAAGGTGTGTGTAATAATGGAGTTTTTCAGGCCCGTTGGGAATTGACTATTTGCGAACAAAAAGCTCAGTAAATGGCAAAGCTGGCAATTGTTTACTTTTTAATAAAACTGATCTTTTTCAATTTTGCTTTAAATGAATACGATTAGTTAATTATTATATATATGTTTTTCGCTAATACAACGCCTTAGCATAATTTACATTATGGCAAAAATTCAAGACACTTTTTTATAATTCTTATTGTCAAGAGAGAAATTAACGACTATTTAAAATAACACAAAAAAACGTTTTCAAGCTAAAAAATAAAACATCTTCTTAAAAAGGCATAAGGGTTGTAGACAATATTGAAAATTGACTAAAATGTTAAGTATAAACTGAATTCAGTCTATACTTGGTAACAATTAGAGATACGACTTATCGAAATGTCGTATAAACAAACAAAAATTAAGACAATGCAAGTCCGACGAACACATTTTAGTGAATCTTATTAAGTAGTCTCTTAAAAAATTATTAATAATTCTATTAAAGAAATTCTACTTAAGATAAGACCAACTATTTATTAAAATTTTTAAAAAGTACTTTGCCTTTGAGTGTTCACACCTGATGGAAATTTACGTAAACATCCGTATTTTTAAAAAGGGCGAGAAGCAACGCCAATAAACAGGTACAATCTATGAACGCATATAAAGCACGCAGCATATTGAAAATGCACGTTTTCTCAATTCAAAATCTAATTTAATTACTTCACTTATCAGGTTTTCAGAGACCACAAGCATTTTCAAAATGAAATTTCTTCAACCATCGACAGAAGAACACTCCAAAATTTGCATAAAAGTACAAGCCAAATCAGTAGTGTGATCACCTGATTTTGAAGCGTGTCACGGCGGAAGCAATAAATTAAAAAATTCATTACGACAAAAATAGTAGCATCGATAAATCGAACGCAGAATAACAGTAGCATAATCAAGAAAGAAGAAACGAGCTAAATAAATTGACGAAGGATCGCTAGTTTAAAGCAACACATCGTACATAGTGGACAGAGTTTTGGTCTCTAAAGGCTGTTTTCATGGCTAAATTCGGATTATTTAATCGACTCTTTGGCTCAAATTCAATTTTCATTGAATAAACGTTCATGTTCTTGGGATTTCAAGCCTTCTATCATGAAACAAACTTCTGGAAAAAATTATCTTTCTCTTTCTGAACAACGACAATCTTATCTAACGGCAGCATAGCCTTCTAGGACTTCTAAAAGAACCAATAAGTCTATGAAGATCTTGGCTAGGCGCGTGCGTCAGGGACGTTCTTCTTTAACATCCCTTCGTGGCAATGTCCAACGTTCCCTGAGTAGGCTTGCACTTCGATAGCTGTAAGGCGGAATATTGCTGAAGATCAAAGATCGGATTAAATAGCGTCTTCGGGATTCCCTTCTTTTTCAAAATCGAGTTCGGAGGTTAAAAAGTACCTGCTTATGGACTCTTAAGTAAGGTTCCGGTACAAAAACGGACTCCAGTTTCACTTTGTCCTGCCAAACATCGCGGATATTCCGTATACCTGAAGGAGGTTACGGTGGCACGGGATGGGTACATAAAAATCGTTAATTCATTCAAATAAATACCTGAGTTTTCCATATTCAAAACCCAAACATAACAAATAATCCATTTCACGAATAATAAAGGAAAAAGTCATTCTTATTATCTTAATCAAATAACTAGACTGAAAAACAACATACCCTCCAAAGATTTTACGCTCGAAATATTAAACACTTAAACAGCGACAGATTTTTAATATCCTGCCAACATGCCTCGAGAAATATATTTTATAAAGCAATTGTTTCCTCTGAATGTTGCTCTGGGTTCGATACAGCTTCACTGACGAGACCTTGAGGTGGTCCAACCCCGCGTATGGAGAGAGGACCAGAAGTGTATTTGCAGGAAATAAACTGTTTCTGTATATTATTTCCTTTTTTTCTGCCTGAAAAGAGAATAACATATAGGCAGTTATGTAAAACCATATTTCAAATGTTGAATCTCAAAAATCTCGGGAAGTATTCATTCTGGGGAAACTATAGACAAAGTTATAACCCGCCCGTCAACATCAAGTGCTCTCACAGAAGAAACCGAATTTACTAGAAGGACTAGAACACATGCACCAACTTTGAAGGACAGTTAACATACTCGAGAGAGCCTTGATGAAAAAAAAATAAGAAATAAGGGCTCATGCATCGATTATGAAAATAATAAAAAAAATAATGCCTAATTTTTATTTGGAATTTTTATTCATTTATTCTATTCACATATATAAATAAATTCTTTTACGTTACTGTAATAGTTTAACAATATATTATTCAATCTTCTGATTTATAAAAGCTTGTCTTCGTCCTGCAAATATTGTATTAACAATATTTGTATGTGAGTATGATAAACTATGTATTTAAAAAATAACAAGTTTTTGCTATTAGCCTGCATAGTCACTTGCACGTTCAAGTAGCGTACAAGCTAAGCAATCTGGGGACTCTTTGGTTGAGATAACTTACCTAAAGTTCGTAAGCAGGTAACCGTTCCGGTAACTTTATTTATAAAGAGGAGACAATCAGACGCTACATTTAACAACCCGAACGAATCTCTGAAATCTTCCAAACTAGTGGAATAAGTGTTTATTACTCGGAGAACGACAGACAACATTCACTTACGAAATGGGGCATGATAGTAGAACTTCCCACAATTTCGCGCTTAACACATTATTCGTTGGTTTAAGAAGCGACGTCTCACAGATCTATTGTGTTCTCTGATGCCATCAATAAAATCGGCATTGATCCAGGCTTCTTAGACATGTCGACGAACCAATTTTTATTTTGTTAAAAATGAGTTTCTTTTTTGAGTGTAACCAATTTCTTTATTCTATGAGCAATGCTATCGCTTTTCGATGAACACAATTCATGGGCTATGAAACAGAGATCAGATACTACTTCCAGATCACTAAAGTTCATAAATTTATGTCTATTCGAGGCTAATCTGGGAAGAAGGGAGGAAAACGATCACGGATTTCTGTGTGATAACTATTATGAGTTGACTGAGGCTGGAATCGGAGACCTGTATGAATTCTTTCTGCTATCAGAACGTCAAAATATCTGCAGCCGTGAGCAAAAAGGCTACTATGAGCCGGATGCAAAATATGACTTCTGTGAGCCTGATGAAAAATCTGGAATGTTCTGTATAAATGAAAATCATGACAGTCGAGTTGCTGCTATTGAGTGAGTGAGAGAGGGAGAGAGAGAGATATATAGAGAGAGAGATCTTATAAGCCGGTCCTCTACTAAGGGAAAGAGTCTCTTTTTTTTAACGAGGAGAAATGTTGCATATACGCCACCACTAAGTGTGGAGGTAGTGCCGGATTCTTACCATGTCTCGAAATTTATATTATATATAGAAAATTGTTTCTTGTAAATGTTGCTCTCGGTTTAATATAGCTCCACCTATAAGACCATTTGGTAGCCGAAACGCGTATGGAAAGGGGAGTTATATTTACAGGAAATAAACTGTTTGTATATATTCATTCGTTAAAATGCTTGAAAGAAAAGTGCATATAGGCAACTATTTAAACACGGAAGAAAATAAATTTATTTATTTCTTACTAACATATTAATTGTTAAGTTTCGCACTACTACGGTGACTAGCGATATTTTTAATCGAAAAGTTGACAGGATTAATATTTTTCAACATGTCTCAGGATTTATATCTTATATAGATAATTGATTCCTGTGATTATTGCTCTCGGGCCAATACACCTCCACTGATGAACCCTTTAGGTCGTCGAAACGCGTATGGGGAGAGAACCAGAGTTGTGTTTTCAAAAAATAAACTATTTGTATATATTTTTTCCTTTATCCGATTGAAAGGAGAGAAAGGAGACTAACCTTCCATAGGTTTCTGAGCATTTTTTTGCTCAGGAAAGCATTGTGCAAAATAATCACACTGTTTATGTCTATTAATCAGTTGGGAAATCCACGTTCTTGTGTAAATCCGAAGTTTTTTTTATTTTTGTTTCTTATTTTGATTTATATAGGGATATCATTGGAGCACATAGTGTGAAATGCCGTCTTAAAATACGAAATTTGTTTAATTACGTTCGCTAATAAAATAAAAAAATATATTTAACATTGACAAGTGAACATCGTCATTTTTCTTTTGTGCAATTTTAGTTATTGAAATACTTTTAAAAATTAGAATATACTTTTGAGATTACCACATTTGTTTTTGCTTTCTATAAAGTGGTAACTATTTCAAAATAATTAATTAAAAGAAACGTTTCACTTTGTCTTCCATTAAAAGCATTTTTATCATATTAATCGTTTTATTAATATAAATAATTCTGATAATATCTTTTTAAATTGCCAACATTATTGTGCAAGCTGTCATCAATCGATTTTAAAATTTTTAATAATCTGTTTTTAATCTCAGTATATTTGCAAAATGATGGAAATACTAAATTGATTACATGTAGAATTCAAATATTAATTTTTTTATTATCAATGGGTTTTATGTTATTATTTTAAATGCAAAAAACCTTTTAGATTTTTGATACTGTTTATCTACAGCAGCGATATTTCGAAAACAAATCTAGACATATGAATTTCTTTATTTAATTTCTGATTTTTCTTTTATTAATGAAGATTCATTCAATTACAGTTACCCTTACGGTAAAATTTATGGGTGTATCCTTTGAATATATTAAGTAGTTTGTTGTGTAGATTCTGCACTCGGTTTGTTTTAAAACGGTTCTTAAACACTTGTCAATAAAAAAAAGTTACAAAGGGAACCTGATCGATATTTTGCTAAAGAAAATACAAAGAACTATTAATACTTTGACTGACGCGTGTATACCTGAGTAAACACATGGCTGTGTCTAAATTTTCACGTGTATATTTCAGTATATACACTATCGGGTCCACCTATCTCGCCGCGTATTCCCGAGTGTAGCACGTTTTACGTGTATTTTTTATGGAATATTGGTTGATGTGGCCTGAAGCAATACACAAATAATTTGTGTATTTTAATTTAAAAATTACTTTTTTATTGTTCCTTTCTTTGAATAATGATTTTTGTTAAAAAAAAAGAAGGGTATTTTTCCACTAGTATTCATTTAAATAGGTCAAAACAAAGTAAGTGTTTAGAACACTGCATATTAAAAAAAAAAATAAAATAAAGTACCTACATCTAATTTTTTTTTTTGGGAACAACGCTATGTTTTTCAAAATACATACTAAAAAAAGAAATAATTCCAAATACAATTGACACTTTGTAGTAACTGGTTTTGTCTTTCTTATTGCGTATTGTTGGTTGTCAATATTTTTATTGTTTTTGTAGCAGCTTTACAGCGACTCTTTTACCGACTTGAATGAATTGGTGCTCTAGAGGAGGTACATCGTCAACAGGAGTTGATTTATTTCTTGTTCTTTTAGATATGTGTTGCATGTGGAGATACTCTTTATACTCTATTATACTAATTTTATTTTATTTTATTTCTATTTTTATTATATAAATAGCGTGTGTTTACTATACAAGCCCCAGGTATCAATTCTACAGCAGCTTTTTTATACCATTTTATACTGCGCGTTGGGTTAGACGACAGCTGATCTGGTACAGCAATGAAACTTTTAGCATTATTATACACTACTACAGCTTCTGCCTTTCTTTTATGTCTGGTTCGCCTAAGGACATCAATCATGTTTTCTATATGCTTGGTCGTAAGCATTAGACGTCGCACTTTTCCTCTCACTTAAAAATAATTATTCCATCTTTCTCCCTTCCAATAATTTCTTCTCTTTTTAATTTTGTCGCTAGCACATCTTTGGATATACCCTTTTACCACTAAATGTGTCCATTTGTTTTGTAATTTTTTAACCAGTTCTATGCTTGTACACCAATTATCTGTAAATAAAATGAAACCCCTATTGAGATATTTTTCCTTTAACTCAAAAATAACTTTTGTGACTACTGAGATGCCTTCAATTTTATCGGCACCACAATAAATTTTTTTATAGTAGGTATAACCCTCAGGAAGGCAAAGCTTAAAAAGTTTTATTTTATATTTGTGTCGCTTTCCCTTTACATAGTATCGAAAATTGAAGCATCCTCGAAACGTATCATAGTTTCACCTATACATATATTTTCTTCGGGTAATATTTGAATTTTTCGTTTAGCAGTTCTGCAAATAATTGAATTTTGTAAAATTTTTCCTCTTCTATACAGAGTTCATTATTTGAGACATGCCATATTCTTAGCAAAATTCGAAACAACATATAAATAGCGGCTTTAAACAAATATAACTCAGAATTTCGCCGATAATCGGCTATCTTCAGCTTCCGATGCAGAGCCATCTACAATAACGCACCCAAAAAACAGGAAATCATTTCTTTAAGATTTGTATCTTCTCATTTGTTCAAACGAGAAGAAAATCCAGTTGCTTCGTTCAAAACATTATTTACAATAGTTTGATTTGAACACAAGTTTGTTTGTTCGACTAACAAATTTGTTGATTGTTCATCCAAAAACAATCTATAATACTCAAGCTTGTTCTCATTTCTCAAGTCGATGATTTTCTGCACCACGCCTACATCTTCTTGAAAATTGAAATTTTTTACATTTCAAACAACTATTCCCCAGTCATTGTCTAGAATTTCCGTCTCAAGAATATATACTTCATTATCAGATTTGGAAGAAGATAAAAAAAATATATAACCAAACAAATCAACTAAAAAACGAACGAACCAACCAAACAACCCACCAACCAACTTGGCAACCACCCATCTACCCTACAAACAGACAAAATAAAATAAGCTCATAAATAGATGAATACCTTCCGCTGACTCCCATGCTCACCTAGCAGGTATAGTCATGCTGCTATTGCTGGAACTCTCTGTTTCATAGGCTCATGTCTATATAATTCAACAAAGCTTGTAATCTAGCATGTTCTTTTTCATAACGTGACATTAAATTCACAAATACAGTAATATTACATTGCACTATATGACTCTCTAAGAAATACTAACCAAACAATACATAAATATCTAAATATAAATATACAGGATTTGACTTGTCTAATGCATGTATATATATATATATATATATATATATATATATATATATATATATATATATATATATATATATATATATATATTTATATATATTTATCTGTATATATGTGGCGCTATAACAAGTGTCATCATTTCACCGCCACTTATATCTTTTTTGTACACTAGCCAAAAAGGCCTAAAAAAATCAAATTAATGAAAAATACAAAAATGGCTATTCATAAAACCTTAACACACAGAATTGAGAAAAAAATACGTGGTATAAGAACTCACTTTAAAAATATGGTGTGGCAGTCAAAGTGTTCAGAAAAGAATTCTATGGTGTTAATGATTCAAAAGATGCCAACTTCAAATTTGTAAACTACACATCATAACTTAGTTATAAAATTTGTATTAGATTGAATAATTTAAATTGTAACATGACATGTATAAATAAATTGAAGTTGGGTACGTTATTATTTAACAATAAGAATAAAGTAGACAAACAGGGATATATAAAATTAATTGTGCAAATTATGACGCTACATACATAGGTCAAAGTGGTAGAAGTATAAAAACTGGACATAGAATAGTAATTTTAAAAAATATAAGAATTTTAAGAATGACATCACATTATACAGATCATAACCATTCTGTAGATTTAAATAAAATTAAATTACTCCATTCCGAAAATAAAAGCCAACTCCAAACTTTACTGGTGTCGGTTATAACTTTTAATCCCAAGACTTCCTGCAGGGCCGAAATTAAATATTATGGAGACCTAGACACAAATCATGCGGAAATTAGGGGAGTAAATTTTATGGAAACCCTTATAAGGAAGTCAGAATACTTCTAATATTAAGCTATTAAGCAACAAATATGGTATTTGAATACAAATTAGTACTATTCAGGAGATATTTCATTAATGCCCTGGAAGAGCGGCCTTATGCAAATCCGATCTCATCTTCCTGAGAGATCAAGTTCTGATTCTAAACTAAGGAAAGTTCTTAGTGGATAATACGTTATACTGAATAAATTGGATCATAAGTTCAGAATGCCTGTTATTAACATTAGGTTTGAACTGGCATAGACGTTCTAGTTTTCTCAAAATATTTGATAGTATTTTTTAGGAATACAAAAGTATAATCAATGAAATGTCAAATTATTATTCTTTAGACCAGCTTTATCTTCCGAAGAAAAAATCAAAATTGAAGAAAAGATAGGAAACAAATAAACATTTGATTACGTGAGATATAGTTCATGCCATAGCCGCATATGTACGTCAGAAGGTGACCTTTCTCACTAGCTATCGATAAATTACTAAGAGCTGAAAATTATTTGGATGTTACTAATATACTGATAACTTGAAGAGCAGCCAGGAGATTAAATTAATTCTAATTTAGCTAATAAATAAAATAAATTAATTTATTTGTAGAAGCCATGAACAATGTATGAAATTATCATTTAGTAGGAAGGTATGTGTGTGTGCAAAGTATAGATATAATATCATTAAATAATGCTTTTACGCTATTTCCAGTGATAAGTGGGAATAGTTAGACTGTAATCGTTGTTCAGATATTACGCACTATTGACTTTGAAATAAATTAAATATGCTCTATACATTTCAATTCTCTGCATTTTTAAAATAATCTGTAAACTACCGGCTTGACAATCGTAAGTCGGTCAGCTTTAATAAGCAAATTACTAAGGAAGCAGATTTCGAATAAAAGCAGCACTGAAAAATCACTGGAAATTATTTACAAGTTCCTATGATGGTAGCTAGAGAGCGTCACAAATATAATCCATTAGAGAAAATGATTTAGATCCATGATTTGTTCAACGAAATTGTCTTAAAAATATTTGTGTCTTAATCTTTGTTTTACATTTGTGCCATTAACTCTTAGAATAGAGTGATGGGAGAACGTCAAACTTGTTTTAACTAAAGTCCTAATAATATGAAGGAATTGCCCATTACAAGTTCTATATATGCGTGTTCAAGCGTGGCTAATAGAGGAGTACATATATATAATATTATATATATATATATATATATATATATATATATATATATATATATATGTAATATTGATCTTTAAAAGTGCCCAAACCAAATTTAACAATTTTTTAAATAAAATCAGTAGAATATTGTTTTTGCAAATATCACTGTCAGCCATTTTTCCTAGTTTTCCATTATTTCAAACCAGTCTTTAGGTATAGTAGATTTAAATGAAAAATTATTTGTCGTTACTAATTAAAGAGAGCGGTAAATTACAAAATAACATTCATAAATTAGGAAATATATGTGAATATATAAGAGATATATAAATAAATAAGCAGATTCAACCTTATGCTTATATTTGAAAATTTCGGAAATTATCACTGTCGTTCAGATGACTTTCATATATGAATTCGTTCCATAAGAAATGATAGACCCTGGCTGTTTAGAATTCTGCCAGTTTTTTTTAAAAAGGTACATTCGTACAGATTCATATTTTTATTTCTTAATTGTTAAGCACTGTTTGGAAAGGGTAGGGCTCTTGAGAATAGACCAGAAAATGTAAAAAATTTCCAGATTTAGGACATATCCTAAATAGTCATTATTACAAATTCTTAAAAAAGATTATATCGTAATTAATATGAATAAGATGATTCTCATAATCTACGTTTTTTACATATAAATGGCTTTCTACATCTCTCTCTTACAAATTAGACTTAATGAAATAATGTTTTATTTTTTTGTAAAATATCAATTTGTGATACTTGATTGTCCTCATGATTTCAAACGATTTTTAAAAATGTTATAAAACGGGAATCTGTATTTAAATAAACCTGAACTAACCTGGTAATGGTAGCCGAAAAACCAGACGTCGTACTGAAAAACCATTTTGTGAAGGACTAGAGTGATAATGGAAATATAAAAAATTATTTTATCTGATCTCAAATAAAACCAAAAAGGAAAAACAAATTTTAGGTTTCTTATAAATATTGCCGGAAATACCTGGATTTTCCGAAGCTTTGCTGTATCTCATAATTTCCCTGATCCCAATGACGAGGCTTGAATTTGGAACACCCTATACATATTGTTACGTTAGTCGTCTGTCTGAGAATCAGCTCTTTTCAGGTACTTGCATTAGCAGAAAAATTTTGTGGGAAATATATATTACTTTTTGTAGATTGTGAACAGGACGACAGCGTAAAAGATGCTTTCCAAAATGGAGAAATTTATTCACAATACACCAATTCATGAGTATATCAGTATCTTCCCTATTTTACATACAATGATCTATATGACATGGTAAGGTTGACCGTGTTTAAAAGTGTTAGTGAAAATCAATTTGTAAATAAGGAATTAAAAAAATTTCTTTATATGTATTTGACATGCATTTTGAAGTAACCTTATTTTTTTCTGGTCACATATTATTTTAAAAATTTGTTTTAAGAAGAGATTTACAAACACTAAATTGTTTTATATTTGAAATGATATGTAGCTTCCATAAATTATGAAATAAGGAATAAGCCCTTAACAAACACCCGTTATATCAAACGTTTTTAAATATAAATCTTTATAGCAATCAACGTAAAAAAATTCAAAATAATTCTGTTTTTTGTTAAATTATTTTGCGTTATTTGTATCTGAATTAATAAACAATATTTCTTTAAAGTTTGGCCAAAATACAGTGTTTTTTAATTCTGGAAGCCAAGGTACAAATTTTGGAAAAAAAGTTTTGAATAAAAGTTGTAGTGTATTTAAAAACTTACAATTTGAGTTTTTGTATGATCATTTTCTTCAATCAATTAATGCAAAAATGCCAAAAGATCATCCAAAATGACAGTTTTCTAGAAATGAATTATTTATCTCAATAAAAATTTTTTACATTGTTCTATCACTTTACAAGGAAGTTTTTTAATAACAAATCGAACGAGTTTTTGTATAAGTCGATCGATCAATTTGTTACTAAGTTATATTAATTCGTTTATCCCCAGACGCTAAATCTTTATTGTCATAACTTTTTTTTATCAACTTTTCAAGTCAATCAACAGTGAATTCTCTTACGGGGGAGTTGTACTTTCAATTTGTAATGAAAATTAATAAAAAGATTAAATATTAACTCCTTATTTTTTACTTAAAAAAATATGGTACTTTTTTTATAAACAATTAAAGCTACTTCATCGCTCATATATTCTAACTGATATAAATCGGTAGCTGGTTTATAACTGAAGATTTAAAAAAAGGCCCTATGGCCTATAGGGGCTGAGTTAGGTTTTTTTTTTAATTCTCAGCTGCTTTGTTTATCACAATTAAGAAGCGAATCCAACAATATTGACAGAGGGTTATATTTTATGCAAACATGATTTATTTTTCAAAACAAGATAATTTATTTATTAGAAATTGCGTATAAAGCGGAGCATATTTTTAGCGACGCAGCTTCAGTAGTGGTGGTTTGAGAGGATAATACAAGAATTTAAACACAAACTATAATTACAAAAAGAATAAGCTGTCCTGTTTCAGTCTAAAATTAAGATATCATCTATCTTTCTTCAAACATGCTTCAAATTTATATTCAAAATAGCCATAGTGTACAGTTCTCATGTACTCTATTCGATTCTATATTAAGTCACGTATCAGAAAAATGTCATTTTTTAAATACAAACACTTATTTTAAAAGAAACAATATTATAAAGATAATTTAAAATTACTTATCTTCTTACATACATCATACAGAACTTAAACTTTTGATAGCCAGACTTTCTAAATCAAGGATTAACGCAGATAAAATTATTCAATAAATATCGCACATTTTCTCTATTTATTACTATAACAGAAAGATTTTTAGTTTTAAAATAATAAATAATCAAATCATGCAACGTGTATTTGTTCTTACATTTATTTTACTTTTTAATCTAAGTTATGGAAAACCAGCATCAGAAAAAAATGAAGTTGATACACCAGAAAATAAAAAATTAAGTTTTAAACTAGAAGACATTGTACCTAAGCAAAACTTGGATGAAATAGTAAAACATTTAAACAATTTAAATGAAAATAATACACAGTAAGTATCTACTAATTAGGTAGTATATTCACTCTAGAATATTTATCTCTTCGCCTATTCACTAAGAGTCCAAGATGTAGTCCTTCATCGGTAGTAATGCCCTTTTTACTTATATTTTCTTTGCTCTTAAAACGGATGTAGTAAATACAAATCTGATAGGTAATGCATTAGTCCTAAAAATAATTTTATCGGTTACAAAAATTTATGTTCCAACTCTGAGTCTATCTTGGCATGGTGTTTCATGTCCAACTTTGTGATTTTTTTATGATTTATTTGTAATATGATGATGAATTAATATAGCTATCGTTAACTTAGATTTATGCTAATTTGAATCTTTTATAGACTATTTAATTGTCTCGAAGCCAATAATATTGGAAAATTTGAAATATTTTTAATTATAATATTGTAAAATTATTTTTATATATAGTACAGAGAAAACAATTCCAAATATTTACTAATATATCAACGGTATATATCTAAATAACTTGTTTATTTATTTACGATGCTCTTCTATTCTCTTTCTATTTACACAGTCTCCCATCTTAATATATTTATCCAAAATAACTAAAATGAAAAATTTAAGAAAAGTAGCTTTTCTCAACTGTTGTTAGCCTTGTTACCACATAATTTACTTAAATATAAATTTAAAATATTTAAATATCGATCTTTAAAAGTTCATAATTAAATCTAGCAGTAAAGGAATACTTAAATTTAAAAAAAGAAACAGATAATAATAGGTTAATTTAATGGCCTTCGAGTGATGACGTCACAAATTAGCGGTCTTTGTATTCTAGATATTATTCAGTTCCTTCGCCAGATTGTCGGTATCTATTTTCAACCAGTATGAAAACTTTCGACAAATTGTTCGTTAGCTCTCCCTCTACAATGTTTACGCTCTACTCGGTGGCAAGTTTACCGCTATTTCCTTTATTTAAGCTCACATCTGTTAGCTCAGCATACTAATTTTCGGATTTTTTGTACTATTCTTGTGAAATGAACAATGTCACAGGCACTCCAATACTACTAAAGGGTTTTTCAATAACGACGGGTCGATGTTGAAATGAAATAAAACAAGTTGTGTGTGAGATATTAACGAAATTCTTTTTTATTTGAAAAGCCCATGTAGTTCAAAAGTCCGTCGCGGCTTCTCACGGTGGCACGGATCCGAGTGGTCGAATTTTCGTTCTGCCGCATAGATTCGGTTAGGGTTGAACTATGGCATTGGTTATGTTGACTTTAAGGGCATTGATCGATTGTGACTTATTGGTATAGATCTACGACTCCAGGACACCCCACAAGAAACAGTCTAGCGAGGTCAAATCGCACGATCTTGATGGTCAATTTACGTCACCTCTGCCAGACATACCTCCAAATCGTTCATGTGGAATATTCATCGTGGCGTCCATTGTGGGGTATGTAATGCCGTCCTGCTGGAACCACATGTCGTCTACCTCCATATCGTTCAATTTGGGTCAAAAAAATCAGTAAGAATAGTACTGTAATACTCGCCATTGACGGTGATGGCCTCACCAAACTCATTTTCAAAAAATACGGACGAGTGCCGCCGCCGGCCCAAAATCCGCACCGAACAGTAAGTTTTTGTGGATGCATTACCACCTGGTGAACTTCATGAGGGTTGGCGTCGTCCCATATATGGCAATTGTGTTTGTTAACATAGCCATTTATCCAAAAATGCGCCTCGTCGTTAAAGATGATTTTTCGATCAAAATTGGGGTGGTTTTTTAAACGTTCCAAAGCCTAGTCAGCGAACAAATGGCGCTGTTTATGGTTATTAACTTTGGGGTCAGTTGGATTTTGTACCGGTGTAGTCCCAATGCAATATTCGTCAAGTTGTATTCTGCGAAAGGCAGAGTTCTTGTTCATGGCGAGGAATTGACCGCAGCAATGTTTTTGGATGATCTGATGATTCTTTGACATACGGGTATTAGATGATTGCTTACCAAACAGATTAGACAGACGCCACTGAAATAACATGGCCACCACAGGCTGTCAATATCGACTCGCTCTTATTGAAAAACCCTTTATGTTACAAACTTGTATACACGCCAAGAAAAACTCATCATAAAAGAAGCCTCTAACAGTAATAAATTTTTAAATATAATTTCAAACAACCAACTGAAAACTTTTGGGGCCAAATGAATTGAAATAGTTTTTTTTTTTGTTTTTTATATGTTGTAGAATAACGTGATTCAATATTAATCCGGTAGTTCATCCGTTCGTTCGTTCGGTTTCTTACAGTAACTTGCAGACGTTTCATCCAAGTCTCCCTTGGCATCTTATGTCTTTGCTGGTTGTCGATCGGAAACGAACACGCGCCGAACGTGCCAAATGAAATTTGATTTCTACAAGAAACTAAACGAACTAACGAATGTATTTCCGGATTAAAACTAATACTTAACTTTTATTTTATTTTTAGAGTTAATGGTATATTTAATATTGAAATAAACTTCTTTGTTGACGGACTTCTGGAAAATCTTAAAGAAATTATAATAAATAATGGTCTGGATCCAATGGAGTTAGCAGATAACACTCTCCAAGTAATGTTTTTGAAACATATTAACACTTAATAATCTTTGAACAATTTTTGCTATCAAATCTATGCCACAATTAGAAACATTCATTCAAAATAATAAAATTAAAATAATGGAGGAGCTGGTAATTTTAAATTAGTAATATCTTTGTGACAAAGTTAATTTTTTTAGTTATTTCCATTGGGCAGTATGAAATTAACATCTGGTTGGCTTCAAGACATTTCTACTATTAAACGTTATGACGACGTGATTATTAGTTTCCACACATCCGCAAGAACAATGACATTTTCATTACCCTTGAGTTTAAAGGCTTTGCTAGTAAGTTATTATAGTTAACCTAGTAGAATATATAGTCTAAAATCTTTGGAAGGTAGTAGCATAGATCAAGCTTTGGTAATTTTACCTGGATTGACCTCGATGATGGACCCCTACTCCTATAATCGGCTGAAGCCAAGAACGGCAAATAAAAAAAATGCCTTTGCGCAGTCATATCTTTGAATATTGGCAATTATCGGTTTGCGCACAACCGATTTTTCTTATCGATTTGTGGGATTTCTAGTATTACTTTTAAATAAACAGTATCCGTTAATGTTTTGGGATTTTTGCTTTATGAATTAAGCGAAAATAAGACAGATTTATAGTGTTTTAAGTAACTTATTTATTTCCATTTTTTATATTTTATTTAATATAATGAGATCCACAAAGTATAGGTTTATATTTTCGCAATATAAGAGCAAATAATAATTTTCGAAGTTCGGTCGTGTAAATGGTCAGCTCAACATTTTATAGCGCACATGCTTAAAGTTGCTTTATTATGTTTACCTTTTAACATCCTAAATTTGCTATTTTACCTTTGCAGATCTAATAAATATTTTGTTTAGGTTATAATCTCAAGCCGGTCACAGACTTCGTATATTTTTGTCGAACATGGTTGTTGTCGCGATGAGGTTCGTCCTACCAAATCGTAGTCTGTGGCATAAATCCATCGTACAGAATCCCCGAATAAAATATCTGTCGAAGCCTGATTTCGTGTTTGTGGTAGTGTTATTATCTTTACCGAATCAATGGTAACTCTACCGACTTTTTTCTTAACTTCCCGATCTCCAGAAATACCGTTGACTTAACCTGACTTTTGACCTCAATTAGTGATGGACATTTTTTGGAAAAAAGTACGATTTTAGGATCGATGCACAACCTAAATATTAACTGAAAAATTAATTTAGAAAGTTGCCCATACTAAACTTAAACTTGTTTAAAAGCATATCAATATTAGCCTCCCTTTTCTAATCTAAGATATTAATTTTTTGCCCTTAAAGAAATATTTATTTCAATCTTGAGAGTCCCGAAGCAGTTTAATGTAAAGCCTCTTGGTGAATCCCTGAACCACATCTCTATGAATCCCTTCACTGAATTCCCAATATGAATATATAAAAAAACGGATTTTGTTATAAGAGAATTTAAAAAAATCTTTGTGTCATTCCCAATATCAATAAAACGTTGGCTGTTGTAAATAATTTATAATTTAATAAATGTACTGAAAATTATGGATATCTACTGAGTTTTTACGAAACTTCTACCGAATACTGGTCTGTGTGGATTTTCCGACGATAACCGTCAAATATCACCGTTTGGAATAACGCAAATCATAAGTAGATACAAACAATTTATTGTCGAATTTATCGAAACATATTTTAAATTTCCATATTTATAGAAAATTTAATTGGAAAAATATAGAAATAAGTATATTAAAAAATATAAGGAAACTGATATGCAACAAGTATGCAAACCCTAAAGAATAAAATAGATATAAAAGGTGGTTTCCATTTTTTAATACTGTATATATTGAAGCACAGCTGAACTCACAGCTTTTACTAGATACAAAAACATATTTTCGCCCATTCTTAAGTAGTTGACTAATAAACACCGGGATATCTTCATTGATTCAACTCCCTAGACTCCGGAAAAAGCTGAAAAATTAGAAAACTTCGTAGATTTTGAAAAAAAAAGATCAACTTTGAACTCATTATACCCCGGGTAAGTAGGTTTTGAGAACTTTGATTTTTGCACCCTCTGACATTTATTCTGTCGACACCAATGGTAGAGAATCAATCTGCTGGCTTAAATTTAAAGTTATCCAACAAATTAACATGTCAATGCGTTTTTTAATAGCTATTCTTTGGCTGAGATCGAACGCCTTGTGTTGTTTTTTCTCTTAAAAGAGCAGCAGTCGCTGCTACAGCCAATAACTGTGATCGATTCCTCGGGAGCATTGATAATCCGTAGTGTGGTATGTGCTCAAAACTTGAATGAATATGCTCGTTGTACAAAATCGCGAAGATATAGTCAGCCGAACATACCGTTGTCTGCTACTGTCAAAAAATATAGTTAGTATCTATCACAACTCTTACTCATTGTGTGATGTTGTTAGCAGAAATACTTCCTCTACAATTTTGTTTGTATTCCACTTAAAAAAAAAAGTTTTGTGATTCTTTTGCTCTTTTGTTTTAGTCTTTCGTCTTTTGTTGTTCTTTTCAGTCTTTTATTTTTTATCACTTTCTTGTTTGTTTTTGCCTTTTTTCATCAACACCTAACACTTAACCAGAGACTCTAAATTCAAAATGTGTATTTGTATATGCGTATCCTACTTATAGTTTATCATTATGGTACATTATTAACATCAAGGAGACCGAATATGAATGTTCCTATTTTTATGCCTGTTCAAATTTGGATTAGAATCCTTTCGAAAGTCCTTCTGTATTAGCGGATTGGGATGAGCTTACTGTTCTTGTTCGACAGAGGATACAGTTGAATTTAAGCTTGCTTACATTCATTCAATGTTGTTTTGCGTTTAATAGAATAGAATTTATTTTTCTGTATTGAATGGTTCTTCGTTGGTGAAGAAAATGCTCGTTTCATCCGCATAAATGGATAACTACATGTTATTTTCTTTAGAAATGTCGGAATTGAAAAGTGAGTTTAGAATTGGTGGTAAAGTGAATTCTAGAGATAAATAAATTGAAGTGTATCTCTAGAAAAAAAATTTTCGATTTTCTCAGTAAATTTTCGATTTTGCAGAAAACAATTTACAATAGCTATTATTTCTAATACCCTTTATGTTATAGGATTGTTTTAATTTATAGACTAAAGCTTAATAAGAGACCTTAACGAAGGCCTTCTGGACGTTTAGCTCTCTCAGTTCAGTTTTGACCCTAAAAACATGTCTGGCAACCTGTTAGTCAGTTGAATGGCCTCTCCTGAACCCGAATTACTCGTCTGATGATTTTCGCTAGCGTGGAAAACAGGCTTATGGGTTTCCAGCAGGCGCGGATCCAAGGGGGGGCGGTGGGGGCGATCGCTCCCCCCAAGAGCTTTGAGTTTAGGAAAATGGACCCGATTTTTCTTCTTATACTAGAGTTTATTCAAGAACTAGAGAAAGTAATAAATCATTTTTTACCCTTTTTCTCTTCGCAAACTACCTGTGCTCTTTAGTTCGGTGTTTTTAGCAAAATTTGTTAGACCCATATATTTTTCATAGGAATCGGTTAGAAATTTTATAATCAAAAATACCGGTCTATAATAATAGACTAAAACGTAGGATTATTCTCTCAAAAAATTCTAAGTTATAATTTAAATACTTACAAAATATCCATTGTCAAAAATACAAAAAGTTAAACATATATAAAAAAATAAATTCGTCCATATAATAAAATATTTTTTTGGCTATCGGTCATTTTATTATTAATTAAAAACGTTTTTAGTGTATTTGACGTTTCAGTTTATTTATTTCTTAAACCATCTGCAGAATTACAATTAAACACTAAAAAGGGATTCAAATGTAATTACTTTTTTTTGTTGTAATTAAAATTAGACCTACTTATTTTTATTTCTATTGTACTGATATCTTAATTTAATTTACTTTTATATATGGAAATACGATAGCCCCAAAAAAATAAGATAAACATGTTAATTCTACACGCTTAAAAAAAAGACACAAACACAATAATAAAGTAATAAAAAACTTACGGCTAATTAGAATTAAATATATATAAAATTAAAGAGTGGGACACACTAAAATAAAAATATATAAAAAAAATAAAAAAACATATAAACAACATTAAACAATAAAATACAACAGAAACAAAAATTTAAATAATAAATTGTGTTTACACTAGTAAACATTACGTATCTAATTCCTAATCAAAGTCAGTGAAACTTTCTTCGTTAAAATTAATTATAATTGGTTCCTCTATTTCACCGATTATGAGATCGAGTTCTCAGATTTTGTTTTATTCTTTTATTATATGGATTTTTCCCAATTTCCCGCAGTAACTTTATTCAAAAAATCTTTCAAAGGTTTAGTTAAATTACTAATTTTATTAATTGTGTTATTTCCAGCAACTTGAGAGAGATAGACGATTTATAAGAACAGATTTTCTATCTGGTTTTTCCCAGCAAAAATTAAGTTCTCTGAGCAATTTCCAGAGATCAGTTCTTTTAATCAATGATTTTAGTTAGAATTTTGTAGATGATTGTGATCTGCTTCTCATAATAAAATGTATATACAACCCCTTTAATTGCAGTTTTCATCTCTTCTTCAAACGAGGTCTTTCGTTTGCCTGTGATCGAATGTGGCTTGGGAGTACTAACAATTCCAGTAGTTTTTTCTCCTTCAGTATTCGGTACATAGTAGATTTTACAACTCCTTTCATGTTGGAACATATCTCAATAGAGCTTTTAACATTATTATCTAGATATTGATATCTTAAGGCATCATAAACATTCATCGTAATAAGTTTTTCGTTGAGGAAAAAATGCCCTGGTTTAACGATTTTGGAATAAATATAGAGGTGAAAGCCATATCTTTTGGGTATCTCACTAATCTCAAATAATATATAAAAACAAGCGCAAATAAGATAAATCACTAAGAAAAAACTGTAAGTTGTACTTTGCTCACTGACAGAAATTAAATTAAACTATCAGAAATTCTATGTTGCTGTAACTTTATAAAATATATTTAAATATAATGAAATATAATTAGATTTACGGCAGTTCTCAGTTACCTGCGGCACTGGAGCAGGTACGTTAGAGGTTTCGGTAACAGTTTTATTACTCTCTCTAGTTCTTGAATAGAGTATAGGAGTCTGTATGCTTGCGATCGCCTCCCCCCCCTCTCCCAAAAGCTTTGAGTTCAGGAAAATAGAACACATTCTGCCTTTTATATTAGGAATGAGTATGCTGTTTGCGCCCCCCCCCCCCCCGTTGACAACTTGTTTTTCTTGCCATACTGTACTTTTGTGATATCACCGCCCCCCCCCCCAAAGAGAGAGGCTGGATCCGCCCCTGGTCTCCAGTTGTAAGGAAAGTCTTGATTCTTCTTGGGCCCTGAAAGCATAGTCACAACTGCTGTTTTTCATACTTCTTGATAATGCTTTAATGGGGATTAAGCATTTATTATTTCCAGCACAGATAGAAGTGTATTTTCGGGAAGGTTTTTCAGGGCTTTAGTAGCAATAGTGTCTTTTTCTGTATTTTTTTTTTCGAGGATTTTATTTCCCCTTTTGCGTCTCCTATTCTTGCTTAAGTTATTGTTGTAACTTCCGGAGAAATTACGGTTATTTCTACATTGTGAGACAATCAATCCGGTAATCGGGATCGTTGTTCAGACTAAAATAAACAACCAATTTGTTCACAAATGCCTCAGCCTGATTCTCACCCGAATAGGCCATCCCATTTTAACCATGGTTAGAGAAATTACAGTTGTTTGCTTGCTTCGCAATAAACTTTTGATTCTCCATAATGAACTATCTTACGGCTTAGCAGTGTAAACAGTCGTCTCAATTTGAATTCAGAAAAACTTATTTTTCTTTTTATACGATTGGTAAGCCTATTCGCTTCTCTGGAGTAATTAATGTTCAACGTTTGTTTGGCCTTTCCTCCTATCCTGTTTGTTTCCATTATCAGTGTTTTGATGTTTATAGGCAGTATATATGGATTAGTGTTACGTATCGGGATGGTTGGTTTTGATGTTTGTATTGGGTTTTTTATTGTGCTGATGACGTTAGTGATTTTTGAATTTAGTGTGGGCATGTATGTTATGGAGAGAGAGCTGATTTTCGTTGTCGTGTCAATTTTTCTTCTAATAGTGCTATAGTCTGTGAGTGGTTTCACAGTGGATTTCCAAAACTAGTTCTTTAAAAGAAACAAATTTTGTTTTTCTTGGATTAATTAATAAATTTATTAAAGAGTAAAATCCTTTCAATTTTATTTAATTTTAGCTTACTTATAAATATGAGACAAGAGTAACCCTATTGAAAATTACTGGTGACATGCAAGGAAAAATTGACGATGTAAAATTAAACCTTGAAATTGGCTTAGACCTCAATACTCTAACTTTGACTTTGGGAAAACTAAGTATGAAGAACTCTGGGTAAGTACTTGATCTGAAGGAGGTCAGTATATTAAAGCGAAATGAAGCAACAAGTTGTTAACTTTTGGAAAAATTGTTGCAATTAAGATCGCTAAAAATTGGGAAACAAAATACACTTAACTGTTTAGCTGAACAATATAATTTTATCTATATTAACTTACACAGTTCAATTATAAGAATTAATTTTACTATAATCTATTGAGAAGCGTATATGCTTAGAGAAATGTGGATAAAAAAGTTTCCAAACGTATTAAGATGGATTGTTGTAGCAACTCTCGATTGTTATTGCAGCTGGTTAAAAATTATTAAGGAAAATATCCTATTAGAGCCCCCCAGAATATTATCTTTACACCTTCAATGTATTAGTTAAAACTCAAAAGAAAAAACGAATAACCACGAACGACAAACCAATATTTGACACGGATTTATGGGCTGCTCGTGACTGTTTAGATAGATAGTGCCAATACCTAGTACAAAATTTAATATCATTATAAAACCGGTAAAATAATTCTCTTACCTATGGTCCCGGTGAGGACTGTGTTTTATAGTTATCTTATCAAACATAGACAAGCTAAAAACATTAATCACTTCCAAATAACACACTTATAAAACAAAAAAATGTATATGTCACACCTGCACAGTTAATTATATATTTTTATTAAATTTACAATATAGAGACTTTTCTCCACTTTCAGTTTGTTTTTTAATTTTCAAATCAGGCAATGGTCATCCTATATCTTGTACTCTAATTTTTTCCTTTAATGCGAGCACACCACAGTTGTTAATAACTAAAAATTAACTTTGTTTATGGTCCTAATGGAAAATAAAACGACTTTTAGTAATAAAACAAAAACACACATGAACGTTGAAAAATAAATATTTGTAATTTCTTCGGGAAATACACAATAAATAACGGAAACCAAGTTTAAAATAAAATATTTTTAATAGAATCGCCAATAATCATACATTTGCAGCTGGTATATAAAGGATGTTTTTTATAGAGGAATAAAACTTTAAGTTGGCAACACTTTTTTAACTGGCGGCCATTTTGTCAGCTGTCAAGTGATTTATGTTTAGTTTGGTTTGGCATTTCAACATGAATAGACTGACGCCTGAACAACGCTTCCAAATTGTGCAAATTTTACGGTCAACATAATCGTCCATCAGAGCAATTAATTCGATTAACTATGGAACGTTTTCGCACCACGTTTACTCTAAATGATAATACGCATCCACAGAGATGTCGTACAGTGCGTACAGAAGAAGTCATTGCTGCTGTAGAGCGTAGCGTAGAGGAAGACACGAATCAGTCTATCCGCCATCGTGCACAGGAATTGGATATGTGTCCATTCACTTTATGGAAGATTTTGCGGAAATATCTTGGTTTGCGTGCTTACAAAATCCAACTTGTGCAAGAATTGAAGCCACACGATCACCTAGCAAGGCGTAGATTCGGTGAATGGGCCCAAAACAAGATTGCTGTAGATCCTGATTTTCATAATCGAATTTTGTTTAGCGATGAAGCTCACCTTTGTTTGAATGGATACGTCAATAAACAAAACTGCCGTATTTGGAGTGGTGATAATCCTCAAGTGTATGTTGAGACACCGTTACATTCAGAAAAACTGACTGTTTGGTATGCTTTATGGGCTGGTGGAATCATTGGTCCGTACTTCTTTAAAAACGATGCTGGTCAGAACGTTGCAGTCAATGGTGACCGCTATAGGGCCATGATTACTGACTTTTTCGTTCATCAATTGAACAACCATGATGTGCAGGAGCTGTGGTTTCAACAAGACGGCGCAACATGTCACACAGCTCGTGCCACAATTGATTTATTGAAGGAAACGTTTAGTAACCGCATAGTTTCACGTATCGGACCCGTGAATTGCCCTCCTAGATCATGCGACTTAACGCCGCTAGACTATTTTCTGTGGGGATATGTGAAGTCGCTAGTCTACGCCGATAAGCCTGAAACGATTGATCTCTTGGAGGACAACATTCGCCGCGTTATTGCCGATATACGGCCACAAATGTTGGAAAAAGTCATCGAAAATTGAACCTCCAGATCAGACTACGTCCGAGCCAGCCGTGGTGGTCATATGCCAGAAGTGATATTTAAATTATAATGCCAGAAGGTTATCTTTCGAATAAAGTAAATTTCATGCCAATTTAAAAAATTCATCTTTGTTTTATTCCATTTAAAAGTTCTATACCTCTATAAAAACACCCTTTATAAAAAAAAATAGGGAAACAAACTGAAAAAGCCTTATAAGGACAAGAATAACTTGTTTTAATTAAGAATTACAAGCACCACTTTCGATTCAGATTGCGAGAAACTACCAGAAAAAGATGAAGACCTCTCCTTGATGCAGCTGTATCGAACTTATCATACATTATTATGTACATTTATTTATATATACCAGCTGCAAATGTATTATTTCATAATTGATAAATTTGGTATAAATTTCGCAAGAGAATTTTCTATTCAAACTACACGAATTTTTTGAAGAACGCGCAGCTTATATCGAACTTTCATTTAGTTACGTACTCCCACCAGGGAAACATTAACTTATTTCAAATACATTCAGATATTATAAAGATGGAGTTCTGTGGGGGTCCTCTTCCTGTTGTCGGACTCTAGGTAACGTTATGATCTTCTGAATTCTCCATAAACTTCTGAACAATTCGAGCAGTCCTAACGAACACTGAATTTTGCACGGTCTTATACAGGTATTCGCTAAGGTCCAATCTCTTAATACTAAGCAGAATACTCTTCAGTACCACGCCAGTTGTTGATAGAGTTATGGGGATCATCTGAACCTTATTCATTCCTCCACTGTCTGCATATTTGTACTTCCAGACCTTTGTATCTGACAATTTTCTCAATATACTTAGATTGTTGTTGTTAATGATGGCGACCACTATTAATATTGCTCACTTGGACATTTCATCTACAAAAATGAGGTCCAACTGTATGATACGTAAACCCAGTATAGCTTGAACTTGTTTTCCAGTATAGGCTCCGGGCTGTATTCATAGTATGGCCCTTTCTTTACCTCTAACAGTTTAAGTTTCTCTGCAAACTCTTGACTGATAATTTTGGCAACTGACTCGTGTCTTTCTTTTTTACTCCGATAAGGCAAACGCTTGGCATCATTCTGTTATGTGCTGCATTATTTCTGATGTTCGACATCCGTGTTGGAATTCGTTGTTTTGGATGAGAGGTCTCTGATTATGTGTTTCAGATTATTTTCCATTGGGATGAAATGATCTTTGATAACTAATAGAAAGCCTTCGGTTTCAGAAAACATTTGTCCTGTTGTCTACCATGTTATTTTGTCGATATTTTCATTGTCGAGCTCATTTGGGTGTCATTCATAAAGGAATTTCTATAGGCTGGCTTGAAGCTTCCTTTGGTTTGATTAGTGATGAGAAGTCAGTTCTTGGTCCCTCAACCGCAATGATGTGAAAGTGAAATTTTTAAAAACTGAAATTATTGTCGATATATTCTTGTGTGAACCAGTTTTTATGGTTGCTGTACTACAAAATACATATTCCATTATCTAAGAATTGAAATATGTGTGAAATAAATGACAGAAATTCTTACTGATTCTTATTTAAAGTTAGTTATTACTAAATTTTTACCCATTTTTTTTTTGTTTTAAGAGTTAATATCAGAAAAAAATTTAATGTAAAATACTGCTAAATCCCGTTAAGAAAAAAATTGGTTAGAATAAATTTGGAACCAATATTGATATTTTTATATTTTTTTGTATTTTTTAGACGTATATCTCTCCACTTCACTGGTAACGGTTTAATAGACTGGATAACGAACGCAATGACAAGTGTTGTGACAACAGTATTGCATCCAATTATTATCAGAACCATTGAAAATTTTTTCAAGTCAGCGGGCGGTGATATTCTTGATGCAGTGAACCAATATATTCATGGAGCATTTGGACCACACTAATAAAAAGTTTCAATTAACATTATATGTTAATTAGGCATAAACTTATTAATATGAATTTCTATCAAATACAAATTTGATTATGTAAAATAAATAAGAAGAAGTATATATTTTATGTTGCTTTTTCTGTAATTATTACCTGTTCTGTCCTTTTTTGACCTGATAAGATTATATACAACAAAAATGTTCAAAAGTTATAGGTTTACCCTAAAATTCTTAGATTGAGGCGGCATTTTTATAACGACATTCTCTTATCATTATATTGTATTGAAGAGGTAAATACAAATGTCCTATTTTAAAAGTTGTAGGTGAATTTTCTTTAACCGAACCATTTTCATAAGTCTGATGAGGATTTCGAAGGAGATATTCAACGATGACATTGAATTTGATCACAAAGGTTACTTCAAGGGCAAGTAATTTTTTTTTTAAATGAGAATCTTCTTTTTCAGTGAAGTAATGGAAAGTTGGAAAAATTATGCAGCCAAGTTATAGGTTCTCCTTTCATTCAGATGTCATTTGAAGATCAAGTATGGTAATTTTTCAGTTTCTATTTAAGTAAGCAGGTTTGAACACAAAAATTATCCACATAAAGATTGATGACTATCGAGTGTCTGCGCAACGTATGACCTTGAGCTTGACTTCCGATTTTTCAAGGAAATCTTGACGTCTACATTGTTTTATAAATAGGAATCCTGAATATCATACCACCAAAGGAGCCTAAAATACTGAAAGTTCCGACAAAGAGAGAAAGAAATAAAACCCCAAAATTTATGTAAACCTCAAATATACCTTAAGTATATGAACCCAGTATCAATAGTTTCTTGTTTTATACCAAGTATTAAAAAATGAATTCCAACAATACAGACCAAAGATAAAATAATACATAATAAATTACCCCCTGATTCATTAACATTATCTAACTTTAAACTCGGTCTAAGTTGACAATAGAGGGTTTAAATTAACAAGTGCAATAATAAGTCAAACAAGTTATGAACCTTAAAAATACAACAATGAAAAAATAATTATCTTTTATTACTTAACCAGCAGAAATGGAATACTTTTTTATTTTCAAGATACAACTAGTCCTATTACTGACAATAAGGCTTTATTTCTAAGTATTTATCTTTACCATTTCTGCATAAGCATTTATTTGTTAACATAAATATTTAGTAAAGGGTGTTTTTTATAGAGGTATAAAATTTTAAGTTGGCAACACTTTTTTAACTGGCGGCAATTTTGTCAGCTGTCAAGTGATTTATGTTTAGTTTGGTTTGGCATTTCAACATGAATAGACTGACGCCTGAACAACGCTTCCAAATTGTGCAAATTTATTTTGAAAATCATGGTTCTGTTCGAAATACGTATCACGCACTACGTTCATTTTACGATCAACATAATCGTCCATCAGAGCAATTAATTCGATTAACTATGAAACGTTTTCGCACCATGTTTACTCTAAATGATAATACGCATCCACAGAGACGTCGTACAGTGCGTACAGAAGAAGTCATTGCTGCTGTAGAGCGTAGCGTAGAGGAAGACCCGAATCAGTCTATTCGTCATCGTGCACAGGAATTGGATATGTGTCCATTCACTTTATGGAAGAATTTGCGAAAAGATCTTGGTTTGCGTGCTTACAAAATCCAACTCGTGCAAGAATTGAAGCCACACAATCACCTAGCAAGGCGTAGATTCGGTGAATGGGCCCAAAACAAAATTGCCGTTGATCCCGATTTTCATAAGCGAATTTTGTTTAGCGATGAAGCTCACTTTTGTTTGAATGGATACATCAATAAACAAAACTGCCGTATTTGGAGTGATGATAATCCTCAAGTGTATGTTGAGACACCGTTACATCCAGAAAAACTGACTGTTAGGTGTGCTTTATGGGCTGGTGGAATCATTGGTCCGTACTTCTTTAAAAACGATGCTGGTCAGAACCTTACAGTCAATGGTGACCGCTATGGAGCCATAATTACTGACTTTTTCGTTCATCAATTGAACAACCATGATGTGCAGGAGCTGTGGTTTTAACAAGACGGCGCAACATGTCACACAGCTCGTGCCACAATTGATTTATTGATGGAAACGTTTGGTAACCGCATAGTTTCACGTTTCGGACCCGTAAATTGGCCTCCAAGATCGTGCGACTTAACGCCGCTAGACTATTTTCTGTGGGAATATGTGAAGTCGCTAGTCTAACATTCGCTGCGTTATTGCCGATATACGGCCACAAATGTTGGAAAAAATCATCGAAAATTGGACCTCCAGATTAGACTACGTCCGAGCGAGCCGTGGCGGTCATATGCTAGAAGTCAATTTAAATTATAATGCCAGAAGGTTATCTTTCGAATAAAGTAAATTTCATGTCAATTTAAAAAATTCATCTTTGTTTTATTCCATTTAAAAGTTCTATACCTCTATAAAAAAACACCCTTTACAAATTAAAACAATATCATAAACAAAACAAAACTGGGCAATTAGAAGATTTAACTTTCACGACAAGTTCGAGTTTAAATCTGACTGTTAAGGTTTAAGCAGATTTATTTGAAGAAAGTAAGCAGCCAGAGCAGGTACTAAACCCAGTCATCAATAACATATATAATTTGAATTAATAGCACTTACTACACGGACTATTGACAATTCCGACATAGTAATAACTACAGTTATAAAAATAAATGTTGAAAATAAAGGTTCCTTCAAAAAGGATACTCGAAATTTGTTATGTTATGGCGACCATGCTGTTAATGCTACAGCTGACAAATTTCTTGCGAATTGTTCACCATCGAAGGTTATAGCTTTGAACAATGTGTAGAAATTTTTAAATCGGTGTGCTCCGTTTTAGCAACCTTTCGCGCCTTACGTGATTTTTACTCTCGCCGCAACATTATTTAACATTTTCTGGTCAAATTCGAGTCAGCCAGTTCAGCAAGCAATGTGCAAACATCCTTACGTCACCGAAGTGCAAGGTCTGCTGAAAATGTCGCGACTGTGCGGAAGAGTATAGGTAAAAATCCAAGGCAGTCAATTTTTCGTCGTTCACAAGAACTTGGCTTTTCTGCAACTTCAACTTGCTGCAATTTTGCATCATGACATGGATCTGTACGCTAATAAAATCTAACCAACCCAGGAACTTAAGGCAAGACAACGGCATGTGTTCGCAGATTGGGTTCTGGAGCAGTTGGAACTTGGCCCAAATTTGCTCAAAAAATCATCTTTAGGGATGCGGCCAATTTTTGGATGAACAGATATATCAACAAGCAAAATTGTCGTATTTGGGGCGATATCAATCCACACGAGATTCACCATCACCAAATGTATCCTGAGAAAGTCACTGTTTGATACAGTTTTTGGCCAGTCGGAATTATCGGTCCCTACTTCTTCTAAAACGAAACTGGCATGACGTTAACCGTCAACGGTGAGCGCTACAAATCGATAATAAGCAATTTCTTGTGACTAAAGTGGATGATGTGGATACCGACGACATATGGTTCCAACTCGATGGTGCTACGTGCCACACAGCGCATGCCACAATGGATATTCCCACGAGCGATTTGAGGGCATGGTTATCTCGCTCGACGGAGACGTGAAATGGCCACCGAGATTATGCGATTTAACGTCGTTGGATTTCTTCCGTTAGGGCTATCTTAAATCGCATGTCTATGTGAATAGATCTCAAACAAGTAAACATAACGAACGCTATCCAGCAAATTCAGTCAGATTTATGCAAGGAAGTTGGAAGGGGTAAAAGGAAGGAGAATACCCTAAACTAAATTTGGTTCCGCATGTAACTTTGTACTCCCCTTAATATGGCTATGCTGCAAGGGACAGGATTGGACTTGAGAAACCTCTTATTATGTTATTATATTGCAAAATTACAATTTAAAGTTCAGGTTATAAAACGACTAATGAAATAAACACTGCCTTAAAAGAGATTTAAGCATAATTCGAAATAAAATCTTATCTTATCTACAATGTTAAAAAGGATCTGGCTACAGGGATTAACTATATGTTACCCTTCCTTTATGTTATTATTAAGTAAAATGTTTCCATGTACCTTCTAAACTTTAAAATAATTAATTTCTAATCAAAAATAATGAAATTAAAAAAATGATAAAAACTACACACTAGTGCAAACAAAACTTTAAAATCGTCGATGCATTGTTAGAAAAGAAGTCTATAAAAATGTCTTGACAACATACACAAATCTAAATTCCGAAATTTAACTAATGACACTGCACCGCACAACAAAGAAAATAAGCGTCGAGGACGATGACAAACAACCGCATTAAACACAAAGAATACGCCGGGACGCCGATCGTATCGCAAACACTGTTCTGGTTTCCGGTTCTCACATTGCCAACCTCATGCAACAAATTTACTATCAAATTTCTTTTTGCGCCTGCTCCACATAGCCAGTCGATGTCAATTTATGACATTTATTTTCTGCATGGTGGAATACTTTTTTAGGCATTTAGCCTATTTTTGTAGATTTCCATATCCCTTCCAACTTCCTTGGATTTATGAGACAAAGTCATCGACAACTGGACCTCCCGAATCATGTCACCAAGCAATACCGAGGCAGATATTTTAACGACGTTATATTTCATTAATTTACAATGTTATTAAAATGCGAAAATAGTGAAAACGTTTAAATGTTATTTTGGCAAATATTCAATATTGGCTCCACGTACTTCAACGCATTTTCTTATTCTTCGAATATTTTCCCGCTGCACTGCAAATAATATTCCTGCATTATTACGTACTTCGTTAGAATGCTGTGAGATTCTCGCTAGCATTTCTTCTCTAGTATTTACTGGTGTTCATTTAGATGTCCCCAGAAGTAAAAGTCTCAGGGATTTAGGCCTGGAGACCTGGTGGCCATAAAAGAGACCCAAGTAAGTGTTGACGTACTATACGGTTAAAATGAGATGGAGCACCATCATGTATGTACGACATTTGCATTCTTCTATTAAGAGGTACCTCTACCAATAAATTATTTAAATTTGGCTGCAAAATTGTAAATAAATCTCACCATGGAGTCTTCCTTTCAAAGACAATTGTTATATATTTCCGATGATGCCAACCCACACGTCTACAATAATCCTTTGTTTTGCATCATAGGGTGCGGGTTTTCAGCAGCCCAAAAATGTAAATTGTGTGATTTCTTGTAAAACCGGCCTCATCGGTAAACAAAATAAGGTTAGAAAAATTAATATTTAGGTTATATTGCTGTATAAGCCAGTTGGAGTATTGAAGTATTGCAGGATAATTATCCTGAGACATAGCATGTGCTTTTTCAACGTAGTACGGGTGAAGTAACTTGTGTTAGAGTTTCATGTACAATCCATTTTGTAATATTGTTTTGTGTTGCGAGCATAACTGTTTGAAGGGTTGTCAGCAATAGCTTGCAAAATTTGTTCCTCTACGTATCCTGCTCGTCTGGGAGAGACTTTACCGCCACGTCGCGGCAAAAATGACCCTGAATAAAACGTAAAAATTAATTCGTTAACTCTAATAATTATTTTTTAATCATCTTTTACCTGTTTTCCTCAGGCTTCGATAAACCCTTTGAAAAGTTTTTGGCAATGTTCGAGAAGAAAATATTTCAGCATAAAGCCTTCCTGCTTCGAACAACTTGACCGCGCTTCACTATAAATTAAATGCATAACAGCATAATCTGCGTAAGAATATTCCTCCGTTTTTTTAATTATTTTTATTTGTATCCGGTTTTGATGAGTTCCGTCAATAGTAATTCATTATGTAATAACAACCTGATTTTTAACTGTTTATGTTCAGCATTAATAACTTTTGAGTATTTCGCATTAAAACCGATTTATCTCAAAAACCGCCGGCTTTAGCGAAATAAATTAGAAGTATATTTTTTAAGAAAAATGATCAAAGTATCTGACAAATCAGTTTCCAGCTCTGTAAAATGACACTCCTGTCTTCTCTGATGATCTAAAACATCTACTGTAGTATGGTTTAATGAGTTTTTATGGCCTCTATAAAATATTAGAAATTCATTAAAGTGGGTGGATACGGTAAATCGCTGGGTACCCCTTTAGGGCTCTCTATTTCCGCTAAGGGGCACTTTAGGAACTATTTGTTCTATGAAAAAGTGGGGTTATTTTGACCTCCCTGTATGTCTCTTTGTTTTATTCTATTATGGTAGAAATTTAAAAAAATTCTACTTAAGATAATACATATGTACCTCCTCTTAAATTTTTAAAAATAATTTTGTATTTGAGTGTACATACCTGTTGGACTTTTACCTCAGGTTTTTTTTCAAAGAAATTTAGATCAAAACAAATCTTACTAATCGGTGCAAAAAATATCATACTTCACGTTTTTAATTGTTTTAAACTTTAATCTTAATTTAAAGGAGTTTTTTATGAATTGCAGAATCATTTGTAAAAATTATGATTTACTGTTGGATTTTTTTAAATATAAATTATATATAAGCTAAAGTAAGGTTTTGAAAAGTTAAAAAAATAATTTACCAGCCTTATTTAATTTTTTAAATAGAAGATCGGGTGTATCAAGTTATGTGCGTACTATTGCTAACTCTTTCATTATTACTGTTACAAAATCGGTCAACACTTTCTGCTGATTAGGATGATGAAAGCAGACAAACATTTAAACATTGCATCGCGGAATAAATGATGATCATGAATTTTTTTTAAAGGAATACCGCTACATTTGCAAATCATCTACAGAACAATAAGTTCAGCTATATTGGCATAGAATTGAAAATAACTGAATTATTAACATATATTAACATATAGTCAGTTGTGTATTTTGGAAACAAAAAATTCATTCCATGCATCTGCTGTCAAGAAAAGCAAAAATTTTACGTAATTTTACATACTGAATGTGGTTTTAGAATTATAGTTATAAGTATTATAAAATGGCATTCAAACGTTTAGAAATATGGAATATATTAAAAGCGTATCTAGTACACTAGATACGTTTTTTTGCAGAGAATATCAAACTTGCGCCTTACAACAAAATTCACAGAAACTTTCTAAGTATTGAAATTCAGTAAGCGTTATTATCATACCTGCTCTAGGCTGGCATTCAGTAAAGAAAATTTCGACTGTAATGGCCAGGCAAGTGATGCTTTCCTTTTTAAGTTACGAAAATGGTTTACATCAAACGACAGAATACATAAAGATCTAAAATAAATGTTGAATTTTTAGAGTTATATACAGGGTCTCCATAAAATAACATCAGCAGACCTAGGGAGGTGGTTGTCACTCTACTACTAGTTTTGTTACTTGTTCTTCATTCATGCGATATATGAGCATGTTTATACCATGTAAGCTTATTTCGATAGGTCTAGTATTTTGCTTCTTCAGTCCCTGTTTGTTCTTTATTTCTGGAGAATTACTCACAGGGTTTCCATAAAACGACATCAGAAAACCTAGGGAGATGGTGGTACTTTACTACTAGTTTTGGTTCTTATTCTTCATTCATGCAATATATGAGCATGTCCGTACCATGTAAGCTTGTGTCGTTCAAGGTCTATTATTGTTTCTTCAGTTCCTATTTGCTCTTTATTTCTGGAGCTTCTATCATCATATCATCTTTCAATTCCATTTAGTAAGGTAGTCTGAATCATAGTTTCGCATGTTGCTCCGTCTCATTACTTACCTTAGTACCTTTAATGATGTGACATTATTTTTAGCCACCCTAGGTCCACCCAGTCCCCGAAGCGTTGCCAACCTTCTCTTGGCTAGTACAGCGATAACAGATCCACTACCTTCCTACTCAGTTTTAGACCTTCCAGGTTCGAAGTGTAGGTTTGTGACTATAACCTTAAACATCTGATTCCAAATACCTTACTCTTAGCTATACCTATTGCAAGAAGCCGTTGTCATTTTTGGGTACTTAGGGTTTCGAATTTTATATTCTTACTGGTTTTGAAGAAAGCCATAAAAGTTAAATGAATGGTAATGATATTTAATCGTCGATGCCTAAGCCTTTTTGTACCCTTTACAGCCCACCTCAGCTGCTGATCATTCAAAGTCTATAGCCTTTGCGAATCCAAGCAGCCACAGTAATTAAACTTCCATAATTACTTACGGTAACAAAATTTTATCTCCGAAATGTATCTGTGCCAGTCCCCGATTCTTGTTATTTTCTGTTTTCCTTCTGAAAACTTTTTTCTGAGCACTTTCATACTTTGGTTATTTTCTATTATTCCAAGTATTTGTTGCGTTTTATATGCTCTCTTATTTGTTTTTATTTTTTTTTAACTATTTTGAAATTCAAGTGTGTCTCTATCCGTCGTTCTTCTTTCTTCTATTATTTTTATCATTTCTGAAGTCTGGTTGTTTTTGATCTCTCATCTTTTTACGTATATTTATCATTGTAGTCTTTATGCTCTATGTTTTTATCTTCTGGTTCTGTAGTTGACCATGGCCTTTATTTTAGCTGTTTGGAATTTTAATTTTTGGGATGATATCACATCGTTGGTGGTGAAATTTCTTTTACCGACTAATTTCCTCCTAGCTGTATTTATTTGAATTTCTATTCTTATCGATCATTTCCTCTGTTAAACTGGCTTAATATCGAAATATGACTTCAGATATTTCTGTCGTTACAATATAGATAGTCGATCTCATTTTTGACACTACCATCAGAATGATGATATGTCCATCGTCTTTGTATTGCTTTTTGAAGAAAGTATAAAGACAGTATAACTTCTGCTGTTGAGGAATTGTAATGTCGTATATACATATATATATATATATATATATATATATATATATATATATATATATATATATATATATATATATATATATAGAAAACATGTAATTGAAAATAATTTTACCTATTTTTTTTCTTTATTTTATGATATTGTCATCAGAAATATATGGGTGTAAAATTTCGAGTGTTAAATGGAAGTAAATGAAAACCAGTGATTAAATTAGTTTAGGTTTAAGCTAAAGGAAATAATTATTGAATAGAAAATTAAACTCTAATCGAGTTGTAAATGTTGTATGTTCAAATTAGAATTTTAATTTACGTCTTACAATATTTGTTGTCATTATAGAAATTATCAACTGTTTAAAATGACAAAAAAATTTTGGAAGGAAATTACGTAATCTATCTTAATGAAGTCATATCAATTTAAACAGCATCTTTTATAAAAATAGCCTTTTTAAGTACTTTCGTTTTAAAACATAAATAATAATGCTGTTATATGAATTCAATTTATGATAACACTAACAAACAAAAAGGACAAAAAGGTGCACTCTATTTTTTAAGTTTATATATCTTATGGACTTTTACCTTCAGCATATGACCTTAAGATACCAGTAGACATATTCTGTATAATCTTCATATGTTTTACTTTAAGGAAACTATACTGAATAAAAATGAAAGTCCATATATCAATTTTATAATGTTCAGTCAATCCTTTTGAAAAAAAAGCTGTTTAAGTAGATGACTTAGTCACAAGAAAACGTTCACTAAACAAAGTACATTGCCAGAGAAGAAATTTGATTTTGACGAATTTTCCAATAGAATTTCTGATAGCTACGCGGATAAGTTAACTTGTTTAAATATTTAAACTCAGTTAACGATACCAGTTGGTTCACTTCGGTAAAAAGCTGAGTTATTCTTTTTTGTTTATTTTTTCACTATTGTGCTTAGTTAGTTTGATATTAATGATTATTATTTACAGTCTAAAGGTGATTTAAACAGCTGATATATTTGTTATTGAATTTATCAAATAATTCTTTGAATTATTTTTTAGTGTGGCCGAGAAAACTCGGATTTATATAAGATAAATAAAATTTTTATTAATTATTTTGACTGCAGTAGACAAACAGGTCTGTAGCAAATGATGTTAGGCTATTAGATTTACTACACCCTTTAAAAATATATAAATATACTCAACAAAAACCTTGGGTAACATAAATCTTAACACTACTTCTGTTTGCTTAATTTTTTTATTGAAATTTTTGAAAATATGTTTTGTAATACGAAGCGAAAAATAACCGTACAAACTTTATTATCCACTTGAAAGTTTGATGTCGGCGCCAAATTATTACTAAGTCAAACAAATAACTTCTAACACGATATATAAACTAGGTATAGTAAAAAAGTAATTACAGGTAAATTCAGGGATATAATAGGATAAGCACGCTTATGTATGTACTAAGTTTGTCTACTGTAGAATTAGCAAGTTGTAGCAAACTTTATTTTTAAACTAACTCAAAGGAAACAAAACATGTGGAGAGCTGGATTTGGTAGTTCTTCTAATAAACATAAATTTGTCTCTTAAGGATGTTTTAACCTTATAATATTAAAATTAATATATGAACTTTGATACTTATTCAATTACTGTTTGTTTGGGTTATCGTACGTTGAATTCTTTTAATAAATTGATATAAATTTTTTTAAACGAAAGTACTGAAATAGCCTATTTTTATAAAAAGTTATGTCTAACGATATAATTTAATTGAAATATCTGGAATTCCCCTTCGATAAAGGTTTTTAGGTAATTTTAAATAGTTATTAAGTTATATGTTGCCTTCAACAAATGTAATAGTGGTAGCTGAATATAAATTATATAAAAACCTAACAAAAGAGGGATGCAAGCAAGAGTCATGTTAGACTATCAAGTACCTCCCTGCATTCAGACACCAGTCGTAAAACTACTACATTAAAACCCAATGTGAATATTGCAGCCCTACTATCTAAACATATGTTAATAGTCCTATTTCTGTTTATGTTCCCCTTATAAAGATGACACATGCTGTTCCAGAGAGGAAAACTCTGTGATCAACATGTTTCTATCGAACACTCTAGCTTCGGTTCAGGTATTCCGCTATCCTCACAATATTTTACTAAGTTCACCACCCCGATTGCTGAACTTGTTCCTTCTATAGGCAAATATGCTGATACCATAACATAACTGTCGCCAAATTTACGAGAGATTCTGATACTGAGTCCCAGTAGAGGAAAATACTTGCATTCTTATTTTTGACATGGGATAGCTGCAGGTCAGAGTCAAGGTCAAATTCAAGGTTATCATTTATTTTACGTTGAAAATTACTTCAGATATGGCTTTAACCTTTACCAAACAAATCATCCCTGGGAAGTCATTAGCTATTCCGTTATTTACTTGTAAGTTGTTGTCTCCTTCTTCATGTTTGGAACTGGTGGAGGCCTCCTCTTCGGTGGCTCCATCCCTTTTGTCATTTTCCACAGTAAATCCTAATCCTCCAGCTTCTCCTTTGTCGTTTTTTAATAACTGGCCTCTCTGAAACGAGTACGAGAGTCCAGGATTGGCCCATTCATGACGTTTCATAACCTTTTGCTTGGACAAATTCGTGATGGAATCCAAAGAATAGCCCTGATACATTTCACAGATTTTTCCTACTGTTTAGCTAAAAAGATAGAGTTTTTCAATTCAAGTAAAAAATTATTTTCTATTCAAACACTTTTACAGACAACTTGTCGTTTGCTGAGCTTTCGTTCCAAATTTCTGAATAAAATAAGTTAAACGGAATTTAATCTGTATAATATGGTGGATGCCCTCCTGACTAAAGATTTTGTTTGTATTCTAGTTTCATGGTCTGTCATTATCTTAAAGAAAAAGTCAAAGTAAAGTCTGCATTCACAGATACCAAAAGATATGAAGGTCTTAGTCAGCACCAAAGTGGTTTTTATTCAAGCATCAACAATCTTAGAGCCTATCTTGTTGCAACTTCATGCATGTAGTCATTTTTAATGCTTTAGCAATAGTAGATACTTTAAACGACTATCGTCGAGGACTATTATTTCCACTTTTCAGCAAATATCAGGATTGCATATTGCATCAGGTTTTCCACTTCTTGGATTATCTCTCAAGTATTCACGACCCTATCAGAAGTATTTAATCAATATTTTATTTTAAAATATGATATGACCTTGTTCCCATATATGAAAATTATTCGTTCATAAATATTATTATAATTGTGTTCCTGCAACATAAAACACAAAATTGTAAAAAAAAATGAAACGAATTTAACGCATATGTTGCTAGGTAATACACAGTTTCCATTATGCTAGTTAGATATTTTTTAGTATCCCTCCCAGAAAAAAGTTTAATGATAATGTTGATGGTTACAATTTACATATGATATAAATATTATTTCAAAATTGTCCTCATAAAGAAACGATGTGTTAAAGAAACATATTTTTTTACTGTTAATAAACTTTGAGTAGATACAATTTACATTGTGAACTTCTTCCAAATACAACCTATTGCGAGGAATCATTTTAAAAGCCTTGAAATAGACAAAAACTTATGCATTGTTTAAATCCAAATGGAATATATTATTATTATCAACCGGGTTGTTTACTTTTAAAATAATTATTATTCTGATCTAATACTTATCATAATTCCATATGTAATTACAGAGGAATCTCTTGTTGTACTTAAATTCTTTAAATATTTGCAACTTATCCAAAACCTAAAAATTTGCAAAAAATTTTTTTACGTTAAAGATAAACAATTTTTTAGCAATAATTACATACTTTTAAAGAGTTAAAGATTAAACAAACTCCGCTTAATATGTCAACGTTGATATCAAGTAATTTTAGGCAAATATTTTTGAAGACGATTATGAACATCTTTTTGTCGGTCAACTGGGTAAGGAAGGAAAAATATAAATTTTCTCACAAGAAATTCATAGTTCTCGTTTTCAAATATATTTGTAATTTGAATTATTAATATATACATGTAGGAAAGGTTTACTAAATATGACATATCAGATAAGATGACATACCTCTTACAACTTTTTAAATAATTGTGGCAAACTGCCATCGAGCATCGCCGATCAACATCACCGTAAGGGGGATAAATAATAGCGCCAAGTCATCATTCATGTGAGTACTGTGACAAATTTATTTATTTTATTATCAAAAATAATTTATCTAACTGCTGCATTGTTTATGATAATATCCATCGGTCAACTTTTTGATAGATTATAGCTATGCTAGTTTAAATTTGTGCAGTGTAAGTTTGTTGCCTCTAAATATCGGTGCATATTTTCGTGCCTCATAGGAAAAAAGGGCATAACCTAAGACGATATACTTATTCTAATTATTTTTTTATTAATTTTGTATATTAAGTAAACTTGATTTTGTGACCTAAATTTTGATTTTTCTAACTTTTCGGGATTCCTAACCACTACTTGCGAACATCAACGCGGCATTCGCGGTGGAAAGGGGATATGGCTAAAGCCATTATACTGTAATGGAACAAATATTAATTATTTTACACTGTTCAATGTGGACTATATTCTGTTAAAATGAATAATTAATAATCACTCTGTGAATAGTTTCCCGTGGGATTAGGGTAGTATATATTTTTTTTATTATTACCCAAGAAAGTCTAAAAGAAAAATAAATCAGTTATCGAGCTTAACTTTTATTATCTTTGTTGTTTAAATGTTTTCTTAAAAATATATAAAGTCAGTCAATTTATGAAGACATAAAGTAAAAGATCCTCTATAAGATTTGGCTATAAATCTGTCGAAGTAATCCTACTCTGGTTATGTAAATAAAACCGAAGAGGGTGGCTTTAACATATGGTATATGCAAATACCGTTAAAATGTATTAAAATATTGAACGATTTTTCCTTTATTAGGAAACAAAAGAATGATCAAATAAACTTACTATAATAGAAATATATCGTTTGGCAATTTATAAAAAAAAAATTGTATAATAACTCTTTTTTCTATTCACAAAAAATAACGAGTTAAGCTGTTTATTGCCAAAATGGCTAAGAAAAGTTAAGAGTTTTTTTTTACAGTCTTTATCATACATTCTTTTCATTATAGGAAGACGTCGATTAGTTTGTTTACTATTCTTTAATATAAAAATTATGATTAAGACGCTCAGAGGTCAACTCAGGAATTAAGTATCCAGTATAGAAGGGCTAACGCCCTCTGGGACAAACTCTTCGAACTATTAGGGAATGAAATTTACAGTTACAGGGATACAAGGGGTGCAATGCGTACAAGTTTGGCCTTTTAAGGAGTACTAAACTTAAGTTCCAATCTGGAAATCGTTAGATCGGTACCGTGTGCACCAGTGCCGTAGAAAAATTACGTAACGGGTACAATCGTCGGGAAAGAAAGTTATCTTTGTTTTAATTTGTTTTTTGGTCCAGTGAATTTGGGAAATTAAAGGAATATCGTGTGTTATTTTAGTCAAGCATTTCGTGATTTTTAATACTATTTGATTAAGAAATATAAATAGCTAAACTGGCTTTATCAACGTTTAATTCAAATTTCGAACAGCAAATCCTTCAGCATATTCTGAAGTTTGAACCAAGATTATCATCACCAAAGGAAAAAGCTAGCCTACTAGTTCGTAGAAAAAGACGGACTGGAATAAAGATTTCACAAGTTCACTCAAATGGCGGATTGGGACTGGTAGAGTTTAGGGCACGAAATTCTCAACTATCATTGAGGGCAATTGAGCCAACATTAATAGCAAATGTAAGAGTTTTTAACAAGCCTCAAGTAATAAAATTGTATACATTCTTTCCGTTCTTCCGCTGGTGTTTATTTAAGTTCTAAGATAGACGAATTTGTGGCATGAACTCTTCAACGTTATAGGATTAATTCACTAATTTTTCCTCCAGTGCACATATGTGTATATTTGGTTTTTGACATATCCACCTATATTCCTCTTATCTCATATTTATTGATAAATCTTCTAATCATGAGCTCGAAATCTTCTTCATCTTAAGAATTCTGCAAAATATAGAGAATAGATTGTGTCCTGATCATTGATCCATATACCCATACCTGGGTATGATCTTCGCCAATTTTTGATTGTTTTGCCCAGGTAAATTTTGAATAAGGTTGGATATAAACCACAGTCTTATTGTAGTTATTTTGCCACTATTAGACTATGGAAAGTTTGCTGCCTACTTTGATTCTAGAGATTGATAGTTGATAAAACCGCTATATTGCTTGGAGTACATTCGTATATACTGATCATGTTTCCAGTACCGTCTATATTATTTGCTAATACTTGGTCATTTGCTTTAGTGAGGGCAGCAAACAGTACACGAATTTTCTGATTCGATCAACTAAGAGAGGCTAAAAATATGATCGATACAGGAATGACCACTTCTAGATCCTGCTTGTTGTTTTAGTTGGAGGGGACCATATTCTTTTTCAATTAGTTTTTACAGAAGCCTTCCATAAACCTGTTATTTTGGGCACCTTTTTGTACTATTACAGTCCTTCTTCCACTTTTTAAGTGTTCTGTCATCATTTATGTATATTTCAAAGAGGCTAGGCATTTAACTAAAATCACATCTGGTCCACTTACTTTTTAATTTTTCCTTACTTTTAGAAATAAGCTTTTGCGTGAACAGGATTAGAACATGAGTAATTATTAAAAAAATAGCTAAATTATGATAGAAAAAAAAATGAAAATATTTTTTAAATATGAATAGCCAGAATATGATTACTAAACTTTAAACTTGAACTAGATATTTTAAGAACTATATTTAGTGAATTGTAATGTAATAGAAGTAGATAAATATCAACAAATAAAACAGCTGCAATAGTTATTTTGTTAAATGAGTGGATGATGATTCACTGTAGAAAAATACACTGTGGTCATAAAAAATTATTGTTTTTTTTAATACGTTTTACTGCAACATTTTTATTTGATATGGTCGATACCTAAACAAGTAAATTAAATCGAAAATATTTAGTGAAAATAGTTTTATGTGGAACGACAATTCATTGTAGGAACTGCAAGCAGTTTGAAATTACTTTCATTGTAGTTTAATTTTTGCTATGCTTGCATTACATATATTATCGAAGTTATATCTTTTTGATTTTATTTTTGGCTCCAGTGATTGAAGAGCAAGCTTACCTTTTAAGAACAATATAGTTTATTTATTCCTCAATAGGTGATGGAAGTTGGTTTATGTCAGAGCAATGAAACGCAACACATACACATACATTTATTCCATAATGTAGTCATTTGATAGAAACTGCTAATTAAAATGCAAAATTCCGTCGTACCAACATATCAGTAATATTTTCGGTTTAATTCTGTCATCTAAGCCGGTTTATTTGACTTCCATTCAAAAGCATTAAATCTTGTGGTAATTATGTCACTAATTATTGATGATGTTCCTTTCCTACTGTCAGAATTGTCATCCATTTCGATCATATAAATACTCAAACTAAAATAACAAGAACATCAATGTAAGATTTATCTTGATTTGAAAACAATGGTATTACTTAATAGACTGCAGCTAATTATTATCGATTTTCATATGAATGGGATACTTAAACTAACCTTAATAATACATTGTAAAAGAATCGTCTCTTCGATTGAAGAAAACATGTCCCATGGAGCTTGGGTTAAAGGGCATAATTTATATTTATCTCTAGTCTACGTAAAATTAGCCCTTATAGAGATTTTCGGTAAAACCTTGAACGAAGATGGAATGCTTTCCTATAACATTACGCAACAAATTTTAGTTTACTTGTTGTATCTTGTATAAAAAGTGCATTTTCTTGTTAATTTTGGGGCGTTGAACACAAAAATGACAATGAAATGAAAAATTTAGTTGTAATTTTCAAGAACAAGTTTTTTAACAAAATAAAAATACATACTTTTACACTTGTAGGGACATTAAATATCCTGTCTTTTTGCTTTTCTTTTGTAAATGGAGCATCTCTAATACGAGTCCAACAGTAGTCGGCAAGCATGGGAGTATTCCACTTTCCCTGGTACCATTTCTCCATTGTTGATATATCCTGATGGAAGCGTTCGCCGTGCTCGTCACTTACAGCTTCGCAGTCGTCAGAAAAATGTCCAGATTTTTTGATACGATGACAGCATATTTTCAACCAGAGTTTTTATTTCCGAAGAAATTAGAGACCACGAAGTGAAAGTTATTTCAAGCATTTTTTCAATAAATGATAGAATGTTGTCAAAGTGTTTGTCTCTCAGGATATTTCTAATCTGTGGCCCAACAAAAATACTTTTTTTAATTTTTGCTTCACTTAACCTTGGGAATTTCTGACGCCGGTACTAGAAAGCTGTATTCAGTGCCTTAGCAAAGGTTATCATTAGGCCAAATTTGATATACAGTAGTGGCAACAATCAATGACATTTGTTGTACATTCTTTTCACCTGGCTCTAATGATGCAAACTGCCTTTGCCCGACTGTCACATTCACACAAAAAACAGAAAAACTTGGTGTAGCCTAATTGCAACCGTAGTAAAAGTGCAATCACCTTTAAGTTGCCACAGGTCTGCCATTGGTACTGCATATTGTCATATGATTCTTTAACGTGAATTATATATCCAATAGGAATAGACGGTAAAATATTTCCCATGTGCAATAGTACTGCTTTTAAACTTAATGTTGAACTGTATATAAACAATCTCCATTTGTCTACCTTGCAGTTTATATTTAAAGCCGCGAATAAACCGCTAATGTTATTGCAGAAAACCAAGTTCTGTTCCATTTTAAAAATTGGCGCTTTATAGCGTTTATGAAAAATACATACTAAAACATCGTCTTCTAATAAGTTCCATTGCTGCAGTCTTGATCCTACCATCTCTGCTTTACTTTTTGAAAGTTTTAAGTGTTTAAAAAGATCGTTTAATCCTGACTGAGCTTGTGCGGTTGGCGGGATAATGTGCTGATTATCAAATTATGATCTCTTGATGTTGATAGCATATCTTCTTCTTAAGAAAAACCTATATCTTTATTATCTGATTCATAAATAAATGTTTCTAGGGGTTCTGGAATAGGAAGTTCGTCCCCATGAGGCACAGGTCTCATGGCAGATGATATATTTGAATAGTTGATAACCGACTTTTTCTTCTTGGATATATCTGTGCCTTGCCCAACACGAGGTATGATGCAGAAATAGCAATCGTTAACATGATTTGAAGGCTCTCTCCTGATTATTGGGACGCCAAACCGCATAAATCGTTTTTTACTCTTTAACCAGTTTCTGAGGCGCAAAAAAATCACTTCACCAAAAACATAACAGAAGTGATCTGGATTGTTTACATCTTACAATCTGAAATATTCAATTCAACTCACTAACTTTGACTGACTAACCCCTTCGCTTTATAGCTGTTTTTATTTCCAAAAACGGCTTCTACATTTTTAGAGAATTCTCGACAATTTTCTATTCAATTCCATAATATTCGCAATAGTTGCGTTTGTCATTTATTTGTATACAGGGGTTGTTCAGTACAAAGAACACATAAAAGTCGATTTAAATGGATTTAAATCCTTTAAGCCCTGGGGGTCTGGGACTTCGTATATGGGGAGTCATCCTTGGGATTCCTCATGTAGTATTGCCAAGTTGTGCAAAATTTTCTTAACTTGGGGAAAACGTGTATTTAGCAACGTCGTACCTCTGTATTATTATAACAATACAAATATATCACGTGCATACTTGCGGTTACATTGTTAAATATAGGGAGACATGATGTCACGTATCTCTAAAACTTGAAATAATATTAAAAAGATAAGTTTAATTTCGGTTTTAGCACACCAAAAATGGTAAGGTTTAGATACATTTTGGGTGTTGTCCAGTGTAATTAATGGAAAAATTTCAACATTCAAGTGAGACCAAATAAGAGGTAGAGCTTTCGTTGGACGTTAAACAGGAGGACATTTTAGAGACAGCAACTTTGGAACAACCCTAAATAATACTTAAAAAAGCATGTAATGTATTCCAGAATATTTGCTGTAGTTTCTTGAGAAATAAAAATTTGAAAGTTAGATGCAATATCACATGAATGTGGGAAACGATTTAATCAAGACTTTTTTTAAATCGAAAAAAGATGCACGGAAAATGGAGCACAAATACGTTGACGCTGAATATTGCTAAACTGTACGAAAAAATCCTTCTGTTAATTACAATAGGAAAGAGATAACAAAAATATGTTTTAAATTACTCAAATTTTGGTTAAATAAAATGAAAATTCCCAATGAGTTGTACATTTTTATTTTTCTTTTTTAAACAAAAGAAATTTACATAATTATTATTCATTAAATTCCATGTCCTTCAGTATTCCTTTGTATCTGCTGTTGAACTGATTTCAAATTGATCACATTGAGAATAGATTCAACTTACAATTAATTATGAAACATATCAGAAATGTTGTTATATCCGAACTGTGTTATTTGCACAATCTTTAGTTAAAGCTCATTTATTTACAATACAGGCTGTAATAAATAATTAAAGTTCTACTAGTATCAAATTAATATTAGGGGATTATTGAATCCTCTTGGAGGAAATGGACAAATCTTATCTAAATGTTTATAAATTTGGAATTAAAAAGCCTTTCTGAGAAAACCTAACTAGGATATAAATTGTGAATGACTCATTAAAATTTTCTTTGCTCTTCGACTTGTAAGATATTTATTACATTACACTAATCTAAGCCCAGGATATTTAGACATTTCCAGAAGGCTTAAATTTTTCTGAAGAACAAGGGCCTTATTTCTCTCTAATAGCCCAATGACATGCATTCGCATAGCAGGTGTTCCGCTGTCTCTTCTGGACGGTTGCAGAAACGGCAGATTTCGTTCTCAGATTTGCCGAGTTTTTGAGATGGTATGTATGTGCGTAGAATTGGGGGTCTGTACACTGTGACCTAGTAGATCTATCATGCCCCCCTACTGCTACCCAGTCGTAAGAGTTACCTTATCGGCTAGAACAGGCCCTCCAGTCCTATTTCCCTCAGGAATCTCAGGATGTTGACCGGCTTCCAGGTGGGTAGCTACCCTTCTTCGATTTGGTGTGCTCCCAAGAACCCCATCCTGGAGCGCTGCACTCTGAAAGGATATGAATACAGGTTTCGTCCTGCTCCTCACAGAATCTGCACTCTCTCTTTCTACCAACCGAGTTTCTTGAGGTGTTCCTTCAGGTGGCAATGCCCCGTTAGAACCCCTGTCAGAACTCTGAGCTGGTTTTTACTCAAGCTTATGCATTCTCTGAATTTCTTCTTCTCGAAGTTCTCCAGAAGTATCTTCGCTTGTCTCTATCCTTGCAGCTCGGTCCAATAATTGGATCTCCTACGTTCTTCTTCTATCTTTAGTTCTTCCAGCATTACGCTGCTACTGATTCCACAGAAAGACTCTGGCCCCAGAAAAGGTATCTCAGCGCCTTTCCTTGAGAGCTTGTCTACTATTTCATTCCCCTCTATCTCGGTATGTCTCGGTACTCACATGAGGGTGACTTTATTATTCTTAATCAAATCATTCAGTTCCTCTAAGCATTCCCAGATGGTATCTGAGAGGGCAGTGTCGTTTGAAAAGATTTGTTTTTACTCGCAGATTTTTTTCTGAGAGATCGAGAATAACACAGGCCGACAAAATTAGACCAACTTTCTAAACCAGAAATTGGACCATACTATCCCGCAGCTGACGCACCAAGTTCCAATCTGGAACCCATATTGCTTCAGCACGTCAGGTTCTCGAGATAAATTAAATTAAAACTGCAAAAGAATGACATTTTAGGTCATACTTGAGGTTACTTATTAACACTAAGTGACGTTCTTTCACAAAATCCAACATAACATCTTTAGGTACTATTTTACCCTTTCAAAATCGTTTTTTAATAGCCCCGATACCTTTTTTATCTCGCCGAGATATCAACTGTTAAAAATATCAAATTTATTGTTTTCGTCATTACATGAAAATGGAATAGCATTCAGAAGACAGGCAAATGAAACAAATATGCCCAAAAACGAAGGATCACAAATCCATATAACCTGAGCCTAACGAAATGTATTAACAGAAAACACTCAATTTGTTAATTTTAACAGTAGATATCTCGCTGAGAAAAAAGTATATTGGGGCCATTGAAATACAATTCTAAAGGGAAAGAGAAGTTTAAGATGTTTTATTGAGTTTTGTGAAGGAAAGTTACCTAGCGTTAAAAAGTTACCTCAAATATAACCTAGAATGTCGCTTCTGTAATTTTAGGGATAAATTATCTCAGAAACCTGATGTTCCAAAGCAATTCGGATTCTGGACTTGGATTTAGACCATCAAAAGTCTTCGGAACTGTATAGTTCGATTTCTGGATAAAAAATTTGCCGGCCTCTGTAATTCTTACTCGATTTTTCGTTGGATTTATAAATTTCTTTTCTGATCTTAGACGAGGCATGTTCTTTCACCTTCATTATTTCCGATTTTGTTCCCACCTCCGGAGATTTTCCTTTATGTAACTTTTTGATAATCTACAGAAAAGTTTTAGTCAGAGAAAAACTTTTTACGTTGTGTGTGGCATGCGGCAAATTTTGTGCGTTCATATGCAATTTATGAGATTGTGGACTCGCATAAATTGCATTTGAACGAACGCACAAATTTTTGCCGTAAGCCACACACAAAGTAAATTTTTACTAGTGTGGATACGGCTTTAAAAGTCGGTCAAAAATAGTTAACACTACTAATATGGTACAAGTCTGGAAAATGTATTTTACATTTGAGATATTTTCTACCCCATTTAATAATATATTTCTTGTATAGGGTGTCTATTTAGTATTGCATTATTCAATTACATCTATATCGTTAATTAACATTTTAAAAATAGCTTGGCTTATACAGGGTGTCCCTAAAAAGCATGACAAAATTTTTAATTTTTTTTAAAAGTAAAGAACTAGAATTTTTTTTATCGAAATTGTAATCTCAACGAAAACTATCTTTAACTCTAAAACTTTTTAGCATTATAGTGCAAAGTTGCTGATGAATTAAATATTTAAATAGTTTTTGTCAAAATCAATTTTTTACTTAAATTATAATCATAAGGCATTTTCTGATTTTTTAAGGAAGTAAGTATTAGGTATAAATATTACTTTCTATTCTTATTAACACAAATAATGTTTTTTTTTTATTACTGAAGTAAAAATCGGCCGTTTTTTGGGTAATTTGTTGGAGATAATAGCAAGAAAATTAGCATCAATTTGAAGATAACAAAAAACTCTCTTGACACATACCACTAGACACATCTTCTTCTTCTTCTTCTTTCTCAACCCATTGACGTCCACTCCTGGACATAAGCCTCTCCGACGGTCCTCTACTGAGATCTGTCTCTCGCCTTCTGGAGCCAGTCTTTTCCAGCAAACTATCTTATATCATCTACCCATCTGCACTGTGGCCTGCCACGATTTTGGTTCGTTTCTCGCGGTCGCCATTGCAGTAATTTACTCGTCCACGTATTGGGCTGTTGTCTAGCTATGTGCCCCACCCATTGCCACTTTAATCGTGATATGCGTTCAACTACTTTGGTTCTTGATCTTATTACTTGATTTCGTATTTTATCCCGTAACGAGATTCCTAACATTTGTCTCTTCATGAAGTGACTCGGAGCCTATTTGCGTTTTGTTTGGTGAGTGTTATCGTTTCCATGCTGTAAGTAGCAACAGGCAAGACACACGTGTTATACGCTTTCCGTTTAAAGTTGATTGGTGTATTTCTATCTCTTAATACGTACTGCAACTTTTCAAAGGCAGCCCATATCAGCCCTATTCTCCTTGTTATTTCCGCCGTTTGATTTTCTTTGCCCAGTTTCATGACGTGGCCTAAATAGATGTACTCTTGGACATTCTCTATGATTTCATTTTGAATCTCTATTTGTACATTTGCGTCAGGGTTCATTAACTTAGTTTTCCCCAAGTTCATCTTAAGTCCCACTTTCCTCGCCTCTTCATTAAAAACTTGAAGCATTTGTTTTAGCTCTTCTGGGTTGCTAGACATGACAACAACATCGTCGGCGAAACGAAGATGACTAAGATAAGAACCGTCAACTCTCAAGCCTTTCTCAGCCCAATTTAGTTTTTTAAAGACATCTTCCAAAGCTAGCGTAAATAGGTTCGGAGAGATGACGTCTCCCTGACGCACACTTCTCATAACGTTTATTTTTTCGGTTTTTGTGTCTTCGTCGATTTTAACCTGTATAGTTGCGTTTTTATATATATTTTGTATGATAGTGGTATACCTGGAGTCAATTTTAGCATTATTAAGTGATTTCAAGATCGCTCATGTTTCTATAGAGTCAAAGGCCTTGTCAAAATCTACAAATGCCAGGTGTATAGGAATGTTATATTCCTCGGTTTTTTCTAGGACTGTGCGTAGGGCTTGGATATGATCTATCGTACTAAATCTGAAGCGTCGAAAGCCGGCTTGCTCCACAGGCTGGTAATAGTCAAGCTTTTCAGTCAGGCGATTTGTCAATATGCGGGTGAATAGTTTATATAGGTGGTTTAATAAACTGATAGGATGGCAGTTTTCTATATTTGGTGTTTCCCCTTTGTTGAAGAGAAGTACGACTTGTACGTTATACCATTGTTCTGGTACTCTACCTTCGTATAAGCATTTATTCATGAGTGTTTGTATCGCTTTTTCAAGACTGTCTCCACCCATCCTTAACATCTCAGCTGTAATTTGATCCTCGCCCGGGCATTTTCCATCCTTCATCTGTTTTAGTGCTCTTTTTATTTCATCTAACGATATCTCCGGCAAATCTTCTGATCCTACATTTTTTATTTATTTTACTGTTTTTGTTGGATCTGAAACCGTATTGATCGAGGAGTATAAGTCCGCATAGAATGCTTCCACAGCCTTTATGATGTCATCTACATATGTTACTGTCACCGTTTCTCTGTTATTTAATTTTGTTATTTTTGTTCGTCCTTTTGAGAGACCTGACCTCAAAACTTTCATATTTTTTATATTTCTTTCTATTGTTTCGTGTATTAAATTTATTTTGAACGTTTTAATGTATTTCCTTACTTCTTTCTTGATATTTTATTTAGTTGTTTAAAATCATCTGTGTCTCCCTCCGTCATCCTTCGTCTTTCCATCATCTGTAATGTATTTGCACTGTTTCTTGTCTGTAGTTTTCTTTAATCTTCCTAGACACATCGTACTCTAATTAAAAAAAAATATCTAAATAATAATTTTGGAAAACTGGTATAATAATAACTACAAAATATCTAAAAATTTAATAATTTGGCGACGTCGTAATCTATTATAAAATATTGGTCGTTTCATTTTAAAAAAAAAATTAAAATTATGTACCGCGCTTTTTTAAGACACCCACAGCTACACTGATTTTTTAAAAACTACTACCCTTAACCTCATTAAAATTTCGATTGTTCAATTTTTCATCGATTTAACAATATAACCATAATCGAATACTGGAGTATTAAATGGACACCTTGTATATATTTTAACATATATTCTAAACGAAATTAAATAGTTTGTATAGATATTTTGTCGAAAATTATATCGATCCTTCACAAAATAGTCTATAGGGAGAAGAAAATACAACACCCTCAAAACCAGACTTCAAAGACCATCTCAAAATGTATTTAAATAAAAGAGGAAACCACTGCAAAAATACATCCTAGGATGTCCGAATGCTGTTTATATTAACATCTTCTTAGAAATTATAAGAGACATTTCTTTCCTGCTAAATATTAATATGGATGTGAAACTTACCTACAATAATAACCCACTCGGATCCACCACCTAGAAACTTTACTTGCTCAAACTGTGACCATGTTATTTTTAAGAATTTTCTAGTAATATTAAAAATATATTTTAAACTCTGAATGCAACTTATGAAAACATGTTAAAGAAATTTTTTACGATATATTAATACGAGTAATTTTAATAAATCATCAAATACCTCCATCTTTGGTAAGTGGTTGTTAAATTTTGTTTGGACGATGCTATTGTTTTGGAAGTTTTAAATCATATTTTTTTAAAAATTTATGTACTAGTGTATTCCTAAGTTAAAAATATTTTTATAGATAGTACCATAAAAAAATGCAGTCAGTCTGGACTTTTTTTCATTCCACTTTACTTTCAAGTACTTTATAGTTAAGTCGTAGAAAAATCTGCTTTAAAACCTGAGATAACAAAAAAAAAACAATTACTAAGGTACAACCACACAACAAGAATTGGTGAATCAGCTAAGAAAGTGATAAATACGTGATCGTTTTCCAAAATTTTTGAAAATTATAAATTAGTTCTACATCCAGCTTCTAGTCACCATGAAATATTTATTATTAACATTTTTTTCCATTGCTCTGACCAGTGCTTTTCAGGTACACTTAAGAGATGGAATTACACCAAAAAAACTTCCACCAGTTGTACTGAATCCAGATGTCTTAGAAAAAATTAACTGGGAAGAAATTACATCTATTTTGGAAAAAGGAGAACTCAAGTAGGATCGTTTTTTTAATTATCATGAATATATTTTTAAATTTAAGTTTAAAATAAAAAATACATAGAATCATATCCAAAAAAGACGTATATTGTTTTTAAAAATATTATGTGCCATTCAGACTATAATATGGTACTTTTGTTTGGAAACTTTTGCTTATCTACAAGGAATAAAAAATATTTTTATTATCCTAGGTGAGACGTTTTGTATTAGAGTGTCTTGATAATACGCCTCAAGTCTGTGACAAAATGCCTCACTATAATTATTATAAAATGCAATCGAAATTTACAAAGTAAACTTTCAATAACTATTAAAAGAAATCAACAATAATTCTTGAACATTAATTTGGGATCGACTTTCAATCATAATTATGTTCTTAGTCTTCACCTTCCTTCATATTCTTTTTATTTTTTTACCTGTTTCTTTTAGTGAGAGCTTCTCGTCTGGCTTTTTTACCACAAATATTGTAGATGGGCTTGTTACATGGTGTAAAATTCTTGCATCCAAGACGAGCACGGTAGAAATTTTATCCAGTCCCCTTTGGAAGTCGTATGATAATTTTAACTACACTGTATGCACTTATTCTCGTCCGCGTCAGAAATGTCTTGGCTCAAACTACTTTCCTAGTCTTGATCATCATTGTTACTTTTTAATAACGAAGAACTATCCAGGATTGCCTTCCTTTTCTTAAATTCCGCTTCTCTTTTCCTTTTCCTTTGTTACTTTTTCCTTTTCACATTTGTTTGTTCTTTACACTTCTTTATTTAAATTTCCTATTTTGGTTTATCTGCTTCCTTTTTTGTGTATTCCCTGAAGATGTCAAAATTATAGCCTCCTCCTTTTTTTTAACATAATTGTTGGCAACTTCGTATGGGATGTATTTGAGCTTCGTTTGTGTTCCTTTCGAACATTTGGAAGACAAGCTCGGGGTGTTTTTTCAGATAAACATTACTTGTCCATTGGGCTTAGATTCACTCCTTCTTTTCTTCTATAGCTGCTGATTTAATTCGAACAGAAAGGTTAATATGTAATGTTCCTGAGGATCCATAATTTTCCAACGTAGGTCTCGATCTCACTAGCAGATTTTCCCCAAGCTTTACCTATCAGTTTGGATAGATCGTACCGAATTAGCCGCTTATCCCTCATCCAATATTTGGCTTTCTGAACGAATTCAATGGCTCGAGTGCGTAAGTTGTGTGACTTGAAAAGCATAACAAAGTAACATCATTCTTTTTGGCTACTCTTAACAAGAGAATATTGTTACTGTGCGAATTGTGACCATCCATTATTGACACTGCTTTGCCAGAACCTTTTCTGTATAAGAATTCTTCTTCGAACCACTTCATGAATAGATCGATGTTAATGTGAAGACTTTTTATTCATAAATACTTGTGAACCGGATAGCAAACTTTCAAAAAACTGACGTTTGCACTATAAATCAAAATCGACAGAAAAAAGTTACCTTAAGCAAGCTATTACTGTCACATTCTCTCCTTTTTCAAAATCACTCGAATTATCTTTGGCTCCTTTGTTGGCAATAAGTGTTCCGGCATTATTATTAATATTTATACCAATCTTACTCTTACCCAAAATTTTATCTGAATATTGACTGACGTTATTATCTTCATAAATTTACACCAAAGTAAAAGAGTATTGCACATCCTCTCGGTTAACACCAGAGGCCCTAGCAAGTGACAGACCTTCAGGACTGACACGATTACGCTTTCAGAACAAATTGAATCAAATATTACTTGCTTGCTGCTACTTCTTTGAGAATGGGTTCTTAATGTTTTGGCTTTCAGCTAACTGATCAACCATTTCTTTAACATCCTTGCATTCGAATGCAAAGCCAACCTTCTAAAGTTTTTTCAATATTTTCTCGTGCTCTTCTGAAAAAACAGGCGCCTTCCCATGTGGTACCTTAAGTTTCCCGGTTGACAGATGTTGTCTGAGTGATACTGTAAACTCTTGCGAATTCATTGACACCCATCTCCTTTTGTAGGTCTTTTTATGTAGCTTCACTAAAATCTGTATTGGACCAAAAAGTCCATAAGGTTTTTCTTTGATAATTTCACAGCATCCGAAGTGACACTTAGAGAATTAATTGTAGTTTCTTAAAGTGATTTAGAACCGTAACGACGAAATAGTTTTCTTGCTGGAAAGATATTTTCTTGCTGGAAAATAGATTCTATTTTATTTTTTCTGAAAACTTAACACATGGTTAAGTTGCATTAAGTAAATTTTTTTATTTTGAGAAAATCAACTATTTTATTTTACCTTTTAAATAAAACAAAGCCCGCCCTAATTTTTATTCTCACTTTAATCATTTAATACCAGATTAAATTGTTCTAAAAGTAAGAGAAATAATCCGATTCTGATGTTAATTAAACTTCGAATTTATTTCAAACAACTGTGTCTTCTTGTGAATTAAAAACTGTAATCATGGTAAGGGAAATTAAGATTGGAATTGTTATTGTGATTAATTAATAGAATAGATTTAAGAAAAACAGAGAATATTCTCCAAGCAATTAAGTTAAAATTTTCGATTTATTGGTTTTCGGTAAATAAACTTGTTTCAAAATTAACTTACTGTGATTACCGTCACTACCGAAAACGGTTAATCATATCCTTTCATGTAGTTAACGAAGCGATTGCCCTCTTATTCTAGTAATTATTTCCTTGCTTTTGCCAAGTTAATTTATTTCCCTATTTGGAAATTTGCCCAAAGTCCTCCTTGAATTAAAGATTTCTTGTAAATACTTTATTTTTAATGGACCATTAAAAGTTTCTATCTTTTTTTAACTATGCCAACTCTTGAAATTTTCTCCCACAAGTCAAATGAGGCGGGTGACATTCAAGATTCCCCGGGTGGAATTGCTGGGACCTCGACGAACCAACATATGGAGTGTATTATAATGTTTATAGTTTGCGGGATATAAATGATTACCACTACTCAGGGAGCATCAACTTTCCACGGATCCTCTGGCAAACATTAATTATTAGTATTCTGTGCCCGGTTTACAATGAATGGTGTCAACTGTAAAACTAGCTATGCATTATCTCGTATTATTTTATTTATTTGCGACTTTGCCCAACTTCAAGTGGCCATTATTGATTTTGCTTACTCGATATGTGTAAAGTCTAAAATAATAATATACCAAGATATTAAGGAGGTTCAATCGCTGTCCATGTTAAATAAAAAATATTAGATCTAAATATTTTTTTTAAAATTAAGTCGTTATCTATACACTCATAAAATTTTAGAGTCTTATGGGAAATCAGGATCTTTCTTTAAATTATACTACCATTTGTCGATTGGATGAAGTTGAAAAAATTAAAAAGTAACTTTTTGAAACATACAAATTTCTTTTTTTGTAAGAAAATATTTAACTTACAGTGGGGTTTATGTATGCGCACTTCAAATCTTTAAATACATTCCATTTCTCGTAGGGATACTTAAAAATTAAAGTATACTTGACTCAGCCCGACAATTTAGAGGTCCTAGAAGTTCGAATATACCATGAATTACGAAACATAATCACAGATGTCATCGACAATACTCAAAAAGAATTTATTCATTGACTTGGCTATTGTCAAATTGTTAACTGAGCCTAGTTTGAACATTTAATTTAGATTGTACCTAATTACCTTTTAGATTTTAAAGTTTTACACTAATTTTTCTTGACAGTTTCGATATGTAACCAACATCGATATTTACTTTGTATGTAAAAAAATTTGTCCTTCCGGATTCTGAAATAAAAAATTTAAATATATATATATATATATATATATATATATATATATATATATATATATATCGATGATGTCATAACTTATTCTTGAGTTAACCTGTATATTTCGGCTTTACGCATAAAACTCTAACTGTAACCTTGGACTTCTCCTTTAAAGACAAGTTAATTTTTTTAAATGAGAACCCCATTTTTATTACTGAAATGAAAAACGGAGAAAATTTTCTAACAGTACAAATAACATAGACATACAATCCATATCCAGAGTTGATTCAAAGATTAAATGTCCCAAGGTCAAATTTAATATCACCATTGCTTGCGCCGTTTGATTTCCTAAAACTTTTATGACAAAAATTTTACTCCTGCACCATTAATTCTCGAGTTATTGGATAATTTACACCAATCCATGGCATAACGACATTTAACCTTGCTGGGTATAATTACAAAATACCTCGACAACCAAGGGTGCTGGTGAAAAACTTTTTTTAGAAAATATTAGGAAATCAAACGGCGTATCCAACGGTGATCTTAAATTTTACCTTGGGCTTGCCCTTTAAAAATATTTACCTTCGAATGATATGGTTTGTATTCTTATGTTATTTATACTGTTGGATAGGAAATTTTCCCAGCTCTTTATTTCTGGAATAAAAAACGGGTATTCATATTAAAAAAATCAACTTAACTTTCAAATGCCTTTGAAGATCAAGGTAAAATTCAAGATCATCTTCGAACGTCCTCCTTCGATCCATATAATTTTTGTGTGGAACATTAATCTCTCGCAAATTTTGGCAAATATTTGGGTGTGTTCTTTAAATTGGGATACCCTATATATATATATATATATATATATATATATATATATATATATATATATATAAACTCCATAACACTTTGTTAACTTTTATTGTGGTTCTTCAGCATAAAATATAATCAACAGCAAAGTTTTTCGGAAAGAATATTTTTCACACACGTTCAGTTCAGGTTATATATCAACGTTTATTATAAATAGTATTTTAAACACGCTAAGAAGTAATAAATCTCTCAAATATGACTATTTTTTGTGATTTATTTTTGGTTTCTAATTCTACCAGAAATACAAAGTTGTTTAGAAATAACTACGATGTTTTCTAGGGCAGGGTCTATAGAAGCTGACGTAACTAACTACACTTTGGCAGTTCTAGCTAACGTTGCCAATATTATAATTCATGAAGGTTACGACCCAATGGAACTCTCAGATGCACACATAAGTGTAAGTCTAGTATTTATTTATTTATTTAACAAACGTACTTGAAGACCTTAATAACTAGAATATCATTCGTTGTCTGCCGCCTTAGTAAGAGATAATGTGTTCTTTACCATACCCTCATTTTAAGAACTAAGAAATTCATGGTAAATATTTAAACTTCATTTACTTTTCATTCTCTTGCTAAATTACGAATAATCGCTTAAAAAATCTTAGGTTTTTTTAAACAGATATTAACGTATCGTAATCTTATTTATGGAAAACGATATGCCGCGTTTGCATGTGTAAAAGGGTCTATTAGATTAAACCCCATATTTATAAAATTTAATATTTAAATTATTTATTAAGAAACATGTCAAATTTCCAAAATAAAGAAAAAACTGCTTAAATACAGAGATGATGGAAAGATGCAATTCAACTTTCTCCGTAAAATTATTGTTTGTCTACATGAATACCCAGGTCATATCCTAAGCCCGGATAAAGTGTGAAGTGTGAGTCTCAGTACGCAATACAAGATTTAAATTGCAGATGACCGGATTGATAATTAACTGCTCCTTGTAATCCTTTCTGTCTCTAGCACATCCTTGCTGCTGAATTGCGATGATGTTGTTTTGCTCTCAGTTTGCATAGCTACGTTGTGTTAAGCAGGATATACCTTGTACAGCATGGGAAGGTAGGTCATTGGCTATCTGACTAGATCGTATCTGTTATGCTCATCTTTTGACGAAAGATACTTGACTTCTTCTGTAAGAAACAATGGTATCTTCTGTGGATCAAACAAAACATCATTTATCAGAACAGTCAGTCGACGGCGTATACCCCAAAGCTTTTTAAACCAATAGTTCTGAATATGATCAGTACCCGGGGTTTTCTAATTATGACGCTTGACCATATTAATTATTCGTAACCTGTCAGATTTGATGCTCATCATTGATGCAGCCAGCGTTGATGTTGTAGCTAGCTGACTTTTCCAGAACGATTATATTTGTTCTTTATTCGAATATCTATTATCTCCTCTGATAAAGAGTTCTTTCCGATCGCTCAAAAAGGGCATTGTGTCATTTTCGGTTGTTGCTGGCTTTAGATAGTTTTAACCATCCTACAGTCACGGAAAGTTTTTATTATAGTCTATCTAGGTATTATCGGTTAGTGCTGTTTATTGGGTCATGTCGCGAGTTATATTTCTTGTATTCGGTTCTGTAATTTTCTTGTTGTTACACCTCCAATATACTTTGTCAGCTGTCCTTTGCCTTTCTTAAGATTTTCGATATTTCGATTAAGTCTTTGCTCCCATTGTGAGATCCTAGGCCGTAGGCTTAAATGACCTTTTTGCTGTCTCCTAACCTCCATAGTTGCTGCAGTCGTAGAACAGTAGATCAGCATATGTAGACATTCTAGCGTGTACAACTATCAAACATAAACTGACAAAATTCTGTTGTTTATGATATTTAGTTTAATACCGAGCATTTTAGATGAGTTTACCTTTGACAGTGTTCCGCATAATGGGTTGGTTCCATCATACTCCAGCACCGCCTTTCTCATCTCAGTGGATAGTTTGTGGAAGAGTTTAGAATTGTCTTCTTGAATGTCGTTGGTTCTTCAACCTCGGTTTCTGGCTGTTGATCAGGTTCAACAATTTATTCAATATTATCGTCAGCGCCTCTAATTTTTTATTCGACTTCCATTTTTATTATATTAAGTCGCGTTTCTAGTATTAGTTTATTTCGGAGTAAAACCCTGTAATGCCCTTATTATTATTATGATTTTGAAGGCAAACGGCTTCACACTCCCTCGAGGTAATATTGACCAGGTATATAAAAATACCAAAAGTATGAAGCTCTGTAGGGACCCTTTATATGTTATCGGGTCCTAGGTGACGTGGTCTACTGTATTTCCTACACACTTTCAGAACGTCTGCACGATTGCAAGGAGAACTACTTTCTGAATCGGCTTATACATATGCTCACTTAGGCCTAGTCCCTTGATGTTCTGCAGGAAGTTCTTTGGTATCACTCCAATTGTTGATAAAATTATGGGAATCGTTAGGACGCTGTTCATTGTCCAATATCTTCGAATTTGGAAGGCAGAAACACAATGGGCTTAGTTAATCACCCTGAAATAGGCCCCTTCGTATTGGGCTTGTACTCGTTTCGATAGATCGATTGGATCTTAGTTCTCCAGGTTGACATGATACGTTCCAAAAAGGAACTCATGTGGCACTGAGTCGAAGGCCTTCTTATAATCCACATAAGCAGCAAAGAGGCTTCTTCGGTTGATACAGTCGGTTCCATATGACAGAATTAATAATTAATTGCTTCGTGCAGTCCATTCCTCCTCTAGTGCATCCATCAATGTGCATAGACGCGTTGTGTTAAGCAGGAGGTGATTATCTTATATAGTGTGGGAAGGCAGGTGATTGGCCTATACTTAGATCGGTCATGTGTGCTATGTTGGTCCTTTGGCAAGAGATTATTATTATTAGATTTCAAAGCCTCAGATATTTTGATGTCTTACGTCAGATAGTTATAATCCCAAGAAAAACTTTTAATCAAGGCAAATATTAATTTTAGTGATATTAATATCCGATGATGCAAATACAGACTTTTTAAATGTAGCGAAATGACATTTTTGGCGCTAACAATAAGTTCCATTTTTTACAGTGTACCTAATTCGGCAAATCAAGACAAAATATAAAGAGTTATATTATTTTAGCTATTTCCTGGATCCCTTGATTTAACTCATGGGTATTTGCAAGAGCTATCAACTATCACTGTTTCTGATGTAGTAATTGCTAAGTACACACATTCCACAAAAATTTTTGAGCTCACATTACCTTTAGCTTTTAATACACTTTTGGTAAGTACCTTAATCATTTTAAAAGTATTTCTTGTTTTAAGTGTCTTTATTCTTCTATAACTTGTTTTATATAAAATGTTTGGCAAATTTTATTATATTTAAAAGCGATATTATTTATTATTCAGAATAGTTGCATAGAATGTAGAGAAAATGTTTTATAAGTTGTTTTCGGAATGAAGATTAAAAATCTCATTTTAGACGCCATTTTTAATGGTATACTTTTAGATACCAGCAATTATATCGTGTTATCATTTAATATAAGTTAGAAATTTTGATAATTTCATCAATTGCATTGTTTCCTTAATTTTTAATAAAACTTTCAATATAGGTTACATCTCCTCAGCTTTGGTACATAACTAATGAAGTTTGTGTAATATCAGCAATATTTTTCGTTCAAAAATTGTAATTTCAGGATTTGTTCAGTTTTGAACGTAAAAAATTTATGGTTATTCGGGAAAAATGGACCAAACTCCGGAAGTACACGTGAGAATAATTCAAAAAACTCTTATGTTTCTATCTTATTCTCATACTATTAAATTAACTTATTTTAACCATAAAAATACCTCCATTAGCCTCTAAATATTTTCTGCTTCGTCTACGAAGGGCTCCCGTAGCGCACCTACTTGATTCATGCCTCTCTTTAACAACGGCTACAGCATCTTGAGTGTTGACTTTTACTTTGTATATCTTGTTCTTGAACCAGCTCCACAAGTAAAAGTTTAGTGGTATGAAGTCTGGAAATCTTGGAGTCTAACTAATAAGACCACCGCGATCAATCTAAAACCCTAGAAAATCTTCGACCAAATGCTCCTTGACCTAAGAGCTTAATGTGCAAAAGCCATCGCGCTTTTAATACATTTGCATTCTGATAATTAAAGTAATATTTTCTAGTAGTGCTCTTAAGACATTTTGTAAAAAATTTAAATGCTTTCCTCCTGTGAAGCAATTCCCAAAAAAATAAGCATCGACCCTACCACACCATTTACTGAAAACTTGTGCTGAAAATTTCTTTCGACTGTTGCGAGGGGATTTTCATTTGACCTTACATGGGATTTCTGAGTCTAGTAAACAGTATGTGCGATACAACATGATCATTATTATTTATTTAGACACAAAATTGCATACGTCTAACACAATCTTCTGGTTTTAGGTGCTGTCCACGCTGTACACGGTATGGATATAGGCCTTGCTCGTGGAGTGTCTTGATTACTCTTTTCTGTGAAAAATCCAACTAAGTAGCAATACTTCATGAGCTAGTTGTTGCATCATCTTCTGCTAAATCTATAATATTTTGTACATTTTCTAAGCTTTGTCAAAGGGCTCGTTCAGATTTTATGTTAGCACTGGAAAATGTTTCAGTCTCTCACAGTTTGATGAAAACCCTGATAAATACATTTATACCAGGATTTCTCAGATGCGGATATCGCTAATGATATTTTTCAGCGCCAGCTGTAACGTTCCCACTATAAAAACTATAAAGAAATATCATATTTGCATATTCTAAATTTGAATAAGCCTGTTGCATTTCATAACACTAATTATAGAAACTCGAAAATAAATGTTAAATCATTTTCACAATACCCTGACACATATCAGAACAACAAAATGGCCTAGTTCAGATAGCCAGTTCCTACAGCATATGTGATAAGAAACGCTCTATTATTTTAATTTCTTTAATTACGCTATTGAAAACAAATAAAAATCGGTTAAGAACAGATGAGTTTTTTTTAATTACTTTTGCCTTTACTATACACTCCTGAAGTTTGGCTCGTCAATCCCGACTCACCCTGTATATTAAGTGTTAATTTAAAAACAACTGATTTTTTTCAAATAACCTCTAGAAGAAACAGATTACTTTCGGTTTAACGTAATAACAAGATTCAAACTAAGAGTTATCTTCCCCTTATCTCAGACGTTAAAGGAACTAGAGTAAAGCATGAAAACTATATTAGAGACACCTACGTATTTTAGAGATGACATATTCTCTATGTAATTTACTTGTCATTTCATAAATAATCCAAAAATAATATAAAGTCGAATATTCCATCTAATATAAGTAAAAACATTTAGCGAAAATAAAAATTCCGCAATTCCAACAAACTAAAAATTTACCTACCTCCTCTAGTTCTGGAGATAACTTTACACTATTTTTTACATTTATTTCATTTATCTAATATTTAAGGCCAGCTATGACTTTCACGTCCAAATTCTACTTCTTGGCTTCAATGGCGGTATTACCGCTAAAATATCAGATCTGAGAGTAGATCTTCACCTAGGATTTAACTGGACAAGTCACCATGCTTTTGTTGATCAAGCAGATGTAAAAAATACAGGGTAAGTTTTCGTAAGCATTCTCACAAGATAAGAGCGGCAACACCAAAGTGGAATGCGAAGGGTGATTTGCTACTTGGTAGACAGTCCCACGTCGCACCAGCTCAGATTTTTATTGTTTTATGCTGCTTCTTGTTTGATATTTACCTTGACATGACCTGATTGTGATCGATACCCTACTACTACAATTGTATGTAATAAAAAAACATATTTCTGAGTTAAGGGAAAAAAGGGGCTGTCGCCTAGTTCACTGTTAAAAAAAACCTTAAATTTAAGGTACATTCATTAATTTAATTTAATGGATTTGTACCTTAAATCGTGAATAAGTTACATGTACTTTGAAATTAAAGCTTTGTGTATTAAATTTAATTCAATGTTACCTTAAATTTAAATAAAGTTACTGAAAGTATTGATATAATTAATCTTCCTCTTCTTCTTCTTCTTCTTCTTCTTCTTCTTCTTCTTCTTCTTCTTCTTCTTCTTTTAGATAGAACCAAGTTCTGTTATCTACACAATGCCTCATCGATCTTTTGGGGGGCCGTCCAGGCGGCCGTTTGGTGTTTGGTTTCCCTCTTATCACGATTTTTGCTAGTCTGTCATCGTCCATTCGTTCCACTTGATCTCTCCACTGCCTATGACGGTTTCGAACCCACTTCACAATATCCCCCTCTCCACTGTCCTCGCGTATTTTTGCGTTTCTTATTCTGTCTCTTAAACTTGTTCCCGTGATCATTCTCAGCGTTTTCATTTCTGCGGTTCTCATAATTTGTTATGTCTTTGTTGTTTCATTTCTTGTTTCTGCGCCGTAGGTCAATATCGGTCTTACAGAGACCTTGTAAATTCTTGATTTGCTCTCAACCGTCATGTATTTATTATTCCAGATTACGTCTCTTAGTTGGCCTGATATCATGGCCGCTTTGTTGGCTTGTGTGCGTACTTCTTCCGTTACTGCCCTGTTACTTGTTATATGTGCTCCCAGGTATTTAAACTTCCCAACCTGTTCGATATGTTTGTCATCAACCATTAGTTTGCATCTTACCGGTTCTTTTGCTATTACCATTGCTTTGGTTTTCTCCACAGATATCTTCATATTATACTGTTTGGCTGTTCGATTGAGATGGAAATGCATTCTTTGTAAGTTGTCCTCGCTATCTGCTATCAAGGCAACATCGTCTGCAATAATATATTTCATTAGATTTAATTTGAAAATTATTAAATTTAATGCATTAACATTAAATGAGTTTAAGAAACGATTTATGAAATTTGCTTCGAGCACTTTACCTCAAAATTAATGTGAAGTTTTTTTAGTGTCCTGTTCCGTCTTTCACAGCTTCTATGTGTCTTAAAGGTATTTCCTTATTGACCAATGCCAGTTCCCAAATACGTCAGTGCTTAGCAATTTCCTAGCAAGTTGATAGATAGCTGTTGCATTATACAGTACTGCAAATGTATTCTAAATGATTGTTTCTGTCTTTGCTGAGATTGGCCGATGTAAGGGATCAGTTTCTAGAACTTATTTATCAGCTTTCTTGTTACCCTGACAGTATAAATAATCTTTAATCAAACATAATGCTTTTTGAGTGACCGATATTCTTTAAAGCTTGATGGTATTCCTATAATGAACCCAGAGGTTTTTTTATCTTTAGAATCTGTAGTATTTCTCAACTACACTCTAAAAAGGAAATGCATTAAATTTAAGGTAAATGTGCTGGAAGCAAATTTCATAAACCGTCTCATAAATTCAATTAATGCACTGCATTAAATTTAATAATTTTTACATTAATCCAAATTAATACATTCTACTAAATTTAATGTAATCATACTTTAAATTCAAAGTTTAATCATTACTTTTTAAGGTGATAATATACATTAAATATACAGCCAGTGTTCATTGAATTTAAGATATGTTATCACATATTTAATGCATCGACATTAATGTGAGGTCCAAAAATTCTACTACTAGGAAAAGATGGAAATTTTTCCCATAAGTAGTGTTCCGTCATTTGTACACCAGTTTTGAACTCATTGGTTTCCATCAGTACGGCGCAGATCATAAGAAAATTGAGTCCTTTAAGCAACTTATATCATACTAAATAAAAAGTTTAATACAAGTTGCACCATCTCCCGGAATGCAATGTACCATTAATATTAATAAAAGTTCCCTTAATATTAAAGTACATGTGAATTAATTTTAATGTACAGAAAATTGAAACATCTTTTCAGTTACTTTATTGAAATTTAAGATTTTAATCAAATTTGATGTGCAACGAACTAATATAGAAATTTATTGCAATTTTCTTAAATGTCCATACGAGCAAGATTTTTTTATTCTAAATAGCCTATATCTGTCTATTATAATAATTATATCTACTACAAAGTATTGCAGTTAATATTTTCAAAGCAATTATATACTCTTAATGTAACCGAATATGTAATTTATTACCGTATATTAACAAATCATATTTATATTTTTTTTTAGTACCATCGACATCAACATTACTGGATTCGGAATTCTTGATTACATTTTGGACATTATGACTAAAGTATTAACAACTTTCTTCCACACACTAATTTTGTCAGTGGTTAATTTGGTCATTTATTTCCCTGTTCAGAACATTGTAACCAGCCTTAATAATCTAATTGATAGTATTTTCCCTCCAAATAGTTCTGTTTTAATGATGAACTGAAAGAATCATACCTTTCTCAAATAATGTTTAAGTAAATAATACTTATGTTATTTTTTTTGTAAATAAATATATTTGAGCAACAACTGTATCTTTATTTATTATATTGTAGGTTTGTGGTTAGGCTACGAAAACAATATATGTGAAAGTAAGAAAAAATTTGCATATAAACACTTCTGCAAACTCTAATATGTAAAACATTGTGTCAAAGATAGAGACAACGAATATAGATTTCATATAGAAGCACCGTTCTTCGTAATGTTTATAAAATTAACTCTGGTACTCACAAAGCAAATGGTGCAGGCATCTTCCTCTAGGTCCACCTCTCCCAGATGAGCTAATGTGGTAAATGAACAATATGTATTAAATCTCGTGGACGAGGGATCAGGAATGTTGGGAAATTATATTTTGCCTTTTATGTGAGTGTAGGATCAAATTCCGATACATGCAGAATTTTAAAAAATATTAATGAAAATTAATATGAATATTTTTCCATTCTATTTGAATTTAACCCGAACTAATTAAAAATAAAAAGAAGAAAATCGAAGACATTTCTTTTAATTTTTTGGCTGAAAGAGTTCGATTAAAAATATAATTTTTTTTATCTTAAGGAAATACTTGTTGTCTGTATGCAATAAATATTTTCTATACAAGGTATCCGAGAAAATGTGGAAATTCTCCCGGATATGAAAAAAAAACACGTAAAAGGAATACTACAAGATCATATAAACTTTTTTGGGAAAGGGGCCTCCTCTTCGGAGATATGGGCCTCCAAAGAGCTGTAAAGGAATCAAGTTTTCCACACATAATTATTGAACCACCAGATACATTTCAATTTTTTTTAATATGGTGTATATCTGGTAAGACCCATCATATGAGTATCCAAGAAAGTGTTGTGAATTACTCACAGCCGCAGAGACGGACTAGCTGTGATACTCATGACCCCATTTTTTTTCGCCCTGTATGATAAGAACTTTGGATTACGTTTTTTACATACTTTTACCTATTGTCTAAAAATTAAGTAGTTTTAATTTATGTCGCTAATCCTAACCGTTTTCGAAAAAACGTCATTTTATTTACACTGTTAGTCCTCTAACTTCTGCCAGATTAAATATGAAAAAGAGAAATTTTTCCTGTCACCCTAGTTTCAATAAAAGTTAAACTAATTGCTTAGTTAAAAACTTCGTAAGACGGTTCAGCATAGGTTCCGTGAAGTCTGATACACTCGCGGGCATAAAGAATTGAGGACTGCTATGTCCGACACATTAACCAGACCAGAATGGAATACACTAAGATTTTGAGGTGGCCCCACAGGTAAAAATCCTACGGCGTTAGGTCGGGAGATCGAGGAGGCCAGGCAATAAGTCCTCCTCTATCTATACAATGGTTTGGATAGACAGTATTCAAGTGCTTCTGCGTAACAATGCTGAAATGAGGTGGTGCCCTATCGTGCATGTAGTACATATTTCAGCGAATTTCAAGTAGTAAGTGTCATACTCAGTCGTGCCGGCAATACGAATGGTCCAATCAAAAAATTGCTAATGATTCCTGCTCAGACATTAATTAATTGAAACTGATGTTGATAATGCGAAACAATAGTTGCATGCGGATTTTAATCAGCCCATACATGTGAGTTGTGTAAATTTATAATTTCATTTTTGGTAAACCCTGCTTCATCTCTGAAGAGAATACTGCTAATGAGGTTTTTATTATTTCGTTGCTGATCCAATAGCCAGTTTGTAAACTGCATTCTACGAAGAAAATCTTCAAGAATCAGTTCATGCACTTTTTTCAATTGATATGGATATAACAGCTGTTCTTCAATAACTGCATGTACTATTGTTTTTGACGTATTAAACTGGGTTGATAATTTGCGAGTGCTCATTGAAAGAGTGTCATTTACAGCATTTAAAATATTTTCATCCAATTGCGGTGTACGTACTGTTCTTCTCCGACCAGCATCAGTATTTCTTTTTCCAAAATTTCCTAAGATTAGAAAGAAATTTAAAAATATTACCTTGTTAAATGGAATCGCCTACCTTTACCTATTCGACGTTGGTCAACTCGTTGAAATGTTTTCTGATCTGGAAGTATACGATTAGGATATCTGTCATGATAACCTCCTGGCTTCCGAAGCATTACAAGATGCAAGAACATACATCAGATGCATATCTGCATACTCAATAAACGTGTATTAAATAATTCACAAATAATTTCACCACAAAATCCAAAAATCAGTAAATTAATATCCAAGTAAAGCATCAATGTGTCAACGATGTGAAAATTTAAAATTTCTAAAATGCCAGATATTTATTTCTTTCCTACCTAGCAACATTTGCAAAAACAATTCTTTGCTTTTGGTGCCGATAAAATAAAACGCACATTTTTTGCGAACTTAGGTCGAAATGCAATTCACAAAATTAGACAATTTTAAATAAAGCGGTAAACTCTAATTTTGGATCGAATTTTTTTATCATAATGTTGAAGGTTCAACATTTGATAGGAAGAAGGATGTATTTTTTATTGAAATACGCCAAATACATGATGTAAATAAAATTATGTTTTTCGAAAACGGTCATTAGCGTTGCAGCTAGTCCGTCCCTGCAACTGTGAGTAATTCACAACACTTTCTTGGATGACAATTTGAAGGGTCTTACCTCGTATACATCATATATAAAAAAATTGAAATATGCCTGTGAATTAATAATGATGTGTAAAAAATTTGATTCCATGCAGTTTTTTCTCCAAATATGAACTTGTAGTTTTCCTTTCACGTGTTTTTTTCATACCGGAAGATTTCCTAACATTTTCCCGGACACCCTGTATGAAAAGACTTCATAGGATTCGGACTTATGCCATATACAAGGGCAAAATGTTTTTCTAAAGCGGCTGACCACTCAGTCATGAATAAATTGAAATAAAGTAGTAGCATTTCTTTCACTTCATTCCCTTAAAGGGGAACTTGTGGTGAGAGGAACTGTGGAAGAGAGATAATTGTGGTGGCGGTAGCGTGCGAGAGAGATAGCGTCATAACACTTAGCGTCGCTCGAGATCCAAACAATCTGATAAGAATGATGCTTCTGTATGGATCTATGTTGACGAATATATAGTTTAATTTTATGCTAACGGGAATACATAATCAATAAATTTTCGGAATGAATCTGCCTGACATTTCTTGTCAATGGCACACAATATGTCCTTATAGGTGAAAATATTTACTATAGAATAATAATTTAAATATCAATCAAAAAATAATAAATAGAATTCACGACTTTTAATCAAAATAATTTTTTACTATACAGGGTGTCCAAGATAAGGATCCTAAGCATGGGGATCTCGGAAACAGTTGGAGATACGAGGTCGGTTAAATTAGAGAAAAGTTGCGCAATTTAGTGCTAAATTAAACGCAGTTAAAAAAATTTAAAAATTTCAAACACTTCCGGAGATTTCCGGAAAAAAACGAAATTTGGAAAAATCGTTTTTAATTTTTGCAGGCTTTATTTAAAGAGATATCAGAAAATAAAAGGTAGATTCTCATTGCCACTTTTTATTTTTTATAATATGGTCTAAACAAAATTTAAATCCGACGTTTCGTTTCTGAGATACTATCATGAACTTTCATTTTTTATATGGAACAAAAAAAAGTATCCCATGTATTTGATAGCATTTTTTATTACAAATTCAACGATGTATCACCCTTGCATATCGAATACGTAGTTCAAGTACTTTCCATAAGAGCTCCATGAGAGCGAGAGAGAAAGGTATATCAGTTTTATAAAAGCCAATGAACTACACACTTGATATGCAAGTGTGATACACCGTTGAATTTGTAATAAAAAATGCTATCAAATACATGGGATACTTTTTTTTGTTCCATATAAAAAATGAAAGTTCATGATAGTATCTCAGAAACGAAACGTCGGATTTAAATTTTGTTTAGACCAAATTATAAAAAATAAAAAGTGGCAACAAGAATCTACCTTTTATTTTTTGATATCTCTTTAAATAAAGCCTACAAAAATTAAAAACGATTTTGCCAAAATTCGGTTTTTTCCGGAAATCTCCGGAAGTATTTTGAATTTTTAAAATTTTTAAATTGCGTTTAATTTACCACTAAATTGCGCAACTTTTCTCTAATTTAACCGACCTCGTATCTCCAACTGTTTCCGAGATCCCCATGGTTAGGATCCTTATCTTGGACACCCTGTATATCGAATTTGTTCTCAACAAAATCGCAATCAACACTTTAATCTTAGCTTTCGGCTCTGACGTTTATAACAACCTCAGGTGTACTGAGTGTCCAATTTTCGACCCATGCAGGAAGTCGCTGACACGACATTGTGTTTTTCAATGTTTCCACATATATAATACATGAGCTATTAAGCTACAAGATATTACGATTAGTACCATATCATAGCGGCTTAAATGTTATTAAGATGATACGGGCTAAATGAAAAACTTTTATAACAAACATATAGGGGAATATTGATATGGAGATGAGAAATTACTTACAATGTACGAACAAATTTTGAGAACATGTACAGGGTGTCCAAAGTTGTCCAAAACAAGTGTTAAAGATAGAGACTGATGAATTTCACGAGCCGGTACTACTTTTGGGGCAAACAAAAGATACGACAAATAAAATTTTCCTAATCCTTTCTATTTTTAAGATACAGGGTGAAATTGATCAACTTCCCTATTATCTTAGTTAATATGTAAGATAATTAAAAGGTCAAAAAGGCCAATTGTAAAGTTTTATACGTAAAATCAGCTGGCTTACTTATTTTTTTCTAGAGGCATGCTAGATGAAACTTATGTTTTTTTTTGTTAAATAGAAAATATTTCAAGCTTTTTAAAAATATGTTATAGTTTATATTTTATTTCACCAATAATTCTAAAATTTTGATTTTTTTAAAATTCAGACTTAAATTCGCAGTAGGCTGTGAATATTGAATGACACTTTTTAGAATTAAGCAACTTATCAACATATAATGTAAAACTACAAACAAATTAAAATTAATTAACAGTATTACTAGTAAATTATCAACTAAATTTGGAAAAATAGAAAGTGTCACACGAAGTGAACTAACAAAAATTGTAACTAGCCCAATTTTTTTATATCACGTTTTTAGGTGGCTAAATTTTATCTATCCCAGATACCAAATATTTTAGTTACGGGAATGGTAAAAAAACATAACCTTCTTTCCTTTTATTTTATCACTTGTGTATTTTGTTTTTATTATTTTCCGGTGTTTTTTTTCATGTTTAGTCACCCTAAAATAATAAAATAATTTATTTAAACATTTAATTTACCATTTAGTCTTAGTTTCAAAATAAATTAAAATAGTCGTTAATTGTCCCATTTTCTTCAGAAACATTATACCAGACAAAAAAAAATGATTGATTTAACCAGCGTTTCTCAACCTTTCAGTATTTGCGATCCGAGTATCTATACCTGTTTTAACAACACCCCTTTTAACGTTTTTGAAATTTTAACTGAATTAATTTTATTCGTTTTTTCTTTGGGTTTGACACACCATCACAAGTTCAATATCTCTCCATAAAAACTAAAATTACTCTCCTCCATTTTGTTGCACGCAAGGTTAAGCAAAGTTAAAACGCGTAAATCATATCTCTGCTAACTGTATAAGAATCACTCTCGATTTAAAAAAAGACCACTATCAGAGGTGGTTTTGCAACAACCAACTTGTTTTTGCATATATTTCAATTTCGGTAATTACCAAAGTATCCACTTTTCGTCCAATGAAGTCGCTTGTGAGATAAGTATTTTAATTATTTCGTTATATTAAGCTAGAAATGTACGATTTGAAGCTGCCAGTTTTGTTTTATCTCTACTAAGTTTGTGCTCTAGCTATCTGCAATTTTTCTTTAAATGACGAGCAAGTTAACCACAATAGAAGAAAGTTAGCTCACGCTCAAAAGATAGAGGAATACTACCTTTCTTTCTACTGTTGGCGCTAAACACGATACTCCAAACGTCATTGGATATCCGTATCACCTGACCGAAATAAGAAGAAGAGGTACTAATTCTCGAATACGCTTCATCTCTTTTTAAGCGTGAGTAAAATTTTTTTATAGGATTCGTAGTCTATATTAAATAATATTATTTTCTCTTACGTCTATGACAAAAATATGAAGTTAGTCTCATTACCATATTATTCCTCATTATGCTAAAAAATATATTGTTCTACAAATCTTTTTTATATAGCAGATATCAAAGTCTGAAGTTCAAGTTTTGTTGAAGAGGTATTACGAATTCTGATGCGGTATTTTAAATGGTAAGATATATTATCAAATAAAATTACACCTGCTTTTATAATAATCTAAGTTATATTCTTTTATTTTATTGCCACAAAACTTTTGAACATTTTCAACAGCTCTTTTTGTTCTAACGATAAACGTTCTATGTTCTAATGATAAATGTGTAAAATGACTATATTTGTTTCCATAATCGCAAGCTTGTTAATAATTTCACTACACGGTACATTCTAGAAATGGACGTTTTATATAGACAGTTGTTTTCTGTAATTTTTACTCTTGATTCGTTACATCGCCACTATTGGGACCATTAGGTAGTCAAAACGCGTATGAAGAGAGAATCAGACAAACTTTCTACCTTATCTTTTAATGGCTACGACGTTGTATATATAGATGTCGTTTGATTGTTGATATTTTCTGGCATTAAAAATATTTGCAGGTATAACATCCTGTCCACATCTCAAAACGAAAATTTTATATAGATGATTGTTCCCTATGAATTTTGCTCTTGGTTCATTATATTTCCACTGACGAAACCATTACATAGGGAGACGGGTATGGAAAGAGAACCAGAATTCTCAAGCAATAAACGGTTTTCCTTTTCCTTTAATGGTCTTAAAGACAAAAACGACAACTTGTTAAACTAATTCTATGACCTTAGAGATGTCTTTACATTTGATTTCATTTTCAAACTTCTCACTACAACGATGTATGTATAGATACCGTTTAACTTCTTGACATTTTACGGTCTGACATTAAAAATGTCTGCAGGTATAACATCTTGTCCACATCTGAGAACGAAAATTTTTTATACATTATTGTTTCCCTAATTCTATGACATTAAAGATGTCTTGCAGCACACCAACGGCAAATTTATATTTACTGTATACAAGTCCCATCTTATACTATTATATATATAAAGCTTTAAATTACTCAGCTGCATAGAAAATATTTGGCAATCTCTTTAAGTTGGTGTGGCAATATATTTTCAAGATCATGGAGAAATATGAGTTTTATGTTCTAATTAGGCACTACTTTTTGCAAGGAAAAACTATCAAAGAAACTGAAGAGAAGCTTAAAGCTTTTATGGGGAATGTGCTCCATCGCATGGAATGATTATATGATTTTGAACGTCCTGGACGCCCAAAAAAGGTCACTTTTCAAGAAATGAATAATAAAATCCACAATATTGTCTTGGGGAGTGCCAATTAAAGACACTTGAGATCAAGGATATTGTGAAAACATAAACTAAACATATATTTCATATTTTACGTGAACGTTTGAGCATGAGAAAACTTCCAAGAAGGGGGGTGCCGTATTTGCTAATAGTCGATTAGAAACAATATCGTGTGACTCGAAAATGATTTTGAGTCTTCAGTCTAGCTGATTAATATCCCACCTCCATCCATGGAAGAGACCATTAGAGCCATTAAGAAGCTCAAAAATAACAGAACGGCAGGTCGAGATAATATCTTGGCAGAAAGTCTGAAACATGGAGGGAACGATCTAATCATACAAATACATAACCTCGTGAAACAAATTTGGAATCAAGAAATAATTCCTGATGAATGGAAAGAAGGGGTAATAATTCCACTCCACAAAAAAGGGGACCAAATGCAATGTAAAAATTACCGAGGTATTGCTCTACTAAGCCACGCCGATAAATTATTCTCCAGCATTCTCCTTCAACGTCTCTCTCCTTATACCGAGGAGATTATCGGAGACTACCAATGTGGCTTTCGAAGAGGAAGATCAACAGTTGACAAGCTTTTTATTATCCGACAGATGCTGGAGAAATGTTAGGAGTTTAACAAAAACTTACATACCCTGTTTATAGATTTCGAGCAAGCATATGACAATGTTATTAGGATAAGGTTGTGGGAAGCCATGGAAGAATTTGGAATCCCGCACAAGTTGATTAGACTGTGTAGAGCGTGCCTGGAGGGGGCAAAAAGCTGTGTCAAAACTGAAGGAGAGTGTAGCCAAACATTTTCTATCAACAGAGGATTAAAACAGGGAAATGCTTTGTCGCCAGTACTGTTTAACCGTGCACTGGAGAAAGCCGTAAGAACAGTATCAGTTGACGTGGAGGTTTTTGGACCAAGTGGCCCTAAACTTACTTTGGCCTACGCGGATGATATGGGCGCGATAGGAGAAAGCACAGTCAGTGTGAAGGAAAACTTCATAAAGATAGAAAAAGAAACTCAGAGAATAGGGCTCCGAATAAATGAAGGAAAGACCAAATACATGCATGTCTTCCATAACCCCGCCCGAGACAGAATCAGGCAGAACGTCACCATTGATGACTATAATTTTGAGCATGTGCGAGTTTTCAAGTACCTGGGCGCAGTGATAACGGCAAACAATAATATGCGGGAAGAGGTTAAACAGTGCATCACACAAGCAAATAAATGTACATTTGCGATACAAACCTTACTAAAGTCAAAATTTATCACTAGAAAGGCAAAAACTGAAATATATCGAACAATAATACGACCAGTGGCAATCTACGCCAGTGAAACATGGACCCTGACAGTCCACGATACGGAGCTGCTAAGAAGGTTTGAGAGAAAAATCCTGCGTATAATATATGGCCCATACCGAGACCTTGAAACAGGCCGTTACAGAATGAGAAGCAACATAGAGCTTGCGCAAATATATCAAAGCCCTGACATAATTCAAGAAATAAAGTCCAGAAGACTACGATGGGCAGGTCATATACAAAAGAGTCAAAACGATCGGCTAATAAAACGGGTATGGGAGGAAGCACCATAAGAAAAAAACCGCTGGGAAGACCTAGGCTTAGATGGAGAGATAACATCCACAAGGATCTAGCTATCCTTGACCAGCAAGAATGGAGGGAGCTGGCACAAGACCGTTCCAGGTGGAGGCAAAAAGTCGAGGCAGCCAAGAACCACCCTGGGTTGTAGTGCTACGGAGTCAGTCAGTCAGTCAGTCAGTCAGCTGAGCACAAGTCTAGCTCTCAGCAGCGCACAGAGTGCTTGCTGGCTGAGGACTCGACTCTATTTGACACCTCCTTTATGTAATGTAAGTGTAATAGGCTTCTTAGTCTATTTCAAGAGTTCTGACAGAACGAAATACTGAAATACTGCCCTGGTATCACTGAAATGCTTTGGGTGTCGAAACAGAAAGAGAGAGAGAGATATGGATTATGGACGCATCGACTACTGGATCTTTTAGCGTCCATTGTTTAGTTTCCCTGCTATGTATGTTATTTGTCCTACATTAGGTTGTATAATCTAATATCCTTGATAAATGTGATAACATTATTAGAGTCTTTATAAGAGAGGGGGACATCAATTTTGTTTTTCTGTAATTGGCGGAAAGGATATTACTCATATTTTTCTGCACTCGGTAGTAAGGAGCAGGGGATTTGTTCAGATGTTCATGGGTTAACTTCATGTGGTCAATTCGGAGTCTCGTCATTATAGTTAGTTCTTGTTTTGGTAGATTAGGGAGAGGGATATCAGTAAAGAAAGCCGTTTTAAATGATTGAAGTTTGTTGACTGGATCTTGCAGGTCCCATTCTAATTGAATGAGGTTATTAAGGTCTTAGAGGTTGAATATTTTGCTTATTTTGTTAGGAGTGTTTTGATGATTGAATGCAAGGGCGTCGGCTTCAGTGTTTAGGATTTCAGTATGAATTGGTACCCAAAGGAAGGTGAAGGATTTGTTCTTGATATGGAAGTATTTTATTAGGGTTTTAATCTCATGAGCTATTAGATAACTGGGGTTGTATGATTCGATTAGTTTGAGGGAGTTTAGAGAATCTAAGATAACCAGCCAGTTTGATTTGGAGGTATTTATGCAATATTTTATGGCTTTAAGAATCGCAAATAGCTCAGCAGTAAGGATTGAAGAGGACTCATGAAGGGAGAAAACCTTTTCTGTGTTTTCTGTATAATATGACGCTCCGACTGTGTTATCTTTTTTGGAGCCATCGGTAAATATGAGTTCGTGATTACTGTATTTCAGTTAAATTATTTAAAGATACTTTGATTGGATTATTTTCGGGTCAACTTCTTTTTTGTCTAGCAGTGTGAGTTCGAAGTTACAACTGATGGGGAAAGGACTCCAAGATGGAAATAAGTGGGTGTTAATTTCATCTATCGAAGCCAGAATTATTGATGGGTGTTTCTTGGTTTCGGCGAAGTTAGTATGAATGGAAGGAAGATACTTATTCAGAGGAGTGCGGTTGTTAGGGGGTTGAAAAAGGATTTAAAATGCGGGATGTAGGGACAGAAGTGGAGTGAGCTCCCATACTTAAAGGTAAGTTGCATCTTTCTATCTTCTAAGGATGGGATTCCAGATTCACAGTATAGGCTACTGCTTGGACTGGTGTGAAATTCACCTATAGAAAGATGTATGCCTCTATTAGGCAGGTACTACGCCTGCAGACGCGGTTGCGTCGCGCGCGGTCCTGGCTAGGCTTTACCCTAATCTGTTTCATTGCGTACAGGTTTGAAAGTGATCCACTTAAAAGTATTTAGGAATAGGGGATTACCACTGCGATGGCGTAGTGTAGGTATTAAAATTTGAGTGAAATTTTGAATTCGAATTTGAGTTATTTTTCATTCATTTTCTCTAAAAATCTCAACCCTTTGGAAAATAGCCTAAATAGAGAATAAAAACAGTACCCTCAAAACCTCTCCCGAACTTTATTTAAATAGGAGAAAAAACAAAACCACATCCTAGGATGCCCGAATTCTGTTTATAATAACACAAACAGAAATCATAAAATTATAAATAGTAAATCCGATGTGAAAGTTATCAACAACAATAATCCACTTGAAACCATCACCTAGAACTAGTTCAAAACTTTACTTGTTCAAACTGTGCCCACGTTATTTTTGAACATTTTCTGGTAACTAGTAATCTCAAAAAAATTTTTCACAATGAATGCAGTTTGCGAAAATATGTTGAATAATTTTTTGGAGGATGTAGTTATATGAATAATTGTTATAAATTATCAAAACTACTCGATTGATTTTCGAGTAAATGATTACGAAATTTTCTTTCAGAAGTTCTAAATCATATTTTTAACAAAGTTTATATACTGATGTACTCCTAGTTTTACTGGCTTCCTAAAAATGTTTTAAAATATTACCATTAAGAAAAAATTAAAATTTTAAGTCACTGGGTTTGTTTTTCATTCTACTTTACTTTCAAGTACTTCATAGTTGCGTCGTAGAAAAACCTGCTTTAAAATATGAGATAACAAAATAAAAACAGTTATTTAGGGACAAACATATAACAAGAATTGATAAGAAAGTGATAAATAGTTGATTGTTTTCTAAAAGTTTTTTAATTGTAAATCAATTCTACATTCTATTTAAAAATATTAAGCTTTAGTCACCATGAAATATTTAATAATAGCATTTTCTTTTATTTCTTTGACCTGTGCTTTTGAGGTACACTTGAGAGATGGTATTACACCAAAAAAACTTCCACCTATTGTGTTGAATCCAGATGTTTTGCCAAAAATTAACTGGGAAGAACTTAGAACTATTTTGGAAAAAGGAGAACTCAAGTAAGATCGTTTTTTTTTTAATTATTTAGAGCAGATGTTTAATTTCAAATTTGCCATTAAAAAATATGTAAAATCATGTTATAAATACACAAACATTTTAATTAGAAATATTATATATTCTGAATTTGTATATTCACCAGTATATAATGGTACTGTACCATTTTAACTATCTAAGTGTGCATGGTCTCAAGTTTTAACTTATTATGTACCTATATTTTAATTATTAATAGTTTTTTTTATAATATTGTGACAAACTAATCGTAACTGATGAAGACTATATAATAGTCGAAACGTCTTATTTATGTGTTTTATATCTATTAAATGAATCCGTAACATCTTGGAGTATCAATGAACCTCATTTCCAACAATTTCACAAGCTATTTAAATTCATTTGTTATATCAATTTACAAACAAAAGTTGATGAATACTAAAGAAAATAATTTTTACATTGTAAAGCTTGCAATTTATCTATTATCATTATAATTTTAACGGATAAATACAATACCGTTTGTTATTAAAAATGGGTCGAGTAAATAAATGTTGTAAGCTACTTAATGAAAGAAATCATAAAAATATTTTAAAAAACCTAATTTTAATGACTGATAAACGAGCTCGTGATTTTAAAAATTTTATCGGGTATTATATGTGCAATTCTTGTGAAAGAGCTCTGACAAAATTCAACTATTAACAACAGTTTCACTTGATTGGCCCACGGAAATGATACGACGCGAATTTCAAGAAAATTTCCTCTAAAAAAGTTAGAGAGCAACAAAGATTTACATCACAGCCTTGCATAATAAGAGAGAAAGCCTACAAAATTCAACACATGAACGAATTCAAAATTTCTTTTTATTGGATGATGTCAGCCGCATAATGCTCGGAATGAAAGACTGTGTTTCTATTGTGGAAAATGGAGAAAAAAATCAAAAACAAAACAGACTATTATTATTTAATATACATGATTTACGAAAAAAAATTTAAAGAAACTTTTCCTGATGAAAATATTGAACACCACTAAATTTAAAACTCCAAAATCCATCTGAAAAGATAACTAACATCTATTCTTAAAGCTGTAATAACAATAAAAAATTCTGAAATTAATTATGTTATTGAAGAATTAACATTATTATTTGATAAACATTAAATAAAGAAAATAACACATACAATAGTTAATGGAGAGGAGCCGAAAGGTGAAAAAAAAAATTAAATTCAGAAATCACACATAAAGTTTCTTCTTTTTATTAATCCCTTTATCAAAGTAACTTCATTGATTTAATGATAAAATAGTTAAATTAGCCTTTGATTAATAAAATTGTTAATGTATTTTTATAATAATATCTCTTCGTTTATTTTGGCGATCTTCTTTCCTATTAGTATTCCTGATTTTAAACCAAATGGCTTCGCACTCCCTCCAGGGAATATTGACTCATACCAGGTACAAGATACCAAAAGTGTGAAGTTCTGTGGGAACGCTTTCCATGTTATTGGGTCCTAGGTGATGTAGTCTGCTGTATTTCCTACAAACTTTTGGACGGTTCGCTCGTTTGAAAAGAGAACTGCTTTCTACATCGGCTTATACAGATACTCACTAAGGCTCAGTCTCTTAATGTTCTGCAGGAGGTTCTTTAGTATCATTCCAGTTGTTAATAAAATTAGGGGAATCGTTTGGACAGTGTTCATTGCCCATTGTTTTCGAATTTGCACTTGGTGATCTTCTCGTTGAATTTTGGCCTTAGGTTGTTGTTGTTAGGTACAGCAATGTCGATCAGTGTAGTTCGCCTAGAAATTATATATGTTAGCATAATGTCTAGTCTATTATGTGAAACTATCTAATCCGTTAGAATCGTTCTGTTAATATAACTTGAACTCGCTGTTCTCAAGAATAAGTTCTGGATTGCACTTGTAATAAGGCACTTTTCATACAGGAAATAGATATAACTTATCTGCTAACTTTTGATGTAGTATTTTAGCGGCTGAGACATTGTCTCTCCTTATACTCCGTTGCGGCAAACGCTTGGCATCCTCCACTTGTGTGCTGGATTGTCTATGATGTTTGACAGCCGTATCTACATTGGTCGTTTCCTATTGAGGAATCTCTGATGATGAACTTCCGATAGTTTTTCATCGAAATAACCTGGTCTTGGATAGCTAACAAAAAGTCCTTCGTTGCTGGAGACATCTGTCCTGAAATCAACCAGTAGTTCGATGCTGAGTTGTCAATATTGTCCTGATTGACCTCATTGGAATGCTCTCTATGAAGTGGCTTCCATAGCCAGGCTTGTAACTTCTCTTTATCTGTTTGATGGTGAGAAGCAATATCTTGTTTCCTCAACTGTAGCTGCATTGAATCATCTATCTCGCATATTGCTCGATGTGGAGTGGAAGAGCCCATTAACCTGTGGAAATAAGAACGTAAATTTATTATTTGTTGGTCGAACTGCTTACCAATATCCACCAATCCTCTTCGTCCTTGATGCCTTGGAAACATAGTATGTTCAATAGCACTTCGAGGGTGGTGTAGGTGTGCTTTTGTTAGAGTATTTTTATTTTTCTTTGCAGGTTTTGAATGTACGTCCTGCTCCATTTGACAATTCCAAAAGAGTAGCTAAGCGCAAAGCATGCATACGTGTTGATCGAGAACCAGCACGGCTTTACTAAGGGCAAATGAACGACTACAAATCTACTGGTGTATGAACAAAATATTGCACAATCCTTGGAATCTAAGAATCAAATTGATGGTATTTATACAGACTTCAGCAAAGCATTTAATAAAGTTAATCATGGGGTGTTATTGGATAAGCTTTATGCTGTGGACGTTATTGGTGATCTACTCAAGTGATTTAGTAGCTATCTAACAAATAGGTCTTAGATCGTAAAAATAAAGGGCTTCCACTCAAAACAAATTCATGTAAAGTCTGGAGTTCCACAAGGGGCACACTTATCTCCCATACTTTTTAATGTTTTTATTAATGATATCTGTAATGTTGTTAAGTACTCTTTTGTACTCCTTTCTGCGGATGACTTGAAAATATTCAAGTGTATTATATCGGTAGAGGATTGTAGGGAACTTCAGGAGGACGTGTATTGCTTGTTTTTAAAACCATGCATAAATACCCAATGTAGCCCAAAATATTTAAAATTATTATTTAATACAACCAATACTTTAAAAATCATAGATTCTAAATTCCGTTTCCAATTTCCCTCCAAAACGCCAATACTTGTCACTTCACCGCTGTGACGCCATTAGTATATAGACACTGGTAAACTGACAAGGAGATATAAAGGTTTTCCGTAATTTTTGTATTAAAAGATTAGTTCTAGGTTATTTTAAGTATTGTGCGGTTCAGCTAGTTCGCAAGGATTCGGCACTACTTTTTTCAGTTTTGAGCTTATAAATACCTATGATTATTATTATGTATTCATTATCGGTTGCGGAAATAACAATCCTTGGCAAATTACTTACATGGAAGCCTTCACATTTCTAGATTCAGCAGAGCAGAAGTTACTGTTTGTTGCGAAGAAATTGGTCATCATAAAACAATCAATTCTGGACAAATTCGTATTATTTGCCTTAATAAATCCCCTTTTTTATCATGAGAAAATTTCTTAGAATCGTTTTTAAAGGGAACAATAAGCAAATTTCGAAGAAATTACATGGAAATGACTATGAAATATTAACCAAGCAAAATAGCCGTTGACAGAAATCACGAACGTGACATATATAACCCCTTTCCACGCTCTTCGCCATTATACGCAACTATCTGTATGACAGCATTGAATTTCGTGCTAGTTTCTTGTATTAACATGAAGGTTTCGTGTATAAATGTCAATTCTATTATTCTAAATAATAGATTTAGACAATAACTATCTCTTTCTATAGTATATCTAAAATCATACGTCGTTCTACCTTATTTTAGGTGAAGGGATGTTGAGTGAATTCAAATAAAAATATAATTTTGTAGCGAAACGGTTTTTTTTGTGAAATACTTGTGAATTTTCTTGCTTAGGGACATTTGACCCTGACTGACTATAAGAGGGTGTAAAATAAATATTCGAAATTTTTTATCTGCTAAAAATATTTTCTCTCATTCTTATTGGAATGTGTTAATTACGAATATTCAATAAAAAAGACTGAGATAATTAAGTGTGTTTGAAAAACAATATATTTAACCTGAATGTCTCATTTTTTAGTTTCCTGAAAACTATAATTTTTTTGTTCAAAGCAATTCCTTTAAAGTTAATTTTTTGAACTTCTTAGAAAGAGCGTGGCAGTTTTATTATTTGTGGATATCAAGCACGGAATATCAGTTCTTAGAAATAAATGAGAATGTTTTTTCTATTATTATGATAGTTTATGTTTTATTTTTAACAATAAAACTGACATTAGACAAATTACCCCAATATGAATCGAGACCAACTTTATTTTTCAAATATGTGTTTTGAAAAAGATCATGAAAATCAAGTATATGTTTTTGTAAATAATATTAGTATAATCTACATCCCGTAAACGTAGAGTGCACAATGTTAAAAAAATATATTAGAGCATTTATTTTTGAATATTTTATATCATGTATAATGTTTAATGTAAAGTCTTGAAAAGTCCATATAATCTTTTAGAAAGTAAGAATTTCATTATTTAAAAGTAGCTTTAATTAGGTCTTCGGTGAAATTTTCTTTTTATTTGATAATTTTTGGGGATGGATATGTTAGGTATTTATATATAATTAACGACATTCATAATAAAGTAGGCATTTGCTTCATAATAACGTAGCTTTTATTTAAAGGACGTGAAATAATACCATGTACTAAATCATTTTTATTAAAGAAAAAAAAATTCAACTCCAAAGTGGATAAAAAAAATATAAAGCATTCTATATTTAAAAGCTAATATATTTACACAAAACAATATTTATTAAGACCTTTTAAATATAAAAAAGATTGTAAATTTTAGAATGGGATTCTTACATAATATAATCGTTTTTAATCTAAACATATACATAAAGATTTAATAGCAATTTTTGATTTTTACACTAGCTTAAACTTTTCATTTATGTTACTATTTGAGGATCTGGAAAAAAAACTTTTCGGATTTGAATTTTTGGGATGGCAATCAATCATAGCTTCTCATTACTTTGACAAGGGATTTTCGCGACACAAATTTTCGTACTACTTGGGCTAAAGTCAAGAATTTTTATTTTATTTTCATAAAATTATAAGTACTTAAATAAATATATATTTATTTTCAAATATTAATATATTCAAACAAAAGGTTACTATTGTATTTTTAGGCAAAGCAAATACCTAACAATAAAATTTATATAATTTCAAGACATGCTTAAAAATATTGAAGCATATGATAAAAAATAAGTAAATGTTATTTTTTAATTGATTATTAAAATATAGATATAACATAATAAGTCCTTAAAATTTCGTTAAGGTATCTCTAACGGTTTTTTTTTTAAGTTAATTGATTGATTTAAAGTTCCGAAAATTTTCATTGCAAAGAAAGATTGTTGAAATGAAAATTTTAGAAAACTGTTTTAGGATATGATTGTTGGTAATGTTTACTGTTGATTAAAATATATTAACTTAAATTCCATTATCAAGTGAGAAATGAGGAGTCCACTTGATTTGATCTGGGCTTAACTATTAAACTATCTATGCACGATATCGAATTGTTTCATTTATTTGCGAACTTTGCCCAATTTCAAGTGGCCATTGTTGTTTTTGCTAATTCTATACTTGCAAAATCTAAAACAACACATACCAACAATACCAATGTATTAAATAAGAGACCTGTGATGTGGAAACATGCTATATATATATATATATATATATATATATATATATATATATATTCAATTTGGTGTTTTAAAAGTTCAAAATATTTCACTTTTGAGCGTTTTACAGGGAATATTCATGAGACTCTTTTAACTTTTTTTGTGATCTTTTCTTAAACATAGAATATAATCAGGGAGAAAATTTTTGAGAAGAAATATTCTTGAAATGGAATGAAGTACTTAGTTATGACTCTATTAAATATTATTATTGACTTCTAATGATTTTTTCTAGGGCAGGGTCTGTACAAGCTGATGTAACTAACTACACTTTGGCAATTTTAGCCAATGTTGCCAATATTTTAATTCATGATGGTTACGACCCAATGGAACTATCGGATACACACATAAGTGTAAGTTTAGTATCTATTTATTTATATAATCGTACTTGAACACTTCAATAACTAGAGAAAACTCAGTATCCAGATTGATTCTTTAAACTACACTAAAACTTCTTTTGTAGCATAAGGACAATGTAAAAATCACGATGGACAGAAAAATATATAATGAAGTATTTTTGGCTATTTTTGCAGTGTTTAAAAAATCTATATTTGCTAATGATTACTTCAAAAATTTAAAGTAAGATAAGGTCCTTGTAATTATAAAATCGAGAGACATGTGTTTCAACCTGCGCTAATAACAAAAATATTATTGAGCTATTCTAAACTTATATTAAACAATTTTGTCTCTAAAGTACCAAATAATTTGTAACAGTAATAATGTAATCTCTTTTAAAACCAGCACTACAAAACCGAATAACAACTTTTTAATTTTTTATGTTTTGAAATTTTTGAAGCACAAAATTAGCACAAAAAAATCGGTTCAGAAACTAGCCCTACACTTATAAACATATGTATATACATGAACACGTGTAATGATTTTATTTTTTGATTTTTAGTTCTGTTTTTAATTAAACTTATCTCGATATTGTAAATTATTCGAATTAAGTATTAATTTAGATGTGTAGTGTACCTCGCAAATTTTTCTAAAGCTCTAAAAAGCTTAAATTGTGTTAGACCATAATAAATTGAATTGTAAATGAAATTGACCCTAATAGAATTTAGTATAACGCTTAATCCACCATCTTGAATTTTTAATCGCGATCACAAAAACTAGAAATTTAGAAAGTGTAAATTTTTAGCATCTTATCTTGCCAATTATAATGAATGTTAAGATATCTATTTTAAACTCATGATCTACATCCCTTAAAGTCTTCTAGTACAGATTTTGATAATGTAAAATTTTTAGTTACCCCATATTATATCCGCTATATAAAATAAATGTAAAATTCATATTCTGCGTCCCAAAATTCCCCATACCGATTTTGAAAAAAAATGGATAATATTTATTTTTTTTATCTTGCACATTATAAGATTCATCTTGGATTTTGCTTAACCAATTTCAGCCTAGATTATATAGGACCATTGGAGCAACTATCTGTACATATCGTAAAGAATATCATTCTTGTTGGTAGAAGCATTTCAAAGTAGTCGGTAACATATATTCATAAAAAATATATTACGATAGATTCAAAGCCGAAATTAAAAACTTACTTCTTTATTTCAACGCAATTATATAGTTTTTAAAATTAATTAAAAAAATAAAAATAAATAACACATTCCCACTGAAGACAACACTGTACGGGGTGTCCTATTTTCGACCCTTTTAGGGGGTAATGGAGTTATTATCAAAGATAGAGTGTTGCGGTTTTCACTTTAGTATCCTACTTTTTAACGAAACGAAAGAGTCCGGTGTCAAATTTGTCATGGCTCTCTTAGTTTTTAATCTACAGAGTGATTTTGAATAAATCTTCGTTTTTTAGGCAGATCTCATATTTCCGTTATGCACTAATTAATCAAAAAAGTAAAGTCTGATTTTTATAGAGTTTTTTATGTAGAGTTCAGTGGAGTAGCCAGTTTTTTTCTAAAAAGTTGAATTTTTGAGATATCAACCAAACTTATAATTTTTTAAAAGACAACCTATTATATATTATTTTAGATATTGATTAAATATAATTTAATCTTTTCAAAAATATATAATGTGTTTATTTTATTTTGAAAAACAAGATCCGAATTCGGTATTTTGAATAATTTACTTTATTTGTAATAGTAGGCCTTGACCAATTTATAAGAAACAAAAGGCAGATGTCCAACATTTCACAGTTTTGTCAGATCGTTATTATTTAGGAAATATTTTTGTTACGCAGTAGTTTTTATTTCACTTTTTATTGATTTTACATTTACAATGGCCGTTTATGATAATTATGAAAAGTATTATATGTTAGTATGTTTTATACAAAGCAATGAAAGTCCCCAAGAAGCTTCTGAATTATATTTCAATAGGTAATGTATTTAAAGCGTTATCATAGAGATAACTTCTCATATCTGGTGGTCATTTTTGTTCATGTTAGCTATCCAAAAAGAAGGCAACCCTTTCCTGACATATTTGTTCATTTAAAAAGAAATCTAGGTGAACACGAATTTTTTTTTTCAACCGCGTTCCAAAACATACGTCAAAGAAGACAGGGAGAGAAAAGAAACAAATATGTTATTTTACGAAGCAGCAACAAGTTCATCATCCTGTAGAAAAATAGAGGAAGAAGTTGGTGTAGCAAAATCTGACGCTGAAAGAATTTTGAAAAGTACAAATATCACCCGTATAAATTTAAAATAGTGGAACATTTACACCCCGGAAATGATGAGTACCGAGTAATGTTTTGATAATGATATTTAGAACAAATCTGCATCAACGAATCTTTTGGCAGATATGTTATCTGGTCTGACAAATGTTATTTTTCAAGTGCAGCAAATTTTAATCGTCACAACATGAGGCATTGGTCTGCAGAAAATCACTATTTGATTTTCGAAAAGGCACAACAAGAGTGCTTTTTTTTGGGCCGACAACAGGATGTATGAAAAGTATTTCACAGTACGTAGATACCTAGAAATCTTTCAGAAAATTATTCCAGAATTGCTTAAAAATGTTCCATTGGCCCCTTTCATTCCCGTTTATCTTCAACAAGAGGGTGCCCCGAGCCACAGATCTCTGCGCTGTTAAGGCCCTTTCTAAACAATAACTTTTCTCAAAAATAGATAGGTACCAATAGATCAGTGAAATGGCCCCCACGATCTCCCGATCATTCCGTTTTTGAGATTAGTGAGGCAATTGGTTCGACCTTCCAATCTCTTCATATAGACCTATGATTATTTTAAATGCAATTATAAAAATAACAAAACTGTGCCGATATTGTATTCGAGAAAACGGCCATCATTTTGAAAACCATCTTTAATTAAATTCTTCGTTGTTTTTAGTTTCAGTTTTTCTTTTTGTTTTTGTTACTTTAGTTTTATGAAATAATTTTGTTCTTGTTTCCTTACAATCAAATTTCAATATTCTGGTTTAATAATAACAGTGTTGTTTAAAGTAAAAAATGTAATAATAATTAAGTCTTTACAATGGAAAATATAGAAAAATGTTAAAATTAACTTTTAAAGTGTCTAATCTTTGGAATAATTATAATTGTCAAAATTTTGCAATTATTTCTTATACTGACTACTCCAATGAACTCTACGTAAAAAACTCTATAAAAATCAGTTTTAAACTTTTTGATTAATTAACGCATAACAGAAATACGAGAGGTGCCTCAAAAACAAAGATCACCCTGTAGATTAAAAACTAAGAGAGCCATGACAAACTTAACACTGGAATCTTTCGTTTCGTTAAAAAAATAAGAAACTAAAGTGAAAATCGCAACACTCTATCTTTGATAATAACTCCAATACCCCCTAAAAATGTCGAAAATGGGACACCCTGTACTTGTGTTTGATTCTATACATTTTTTTGTTATCTCTAACTAATAATCCCATTAGCATTAAAAATATAGAAACTATAAAAAAATAGAAATTATAGATAGGCATATCTTAGATATGTAACAACGTAAAAAATATGTATAGAAAATAACACGTTTCACAAGATAAAACAAATATTTTTTAAAATCAATTAATTGACAATTTGCATTCTTAATATCGAAGATCTCCATTTTCTTACTTTTCTCTTCAAAAGGGCCAAACTATTCACAGGAACCCAAAAGAAATAAAATGAAATAATCTTGGTCCTAAGTAATAAAAATTTATTTGTAAAATGACCCTGTATTAGACCGCAATAAACATTTTTAAAGTAATCCGTATCTAAAACTTTTGACCAATGTTCAACTTTATGTAAAATAAACCTTACTTTTCTGGCCTCATTATTTATTTCCTCGCCCCACTTAAGATTGCAATCAGTTATGATACCCAAACAATTTATTAAATTGAGACGCTTAATTGCAATGTCACTGCTATTATTACACTTAATATCAGTTAAATTAAAAATTGGAAGATATCTAAAATACGAAGTGAACCCAACTCTATATTTTTCCGAAGTCATCCTCAACCTTATTCTCTAAAGAATCCGAACCTCTATCGCTATATAATATTGCGATGTTTTCAGCAAAATTAACAAAGTCTCCGGAAACATACGGCAGATTGAAGAAAACAGGCAACAAGACGGTGCCCTGCGGCACTTCACACTCTACATTTTGTATTTTTACAAAAATATTGTCAATTTTTACACACTGTTTTATGTTACTTAAATAACCCTCCAAAAGTGCACAGCAGTTACCTCCAAAACCCATCTTTTCCAACATCTGCAGCAAAAGTTTGTAGTGAACAGTATCAAAAGTTTTAGCTAGGTCAACAAAGACGCAACACGCTGGTCTTTTTCATCCATTAATTTAGTTACTAGCACAAATGCACAAATTTAGACCATGGAAATTGGTCGATAATTATTAATATTTTTTATGCATCGGGACACTGTCCATTTTTCAAAAACATGTATTTAGAAAATTTCGTTGATAATCGGCTTTAATAACTCATATTGTAAATTAGCCATTCAAAGAGTCTAGTCGTTCTTTTGACTGCTGATCGTTTTCTTAACTTCACCCACATTCTTTTTTAAGTCGATTAAGAAAAACATACCTTAACTAACGAAAATTGTTTTTATTCTAAAATGCTCCGTAAGCAACAAAGTAATTCACCAAATTAAATTTTAATAAATTAATTTTAGCTTCCTAATTCAGAATATAAAATTTCAGCCTGCTATGTTGCATCCGTCATATTAAATTTATAAAAATAATCTAAAATTTGTAATCTACAGCCCCTAAAACTCCCAGTACTAATTTTTGACAAAATCAAGAAACCGAGGCCCTATCCTCGAACTGGGGAATGTGAAGTGAACGGTGAAAAGGTGGCGAACGCGTATTCTTGAAATGTTCATCACTCATATCCTCGTTCGCCCGGTGGAAGGCAAGCGAACGGTGAAACATGCGCAAATGAAATATCATCCGCTAAATGACATATTTAACCCACGGATTTCAAAAAATAAAATAGTATTAAAAATTTTTATTTTATTTTTGGTTCTTCAAAATAACTCGTCATTAAAAAAAAATAATATGTTGACGAACCGTTTCTTTAAAACGTTTTATTTTTTGAATAAACAGTTGAAACGTTAATTAGGTGGTACCTGATATTTTTAATATTTTCAAATTTTTTAATAAAATATCCTTAGAAAGTTGAATATGTCTCGCAAATATTAAGTAAATTTGAGATTACAGATATATAAAATTATTACAGGATATTCTGTTCATAACTCCATTGTATGAGCGTGCTATTTAAAAATGTTTTTCTAGGGCTAGTTCTGCTTATGGATTTAACATAAATACTTGTGTCCATAACAGCCGAGTATCTTAGTTTTAAACAGTTAAATCTAACATAATTCTTTTCACTACGCAACTTATAATAAATTTGAGAAATCACAATTTGTAAGCTATCTGAAACTTTTATTTATATAAGTAACAAATTTTATATTTAAATTATGTTAACTACAGCACTTAACTTAATTAGACTGTGTTAAACACTATACGACACTACAATTAAATAAATATTATAATTATAATTTATCGGGACATATAAATATGAACCCTACAGACCAACGAATGTCCTTCAGCATAAAAACCTTATTTATGGTACATTTAATCTTCAAGCCTCTACAAATCTTTATAAAATAAAAAAAATATATTAAAAGTTGAATGTAAGATCCGCAAGTATCTAATGGACGTCTTCTGTCTGGCCTTTGATTTTGGTCCCTGGTCATAAACAGTTTCTCTATCATTGTTCAAGTTTCAGGTTTTCTTTCAAATTTAGTTGTCATGACAGAACATCTTGCAGTAAGAGGCTGAATATTTTGTGAATTCATACAATAAATAACTGATTGGATAGTTTCCGTAGTGGATTGGGATGATGGTTTTTAGTCATACTACGTAGAGTTGTAATTTCCAACATTTCAAGATTTATCAGTGCTAGCTTTCTGCAATTACTGTCAGTATATTACTTTGTATATATGATTGCTGTTTTTCTTGATATCCCTTTTTCTTTATATATTAGAATCTTAAAGTACTTGGCTCTTTATATGCATTTTTGTTTAACAGTTCTAGAGTGTCAATTTAAGATAAATTTAAGCCAGGCAAAGTACAAATATTGTAATGGCAATCAATAACTTCACAAAAATAACAACAACAGCACTATTTTTTTTACTTTTGACGATTAATTTAACGTACCAAAACCACTTTTTGTCTAAAATGGCAACCAAACATACTAAGGACATTTTCGGTCTGACAGCTCAATTCAATCTGTCATCCATTTTATTTTTTGAAATTCTCGGGTTTTAGCACGTTCCTATCTGGCAACATTGCTTTTTCAAGAATACGGCTTTTACTGTCAAAAAGTTCACATCGCCATTCACATCACCTTTCACATCACACTTTCGAAGATAGGGGCCCAGAAATCTTTTAGTCCGTTATATTGGATTCGTCATATTCAACTTTAAAAAAATATATTTTAAATTTGCAGTCTGCAACCTGAACCAGTTCTATTTTTTTTTGTCCGTTATATTATAAACTTCATCTTAAAGAATTTTGAAAATAAAAACTTTTTAATTCGTAATATTCGTCCTGCATAAAATGAAAAAATAAATAAGACATTTTATTGAAAATAAATAAAATCCTGAGTTTCATTAATTTTTAGCACTTTCTCTATACAAAACACTAAAAATTTAGCATTATTCTTTTTTCTGTAGTGTTAGAAACACGTAAGAAAAATATATTCTAACACCTAACAATATTATTTTTCTCATATGACACACATTTCCTTGTAGATATTTTGTAACTGTTTATTATGTATATTCAGTTAACAATCCCTATTACCCAAACTTTTATTTGTATTTCAAAACTACAAATATTTTTATATTTTACGTCACTTGCTTACAATTCTAAATAAAACTTCTTAAAAGACTGATCTTCCTAATTATTCGATTTTACAGACATTTACAGCCAGATTCACTAAGAAGATTTAAAATTTAAACCCGATCTAGTTGCCATGAGATTTGAATCCTTCAGTCGGCCAGTTCTGTTTTGCTTATGATATTATCATAACCTTGCGATAAAACCTTGAAATATGTAAGAAAAATATTGTACACCGAAAATAAATAAAATGGTCCATTTTTCCGGTTCAATAATCAACGAAAATAAATTTTTCTGGGTGTATTTTTGGATTTAAAAATGACTTATTGCTGCTTTTGTCAGTTTAAACCTTCTGCTGTCAATTTAGATTAAATTATCTTAGTGATCGAAAACACAAAAGTACACTTTTGTTTTATTAATTTTAAAAACCAGTGGTTCACATACAAACTTTTAATTTTATCATAAAATGACATATTTGGCACTGACCGTTCCATGTTACGGCAAATTTAAACAGGAACTAAGGAGCTGTTTTATTTCAGTTATTTCCTGGATCTCTTGATTTAACACACGGGTATTTGCAAGAGTTGTCAACAATCACTGTTTCTGAAGAAGTTATTGCTAGGTACTCCCATGCCACAGGAATATTAGACCTCACATTACCTTTAGCTTTTAATACACTTTTGGTAAGTACCTTAATCCTTTTAAAAGTTTTTCTTATTTGAAGTGTCTTATTTTTCTCTTAATTTAAACATATCTTATTCTCTATAAAATGTTCAGCATTGCATATAAAAACATATAAAAACGATATTGTTTATAATATGTTGAACTTAATTTTAAATATTTGAATGCTATGTAAAAAAGAAACATAATTTTATAATCTTATTTTGAACACCACTTTAATAGTGTCCGACTAAATGGCCAACCAGTTTTTTAAAAAAATTACATTAAAAATCGCTTGAAATCAAAGTGGAATCACGAGTGAGAGGAATAGAAGACACAATTGTCACAAACTACAGCACAATGACTAATGATAAGCAACATTGCCGAGCTGTACAGGATTGTTCCTTATATTTTAACAAACTCTGGTGATTTTGTTGTAGGAGTTAGAAAGAGACTTTAAATAAACAACTTGCTGAGTTTTTTCTATATCGCAAGAATATGTTACTAGAAAAAACAAATGCTTATGAAAAATTCTATTCTTTAAAATAAATTTCCTTTTTCTAATTGCTAAATAGTAAAATATAGCTTAAAATTCCCTTTTCAAAAATATATATGTTACCTATGTTCACTACAACCGTCTTTGAAATATTTATCCCAAAATATTAAATATTTTAAAAAGTCGCCATAGGTATGTAAATTAGGAAGCAATAGAAAATTAGGTTTTTCAATGGAGAATATAATATAACTACAGTTGTATTTTTAAATAAACCAAGTTAGCTATGGGAAAGCAGGAATTTACAAGGTCTGTGTAAGACCGATACTGACCTACGGCGCAGAAACAAGAAATGAAACCACAAAGACAAAACAAATTATGAGAACCACAGAAATGAAAACGCTGAGAATGATCACGGGAACAAGTTTAAGAGATAGAATAAGAAACGCAAAAATACGCGAGGACAGCGGAGTGGGGGATGTTGTGAAGTGGGTTCGAAACCGTCGTAGGCAGTGGAGAGATCACGTGGAACGAATGGACGATGACATACTAGCAAAAACCGTGATGAGAGAGAAACCAAACACCAAACGGCCGCCTGGACGGCCCCCCAAAAGATGGAGAGACAGCTGGATTTCGACCTCAAACGAGGATCGATGAGGCATTGTATAGATAACAGAACTTGGTTCTACCTAGAAGAAGAAGAAGGAGAAGAGCTATGGGAAAGTAATTATACGCTCTCTATTAAAAATAACTGATTAGAAAACAAATAATATCCTGATCCTGGGGTTTAGGTTCTATATTTAATAAAAACACAAAACAATTGACGTTTCGCCCTCAATTGTTTTGTGTTTTTTATTAAATATAGTATCTAAATCCAAGAAAAGACAAAATAAAGGAAAAATGATATAATCTATGGTTCGAGAATCAAGAAAGTAAATATATATAAATATATATATATATATATATATATATATATATATATATATATATATATATATATATATATATATATATATATATATATATTTGAAGCGTATAATTATTTCTCATAGCTAACTGGATTTTATATTATAATACGACTATGGTATATTATGTTCTTCATAGAATGACTACTTTTCGATTGTTTGGTAATATAACGAGCGATAACATATATATTTCTAATAAAGTAATTTTCAGTTCCATTAAAAAAAAGTGGAATTATTTTTAAAAATACAATTTTTCATAAGCATTTGTTTTTTTCTGGTAATATAATCTTGTGGTATCGAAAAAATCCAGCAACATATGTACTTTTTTTCAAACTCCTATAATAAGACCACCAGAGCATATCAAAATATAAGGAACAACCCCGTACACTTAATTTGAATAAGATATAATGTTACGAATTCTAGCTATTTGTTGGACAACCATTGTAGAAAGAAGCGAAGGACTTTTAGGTAAAAGCAATTGTTTTCAGGTCAAAAAATTTGCTTCTGTCTTTTTTTTATTCCAGAAATTAAGTTATGATTGTTTTACCATATTGAAAGAATTAAAAAACCGGTAATAAAAATAAAATTCCTTTAAGTCCTATAAACTTCATATTTTCTTACAAATATAGCACAAACTTAAAAACAAGATCTATTATCACCTAAAGGATATCGTGGATACACGAGTAATCGTGACACACTAAATATTATTTATATATTGGGAATTTTTGACAGGGTTTCCGCCTATTTCTCTTTTAACATAAAATCTCTTTTAGCGAAACCAACTTAAAAAGATCTATATTGTAAGAACATGCTTGTCTTATTCTAGTTGGGAATGCAAAGCATCACTTCAGATTTCAACAAACTACCCACAAAAAGGTAGAAACCTCGACCATTAGCAGTTTATCGTCACCTGCACACAGGTTTCGAACTCACTGGTTCTCATCAATACAGGATAGGTAAGTACACCTAATCACATAAAAAGTGAATCCTTTAAGCAACCTATATTAAATTAGGTTCGACACAGACAGCGCCATCTCTTGGTATTCCATGTAATGTGATATACCAGCTGCAAATATATCATTTTACCCTTCAATATTGATGATAAAGATCTTTCAAGATTTCTGTGTTCAGATTGCGTTTTTCAGGTATAAAGAGTTCACTTTTCTCGTGGTTAGATGTACTTGCCTACCCTGTACTGGCGTCTACCTTTTTCTTGTAGTTTCTTGCAATGTGATGTAATGCTTTTGCTTCCTGGGAATAAATCGCTTTTATGCTTAAAAAGTAAAGCCTCTTCAGTTTATATATATATATATATATATATATATATATATATATATATATATATATGTTATGTTATGTCGGATATTCTCACCGGTGGGATGTGTAATCGAAGGTTTTCGGGCATCCCGTGTATAAGCGCCAGAAGAGACGAACATATAAACTCTGTCAAGAAAAAAACAACTTCTTCTGCTCTGGCCCAACACTGGTTAAACACAGGACATAATATATATATATATATATATATATATATATATATATATATATACGAACTTATTCGGTCCATTGTACAACATTTAAAATAAGAGTTGTCATCCCCTTATCTTGGAAGATAAAGGAGCTAGAGAAAAAGGGAGAAAATAAACATTTTTTAATTTTAAATAAAGATTTACTTTATACAACCAATGTATATCATGAATTTTTAGTCACTTTTGATTAAATATAACTTTCTTAAATGAAATTGATGTTATTTTTGAAAGTTTTTAAGAATGATTCTGGAAGTTAATATATTTGAGTAAAGCATAAGAACTATATTAGAGACAACTGCATACTGTAAAGATGACATATTGTATTCTATATAAAATATATTCGTTATTTTATAAATAATTCGAAAATAATATAAAGTCAGATATTCCATCTAATATAAATGAAAACCTTTAATGAAAATGGGAGCCCTCTATTAACTTTAAAAAACCGGAAATTTAGCTAAGAACAAAAATCATTTGGATTTAACCTTTTCTAATTCCTTTGGAGGAGACAACTCTACATGATTTTTTTATATTCATTTTAATATTTCTTTAACATTTAAGGCTAGTTATGACTTTCACATCCAAATTCTTCTACTTGGCTTCGATGGAGGTATTACTGCTAAAATATCAGATCTGAGAGTAGACCTTCATCTAGGATTTAATTTCACAAATCACCATGCTTTTGTTGATAATGCAGATGTAAAAAATACAGGGTAAGTATTCGTAAGTATTCTCATATGATGAGAACATCAACATTATTATCATGCCGAGTATGATTTGCTGCTTGAAAGACAATAGCACGTTGTAGCGCAAAACCTAGATTTTCATTGTTTTATGTTTCCTCTTGCCAGTTAAAAAGAAAAAAAAAAGAATTGGAAATACCGATTACTCTCATAACAATAGTCACAAAACCAAAAATAAACAATTCATTCAAAGGAATCAATGTAACTCTAATAAATGGTGATGGTGTAGAATTTCAACCTTAAGATTTTTATGTAATTTATGTATATTATATATGAGTGAAAGAGTAGCTTATTGGCTACTATATTTAGATTCCCATGAAATATCTTCTACATATTTTTCTACTGACTTGCGTTTCCACCTAGATCATTAACTAGCGAATCTTCATAAAGTGTTTATATAACTCGAGGGAATTTACTGTTTCGTCTCTCACAGCCTTTATGGCTTGAACATGTAAAAGTATTTCCTTAACAGCAAATGTTCGTTACAAATACGAGATTCTGTCTTGACATTTCCGGATAGGTCAATGTTTAGCAATTCCTTAGCAAGTTTATGCGCCGTTATTTTCTCACAGAGTGTTGTAAATTTGTTTCTGTCTTTACTATGATTTACAAATTTAAGGAACTAGATCCCAGAATTCTGAAGTTCTTTTAGCCAATTTACCAACTCTCTTGTTGCCTCGACAGTACAACAAATCTTTAGTCAAGCAAACATAATATTGTTTGATTGACCAATCTTTGTCAAAGCCTGATCGCTTTCTTATAATGAGCTTGAAGCTTTTTCGCTAATCCTTAGAACTAGTAGTACTGCCAAAGATTATTATAGCTAACGCTAAGCTATTATAATCTTTGGTACTACCTATATAGATTGTTATTGTTTTGGCCGATAAAAGGTGAGATATTCACTGTTTTCTACCATCTTTTAAAACAAAAATACAACATTTATTTTGCGATTTCAATTTTGTTTTTGATAAGATATAAAATATGCGATATAGTCGCCGAGTACAGAGGATGCACAGCTCTTGGTTTGAATATGACAGACCTTGAAAAGTCTTAAAATCGTTAATTTCAGTTTTAACTTATATGGCGAAAAATATCAGCACGAAGACAGTTTTAGCCCAAACATTTTGTACAAAACTTGAAGGATACATCGAGAACAATCTAGATATGACCATCCGTCTGACCTTAAATATTATTTTCAAGTTCAGTTAGACCTTGGCATTTTTTGAATCCTGAAGCAGCATGTTGAAAATAAAGTGTGGAAAATTTTACATATGAAGACACTTTTAGAATTTTTATATACTTTGACTTTAAGGTGTGACTAGGCTGGAAGACCAAGTTGAACACAACTTTTGTTTAGTATCAGAAATCGAGGGATTGAAATATTTTACGTTGAGATTCGCTTTTAGCATTTTAATACATAGTTACCTAGAAGTGTGCCAGGATTACTTATATATCAAGTTTAGAAAAATCTTTCTTTTGATATCAGAAACGGTCAGACAAAAATATGCTAATATATATGTATTTTCCTTTCAAGAAAATGTCAAACTGTCTACATCGAAAATTAGGCAGGTTTTACTATCCTACCAATATGCCTCGGAATTTATCTTTTATATAGACAATTGTTTCCTGCGAATGTTGCTCTAAGTTTGATACAGTTCCACTGACGAGACCATACAGTATTCGAAACGCGTATTAAGAGAGAACCAGAGTTGTATTTGCAGAAAATAAACTGTTTGTGTATATTCTTTGCTTTACCTGCTTAAAAGAAAAATACATATATATCAACAACTATTTAACATGACAGAAAAATAAATTTATTTGTATCTTACTGAAAAGACAAAAAAATGTTTCGTACAGATCGCTTTGATATTTTGAGAAAAATTGGCTCTCATTTTATATGCTTATATATATATATATATATATATATATATATATATATATATATATATATACACATACATATATACATATATATATATATATATATATATATATATATATATATATATATATATATATATATATTGGTTAAACTCTATCTCTTTCTCTAGAGTAGTATATCTTTGTGTGTATGTAAGCATGTAAATCTGTGTATGCAACCTTATGTATGCACAAAGTATATATATATAAGTTAATTTTAGGGCAATGTGTTGGAAGCAGGCGCGGATCCAAGGGGGGCCGGTGGGGGCGATTGCCCCCCCCCCAAGAGCTTTGAGTTCAGGAAAATAGATCCGATTTTGCCACTTATGCTATAGTTTATTCAAGAACTAGAGACAGTAATAAATCATTTTTTAGCCTTTTTTTTTCTTCGCAAACTACCTTTGTTCTTTAGTCCGATTTCTTTGGCAAAATCTGTTAGACACATATATTATTCATAGAAATGGGTTAGAAATTTTAGAATCAAAAATACCGATCTATAATAATGGACTATTTGGTTGGATAACAATAGATATTTGGATGTGTAAACTGTTAAAAAGGATTTTAATCCTTGTCATAGGCGTCGGAAGGAGGTTTATTTTATCACTAAGTATTCTTGACATAGAATATTATTTCGGAAATAAACCTGAAATAAAAAGTTTTTATAATTTTATTTAATTTCTTATGATTTCTTAATAATTCACAACATTAAGAAATATAGAAAATTTTAACATATTTCACACAAATCACAACTGTATTTTTATTATTTTTAATTGTGGCATAAAAATCGTTTTATGCACATTCTGACTAAAATGTAGCCTTTTTCTCTCAAAATATCCATTGTGAAATATACAAGAAGTTAAACATATATAAAAAAAATAAATTCGTCCATATAATATTAAAATTTTTTTGGGGCTATCGGTCATTTTATTATTAATTAAAAACATTTTTAGGATATTTGACGGTTCAGTTTATTTATTTCTGAAACCGTCTGCAGAACTAAAATTAAACACCAAAAGGGATTGAAATGTAATTTATTTTTATAAGTTACAGAAAATTTAAATAATAAATTGTGTTTACGCTGGTAAACATTACGTATCTAATTCGAAATCAAAGTCAGTGAATCTATCTTCGCTCAAATTAATTATAATTGAATCTTCTATCTCACCGATCGTGAGATCGAGTTTTCACATTTTCTTTTATGCTTTTATTATATGGATTGTTCCCAATTTTCTACACTAACTTTATTCAAAAAAATCTTTCAAAAGTTCAGCTAAATTACTAATTTTGTAAGTTGTAATATTTCTAGCAACTCTACCTTTTACTTGAGAGAGATATTTCCTTCTCCAACGGACAAATTCCACACGATCTATAAGAACTGATTTCCTATCTTCTTTTTACTAGCAAAAATTAAGTTCTCTTAGCAATTTTCAGAACTCAGTTATTTTAATTTCAGATAAATCCCGATCTTCATTGATTTTACTTGGAATTTTGTCGACGGTTGGGATCTGCTTCTCATAATAAAATGTGTGTACAACTTCTTTTATTGCAGTTTACATCTCTTCTTCCAACGAGGTTTTTCGTCTGCCCCTGATCGAATGTAGCTTGGGAGGACTAACATTTCCAGTCGTTCTTTTCCTTCAGTATTGGGCACATAGTAGAATTTCCAACTCCTGTCATGTTGGAACACAACTCAACAGAGTTTTTAACATTATTATCTAGATATTGATATCTTAAGGCATCATACACATTCGTCGTAATAAATTTTTTGTTGAGGAAAAAATGCCCTGGTTTTAACTATTTTGGAAGCCATATCTTTTGGGTATCTCACTAATCTCAAATAATATGTAAAAACAAGCACAGACAAGATAAATTACTAAGGACACACTGTAAGGTGTACTTTGCTCACTGACAGAAATTAAATTGAACTACCAGAAATTTTATTGTAGCAGTAAATTTATAAAAGTTTATAATGTTTAAATATAATTAAATATAATTAGATTTACGGCAGTCCTCAGATACCTGCGGAACTGGAGCAGGTACGTTGGAGGTTTCGATACCAGTTTTATTACTCTCTCTAGTTCTTGAATAGAGTATAGGAATGTGTATGCTTGCGATCGCCCCTCCCCTTCCCAAAAGCTTTGAGTTCAGGCGCCTCCTATTCCTAAGAGCTTTGAGTTCAAGAAAATACAACCGATTCTGCATTTTATATTAGGAATGTGTATGCTGCTGGCAGTTCCATTGACAACTTGTTTTTCTTGCGATAGCCCCCCCCCCACAAGAGCTTTGAATTCAGGAAAATAGACCCGATTCTGCCTCTTATACTAGGAATGTGTATGCTGTTCGCATTCTCCCTCCCTGTCGGCAACTTGTTTTTTCTTGTGATCGCACCCCCCCCCTCTCCAACAGCTTCAAATTCCTGAAAAATAGACCCGACCCTGCTTTTTACACTAGAAATGAGAATGTTGCCTCCCCCCGTCGACAACTTACTTTCGCTTGCCATACTGCACTTTTGTGATATCACCGCCCCCCCCCCCCAAGGAGAGAGCCTGGATCCGCCCCTGGTTGGAAGCAAAATTCATAAACACTTTATTAAATTCATTTAATGTTAACGCATTAAATTTAATAATTTTTACATTAAATGTAACGTAATTATAGCAATAACTTCAGTAGTTCTATTGAAATTTAAGGTAACATTCAATTAAATTTAATATACAAAGCTTTAATTTCAAAGTACATATAACTTATTTATGATTTAAGGTACAAAATCATTAAATTAAATTAAGAAATGTACCTTAAATTTAAGGTTCTGTTTAAGAGTGTGAATAATAAAACAATTAAATCCATTATCTTTATCCCATTCTTCTCTACCATTATCTTCATCTATTTCACTATTTGACCATGTGACACCATCTAATATCAAATTCTCGAATATCTCTTGTTGGTAAGTGTTAGATGTCTACTGTTCCCAAAATGTGAATGTCAATCCTTCGAAAAATGCCAAAAACGATCTGAATGTAAACTTTTTTTCGTCTACCCGTTTTCGATATAAAAAGAAAAATTTTGGACGTTAACCTTCAAATAACCTTGAAACTGGTATTGAAGGTCAAACTTGAGATCACTCCTATATTGATCTCAATGTACCTTCCAATTTTGTTTAAAACGTTTCAGCTTGAAATATCGTTATGATGATATTTTTCTTCGTTTAAGTTAAAACCAGACACTCGAAAACCAACAATTTTCGAACCTTTTTAAGGTCTCTTATAGCTAAACTAAGACCCAAGCATCCTTTATACTAGGCGATTAAACCAAAAAATTTTTATTGTATTGAAAAAAAAAATAAAAACCTTAAAATAAATGGGATAGTTTTGTTTTACGTGAGTGCAGAAAACACTCCAAATAGAATCAAACCATGATCTGGAGGGAGAAACAGGGAAAAACTAGTAACAAACTGATACGATGGAATCAAGAGAGTCACAGGATTTTCATTGGCAAGAGAGAGAGAGACAATCGTGAAGTAATCATTTTACTGTTGAACTCAAAGTCATAGATTGTTTTAGCAATTTATATTTTATTATTTATAACCTATTTCAGAAATTTGTTGAACTTTTTTTCCTAAAAAAAGAGCAAACTAAAAGACTCCTTTTATTCGAGATAGCTGAAACAAAGTCTTTATAAATGAATATATTTGTTACAAATACTACATTAAATATAATTATACAAACTTAATATACTCTGATATGTTATTTATTATATTATATTAACAAATTATAAATATTTCTGTTTTAGTTCCATTGACATCGACATTACTGGATTCGGAATTCTTGATTATATTTTAGATATTATGACTAAAGCATTAACTACTTTCTTCCATACACTCATTTTATCAGTGGTTGATTTGGTCATTTACTTCCCTGTTCAGAATATTGTAACCAGCATTAACGATCTACTGGATAGTATTTTCCCTCAAAATAGTACAGTTTTAATGATGAACTGATCCAATAATGGATAAGTAAATAACACTCACATTATTTTTTTGTAAATAAATTTATTTGAGCAATAAATGTTTATTTATTTATTTTATTGTAAGTTTGTGGTTTGATAACATAAACAATATATATGAAAATAAGAAAAAATTTACATATAAATACTTCTGCCATCTACGGCGGAGGCTTTTACTTAGTAAAAATCTAGTAGTGATAGGTGATTATAAGGTTGAAATTTTTTCAGTAAAAAAATTTAAACCTTATAATTTACATTTCGCTAGACAATGTAGCTTTGTCGGACTTGTTTTGCAACTAAACAATTTCTTTCTATATTTAAATTTTATGATCTACATTAACTACAGATAACAGTGTTCCCGGAAATAGCTCTGCTTAAGAGATCCCCAGGAGCCCTTATTTATACTGTTCTGGACGGGCGGTCTTTAAACACACTATATTATTTAATAGCATTTTATTAAAACTTCAAATCTGACAACTTGTCAAACAATTCCACTTGCAATAGCGACTTCTCAAACTAAACTGTCCACGAAAGCCGATTTGAATCCTTTATATACCGTTTTTGCAGATATTAGAATATTATGGATTTTTCTAGATGGATTTTCATGCAACATGGTGTAATAAAAATAAGAAAAAGGAATAATCTTGCGATTTCTAGACCTTCTGTCATAAACGTTCCATGTCAAAAATAAGGAGATATAATTTTGTGAAATGTTCCAGACCTTCTTTCATAGACGTCCCATGAGGAAATTAACAATGTAATGGAACAAATATTAATTATTTTACACTGTTCAATGTGAACTATATTCCGTTAAAATGAATAATTAAATAATCACTCTGTGAATAGATTTCTCGAGGGAATAGGGTAGTTATATTTTTTATCACTATCCAAGAAAGTGTAAAGAAAAAATAAATCAGTTATCGAGCTTAACTTTTATGATCTTTGTCGTTTAAATGTTTTCTTAAAAAAATACATAAAGTCAATTAATTTATGAAGACGTAATAAGACCCTCTTTTAAAATTGCCTATAAATCTGTCTAAGTAATCCAGCCCTGGTTATGTAAATAAAACCGAGTGATAAGGGTAGTTTTTTTTAACATATGGTATATGAAATACCGTTATAAAATGTCTTAAAATATTGAAAGATTTTCCCATTATTAGGAAACAAAAGAATAATGAAATAAACCTATTATACTGTAATATAACGTTTGGTCTGTGTAAGGGAATTAATATATAGCGACTGTTTGCAAGGAAGAATGATTCAAATACCAGTATTATGAATAAAAGGGTACTCAGGTTTTTTCACAGACGTTATATTATCTTATTCCTTTAGTTACAGAAAGAAATAGAATAGTTTAATTAATTGTGTTTATTTAAAATTGACGTTTACCGGGTTCCATCGGGTAATATGGGTACAAACGGGAAACAGAAGGATGTCGAGGAGGGTGTAAGATTCGAAGACACACTTTTAAGGAATAGTAAATTTCAGTACCAATCTGAAAGTCGAATTAGGGCGATCGGTACCGTTCTTTAACTCCGATGCCGTAGCGTATATTCGGCGGGAATGGAAGTTTTCTTTGATTTGTTTTTGATTTAATTCGGAAAGTTAAGGGAGTATCAAGTGTTATTTTAATCGAGTGTTTGATGTTTGATTAAGTAATATAAATAGCTGTTTTTTGGATTTTATTTCTTTTTTGTTTAATATTTTATTAAGCTATTTATACATGTTTTTTTCAAAATTGAGTTTTACGTTTTTGGTTAAAAGAACGGCCAAGAAAAGCAATTATGCTAGTTTTTTTTTGTAGTTGTAATTAGTTTTAAGTTTCTCATTGTAAATAATTCGTTTTTCTATTTATTTTTGTTAAATAGATTAAGGTGTTTTGAGGAACTTGTTTTATTCAATTTAATTTACGCGAATTAACTTGCGGACGCGCTGTTGCGAGACCTACAAAACAAGAGATGTCTTCTGACCAACTAATTAGCAGCCTTTCCTGAGTCATGAAGTTCTGAGTCATGGTTTTGGTAAGTTTGAATAACCGTAATTGTTTGGTACTAAAGCTGCAAGAGAGAAATTGAACGGCCAGACTTCCAGAGTGTCTTTATTAATGTGAAATTTAATTATAAGTTATTAAAATAGTTACTAATTAATATGGGGCAAAAAATGATTATAGATGAAATGATTAACGCTACCTCAATATGTCATTAGCAGGAGTCTATAATCAAATTTTGTCACAACAAAATGTAAAACTAATTAAATAAATTATGAACTCTTAGAAAATAAACCTAAAACCCTACAAATTAGAAACACAAAATAATACTATGAAGTGTCTACTGCTAAAAAGTTCGTTACATTGCCCACTTCCAAGTTTTGATCATTCCGATTAGCCTTTTTGGTTTTGATAATGGACCAATCTGTCAAGATGCACGACTTTCATCTTTGCATGTGAGCTTTTCTCAATTCGGTATACCAAATCGTTTAGTCAAGTCACTACGTTCCCATGACTTCTAAAGCTTTGGTGAACGCCCTTTGGTGCTTGTCGGATTGTACAACCATACTTATTCACCAACCATGAATCCACAAGTATTGGCCTGGAGACCACAGCGGATATTCATTCTGTCGCTTTCTATTTGTAGACGTCGCTGTACTTTCTCGAAGATGAGCTGTAGGACTATCTTCTACTGTAGTCTCTTTCGCGCTCGCGATCCCTCTCGACGACCTTCTCAAGAATGATCTGTAGAACGTTCTTCTTCAGTAGTCTCTTTCGCGATCACGGTCCCTCTCGTCTCCTCTTCTATCTCTTCCGTAACGGTCCATTCTACTATCGCCTCCACCAGTTTTTTTACAGTTGCTAACTTAGACCTTTAGTTCTAAAAAGAAATAGAATAGTTTGTTTAACTGTTCCTACAAAAATTATGATTAAGACGCTCAGGGCCAATTCGGGATTCAAGCATCCGGTATAGAATAGCTAACGCCATCGGTACAAGAAAACCGAAACCTTCGAACTTAAAGGGAATGAAATTGACAGTTACAGGAAGTACGATCGAAAAAGGCACTAAAAAGATGAGTACAGGGTGTAAGGTTCGAAGACGCTCTTTTAAGAAATACTAACCTTAGTTACAGTCTCGAAATCGTTTACTGTGGTCGGTACCATTAAAAGAGTAGTGTAATTACGTGTCGTGAATATTGGGCGGAAATGAAGGTATTCTTTGTTTTGTTTTTCATTTAATTTGGGAAGTTAACGGAATATCTTATGTTATTCTACTCGAAAATTTGGCGATTCTAATACTGTTTGATTAAGTAATATAAATAGCTGTGTTTTTCGCGTTTTATTCTTTTTTCTGTTTAATCTTTTAGTAAGCTATTTAAACGTTTTTTTCAAAATTGGGTTTTACATTTTTTTAATAGAACGGCCAATAAGAGCAATTATGTTATTTTCTTCGTAATTGTTATTTGTTATTAGTTTTAAGGTTCTCATTGTAAATAATTTATTTTTGTTAATAGACTAAGTATTTTGAGAAACTTACTTTATTTAATTTAATTAAAAACCTTCACGGATTAAACTCGTGGACGCACTGCTGTGAGATATATCATCTGACCAGCCTTGCCTGACTTATGGTTGTGGTAACCATAGTTGTTTGGAACTAAAGTTGCAAGAGAGAAGATGAACGATGAGACTTCCAGAGTGTCTTTGTTACTGTAAAATTTAATTATAGGGTTTTTAAAATAGCTGCTAATATGGAGCAGTAGGATGATTATAGATATAACGGCCAACGCTACCACAATATATCACTATATATATATATATATATATATATATATATATATATATATATATATATATATATAGAGTTATCGTCCGTTTCATTTTAAAATTAAATAAGAAATTGTCGGCTATGCGGACAAAGACCGTTGATAAATATTATTCTCATGCTAAACAGTGCGGAGATCTCCAAAGAACATGGAAAAACTCAGGGGTCCGAAAAATGACTACAGTGCTGTTTCGTCCTAGTATGGGACTCGTCAGGCCATTGAATTCGGTACAAACCATCATCTCGTATCTGTGTCTTATAAACAAATTTCACGGTTCAAAAATAGTAAATAAGACACAGTGGCGACAACTCGATGGCTCATTCAATAACATAATAATAATAAGAATCAAGAAATGTATAAACCGCCATGTGGTGGTGCAACGGTAAATTAAAAAAGAAATATATCAAAACTCATATATATATATATATATATATATATATATATATATATATATATATATATATATATATGGGTGTGTGTATGTCTACGTAATAGAAAATTCTTGGCTGTGCGGACATAAGATAGTTGATAAACAATACCCTAGTGTTAAAAAGTGCGGGGAACTCCAAGACAACGGAGAAGCTTCGTCCTAATATGGCCTTAAAACCATTGAGTTAGGTACAAGCTATCATCTCACAATTGTGCCATATAAATTGGTTCTAAAATTAAAAAACAATAAACAACTCGATGGATCACGCAATAACACATCTGTCCTTTGCACAGCCAGGTGCATGTCGGTACCCTGATGAGTCTAGTGAGAGACGAAACATGTATCTCTGCCGTATCACTGTGGCTGGGAGGGTAAGCTTTGACTTTCTTCTCGGTATGGTGGTACACGTAGGCCACCATCTCGATGGTGGTGGAATAGGATGAATGTTTTATTACAGTTTATTCTAACTGTGCAACCTCTAACACAGAAAGGATATGATGGAGCGAAGTTTGCATACACTGTTTCGCATTTTACTTCACTTACATACGGAGTTGCATATAGTTGTACGTTTGCTGAATGTGATTTCAGCACTACAACAGCATCATGTGGATATAACCACTGCTAATGCATCTCACATGGACGAATCTGTGAAAGCCGTATAAACATATATAAGCCATCCGACGAGAGGTCGGCGAATCCGCGTTCAGTGTTGCATGCTTCCTTCCAATCTGTTCTTTGCACAGCCAGGTGCATGTCGGTATCCTGATGAGTCTAGTGAGAGACGAAACATGTATCTCTGCCGTATCACTGTGGCGGGGAGGGTAAGTTTTGACTTTCTTCTCGGTATGGTGGTACAGGTATGCCACCATCTCGATGGTGGTGGAATAGGATGAATTGTGTTTTATTACAGTTTATTCTAACTGTGCAACCTCTAACACAGAAAGGATATGATGGAGCGAAGTTTGCATTCACTGTTTCGCATTTTACTTCACTTACATACGGAGTTGCATATAGTTGTACGTTTGCTGAATGTGATTTCAGCACTACAACAGCATCATGTGGATATAACCACTGCTAATGCATCTCACACGGACGAATCCGTGAAAGCCGTAAAAACATATATAAGCCATCCGACGAGAGGTCGGCGAATCCGCGTTCAGTGTTGCATGCTTCCTTCCAATATGTCCTTTGCACAGCCAGGTGCATGTCGGTACCCTGATGAGTCTAGTGAAAGACGAAACATGTATCTCTGCCGTATCACTGTGGCGGGGAGGGTAAGCTTTGACTTTCTTCTTGGTATGGTGGTACAGGTAGGCCACCATCTCGATGGTGGTGGAATAGGATGAATTGTGTTTTATTATAGTTTATTCTAACTATGCAACCTCTAACACAGAAAGGATATGATGGAGCGAAGTTTGCATTCACTGTTTCGCATTTTACTTATATATATATATATATATATATATATATATATATATATATATATATATATATATATATATATATATATATAAATAAGTTAAATGACAGATTTGAAATTACGTATAGAAATTCAAAAAATTTCTAGCTCATTTGCACCGAAAAGAAAAGTCAATGGGCACTAATTTTAAAGAGGAAAGACAGTAGAAGTACTGTACCAGCAGAAATTTTTTATGTGGTGTATATACTGCTCTTTTAATTTTACAACACGTGTCACAGGTTGAAAAGCATGCAAGAAAAATAATTAATTTTAAAAACACCTGTAAAGTGCTTTGTAATATAATATTTTAAAAAATATGTACTTTAGATTATATAATCTTAGTACATGTTTAAATGACTTTCAAAAAAAATATATTAAAAAAAAATAACGCAAACTTTATCTAATCCAGTCTAGGCCAAACTTAAAGTATTAATTTGCCACCTAAAACACATATTAGGCTAATTAATTATTAAACAGGTAGAAAAAGAAAACAAGTTTAAGGAAATTTAATTAAATATATTCCTTTGGATGTAGAAACCATCATAAAAATAACACACTTTTCATAAAATAACAACGTTAATTGATTTGCAAATACCAAAACACAAATTGCGATAACTGCAGTACAAGAGTCAATTATAACTCTTAACTTGTTTTCGTTCGAATATTATTGTCCTCAATATCACTTGTGTATTCACTTTTGAATTCAAATATTTTTACTGTACAGAGAATTTTATAGACTTTGAAATCTTCAGCTTATTATTAGATTTATATATATGAGGATCTCGAAAAAAAAAACTGCATTCGGCCATATTAGGCTTCCATGATGAGCCAAAGCCAACAAAAGTTGCTCGCGCATCAAGCTCTTTGAAGCAAATGGCCGCCTGTTTTTTTTCGAGAAAACTAGTCATGTTGAAACAGGTCATGGTGCAACCTTCAGTTCTGAATAGTAGACAAGCATTTGTTTGTTGCTCGACGAAAATCTTCGGTGAACTGAAAATTAAGGGTACACAATATGGAAAAACTTGTGTTCCATTAAGACTGACCTAAACATTAAAAATATTTTGTGCCTCTCTATCTTTCAATATAAATCCCGAGTGAAGTTAATTTTATACTCTTCAGCAATCTTCCTTCCACGGCTTCCCATTCAGGATCTAATCTTTGATTCCTACCCACTCTATCCCATTTCTTTCCTGTGCTTCCCTAACAGCGTCTTGTTCGTAATTTTTCTTTCATATTTTTCTCAATCAGTCGCGCACTATACAGTTTTTTCTTCAGAGTTTTGTTATTAGTACCATACACACGACGGAACCACCTTAACTGTCCTATTTTTTCCATTATTGGTTTGATCCCTAGTTTCTTTCAGTATGTGTCAATTCGTATTTTATCTCTTTTGGTCCAATTTTTTATCCTACTTTATATTAGTGTTGATCTTATCACTTTTTTAATTATTTTCATCTTGTTCTATTTCCATTTTTCGTAGAAACATTGTTACCATCATATAAAATATTCCAACTGCTTTTTCATTGTCTCATATATTTCTTGATTTATTTTCTTGTTTCGCTCACTCTTTATATTCTATACTCCCTGAAATCACATGTAATAAATCAGAAAACCTTGAAAATCTCCTTTGCAAAATAATTAAAATAATCAAAATGAATATCAAATAAAAAACATTTTAGATTAAAACGGAGAGAAACACAGACAAGAAAAACCATGTATAAAATTTCTTAAATAAATAAAAATTTACCTCCGAATTCACTAACATGGTCTAACCTTAAAACCGTTCTAAATTGGCAACAGAGTATTTAAATTGATAAGATTAATAATAAGTCAAGCAAGTTTTAAACCCTGAAATACACGCATTAAAAAATAATTTTCTTTTATTACTGAACCTACAAAAATGGAGAATTTTATTTATTTTCAGAATATAACTATTCCTCTTACATATTTCAAGGCTTTGTTGTTAGGTTCTTGTCTTTAATATCCGAAGCTGAAGGTTTATTTGTTGACACATGTAATATAAATTATGACAACATCATAAGCAAAACAAAACTGGCTGACTAGTAAATCTATTTTTCATGGTAACAAGACCAGGTTTAAGTCTCAAACTTTATCAGTGAATCTTGCTGTTAGTGTCGCTCGAATCCTCATGTAGTCATGGTAACCGCTAGGTGATGATGACGTATTACTAATACCGCGTTATGTTTGTAGGAAAATATGATTTTAAAAAAAATACATTTTAATAACATTTTTTTAATTATCTATATATCATAAGATGGAAAGTATAGAATTTTTTGCCCTGTAAACAATTGCTTTTACCTTAAAGTCCTAGGTTTCTACCTATAATATTTGTCAATCAAATATCATTTCCACAACCTGGTAATGCTGCCTTTTAGTGCTATTTTAAAGATATCTTATTTGCTAAGTGAGTTAAATTTTGAATATTGGTAAAATACTATGTATTTGCAAGAATAAATAAATAAATAAATATGTGGAGTACAAGCATGTCTTGAAAAAAGAGATGCGTGGTGGAGTACCGGACTTATCATGAAGTATAAAATAGTATAGATTTTCTTCGCGTATTCATAGCAAACTTGGTGGTAAAGAACTGTATGCTTTTGAATAGGCTTAACGGTATCTCTTAATTTAAATGTCTACATTATTTATTTGTTTGAAATAAAGCTTTCAAAGCTCTCCATGTGAATTTGCTGTCCCGTTCATAATTATCAACATTTCTTCATAGTATCGTGTTTTGTTTTTCCTAATTATGGATGTAACCTCATTTTTATATTTATTGTAATTTTCCCAGTATTTGTCTTTTTTTGTGAAACAACTATATTGGATGACAATATGGTTTAATACATGTTGGGTACCATACGTATATATAACCAATTTATGATATAGTGCCCCATTAATGCACTGCACCCTTTACCTAGATGAAAAATTTTGGTACAACTATATTATCGAAGATCGAAATTAAAATGACTCTCCTCCTTATTTGTGATGATAATGTTGTAGAACACAATGTGTAGACTGTCGATAATGTTTTTAATTTTCTCAGATAATGTTCTAGTAAAATTTGTTGCTAAATTATTTAGCACTTCAATAATCATAATAACATAATAATTGTGATTATGCACTTTAAATTTTTTTAAAAATATTTCAAATTTACGTCAAATTAAGTACTTAAAAATAGAAAAAAAAGTAAACTTTTATTATGTTTATTTTTTTTTAATTTAATCTATTTCGCTTTTTTATATCATTTACCAAGAAAAACTGATTTGACCTTTGCAAAAAACTGCGTAGCTAGAAACTTTAAGGTCAAAAACACTAAGTGTTCCCAAAAAAGTATTGGTTATGTTGGCTTCTTAAAAAAAAAGAACCCAATATTGAAGCACTGACACTGCCACAAATAAGAACTTTTTCGTGAGATATGATAACGCTACTCGCTGCCAGAGGGATTTCTAGATAACAGAAGGATTTCTTAGATAGGCGGTAGCCAGGTTTATCACCTGATATGTGGTCGAGAGTATACTGCCTAGATTTTTATCTGTTGTCACTATATATTTCTTTGCATATATGAATTAAGTGCAGAACATTTGGAAAATAAAGCACAAGTCGATGTAATATATACAGATTTTGCAAAAGCTTTTGATAAGGTCTCGCACGCATTACTGTTGGAAAAATTATATAATGAATTTGGTCTTCACCTTGAATTAATTAAATTCTTCCAATCATACTTCGTAGAAAGCAGACAGTAATAATAAGAGGTTATACTTCAGAATCCTTTATAGCTACCTCTGGGATACCGCAGGGCTCCAACCTCGGTCCGCTCCTATTTATTATTTTTATTAATATTTTACCAAAAATAATTAATAACAATAATGTTCTTTTGTTTGCTGATGACCTAAAACTATATTCCGTGGTAAGGAACGTAAACGATTGTATACAACTTCAGGAAGATTTAAAGAGAATTGTTGAATGGTCTTATGTAAACAAACTCACATTTAATGTTTCTAAATGTTTTGTACTTAGCTTTAGCAGAAAAAAGAACATCTTACACTTTAATTATGTAATGGAGAATTCAATTTTAGAACGGGTTGGAGAAATGCGGGATCTTGGAGTCATATTTGATTCTCAACTTTCTTTTAAGTCGCATTTTTGTAATATAACAAAAAAAGCATCTAGTATGTATGGATTTATAGTCAGAAACTGTAGAGATTTCAGTGATGTAAACTGTATAAGACAACTGTATATATCTTATGTTAGGAGCATTTTAGAGTATGCTAATTTAATATGGAGTCCGTACTATAATACTCACAAATACACTATTGAAAGAATCCAAAATAAATGTTTAAGGTATCTTTATTACAGGGAAACAGGTGTATATGACTTAACTGCAAGCAAAGATGAGCTTAGATGTAAATCTAACTTGTTAAGTTTGGAAAAGCGTAGGAATATAGCCTCTGTTATTTTTTTGTATAAAATAATTCATAATAGAATTGACGATATGAATCTTCTCGCTCAGGTGAATTTTAATATCCCTACATATAGGACAAGAAATATATTGACTTTTTATTTAAAAAACCATCGTACCAATTATTGTACTAACGCTCCAGTCAATATGATTTGTAAATTAGCTAATGATGTTCAAAGTGAAGTAGATATTTTTAGAATAAGTTATAAACAACTAAAACGTAAGCTAATGGAAATAATGTAATTATTTTTTCTTTATTACACTCTTTTGTACGTGTGTGTGTGTGTGTGTGTGTGTGTGTGTGTGTGTGTGTGTGTGTGTGTGTGTGTGTATGTGTATGTGTCTGTTTGTATGTATGTATGTATGTGTGAACGTGTAACTCTATAATTAGGTATCTAATGTATCTGTAGAGTTTGTATTGAATAAATAAATAAATAAATAAATAAATAAGTGGTCTTAATGGTCATTTTATGACACGGATAATTTCATATTACAGATTCCACCAAAGCGTTTCCACCAAAACCAAGAACTTGAATTAACTTTACTGGGTACGTTTGGTCGTTTTGATTTATGTTCGTATTTTACATTTTTTATGTCAAATTATCACATATAAAACATTTTTGTCCAGAAAACAATATGAGGAACTTCCTCTGCTTATCATGACTGCACGACGAAAACTCGAGAAAATATAACTCTTTTTCCCTAAATATATCTTAAAGTAACAACTTAAATCTTGCCGGAAATGTTAAGAAAAAAAAAACAATATACTAGTCCTAATTAACAAAATTTAAGAAACAATGAAGAAATAGACGGATTTTGTATTTCAGTGTAAATTTTTAAATTATTACTATTGGCCAAGCGCTTTCGGTCTAACTTAAACCATCTTCAGTGCTCAGACCCTAGAAACAAGAGAATATAGTTAGCAAATAAGCTTACTCAGTACTCACCAACCACACTCACTCGTCAAAGGGCACACCTAAACCCTGCCAGTTTGAGAACAGTCTCCAGTCGCCAGCGTAGCCTCCACACAGAACAAATCGTATACAATTAAAAATTTGTCACAAATTAAAATTAAAATTAAAATTAAAACATTCAACACACTGCGTACATTGACATTATTAAAACAATAAACCTTTTTATTAATAACCCAAAAGATTGAGGTTATACCACACACAGTCATAGTATAATATAGCAATAAAATTTTCCAAAAATTAAAATTACATACAAGTATGTGTAAGCCTGAGTAGAGATTTTCTGTATGAGTTTCATTTTTTAATTTCTTGTCAATTGTATTTCAAATCGATATTTCATAGACAATGAGCAAAAAGAGAAAAAAAAAGGCAGAAAGAACGAGCAGTAAAAGTTTATTAATCTACAGCATTACTGTTACCGGCCATTTTGTGAAATATTTCGAACACTTGGGTCGGTGGCGTGAAATGATTCAAATTTTTGTAAAAAAGCAACAAATTACACGAACATAGGCGTAGTTGAAATTTGTTGAAATGTGTTAACTATTATTATATTTAGAATGAAGTGTCTGAAATTGAAAAAGATGATCACAGCTCCCAGACATTTAAATTGTTTAATAATTTAAAGAAAAAGTTTGAAAATGGGGTTGCGGTCATTTACGTTGTTCATTCTTTAATTGAGACAATGGTCGGGGTTTCTGCATATTTCAAGATCCTCTCTGTAATTCTAGGTTTTAGAGTTATTACTCCTGGAGTGGTATAAGATTTTACTATTATGAGTTGGAGAGAAACTGTGTCTGGTAAAACTAATATGGTGACCAAACACAGAGGCCTGAGGTTTGTTAATATGTTCTCTAATTCGGACTGCTAATGGTCTAATAGTTTTTCCTATATACATTGAAGGGCAGTCTGGGCAAGAAAGTTGATAGACCCCACTTTTTTGGATATGAGATATCAATTGTTTGTTATTGATCAGATGGGAACTGAGTTGATTTACACTCTTAAATGAAACCTTCACATTTTGAGTGTAGTTTGTTAGAGTCCGTGCTACAGTAACACTGTAGATTAATAAACTTTTACTGCCCTTTCTTTCTGCCCTTTTTTTTCTCTTTTTGCTCATTGTCAATGAATTATTGATTTGAAATACAATTGACAAGAAATTAAAAAATAAAACTCATACCGAAAATCTTTACTCAGGCTAACACATACTTGTATATAATTTTAATTTTTGGACAGTTTTATTGCTATACTATGCTATGACTGTGTGTGGCATAACCTCACTCTTTTGGGTTGTTATTAAAAAGGTTTAATGTTTTAATAATGTCAATGTACGCAGTGTGTTGAATGTTTTAGTTTTAATTTTAATTTGTGACAATTTTTTTTTTAAATTTTTAATTGTACACGATTTGTTGGAGGCTACGCTGGCGACTCGAAACTTTTCTCAAACTGGCAGGGTTAAGGTGTGCCCTTTGACGAGTGAGTGTGGTTGGTGGGTACTGAGTAAGCTTATTTGCTAACCATATTCTCTTGTTTTTAGGGTCTGAGCCCTGAGGATGGTCTAAGTTAGACCGAAAGCTCTTGCCCGCTAGTAATAATATAAAAATATACACTGAAATATAAAATCCGTCTATTTCTTGATTTTTTCGGTGTACAACCTGTTAATAACTTATTCAAGAAACAATTAGTCTATGCTTAACTGTTAATTATTCTTAGCTAACATCACTCTTGCTTGCGTTACTAGACTGGGTTTGTTGATGATTTCGATACATGTAAAGGGACTGTTTGGAAAATAAGACGCGATTATTATAGCGAATTACTTATCAAAACTTATAAACAATTTCAATTCACTGTGATTTCATTACAAATTGTCTTAAAATAATCCTAATCGACCACAAGTAATGCATCTTTTTTGTCGTGAGCCTTTCTAATTAATCGACTAAAGGCTGTCATGGTAAACTCATGCCTCATACCCGACTTTCTGATTGGTTATGGCTAATTTTCCATCAGTATAGCAAATACCCATATATCCAGTATTTACATCTCTCAAGTCTATCGTAATTTATTGAACTAAAGTGGAGTCAGTTTCTTTTTTTTTTCTCTTAATTTGAAGAAACACAAAAAAAAGAAATTATTGACATCTATTTGGGCTTTTATTTTTACTTTTTATCAATAGAGAACTACAGGTATATCTTGAAGTATTTCTTTTTAATTATATTATCGCAGTATTCTTTCTAATTTTAACAATTTTCCTGTGGTCACAGCAGACTGCGAGACAAACAAAGTTAAGAAAGTTGGACTTTTTAACATTAAATGCACCATCAATGCTATCGCATGTGAAAGAGGATAAAATCTATGATACTACGTCCAATTTATTTTGTAATTTGGCCGAAAATGAGAATTTGTGTGTAAATCATTTTTAATAAGCATTTAACTCCGTTAAATTGAGTAGCTGGATATAATCCACATATAAATATGGTGTAAAATATTGTAAGCAGCAAATAGTGTAAAAAAATAACTTCAAAAACTTCAATGGTAGTCTCTACAAGTACAGATCAGAAGGGTAATTCCCGATTAGCTAAATACATTTTACTAAAAAGCTTAAAGATAGCAATTAAAATTTCATAATTAATTTCATCAAAATTTTGAATAGCGTAAGAAAGCGGAACACTTACTATAATTTATATTTCTAATGATTCCATCATTAATATCAAAAAGACAAATAGCACGACTGTACTCCAGGCATACCTGTAACCGGCCTTGATGAGATCAAAGGGATAACTTCCAGTTTAATTACAAAGAAAGCGCCAGGTTTATATGATCTGCCTAACCCGGCTCTGAAGAGAGCTCAGGTCAAGACTCTTTCTGCCATCACTGGCATAACTAACGTAATTTTGTATTCTGGTCATTTTCTCTCAGGTAGGAAACTTGCTAAAATGATTCTTATTAAAAAGAGAGACTAACATGCCACTAGCATAAACAGATACAGGCCTATTAGTCTACTTTCGAGTCCATGAAAAATAATAAATTAAAATCGTTTGATCGACTTCACAGTTGAAAGGAACATGTTGCCTCCGGATCAATTCGGTTTTAGGGGGAGCCATAGTAGTATTCAGGAGACCAACAGGCTGGCATCGCTCATAACGCAGGGTTTCAACAATAGGTTTCAGATAGAGGCAATCTTCTATGATATCAACAAGGCTCTTGGCAAGGTGTGATACAATAAACTTACAATTAGGCTCATAAAACCAGGAATGCTCAACTATGTCGTAAGACTAAATTTAAGTTTCCTGAAGGACAGAACATTCGATGTTATAGCCACCGTCAGATCGATTTTTATCTCTTCGGTCCTGTTCTTTGCTACTCCCATATGGATCACCACGGGCAGATTAAGATTCAGCAGATTAGAGAGTTTTCCAAAACAAAGTTCTCCATATGATCTGTGGAGCTCCATTCTATGATAGAAATACCATTGTCTGTAGAGACCTAGGCTGAGCAACTTTTCACACCCTCATCGCAGGCACTATAACCAAATACTTCGACTATGCACAGCACTCTGTTTACGACCTGAACCTCAAGTCACACAACAACAGCGCTATTAGCTTATCCGAAATGATTACTCGACCATTAAACTGAGAACTTTCTGAATTTACATTAACTAGCTTAAAAGCTGAGGGTATTTTGTTCTCAAACCTCAACTGGAACTCAAACGAGATTCGGCAGAAATCCACGGACCCAGTCGGACTTGTGTATATAATTAGATCTTAAATAAACTATACTCCTCTCCAAAACCAAATCATATTATTTAAGTCAAATTTTATAGTCTCTAGTGTCCTGTTTTATTTTAAATAGTTTTCCCAATTACCTTAGATAATAGTGACAATACTGAGATTAGTCGAAAATCACTATATCTATTTATCTTGTCCTTTTTAAGAAAAGGAACACTATAGAAATCTTCCAATAATCGGGAAAACAGTTGTTTAAAAGACAAATTTTAGATATATTAACAAGAAAAGGTAAAATATAACGGCTAAATACCAAAAGCAAATCAATATTCATAACATAAAATTTTGGATTTTTTTTTTGAAATAAGCACGTACAAACATATAAAAGAAAAAACACAAAATATGTTAATCAAAATGATTTTTAATTAAAAAAGTGACCCTAGGACCTTAAATCAGAGGGAGATGATTGCCGATCACTCCAAAACTCGGAGCTTTCTTAACATTTAAAAATAGGATTTTTCCTGCCGTAGGAGCTGGTTTTATAAAAATTAAAAAAGAAAACAAGAAGGAAGTACTAGGCGAACAGAACCCTATAAATATCGTATTTAATATTTATTTTAAAAAAACTCTTATAAGTTTGATTGATAAATACCAAAAATATTTATAGATTTTTTGTTATGTTCAGGAAGTTGTTGTGGTAATCTTATATACCATAGTTTTGGAATGAAATTGTTTCCTTTAAATTCAAGATGGTGATTTTAATATGACGACCAAAATAAAATTAATAATATCTGATTTCCTCCAAAATTTGTATTACGGGGTATTTCATGGGTCTAGATTACGGATTAAAATTAATTCCTTAAAATTAAATATAATGGGCTAAAAAATTTACATTTTCCAAATTCTTTCAAAACTGGTATTGACAGGTTTTTGAATTACGAAACTAAAGTTTATTTTTTTATAGAATATATCGAGTTTACTATGACGCACTAATTTTTATGCTGGGTTCAGTTTCATTCAAAATAGACATTTGGAGAATTTTAAGATTCAAAAATTTTCTGTTTCTCAATTTAGTGTGGTTTACAATAATTTTGGATAAAATAGATACTCTTTTGCGAACCTGGAAATATTCTGAGATACACTACACATCTAGGATATGACTTAGGTCAAGTTATTTGGCAATATTAACGAATCAAGGGGAAAATTCTGTCTATTTAAAATTCCCTTTATGTCGGCTGGATATTACCTACAGAACTTGATGCCGAATTGCAAACTATCAACAATAAAAAAGATCTAGATGTACCCCTGAGCCGTAGGAAATTAATAAAAATAAATAATTTCGCAAATTGAGCGCAAATTGAGTGTCTAAACTTTAGATTCAATGATAAAAATGTGCTATTTAATTACTGCTGTTGAACCAACATTATATTATTATCTGTATTTTGTATGTTGATTATATATGCCTATGAATTAAAATTTTGTTATAATTAATTCAGTTTTTTTGCGAGCCAACTAAAATCTTTAATAGGTATTTTTTAGTTATTTGGGGGTAGTTGAATCTAAAAAACAGAGTTTGTTCAGGAAACAAAAAAAGTTGAAATTTGTTTCCCAGTGCAATCAGTAAATTTTCCATTTCTCATTTGCTGTAAAAATCGTCAATAAACACTTATTTCGGAACTCGCATAAACTCTAATTCGGGTCATATTTTTTATTGATATTTCTGGTGATAAATAAAATATATATGTGTAAATAAATAAATATAGACGCAAAAAGTTATGAAAAATATGAAGTGACGTCTGACACATTTAGAAAGTCACGATAATGCAAAATCCAATGAGATAACTAATGTCCTGATTTCTTTTTATTGGTCCTTTAATATTGATTAGGCTCACTTAAGTGCAGCAATTTTTATCTCCGCAGCATTTTAAAGGACGGCCAGGTCAGGGCGGACTTAAAGCAATATTTCCATTTTTAATAAAACAATTAAAACTTTGAGATAGCTTATATTATGCATATAGTCCAACTAAATCGACAAGTTAGTATTTTCATTAAAAAGAGTTACATACGAAATTTGACCATCAACGCCATAAGCTTGCGAAAAAAGGGAAATTTAACGAAAAAAATGCTATAATGTTATAAAGAACGAAAGCTTTCACGGCTTTGGTCAAATTTAATATCATGGTTCTTGGGTTTAGACCGTGTCAAATTTGAATTATTATTAACCGACGTTTCGCCTAGGATTGCACGAGGCATCTTCAGGGATCTTTACTTCACGAGATTTAAACAAATCAGGCGCTGATGCTAGCACCTTAGTTTCTTTTACATGTTAACTGTGACCTGAGCAATGCTGGTGTTCAGCTACTGCAGATTGTACAATTTGTTTCTTTTTTATACATATTTCATGTTCCTTAAGCCTAATGAATACAGACCGTCCTGTTTCACCTACATACACTTTACCATAAGAGCACGGTATCTTGTAAGCGTCTTCTGTTTCAAATGGAGTTGCATCCTTTGGAGACTTCAAACATTGTCCAACTTTCTTACATGTGTTGAAAATTGTCCGAATGTTTGATTTTCGGAGCAACCTGGCAATCTTGTCGATGGGTCCGTGTATGTAAAGTAAGACAACACTGTCCATAGGAGGTTCATTTATGACATTTTGTTTAGGAGTCGGGTTTTCATATTTATTAATAGAACGTCTTATATCTTCAGCGCAATATCCGTTGCCTCTCAGAGCGGTTTTTCTGTTTCTGATTTCAATGATTGTTCGTCACATATTGAAAGTGCTCTATGTACCAAAGAGTTTATGATGGGTTGTTTTTGAGAAGGATGATGGTGTGACGTTGCATTGAGATATCGATTTGTATGTGTTTGTTTTCTGTGCATAGGATGTCCTAATTTGCCATTCTCTTTCCATTGAACTAGTACATCAAGAAAGGGAAGGGCACCATTTGATTCAGTTTCCATAGTGAATTTTATGCTAGGATGTTGTTGATTTAGATGATCCAGGAAATTATGAATTATGAATTTCCTACGAGCAAACTTCGGGAGCGGCCATGGGATCTCCGCTATCACCTATGGTAGCTAAAATCTTCATGGAAGCTTTCGAAGAAAACGCCTTGTGTTCTGCTCCTCTAAAACCTAAATTTTGGTGCAGATATGTAGATGATCACGTTCGTAGTTTGGACGCATGCCGTAGATAACCTCCGCAGATAAACGTAAGATTAGAGAATCAATCTCAATTTGTAAATATCCAAATAATACTAATAGAGATGCAGGTTACAGTCTACATCACATCTGTAAATCGATTGTAACGCTAGATCAAGGTTCGCCGAGCACCAGTCGGGTATAAATACCATACTGTTGCTCCTCGATATTCAGTGTTCTAATGTCGTGAAGTAAAGATACCTGAAGATGCCTCTTGCAATGGTAGGCGAAACGCCGAATAATAATTCCAATTTGACACGGTCTAAACCCGAGAACCATGATTTTCAGCTATAGTATTATATTGTTTTGTCTCATTATTAAACATGTATGTTTGTACAAAAATTGTAACAATTTTTTTATATATCTTTATCAATGCAATAATTGTCTTTGAGCGTGACCTATATGCTAGTAGTTTAAAAACAAACACAACATCTCGAGTACAGAAATCACAGTTAGCCCAAAACATTTTCAAAAATATTTTAGGTAGTTCCACCGGTATACTGTATTGTCCTAACTTCATGTCGGTCAGCCTAACAATGGCGCATAATTTGAAATTATTTTACAATTTACCTCTAAACTGTTTCATGTTTTTAAAACTTTAAGGAAATGTGAAAAAATGCACGGAAAAGTAATTGTAAGTATTTGCCTTAAAAAAAACTATAACCTAAAGATAACGTTTCTTAAATAATTTTATTTAGCTTCATTGCGGCCTATGACCTGTGGCCTATGGCCTTGAAACTGATCTTGAACATATATTTCTAGGTCACTTCAACAACCTCTTTTGATTGTCTAATCGAGCTGAAATTTGGTACACATATATAAACCAAATGACTCCACTAATATATATAGAGAGGTAAGATTTAGAATTAATTCTATAGCGGCTTTTTGGGCACGCTTTCATTGCTTTTATTATGCATGCACAGTTAGTCTTCGAATTTTTAAGAGATTGACTCTTTTATTGACGAAACTTGTTCTTTTACTCCTGATCACTCTCCCATGTGGGATTATTGGCCTTACTATTACAGTATATATCCACAGTAGGATATCTGGGTTAGTACCCCACTCTTACCCTGAGAAGTTCCTACAGAGTATCAGGGCTCATATAACTTTGTTGATTTGTTCCCAACCTGGCTCGTTTCAAATAAGTGACCACGGTAATTCCCAGATCTTTAACCTCTGACTTCCACTCAATCGTGTTTTAATTTATTTTGATAGCTTTCGGGTTTTTTTTCCATGAAAAAGCTATTAAGGTGATTTTTATGTAATCAAGTCCCCTTTGAACTGTCGCAAAAAATCTTCTCGAACTTGCCCCTTCTGATTATGACCACATTATCGACATAGTCCGAACAGAATATGCCGAAGTCTGTGAGATTACAGAAGAGTCACTCCACATAATTGGAGATGCTACTTCTCCTTGAGGACATCCTCCAGTAGTACATATGGCGATAGTGTCTTGCCCTATTTGTGTTACACTATTCAGATGGAGAGAACTTGTGACATCTATTTACATGTCGTTCCATCTATCCCTCTATCATCTAGTGCTTTTTAACAACTTCATATGGAGTACGGGCAAAAGCCGCTTCTTTATTCAGAAAGATACATAATACGGTTTCCTTATTAATTCGTGCATCCTAGATATCATCTGATCGTTACAACCAATGCTGACTCTATAGATTTGCCCGCTTGACACGCATGCTGATGAGGATGCAGTGGCATCCGTTCTAGGATTTCTCTTTTGCTGCTTTTTTTTGATTGACGGGTCGCAAAGTTTTAAGGCGTATAATGACCTCCCCGCTTTTGGAATAAAAGTGACTCCGGTTCATCTCCATATTTCTGGTATATAACCCAATACCAAGTTGCTGTAAATATACACACTATGTGTAGTAATTATTACATATACTTTTCGTTATTTTGAATTTAATACATAGTAATTTTCGTGGTCGCCGGCAATCAATATATTTCAATTTTCTTTTTGCTTGTTTTTTTTTATAATTATAAAAGAAAAAGTAAAATAATACTACAGTTATACATTGTAAATATATCGAATAGAAAATAAACGAGGGTCAAGTACTTCATTAACTGCTTTATGAGGTATCATTGTTTTGAAAACATAATCTAGGTAAAATGTATTTAAAATTTAAAATGTTGTGTCATTTAAATAAATATGTCTGTACCTATAATAAATATTAATTCATTTTTATGTTATATAAAAATAGCTTAGATGTTAATCGAATAACTATAAATTATATTATTTTGGAATCTAGAATCCTATATCATGGATATTCGGATTAAAGAAATCCTGAATCTGAAAAAGCTATATCAAGCTTTCAAACGCTTTTTTTTTATTAAAACCAGATTATTAAGACCTCTTCAGGAAATGTTTAAAATTATCAGAAGGAGGTTTATTTTATCATTAAGTATTTATGGCATAGAATATTATTTCGGTAATAAACCTAAAATAAAAAATTTTTATAATATTATTTTATTTCTTATGATTTCTTAATAATTCACATACATTAGAAAATATAGATAATTTTGACATAATTAACACAAATCACAACTGTATTTTTACTATTTTTAATTTTGACATAGAAACCGTTGAAGACACATTCAGACTAAAACATAGTCTTTTTCTCTCAAAAAATTCTAAGTTATAATTTAAATACTTACAAAATACCCATTGTCAAAAATACAAGAAATGAAAAATAGATTGGTCCATATAATATTAAAATTTTTTTGGGGCTATCGGTCATTTTATTATTAATTAAAAACATTTTTAGGGCATTTGACGTTTCAGCTTATTTATTTCTTAAACCATCTGCAGAATTACAACTAAACACTTAAAAGGGATTCAAATGTAATTAATTTTTATATGTTACAGAAAATTAAAATAATAAATTGTGTTTACGCTGGTAAACGTATCTATACAATAATAAAAGTCAGTGAAGCTATCTTCACTCAAATTAAATATAATTGGTTCCTCTATCTCAGTCATGAGATCGAGTTTTCACATTTTCTTTTATTCTTTTATTATGTGGAATTTTTCTTAATTTTGTGCCGTAACTTTATTCAAAAAAATCTTTCAAAAGTTTAATTAAATTACTAATTTTCTAAATTGTGGTATTTGTAGCAACTCTATCTTTTACTTGAAAGATATATATCCTTCTCCAACGGACATTTTCCGGACGATCTATAAGAACAGATTTCCTATCTGGTTTTTCTCAGAAAAAATTAAGTTTTCTGAGCAATTTTCAGAGCTTAGTTCTTTTAATTTCAGGTACATCCCGATCTTAATTGATTTTAGTTAGAATTTTGTCGACGGTTGAAATCTGCTTCTCATAATAAAATGTATGTACAACTCCTTTTATTGCAATTTACGTCTCTTCTTCCAAAGAGGTTTTTCGTCTGCCTGTGATCGAATATGACTTGGGAGAACTATCAATTCCAGCTTTTTTTTCCTTCAGTATTCGGTACATAGTAGATTTTCCAACTCCTGTCATGTTGGTACACATCTCAACAGAGCTTTTAACATTAATATCTAGATATTGATATCTTAATCTTAAAGCATCATAAATATTCATCGTAATAAGTTTTTCGTTGAGGAAAAAATGCCCTGGTTTAACGATTTTGGAATAAATATAGATGTGGGAGCCATGTCTTTTGAGTATCTCATTAATCTCAAATAACATATAAAAACAAGCACAAACAAGATAAATCAGTAAGGACACACTGTAAGGTGTACTTTGCTCACTGGCAGAAATTAAGTTGAACTATTAGAAATTTTATTGGTGCAGTAAATTTATAAAAGCTTACAATATTTAAATATAATTAAATATAATTAGATTTACAGCAGTCCTCAGTTATCTGCGGCACTGGAGCAGGTAAGCTGGAGGTTTCGTTAACAGTCTTATTACTATCTCTAGTTCTTGAATAGAGTATATGAATGTGTATGCTTGCGATCGCCCTCCCCTTGCCAAGAGCTTTGAGTTCAGGATTCTGCCTCTTATACTAGGAATGTTTATGCTGCTCACATCCTCCCCCCTGTCAGCAACTTGTTTTTTCTTGTGATCGCCCCCCCCCCTCTCCAAGAGCTTTAAATTCAGAAAAATAGGTCGGGATCCTGCCTTTTACATGAAAAATGGGAATGTAGCTGGTATCTCCTCCCGTCGACAACTTGCTTGCCATACTGTACTTTTGTGATATCACCACCCCCCACCCCATAGAGAAAGACTGGATCCGCCCCTGAAACCAAATGCTATTTTATTAATTTTGCTGGTATTTAAATGATTCCCTGTTGCAACCAGGAAAAAAGCAGTAGCTATATTAATTCTTTTTACATGTTGACAAACGACATATTGTATTATAGTGGGTTTATTTGATCATTCTTTTATTTTCTAATAAGGGGAAAATCGTTCAATATTTTGATACATTTTAACCGTATTTTCATATACCATATGTTAGACCTCCCTCGGCTCCTATCTCTTCGGTTTTAGTTACATAACCAGGGTAGGATTTCTTCGACAGATTAACTTATAAATATTAAAAAGGGTCTTTTAATTTATGTCATAAAATAATAAAGTTGAGATTATGTTAAGTTCGATAATTGATTTATTTTTCCTTTAGACTTTCTTGAATGGTAATAAAAAATTATATACTATCCCATTCCCAGGATAAAATCTATCCACAAAGTAAGTATTTAATTACTCATTATTATAGAATATACTTCACGTTAAACAATATAAACTAACTAGTGTTTGTTCAGTTATACAAGAAAGGGCTGATTCTTGATCCATTAAATCGTCCTTCCGAGTACTTGTCGAATAAAAATGTTCGCATGTTTACATTATTGATAGCATGAATGAAAATTGAAAAGAAAATCATCTGCACGCGTGAAAAATGACAAAAATGAAGGATCGGAAGCCGTCGCTCCAAAAATGAATGTGCAGGTTCAAAATACATAGGAAAAAAAAACTATCAATATATAAGCTTTTAATGGAGCAATTTCGATCATTTTTCTTAAACCGATGTCAAGTGACTAGAGGAGTTTAACTATCACTATACCGAGTGTCCTTTATGCATTCATTTTGTTATAAACAAATTACTTCATTTATGCATTATGTGCCCTGCATACTGTACCCTATGGTATGTGTTTTTAAAATTGTTTAAACAATAATTTTAAAAAAAATTAAAAAAAACTGTTTATTTGTTTTAGAGATTACTATCAAATGTAATTGTATTCAGTACACACTTACCATAAGGAACAGTATGCAGTGCATACAATGGGTAAATTATGTAATTTTCTTATAACAAAATTAACGCATAGGGGATACTTGGTATAGTACTATTTAAACTCTATTCACGTGACATCAGTTAAAAAAATTATCGAAATTGCTCCATCCTTTTTCAATTTTCATTCATGTTTCGGATAATCTAAACAGGTCAATATTTTTCTCCGAAAAGTAGTCGGAAAGACAAAGTCAATGGTCCAAGAATCAGCCCTTTATTGTTTATAGATTCGCTGTAAACGCCTGTCAACTTTGACAGCTCGTATCTCAAAAACCAATTGACAGAATTAACTTTTGTTTCAACAGAAGCGTCTTGCCGAATACTTATAAACCTTTTATTGAATTGGATTGTCGATAAATTTACACAATTCCTGAGGGGGCCCTAATGATTTTATTTTAATTTTTGACAAAGTATTTGAAAACTTGAGATATCTGGTATATGTGAAAAAAAAATCAAGTATGTAAGTTTCATATTTAAGATTCAATCAAAATTAAAATCTTTTAATTTTTTGGAAAAAAAATTGAATTTCAAAAACTATAAAACTGATTTTAATGAAACTTTGCATGTTGTTTTATCATACCATAAAGATATTTTTACCCATATATGGTCCTCAAAGGAATATAAGTGGTCGAAAAAAATGGGATAGAGAACTACTTTTTTGCCTTTTTTAAATTATGACTATTTTGCAACAAGGATAATCAATTTTGAGATTTCCAATCAACTCTGTCTTGTAGGAAATTGAATTACGAAGCTTTTTCGCTTTCAAAAATATAAGAAAGGCAAAAAGAAAAAAACGCGTTTTTTTCATTTTTTTATACATTATCATTAATTAATTAATTTTCCCCAATTTTTTGAGAGAAGGCATATCGCAATTATGGTTATGTACTTTTTTTATTCTGGAGGATTTAGAGCAAAAATTAGCGTGTTCCCTCGCGACGACGAAATAATGATGAATCTTGATAGATCCGCACCGGTCTATTCACAACAGATGATACAACAAGCAAATTTATGAAGCAGCGCCAATGCATTTTGGTTTGAATTTATGAAGAGTATATTTGGTAATAGACTACATACATGTTGCATCTGCTTATAATTGTCACCAAACAAAAGTTATAGCATCCTATTGATTCACCTGACGTTTGGAAGGTAGAATATTTGTTGTCCCAAATTACTTCTGCAATTTTTATTGACTTAGGGTGAAAAAAATCTTCATTCACTGAAAGTAGTAAATACTAGTTATTAATAAATATTTGGATTAGACTGACTTCGGATTATGTAATATGTAGAAATTTTCTAGGAAATAAATTACCACACTATTATCTACATGGACGTAGAATGTGGATTCAGCATGAAGAAATACCGACCCAGTTTCCTGTATATGTAAGGAAAGAGATCATCAGTAGATTATTGGAGATGGTGCAGTAGCACCAAGGAAGTTGGAACGGGTAAAAGGAAGGAGAATGCCCTAAACTAAATTTGGTTCCGCATGTAACTCTGTACTCCCCTCAATGTGGCTATGCTGCACTTGCGCAGTAGGTCAAGGAACAGAACTGGATTTGAGAAACCTCCTATTTATGTTGTTATATTGAAAAATTACAATTTAAAGTTTAGGTTATAAAACGGCTAATGAAATAAACACTGCCTTAAAAGAAATTTAAACAATTCGTAATAAAATCTTATCTTATCTACAATGTTAAAAAGGATCTGGCCATAGGGATTAACTATATGTTACTCTTCCTTTATGTTATTATTAAGTAAACTATTTTACATGTACCTTCTAAACTTTAAAATAATTAATTTGAATGATAAAAACTACACACTAGCACAAACAAAGTTTTAAAATCGTCGATCTTTTAAAAGATCTTCAGTATAATCTTACATATTGACGTAAACGTAGGTACTTACCGAAAATAATGAATTTCCGGGATCGAACCACGCGATTTACAAAATAATACCATACACTGACAAATTAAAGTCTATATAAATGTCTTGACAATATACACAAATATAAATTCCGAAATTTAACTAATGATACTGCACCGCACAACAAAGAAAATAAGCGTTGAGGACGATGGCAAACAATCGCATTAAACATAAAGAATACGCCGGGACGCCGATCGTGTCGCAAACCCTGTTCTGGTTTCCGATTCTCACATTGCTAACTTCATGCAATAAATTTACTACGAAATTTCTTTTTGCACGTGCTCCATATAGCCAGTCGATGTTAATTTATGACATTTATTTTCTGCATGGTGGAACACTTTTTTAGGCATTTAGCCTCTTTTTGTAGTTTTCCATATCCCTTCCAATTTCCTTGGGTAGCACAACCACCTGACTCCACTAACCCGAATCCGCTAGATCTTTTTTGAAGCTTAAATATGAAATACGAATACATACAAGAGAATTACTTTAACAATGAATGCAAATAGCACTTGTCAAATTCTGCAAAATTTTTATTGCTTGCAGAAAATCTGGTCAGAATAATTTTCACCTTTTTCTATCAACATATTCATGTAAGTTAAAATAATAAACGAATAATATCAAAGTCATCTTAAAATTATTTAAAAATATATGACATTATATATACGAAGCAGAAACTGATAAAGAAATGTCTTTTATGAGGCAATCGTCTACATACCTGTGCTATCAAAAATTATTCAGCAGAGTACCTATTTCTTTACAAGACTATGTGACCCTCAACATGTACCAGCATTTCTAGTGGGCTATTAGTACCTTTTTAAATGTTAAAATTAGGCAATATTGAAAAGTAGGTGTAGACTGCACTTCCATGTTTGATACGAGTATTACTAATAATACTATTTGATGTCTTCTGCCGTCTTCAAGTCAATTTCGTTGTCCAAAAAAAAACATAAAGCACAATGTGAAATCTTCCCAAGATTATAGAAATTTTGAAGGTAAAAACCATTGAAAAATTTCTTAAAAAATGTTAATCGACTTTGCCAACAATGCTTTGAAACGACGCTGTTGTGATGTTATCATATTGACTTAATTAAAGAAAGATATAATATTCCTCACATTCTTGGGAAGTAAAACTAGTGCAAAATAAAATTTCTGAAAAATTTTAAATAAATATGAAGGTAAATAATATTTACTATATAGCTTATATTGGGTCATCTTTGGCAATTCTAAGTCGGGCAGAGAGAGAGAGAGTTATAGGATGAAGTTTAAGGTATGACAATGATACGAAGTTATAAAAGTTGGGCTTTTAAGCCAATTTTGAAAAAAAAAAATTTGAAGACCGATTCTAATGGCCTAGTATCCAATCTCGGACAAATCTGTAATGTTGCCTAGGTATTGACGTGAGGTTGTGAGACTGCTGTATAAGGGAATTATCTGAAAGTGCCGCTCGTTCTAGGTATTTCTCAATAGAATTTTTAATAAAGGTATTAAAAGTGTCGCAATTGAGGTCACGATGAATTATGGTGTTGGGGCTCCACAAATAATGCGAAGAACTTTATTCTGAAACCTCTCTCATCGTGTGAATCTCGTCCTGCCAGTGTTGATCTACGTAGGAGCATCAAATGACAGGACGGAACGTAAAAATAGCTTATAAATCAAAAGTTTATTACGAAGGTTAAGTTTTTTTGTTAAGCAAAGAGTAAAGTGCGATTAGAGCGGTTTTCGCTATAGCTAGGATTGCATCCGTGTTTAGTGACCAATTTAATCTTTGGTCGAAGACTATTCCCAGATACTTTGCGCTGTTCCGCCAGGGAATGCGCACATTAGAGATGAATAGCCGATCGTCCGGCGTATGAATTCGTAATTTTGAAAACATTATTGCTTTTGTTTTATTTGGATTTAATTTAATTTTCCCATCGGCTATCCATCTTTCTAATTTTTTTTTCTAAGAATTATTAGGTGAAAGGATCCAGAAGACGTCGCAAATGCGGTGTCGTCAGAAAATAAGTATAATTTGCTCCAATTATCCGTCGGTATATCAGCAATATAGCGGTTAAACAGCGTTGGAGAAAAGGAAGAACCTTGCGGTACCCCGGCTCTTATCTGTTTAACCTCGGACATCGCGCCATCAACTGACACCACAAATGTTCTGTCTTCTAGAAAACTGGCGACCAGTCTTATTAGGTAGCTCGGAATTCCCAGCCTGATTAGTTTGATCACAAGCCTGTTGTGCCATACTTTATCAAGAGCCTTGCTGATATCAAAGAAGATCGCACCTATATGGAATCTTCTATTGAAATCATGTATTATCATCGATGCCAACCTGGTGGCCTGCTGAACGCTACTATGGTTGCTCCTGAGACTGAACTACTCCGGAGGCAGTATGTTCTTCTCTGTTACGAAATCAGTGATTTTATTGAGAATGATACGTTCAATTATTTTCCCTAGATTGGAAAGCAGGCTTATAGGCCTGTAACTATTGATGTTTTGTGACCTTTTCGCTTTTCTTTTTAATTAGAATTAACTTAACCACCGTTCAATCCAAGGGAAAATACCCTAATTGCATAACTGCATTAGCTATACTACAGTTATATTTAATGTCTTCTGTCGTCCTGAAGTCAATTTCGTTGTTCAAAAATAAAACATAAAGCACAATGTGAAATCTGCCCAAGATGATAGAAATTTTGAAGGTAAAAACCCTTAAAAAAATTATTTAAAAAATTTCTTAAAAAATGTTAATCGATTTTGCGGACAATGCGTTGAATAGACGCTGATGTAATGTTATCATATTGACTAAATTTAAGAAAGATATAACATCTTTTACTCTCTTTGTAAGTAAAACTAGCGCAAAAGAAAATTTCTGAAAAATTGTAAATAAATATGAAAGTAAATAATATTTACTATACAGATATTCTAAATATGAGTAATTAAATAAAAATGATTAAAAATGAAACAGTAATTGTTATGGTCTGGTATATTTGATAAATATAACTATTTGTACAATTTTGATAAGTGAAACATACACAGTAGATATACTTTTTAAACATTGCTGCCTGAGTGTCCTAAATCGCATAAACAATAGCACATGAATGTTTAGACAACACCAAAAATTAGTTTTTAGGTTATGGCAAATTCTAGAACTGGATACTTGACTAGATTCAAATTTTAGCTTAGATTATTTATTAATGTTTTTTTTCACAAATTTTTAAAAACGAAAGTTGTAAGAATATTATATCTGCAATTATAAATTACAAATTGTATTATCATATTTAGGAGGATCATTTTTTAAAATTCCGGTCTAAGTGACTGGGGAATACTCATAACCAGGTATTTCAATTCTATTTCTTTTATGAAACTTATAGCGTGAAGCGACTTCAGATTGGATAAATCTTTTTTTTCTATTTGTTGTGCCCCCAGCTATTGCATTCTAGGGCCCTTCAAGGCCATGGATTATGAAAGAATGGGGAAAAATGTTTCGTTCCTGTCCTCACAAAATCTGCATTCTTCTCTCTCTATTAGTTTCAAATTCTTAAGTTATTTCTTTAGATGGTGGTATGCTATTAGGATTGTTATTAAAATTCTAAATCGATTTTTACTAGGACTTTTGGTTATAGTTCCCAAGAAAGACTTTCTCTTATCGAATTTCTTGAAGATTTATCTAATGATTGGATCTCCTGTTTTCCGCTCTTTTTATTTCTTCCAGTATTATACACAACAATAGCATTTCAACCTTTTTTGCCAGTTTGTCTTCTACTTTTTTCTTTCTACTCCGAATGGCCCAACACCCACAGCAGGGTCACCATGTTGTTCTTTCTTAGTTTATTAAATTCTACACATGAAATTTTTTAGTATCAGTATTAACTCTTACCAGGTAAAAATTGTTTCTGAATATTCAGCTAATTTTAGAATTTTTTAAATTATAATAAATTACTGAGATTTGTAGCGGCCTGATTTGATTGAAAGGAGTGTCGAAACTTATTCTCTATCAATTAAAATCAAATAATTGCCAAATTTTCACTTAAAGTGAATTTCTGCACCAAAGAACATTATACAATACATATTCATTTGTGCTCTATATATTTACGCAGTTTAATTTTTTGAGTTCTGGATATTTTTTTTTAATCTACGGAAATCATACACAAAAAAATTTTGCATGAATGTGAAAATACTACGTGCGGCATGTCCCCCCTTGCCACCTCTATACCTTCCTCGCCACCTCCTTACAACAATAGTCTTTTATGCTTAAAGAGCTTTCTTGGCATATTAATTTATGGAACTAACAAATAGTTCAAGAAATAAAAAAAAGATAACGTCTACTAAAATATATATTTTCTCCTCTTTTGCCCTTTGAAAATTTTTATCATAAAAATAGGTCTTAGTAAATTCGGTAGTATTGTTAGTTATATTTCTCTATTAAATATGCTATAACCACCAAAAAATAAATTTTCTGTGTCAAAAGGATAATTTCTTGTCCCTTTGAATACACTTTTCTTTAATATCAAAATATAATGACTATTTTTTATGTCCTAATATTGACAAAAATAAAATAAATTATCTTTCTTCAAAAATATCTAGTTATTTTAAAGATTTTTGGCAACTGAAGAATTTTAGAAAGTTCATATAATATTTTTAACTTAAATATGTTGGATTTATGTGCTTTCTGGGCTTGTAAATGAGCTTTTGGGTGTACATGGGGACTGAAACCTAAGGTGCTATTTTGGATATACACTATGGTGATCCGCCCCATGATAACGTACACCGCTATTGTATGGTGAGTTCAGAGAATGGCTTGTGTGGGAATATTGAGTGCGATGAGGACTGCTCCCACCAGAGCTCTGGAAGTCCTGGTGAACCTGCCTCCTCTTCACTTACATATAGAGAACAAGGCCCTGGGGACTGTTTATCGTCTCAGTTGCCTAGGACATCTTGGAATTGAAACAGGCTGTGACTCAGGTGTCTGGGAAAGCGTGGTGGAGAGGCATCCATCACTCCCCATGCGGACAGCTACATGACGCCGTTTTTAAAACCCAACCTCTCCCTGGAGATATTTATGCCAAGTAGAGAGGATTGGGAGGGAGAACAAAATTTTCCGAAAAATGGATCCTGGTGGTATACTGACAGATCTCGACAAGATGAAAGAGCTGGAGCCGGAGTATTCGGCAGGAGCAGAGAGTACTACGCTCTCGGACAATATGCGACAATTTTCACAACGGAAATTTATGCTATTCTGCAGTGTGACCATCTCTGTGAGAGGGACATAGGCTGGAATAGAGTAATAAATATATGTTCAGACAGTAAGGCTGCGATATTGACACTGAAGTCAAGTGTCGTGACTTCGGGACTGGTGTCTAAGTGCAAGGATGTACTAAATGGTATGATAAGGAAAGGCGGCACAGTCAGACTCGTATGAGTCCCGGATCACTCGGGCATACGCGGGAATGAGGAAGCAAACCGTATGGCAAAGTTGGGATCGGGGATCGAACTGTATGGACTCCAACCAATATTCCCTGTTCCAATTGCTATTGGCAAGAGGGAATTGAAATCGTTGCTGGAAAGCAAATTTATTGAATCATGGAGGAGAGCTCCTGGAATGAGGTGTGCTAAGGAACATATAACGGGGTCTAGCGCACGGCGTACTAAGGAGCTTCTCTCCTTAGGAAGGAAAGAGCTGCGAATTGTGGTGGGATTGTTGACAGGACATTGTCACCTCCGGGGCCATCTTCATAGAATCGGTATCGAGGGCGACCTGACATGCAGATGGTGTTTGGAGGAGGATGAAACTGTTGACCATGTGCTCAGCACTCAACAGACTGAGACAGAGATATTTCGGAGATATAGTTTTGTTACCGGAAGCAGTTAGGCAAGTTCAAATAACGAGGCTGCTTGGAATCGCATAGGTGATCGGCCTCGAATAAACTGCAGATAAGTGGGATCACCACCCCTTTTTCATTCATATGTTGGATTTGATCTCAAAATTTTCGCATAATCCCTACTTGCTATTTCTAACAATATTTTACATGTGAGGTTATTTTACGATACCAATTACCAATGTATTAAAAAATATATAAAAATCATTGTTTACAAATTGCATTATCAAATACCGGAAAGTATGTCATAGTAATTTTGTTTTCCTTGATCAGTCACTCTATTGAAATTATGTACCTAGTACTTAAATTAAATTTGTTACTTTCTTATCCAAGTTAAATAGACACTATTCCTATGCTAAACCAAATTCGAGGGGGGTTTAGATCTAGCGGTCCCCTCTATTTACAATTTTAACTAGCAGATACTTAAGTGGTGTATGTTTACATGAAAGATAAAAAAATACTGCTGACACAATGGCAATTCTTTAATTTGCGAAGAAAAGATAAAAGTCAAAACGTGATAATATATTATAAATAGCTAATAAAAAACTGAACGGTAATTATTTTGACTTATTCTTTAAGAACGAATTGAAACATACTCAATCATCATGAAATATTTAGTAGTACTATTTTTAGCAGTATCGTTGACATGTGCTGTCGAAGTACATTTGAGAAATGGTATGAAACCAAGGAATGATGAAGTTCCACGAATTAATTTGGACAATATTTATTCAAAAATTAACTGGGAAGAAATTAGATCCATTGTAGAAAGAGAAAACCAAGCCTTGAAGTAAGAAAACTCTTTATATTTAAGAAACTTATATAACCTATTTCATAGAGACAGTATTACCATTTTTTAGAAATCGTAAACTTTCATTCGTTCCAGAAATATTTTGAAAATACTGAAAATCACGGATTTAGTTTTTATCGATTTTCTTAAACAATATTTGGAAGAAAAATAAAAAATTTTGCATAAAGGGATAATTTACATCTTTTTTAATCTTAGAAAAAGATATTGTATACAACTTTTGTTTTTCTTATGGGAACCAAATTTGATTTTTGCACCATTGGGTAAAGCTAAAAATTTTTTTTATAGGAGACCACCGGAAGTAATTTCAGCCTAGATATAAAATAATCGTTGGGGGTAAAAATTTAGCAATATGTTCCTAAAATCATGCTAAATTATCCAGTGTGGTCGAAAAAATAAAATAAATAAATAAAGTAATAGAACTTTTATTTTTGGACCTATTTGAAATTTAGGATAATCCATGCGAGAAGTTATTCAAAATCAAGTGTAGAGGCTCGGAAAAAAAATTCATTAAAAAAAAGTAAAATTTTCGAAAAGTAGCAGGATTTTAAAATTTAAGATTTGAAAATAAGATTCGAAAAACTGACAACGTTAATCGATACTAGAGCAAACAATACCCAGAAAATCTCCTATTCCATTTTTGATCCGATGTTTATTTGTTTTATAATAATGCTCCTAATCGATTTTGAGCAATTTCTGGTCTATATTTCGATGGAGTCGACTAAAAACCAACCAATTTTGAAGCTCAAAATCGACTTAAGTGTGTTATTAAAAAAAAAGTGAGCGTTGGCTCGAAAAAATAATTAGAACATTTTCTTTGTATCTTTTGCTGTTGTACTGATAAATGTCAGTTTTTTGAAAATTTAGTTTTTTTTATTTTCAAATTCAAGTCCTGTTACCCATCATAATTTTTTTTAAAGAATTTTTTTTGTATTCTCTAGATACGATTTGGAACAATTTCTCCCATGGATTTTCCAAAATTTCAAATACGTCTAAAAATTAATACTATATAACTTTAAAATTTTATAAAATATTTTCTACCATAATGTATAATTTGGTAAGAATGTAGGAATATATTCCCAGATTTTCACCCCCCACCCGGATCATGCCCTTAACATATCGGCATTATTAAGTAAAAGGGCACAGAAATATAGTATATAAACGTTTTTTGCAAAATAATTCAGTTCCCATTACTTAAAATTAAAATTTCAAATTTGGTAGACTATGATAAAAATAAAATAATGTACTATTTGTTACCATAACTACAATATTAATAATACTTTCGACATATTTCAAATAAGAGTCTGCTTTTGTAAAGATATTTATTAATTCATAATTATTTAAAATAATATTACGGAAAAAGAGACTTGTAGATTTACATCAGATGTTACAGAACTGTTGATAATAGAGTTTGAAATTATGCTAGATTCTATCCGAATAGAAGTGTCTCAAGAGGAACCTTTTTCTTAATTTCAAATAATTTGACGGTAGTTTGATATGTATCGAAAATCTGTAAAAAATATCAAATGACCGAAGATGTACAGGGTGAGTCAACGATTGGATGAAGTAAGTTTGTGCCTGTTCGGTGAAATTTACAAAGAAACTATATTTATTGTTTGATACAGTTTATTTTTACGCAGATTTTAAAAATATTTAGGACTCTACAGGGTGAGCCAAAAAACTTGGACAGCATAAAGTTGTATTTTTTTAAATAGAACACCCTATATACGAATTGTATTTTCGATTTAGCTTATAATTTTAAATATTTTTTATTAAGGGTTTACTATAACAAAACTTTATAGTTTCTGAGATAATTAAGTATAAAGAAAAAAAGTCACATTTTCAAGCATCAATTCAATCCTAAATAACGTTTTCAATTTTGTGACAAATATATTCAAATCTGGAATTTAGCAAGGCCAAGGACAAGTTAACATAATTTTTATCTAATATTTGCAATAAAAGCTACAGGGTGTTGAACACATCGGCTCAAATTTGAACAAGTTTAAATGAATAAATATCTTTTTTTTTTAAATGGTACACCCTGTATATTTTCATGTTATTTAATAGAGTAATAAAAACCCTAAAAGTTTTGTTCAATATATCCTATACCTATTTATAATAGTTTTTGAGATATTTCAGTTTTTCTTATTTTCCATACTTTTTTACAGAAACAGTCTTCATTATCATAGTAGCCATGTAAAATAATAAAAAGAAACTACAGAAACAAACAGAATGTGGTTAAATATGATGAAATACATTATTCGTTATATTACAACGGCAATAGTTTAATTAAACATAATGTGAAAAAATTAACACAACAATAACGACAAGGCAAATACATATTTACTTTTATACTAAATTGAAACAAAAAAATTACCTATTAAATACTGAGATTAATTATTTCTTTTTAATAAGTGTTCGAATAAACGACCCTCTTATGCAATGCACAAATTTAGTCTTTTTTGCAGATTTTCTCGTACCCTGGACAAAATTAGTGGCGTTATTGTTCTACAGGTATCCCTAATCCTGTTTCGCATATCTTCCACTGTTGTTGGTGGATTAACATACACCTTATTTTTAATATAACCCTATAGGAAGAAATCTAATGGGGTGTTGTCGCAAGACCTTGGTGGCCACTCAATGAAACCCCTACGTCCAATCCATTTTTGCGGATATCGTTGGTCCAAAAACGCACGAACTTCACGATGGTAATGCGGAGGCGCACCATCGTGCTGGAACCACATACTGTCGAGCTCATCCCTATCGAGACCTTGAGGCAGTTGGGGTAGTTCTTCTTGTAGAAAGTTCAGGTAACTATGGCCATTTAGTGGTTCATTAAAAAAGTGGGGTCCAATAGTTCGATTATGATGAATACCACACCAAACATTTAATGACCAGTGGTTTTGATGTTGCACCTCTCTAATCCAAAATGGGTTTTCTGTGGCATAATAATGCATGTTGCGTCTATTTACGGCACCGTTACTTCTAAAAGTAGCTTCATCACTAAACATTACCTTGCATAATAAATTTGGATTTAATTGAATCTCCGCATTTATTGTACGACAAAAGTTTACACGACTTTCAAAATCCTGTCCATGCAATTCTTGGTGTAATTCCATGTGATATGGATGATACCTATATTTCTTGGTAGTACGATTAGCGGTAGATTGTGATGTTTCACATAATGCTGCTAACTGACGGCTACCAATATAAGGATTTTCCTGAACATTTAACAATACTTGTAATTCTTTTTCTTCATTAGTTACTGGTTTGTTGACCACTTTACGTTTTGGATAATCAACAGTACCAGAAGAATCAAATCTTTGCATTAAGTTTTGAAAAGTATGGGTATTAGGCTGGCGTCGATCAGGATACTTCATTTTGTAAATTCTTTGAGCAAGAAGGTAATTTTTTTGAGCCTCTCCTATTGTATAAATCATATCTATTAACTCATTCTTTGGAAAATTCATTTTACAATATAAGATGAATGCAAAAAAAACCAAACTACACTACATAAAAACCAAAAGAAGCGATTGCGGTTATAAATTTGACACACAAAAAAATGTTCTTTTACATTGTTTTTGCCATGGCTACTATGATAATGAAGACTATTTCTGTAAAAAAGTATGGAAAATAAGAAAAACTGAAATATCTCAAAAACTATTATAAATAGGTATAGGATATAATGAACAAAACTTTTAGGGTTTTTATTACTCTATTAAATAACAAGAAAATATATAGGGTGTACCATTTAAAAAAAAAGATATTTATTCATTTAAACTTGTTCAAATTTGAGCCGATGTGTTCAACACCCTGTAGCTTTTATTGCAAATATTAGATAAAAATTATGTTAACTTGTCCTTGGCCTTGCTAAATTCCAGATTTGAATATATTTGTTACAAAATTGAAAACGTTATTTAGGATTGAATTGATGCTTGAAAATGTGACTTTTTTTCTTTATACTTAATTATCTCAGAAACTATAAAGTTTTGTTATAGTAAACCCTTAATAAAAAATATTTAAAATTATAAGCTAAATCGAAAATACAATTCGTATATAGGGTGTTCTATGTAAAAAAATACAACTTTATGCTGTCCTAGTTTTTTGGCTCATCCTGTAGAGTCCTAAATATTTTTAAAATCTGCGTAAAAATAAACTGTATCAAACAATAAATATAGTTTCTTTGTAAATTTCACCGAAAAGGAACAGACTTACTTCATCCAATCGTTGACTCATCCTGTATTGGGAAAATATAGTCCTAAATGCCGAACCTTCTTTACGTTTTATTGAAAGCAACTGTGAAATAACTGTATCAAGAATCCATAAAATTGTCAAAAAACATCAGTCATCAATAAAGCATTAAAATTGTTCAAAAATATTATCCAGCGGAATCCGAGTGAAATTAGACTAGATAATGAAAATAAAATTGATATTGCAAATACTGCAATGTCACAGTGATCTGTTAATTCGCCATAATTCATTGATTTTTAATTACAAAAAAAATTCTCATATTTCCATTCCATCTTAAAAGAGTTAAAAAAAAACTAGGTTATAGTTAGCGACCAAACAAATACATATCAAAATTTTAGAGTCATTTTGACGTAGAAGACATGACTGGGTAAAAAAGCATAAACAAACATTTAAGTTTAAGGCTAGATTCTCACTATAGTGCCGCCCTCTATACGTTATCGATTCGATAAAATATTTTTAAATGAAAAAGAGTTTACAATATCGAAATCTCTGCGAAATCGATAGTGTGATCGATTCATTGTTTCTCCTGTAAGAATATTTTATCGGACCCAGAACGTATTGAGAGCGTATCGAGAGCGGTCCTATAGCGAGAAACTAGCGTGGTTAGTTCAGTTTTTCAACAACCGGCTGATAATCTAAAAATAAAATTTATGATACTAAAAAAATATCGTCAGAAATCGTAAAAACTACACTTATTTGCATTTTAATGTCGTTAAATCAAAAGGAGAATTTAATATAAATTGTTTAATATAATCTATAAAAAATATAGATTGATCTTGATTCTATCTGTCTTGCGAAATAAATAATTATAAATAAAGGGCGTTTTTTATAGAGGTATGGAACTTTAAGTTGGCAACACTTTTTTAACTGGCAGCCATTTTGTCAGCTGTCAAGTGATTTATGTTTAGTTTGGTTTGGCATTTCAACATGAATAGGCTGACGCCTGAACAACGCTCCCAAATTGTGCAAATTTATTTTGAAAATCATGGTTCTGTTCGAAATACGTATCGCGCACTACGTCCATTTTACGCTCAACATAATCGTCCATCAGAGCAATTAATTCGATTAACTATGGAACGTTTTCGCACCACGTTTACTCTAAATGGTAATGCGCATCCACAGAGACGTCGTACAGTGCGTACAGAAGAAGTCATTGCTGCTGTAGAGCGTAGCATAGAGGAAGACCCGAATCAGTCTATCCGCCATCGTGCACAGGAATTGGATATGTGTCCATTCCCTTTATGGAAGATTTTGCGGAAAGATCTTGGTTTGCGTGCTTACAAAATCCAACTCGTGCAAGAATTGAAGCTACACGATCACCTAGCAAGGCGTAGATTCGGTGAATGGGCCCAAAACAAGATTGCCGTTGATCCCGATTTTCATAAGAGAATTTTGTTTAGCGATGAATACGTCAACAACTTTTGTTTGAATGGATACGTCAATAAACAAAACTGCCGTATTTGGAGTGATGATAATCCCCAAGTGTATGTTGAGACACCGTTACATCCAAAAAAACTGACTGTTTGGTGTGCTTTATGTGCTGGTGAAATCATTGGTCTGTACTTCTTTAAAAACGATGCTGGTCAGAACGTTACAGTCAATGGTGTTATAGAGCCATGATTACTGACTTTTTCGTTCATCAATTGAACAACCATGATGTGCAGGAGCTGTGGTTTCAACAAGACGGCGCAACATGTCACACAGCTCGTGCCACAATTGATTTATTGAAGGAAATGTTTGGTAACCGCATAGTTTCACGTTTCGGACCCGTAAATTGGCCTGCAAGGTCGTGCGACTTAACGCCGCTAGACTATTTTCTATGGGGATATGTGAAGTCGCTAGTCTACGCCGATAAGCCCGAAACGATTGATCACTTGGAGGACAACATTCGCCGCATTATTGCCGATATACGGCCACAAATGTTGGAAAAAGTCATCGAAAATTGGACCTCCAGATTAGACTACATCCTAGCCAGCCGTGGCGGTCATATGCCAGAAGTCATATTTAAATTATAATGCCAGAAGGTTATCTTTCGAATAAAGTAAATTTCATGTCAATTTAAAAAATTCATCTTTGTTTTATTCCATTTCAAAGTTCTATACCTCTATAGAAAACACTCTTTATATGTTAATCGTGCTACATTCATGATGGTCCGTTAGCACAGTAAATTATATTTTAATACATATATGAAATAGGTAAATGATAAATTTGTAAAATACTTAACATTTATTAAATAATTAGCTAACTTGGACTAACTGTATAACTGGTCTAAATTGGAAATAAAGGGTTTAAAGTGACAAGTGTAACAATAAACCAATCAAGCAATGAATTTTAATCTCATAGGTATAACCCCGTGATACCGAACCTACTCTTTAATTCTTTTAGGTTCCTGAAAGGTACACTGAGAGAAGAAATATTACCCAATATACAAAAATCAAATAACCATTATATATACGTTAGATAGTATTAGTAACAAATAATACGGGTTATACAACCCGTGATTCTAAAAAATATAGAAGTTGATGGTTTTTCGTTAAAATATATTGATAAGTCAGTTATATTATTGCTTATATATATATATATATATATATATATATATATATATATATATATATATATATATATATATATAATATCCTAGTTGAATATTCAGTATATAACTATTATTGCCGACTACTACCATTCTTAAATCATTATATGGCTAGTTCTGTACCACTTAATGGGCCTACAGTCCTTTCCAAGTCGCCCATATATATTCATGAAGTAAAAGATGTTTGGCAACAATATAACACTATACAGACAGTATAAGTTCAGTTCAAAGCCCGGTAAAGGGTATTCATCTTATATATATATATATATATATATATATATATATATATATATATATATATATATATATATTTGGTATAAATAATCCTTATTAACCCTTATTCTACTTTTATACATAGGACTGTATACTTAACATAAAATACTATGCTACCTTCATTTGAGTAACTGTGTAAAGATGTAACAAAGTAAGGATACTCCTTTGCATTGCATGTATACAATAATTACAAGCTTTATTTGTGAAAAGCTAGATTGAACTTGGATTTACAATCTATAACTTCAGAAATATTTAAATTGATACTATAGTTTATATCGAATAATTTATTACTTTAGTTTTAGTGTAGCCAAGTGGCATGTGACTGCAGTGATTACAGGTGTGAAATTTGTATTTTTTTCGGATAATTAGAATTAGGAGCTATCCATAAATTATATCACACTTTTCCTAAACTCCCTCTTTTATAAATTTTTTTATCAATTCGCCTAAAAATTCATTATAGCTCGCACTCGTTTCTTCTCACAACTAGAATAAAAAAATAGAAAGGATCTAAATGTTTCCAAAAACGATCCTCCAGTACTAACCTAAATTTAAAAACTAAGATTTTAGTATGAAATAAATAAGTTTATTTTCTGTCGTGTTTAAATAGTTGTCTATATATGTTATTTGCCTTTTCAAGCAGATAAATAAACTGTTTGTATATATTCTTTCCTTCATCTGCTTAAAGCAGAGAATAATATATATAGGCAACTAACTCAAATATCTCTGCTTAATGTCACTTTCACACTTATTGCTTTACCCTCCGTGTCACATATTATCATCCTAGACATTACCCCCCTCTAGTTTTTTTCAAAATGTGAAAATAATCTACTCTCTTTAAACCACTTTGAAGATATTTCAATCATTCTTTCATTTTGAGCAGGAAAAAAAATCATCATATGAATTCTTTGTCTTCATAATCAAACAAATATATTGCATTATAACGATTCTATTTAAACATTCTTTTATTTCCTTATAATACGAAGATTGTACTCTCTCAGTTTCCATGATCAAAATCCATATAGAGAGTGATTATTCAATTCCCCCATTTAATGGAATATACTTGCGTAAAACAACATTTAATAAAAATACGTCATAATTAATGTTTGTTCCGTTATAATTTTTGGTTCGTCTTAATAGATCCACCATATTTAATTTCAAAGAAGATTGGGATTCTTAAAATAAATGACATGTGAAACCTAAAAATATATTACAATGTAATTCGTGTAAAAAAAAATGTTCAGAAAACACCAAAAAACAAACGATTTAATTAAAAAAAAAAACACTTTTTAATTCTCTGATATGTATTGTTAACCTTTGAGAAAGATGAAATGACAAAAAGGGAAACAGTTGATAACATGCACGATTGAAAATCTGCGGTCGACTGCACCGACGTTAACTATAAAAGAGGGAGCTTCTGACAACAAAGTCATTATTTTTCCAACTGTTCTACTGTAAACTACTCCAAGATGTATCAACTGCTGCCTTTTGTAAGTGCCTATACCGTAATACTACCAATTCTTCCTGTGGAAATTTGGTGTTTTATATTAAAACTGCTGGATTCTGAATCGTTGCTGGCTGCAATCAGAAGTTCATCATTTTTTCATTCAATCGTCCAAGGAGACCCTACATTAAGAAAGATGCTCGAGGATGCTACAATAGAAGAACAAAAACAGATATTGGCCCAATGGACACGACCAGGAATGGCTACAAGAGTAACACGTCAAGATTATGCCAGATTGTTTTCTACAAATGTTCAAAAAGTTGTTTCTATCAAACGTCGAAGAGTCGGTAAAAGGATCGAAGAAGGGGAACTTTTAAAGAAATCTACAGCCTCAAATCTGGGTGCTATGAAGAAGTCTTTTAAAAATACTAGATTTAATCCCTATAGATTATAGTTAATTGTTAAAATTATAAATTATATAAACATTAGTTTTAATAACAGTATTTAAAAAAATTTTCGCTTTTATAACATTTATTTCGGAATTTTAGCATTATATTATATTATAGGTGAAGGTTTAAAAATAGTTTCAGGTGATGAATGAGTATATATAAAATTATAGTTAATAATAGTATTTATATAATTATAGATAATAATAGTAAAAAAATCATTAAAATTTTCAGGGCTGGTAGCTTGATAGCCGATATAACTGACATAACTAAAGCAGCCTTAGCTAAAATCGGAGAAAATCTAAATAATTCAACTGTTGACCCATTGGCTCTAGATGATCAAGAAATAAGTGTAAGTTCCTCATTTTGTAGTATTATATAGTAGTACCATGTATTATTTGTAAATAACAGGCTTTTATGTAGTAATTATGCTCTCCAAAACTATTAAATAATCGATAAATATATTAACTAATTGTAATCATCATCGAAAAATATTTAATAGTGAGTCATTAATTAATAATTTCATCAACTAGTCAAAAACAACTTAAAATTCGAGTAGTGTAAATTAGGTAGAGTCCTGCAACGTACCGTTTGATCTGGCAACACTTCGGCCGCGAGACTTGTAGGAGGGACGAAAGAACATGCAGGGCTGTCAATTTGCCAGTAATTCCTGGCATTTGCCAGGAATAATTAGCTGTGCCAGTAATTTTGCCAGGAATACTATCGTGCCAGGGATTTGCCAGGAATAGATGTCTTGTACTCAGAAATTGATAAAATATTAGGGCAAAATGTACATACAATTGATGGCAAGTGTATGGAAATCGATAAGATGCCCCATCTTTAAAATTAAATCTCTCTACTATCTCTTTTTGCTTCTCACATGTAGTTATTTTTTCTTTATTTTATGGCTTTGCAGTCTAAAATTTAAAGGATGGACAATCTTATTATTATCTGCCTTTCTCTAATATTCAGTTTAATTGAGCAATATCAGCTTTTTCTTTCATACACATTTTGCCAGGAATTGCCAGGAATAAATATAAAACTTGCAAGTATTTTTCTGTGGAACATTTGACAGCGCTGAGAACATGTAATACGCCTTTAGTACCAGTTTGAACTCGCTAGAGCCGTATGGTTGTCAGTAGCCATTTTTTCGGTAAAACAATTTATTCTAGTACGTTTTAAAAATAAGTCACACGCTGTGCTATCAGATTTTGCTTCAGACTTGATGAGAAAATATTTCGATGTCATGTAAAACGCAGAAGTACGATATATCAAACATTAAATACTATATAGTTCCAACTTTTTATAGATCTAACAATTTGCTGTTACATGTATACAAAACGTTTCTCGGAATAATAAATGGTAGACTTACTAGCAAACTTTATTCTACTAACTACCAGGGCAAACTGATTTCAGGAAATATTGCAGCACAGAATATTATTGATAAATGATTTTATTATTTATCGATTACCAAAAATCTTTTGATTCGGTTGAAAAATAGGCAGTTATAGAAACATCTAAGATAGAAAGAATTGACTCAAGGTAGAGTCACTTTCGATAAAGGTGGAAACAAACTAGCGAGAAAGAAAAATAGACAAATGAGGTAGGCATCGAAAACGCTGGATTCATGACATTAATAAATTTGCTATTCACAAAAGGTTCATGTTGCACGAATTTGAGAAAAGTTTACGTCAAGGTTGTACGAAAACAGACTGACAAGGAAAAAAAATAGGCAACCTAATTTTTTTCAATTTTTAAGACGATAGTAAGTCCTACAAGAAAACTTTATAAAAATAATAATGGAAAGAGCTTTTAAATTATTTTTATTTTGGCATTTCGTACGAGAAAATAATACATCATGAAACATTATTATATTTTCTTCAATTGTTTTATCTTATTTTTAATATTAGTCACTGTTTTTGAATTTGTTATCAAATTAAACCTGATGTAGGAAAACAAAAATTATTTTATTTTTCTATATTTTTAGCTATTTCCAGGAACTCTCGACATCACCGATGGTAAATTAAGTGACTTACATACAATTAAGGTCACCTCATCCGTTATTCTGAAGTACACACATGATACACGTATGCTAGAAGTAACTTTACCCCTTTCTTTCGATGATTTAGAGGTAAGTTTTTCTTTTTAAGATGTAGAATATAATTACCATAGATACAACTTCCATGGTACTTTATTTTTAACTTTAGAAAATAATGATTAATATACCATAGAAGTCACTTTTAGTTTTTATACCCTATAGATCTTACCCTACAACTTTTTAAAATAAATATTTTTGCAAAACCATAAGAAGGATTTTTGCATCAGGGACAGATTTACCATGCTTCTTCCCTGTCTTCCTTCATAACTTTTGCACTCAATTACAGTTTTAAGGAATTCGGTCAAACAGTAACTTTATTATATATTTCGTAACACTAATAATAATACTAATTTTGAAATATCATCTATAAGACATGAACGAAGATTCAAAATGACATGTTATGCTATAAAACATTCCTAAGATGGCAGAAACAATGCATTAAAAATAGAGGTGACCGGGTGAAATTGCAATATTTTGCGCTGTCGACTCAGAGCATCTTCATTTTTCTACAAAGTTTAAAACTAATTTTGTAACGTAAAATAGTGTTTATTAGTCTTTTAACTTTTAATCAAATTTCACCTCTAGAAATAATAATTAACGTACATAAATAGTAAAGAAAAAAAGATTTATTACAGTTTGTACCAGAGACTTGGGTCAGTTGTAGAGCATAGAAACTACGCAATAAATAATAAAATGTTTTATACTAAAGTTTTTTATAGAGTATTTCTTCTAATATTGCAGTATTTGTATAATTGTGCATTGACTTTAAAATAGAGACAACTGTTAACAAGAAAACCAAATTTGTGCATTTCTGCTAAATAAATTAATAAATGATTAACAAACAAAATTTTTATAAAAAATTAAATAGTTAATTTAAGTATTAATATTCTTCATCATCTAGTGAGGTGAAGAGTATGTCAGTTTTCACTTTCTTTATTTTGGTCTTTTTTTTCAGCACGTCTTTCAATTATCTTTGTTTTACTATTATCTGTCTCTGTTTCTCCTCATACTTCCTAGTTTATTTTCCTGGTGTGTCTGTATAAATCGGGCTTTCAAATTTTTCTATACAGTGAGCTTTGAAAATAGTGAATGAGATTTCACCGAAACGTCAGCTGCCTTACAGTCTTGAGAGGGACTCAGCACATACACGGGATGCCCGAAAACCTTCGATTACACATCACACCCGTGAGAATATCCGACATAACATACATATATATATATATATATATATATATATATATATATACATATATATATATATATATATATATATATATATATATATATATACATATATATATATATATATATATATATATATATATATATATATATATATATATAAAATACCGCAATCATACTTTTTGAGCATTTCCTTGCACAAATCTACAGAAACATTTTTTGGAACGATTGTCAAATTATGCGGGATCCACTGTGAACATACCTTTTTAACTTACTAATGTTTACATACAATATTATACAGTATGTCCACAGATAAGACATCGTACTGCAGTGAACTTAACAATATAATAAGTTTATCGAGGGAAAGTCATGGTAAAAAGTTGTGCTTGCTTTCAGATTAAAAAAAAAACAGTAATCAAAATAATATTAACGTATACAGGGGGGTTTAAAATATCCAAAAATGAAAAATTAATCGTAAATTATTTATATTTTCTTACAAATTTTATTTAATTAAGATTTTTCCAAAATAGAAACAAAGCCTGAATAAGCAGTTTAATAAAAAATTAAAATTAATTTTCCCATAGAAATAAAATTTTTGAGGTAAACCATTATAATTAGCATTCCTATTTTTGAATGAACAGGTAAATTAATTCCATATTGAATATTTTTGGGTCTATGTCAACGTAATAGACATTATTTGTGTTTTTCCAAAAAAAAAGTTACTAAATAAGAAAATGACCATACTAACATTAGAGCAAAGGATTTACTTAGTAAAATATTTAGGCCTGAGCCAACTTGCTTCTATAGGATGCGTAATCTATATACTTGGCTTTTATGTCAATGGTCACAACAGGAAATGCACACTGGTTATTCATTTTTCGTTTGAAGTGAAGAAACTGAGGTAAAATTAAAAATCCGATTTTTAAAAAAATCTGAATCATAAAATTTAATACAAACTTTTGTTTATATAAAAATCAGCACCATTAAGAAACACATCAGGCGACTATAACTTAAGATCGTAAAATGGGTACTAACATACGGGAAACTTCATTGGAATATCTTAGTTAAAACTGCATTAATTATTTCAAAGTTCTAGGAATTTGATATCATTCTAAGAATTTGGAGTTATTTGAAATAAATAATTTTCCTAAAATATTTTATATTATTACACTTTTTTACAGTACGTTAAATATTTGGTCGATTCTCGTATTTAATTTAACGATGTTCTCTTTTAGTTCTTCTACAATTATCATGTACAAGTTCTCGTACTCAGTGTCAATGGAACTGTTACTGCTAAAATCACAAATCTTAAGTTAAACCTTCGTCTAGGCTTTACATTTGATGACGACCATGCATTTGTTGATAAGGTTGATGTGCAGAATACAGGGTAAGTAAAACAAACGTTAATAATAATAAAGTCGCTTATATCAAAAGCTGCCTCTTGTGAACTTAGAATCAGGAATGTAAATAAACTTCTGGGGAGAACTAATTGGAGAATTCTAATCCATTTTTCAGCTATGTATCCCCAAAAATAAAGTCACCCACAGGAATGCTCAACATTTTATAAAAAAAACCGTATGCTATAACACAACTAGAGACAAAGTCCTATATCTTGTTACAAGGAAATACCAGGAAAAGCTGGAAAGTGCACCACCAACTGGATCGCTGGTTCTCGTCAATACAGAGAAAACAAGCACACCTAAATATAAGAAAAACGAATCGTTTGGGTTATATCATACAAAATAGGAATCTAATAAAAACAACGCCATCTTTCAGCAATCCAAGCAATCTAAATATTTAATCCTGTAGAAATCTTTACACTATATGCAAATAATAAATACCATATACTTACAGTTGGGTGTATAAATACATTGATATAAAGAAACTATTTTAGTTCTCAATCAACTAAAAAATCCTTATACTATAAGGGTAGACGTATTCTGTGATTTGTGACAAAGTAATATCTCAGATTGCTGGAAGATGCTGCTGTTATTATTAAACTTCATATTTTATCTTATTAAGTCGTAGAAAGGATTTACTTTTTTTATGTTAGGCGCGCTTGCCTCACCTGTACTAACGAGAACCAATGAGTTCCAAACCAGGTGGCCATGGGGGAGGCTTCCGCCATTTTCTCGTATGTCCTTGTAACCTGAGATAGTGCTTTGTCTCTAACCGTGTTTATAATATAACGTTCTTTCAGCTGGCTGAGAACTAAAATAATTGCTCTAATATAAATGTTTTAATATTTTATTCAAAAAATACTTCGAACAAAAATAATGGATAATTTTTATTTAGGTTGCCTCTGAGTATACCAGTCAAAATTTCCGTTAGAGGCATGCCTTCTTAAAAGGGCAATAAAACAATTAACAGTCAATCATTTTCAATCTGGCAGTACTGAAATTTTTCTTGTCAATAAATCACGCGATTTCTGTTATTAGTTCAATCAATAACTCTTATAACTCTGAGGGCTCAAGGTTAAAACGACATGTCACAAGCCGGCGCCCTTTGATGTAATAACTCCCATAATTTAGTCTTGGAACAACTCATAATATATCTGCAGTTTGGGGCTGTTAATAAAAATATCTTATTTTAGATATATCAAAAAATATATCGTATGTCGACTTTACTTTTAATCAAATATATTTATTGAATAAGTCAAAATTACAATATTTTACCACCTAAATTACATAAAAAGTTTCTCATGTCAACCTTAAAATAGTTCCAAAAGCTACTTTTCACCAATTGAATTAACTGAACTAAATTATATAAACGTCTTCTTTTTAGAACAATAACATTAACTAACATAACTTCTCGTCCAACTTCGGTAATCTATCCTAAACAATGACTGCATTTGACTTGTCAAAAGCAGCCGAAATTGCGTTCCGTTTTGAAAGAATGCATAGGCAGATAAAAAAGAATAGAAAGAGGATAGTAGAGTCTAAATAGTTTACAATAATACAGTTTAAATAACTCACGAGAAATATAGGAAAAAATATCGACGCCGATACCTACATTTTGTTATCAATATATCGGCTTGAAAAATATTAGTCATCGATATTTCCAAAAAGTAATATCGATATATCGATATTTTATCAACAGTTCTATCGGGTCTGCAGTAATTTTTTGATTTTCATGCTAGCACTACATTGATGGTGGTATGATTTTTTTTATTTACTCATACTCTCAAAGTTTGCTTATTCTTGTGTGTGAAACTGGGGATTTGAATACTGCGACCTAGTACATCTGTTATGTTCCCCTTCTGGTGCTAAGTCATTAGGCATGTCTTGCTGACTAAAGTAGGTCCTCCAGTCCTATTTTCCTCAGGAAACTTAGAAGTTGGACAGCTTTAAAATGGGTAGCTTCCATTCTTCTATTTGGTAATCGCATTCCAGGTTTTTTTTTAAGTGCTATACTCCAAGAGGATGTCAATAGAGGTTTCGTTCTCCTTCTCGCAAAATCTGCACTCTTTTCTTTCTGCTAATCTGAGTTTCTTGAGGTATCCCTTCAGGTGGCAATGCCCCGTCAGGATTCCTGTTAGAACTTTAAATTGATTTTTGCTTAGGTTTATGCATTTCTGGAATCTGTTGGTCCTAATTCCCAATAATTATCTTTTCTTGTCTCATTCCTTGCAGATCCGTCCAGTAATTGGATCTCCTGCTCTCTTCCTCTCTTTTTAATTTTTCCAGTATTACACTGCTACTAATTTCACAGAAAGGTTGGGGCCCAAGAAATTGTGGCTCAGCCTCTTTTCTCGCGAGCTTGTCTACTATTCCGTTCCCCTCTACCCCGGTGTGTCCCAGTGCCCACAGAAGGATGATCTTACTATTCTTACTTAATTCATTTAGTTCCTCTAGGTATTCACAGAACATATTGCAGCTAATTACTTGATAACTCGGGCACTGATGACTGGTTGACTATCTGACAGGATAATAATAATAATGTTCTGTCCGCGATAAGTTTTTCTTTGATGAATTGAATACATTTCCTGATGGCGTGCATCTACTTCTGCCTAGAAGATGCTTGGTGACTTGCTCAAGCTTCCGTGGGGTCTGATACTAGGTCTATATGCTTCTATTCCAATTCTCCCCATTGTTTTAAATCCATCTGTATACCATTTAATGGAATTTTTGTTGAATGTTTCAATGGTATTTCGGTCACATTCATTTTTACGATTTGACTTTGTGTTGAAGTTTTTTTACAAAGTTGAACTTTTTCATTTCATCTTGAAGCATATCTCATATTTGTTGATTTCTGGATAAGAGATTGGACGTTCGGTTTATGACTTCCTCTCTCATCATCCTATATATTGTCCTCTTCGCCATACTTTTCACAAGTATATGCAGAGGTGTAAGGTTTAGGATTACTTCTATTGCCCCAGTTATGGTATTCAGGTTGATGTTTTTGTTTTCTTGTAAAGGCTGCTAAAGTGGTATTGGTGGAATTGGAGGTTCTATTATCTGGAAACATTCTTTACTGTGTTCAAGTTCCTTTTCGACTATGTCGCAGAAAGTATTCTCAAATTTGCCCCTAGCGATTATGTCTTCGGCATAGCCCTGATAAGATATGCCGAGGTTAGTCACGTCACAAATGAGTTGAACTACAATTAGGTTTCAACCGAAGGACATCCTCTGGTGGTATATAAGACAATAATGTCCTGTCCTAACTCCGTCTCTACTGTTCTGTTGGATAGAAGCCGCGTCATCCATTTGGGCGTCGTTCCGTCTATTTCCCTGTCATGAAGACCTCTTTTAACTGCCTCGTGTGGAGTATTCTCAAAAGCCCATTCTATATCAAAAGGTGTAATAAGTAAAGAGGAATGCATCTGGCAGATAACTCAACAGGGTTCCAGAATGGGTGAGATTGTTTCTTTAAAATTAAATATACCAATATTCAACGAACACAGCGGACCAAATAAATTTCCCACTTGTCCAAAATACTAGCTTGGAAAGACAAAATGTTAGACTTGCACATTTTTGACTGAGAACTTACATAATTAGGACTAGGAACCTTAACACCTGGATGTGACATACGGAACATTACTGCAAAATGAAAAATACTTGCAGTTCATAATATGGAACATCTAAAACAAATAGTGCAGCCATATTGCAATAGAGATATCAAAGTGCAATTATTGAAACAATTTATTGATATGGGATAAAGAACTTATCGTTGAAGACTATTTTAATCTCACAAACGAACTTAAGCAGAGGTGCACTGCAATATCCTTGAGATCCTGTACCTAAATAATTACTGTTTCTTATCTCTTATTCCAGAAAACACTTAATTATAATGAAATAAATTATTGAACATTTTTTACTAAAGATTATTTTTCTTTAATCTATTATTTAAATATATCCTTGAACAAGAAATTTTAATATATTTTACTGGCTGCAATTCACACTTGGTAACAAAATTATTGACACTGTGCTTACCAATATTACCAATCAGGGGCGGATCCAGCCTCTCTCCTTGGGGGGGGGGGTGATATCACAAAAGTTCAGTATAGCAAGCGAAAGCAAGTTGTCGATGGGGGGGGGGGACACCAGCAATATTCCCATTTCTAGTGTAAAAGGCTATTTTTCTGTATTTGAAGCTCCCCAAGAAAAACAAGTTGTCAACGGGCCTGCCACCAGCATACATATCCCTAATATAAAATGCAGAATCGGTTTTATTTTCTTGAACTCAAAGCTTTTGGGAAGAGGAAGAGCGATCGCAAGCATACACATTCATATACTCTATTCAAGAACTAGAGAGAGTAATAAAACTGTTACCGAAACCTCTAACGTACCTGCTCCAGAGCCGCAGGTAACTGAGGACTGGCGTAAATCTAATTATATTTAATTATATTCAAATATTATAAGCTTTTATAAATTTACTGCTACAATAAAATTTTTGCTAGTTCAATTTAATTTCTGTCAGTGAGCAAAGTATATCTTACAGTGTGTCCTTTGTAATTTATCTTGTTTGTGCTTGTTTTTATATATTATTTGAGAATAGTGAGATACCCACCTTTATATTTATTCCAAAATCGTTAAACCAGGGCATTTTTCCTCAACAAAAAACTTATTATGATGAATGTTTATGATGCCTTACGAAATCAATATCTAGATAATAATGTTAAAAACTCTGTTGAGATGTGTTCCAACATGACAGGAGTTGGAAAATCTAATATGTACCGAATACTAAAGGAGAAAAAAACGACTGGAATTGTTAGTACTCCCAAGTTACATTCGATCACAAGCAGACGAAAAACCTCGTTGGAAGAAGAGATGTAAACTGCTATAAAAGAAGTTGTACATACGTTTTATTGTGAGAAGCAGATCCTAACCGTCGACAAAATTCTAAGTAAAATCAATGAAGATCGGGATTTACCTGCAATTAAAAGAACTGAGCTCAGGAAATTGCTCAGAAAACTTAATTTTTGCTGGAAAAAACCAGATAGGAAATCTGTTCTTATAGATTGTCTAGAAAATGTCCGTTGGAGAAGGAAACATCTCTCTCAACTAAAAGGTAGAGTTGCTAGAAATAACACAACTTAAAAAATTAGTAATTTAATTGAACTTTTGAAAAATTTTTTTGAATAAAGTTAATGCAGAAAATTGGGGAAAATCCATACAATAAAAGAATAAAAGACAATGTGAAAACTCAGTCTCATGATTGGTGAGATAGAGGAACCAATTATAATTAATTTGAGCGAAAATAGCTTCACTGACTTTGATTATGAATTAGATACGTAATGTTTACCAACATAAACATTACGTCCTTATAGACCCCAGCGGAGTGAAGTGTGTGTCCTTGTTAAACACCTATGTTAAATCATTTTTTCAATATCTCAAAACCTAGTGAAAAATTTGTTTTTTACTATTAATATCAATATGTTTTTGAATAATATAACACTTCGTGACGGGCTGCATGGCTGATCATCCAATGCCAATAAATAAATTAAAAAAACCCTAAACACAATTTAAATTTTCTGTAACATTCAAAACTTAATTACATTTGAATCCCTTTTTAGCGTTTAATTTTAATTCTGCAGATAGTTTCAGAAATAAACAAATTGAAACGTCAAATATCCTAAAAATGTTTTTAAATAATAATAAAATGACCAATAGCCCCAAAAAAATTTTAATATTATATGGACGATTTTATTTTTTTATATATGTTTAACTTCTTGTATTTTTGACAATGGGTATTTTGTAAGTATTTAAATTATAACTTAGAATTTTTTGAGAGAAAAATGCTACGTTTTAGTCTGAACGTGCCTAAAACGGTTTCTATGTCAAAATTAAAAATAATAAAAATACGAAATAATATTCTATGCCATAAATACTTAGTGATAAAATAAACCGCCTTCCGACGCCTATGTCAAGTATTAAAATCCTTTTTAACACTTCACACATCCAAATATCTATTGTTATCCAACCCAATAGTCCATTATTATAGATCGGTATTTTTGCTTATAAAATTTCTAACCCATTCCTATGAAAAGTATTTTTTCAGAGACATCGGACAAAAGAACACAGTTAGTTTTCGAAGAAAAAAAAGGGTAAAAAATGATTTATTACTCTCTCTAGTTCTTGAATAAACTGTAATATAAGTGCCAGAATCGGGTCTATTTTCCTGAACTCAAAGCTCTTGGGGGGGGGGGCGATCGCCCCCCCACCACCCCCCCTTTGGATCCGCGCCTGTTACCAATACTACAAGTAAATTAAATATATAGACTATACACATTGTATAGTAAAAAGTCTCTAGGTAATCTAATATTGAAATGCAGAAAAGTTTTCTCAGTGCCTGGTTACAAGTAAAATTTTGAGATATTTGGTAGTCGAAGAAGACACAAAATCTTTATGTTTTTGTTCTTCAATAGAATTTATTTAATTTTTTATTAAATTATTGAATATAATTTATACTCACCTAAACATATTTACCTTAAAAATCTACAATAAAATATTTTCAAATCGTTATCTTATAGGGTTTTTGCCTACATTTTTATCCTTGTTAACACATAAAATAATATAAGTTAAAAATATTTAGATGCTCATAAGTAAATTTAAAAGTAAAAAAACACATAAATTCAACAAAAGTCCGATAATAATGTGATGACGTCACGACTCCGCGCTTGCCCTTGTATCTGGGAGTTGTTGATTCCATACAGCTCATACATGAAATTTCCAAAGAACAATAACTCCTTCTGTTATTAGTCTTAAGGAGAAAATGCACTCTAATTTCGTAAAATTTCTAAAAATGTGTATGTCCTACTTTAGTAAATTATGAACATGTTTTTCTTGTAGGTCAATTGACTTCAATTTCACTGGATTAGGACTTTTGGATTGGGTCATAGACTTAATGTCTAATACTTTAACTACAATATTTGATGGAATTACTTTATCAGTTATTGACGAAGTTGTTTATAAACCAGTAAGGGATGTCGTACAAGAAATTAACGATGCTATCGACGGTGTTTTACATCCAAATTCTACAGGTTTATTGATGCGTTGAAGAGTTAAATGTTTACTTTAAGTTATTATATAATTTTTGTGTAATAAAGAATTTTTATTGGGAGTTTCTGATGTTGTTTTGAAACGAAGATCATGAAATAATTTATTTATTTATTTATTAACATTAAAGCCCAACAACAATAATTAATAAGGGCCGTAATAAAATATAACATTAAAAAACATACCTATTACAAAATAACAGAAATAATATCACAATAGCAGTCCCAGACCTACAGTAATTCTGAACAGGAACATAATACATATAAAAACATTAAAACTGGGTATTACTCATACTCAGATTATATGACTACGACACCGTATTAAACACAGAACACATTCGATATATTGGTGACATACAATATACATTAGTCCTAGGTATATTTCTATAAAAGTGTACGTCATGTTTGCTTGTCAATCGTGGCACGTTAAAATTTACCTCGCTCAATAGCTGATGACAGACAATCTGACCGTTGACCAGCTTGTATAAAAATAAAACTGAATGCAAGTTACGTCTCGTTTCAAGATTTTGCAAACAAAATTTATCCAGCAACAGTTGATTATCTATCCCGACCGGTGGGTACACTTCCTCAGTTCTCAACCACAAATATTTCATAAACTTTCGCTGGAGCTTCTCCATAGCCAAAATATATTTATTATAAATTGGAGCCCAAACAAGTGAACAGTATTCAAGTTTACTTCTTACTTGTGCTATAAACAATAATTTTAGGCTTTCAATATTCTTAAATTATCTATAGTTTTTAATAATTAAACCCAACATTTGATTAGCTTCAGACACTATTCTGCCATAATGAAGGTTAAAACTAAGTTTAGAATCCAATACAATAACCAAACCCTTAGCTGCATCAATTCTTTTGAGAAGGTGATTGTTTATTTGATAAGTATATAGAATTGGAGATATTTTACGAGTTATAGGCATTACTGAACATTTGCTCACATTCAATAAAAATTGATTACTCACACATCATCTTTGGACTTCACTAACACTATTTTTCAGTCTCGCACAATCCTTCTTCGACTGAACGTGGACGTACATTTTTAAATCATCAGCAAACAGCAGGAATTCAGAATCAACTAAGTCAGCGATATCGTTTATAAATATTAAAAAGTGGCCGGAAATTTGAGCCTTGAAATACCCCCAGAAGAGACCGCAAAACACTGAGATTGAAAGCCATTATATTGGACATACTGAGATTTATTAAATAAATATGATTTAAAAAAAAACCTACAAATTGATCAGTAACACCAAACTTCACAAGCTTTGCCAGAATCGAACTATGCCTCAATTTGTCAAAGACCTTTGAGAAGTCGGTAAACACTAAATCAACTTGACCGCCTGCATCCACAGCATCCGCTGTAAACTGTAGTAAAGACGCCAGATTAATGGATGTTGACCTATTCCTCAAAGACAACAAATGCTCGACTTTGTTGATAATGAAGTTATAGAGTAGCATCTCAAAGATCTTTGAAAAACCACATATCAGAGAGACAGGCCTGTAATTTTCCACTTCAGTCCTATTTGTGCTCTTAAATACGGAACATATTTTAGCTACCTTCCATCTTTCGGGATACACCAGTTGCTTAAGAGAAGCATTAAAAATTTTACATAGAGGAACAACTAAAACATTTATAGTGTCTTTAAGAAAACTTGGAACAAAATCTGAACCACTAGACATTCTAGGTTTAAGCCCTTTCGTAATTTTTATTATATCCTGTTCTGTAAAGACCGGAATTGCAACTGTATTGTTGCCCAAATCCCCCAGACCAACCTCTTCAGTAGGCTTCATTATAAACCCCGTTAAAATACTCGGCAAATGCCTTGACAATATCATTAGGGCGATCGAAATTTTTACTCTGATAAGACACTCTATCAGGGATAGTGCAGCAATTTTTTCTGCTGAACACCAAAATGATTTAGGATTATTTCTAATGTCTCTCTGTATACGCTCAATATAACGCCGTTATGAGGCCTTAATTATCTGATTGGCCCGTGCGCTCAACAATTTAAATTTGTTAAAACAAATGACACTTTAGTTTTCGTACACTTTCTAAAGACGTTATTCTTACGTTTCAAACTACAAATAATATCCGCGTCATCCATACAGGAAAAGAGCGACCCTTATTTTTGAAGAGTGGCATGGATCTATCCAATATTTTATAAAACCTGTCGCAACACATGTTAACATCTAAGTACTGACTCAGCTCAGACAATCAGTGGACGCAAGGTTATTATAATTAGCATTAAAATTAGCTTTTATAAAATTGTAGTATTTAAATTGACTGCTACTATCCATGTGGAAACTCCTTTGCCGAATTGGGCCAAGCTCCAACTCAACTGCCAGCGATGGGTGATGCACATCCTCCAAGATCATTGGACCTTCATCTTTATGCACAACACAATTAAAATTAGCAAAGATTAAGTCTAAATATCTATTGTTGGCATTAGCAATGCTGTTATATTGGTTTAGGGAGAAAAAATTCATAAAGTTGTAAGCCAACTCACTTTTAAGATCATTATTATATCTGTTACTGTCAAATTTAGGTATGTTAAAATCACCCATCACCAGAAGGTTCCTATCATAAAGATATTCCAACCATTGAATAAAGTCAAATAATGCCACATAATCAGCCACGACACAAGACGAAGGTATGTAGTTTAAAATTAAAATAAATTGAACTGAGTCTTCAACAATTCGGTAGCCAACCATATCCACACTAGGAACCACTTCAGAAACCCACCGATATACAGCGGAGTAGTGTCTATAAATTTCTTGACTGCTACAGCAACACCTCCTCCTCTTGATGTCCCCCTGTCACGCCGAAACACAATATATTCATCCGGAAAAAGTCCCTTACACAATCTGTCAGCCAAGTTTCTGTAAGACACAAAATGTCATACTAGTAGTTGAAAGAAGCACAATAAAATCTTCAATTTTGGTATTCAGACCACGTACGTTTTGGTAGTAGAGCCGGAGATGACTTAAACTCAAGCCACTGGCTGAGCCTGAGATGCTTCGTTTCTTTGTAGTCTAGACTAACAAGACTTAGTTCAGCCTGTAGAAAACGTATGCCCATACGTTGGTAAACGTCCGCCATATTGCTTCATAATCTTAGATTGAAAAACTGAACATATCGCATTCTGAGTTTCTTCTTTAATAAATTATCCGTTACTTTATTGCATACACTGATAACATATGTGGCTTAGTTTTATTTTAGACTCTTTGTAACAACAGTTCATCGTATAAGACGCTAGGGAGGGACAACCGATTCTTTACCTCGTAACACGCATATTTTATCAAAGTTATAATATTTCGGGGTACTAATATTATTTATATTTTTTGTGCCAGTTTGAAAATAGTTTTGCCTACAGAACTCAATCCCCTTCAATTTTATTAATTCCAGACAGAGATGAATTTAAATAAATATTAGAAACCAGTGTTGGTTAAATTAAAGGCAATTTAAAATCCTTGAGCGTGAAAATCTTTCAAAACCATTTTTTTTTCAAAAGATAAAGCTCACAGTAAATAAAATTTTCACTCCCCATTGAATTGGCTGGAACCATTTTATTTATTTATTTTTTTTTATGTCTTTTCACTTCCTGATAAAAAAAATTCTTATGAGCACAAGATCAAAAATTGTCCAAAAACCGGCTAGCAATCAGTGATGGAATGGCCCTATAACTTGAAACCTAAGAATGATAAGGCAATATGGTAAATACAAAAGTCGTAGACCTTAACAGTGGCCTTGAACGGTATTTCGGGGTCAAAGTGATTTTTTTAATAGAATCATCTATATTTCATCGTAAAAATGAAATACAAGATAAAAACTAGTGAAAGTCGGTCAGTGAAGGCAAGGCTGTAGCTCAGTCATATACTTTAATCACATACCTGTACCCTATCATGAAAAATAAATGTTTCTATTTGCAAAAATCTCTTAGACTTTGAAATGAAGTTCAATATCACTGTAGGGGTCGATGTCAAAGTTATCATGAAATATCTTTTTTATTTCCCAATTTTGAATTTACCATTTTGCCTTTCATTATTAAGTTTGGGGCACCACTTTTTACATGCTGGTTTTTGGTATTATAGCACCCGTCTCAGCCCCTTAAAAAATTTCCTGACCTTGTGCTCATAAGAACTATCTCTATATCATTTTTAAAATAAAGAGACAGGTTAGTTTGTGAATTAAGACTAATAATGACTCACGAATTGGAATACTGGCTGTCCGTAAGGAAGGTCAGACTATCACGAAATGAAACTTTAAGAAGCTTACTAAGAGTGCACTTTCCAGACTTAAATCAAAACTAGGATGAATACGAAGAAAAGCAACAATTCCATTGAACAAATCATAACTACAATATATCTAAAACCAAGAAGATAAAATGGTGGATGAAAGTCACCTAGTAAGAATAATATATTTCTAGTCTTACAACACAATTCCTCCAACATCATAACAAACCCTTTAGTCAAGTTATTTATTTTGCTCATGCGTGAGCTTGCGGTATAAGCTAATGAAGTGAAGGGAAACAAAATAGTTTTTAATCCTAAGGCAGGTAGAAGAGACTTCACAAACCCTAAATCATTCCCTCCTAGCAACTTGGCTAATTTATTAGATACATTGGAAAGGCTGGTGGAATGACACATCACAGAGAAAGTAATGATGATTATTCATTTAGATCCTTTAGAATCAGTCTATAAAATAGAAAAATTAATAGACACGGCGCTATATCGATTCGTTACAAGACAGAGAATGGTCGATTATTTTAGATTCCTTTACCAACTTCAAGAGAGCGTTTGAAACGATCTCACGATTCGTTATGCTATGCTTTACATCGACAAGGCACTGAACTGACAGTAATTGTTTAAATTAAAGTAATATTAGCTTAGAAACTAATATACGATGAGTTAACAAATTAAGCAGGAGCTGTTGCAAATAGGAGTCCAATCACCCTTGCTGTGAAGAATTGTCATGGAAACCCTGCTACGGGGGAACATTACTGTGATACGCCGTAAAATTGTTATTTTTGTATTGCATTTTTTAGAAATATATATAATTAAAAATATATAAATGAAAATTTAAGTCAAAACTCGAAAAGATGACGAAATTACTGAGACAACAAGAAGTGGTCCCGTTTCTTCAGAGCAATCAGTGAAAACTTAATTATAAGTGATTGGAAAAATTTTTGAATACTATCAAGAAGGAGCCGCTCATCACAAGAAATAGCTTAATAGTTCAGATAGAAAGAGACTTCTCGATGAACTGGATTATCCTTAAGGATAATTTGATGTCTGGTTATCTACGCAGAGAAGAACTAATCCAAGTAAAACCGTAGTTGTGTCACACCAGGTAAAAATATTGTTAAAACTGATTTTATGAGAATATATTTTAATCACTCAATGCAACAAATCGACTAGTAGCACTTTGCCAAATAGCTTCAAGCGGGGAATCGAAATTCTTTTTAAAGGAGATTTCGTTTTTGGGGTTTTAAAAATATCTTAAAATGAAAATATATAACAGCAGCAAATTCTTCTTCACTACTATCGTGAAAATCATGTTCCTCAGCTGAGGCATATTTACTCCCTTTAACAGAGCTATTTCTGAAATTACGCCCAGCGAGTTGCCTCTTCTTTGGGAACAATTATATCCCAATCGATGCCCAGCATCCGTGAATATTACATAAGATATTTTAAAAGAAAGGAAATGAGAGCCAAGGCTCTAAGATCAAATATTCCAAATAGGTAACAATTTCAAACCCAAAATTTTAACTACAGAATCACTGTTATCAAATGAGAAAATTTGCTGACAATCTGAAGTGCATACAGCCTCCAAAATATCAGGATGATGAAAAGTGACCTCTTAGCTAGGCATTATATTACATAGGAAATTTGGATTTAATTCACTCTGCTTATTAGTCATAGAGCAAAAGTTTACACGCCATTCAAAATCCTCATCATACATGCCATTTAAATTTGTTTGCGGTACAATTCGCTGTGGATTGTCATGTTTCACACAATTCAGCTAAGTGACGACTACTAATATAACGATTTTCAAGTTCGTTTTCTTCATTAGTAACATTTTTGTTGACTACTTTATGATATAAATATGATAGGTGTTAAAACAATGCTCTTCAGTTTACCAATTAATTCACTTTTCATTCAAACGCATATAATATATTGATTTATTTCCAGGTGAAATTATGGAAGATATTGGCTAAAAGATATAATTCGTCTAGAATCAACTGCTCTATTTTTTAACATTTTTTGTGCAATAATATGTTTCCTATATAAAGATTTGTTTTAAAAAAATTGTATTGGAAAAATATTTGATTACACTACATATATAAATCATAACCCCTTCGACTGAGCTGGCGAATCCGCTACGGGTAACTGCTAGTCACTTAATAAACGTTAAATACCACAACATTCGCCCAAATTGTGTTAACTCAAATAAATATCTCTGGATATAAAGTTACAAATGTATAGAATTCTCTCCCAGTTTTAAAATTTCAAATTTTAATAGAATATCTTAGATTTTTACACTTCTCCTTTATTTTTAAAGCATTTTTAATAAACCAGAATTTGTTTCAGGTATTTAATATTCGTTAACTACTGCTGATAAAAGTATATACAATTACAAACAAAATATACTGCCTATTTAATTTTATTTTCAGTTGCCGCTTTTGTGATTTTCACAATGTTTTTTTTTTGTAAACCGCTAAACCCAAAAAAACTTCTCAGAATCTACAAAATCATATACTAAGGAATTAAAAATTTAGCAAAGATTTGTTCAGTAGCAATATTTTTGTATTATTAATATATTTTCCAAACTAGTTTTTAAATTGCTTGTACTTACACTGATTATTTTTTTTTCTCAAAATTGGCTGTCATTAACGAAATTTTTTCTCCGTGACAGATTACTAGTTTAATGTTTTTGCTACTTATACAGATCGGTTTTCGTGGACATTTCGTTGAACTTGAATTGTTTGACAAGTGATGATACAAGATCATCGATGCCTAGGCCTCAATTGGTCCTTTACATCCCACCATAGCTGCAGGTCATTCGAGGACGATCGCCTTTGCGATTCCAAGCAGCCTCGTTAGCTGAACTTGCCTAACTGCTTTCGGTAATAAAATTGTATCTCCGAAATATCTGTCTCAGTCCGTTGAATACAGAGCACGTTCTGAGGACATGGTCAACAGTTTCATCCTCCTCCAAACACCACCTGCACGTCGGGTCATCTTCGATACCGATTTTATGAAGATGACACCTCAGGTAACAAAGCCATGGTAACAATCCCACCACAATTCGTAGCTCTTTCCTTCCTAAGAAGAGAAGCTCCTTAGTACCTCGTGCGCTAGGTCCAGTTATATGTGCCTTAGCACACCTGATTGCAGGAGCTAACCACCACGATTCAATAAATTTGCTTTCCAGCAACGATTTTAATTCCCTTTTGCTAATGGCAATTGAGACAGGTAGAGTTGGTTAAGGTCCATATGGTTCAGTCGCCGAACCCAACTGTGCCAGACATTCTGCTTCCTCAATCCCGCTTATGTCCGAATAGGCCAAGACTCACACGAGTCTGACTGTGCAACCGTTCCTTGTCATACCATTCAGTACGTCCTTGTACTCAGACACCAATCGCTAAATTACCACCCTGGACTTCAGTACCAATATCGCAGCCTTATTGTCTGAGCATATATTTATGACCCTATTCTTGCCTATATCTCTCTCACAGAAATAGGCACACTGCAGAATAGTAGCTTCCTATCGCCGCTCCAATCGAGCCCTCCTTTTTCTTTCGGCCCTACAAACATTGGGCCTTTTTGGTTTGGTTGTAGGTCCTTGTACACGTGCATTACTGGGACCGGAAAAGTCGGGAAGGACTAAAAGTACCTGTAACCTTAATATGAAGGAGGGTAGTGAAGGTGAAAGAAATACCTGTTCGGTTCCTCCTTCGGGAGTGAAAGAATAGGGTCCCTTAGAGGTTCCCTCATCATTTTTCAGTTCGTCAAGGTTCATTTTTGAACCCATGAGTATGGGGGAATTTAATGTTCGACACCTGTGGCGCCTCCTGCACGGCTGCGAGGCTGTATCACTCTAAGATTTCGCCTAGTTCCTCAGTGGCACCTAGTAGGCCAGGTACCACTCGCCACTTCGGAACTGATGCACACGCCTTGAAGTTGGGCCTTGTGTTGATATGTGTATAACTTTCACCTTCCTCCTTTGTCCGGGCTCGGAACCCGTCATTACGGGTGTATATAGTGCTTGTCAACAAGTTGTGCCTTCCCGAAAAGCCTCCCGGACCAGTTGCACTGAGCGAAATTAATAAAGTATCACGTTTTACATCAACCAGCCAAGGCTGAGTACAAAAATTGAAGAGCTTAGAAAAAATGCGATGGCTCAAAATGTAGGGCTGAATTTTTGGAACAGTTTCCACTCAGTTATAAGGAATCTCCGCTAACAAAAAAAATGTTTCTCTTATTTTTGTACTCACTACAACATATTGAAGTTTCATTACAATCAGAGCCAGATACTTCAGGTACCATCCTTGTTAGATCCGCAATAACCAGGAACGTGTTACAGACGTTCACCACTGTCATCGTGTCATCATTCAGGGAGCATAACATCTATTTTTGCCCACCATGGCTAGATAGATTACAGCTCAGTGTAGCGAATCACCGCGTCAAGCCATACAAAGCATACAAAAACGTACCGCCGCCGGTGGAGTAATACGAGGCGCTGTGAAAAGCGTTGTAAATGTCTAACGTTTAAGCATACTCTTGGCCTTCATACCATTCATTTGGTTTTGATTATTTTTTTTTCTATCTTAGGTTGTAGATTATTTTAAGCCATATTGTAAAGTATGAAATGCAGGATACAGGATATTTTAAAACCGTTTCTTTCATTACCTAGTTCCCATTTTCACATTCCAGGAAATATAATTGGCTGCCGACAGCCAGTAACTAACCCGCACAAATGACTCCTGGCTTGTGTTTCTCCACTATAACAAGCTGTCCGGTACAAGAGGGCTCCCTACCACGTTAATCGAGAGGATGACGCTCGAGACCGATAACCAGTAAATATCTTGACCGACGACGACGGACAGTTGAGCCGTTGAACAGTTGGTGGAAACGGGCATGGAGAGAGAACCATGGTTGTATTTGCAGGAAACGAACTGTTTGTATATATTATTTCCTTTATCTACTTGAAATATGTATGTTTCTCTTTTCAAGCAGATAACGGAAAGAATAAACTATTTTAAAATGGCAAAAAAGAGATTTATGTATTTCTGACTGAAATCTTAATTTTTTAAATTAAATATTCTAGTGACGTCAATGGTAAAAAATATAATCTTCTTTTTTTAACTTATCAGTTGTTCTTTTTGCTTTAATTGTTTTCAGGTGTTATTTTCATGTTTTGTAATTCCAAAGTAATTAAAGTACCTTACTTAACTATTTATCATTCGATCTAGGCTATCAAAATAAATTAAAAACACTCCTTAATCGTCCCAATTTCTTTATAAACATGTGAAAAAAATAACTTAATTAGCCAACGTTTCTCAACCTTTCAGTATTTGCATTATGAATTTCCATACCAGTTTTAACCCCTCCCCCTTTTTATCGTCATGTTTTAGGAGTTCCAACTAAATTAATTTTAATCATTCCTTTTTTGGGCTTGATACACCATCACAAGCTCAGTGTCCCTTACTAATACTAAAGTTACGCCCTCTTCCGCTGATAAATAATTGGTATTTGGACTAATAATGTCGATTTTACTAAGAGATGGCATCACTAAGACATTTGTTGGTAAATACTAAAGACATCTATAGCGTTGCAATGAAAAGCCAGTTTGTTATCAATTGTCATTCTTGAAAAAACAAAGTTCTTTATAGGTTCCAACATATTGAACTTTGTACCAGGAAAAGACTTGATGCGGGGAAATTTAATTATCTTCTTTTTTTTAAGGAAATAGCTACTGAAAATTATTTATTTTTGATTGAAACTTATGGTAAGAATGTTTTAATCCAAAAATACTTATAAAATACAAGGAGCGTCCAAGTCAGCCAAAAAAGTTGGAAGATGCAGATTGGAAAAAATTATTAGATCTAGATTCAACTCAAATGCTAAAACAGTTGGCGGTACCATTGAATGTTTTCCAATCCACTATTCCGAACATCTCCACGCATTGGGCAAGATCTTGAAAGAAGGAAAATGGATTCCGTATGAACTGAAGGAAAGAAATACTAAAAGGTGAAAAACCACTTGTGAAATTTTGCTTACCAGATAGAAAAGAAAAGAGTTTTGCATCGAGTTGTAAGAGGTGATGAAAAGTGGATCTTTATTGAAAACCCGAAGTGCAAAATACATGGGTAGATCCAGGATACCTATTCTCGTTCTTGAGAGAACGATCACTTGATGGAAAGTGGGCGTGGTTCTCACGTAAAAGTATGAAACCGTATTCTGGGTAGCTTTTCTCATTCTCGAGAGAACGATCATTTTGATGAAAAGTGGCCGTGGTTCTCACGAAAAAGTAAGAAACCGTATTCTGAATACGATTTCGTACTTTTTCGTGAGAACCACGCCCACTTTCCATCAAGATGATCGTTCTCTCAAGAACGAGAATAGGTACCCAGATATTTCGTGGGATGATAGGAGACTTCGAACTGTTAAATCCTGGTCAAACAATTACTGTTGATCGATATCGACAACTCATAAAACTAAACATTTATGGAAAAATGACCAATGTACGCCGAAAGACAAAATAGAGTCATTTTTCAACTTGACAATGCTCGGCACCATGTTCCAAAAGGTGTAAAAATTTTAACCCCATCTGCTTAGTTACGTCGGACTACCATTTATTTCGATTATTATAGCACGAACTTTGTAAGAAAAAATAGAGAGAGAGAGGGCAATTTGTAATAATGAATAAATATATTGTAAATAAATATATTTTTTTAAATAACTAAAGACTTTTTTTTATCTGATAGTCTACTTTATTTTTTTATTTAATCAGGTGGCTCTGAAATGGTCTCTACTTTTTAGGGTTCATCCGGCTAGCTCCCAAAGGGACAGAGAGTGGTCGGAGTAATATGCGCCACCTGTTTTGGGGCCCTAAAGGTTAAGGCAGAGATCGGTCTAAAAACAAAACAGGAAATCTAATTTAACGCCAAAAAAACACCCAAAAAATTTCAAAAACAAGTATCTATATTTTCGTTTTACGGTGTAAATGTAACTATGTGTAGCCCAGCGCTTCTCTGTTCAAAAGAATAAGCCTGTGACAGTCAGCTGTTTAACCAGATGGTTTTTGACAATTTTAAACTTTCAATGATTATTCTAACAAAACAATTAATTATACTCTAATCAGGTATTCTTGGGCCGTGATACCAAATATAAAAAAATGATATAATTTAACTGATAAATATATGCTTAATGTGAAAATATCGAGTGCATTCTACCCGTGTAAATAGGCCTGTTTACTAGAGTTTACAAATGTGCCCTTTACATACGTGAATGAAATCAAGTGCATATGGTTATACGATTCAATAAATTGTACCACATGAGGAATTATTTAATAATTATATATACAAAAGAAAGGGATTAAAGTCTATGATTCCCTGAGACGACACAGACACATAGAGCCTGATTAACGGAGGCTTCCTGATGTCCTGATGTTTTAATAGACTTTGGTTGGCTCTGGATCACTCGGCGTGATGGTATGTGCAGCATGCAAGGCAGGTGCCGTAGAGATATCAGCAGGAAGGCCCGATGATGATCAAAATAAGGGCAAAAGGTGTAGAAAAGAAAAAAAAAGGAACCAGAAAAAAAAAAGAAAAGAATGGAAGAAAGAAAAGAAAGAAAGAAAGGCCAGTGGTGTTAGGTGACCTTTTTGTGGTGGAAAGAGAAAAAAAAACACAAAAACTTGATATCGGGTTTGTTTCCCGAACTGACCAGACCAATATCAGCTGACAGTGGTACGCAAAGTAACCTTGTATTATAAATTTGGTCAAAGACCCGAATCTTTCACATCTAGCAAATTTTATTAGCTATTAACTAAGAAAATTGTAGTATGCTCACAAAGTTATACCAGTTAAAAAGGGCTTTATTCAAGTAAAACTCTCTCGCAAGAAAAGTCGAATCAATCCTAATCTTAAAGTTAATTTTTATTTGATACTTATGCGATTTTTCGTTTTTAGCTTAATAGAATCTCTAATAGTTACACGATAACTGACACAGTGGGAAAATAATAGTGTCCAGAAAACTTGTGGAAGATCCAACAGGATCCAGAGAGCTTCCACTCAAAAATTTATTGATGCTGCAACCAAATGATTATCTGCTTGCTCGAAATATCTAGATGAAGGTAACAATAAGTGCAAAATACAATTTAAATTAAGAATTTCTATCCAAATTTTCCATACCGAGTCACTCTGTACAAAACTAATATTTTTCTATCTTTTAGGTACAAAGGAGAGAAGACTTTGGAAATAAACATAACAACGACAAGGACTATCAAACAATTATAATACCATAATTGTGAACCCAATTCCAATAAAAACACGATATACTGCCAACGTTTTTTTCATTCGTAAATATGTTCCCAAAAAAAAAAAACATATAAATAATGGAGGAGGTAAGCGTAAAAATTAATATTTTTATAGTGATTTTAAATAGGGAAAAATAAAAATGTAACAACACCTCCCCTTTCTCGGAGAAAATTTTTTTCCAAAGATTTTTCTTAAGTTAAACCTAAACCTATAAATAAAGAATTTATGTACAATAATTATATACTAAGCTAAACGTAGATAAAAATGTTTTTACGCGAGTCGGGTAGATGAGCCTTTAGGTCCTTGGCGTGCCAAAATCCAAGGTTACGTCCGGTGTCATCCGCGATTTCGTACGTCCACGGCGATAAGATCTTGGCTATTATGTATGGACCCGAAAACTTCGGTGCTAGCTTGGTGGTAAAGTCTTCGCAAATTACACCCATGACGAGTACGCTCATAAGCTTGTCGAAATCGCTTGTGGACGTCCTCGAATATCTTATGCAGGGTTTGAGACTTGGACACTGGATCGAAAGGAGCAGAGTCGCTTGTGGGAGAAGTTGAGGCAAGCGGTAGTTGGATTTCTCGACAAAAAAAATTTGTGCCACTGACGATGATCCTTATCCACATAGCTCGCGCTCCGAAACTGTGTTCCATTATCGACGATGATTTTCCTTGGTGCTTTTACACCAAAATGACGTACTTTTCCAACCATCTGACGACTTGGAGCTGTTGCTGATCGCAAAGGGAGAAACACAACAAACTTGCTGAAAACATCGCACACAGACAAAATATACGAGTAACCAGAGGATGATCGAGGTAACGGTCCAACCAAATCAATGCTGAGGATTTGCCAAGAGTGAGAGGCTGTTGGTTGGGTGCTAAGCAATTGGCCGGCAGGAGCTTTTTGTTCTGGCTTGGTTTGTAGACAAACGTTACAGCGACGAATGTACCGCGCGACATCGTGACGCATATTAGGCCAATAAAGTCGTTGACTGATCCGCGAAAGTATTTTAAATATGCCGAGATGTCCGCAAGTCGGAGGATCATGATTAGATTTTATAATTGCCGATCGCTCTTCACGAGATACTATAATTAACCAAGATTCCTGTGAAGCTACAAAAGCTGAATAAGAATGTTTGGCATGCTTAAATAGACCGAAAAATAAAAACTTATCAACTTTCATGTGAAAATTTGGCTTGATGAATTGTTGGCCTCAAGAAACGAACAGTTCTTTTGAAGCCAAATTCATTCTTTAACAGAAAAATAGAAAAGTCATAACTAACGATAGCCAATACCTTGATTATTGAGGTAATTCATTTTGTTCTGGAAACAAATACTTAAATTTTGCGAAAAAATCGACTTTATTAACCGAAGCACCTATTATGATTTATTTTTAATAAAAGGTAGATGAAAAAAGAACATACCTTTTCCAGAAAATTACTTATTTGGTAATATCTTCCAAATTTATATTGTGATAATGAGGTAAATAATTTTTAAAAATGAGGTAAATAATTTTTAAAAACAGTAAAACCGTGTAAACAATAATTTTGTTAAGTGTATAAGAGTCACTTGCAATCTGCAAATGGCCACTATCAGGGGTATTTTTGCAGCAACTCACTTGTTTTTGAATTTATTTCAATTTTGCCAATTATCAAGGTACTCACTTTTCCTCCAACGAAAACACTTATGAAATTAAAACAGGGACGTATTCGAATTATTCTGCTATAATAAGATGGAAATTTTCAATTCAAAGGTGTCAATTTTCTCTTAGATCTACCCTCTAGATTATGCCCTAGTTGCCTGCAATTTTTCTTTAAAGTGAATGATATAACATTGCCCTTGTATACCTTCAGAGGCAGTTTGTTTTTTAGACACCAAGCATTTAATTTCATGAGATCCAGTTCAAGGCTCAAGCAATCGCCAGAATTCCGTATGTCCCGAAATATCTTTTAATCATCTACATACAGTAGGCAGCTGTTATTCAATCCACATCCACAGACTCTTGAGGAACACCCGACATTACAACAAAATTACTAGATCTATGACCACGGTATTTAACATAGTGAGAGCGGTTTAAAAGGTAGGCTTTAAAAAATCTAATAAGAATCTAATAAGATTGTCATTAAGACCAAAGACCGACAATTTGGAAAGTAAAACACCGTGATCACCATGACTGGACGTAGGTACACAAGGAGTAGAAATAATAGAGGACTCTTTGAACAATATCGCAAATTAATTTACGATGTCAGTGGGATTAGTTACTTCCTGACCTTGATAAGACATAGCAGATTCCTGAGTACATATAAATAATCACAAGTTTCCTTAGATCTTTTGTATTTCCGCCAAAGCAACTCTTTATTTTTTAAGAAACGAATTACCTCCTTAGTGAACCAAGGTGGCTACTTACTACGCGTAAACAAAGTCTTTGATAGCGTCTCATTAAGAATTACATCTATATGCTGATAAAATGCCGCCACAGCTTCTACAAGTGCAAGACCCTCACTCAGAAAAGACTAGTCACTATCGAGCAGAAGCTGATATATCCTAAGAAAATCAGCCTTTCTAAAATTATATGTGTACCGTTCTTTTAATTTAAATATGTTTTGTTTGCACGTTCGATAAGGGCACGTTATCAACAATGGAGGATGATGCACATTAACAGGTAATATTGCCGAATGAGATACTTGTTGTATCTGCAAGAGTTCAGTGGGCCAAACACCAAGTCAAGAAGTCAATTGTTGTGACTTTTTATTGAACTGCTGTAAGTTATAGAAGTTAACAAAATTTTTAGTGGCATGTAGTTTTAGACTGTCCGTTGCACGATTGATATCCGCCGACATATATTCGGAAATATTAAAATCACTCAACATACTTGAGACATCCTTCAAATCTGGCAAGGCGTCAAGATTTACGTATAAATCGTCATAAGCCGTGAAACTGGGTGATATATAAATAACAATTATAGGAAAAGTGCAAAAATTAGCTTCGATAGATAATCCAAAATATCAATGTCGGGGAGGTTGCCTGAGATTAAATTAATATAGATTGTTGTGGCCGAGGAACTTTTATTTAATACAAGGAGCACATCCCCTCCTCTGTTAAAGTTTAGCAGAGCCGTTCTACGATCACAACGAAAGACTAAGCAATCCGAAGAGAATAATTCACTATCAAGGACCTGTGGCGACAACCATGTTTCCGAGAATGCAATGATTGTAACAACAAGACGCATTAAATAGTGTATGGGTTTAAGTACTTACTCCGCGGACATTTTGATAATAGATCGGGAAATTTTTCCGGCATTCATTAGATTGGGAATTCCGTTCGGACAATCGATTCGGATCAACTAAGCCAGTAACACTAATGCTACTAATACCACCGCGAAGGACAACACTCGTGGAAGTACGCTCAAGATCGCTATGGCCCGCTAATTGCTAGTGCCTACCAAGTGTTTGAATCCTGACACCAGATAATTTGCACCTGTAAAATAGACAGTTCCTATCCCACGCAACATGATCAATATCAACAGTTCCACCGGAGGATTTAGACACGTGATTAATGCAGTTGACACACTTAAGAGGCACAGAGTTTCTACACCCATGTATATCTATGTGTATAGAGTTGGGGGTCTGTACACTGTGACCTGATAGATCTATTTTGCCCCCCTACGATGTCCAGTCGTAAGAGTGACCTTATCGGCTAGAGCAGATCCTCCAATCCTATTTCCCTCAGGAATCTCAGGATGTTGGAGGGTTTCAGGATGGGTAACTCCCCTTCTTCGATTTGGAGTACTTCCAAGAACCGGATCCTAGGGTTTTCTAGAACGCTGCACTCTGCAAGGATATTATTAGAAATTTCGTCCTCCTCCTCACAGAATCTGCACTCTTTTCTTTCTACCAGTTCGAGTTTCTTGAGGTGTTCCTTCAGGTGGCAATTCCCTTGTAAGGAATATGAGTTAGTTTTTACTCAAGTTTATACATTCTTTGAAGGCTCTGGCCCCAAAAAATGCTATCTCAGCCTCTTTCCCAGCGAGCCTGTCTACTATTTCATTCCCCTTTATTCCGGTTTGTCCCGGTACCCACGTAAGGGTGACTTTATTATTCTTACTCTAATCATTAAATTCCCAAACCATCTTGGAACTGATCACATGCAAGCTCAGCGCACTGATAGCTGCTTGACTATCCGTCATGATGATAATCTCTTGGCCGTGATAGTTTTTCTCCTTGTTAAATTGAATACACATTCTAATGGCATGTATTTCTGCCATCTATATACCATATAATGGATTTCTTGGCTGAGTTTGTCCCATTCTTTCTTGCGACTCAACTTTGTGCTGAAGTTCAGTTTCTTTTTCATTTCATCTTGGGGCATGTCCCAGATTTGTTGATTTCTGGATAGAAGATTGAGCCTTCGTTTCTACACCCAGATAGATCATGTGCCTCAAAATATCGAGGACACGCCTTCTCCGAGGTGCAATTTTTAGAAGTATGATTATGACCGGAGCAGTTAAAGCATCTAAGAGGTTCTAATGCATCATATACAACACACGCATCATAGCCGACCAGTAGATATTTATTACGTTGAGTCGATACCTACACCATGATACGAGTGTAAGTCACAATATCAGGCTCAATGATCGCCTGAAAGATCTTATTATTGTCTTTAGTATGCCAATATTTAAGCAGTTTACATTTAGAATTAGCACAAACAAAAGGTTCATTTAAATTTTTAAACACTGAATAAGTTCTTTATGGGACAGGTCCTCTGTGATACCAACAATCTTAATTCTAGGCTGTGGCACGCTAACCTCCTTTACATCAAAGCCGCTGACCAATTTGTCGCTGGCCAGGCTACAGAATTTTTGTGCATCCTACTTGTTTCTGCATACGACAATCATGACACCATCCCTCCTATGTCGAACGTCATTTATCCAATGAATTAATTTTGGAAAACATCTTAGATCTGGCACTCGGTCCAGCCCGCAGTGGTTCTTAGGGCGCGATAACAACTGCCGATTTATCATTAATAACTTCAGCAAGTGGCTGAGAAGCACCAGCCGAATCGTGTGACTCATCCAGTTTGCGAGAGATGTCATTTTTAAAATTCTCGAAAGATTACTTGAGATTCAACAGTTTAGACTGCACTATCTGTTCAACAGCTAGTTTGAGAGCAGCCTTTTTTTGTTTGAGCGCTAGGCAAGTATTACAAAACTAAAATATACTCGAGATCGAGTGGGTCTTGGCTCCTTCAGGAGGGAGGCTGTAACAACTTAAGTGGTATTGATTTTTACAAAAACCGTCACAAAAAATACAAGGTTTCCTCTTCGATATATCCGACCGTCACTTAGAATAATTCATTTTCAGGAAACTAAGGAAAATAACTCTCATCTACGTTTATCTTTTGTAGACCAACCTCAGGCTTGTTGACTATCCAACGCACGTAATGATGGAAAAAATATAAAACGCGCGGGAACGGCACTTTATTTAAACTATAATCGAGACCACCAGACAGGCACATTCTCAGGTTCGCAAGGCTGAGCTTAATCTATAGTATAGCTCTAGTGAAACATTTGTTCTAACCATAAGACCATGTACTAATTTTTACATTTATAACTACCAAAATGGAGAACTTTCATATAAATGTTCATCCCCTATTTTCCCTCCTTAGGGAATGAATTTCTAAAAATTCTTTCTTAGTGCTCAATTACATCATTTAAGAATTCTATCCAAAATTTTATGCTTCTAGACCCAGCAGTTTCGGCTGTGCGTTGATCAGTATGCCAGTCAGTTTCTGTTTCAATATATCTAGAGGATAAAACAAAAATTTTTATGGATTTTAACATTTTCTTCCAAATGAAAAATTAAATAACCAATAGTTTAGTTTTAAAAATTAAATCCGACCCTACATAAAAGAAATTTTTATATTCTTTCTTTGAACCAGTTTGAAGGACGTAGAACCCTTAATCGATAATTATATTGACTTTAAAAAGTTAACATGAACAATTGTAATAATTAAAAATAATATTTCTAGGAAACTAGATAGAAAAGTACTTTATTAAAAATTAAAAATATGTTTTTAACGTTAGAAGGCAAACATTTTATTGGTATCAGTATATGCAATCAAAAAACAAGATACCCTAAGACATAAAAAATGTTTAGGATTATATATTTAACAACTATAAATCGGAAATATCAGCAATTTTCTCATTTAAATTACCGTCCTTTACTTTGAGAACACTTTTATTTATTTATATATATATATATATATATATATATATATATATATATATATATGAAAAAGTTGTTTTATTCTCCTTACGACCGTTAAGAAAGGGGACAGACAGTATATTCTCTGCGAATTCCACTCTGGTTCACTCTCCATACTAGTTTCGACCACCTAATGGTCTCATCACTGGAGCTGTAACGAACCGAGAGTAAAATGCACAGAAAACAAATGTCTACTTAAAATCCCCATATCGTAAAGTATCGGCAGGATATTACCTGCAGAACTTGATGCCGGACTGCTATCTTAAACAGTACAAATGAACATCTGAATATACCCCGGAGCGGTAGGAAATCTATTAAAAATAAACAAATTCACGGTCTATATATTTGAAAAAGTTGTCGTCCTAATAAATTGCAAGATATGTAATGTTAACACTTAATAAACTTAATAAAGAATTATTTTCCTTTATATTGTTCATATACGCACGTTATAATATTTAATAATCAAAATACAAAAATTAGTCTATTTTGTAGAAAAAAAAATAATAGTCAGATTCACTAAAAGGATTTAAAGGAGCATCCTACGCTAGGCTTTATTAATACACTAATGAAGTAGTGTAACCAAATGGCGAATTTTAAGCCTAAAGTTGCAGTACAGATCTATTTTTGGCATATTTATTGCTGGGAAATATAGTTAATATGGGATCGGTCGAATAGTTTTCCAAAATTCCATAAAGCCGCATGCAAGACGTTGTTTTGAGATATCGGTCCATGGCTAGTCAGCAGTGCTTACACTATAAAGTATGCCTTGTGCCTCTTCGTAAAGCTCATATTCTTGTTATCTGGCATCTCTTTGATGCATCTAGACTCTCTGGAAACTTCAGAAGCTGCAAGAGGTAGAACACGCATGCTTTAAGTGGAGCATTCAGAGAATCATTTAATAATGCTCTCAAAAATCTAGAAGGACTTCTCGAATCTTTATGAAATTTTCTAAGAATATTAGTTAATATTAATTTATAGCATTGGCCTCTTTGGATAATATAAATAAAACAACTTATAGGTGTTTCAAAATTCTTCAAACTAAATTTCTTGCACACACTGATTGAATTATTTGTTGCTGAGAAAATCTCAAAACAGTGTAAAAATTCACAAATTGTTTAATAAACAATAACCTTTGTAAAAATAAACCTACGATTTAGATGTTGCGTAAAAATATGAGTCATTGAGTACTTAATAAGTGATAAAAGTTTCAGATTTGTTACAAACAAATGAAGTAATATTGTTGCAAGGTTGCCTTATTTGTCAAATCGAATGTTTACGCGAATTTTAAAAAATATATATTTTCTCTTAGAAACCAATATAGCGGTTTTATTAAGTTATCTCACCTAAATTTGAATTTTTTTAATTTGAATTTAAGTGACATCATTTATAGCTCTCAAACAGCATGCGTACCGAACATATTACAAATTACAAGCCTAGCTGGAACCATTGGCGGATCCAGCCTCTCTCTTTGGGGGGGGGGCGGCGGTGATATCATAAAACTACAATATGGCAAGCGAAAGCAAGTTGTCGACGGAGGGGGGGGGGGGGGGAGAGAAACCAGCAACATTTCCATTTGTAGTGTAAAAGGCAGGGTCGGGTCCATTTTTCTGTACTTGAAGCTCTATGGAAGGGGGGAGGGCGATCACAAGAAGAAACAAGTTACCGACAGGGGGGAGAATGCGAAAAACATACACATTCCTAGTATAAAAGGCAGAATCGGTTCTATTTTCCTGATCTCAAGGCTCTTGGGAAGGGGAGGGGCGATCGCAAGCATATACATTCCTATCTCTATTCAAGAACTAGAGAGAGTAATAAAACTGTTACTAATTATATTCAATCATATTTAAATATTATAAGCTTTTATAAATTTACTGCAATAATAAAATTTTTGATAGATTTAATTTCTGTCAATGAGCAAAGTACACCTTACAGTTTGTCCTTAGTGATTTATCTTGTTTGTGCTTGTTTTTATATATTATTTGAGATTTGTGAGATACAATTATGAGAACCAAATCCCAACCGTCGACAAAATTCTAACTAAAATCAATGAAGATCGGGGTTTACCTGAAATTAAAAGAACTGAGCTCTGGAAATTCCTCAGAGAACTTAATTTTTGCTTGGAAAAACCAGATAGGAAATCTGTTCTTAGAGATCGTCCAGAAAATGTCCCTCAGAGAAGGAAATATCTCCCTCAAGTAAAAGGTAGAATTGCTAGAAATAACACAACTTACAAAATTAGGAATTTAACTGAACATTTGAAAGATTTTTTTGAATAAAGTTACTGCAGAAAATGGGGAAAAATCCATATAATAAAAGAATAAAAGAAAATGTGGAAACTCGATCTCATGATCGGTGAGATAGTTGAACCACTTATAATTAATTTGAGTGAAGATAGCTTCACTGACTTTGATTACGAATTAGATACGTAAATTTACTAGCGTGAACACAATTTATTACTTAAATTTTCTGTAACATATAAAAATTATTTACATTCGAATCCTTTTTTAGTGTTCAATTGTAATGCTACAGATGGTTTAAAAAATAAATAAACTGAAACGTGAAATGTCCTAAAAATGTTTTAAATTAATAATAAAATGACCGATAGCCCCAAAAAAAAAATTTAATACTATATGGACGAATTTATTATTTTATTTATGTTTAACTTCTTGTATTTTTGACAATGGGTATTTTGTAAGTATTTAATTTATAATTTTTTGAAAGAAAAAGGCTACTTTTAGTCTGGATGTGTCTAAAACGGTTTCTATGCTAAAATTAAAAATAATAAACATACAGTTGTGATTTGTGTTAAATATGTCAAAATTATCTATATTTTCTATTGTATATGCATTATTAGGAAATCATTAGAAATAAAATAATATAAAAACTTTTTATTTTGTGTTTATTACCGAAATAATATTCTATGCCATAAATACTTAATGATAAAATAAGCCTCCTTCTGGCGCCTATGACAAGAATTAAAATCCTTCACACATCCAAATATCTATTGTTATCCAACCCAAATAGGCCGTTATTATAGATCAGTATTTTTGATTATAAAATTTCTGACCCATTCCTATGAAAAATATATGTGTCTAACAGATTTTGCTGAAGACACCGAACTAAAGAACACAGGTAGTTTGCGAAGAAAAAAAAAGGGTAAAAAATGATTCGTTACTCTGTCTAGTTCTTGAATATACTATAGTATAAGAGGCAAAATCGGGTCTATTATTCTAAACTCAAAGCTCTTGGGGGGGGGGGCAATCGCCCTCACCGCCCTCCTTGGATCCGCGCCTGGCTGGAACACTACACAAAAATATTCTTGCCGAATGAATATAATCATTTTATACTGGATCCGACTAATTGGGACGTTGACTATTTTTGGGACAGTATCTAAAATCATGCATAAATATCTGATGTACGCGAAAATATTTAATTTTTTTTAATACAACTAGTAAATTTTAAATTCCGTTTCAAATTTCCCGCCAAAATGCCAATACATGTCACTTGCCTGCCGTTATGTCACACTGGTAAACGGACTGGAAATATATAAATTTTTTTCGTAACTTTTGTGATATAAGATGAGTTCTAAGTTATTTTAACTATTGTAAGGTTCCTCAGTGCACAAGTACTACGGTTAAAACACCTGAAAATTTATTTATTCACGTTTCACGTTCGGAAAATAATAGAAAAATGTGGCTTCAGCTAGCCCGGCACAGCTCGTTATATTTTAGTTTTGAGCTCATAAATACCGATTATTACTATTATGTATTAATTATCGGTTGCGGAAATAACAATTCTTAATAAATTACTTACATAGAGGTCTTCATATTTCTAAATTCAGCAGAGCAGAAGTTACTGTTTATTGCGAAGAAATTGGCCACCATAAAACAATCAATTCTCGGCAAATTCGAACTATTTGCCTTAATAAATCCATTTTTCTTCACGTGAAAATTTCTTAGAATCGTTTTCAAAGGAAAAAGTGTTCAAATTTAAAAGAAATTACAGGAAAATGACTATAAAATATGAACTAGGCAACGTAGCCCTTGACAGCGATCACGAATGTGACATAAAACCAAAAAATGTGTATGTCTAGTTCATGACAATGATAACGTTGGCTGTATTCTATAGAGTAATTATCATAGACTTGAAAGTAATAATGACTCAAAATAACCCTATCAGTACGGAATGCCAGCGATGAAGTTAGTATGACGTAACTCTAAGGAGATTTAATTACATTTTTATTATTAAATAAAAATAAAATCCCTTAAAAATAAAAATTTTTTAGTATTTCTATTGTGAAAACTATCGTTTCGCGGCAAAATTATATTTTTATTTGAATACAATCAACATCACAATAGTGAATGAAAATCATCAAAAGGGCAGTTGGTGCCGACTTGTTCTGACTCTCTTCTAAAACAAATTACATGTGCTTATAAAAGCAATTATAAGACGTCAGCGTGTGCAGAAGAATTGAATTGTTTTGTACTAGATTGTTTAAAGGTGATAATTTTATCAATATTAAAATAGACGATAACGAGCTAAAAAACAATTTAAATGGGTCTGCAATTGAAGTAAGTGATGAATTTGTAATAAACTTATTAGATAATAGAGAACGATTTTATTTTATTTCAACACAATTATTTCATTTCTGTACAGTGTGTTTCATAACGATTTACAGCGATTGATTTCTCGGAAAATATAATTTGGAAAATTTTTAAAATTTGTCCGTTTACTAAAGTCGATAGGGTCAATTCGGCTAAAATATTTTCGAAATTACTTCCTGTTATACCTAAAGCTGATGCCTTCTTGCTTGTTAACCGTGTATTAACATGTGTTATTTTATCTTTAGATTATACGCGAAATTATAAACAGAGGGCAATCTATAAGAAAGGGGAGAAATCTGAAGGGTGCTTTTTATAGTGGTATAGAACTTTAAGTTGGCAACACTTTTTTAACTGGCAGCCATTTTGTCAGCTGGCAAGTGATTTATGTTTAGTTTGGTTTGGCATTTCAACATGAATAGACTGACGCCTGAACAATGCTTCCAAATTGTGCAAATTTATTTTGAAAATCATGGTTCTGTTCGAAATACGTATCGCGCACTACGTCCACATAATCGTCCATCCGAGCAATTAACTCGATTAACTATGGAACGTTTTCGCACCACGTTTACTCTAAATGATAATACGCATCCACAGAGACGTCGTACAGTGCGTACAGAAGAAGTCATTGCTGCTGTAGAGCGTAGCGTAGAGGAAGACCCGAATCAGTCTATCCGCCATCGTGCACAGGAATTAGATATGTGTCCATTAACATTATGGAAGATTTTGCGGAAAGATCTTGGTTTGCGTGCTTACAAAATCCAACTCGTGCAAGAATTGAAGCCACACGATCACCTAGCAAGGCGTAGATTCGGTGAATGGGCCCAAAACAAGATTGCCGTTGATCCCGATTTTCATAAACGAATTTTGTTTAGCGATGAAGTTCACTTTTGTTTGAATGGATACGTCAATAAACAAAACTACCGTATTTGGAGTGATGATAATCCTCAAATGTATGTTGAGACACCGTTACATCCAGAAAAACTGACTGTTTGGTGTGCTTTATGGGCTGGTGGAATCACTGGTCCGTACTTCTTTAAAAATGATGCTGGTCAGAACGTTACAGTCAATGGTGACCGCTATAGAGCCATGATTACTGACTTTTTCGTTCATCAATTGAACAACCACGATGTGCAGGAGCTGTGGTTTCAACAAGACGGCGCAACATGTCACACAGCTCGTGCCACAATTGATTTATTGAAGGAAACGTTTGGTAACTGCATAGTTTCACGTTTCGGACCCGTGAATTGGCCTCCAAGATCGTGCGACTTAACGCCGCTAGACTATTTTCTGTGGAGATATGTGAAGTCGCTAGTCTACGCCGATAAGCCCGAAACGATTGATCACTTGGAGGACAACATTCGCCGCGTTATTGCCGATATACGGCCACAAATGTTGAAAAAAGTCATCGAAAATTCGACCTCCAGATTAGACTACGTCCGAGCCAGCCGTGGCGGTCATATGCCAGAAAACATATTTAAATTATAATGCCAGAAGGTTATCTTTCGAATAAAGTAAATTTCATGTCAATTTAAATAATTCATCTTTGTTTTATTCCATTTAAAAGTTCTATACCTCAAAAAAAACACCCTTATAAGCAAGGTTTTTGAAAATATTTTATATCAGAGAATTATAACATTTCTGGATAAGTTTTCTGTAATATCAGATAAACAAAATGGCTTTTTCTATTGTCGAAAGACACAACTACAATGGTCTTTGGATTGAGATCCCAAAATCATCTCCAAAGACCAACAAGAAGACCTAGATCTTAACCTTCTCAGTAGTGAACATAACCCGATTCTCTCCATCCCCCACTCCTCGACCTTGACCTTGTCCCGCCCCTCTTTGGCCCCACCCACATGTCCTTGTGATTGACCTTGAAAGTGCACGTGTGCTTTGTCCTTGGCCTTGACCTTGTGTTCAAGGTTGCGTGTGTTATAACAAGGTGGCTTGATCTATCTAAAGTCTTTGATGCTATAGATCATAAAACATTATTGTTAAAACAGGAAATGTATGTTATAATGGGTAATTCTCTGGAATTAATAAGATCGTATTTGACGGACAGGACTCAATTTCTGGTGGAGTCTGATCTCCATGGTAGGACTATAATGTCTCAGAGGATTAAAATGAAGAGGGGTGTCCCTCAGGGATCAATACTTGGACCTCTTTTGTATATTCTTTATACAAATGATTTACTCGAAATCTCTGGCGAGCAGACTGTACTATATGCTGATTATACCTCGTTTATATTCAGTGAAAGCACGGCGGAGTTGCTATCGATGAAGGTTCAATCTGTGATGGATATTTTCGCTGGGTACTTTCGGTCCAACAGCTTGTCGCTAAATGTTTCCAAAACACAGTGCATTATGTTTGGCAACAGATTGAATAATCAATTTATATTAACGTTTGAAGATACAACAATAACATCAGTTGAGAGCGCTGTTGTTTTGAGACTAAACTTCGATAGGAGATTGAACTGGGGGGAGCACAGCGAGACAGTTGCCACTAAAATATCTCAGTATTGTTTTGCATTAAGAATTATTTCGGAAAGAGTTGGAATCGATGCAGCTCTGTCAGCTTACCATGCATTTGTACAGTCCAGACTCAGATATGGTTTGATATTTTGGGGTCATTCTTGTGATATTAATAGAGTTTTGATTCTGCAAAAAAAGATATTTACGGCGAATTTTTGCAATGAAACAACAAGACAGTTGTAGAAGTATGTTTATTAGTAACAATATTTTGACGGTTATAGGTTTGTACATTTTGGATTCGGTTATGTTTATTATTGATAACAGGGATCTTTTTGAGGGTACATCTATTAAACATAATTACATTACTAGAAATAAAACAAATCTGCTTTCTGATAAATATAACTTTAGTTATTTGCAAAAAAATGTCGAGTTTTCTATAATAAAAGTTTTTAATTCTTTACCTGAAAATGTACATTTACTACCAAGAAATAGATTAACGTGTGTCCTGAAAATCTTTTTGTATAAAAAGCCTTCTATACATTGAAAGAGTTTTATGAGTGTGATAAAGGCAGCATTGTCTCGAATTAGAAATTTTATATTGGCTGTATTATTAAATTTTAAATGTATATAAGTTTCCTTGTTATTTAATTTTTGTCTCATTTATAATATTGCCCTTTCTTTTTCTATCCTAAGTTTTAATTGTTTCGTTTTTACTACTTTAACTTGATATAATTATTCAAGAAAGGTATTTAAAACTGTATAATTACTGCGTGTGAAACGTGAAGAAAGAAAACAATAAAGTACTACAGAGATGTTACTATTTCTTGTCATTTAACAATTATTAATAAAAATCATACCGGGGCTATTAAATTTGTTTATGATCTATGGAAAATGTAACAAAGTCTTATCAAGAACGTGCCAGACATTTGCTGATAGATATTCAGATAAACAGAAACCGTTACAGTGCAATATTAAACGAATATTCGAAAATTTAAAAATTTCGGCACCGTTAAAGCAAAAAGGCATAAAAGGAAACCTATTCTCAATGATAAAAATCTCGAAATTGTAATTTTGAGATATTTTGCGGCATACCCTATAACATCGTTAAGATAAGTTGCTCTACAAACAGGAATATCGAAATACTCAATACATGAATTACGAATAAACAACACTTTCTTTAACCATAAACTATAACATAAAATAACAAGAGAAAATACAAGAGAAAAAGCTCAACAATTAACAATATAATATTAAACAGACTTATCCAGCCCATCCAGATAATGAACATCGAATCACTCACATCAGCCAACATGGGAACAGATCACCATCTTATTCTGTGCAAGATAAAGTTAATAATGCAAAAGAAAAGAAAACGTCCGAATTCGCAGAGTATATAAACATTGAATCTACCTCAGACGACACAACCAAACACTTGTACAAGAATTTGCTAACACAGAAAATTCAAACAAAAAATGTTCAGTAAAACAATGCTATAGAGGAAAAATGGCATAGACTGGGCAATAATATTACAGAAACTGCCAATGAAGCACTAGGAAAGTACAAAATTAACATCAATAAATAGAATTTCAATGTAACCTGGTTTACACAAGATATCCAAAAAATGTCTGCCTGAATAACAAAACAGAAGAAAAAAAAAATTAAGTGTACGGCGGTAATAAACAGAATTAATGCCCGAGTCTCCCAACATAAAAGGGAACTTTAAGTCAACTTTAAAATGGAAGTAAAACAAGACATATATGGTACACAAAGGAAAGTTTGGAAAATGCTAAATAGAAATAAGAACTGATCGAATATTTTAAACACAAACATTGATAAGCAAAATGGATTCAACATTTTGAGGGGCTGTACCAAAATGTAGAAAAGATGGAAATCAACGAAGAAAATATAGACAAGAAGTCAAGAACAAGAACACAGATACAAAATGAAGAGCCATTAACTACAAAAACCAAAGCACAGAAAGAGCTGTGACAAACTTAATAGCAGAAAAGCACCCGAAAAAAATTAAATTAATAAGGAACTATTCAAATATGGAGGAATACACATAAAACTGAGCTAACAAAGCTCTATTAAATCAGACAATAAAGCCATTCTCCAATATCCTAAAAACGACTAAAAAAATAATAAATCTAGAATGGAAGAGCAGGCTTTTAGAAACAATCGGTTAACCATAGATGCCATATACAGATTAAAAAACCTGCGAATATGTACATCGTGGCTTCAACTAAAGCATTTGACCGTATTTGCTTACGAGACGTAACACTTTAGAACAAAGCTCTGTAGCCAAAAAAATAATAAGACTAATAACAAAACTAGACATAAAAACATGTATACGACGGGACAATAGGCTCAAATCAGAAATAAGAATACCAACAATCATCAGGCAAGGCTATTTTCTCAGTCAACGTTTTAATTTCATTCTCAACAGTATAATAGAAGACATTAACCACCGTTCTTGGATTTAGATCGTATCAAACATGAATTATAATCCGACGTTTTGCCCACGATTGCACTAGGCATCTTTAGAGACCTTTACTCCGCGAGATTAGAACACTGAATGACTATCGAGGAGCAATAGCCCGGTATTTATACCCAACTGGAGCTCAGCGAACGGCGATCCAGCGTTACAATCGATTTCCACGTGTGATGTAGACTGTAACCTGCATCTCTATTAATATTATTTGAATATTTACAAATTTCAATTGATTCCCTAATTTTACGTTTAAAGAAACCAGACACAGATGTTAGCACCTTAGTTTATTTTACATTAAAAGTGTGACCTGAGCAATGCTGATGTTCAGCTTGTGCAGATTGTACAATTTCTTTCTTTTTTATACATCTTTAATATTCCTTAAGCTTAGTGAATATAGACCGTGCTATTTCACCTACATACACGTTACCACAAGAGCAAGGTATCTTGTAAATGTCTTCTGCTTGGGAAATTGCGTCCTTAGGAGACTTTATACATTGTCCAACTTTCTTACATATATTGAAAATTGTCCTAATGTTTCATTTTCAGAGCAATCTGGTAATCATGTCTGTGGTTCCGTGTATGTAAGGTGAGACAACATTGTCCACAGGAGGTACATTTATGACATTTTGTTGAGGAGTTGGGTTTTTATATTTATTAATAGAACGTCTTATATCTTTAGCACAATATCCGTTGCCTCTCAGAGCGTTAGTCAGTTTTTCTGTCTGTTTCTGATTTCAGTGCTTTATAAAGCAAAGAGTTTATGACAGATTTTTTGTGATAAGGATGATGATGTGACGTTGCATTGAGATATCTATTTATATGGTTTTCTGTATACAAAATGTCCTAATTTGTCATTCCCTTTCCTTTGCACTAGTGCATCAAGAAAGGGGAGGGCACCATTTGATTCAGTTTCCATAGTGAATTTTATGCTAGAGTGTTGTTGATTTAAATGATCCAGGAAATTATGGAGGTTATCTGCGCCATGCGGCCAAAGGACGAACGTATCATCTACATATCTGCACCAAAATTTAGGTTTTAGAAGAGCAGAAGACAAGACATTTTCTTCGAAAGCTTCCATGAAGATGTTAGCTACGACAGATGATAGTGGAGATCTCATGACCACTCCCAAAGTCTGCTAGTAGATAGTTCCTTGAGAAGTAAAATAAGTGTAAATCAGACATGCTTTATTTAATTCTAGTAGGTTGGGGTCCATATTGTTATTTCGTAATATGTCCGATATGATGGAAACTGAATCATCTATAGAGACATTTGTGTACAGGGATTCTATATCAAAACTGACCAATATGTTTCCGAGCTCTAATTGGATGGTTTTTAATCTTTAGACAAAATGTCTAGAGTTTTTAAAAAAGGATTCGATTTTTCCTGTAAAGGGACGTAAAAATTTGGCTAGATATTTACCTATTTTGTAGGTTGTGAGTCTATTGCGCCGACGATTGGACGTAGAGATGCATTTTCTTTCTGTATTTTAGGCAGTCCATAGAGGCGTGAAATCTTGGAGGTGCTTAGTTTAACGGCTTTTTTTCTTCTGGAGTGAAGCTGGAGGCGTTAATTAGAGATGTGAGGTTCCTCAATTTTGTTAGTTGGATTCATCCGAGTGACTTTGTAAGTATTGTCGTCCAAGAGCTGGTTTATTTTTCAGTATATTTGTCCTTATCCATAACAACAGTTGCATTTCCTTTGTCGACTGGGAGAACTAAGATGGTGTTATTTTCATTTAGTTTTTTAATAGCATTCCCTTCCGCTGATGTAATATTTGATTTAGGTGGCTGTAAATGTTTTATGGTCTTCGCTGTTTCGTATCGAATCGTATCTGCTTGCTCTGGAGGCAATTTTCTAATGAAAGCTTGGATACTAGATATTATTTCTTCCACTGGTATGCGCCTTTGAGTGATTGCGAAGTTCTGTCCTTCGGATAAGATAGTTTTCTCTGCTTCGGTAAGTTGAAAACCAACACATACAAATCGGTATCTCAATGCAATGTCGCACCATCATCCTCCTCAAAAACACTCCATCATAAACTCTATGGTACATAAAGTCACAATATGTGACGAACAATCACTGAAATCAGAAACAGACAAACTGACTAATGCTCTGAAAGGCACCAGATATTGTGCTGAAGATATAAAACGTTCTATTAATAAATATAGAAACGCAAATCCTCAATCAAATGTCATAAATGTTCCTCCTGTGAATAGTGTTGTCTTACCTTACATACACGGAACCACAGAAAAGATTGCCAGATTGCTTCGAAAAACAAATATTCGGACAATTTTCAACACATGTAAGAAAGTTGGACAATGTTTGAAGTTTCCAAAGGACGCAATTCTTTTTCAAACAGAAGGCGTTTACAAGATACCTTGCTCTTGTGGTAAAGTGTATGCAGGTGAAACAGGACGTTCTATATCCGCTAGGCTTAAGGAATATGAAAGATGTATAAAAAAGAAACAAATGGTACAATCTGCGGTAGCTAAACATCAGCATTGCTCAGGTCACACTTTTAATGTAAAAGAAATTAAGGTGCTAACATCAGTGTCTGGTTTCTTTAAACATAAAATTAGAGAATCAACCGTAATTTGTAAATAACCAAATAATAATAATAAAGATGTCAGTCTACATCACACGTGGAAATCAATTGTAACGCTGGTCATGGTTCCCTGAGCACCAATCGGGTATAAATACGGGTTTGTTGCTCCTCGATAGTCATTCAGTGTTCTAATCTCGTAGAGTAAAGATCCCTGAAGATGCCTCGTGTAATCGTGGTCCAATTTGACACGGTCTAAATCCAAGAACCATGATTTTCAACTTGACCAAAGCCGTGAAAGCTTTCGTTCTTTAATATGCTACATTAACTACGAGGTAGCTGAAAACGAAGATAACCTTCAGAGAAAAGACAAAAACACTAGTAATTTGTAAAGAATCCCAGCGACGCAAACTCAGGGGGTAAAATAGTTTTTAATCCTTGAAAATAGACATAACCAGCGATAAAAATCTTAAGGATATAATATCTAATAACAAGTATCCAAAGTTAGGATGTATTAAACATGTATTTAGTATATTATGTCATAAACTACTGAAGCAAGACCATATAGAAAATCTTTCAGTATGGAAACGGATTCTGCAATCAATTCTACATATACACATTTGAAAACTGATTCTTTTTGTAGTTGGGCAGACTAGAGCAACTTAGAGTAAAATTCCTCCTATTTTCTGTCTTAATTTTCATTTTTTATTCAAAAATGTTGACATATTGTTTAACTGTAAGTGGCGGAAAGTCAAGAATTTATTAATTTCGCTTAGCTTGAAAATTTAATTTTTGTTCTGTTTCAGAGTTGAAAAAGTAATTCAGTGCAAAAATATGCGACTTCAACATAATTTATCATTTAGAACTTTAACACCGATTCGCAAGGCTCAGTTCTTTCTGAAATATTTTTTTGTGTGTAAAATCCGAAAATGGTCTCAAAATTTGACTATAAAGTCAAAACTTTGATATATTTAATGTTAAATGAACAAAAAAATTCTATATTTCAAATTACTTATTGGAAATAAATTTTTTTTGCTCATTTCTGGCATTCAGCAGAATCATAGATTGGCAATCGAGAACTTATTTTAAAGGAAAAAAGAAAGAGTACTATATGATCCAGAAATTTTTATTTTCTATAACCAAATAAGTTATTTTTTAACCTCAAATTTCTTAAGATCCTGACATAATGGGTATATTCTGAAGCCAGATTTGCATTTTACGTAAAAATGAACAAATGAACTAACTCCAGCATAATAGCATTCACTTCTCCTAATGTACAGACCTGTGTAATTTATTTAAATACCGAAAGTCATCATTTAAGGTACATATTTATTTCAAATAATTTTTCTCTTATTGTATATATAAGTGCCACAAGTATTGTCTTATTACATTTAAAGCACTTGTCAAAGGTGAAAAGGCATTTAAGGAATAGGAATAAAGATTTTAAAAATAGCTGTAATTAGCTATATAATTTAAAATTGTGAAACGTATACTTTAGATTACAATATCTTAGTATATGTTTACATGATTTTCAAAAAAATTACGTAATCAATATATTTATAACGGATAACTTATCTATCCTTGATTAGGCCAAACTTGAAGTGGTGGCACGCCATCTAAAACACACATCTGGCTAATTTATTATTAAGCATCGAACAAGAAGAAAATCTAGACAGGTCTAATAGAATTTAATGGAATATATTACTTAAATGTAAAAAACGAACAACAATTTTCACAGAAATACAGTATTAATTATTTTGCAAATATCAGAAAAACAAAATTGTATTAATTCCAGTATAAGAACTGTTCATATTTCAAATTTAAATAATATTTACTGAATTGAATTTCTTGCCATTTTACATTGATAAGCGAATCTTAATTTTTTCGTTCGAATGATATTCTACTGAATACCACTTGTATATTCACTTTTTAATTCGAATATTTTGGTTGAACACAACATTTTATGGACCTTAAAATCTTCAGTTTAATATTGCCTATATCTTATTAACCGCTTATATTTCGGGAACTGGCGATGCTGATGTTGCCAGGGGTTATCTGGCATATCCCTTGTCAAGTTTGACACTTCGTTATTTTTCACAACTTATGACTTGGTGTATTTCAACAAAAGTGCATTGATAAACTGAATGTTTTATATGCCGATGAAACACCTAGAATAACCACTATACAGAGTGATTCTCCAGGAACTTTATCGATTGATAGTGGGAAAAATATATTTTGGATGAATCTGAATTTGACAGTGTACTAACGTGTGTAGGAGACATCCGGCTAAAATATTTTCAAGATCTCGTCACTTCCGATTATACCAGAGGTAGATGTCAACTAGCTTATTTCAAATAGAATACCCTATATATTATTGCATTTTTGATTTCTACCTAAAATTCTAGATATATTTCAAATATAATGTTCAATACTGAAGTCTCACCGTTTTGGACATATTTCAATTTTTATGTCAAAAATTACATTTGCGGACCAAAACTTAACTATAATTTTTTTCCTATAAGAAAGTCTCTATTATTTAGTTTGGGTTAGTTTTCTTGTAGACAAAGATGAAAATTACTGGTAGAGAGTGGTCAAAAAAGAAGAATAAAAATTATATTTAAAAAATCGTCAAAACTATCGTAGTAGGCATTAAAAATAAGAGTAACTTTGTATAAGATTATCTATTCGAAAAATTTGTAATTTTGAAAATATTGGCAGTTCAACATTTTTCTATTGTAAAAATGCTATACGGCTTTTAAGTTTTGTTATTAGTTGGCCATGACTGCGAGACGTGGCGAAAATAAAACAGTCGAACCCTACAGAGTTGTTATTATTTCTTGCCATTTGACATTCATTAATAATTATCATGCCGGAGCGATTAAATTACATGCACGAAGATTATATTATTTAAACTTATTTATTATTTTATGGAGAATGTGATCGAGTTATTTCGAGAACATGCGATACATTCTCGAACCGATATCCAAACAAACAGAAACCAACACCACCAACTGTTAAAAGGATTATAGAAAACTTCAAAAACTTTGGATCCATAAAAGCGATAAGAAATAGAAATAAATCAGTTGGTAATAATGAAAACATTGAAACTACAATTTTAGAATATTTCGCCTCATATCCGACAATATCTACAAAACAAGTAGCATTAGAATCTGGAATATCTCAAACAACAGTTTTAAGGATTTCATGGAAACACAATTTTCATCCCTATTTATATTACATAGTACAACATTTAAAGGACACTAATTTTCCACTAAGAGTAAAGTTGTGTCAATTTTTTTACTTCGGTTACAAGAAAATACTGGTTTTTTGTATAATATTATTGATCGGATGAAGCCAAATTCACAAAAAAATGGATTGTTTAATCGACGCAATTCCCACTATTGGAGCGACTCAAACATACATCCATTTAGAGAATTAAATTTTCAAAAGTGTTGGCTATAAGAAATGACGGCGTCGTCGCCTTAGAATTCTAACAAGATAATCTGAATGGTAAGTTAGCCATTTTTGAAGATTTCTAAATACAAAATACATTTTTGATTTATAAGTGAGTGTACTTTGACATCTTGAGAAATTTGGAAGTGAACTATTTAGGTAACTTGCAGCTGGTTGATCCAAGAAATCTATTTTATCAATATGATGGGGCGCCTCCACATACTAGTCACTTAGTTAACAATCATCTGCAAAAGTTGTTTTATGATCAATGGATAGCCAAGAATGGGTCACGTCTTTGGCCACCTCGTTCCCCCGACCTAACAGTACTTGAATTTTTATTTGGAGGACACTCAAAAATTAAGTATACAACACTGCATTAACCATTATGGAAGATTGAATGCAAAGCGTCAGAAGAGCATTTAAAGAACTTAATCCTCATTCAATAAGAAGAGCCTCTCATGAAGAGTTCTTGCTTAGGTGCAAAAAATGGAAGTTCAAGGGCGTCAATTTGAACATTTACTCAAATAATTTTTATAACTGTATTTTATTAACAACTGGTTTATTCTATTTCTTTTAGCTTTTATAGATTCAAAGATCTTGAAGTTTTTTATAATCTTTTTAACAGTTGGTAGTGTTGGTTTCTGTTTCTTCGGATAACGGATCGCGAATGTATCGCATGTTCTTGAAATATCTCTATCACATTCTCCATAAATAATAAATAAGTTTAAATAATTTTCGTGCGTGTAATTTAATCACCCCGAATGAATATTATTAATGAATGTCAAATGGCAAGAAATAATGACAATTCTGTAGGGTTCGATTGTTTAATTTTCGCCACGACTCACCGTCATGGCCAACTAATAAAAAAACTTAAAAGCCTTATAGCATTTTTACAATAGAAAAATGTTGAATTATCAATATTTTGAAAACTACAAATTTTTGTAATTGACAACCTTATACAAAGTTACCCTTATTTTTAATGCTTAGTATGATAATATTAAAAAATAGGTGCTTTCTTTTAAAAAAAAATGGACTTTTGACGATTGTTTAAATATAAATTTTATTCTTCTTTTTGACCACTCTTTACTAATAGTTTTCAAAATATTATAGAAAACTATTAAAGTCGATCTTTGTTTACAAGAAAACTAACCCAAATTAAATAATAAAGACTTCCTTTCAGGAAAAATTTAGAGTTAAGTTTTAGTCCGCAAACGTGATTTTTGACATAACAATTTAAATATGTCCAAAACGGTGAGACTTAATTATAGAACATTATACATAAAATATGTCTAGAATCAAAATGTTATAATATATAGGATGTTCCATTTAAAATAAGCAAGGTAACATATACTTCCGGTATAATTGGAAGTGCCTCCATTCTGAAAATATTTTAGCCGGCTGTCCTCCATGCACGTTAGTATACTGTTAAATTTTCAGATCCTTCCTAATTATAGTTTTCCCACAATCAAATGATAAAGTTCCCGGAGAGTATACAGCTGGTTTAGTAAAGTAAATGCTAGCCGTCATTATCTCATTGACGAATAGCGTGAAGGTCGTCCAAAATCAGTTATAGTGCAAGAAAACACCAATGCTGTGTGTGAACTGATAACGCAAGATCGTCTTGTGATATACAATGAAATTGAGGCATCCCTTGGAATTGCTAATACGAGCGTATATAATATATTGCACGAACATTTAGCCGTGAAGAAGCATAATTTGACAGTGGCTCAAATAAAAGATTCGCGTCGATTGTCGCAAACAAATGCTCAAAAATTTGTGCCTCAAAAACACTTATAAGAAAGTGACAAGTGACGAGACTTGGATCAAAGTTTATGAGTCCGGAAGTAAACAGAAATCGATTTTGGGTTTTCATGTTGAGCCAAAACCAACTAATGATGCTCGCGTATGAAGCACTTCAAAGCTAATAATCGTATGTTTTTTTTCATAAAAACTAACAATATCGCAACCGTGTCTTTAGAAAATCGTAGAATGGCCGATTTTAAATGCTACACAGCAATTTGTGTGCCAAAAGTTTTTGGTAAATTCAGGAAAATAAACCGGATACGTCGGGTCATTCCCCAACATAACATCTCAAACAAGTACCTTTTTGAGTACTCGAATCGTGGAACTAATAGATCATTCGCCGTACCGCACTGATTTGGAACCCAATACTTTTTTTCCGGTACATGAAGAACGCGAAAAGAGACGGTTGAAGCGTTAAAAAAAAAACATGTTTTAAGATACCATCTTCACAATCGCAAAAATCAGATTGATTTAAATAATAAAAATTATGTTGATCATCGTGGAGAATATTTTGAAAAACATTTAAACATTTTCAATGATCTTAGGCTCAGGAGTTTGTGGCACGAAAACCGCCCCGTTCTCCGTAAAACAGGCAACCCACGCACAAACTTTCTATCAGAACTTTAGGGCTCACCCTGCAATGAGTGTTTTTTTTATTACACCGTACATTCAGCTCGGACCCTTCCTTCGTCCCTAAACGTTCAAACAACATTTTGCTCATGCTTTTTATGAGAGCGCACCGACCCATATTGGGGAACCTCAATAATTCAAAGTTCAAGAAACGCTACAGATGATACTTTTGATTCATTTGATACAATTTTTTTAATGGCCATTAATGAATATAGAAAAGGACTATCTAGACGAATTCTTAATAAATGTAAAAAATATTACAAATAAACAAAAAGCATAACAAAAAATTTTAGAAAATACAAGACGATGATTTTTGCAGTTAGTTTTAAACGTTTTAACTGTCATGTACTACCGACTATTTAAACAAATGTAATAACAATTATTTAAATAATTTATTCATACCATTCAATAGACAACACAAACAAATTACAAAATGATAATTTTGCAGTTACTGTGTATCTTGAATTATTTTATGCATCTCTGAAGTAAAACCGAATTCCAAATTTGCAAAGAAATTTTTTATGTAAACGATTAAACAAGTATCATAAACAAACAAGTATAAACAATTTGATATAAATTATTAATGAACAAAACGAACAAAATACTAAACGATAATTTTTACAGTAACTGTGTGTGTTAATTTATTTAAAGGATTCGTAGATCAAAATTGTGCACTAAAGTTGAAAAAAAAATATAGAAACTGCAGAAATTATCATTTTGTATTTTGTTTGTTTCATTTATTAGATAGTAAGAATAAATTGCTTAAATAATTATTATTACATTTGTTTCAACAATTTTTTAAACGATAGTATACGATTTTAATCTAAAGATCCTTAAAACAACTTAAAACATACAGTAACTGAGGAAATCTTCAATTTATATTTTCTAGAGTTGTCTGAACAAATGTTTTTTGTTATAATAAAATTTTAGTTCATTTGTAATATTTATTGTTAAATTTATCAAAAATTCGACCAGACAACACTTTTCTATACTCATTAATGGTCATTTAAAAAAAATCATATCATATGGATCAAAATTGTCGTATGTACCGATTCTTGAAACCCTCAATTTTGGGGTTCCCCAGTGTGCGGATACATTTTGAGAATTTAACGACCAAAACAGACCTTCCAGATTTTGATTATGTTGTGCCAAACTGACAATTTTGTTAAATATTTGAATGGAAGTCACAAATTTGTACCTTCCTATGTGCTAGGTTTCCGAAAGTCACTCTTCCCCGTGACATATCTTGGTGCTGCTACCTTGGGGCTTTGTTTAAACTTTTTTGTTCCTCTTTGTAGTTCATTTGCTCAATTTGCTTCGCAAAGTTTAAAAATTCGGGAACTTCTTAATCGACCTGTGTTACCTAAATTTACAACCAGCAGTTTTTAAATATTACCTGTATTACAGATATTCATGCACTGAATAGATTTGACTACCGAAAACATAAAACATGGCATTTAATTTATGTCATAATAATTTTTATAGCAAGAAATTAATTTTTTATGTATATTACTACACAGTAATATACATAAAAACTTAATTTCTTGCTATAAAAATTATTATGACATAAATTAAATGCCATGTTTAATTTTTTTCTGTAGTCAAATCTAATCTGGATACACATCCAGCTGTGTCTTTTGTATAGAGAGTATGGATATTTGTGCTTAATTATGGTCACACTATAAAAGGAATTAAGGTTTATCATTTAAGGTGTTATGTATTTTTGGCAAGAAAATTTATTTTTTCTCTAGTTTCTATCTGGAAAATTGTATTACTTAGCAGAATAATGTATTGATAAAATAAGCAGATTGTAATTTGGTCAAAATGCCAAAATAAAAATTGCACCATATGGTAACAAGAAATATATGTGGGTGTTAATATAGTTTACACAAAAATAAAATCTTTAGGCTTAGTGACCAACTCAAAGCTATTGAATGAGTGGATAAAAATTAATCGTGTTTTATCTGTGACGTCTGTTGCGATCAGACAAGTGTATACAAGATCCAATTGTCAATTTATCTTAAGCTGTGGCAAATTCTTTGATGAATCGCAATTTTTTAATAGCATTTTCGACAATAACATTACAACACCGCATGACTTGCGGTCATAGTTTAATTTAAGGAGTACTTGGCTACTTATAACCTGATTACAAAAGAAAACTAACTTCGATTGAGTAAAACTAACAATTTTCAATCATAAATCTATCACACTACTCATTAAATATCATCTTTTAGATTGCTGAAGTTCGTACGAAGCCAGAATAATAGTCTTGTTTCTATCTAATATTATATTTATAAAATTTCAATCTTATTCTTACGTAACAGTTCAAATATTCTGATATTAGGTTATAGTAAATTTCCAATATCAGTAGGAAATTCTGCTGTTTAATATTCTGCTCCGCGTTTAACCAGTTTATAATTTCTAGTACTGCAATTCAACAAAATTGCATAATTTCATTTTGCAGCATTAATAATTTATCCACCTCTTCTTTCATGCAAGAAATTAATAAAGAAGTGAAACATGCATCTTTATAGTTATATATAATTAGTTTCACAAAAACGTGCTGACAAAATATAAGTCCTTGAAAAGTTAAATTTCAAAAATCTCATGTTTTGAAGGTACTACTTTTCTAAGATGCAATCAATTCAACATAGGATCCAGTAGTCACTGTTATTTATAACTAGCAGTTACCGATCGCGGCTTCGCCGGCATTTAGGACCCCCGGGGATTATAAAAAATAAAGCCAAAAAAATTGAATTGAACCCCTTACGTGTATTTTCGTGCAGTGAAATACCCCTACTTTACTAGCCTCAGCGAAAATTGATCAGATATAGTTATTGACCTGATGCAATAAAATCAAAGCAATCCATTACAGTGTGACTATTTGGGTCATGAAAATTAGATTGCGAAATGATTGAAAATATGTTAACATCTGATTTTTACGATTATTTATGTCAATTAATGTTCTTTTCAAATATATCCAACCCTTCGATAATGTAGTCATAAAGAATTGCACACGATCATTTCAATGATCTTATCCACAACCGGTAGTATGATTTACATCTAAATTCTCATGAAATCGTCAGCCCTTTCATTTTTGAGATAATTATTATGACGCTCTATTTAGCTCACGTCACACTTTTCTGATGATCAATGAGGTATTAATTTTAAATAAGAATAGGTATCAAATTACAAAGAATAATTGATTTAACAATTTAATATTCAAACTGGCATCAATAGGACATTTATTTATTTTTAATTTTCATTACTTTATTCAGCACTGAGATATTTAGAATTTCAAAACTTAAAAGCTTATATTCCATATTCAAATATATCTTTTAACCTACACTTTCTGAAACCTCCTGCAATGAATCAGAAAAAAGTTGAAATTCTCTTCTGCCGAGTCATTATAATGGTCAAAATGGGTATCTATAAATTCAATGCATTGTTTACTTATCCCACCCAAAATCTTTCTCCAATACCCTTTACAATTATCACTATTTTTTTTCATACTATCATGTTTAGTTTTTTCTAATCATGGATAAAACTTTATTTCTTGTAATTTTCCCTGTCTTTATCTCCGTTGTGAAACAGTGATGTACATATGTAAATGGAATCACCATATTCATTAATTAATTTAACATCACTTTAAGAAAAGAACAACTGTATTAACCGACGATAGAACTTGATACATATTGTATACAATACGTGTACATAATCAACTTCTGATTTAGAACAAAAATAATCCAGAGCGTCCTCTATCCAAATGTAAAATTTTGACACCGTCGGAGATAGATCACAATTTCTATCAAATACTTTCTTGCTTCTTTTTTATTATTATATTTTAAACTACCCATTTTAGATTGACGATTGCGTTTTAAAACTTCTCGGACAACTTTTTTGCAACTAAATTTGCTGTTAAACGTATCATTTTATTTAGTACTTGAATAATTATAACAACATAGTAATTATGATTTTATATTTTCACCTTTAAAAAAATTATTTTAAATATACGTCAAACCAAGTACTTAAAAGTTATAAAGTTAAAAATAAATAAGCAATCTTATAATTTTTTTTTATTTTAACTTTCGTAATCTCTAGATTGGTGTATTCAAGTAATAGACATTTTAATTTTTTAATCCTAGTCTCAAGTCGAGTTTTGACTATTCGCTGTTAAAACCAACTATCCTAAAATGTCAATAGAATTCATTTTAACAACAGTTTGCAGGAGTTAGAGAGATTTTATAAGAGCATCGATACTAAAATAATTAAAATATCATATATGTCACTTATATTCATATTATTTCATTATTAGCATCTCAAATGTGTCATTTGTGAACTTGCTCATTACTATAGACTTAAAATACCAGTTTTATCCAAATTTAAATATTTATATGAAATAACAAAAGAGCAATCGATCCGCAGATGACAACAATAATATTCAGATTATTTGTAATACACTTTACAATTAGTTATAACTAGTCTAAAATAGCAAAACGTTTGATGATATATATATATATATATATATATATATATATATATATATATATATATATATATATATATATATATATATATATATATATATATAGAAGCAACAGGAAGTTACCGTAAACGGAGTCCTGGAATAATCGTGGACTCGGACAACATCATCACCGAAACTGACAAAAAGCTTGTAAGATGGAAGCAATACACGGAGGAATTGTTTGGAGATGAAAACAACAGTACTGTGAATACAGTCGTTGGCGGGGAGGGGCCTACCATCACACAGGCGGAAGTGGAATCAGCGATAAATAGACTCAAAAATAACAAAACTCCTGGGCCAGACCAGATACACGGAGAAGTTCTCAAATTAATTGACTCAGAACAAATAAAACTACTGACCACCCTCTTTAACAAAATTTACATGAACGGTCAAATACCAAAAGACTGGCTACTGTCGACATTCATCCCGATTCCCAAAAAAACGAACGCAACTAAGTGCTCCGATCATAGAATAATCAGCTTGATGAGCCACGCTTTAAAAGCTTTTCTTAACATCATTCAAGCACGAATATATAGAAAACTCGATGAAAACGTAAGTGACACGCAGTTTGGCTTCAGACAGGGACTTGGCACTAGAGAGGCCTTGTTTTCCATGCAGGTTCTGATTCAAAGAGCACGTGACATCAATGCCGACGTCTTTGCATGCTTCATAGATTTTGAAAAGGCATTTGACAAAGTGCAGCACAGTAAACTGATTTCAATCCTATAAGAGACAGGAATCGATGACAGAGATAGAGAGATAATATCAAAGCTATATTCACAACAAAAGGCTATTGTACGAGTTGAGAATGAGACAACAGAAGAATTTAATATAAAGAGAGAAGTACGCCAGGGCTGTATACTGTCGCCACTTCTATTCAACGTATACTCAGAACATCTCTTTAAAGAAGCACTGGGCAACATAGAAGATGGAATTATTGTAAATGGAGAAGTAATAAACAACCTAAGATACGCGGATGATACCGTTCTTATAGCCGATACTGCAGAGGGACTTCAAAGAATTATCGACCGAATAGTGACAGCTTGCAACGGATATGGTATGAAGATAAACTGCAAGAAGACGCAAACGATTATTGTCAGTAAAAACGACGTCGGCAATATACAGTTTACTGCCAACAACGTAACTCTCACAATGGCCGAGACGATCACATATCTGGGCTGCACGTTGAATAAGGACAGGGACCACTCTCGAGAAATAAGAAGCCGAATCGAGAAAGCAAGAGGTACTTTTAATAAGCTGCGCAACATACTCTGCAACCTATCCCTCAATATACATACGCGGATCAGGATTTTGAAATGCTATGTACTCTCAACTCTCTTATATGGAGCAGAAGCCTGGACCCTTACCGATGCTTCATGTAAACGTATAGATGCATTTGAGATGTGGTGCTACCGCCGCATGTTTAGGGTTCCTTGGATACACCACGTATCAAACGAAAACATTTTACAACGTATCGGTGGAGAACTGGAATACCTTACAAATGTCAAACGCAGAAAATTGGAGTACTTTGGACATATCATGCGGAATGAGAAATATCGCCTGCTCCAACTTATCCTGCAAGGGAAGATGGAAGGCCAGAGATCAGCTGGACGAAGACGAATATCATGGCTGCGCAACCTACGAACATGGACTGGAATGACATCAACAGGTCTGTTCAGAGCAGCAGTGAATAAAGTAATATGGACCAATGTGATAGCCAACATCCAAAGTGGATAGGCACTTTAAGAAGAACATATATACATCATCATGACGATAGTCAGCGATTGCCTAATACTTGAAAAAACAGAACATCGACCAAAAATATATAAAAAAATAGATCATAACTCGGCGACACGAACCCCAATATTCACAACCGGGCTGATGACAAACAATAAAACTCGCAAGTTGATTGGCCAGAACCACCCAACCAACAAACACGCTCCATGTACACACAAAACCGGCCGCACCCTAGTCAGAAACATCAGTTTGCCCGTAGATCCCGTAAAGTGAGAGTTGAAAATGGTGAATAAGATTTCACCGAAACGTCAGCTGCCCTACAGTCCTGACAAGGACTCAGTGCCCACACACACATATATTTAGACATATCGAAATGATAACCCCATTTTTAGAAAGTCAAATAAAAAATCAGACTTTTTAAAATATTTCCATCGAATGCATTCTGGTTCACAAGTGGCTGATTAGAAAAATAGGGCATTCTTAATCTTTTAATTGTGTCTCAGAAAATACTAAAATGAGAACGTAGACATTAAAAAATGCATAGATTTATATGATTTAATCTGAAACATTTACGAGTAGTAATAGCCAGTAAATTGATTTTATTTTTCTCATTTACTCTAAAAGTCGTTAATGAATACTTCTTTGGGAATTGGAGAAAAATTTTATTAGTGTACACATTTTTTATTAATATAACTGGTCATAAATAAAATACATTTAGATAAATTTCAAAATAGGTATTCCAAATAAAAACAAGCACTTAACAAAGCCGCATAAATTCCTAAAAAATATTAACAAGCACTCAACTCATTTAGAGAGATACATTGATGGCAAAATCCAATCAGATAACTTAGATCCTGGTTTCTTTTCATTGGTCCTTTAATACTTAATATTGATTGAGCATATCCACCTGCAGCGATTCTTATCTCTGCAGGACGACTCATTGAGGGCCGGACTTAAAACGTAACTTGTTATATATTTTCTTTTTAATAAAATGATATTATATTATTTAATTACAAACTTTTAGATAACTTGAACACACTGAAGTTAACAGGAGAAGAAAATTCGAAAAAAAAAGTTGGAATTCTAAGTTGATTTTTACTTAGGCAAATACATTCCTTCAATTTCTTCTGTTTATAGTCCCCCAGATGTATCTTCGCTTGTCTCATTCCGTATGGATTTGTCCAATAATTGGATCCCTATTCCATTCCTCTTTTCTTAATTCTTCCAATATTGCATCGTTACTAACCTCTCTTAAAGGTTCTGATCCTAGAAACGGTGTTGCAGGCCACTTTTTAGCAAGTTTGTCTGCTATTTCATTCTGACACCCATAACAGAGTAACCGTGTTGTTCTTGCCTAGTTTGTTCAGTCCCTCTAAGCATTCCCTGACTAGCTTGGAGTTAATTACATGAGAACTCAATGTATTGATAGCTACTTAACTATCCGCCGTGATGATGATGCCTTATTTGCGATAGCTATTTAACTAAACGCATTTAACAGCGTAAATGTTTAGTGATATACTCAAACTTTCGAAATATTTAGATTCTGGTCCATATGCTCCTTTTCCAAAGTCCTCCGTTATTTTAGAACCGTTTGTATATCATTTAATGGAATGTCTATTCAAAGTATCGATGGCATCTCTCTGTCCCATTCATTTTTAAGAATCGACCTTTCATGAAGTTGAATTTCTTTTTCATTTTATCTTGAAGCATCACCCAGCTTTGCTAATTTCTAAATGAGACTCTCTCTCATTATTCTATATGTTGCCTTCTTTGCTATACTCTCCACTAATATATGTAAAGCTGTCAGGCTTTTGTAGCCTTGTTGATTACTTCCCTTTTGTATTTATTCGAAAGAAGGGTAAGTCCCAGAGATTTTACTTAGATTGATGGTTTTAAAATCGAGGTTTACTTTTCAGACTATTAAAGTGGTTTTGGCGGGGTTAACATTGAGTCCTACGAATTAACTATCTTTTAGTTAAATCAAGTTATCTTTGAACTATGCCGCAGATAATGTTCTCAAACATGCCTCTTGCGATTATGACGTCATCGACATAGTCTTGATAGGATACGACGAGGTCAATCATATTACAGAAGAGAATGCCTACAATGAGACTTCATATAGATGAGTATGCTAGTCTTCCTTGAGGACATCTTCTGGTTAGTATAGAAGGCGATGGTATCTTGCCCTATCTCTGTTTCTACTATTCTGATGAAGAGAACTTTTAATTTGAAAGTCATTCCATCTACCCCCCTGTCATCCTTTGACAATCACATGTGGAGTATTGTCAAATAACCCTTTATATCTAGAAAGGCATATAATATGGTTTCCTTATTTATCAGTGGATCCTGAACCTCATCTATTGGCTGTACGCTTATTGAAGGGGGTTCTGATATAGTTGTCGACTTCTTTTTCTATCGCTTTTAGGACGAACGATGTCGGACTGGTGGATTGCTAGGATTTAGAATATGGAAGGTCCTTCTCCGTTTTTGAAATAAAGGTGACATTGGCCCTTTTCCATATTTCTGATATGTAACTTAGTTCCAAAGTGCTCCGACTAATACGCACTATATGTGGTAGTTATTACATATACTTTCCGTCATTTTGAATTAATGCATAGTAATTTTCGTGGTCGCCTATTTTAAACTATCAATAAGTTTTAGTTTTCTTTCTGCGTCTTTAGTTTATTCTTATGTAGAAAAATTGTAAATAATGCAACGATTATACATTGTCTCATATTCATGAAGAAGATAGTACCAGATCTTGTTGAATTAGACAAAAACAATTGTCAGGTGCTTCATCAGGTGTCATTGTTTTGAAAATATAATTTAGATAAAATATTTTATATCATTTATAATAAATATTTTCGTGCCAGTAATAAATGTTTATATGATTTAATTCCAGAAGGGAAGAAATTTGAAATAATTTTGATGATCTTGGAAAATGAAACTTTTATGTTATATAAGAACTCTAATGACCATAAATTATATTAGTACCAAGTCTTGTAATCTTGAATATTATGTTTGGAATGTTGGGTTTAAAGAGGTCCTGAATCTTAGAGAAGTTAGCGCGAGCGAATGAATTTGAATCTAAAAGTGATAACCCAAGTCTTGTATACCCTAAATTTAAGTAATTTGAAGTTTAGAAGACCTGAATTAGGAAATATGGATCAGGGAAGTTTTGAGTTGATAACTTGTTTATTTAAAAGTGGTTAAATGAGAGTCGAACTTGCATGGCAACTGTTACCTGTCATTACCATAAACTTTTAAAAATATGTTTATAGTATTTTGTGTATATTTTCTTTTAATTTACATCTTAGATTTTATTATTATTTAGAATACAACAAAGGCTGTCATTAAATATTTATATGATTTATTATGTTGCTACTAATTGTTTTCTTTAATGTCTTTTTAAATATGTTTGTCTTTAATTTTTCAGGATTAGCAATTTATTATAACTTTTAGTAATAATTTGAAAATACAGTCTGTTTCAAATTATTTTGGCGCTGTTGCTAACTTATTTAATGATGGAGGATGTCATCGATTAAATCAACAACTTGTGTATATTTTTCCGCTAAATGTATATCCATAATCAGAAAAACATTTGACTATCGTGACTTGGATATACAGGGTGACTCAGATCTAATTGTAATAACCTCATGGTGTATTCTACTTAATTGGGTAAAGATCTCTCTGTTATGGAAAAGTTCTGTTAACTACCAGTAATAAAGATACGGTGTGTTTTACAAAATTTGGCCAAACATTTCTTTACAGTATTTGTGATATTAGATTACTAGTTGGTAATAACATTTAAGTGTTCATATATGAATATTTCATATCATATTGATTTCTGATTAACAGAGCCAGACTAGAAAATGGGCCTATTTATTATTTTTTTGAAAAATAAAACACCTTATAAGATTTTTTAAGAATTTAATTACACGTTTTAAAGTTTTAATAAATACCTACAAGATTCGCAAAATTTACTTAGTTGCCACATCCACTTCTTATGAGGAATAAATAATATTTTTTTTAGAAAAATTATTTCTTGTGATTTTTTTTACAATAATTTTCTATTCAGCCGGTAAATAAAAAGAGGTAAATCGTTCGTAACAATTATTTTTATGTATTATTTTGAAATAAAATGGATAAAAAAATAATAAATAAAATTGATGGAGCATTTTAAATCTGCAGTGAATGTTTACAAATAATCTTTTAATCACTCCTTAAATAATGACTCAATTACCCAAGAATGACATTTATTTATTTTGTTGCCCCCCCCCCCTCACTAGTCAAAATATGTTAAAATTCTGTTACTGAATAAAAGTTTTATAAAAAAGTTCTAAAAAATCGCTAGAAAGTGAAAAACAAAAATATAAATTTTTGATATGAAATCAAAGTATTTAAAGTCGGCGCTAAATTAATACTTGGCAATATATGATTCGCTTTCTTACTATAGTTTGTATATATTTCGTATTTGTTGTTGTTTCTTTAAGAAATAATTTGGCACCGACTTCAAAAATTTCAATTTCATATAAAAATTAATATTGCCTTTTTTGCGTTTTAGTGATTTTTTAGAAAGCGTCTAATTATAAAAAATTTATTTTTTGATTTTTAGTTGTGAATTTTTTATGATATTAATAAATTATCCGTACTAAGTGCTAAGCGAGATTAATGTACCTCGAAATGATTTCAAGGTCGGAAAAAAAGTATTCATTTTATCCAAAGTTGTACACAACACTAAAATAAACAACTGAAAATTCTTTGAATCTGAGAAATTTCCAAATACCACTTTTAAGTGAAACTGTATCAAACAAATATTTAGTCTGCCAAAGTAAATCCACTATTTTGAATTTTAAATTAGTAATATAGGCTCCAAAATCAATTTTCGACAAAAAAACCTCCAATTTTGGATAAATTCATATTAAGCTAAAAAATTAATTTCAGGTTGGTAGCCTACGATCCCAAAAATCCCATAATACCAAATTTGAAAAAAATATGAATAACGTAAAATTTTGAACTCACCATAATGGATCCGCTATACTGAATTAAAAAAAAAAATAACCTCTTAATCTAATCTAAATCTACACCTACGAAAACCCTTAGCACTAATTTCGTATAAAATCGGAAAATGTATATTGAATCTGACATAAAATTTTCTTAAAATAATTTTAAATCAACTAAATATTTACACCCTCAAAAACGAGCCAATACCAATTTTGAATATATTCGAAAAATATAAAATTTTTAGTCCGCCAGATACAATCATTTAAAAAATGGTTTTAAATTCGCAAGTCACAAGCACGCGCCTATACCAGTTTCGGAGAAAATCGAAAGATTTACAATTTTTAAAATGCGATATTGGATCTGCCATATTAAATTTAAAAAAAAAAATAAATTCTGATTCGTAATGTTCGACCCGAAAACTCCTAATGAATTTTGAAGAAAATCGGAAAAAAAACAAATTTTTTTGTCCACCATTATGATTTTTTAAAAAATAATTTTATGTGTGACTACAAAAACTCCCCCATTTCAATTTTCGAGAAAATTGGACAAAATTAATTTATTTGTTCGCCATATTGGAACCACCATATTGATTTTTTTTTAAATAATTCCAGATTCGTTATATGCAACCGCAAAAACTTCCCCATTATTTATAATTGATGAAGTGGCTTTAATTATATATGTAGGAGACTTCACAATATCAGTCAAATTAAATTTCTTACAAACGCTACCCAAGTTTCTAAATTCCTGACAATTATTAGTAAAATCGCAGTTGAAATCGTCACTTAAAACGATTGTTCTATTAATCTTAAATACATATTCCAACGTATCGCACAAATTATATAAAAAGTATTGAACATTAGCTGATGGTGATTTATAGCAACATAAAAATATGTACTTGATATTATCTAACATAAACGATCCGCCACACACTTCGAATATTTTTTCTTCACAAAACAGTTTCAAATTTATTTCACTAAAAGTTAATTGTTCCCCCAACTACATGGCCACTCAACCGTCTCTGCACATTTATCTGCAATACTCTGCACCTTATGTAAAGCTCTCAAAGCGTTCTCACTGCTTATCCATGTTTCCACAAAGCACAAAAATAGTAGGTCATTAAAATCGCACTGGTCAATGTCAATCTGATTACACTTTGCATTATTCAAAGCCTTGCAGTTTAAAAAGAGGAGGCGTGGAATATGCTTATTTTCGAGCCCATTCTCATAGCATCCGTTGGTAAAAATTTCTGCTATTTAAATTTGACGCTTCCTAGAAGAAAATGGCTTTACAATGACATTTTCTGGTCATAATTTGGCATTAAATATTTTTTCCAGTTCTGGGTTTACTGTAATTTTGTATGCCAATTGAGCAACCAGAGCACCTTATATGCTGATATCTGCTCACAAGCCATAACGTATTTTATTCTGAAATAGATATGACTACAGTTTTTCCGCAGATGATTCAACATTTGGATTGTCTCTATAAAAGTATTACTCTTTTCTGCAGCCTCTGACAACCTTCCCGTGTGAACCTGACTCTGGTTTAAATATCTACGGCTCCTTGGGTACGTTATTAGTCAGATTAATGTATTTATCCTTAGTGCTTTGGGTTGCAGCTTCCAATACAGCACGGTAAACATCTTTAGAAGTTATACCAGCAACTTCCTTAACAATAACCTTTGCAGCTGTATTATTATTAGCAAAAACTTTTCTAGGCCGAGAATTTTCCTTCATAACCATTTTTGTCAGGATTCCAAACTGATCTGACACTCCCTCCATAGGCTTGTTCAAAGTTTAAAAATTGTAGTCAGGCTAGCCTCCAAATCTTTAAGTTGATTGCTCTCAATAGTATCTTTTTCATTGGTTTATATTATATAAATCAACTGAAGACCATTTTGATAATTAATGTCGTCAATTCTTCTAGAATTAATTTGTGCGAATTATCTTTTTTACTAAAAAAAAGGCAGGACAATTTATTAATTAGACAATTTTAAGTCCATTGAAATACAATACATCATGGAAGTTCATGTAAAATATTATTATGAGGCTATGAAAGAACTTTTTGAAGATACTGTTAATATTCATAAACATTCTAGTAGCGCAAAAAGCAAACTTATACTGTTTCTTTGCTTATAACCATTAGAGAAAGTCTATAGTCAAACTTTTAGAGCATAATCCATGGAATTTTTAATGTAAAATATAGTAAATTCTCATATGTTTTACTTATATATAAATTTAAATTTACTAACATTAATTTGGGATTAATTTTGTAGCGATAATTGTTGCCTATTCAAAGTATCAATGGAATTTCGGACCCATTCACTTTTAAGACTCAACCTAGCCAGTGTCTTTCACGAAATTGAATTTCTTTTTCATTTCGTCTTGAAGCAGGCTCCAGCTTTGCTAATTTTTAGATACGAGATGAAGCCGTCGTTTAACAACCTTATCTCTATCTCTCATCATGCTACATATTGTCTTCTCTGCTATACTCTCCCCTAATATATGTAGAGCTGTGAGGTTTTGAATTAATTTTATAGTGGTCGTTGGGTACATTTTCATTGCTCCTGTTATGCATGAGATTGGTTTTCATGTTGGCAAGATTTCTTCTTGCCACTATTGCAGCGTACATCCACTGCAGGATCGGGATAATCCCCAGATATTTTACTTCAATCGAGTTCTCATCTATTTTGATGGGTTTCGAGTTATGGTTTCTTTTTGTTGTAAAGGTTGTTAAGGTGATTTTGGTGATGTTAACATTGAATCCCATGAATACAGCGTTCCTTAGGGTGATCAGATCCTCTTTGAACTATGTCGCAAAAGATATTCGAATTAGCCTCTTCCGATTATGATCCTGACAAGATATGACGAGGTCAGTCATATCACAGAAGAGATCTATAATTAAACTCTACATAGGTGATGATGCTTCTCCTTTAGAATATCTTCTAGTACTACAAATGCCGATAGTGTCTTGCTCTATCTCTGTTTCTACTATTCTGGTGAAGAATCCAGAAAGGCACATACTACAGTTTCCTTATGTATCAGTGGATCATGACTGTCATCTGTTAACTGTACCAGTGCAGTCTCAGTTGATTTGCCCACTTGGTATGCATGTTGAAGAAGGTTCTAATGTAGTTGTCACCTACTTTTTCTATCGACTTTAGAACGGATGATGTCAGACTGATGGATCGCAAAGATTTGGGGTGTTTAATGTCCTCTTTTTCCACTGTCTCTGACCCATCTCCACAATTCTGGTACATAACCTAGATTTGTAGTACTCCGACTACTATGAACTATGTGTGATAGTTATTAAATAAATTTTCCATCATTTTGAATTTAATAATTGGTGTTTTGACTAATAATGTCGATTTTATTAAGAGATGGCATCATTAAGACATTTGTTGGTTTATAATAATGACATTTATGGCGTTTCGAAAGATAAACATAGAACATTAAAAGCCAACTTGTTATGAATTGTCATTGTATAAAAAACATAGTCGAACTTTGTACCTGGAAAAGACGTTTTGCGGGGAAATTTAATACCTTTCTTTCATTTAAAAAAACAATTGCTGAAAGTTATCGATTGTTGGTTGAAGCTTATAGTGAGAAGGTTTTAACTTAACAAACTTGTAAACGATGATTTAAAGTTTATGAAAGTGGTGATTTTGATTAAAAGACAAGGAGCGTCAAGATCTGCCAAAAAAGTTTGAAGATACAGATTTTCAAGGACTATTTGGCCATAGCAATAAATGTCTTCCAATCCACTCTTTCCGAACGGCTACACACTTTAGAGAAGACCCAAAAAAAAGGAAAATGGGTTCCGTATGAATTGAAGAGAAGAAACATTGAAAGCCCGAAAATCACTTGTGAAATTTTGCTTACCAGACAGAAAATAAAAGTGTTTTTACATCAAGTTGTGACATTTAATGAAAAGTAGATCTACGGTTTCAACCTTAAGCGGGGTAAATCCCAGTCAGCCTTCAACATTCCAACTAGTGAGCAATATAAATGGAAAACTGCTACAACCTAGTGAAAAATTACTTACGATTGATATCGACAGCAACTGATACAACTAAACCAATCATTCAAAGAAAAATACACGATAAAGTCATTTTTCAACATGACATTGTTCGGCCCCATGTTACAAAATGTTTAAAAAACTGTTTGGAAAACGTTAAATGAGGCGTTCTACACCATCCGCCATATTTACCGATCTTAGCCCCTTCGGACCGCTATTGAGTTCAATCTATGCAATATAAATTTCCAGACTTTCAGAAAAACACTTACATTCTTACGAAGAAGTGAAAACTTGGCTTGATGAATGGTTGGCCTCAAAAAATGAACAGTTCTTTTGGCTAGGAACCCATTCTTTGGCAGAAAGATGGAAAAAAGTTATAGCTATAACATTTTTAACGGAAACATTTATTACATAGTAATTTTCGTGGTCGCCTACTTTAAACTATAATACAATGAATAATTTTTAATTTTCCCATTGCGTCTTTATTTTATAGTTATAAAGAAAAATTTAAAATAATGCAATTGTATTCATGAAGAAGATAGTATCATAGCTTGTTGAACTAGATTAAAATAATTGCCAGATACTTCATCAGGTGTCATTGTTTTGAAAACATAATTTAGATAAAATATTTTTAACATTAAAATGCTTCTCAAAAGCATTTGATAATGTAAAATACGTAAAATTTCTTAAAGTGAAGAGTCTAGATTCTAAAGACATCAGAATCATAACAAACCTGTTATGTCCGCAAAGGATCTGTACTTTCACCTACACTCTTCAATATATGTAATGGAACAAATATCAATTATTTATACTGTTTAACGAGAAGTATATTCTGCTAAAAGGAGTAATAATCACTCTGTGGATATATTTTTTCCCGTGAGAACGGGATAGTATATATTTTTTATTATCACCCAAGAAAGTCTAAGGGAAAATAAATCAGTTATCGTAATTAAGCCAAATCTCAACTGTATTAGCTTTCAGTCGGTTAAATTATTTTTTTAATGTATAAACTCATAATTTATGAGGACATAAAGTAAAACACCCTCTCTAAGATTTGTCTATAAACCTGTCGAAGAAATCCTACCCTGGTTATGTAAATAAAATCGAAGAGATAAAGGCCGATGTAGGTTTTACATATGGTATTCGCATATACCGTTAAAATATATTAAAATATCGAACAATTTTCCCATTATTAGGAAACAAAAGAATAATCAAATAAACTCACTATAATAGAAATATATGGTTTGACAAAATGTACCAAGAATTAATATAGCCACTGTTTTTTCCTGATTGTAACAAAGAATTATTTAAATACCAGCAAAATGAGTAGAATGACTTTCAGGTTTTATTTCCCAGGGGTTATCTTATTATTCTTTTCGGTATAGAAAGGCCTAGAAAAGTTATATTAACCCTTTTATATAAAAAGATTAAGACGCTCAGATGCCAATTCGGGAATTAAATATTCGGTATAGAATGGCTAACGCTCTCTACATTTTATGGATCAAAATGATGTTTAGAGGGTTCCATGGGGTGATATGGATATTAACGAGATCCGCGGGGTGTCGAGGGGGTACAAGTTCGGTCTCTTAACGAATAATAAGCTTCAGTTACAGTCTGAAGTCCGTTAAAGTCGGTAGACTGTTTTATGTGCAGTGTCCTAGAAAATTACGTGTCATGTATATTCAGCGGGAATGACGGTTTTCCTTGTTTGGTTTTGTTTTTTATTTCATTTGGAAAATTAAGGAAATATCTTGTATTAATTTACTAGAGAATTTAGCGATCTAAATACTGTCTATTTAAGTAATATAAATAGCTGTTTTTTGCGTTTATTTCTTTTTTTTGTTTAATATTTTAGAAAGTTATTTATGTTTTATCTTCTAAATTGAATTTTACATTTTTACCAATAGAATGGCCATTAAGAGCAGTTATATTAGTTATTTTGATATTGTTATATGTTATTAGTTTACGTTTCTCATCGTAAATAATTCGTTTTTCTATTTATTTTTGTTAATAGAATAAGTGTTTTGAGAAACTTGCTTTGTTTAATTTAATTAAAGAATCTTCAGGCGAATTAACTTGCGGACGCACTGCTGTGGAAGCTTCAAACAAGAGATATCGTCCGACCAGCTAGTTAGCAGTCTTGTCTGAGTCTGAAGCCCTGAGTTATCGTTGTAGTAAGCTTAAATAACCGTAGTTGTTTTGAACTAAAGATGCAAGAGACAAGATGAACGACCAGACTTCCAGAGTGTTTCTGTTACTGTAAAATCTAATTACAAGTTTTTTAAAATAGCTATGAATTAATATGGGGCAGCAAAATGATTGTAGATGGAACGGCCAACGCTACTCAAGATATACTGTCAACTTAGCTAATAGCATTGAAGATCTGCAGGGCCTCCTACAAAGAGTGAAAGACGTATTTGAAGAATTTGGGCTAAAATTAAATGCCTCAAAAACGAAATGGATGTCAACTAGTAAAAAACTAAACATCTGTAGAAAAATTTACATTAGATCAAGCAATAACTAAAGAACACGTTGATAAATATACGTATTTGGGAACCATCGTTCATGAATAATGGGACGTGACGACAGACATCAGATCTAGAATTGAAAAGGCTAGGTCTAGTTTTACTAAAATGAGACAAATACTTAGCAGTAGAAACATTTCACTACAACTAAAAATCAGATTAGTAAAATGCTACGTCTTCTCGGTATTACTATATAGAATAGAAGCGTGGACTATGACAAAACAACTCATGAAAAAGCTCTCGGTCTTCGAAATGTGAATGTACCGACGAATTCTAAAAATATGCTGGACGGATCACATCATAAACAAGAAAGTGTGAAGAAGGATTTGCAATCAACAAGAAATTATGCTTGCAAATGATATTTTGAAAGAACACTGGTTATATCGATATTACGTCCAAAAGGTTCAGGAACTTTTACCGATTGATTCTCCCATGCGCCTTACATTCTGTGAATTTATTCAAAACAAAGGAATTTGTGACCCAAATTTTTGTAGAAAAGTTTCGTTTACTGACGAGGAGTGCCTTGCAAGATCTGAATTCACCAACCTATACAACGAACATGTTTATTCGAATAAAAATCCCTACGCCATTAAAGTTGCACACCATCAGCATAACTTTATAATAAATGGTTGGACAGGTAATACTGATCGCTACATTATTGGTCCTGTTGCGATTCCAAACAGGATAAATGGAAATATTTATCTAAATTTTTTGCACAATACATTAGCAATTCTTCTGAAAAATTTGCCTATTTTACTTCGGCAATAACTATGGTATATGCATGATTGTACCCCTATCCATTTTTCCGTTGCTGTTCGGCAATATATATACCACCAATTTCCCAACCAATGGACTGGAAGAGGCAATAAGGCAGCAATAAAATAATCACCATGTTTTCGAGCATTGAATGTGTGTGACTTCTTTTTGTAGAGCGCTCTTAAAACAGAAGTATACAAGACTCCGGTGTACATCCGCGAATAATTTATGGGCATTTTAAACGCTGGCAACCTACTTATTAATCTTGAAATATTAAATGAAGTTTAATTTCATTTTTTTAAAAATGTTAGTAAATGTATTCAGCAAAATGACGGCCATTTTGCACTTTTGCTTAATTAATGTTTTATTTTTAGTTCAGGTTAATTTTTTCAGACTTTTAAAACACATGCATGTACTACCAACATTTATTTTAAAAATTGTTTTATTATTAGAGTTAATTGTTGTATGCATGTAATTGAAAATATATTTTTTCTGGCTAAACCGCTCATCCAACGAAAATTTTTCAAGAGGTAATATTCAGTAGAAATATTTAGGTTGTCATAACGTTGATGACATAAAAATTAGAAGCGATATTTACAAGTGACTTTATTTTTATAACATTACGCTATACCACTAAAAAACGTCATATTACAGTGTTAGACGACACACCAAAAATCATTAAATTTAGTACCACATTTTCAAGAAATTTGGGAAAATTCAATATTTTCTTAAAACCTGAACATCTTCTACCGCCTAAATGAAGCAGTATCGGATATAACTAAGTTGGTTATTTTACTGCAAAATGTCTTGGTTTAGTAAACAGGCATTTTAAACAGTTGTTTTATCAGTCAAAAATGCTACGTTTTGATCCGACAATTTGGATATATCATCAACAAATTGATGTGTAACTTTGGTTCAGTTAAATTTAAATAAATTTATTAAATTAGTAAATTTACTAGATGTTTAGTTACCTGTTACCTTTTATTGTCTTTTTTAACAACCGGTTGTTGTTGGATTGATTAATTTAAAGGATAATAGCATTCAATCAAAATTATAATGCCAGAATATGAAAATAGTATGCTGTATACATATTATTTCTAAATGAAATTTATATCAAAAAAGATTGCAATATTTCTGCCAAACTCAATAGGTATTTAACTTACCATTTTAAACTTTAGGTAAATATGTTTAATTTTTCTATAAATAAATTGATAATATTAGCCAATTATTTACCTACCTCGCAGATGATTGAGGTTTATTACATTAATGATTGAATGAAAGGTTACATGGTCATTATACATGTCTCAGAACCCGATCAATTTAGACATACAAGATCTTCTTTTAGTTACAGCCTCAATTGATCTCGATCTAATCTACTATATATTTCTAGATAGCTTCGCCGATTAGTAGGTATTCTTCTCTGTCGATTTAAGGTGATATCTTTGTTTTGTTTTTTAAGCCTTACTTTTGACCACCGTGTGGTAAGGTTTCGAAAGTTTTCCGTTAAAGAATAAAAATAGTCTTTGATATAATTACAGTAAGTTACAGGTATTGATATCTACGTAAAGATACCTGAGCTTAATTTTTTCCTTCACTAACGCCAAACCAGTATGTCGCAATTTACATTATGGTGGTCTGTCTATGGTATATGTGGTAAAAAATAAAAACTGGTATATTTATCAGATTGGATTAATATAAACATATATATTTAGATTCCCAGAAGTTGAATCGGAATTGTTTCTTCCCTCAAAACTATTTGTTAAATGCAAAACTGTCGTAAACCTGCTAAAATCTTGCATTGAAAAAAAGTTAGTGGAAATTCAGCAATTCCAATGACTAATTCACTTTATGGGAGTCAAAGTGCTTTAATCTGATTTGATAACCAAACCATTTTTTTGCCACTGCTCTATTTATTAGATGAGACCAATGTTTATTTATAAATTTTTTTCACAAGGAGCTGAATTTTATTAGATATCAGGTTTTTAGTGTATTTCTTTTTAACGATGAAGAAAAGACGAATATTTGTCAAATTTCCACTATATTTGGAAATTTGACAAATATTCGTCTTTTATTCATCGTTGAATATGGATTTCCATCAAGTAAAAGCCAGCACCCTACTTATTTCTTTTTATGTTTATAAAAAAAGTAGGGGGCTTCTGCGAATACATTAGTGTGTCTATGTAATCAATTATGCTCAAAATGTCGGCTTCTATGGTGGTTATTCCCAACTACATCTATTTTCGTGAGATCTTATATGCATTGTTTATTTTTGTAATTAAATGATGCCTGTCAATCTAGTAAGTTGTAGGTTTTTCTGGAGTAACTTGCCGATTCCATCTATTATATCTTTAATTTATGGAAATATGGGAGCATATATGTGGCCAGTGGATTGTTTATTCTAAATGAGTTGTTACAATTTAATTGATTTATTTACAGTGTGTGATTTAAGCCATTTTGTCGGCAAGCTTTTGCTCTATACTGTAGTTTTTTGTATTTTCCTTGGTTGTCGATTATCTTTAAATTAGGGTTTTGATTATTCCCTATAGTTGTGGGTGATTGTGTGAATGGACATTAAGGTATCTATCTTTGTTGTTTATTTTTTTATATACAGTATATTGCAAGTGTCCGTCCAAGGGCTTCGTTTCGAAATAGTCCATAAGTAAATTTGCAACAGCTGAAGAAAATGATTCTCATTTGGTTCGGCAAATGTTAAATTAGAGACGGTATCTACTCTTGGTTTCGCTATGGTATCATACAATACGGATTACAATGGTGTAACGGCTTATCTGCCTTCTTAATAGAAGCTTCCATAAGATCATTCCGGCTTAGTCGTAAGTAAAGAATTATTCTCCGGTACTTTAGGACATAAAATATAAAAAGGACAAGTGTTAAAACTCGATTATTATACAAAAGGGCAAGCACTATTATTTATATGAAAATTAATGCACGATTTTCATAATATGTAAACTTAGGCTAAAAAACCCGCATTCACTAAAAATAGTAAATAATAGTTTTTAGTAAATATTTGATTTAGAGTAAGTGAATACTAGAAAATTGACTCCGAATTGACTAATATATGTAAATTTTCTAATAAATAATTGATGAGAGCTGTTATTTGTATATGCGTAGGACGTGTTTTCAACATTATGAAACATCGCACACTTCACTGATTACATTAAGGATGTCATCAGTAAATTGGTGGAGGTGGCATAGTAACACAACCATCTCGGTTCTTTTTCTCCTTCTTCTTCTTCTTCACATAAGTAGGCTAGTGCCTCTTCATTACCAATCCGTTTTCTCCGGAGGAAGAAGTCCAGTATTCTCTTTATCACTTTGGTGGTGTTTTTTATGGTTTCTTTCCCATTAGGTTATCTAGTTTTGCATTTCTAACGAGTCTTTGGTCTTCCTTTCTTTTATGTTGGTTCAAAAATCCTCTTTGTCTTATCCACTTTCCATATTCTATCATTTGGTTTGTTTTTGCCCTGTATACTTATTAATGATTTCATTTCGACTATTCTCATCATTTATAAGATTTTAGCTGGTCTTGTTTCTACCATTTTATATTTTGATTTTAAGATATTTGTTTTTTCAGCCAATTTGTCTCTTACTTCGAATTGTAAGTTTCTATGGCTCATTATTTCTGCTTCCACATATTTGAAATGGTTTAACTGTTAGATTATTTTGGATTTAATTTTTCATTTTTTTCAGATGTTGCTATTTAGTTTTTCCGGTGTTGATGAACATGTTTAATTCCTTTGTTTTTATATTGAATGCATTTAGTAACTTTTTAAGGTTGTTTTCAAAATCTGTAGAAAGTACCGCCTCGTCGGCATAGCACATAGTATGAATGAAGATGTTTCCCATTTTGTATCCAGCCGCGAGGGTGGATTTTCCATTATTCTATCCATTATTAACTTAAAAATAAAGGGACTAAGTAAATCTCGATGTCTAATTCCTGTATACTTATGTACTTGTATATCTTTCGTTGTAATACAAGCTCTTATTTTTGTTTAGTATTAGGTGTGAATCCGCTAGATCTTTATTTGCAGCTTATATACAAGATGCCAGTACAAACAAGAGAAGAACTTTGACAGCGAATGCAAACAAAATCGCAAAATTCTTAGTGCTTGCAGAGAATTTGGTTTTGACCATTTTTACCATTCTCACCTAGGTTCAAATAATTTACACCAAAGAAAGTCGTCTTAAAATTATTTGAAAATACTTGAAATAAAACTATATAATAAAATTGCATTTATCTCCTAAACGAGGCAGACATTAATCAGGAGATAACTTTAATTAAGCAAGCGTCTACATACGTATGCCGTCAAAAATTAAGTCAGTAGCGTACGTATTTTTTACAGAGTTATTTGTCCCTCAGCGTGTACAAGGGTCTTTAGTGAAGCTATTTATACCTTTTTAATTCTAAAATTAGATAATATTAATAAGTAGGTGTAGGTTGAGTTACCTTTATTTTCTGTCATCTTCCAGTAAATGTTGTTGTTAAAAAATTTCAAAAAGTAAAGAGTAACATCTGCACAAGATGATTGAAATTTTAAAAAAATTATTTGAAAAACTTCTTAAAAATGATAATACATTTTGTTAACCATGCGATCATGTGAATCATCATATTGGCTCAATTTAATTTAATGTGGTAAGTAAAACTAATGAAAAAGAAATTCCCAAAAAAAAAATACAAATAAACTTGAAGATAAATAATACCTACTATTTATTAAATATATTGTTTAATAAATTATGATTTATTGTTACCGACTAAACCTTTAATTTAAAAGTATTTAACAGCTCTAGTGCAGGTGTAATAAGTATAACTACTTACAATATTTTGATAAGTGAAACATCGCAATATATCCTGAGAACGCGTGTAAGTATACTTTTTGAACATTGCTTGATGAGTTTCGTAAATCTCATAAATAGTACTTGGATACAAGGACTTGGTTGATACGGTACTATAATTAAATATTTTTTTACTATAACGCAAAATTTTTGGTGGACCTACAAATACGTGAAATGAGGTGAAAATAAAAATTATTTTTTAGATTCAGGAAAATTCTAGAACTGGATAGGTCACTTCATTCAAGCTAAAGCTTGAATTGGCTATTAATGTCTTATATGTTATTCTTTCTCCACAAATTGGGGAGTTAGTACGATAGCGGAATTAGCATCTGGAAAAAATTTATTGTTCTTTCAGCCTGCGGCGCGCGGAAAAAAACGTGACTCGGACGCTTCATATTCATTTCGTCGGAAAAATTTGGATTATCTCGGCGAATATTGGTCGTAGAATCTTTATTTTTTCTTAATTTGTGGTTTCTCGACGAGATCTGGACAATGGATGATATGTTTTTGGAATCAAATTATTGTTAAACATAGCAATAAACAAATTGTTGCACGTACTTTTAAATTGCGAAAAAAATGTTACAGTGCTCAACAATATACTAATAATTAGGAATATTAAAAATTATATTGGTTTTTAATGTACCATTAATATTTATGGAGTTATAGCATGAAATAAATTGCTACTGTTATTTGCCGCCAAATTATTGGTTGTACAAGAAAAACACATTTTAACTTTTTTGTTTATTTTATGGGATGAACATTTTTCGTATACAATATTTTCTACTTAAATCTAAACAAAATATTTATTCCGTTCTCCGTATCATTTTTGAAACCCTTATCGATTTCATTATTATCATTAAAATTATCATAATCATTATCAATCTCATCATCATTATTACTCTCATCATCATCATCACTCTCATCATTGACATAATTATCATAATCACCAACATCATCATTATTATTATAATCATAATTATATTCTCCATTATTACTTTCATTGTCTTTGAAAGTAATATTACAATAATTGTCGATTGGATAATCGCTTACAATATAATCGTCAAATGTAGCTTATTCGAGATCTCGAAAAATAATAATGCTATCAATAAACGTTGCTATCTGTTTCATGCTATATCTCGATAAACATTAATGGTACATTAAAAATCAATCTAATAATATTCCTAATTAATAGTATACTGTTGACCACTGTAACAATTTTTTTGCAATTTGGAAAGCACTTAAATAAGGTAAAATTATAATTATGCTTAAACTGTGTATAAGTGCAACAATTTGTTTATTGCTATGTTTAACAATAATTTGATTACAAAACATATCATTGTTCGAATTTGAAATGTTCGAGTCACGTTTTTTTCTGCGCGCCGTAGGCTGAAAGAACACCCCCCTCCACCCCTCAATTTCTGATTCTCGGAGTAGGTGTAACTTTAAACTATTGCTACATCAACAATTTTGAAATAATTGAGTTGACAACTGCAGCATACAGTAGTTTAATCATCTCCCTATGAGTTCCTACTTAAATAATCCCTTAATGTTAATAAACAACTCCGCAACGATTTTTTGAAAAAAAAAACTCTATCTCAGCTTCTAGTGGTCGTATACAATTTTTTTTCAAAATGTGCCTCAATGTCTCTGCTATCGCGTCCACTTATCGGGATTTCGATATCAACAAATGTCGAAGAGTTATCCTACTTCTTTATAACGAAAAAACGAACCACAATTTTGTTTATCTGTTTCAACAACTTAAGATCAACATTTCATTTCGTTCTTTTTATTATTGTTAGCATAAGTCTGGAATTTTCATTTGCATACCCGCAGACCGCTGTACAACCTCTAGATCGCTGAGAATAGACAATCAAAAAAAAAAAACATAAAAAGTTATAAACAAATTCACTGTGCAAAAAAACATTGAATATTTTTACTTGAAATTTTACACATTTGTTGTATGCAACAAGAGGTACTCTATTAGTTACAGTATAAGTTAGTGCAATATATTTTTCTATTGTTTATAAACAGTTTTATATGCACATTATCTTTGTATGAAAGTTTTTTACTAAATAACAGTACCTTTTCCTGGAACTTGAAAAACTGTTTTTCACATTTTAATTGTTAAATTAAAAATTTTCCCCAAAAAAGAAAATGAGACATAAGATACTACATAATTACTACTACCATTCTAAAGGTTTCTACGTAATCAGAAGTCTACTAACAATAAATTTCAAAATCACCTCATATGAGGCTAACTCGGCCGGCCTATATTTGTTAATTGTAAGTAAAGTTTTTGGAAATAACGAGCGAAATAATATTACATTTGTAATTAAAAATTACAGTTAGTATAACTAATAAATTTTATAGCTTCGTTCCAGATTGGGGGTATCAGGACAATGTACGTGTGTACATTATCAAAGCTACCAAAAAACCACTTTGGTGATTTTCTTTCCAATAGTTTAAAATTGAAAAATAGTATCTTGGCTGGTAAATTTCGAAATGGTGCCAGATACTACTCATTTAAAATTTAGCATAGAAGCATGTGGAATAATAGGTCAGTTAACACTTAAATTTATAAGATACTACGCTAGATAAAAAAAAGAAGTCAACATGGTCCATAGCGGCTGATTCATAACATTTGTCTGTTGTAATTTTTCAAATAACAAACCTTTATAAAATGTAAAGTATAAATAATAATCAAAAATACTCCAACGTAGACTGAAGATGTTGCGAGTAACGAGAAACTTAGAGACGAAACGAGAAATTCAGTTCGAAAATCAGACGAGAAAATAGTAATTCTTTTCTTAGTCATGTCACGTGAGAAATTACTGAGAAAATTAAATAATTTATTTTTAAATTTAGCAATTCTATAAAAATTAACCAAAAAAATTTAGAATGTTAACATCCAAAAACTTACCAATTAGTTAGAAACTAATGGTGTAGATATTTTTGTTATTTACTATCACTCTGTACTAGGATGATTTGGGAATCTTAACCAAAGGTAAATTTAATATGACCATAGGAGAGAATGCAGCGGGCTCTCATTGTTGTAGAAAAATGTAGGATGTACTTATCCCTTTACATGAGATAAAAAGGAGAACTTGGAAAGGGAAGAAAATCTACATTTATTCTCACAGCCAAGCAACCCTGAAGGCCCTTGAAGCTCAAAAGGTATCATCTAGATTGGTCTGGGAATGTCAGAATGAACTTACAACTCTGGCAAGAGGAAACAGAGTTATGCTAAAATGGGTACCAGGACACAAAGGCACACATGGAAACGAAAAAGCCGACGAGCTCATCGTCTCAATATATTTGTCCAGAACAGGCTTTTGGGATGCCGCGGTGTGCAGCCCGGGAAGCGGTCAAACAATGGATCAGAAAAGAGGACAAAAACCACTGGAAAGCCAGACAGAGATTGAATCACGGCAAGCTATTTATTGGGAACCCTGACCCAAAATTAGCAAGGAATCTACTCAAAATGAACAGAATTCAATTAAGAGCTATTACAGGTATAATGACAGTACATATGGTCATCAAAGTACATCTGGCTGCAGATTATGTGGCCAGGCCGAAAAAACGGTAAAACATATCATATGTGACTATAAGTTACTGGAAGAGAGACGACAACAAACCGTCGGGTCAACAAACCTGGAACCAACGGAAGTACTTACTCACTCCCTAGTAGAGCTGTAGAAATTAATCCAGGAGGCTTGGTTACCAGAGTGGTTGTAAATCTAAAGTGCGCACAATAGGCCTTCTATGGCCGCAGTTCATACTGTTTCAAGACGGACCCAGAAAAAAAATAATCTTTACAAAACTAGACGCTTAAATTTAACTCATTTTGAGCAGTTAAGATATTGAGATGTATGTATATATGTGAAAATGAAGATAGTGGACTGAGACCTGAAAGACTTATTGTTTTCTCCTTTGGCTGCTAATACACTGGGTGCTCTTCATCGACAAAAGTAGGTGGTCCGATCCTATTTATCTTAAGAAACAGTGATGGCTTCAATTTGATATGCTTCCAGATATGGATAGAGGTTTTCTTATCTTCCTCGCCAAATCTGCATTATTCACTCTATACTGGTCCAAAATTCGTGAGGTATCCCCTTAGATGCCAATGCGCTGTTAGGATTCCAAAAACTCTAAATTGGCTAATAATTTCATTAAATTTATTCTGGTTATAGTCCCATGAAGTATCTTCGCTTGCCTCATTCCTTGAAAATTTGCTCAATAGCTGGATCTTTTATTATCTCTCTTCCAATATTGTGCTAACGACAATTTCACAAAAAGGCCCACTACTTAAAAATGTTGTTTGAGATCCATTTTTTGCGAATTTGTCTGTTATTCCATTGCCTTCCATTCCAGTGTTCCTTAACTCCCACAAGAGAGTAACAGTGTTGTTCTTCCTTAGTTCGTCAAATTATTTTAAGTATTCCCAAACCATCTTGAAGTTAATTACTTAAGATATTAAGATAACTTTTAATCACTTTAGTTTGTTCTGACTAACAATTTAAAAAATTATGAAACTTGGGACTTTGTAGAATACATATAGATCTATTTTACTATTTTTTTAGTGTCAATATTAACTCTGATAAGGTAAAATTTGTTTCTAGATATTCAACTAGTTCTATAATTTTATAATTTGTTATAAATAGTTGAGAAAATGTTTAGCCGCGTAATAGATTTGATTGAAAGGAGGAACTTGTGTGTCAACGCTTTTTGTCTTTTAATTAAAATTAGCAAGTTAAATAGTAAAATCAAAAAAGAACGAATGTTCACTCAAGGTGAATTTTAATTAAAAAAAAAAAGGCAAGACAAACCTTTTTGTGCTCTACTTATTTACAAAGTTTGAATTTTTGATTTCGGGATGTCTCATATTAGATAATATACTAATTATGTTTACATGACAGTGCGAAATACTACGAGGGACACGCCCCCCCCTCCTTTGCCACCTCTATAACCCGCCCTTCGGCAATAGTCCTATATGTCAAGAACTTTCCTGTCATCTTAATTTATGGTAATAGTGAATAATTTTTAAAAATTACGTTTAGTAAAATATATATTTTGTCTCCCTTCGCCGTTCAAAAAATTTTATCACAAAAATGACTCTTAACTAACGCATTTCTTTTTTAGGAGTATTATCATATATATTTCTTTTAAAAATATCATGTGACTAATAAAACCGTTAAAAAGATAACCACTTTCTGCGGCAAACACTTGATTTTTTGCATTTTACTAAAAAATAATTTAATTTATTTGCTTTTAAATGTCTTTTTTTTTAATATCTTATCGTAAAGATTATTTTTTTATGTACAAATGTTTACAAAAATTAAATAATTTCCCTTTCTGCAATTGTATACTGTAATTTTAAAAATCAAATATACATATATATATATATATATATATATATATATATATATATATATATATATGGACCTTGTTATTTAAGGTTATTTCCAGAATTTCAAATAGGGACCGCTAGTATTGATTGCGAAAATGAAAAAGCAGAAAATTTTACAATCGGATACGACCTTAGTCATGAGGTCTACGTCAGATTTTAAGACATGGTTGGATTTTGGTCTTGCCATAACAAGCTGAATCTTGGTCTTACCTTAACTGGTAAGATTTCCAATCTCGTCGTGAATATAATCATCAAGGTCATTTAGGGTATCTAACCCCACAACTTTTGTGTTGGTATTTTTTTTCCAAAGGAACTATTTACGATACTGTGGAGTGAAGTTAAATTTAACCTTGCCCTGACCTTGAAGTTTGATCTTGACCTCATAACCAAGTTCATATCTGATTGTAAAATTTTCTTCTTTTTTCCAGGGTCTTCATTTAACTTACTTTGTAGGTCAATATCAAGGTCACGATCATGGTCATTTTAGAATCTCCTTTAGATTTTCTTCATCTTTTGTGTTAGTTATTTTTTCTTAAAGTTAGTATTTCCAAAGTTAGCGGGGAATTCCGCTTCTTTTACACACTCTGATTATTCTAGATTCTACATCAACATTTTCAAATATTATCTTCATGGCCCTCATAACTATAATTTACATATAAGGTCATTTTACAATAATTACCAATGTATTGAAAACCATACAAAAATACTGGAAATCATTAAGGATTTTTTAAAAAATCAATATTTCAGTAGGCAAAAAAAAAAGAATGAATATATACGCACAAAACGCGTATGGAGAGAGGACCAAAGTGGTATTTGCAGGAAATAAACTGTTTGAATATATTTTTTCTTTTTCTCTGCCTGAAAGGAGAATACATATATAACAACTATTTAAATATGGTAGATAGATTTCTTTATTTCTTACTGAAACTTTGATTTTTAAAAAAATTGCTCATTTCCCCGGTGATTCAAGATGTCGTTCGACTGGTGATATTTTCCAGTCTGACATCAAGATTGGTAGGTGGTAGGTTTGCAATATCCTACCGACATACCTTGAAATTTATATTTCATATATCAGTTATTTCCTGCCAAAATTGCTCTCGGTCCGATACAGCTCCACTGACGACACTATAAGGTGGTCGAAACGCGTATGAAGAGAAAACCAGAGTAGTATTTGCAGAAAATAAACTGTTTGTGTATATTCTTTCTTTTTCTCTGCCTGAAAGGAGAATGCATATATAACAATCATTAAGTGTTATTTACAAATTGCTTTATCAATTCTACGAACAGTCGCTATGTTAAGATTATATACCTTGTAGTAGAAAATTATAGTAAGTTAACATAAAACTGTCTAGTATATCCTAAGGATATAATTGCAATTTCTTAAATTGTATGACATTTAAAATTTGTTAAATTTGAAAGAAAGTTGCGTTAATTTAGATCTCTTTCATATGTCTGGTACAAATCGGAAAAATTTTATTCGTGGAATATAGGTTAATCTAGATTTTATCTGAATAAAAATTCACCATCTAGAAAAACATTTTACTAATGGTCGATTCATACTTCTTAAAATTAACAACTAACATTTAGAATTTCCTCGAAACTAGAATAAAAGAAAGATATATAGCTTATGAACAGTGTCACCCAACCATGGAAAAAAACGGGGTATTTATCCCACAACTTACCTCGTGAATCTATACAGATAGCGTTAGACCAGTGCTAATGTACTTGTATGAGGATTAAAAACTAATCAGACAACGGCATTTTAAATATCAGACCAAATTCAAAGATCAGCATGTCTGAGTAGTGCAGGAGCCACAAGAACTACACCTACTAGAATAATGAAAGTGGTCCTAAGTTTCCTTCTTCATGACATTTTTCGCAAAGAGACAACTTTGATGACTATGATGCGCCTTGGCACTTGAGGAATTGGACCAAGTGTAAGATATCGTGCAGTAAGACGTTGCGTATTGGGAGAAATGCTGAATACGATTGCACTCCTCCATGTAATGACCAAGATTTGTCTTCAACAAATCCTACGCTATTCAACTCTCAGGCACAGATATGGCAGATGAAATGTAACATCTATACAGATTGATCAAAAAGAAAGGAGTAAACAGGATGTGGAATTTATTATAAATCCCCAACCATGTACGCCAGTCCAAATCAGAGCTCACTGGCATTACCATCAATGCTTTAACATATGGTGGGCTGTAACCAGAAGCTGTAAACTCTCCCGGATGTGGACACAAACAAAAGATCCCTGGCGATGTCCAGAGACAAACTGCAGTTAGTCATATGAATTCTCACAATACGCTGCCAGCTAAGAAAATGCTTATTTAATATTACAGTATGCGACGCTTCTGTATATCGGGAATCTAAAACACAAGATGAGACTGTAGAACAGACTCCGTGTGATTGTCCCGCTCTTTTCCTAAAAAGCGGATCCATGTTCGGCGAGTAATGGTCCAGTTAGGCCGACATAAAGGCAAAGGCGCTTCGCAGCGTCATCGCCTACTTTAACAATGTATATTGGATTGAGAATGGCAGATCTCTATAGAAGAATGCCCAATGGGTCTAATGCGGCCTAAGTGCTGTAGAGAAGAGACCACACTTCTGACTTTCCAGATCCAGATCATACCAAAAAGGGAAAGTTTTGCTTTCTAAATTCAACCACCAGACAGTTAAGTAGCACATGTTTACATATAAGATAATAAACACTTGTGGTTGTTCGGATACAATGGAAATTTTTCAATTTGCGAAAGAAAGATAACAATAGAAATTTGATAACATAATATAAATAGGCAATAAAAACTGGAAGCGAATTAATTTGACATATTCTTTAATAATAAATTGAAGCAAACAGAGTCAGTATGAAATATTTAGTAGTAATATTCTTGGCAGTATCGTTAGCATGTGCCGTTGACGTACACTTGAGAAATAGTATCGAACCAAGAAATAATGAATTTCCAAGAATCAATTTGGACAATATTTATTCAAAAATCAACTGGGAAGAAATTAGATCCATCGTGGAGAGAGAAAACCAAGCCTTGAAGTAAGAAAAATCTTTATATTTTAAAAACTAGTATATCCTATTTTATAGGGACATTATTGCTATTTCTTAAATGACATGACATTGAAAGTTTGTTCGATTTGAAATAAAATTTCGTTATTTGACCTCTTTTATAAACTGGAAAAATTTCATTCGTTCCTAAAATATTTTCAAAATGTTAAAAACCATCGATTTAGTTTTTATTTTCTCTGGCAATATTTGGAGGAAATATTTACAATTTTATATAAACAGACAGTTAGTCAAAATAGAGACTTTAACATAATAAACAATATTCTCTTTTTTAGTTTTAGAGATACTCTATATAACTTTTGATTTTCCTATGGGCTCCACGTTTGATTTTTATATCATTGGGTGAAGCTACAATTTTCCATTTATTACTAACACGTTTACATTAATATGAAAAATAGTAAATAAATATTTGATGCGAAATAATCTAATTCTCATTACCTAAACTTAAATTTCAAATCGAGTACGCCACGATAAAAAAAAATCTATTTAATTGCTATAACTGCAGTATTAATAGTACTTTGATATTTATATTTCATGCCATTTTGGAGTATGTTTTTTAAAGATATTTATTAATTTAAAATTATTTAAAACAATGGTGCGTTATAATGATAGCGAAAAAAGATATGCATGACGTTTACATCAGATGTTATAGAAATATTGCCAATCGAGTTCGAGATTACGCTAGATTCTATCGAGATAAAAATGCGCTATCCAGAAAAACATTTAACAAATGGTCGATTCATACTTCTAAAAATTAACCACTAACATTAAGAATTTCCCATAAATTATCATTTATACTATGAAATAAAAATGAACGGTTCATACTTTAAAATTTAGCAATTAGTAACTACTAAGGATAATCAATCCAAGTCGACCATCTACATTCTAACCTAAAAGTAAAAGGTAAATTTTAGTTGTGGATTTTTAATTAATTTTATTTTGCAGTCTTTTGAGTATTTTAAGACACATTCGCATTAAACTTTTTTTGTTTTAATGCAATTTTTTGTATTTTAATACAGGCCAAAATTAAAAATTAAACTAAGAATTTAAATTTTCGTCAACTTTTTGACGAAAATAGAGTTTTTTATGATTCAAATAGAAAGTAAAAAATTGTTAATGTAGATTCCTAGTATAGTTGTTAATTTTTTGAAGTATAAATGGACTATTAATTTCAAAAAAGTTGACGGAGTTGGATGTGCCTCGAAAAAGTAAAAGAAATACATGCAAGGAAATCAATGTATTGGTAAATAGAAACATAAATCCTGTTTTTTTTTTAAGTTTCATTGGCAACCTAACCGTTTTGAGGATTCACAAAATTCTCTAAAAACACAAATTTTAAATTATTCAAAAACATCATTCAGAAAAACCTGAGCGAAATAAGATTCGCTCGATTTTTATGATGCGTTTCAGAGCTTAAAGCTCCTAAGCTAAAATAATGCAAATGCAATGCAACAATGATCGGCCAATTCGTCATTATTCATTGATTTTTTTATTGCAAAAAGAAGGAGAAAACTTACATATTTCTAGTTTAACTAAAAAGAGTTTGAAAAACTAATTAGCAAGTAAACAATCTTGACGAATGAATATCAAATAATGCAAAAGTTTAATATAATTTTAATAGCTTTTTTAGATAAACATATAAGTAATCGAAATATACTTAACAAGCATTTAAATTGAAGTAGTTAGTTAATTCTTTTGAACAGCTGGCCGATAACACAACACCAATATCTCTGAAACAGACAACAATAAAACAAAATGTCGTCAAAAATCGTAAAAACTGCACCTATTTGCTTTGTAATATAGTGGTATATCAAAAGGGTAATTTAAAGTAAATTGTTTAATATAAACTATGAAAAATATTAGTTAATATTGATTTCGTCTGTATTATAGTCCAATAGTGCAATAAACAAATATCTACTTTATCACTTATATAAGCATTTAAAATTTTTGAAGTCGGTGTCAAATTAGTACATAAAAAAATCAGGTCATCAATAAAAGTACCAACTACTCACTAACGCTATAATATATAAAGATATGTACATAAGCTTACGAAATGATTTTATTACTTGCTTTTTTTGTGACTGTTTAAGAAGATAATTTCTATTAAATTTTATTTTAAATTTTTTTATTTTATTTAAATTTGAACTCCGTATCCGTAATTATTTAGACTAAGTACTAATCAAAGTATGTAATGTACCCCACAATATGCCTGAGACCGAAGAAATTGTCCATTTTAGAGAATGGTAAATCACACTATTACAAATTGAATGAACAATAAATCCACTATCTTGAATTAAAAAAAAAAAATAAAATTCGTTAGCTATGCCTCGAAAACCATCGGATACCAATTTTTGGGGAATTTTGAAATTAAATCGATTGACAACAATATTATATACATATCAATCAGCAGTGCAATGTGGATTTTGAAGAGGATTTGACAGCACATACCATTTACATACAATCAGAACCTTCCTAGCAAGAACAGAATATAATATACCAATAAATGTAGTATTTATGGACTATCTTAAAGCTTTTAAGAGCATCGAAACAAGATATTCCTAACAGCATTAAATAATTTTAGAATTTATTCGAGGTACTCTTCAAGGAATTATATGAACCAACTAGTTTTCATATACAGATAAAAAGAGACCACAAATCAGAGAAAATACTACTTATAAAAGGTGTTAGAAAAGGCGATGTTATATCATCAAAATTATTTACACTGGCATTGGAAAATGTTTTCAAAAACCTAGATCGACAGAATATAGATTTAAGCATCGACAGCGTTTATTCTAGTCATCTGAGGTTTGCAGACGATATTGTCTTACTAAGTACCGACAAATAGAACTAGCTATGAACCTTAATAAAACCAACATAAAGACTAATAGGCAACAATCATCAACAACACTTTAATAGAAGAAGTAAATCAATATATTAAATACTTGGTTCACACAACTAAAATAGGGAAAGAAACCCAAACGGCGAAACTTAAAACAAGAATACACTTGACGTGGGCAGTCTTTACTAAACTTGATTATATTTTTAAACATAAAAAGATACCTTTACATTAAAAGAGAAAAGCTTTTCACAACTGTATTTTTCCGGTATTTACATAAGCGGTAGAAACAACGGCCTTAACAAAAATAACGGTAAAGAAGCTTGACGTTGTCCAAAGAGTCATGGAACGTACTACTATCATTCTAATCTATTTACAGATACGATAAGAAACAAACAAATGCGAGAAAAAATAAAAATAATAATACACAACTACAGCAACAACCTATACGAAAAACACTAAGGCATTATTATTAATGGTACAGTTATAAATAATCTTAGATACGCAGACAATACTGTACTTCTCGCGAATACATTAGAAAAACTGCAAGAACTTTTAAACTGCGTGGCAGACAAGAGTGGAGAGATAGAGCTTAAGTTGAACATCAAGAACACAAAATGGCTGGTAGTAAGCGTTTAGAATATGACGGAAAACCCATAGAACTTGTTCAACAATACAAGTATTTGGGATGCACACTCAATGAAAACGGGGATAACACACAAGAGATAAGGTCCCAAATAGAACAGGCTCGAAGCGGCTTTATCAAAATGAAGATCGTACTATGCAGCCGTGATACTGGTCTACCCTTAAGGACACGTATTCTTAGATGCTATGCCTTCAGTGTACCCTTGTATGGAGCTGAAGCATGGACACTCACAGATGCCATGTGTAGAAGACTGGAAGCCTTCGAAATGTGGACTTATTGGCGTATGACGCGAATTTCGTGGATGGACAGAATCCGAAATACAGATGTACTAAACTGAATGAACAAATAGAAATCATACACACTATCCAAAATAGAAAATTAGAATATTACAGATATATTTTACGTACTGCAAAATACCAGGTACTTCAACTTATTATGCAAGGTAAAATTGATGGCAAAAGAGGTCTAGGCTGTCGCAAAACATCTTGGCTGAAGAACTTACTGCAACAGTATGGAGCCAGCACAAGGACGCTTTTTAGAAAAGAGGTGGACAGAGTTCAGATAGCGCTGATGACTGCTAACGTTCGATAGGACAAGGTACGTTAAGAAAAAGGAGAAGCAACAATCTCGTAAAGGATATGCAAAAATCTCATTCATTCTGTTTTTTTTTTGTTTTTTCTGATGAAAGGAAATCTTGCATAGACATCTCCATTAAATGTGGAGGTAGTGTCGGATTCTTACCGGCAATAACCCCTCCTGAGTGAGGGTGCTACGGTTCTGTAGTCCTTACTGATTATGATTAGACCACGATCCGCAGTGACTCGCAGTGAGAGTCCTTTGGGTTGCTAGGCCAGTTGGCCTTTACAAATCTCTGATCTTCACAGCATAGGTGTATTGCTTCGCACTCTCTGATATTTCGCATACAATATGAGTTAGATCTCCTAAGTATTTTATGATTTCAAATAAAAAATTGTCTCTTACCTAGAGCCGTTTTGAAGTAGTCGGCATATTTATATTTAACTATCGGATTGAGAACCCCCTTCTACGAGTATTTTAGAGTCGGTTCAGACAGTATTCTGCCTGTATAGCATGAAATTTAAGTATCCAGGGATACTAGTGACGCATCCACGATTTTATTTTACTCCCAATAAATCGTCAAAATGATTAAATAATTCCTGGGCTAATAAAGTTATTTTCTTTTCGGTAGTGCGTAATTAGTCATATTAAATCTGATTATTTAACTTAAAAAGTTGCTTTGCAGTTTTATTAACTACTCACGAATACAATAAACTAATATGACATGCAAGTTCTTTAGACACAAAATATCATGGAAGGAGGTAGGGTCTAATTTTGCACTACTATACAAAATTTTGAAAATGTATAAAACACATGCCGGTAAAATTGATACTTCAATATTCAGCAGTTTTTTATTTTATAGCTTACTAGTTTTAAGAAACTGGGAAGATATTTTAAGAGTTATTTCAGTGTGAAAATAGCCGAATATGAAGGAATTATTTTAGCCAATCAAAAAATTTCGTAATACCTGCATATACATGTTCTTCATATTCTAAAAACATTATAATTTTTACTTGTCGGTAAACTAATTTAAAGCAATTACAAATTATCCTACTGTCTTAATCGTCAAAAATTTTCCCATTTATTTAACATGGAAATTTTTCGTAAATCATCAGCCAAGTTAATAATTAAAAAAAAAAATAATTGTTGATTTCACACTAAAATAATGTTTGGCAATGGAAAAATTTAAACATTGGTGAAAATATATTTTTAAAGAAACAGATAATTATCTAACTATTAATTTGGTCAATTCGTGGCAGTATTTGCGACAAATTTAGAGGTAAATTACTATTCTATAAATTTTTCGCATTAATCTGATACATTTAAACTAAATTTTGTAAAACAATCGAATGAAATTTAAGAATTTTTAAGGAATGTGTATTAATGTTCTCTATAAGTTTGTCCTAAAAATTTAAAAACCTATTATTAAATTATCAGAACAGTTGAAAATCAAATATCTTAGAGAAAAAGTGACATTTGCTGTTAAGAAATAAAGTAATTTAAAGTAATAAAGTAATAATTCAAAATTGTTGATCGATTTTTATTTTGTTCTTGGCCTTTCTATTAGTTAATCGACAAATTATTGTTAATATTTCATTCTAAATCATGTTTCTTGATGGAAAAATTCTAAAATTAAAAAAATATATATTTTTCCAAGCATACACTTATTAGTTTAAATTCAGTCATTAGGCTGAATTAATAATTATTAAATAAATACCTATAAGTAATAATGCAAACAAATTAATTATCTACTGATCTATTGTCAATTTTTTAAATCAGCATGTTTTGGTCACTATAAATTTTTTTTGTATTCAATTACTCTTGGAATTAAGTATTGTTTTGGTCCTCGCGTGTTTATAAAATCTTGTTTTAACTGTACTGCTCTTGCGGATACGGAGGTAAGTGATTTATTAACATTATTTTATGAATGATTAAGCAAAATTTTCCACATCATCCTCTATAAAAAATGATAGATTTTGCAGTTTTCACGATAAGGTATATCAGGCTACATAGCTTGAAAGGTCACTGAAAAAAAAATTTACTTCGTATTTTTCACAATTTAGTTTAAATGTATTAGATAAATGAGATTTTTTTTTAAATAACTTAAGTTAATTGAATAATAATTTACTTAGTCAAAATAATAATTAAATAATCTGCCATATTAGAAAAATAAATATATTTTCAACAACAGTTAAATTTTTCCATTGAGAGATTTTATTTAAGAAGGAAAATCAAAATATTTTGTTTAGCGAGTGATAAATTAATTTCCAAAAAATTAAAAAATGTTAAATGAATAGGAAAAGTAAATTCATTTCGGTACGCTTTAAAGGAACCAAAAAAAAATATTTGGGTATAAATTTTAGGTTAATGGTAGAAACTTTTGATTGCATTACAGAACAAAATCAATTTGGGAAATAACGGACACCCGGATATAAATATATAAAATAGCTTACCAGTTTACACTCAGAAAAAGGATTAAGGCGCGTTATTGTCACTCGAATAACACTAGTAATTTAAGTTAATATTGCTAGTGAAACAGTATGAATTCAATTAAATTTCGGAAAAGTTAATTTTTTGGGTACATTTAAGATACCTTAGCAAAGTTGCTCATTCGGAGATATTAGGAAAAATTTACAAAATTCACGATTATTTATTTAAATATTCCTTTAAAATTTAAAATTCTCGATTATATAAAATTGCGTTATTAGGAAATACTTTTACTTAGGAACCCATTGTGAGCATACTATATAAATATATATAATATAATTAATAATAATTATTGTTAACTTTTTAGGGCTGGCAGCATTGTAGCTGATGTAACTAACTTCACCAAAGCAATTTTAGCCAACGTCGGAAAACTTCTAAATAACTCAACTCTTGACCCCTTGGGACTCGGCGATCAAGAAATAAATGTAAGTTTATCAAAAATAAAAATCCTTTTTGTAGTAATGCTATGAATTATCTGTAAATAAGTAATTTTTAAGTAGTAATTATGTTCTTTATGACTATATAAAGGAAGATATGTTTAGTTTAATATCTGGACGCTGAGTCACTCCAAGAGGCCTCTAGAAAAATGGGCTTTAAAATTAATACTTTTAAATCTGAAGTGATATGTCCCAACGATCCAAACATTACAGTAAATAACATAAAATTATAAAAAGTTGCAAGCCTTATGCATATCTTAAGAGATGGACTTTATGCAAAAAAACTCTACCCAACACCGACACTCGTATCAGGTAGAAACACCTGCAGAAGAAGATATTAATTAACAGTAACCATCACTGAATTTTTTAGTGATTACACCAAACCAAAAAATACTTAAAGCAATAGTACACTCACAAACAAAATTATCATACATTCCTTGTGTTCCGTAAACTTATATAGGTGCTGGTGTTATTTATTTGGTAGGCGTATATATTAATGTTGACATTTAATTCATATTAAAAGCGTTTATTGTCTCATAGCATTTTTTCATACACAATTTCTTACATATAAATATAGAGATTTAAGTTACCAATGTGTGTTTTCGATCAATTTAAGGCAACAGTATGCCACTTGTTAAACATTGAATTGAAAGTAAAGCGAAGGTTTGAGTATTTTAGGCCAATCGATAGAGAACATACGCATATACCTACTTGTAAAATATAAGTTTAGTAATATAAATATATATATATATATATATATATATATATATATATATATATATATATATAATCATTTTTCTTTTATTTTCTCTTTTCTTGGGTTTAGGTTCTATATTTAATAAATACAAAAAATTATTGACGTTTCGCCCTTTATTCAAGGCATTTTCAAAATTTCTGCCTCCTTGACATTTTGCTGTTTTGTTTCAGAAACAAAACAGCAAAATGTCAAGGAGGCAGAAATTTTGAAAATGCCTTGAATAAAGGGCGAAACGTCAATAATTTTTTGTATTTATTAAATATAGAACCTAAACCCAAGAAAAGAGAAAATAAAAGAAAAATGATATAATCTATGGTCCAAGAATCCAAAAAAAAAACATATATATATATATATATATATATATATATATATATATATATATATATATATATATATATATATATATAAATAATAAAAGTAAATATATTACAAAAATATCTGATAATGACTCGTTAATTATTAATTTCATAAGCTTATCAATAACTATTAAAAATAGAAGTATATCAGCAGACAAAAAAAAACGCATATCAAAACACTTAAAATATGTTTAATAGAGTAAGTGTACTTATAAAAAATGGTTTTGAAGTGAAAAATATATACATAATTATTTGCAAAAAGTCCATATTATTAAAAGATTTTTTATTAATTGTTTTAATGAAAATATAACTTTCTGCCATTAATTATTATTTTAATTGGAATAAAAAATGACTCTTATATATGTCATCACGTTACTTTATCCAACGAAGATCTTTTTCTAACAAAATAGTAGAAACAGGCATTTTTCTCAAAATTTCAATAAATTTGAGAAATAAAAAATTAATTCGTTAGAAGTTAGGAATTTTTAGCAATAACTGGTATTCAGATTTGATGTAAAATATGCTTACTTTTAGCCCTTTACTAGACCGATATTACGATAAAATTAATGGAACAAACACGAACGACGTATAAAGACAAAGAAGCGAAAAAGTTAATAAATAAAGAATTAAAAGAAAATATGTCAGAGAAGGTGTGAGAAGCTATAACACTAAAATGAGAAATTAAACGATGGAATAAAAGTAAACCATAAAAGTACTACGCATTTAACTGTACACTTGAGGAACCTAAATTAGTGAAATGAAAAACAACAAAAACATGATAGTATCAACTAGGAAAGAGAAATTTACCGTCATTTTCATACATCTTTGAATATCACAATCATCAGTGAATAACGAACTAATAATAAATGATGGGATTAGAAAAATTGCTTAAATATCCAACGATGAAATATCACTGGCTCAAAAACATATAAAAATTTAAAATCATCTGTTGAAGGCAAGCTTACAGCCAAAAAGCTAAAACTTGTGAGTATCACCATAACAGAAATGGCAAAAATATTTTCCAATAAATGCTTGCAAGAAAATAGATTATGATATCATGAAAAATACAGTAGCACTACTATTTAAGAAAGGAAATGTATCAAACATTAAACACGATGTACTCGTTAGTATATTGTTACACGTGTGCAAATTGTTTATCAGAATAACAAATAGATAGACTTATTCGCAAACTAGATTTTTACCAACGGTCAGAACAAGCTGGTTTCAGTAAAGGTTACAGCGCAATATACCATCTTCAGAACTTACAAACCTTGATTGAAAAAGCTATTGAACGTAAACTACTCTTGATTTTAGTATTTATCAATTACCAAAAATATTTTGATTCAGTTAAAAATGAGCAGTTATAGAAATATTCAAGGGAGCAGGAATTGGTTGTAGATAGATAGTGCTGTTCATCAAAGAGATCCGATATTACCAAAACTCTTCACCGCTAAGTAGCTTTAAGAAAACTTAGCTACGTATTTAAGTTAAAAAAAAATACCACATATCTAAGAAGAAATGTACTCAACACTTGTATACTGGCGGTACTAAAAGTGTTAACCGATTAAAGATCATGAGTCTAAGAGACCGAATCCGAAAAACAAGAGCATTAAACACAGCAAAATATATAGGACAACTTAAATGGAGTCGAGTTCATGCTACAAATGGGAAAGAAGAAAAGTGGATACCTAGGATTGTTTTTCGGAAAACTAGACTGAGAAAGAGGAAATCAGGTAGACCTCAAAAACGATATCATGGCGATGTTAAAAAGGCAAGAAACAAAACATGATGAACGAATATGATAAAGACTTTCAAAAAGATAGGCTGAAGAGTAAAAAGAATAGGCAACCTAATTCTCTCAATTTAAAGATAATATTAGGAACATAATAGATAGTTTTTTTTAATTTTTCATTTAACTGGTGAAAATTACAAATCATGAAAAACTATCCAAAATGTCCCAGTAATTTCCCATTAAGGCTTAATATTGGTCACTTAAAATCCTATCAAATTAAACCCGATGTACGAAAAGAAAAATAATTATATTGTTTTTATTTTTTAGCTATTTCCAGGATCTCTCGATATCACCAATGGTACGTTAAGTGACTTACATACAATCACGGTCTCCTCATCAGTTATTGCCAAATATACACATGATACACGCATCCTAGAACTGACTTTACCTATTTCCTTCGATGATCTAGTGGTAAGTTTATTCTTTTTAAGACGTAAAATATAATTATCAAAGCATTCTTAGATTGAAAGTTATGCTTCATAAATATAGATGTTACTATTAGCACTATTATTTATGCATTAAGAAAATAGCGATTAATTTAACGTAAAAGTCCCTTTTAGTTTAAATACGCAATAAATCCGTCCCAATAATTGTGTAGACCAAACAAATCTTTACGGGAATTTGCGCATCAGTAAAAGGTTTATAATTTTTCTTTCCTGCCTCCAATCATAACTCCTTCACTCAAGTACGAGTTTATGGAGTCAATATAAAACAATAAATTTATCTATATTTCTCAGCATTAATAATAATTATAAAATTAATATATCAATTCTGACAAAACTAATTTTGAATTATTATCTACGTGACTAAGACAAAGATTCAAAATATTACATAGTTAAGCTATAAATGGAATATTCTTGAGATTAATACAGAATTAATACAATAAGGTTAGAAAGTAGGAAGCCTTCGTTTTCAGAAAACATTTGCACTGACGTAAACTATTAGCTTCAAGCTAATTTGTCAACATTTTCCTAGTTAATCACATTTGGGTGTCTAAAAAGGGGCGTCTGTAGCTAGGCTTGAATCTTCCCTTAGTTTGGCTACTGATAAAGTGCCAATTCATGGTTCCTCAATCACCAACTCTTTCACAGTTTTGAACATTTGTTCCAGCTAATTTCTTGTGACAGTCATCAGTTTAAGATCGTCCATATACAGAAGATGGTTTAGTCTTACCACTTCTTCACTTCTTAATACTGAAGCCACATCTAGTGGAAATTAAAGCCGTGATTTATAGTTATTATAATTTAATATTTACCAAACGAAAAATATTCTAAAACAGAAACAAAAATTTTTTGCTTCATTTTCACTACATTTTATTATTTTTGAAAACACTTGACCGATTTCGCTACGAAGTAGCTTCTACTTTAAATTAAGAGTGTAGTTTATAACAGGTGTTACAACAAATTAGACTGACAATATACATTATGCAATATCAATTAAATTATTTGGGTTTTTCCTAAATATTAACAGGTGTGTCTACCTACTAATACAAATCACAAATTACATGGTTTTGTTTAATATTAATTGGAAATTCTCTTTGAACTCTTATTATAATAAAATAATTAATAGCGATGATTGGTTATATTCGATTTGGTCATTTAGTAGAATTCCTATTTTTTAAAGGATTTATCTCAAGGCTCTCATATAGATTTAGTTTTTGTCCTTTCTTTTCTACATATAAAATCTTATAATTCGTCATTAAAATATAGTGGAAATAAAACCAAAAATTTGCGTTTCTGTTTTACATTATTTACAATAGATTCCCGTCAAGCGAAAGCCACTACAATTCAGTTCGAAAAATATACAATGATAAATTTTAAAATCATTTAGTCATTTAATATTTAATGAAACTTTTTATTCATAATAACAAAAAGGAAAACGATGCATTTAATTATTAATTTATGTGATTTTCACTTTTAATAAATCATTTGCGTCTAAAAAAAATATAGAAACCTTACCATTTTTTATCAATTATCCGACTCCCTTGTACATACAAATACAAATAATATAAACTGCCGATTGAAACTAGTAAATTAGTAATTATTTAAAACTAGTAAATTAGTAATTATTTTAGGTAACACAAGAGCATAAACTTACACATCCTAATTTTACCATCATTGAATAGCCGGTAGCATTCATCACATATTCACACCCCTAAATTTTGAACATATATCATAAATTAGTAAGCTTAACTTATCCGTAATAATATATAATGAATTTATTTAGTAAGTACTATTAGGGCAATTTTTTCAGATTTTTAAAATTTACCGTTAAAAAATGAGAGATGGGGATCATTTTAAAACCAAATTTGAAGATTTACACATCACGTTATATGACATATTTAAAACAATTTTTGAAGATTCATCCCAGCATGTGTTCGTAAAATGTCACTGCAAAAGATTTAAAACACGAAATTATAAGGATATGATATAAAGACGAACGAACGTTCAGACAGATGGACATGACGAAACTATAGGGATTATTAGCCGATTAAGGAACCCTAGTAATCAAGAAAATAACTAACAAAAAGACATTTTTTATTTTTGTTATATACCTGCATAGAATCTCAATCACAAAATAGACTTCTTCCTATCTCAATGCATTGGTGGCTATTTGACTATCTCACATGATGATGATCTCTCGTCAGTGATATTTTTCTTCCTTATTGAACTGAGCGCATTTCCTAATAACGTAAATTTCTGCTTGGAAAATTCTTGATAATTTGCCCAAGCTTTTGAATTGTCAGGTTTTTGGTCCACACACTCTAGGTTCCTCTAAATACTATATGATAGAGTTTCTGTTGAGTTTCTCATTGGTATCCGTGCTTCATTTACTTGTATTAAAATATATCACGAAGTTGATTTTTTTCATCTTAGAGCATGTTCCCGGTTTGCTGATTTCTAGATGAGAGATGAGGCCTTCGTTAAATGACTCTATCCCTTATCATTCTATATGTTGCCTTCTTTGCTATACTCTTCTCTGATATGTGTACAGATATAAGGTAACGGATTAATTTCATATCGGCCGATGGGCATATTTTGTTATTATGTACTCACTGGCTCGTCTTTAAACTTTCAAGAGATTGGCTCTCGTGTTAGCTAGCCTCGTTATTTTATTCCTGATCACTGTCTCTAATGATACAGTAGCACCATTAAAGTATCAACAAAATTGTCTCAATAATAAATCGGTCACCAATTTGGAACATATTTAATATATCTTCTTTTCTTAACATCTTAATTCTAAAGTTAACTAAAAACTATAATATTAAATTCAATAAATATCCTTTTAAATTGGTGAAATAAATAGTGTGTCTTTAAAATGAAGAAGCTTTAACCTGCTGGAGACACCTTTAAAAATCGATAAATCCTAAAAGTTTATCCCCAGAGGGCAACTAGAGAGCAAGGTCCTAAACCTCGTTAAGGCCACCAACTAACAAATATAAGAGTCAGTAGGCTGCTGTGTAAGAGCTTCTCATTCCTTGCATGCTATATCCTTCAATCAATCAATGTTTTTAAACTAGATAAGCCACTAGGAATCCTTATAATTTCGTAATTTCCGTCCTTCCATCATACAGGAAAAACGCAGTGGAAATTTTCTTCATATCACATTAATCCTTAAACAAAATGATCATAGCTATTGTTTTTCGAAAAAATTCCAAAACCACCCCTTGTTTGGATCGAAAATAATTAAAAAAGGCCAATGTCTAAAAAAGTTGAGAAACACAGTACTCTGGTTAAGAATCGTGTCTAATATAAATTCAGTCAAAAATATCAACCTTAGTATGCGTGGATCCAAAGGAGGGGGAAGATGGGGGCGATCGCATCCTCCAAAGAGCTTCGAATTAAGAAAAATAGACTCGCCTCTGCCTGCTGCATTAGGAATGTTGATCCTGGCACCCGCTCCCGTCGACCCCGCCCGTCAACAACTCGTTTTCGCTTGCCTACTATACTCCTTTGATATCGCTGCCCTCTTTCCCTAAAGAGGGAAGCTGGGTCTGCCCCTAAACCTTACAATACTGTTTTCATCAAAATAGAACCCCCTGATGAGTAGTTTTTAAAAACCGCACCAAAAATACATTTTTATTGTCTTTTATTAATAATATTACAACTACCCAAAAGTCCATAGCTTCTTTTTAGTCTTTATAACATGGTAGGGTATTATATAAGGGTAGTTTTAACCCCAGTTCAGTGATGTATGCCAATTTTATCAGGTGGCAGCTAATTAAATCAATTTACATATTTGTTACCTACAAATCTGCATTACTCTGCTTTTGAAGTTGTTTTTTTTTATAATTCAGAGTTAGTTTCCCTTTTATCCTATTTTAGGGATAGTTTTGTGTTACATATAATTATTTTGGGAATGTGTTAGTTTTTTTGACATCGGACTTAGATTCAAGCTCCTAAAATGCATGTAAATTCATATCCGTACCTACAATTCTAAATATTTTTTGCAGGACTATTTTTTTACTAGTTTCGTAAAATTGTTGATTTTCAACCCTCTCGCTGAGAGAGAGGCTATTATTTTGATACAAACAGATGATATTTTTGACTGGATCATTTTTGCAAGTAATTTATGTCAAATACGATTCTTTATAATAGTACTGTTTCTTAATTCTTTTTTTCGATATTGGCCCTTTTCATTTATTTTCAACCCTTAACAATGGGTGGTTTTTCGATTTTTGTTCGAAAAACAAAATTTATGCCCAAGGATTAATATGATGTGAATAGACTTTCGAGGTCATGTTTCTTGTAACCATAATCGACTATCGAAAACAGATAATTTTTGCGTTAACTCTTTCCCAGATATCTGCTGTTAATTTACCCAAAGACTAACATAAAGTGATATGACAAAAAAAATTAGGGCATCTCCCCATATGTAATCCATTTATGTAGAGATTTTTTTTAAATTACATAATCAATTTAGATATTTAACTTCTTTACGCTGGTAATGGTTTGGATATGAGAGACCTTGAAATGTTCGAAAATAGTTAATTTGACATCGTTCCTTTCTAACTTATATGACGAAAAATATCCGGACGAAGACATTTTTAGCCCAAATGTTGTATATAAAATTAGAAGGGCACATCGAGCGTAACCTAAAAAGAACCTTACGTTTGACACCTCCATATCGTTTTTAACCAAAAGCCCTAGGTTAATCTTGGTTATAAAGTGATGAAATATTTTATATTTGCAAACATTCTCGTAATTTGCATACACTTTATGACAAGGTTATTTGAAGGTCATGAAAATAGTATTAATGGTAAAATATAAGATGACCTCTAGAATGCTCTCGATGTACCCTCCAACTTTTATATAAAACAGTTCGCTAAAAATGTCATTCTGATAACTTAACGAGTTAAAACAAGACTCAGTAAAATCAACGATTTCAACCATTCAGACCCTTCAAGATCTTTCATATCCAGTTAAACCTAAAATATTATATTTTGAAACCCCAAAATAAATGGGTACTTTTGTTTTACAAGGGTGCAGAACATAGCTCAAATACGACCTCCTCCTTGCCCTTAAATATTTAACCTGAACTTACTGATGTGTGCATTAGACTTAATAAATAAATTTGACATTGTTTAACTTAACGATATTCTCTTTTAGATTTTCTACGACTATAAAGTAAAAGTTCTCCTCCTCAGTGTCCATGGAACTCTTACAGCTAAGATCACAAATCTTAAATTAAATCTCCGTTTGGGCTTCAATTTTGTAAATGACCATGCATTCGTTGATAAGGTTGATGTAAAGAATACAGGGTAAGTAAAACAAACATTAATAAGAACGTCGCTTATATCGAAAATTGACCTTTTGTAAGCTTGTAATTAAGAGAGTAAATAACCCGTTATCTTCGGAGGATAATAGATTGGAGAATTTCGATCTTCTTTTTGGCTATGTATTTCTCAAAATAATGTAAATCTAAAGACACACACTAGAGAAAATTATAATTTTAAAATTTTATTTTAAAAATATGTCGAACAAAAATTATGAACAATTTTTTTATACAAAATTTTAATTGCCTCTGGGCGTAACAAATTAACGGCTTTTCTTTTTCGTAAGGCAAAAAAAACTGCATTTGACAGCAGATAATGTTTAATCTGATTTTAATCCAATACAGTTCAATAAATCACTCCCGTTCTTGGACTACAACTTTTTAGATATACTCACAGATCGTAAAATTTGCAAAAATATGCATATCTTACTTTAGTAAATTATGAATATGTTTTTCTTTTAGGTCATTTGACTTCAACTTTACTGGATTAGGACTTTTGGATTGGATTATAAACTTAATGTCTGATGCCTTAACCACTCTGTTCCATGGAGTAATTTTAGGAGTTATTGATGCAGTTATTTATAACCCAGTAAACAGTGTCGTTCAGGAAATTAACAGTGTTATCGATAGTATTCTACACCCAAATTCTACAAGTTTATTGATGTATTAAGGAATTAAATATAAATTATGTTAAGTTGTTATATATTTTTTGTATAATAAATATTAGGAGTATACCGTAATCTCTTTTTTATTTGTAATATTTAGTTATTAATACTTAGTTACAGATTCAGTTATCTTTTTCGGGACTGTGTTCGAAATGGAGATAATTATATAATCTGAGAAACTTCTGCTACGTTGGTTTGTAATCTTAGACTGAGAAACTAAATATATCACATTCTAAGCTTCTACTTTTACAAACTATCAGTATTTTTATTGCATGCTCTGACATCTTATGTGTCTCAAATTATTTTATTTTAGTTTCTTTATAATAATGGTTTATCGTATAGGACGCCAGGAAGGGACGGCGGTCACTTGTCTCCTAACTCGAGCTTTTCGGTGTTCATTGTATTTCATACTTTTTTGCCAATTCCCTAAACTCTTTCATTCCAACCTATTTTCTGCAATTCGCTGCCAGATTCTACTTGCTTTCTTTTTTATGGCGTCTACTCATCTTTTTGAGTCTTTCGATACTTCTTTTTGACGGCCTAGGTCTCCATTGCAAAATATGTCTTGTCCACCTTGCATAGTTTTGCCTAGTGACGTGTCCTACCCAGGTCCATTTCAAAGTAGCAATGCGTTTTATCACATCCTCCAGCTTCGTGCGTCTTCTTATTTCTTCGTTCCTTATTCGGTCACGTAGTGATATTCCCAGCACGATTCTTTCTATTGCTCTCTGTGTAGTACACAGTTTATTGGCCGCTTTAACAGTTAATGCGGTTATCTCCATTCTATAGGTCATTCATGGGAATATCGGGGTTTTTAAGAGCATATCCTAATCCTCCAACGGCTGCCCATGATATTCTAATTCTTCTATTTATTTCTGCTTCTTGGTTTTCTTTCCCAATTCTAATTAGATGACCTAAATACACATATTCCTCAACTGTTTGTTTTTCGTTGTTTCCTACATAAAGTGGCGTATCTTCTGGAGACATTATTTTGGTTTTTGCTAAGTTCATGCTTAATCCAACTTTCCCTGAAGCATTTTTCAACTCAGAGAGCATTTCCCATAACTTGTCTAAATCTTCATTTATTAATACCACATCATCCACGAAACATAAGTGGCTGAGATATCTACCATCGATGCTAATGCCCTTATGTTCCCAGATTAGTTGCTTAAAGACATCTTCCAGTGTTAAAGTAAAGACTTTAGGGAAAATTGTATCTCCTTGTCGCACCTCTCAGTCCATATTAATCTTCTGTGTTTCTAGGTCCTCTGTTGCCTTTACTTGCAGTGTGGCCTTATCGTAAATATATTTCAGAAGATTTCTGTATCTGGAGTCAATCCTTGGATTGTTCATTGCTTGAAATATGACCCATAGCTCCACAGAGTCAAAAGCCTTACTATAATCAACAAATGCTAGGTAAATTTGAATATTATATTCTGTGCATTTTTCGATTAGTACTTTGATGTTCTGTATCTACTTTGTTGTACTAAAGCCCTTTCAAAACCCGGCTTGTTTTTAAGGTTTATAGGAGTCAAATTTGTTGTTGTATGTTGTAAGTATAATAGTTATAATTTTTATAAGCAGTTCGTACGAATGTGGCAGAAGACTTATAGGGCGATAATTTCCGATGTCTAATTTGTCATCTTTTGTGTACAGAAGAATGACTTAGGCGTTTTGCCAGTCATCAGGGATTTTACGATTTTGAAGATATTTATTCAAAAGAATACTCATTGAATGTAGCGTTGCAGATCCCCCGAGTTCCAACATTTCTTTATATATATCATCTTCACCAGGGACACGTTCAGATTTCATTTGTGACAAAGCATGTTTCAACTCTTCGATTTTAATGTCAGATATTTCTTCTGAGCCAACATTTGTAACACTGGGGAGCTTGATGTCTGATTTTGGCTTAATTGAAGTGTACAAATTCGAGTAGAACTCTTGCACGATGTTAGCCACTCCGCTTCGTCCATTTTTTGTTTCTCCTTCTTTATCTTTAAGTTGGTTTAAATTGCGTTTACCAATTGAGTTTATGGATTTTAATACCTTCATATTTTTGTTGTTTTCTATGATCGTTCTAATACATTCCGTATTATACTTCCTGATATCGTGTCTAATGTTTTTTCTGATTTGTGCACTGGAGACTACGTACAACTGTACGTAGTCTGCTTTGCCTTTTCCCATGTTTCTTCGTTTATTTGTCAGGTCTTTGATCTGTGGTGATAATTTACTGTTTGTTTGTCTTCTAATAGTGCAGATTTTCTTTACTAAGGTTTGGATATATTTTTGGATTTTATTTTCCAGTTCGTTTATTGTCAATGTATTAAGTTTTTTCAATGGTGTAAGTTTTTTCTTGATATACTCCTGATATGTACATTTATTTTGTTTTAATTCGTCTCATGTCGGAAAACGTTGGAGTTTGTTCCTTTATTTTTTAAAGTTGATGTTTATTTTTGCTCGAACGAGTCTGTGAAAACTACCCAGGTCGAATTTGTTTAAGGCGGTTACATCGGACACCATATATTTTTTGTTGGTAATAATATAACCTATTTCATTCTTTGTTCGGTGGTACGGACTCCTCCCCGCCTATCTACTACTTTTCGGTTTTTTATAAAATGTATTCATGTAATAAAGGCTTTCATTTTGAAGATAGTTTGTTAGCGCTTCTCCTCTTCCATTCATGGTGCCGAGTCCGAAGGTTTCTCTGTTTGGAATATTATCGCCATTCTCTTTTCCTAACTTAGCGTTAAAGTTGCCCAACACCACGCAATAGTGCGCATTTTCTGCTTTTCGCGCTGATGTAACATCCTCATATAGCTGTTCTATTTCATATTTGGATAGTCTGCAAGTTGTACCGGTCTGATATCTTCATGACTATGTATATGACCCGATCTGATATTGAATTCGTCTTTATAAGTCGATCCTTGATTCTTCTGTTGTTTCTATTTTATTAACTAAAGACATTAATTTAATTTAAAAGTGATCTATCATTAAAAATATATGGTGCTGATTGTTAAATATAAGTCAACTCAAAATTATTATGGGTAACCTTGGTTTAAAGCCTTTTGTTCAACATACTCCTCTTTTGTGTGTGTTACTGGTATTTTTTTATAGATATTAAATAAAATTATAATCGATCGATGAATCCCTATGGAAGAGTGTTAAAATAGATTTCGATCTAAAGAAACGATCTAGGTAGAGAAACTTATAAAATGAAAAGGCAAGTTAGCTAAAACAATGGTCACATATGTGAGGGTAAAAGGGTCAATGGAAACCTTTGTCTCCGTCAAGTTATCTGGTAATGATGGTATATTTCCAACCGCACTACATAATTTCCTTATTATTTCTCTCGTGTCTGAACTTGAAACACAACTCGATGACGTGAAGCGAAACAAAATTAGTGATAAATCCTACGTCATTTATTAGACATTGGAAGAGGGCATTACAACCTGTTTATCAAATAGGAAATTCCACAAACAGGACTTATTACGAGACGGACAATGGTCGAACTGCCTTAAGTACCCTTATTAACATCGATAGGGAATTTCATAGGATCTCGCAACTCATTGTACAATAATCCACAACGAGGATGCTCTAAACTGACCGTAGTAATGTTAGCTTAGAAACACATATACACTGAGCTTAACAATATAAACCGAGGGTGGCAGAAAGAGAGGTCCTAGCACCCTTGCTGTGAAGCCATATCATGTATAGCTTGTTAAATAAACTAAATAATGCTGGTTTATATACACACACCTGTGATCTAGTCGCAACTTTCAGTGCCTTGAGAAACCGATGATGCTAGCTCTCTAGATCGCGAAACGATGGTCCAAAGAAGGGGCCCGGAATAAATGCGAGCAAGACCGCAGTGGTACGTTTCACTAAAAATAGAAAAATAGGAGTCTACCCATAATGACACCGACGGGAAGGACCCTTAAATACAAGGGAGCAGTCTGGACTTCCAAATGAGTTGAAATAATCATTTAGTCTCGCTCACTGAAAGTAATAAATAATAGTTTTTAATTAATATTTGGGTTAAGATATTGGATAATTGGCCTTTGATTGAGCATTATATCTCAATTTTCTACAAAGCAGTTGACCAAAGCTATTAGTTGTATGTGTGTAGAATATGCTTTCAACATTATGAAACATCGGCGCTTTAACTTCATATTAGAGAGGTTATCAGTAAATTGGCACAGTAACATAACCACCTCGTTCCCCTCACCTGAATTCGCTAGATCTTTATTTGAAATTTATACACAAGATACCTATATAGATAGGTACTTTTACAACGATGCATTTGATTGTCAAGTTTAGAAAAATTCTTAATACTTGAAGGGAATATGGATTTGACATTTTTTACGTGAGTTCACATAATGAATAATTTATACCAAACAAAATCATTTTCAAATTATATAGAAATATTTAAAATAATATACTCCGTAATTAAATTGCATTTATCTTCTAAGCGAAGCAGAAACTGATCAGGAGATCAGTTTAATCAGACGAACATCTACACACCTGTGCTAACAAAAATCAAATCAGTAAGATACGTATTTTTTACAAAATTATTTGACCTTCAGCGTGTACAAGGGTCTATGGTGAATCTATTTATATCTTTTTAATGCTAAAATTAAGTAGTATTGAAAAGTAGGTGTAAGTTGAATTTCTAACAGACACATTTGGTATTTTCTATAGTCCTCAGGTAAATTTTGTTGTTAATAAATTTAAAAATAAAGCATGCCTAAATGCTTAAAATTTTGAAGGTAAAAACTTCCAAAGAAATTATTTGAAAAACTTCCTAAAAATGATAATAAACTTTGCTAATAATGCGCTGAATAGACCAGAGGTTCCCAAGTTTTTTCAGTTAGCGGCGCACTTACCAGTTTAGTATCTTGTCACGGAGCCCTAATCAAAATATGTATACAGTTGTGTTCAACAAAGTATCGTACAAAGTTGGTGCTTTACAATCTGCCTATTACATAGTATCAAACCACAACATTCTGTGAACACGACTGTACATTGATATTAATGACCAAGCACAGAAATGTAAACAATCACAATCTGAGTCTCATATATAGGTGTATACTGAACTGATACATAAGAACATATTATTATTAAAGAAAAAAACTCAATAAGATGGGTAAGCTTTGTGATCTCCACACATTTTCCAAGTGAGGGATAAGACAAACATTTCTTGCTACACGTGGATCTTTGAGCGACATTTGCTCTTTATTGCAGCTGCAGCTGAAAATCCGGTTTCTCATAAATAGGATGTTGCAAAAGGAAGGAAAATCCTTATTACTTTTAAACTTAGAATTGGATATTCATTTTTTACGGTGATCCAAAAATCCACCAAATCGGAAGAATCGAATTTTGTTTAAAGGCTGTTGTTCAATGAGACTCCCTTCATGTCCCAGTATTTATAAGTCTATTCTATTTTTATTGGCCCAATGATCTGACCGTTCTACGTCTCAAATGCTTTCGGTTATATCTTTTCACTAAATGTGTTTAAAATACAACATTTGTCAAGACTAAATAGCATTTATATATCCCTGGAGAACTCTTCCGCAATTTTAAGTATTTGTTTCAGCTGATTTCTGGTAGCAACCATCCATTAAAGATCATCAATATACATCAAATAATTTAGTCTTACCACCTCTTCACGGTTGTTCTTATTACTGAGAGCACATCTTCTGGAATTTTACTTCGTGATATATAATTATTATAATTTAACATTTACCAAAACGGGAAATATTCAATGACCAATTTTAAAATTCTTTAGTTATTGAATATTTAATGAACTATTTTATATTATTGTTTGTCTTATATTTTCTGTAGTACACTTCCTCAGCTTCCTCTTCCAGAGGCTAATAAGTCTATTGTCTCTTGGGTGAGTATTTGATCTTTCTCGTTGCTCTATATACAGTGATGTTTTGTAGCCCCAGTTATAGCCTTAATTATGTTGCTGCTTATGATTTCAATGTCTGGTTGGCTACTTTACGTTATTGTTTTAGAGCGTCCAATACCGTCTGTGCATACTTGATCTTAGTGTTTCGAGAACGTCTGATTCCTCTTTAGCCTTCCTATTTTGTCTAATCATTTTAAATATTTTCTTTTTCAACTATATCCCAATGGTTGCCATCACCTTTCTATGGTCTCCTCTTCTTGAATGGAAAAACTCAACGTTGTAAAAGGAAATTTTTGCGCTTCTAATATGAGCGCCTTAAGCTAATAATAATTTCATTTTAACTTTGTTACTTAAGGGAGTAGTTAAGTTATATTATCAGTGTAAGATTATAAACATAACTCTACTCACCTCTGGTATTTTTATTTTAGAACATGACTTATCATGAAGTGCGTTAACAAGCTTAGGGAAAAGTAGTAAAGGATTTGAAAATAATTAATGGACATTTTTTACTCAATTATTGAAGTAGAGAAAATACTTAGAGCTCGCCTGAACAGAGCTGTGCCCTGAAATATATATATATATATATATATATATATATATATATATATATATATATATATATATATATATATATATATCCTACTAAGATTGCAAAAGATTATCCACTCACTACTTTCGCATTTTATAATGTTATAATTTCTAAAAAAATCTTGTCAGTGTGGGGCAGGTAAGAAATTATTAAAAATGGCAGTTTTTAAAAGTGTTTACAACATTTTAAGCACTTTTTAGTAGCTTGTAACAACGATTCTTTCTAAAGTTTTCTATAATCATTTTTATAGACTACATGTTTTGCTACAATTATATTGGCAAAACCATAAATAAATAAATTATATGGTCATCGGGGATGAAATAGTTTTATTCTAAAAACCTTTAAAATAAGTATCTTGTAAGGTTTACAAATCTATATATTATTGACCTATGATTATGAATTTCATATACGCAATATATTAAGTTCTTATTGTTTGATAAAAAGGTGATTTTACAGAACAAGTACTTACACATTCCATTTATCGAATTGATAAAAATATTTTCACATTTTATTTTATCTACATTATAATGGTTTTTTAGACAAACAATTTCACAATTTTATGAAGTAATTTAAGCAGAAGCACACTTCGCTAAAATGAAGATTTTGTTAATTTTTTCTTTGTTTTTTGCATCTGCTTTATGCCTAACTAAATCTCTGAGAAAAAATGACGTTCCCAATTTTAACATGGATGAGGAACTTTCACCAGAAGATATGCAGAAGCTCAAAGAACTGGTTGCCAAAGAGTTAGAATTTTTGGAACACAAGTGAGTCTTAACTATTTCTTACAATTTTGTACTGGAAACAAATTAAAATATTGTAATATTTTTTTTTGTATACACATAAACATGTGTTATAAATTTTATTTTAAGATAGGATTTCCAAGGCAATTATTAATCAAAATTCATAGCCGAATAGTGATATGTCTTATATTTAGGAACGACAGAGGCGAGCAGGTTTGAAGGTGTTAATTTCAATAACAACATGAGATTATTAAATTAGAAAAAATTGGTCAATTCGCTGTAAACACAACAATGTATCAATATTTGTTTGAAGGTCATAGACAACGATGTTTCTTGCGAAGTAGTAGATATCTGTTAGACTTCCATTGTGTTTATTTTTCTTGAATATCACGACGTTTCGGCTAGTAGTTATTTCTAGCCGTTTTCAAGTGAAACTAAATAAATCCCTTAGCTACATGACTATTTATATTAAAAGTAAATGCAGTGGAATGTGACTGAGATGGGTGCAATCATGCCTGCTATAGCAAAATCCAATTTTTTTATGCTACATTTAATTTTAGTTTACAATTATTAAGAAGTGGTTTACACACTTCTCTTATATCTAAAGATGGTTTACTAGAACAACTCGGGTTCTGATGTATAACCGCGGCTTCTTTGAATTTCCGTTTTCCCCAAGGTTGTTCTCGGTGTAGTATTTTAGCTTCAGACCATTTTATGTGGTGTCCATGAGTCCAGGTATGGTTGGCGGCACCAGATTTTTCTGTTTCTTCTCGAGATATGCATTTTTGGTGTTTTTTGATGCTTACGTCAAGAGGTCTCTTTGTTTCGCCAACGTAGGAATTGCCACATTCACATGGTATCTGATACATGATACACAGTTCTTCATGTCCCCTTGAGTTGTTGGTTTGACCTTACTGAGCTGACTTCTCAGAGAGTTATTGGAATTGAAAACAACGTTGATCTTATATCGTTTCCCTATCCTTCTAACTTTTTCTGAAATACCTTTATCATAGGGGATGTTTAATACTGGTTTTCATTCTTTATTCCTTGTCGATATTGTTCTATTTCTGCGTTGTTCTAGAAATTTATCCACTAGATATACTGGATATCCGTTGGCTGTCAGATCATTTTTAATGTAATCTATCTCTTTCATCAAGCTCTCGTCGGAGTTGCAGAGAGTTAAGGCTCTATCTACGAGATTTCTTATAATTCCTTGTTTAGTGTTGTTGGAGTGATTAGATGAGTAATTAAGGTATTGTCCTGTGTGCGTGGCTTTTCTGTAAACCGAAGTTCGGATTCGTCTGCCATTTCTTTCAATCAAGACATCTACGAATGGTAATTTAATTTCTACTTCTTTCTCCATGGTGAGTTTAATAGTTGGGCTGATATTGTTGAGATGAAAAAGGAAGTTGCGAAGTTCTTCGTCGTTTCCACTCCAAATAATAAAAGTATCATCTACGTATCTGAGCCATAACTTTGGTTTCTTGGTTGTGGATTCAATTGCAAACATCTCGAACTATTCCATGAAAATATTTGCGACTACCGGTGAGAGTGAAGATCCCATCGGTAGTCCTTCATCCTGGATGTAGAATTTTCCTTTTCTTGAAAATAGGAATTAGTCGAAGAACTTTCAAACAAGTCCATAATGGCGTGCGGTGGTAAAGATGTTCTTTGTACTAAGGTCTGGTCTTCTTCAAGTTTCTTTCTTATGATTTTTAGTGACCCCTTAACTGGAACGTTCGTGTATAGGCTTTCCACGTCAAAGCTAATAAAATGGTCTTTCGGTTGTACTTCTATTTCACGTATAATTTCTACGAAATATTGCGCGTTCTTAACCCATGACGATGCATTTCCTTGTAATGGTTTCAGGATTGGAAGAAGAAATTTGGCCAGTTCAGAAGTCGCAGAGTTCCGTGAACTCGTGATAGGTCGTAAGAGCATGTCTTGCTTATATATTTTCGGAAGTCCATAAAGTCCAAAAAATTGACGAAGTTTTAAGGAAAGGAAATTATACATCTCTTGCTAAAGATCCCACATCTGCAATTGAAGGCAGAATTTATCGCGTTCTTAAGAAGCATGAACGGTACATTTCTGGGAGGATCCGGATTTAGTTGACGCAGCACCATAGCAAAACTCCACATCGGGTTCTGTAGCCCGGTAAGAATCCAGTTTCAAGATATCCACCTGTCCATCTGTCTGTGATAATCTTGTAATTCCTTCATTATTCCATCGTTTCCAATGAAATTTTTCAGGCACTAAATCCGGATACACTGTTGTCAGTGTATGCCTACTAAATTAATAAAAAGTAAAGCTAAAAACGTCAACAACTGCTACGGAATTCTAATATAATATTTGTCCGGCATATGCACTTGGCCGATCTTATATTTATTTTGTTATTAGTATTAAATAATTTATGAAAATATATTTTGCGCACAAATTTTGAGATATTTCTTCGATTTATTCATAATTTTAAAATTTAATTCTATTTCAGGAAATTAGGAGAGGTTGCTATTACAGTACTATTCAATGACTACCTTGATAAAATCCTAGACAATGTCAGAACTATTATTATCAATAATGGGATAGATCCTACTTCAATACCAGATTTGAGTGTGGATGTAAGTTCTTGTATAAATTTTGTAAAATATGATAGCATATAATAACAACAATAATTTAATGGATATCAAATATCAGAGACAATCTAGTACATAACAAAGGAAAGACGCGATTCAGCTGCCAAGGTTTTTAACACACAGAAAAATTGTCAAACTAGAAATATGGCCAGGCAACAATACTGAAAAACTACATGGGTATCGAAGTGTACTTATGGATCAAACAGTTTCTCAAAACAAACCAGATCTTATTTTAGTAGTTTGAATATCGAAATGAGCAACACTAACCGATGTCATGATCACTAACAAAAATAATAATGAGACGATCGCCAAATACAAAGAATTAAAGCTACAAATACACAGTACAAGTGAAAATAAATAGCATTCAGACGATTCGCATAACTCTATCAACGAATACATTGATATCAGGTTCTTCCGCATATCAAGAGATTTGGCCTTGACAAACACAACATGAAACTACACTGTAAAAAGGAAATGCATTTAATTTAATGTAAATGTACTGGAAACGTTTATTAAACGCATTTAATGTAACGCATTAAATTTATTCATTTATATTAATCTAAATTAATTTATTCCATTAAATTTAATGCAATCATACATTAAATTTAAAGTTTGATTGACTAGGTACATTAAATATACAGCCGTGTTCATTGAATTTGAGATATGTTTTCACATTGCACCAACATTAATATGGCTTCAAAAAATTCTGCAAATACCAGGAAAAAGTGGACATTTTCCCACAGGCAGTCTACCAGTTTCGGACCCATTGTTTTCGTCCGTACGGGGCAGACATGTCCACCTCACCATAAGAAAATTGAACCCTTTAAACAACTTATATCATACTAAACAAAAAGTTCAATACAAATTGCTCCATCTCCCGGAATCTCATGCAATGAACGTTATCGAATATTTAATAATAATGGAAATTCCTTTAGTATTAGGGTGTATGTGAATTGATTTTAATGTACAGAAGTTGAAATATCTTTTCAGTCACTTTATTAAAATTTAAGATACCATTTAATCAAATTTGATGTACAACGAACTGACATTTGAATAAATTGCTTTAAATTCAAAGTAAATGTAAATTATTCACGATTTTTGGTACAAAATTATTAAATTAAATGTGGAATGGACATTAAATTTGTATTAAATTTAAAATTATTTTTAACTGTGATGCTACTTGCATTCACCTGGATTATTCGGAAGTTAGAGAAGAACAAGCAAGGTCACGTTATACCGATGGCTCAAAAAGATAACAACAAGGATGCCCACAGAGCTTAATTCTTTTATTATGTTAATATCTGAAATGAGAGAGCACGAAACTGTTTCGCCAATAATGATATTTTAAAAAATACTAGATTCGAGCTTCACTAGATTTAAGCTGTGTTTATGGACCAAACAGTTGTTCATAATAGAGTACCTAAACAGTCTGTCGTTTACTTTTTTTCCTTTAGAGACCGGAAGGATACAAAGAACGGTAACATATCAAACTAATTTTAAGGCCGTAAATTTTGCTTTACGTCTTACTGAAATTTTAACTTTTACAGCCACTTTGTATTGCTTTATAGTAGATAAAATATATATGTCATCAATTTTTTGTGTTTTTTTTTGTAGATTGGAATTGGTCACACAAATCTGACTCAGGGACAACTAAACGATACATCAACTATACAAAGATATGAAAACGCTACTATCAGCTACAGTAATGTTTCTAAAAAACTTATAGCCGATATGGTGTTGAGATTTCAGGATTTAAAGGTAGTATAGAATAATAAAAAGCGTATTACACCTAATATATATATATATATATATATATATATATATATATATATATATTAAAAGGATAACTCCTTGCCATATCAGGCAAGTCTTACATTTAGACTAATTGTCGCTCGGCCGTATCCTAGTATGTTTATGTTTTTAAAATCAAACGTTTAAAACACTACGCGATAAAATAATTAACATGTAATAATTTCTAAAATATTCCAAAATAGTGTGTGACACCATTGTATACTTTTCGCTTGAGTTTGATAATAGAAGTTAATTTGTCTGTTAATTTCTTCTCTTCGCAAATGACTGCTCTGTGCTGTATCAATAGTATTATCTGATTAATACAGGTCAATTTGCAAAATAATCCATAATATCTAATTTAACTTTTTAATTCATAAGATTATCATATCATAAAATAATCTAAAATTCATCACTTTGCTCCGAATGTTGTTAACATTTATTACGAATTGAAAAGACCCATGCAATCTGTACGTTGTGTTTTAAATGGTTTATAAAGTCATGGTAATGCCCAACCATGTCAGGTGCTCCAACTGTTGATGCTGATATTATATTTGTTAAAGGAATCACTTTCTCAATGAAATGATCTCTCAAAACATTGATTTACCTTTAATGTTTGTTATCAAAGTCCTCGCAAAGGGCAATTTTTCGTGGATTTCTTGGTACATAAAAAACAAACATATGCCAGTAACAGTGCCTCATTACCAGATAAAGTTGATTCCTCCAGTTGTATGGAAAGTTTTTCAGATAAATACACAAAAATTTTTTATTATCATAATTCATTTCATCAATATGTCTTTGAACTGTATTGTTGCTCAAAGGGATTCTTTTGAGTAAATCATATGCAGGTTTGTTTAGAATAGTTTTAATAACCTCTTCAATAGCTGACACAATTAGCTCTTTTCTGATAGTATGCGGTTTTTCTGATAGAGACTGTCGTATTAACGGATGAGTGTTGTTTTTCTTTACATATAATTTTAAATTTACCGAATTTTTTAAAATTTTTTCCAACGGTCTCTTTCAACAACCTTTAACTATTTTTCAATTCTAACGAGACGTCACTGCATTATTCGGTATTTTTGTACACTTTTCAGAGAATATGGACCTATTTACCTGGATTATTGGGTTAATTTTATCCTTTAGGAAACGTGGAAGTTCGTTTCCATCGGGATTAATTTACTTTAAGAATTTTCGCATTATCAATTATTTGTGTAAAACCTGAGTTTTAACACAAACAGGGGTTGTTGATGAAGTCCCGCCAAACCTCCCGACTAGAATGAAAAACTCTAGCCGCCTAGACGGGGAATGAGTGAAGCTCGAGTTAACAAAGATTAATTAAATTTTATTTTTGATCAAAGGAACACTTCTAAGGAATGGGTCAATTAGGAAGAGGTTATCAAGTAATCCCCGTCCTTGACTCTTAGTTAACTTTTTATTTATTTTTTTTTTCAGTACTGTTTTCCGCAAATCAAGTTCGGGATTGTTTTATTCTCCACAGTCACGTTCGGAATTTTATTTGTCAATATCGGTATTCATAACTTTATAGCCAACACGAAGTTAACTATTAGTCGCAATGTCAATATCAGGTTATCTCTACTTTGTCACGTTCTGGTAATTCTGTTGAAAAGTCAGGACGCGTCGGTTCAGTAACTAGTACGCGCCGCTGACCTCGTCTTTTTATCGACGGTGTCAATTTCAGAAATTAAGATATATGCACGATCTTTAATGTCTGTAGAATGTTATGTTGTCAAAGACAACCTACTTTAAGAACCACGAGCTACCTAAAACATACAACAGTCAACGTGGCCCTCGAAAACTAAGCTTAATCGGAAAAAATACAAGTTGGCTCTAAGAGAGCAACCCGTAATGTCCTTAATTACGCCGCTACCGTTTCGCTTTTATAGCAATGGTGACGTCACGCTCTGAAATCGAGGAAGCAAGCACCGAGCCAAAGCGCCAGTTATTTTCTGGGTTTCCCTGTTTCGCCATCCAAGAATTGTAGTTTTAGCACTGTGTGCCGTATTATTTAGATTAGTTTATTTATTTAAGGAGTTAGAGACATATTAAATTTGAAATTTAATATTTTGTTGTAAAATAAGCGTATATTCACAACAAGACATAACCATCATCATCCTTTTTTGAAGTTGAAGCAAATATATTGTCGACCGTGGGTCTCTTCTGAACTTAAGATGAGTTCTAGGCATTTAATATTTCTTAAATTGCACCAAAGCTTTTTAAGAAGTTTTGTAAAAAACTGAATTCATTTTTGTTGTTGTTTTAGTTTATATACAAATACCATACTAAAGTAACATTTATTAGTATGACTGGACATCTTCATGGAGATATTGAACATATACACATTAATGTGAAGCTAGGATTTGATTTCAACGAATATAAACTTTTTGTAGACAGCATTAATTTTAAGCATACCGGGTAAGTAACAACAATTAAATATTATTTTATGGGATTATTGTCCTTAGCAATTTTAATTTACCTTAATTTGATTTTGGGAAACGCAATTGCAGAGATAAGTAAAACTGCCATCGATTTAAAGTCTAGTTAATTAATTTTATTCGAATACAAGTAATTGTTGAAGCATAACTTTATAGTACAGTAAATATGGACTTTTTTTAAAATTATGTTAAAACGTATATCATACCTCATTCGATTGTAACGAAATTTTCTAAAATTTTATGTATTTCATGCTTTTTAATTGTAATCCTTCTCCCAAAATTTATGCAAGATTTGAATTTGCCGCTATTTGTACGGTAAAGTATTGACAACTAAAAAAAACAGTTTGACAGCTGATAATTTAAGGTCGCCAAAAAGGAGGCCACAATGTTTCAAGAATAATGAAAGTTTGGTGGTCACAGTTTGCAAATTTCGTAGAAAATATGGCCAAAATATTGATTTAACTTCGTCAACTGTGAAGTGAGTAATTAGAAAATTCAGAGAGACTAGATAAATTGGTGATGCTAAACAAACTTGCCGTCCAATGACAATCCGTTCAAATGTTAATATCGAAGCAATGCGTGAGAGTGTTGGTGAAAGTCCAGGAACATCAATTCGGCATTGACCCCCTCAAGATCTTCTTCTCCAAGCTCACAAAGTTTCATTGACACAAGAACTGAAGCTTAATGACCATGCATAGCAAAGAGAATTCGTTGAATGGATTATTCAACATCAGCAAGTAGATGTTGATTTTATCGAGCAAAATCATTCTAAGCGATCAAGCTCATTTTCACGTTGATATCTTCGTTAATTTTTAAAATTGTCACATTTGGGGTGCCGAAAACCCACATGTGATTGTCGAAAAGCAAATTCATCCAAAACGTGTCACTGTTTGGTGCGAATTTTGGGCTGGAAGCATTATTGAACCACACTTCTTCGAAAATGAGGCTGCTCAAGCAGTAGCTGTTAGTGGTGCGCGATATCGCGACAAGATAACCGAGCTCTTTCTATCTAAATTGGATGATATTGATGTGGACGACATGTGATTTCAACAAAATGGTGCCGCATGCAATACAGCCTATGAAATAATTCAATTACGACATGAGACATTTCCTAGTCGTGTGCACTTTTGTTTCGATGATCAAAATGGGCCCACTAGATCATCTCATTTAATACCATTGGATTTCTTTCCATGGGGTTATTGGAAATTAAGTGTCTACGCCAACAAGCCCACAAGCACCTGTGTCTTAAAGGAGGAGATTCAATGCTGCATCAACGAAATTCAGCCACATACCAAATGGCCATGGAAAATTTCGACAAAAAGTGCTTATATTCCAACAAAGCCGTGGAGTTCATTTACCCGATGTGCTGTTTGTAGTTGTATTTAATTCAAATCTTGCGTAAATTATAGATACCTCTTAAATAAGGTAACATATATTGTAAAAATGCTTGCTTAATGATTATTATAGTTAGTTACCTCCCAAACATAGAATTTTAAATTTTGACACATTCAAATTGATAATTTTAAAGTATTTAGACAAAGTTTAAGTATACAATATATGGCCAAAATAAAATATTATAACTGTTTCCTAATTTTTTTTCAACCATAGATTTTTTCAAAATAGCTTGTTTTACATAGATTAAATTTCTTTTACTTTTAGGGATATTAAAATTAAATTTTCCGGAAACGCTGCTATCGATTGGATCATCAATGCTATGAGTACAGTTTTGACAGGCATTCTACATGACCTAATTTTAAACATAGTCAAGAACATATTAGCAACCCCTATTAATTCAATAGTTGATGCTATTAATCAAATACTACATCCTACTCTTTTGTTATAAATTAATGATTTGAAAACATAATTAAAGAGCTTTAATGTTGAACAGCCATAAAAATATATGTTTTGTTTATTTATACCTGATTAGTAATAAAGAATTAAGCCTCTTCTGTCTTTTTATTGATACCTGATACACGACTAGTCGAAAGTTATTGTGGTAAATAAATTGTACACTTAATTATTTAATGCGATCTTTGAGTTTACTCTTGATTACCGAGTGATGGCAAAATTACCTTAAAAAAGAAATCGTTTAACTTCTTATCATCTGTTCATCTAATACTAAACACAAACACTAATAGAAGTAAGTATAGATAAAAGAGAATAAAATTAATCTTTTTTGCTGTACAATATAATACCACATTGTGTATTTCTACCCAGTAACATAACGCGGGGAGAGGCAAGAAATTATGAAAAAAAAAACATTTTATTTTGGACATAATTTCTTTTGTACGCATTTTTTTAAAAGAGTACTATTGCCGTATATATATATATATATATATATATATATATATATATATATATATATATATATATATATATATATATATATATATAGACAGGTCAGATTTTCGTTGTCGATCAAAATTTAGTTTAGCAATTATCAATTTTTATAAAATGTGGGATATTTTTAACAGGATTTCGTAAACTATTATCTGCAGATATAACCGAAAAGTTGCTAAGGATATTTTTAAATGGCTTTTATTTTATTTTTGTATGGACTTGATTATTTTTAAAGTTAATGTTAAAACTGATTTTCTCAATTTAAAAAAATATTTATTATATTGCAACATGCAATAGTTTCAATAATATTTTTATGACTCTCAATTAACAATATTTTTTTTAAATAATAAAGCCTGCTGCGTTAGGAGCGCTTTGCTTTCTTTGACCCACACCCCCGCTGATTTTGGTAGTTAGCTTATGACAAATTGAATTATTTCTGTCAATTCGCTTTCGCTTGTCATACTGCACTGTCTTGAAAATGAATGAGTTGTGAGTAATTTCGATCTTTTCTTTACTTTTGTGATATCGCTTCCATCAAAGAAAGGGGCTGGATCTGTCCCTGCATGCTAATTTTATTTTTCTTTCAATTTACGTTGTTTGGCTATCAGTGCTAATAGATATTTCGGAAACACCAGGGTATAGAGAAATGAGATAGTGGGTAAGCTGGCGAGAAGAGGGATTGAGACACCATTTCTGGGGCTCGAACCTTTCTATGAAATCAGTAGCAGTAGTACTGGAAGAACTGAAAAGAGAAGAAGAGAGCAGGAAATCCAATTACTGAATGGATCTGCAAGGAATGAGACAAGCGAAGATACTTCTTAGGAATTACAACCAGAAGAATTCTGACGAGAATCCTGACGAGGCATTACCACCTGAAGGGACACCTCAAGAAAGTCGGATTGACAGAGAGAGAAGAGTGCGGATTTTGCGAGGAGGAGGACGAAAAACACATCAAATAGAAGAAGGGAAGCTACCCACTTTAAAGCCATCCAACATCCTAAGGTTCCTGGGGGAAATAGGAATGGAAGAGCTGCTCTAGTCTGCCACGCTGGTATTTTAAGAGAGGCGTGATACCTCACAATAAGGCGAGAGGCTCAAAAAAACTAGAGTACAGTTGAAGGCTACTGGCAGCACCATCGAGCAAAAATGCCGAGCTAACCCCCGAAGAGTAGGGGTGAATTATTCAGGGCGCCACTGCATCGAAAGCTAGGTTGAATCCAGAAATCTTTTACGATGTTGTTAGGAACTAGCTTTCAACTTTACTCCAGAGCAAGTACAACAAAACCAAAGATAACCAAACGCAAGTAGCATATGGGTCAAATGAAACTCGAAGTAGATCATTATAATAAAATCTTTAATTAAATTAGATCGTTATAATAAAATCTTCAATTAAAATTTAAAGTGTAGTGTAAGCTAGATGTAACATTAAATTTAAAGAAAATCGAACTTGAATAAATTTACCAAAAAAACAGAAGGAAATAAATCCAGATGTTTGACAAATAACCTCACACTACATAGCCTACTAGCTTTAAAATCATAAAACAAATCCGTTCCTTTTCTCTGTGATAACAGATACCGAATTATTGGGCAACGCCTTACAATAATAGAGTATAATTTTGATTAATACAGTTATTATTAGATTATTAATAAAAATAAGCTAATATAAAGGTTTGCCTGAGTTTGCCTAATGGCGTAGGCTCTGTCGTTCCAGCCACAGGAACACGCAGGGCGCAGGACGCAGAAGTAAAAAATAAACCCTGAGAGTAGTAAAATATGATTTAACCCCTAGAGTCGATTACCGTAATGAGATAACCAGTAAGGTAGACCAGATGTATGTAGGGTCTAACAAAATTCCTTCGTTGACTTGTGCAGACTACCCAAAATCTTTGTCTCCAGGTTTATTCTGAAAAAAAAACCATAACTGTCAACCAAGCCAAAGATATGATATTACAAAAACTCAACAAAATTACCAGAATAATAAACGACTTTTCATCTCAGAATCACAAAAAATTGACAAATAAAAATTTAAATGGAAGTCTGCAGCCGTTTTGGCCGAATCAAACCAGAAAAAAGTGAAAATCAAAGCAAAATGGCCTCCATTTATAACCATGGCCCAACTTGGGTACAGTCGGCTGAAATACATTTGTTAATTATTAACATGTTCCGCTCAAAATAAAAAGAAATCAAACAAGTATCTCAATAGTTATTTTTAAATTAAAGGAATAAATTTCCTACAACCGAACATACATATAATTCCACTCAAAGTAACATCCGAAAATCAAGTGGTTTCTTTGTAAAACTGTATTCGAGGAGCTGCTTACATCTGTAATACGTCAGTAAGGAATAAGTTTTTGCATGTCGGAGTATATAACAATTTTTCTTTTCTTTTCAATATCTAAGTCCTATTTTCTTCTGATATCCGAAATTTAACAGTTATGCAGTATTAAAATTAAACTTTGATAGTAGAAAAATATTAGTTGACTTTTTTTCATGTATATATTTATTTTTATGTTTTGTATTAGCTATATTTTTATGTTTTAAACGACACTCCAAAAGTCTCCATTTACAGCGCGCTCGCAAAAATTTCGTAGAGATGAGAGGGGGTAAAATTAGATTTTCCATAATCATGTCGGAATCTATTTACCTTTCAAGAAAGAATTTTTAAAGCGGGAAATTCGATAAACTAACCATTTTCGGGTAAAACGTGTCTGGAAAGTTTGAAGTTCGTGAAAAAAATGCTCTTGTTTCCACACCACCGAAGAGTACTAGGCGCTTTTTTTATGTGGTGTCCCTAATTTGCATTAGATTGTATATTCGTGATATTGTTGATTAATGTTGATGATCTAGATTATCTAAAAAATAATTTTATAAAATTAATCAGTTTGCTCAACTTCTGAACTTTCTTCTATTTCCACCAACTTAATGAGAAGTATGAAAAAAGAATTTTAATATTAATTAAAAATATCTTTTTGAACTATTGATATTAAAATATTCATTGGAGAAGAAGTTGATTTATTAGAATTTTTAGTTGCAGAAACTGCAGCTTACGAAAAAATTTATTTTTTAAAACCAAGAATAGGGAAACCTGAAACATAAGCGTCTGCATTCAAAAGTTTTAACAATAATTCTGAAAACAGTGAAAATCATGTTTTGTTCATATATTCTATTAGATGTGATATCACATCTGCCCTATTTCAAATTGGAAAAAAGGTAGTTAAATTGCTACAAAATTTCAAGAACTTACGGAATTGTATTGAATTAAAAATCTCATGAAAGAAACATCTAGTCTTTTATTAATAAAACGCAACTAGTGTGTTGACAAAAAGGTCTTAATGCCTGAAGGGAGTTAAAATAAGCATTTACTTCGAAAATATTCCACACGTAATAGCAAGATAAATCCAGGGGAATGGGGCGAAATCCAAATTTCAGAACCAAGACATTTGTTTCGTGAAAACGACAGTAAAGTGACGTCAAATACAGATTGTAAATATTTTGTCTTAAATCAACAAAAATGTTCATTGCGTATGATGTGGTGTGAGTGAGGTGAATGTATATGAACTATGCGTGACACAATAGTAGGTGTCGAATGAAAATGTGACTCCTTCCCCAAATTCAAAGGCTGAATCCGCCTCTACATGACGGTTGGTATCAATGAACTTTGACTCTTAATTAAATTCGTTATGAATCAATGCCACGTAGTTTCAGCTTTTAGCGAAGGTTTTAAATTATTTTGAAATAGTTAACACTATCTTGCTTACCAAAACCATTTTAGAACTATGTTTTCGTATCCAATAAATTAGATTTTTATCCAACTTTTGAGAAGTTGCATATGGCCACAGACTTTTATCTGAACAATTAAAGAAGTTCGTAAAGGATCTCTAACATTTAATTTTCTTGTTGCAAAACGTTACATGAACGTGTACGGTTTTATTTTATTTTATGATTAAATTAGTTACTATTCTATTACTCTTGGTTGAGACTGAATTTATCTAGAGTATTTTATAGAGAAGGGTAATTACGTATTAGTCTATGAAATTTGTTACTGTATTGTGAAACTTAACATTTTTATAGAAAATAATATGAACTCTTTGAGAACAGAAACAAAATTATTTTCTTTAATTTTAAAATATTGATTTTGACATTTTCTGGAAATGTGATAATAAAATTTTTCTTTGTAGTCAAAGAAAAAAGAAAAAAAGATTGGATGATAGGCATTATTTCAGAACTTATAGAAAAAAGAAGAAAATATGAAACAATATCATAGAAATATAAAAACTGAATAAAATTATTGAAAGGAAATTCAGAGAAGCAAAACAAATGACGTTATTAAACTTATGCCTGTCCGGAAAAGATTGGATATTTTAATATTAATTTTGGATAAGAGAGAATCCCTTCGACTAGTTAAAATTAGCATTTATCCTTTAGCCAAAAAATCTGATTTATCTCATTGCCACGCCTATTGAATGATTAGTATCATGTCTCATGCCCTTAAGATTCTCCTAAGGATAATACTTACTAGAATATATAGAAAATATAATTACCAAGTCCACGTAACACAATTTAAATTCCGAAATGGAGCTGGCGCTATTAGTGATAACTAGCTTCGTCCAAATACCTAGATGATATTTTTAAAAACAAAACGACCTAAAGAACAAAACACACAACAAGAATGGAAGTGAAGGGCTAGCACTTGAGAAAGCCATAAAGAAGGCGGCAGAACATAAAGCTACCGCAGACCAAAAGAAGAAACTAAAACGTAAGCGGCATAAGGCAGTGTAACTTCACCGTACAAACCAGAATCAAAGAGAAGAAGGACGGGTAAAGTCACCGCTACCATCTCTACTGGTGGGTGCTTTGCAGAACACCAGTCAAGGAAGTGAGCAACTTTTAGAACGTATTTTTAACGTAATCTTGCCATAAACATCATAGGGAATACATTTGTACAAGTGTAAAGGAAAAAGTATTAGATATTACACTAAGTACACCAGTCCTAACAGACGCAGTGGGAAACTGAAGGGTATTGAACGAATCTTCTCTTTCAGATCACAAAATAACCGTATTTAGTTTAGAAACCGATCCTCTTGAGCCAGTCTGAATCTGAAAACAATTTTGGCACACATCCGAACTAGAGACTGCGCGCTAAAAATCATCTAAAGCTAGAAAATGATCTGAAAGAAGTAAATGGGGCAATACTCGGAGCTCACGATTCGAGCTGCTCCTTACAAATAAGCAAAAGTTGTAGAGATGAACCTTGGTGGAATAACCATCTGTCAGAATTGACATTCGAAACACGCAAACTCTTTAATAAAGCTAAGCGTGACGGGGAATTATGACAGGGCTACACTGAGAAACTCACAATCTACAACAAAGAAATTACGGCAGCTAAAAGAAACAACTTCAAGAAATTCTATGAAGACATTAAATCTACAGCTGTCACATGGCGAAGTGTAGGGTTGATGCAGCAATGGAATTCAGAAAGTCAAAAGGCAGCTTTACAAAGAGCGAGGACGAAAGAGCATCACTCTTACTCAATACTCACTTTCTGGGGAGCAAGCCTAGCACCGCGAATGACGCAATACAACACCACGCAGGATCCAGCAGGGAAGCTGTAGCAACGACTAAACACATATGTAGTAGCGGTCGTCTAAAATGGGCAATAAATACCTTCCAATACTTTTAAAACCCCAGGAATCGATCGAATATTTCCGATCCTGCTCCAATGAGGGCACAACTACCACATATAATACGTATTAACCAAAGTAGCCTAGAATTGAGTTACATATCAGAAACATGGAGAAGGGCCAGAGTCACCTTCATTCTGAAAGCGGGGAAAAAGGACGTTACACACCCTAAATCCCTGCGACTTATTAGCTTATTTTAAAAACGATAAGGAAAGCAGTTGATAACTACATCAGAACAGAAATCGTTGAACAGTTGTCACTGCATCTTCATCACCATGCGCATCAAGCGGGCAGATCTACGAAAACCGCAATGATACACAGATGAGATTCAGGATGCACTGAAAAACAAAAAAAACCATAATATATGCCTTTCTTGATACAGAAGGGGCTTGTGACAACACTACACGGGGCCTCCAAAAAAGCACTTGATGACAGGGGAGTAGACGGAACGACGTCCAAATGGAAGACGCGACTTCTCTCCACTAGATTAGCAAAAGCAGAGATAGGACAGCACCCTGTAGTTTCTCCACTCATGTGAAGCCTAATTGTAGATCGACTCCTCTGTAATCTGACTAACCTTGGCATATCTTGTCAGGGCTATAACGATGATGTGGTCATAATCGCGAGGGACAAATTCAAGAATACCCTCTGCGACAGGGACTTGAACACACTAAAGAATAGTGCCAGATGATGGGACTAAATGTCAACCCCGCCAAAATTATCTTAGTGGTCTTTACAAGGAACAGAAACCTTAACCTAAAAACCATTAAAACGGATAGGAACGTTATTGAATGGAAGTCAGAGGTTAAATATCTGGGTCTGACCTTACATAATAAACTTCTCTGAAATTAATACAAAAAAGAAGTAATCAAAGAGGCAGCAAAAGCCTTGATGATTTGTAGAAACTTCGCGACAAAAAGCTTGGGTACAAACCCAAAAATCCTGTAGTGGATGTATACTACAATGGTGAGACCAATCATCACATATGGGGCCAGTCTGCCCAATACGAGAGGTAACGAACCTCTCGAAAATTTAAACACTGATCTATGCATGTATAACTAGAGCAATAAAAACAGCCGCTATGGAAGTAATCGTAAATCTTACACCCCTACATATACTTGTGAAGAGTATGGCAACGTAGACAATACATAGGATGATGAGAGATAAAGTCACAAGACGTAGACCCAATCTCTTATCCAGAAATCAACATATATGGGACATACCCCAAGACGAAATGAAAAAGAAGTTCAACTTTGTGAAAAACTTCAACACAAAGTTGAGTCACAAAAGTAAATAGGATAAAAATACCATTGAATAATTCAACAGAAATTCCATTAAATAGTATATGGATGGCTCCAAAACAACATAGGGAAATGGCCAATAATTGTATGGACCTAGTACTAGACACTATGAAAGCTTGAGTAAGTCACCAAGCATCTTCCAACCGGAAGTACACGTCATCAGAAAATACATCCATTTCCGCAAAGAGTAAAACTAGCGTGGACATGACATTATTACCATGTCAGATAGTCAAGTATTGCATTCTAACGTAATCAGCTCCAAAAGGGTGTGGGAATACATAAAAGAACTAAATGAACTAAGCAAAAATAATAAGGTTACTCTCCTATGGGTACCGGGTCACACTGGAGTAGAGAGGAGTAGTAGACAAACTCCCAAGAAAAGGGGCAGAGGCACAATATCTGGGGCCCGAAATTTTCGGTGGTATCAGTAGCAGTATAATGCTGGAAGAATTAAAAATTGAGGAATAGAGCAAGAGATCCATTTACTGGACGGATCTGCAAGAAATGAAACAAGCAAAGATACTTCTTGGGAACTACAACCAGAGGAGATTCAAGGAATGTATAAGCCTAAACCAAAACTAGTTTGGAATTCTGACAGGAACCCTGAAGGGACAATTCAAAAAACTTGAATTGGAAGAGATAGAAGAGTGCAGATTTTGCGAGGAAGAGGACAAAATCTCTTTCAGAGTAGGAGACCCTGTTATGCGGTTCTTGGGAGCACAAGAAATAAAGAAGGGGAACTACCCACTCTAAAGCCGTCCAACATTCTTAAGTTCACTCTTAAGTTTCTAAAAGAAATAAGACTGGGAACCTGCTGTAGTCGGTAAGGTATTCCTACTGAATGGGCAACAGAAGGGAAATAGAATAGATCTATTAGGTCGCGCCGTATTCATTCCTATCTTCACATACATACATACATATATTCATCGTTCTAATTTTTGCTGCGAAAATTGGATGCTTGATCCAAATATCAAAAGAAAATTCAACTTTTTCAAATGTATTTATATCGACGAATTATGTGCATATCATGCATACAACGTCGAAATACGCGTACGTATGCAATGATGCCCACCACTAAAGAACTAAAAACTAGCTACATAAGAGATATAATGCAAGTATAGGGGTGTGGACTGCTAACATCCATCATAAAGAAAATATATAAAAGGATATCAGTGGAACCATGACGTGATTTATAATTGAAAATCGCCTCTTCACTATGGTTGCTGGTTTACAGACTTTCCGGACCGGCCAACCTTAGACATTCAGAGACGGTGGCTTAAAAAGAAAAATCAACTCGTCAAAAACAAAGTGATATTTGTCCTTAACTCACTTATTCTCATTATTTTTCTATTTTTTTTTTAATTAAAATACATTTCCTTATTGAGATATTTAAGGTGGAGTTTATTTATGAGTTACAACAGTATAGAGAAGGTCCGGCTATTCCGCACGTAGTACCGACTTTTTTTTTGGTTTATTTTTTTGTAGAGTAGATACAAATTTCATGTTTATGTTGATAGCCAATTTTTTGCGTCCTTGCTATCAAGTATTAATTTAATTGCGCAACAAACTTATTTTGTTTCTTTGCTTGGCACATACACACTTGAAGAATAGATTACAGAAAAGTGCTCTTTACCGTATTTAGCCTTATCAAATAACAATAAATTTGGTGTCGTCGTAATAGCGAATAATAGTAAAAGCACTTCAACTACAAGAGTCCAAAAATACAAGATGAAGCCTTTCAAAAACGAGAAAGAGAAATAATTAATGAACCCAAAAAGAGTATAAGCAACAGCATTAAGAGATTACGAAAAAGCCAAAAAATCTAGAGGGAACAACCAGGAAGGTAATAGATAGATTAAACAACTTTTCGTCCTACCAAATACCGCGTTCTGGAATAAAAGGCATTATCAATACTTGAAGTGGTGGCAAGAAAGAATTACTGCAAAAGCATTATTTGAATTTTTTGCATTGGGGAGAAACAAGAAAACCATTTTTTTTATTTTTACAAGAAATATCATTGAAGCAATGTGAATGTAGCATCCATGATAATTTCAAAATAAAGTAGAAACGCTTTAAGATACCGATTCTTACATGTTTTGGCAGACAATACTCATGATATATTGAATTATCTTCGTTAGCAAAATTAATGTGATTCTTGTTCGAACACTAAGAAATTCAGAGATATTTCAAGTTAGCATATAATTTCAGCTAAATTTTAGACCAAGAAATTTAAATGTACATTGATTGATTGATTTAGTGAGTGAATGTTTTATAGTACATCATTTTATTACAGACAAAACATGGCACACCATGTATTTCTGCGTGTGTGACGCGGTTAAAAAAAAACGTATGTCAGGAATTCAAATATCAAATAAAACAAATCGTGATCAGCACTCAAAATTTATCTCTAAAAAACAATTGAAAAGATAATATTCAACAAAATAATAATTACTTTCATTTAAATAAGCAAACACAAACTTATAACAAATATTTCGTTAATGATGAAGTTCTTAATAATATTACCATTATTTTGCGCGCTAGCTTTAAGTTTCAAATTGATTGAACTTAAAGATGAGCGAAAAACTGAACTTCTGACCCAAGAAATAGTACAACTTCTAAAAGACGGTTTAATTGAGAAAATAAAAAAGATTAAAAATGAATATAACTTGTAAGTATTATGTTATAATATATTTTTTAAAATTAGGATAAACGCGCCAAGGTCATGTGATTATTTTCGGCTGGTCTTAATGAATTATCTATAAAGCTCATATTCAAAAATTCTCAAACTACATATATGTCAGTCAGTTTTTCAGCAAATTGGACTATATTTATTCAACTTACTGCATGCATGGTCATATCTTAGACAACATGAATTGAAAAATACTCTAGTCAAACCTGTCAAAAAAATTATGTTTAAATAGATAAACCTTTGTTATTTCTATGTTCACAGTTAACTAACCGGAACTAACCTGTAGACTCCTAATATTTGGTTTCAGAAGGTATTTTCTGATTATATTTATTAAAAAATTATAAGGATCCAAAAAAAAAGATAAGACTTAGTTCTAAAATAGAATTAGTCCTAATAAAGTCATACATTTCAAGAAAAGTCAAGAGTATTGGAAAAAAGAAGCACATGCTTATAAATTATACGCAAGTTATGATACCATTTAACATAAAAACGTACTGCTTGAAAAATCATTGGTCTAAGGTTGAGACAGTGTCATCATGAAGTTTTTTTACAACGTTTTGTCTACGATTCCACGAAATAACTTTTATAAACTTTTTTTTCCATAACCTCCATATCTGTTTTATATATTGATACTTTCATACATTATTCCAGGAAATTATCCTTTTGAAAATATGAAATCACCATAGTAATAAAAATATATTAGATATTATTTAAAAAAGATACTTTGCAATTAACATCTCCCAAATGTTTCTTTTTAGAAAAGCAAGTACGACTGTAAATGTGAACGATTATGTCGACAAACTGCTTCCATATATAAATCAGGAAATTGTAAAAGTTGGATATGACCCAGTATCACTTCCAGATGAAAGAATTGATGTAAGATTTTATCTTTTATTTCTTCCTAAAAATATATATTTTTGTTGTTTATTCAATAAAGTCAGATAAGGGTTTTATTAGTAAAGAACTAGAATTTGAATGTTAATGGACAATTAAGACACTTTGAGGCCGCGGCAATAAAAATAATTCAGTCAAAAGAAAATGGAGAACTGAAATTTAAGGTCGTTAGTTTTTTTTTGGATATCGCTCTTTCAACACGGCGTTTCAAACAAACAGATGGAGCACCTATGGGATCCTCGCTTTCACCAGTCATAGCCAACCTTTTTATGATATATTTCGAACAAGAGGCACTGCAAAAGGCACCTTTAAAACCGAAATTTTGGAAACGCTATGTTGATGATATTTTATAATATGGCCACATGGAAAAGAACACCTGGACGATTTCCTCATATACCTGAACAATATCCACCATAGAATCCAATTCACGCTAGAAATCGAACAAGAAAAGAAACTTCCTTTTTTGGACCTGCTATTAACTAGGAAACTCAACAACACCCTGGGCTTTAACATATATCGGGAACCCACGCATACTGACCGATATCTCAATGCAGCGTCACATCATCATCCCTCTCAAAAGCAGGCAGTAGTCAACACACTAGTATCAAGATCTCTCCGCCTACCAGAACTTGAGACAAAACAAGACGAAATAAGACACATTTCAACAGCTCTAGAACGGAATGGTTTCTCACAATCAGATATAAAGAAAGCCATAAAAAGACAAGAGAAGACTACAACAAAGACCAAGATCAAACAAGGAACAAAGCCATAATACCATACATACAAGGAATAACGGACAGAATCGGAAGAATCTTAAGAAAACACAACATACAGCCCATATTTAAACCACAAAAAACAATAGCCAACATCCTGGGAAATCCCAGACCACAAGACCAACCTTGAAAATTATGGCGTTTACAGCATTCCATGTGCAGATTGCCATCAAACTTATATAGGACAAAAAAACAGGCGCATATCAGCAAGAATCCAAGAACATAAAAATAGCTTCAAAAACAAACAGACAACCTCAGCCCTATTTCAACATCACCAAACAACCGAACATACCATCGACTTCGAAAAAACAAAAGAAATAGCACCAGTACAGAATTACAAGGTACACGTCATAAGAGAGGCCCTAGAAATCGAAAAAGAGGGACAGCTAAATAAACGCGACGATGCTATAAATGTTCCAACTACATGGAAAACATTAATAAAGAATCAAGAAAGAAAACAACAAAAATCAATTAGTACATGAGAGACCAGCATACAAGAACAAAATATATCGCACTCGGCAGAGGGGAGGAGCCTGCGAAGCCGCTCATCCAATCAGGAAGCGAGCCAGCTAAACAAAACTCGAAAGTTATCAGAGGGTACCATCAGTTCTCAGCGAGTACCGAGACGAACCGCACTTGAAAATGCCACATGAGATTTTGGCGAAACGTCGTGAAAACGATTTTTTGAACGAACGGATTGAAACCCGGAATAACCAGACTATTCATATATATGAAATATACGCCATCCGGCGGGAGGTCGGCGAAGCCGCGCTCAATATTTGCATGCTTCCTTCCGATCTGTCCTTTGCACAGCCAGGTGCATGTCGGTACCCTGATGAGTCTAGTAGAGACGAAACATGTACCTCTGCCGTATCACTCTGGCGGGGAGGGTAAGTTTTGACTTTCTTCTCGGTATGGTGGTACAGGTGGGCCATCATCTCAATGGTGGTGGAATAGGATGAATTGCATTTTTTTATAATTTATTCTAACTGTGCAACCTCTAACACAGAAAGGATATAATGGAGAGAAGTTTGCATTTACTGTTCGCATTTTACTTCATTCAAACACGGAGCTGCATATAGTTGTATGTTTGCTGAATGTGATTTCAGCACTACAAACGGCATAATGTGGATATATCCACTGCTATTGCATCTCAAACGGATGAATCCGTGAAAGCCGCATATATATATATATATATATATATATATATATATATATATATATATATATATATATATATATATATATATATATATATATATATATATATATATATAGTTTTATACTGAATATGAATGTTAAATAAATAAAACCAAAAAATAAAACAATACTAAAATTTATTTACATCAAATATAATTTAATCTTCAAATTACGTTAACACTTAATAAATTATCAAACAAACGCAAAATAATAAAGAGAAGATAAGCCGTACCAACTTATTTACGTAATATTTCGCTTGAAACTGTACAGGGTGAGTCAATAATACATTTACTTGAATATGTCTTAAGAAGAAATAAATAACTATTTCTAATTAGGATATCTCCTTAATTAAATTTATTTTTAAATTGAAAATATAAAAGTATATTTTGATATTATGGATGGAAAAATATTCTCTTTTTGCTAAAAATTTTATCACTGGGTTTAATTAAATTTAATCTGCTTGCGATTTAATTTGTTTGTTTCTATGGTTAATGCGATTATATACACGATAAACTAAAATATTGAAATATCTCAAAAACTATTGAAGTTATAAGATAGATTTAACAAAAATTAATTTTTTAATATTCTGTAAAGCAAGCATATACAAGGTGTCATATTTTAAACAAAAAAGGCAATTTTGTCTTGAGGATTTTTTGTAAAATTAAGGGCAATATTTAATAGAAAGAAGGTGCTGAATCTTTTTTTCTTTATACTCCATTATCTCAAAAACTATGAAGGTTTTGCACGTAGAATCAAATATGGTCGAAACTATATTTAAGTATTTAGTAAATATATATTGTAGTGGATATATTCAATTAATAACTTTACCTATAAGCTATAAACTTACTCCATACCATCATTGACTCACCCTATATGAACCTGGAAAAACAATTCCTGTCGCTCCCACCTCCATATATTAAAGTATATCTCTTGAAATTTAAATACAGTAAATAATATACCATTTTAAATTTTAAAAAATCGTAGTTAGTTGCAGGTAGGTAATTGCAAAGGTTCATTATTAAATAAATAAGGTAAAATGTTCTGTACCATCTACAGCCTTAACAGCATTTCCAAAACATCATAAAAAATAATAATATTGCAAGAGAGGTGGTTTAGAAGGTCGCAAGATTCTAAAAGATTTAAAAATATATTTCACGGAAATACAACAAGAAGACCAGTCGGAGCTGTTCCGTCTAGTTGTCGATATTTGTTCTGTACATGTATAAAATATCTTCGTTAGATATTTCAACCCATACAACATATTGAACAAATCGTTCACACTAATAAAATTAAACTTGTTTTTAGATTGTTATAGGCCATTCTGACTTATCAGAAGGTGAACTGAGTAAAATCGCAACTATAGAACGGTATGAAGATGCAATATTCACTTATGATGAGGAAGGTAAAAAAGCTTATTTGGAATTTATTCTACGATGGGAAGATATACAGGTAATTTTGCAAAGAGGAAGTATGTTCATTTAGCATGGTAGAGTAAAAGATACCGTAAAGTTTATGATCTTGACAAATTTCAAAAACTATCCACTTAATAAAATTGAACACTTCATCGTCGATATTTACCATTTCTAAGAATTATAATTTATCCAACACTATTATTTTATCCACACAAATACAATGTATCTTATCTATCAGTAAGTCGAGAAATTCCATATCCAATACCTTCAAAATATAGATAATTGTTATGTAAAGTTTTTTCGGTCCGCAGAAAAATTTACATATCTAATTAACAACTTACATACAGGGTGTCCAAAAAGTCATGAATAACCTGTCAACCACGGATGATTCACATTTTGGTTTACCAAATTTCCATTAATGACCTTGATAAAAGCATTACCGATATTGTTTTTCTAATGTTTTAAAAGTAATTATTGAAAATGCATTATACTGTATTGATAGCGCAGTCATTTAAGATAAAGATAAATAAAACAGAACAAGAAAAAGTTTTTATTTGTTTTATTACTCGAAAACCGTAATATTTTTACTAAGATCATAATTGGATACTTGGTAGACCATGATGGGGCCCGTCCGCAGTTAATAGGTTAGCAATGACTTTTTGGACATCCTGTAGAATAGTTTATAATTCTAGGATAGAATTTCTGTTTCGACTTTTTTCCATTATTAAAAAAATTATAATGAATCTCGTCTTTTGGTAAAGCATTATCAACAATAATTAACTTGTTTTAATAAACTCTATTTTTTAGCTCATTTACAAATACCACACAAAAGTAACATTTATCAGTATGACTGGACATGTTCATGGTGATGTTGAACACATGAAAATTCATTTGAAACTTGAATTTGATTTTGAAACGGATCATATCGCAGTAGATTCATTAGATTTCAAACATACTGGGTAAGTATATTTTGATATTTCTAATTAACTCTTAAAATATATGTTTCTTGATATCAAATAAAATGGCTTCACTCTAAAAGTTCTGCAATATTATTTGAATGACAGTTTAATGTACGTGTTTTCCTTTTAAAAACAAGTCAACAATAAAAATGTATTATACTCATCTCTTCAACCAACATTTCCCCTGATAGAGAAAAAATAAACATACCTAGAGGATGCTTCTGGTATTGTAGAAAACATATCTTTTCATTTAGTTTATTTTATTATAAAAGAATGTGTTCAGTTAAGCTTGAACGCTTTACCAAACCTGAAATATAAAAGGACCATTTTGTATATATCAAGTAAATAATTTCCATTTTTACTATTTTATTATCTACTAAGACTCCAAATTGTCATCCTGGAATTCCTAATAATTCTATAAAATTTATATTTTAGAGCTTAGCCTATATTTTCTGTTGTAGGGATATCACCATTAAATTTTCTGGAAATAAAGTTATTGATTACATTTCCAACGCCATGACCAAAGTATTAACAACCATTTTCCACAATTTGATCATCAACGAAGTTAAAAAAGTTGCCATGGATCCCGTGCAAGATATTGTAGATGGTCTTAACGCATATATTGATTCGATTTTACATCCTACCCTTTATTAAATGTTGTTATTAGCATCTAAAATAATAAATTTTATTTAGATATAATGTAATTATTATTTCTTTTCTAACTTACCCTAGGCGTCGGAGGTGTACTTCTTGGACAAAGGTAGTCGAGACTTTGATTATCTCTATTATTAACAATAACAACGTTTCAATTATTACCTCGTTATCTTTAGATAAATTTAATATCTATAGAAGCTTCGTTAAATTTTACTTCTTCCAGGGTTGTTTGCACATTTTTTAGCACCTCACATAATGTTTATATATCCAAACATACTTGGCGATACTAGACTTATCGATGGTGACTTCTTAAAAGGTTATTTTAAATAAATACTAAAGTAAAATTATACTACTATCGTATTTTTCGAATGTCTGAAATTTTTCTAAGGAAATCCAATGGCTGCCCATTCTAAATAAAAATATTAGATTATAATGAAAATCAATTTTTTTGTAATAGTTTAGGTCGTAATCTTCACTATCGCAAAATTTTGATGAACTTTACCGTGTAAATTTTTGGAAATTCAATTTTCAAAAATGTAAAAATTTGTACATAGTCTTATGAGAAATCAGAAACTTGGCAATCTCCTTTGCGTTATATTACCATTTGTCGATTAGATGAAGTTGAAAAAAATTAAAAATTAACTTTTTGAAACATACAGTTTTTTTACAATAAAATATTTGGCTTTTCATGGGGTTTACTTAGATATCAGTTAAAACAAATGACAATTTAAGATTAACCTTCATTCAAATGGAGTCGAAACGTTTGACAACAATATGAAAACTTTGACCCATTGATATTTTTAAATATTAGATATTAATTAATTATTGTATTCTTAATGTAACGTATATACGTGAACTAACCTGAACTAAATTTATGCATTTTACATAAAGAATATTTACTAACTCAAAAATTTTCTCTTTAATGGCATGTCTTAAAAATATTGGTAAATCACAATTTTTACACCACAGATCATCAGTAATACATTTTATTTCTACAACTCAGTTATTGATATGGGCTTACAAGTCATTCGAATACTATTTTGTAAACTTGTGTACTACGAAATAATAAGGTTAGACTATTTCGAAGTTAAACATAAACAGTAAAAATACAACGTTGCCAAATCACACACTAGTTACAACTAGCTAAATGAGTTAAATGAATTTCTGTATTTAATTTTTTCTTATATTTTTTTACTTACAAACTACTTATTTTTAAAGTATATTATTTTTTCTTAGTATTTTAATTTAATTTGTCAAATATTAGGTACTACACTTCAATTGACTCACATTGTAGTGAACGGACCTCTTTAATATAATGAATATTTAAAATTAGCATGCCTTCTGTCTGTAAATAAATAAGACTTTTCAATTTAAACCATTAAATCGGGCACAGGCGCGGATCCAAGGGGGGGCGGTGGGGGAGATCCCCCCCCCAAGATTTGAGTTTAGGAAAATGGACCCGATTTTTCCTCTGATACTATCGTTTATTTAAGAACTAGAGAGAGTAATAAATCATTTTTTACCCTTTTTCTCTTCGCAAACTACCTGTGTTCTTTAGTCCGGTGTCTTTAGCAAAATCTGTTAGACACATATATTTTTCATAAGAATGGGTTAGAAATTTTATAATCAAAAATACCGGTCTATAATAACGGACTAAAACGTAGTCTTATTCTCTCCAAAAATTCGAAGTTATAATTTAAATACTTACAAAATATCCATTGTCAAAAATACAAAAAGGTAAACATATATAAAAAAATTCGTCCATATAATATTAAAATATTTTTGGAGCTATCGGTCATTTTATTATTAATTAAAAATATTTTTAGGGTATTTGACGTTTCAGTTTATTAATTTCTTAAACCATCTGCAGAATTACAAATTAAACACTAAAAAGGGATTCAAATGTAATTAATTTTTATATGTTACAGTTAAAATTAGACCCACTTATTTTTATTTCTATTGCACTGACATCTTAATTTAATTTACTTTATTATATGGAAATACGATAGCCCCAAAAAAAATAAGATAAACATGTTAATTCTACACGCTTAAGAAAAAGACACAAATACAATAATAAAATAATAAAAAACTTATGGCTAATTATAATTAAATATATATAAAATTAAAGAGTGGGACACACTAAAATAAAAATATATAAAAAAATAAAAAAACATATAAACAACATTAAACAATAAAATACAACAAAAACAAAAATTTAAATAATAAATTGTGTTTACACTAGTAAACATTACGTATCTAATTCCTAATCAAAGTCAGTGAAATTATTTTCGCTCAAATTAATTATAATTGGTTCCTCTAACTCACCGATCATGAGATCGAGTTCTCACATTTTGTTTTATTCTTTTATTATATGGATTTTTCCCAATTTTCCGCAGTAACTTTATTCAAAAAAATCTTTCAAAAGTTTAGTTAAATTACTAGTTTTGTTAATTGTGTTATTTCTAGCAACTCTACCTTTTACTTGAGAGAGATATTTACTTCTCCAACGGACAGTTTCCGGACGATCCATAGGAAGAGTTTTTCTATCGGGTTTTTCCCAGCAAAAATTAAGTTCACTGAGCAATTTCCAGAGATAAATTCTTTTAATTTCAGGTAAATCGCGATCTTCATTGATTTTAGTTAGAATTTTGTAGACGGTTGGAATCTGTTTCTCATAATAAAATGTACCACCCCTTTAATTGCAGTTTTCATCTCTTCTTCCAATGAGGTTTTTCATCTGCCTGTGATCGAATGTGGCTTGGGAGTACTAACAATTCCAGTCGTTTTTTCTCCTTCAGTATTCGGTACATAGTAGATTTTCCAACTCCTGTCATGTTGGAACACATCTCAACAGAGCTTTTAACATTATTATATAGATATTGATATCTTAAGGCATCATAAACGTTCATCGTAATAAGTTTTTCGCTGAGGAAAAAATGCCCTGGTTTAACGATTTTGAAATAAATATAGAGGTAAAGGCCATATCTTTTGGATATCTCACTAATCTCAAATAATATATCAAGCGCAAACAAGATAAATTACTAAGAACAAACTGTAAGGTGTCCTTTGCTCACTGACTGAGAAATTAAATTAAACTATCAGAATTTTTATGTTGCAGTAAATTTATAAAATATATTTAAATATAATGAAATATAATTAGATTTACGGCAGTTCTCAGTTACCAGCGGCACTGGAGCAGGTACGTTGGAGGTTTCGGTAACAGTTTTATTACTCTCTCTAGTTCTTGAATAGAATATGGGAATGTGTATACTTGCGATCGCCCCCCCCCCCCCCGCTCCCAGGAGCTTTGAGTTCAGGAAAATAGAATCCATTCTGCCTTTTATATTAGGAATGAGTATGCTGCTTGCACTCCCCCCCCCCCCCGTTGACAACTTGTTTTTCTTGCCATACTGTACTTTTGTGATATCACCGCCCCCCCCCCCAAATAGAGAGGCTGGATCCGCCCCTGATCGGGCATGAATGTAGAATCGTATGGGCTTCTTTTTTAAGTTGGTACAACACTAAGTAACAATTTATATTGCATTGGATTGGACGTTTTTGTGGAAAAATTTCATTAAATTTGATGTGCTGAACAATATTAATTTTACTCATATGTTGAAAATGTTAAATAAGACATATGCTGAGGATCATGTTGCATACAAGAGTTTTTGAGTCGTATAAGACTTTAGAAATTCCATTAAATGGTATACAGATGGCTCCAAAACAACGCAGAGAACTGAAATAGGAGTGTATGCTTGAGTAAGTCACCAAGCATTTTCCAGACAGAAATACACGCTATCAGGAAATGCATTCAATTTAGCAAAGAGAAATACTATAGCGAGCAGGAGATTATTATCATATCGGATAGTCAAGCAGCCATCATTACGTTGAGTTCTCAAGTAATCAACGCCAAGATGGTATAGGAATGCCTAATGAGACTGAATGAATTAGATAGGAATAATAAGGTCACCCTCCTGTGGGTACCGGAACACACCGGGGTAGAGGGAAATGAAATAGTAGACAAACTCGCCAGAAAAGGGGCTGAAACACCATTTCTAGGGCCTACTAGGCAAGCTAAGATACTTCTTGGGAACTACGACTAGAAGAAATTAAAGAAAAACATAAGCCTAAGCAAAAACCAACTTGGACTTCCGACGGGAATCCTGACAGGGCATTACCACCAGAAAGGACACCCCAAGAAACTCGGACTGGCAGAGAGAGAAAAGTGCAGATTTTGCGAGGAGAAAGATAAAACCTCTATCCACATACTTACAAAGTGCAGCGCTTTAGAAAACCGTGGTTCTTAGGAGCACACCAAATAGAAGAAGGGGAGCTACCCATTTTAAAGCCGGCCAACATCCTAATGTTCCTGAAGGAAATAGGACTGGAAGACCTGCTCTAGTCGATAAGGTATCCCTAACAACTTGGCAGTAGAAGAGGAACACAATAGATCTATTGGATCACAGTGCATCGATCCCCATTTTTAGAAACGTACCTAATTACCTAAGGCGTTCACCAATGGTCGTAAAGACGTCGGAGATAATCCCCATCCTAGACTACCATGAACATCAACTGACGACTATTACATCACTCAGGCAAAGGCCATGGCTCTAAAAATGCATCGTATCTTGATTAAAGAACACGTGAGTCGGGAATCTCAAAAACTGAATGCCATATAATTTTAGTCGAAAAATTGGGCATTAAATCCGTAGCTTCTCCCATGGTACCAAAAACAATGCATTTTTCCAAAAAAGCATCGCATATTGGTAGTTTCCGAGATAATTACCAACGCAGCCAGCGACTCAAACTTCTTGAAACGCATCATAATCGGAGATGAAACATGAGTATCCCGCTTTTAAGAAATCACCCAGCAAGCAAAACTTTGTGATTCTTCGCTTTTAAATTTAAAAAAATGCTACCAAAGTAAACTTTAGTGTAGTACCTCATGGTTATTCCTTTTTTGGAACTTTAAAAATATTTTAGTCACCCTGCAAAAATTAAATAGAAAATTTAAGGGATCTTATACAACACGATATTAGAAAATACATGAAATAAGCTCCCACATGTGGTTTAAAACTTCACCATTAACACCAAATTTTCTTAAAAACTGCCTTCAAAATATATTGAAAATTTTTTAAATAAAACAACATTTGGCACTTTGTTTCCCAGAGCGACCTCATCGATTTAACAAATAAATTAAATTTAACTGCAAGTTGTTTAATCGATTGGATCGGCAAACAATGCGGTTTCAAACTTAGATACCTGTGTAATGGATATTACCTTACCAGTTCATCACAATAATGACCGAAAGTACATCCAAAAACCAGAGTTTCAATGATTCATATGAAGAACTACCGAAAAACATATTACTGTGTGTTTTGAGTGAAAACTTAGACCAATTAGCGATACTAAGACATATTAATGGTTGGTCTGAACATGATCAAACAGTGATAGAATACAAAACAATAGAAGAACAGTGCCAGGTGATAAAAAATGACGATTTATTACCATCAGATTCTAAAGAGAATATAGATTTAACCGACTTTCGAAGAGATTGTTCTTTCATAGAGTCGACAATACAGAAAACGTTTGATGAAGTGCGTGCACGAGGAACATTTGAACACATATCACAGTTGGTAAATGTATTTAGAAGATTAGAAACCGACGAGTCGTTTTTACTTGAAAATACTAAAGAGAAAGAGCTACAGTATGTTAAACTTCAAAATATGTTTTGGAAAGAAAGAGAAATGTTTAAAAAAGAAATTGATAGTATGATGACAAAAATTGGAAAAGTTAAAGACGAAATAGAGGTAGGGAAATATTTGTAAAGATTTAGTTTTTAAAGATTCTCCATAATTTTGGTCAGTTGACTAGAGCTAGAACTATCTATGAGCAATGATAGCGTATTCGAGCAAGTACTACGTAGCTTTACTGAGGCCTGTAAACTGTAATTTTGAGCATAAGTAAAAGTTTAAAGTCCCGATATCAATAGAACTTCATTTGAAAATATTGAAATTGGTTTTAATTAAAATATGATAATACAATATTTTAGGATTTTGAGCAGGAATCTAAAATCAAATCAAAATATATTACCAACTGGGAAGACTCTAAAATTGAAATGAGCAGATATGTTTTGACACAAAAAGAAGAAGAATTAAGAAAAACAATTAATGAAAAAGAGCATGAATTTACAAAAGAAGACAGAGTACATCAAGAAATTAAAAATATATTTAATCAAATAGAAAGGGTAATTTTCAATACAATAAGTAAAATTTTTAAAAATTCGAGAACTTTCACATTTTTAACCTAATTTTTAATGTTAAATATTAGTCAATTAAGCTCTTTGGCAAAAGGAATTTGCCCGGTCTTGATAAAATTCATATTTTCTCCCTATTACAAAATCAAAGGTCCGACTGTGCTCACAAAACACGAAAAAGATGAAACGTTATTTACGTGCTAATTGGTCGAAACGGCTGTGAGGTTAAATCGATGATGTCAGCCTCAACGGTTGTGCTATAACTAATGCATACGAGACAAGTTATTATTTATTTTTAAACGAATATTAATATTTTGACGTTTTTACTTTTGCCGTAATAAAAATGTTTGTTAACAAAAATAAATACAACAAAAGCATAAAACGTCAAAATATTAATATATCGCATGGGAAAAAATACATCTTTAGGAAAATAAAACAAAGTGGTTTTTTATTGATTATATTTACACTTTCTGAAAATTTATAAATTACAGTCTTGATAGTCAAAACTTGCAAAAATAACCATTTCAATTATTATAAACAATAAATTTTTACTATAAACAAATTTTCTTGAATTGGTTTTAATTTTATGTATCCTTGTTTCGTTATATTGTATTTTGGAAATTATATTGCGAAAATCAAAACCATCGTAATATTAAGACTATTTAATGTGTTGATATTGATAGTTTAAAACTGTAAATATTATCATAACGTCAAAAAGTCGTGGTATGCTTTATAAAATTTAAAATTTATTGAGAAAATGTGATACAGTAAACAAAAAAAGAAAACAAAAAGATACCGCTAAAACAAATTGGAAGTAGCGTTCTACAAATTTCAACAAATATGTTTTGTTACATAAACCAAATATGTTTATATACAAATAAAAAATACTCTTTATACCAAAGTTGCACATGAACAATGAAATGATCATTTCAACCTAGCTTTGGTAAAAACTTAAAACAAAAAATAACACGTTAGTTTATCTTGATAACTTACAAAAAAAATTACAAGTGTGTCTTGCTGTTTTGTAAAAAAAATAAAAACTGAAATCATTTAAAAAACATCAGCTTATTTGAAGGGTTGAATAGTAAATACAAAAATCCAAAACAGTCAAAACAAAGCAGCATAAATCCAATGTCCTTAAATCTCCACATTTAATAATATATAAATACAACAAAATTAAGCAATATTTTCAAAAAAATATATATTAAACAAAAAACAGGTAATATCAAAACAATACAACAAATATTTATAACAAATATAGGCTTTTTAGGTTACTTATAAATAACAATAGAACACAGAAATATAAATTTTAAGAGACATATTGTTTCATATTCAAAGGAAAAAACAAAGAATAATTATATAAATAAATTAATATTATGTGCAACGTTGATCCTAAATACAGAAACTCAAAAAGTCAGAACAAAGCAATTAATCCTCACAACCATGCCCGTGTTTCCTCAAATCTCTACATTTAAAAGGGGCCCGAAAGATAGTGAACTATGCCTGGTCAGGACGAAGTCAGGGGAAACTCTGATGGAGGTCTGTAGCGATTCTGACATCAATATTTAGTAAAATTAAAAATATAAAATTCTTTAAAAATCGCACAATAATTTCTAGTTGCTAGTATATTCACATATAACAACATAAATAATAATATAAAATATATCTTAAACAAGTATACAGGCTTCCGGAATAACCGCTCTACTATCGACGGTATATTTATTATCAGACAGCTGGTTGAAAAATCTATCTAATACGATAAACCGCTGTTCATTTGTTTTGTGGACTTTACATAAGCGTTCGACCGAGTCAAACTGGAACACATAACAGAACTACTGCGAAGAAAACAAGTAGACGAAGCAATCATACGCACAATATACGAACTGAATTCCAAAAACACCATGGTAATTAAAACAAATAACACTCTAACAGAGGAAATCCCACTATCCATAGGAATAAGACAGGGTGATAGCCTAAGTCCAACACTTTTCAATGTAATCATGGACAAAATCATTGATGAGGTAAAAAGCACAAATATTGGGTACCCAATGGGACACTACACCGTTCAGATTATATGCTTTGCAGACGATGTTGCCTTGACAACAGATAGCGAGGACAACTTACAAAGAATGCGTTTCCATCTCAATCGAACAGCCAAACAGTATAATATGAAGATATCTGTGGAGAAAACCAAATCAATGGTAATAGCAAAAGAACCGGTAAGATGCAAACTAATGGTTGATGACAAACATATCGAACAGGTTGGGAAGTTTAAATACCTGGGAGCACATATAACAAGTAACAGGGCAGTAACGGAAGAAGTACGCACACAAGCCAACAAAGCGGCCATGATATCAGGCCAACTAAGAGACATAATCTGGAACAATAAACATATGACGGTTGAGAGCAAAGCAAGAATTTACAAGGTCTGTGTAGGACCGATACTGACCTACGGTGCAGAAACAAGAAATGAAACAAGAAAGACAAAACAAATTATGAGAACCACAGAAATGAAAACGCTGAGAATGATCACGGGAACAAGTTTAAGAGATAGAATAAGAAATGCAAAAATACGCGAGGAGAGCGGAGTGGGGGATGTTGTGATGTGGGTTCGAAACCGTCGTAGGCAGTGGAGAGATCACGTGGAACGAATGGACGATGACAGACTAGCAAAAACCGTGATGAGAGAGAAACGAAACACCAAACGGCCGCCTGGACGGCCCCCCAAAAGATGGAGAGACAGCTGGATTTCGACCTCAAACGAGGATCGATGAGGCATTGTGTAGATAACAGAACTTGGTTCTACCTAGAAGAAGAAGAAGAAGAAGAAGAAGAAGAAGAAGAAGAAGAAGAAGAAGAAGAAGAAGAAGAAGAAGAATACAGAAAAAATAAAATATCTTGAAAAGAAATAGGACCTGGAATTTTTCTTTGGCATAGTAAAAATATAAAATCATAGTGGATATCGTAATCAAGGTATAGGTCTATTCAGATAAAGGTCTTCATGAGATAGAGGACTTATTCTGGTGCAGGTCATCAGACCAATGTAGACTTCAGCCGACGTTTAACATGAAACAAAAGAAAAAGTGGACAGAATCATCTTATACATTAACGAAATGATTAAATATCATAAATCAGGTACAAGAGTCAATTTTGCTTACAATGTTTGGTACATATTAACTTCTTTTGTGTGTTTTCCTCTCTCAAATATTTATAAACTGTTAATCGAGTTTTTAATTTTACTATATTGTTATATTATGAATTTAACAAAATTTAAATTGTTGTAACTGACCATTATTTAGTTTTTAAAATTTCCTTTCCAAACCAACATCATGCCAATGTTATCGAAAAAACGATTTAACTTCTTATGAATAATATCGAGTAAACTATTTAGTTGATCATTAGCATAATTAAGTCTGGTGTTTTCATCATATTTTTTAAAGAAGATAAATAAATGCTGATGAGTGATTTCTTTACAGAATAAATTTTGATGACAAGTTTGACAATCATTTAGATTGAGCTTCTTAAAAACATAACCAGCTACATTCAAAGTAGCATAGCTCAGGAATATCGATCACAACATCTGATAACTCTAAATCTATGATCTCAAAGTTCTCAGTATTGCTGAATTAATTATATAGAGTAAAAGTGGAAAAGCGTTGGATGTACTTAATGTCCCTTTTAGTTTTTACGTTTTTTTTATTTTATGTATCTCATACCATGCAAAAAAAAATAGTATATATTAAAAATCGGTAAATTGTTGGTAGCGCTGTTATTAATATTACTATTAGCGTAATAATTTCCTTAAAATTGTCACTACTATGTTAAAATTATGTTCTTTTAAAATTTAAGAATAATGTTTACCTTATTTTGTCTGAAAAAAGTGTATACGCCATAAAATGTTATCACCATGTTTAAGAAACTTCATAAACAAACACTCTTCACCACGAATACAAAAAATAAATGATTCATACTTACAAAAACGTAATTAAAATATATTATTAGCAGTTTCTTCCACATTTTCCTACCACAATACAAATAGTTGGAAACTAAATAAAAGTGTCCTAACTACGACGTAACTAATGTGGCTCCAAGAAATGCGAAAAAAATGCTGCCCGTCTTTAAGCTAGAATGCAACGACGTGATTTGTTTAATAAATTGCCAAACCGCTTGATTCAAATTCCTCTATTTAAAATTCACTTGAATTTTCTGATTGATTAGATGTTCGGGTGGATGGCAGTATTGACAGCTACGATTATTTCAGAGTTGCATAGGCCTGTTTGTGCTACACTGCAAAATATACACTTTTTTAATAAATCACTAGTCATAAAATGACAAATGCACGGAGGCATTCACAGCTGTTTTCGACTAAACTCGGACAGTGCCTTAAATCTCCCCAGTCAGTCGCTGGTTTCCGACTTTCCAATCACCAGGTACGCTCAGTCGTTTAAGCACACCATTAAAATCATACGTTTTCTTTCATGGTATTGATGCACGAAACGAGTCATTTAAATATTTCAGTGAAGTTATCTTTCGGCGTAATTATACACGAAAGAAGGCATTAAATATATCAATGAATTCACGCAGCTCCTTTCATAAAACCGCAACACCCTATGGATGCCATTCTCTACGTATTTTACAAACAATTCTCAGCAATTTTTGCTTAAATTCTATCTGTCAATTTGACACGTTCTGTTCAGACAAATGCTTAACGAATTTATACGCAAATTCTTCTAAAATCTCACGTCGCTTCATAAAGCCTATGATTTACATATTTTTATTAATTCTTTTCCCATTTGCAATTTGTTTAATCTATTTGAATTTACTTATTAAAGTTGTGTGGTTTTTACGACGTTTTCTTCAGTCCCCAAATAATAAAATAAAGTCCACAAACCCATGTTTGTTCGGTTAGCAGGTGAATTCAACCACAACATGAACCAAATTTAAACACTATTAAAGAGAGTAGACTGAAGTTAGATGGTATGAACTTCACTGAAGGAAAATCACTTGCCAACCTATTTTGTCAGACATTTAACATATTACACGCGGTTTTTATGAGAAAACGGTATTTTTAAAATATTAAAAATATTTTCTAGGATCTTCAAAAAGAAATAAAAAAGTGGCAGCTAAAATATGATAATGATCTTTATAGAATAACGATAAAAATAAAGAATTTGCAAGAGAAAAAGGATCAACAGCAACAGAAAACTGCAGATATGGTCAAATTGGTAATGTAGTCTTAACATTTAAACAAAAAATAAGTATGTATGTATTTTTAAAGTTACACCTTTAATTATTCTCCTAGAAAAAAATATGATACATTCAAATTTATAAATATAAAAATTTATATTGTTATTTTTCGCTTTTTAGCGCTTTCTTAATAGCCTATGCTATTTTTTATAAAAATTTTGTTTTTCAATTTTTAGTTTTCAATTTAGCAAAAAAGTGCCCGTTTTATCCAAAGTTATAGACCACACTAAAATGAACAAGAAAAAAATTTTTGCATTATGAGACTTATAAATTTCTTGGTCTAGTATATTTTATCCTGCATATTGAGTTTGAAGAAATTAATTTAAGTTCTATAATATACGCTCCCAATATCAATTTGCACAAAATCAAGAAAATGTAAAATTTTTAGTTCCCCGTATTATATCTGCCATGTTAACATGTAAAAAATGAATTTTAGATTCGTAACCTATGATTACAAAAACTCCCTAATACCAGTTTTGAAAAAATATGAATAACGTAAAATTTTCAACCAACCCCACTGAATCCGCTATATTGAATTTAAAAAGCTCCTAATGAAATCTTAATTTATAACCTCGACGACAGCCAGTACCAGTTTTGAACATAATCCGGAAACATAAAATTTTTAGATCGCCATATTGCATCTACCATATTAAGTTTTTGTTAAAACAATTTGAAATTCGTTTTTAAACTTTCATTTGGTGTTTTAAAAATAATTTCAGATTCGTTATGCACGATCCTAAAAACATTCCGACACCAATTTTATAGATCAGACAAAATTAATTTTCTTGTCCGCCATATTGTCAGGGCCATCTTGGAATTTAATGAACCAATTTCAACCAAAATAATATGGGACCACCACAGTAATTTCCTGAACATAATGCAAAAAATTTCATTCAAATCGGTACCGCCATTTTGGAGTAATCGATGTGCATACACAATATCGTCCGAAATTGGGAAGAAAAACGAAAAAATTGGCGGACAGGGGCATTAAAGGAATTTCCTAACCAGCGTTTTTTTGTAAGGTCGCTTTCTATAGGTTCGTTTCTCATGGAATAGACCTTAAACTTAATTAATTACAAGATGGAGGTATTTGTCTATATGGATATAATGCAAAATGTACTTTCCTTATACAGAGTGGGAAATGTCGGAATGTAGGATATCGACCTTCTTCAAAAGTTGTTCAAAACTTCAACCACGCGGAAAATCGGTGGGAAGAAGTAGAACGTCGTATTCGTAAACAAATGTGTCCAAATGAACAATCGCAAAACAATATTTTTAATTATCACAATTTAATTTTGTGTAATCTTTTCAGTATATTAAACGGCAAGAAGAAATTGATGCGTATAAGGAACATTTAGTTGAAGAGGAGAAAAAACGGAAGGAAAAAGAACGAAAAGACAATGCAGCCACAAAAATTCAAGCATGGTGGAGGGGTACGATGGTCAGGAAAGGGTTTGGCAAATATAAGAAAAAGAAAGACAAAAAGGGGAAAAAGAAATCACAAGAAAAGAAAAAATAATATCTATAATGAATATTTTTACAAAGTCAATGTTCAATGAGATATCGTCAACTATAAGACATATGGTAAATTAAAGCAAAATTCAAGATCAAATAGAGATATTAATATTGATTTTACCTTTCACATAACGTCAGAAAAAAAAATACTATTTTTTATTTTTTCAGCAGAACTCGCAATTTTTTGGATAATATGTGTAAATGTATGCATATTCTACTGTTTATGCTTCTCTTGTAGAGTGCCATCGTGTCTACTAATAGTTAAAAACTAAGGAAAACTTATATTATAAATATTTTATTAAAATAAAAATAGTTTTAATCAAATACATATATGAATTTTTTTGTGAACTATAACCAAGCAAATATACTAAATATGTTTGTGTTCTAGTAAAACCATATCTGAATTATCATGAATAAATGGCTTTCAAATATTCCATATTAAGAATCCAAGCAACTTAGATGAGCACTTATGACTGACCTGATATGCAAGAGATATCTGGAGGAAAATTAAACTGTTGGCTATGTTCTCGGAGACATATTCAACAGTTTATTTTCTTCCAGACACCATCTACACATCGGGTCAGTTACGGTGCTAATTTTATAAAGATGGCTTCGAAGGTCCAGTTATATGTTCCTTGACACAACTCATCCTAAAACCATCCCTAGAGAATGGAATAAATTTACTTTCCAGCAAAAGTTTTAGTTCCCTCTTACCAACGGTAATCGGAACAGGTAGAATTGGTTGTGATCCGAATGATTCAATCAAGGATCCCATCTCTGCCAAACGATCTGCTGCCCCGTTCCCGTGTATACCCGTGCCTCGGAACCCACACGACAACGAAGTAAAAAATATTCTCAGCAAAATGAAAAATAAGAAAACCTCTGGGACTGACGATCTATCCATCAGAGTTCTCGAAAATCTCCCTGATCAGGCACTTAATGCTTTGGTATACTCAATAAATACCTCATGTGATTCTGGAATATTTTCATCTTGCCTAAAAATTTCAAGAGAGATAAGGTAGATGAACCAACGAACTTTCAACCTATTTCACTTCTTCCATCTTTTTCTAAGATTGGAGTTTCACTCCTTAAGGGAAGAATGATCCCCTTTATAAATTAACATAATATTTTAAATGAACATCAGTTTGGCGTTCGCGAGGATATGGGTACACATGATGTAGTGTTTGCTTTTTTGAATGGCTGTATACAAGCCTGAGTGGCAGATGTGGCCGCAGTGGTATTTTATAATTTTTCCAAGGCTTTTGATTATGTGAATCAAGAATACTGCTGAGGAAACTCTACCATTATGGACTCAGAGGCATTGTGCTGGCATGGTTCGAATCATTCCTGACAGAAAGGAGAAAAATAGTTAGATCGATGGAATAATGTCAGATATCTATGATATTAACCACGAGGTGTCTCAGGGTTTAATGCTCAGTCCCATTCTGTTTCTAGTTTACATCAATGACCTTATCTGGGGTCATTTTTCTCTACTTGCATACAGTCAATATGAGGCATTAATTGGAGATTGTCTCCAATGATCTTGTGAAGGTGGGGGAACAGTGCAGAGCAAATCTTTTGAGTCTTAATATAACGAAAACAAGTGAGTTTCGATGTTTGTGAGTTAAAAAATAAGCAGACTCATAAGTTTCTTGGCATTTTCATGGATGACAAATTAAAATATTACATATCTAGGCCTTAAACTAAAAACTTGCAAGGGAATGCTATGCTGTTAAGGTTGTGTCCAATAAGTTGGAAAAATCAATTTCTAGATCGGTTTATTTCTCGCTTGTGGAAAGTCATCTGAATTATGGTATAGTCTTTTGAGTATTCTTCAAACAATACATGTTTAGATTTGCTTTAATTTTACAAAAAAAAACAGTGTGGTACATCTGTAGAGTAAATTGACGAGAGTCTTGCGGGCCATTATTCAGACAGTGAAGAACTTTAAGGCTTCCCTGCTTTTTTATATTAGAAACAGTGTGTCTAACATTCAAGAAAGATTTCAATAATATCATTAATAAGAATTATAATTTATCTGGTACGAGAAACCTAGATCCAGAACGACCAATGCCGATATGGATGTCGAATATCAGAGACAGTCCTGAACATAATAAGAGAATGCCAAGCAGTTGCCGCATCGGAGTACAGGAAAAGACACGATTCTGCCTCCAAAATCATCCATCAAAAGCTGGTAGAGAAACGTAAACTGTTGAAGATAGAGAAATTGCTATACTATAAATAAAACCCGGAGCTTATCTAGAGAACAACCAGCTCAAGTTTTACTAGGATCGAACTGTGCTTTCAGATCATACAGTTGTATATAATAGACCAGACCTCATTTTAGTAGATAAAACATCTAATCGAGCAACACTAATAGAAGTTGGCATCGCTAACAATAACAATATAAGGGACAAACTAGATCACCAAATACAGACACTTGGAAGTACAAATATGCAGATAGTGGGGAATGAGCTGCGTCCAGATGATCCCCATAATTCAATCAACAACCGGCGTAGTACCCAAGAGCCTCCTGAATAATATCATGGGATTAGGCGTTAGCGAACATCTGTACAAGGCTATGTAAAAGGCCGTGTTCCTTAGAAGACCATAATATTACCTTGAGCCAGACAATATCAAAGGGCCTCCACAGAGCTCCGTCTTTATGATATCTGAGTATCTGTGATAAGTGAATGTCCCCTAAAGGGAGAGCAAAAACCGTTTAGCTAAGTTTATGTATCTAGTACTACTTATAATACTAGACAAATTAACAATCTACCATTATCTGTTCCAAGCAGCGTACTAACTAAGAACAGTCTAACTTATGAAAGAATTAAGATTTTTAATCACCTTCCGAATGACAAAAAATTTACGACCACGGATAGGATTTATAAAGTCGGTTAGAATATTATACTGATGACTCTACCGAAAACTTATCTATGATATTGAAATGTGATGTATATGTGTTTTTATTGTATGTACTTTTTGGAATATTTTAATGTTTCGGTATCTTTATATAGTTTGTATTTTATGGTACGTTTTTAATGTTTCATTTTAATTTCTATTTGTAATTGTTAATTTGTTATTTACATGTTTTATATTTATTTGATCGGATTTTAACAATGACCTTGTCAGTAAATGCACTGTATTTAAGACAATAAAGAATGTTTTGAATTTGAATTTAGAATAGGTTATAGTCGAAAAAATACAAAATCATGTATTTTTTCCCAAAGTAGGTTTTAATGAACATCAAATTAGCAAATATCTATCCTTCTTTAGATAATATAATTTAAAAAAAAAAGAAAGTGATTTAAAACATAAATTAAAAACTGGCTCTAGTTCTTATTTGTATATGTTTAACTATACAATGTGTTTAAAAAATTGAATTTTAATCACCTAAACAATTATTCCCATATTTCTATCTAGAGTAATAATTCGCAGGACTTATCCACAAAAAAAATATATAAGTGTGAACATTTTATGTTGTCCAAGTCACCTGTTTCATAACGTCGCCCCAGATTAAAAATTATTTAGTGTAATATGTAATAACTGAAAATATTTAGTAAAAAACTCATATTTTATTTACAAAATAAATAATCTATTTCAACAATTATACTTTATGCTAAAGTTTCCAAATAGTTTCATAATCCTTAATTACCTCATCTGCATTTGAATGTTTATGGAACATAAAGAATCCCTGAATTTGTGCAGGGCTTACATTTTTACCATATGAAATAACTTTGTCGGCAAAAACTCTGGCTTGGGCGATCGCGTTATCGCTTGGATAAAATCGCAGGAACATTTGTTCTATTTGCGACTTCGAGCACCAACCGATATATTCTTTTAAATCCACACGTCCAGGTCTAATAAGTGCAGGATCCAATCTTAACATGAAACAAAAAAAAATATGGATGATCATCTTCAAATTAAAAAAAAATGCTTGTGTCTTTTTGAAAAATCAATATGCAATACACCTCAAGACTCACTTAGAGTTAACTAATTCAAATGACACTTTTTAAGTATGTAAGAAATATTTTAAAGAGAAAAATAACAGTGAAAAAGGGATGCAAAATGTATCAAAATCAATTTATTTTATTAACATTACAATGAAATATAGAATTCTCGCTTCTATAAATTTTTCACAAGATATAAATTTCAAGATATAAAGTGAAACTATTGTACAATCCGCTGAGCAGAAATAGTACACGTTTTACGACGCGAAGTAATTAAGTATGCTTTCCATTTCATCGGAAATATGCCAGTGCACCTGTTATATGTTTATTATTATTATGCCGTATCATTAGAAAGGCACACCGTACAATGACATAAAGAATACTCAATGCATCATCAATCTCTGAAGAAATCAAAAACAGTTTTAAGACCTGTCATCTAAATTTGTATATAAATATAAAAGGACAGAAAATAAAACAGAATTCTTTTAATCTAAGCCATACGTCACAAAAAATCTGACATTATGCGTAAAGCAAGATAAAAAGAGACAACCGAGAAAAAATAGTCATTTTGTTGTATATTTACAAACATTCTTGGACTTTTGAATCGAAATATTATTTTATTGATAGCCATCTTTCAAATTCCATTTATTCTGTATTTTTGAAAGATTTTGGGCATTTAAGTGAATTTAAAATAGAAAGCTTTTTCATATAAAAGCGATTATTACTGTTTTATAATATATTAGCGGTAAGTATGTATTTTTATTAAAAACCTATATCTAAAGTCATAAACATTTCTAACCTTCAAATCTCTCGTCGGTGTTTAAATGTATGGCACTCCGAATGTAATTTTAAAATATTTGTCACCCTATTTTAATTAGTTGTGATAATCAAACAATAAAAATCAGAATAAAATAATGAGATTCGATTTATCCCTTTAGATAATGTATGGTGAAAGTCGAAAGAGGCCAGCACAACAGGTCATGCTTGAATATGTTTCATCTGTCCAAGAGGTAGAAAAAATAATCTTGTTTTTAGAAATAAATATTTTCAATCAGGAATAATTATTTCTAGAGAGTAACTAATGCTCTTAAAATTTCAAAGAAAACCTTATATGCAATTAAAAACTACACCTCATCAAAAAAAAGCTACATATCTTTCCAAAGGAACCAAAATGGAAGTTTTAAATGCACTCTAAAATATGTACCAAGAAAGTAAGAGTATAATTTGTGTTAAAATATAAGCTAACCTTGACACTGGTCTATATTTAACAATCTTAATGTATTTTTTATTTTTAGAAAAACCAAGTTGCTCTAAAAAACGTAAACACTCAACTCGCCCACAAAGAGATTGAGTCTATGGGTAAATTATCTTTAAAGTTTCCTGCTCAAGGAGCTGGAATTCAAATACAAGAAGGATGGCAACAGAAGAGCATTAATTGAAAGAACCAGCATTGATTTTGCAAGAACTCCTTTTCTGCGAAAGTATATGGAAAAAGCTATAGTTCTTATCCAAGGGAAGAAATTTTAATTTTGTTCCAATGAATATTATGGGTATTCTTTTCCTGAGACAATATTTCTTTTCTTCAGAAATGAATACAAAAAAAAACGTTTAAATTTGTAGTTACCTTTCAATATAATTTGTTGTCATAAAAACTATCCTTGCCTCAGTACTTGCCACTCCATCTAAACAATTCAACAAACCACTGAAAGTAACTCTATTTAATCCCTGATATGCTGCTTTCTGCTGTTCAGTATCTTCTCTTGACACAAATGCCGCATCAATGTCTTCTAAAAGTATCATGCTTTGTTGAGGGGCTACACTCAACAGATGGTTTAATCGATCGTCTGATAATCCTCTCTCAGATAAGTTAAGTACACATATTGAGAAACCTAGTTCACCAGCTAATGCTGTTATATAAGAAGATTTGCCACAGCCTGGAGGACCATAGAGTAAGTAACCTGAAATAAATAAAAAATTTAGAATTTTCTAGTTTTTTAAGTCTGTTTCCAATAAGAACATAAAATGTATTTTGTCATTTGAAGATTATTAATACTTTCGACATATTGTCAAGAAAACGAATAATTCTCGCCATATTTGATAATTTTAATAATTCCATTTACTCAAAGATAATATTTAATTTAATAAAGAGATTTAATTGACATATTACTTTTTATTCAATTTTGCTTACTTCATCACATCAAATAATTATAATCAAATTTTTATACACAGAAATAATTAGCACAATCACAGAAATTTAGGGAAATTAAGGTTTGATACTCTCCAGCAGTCCTCAAATTATAATTTATTCAAGTCATTAACTTGTTTCATATTTCAATAGTCTCTATATATATTGGATTAAGTAAGTTTATATAGTTGCCTATAAATATATTTAAGCTACGGTAGATAAATCAATAAAAATGTAGAAATTAAGTAGAAATATATTGGTTTTAATAAAACCAGTCTATTTTTTCTATATTACCTCTTCTATATGGTATTCCCCTTTCACTATACCACGAAGGGTTGTTTATAAATTCCTGACAGTCTCTAAGTATTCTCTCACTAATACCATTATCCAGAACAACTGAAGAAATTGGTCTCTTTTTTCTAGGATGTCCAAATTGTCTCCACTCACTGCCCATTGCAGAGTACATTATTGTCTTACCTTCATGTTGTTTAAGAGCCATTTGTCTAGCTAAAAAAAGCAAAATAAATAAAAATCACCATCATAGTGTCGGCAAATTTCTTATAATTTAATTCCGTTCAATTATCAAAAATCAACTATAAATCTTATAAAAAATAATGACATTTTACAATTCACAAAATTCTAATTTTAAGACATTTAACATCATCAATAATTCGGACAATAAATAAAACCACCTAACTTAAAATACATAAATGCAAAAAAAAAAAATATAAAATAACATTAAGTGAATTAATATTAATTATTAACTAACATTATCTCAGATAAGAATTATAGCAAACTGATTATGTTCTTCAAATTTCGGATAATGAGAGTCTCTATATTTAAATCACCAACTAAATATGTCTTTTTAAGTAACTAATAAATTTAAAAAGGTATTTTAAGTAGGCTACTATATAACAGATTACCTCACCTTCCTCTAAAATACTAAAATAAATAGCTTTGTCTCTGCCAAAAGCAGTCAGTTGTACTGTTTCCCATGGAATACCCATATGAAGGTCTAAAGTGTGTTGTTCTCTTGTTCTCTCAACTTTTATCCATGTGCGTCCATACCTGAAATGTATATAATATTATCATCATACCAGAAATGGTGTTCAAGACTGAAATATATTTTTTAGGTAAAAATATATATATAAATATGTTTAGTTCTCGAGATAAAAGGCATTTAAACTTTTAAAAAAGTGTAATTTTAAAACTATTTTACTTCATTTAAAAGTTGGCTCAAAGGTTATCTGAAACTTGATAGATGGATATGCATAACCTTGCAGGAGATAATGGTATTTTTTTCTCAACTAATGGAGCCATCCAATAATGTATACCACAAAATCACACAGATTTTCATGGAATTTTTGGATTCATACTGTAAGTTGTTTTTTTTTTTTAATAGATGGAGATTGTTATGTTTTAATAAATTCAAAACTATGACCATAGATTGTCAGCGATTGAATGGTGTTGTCTATAAAATGTTCTATAAAATAAATACAAAAATAATTTATAACTGATAATTAGCTAAATAAATCTGAAGAACTGTGAAAATTTAAAATAAAAATCAGTAACGTAACTTTTTCCATAAATTTTCTACTTCAGAAATCATACATATTAGGAATTATTTTCTGAAGTTTAAGAAATATTTTCTTTAAACAGTACAGCAAGCAGGATAAAACTTATGAAACACATTATATGTTAATTTTTCTTTACTAGATTTAAGAAAAAAACTAAATGGTTAAAAAAACATTACCATAACATTGTTTCAGCTCACTTAAAAAATATATTGTTACCTTGGACGTACTTAAAAAAATGCGTTCCTATACTTGGAATAAAATCATATTTAGTTTTAATATGACCGCTATCTTTCTGCTCAAAGCTAGTTTCTACACTTAAATGTTGTGTTTGGCGGGCTCCTTTAGTAGTCATCCACTGTAAAAGCCACTGATAAGACTTATCACGACATGGCACTTCTAATGTAATCATGTAATGCCTTCTAAAAAGGATTAAAGATGTTTGGAAGCCTTTTCTCAACAATGCAGCTCCTGCACCGAGTCCAAAAAGGCCGAACCCAGCTCCAAAATACGGGTTATCGGATAAAGAAGAGAAATATTCTAACATAACTTTTGTTAGAGACCTTACTCTTTTAAAATTATATAAAAATTAGGCTTATTTACTTGAAAAAAGTTAAATTAAAGGCTGTAATGTTTTGATTTACATAACCTTTATAACCTAAAAAGTTGAAAAATCCTGTAAATGTCAAATGAAACGACGTACCGCGTATGCGGCAAACAGTAGAACGACATGAAACCGACTTCCTGCCAGTGGCGTAACGTTTCAGAATTTTTGTGTCAAGCAAAGCAAGCTTTAAAATTCATTTATTAGGGTTATCAAATTAGTGTATTTTCCATGAAGATTCAAATATATTTCTTATAAAAATCCATTAGTTCAGGTTAGTTCGGTTACAAAATGAATAAAAGAATAAAAACCGTATAGTTAGTGTTTTCTAAAAGAGTAATAACAAATTGTCAGTATTACCTTTATCTAACAAAAACACAGAACAAAAAAGTTAACAAAATAACGGAAGTTAAAAGTAACGCAGTACTGCCGAATGACACTATATAGTTCTTGCTAAATGGTTCCAGTCAATGAAATCCCCCATAAAATTAGCATAACGTCAGAAATAGCGCTTGTTGTGTGGTTGCTGAATAAAGTGAGGTTCTTTTTATTTATATTTAAGAAAGTATTGAAAAATAGCAGAAATTATTTTATTTCTTGGTACACGCACTGATTGTATACTATCTTTTTCTAATTTATTATTCAAAAGAGTATAACATGCTAATTAATACATCAATTAGAGAATAAAATAACCGGGTTCCTGATTGCCCAAATTAGTATGTTATTTTTAATATGTAAATTATATCTAGCAACATTTACCAGTAAAATTAACTTTTTGAATCCTATATCTGCTGAAATTTATTATTAACTTTGCATTTGCAGTAATTTTTAATACTTTAAAATACTCACGACAGGCAAAATTAAATAAAAATATTTGTGTCTGCCAAACATCAAAAAAAAACCTCTCCCCCGACAATAAACGACTGTCAAATAAACATGATATTGTTTTAATCTACTGTTATAATCGCAGTTTCGAGTGCATCACCGAATGATTAATATTTTAGGAAACTACTTTTAATTTGTTAATTGTTACTGTCACTTTTGTAATACAGTGCTTGTTAAAGAGTCTGCATTATATTGAAATTCTTTTTATTATTACCATTTTTTATAAAATGGTCTCTTAATTTTCACTTTCTAAATAACTAATATGTATATTTATATTACTTTTGAAAGTTGCTAAAAAAGGAACGTTAATACATATAAACTATACCCCTTTTTAAGCGAAAAACAAGAATTAGACATCCAAGTTAGTTTTTTACTTATTGCTAGGTAATAGCAAAGATGCATTACTAAATGAAGGATCCACACATTAAAAAAATAATAAATATTGCAAGCCAGACAGTTTCGATGTTTGTAAGATTATAAAACATGTAAAAAATTCTTTTACGTAAGGGCGAACAGAAGAGCGACCAGCATTACTCCATTAAGAGCAGAAAACTTCACGTGCTCACAGAAATTTTGGTCCTTGCCAGTAAAAAACTGAACCAAGTGAGACTTAAAGTCATCATGAGTGAAAGTTTTACCATCCAAAGAGTTTTGCAAACTTCGAAGTAAATGGTAATAAGATGATGCCAGGTCAGGGATGTATGAGGGATGCGACATTACTTCCCAACCAAGTTCCAATAATTTCCCACGAGTTACTAGGGATGAGTGAGGCTTTGTGTTATCATGATGGAACACAATTCCTTTAGGATTTGTCAAATCCGACTGTTCTTCTTTGATTGCTTCATCCAGTTTTATTAGTTGTTAACAGTAAACATTTTGAAAGCAGCTCAAAATACACAACACCTTTGTGATCCTATGAAATTGGCAGCAGGACATTTTTTGGATGCAATTCAGGTTTAGATGTGATTTGTGCTGGTTCGTCATACTTGGATCATGATCGTTTTCAACTAATGTTGCTGTAAATGACCCATTTTTCATCATCAGTAATGATTCTTTTCAAAAATGCGTTGGATTCGTTGCCTGTATATTCTCCTTTCAAGCAGATAAAGGAATTGGAACTGTATCACACACACATATGAAAAATATTGATTCGTTGAGTTAAATAAATTTCTTTCGATTCATTAGGGACACAAATATGGAGCTTCTTGGCGGAATATTTTAAGTGACTTTCAATTATTGTGTGCGAAACATTTATCTTCTCTGATTTGGTCATCATCAATTTCAGTAGATTGACCAGAACGTTGGTCATTTTTGAGTGGAAAATCTCCAGAACGGAATTTTTAAACCAATTTTGACACGTGCGTCCTATTATGCAATCAACACCATAAACTTCACATATCTCTTCGTTAACCTCTGCAACTTTCTTTCCTTTACGGAAATAATAAAATTTTTATAAAAAAAGTTAACCGACTTCTAAAAGTGCTCTAAAAAGTGAAAGACAACTATAAATTTTTATATGAAATTGAAATTTTTGAAGTCGACGCCAAACTAAGACCTGACAAAATGTGATTCACATAAACAGATTATAAATACTTTATTTGTAATTGCTTTCTTACCATAATTTGTTTATATTAGTAGTTATTTATTTCATTTAGAAATAATTTTGAACCGACTTCAAAAATTTCAATTTTATATAAAAATTAATAGTTATTTTTCACTTTTTAGCGCACTTTTAGAAGTCGGTTCAATTTTTTTTATAACAATTTTATTTTTCGATTTTTAGTTTTGAATTCATTATATCTGTAAATTTCGAGATTAGTGTACCTGGCAATGACTCCAAGGTGGCGAAAAACCACTAAAAATTCTTTGATTCTTAAAGTTCTCCAAATACCAGTCAAATTGTGTTAAACAAATATTTAGTCTGTCATGGTAAATCCACTATCTTAAATTTCAAACTAATTTTAGATTGCTAATATAGGTCCCAAAACCTTCCAATATCGATATTTAAAGAACTTGAGACGTAAATTTCTTATCCCGATATATTTTATACTGCATATTGAGTTTATATACGCCTTAAGAACATCGCAATATCAATTTTAGACAAAATCGAAAAATGTAAAATTTTCAGTTCATCATATTGTATCTTATCAACATAATAGTTGTAAAAAATTAACTTCAAATTCGTAATACACGACTCCGAAAACCCCCTAATACCAAATCTAAAAAAATGCGAATAAGGTAAAATTTTCATCCGCCATACTGAATTTCATAAAAATAATTTTAACGCCTTAATCTAATCTAAATCTAAATCCTTCAAATCCCTCTAGTACCAATTTTGGATGAAATCCGAAAATTTAAAATTTCTAGATCGTCATATTGCATCTGACATATTATATTTCTTAAAGTAATTTTTTATTCGCTATTTACATCGTCAAAAACAATTCAGTCCCACCTTGAACAAAATCAAAAAATGTAAAATTTTTAATCCGCTATATTGGATTTGCCATATTGAATCCTAAAAATATACTTTTAAATTGATAATTTACACCCTCAAGCACCCCCTATATCAGTATTGGAGAAAATCGAAAAATGTAAAGTTTTTCGGACTCCATATTAAATCCGCCAGATTGGGTTTTTCAAAAAATATTTTAAATTCGTAATTAACACTAACAAAAATCCCCCAATACTGATTTTTGACAAAATTATTTTTTTGGCCGCCATATTGTCAGTGCCATCTTGGATTTTACTGCACCAATTTCGTCCAAAAAATACGGGAACACCGCAGCAACTTCCTGAACATAACGTAAAAAATTTAGTTCAAAGCGGTGCCGCCGTTCCGGAGTAATCGGTGTACATACATAAAAAATATATATACTCAAAACGGTGTATATCTTTAAAAATTTAGTAATTGTAACGGTTTTTAGTTGCCATACATCAAAAAAAAATGTTCCTCGTAAATATAACTAGGGTCGTTCATTTCGATTTTCTGTCTTCCTCTCGGAGTAGAGAAAAATAAGTTATTTTTACAATTGAAACAACATTTATATTTATTTCATAATTTTTAACATGTTTTATTTTTTAAAATTTAATAATTCTACAAAATATCCCATTAATATTTTTATAAAAATAAGAACGTTAACACGCTTACCTACTCCGTATCTACTCCAGACAGAATAGAAATTGGAAAATACTAAAGGAGATGATGATTTTTTTTGTGTATAACATTTTTCTTTTTTAAGGATATTTAGTTTGTGAAATTTGCGTATAAACCATTCGACAAATTTCTTGTTATATAACCGAAAAAGAAAATAGTAGAATGAGCCACTCCGATCCTGTTACAGTTCTCAAAAAAAAATGTCACTAGTTTGATGCATTTGTCAAATTTTGATGTAAAGATATACAGCGTTTTAACTATATATAGTCAACGAATTAAGAACCGCCTTTTTTTAGAAGTCGGTTAAAAAAGTAAAATATGCCGATAATGTTTGTTTCTGCACTTCATGTTAACAATGACCCTAAACTAACAGCTACAAACAAAATTACCCACAAGTTGCTTCTAAAGTAACCTTTATGTAACTGATATCAAATGTAAAAAGGAAAAAACCATAAACGTTTACAGAAGTCTCTATGTGTGACAACCAAAAATACTTGCCTACCCAATATATTTTAAGGTAATTGACCGGACATTCTTGGACTATTCTTATAATTTTCAGTACAAATAATAAAATATGTTTTTAATCATTTTGATTCAAAAATTTCAAAACAAAGTTTAAAAAATAATTCTTGTATATTTCAGTACAGATAATAAAATATTTAGACTATAATTGACTAAAGTGTTAAAAAATAATAGAGGTTCCTAATATTAAATAAACTTTTTTCATACGAATAATCCAAGTGTGACTTGTTATTTTCCATATTTTTTTTTATAAAAAGACCAATTCTATTATGAAAATAGTTTTTCCCCGAACTTCATTTTTAGAATTCTTATTTAAACATTGATAACATTTTCCCTTCGAACATACCCCTGTAGAATTAGCATAACGTCGAACTAGGGCCCGGTTGTTTGAACGCGGAATAACGTAATAATATTTTTATTTATATTTGAAGAAATGTTGATAAACGGTAGATATTTCATTATTTGGTACACACATACTGATTTTATGCTATCTTTTTCTAACTACATTATTTAAACGAGTAGCATATGATAATCGGTAAGTCAATTCTAGTTATTAATGTATGGTTGCCTAAATTATGATTATGGTTAGTTTGAATATGTAAACAATATCTAAAGGTATTTATCAATAAAAATAAGTTTTTGAGTCCTCTTTTTATTAATATTAATTGCAAACTTCACATTTATAGTAATTTCTCACACGTAAAAACACTCAAAAGAGTCATGACAAAAAATTAAACTGAAAGAAAAGATAAGTAAACATGTTTATGTCTGTTAAACATCAAAAAAGCCTCTCCTCCGCCGACCATAAATAGCCTTCAAACAGATCTATTGCTATTTAAATCTATAGGGTATAATCGAGGTATTTTCTTGTATTCTTATTAAAATTGGCAAATTAAGTTCTTCCAAATTTTCAAATGAAATTTTTCAAAAAATTAATAAGTATCCCATGTATACGATTTTTTTTTAAATATTCCGACTTTAACTCATGAATGTATATTGTTAAAAAAATAAATATTAATTCGTGAGAACCCCGCATATCTGGCCACAAATTCTACTCCTTACACGTATAAATTTAGTACTCAGGATAATCAGGATAATGAAATCGGTACAGTCCTTGTCGTCGCGCGTGCTACCCTCATGTATAGGTATAGGTATCACCCTTGCAGTGGCGTATCTACGGTGAATCAGTTATGTTAAATTCATAATGACTTTATGGTTATATACATAAAAGAAAAAAAAAGAAAAATGTAAACAGTATAAAAAAACAAAATTTGATCTTAAAAAACTACCAAGTAAATAAATAAATTTACAATTGTTAAATTAATTGCAATGTATAACAGTTCCTATTTATTTTTTATTTTTTGATGCAACCAAAGATCATTATAGTTAACGTTATAGCTATTAATATCTTTGGTGTAGCAAAAAAAAATTGGAGAAAGCCACAAAAGACGTTTAAAAGAAAGTGAAAATAAGGAGAAATTCCGTTCATATAAATTACAAAAGTTGCGGCTCAAAAAACATCTTGTTTTTGCTTCTTCAGCTTTCAAGCTCTCTGCAATAAACCTACCGTAAATATATTTTAAGAGAACCTTATTGAGGGTATCCCTTACAACAAGCTGAAAACCGAATCAAAACATCTCAATCTTACTAAAAATTCTACACGAATTAAGTTTTTAAAACCCTTTGCAAAATAAAATTTTTGAGGTAAGGTATTGTAATATGTAAACATTTCTATTTTTAATTGAACAAGTGAATCAATTGGACAAAAGTTAATTTTCTGTCAATGTAAACGTACCAGACATTATTTGTGTTTTGCAAAAAAAAATAGCTTCTAAATAACAAATTGACCATTTTAATATTATAACAACAGTTTTACCTAGTAAAATAGTATGAAACTAGAAATGCACGTTATCGATATGGGACTGAAGTATTCAATGAAAGTACCCAAATGTTTAAGAGACTCAAGAAGCCGTGTGCAAATCAATTAAAAAATTTAATGCTACTAGGTAGTTCTTGACTCCGTACCTTGGGTGGATTTAGCAAGTCTCATGTTCACAATATTTTAGTAAGCAACGAATTTCGAGCGTTCAAACCAAAATTTTTTTGCTCCGTTTTGGACCAATGGCGTGGCCTGCCTGGTCGCTTGATCTAACTCCATTAGATTATTTTCTATGGGATTCCTTAAAGCAAAAGGTTTAAAGCAACGATTTTCATGACAATACTAACCTGCTAAAAAAATTGTGGAAAGATAGAAAAATTTGTACTAGTAGGAGGTTAACATGTCGAATCTTAACATCTTTCTAACAGGGGAGGATCCAGTTTTTCTCATTGGTGGGGGACGTGGTCGCAAGAGCCCCTACACCATTCCTATACAATATAGTACAATATGACAAGCGACAGCGAGTTGACAGAATTAATTCTATGTACTCTAAATCCTAGCTACCAAAATCAACGGGAGGGGGGGGGGGTGGACTGAAATATCGACGTTTCTAATATAGCTGGCAGGCGAGTCTCTTTTTATGAATTCGGAGCTCTTTATCTTCTCTAATCTGATTTTTCAAAATTAAAATTAAATAAACTAGGAATTGTATAATCCTTTCACCCTTGCGTTATAATGCAATAATTATATGGAGATTGAGTGTTGACTTGTCAATTACAATATTAGACTTGTACATCTCTCTCAATAGGACATCTTGACAGGTTTTGTGCTAATGATGTTTTCTAGCGTATTTATTACGTTCAGTTACACTTATGGTAACTAACTGTTACATTTTCCAACAAAATATATACTTAATTAAAATATCCAAAAGACATTCATTTGAATAGGTTATAATCATGATAGTTTCAGAATTATGTTTTAGACACTTTATAAATCAAACTAACCAACGAATTTCCCCGTAAAATTAACATATGGTCAGGACTAGGGCCCACTGGGTGAATACTGAATAACTTGATGACGTTTTTATTTATACCCACGTAAGTTTTATGCTCCCCCTTTATAATTACATTATTTAAACTAGTATAACATGCTAATCAATACGTCAATTTGAGAATAAAGTAACCCAGTAATTAAGTAAAAGTACGAGTTTCTGGTTGCGTAAATTATTATGTAATATTTAATATCTAAAGAATATCTAACAATACATACTGATAAAACTAAGTTTTTAAATTCTCTTTGTGTTGATCTTAATTATAATCTTCGCACTTAAACCTACTCAAAGAAGTCACTACAAGCATATATATATATATATATATATATATATATATATATATATATATATATATATATATATATATATATATATATATATATATATATATATATATATATATGGCGAGTTTTTGCAACTTAATGCCGCTTCTCGCATCCCAGACGCCATCGTTTCCTATTGTTCCGATCTCCTTCGTGGAGTCCTTTGCTTTCAATTTCGGTGCGGATATTTGAAATCCATTTTTTTCGTTGCCTTCCTCGTTTATTTCTTTGTGTTGGTGTCCAGTTCCAAACCTTTAAAGGTATCCTTTCTTCTGTCATTCATTGCAGGTGTCCATACCATTTTAACTTTTCAGTTATATCGTCCATTATCGTATTCTTTACTTCCATTCTTTCTCTGATGGTCTCATTTCATACATAATCAAGTAAAGTTAAAAAAGGAACATCTTCTCCAGTACATCATTCCGGTTTAAAGAAATTTTTGTGACGTATTTTTATCTGTGACCCACACGTTAGTACTGGGTGAATCATAGCCTGATATATATATATATATATATATATATATATATATATATATATATATATACTTCTTTTTGTTAAAGTCTTACTCCACAAGATTGGATGTAGTGCTTTAATCATATTTTTTCCTTTTCCTATTTTCTTTAGTATTTCTTTATTATCTTTCCGTCTTCATCTATTGTAATTCCTAGGTATTCGTATTGTCTAAAGTTTTTTATTATTCCACTTTCTGTTTCGATGTCTTGTCCTATGCCTCGTATAGTCATGTATTTTGTATGTTTATCTCTAAACCCCATTTGGTGCATTCTTCTATGGGTTTATTTATCATGTAAGTCATGTCTTGCCGGTCTTCCGCAAGGACTACCTTATCATCTGCAAAGAGGATTGTATACAAGTGAGTGTCCTCTATCCATATCCCCGTGGGGCTACATTTTCTTAGCCACTGTTTTAAAGCACCGCAGAGATAAATTTTAAACAGGGTTGGAGAGAGACAGGAGCCCTGTTTAACACCATTTGTTTTTGAGAAAGCCTCAGAAGTTTGATTTCCGACCTTAACAACCGATAAGCATAAACACCGAAATCAAAAAAAGTATAATTTTTTTTTAAAGAAAACAGTTTTTGTTATGTAAATAAATAAAAAAATTAGGCTTCGTAAATTTGTAATTTAGGAGACACTGTCTGAAAATTATTAGTGTTAATATTTTGTTTTTATGTTATCCCTTGCATAAAAAAAGAATAGATTTTTTTTACCATTTAGCAAGGAAAACTAATCATTCCTAAAGGATAAGGTGTACAAGCGATCTTAAAAACTTGTTGCTTAATGATACCTTACCACGCCACTGCTATCACCCCATGTAAAAAAGGGAGAGAGACTTTTCTCACTTGAGTAGCATATGGGTTTCATGATGGTATGAGGAGATATATCTTTACTTTTGATCTGCAAATCTAAAACGCAGACAATAAATATTGCCTTCATTATTACGTAGTTAATTTTATGATAATTAGTAATAGAAGGAAGAACTGTTTTGAAAGAGGCAGTCTCCGGTTTTATTTTCAAATATGTATATAGTTTACTTTTATGCTAGTAATAAAAAAACTATATTGGCTTAGTAGGTAATTGCTTCGGACACTTTCAAAGTTGTATATTTATTTATAGAATTAATAGTCTTTTTTATGAATTAATCGGTACACTACCAGTTCGTTTGGTCATCAATTATGTATCCAATATCTTAACTAATGTTTCATGGGCTCTATATAAAAGTTTATTTTTGGAGTGTCTTCAGAATTTTGACGACTATTACATTTTGTCTCCATCTAACTAAATGGGTCTGTGTCTGTACACCTATTGCAGATTGATTGTTCAGATCCAAACCCTTTGCTTGCGGGACACTGCAGAGATGATTATTGGAAAATAAAATTATGTAATTATTCGAGTCTTTGCGAATAAAATTATTACTAGTTACACTTAAAACAACAAAGTCAACAATTAAGTTTGAGCTGACGTAAATTGATAAGTTAGAATACTGTCTGTTATTGTAATCGATCAATTTAATTTAATGCCAAAGTGAAATCTTCGTACAGGCGCATAATGGGGTAATTTGACTTTAAACGATTCAAAAATATTTTAAACCTTCAAACTTATCTGAATCCAGTGGTGTGTCTAGAAACTCGACAGCTTTCGTTGTCTGAAGGGCAATGAATAAAAGCAAAAAGCTGATATGTAACCAGAAATTCCCAGCTTAACTTTAATTTTTATATAAAACAGGATTTTTTATATAAAATTTAACTAAAATAAAAATGTAACAGTCTTATTTGGGGGAAGGAAACTGTGCATTCCTAGATTCCATGGTAAACGCGTCCCTGACCGACCATGATTTTTTTAATTGAAAGTCAAAATTATTTGCAAGAAGAAACTCTTATTCCAACAAACAAACACATTGTCTTCGGGTTAAATCACAACATACCAACACTGAAGGCAATATTATTATCTCCGGATATTAAACAATAAAAAAATTGGGGTTATCATATCACTTCAGTAATTCCCGCTTTTTTTATATTTTTGGTATTGATTGATTGATTTATGGAGCATTCTCTGTCAACGTTAGGTCTGAATTACATCTGCGACAGCTTCTAACGTCTGCTTTCGAAAGCCGTCTGGCCATTTTGGAAATAAAAAATGGTGGATCCAAAATTACGGCTGAACTTCCCAAAAAATTTGATAAAAAAAATTTTTTTAATTCCTGATATTTTTCGCGTACAGACATGCATTTTTTATTTCAGAAATACTGAGAGGGGAAAATTTGCTACCCAACTATATAAATTACTTGAGGGCTTAAATGTCATTTGGAAGTCAAATGTACCCTTTCGGTAAATTGTAAAAAATCAGCCTATATTGCGAAAACAAAGCATTATGGAGAGAAACTTTAAGCCAGAAAGTTGAGGCAAATAAAACGGGATATCTCATAGTGATCTTGAGTACATGTTGTTTTTTTTTAATAAGTTCGTAGTATTTGTTACAAAAATGAAAAGTAAGGAAATTTTATTGTCCATAACTTAAAACTTTTCCTAGATTTAAGTTAATTTATTTTATTTCTCAAGTTTGTCATATTGGGACACAAATTAATTATTATTTATGTTATTGTTATGTAGATTCTAGCTGGTAATCCTTAATTATTTAAATTTTTTCTATTAATTCTATATAGTTCTATTACAGTTTACTTATTTTAAGTTAAATGGAAGACCAAATCTTGGAAGAGATGAACATTTTCAAATAAGACACATTATATTTGACTAACTTTATTGTTTAATTATATTCCTGAATATCTAAATATCTAAATTATTATATAGGGGCAGAACTAAGGTTGACTCTCTTAAGGTAGACGCCATCTACAACAATTACAGCCCTACCGACAAGTCCGACTCTGGACACTTGGGGGGCAATGACGAAACGCACATATGATTAATGGTTTCAATATCGTGATAACGATTCACTCTTGAGGCCACTATAGTGCTAATGCTCATTCCGTGAGGGACGGTGAATTCACACCACTTGGCACAGTAATAGTGAGCTCTCATGAATTAGCTATCAAGGCGTCACATTTCCCCCTCTCCTTTCCATTTCTGCAATATCTATAGGATATATATATATATATATATATATATATATATATATATATATATATATATGGATTTCCATTAAGAAAACAACTTAACCTTGAAATAACAACAAGGGTTGTTCTGAAAATCAACCGCAAGGTCACAATGAAATGATCCAGTAAAATTTCTACGGTTTTTCTCCATATTGCATAGTTTTGACTCCCCAAGTTATATACCGTTCAATACAGAATTTTCTGACTTTTCATTTTTGCAGTAAGAAATATAGTTTCCTATTAAACAAGAGCATGTTGACCATGGAATATTTTTATGAATAACGATTAGAGTCAAACTCAAAATCCCAATGAGATGTCTCGTTTCATTTTCTATATCTTTTGTGCTTGAAGTTTCTCTCAATAATGTTTTGTTCTGCACTACAGACTAATTTTTTACTAAGTCACCTCATAAGCACATTTGATCCTTAAATGACATTTAACTCACCAAGTTACTAACATCATTAGATACTTTATATTCCTCCCTTTCCATTTCTGCAATTAAAAATGAATGTTTGTATACGAAATATACCAATAATTTGAAAAAATATTTGTTTAGTTAAATCTCTTGAGAAGATTGGATCCGCCATTTTGTATTTCCAAAATGGTCAGACAGCTTTCGAAAGTAGAAGTGAAGAGCTGTCATTAATCGAAAGTAGAAGTGAAGAGCTGTCATTAAAGCTATTGCAGACATAATTCGGATCAAAACTGGCAGAGCGGTCGAGGAGGTTGAGAGCGAAATAGCAAATGTCCCATCTCTATGTATATATATTTTACAAGGTATACGTTTTTTAATCGGGCTAAGCGACTACAACATTTAAGAAGCGTCCAAAAAATATTTGTTAGAAAAGAACTGCAGGAATTTCAAGTAATTTTTTAGTTTATATGTTATTTTTAGTTATGTAAGTATATATTGTTCTGTATTGGTAGTTTTAATTTTATTCTATAGAGTACTTGGGGTGTAATATTTCCGGTATTTTTTCGGTCCATGTGCATAATTTTGAGGGGCCATTGCCCCAATTGTCCCTTCCTGGATCCGCTTTGCCTAAATAAGTATTGATGGTGTCACAAAAGCATGCATTAAGTTCAAATTGGTAGAAATGTTCGGAAATTGGGACGGCGTGAGTCTCGTGTTCCTGTACATTTAGTGGAACATTTATATAAGACAAAATATTCTAACCACATGTATCACATTCTTTTAAGTATATAGGAAAATTTGTTCAAATTTTAACGATATTTAGAAATGTCTTTTAGACAGGTGAAAAAATAACATTAAGAGGGAAGGAACACCACTGTGACGAGTCGGAAAAATTTTATTTATTTTATTGCATTTTCTGAAAGTATATATATTTATAAATATAGAAAAATAAATTCAAGCTAAAAATCGAAAAGATAATTAAGTTATACCTGAACGCACATAACCAGATCATTTGGGCCTCGGGCGACAAACGGTGCTTACACCTACTAAACTTAAAAATTCTATACAACGGTACATTTGACATTCAATTACGACAGCGGGAGCAACGATGGCGAATCTTATGGGCCTGGAATCGATGAAGTTTAATAAATATTAAAAACTTGTTATACTTAAACTTTCAGTCCCTTTTTTCTCGAAAAAACGTTTCTCTTTCTGACCGCAAACATAACTCTAGCTTCAGTTGTTCTATTTTAAGTTATAAAAACCGAAAACTTTCGTAATTGCAGTAGCTAAGATTGTACGTAGCCGTTTTTTATTTTCAAAATTAGTATTTTTTGAGCTCCCGAATTTAAATAAAGTACAGGTTAAAATATTGTAAAAATAAAAATTTTTAATTTGAACACCCACTGTCTTGTTAAAAAAAAATTATTTTCGAAAAAAGGCTACGTACAACGAGAACTACGTTTATATAGATTCAAATTATTTTTTCTTTTCGAATAAGCGATACAGTCATTAGATTAGTTAACTTTTGAATTTTTAAAATAAAATATATGTATAATATAATTTTAATATATGTTTAATAACGTATTTTTTTCACCATTCCTAAATAAATAATTTAGTTACCAAAAAAACTTGAAAAAATTACCTTTATTCATCCTTTGTGGTGTGGGTATTTCCCCTTAAGTGATTAATATCATACTTTTATTTTATTTTAATTTTATCTCCCCACTAATTTATCTTTAACTCTTAAATTTCGGCTCTTCAAGATTCTAATGTATCACATTTTAAGGACAATAAATTATATATTACGTATTTTTATTCTACACACAGCATTGAAATATTAAAATAGATTAATAAAAGCGTGGGAAATTAAAATTAGCAAAAATAGATTTTATTTGCCACTTGGAAGATATATTTTTAACACATGCATTGTTTCACTAATTGGTACTAATTGATATATGTTACTTTAAAGTGTACCGAAGTTTCTTATTTTTAGGTACCTTTAATTAGGAAGTTACGAATTAGTTATAAAATAAATAAAAGCATAAAACAATGAATGGCTACAAAACTTCCTGTCTAATTAGAATTTTTTTGAATTTTATATTTTAATTAAAATTTATATGTCGGTAGATGATCCAAAAAAAAATACCCACCCGGTCTACCATATAAGCAAAAAAATAATTATATTTATAATTATTGAAACCAAAATGTGTTTAATCAAAATTTTTAGATTATACGTGGTTTTGGTAGTTTTATTAGAAAAGTAGAACCAAAAAATAAGAAATGAAGTATATATATATATATATATATATATATATATATATATATATATATATATATATATATATATATATATATATATATATATATATATATATATATATATATATATATATGTAATCGAAGGTTCGGGCATCCAGTGTATGTGCTGAGTTCCTCTCAGGACTGTAAGGCAGCTGACGTTTCGGTGAAATCTCATTCACCATTTTCAAAGCTCACTGTATGGCGTCTACGAGCGAACTGACACCTGCGACTCCGGTGCTGTCGGTACCGTGTGCGCGTCGGACGGGCTCGTTTTCCGAATGGTTCCGGCCCATCAGGTTGCGAGACCTGCTGCGCGTCATCGGCCCTGTTGCCAGTGTTTGGGGTTGCGTTGCCGAGTTGTAATCTGTTTTGTTATTACGTGGTACTGGTTGATGTTTTGTAAGCAGATTTTTCCAAGTATTAGGCACACGTTGGCTTTCATCTCTGCTATTTGGGCCGGAACCATTCGGAAAACGAGCCCGTCCGACGAGCCCACGGGACCGACAGCACCGGAGTCGCAGGTGTCAGTTCGCTCGTAGACGCCATACAGTGAGCTTTGAAAATGGTGAATGAGATTTCACCGAAACGTCAGCTGCCTTACAGTCCTGAGAGGGACTCAGCACATACACGGGATGCCCGAAAACGTTCGATTACATACATATATATATATATATATATATATATATATATATATATATATATATATATATATATATATATACAGACATTCCAGCATCTTAAAAAATTTGTAGGGTCCCAACACAAAAATGTTTCTGAATCCCTTGCAAATAGACATATTCTTCAACGTTTTCGATGAGTTGATCAAACTTCTTTGTTTATTATCATGGCTTACAGTTAACCAACTCTTGCTGATTCTAAATTATTCCAGCACATCCTGTAATTCTTACAATATCATCTGCGAAACGGAGATGGTTTAAATATAATCCGTCGATTTTTATGCCCCCGCGATCCTAGTCGATCTGTGTAAAAACGTCTTCCAGTGCCAACGTGAATTAATTGGGAGAAATGGTATCCCCTTTTGTAAATCCACTTTTTACGGGAATTTTATTCATTCTATATCGTCGATCATGTTTAATTTGATAGGTTTACTTGAATAGCTGCGTTGTAGTGTTTAAGCAAATTTTTATATCTGGAATCAATTCTTGCACTTGTCGGTTTCTGATATTTTACAAACATCTAAGAAGTAATCTCAAAGCCTTTTTAATCATTTCAATTGTGATTTCATCATCTTTAAGTGCCCCATATTTTTCATTTGCGCTAATGCATTTCTTCAGTGGTAAAATCTTATAGATCTTCCAATTCGGCATTTACAATGTTTTAATCTACTATATTTTGTTTGCTTTAAGTTGTTTTTTTTTGTATGGAGTATAAACTTCCAACGATTTCAATCAAATCATTTCTGTCTTCTTTTATGTTGTTATTTGTATCAATTGGTTTATTCTGGAAATTCTATTGCGATTAAGTGTTTAAGAAATTCTTATATTTTTGTTGTTTAAGATTGTTGTGTTTAATTATCTGGTGTTATAATTTCAATTATCTTCTCTGTTTTTTCTGAATGATTTTGTCCAACTCCTGATATTCTGAGCTTTCTTTCGCTAACGCTCTATAATAATTTTTAATAATACATATATTTTTTGTGGTTATTTTAGTATCACTAGTTGTTTTATTACTCAAGGAATCTACGCTCATGCTATTTATAACCTTATAATCTAGTGTTCTTTCTAATTTGGATTGGCATTTTTGTGAGTTTTCGTGAAGTGTTTCTATTGTGGGGATTCTGTGTTGTCAAATCTCCACTTTAGATTTTTATTTGAAAAATATAATTATTTAATACATAAAATCGAAAACTTATAAAAGCCCAAGATTTCATATTATATTAAACTTTATTTTGGATTTTTAATTGGAAAAACTGATAGAAAGAACAAATTTTTTTAAAATATATTTTTTGGTGAGACTATTTCTACATTATATTCATAACATTATGGAATTTTATAAGACAAAAATTCCATTTTACGTATGTTAACTTCTTTTTAACCCTATTATAATTTCCATTATATTGACAACATACACCTTTGATATCATAGTTGCTACTCGTCTTAACACCACATTCCATAGAAAGGACTTTTCGGGCACTTGTTGCCATCCTAAAGCTCCACGACTCGATCCCTAAATTGCTCTCAATTAAGCGACCATTACGTTCAATTAAGCTTAACTCGCTCAATTGGTGATGGCGTAGGGGTCATGTGCCGCCTGGCGGAGACCTATGCGGGACACGCAAGAGTCGCATCTCGAATAGATGTACGTTTATTTTTACAGGGTGGCTTGATGTTGTTTGATCGATGTTGGGGTTATGTCAACAGTATAAATGAATTTTAAAAATAATTTTTTATTTCACGATAGTGAATTATGCAACGATTTATAGATATCATTTTTCTACCAATCGAATTCTATGATTACTAACCGGTCGGTTTTTGACAGGCGAAACTGTTTTTTTTACTGTTATCGGATGATTGCGTGCCAACAGAGGTCCAAGAAAAGTTCATAGACCTAATAGACTCAGAATTGAAATTATTGGCATTGTAAACCATAAAATTTCACATCTCCAAACAGATTGATCAAGTGTGAAATTTAACAATTCTGCGGAAATATTTTGAATGAATTCAGGAAATAGAATGAACATTTTGATTCACCACAGCTCGAAACAAATAGGTGGTTCAATGAGGTCAAATAACCTTGTTTCTTTGCAAAATTATTGTATTTTTTCAAATATTAACTTCAGTTTAGTGTGTTAATTCCAAAAAAAAAAAAGAATATTAGAGTAATGATCAAGAAATTTTGAGAATAACATCAAAATAATTCTTATCCATTTCGTCAATATATAAAAGAATAAGATCATGCATAGATCATTGAAATAGATGTACAACATTCCAAAAAAATCAACAATTAAGGTATTTTGCTGTTCTATTTAATAATTTCAAAAGCCTCTTGCTCAGCTAACTCTATTCGAACTTTATTTAGAGTCAGAAAATATGATAACTTAACAGAATCCAGCGAATCTGGATTTTATTCGTTGGAAATGGAATCTCCAAATAGTCGAGCCTGTGCCCCCGAAAGTTCCGACCCAGTAATTCATTTAAAAACATTAACAACTTTCACTAAGTTTCCACTCGTGCGACTTCTTCTTCTTCTTCCCCTTCTTCTTGCAGTATCATGTTTTCATTGAATGTTGGATATTACTCTTGTCCACAGGACTTTATTTACCACTGTTCAAAACCTTTTAATGGATGTTTTACCTGTACATGGCCGCAATTTTTCAACCATAAAATACGCCTCCTACCTGGTGATCTTTTACCTCTTATTTTGCTTTGCTTTATAGGTTGCAAAACTCTAGATTTTTCATTCCGCATTACATTACCGAAGTACGAAAGTGACGTTCTAAGTGGTTTTTAATACCACTCTTTTCCTTCTTCTTCTTTTGAGGATGGTCTCATTGATCACACGGTATACCCAGCAAATTCATAGTATTCTGCACAAGCACCATATGTTAAAGGTCTCTATTTTCTTATAGGATGCTTCAGTGGAAGTTTAGGTCCAAAGCACTTCAGCATTCATAGTCTTATTTCTACATTTAAGCGTAAACTACATAATGTTTTTCAGGCTTCGAGAATGGGCCTTTTATTCATTCAGGTTGCAGCCCAAAAACGTCACGGTGATCAAAAATCTTGAATTTTCCAACAATGGTTTTGTTTTTACTGATGATCATAATCTTTGTTTAAATGACGTTGAAATGCATGCTATAAAATTCACTCGCATTAACAATGCAATCTGTTAGACGTTGCAATCCTTCAGCGTCATCAATACTCTATCGTTCTGATATCTAAAGTTATCGAATGTTTGTATATTAAGAACAATACGATCCCTTGCCTCATGCAAAACTTATCTGAAGAGATATTCTGCATATGTATATTAAAAAGAAGCGGTGGCAATACACGTTCCTACCGAACACAAAAGTTGTCTGAAGTTTCGCCCACCATTTGAAACTTGTCTTTTGTGTGAATATAAAAGATAGAGATCATTTTAAAATCCTATTCATGTGTTCCTGTTTGTCTCAATACATCTACAAGCATTATATGTTTCACTTTACCGAATGCTTTTTCATAACCCAGAAAGTAAACGAATATGTAGTTGTTTAGCTCTCTGAATTAGCATCTGAATATTAATAGGACTTCTCTTGTACCGAAACCATTTCTATTTTTTGGATTTGACATAAAAATGAATGTTAGTCAATCTTGTTGAATATTTGCTCTTCTATAAATTTGGTTGAATACTATTACCAAGGGATGGATGCAGTCTGCCATTTTAACTTGCTTGCACAAGAAAAACCAACAACATCCACCTCAATCGACGTATTTAGGAAAATTGTCAGATATTTTGCTACTTGATAACGATGTAAAGTCACGTGGAATAATGTTGTCGGTCAAAAAAAAAATATTTTTTTCAGCATGTTTGAAGAGCTAGTGGTATAATTACAGAACCAAAGTATTAATTACCATGTCCCATCATTCAAGGAAAAGTCAAAAGAAAAAGATGGATAGTACGGAAAAGACTATCCTGGCTCAGCAAGACAGTGGACGAGTTTTGAAAATGAAAATATGTTTCTAAAAAAGTCTAAATATGTTTGTGATACAATTAGAGGCACAAAATATTATTCACAGCCCCTGATCATTCAAGAAAGAAGGTTAAAATGATGGAAAATACTATTCTAGCTCCACAATATTAGCCAGTGTGCCGATCTTGAAGTCGAAGTTCTGTTTCGCCCTGCAACTGATCGTGAAGGATGTTATGAGATGATAAATATGATGACAGCCAACTTCTGAGGATTGATTTTTTATTTTATGAGTATGTCTAAAATTAAATAATATATTCTTGCATCCTTTATTTATACAAGAGTAAAAATTAAAACTTCGATTGCATCAACCAGTAGAGGCTTATCTATAAACATTTTTTTTTAAATGTGGATGTAGGTATGTGTCCTAATTTTGTACATTAGTACACACAAAAAACAGCTACACCGATATCAAGAATACAACAAGATTAAACTAGTTTTATAGTTTATCAAATATTCATTGTTTCAAAGCTATGAGTACACACGAAAAACAGCTATACCGATATCAAGAATACAACAAAATTAAACTAGTTTTATAGTTTATCAAATATTCATTGTTTCAATGCTATTCTTTAATTAGGAATAAGAAATATTTGAATTTAAGAATAACTAGAGCATTGAATTATGACTATTCTTGATATATTATTCTTGACTATAGACTAGATTAATCTAAGAAGGTAAAAATGGTTATCATGAAAATAAATTATTAGAAGAAATCTTTTTGCTGCCTACGTGGATTATAAAAAGGCGTTCGACTCGGTGCCACATGAGTGGCTCAAAACTATACTGAGAATGTGTAGAGTCGATAATTTTGTTTCCTTTTTAGAACGCATCATGTCAACCTGGAGAACCAGGATCCAATTGCAAGTGCCATCCAGCGACACCATCGAAACTAACACCATTTCGATACGAAAGGGAATATTTCAGGGCGATTCACTTAGCCCATTGTGGCTCTGCCTTGCAATGAACCCACTATTACGCCGTTTGAACTCCACCAGATACGGCTTTAGTACTAGAAATAACAACGAGGAGGTAGTAAGGGTAAATCATCTTCTATACACGGATGATCTTAAACTGATGGCTGCTACCAAAAGCCAGCTGGAGCAAATGCTTAAAATTGTAGAGGAGTTCTCCGGGGATATCGGAATGCAATTTGGACTTGACAAGTGCCGTATTTTGAACATCGTTAAAGGGAAGATACAACCAGGGGCTTTTGAAATGCAGAATGGTGAAACTATAGCTGCAATGGAGGCAGACCAAACATACAAATATCTAGGTATGAAACAAGCTAAAAGAATTGACTATCGCACTATGAAGGCTGAATTGACAGCCGAATTTGTCAGGAGGGTAAGGAGGGTATTACGAACTAATTTAAATAGTAGAAATTTATTTAAGGCTCTCAACACGTATGCTTGCTCTGCGCTGAGCTACTCTTTTGGAATTGTAAAATGGAGCAAGATGGACATCTAAAACCTGCAAAGAAAAATAAACACACTTCTAACAAAAGCACAAAAACATCACCCTCGGAGTACTATTGAACGTACAATGCTTCCAAGACACCAAGGAGGAAGAGGATTGGTGGATATTAGTAAGAAGCTCGACCAACAAATAATAAACTTACGTTCATATTTCCACAGGTTAGAGGACTCTTCCACACTACATCGAGCAATATGCGAGGTAGACAATTCAACGCCGCTACAGTTGAGGGAACAATATATTACTTCTCACCACCAAACAGACCAAGAGAAGTTACAAACCTGGCTATGGAAACCACTTCATGGACGGCATCCAAATGAGGTCAATCAGGACAATGTCGATAATTCGACGTCGAACTACTGGTTGATTTCAAGACAGATGTTTCCGGAAACGGCGAACTTCTTATTAGCTTTCTAAGACCAGATTATTCCGACGAAGAACTATCGGAAGTTCATCATTAGAGGTCCCTCAATAGAAAATGATCAATGTAGATATGGCTGTCGAACATCAGAGACAATCCAGCACATAACTGGAGGATGCCTAGCGTTTGCCGCAACCGAGTATAAGGAAAGACACGACTCAGCCGCTAAGATACTCCATCAAGAGTTAGCAGAAAAGTTAAACCTATTACAGGTAGGAAAAGTGCCTTATTACAAATGCAATCCAGAGCCTATTCTTGAGAACAACCAGTTCAAGTCATATTGAGACCGAACGGTTCTGACGGATCAGACAGTTTTTCATAATAGACCAGATATTATACTAATAGAAAAAATGTCTAGGCGGACTACACTTATCGACATCGCTGTACCTAAAAACAACAATCTAAGACCAAAATACAACGAGAAGATCGCCAAATACAGAGATCTGGAGGTGCAAATCCGAAAACAATGGGCAATGAACAGCGTCCAAACGATTCCCATAGTACTGTCAAGAACTGGAGTGATACCAAAGAACCTCCTGCAGAACATCAAGGGACTGGGCCTTAGTGAGCATCTGTATAAGCCGATGCAGAAAGCAATTCTCCTAGCAACAGCGCGAACCGTCCAAAAGTTCGTAGGAAATACAGCAGACCATGTCACCTAGGACCCGATAACATGGAAATGATTCCAACAGAGCTTCATACTTTTGGTATCTTTGTGTACCTGGTATGAGTCAATGTTCCCTAGAGGGAGTGCGAAACCGTTTGGCTTGTAAATTACAATTATTATTATTATATAAGTGTACGAGTTTACATTACCTGATATCACATTATTTGTCACAAGTTCGCTTACCTTTCCCATAAGCTAAACTTACATTCTTACACACTTTAAGTGTCTATAACTCCATATTGTCTACGGAGCTCAGAAGCCTCTGTAAAATGCAGCTTTTATGTCATATCAATATATTTAAAAAGTAATTTACAATTTTAAGTTCCAGACTGATATAACACAATTTGATATCCAACTTTGTCTTTTGAAATACGTTATTTGTCGAAGTAATCGAATTGAATGATTTTTTTTTATTTTGTGGTCTAATTATCAATTTGTTTCAGCTGCCCTAAATAATAGTTAAAAACATTTTATTTAGCTTTTCTGTAATCCTAGTTGTACTGGAAACGTCCTGTATAAATTCCATTTTAGCCCACTACTTTGAAACCTCCGCTGTGACGTATGCATCGGTTTAATAAGTACACTCAACATGATGCATTGTTAACAGGAAGCTACGTACAATTTGGAGAAAACATTTTGTATGTGGGAGCATTTAAACTTGATTTTATTACATGCTTGTAGTAATTGTTTATGCAATTTCTTCATATTACTTTTCTGTTACAGAGTCTATATGATATAAAATATAACAAAAATTAGTGATTAGTTAACATGAAAAAAATGCTTCTAAGTCGAGTTGCGGCAAACTATTTCGATCGTGACTGAACTTGTCACCAATAAAAAATTTTCATAAATTCATAATTACTTAAAAATAAATAAACTCGCAATTTTAAATTTATTTTCTAATCAATAATAAATTATTTGTTATGAACATATAAACATGCATAAAATTATATATTTTTAAACTATTTTTAGAAAATTAGTCACAAGGGCGAAAGTGGATGAAGATCTGTTTCGAACTGTCGGTCAAGCTGCAAAACTATACTTTCTCCTCAGATCAAGTCCATTTGAAGATCGCGATGTCGCAGAGGTTATTCTCGAATTTGCCACTCACGGTTATGACCATGTCCTCGATATAACCCTAATAAGATATTTCGAGGTCAGTTAGATCCTAGAGGGGTCAATCTATAATTAGGCGCCACATAAGTGAAGAAGCTACTTCTTTTTGAGGGCTTGCTCTGATGGTACAGAGAGCGATAGTATCCTGTCCTATCTCTGTCTCTGCTAGTCTAGCGGAGAGAAGTCGTTCCGTCTACTTCCCTGGTATGAAGTGTTCTTTTCACTGCCTCATGTGGAGTGTTGTCAAAAGCAACTTCTATATCAAGAAGGGCACATACTGCTGTTTCTTTTCTGTTCACTGAATATTGATCTCATCAGTGAGGTTTCCGTACCACCTGCCCGCTTGACACGCATGTTGATGGGGATCAGACGCGGATCCAAAAGGGGGGGGGGAGGTGGGGGCGATCGAAATTTGGGGCATCAGTCATCTTATTATTAATTAAAAACATTTCTAGGACATTTGACATTCCAGTTGATTTATCTCTTAAACTATGTGTAGAATTACAATTAAACACTAAAAAGGGATCCAAATGTAATTAATTTTTATATATTACAGAACATTTAAATAATAAATTGTGTTTACGCTGGTAAACATTATGTATCTAATTCGTAATCAAAGTCAGTGAAGCTATCTTCGCTCAAATTAATTATAATTGGTTCCTCTATCTCACCGACCATGAGATCGAGTTTCCACATTTTCTTTTATTCTTTTATCATATGAATTTTTCCCAATTTTGTGCAAAAACTTTATTAAAAAAAACTTTCAAAAGTTCAGTTAATTATTAATTTTGTAAGTTGTGTTATTTCTAGCAATTCTACCTTTTACTTTAGAGAGATATTTCCTTCTCCAACGGACATTTTCCGGACGATCTATAAGCACAGATTTCCTATCTGGTTTTTCCCAGCAAAAATTAAGTTCTCTGAGCATTTTTCAGAGTTCAGTTCTTTTAATTTCAAGTAAATTCGGATATTCATTGATTTTAGTTAGAATTTTGTTGACGGTTGGGATCTGCTTCTTATAATAAAATGTATGTACAACTTCTTTTATTACAGTTTACATCTCGTCTTCCAACGAGGTTTTTCGTCTGCCTGTCATCGAATGTGGCTTGGGAGTACTAACAATTCCAGTCGTTTTTTTCTCCTTCAGTATTCGGTACATAGTAGATTTGCCAACTCCTGTCATGTTGGAACACATGTCAACAGAGCTTTCAACATTATTATCTAGATATTGATATTTTAAGGCATCATAAACATTCATCGTAATAAGTTTTTCGTTGAGGAATATAGATAGATGTGGAAGCCATATCTTTTGGGTATCTCACTAATCTCAAATAATATATAAACACAAGCACAAACAAGATAAATCACTAAAGACACACTGTAAGGTGTATTTTGCTCACTGACAGAAAATAAATTGAACTATCAGAAATTTTATTGTTGCAGTAAATTTATAAAAGCCTATAATATTTAAATATAATTAGATTTACTGCAGTCCTCAGTTATCTGTGGCACTGGAGCAGGTATGTTGGAGGTTTCGATAATAGTTTTATTACTCTATCTAGTTCTTGAATAGAGTATAGGAATGTGTATGCTTGCGATCGCCCCTCTCCTTCCCAAGAGCTTTGAATTCAGGAAATAGAACCGATTCTGCCTTTTATATTAGGAATGTGTATGCTGCTGGTACTTCCCCTCTGTTAACAACTTGTTTTTCCTGCTATAGCCGCCCCCCCAACAGCTTCAGAAAAATATACCCGATTCTGCCTGTTATACTAAGAATGTGTATGCTGCTTGCATCCTCTCTCCCTGTCGACAACTTTTTTTCTTGTGATGGCCTCTCCCCCTCTCCAAGAGCTTCAAATTCAGAAAAATAGACCCAATCCTGCCTTTTACACTAGAAATGGGAATGTTGCTGGTGTCTCTCCCCCCTCCGTCGACAACTTGCTTTCGTTTGCCATATTGTAATTTTGTGATATCATCGCCCCCCCCCCCAAAGAAAGAAGCTTGATCCGCCCCTGATGTGGGTGCAGTGGCTCCTGTTCAAGAATTTCTGTTCTGATAAAATTATCAACTGCTTTTTACATCATTTTTAAAATAAACGATGAGAGGCTGATAGAACGCAAGGACTTAGGCTATGTAATGTCCTTTTTCCCTGCTTACGAAATGAAGGTGACTCTGGCCCTTCTCCATATTTCTGGCATGCAGCCTAATTCCTAGCTACTTTGACTGATCCGCACTATATGTGGTAAAATCTCTTCTTGTCCTCGTTGGACTAAGGCTGGGATTCTTTCATCGACTTCTGAGGTTTTAAATGGTCAGAAGGTGTTCATTGCTAATTTTAGACGACCGCTACTGCATACGTGTCTAGCCATTGCTATAGCTTCTCCGCTCCACTAGATGTCCATGAGAGGTCTTAAAACTTGTTTCCCGAGTCTGAAATATAACGATCTAGTCGGTGTCAAAGTGATAATTTTTTAAAATTTTTAGTAAATATTTATCTTAATACTAGTTTGATTTGTAGTACTAGGTTTTTCAGAATAAGATATCAAGATCTGATTACAGCGCTATCAGCAACACTAACGCCTACATCTAAAGTTTCATAACTTTTCTGTGCCTCAGTATATTAAATGTCTAACTAAAAATTCCTATTCCTTGACATCTTTTATTCAAAATAGTTATACCTAGTAGGTATCGCTTTGAGCAGCCATTTTTAAGATAATTAAATATAAATGTTTTATTGCATACTGAGACTCGTCGGTAGCCTCTTCAAACTTTGTCCAAACTTAGGACTGGTCCAAAAAAATTGAAGCGTGTTTAAGGGCCAACAGACCAACAACAATAAATATTTACTTAGCAACGAGCTAATAATGATAATAATGTAAGAATGAATTAGTAAACAACAATAATAATATTTTTTAATTTAATTTTTTAATGAAACTCTAAGTAAATGTTCAAAATGACTTCCGTTTCCATACTCACAAAGATTAATTCTGTAATAAAGTTGAACTTCGCCCTTTCCATTATCTGAATCTTTTATTCATGCTCACAATTCTTCTTTGGTCTCCATAAAACATGGTCCATAGGCATTAAATCTGATGAGCGGAATGGCCAAATTACAGGAGCGTTATTTTCTCTGTCGATCCATCAATTTTGGAAATTCTCATTTAAATGATTTCTAACATTTAAAGTGTGGGGATTCACCGTCGTGCATGAACCACATATTTTGTCTAGTGGCCAGTGGAAGATCATCCAATAAATTTGAGAAACATACCCCTTTTTGTAAAACACGCTCATCGTTAAATAACATTTTTTTATGAGAATTTACATCAATTACATCCAATTCATTAATGAATCAACAGAAGCCCAGTCTCAATTCGAGGTCTAGAATATAAACACACAGGTCTAGTCTATAAAAAATGAGGTCATGATTGTTGTTGGGTAGCTGGGGGTCATTTCCGACGTAATTTGCTGCGTTGAATCGAAATTCGAAGCCAAAATTGGCTCATCACGTAAGAATTTTAGATATTTGAGGTTATGTACTCGAGAAATGGCTTTTGGTTCACCTTAGAGGTTATGTGCAGGATGCACAATTATTTTTTTTTTTTTTTCTAGTTGTATTATTTAATACCACTCTTACCCTTATAAATAAGCTATTTTAAGTACAAAGTAGTAAATTTTTAGAAACCAGTTTTATTTTTTTCCAATTTCAATTCACCATTTTGAATCCACCACCTTAAAAATAAATATTTCTATTTTCTGACGTAATATTCGTAATCAGCGGCTCCGAAAACCTCCAAGTGAAATTTTTTAGATACCAATATAATTTTTTGTAAAATTTGATATACCATTTTGAATCCGCTATCTTGGAAATGAAGATTTCAATTTTCTGACTTCATATTCATACTCAGCGACCCAGTAAAAATTTCCGAAAAAAATATACACAGCAGAAAAACGTAGGCTTCAAAGGGTTAATGTGCATGCTCATAACGTAGTTGGGATATATTCCATAACTTAAAATGGCAGTACAGGGTAAGAGTAGTACTAAATGATACTAGAATAAAATATGAAGCGAAGCCACGACGAGTCTCAGGAATTTGCACTAGCGTTTTGTGGACAACTTTTAGAGACAACCTGTGTAATTTTCTAATTTACTATAGAAAAAATACGTTTTTTACTTTTTACATCAGAGGCAAGGATGTAAACAGATTCATTTATACTCATTATTTTCGACAGCGTTCTAGTAACAATTTAAAGAAACAGCTATAACCGGCTATATCGGTGGTACACTTTAAAAACTGAATAAACAATTGTTAAGTCACCATATTCAAGGTTGATTTAATAAAGTGGATTGAATATTTTTACATAACAATTGCAAGTTCAACTGTTAATAATTGGAATTTTTATAAAGCAAAGTTGAATACTAACCGATATCTCTAATCTTATTTTACAATCAATTCTTGATCAGATGAAGCTCGCTGTTCTAGGGCGGACTGTAATGGCTTTCCATGAAGAAAGATATATAAATAAAAATTATAGGAATGGACATTTCATTCAAAAAATAAACAAGTGAAGACGCTAAAAATTCTAGTATAGGGAGATCTCGAAAAATTTAAATTTATGATGTATGAAACAGCGGTTGCAAACTTAACTTTATAAAAAATATTATTATTATAATTAAAAATGTTTATAGATAAAGTTATAGAGATAATAAAATTTTCTTAATACAAAAACAGGTGCAGATATTCAATTTTTAATCTAATTTACACTGCGAAAAGGAAATGCATTAAATTTAATGTAAATGTGCTGGAAGCAAATTTCACAAACGATTATTAAATGCATTTAATGTAATGCATTAAATTTAATAATTTTCATTAATCTAAATTAATTTATTTTATTAACATTAATGTAATCACATAGTAAATTTAAAGTTTGATCATTACTTTTTAAGGTGACTATGTACATTAAATATACAGCCAATGTCGTCAAATTTGAGATATGTTATCACATATTTACTGCACCAACATTAATATGAGTTCAAAAAATTCTGAAACTACCAGAAAAAGTGGACATTTTTCCCATAGGTAGTATACCGGCATCTAGACCGGTTTTGAAGGCGTCGGTTCCCGTCAGTACGGAGCAGATATGTACACCTCATCATAAGAAAATTGAGTCATTTAAGCAACTTATATCATACTAAACAACAGGTTCAATACAAGTTGCGCCATCTCCTGGAATATCATGCAATGTACTTTATCGAACATTGAATAATAATTTAAATTCCTTTAGTATTAGAATACATGTGATTTAATTTTAATGTACAAAAGTTGAAACATCTTTTCAGTTACTAAATGAAATTTAATTGACCATTTATTCAAATTTAATGTACAACAAAATGACATTTCAATGACATTAAATTTGCATTAAATTTAGGATTATTTTTAACAAGGTAATCTCATTTCGACAACTTGTAAACCAGAGTATCATGGTTTATAGAATCAAAAGCTTTATTCAAATCAATATAAAGAGCACAAGCAAAAGAATATTGTTGATGCTAAAGACAATTTCATTAACTGCTTCTTCAATTTCTGAAATGGAGTCATTTTTAAGAATTGTCCCTCGTAAAACCTCAACAAAGCAAGCTTCGGATAACGCATCAGGATATTTGAGGAGATGATTCTACATGGTAAAATAAATGTAGTAAGTCATATAGCAAACAGCTGAAAACCCATTACTTCTCGAGCTACAGCCTGTCAAATTTCAATTTTTTTTTCTTATTTTTAACATTTTTCAATCATTCAGTTATAAAAATGTTTCTCCACTGTGTCATCTCACGTCACGTTACTTGAAATTAAAATTTAGTTTTTCACATATCTTTAACATTCTGACAGTTGTTGGGAAAACGGACATGCCATTTTAAAGATAAAAGAACATGTAATAAAAAAGATACTTTTTTTTGTATAGTACCATTTAGACTCAAATTGGAATTAAAGTTTTTATTATCAGAAAAATCAGTTTTTCAAATGGATTCCAAGTTAAACAAAATACGGATTTTGAAAAGCATCACATAATGTATCGAAATGAATGACGATCATTTTGAAAATGTATTATAGATTTTTTTCCTTTTTAAAAAAATAATTTTGTGTTAAAACTTTCACTGACTAAATTTAAAGTACGGTAACTTGATTTCTTGCCTCCTTGAAAAACTGATTTTACTTGTAGTAAAAACTTTATATCTAATTTGCGTCGAAACAGTGTGATTTATCGACTGGAATAAATTGATTGAACCTTTTTTTGTTACGTATTCTTTTATTTTCAAAATGTCCTTTTTTTCAATATCGGTCAAAACAAAAAAGATATGTGAAGAACAGTATTTGAATTTCAGTTAAAGTAACCTCTGATGACTTAGTAAAGAAACATTTTTATAACAGAATGATGGAAGTCATTAAGCTTATTCCTTGTACCAAATATCAACTTATTAAGTTTAAAAACTAACTACGAAATGTTAAAAATAAGACAAAAAATTAACTTTGGTAAACTGTAACTCTAGAAATATTGAGTTTTGGATTTTTTATTATATAGCTTACTACCTCTATTTTCCAACTATCCTACTTTATTATCCGAACACCCTGTATAACACTATAGTACCTATAAAATGCTTAACATATCAATAGACATTAGGAAGTGGCCACAAACAGTACCTCTACCTTCTAGAAAGACAATTTGTTGACTTACATTCTCTACAATCAGTTGTACAATAGAAGCAGATCATAACTAACGTAACCATAATGGGTATGTCCCTTTTTTTTTGATACTCGTCCCAGTGTCCCCAAGAAAAGCTTTAGGAGCAGAATTGTCCCGTTTTCAGTAATATTAAAAGACCAAGACTCCAACCCAGTAAAATGAGACAATTTAGTAGTATGTAAGTATATATTATATGAAGTTTTTATTGATATTAAATTAATAACTTATTCACTATTTTTTATTTTTGCATTTTTGATTATATTTATTGGTGTTGTGGTTTATATTTTTGGATATCATTCATTTATTCATCTACATAATAATGATCAAGTCATCGGAAGTCCAACCATATTAAAGGATAGGATTTCCAATTGTTTCAAAATAATATTTACGTTCTTCATTTTTTTCATTGTGGTTTGTTTAGGTAAAAAAATACAAGTTATAGTGTCTTGGTGAGTGTTAACAATGCCCCAATGCAAGTGCATCTTTAATATTAATTTACAATCAAAATATCCTTTCATAAAGCAACGATGGATGTTAACTGCGAAAAATGTCGTAAAGAATCCAACTTTTCCCATGGCGGTGCCAGTGATATAGAACAGCATTTAAAGTTGGAAAACATAAAAATTCTGATCGTATAGATGCTTCAAGTTCTCCTCTGATAATTTTTTTCAAGGAATCAGACATGCCAACTTCAAATGATTTGGATATCACTGCGGCAAAAGGCGTCTGTGCTTATCACGCGATACAAGAAAGTCACAGTTTTTTTACCAATGATTGTTTGTCAAAATTAATTCAATCATGTTTCTAGCCAAAATTTAGATGCCCAAGTACGAAAACCGAAAGTATTGTTGTAAATGTTTTAGCCCGTATAGCGATTGAACAATTAAAAGCTGATATTAACCGACACTTCAAACCACAGCAGCAAAAAGATATTTCCTGTCTTAGTGCACTATTTTGTACCAAATGAATAGATTCAAGTAAAAATTTTAGATCTCTGAGATCAGCCTGATCAAAGCTCAGATATCACTGATAATTATTTAGGACAAGTATTGACAGAAAATAGTTTTTCTACAAATATGGTAGCGTTTTGTGAAGACAACACCAACTGCAATTTCGGAGATGCAGCTAGTCAATAACGTGTACGAAAAATTAAAATCATCTCTCGATAATCCGCTAATAGATATCAAATGCGGAGTCCATATCATTCACAACGCCATCAAGACCAGGTGGCACTTATGCCTGCCATCAAAAGAGTTTTGATAATGTAGTTGTCATTGAAAAAATATTTCCTGAGCGTCTGAAAATGCCCTATTATATTGAGAAACTTTTTTGAAAATCCCAGAACTGTGGCTTTATTTTATGCAAACTTTCAAGCTGTGTTGAATATTGAAGGACATAATATTTCAGCAGTTGAACTGAAAGAAAATTTGGCTCAAAAACAGACTTTATTAAAAAAGTTAAAACGTAACTATGATATTGGCGAAGAATTGGTAAAAACCTCAGCTTACTGTGCATATTTGGATAAATGTGTTGTATTTGATAAAGATTTGGAGGTATTTTATTGGGCAAATTTTAAAAAAGTACTTGTGTTGGAGGATGTTCAAAAGGTATTAGATGTTTTAATTAAAAAAGGATACGTTGATTGTAATAAAGATACAGAAATATTTGATGAATTTTCACTCATTTCTAACTACACTACATCTAAATGTGACAGATTGAAATAATCTCAAAGTTTCCACTGAAAATCGTTGAGTGGAAGTATTTACACACGTCTACATTAACAGTCTAAACCATGCAAACTTTATGGTCTTTAATAGAATATATTATATACCTAATAAAGAACGAAAGTTTTCACGGTTTAGTCAAGTTGAAAATCACACAAATCCACCAATAGAACATGTATTCTTATTAATGAGTAAGTTGTGGATATTTGAAAGATCTCAGCTTCAGATGGCTGTTCTTAAAGCCATGTTAATAACAAAGGTAAATATTTAAAGAACCTGTCAAGAATTTCATTATTATTTAAAATCATCACCAGCTATATTAAAACAAATATATTCATCAAAAAAATACAAAAATACTTTGTTTTTTCTAGTTTTTGATTGACGTATTATTTGATTGTAAATGTTAATACACAAAATGTATGTCCTCAATATATGAAATTCGTTTTTTATTATGACACTATAGTTATCACCATAATTTTGATAATGTTTCGTTTTGAGTAAAAACTAAAATGATCACGTTAGTCGTAATAGAACTTTAAAAAATATGTTTACAACAGCTATTTAAATAATGTATTATGTACAATAATGATCACTTAACACAGTTATCTTAAAAAGAAAGTTAAATAATACAATACACTCTTCCATACTAAAACAATCAACAGCCTTTCCCCCTGAAGCATAAGAAAAACCACCATTACGCAGTTTCAGATTAACCTTCTCCCAAATGAGAAAAATAGCATTAAAAATTCTTTTCGTTTTCAAATTATGCAAAACTCTTTCATTTTCTTGTTATCCTAGCATTTCCCCACAAAAAAGGTAAAAACTTAAATGACAAATCATCACTATAAAGAAACCATCTTTTTGAATAAAGAAGCTGTAGCTTTTTTTTCAATTTGTGATAAACAAGCTTGCGTACGTTCACGGAAATGTTATTGAAGATAAATAAATTTAACGAGCTTTTCCCGGGTTATATAAGCCTTAATCAGCTGATCTTCATTTCTAGTATTATGCGAATGGAATATTACTATATTTTGAAGTTTTATGAATATTCCCATGATGTAAACCAACCATCAGCATAAAAGCTCTTTTCTTTTGCAGTATTATCACCCTACAATGTTACTTCATACGTCAGATATGAATTGAAAAGGAAGAAATACACCACATTTGATAAATGATCCAGTCCTCTTTAATTGTCTAAGTAAAAAAGAGGCAACCAGGTAATTTAGGTACTAAACCATTAACATGACTGTCGATGTTTATACCTAGTAGTTTAACACTCTTACCATTAGTAACTTTGCTATTTTTATAATATAACCTTTCTTGGGATTTATTCTAATTTAATTGTAATTCATTGAAGATAAACCATTTCTTAGCCTTATCTTCTATTTCTTTCAATTTAATATGAATTTTGTCGGTAATATGTCTTTGACAAAGTAAGGTTACATATTTTTTCGGAATTAAATGGAAAGAAAAAAACATAATTGATATGCGTAAACATAATCTTGTAACACTCCCTGGGTGATATTTTATTGCCGAGATATATTTTCGTTAACTCTCTCTGTTTATTGTTATATATTTAATTACAGCTAAAAATATAATATTTAATTATCAGTCTGAGAATTACCGAATATGTTAAAGAACAAGAATGATAAAGGTGCCATCTTCATTGCATGCAATATTTAAAATTATATAATATCCAGAAATACCGATCCCTTATGTATTTAATTACATATAAAAGAAAGGAGAAGATAAGTGGAACAGGGTCGAGTTTTTTAAAAGTCATGTTACTGAAATTTAAAACTTTTCCGTTGCAATTGAAAACAATGTCAATGACAAAATATTCAGTAGACCACTCCGACTCCGCGAAAACAAAATATTAAGCTGAAATAAAATGGTAAATTGTCGCGGTGGCGACGCGTAGACGAATAGTAGCACTTCATTTCTTATAAATGTCTGATAACAATCACTTTTGAGCACTAAAGCAACAATGCTATTGGCTTAATTTCCCATTAACGTCACAAATATCACATATTAATTAAACACTAGAGAACTTGGTTTTACACATTTCAAGGTTAAATTAATTGAAGATTCGCTCGAGAAAAACAAACTAGAAGAACCATTTTGTAGTAGTAATGCACGACGAAAATGATATTTATTTGATGCAACTTGATAAAATATTTTTTTTCTAAATCTGTGAGGAAAAAAATAGGACACAACCCTACCGAATAAAAGCCTAAATTTGACTGGTGAACATTAACTGTGTAAAATGTTTTAATAGCAACAATTGGAGAATATTGAGCTGAATTGCATTAAAGAATCTGGCCAGTTAAACTAATACACTAATAGCTGCACTAATAGTCATTGTCGCTAATAGGGAAAAATTGGGTAAATTGATAAATTCACTTATGGGCTATTGAGTCAAATGCGTGCGCTTGGCGTTTAGATTCGTTAACTCCATCAACTTATTGTTTATGAAATGGTTTAATTGATACATTGTATCTCTTAATTTTCTTTAATTCTCCCAGTTTATGAATATACTTTGGGGGTGTAACAAGATCGGTTGTCTTTTAGTTGTGCGGAAGCCAGCGGGTTAACCGAATGTTAATTAAAATTGAACAGAGTATACGTGTAAATAAATAATATAGTTTGTTACTAATTGTGTTAAAATGCCGGAATAATAGTTATAGTAGACATTTTAGATCAAAATTTGTGTTTATCAAAAGCCTTTGAGTGCGTTAATCAAGAGCAGTGATAATTATTATATGTAATTTAACACAATGAAATTATTAGTGAATAAGATACTTCATTTTAATGTATATTGTTCAGATCGGGAATATGAATAGACCTAAAATGAAACATCTTCATGTTGCTTTATAGAATATGTGTACAAATTCCATATAAATGTGTATTTGATGGGTTATAAAGTTCTTATGTTTAAGTAGTTTAATTGATACGTTAAATTGTTTAATTTTCTTTTTTTTTGCGAAGGGGGGTACCTTTTAGTTTTTGCTATATCCAAAGCGTTGAGCGATTGTAAATTAAAATTAAACAGAGTATACTAGTGAATAAATAATGTAATATGTTGTAAATAATGTTCAAAAACTGGCAATAAGTTATAATAGATATTTTTGAGAAAATAACACAATTATCTATAAAGTGATCCAATAAATTATTAGTTGCTAGCATAATACATTTTAACGCCTAGTTATTCGGATAAAGAAACGGAATATACCTTAATTGAAAAACTTCAATTTTGAGTAACATTTTATTGTACAGATAGATTTTTAACCTTGAAAAGGTTGTATGGGTATAGGGTTATAAATTTACAATGTATAAAGTGGTTTAATTGGTGTATTGTATTGCTTAATTTTCTTTAATTCCCCTAATTTGTGAATGTACTTTAGGGTGTAACGAGATGGTTTGTTTTTAGTTGTGTAAAAGTAAGCTGGTTGACGATATATCAGTTAAAATCGACTATGATGAACGAAAATAAATGTACTATATGTTATTATGTTATCATATTAAAAATTGGTATGAACCAATGTTTCACGTGTTTCGTAAAATATTACATCATAATGTCTATCTTTATTAATTGATTAGAGATATTATTGATAAAAAAAATGGATCGTGTCATGGAATCAGCCGTTGCGTGCCCGTGCATCAATGAAAAAACGTTGAATCTTAATGTATTGAAAATGATGATTCTGTTTATTCGGTAAGTTTATATTTAATGGTAGAATTTTATAATTAGAAATTTTTAGGATAAATGAAAATAACTTACTTCAATGCTCATTTTTTTTGTACTTCCAGTGACAAATACGAGATAACTTTCGCTGAAAATGTTTTTTCCTTTATATACTATCCTTTCTGTCCTTTTTTTACAAAATAATAGGATTAAAAGAATTTGTTTCACGTATTCTTTTTACCTTTCGTCTTGACGACGAAATAATCGTTGAAACTAGAAATCTTAAATTTGGCGTCAAATTGAAAAGAAATAAGATCTATAAAAATATTAATCTATAAAAATTATCATAATTTCTTGATTAATTTTTTTTAAACTTAAGATAACAGCAAAGGTATAGTTATATTATTTTTTTAATATTTGGAAACCATAAAAACACCTGTTATGGAGCACATCAGGAGAAAAACAACAAATCTTACGTAGTTGTCATAAAATGTAAAAATCTTAGTTTACTTGAGGGTCCAGTGGATTTTTGTAGCTGATAAAGAGATATGACTGCGACAAAAAATTTTATATATATTTTGATCTCCCGAATATCGAGGATGGATTCCCGAAAAATTTGTTATAAACAAAAGATTTTTTTTTGTAAAATAATAAAATATCTTCGTGTTTCTCGACAGATTCTTAGCAAAAAGTGTCTCTTTTTCCATCCGACGCAGAGTTTTTGAGTTAAAAATTATTAATTATCTGAAAAATGGTATTTTTTACCATTTTACAACTTGAATAACTTTTGACAAAATAAATATTTTCATATTTTGCGCACAGCAATTGATGGTTTAAGTCAAAGAGCTACCTACTAGGATTATTCGCAATAAGAAAATATAATGCTTTGATTGGTTTTTGTACACTACAAATAGCATTTATCAATTATAACGTAAACGCTGCCTTATGAACATAATCCACTACAGCTTTGACTCATCGTTGCATTAATACTTTAAACACATTTTAATACATATATATTTTTATTTATTAACTAGTTTTTTTCTCGACTTTGTACGCATGGTGGGCGACATCAAATATCGTAGTGTCATAGAAATTTCATGCAAACTTTCATTCCCTATTTTACCCCCTAAGAAATTAATTTCTAGAAAAGAATGGCACAGGAAACTTTTCTTTTCAACCATAGGCCTATATATTAATTTATGGATTTCTAATTACCAAAATAGAGAACTTTCATACAAACTTTCATCTCCTATTTTATCCCCTAAAAAGATGAATTTAAAAACAAATGATACAGTAAATACTTTTTCTAACCATAAGCCTACGTACTAATTTATATATTTCTAACTACCAAAATGAAGAATTTTCATGTAAACTTTATCCCCTATTTTACACCATCAAGAGATGAATTTTTAAAAAAGAATAATGCAGTAAATATTTTTTTCTAACCATGAACCCATAAAATTTTTTACTTTTATAACTACCAAAAAAAAAAGAACTTTCATACAAACTTTCATCCCCTATTTTACCTCCTTAAAAGATGAATTTTTAAGCAAGAATTATACAGTACATATTTTTTTCAACCATAAGCCTATATACTAATTTTTACATTTCTAACTATCAAAATGAAGAACTTTTTTACAAACTTTCATCCCATATTTTGCTCCCTTAGGGGATGAATTTATATATATACATATATATATATATATATATATATATATATATATATATATATATATATATATATATATGAAGTAAAAAGCGAAACAGTGAATGCAAACTTCACTCCATCATATCCTTTCTGTGTTAGAGGTTGCACAGTTAGAATAAACTGTAATAAAATACAATTCATCCCATTCCACCACCATCGAGATGGTGGCCTACCTGTACCACCATACCGAGAAGAAAGTCAAAGCTTACCCTCCCCGCCACAGTGATACGGCAGAGATACATGTTTCGTCTCTCACTAGACTCATCAGGGTACCGACATGCATCTGGCTGTGCAAAGGACAGATCGGAAGGAAGCATGCAAACACTGAACGCGGCTTCGCCGACCTCCCGTCGGATGGCTTATGTATGTTTATACGGGTTTCACGGATTCGTCCGTGTGAGATGCATTAGCAGTGGTTATATCCACATTATGCTGTTGTAGTGCTGAAATCACATTCAGCAAACGTACAACTATATGCAACTCCGTATGTAAATGAAGTAAAAAGCGAAACAGTGAATGCAATGCTCTAACACAGAAAGGATATGATGGAGTGAAGTTTGCATTCACTGTTTCGCTTTTTACTTCATTTACATACGGAGTTGCATTCACTGTTTCGCTTTTTACTTCATTTACATACGGAGTTGCATATAGTTGTACGTTTGCTGAATGTGATTTCAGCACTACAACAGCATAATGTGGATATAACCACTGCTAATGCATCTCGCACGGAGGAATCCGTGAAACCTGTATAAATATATAAATATATATATATATATATATATATATATATATATATATATATATATATATATATATATATATATATATATATAGCTAATAAACATTATGCTTATCCTCGAACATTAATATAGACTTAGAAAACAGTTACAAATTTTAGTCTGTGACAAAAATAAGTGAATAAATGTCAAAATTTAGGTAATATCTCTATTTAGTTACCATATTTTAACCATAATGTCACCAAATAACAAATATTCTGAAATTGAGAGAAACATACACTAAAAAATACAGAATTCTTTTTTAGCAAAATAAGGAAAAAATAAAAGTTAAAACTTTTCCTTATATCATTTATTTATATTTGGATAAATAATGACATTTTCAAACAACTCATTCTACATTTTTACCAATCTTCTTTTGAGTCCTTCTCCTTAGTAGACATTGACGACGACTCCTCCGAATGCATCTTGGTCTTTTGCGATACTTAAGTGAGTACATACTACAGTGTGAAAAATAAATGTAATAATTTACATATGACATAAATATTCTCTTGTGACTTTAAGTTTTATAAATGTTTTATGTAATTTTTGGAGGGCAGTAATAAATCTTCATCGAAAAGTCAATATATATATATATATATATATATATATATATATATATATATATATATATATATATATATATATATATATATATATATATATATATGAAGTAAAAAGCGAAACAGTGAATGCAAACTTGACTCCATCATATCCTTTCTGTGTTAGAGGTTGCACAGTTAGAATAAACTGTAATAAAATACAATTCATCCCATTCCACCACCATCGAGATGATGGCCTACCTGTACCACCATACCGAGAAGAAAGTCAAAACTTACCCTCTCCGCCACAGTGATATGGCAGAGGTACATGTCTCGTCTTTACTAGACTCATCAGGGTACCGACATGCACTTGGCTGTGCAAAGGACAGATCGGAAGGAGGCATGCAAATACTGAACGCGGCTTCGCCTACCTCCCGCCGGATGGCGTATATATGTTTATGCGGCTTTCACGGATTCCTCCGTGTAAGATGCAATAGCAGTGGATATATCCACATTATGCCGTTGTAGTGCTGAAATCACATTCAGCAAACGTACAACTATGTGCAGCTCCTTGTTTGAATGAAGTTAAGTGCGAACAGTAAATGCAAACTTCTCTCCATCATATGTGGATATATCCACTACTATTGCATCTCACACGGAGGAATCCGTGAAAGCCGCATAAACATATATACGCCATCCGGCGGGAGGTCGGCGAAGCCGCGTTCAGTATTTGCATGCCTCCTTCCGATCTGTCCTTTGCACAGCCAGGTGCATGTCGGTACCCTGATGAGTCTAGTAGAGACGAAACATGTACCTCTACCGTATCACTATGGCGGGGAGGGTAAGTTTTGACTTTCTTCTCGGTATGGTGGTACGGGTAAGCCATCATCTCGATGGTGGTGGAATAGGATAAATTGCGTTTTACAACAATTTATTCCAACTGTGCAACCTCTAACACACACACACACACACATATATATATATATATATATATATATATATATATATATATATATATATAGATATATATATATATATATATATATATATATATATATATATATATATATATTTATCATCTTCATCATTCTCACCTTCATTTTCCATTTCTAACTAAGGTGCAGCCTCTTTTATTCAATATTCTTATAGTTTCTTCTTCTATTTAGTGATATTATTTATTTGGTGTTCAATTTAGACTCTATTATGACCATGTTTTTCTATCTTTAGTTGTCCTGGACCAAGTTATTCCTGTCATGACTGATTACATCAGTTATCTATTTTTTGTCGTATTCAATCTATTATTTTAGTTATTTCTAGCATGCATCTAGCATGGCTGTTTGAAAGACTTGAAGTTTTGTGGTTATTTATTTCCTTAATATCAAAGTTTCATATTCATATGTCACTCTCAGCGTAGTTTATTTCGATTTTAGTAATCATATCGTGGCATATTACTTTTGTCTTTGCTAGGTTCATTTATTGACTTCCTTCATTACTAACTGTGTTGAGGTCATTAATTAGCTCTTGCAATTTTTGAGGACTTTTAGCAATTAGAATTATGTAATCAGCAAATTTTAAGTGGCTATGGTATTCTCAGTCTATACTTAGACCTTTGTTATTTTAATCTACTTTCTGAAAGATATTTCGTAGAGTTGCTGTGAAGAGCTTCAGGGATATTGTGTCTCCTTGGACTCCTTTTTGGGTAGGATAGGAAATTCTGGAATGTTTTTATGTATGTTTGTTTTAGCTATGGCTCCTCTATATATATTAGCTAACATGTCTACGTATACTTTTTCCACTTCTTGTCAACTAGAACTTCTAAAACTGCTATAGGATATACTGAATCAAAAGCCTTCTCAAAGACTATGAATGCTAGCACTGGTGATAGACCATATTTTTTTGTACGACTCATTATTTCTCTTAGTGTTCGAATATGATCCCATGGACTGAAACCACTTCTAAAACTAGCTTGCTCTCGAGATTGTGCTTAGAAAAGTGTACTCTGTATTTGGTTGTTAATTATTTTCGTGAATATTTTGTATATTTTTGGTAGCAAACTAATTAGTTTATAATTTATGATATCTTCTATGCTACCTTTCTTGTGAATAAGAATTATATTGTCAGTATTTCACTGCTTCAGAATAGGCTTTGCTTTTAGGCAGTCTGCATATATTTTTGCTAGGATTCTCCAAATTGTTTTCCCTGCGTTCTTTACAAGTTCAGCTGTCACACCGTCATTTCTAGCTACTTTGCTATTTTTCATACTCTTAAAAGCTTCTGCTTCAGCCACGAGAACATCTCGTTGAATTCTAGTTATCGCTTCCCCCACTCCTTTTATTTCTGGTGTTCTGTAGGGATCCTCAGAGAATTTGGTTACATGTTCTATTATTTTATCCCTATTTGTGATTATTTAATCATAATTCATATATATATATATATATATATATATATATATATATATATATATATATATATATATATATATATATGTATATATATATATATATATATATATATATATATATATATATATATATATATATATATATATGCCATCCCAATATTTTATACCTATTAAGATCACGAATCTTCACCCGGTATAAAACGTTATTACAAATTTGAAACCATTATATCTCAATATTATCCCACAACTAAAAATCGAGAGCCAAAATGATGAGGGCATAGCAGGTCCCACTCTGCTCCACGGGACCGTCTATAAACCGTCCCGAGTGATCGATATACATGGTGGTCACGTGGATAAAAATGAAGCCAAGAAGCAAATATGTGGGTTTGAAACGTTAATTGCTACTTTTCTTGTGGGAATTTTTGGAGATATTGGGTACAGACTGAGGGCATATCATGGTATATCACCTTCTGAAATAAATGTACTTAAATTTTACTTGTCAATGTTTATTTATGCGGGAACTCTTAAGAGTAAAAGCTGGAATTTAAAAACATATAGATATGCTACAAATATGGTTTTGTTTTGCTTCAGGGGCGTTTATATATGATGAGAAAATCGGAATTCTATTTTATAATGTAATTATGATTAATATGTAAAACAAGTCATATGTAATAAATGTACGAGTAAGAAAAACACAGTGAAAAAGTAAAAAAGAAATAGAAAAGTAGCGATAATTTTATACTGTTACAAACAGGGGCGGATCCAGCCTCACTCTTTGGGGGGGGGGCAATATGGCAAGTGAAAGCAAGTTGTCGACGGGGGGGGGGGGGCAGCAACATTCCCATTTCTAGTGTAAAAGGCAGAGTCGGGTCTATTTTTCTGAATTTGAAGCTCTTGGAGAGGTGAGGGGCGATCATAAGAAAAAATAAGTGGCCGATAGGGGGGGGGGGGGATTGCGAGCAGCATACTCATTCCCAGTATAAGAGGCAGAATCGAGTCTATTTTCCTGAACTCAAAGCTCTTGGGAAGTGGAGGGGCGATCGCAAGCATACACGTTCCTATACTCATTTCAAGAACTAGAGAGAGTAAAAAAACTGTTACCGAAACCTCTAACGTACCTGCTCCAGTTCCGCAGATAACTGAGGATTGCCGTATATCTAATTATATTTAATTATATTTAAATATTATAAGCTTTTAAAAATTTACTGCAGCAATAAAGTTTCTGATAGTTCAATTTAATTTCTGTCAGTTGGCAAAATACACCTTAGTGTTTTATCTTGTTTGTGCTTGTTTTTATATATTATTTGAGATTAGTGAGATACAAAAAAGATATGGCTTCCACATCTATATTTATTCCAAAATCGTTAAACCACGGCATTTTTTCCTCAGCCAAAAACTTATTACGATGAACGTTTATGATGCCTTAAGGTATTAATATCTAGATAATAATGGCTGTATTCTTTTGAGTAAATTATCACTGATCAAAGTGAACAAAGTAAAACTGATAACTTCATGTTCTTTTGAATATGCATTTACTTGTCATTGGGTCGAAGTAATCATGATTACTTCAAGTGACAGAACTGAAAGTGATAATTACTCAAAAGAATATACCTAATGTTAAAAGCTCTGTTGAGATGTGTTCCATCACGACAGGAGTTGGAAAATCTACTATGTACCGAATACTGAATGAGAAAAAAACGACTGGAATTGTTATTACTCTCAAGCCACATTCGATCACAGGCAGACGAAAAACCTCATTGGAAGAAGAGATATAAACTGCAATAAAAGGAGTTCTACATACACTTTATTATGAGAAGCAGATCTCAACCGTCGATAAAATCTAACTAAAATCAGTGAATATCGGGATTTACCTGAAATTAAAAGAAGTGAGCTCTGGAAATTGCTCAGAGAACTTAATTTTTGCTGGGAAAAGCCAGATAGGAAATCTGTTCTTATAGATCGTCCGGAAAATATCCTTTGGAGAAGAAAATATCTCTCTCAAGTAAAAGGTAAAGTTGCTGGAAATAACACAGCTTACAAAATTAGTAATTTAATTGAACTTTTGAAAGATTTTTTTGAATAAAGTTACTGCAGAAAATTGGGAAAAATCTATATAATAAAAGAATAAAAGAATTGTGGAAACTCGATCTCATGATCGGTGAGATAAAGAGACCAATTATAATTAATTTGAGCGACGATAACTTCACTGACTTTGATTACGAATTAGATACGTAATGTTTACCAGCGTAAACACAATTTATTATTTAAATTTTCTGTAACATGTAAATATTATTTACATTTGAATACCTTTTTAGTGTTTAATTGTAATTCTGCAGATGGTTTAAAAAATAAATAAACTGAAACGTCAAATGTCCTAAAAATGTTTTTAATTAATAATAAAATGACCGATAGCCCCAAAAAAAAAATATGGTTAGCTTGTTGTATTTCTGACAATGGGTATTTTGTATGTATTTAAATTATAACTTAAAATTTTTTGAGAGAAAAAGGCTACGTTTTAGTCTAAATGAGCCTAAAATGGTTTCTGTGCCAAAATTAAAAATACAGTTGTGATTTGTGTTAAATATGTCAAAATTATCTATATTTTCTAATGTATGTGAATTATTAAGAAATCATAAGAAATAAAATAATATTATAAAAACTTTTTATTTTAAGTTTATTACCGAAATAATATTCTATGTCATAAATGCTTAATGATAAAATAAACCTCCTTCCGACGCCTATGACAAGGATTAAAATACTTTTTAACACTTCACACATCCAAATATCTATTGTTATCCAACCCAAATAATCCATTATTATAAACCGGTATTTTTGATTATAAAATTTCTAACGCATTCCTATGAAAAATATATGTGCCTAACAGATTTTGGCAGACACCAGACTAAAGAACACAGGTAGTTTGGGAAGAAAAAAAAAATTATTTATTACTCTCTCTAGTTCTTGAATAAACTATAGTATAAAAGGCAAAATCGTTTTTTTTTCCTGAACTCGAAGCTGTTGGGGGGGATAGCCCCCAACCCCATGGCCCCACCGCCCCCCCCCCCTTGGATCCGCGCCTGGTTACAAGATCTCTAAAGCAGCGGTTCCCAAATTTTTCTTCTTGCGATCTCCTTCTAACAACCAGAATAAATTGGCGAACCCCCTTTGTAGTTATTAGGAACAGCAAATTAAACAGTAAAATTGAGTTATTAAAATTTATTGTTCATACTGAATAACAGTTCATAACGAAAAACTAAAACATTTTCAGACAAATTTTAATAAAACTACAGCGATGGCTCAGCCTACAAAAAAAGAATTAATACAAGATGATTACAATAATGCAGATCTTAAAAATACCCTCAATGGGATATGTGTGCCTGTTTGATGAAACAAAGAAATTTAAAATTTGGTTTTATATCTGAAAGTTTGAGTCTTAGGTCAGGTTATTTAACCTGTTTTTGTACTTATCTTTCAGGTAAGTGTATATTGAAAATCCTTTCTCACATATATATGTTGTACAAAAAGGTAATTAAACTTTTTTTCAACACAACAGGATACTCATTTCTTACACTGAGCCATATATCAATTAAAGAGTGATCTTCAAAAACACTTTTTAGGGAATTGTCGGAGGATAAGTCAATGACCTTTTCTTATTCCAGTACCTGATACCTGAGCCTTAATAACACAGACTTAAATCATTTTTTTGTTTAAATGTCGTCTAAGTATGCAAGTTTCTGTAGCCAAAGAATATCAGATATACAATAGAACAAATGAAATGGATGGTCAAGAAAAAATGCTTGAACATCAGGCTTCAATCAGACAAGCGGGTCAAAACCTGGCTACGAGAAAGCCATCTAACTTCTGTATGAAGTAGCAAAGAAACGTGGTACCTTTCAAAGTCCTCACAAAGCGCACGGAATAGACAAGAGTTTGTAGCATGCGATTTTATAAAATTTACAATTTTTACAGCGTCACTTAAAGTATTGGATAAGTCTGCAGGAATGTGCTTTTCTATGAATAGATCAATGAGTCCATTCAATATTCTCATTGATTTTCTTTACCTACACCACAAAACCAGAAAATCAGTTTATTTCATTTTTTTTTCTAATAGTCATTGATCATATCAAAAGTTGCCGCATGTCGTATAAGTTTTCAGTAGTTTTGCAAATTGAATGGAATTCTTAAAAATATATCTAACATAAATAAACTGTACTGCAGCGTCTGCTATATAGGTCGACTCATCAAGTTGAATAACGAAATAATTAAATTATATTCTTTTGAAAAGTTCACTTTCCACATCATTTTCCAATTCATTTATTCTTCGCGACACAGTGTTGTTTGATAAGGGAACAAAGTCAATTTTCTTTGCCACTTTTTCTCCAAGCATACACTTGTCTGTGTGATACCTCGAGAACCATTTTACTATCTTCGTTTAAATCTGTCAGAAAAGAAGAAAAACTAGAATTTTTATTACCTACCAATTTTCTTCTAAAAGACTCAATAGGCTTCTCTTTGTGATCCGGATATCTTGTTTCAAGGTATCTACGAAAAAGCGATGTTGTTAATCTGTTGTTGGCCAGAATTTTATTACAGAGTACACAAAGCGGTTTAGGTTCTAACTCCTTTCCGGTAAATTAAACATCCATTTGTAAAAAGTCACTATCATATTTTCGTTTCTTTCCTTTTTCTCACGCAGTTCCCCTATGGAGAGACGTTAGTTCACTACAACTGCCACTCTGTGTTGGTTCCAAATCAGGAACTGAAGTAGAAGCAGCAATTGATTGCCCGTCTAGCTTCTTATTAGACTTGACAAAACTACCCATTTTTAACCATCTACTCTTCCTTATATGTGACTACGGCGTTTTTATATCGGCAGACGTTATTCTCGTTCTTTCGTAAGCATTCGAAAAAAATCTTGGTTCTCTGCAGTAAAAGATGCTAGCTCGTTCGAGTACTTACTTGCATCGCCAGGGATGTAGCGAATCGTCGCGTTAAAGATTGTTGCCTGTTACAATGTTTAATTTAAAATTCCTTCATTATAATATTTTTTCGCGAACCCCTGGGGTTTCGCAAACCACCACTTAGGAAACGCTGGATTAAATAATTGCCTTCCGGTACATAACGTTTTTTCGTTAACTTTTCCTGTTTGTCTTCATTTTAATGAACCCTGCAGACTTTATGTTTTTCGGTATCGCTGCACTAACACTGTTCTAATCAGCGAAGACAATTCCAAATGAAAACTGTGCCCTTTTATGGTCGGAGCAAAAAAAAAATATATTTTTTGAGAATGTACAAATTACCGTGGACCCAAGTTTGCAAGTATTTTTGACGGATTGGTTTAAAGCCTAAACAGGAGTGGTCAATGAATGAATTAGAATTAACTCAGCAACGGTTGTTAATTGGACAAATTTTTGCATAGATGTTGAATGAATGAATGAATGAATGAATGAAAAAGGGGGTGATACTAGATCATCGATGCCTAGGCCTCCATTGGGCCCTTTACATCCCACCATATCGGCAGGTTATTCGAGGCAAATCGCCTTTGCCAATCCAAGCAGCCTCGTTAGTTGAACTTGCCTAACTACTTCCGGTAACAAAACTGTATCTCCGAAATATCTCTGTCTCAGTCCGTTGAGTGCTGGACACTCTCTGAGAACATGGTCAACAGTTTCATCCTCCTCCAAACACCCTCTGCATGTCGGGTTGCCTTCGACACCGATTATGAAGGTGATAATGTTCTGTCAACAATCCCACTACAATTCGCAGCTCTTTCCTTTCCAAGGAGAGAAGCTCCTTAGTACGTAGTGCGCTAGGCCCAGTTATATGTTCTTTAGCACGCCTCATTTCAAGAGCTGTTTTCCACGATTCAATAAATTTGCTTTCCAGCAACGATTTTAATTCCCTTATGCCAATAGCAATTGGGACAGGCAATATTGGTTGGGGTCCACACATTTCGGTCGCCGAACCCAACTTTGCCAGACGGTCTGCTTCCTCATTCTCGGGTATGTCCGAGTGACCCGGGACCCATACGAGTCTGACTGTGCAGTCTTTCCTTGTCATACCATTTAATATATCCTTGCACTCAGACACCAGTCGCGAAGTCACGACACTGGACTTCAATGCCAAAATCGCAGCGTGCATAGATGTTTTCCTAGTTACAATTCTAGAAAATCTTGAAAAACTGGGCGGGGCAGGATAAATTGTCGTAATAGATGAATGCAAGATGGGTAAAAGAGATAGGAATAAAATTATTGACGGACGGTGGATTTTCGGAAGGATAGAACGGGAAATTAAGATGTTCCCATTGCGGAACGGTGGAAGGAAACTCTTGTAGATGTCATTTAAAATTGAATACTCGCGATACGTCGTTGTCACATTATAGTGATTTTACTCCGAATTCACTATCGGTAATAAATATTTTTTCTATTATTTCTAATAAAATACCAAATTTAACCATTTTTTTTATTAAAAGAAGCAGAAGCTGATTTTATTTTTTTATACAGCCATGTCAGTTAAATATGTATAGTTGTTTTTGCCATTTGTCAAATTCGTACTTACCAAGAACTAATTTGAAGTTAATATCGTACCGATTATAATTTGTATTATCTTCTTCATAACTACTTGTTATCTATACTATTATATTTTAAGCATTTACATGAAAAAACTTTCTAACCCAAATATTTCCTCTTTAATGACATTTCTTCAAGACATTGGTAAATCACAATTTTTACAGCATAAGTCATCAGCAATGCATTTCATTTCTATCACTCTGTTGTAGATATGAACATACACATCTTGTGAAATTTACGTTTCTTTTTGCACTCAGTGTATTGTGACATCATTATATACGTTTGAAACTTACAAATTTACCAGCATCTTTGCCATGAGACATACGGATATTATGATTAAATATTTTACTATTTTGTAAACATATTTATTATGAAAAAGTAAGGTTAAACAGCCTCGGAAATAAACATAAACAGTAAAAACACAACGTTGTCAAATCACACAATAGTTGCGATAAGCTGTTTTAAATGAGTCAAATGACGTTTCATATTAAATTATTTTTTATACCATTTTCTATATCAATGATAAATGCCTTGTAAATTATTTATTTTTTTTAATATATTATTTTTTATTAGCATTTTAGTTTAATTTGTCAAATATTAGATACAAGAGTTCATTTGACTCTATACTTTATTTGATTTATGTGCAGCGAATGGATCATCTTAAAATGGTCCGGTTAAAATTAGTAAAATAAATTTATACATATTTGATAATTTTGTCCGTGAGTTCATATTTATATTTTCAGCTTTCGCATTTAGACACCTTAATTAAAGCATGACTAATTTATTTTTGCATAGGATGTAGAACAAAACTGTAATTTTTATAAGCGGATATTATAATTATTTTCCCATATGCACAAATACAAATGAGTATGTGTATATTCTAACATAATCTACATATCGAATATTTGTAGTAGTTATAAAACGTTTTCTCTTGCTTTAAGAACTGATATATTTTTTAAAGGTCTGCGAGTTTAGAATACAAATTAAATTAAGAAATGATGTGAAAAAAATTCTCTAAAATTATTTTTAAGATTCCATAGTCCACCGAGAGGAGACATATTTATTATGCTGTTTTCCAAGAATGTCTGTAACTAACTAGCTAGAAAATAAAATTTTTAAAATCTTTATTCTTTCCTCAATAACTTTTTACATAGTTACCATCTTCTTCTTTACATGCCGCTCCTAACAAAAATGGAACGTCATCATTTCTAGCATAAATTTATTTATTGCTCGTCTAAAGAGCTCAATTCAGCTGCAACCTAACCATTCACGTAGGTTGCGCAGCCATGATATTTTTCTTCCTTATGCTTTATTTGCCCTTGCTTTGACATTACATGATGTTTTCTTTCTCTTTGTATTGTTCATAGGTTAACATTTTGTATCTAATCGTTGGAATACGATTTCGTTCGTTACTCGTTTATTCCACGCTATTTTGAGAATCCGTCAGTAACATCACATCTCGAAAGCTTCTATATCTTTAATGTTCAATTTCCAAGCCTCAACTCCGTATAGAAGGGTTGAAAAGACAAAACGGTACAACATTTTTATTCGTAGTTTACTGCTAATATCGCGATTGCCAAATAATATTTCCTCATTTTGTTGTTATAATTTCTTTTGTTTGACCAATGTTATCAGTGATTCATATACCCAAGTATTTGTTGCAGACTATTCTTTCGATTTGTATGTTGTCAATCACGAGATTCGCTCTTATGTTCTGGATTCTTGATATTAATACGAGGTTGGTTTTTTTGAGGTTTATTTTTAAACCGTAATTGTTGCACTGAATATAATGCTTTTGCAAACGATAGTTCATCTATATTTCCCGCTAATAGGACGATTCTTGCCATCAACTTTCACTATTTGATTCCAATATAAATTGCTCTTGAGAATGTGTCTTAGACCTTCATGTTGTACTTTATAAAACGTTTTTTCAAAGTCACCAAAACAGGCATATACTTCTTAATTCATATCTAGACATCTTTGAGACAGTACATTGATTCCAAACAAGACCTCTCTGGTTCCTATTTCTCTTCTAAATCTCATATCACTGATACTATCTATCAACTTTTTAAAGATTGTATTGTGTATTATTTTCAAAAACAGTTTTAACGTGTGAGACTTCAGAGCTGTGGCTCGCTGTTCCTGGTATCCTTTCCCATTAGGCTTCTTTGGAATCGTAATGAAGGTGGATTGGAGTCATTCTTTCGGTATTATTCCATATCTATATATCGTGTTGAATAGATCTGACATGCTTGTAATAGATTCATTATTTAGTAAGTTGAATAGTTCCCCAGGTTTGTTTAAGTGCACGTTCTATATCCTCTCACATTATATCCGACCTATTGTCTTCTGCATATCGATGGGTAACAATTAAAAATATTAAAAAATTTCGGTATAAATAGTTTTTCTATAGAAGCTTTTTTCTAATTTCATCTTATTGTAAAGAGTTTTAAAGTTAATTCTAGCTTAGACGAAGAGACGATCTGTTAAAGAAATAAGCTTCTAATTCCGTTTAATTAATTAAATGCAAGTATAGAATTGTTTTGATTGTCCATCCATTTTATAGCCATAAGTGAGAAAAAATAAATCTGAAAAACGGGGGACGATATCTTTTTTAATTCAAAATTTATCGTAAAAATAGTAGGATACTGGGAGAGTCTGCCTTTATTTTTCACTGGCAAAAGATTTGCTGTAAATAACAATAAAAATTTGTAAAAAAGAATATGCACACTTGCTGATTGTTATCAGTTTAAGGCCTGTTTTGTTAATTAGAGTGTTTACTTTAACTTAATTTAATTAATGATTTTAAAAATTCATTAATTTAAATATTGTATTTAGTTCATCACTTTCAATACTTGCTATTTTAGCAATAATTTTTGAGAAGAGGTATCAGCTCTTGATTTTTAGATTCATTTTTCCTAACTTACGAGCTATGAAACAAAATAATTTTTTTTATGAAGGCAAAAGCATTGAGTTGTGACAAATTTATACATAAGAGCCAAGATGTCGCTAGTGCAAACCAATTCTTTTTGGAATAATTTTTTATTTATTTATTTATTTATACTCTCTACAAATACACAGGTTGTTATGTTGCATGAGTGTTTACTAATAGAAAAAGAAAAAAAAATAATAGCAAAAAAAAATAGAAAAAGAAACACATATATAAAAATTAAAACTTAAAACTAAGAACTAAGTCTAAAAACACTACAGCTAGATGATTTTGCTAGCCTTTATGTCACTCAACAAACCCTTAATCCCAACATTGAATAGATCTGTGTCATAATCTTGCACTAAATGGTAACATTTTTGTAGTATATAATTTAAGGGAGAACAAACCAGTGCCTCGCAAGAAAAAAGAGGAGGACTCAAAATTCTCAAGTTGATCTTGAGAACATTAAACTTAATTCGACCTATCGAAGAACAATCTTTTTACTTAATATAATTAACAATATAGTATCCAAATAAAATTGCATGAGTAGTACGTCTCTTGCTTAACCTATCTATATTCAACTTTAATAAAATGCTGTTGCATGAAATCATATAAGGATAAACATTATGTTTCTTTTATATACAAGTATCTTAAAAATCTCTTTTGAACCTTTTCCCTCATATTGTAATAAACCTCAGTTTCAGGAGCCCAAATGACAGAGGCATATTCCAAATTAAGTCTTACAAGTGCATTGTAAAGTTTTACAATTGTTGTTATATACTTAAAATATTTGGTATTTCTGATTAAGAAGCCAAGAGTTCTATGGGCCTTATTAACTACAATCTCATAGTGCTTGCCAAACCTCAAACTTATTTTCAGATGGATTCCAAGGTCTCTACATCATATTTTCTATCTAACATACAATTATTGATTGCATAATTCCCATTTATATAATTTGTTTTGCGACTAAAAGTAAGAACGTGAGACTTATCCACATTGTCATATTGTTTTTAATGAACCATTGAGCCACAGAGTTCAAATCACTTTGAGGATACTCAAAATCATCAGTCTGGAATATAGGCTTAAAAATATTAAAATCATCATCATAGAAATTGTAAACAAAAGGAGCTTCTCTGAGGAACTCCAGACGTAACAATATTTTTTTTTGATAGAATTCCACCAACCTTAACCCGCTGGTTCCTAAAGAATTCATAAGACAACAGCATCCATTGAAAAGCCAAACTTACTCCGTTTATCCAACAAAATTCATGATCTACCCTATCAAACACTTTGACACAATCTTTTATAATTACATCCAGTTGTACTTTCTGATATATTGCACTTCCTGTCATGTGAGTTAAAGTACAGAAACTACTGACAATTGATCGATCTGGCAGAAATTTATGCTGTTTGACAGAAAAACTATTTCTAAACTCATATATTGTCATATAACAGAAGTTCAGATATTTTGGCTAGCGAGTTAAGTACACTATTTGCCCTATAGTACTCAACACTATGAGAAATACCTGATTTAAGGATCCGTGTGACAATACAATCTTTTAGATGGTCCGGAAATGTATTTTTTTCAATGCTAAGGTTAAAAATTTTAGTCAAAGGAATACCCAAAATGTCTGAACATGTATATATATATATATATATATATATATATATATATATATATATATATATATATATATATATACAAATTTGACTTTGGCATCAATTTCTTCTTCGATCCAAATGAAAATTAACCCAAAAAATAGTAGTAACGTGATTATCTTTCAAATTTTAATTTTTTTCCAAAAAAGAAATTCAAAAGTGAGGTTATATCTCAAAATATCGAGAAAAGTTATTAGAAAAGGTTTTTTTAAATACAAATTTTAGCCCATTGCAAAATTTCAGCTGTATAAGAATATTTAGATTTTTGCCCATTTTTTATAAATTGCACCATTGTTGCAAAATAAGACTCAACGCAACCTACATAAAACTTCTTAGTTTTGACAATGCTTCATCCCAGACATATTTTGTTTAAAGTAGCGCCATATTAAATGTGTGTTTTTCTACAAAATCCAAATAGGGCTATTAAAATTGGTCACATGTGATACAAAGTTTATTTGTTTTTGATCCTGTATAAAGTAACTTCATAAAATAACTATGTTTGAAAAAGTAGTTTGTGTTATATATATATATATATATATATATATATATATATATATATATATATATATATATATATATGGAAGAATATTGTCATTCCCAACAGATTTTTGTGGTTTTAATTTTTTTATGGAATTCAATACCTGCACTTCTGTTACATATGAAAATTTGAATAAAACATCAAACCTGAATTCACCCTTGGCACGCAACCTCAAAAACAATCAACTGACGTATTCGGCTAAAGCATCTGCCCTTTCCAGGACCACACTTACAGAGCGACCCTTGTAGCATAACTCGGTTGGAATCTCATTTTTTCTACCTCTGGATTGTATAAGCTTCCAAAAACGACGATTCTTTTTTTCTTATTTTCCCTAAGAGAGAAAAAGACGGGATACATGAGACCCTTCATAGTATTGTTCAATTTCACTCTAGAAATAACATGTTCAATGCACCTCATCCTTTTATTATTAAACAAATCAACAAATCCTAATTTTATGACAAGGCAATTTATAAAATGGTTCTGAAAATCTTCTAGGAATTAGATAATTGAATATAATTTTGGATCTTTTCGAGGTCAATAAAGTAGAATGTCGTGGAATTTCCTAACTAGTTTTGAGTAACTTTTGGACTTATTTTAAATAAAACTAGATAAGAATAAGCTAATCGGTTCAAACGTTAATTTTTTACTTTTAATACTAGTTTTGTTGTTATAAATAATTATTTAGAGAAAGAAACTACTTTTTTTTAATTTTTCTCGGAAGATGATGTTTTGGACATCAATATCTGACTCAAATAATTGTTTTATTTCATTAAAAAATCTAATTGTATATAAGAAAGTGTTTTAACTGCATTGATGGCACTAAACAGTTTTAATAATGTTGTTAAAATACCACGGCGATGCATATAAGTGTAAAATAGACCTCTACTCATATATATATAACATATGACTACTTCTACTTAATAATAAAAATAAATCAATATTTCCCATTTATTACTTAATTTCATCCATAAAAACGTTTTAATTTCATAATCACCGAATGAAACAAAAATACTTAATAGTTAATTGTCTCTAATTCTCCCGCGTTTGCTGTCCATCGTCAGTACAGTAGGACCTGTAAGAGCGGATAGAGCAACACCGAGGATCCCTCATACTTTGCACTGTTACGTCACCGCATTCATTCATCTTCCCCGAACCCCTGGCTCTAATTCAATTGGCGCGCCTAAAATTATCCTGCCGACTTGAACCAATAGAATCTTTAGTTTTTCTAGGGTAATCCAATAGGACGTTTTGGGTGTACATACGCCAATTGAGCTCGTTAAATATAAATTGACTAAAATAATAATGTCAGAAGTCAGTGTAAGAGTAACAGCTTCGCTAAATTGTTTGATTAAAAAAGTTGAACTAAATTGAGCTAGATTGTTTTGATTGTGTTAATTAATATGGAAGGTGCCCCGTTTGATGATCAGAACTTTAACGATTACAACAATCAACCGTTGCCTAGTTTGAGCTCCACATTATTGAATAAGAATAACGATGTTCACTCGATACAGGTAAAATGTGATTTGTGATTTTGTATAGTGAAAGTGATTTAAAAACAGTGTCTTTAATATTAGTGAGGTATTTCATACAAAAAATATTTTATTTATTTTTTAATATTTGTCAAGCTTTTACAGGCTCTATTTTCTATAAACTACCATTGAGTAAATCGGCCTGCTTAATCATGTATTCGTTTTGTATTTCCATCATAAAAATATTAAATTTCGGAATAACGGAAGCTGAATGAGTCTTTTGGAATTCTTTCATACTCATTACGAAGAAAAGCAGCTCTACGTTGCAGTGTAGCAAAAAATTGGTTGTAGTTTTATAACATTTCTTACAGAAAAAAATATCATATATACTGTTTAAAAAACAGCTTTTGTAGGATAATTAAACAAACAAAATATAGTTGTGAACAATTTCTTTTAATTGGTTTACGGAGATTTCCTCTGCATATGCGACTAATGGAAATAATCAAATGTCATTTCAGTCAAAATATTTATTAATAATTAAAAAATTTTAAAAAAAAATTTTGCCTCATGTAATATAAAAACAAGGCTACAAGGACTTGTGGTAATATAATTTTATAATGACTATTTTTTTATAATATCTGATTAGGATTTTAGTAAGGCTACTTAAGTTACATAAATAAGAGCGTTCTTAACAAAAACATGCAAAGAGTTTTCCATACTTATGCGGCAATTTCCTTGAACTAACAAATGTTTATTACGTTTAAACACTCTAAAAGAAAGTTCTTTAGCTAAATAATATAACAGTAAAAAAATGACAACTGAAAAAATAGTTTACATACGATATAAAACTTATTTTTTAACACTAAATTCCAGAATGTTATAAAATGTCTTTTTTTCTTAATTGCAATAATTTAGAAAATTGTTTCGATTATTTGTATTACATTGTTATCATATAAAATTATAAAAATGGGTTGAAAAAGATATGATAAGATATTAAATTGAAAAAAATTACTACTGACAAGAATATTCTTTACATTCTTAAATATAGTTCACACCAAAAAACGGTATAGTATATAAACGAATTAATTATTGTAAAATCTAGTGCCAACAGAAAAACCCTGGACCAAATAAAAGTGATTACTATTTGACAAACTTTTCAAAATGAAGGTATTTTTCTTAGAGTATACTAAATGAAATACACATAAAATAATATTGCTTGCTTAGATAACGATTAGTATATTTATTTAATTAACACTCAAAAATGTCCGTACTATTGAATAAAGTTACATAATTTATTTAAATTATCAGTTTCTGGCTAATTATCGAGCAAAATGTTTATTATTTCAGTAACTATCTATTAAATTAGTCAAAAACACACAAATGAAACTAAAATTTTGTATTTACTTTATATTAAAATATGTCCAAAAATATCCTTAAAAAGTAAAAGTGAAACGAATACCATACAATTAACACTTTAAATGCAACAGGATAGATTATTCTATAACAAACAACATCCCAAAAACAAGTAGTAAATATATCCCAATAATAAATTAACATGATTGAATGACTAGACCCTTAAAGTTTATACGAATACTAGAAGGATTTGAAATTTTGATATCAAAATGATCAAAGATTTTATTGAAGTTTTATGTTGATTTTTGAAAATGTAAAATGCAGAATTTTTAATTCAATGATCATAGGAAAATTGTAGTATTTAATCCATATTAATGAAAATATCCTTAAGTAAACTGTAAGTATTAAGTAACATTACTGTTTTTTCTAATTCATGTTGGTGGTCTTCCTTGTAGTTTCTTTCCCAATGAGTTTTTTTAATTTTGCATTTTTAACGGGTTTTGTGGCTTCTATTCTTTTTATATGTTTGTTCCAAATTTTCTATTTTATCTTATCATCTTTCACAGTTGTATAAAGTTTTCATTCCGTTTTCTATCGTACATTGCCTTGTATTATTCTTAATATTTTAATTTCGACTGTTTTCAACATTTGTAGGATTTTGGATAACCCTGGTCTTGTTTCTTCCGCCTTACTACCGTTTTATATATTTTGACTTTGCTCTCTGTTTTGAGTTTTTTGTTATCCCAGAAAATTTGTCTTAGACATCCTGAAATTCGAGCTGCTTTTATTGTTTATTCCATTACTTCGTTGTGTATGTTTCCATAACTCGTTATTTATGCTCCCAGATATTTGAAAAGTAACATCTGTTCGACTATTTTGGAATCGATTTCTAATTTATATCTTATCGGTTCTTTAGGTGTCTGGATTTGGTTTTCTCGGTTTTGATAAGTATGTTTAGCTCTTTTGCTTTGATATTGAAAGCCTGTAGTAAATTTTTAGAGTTGTCTTCAGAATCTGCAATAAGTACCGTGTCATAGGTATAAAAATGGAGGGTCTAAGTGAAACTGAAAGCCTACTCTTATTTTTATCTTATGGTGGATGATGATATCGTAGATTAGATGGATTAATTTCTGATTTAGCCCTTTTGTTTCCAAAATTTACAGGACATCCTTCAATTGCACTCTGACAAAATCACCTTTATCATAACGACGCAGCATATATAAGAAGATTTATTGAATTCGAAATATTGCGTGAATAGTCGATCTATTTTTTCGAAATCCCTGTTGTCTTTTTCGTATTTGTATTTTCAGGATAGTTTTTGTGAATACTTTAAGAATATTATCAAGTAATGTTATCCCCCGACAGTTTTCTGGTAGTGGTTTTTATATATTTTTTTTTAAATTGGCATCGGCATATTATTTTTCTATTCATTTGGTATCTTCCGTTCTTTTAGGATATTCTTAAATAATATTTCATTCTGTAAGCTTTTCTTCCTATATTTAAGCATCTCGTTAGGTATTTTGTCTAGTCCTGGGATCTTTCTATTTTTAAGGGACCGTAGAATTTTTTTCCAGTGCTTCTTATGTTAGTTCAATATCACTATCTTCCTCATAGTCGTTCTGCATTATTTCTGCTTTTTTTTCTTCCTTATATAGACTTTTAAAATATATTTTCCACTGTTATGTTATGATTTTAGTGGTGTGTACGGTGTCCCTAATTTGTAACTTATGGTTTCATAGCATTCTCCATATTCTTCTTTGACTTCTACATACTACTACTACTTATACATACCCCTTTCTACCTCCTTTGTGAACTTTTTCCAGTGGTTTTATATTATTTCTTTTATCTTTACGTTTACCCAGTTTCATCCTCTTCGATAATTGTTTCAGTCATCAGGTGTTTATTTCGTATATACTTTTTATATACTTTCATCATTTACTTCAATAGTTCTTTTACCTGTGACGTGAACCATGGCATTCTGTTGACTATATTAAAGTTTACCTGTTTCGTTCCTATTGCTTGGAATACAACGCTCAATATGTAATTTTTTATTTTTTTTTCTTTGGTTGTCTATGCTGTTGTCTGAGAATTTTCTGTATTTTCCCTTATGTATTGAGTTAATTTATTTTTATACAAGTGTTTTGTGATGTTGTCTTCTAGCAATTCGACATTAATTTTGCATACTATGTGTGGTTTAATATTTTCTCTCTTAATTTAAAGAAGTAGGGCATATTTAAAAAAAAAATGAAGTATTAACACATATTTGAGCTTCTATTTTTACTTTTTGTCAATATCTTGTAGTGTTTATTTTTTATTTTATTTAGTACATCAGGTTAGACAAGTATACGATTGTCTGTGCTATCAGTGTTATTGCGGTAATCTTTTTAATTTCAACAATTTTTCCTTGTGTAATATACAGGATCCCAAGTCAAATAGGGTAAAGACCATTTGGCCCTTCAACTTCAAAGACACCGCTAAAGCTGTCACATTTGATAAAATCTGTAATTCAACTATAAATAAAGCTTTGTACTTTATTCTGGAATCAATCTTTTAAAGAGCCTTATGTCTAGTTCGAAAGTAAATCTTTAAAAAAATCTGGGGACATAATTATTATTAAAATAATAAAACTCAAACTGAGATATGTGAAGTTAAATTATGTTGTAAAGTCAATACTGTAGATGTAAAAACTTATATGAAATTTCCTTTTTTTTTAATTTTAGGTGATGTTGGGCCTTCAACAACAACATGAAATGTTTGGAAATATGGGATCCCCATTAGATTATGACAAATCTGCTAATCAAAAGCTAGATGGTTCCCCAATGCACCCTCAGGATATATCACTGACTTTTCAAAATAACATGGAAAATGTCGGGAGTACCAACGGTGTACAACAAAGAAAAAAAGAAGATGTGGTACTTCTTCAGTCGCAGTCATTAAATTCTACAGAGATTGCAAATGCATCTTCAACTACGACGAAGAAAAATGAGAAGAAAAAGAATGATAATGGTGTCAAAAAGAAAAAAACCCGGTAAGTGTAATAATATTTAATTTAAGAATTATTTTTTATACTTTTATTAGTCGAATATTTGAAAATAAATTAAATTATTGTATTATACAGAGATAACAGAATTAAGTGAGAGCCGGGTAAGAAGGCGAACTTTCATAATTTCTTTTTCAACTAGTTACCAATCATTCCGACATTAATAGTGGTATTATATACAGGATGATTCAGAAAGGTGGGCAATCATTCAGCGGCATGTAATTCGTATGAAGATAACATCATATGATTATATTTTTTTTTTGGAAAAATATCCCCAGGCAGAGATATTCGTCCACAAATTTGTAATCCGAGAGCTTCGTGGATTTTCGTAGCCGAAAAAAGACATGGCTCCACCATGGAATTTTATTAGATGAAGATAAGTTATTAAAGTTTTTTCATGTGCATGGCGTGCTTAATGCCACTTCTATGGTGTGACCAAAATGTGGCAACTAGAGGGGAGTAATAAGAAAGAAGTAGCAAAACGGGAACCGTGTTCTTTCAAAATTGGGAAAAATAGGGACCCTTTTTTGAAAAAGCTCATTTACCCCTTAAAAAAATTTTGAGGTTTGTTTTTTACTGGATGGCCATGAAACCCAAAAAAATGGCTTATGCATAAGCTTAGCTTAGGCTCAGAAATTGGCAAATTGGACAAATGATTGCGAGAAAGTATCCTTAGTTTGTGTAATTGACAGTTCTAAAAAAGTAGGTGGCGAAGGAGAAATAGTAGAAATTGTTGATTGTAAAATGACTGAATGCAAATACAATAGGGGTAAAATAAGCGATGGTCACTTTATTTTGGAGGCATTGAATGGAATTCAAAAAAGCTATTTTTGATTTCAGTTGAGGAACGTTTTCAAAATCATTTGCTTGACGCAAAAATAGAATGGGTACTGTCTGGTACTACAATTATGCTAAAAAGCTTATAATTGCTTAGCAGATGAAGATTTTCATCACCAAACCATAAATCACTCCATTACTTTTGTCAGCTTAGATACTGGAGCTCACACTCAAAGTATTAACCTAGTTTGGAGAGATTTATCTGGAAATGTTCTGAAATTTGGTCGTCATGAATTTCACTTTCCCTGCTATCTAGAGGAACATTTATTTAGGGGGAAATATCCGAACCACAAGATATGTACCATGTATAAATACACGGTACCCATCCCATCCTCTCTCGAACAATAATGAAGTTCAGGCAGGTGATTACTCAGTTCTCGAGTATACAGTATGTTGAATAATTTGTAGAAAGTAGAATATATAAAAACACAAAACTTAACAAAGAGCTACCCGTGACAAACCGTAAGAAGAACTTGTTGAACCTTTCTCAAATTCCATCATGGTAGAGGGTGTTCCGCTTCCCCGTGGTCTGTGTTGGACAGCAATATTTTTAATGAGCGTGAAAAAAATATTAGTGTGTCGACTAAGTAGTACAAAACGCCAGTCAAGTAGAATTGGGATACCAATCATTAGTCCACTTTAGTTTTTTCAGGTTAGTTTAAGCCAGTTCAGATCAGTTCAGGTTAGTTCAGGTCAGTTCCAGTTTGATCTTAGTTTCTAGACCAACGTAGCTTGCCCAACGATCTGTTTATGTTTGGTATCCTGATTCTGCACGTTTACCCACATTGTATGCTACAATATTTTAATGACCACCATTAATTGCAATTTAGTTACTAAGTTTTCCATAGCAATGAAATTTAAAATCCACATCAACATGACAACACCGCATGTAAATAATATGTTTCTGTCTAAATTTTTGACACACCTAAAAATAAGACTAAACGAAAACCCGACAGTTCTAAATTTGTATGGAAAATTAATGTTTTTCCGCGGTCATATTTACATTTTCCGATTTCTACCTTTAAATTTTGCGACATCACACGGACAAAATGCATATATTTAGTCATTTTCTCTCTCTCTCTCTCTCTCTCTCTCTCTCTCTATATATATATATATATATATATATATATATATATATATATATATATATATATATAAATTTTATTAGAGAAAATGACTAAATATTTGCATTCTGTTCTTGTGATGTGGTAAAATTTAAAGGTAGAAATCGGAAAATATTATATGTTTGAAAATTACATATTTTTTTTTAGAAAAACCAAGCGAGATCGCCAAAAAAAACTTCAGATTCGTATTGTACGACCCAATAATACGGGGTATGCAAAAATCAGCAAAAAGTTCGCTGTTTCTATTAATCCGAATAATTACTTTATTTTTAAAATAAATTAGAAAAATGCACTTAATGATATTATCTAACAATTTCCAATAAAAAACTGAACTCCTTTCATATAACAGCAATTCTCGTTAACAATATTAATGACAAACAGAAAATCTAGCGACTTTATGAATGATTTTTTATGGGGATAGGTTTCTCATTATGTTATCTATAGTCAGCATCAAGCACATAAAAAATCATGTGTAAACACAGACTTCAAGCGAATAAGCAAATGCTTGTGGAGCGCTCCGAGTTTGAACTCAAACTCCCCTTGTAGGGATTGCCATCCCCAAACAGCACAAATACGTCTTAAAGACGTCCATAAAACGTTTGATCTCAACATTCAGGACGTCTTATGGATGTCCATAAAAGACCAATGACGTCCATAAGACGTTGTATAGACGTCTTATGTTACAAAAGGTTACGTCTTTAAGACATTTGCTTACAACGTCTTATGGACGTCCCTTCCCAACATTAAAACAACATATTCCACCAATAAAATTATGTATATTAAAAAGGGCCCCTTTAATTTTTTTGTTTGTCTTGTTTACAAAGTCAAACCGTAATTATTCAATTCCAAGAAATAACTTTAATTAAGAAAAAATCAAGAGCAAAATATACCCTACCATTTTAAATAACTACAAGTTCTGCATGAAGAATTTGCTTTAAAAAATATCTTCAACATAATCTCTTTATACAAAAAAATACATAACTTAAGCATAATGTAAACTTTTTCTAATTTGAAATTTAAGAAGTGAGGTAGAAGAGCAAATATTTTCAGAACTACTACTGTTAACTCAACCTATCAAATTTAAGCCTCAGTTTATCCCTTCGATATAATAACTCTAAAAGGTAGACTAACAACAAAATAAAAGTTTATTGAAATAAAAAGTACACAAATCTTTAAATAGTTTTAAAAACAAGAATTTTTATTTAGTCGAATAATAAATCTGATCTGATATCCTTTTCAGCCATGTTTGGATTGAAATTTCCTCATTCTTCCGACTTTTTGCCAGTCCTATTGTCTCTGTATATCCTAATAACAAACTGATTTTAATTTTATAAGATAAAGTTTATCATTTGTGGGAGTAAATTTTTTGATATTTGTGCGAATTTTTATAATTGTCCTCTACTATAGAATCGTGACTTATGCTATTTCAAGGTTAATATGTATAATGAAAGACAGAACTTACTCATAATAAGTCTCGCCAAGTTGGAATCGTAGAACTTTCTCTTTCCTTTTCGTACTAATCAACTGTACATGGTAATTTTACAAGCTCGCTTTACAAAGTCATAAATGCTCCCTACTCCCAGTTTTGAAATTTCCAAAACCTTAAACAAAATTACTTCTTGTAATTAACAAAACTCTATTTTCTATGTTCTTTAAATATAAACCAATTATTAGGAACAAAATAAATCTTACAGGTTTCATTAGTGGAACACTCCATAAACAAACATTTCGCCTTCCACTTCATTAGTAATATTTCTTGTAATATTTAGGACCGGGTCTGGATGAGCTGTGCAAGCCTTTTTCGCACAGATAATATTTTTGAAGATTTCATTTCATACTTCTAATAACATAGAGTTACTACAAAAATATAAGCGGTAAAGCATTCGGGAATTTCCTGTAACACAACCTATAAATAACGTTACTGTTTTTCCTAAGTACATATGATTCTTGATCTTACCTTAAGTATTACATAAACACGAATAAAAAAGATTTTCAGAGGAACATAGATAAATCAACTATTTTAATAAAATTCTTTCAAAAGCTAAATTTTCAGAGTCGGCACCCCAACAACATTAAAAATGAATAACGACATGACGAAACACAAATACATAACTGAAAAATGAATGTTGACAAAAACAAAGGCGGGTTTTTTAAAGTTATAGTTTCGCTGGCATCATATTGTTATTGTTATCGGTACATCAAACAGTCTGTGACAAAAAGCACCAAAGTATTGATCAACAAGATCACGCAAAAGTTCCATTAAGCAAGGTCGTAGTGAAGCTACTAAAAATTTGTCGTTCAATCAAATATTTTAACCTCAACGTGTATTCAGCTGAGCTCTGTGCGACAAAATCCATAGGGAAGGAAATACTTTTTAGTTTTTATCAACTAAATTATTCACAACTGTATTTATTTTCATATAAAATGTAGTATGCAGACTTTTAAAAGATATCTTAAAGACGTTGTATATAGACGTCTTATGGACGTCTTTAAAACAACGTCTATAAGACGCCTTATTTATGTCTTAAGACGTTCAGACATAATCTGGATATAAAAATGACGTCTATAAGATGTCTAGTGATGTGTGGGATCAGGACAGAATTTTAAAATATAGAAGAAAGAATAAATTTTAATTAATTTCAGAGTCTAAAAATATTCATGTTTCATCTTTAATATTTTAGAATGATTCAATACAGACATATTATACCAGTATTCGGGACGTAGGTAAAATTTTACTTCTCGTTGCTACCTCGTATATACGAGTATGTTTATTTAAAAAATAAATCAGAAAGTAAGTATTGTACCGCCATCTGTAACGACATCATCTACCAACAAAAAATTTTGTTTACTTCATTTCAAACTAAGAATAAATTTTATATTATCAAAATTTAACTCACTCACCCTCTTTATCAGCGGAGAAGTTTCTTCGAACTTCAGAACATCATTATAAAATTATGTTATGTTATAAACTGAATACGACTGATTTTAAGAAAACATGACTATTATTCATTATTTTATTTGCAGAAGCTAGTGTACTTCCTTATTTAATTTTCGCCCCTCAACTTCAAAAGATAACTGTCTCGTATGAATTAGTTTCGGTAAATTGACTTTGGCCCTAAATACTGCAAAAAATGCCCGCGTGCCCCAGCGTGTGCCACTATTACTACAGTGTGTCGGCATTTCACGCATCTGTTCTGACATGGTATTCTTATTCGGGACGATACATCACCATCCCTCATCACCCCTCAAGTGGACAACTGACGCAAGTTTTGTGTTTTAAGTAATGTAAAGCCGATAAGCCGATTTTTTGTTATAGAATGCTAAAAGATGAATACAATTTTTATGTTTACACATAATGCGGGTACTTATGGCATAATAATAGAGAACAAAATTTTAAAAATAGGGAAAACGTTAAATCTATTTAAAATGCTGATTGACATAGTAGCTAATTTATTTTTTACGGCCCGTTGAACATTTAGTTTATAGCCTGTATGTGATAATTTTTGTTTGAAACACTGCCTAGAATTAATTTTAATGTGAAAATCAACAATCATATTATACATAAAAGGTTCATATTAAAAAATAACGGTACTGATCGTAAAGTTGGAGAATGAATCATAAAAGTTTCGTGCAATTTTCTAATGAAACTGTTATTATTATTTAGAACAAGATGTCCAAAATTATGAAATAAATAATACGTCATTTAAAATATTACTTATACCCCCTGCTCAAAAAATATCTATAATTTTTTACTAATAAGGTTTTTATAACAAAATTTAACGCCCTTCTAGAAAAGGGCTAAAAAGCGAACATTAACAATATTTATTTTTAATGAAAATGAAATTTTTGAAACCCTCGCCAAATTAATGCCTGATAAAATGTGATTCACATAAGAAGATTAAATAAAATTTTTATAAAAAAACTGAACTTCTAAAGTGCGCTAAAAAGTGAAAATTAACTATAAACTTTTTGTGAAATTGAACTTTTTGAAGTCGGCGCCAAACTAATACAAAATGGGATTTGCATAAACAGATTAAAAATACTTTATTTGTAATTGCTTTCTTACCATAATTTGTATATATTAGTAGTAATTTATTTCATTTACAAATAACTTGGCGCCGCCTTCAAAAAGTTCAGTTTCATATAAAAATTTATAGTGTTTTTTCACTTTTTAGCGCACTTGTAGAAGTCGGTTCAATTTTTCTATAAAAATTTTATTTTTCTATTTTTAGTTTCAGAATTCATTATGATATCCATAAATAAATTATTTGAACTAAGTATTAATCGAGATTAGTGAACCTCGCAATGACTTCAAGATGGCAAAAAGTACCCATTTTATCCAAAGTTGTAAATCACCCTAAAATGAACCAGTAAAATTTCTTTGGTTCTTAGAGTTTTCCAAATACCAGTAAAATTGTGTCAAACAAATATTTAGTCTTTCATCGTAAATCCACTATTTTAAACTTCAAATTAATTTTAGATTGGTAATATAGGTCCCAAAACCTTCCAATATCGATGTTTAAAGAACCTGAGATGTAAATTTCTTAGCTCGATATTATTTAAAACTGCATATTGAGTTTGTATACGCCTCAAGAACCCCACAATATCAATTTTCAATATTTAAAGAACCTGAAATGTAAATTTTTTAGCTCGATATATTTTATACTGCATACTGAGTTTGTATAGGCCTCAAGAACCCACAATATCCATTTTAGACAAAATCAGAATATGTAAAATTTTCTGTCCCTCATATCGTATCTTATCAATCCAATAGTTGTAAAAAATTAAATTCATATTCGTAATACATGACCCTAAAAATCCTTTAATACCAAATCTGAAAAAATGCAAATAAGGTAAAATTTTCAACCACCATATTGCATCCGCTATATTGAATTTCAAAAAAATTTTTTTAAGTTTTAATCTAATCTAAATATAAACTTTTCAAAGCCACCTAGTACCAATTTTGGATGAAATCCGAAACTTTAAAATTTCTAGGCTTATATTCGTTATTTACATCCTCAAAAACGATTCGGTACCACATTTGAACCATCTGAACTTCATTAATATGCAAATTCCAATTCAATCAGATTTATGGAAGAGTATGAATTATTCCGCAGGTTTAAATTACAAAGAAGAAAAACTTCTTTACTTTTGATTTTTCTAAAAACAATGTATTCTCCATAAAAATTTTTACTTGGAAAATTAATAAGATTGGCGTTGAGTATGTTTGTCGCAGATTTACAGGATGACCAGAAAATACAAAAGTATAGAAATAGTATAAGACAAAAGCACCTTTATTCTTAATTTTCGAAAAAAAAACACAAAATAAATATATGACGAGAAAGCTAATTGAATAGTATAGCAAGAAAGGTTTATAGGTTAATTTAAATAAGACAGGAAACGTGTGCATTGGGGGAACTCAGTGAAACCTTCTAGGTTTTAAGGGGCCAATATAAGAACATAGCACATTGCCAAAAATATAGATATTTGAGAATGAATACAATACAGAATGGCACGACAGATAAAGCGATAAGGGGCAGGAACATTCAAGGACGAGAGCCGTTAGTCTATTAAATAGAATTATATGAGACCAACAGATATCATAGTCAAATAAATATTGAATATATAACACCATTGTTAAGAGCATAGTAATATACAGTAGTGAGATATGGCAACTGAAACAAAGTTCAGAAAGAGTTTTAAAAGAAGGATTTCTGGAGATCAGCAGAACGAAGATCAAAAATGGAAACGATCAGAAATGATTGAATCAGAGAGATAATGGGAGTTAAACACAGTATTGCAGAAGGCATAAACATAAATCAGATAAAATATTTTAGACCAAAGTTATGGGTATTTGAAAAATAAAATAGTTTAACGAACATCAGTCGACCAATTTGTTTAAAAGTTATTACAAAAAAAAGCATTACAGAAATATAAGCAACTATAATTTTATGTCGAATGAAAAGCTTTTTTCATGTGTGCAATACAGTGGTCTTGATTTTTGAGCCACAAAATTTTTAAAAAATTCTCGGTACAGAACCATTGTAAATTTTTTCAAGAATTCTATAAAAAATTGTACATACACTTATTGAAGTTTGGCCCTTATTTGGAGATTTTCAAATAAATTATATATTTGAATTAAATTGTTACATTTGAATAAAATTGTTTAAATCTATGATGTGCTAAGGGATTAAATTTGCACATTTTTAAAAAATTTTTCTTAATTGTCCTATGAAAACACCAATCATTGTAACCAATAATTTGAATTTTTAAGCATATTTTGGCTTCTTATATGGCCTAGTCTAATTATTAGAAGCCGAGATATAATTTTTTTTTCAAAAGACCAGAATGCCTTTGTTCACTAACATTGAGGAATGATGTTTACAGAAATCAACAGAGAAAAGCTGAAAATATCATATGCAAATTGTTTATATAAGAATTGTTTAAATTTATGCAGCTGCTTCTAGATGAGGTCCTCGCATAGTGATGGGAATACGTGTGGGGGAAGCACTAACGAGTTACCGTCGAATGCCGAAATTGAAACTCTAAAGCCTCAGTATCATTTAGCAGGAAAAATTTTTATTATCTCAGCTAACATTGTTCATAAAAACTTAATTTTTTCTTAATTCGGGTCATCTCAACGATAAATGAATAATGCAACGATTTATTTTCCTGCAAAAATTACTTAAATTGCTTAACTACTTAAATTACACTATCTTATTAGAATACCAAGATAAAAGTTTGCCTAATTATATAGAAGTGAAGAACAGCAATGATTTAGTTTCAGATTTTCGCTGCTGATTCATGTAAAAATTATTCCTTAATGTATATAAAAAAAAGTCATTGCATATTTCGGCTTTTAATAATTGGATTAAACTATCGATTACAGTTATCGGCATTTTCATATTACAATTGGGTTAAAAGTTAGTAATGTTTAAAAAACGTATAAAGTTAATCTTTTGCAAATCTTGGATTTAAACGATTTAATTACAACGTATCACTGTTTTTTTTCAGCCTCTAATATAAGACCTAAACTTCGATAAGTGTGTGTGTGCAATTTTGTGTCGAAGCGCCGAAAATATTTGGAATAGGCCTGAAACGAAACAAAAAAAAAATAACCTATCTCGGAAACGAGTCCATAATATCAACTTGAAATTCTGGGCCATTATTTTATAAGACCATTATATAACATATACGCAAAAGTTTTTCATTCGACATAAACAATTTCATTCGTTAATATTTTTGAAATGTTTTTTGCAATAACTTTTAAGCAAATGGTCCAATTTTGATGTTCTTTAGTACATTTTGTAGATTGTTCAAATGCACTCGCACTTTTGTCTGAAATAGTCAAATAGTTTTTCCTATTACCATTGTTTTACATCTCAATTTGTTAATAACAAATTTTCTCACGTTTTTTTTATCATACATAGATAACCACTTATTACCCAAATAGTCCCAAATACATTCCACTTTTTGGATCTCTATATACAATTACCCGTGGTGCAAAGCGTCATTTAATTACACTAAAGTAAGAATTAGTCCGTTAAATGAGAGAAGCAATAAAAAAGCCCAATAATTTGGTTAAAACGGCATTTTGAAAAACCCATTGCACCCATTGTAATACTTTCTATACGTATGTATTTTCCATTTACGTATTTTTTATGTGACTATGTTTACATATTAACTTGAAGATCCTAAACATCTCCGTCAGAACAAACCAATTATATTTGTTCGGTGCCAATTATAGCCAATAAAAAAACAATTTGAATAAATATTACAGTTGTATTGAAGATGATAAACAATTTTTTACATCCCTTAAAAGCTTGCCCTAATTTCTTATAGTATTTCAACAAATCCATTTCGTAGAATTGAAACTTAAACTTTAATTAATGTTGCTACTTTGTATACATGAAAATAAATATGAAAATACATTTTTAACCAACTTGAATTCGAATGAAATATTTTGTATTATATTTGCTGGATTGTTGCGTATTATTTTGGTTTTGTTTTGGCCGATTTTCCAAAATTATTATGAAGAAGTTTTCGAGATCATACATAGGGTTAATAAATCAAATAATCAAATTTTCTGACAATATCTCTAACTTTTCAGTAAATCTCCTGAGATTTTGTCTGAATGTTGTATGTCGCATAGGAAGGCAGCGAGATTTTCAAAATATGCACCGCGCACATGCACTCTACCAGAGCAAAAACAAGATGGTTAAGCTGTCTCCAGCTATTGAACGAATCCTGAAAATGTATCTGCCTCTAAAAAAATACTTTTGGCAACACCGCAAGTGTCGACAACATTAAAAAACTATTCTTCTTTCAATTTCAAAAAAATCCTGATAATAACAATTTTCTCCTATTAATCTGACAGAAGATCAAACTTCCGGATATATCAGGGTAATTCCTGTCATCTGATAACCCTAAAACTGTTCTTAAAAAAACTCAATATGGCGGATCCAGTATGGTGGAATAAAAATTTTATATCTCTCAATTTTGTTCAAAATTTGTTGCTAGAGGGTCTCTAAGAGTACAAAAAACAAATTTATGTTTTATAAAAATCAATATGGCAGATGCAATATGTGGACCTAAAAAATCTTACATTTCCGGAATATATCCAAAATTGGTACTGGTAGGGTTTTGAGGGTGCAGATTAGAACACTGAATGTGTGTGTTCTAGTCTCGTGAAATAATAGCTCCGAAGATGTTTCGTGCAATCGCAGGCGAAACGTCGTATAATAATTCCAATTTAACAAAGTCCAACGAACCATGATCTTTAACTTGACCAAAGCCGTGAAAGCTTTCGTTCTTCACCTACACATATGTTTTGTCAAACATATCACTACGAGGACTATATTTATTATTGCTATTATTATCTGCCGAAAAAAGAGTGAATTTTTGCCAAGTTTGTTACCTGACAAACTTCGGGAAAAAAATTTAAACAAGATCTTAAAAAATTGAAAATTAAAGTCAGAGATATTAGTATACAAATCACGATCCGTAATATGGCATCTTACTATCTGATTTTGATTTTTTCTTGTTTCAGAACAACATTTACTGCCTTTCAACTTGAAGAACTTGAACGAGCTTTTGAACGAGCTCCTTATCCAGATGTCTTTGCCAGAGAAGAACTCGCACTTAAACTAAATCTTAGCGAATCACGAGTTCAAGTATGGTTCCAAAACCGAAGAGCGAAATGGCGAAAGCGCGAGCCTCCAAGAAAAACTGGATACATCAGTTCCACCTCTCCAAACTCTACTATAAATTCCAATTTTAATCAAAACATTCCATTTACTCAGAATCAACCTGCACCTCCAGTAGACTCTTGGACTTACGGTCAATCTACGTATGACCTTGGAGGTCATTTAAATCTATTGAATAGCGCTCCAGCATCGTATTCAACTTTTGGATCTCCAGCTTCATATTCCAGCTTTGGTTCTAGTCAAAACTCCTACTCTTACATGTTGAATTCTCACGATACTCAGCTTTTTAGTTCGCCAATGAGAACCCACGACTACTCACCTCCGGCTAATCAGAGTCCACCGCTAGGGAGAGAATACTCGATGTTGCAAACTCATTCTCCCACGACAGATGAAAATTCCATAGGAGTTAAAATTGAATATGTAGATCCAAATTTAAGTCAGTCTCCTGAAAGATATGGTAGTGGTTCTCCTAAATACGATCAAACCTATGAAGATGGTAGGCTAAAAGAACTTAAACCTGATGGAAATGGAAATCAAACCTACGTTACTTTACCCCCTTTTCTGAACTAGCAAAACTTGCAAATAGACATTATTTTTATTATCAAATTAAATCTCAATTAAATTGAATTTAAAAGTTAAAATTGACATATGTCGATATATCATTTTTTTGATGAACTTTTTTTTGTAAGTGAATATAGTCTTCTATTTTATAAAGTAATGTACTATAACAATATTTACAATAGCAAGTTTTGCAACAGTATTATTTTAAAATATGCTTACCAAAAATTATCGAAAAGAAGCTTAAGATGATTTTAAAAGGTTTTATATCTTCATGTTCTAAAAAAAATATTTGCCACAATTGATTTACTGGTAAATTATAAAATTCAAGAGTACCTCAAAGTCAAATTTTATATTTTTTAATTATAATATTATTTATACAGGGTTGATCTTCAAATGGATCTTCGATCATACCCTAGATTTAAACAACAATAGATTTGTTTGAAGGCTGTTTATGGTTAGTGGGGGAGACGCATTTTTGATGTTTGACAGACATAAACATATTTACTTATCTTGTCTTTCAGTTTAATTGCTTGTCGTGACTTTTTTCGGTGTTTTTAAGTGTTAGAAATTACTATAAATGAGAAATTTATAATTAATATTAACAAAAAGAGGTAAATATTGTTAGATATTGATTACATATTGAAAATAACAACAATAATAATTTGGACAACCATAAATTCATATTCTAGAATTAACTTACCGATTATCATATGATACACGTTGAAATAATGCAGTTAGAAAAGGATAGCATAAAATCGGTATGTCTGCACCAAGAAATTAAATATCTACTGTTTATCAACAATTTTTCAAATATAAATAAAAATATTATTACTTTATTCAGCGTTCAAACAACCGGGCCCTATTTCTGACGTTATGCTACTTCTACAGGGGTATGTTCGAAAAAATGAATGCTGTTTTGGGATATCATTTTAAATTTAAATAGGTATATTTTAAATAAGAAATTTGAGAAAGTTTTTTTAAAAAGATTAGGATTATCTTCCACAACTTAAAACAATAAAAATATAGGTGTTTGTAATTTCTATACAAGATGAAAGTTTAGTACTTCAAAGCTAAGTTTCATTATGATGAGTCCAATGGAACTCTTTAAAAAATCAATAATATTAACATCTCGGACAAAAATATTTCGATCGCATCTTAATATGAATAACACCACCGTTAGAGGGTGTTAATAAGACGTTTTTTTGAATTGTAGAAGTGAAATTTAACAGCGAAATTCACTAAGAAGATTTAAAATTTAAACTGAATCTAGTTGCTATGAAAATAGATCTTCTAGTCGACCAGTTTTATTTTTCTTATGATATTGTCATAATTTATGTTACATATGTCAACATATAAATGCTTATATAAGGATATTAAGGTAAGAACCTAGCGGTATATAAGAAGAAAAATACTTGTATCCCGAAAATAAATAAAATTCTCCAATGTTGCTGATTCAGTAATAAAAAAAATGGTAACAATTCGTTTTGAGTGAAAATTAGGACAATGACTTATTTAAAAAAATTTCGACACACCCCCAATTTCGAGATCGTAGAATACGACTCTGATCTTGATTTTTCACTATCTTTCCGCGCTTTCCCGGAAAATTTAAAAACCTCACAAAGCACTTTTATTTCAGTTAAAACACCGAACTTACGTATTTATTTTCAATAAAACTAGTTAAAATATATTGTACGTAATATATTTCAATTATTTTTAAACAAATTCTGGCAAACCAATTTAGAGGAACTTGTATTTTCAACGAAAAATCAAAAATGCGTCTCGGAAAGGCCATCAACCGTCAGGCTATCTAAAGTAATCATCAGATTCGCAAAAAGGGCGCAACGTTGCCAGATGTAAAATATTTTCGTGATATAAACTATAAAATTTGTCCATCTCAGTCAACAACATAGATTAATTTCTTTAATGTTTAATGCAGTTTCTGGGTAAAAATAATCTTAACCACTCCAAATTTTTGGTTGGTTTTGGTTAGAGTAATAATTAGAGTAAATGTAGTAGTGAGTACCGGTTCGGTTTTGTTGGTTTTGATAATTTTCTCGATTTATTTTTGATAATTTTCTTGACTTTTTCGATAAAAAATGTGCAAATTTATAATAATACAGATGCTTCTATTAGTGTGAACTTTTTTTTTATCGGAAAAATCAAGAAAATTGTCAAAAAGAAATCAAATAAAACCAAAATGGCACCCACCTCTAGATTTACTGTAATCCGAATTATAACCTTGGTTAATTCCGGTTTAACTTGATTTTGGTCAATTTGAAAAACAGAAACTAACCTGAACTAATCTTAATTGACCTAGATTTATACTTTCCTGGTATAAATTATCCATTACAATTAACAACATACTTTAATGTTTGTAAAGTGTAAAAAAGGGAAAAATTAATCTTAACCACCCAAAATTTTTTGTTAGTTTTGATTGGAACAGGTTTAGCTTGATTTTAGTTGGTTTGAAAAACTGAAACTAACATAAACTGACCTAGATTTATTAGTTAAAAATGATATTGAGAGAACAAATGGGGGCCATTTTTAGATTATTTCAGCTTAGTTTCAGTCTTTCAAACTAAACAAAACCAAGATAAGCCTGTACTAACCAGAATTTACCAAAAAGAACAAATTTTGGGTGGTTAAAATTAAATTTCCCCTTTTTTATACATTACAAACATTAACCTATCTTGTAAGAAAAAAATATATGTGAATTTCCAAGAAATCGTATTTGCAATCTGGCAACAGCGCCTATAGCAACAAGCACGCCATCTTTGTGTGAACTATGCAAGTTATTACTTAATGGCAGGGGCCGTTGTGTTTTTGTTTGTTTTGATTTGTTTCTTGCAAATTTTCCCGATTTTTCCGATCAGAAAAGTGCATATTTTTGAATTTTTGTTTAATACAGAGGCTTCAATCTGTACAAAATTTGTAGTTGTAAGAAAATTGAACAAAAAGTGAAAAGTGATTTTCTCTGTTTTCTGCAAAACCGAAGAAAAATTATGAAAAACCGAGTTCAGAATCGTGTTCTACGACCTTGAAATAAGGGGTAAGTTTCGAAATTTTTTCAAAAAATTGTCATTTTCCTAGTTTTCACTCAAAACGAATTGTTGCCAAAGAAAATGTTTTTTTTTTGTTGTGCTTGTTTTTAGAATTTAAAACTTGCTTGTCTTATTGTTAATCTTGTCATTTTAAATTATCTGCTTTCAGAACGGTTTTAAAATTAGACCATATTACTGAATTCGGGGGTAAGTGCTTTAATAATTTTCTCAAAAATCTTATTTAGAACGTTATATATGTAACGTATAGTTCTCCAAATGTTAACATTAAAGAAATAGCAAGTTTGCTGCTTTGATCTTGAAATTGCACTTTTTCATCTCCGATTTTATTTTACCAAAATTTTTGGACCAAGCACAAATCCTAAAGATTGAGATCACAACAATTTTCCATGAAGATGTCGCCAAGTTGTCAAAATATGATTTTCACACACATATATATATATATATATATATATATATATATATATATATATATATATATATATATATATAGGGTGAGTCGGGAGGAACGTACCAAACTCCAGGATTGTATTAAATAACTTTTAAAAAACTCATATGTTCTAAACCGATTCACATTTGTTCTCAAATTACAGCGTAATTATAAATAAACAAAATATCTTACATTAATTTATTTTAATCATAACGTTCTTTTAATAAATGTTCAAATATAGCGCCATTAGCCTCTAAACATTTCAGATGGTTTGGCAATAATGTCAATTATTGAAAGCAGAAAAAACCCTTTAATTCGAAATTGTACTAATTATCTCCTTTAAGAATCAACAAAATGATCAGAAAAGCCTATCTGTTGCCTGTTTCAGGACCAAAATATTAATAGGTAATAATTTATCTGGATCTTTGTTCAGTTTCCCACAGGTTGTAATTTTGTAAACAACAACAAATCGATTAATTTCTAATATACTGGAATTCTCTACAGAATCCTACCACTTCACTAAATTTAATAATTGACTTGGCATTTAGTGAAATTATTTTAAAATTGATATAAGCATATTTTGAATATTAATTGCTTATTTTAAAATTTTCCATTAAAAACAAGCTTTTTAATTCAGTCCTATTGAATCGCTAGAGCTTCATTATTTTTTCATTCTCTAGTCTTATCAGTCACGGATAAATTAATTTTAATTTACTGCTAATATTTAAAAATGTTTTTTACGACTTGTTTTTAAAGAAACAATTGGCATGGAAAATTAATAGTACAAAAATTTTCCTAACAAACTGTAATATACTATTAGAGCATTAGCAAACATATTAACATGCATTTCAAATTTAACTATAATTAACATTGAATAAAATTTAATTAAATTCAAATTATTCATCAAATATGTTTCTATAAAATAATTTCAAAACTGTCATACTCTGTTGTTTTCATAATAAATATTTATTTATTTGATCCGGAAATAACAAAATAATTTCATTAACATTACAGCAATAGTAAATTAGCTCCATCTTCAGATTTGTTATAATATGTTCATTTCCTGGTAATTTAAAAAGCTTACAAGATTTCAAAGTTTCATATTTGTGATCAGAATTATAAAATTACATTCTTGGTATCCACGGTTGCTAACAAGATACAATTATCCTTATAAAAATATAAAGTTTATTGTAGAATAAAATGGATCCTAATTAAAACTATAAGAAAAACTTTTGCTTCCATTATTTGTGACATATGTATCTATATATTCTAACATTTGTTCTCACAACGAAAATGAAATAATGGTCTAGGTTTAAATCTTAAAAAATTTAAAACAAAAGCAATTTTAAAAAATTATGAACCATAAGAAATTCTTCCCAGTAACTGTGAATTAAAAATATATCATTTGTATTCACTTATTTTTTTTTATCTTGAATTCAGGCATATTTTTTGAAAGAACTTAAAGTTTATAAGGGTATTTTTTGGAAAAAAATCCTAAAATTTATATAATGGTGTATAATAATTTTAGGAGTTCACATTTTAAAACGAATAATATAATAATGTGAATAAGCAAAAATTTAATTTTTGTCATAAAAGTTCTAAAAGTTAACACCAGGTGTAAAGAATACGCTAAAATATGATGCTAGTCTTCAATATTCACATTAAATATTATATGCCTACTTTTGTACATTTAGAAATGTTAGGCCGGGCATTAGAAATAATCAAAAATTTTAAAATGTTAGATAAAAAATGTATGTATATATAATTTCGCCAACGCTAGAGCCAAAGTTGTAACAAAATTTGTAAATAAGAAGTAATTTAAGAAAATATTTTATAGATCTTTATGTATTGAAAAATATTTACTATAAAAGACTGATGTGATGCCTTCGTATGGTAAGCCATGTCAAATATGCCAAAATTTGTGAATTATGTGCCATATAGTCTTAGAATATTTAAAAAATGAATTATGTACATATTTTCTACAAACTGAATGTAATGGTGCCATAAATGTATACAATAAAATATAGCTATATTTTTTAAGAGGTAACAATAGAAAATTTTGTTAGTTTTGTAAAAATTGATGAAAAATATACGAATAATTTTATAAAAGTTATCGTTTGTTTCTAAGGCTTCAATTTTACTTTATTTCATGAAGATGCTATGGAAATTTTATATCATCTCGTCATACCCCAAAATAACGATACTGACACAAACCAACTGTGAACAACCGTCTTTTATTATTCACTTTAACCAAGCCCCAAGCATTCTGTCGTTCCCACCAAAACCATATTTGGGAAATTCTCCAAATCAATAGATAGCAGGGTCTGGGCATTCCTTATGAGCGAAGTGAGACAGTGGTTTTTGTTTGCGATCATCTCAGTGAATGGTGCTAGGGTATCAGGGTGTAAGACTTTAATTTACCGACTTGTTATCTGAAAGATTCTGTCACTTGGTTAAAATCTGGCGATTGATTTTGATGATTTGTGAAATTTATTTCGTTGTTTTTGTGTTTGAACAAGTCTTAAATGATTAAGTTTTTGGCCCTTTCAATATATAATTTATAGTGAAAAAATTGGTAAGTAAATTGAAATTTTGATTAAGGTTATATTGAGCCAAACGAAATATATTATTAATTCTTAATATCAAATGTTTGCTCTTTTTTAAGTTTAAGTTTGCTTTTACATCTTTTTAAATCATAATATTTCTTTAGTTTTGCTGTGAAGACAATAAATATTGGCAGACGTAGGACCTGTTGTGCCCCGAGTTGTATTGATTCAACTTCCACCAGATATTTTCCCAGTTTTGAAAATCATATAAAACAATTTGGTGAGTGGATTCTTCTGTTTGACAATCCTAAGTTATTGACGTTAAATCTTAATCTAGTCAATAGAAGTTATCGTGTATGTCAGCAGTATTTCAGTGAGGATAATAAAAGTTCAACCATGTATATTAATAATAATAATTTATCTTCATGAAATTTAGCAGCAAGAACACATGAGTTGTAAACGTGTGTTCCCAACTGTTTTAATCTGTGTCCATAAGTGAACAGTTTTCTAATAAGCAACTATAATTTAAAATTTTATGTACTAAAATTTCATTTTACTATTGTCATAAAACTAATAATTTTGGTTTCCAACACAGCAATTATCTTTTGATAAGCAGAACAAAAGTTAGAACATAACTTTCTCTAGGATATGATTCTCAAGTTAGGTCAATATTTTCAAGTCGATATTTCTTATACAGGTTCCGCCTTACCAAGAGAGGAGATATGTATAATCCCTACCACTGGGGAGATATTCACTACACCCACTATATCAACAGGTATGTAACACATCCTCATTTCAGATCTATTTTAAAATTATAGTTTTCAATTCTTGGACAAATAAGACACCATTGTTTTTTGATTTCAAATAATTTTTTGTCGACTGTTCAGAAAATACAAACAAATGGCTTTGTAAAATCAAAAAAAAAAAATTAAGCAGGTATTTTAGAGTGTATGAATTTAGTTTTATTATTACTTTATCAATAAAATTAATATTTAATGTTTTTTATAGAATATCATTCTCTACTGCAATCTGTGGAAGTTATACGTCAAGTCAATTAACTCGTAGCACAAGCTATAGAATAGAAGAATTTTGATTCTGTTTTATTTAGATATTTAGATTTATTATTTATTTCGTTCTGAAATTTTGATTTTTACAATAAACATGATACTTAAATAGCATTTTTAAAAAGCTTCGAATTTTTACATTCCTTGGAGGTCACTTATCTAAACAAATCGAACCTAGCCTTGTGATTGCCTACAAAATATGTTTAATTTTAGTAAATTCTGTAGTGAGATATGAAATTGACATTTGATTAAAGTATACTAGATTTAAAAAGAAGTTGGGTTAAGATCAGCTGTTTGTTGAACCGTCAGACATGAATGAAAAAAAATTTTATTTAAGCAAATTTTTTTGTCTTCGTATTTACTTCAAATTTATAACTTAACATTTCTATAAAAATTATACAAAAATTATTCTTGTAAGTCGTCAAAAGACATGTTTTGTGATTTTTTTTATTCGTTAAATCCAAGTTTTCTGTTTGTATGATATTGATATTCTCGATAAACTGAAATAAACTAGTATGTACTAAAAAGTCTTCAAACTCCATTACAAAAGAAAAGAAATATTTCAGTTCGTCGAGCACACCACAAAATATAATCAATAAAAATTGGAACGTCGAAAATCGTAAAAAATTACAAACAGTGTATGATGGACGAATTATTTATATGATTTACAAGAATAATTTTCATATAATTTATACATAAATATTAAGTTAAAAACTGAACTAAATATAAACACAAAATAAGGCGAAAAACAGCTAATCTTTACCCATCTCTGTATTTCACATAATTTTTACATTACGTCATAAATGTGGATTAATTAATTTTTTTCTTACGTAGTTGCTAATGTGCGAACATCTAAAGAGAGGGCGCAGTACGTAGTCGCGGAAATCAGTATTGAGTGGCCAATTTATCCCTATATTATTTAACCTATGATAGATAGCGCCACAAATCAAAAGTTACAGTTTTCGTTACTTGTTTCATAACTAGTCCATCACACATTTTAATAGCGACATACGTTACAGGGAGCATACTTGTGTTAAGTTTTTGTTTAGCAGCTTTTTAATTATGCGAAATTTTGCTATTGTTAGTTTATTGTATTATATTCTGTTTAAAAATACATTGTAGTTGTTAATGATTTTAGAAATCATTCATGGTAAGTAATAAATATTTATTGTTTTCTTCTAATAAAATTTGGGAATGATATCAAGCCGGTTAATTCTTTTTTATCAGCAAAGCGTTGAACCTATCATTTATTGTAAAAATACATTATTTGTGTTTATTATTTTAATTTTGCTATAATTTTAACTTAGTTTGTGAAAAAGTCGTAATTTTGAAATTTAAGATACCTACGTTCAGAGTTTTAACTAGATATTATTTGTTCGGATACTAAATTTACACTTCATGAAGTATATGTGGCGCCTGAGCAGGCGCGGATCCAAGGGGGGGGGGGCGATCCCCCCCAGGAGCTTTGAGTTCAGCAAAATAAACACGATTCTGCCTCTTATACTAGGAATGTGTGTGCTCCTGGCATCTCTCCCCCCCCCCCCATCAACAACTTGTTTTTCTTGCGATCGCCCCCTCAGAAGCTTCCAATTCAGAAAAATAGACCCGACCCTTCTTTTTATACTAGAAATGGAAATGTTGCTGGCGTCTCCTCCCCATCGACAACTTACTTTCCACTTACCATACTGTACCTTTGTGATATCATCGCCCCCCCCTTCCCCCAAAGAGTGAGGCTGGATCCGCCCCTGCGTTTGAGTAAATTTTATTTTAAAAGATATATTTAAAATTTTATTAAAAGTAATTATACCCAGTTTATCCATTTGGTTACAACTCTTTTAAAGGTCCCGTAACTTTAGCTTTATATCCAAAAGCCCCTCTCTAAATTTACCTTTCGTTATTATGAGTGTTACAGTATAAAGTTTAATGAAAAGAAATTTATATAAACATAATTATTTAGCTACATATGCAATAATTTTTAGAGTTCCATAGCCATACAAAATTCTATAGTTATGATATAATCTAAATTCTTCAGATCAGCCTTTTTTATCTTGCGAACCCCTTCTAAAAACTGGACAACTAATATACTAAATAACAGTTCATAACGGGTGTTCAGAACACATCAGCATAAATTTCCGCTATAAAGATAGTCGCACGTTGCCCTACCGAACACTCCGGTTCCACCTCTTTTATCTTGTCAAGATTCATCTATAAACCACCAGAACTATTCTCTCGGAAGATTTTGATCTTCCTCCCAATCCTCCCTACTTGAAAATAGTATCTCAAGAAAGTGGTTGAGTTTCAGGAGAGGCGTCATCTAATCCATTTGCATGAGGAGTGATGGACATCTCTCCACCACACTTTCCCAAACATCTGAGTAGCCACCCGTTCTAGTTCCGAGATATCCTAGGCAAATGAGACGGTATGTAGCCTTCAGGGCATCATTCATTATATATAAGTGAAGATACGTTAGGTTCACCAGGACCTCTAGAGCCCTAGTGGGGGCATTCGTCATCGCAATCATTATTCCCATACAAACCATTCTTAGATTTTGTCAATTTGAAAACCGTGTTTGGGCTGTGTTGTACTAGGCTACCATACGATAGCGGCGTACGTTATCATGGGGTGGATCACCATCATGTATATCTAAACTAACACTCTGGGTGTCGGTCCCCATGTGCACCCAAAGACTCGTTTACAAGCCCAGAAAGCACATATAGCCTTCTTGGTTCAAGCCTCAATGTGATCATTCCAGCTCAGTGCAGAACTACTCCCAGGTATTTAACTGTTCCCCTCTATATAATGTTCCTTCATATTAATGTGATTGTGGGGAGTCTCTTTTTTGCAAAGAGTACCACCTCGGTCTTGTCCGAGTTTATTTCGATCCCTTCACCGCGGTACCATTGTTCTGCGATCCGAAGGACTCGTATTAGATCCCGAATATAGCAAGCAGGGTACAGAATGACCAGATGGTCGGCATAGGCCTGTGTGTACAAGCCAGTCTCATTTAGTTCATTCAGCAGGCAGTCCACTACTCCATAGCAAAGGCAATAGAACTCCTCCCTATGAACAGTCCATTCTTGAGAGTTTAACAGTAACACTGTTAAGCTCAGCATATTTTAGCCCCTGCTTCAAAATTGCTTTGATACATGCAACTACTGTTGATTCAGAGCCTCGTTTTTGTAGAGCATTACATATCGAATCGTGAGATGTGTTGTCAAACGCCCCTTCAATATAAAGTACCCAAAGTGGATCGATCATTCGACAGCGCGTGTTCTACTCTTGTGACGAGTCGATGTAGCGCCATGTCTGTGGATTTTCCTGCCTTAGGCAAATTGTAAAGGATGTAAGGGGGACTGCACCATTATTCCTGCCTTGATGTGTCGATCCACTAACCTTACCAGTGTCTTTAGTAATAAACTAGTCAGGCTAATAGGGCGAAAAGACTTAAGGTTTGTATATTCCAAGCTCAAACATGAACGGAATTATTTTACCAGATGGCCTATTATATATATGGAGGAATTTTATAATAAGAGGGCGGGATCATACCATCCTTACCAGGTAACTTGAAGGGGGCAAAGGTGTCCACTGCCCGTTTAACCGTTTCATGTCACTATCGTTTTAACTAACTTGCAATCATGATATCCTAAGGGGAATTTCTGTCGTTCTTCAAATTCGCCCTCATATTGATTTAAGTCTGAGAAGTGCTCGCCCCTGGAGTCCCCTCTTCTGTCATTGTTTGATCTCCTCCAGGTAAAGCTAGTGCCCCAATTCGGGCGCGAGGATCCCTAGACAGTATTTTACAGAGGCGGAATCCTAAGGGCATACTTTCTATGCTGCATACCTCGTGTCAGTGTCAAATACTCTAAAAAAGTGCTGGTATACTCAACGTGCTAGCCAATCAGCTAAATGTTGAATATACTGCTGCTACCATCCGATATATTCATAGGACTTACATAAACTGTAAGAACACAGAGACTTACGAATTTTACAACAAATAATTAAAACTATATTTAAAATGAAATCACTCATTGGAATGATACGCTACGTCATACTTTCCATCGTCATGAGAGATGCTTATGTAAAAAATTCCTTTATTATTATTATCTATCGTTTATCAAATTCGCCTTCAGTGGGTAAGTTCTAACCTTTCCTAGAGTGTATTTCACAAGTTACATGAACAAGCTAGAAAACTAAATCATATTTTTAACATACATTTTTCATGGCATACAAACGCACGTAGCTGTGGTTTAAGTATCTTATCAACAATATAAATTTGAAAGTATAACAAATAAAACTAATTTGTGTGTACTGTGCACTTAACCGAAACAATAGAAATGGACATACTCGTATAAATCCAAAAGTACTATAATAGTATTTTTGTTTTATTTCTTGTATTTCAATTAGTCACGCATTAGCAAATACCAAGCATATTTATATTATTCGGATATTTCAAAAAACGCAAAATTGAACTAAAAAATAAATTTCAAGAATCAAAAGGATTTATAAAATATCTTTACAATACTGGCTTTCAACTATATGTAAAATGTTTAAGCCAGGATAGAGTTATGAACGAATGAGGAGCAATGTCTTCTAAAACAAAATGTAAACTATTCAGACGGCTCCATAACAACGGAGGAAACTGAAAGAACAAGAATTTTCGAGGTAGAAATACATGTCATTAGGATGTGTATTCAATTTAACAAGGAGAGAAACTATCACGGCTAAGAGATTATCATCATGACAGATAGTTAAGCAACCATCAGTGTGCTGCACTCTCAAGTCAGTTCCAAGATGGTCTGGACATGTTTAGAGGAACTGAATGAATAAGAATAATAAAGTCACCTTAATGTGGGTACCGGGACATACCGGGATAGAGGGGAATGAAATAGTAGACAAGCTCGCGAAGAAAGGGGCTTAGATACATTTTCTGGGGCCAGAGCCTTTCTGTAGTATCAGTAGCAGCGTAAGGCTGGAATAACTAAAGACAGAAGAACAGGATATCCAATTATTGGACTGAGCTGCGCATACATACATAAATCCAAGAAAACTTTTACAGAAAATATATATTTAACTTAAATTAAAATTGACAAAGAAACAAATATACCTTTGATTTAATACCAGCATTTTATAATTTTATTTGGTATTAATGCAGAGCTGTGTACTAATATAATGACAAAGTTAGAAAATGGAAGTTGTGTATTTGTGAGTGTGAGAAATAAGATGAGAATGTCATCACGTAATTTATCTAAAAAATATTAAAACTGAAAAATCAGCTGTAAGATAAGGAAGAAATATTACCCTTGATTTAATATCGACATTTCATAATTATGTTTGGTATTAATGCCGAACTCTGTTCAAATATGAAGATAAGATTAGAAAATGGAAGATGATAAAATAAGACGAAAGAGTTATCACGTAATTTATCGAGAAAATTACGAAACTGTACTTACAATACTTTTCTGTAACCATCCGGGAAATATTTGGGACCAGTTTGGGAGAAGAAAAATGTTTGGATGTATTCCAGAAAAGGTATATTATACTTACCCTGAAGTGAATTGGAAAAAAATTAACTAAACACACAAAAACGTAGCCAAAATACACATAAACCTCGAAAATTAATTTTGTTATATGGGACACGCGAAAAAGCCAGAATCAATAATGGCGTCCGGCGTTTAAACTGGTGATGACGTGGTCAAACTGGGATGACTTGATTTCATGTGATTGAGCTGAGAAAAGTTCGTCTGCTTTGAACTGACCGCAAAAATAATTTAAATTCTTTTTGTTTTTGATGTTGTCAAGTTTAGCATCTTACAGACACGCCCCTGAGTGTCATCAATTGTTCAATTGACAGCTACAGGTCGTTATTGAACCAGATGACCCTATTTTACATTTATTTTGAGATGTAATTAATTTTGCCGGTTTTCGGGTTTTGTCTTTTTGAAATTAAACTTGTTTTGTAGTGTTCTGTATTTGAAGGTTTGAGCGTTCTTACAAATAAGTAAAAAAAAAATAGCAAAGAGAAGGAAATTAAACAATTTAGTAACATAGTTGATTAGATAAGTAATAATTTTAGCTCGTTAAATATAGAAACTAATTTCTATATTGTGAAAAGTGTAGAGAAACCATGGACTAATTTAGTTATTCTGAAATCGTCCGTCATATGCCAAAATTGTGGTTTTAATTTGCGATTGGTTGACAGGATCCAGCAAGCAAAACAAATTATTTCGTGGGTCATGTTTATTATTTTTGATTCAAATCGAGTACATGATCTGGTGTAGCACAGGATTTGCTGATCTTAAAAATTTACCTTGTTTCATCAAGCGGTACTCAAAGTCAAAGAAACACTTTGCATCATCCTGTAAAATAAAACTTTTCAGTAGGCAGAACATTGCCGTTGCCTCAGAGAGCGCCAGAAAAGATATTCTAATATCACTTAAGAATTAGGTTAGGGAAAATTGTGTCAATCTAAAAAAGCTTGTTGACATAACAGTATTTTTTATTTTCTCAAGATTTAGCGTCTTGCGGACACGATGAAACAAATGAATCATTTAACTGCGAAAATTACAAGAAACTGCTGGTGCTACTAGCAAAATATTTCCTGATCCAATTTGTTTTTTTATCCTTCCTGGCAAGATTGAACTCTCAGCTCCACCATCTTCAGGAAAAAAGTCCAGATGTGAGTGTAGGAAATGGATCTTTAGAGACATATTGCAACCCATTTTTTGATACGATGACAGCATATTTTCAACAAGAGTAACGTAATTGTAAGCTTTTTTATTTCCAAAGAAATTAGTGACCACGAAGCGAAAGTTATTCCAAGCATTTTTTTCAGTATCTGCTAGAGTGCTGTCAAAATGTTTGTCTCTCAAAATATTTCGAATCTGTGGCCCAACAAAAATGACTAATTTAATTTTTGCTTCACTTAGTCGTGGGAATTTCTGACGCAAGTACGGAAAAGCTAGCCCATCTGTATTCAGTGCCTTAACAAAGTTTTTCATTAGACCCAATTTGATATACACTGGTGGCAACAATATCTTTTTGGGGTCTTCTAATAGCATATGTTGTACATTCTTTTAACCTGGTTCTAATGATTGGCCAATGGACCCGTCTTTTCCCTTGTAATGAAGTGCCTTCACACAACTGTCCCATTCACACAAAAAATAACAAAACTTGGTGTAGCCCAGATGCAACCAAAGTAAAAGTGCAACCACCTTTAAGTCGCCACAGATCTGCCATTGGTGTTCATCGAATTTTATACTTGTCAATAGGTAATTCATACTATCGTGTGATTCTTTCATGTGAACTGCATATCCAACAGAAATAGATGGTAACATATTTTCCATATAAAATAGTACTGCTTTTAAACTCAATGTTGAACTCTCAAACAATCCCCATTCCTCTGGCTTGTAGTTTATATTTAAAGCAAGTTCTTTTCCATGTTAAAAAATGATTCTAGGCCTTTATGGCGTTTACGAAAACAGATACTGAAACATCGTCTTCTAATAAGTGCCACTGCTGCAATCTTGAACCTACTAACTCTGTTTTACTTTTTGGAAGTTCCAAGTCTCTCACAAAATCGTTTAATTCTGATTGTGTTATTTTGTGCGGCTGGTGGTATAACCTGCATATCGTCTTCTTGAGAAATCATTGTATCGTTATTATCTGATTCGTTAGTGAATGATTCGGGGGGTTCTGGCATGGGAAGTTCGTCAGTATAAGGCATATGGTCTCATGGCAGATGGTATATTTGAAAAGTTGATAACTGACTTTTTCGTCTTAGATATACCCGTACCTTGTTCAGTACGAGGTATGACGCAGAAATAGCAAACATTAACAAGATTTGAAGGTTCTCTGCGAATTATTGGGACAGCAAACCGCATAGATCGTTTTTTACTTTTTTACTAGTTTCTCAGACTTAAAGCGCATGCATTACAGTAGATATGTTACACCCACTATTTGTCTTGATCCCCGATGTTATAATAAAAATAAAGCTGATAGTTTTTTTTTCTATCAATGAGGTAATAGACCGCTTCTGAGGCGCAAAAGTCACCTCACCACAAACATAACAGAAGTGATCTGGATTCGTTACACACTTTCGAGACATCTTACAATCTCAACTATTCGATTCCACTCACTAACTTCGACTGACTAACCCCTCCGCTTTGTAGCTGCTTATATACCCAAATACGGCCTCTACATTTTTAAAGAATATTCGAGAATTTTCTATTCAATTCGATAATATTCGTAGTAGTGGTTTTTGTCATTTGTTTGTATATAGACGCTGTTCAGTACGAAGCTGACATAAAAGTCAATTTACATGGGTATAAATGGCTATCTCCCTTGAATGAATGAAAAAGGGGTGGTGATACTAGATCATCGATGCCTAGGCTTCCATTGGGTCCTTTACATCCCACTATAGCTGCAGGTTATTCGAGGCCGATCGCCTTAGCAAATCCAGACAGCCTCGTTAGTTGAACTTGCCTAACTGCTTCCGGTAACACAATTCTATTTCCGAAATATCTCTGTCTCAGTCCGTTGAGTGCTGGACACTCTCTGAGGACATGGTCAACAATTCCATCCTCCTCCAAACACCATCCCCACGTCGGGTCATCTTCGACACTGATTCTATGAAGATGGCCCCTGAGGTGACAATGTCCTGTCAACAATCCCACCACCAGATTCTGGCTATCTCCCTTATTTTAAGCCCTGGGGGAGTTGGGACTTCGTATATGGAGGAGAGGTCAGCCCTGGGGATCCCCCATACGCTGTTGCCAAGTAATGCAAGATAAAACGTAAATTTGGCAACGTCGCACCCCTCTATTGTTATAACAATACAAATATACTACTCGCATTCTTGCGGTTACATTGTTAATATATAGCGAGACATGACATCACGTATCTCTAAAACTTGAAGTAATATTAAAAAGATAAGTTTAGGTTCGCTTTTAGCACACAAAAAATGATAATATTTAGTCGATTTTATTTTAAATACATTTTGACTGTTGTCCAGTGTTATTAGTAACTTCTGAAATCTTTATTAGAATTATTAATAACCTCAGAAAGCTGACAATTTTTATGTGCTACAAAAGTGTGCGATAGATGGGGGTGATCGATTCAGTAGTTTTTGCATAGGTGTATTTATTTATCCCGAATTCGTTAAAAATTGACATTTTTAATTGGCTGTACAATTGACTAGGCAACAGATACAACATCTTTTTTAGATTCATTATCTTTCGGAAGGCTTAAACTATCATGTAATAGAAAAAATGGGAATTTTTTGAATTTTATTAACGAAAAATCACTGAAAGAAAGTGTAACTTTTTGTCTCATCAACAAATGGAATATCTGCTTTGTTTTTCACTCGATTAATTAACAAAGCATACTAGGAAGCTAAATGAAAAACACACATTACAAAAAAAAAGAAATTTTTATGATCATAGAACTGGAAGCAGCATTTTTTTAAAATCATAGAGCAATAGTTGAGTCTGATGCAAAATTACCACTTTTCGAACTGGTTCCGCAATTATTGCATCACTGATCTGTAGGTGTTCGCTCTGTAATTTAAAAAAAAAATGCTATATCTGGTTCTATTGGTCGTAGAAAGATCTTTCTTTTTCTAGGATGAGTGATTTTCAATAAGCTTTTGAATGTTGGGCTTTGTTAATTAATCGAGCGAAAAGCAAAGCAGACATTCTATTTGTTCATAAGACAAAAAGTACCACTTTTTCTTCAACGATTTTTAATTAACAAATTCCCATTTTCGTATTTTAAATTAAAAATGGTCGAAAAGGGTGCGGAGCCAACGCCAATCAACCGGTACGATCTACAACCGCGTATTAAGTATATATATATATATATATATATATATATATATATATATATACAGTCAAATCAAGGCAGTTATAGGGTTAAAAATGTAGTGTCCATTCTTATAACTGGCCTTTTAAAAATACTTTTAAAAAGTGAATATACAAAAGAGTGAGTGATTACAATTGGTTTGTGATGTAATTAACTTTTGTTTAAAACAAAAATCTCTGTTCTTAATGTATCCGCATCAGTTGAAAAAGATTCGAAAGAATCGAAACGTCCTGAAAAATAAAAATATATATATATACAATAAGTATGACTACTGTATATATGTAGTTTCAATATAAAAATGAACCATATTCCCAAGAAAATAACCAACTAAAAATAAATAAATATATATATATATATATATATATATATATATATATATATATATATATATATATATATAAAATTATTATATTTGGTATCCCGATTTTGCAGGTTTACCGACATTTTATACTACAGTACTGGAATTACTAAAGGGTGTTTTTTTATAGAGGTATAAAACTTTAAGGTGGCAACACTTTTTTAACTGGCGGCCACTTTGTCAGCTGTCAAGTGATTTATGTTTAGTTTGGTTTGGCATTTCAACATGAATAGACTGACGCCTGAGCAACGTTTCCAAATTGTGCAAATTTATTTTGAAGATCATGGTTCTGTTCGAAATACGCATCGCGCACTACGTCCATTTTACGGTCACCATAATCGTCCATCAAAGCAATTAATTCGATTATTTCGTTTTCACACCACGTTTACTCTAAATGATAATACGCATCTACAGAGACTTCGTACAGTGCGTACAGAAGAAATCATTGCTGCTGTAGAGCGTAGCGTGGAGGAAGACCCGAATCAGTCTATCCGTCATCGTGCACAGGAATTGCATATGTGTCCATTCACTTTATGGAAGATTTTGCGGAAAGATCTTGGTTTGCGTGCTTACAAAATCCAACTCGTGCAAGAATTGAAGCCACACGATCACCTAGCAAGGCGTAGATTCGGTGAATGGGCCCAAAACAAGATTGCCGTTGATCCCAATTTTCATAAGCGAATTTTGTTTAGCGATGAAGCTCACTTTTGTTTGAATGGATACGTCAATAAACAAAACTGCCGTATTTGGAGTGACGATAATCCTCAAGTGTATGTTGAGACGCCGTTACATCCAGAAAAACTAACTGTTTGGTGTGCTTTATGGGCTGGTGGAATCATTGGTCCGTACTTTTTTAAAAACGATGCTGGTCAGAACGTTCCAGTCAATGGTGACTGCTATAGAGCCATGATTACTGACTTTTTTGTTCATCAATTGAACAACCATAATGTGCGGGAGCTGTGGTTTCAACAAGACGGCGCAACATGTCACACAGCACGTGCCACAATTGATTTATTGAAGGAAACGTTTGGTAACCGCATAGTTTCACGTTTCGGACCCGTGAATTGGCCTCCAAGATAGTGCGACTTAACGCCGCTAGACTATTTTCTGTGGGGATATGTGAAGTCGCTAGTCTACGCCGATAAGCCCGAAACGATTGATCACTTGGAAGACAACATTCGCCTCGTTATTGCCGATATACTGCCACAAATGTTGGAAAAAGTCATCGAAAATTGGACCTCCAGATTAGACTACGTCCGAGCCAGCCGTGGCGGTCATATGCCAGAAGTCATATTTAAATTATAATGCCAGAAGGTTATCTTTCGGATAAAGTAAATTTCATGTCAATTTAAAAAATTCATCTTTGTTTTATTCCATTTAAAAGTTCTATACTTCTATAAAAAACACCCTTTACAATTTAACTACCAAATTTTCTATCCCCATAAAATTTAAAATCTACGTCAGGGTGAAACAGCGCGTATTATATGACTTATTTCGGTGAAAATGGATGATAAGACTCAAAAATTAAGACCAAACGACAGTTTTACAGAAAATTACCCTTTTTGCCGGTATTTATGTAAATTTTGTGAAAAAAATTATTAAATATCATATAAAATAGGTACACATCGGAAAATATGATCTATACATATGAAAATGAATCCTTTTTTCTCGAAAAACCATGCGGTATCGCCAAAAAAACTTCGGATTCGTACTGAATGATCCAAAAGTAGCGGGTATGCAAAATATCAGAGAAAAGTTTGGTGTTTTCACTATTACAAGTAATTATATCCAGAATCGACAATTATAACTTGGTTACAATACAATATGGCGGAACGAATATTATGAATATTATAATTTTATCAAAATGTTATTGTATCCTATTATGAACCAAATTAATTTAGTTAATCTTTTTGATAATTATTCGGAATTTTTCGATAATTTTTTACATAGTTCATATTTTCGGGTCATAGAACACGAATATGAAGTTTTTTTGTTTGCCATCTCGCGCGGTTTTTCCAAAAAAAAAATTCACTTTTACTTATATAATTTGAATTTTCCGATGACTACCTTCAAATTTTGGCCACTTCTGGTAAAATTTACAAACACAACACCATATTTAATAATTTTTTGATAAAATTTACATCAAAAATCATGGAAGAATGCGAATTTTCCATAAAAAGTGAGAAGAACATTGGCTTGTAGTTTAACTTCTTTTTTTGGTGTATGTCCACGATTTAAATCGAAACATACGATTTCATAGACCGGAAATTTATTGTGCTATTTACTATGCCATATTGCTACGTTGACTTGGGTTCGTGCGTGTTAAATTTCATTAGGGTGGAAAACTTGGTAGTTTAAATGCAATTAATTGTGCTTATTCCAGTATTGTAGCTTAAAATGTGGCTAATCGTGAGGAATCAGAATGTCAATAATAGACAAATCGTTCGGTAAGCTACGTTGGCCTAAAAACCAAGATCAAACCTGAACTAACATGTTTTGTGAAATCTGTGGGATCTGTATCAACATAGACGTAAGAGAAATTAGGCTCGATACGATCTCGGTTCGCTCTGGGTTCGATACATTTTTTTAAATGAACAAGAGTTTACGATATCCTGTACGAATTTGTTACCGGATCGAGAGCGTATCGAGATCGTATTGAGAGCGGCTCTATAGTGTGAATCTGGCCTTAATATTACTCAATACAGGCTGCGGATCCTATAGAAGAAAGTTGGCTCACGCTTAAAAATAGATAGAGCGTTTTCGATGGTGGAGTTCAGCACGATACTCCAAACATCATAGGATATCCCTGTTACCTGACCGAAATTAGAAAGAGAGGTGCTACTCCTCGAAAACGTTCTATCGCTTTTTAAGCGTGAACCAACATTCTTCTATAGAATCCCCAGTCTATATTAAGTAATATTAATTTCTCTTACGTCTATGTATATCACTTGCGAACACACGAACATCGTGCTTTTCAAAATTTTATGAGAAAGTATAAATTTTAAATAAGAGATTAAAAAAACAATTGAGGAATTTCCAGTATTTTTTAACAAAATAGATTTGAAAACGCCAATTGATTGAGGTTACACTGAAGGTTATCTTGCAGTATTTCCAGATCTAATTTTGCCGTATTTCAGATAATAAGAAAAGGAGATTAATACAATTACAGATAAATGTGCGAAAATAAATAGAAAATAAAAAGAAAATCACTAATTTTAATAACAATTAAAAAAAAAAGACTGTGTTTGCGCTTTGTTGGACGACGCCACCATACAATAGCGGCATACGTTCTCATAGGGCGAATCACTATAGTCTGTATCCAAAATAGCACTTTAGGTGTGAGCCCCCATGTGCACCCAAAGTCTAGAAAGCACATATGGCTTTATAGCTCGAGCCTCAATATAATCATTCCAACTCAGATGTTAGTCCAGAATTACTCCCAAGTATTTAACTGTTCCCTTGAATTGAAGAGTTCTTCCCACCAATGTGATTGTAAGAAGTCTCCCCATTTTTCCCTTTTTTGTAAAGAGTACCACCTCGGCCTTGTCCGGGTTTATTCCGAGTCCTTCCCTGTGACACCATAGTTCCGCGATCCGGAGAGAACGCATCGTTGACCCGTCCAGGTCCAGGATATCGAGATCAGGGTACAAAATGACCAGGCCTGTGTATGCAAATCGTCATCATTCAGTTCACTCTATCCACCACAAGGCTCCACAGCAAAGGCGATAGCACTCCCCCTTTGGACAGCTCCTACTGGCAGTGCTTTAACAGTTATATTGTTAAGCTCAGCATATATTATTCTCTGAGTTAACATTGCTCTGATCCATGCGACTAGTGTCAGTTTAGAGTCTCGTCGTTGTAGAGCATTACATATCGAATCGTGAGACGTGTTGTCAAATGCCCCCTCGATATCGACAAAGGCACCTAAGGTAGATCATCCATTATTCCTTCATTAATGTGTCGATCCACCAACCTTTCCAGTGCCTTTAATAAGAAACTGGTCCGGCTGATAGGGCGGAAAAACTTAGGATCTGCGTAGTCTGTTCTTCCTACCTTGGAAAAAAAGACTACTTCGGAATAGTTTCACCACATGGAATTTTGTAATAAAGCTGGAAATATACCATCCTTACCAGATAACTTGAAAGGGGCAAAAGTTTCCATCGATCATTTCACGCTTTCATATGTCACTATCGTATTAACTAACTTATAGTCATGATGTGCTAAGGTGAGTCTTCGTTCTTTAGATTCACCCTCGATTTGAGCCTGGAAAGTTCACTCCTAGTAGCTTCCCTAAGGTCCTCTTTTCTCTCGTGAATTGAACTCCTTCAAGAAGAGCCAGTGCACCAGGATCTCTAGATAATATTTTGCAGAGGCAGGATGCTGAGGGCATGCTTTCTATTCTCTCGCAATATTTCTTCCACACGTTCCCCTGTAAGTCCCTTATTTACTTATTGTGTTATCTCTGGGCAGTTTTATATTCTTCCCAGCTTATTTCAGTTCGGTATGTTAGCGCTTTTTTAAAAAGCTTTCCAACATGTTTCTCGCGGTTCTCGATTTGAGAGTTCCACCAGGATATTGTGGAATTTATGGGCCTTCGTCTTATTTGACAGCTAGCCTCAAATGAAACCCGAAGTGCATCACTGATTTGTTTGGTAGCGATTTCCAAAACAGCTTCTTCACGGTATCTCGACAAGAACCCTATGATTCTGCTCCCCATTTCCTCTCGGTATTCCACTACTGCTGCATCTTGTTCAATGTCACTTTCAAATAGGATGTGTCGGTGATCTGACAACGAAACCTCCGCACCAACTTCCCACTTCTTCACCAAGTTCTGCATATTTGAAGAACAAATAGTTAGATCTATGGCAGACTGTCCTCTACTTGTAATAAAAGTAGGCGTGTTTCCTCTGTTAATAAATTCAAGATTGTTAATACTGAGGAAGTCCTGTAAATCCCCTCCCCTGGGATTGATATCTTTGCACCCTCATGTGGTGCCACTTCGCGTGGGGGACTTTCTTGTTCCACGAGAATGTATGCTGATGCCACAACATAACTCCCACCAGATTTAAGAGAGATTCTCACCACTACCAAGTCTCTACTACTGAGCTTTAGTAGAGGTAAGTACTCCAGCTGTTGTTGAATTATAATACAGGTCCTAGGGCTCTCACAGGAGATGCAATACACTAGTGCTCCTCCCGCAGAACCTAAACCCCTGATCTTGCTACGATTCAGCCATGGCTCCAGTATCAGAGCAAGTTGAATTCGCAATTCACTTATTGTAAATTAGCCTGTATGATTTTAATATGCATGTTAGGTTATAGCGATATTTATTATCTTTGAATCGTACTTTAAATATAAAAGCGGAGCTTTTTATATTCCACTCTTTGCTTTATGCACCTTTGTCGGTATTTATTTTATATGTTTATAATTTATTTCGTTCCGTAACCTGAAGAATGAGGAAAAAAATTAATCTGGCAACTCTGCAGCTCGTTAATTTTGATGTGACAGTTGACGTAAATTTTTTTAATATAGTGAATCAAGTAGAGAGAAAATTACATTTTTGAAATTCTTTTTATGTCTTAAACCATTTTGTACATAATAAGTGACCATTCTCTGCAATGAAATTTATGTGAAGTAAGTATTGTATTTTTTGATACAAAAAAATTTGCAAAAAATCTATTATTTAATGTGTCTTTACAGTAATATGCAACCAAATCTATTTTAGTTTACTTCAAGTTAGTTCAGGCTAGAATGAGCACAATTAATCGCATTTCAACTACCAAGTTTTCCATCCTAGAGAAATTTAAAATCCACGTCAACGTGGCAATATCGCATAGTAAATCACACAATGCATTCCCACCCTCTAAAATCGCATATTTCGATTTAAATTGTGAACATGTCCCAAAAAAAAGATCAAAAAACAAGCTAACGCATTTTTCCATGATTTTTTATGCAAATTGTGGTAAAAAATGATAGATATTGTGATGTGTTTGTAAATTTTTCTAGAAGTCGCCAGAATTTAAAGGTAATAATCAGAAAATACAAGTTACATGAGTGAAAATAATTTAAAAAAAAAACACGCTTGATCGGTAGAAAACTCCATATTCATGTTCTTCGACCCGAAAATAGGAGGTATGTAAAAATCATCGAAAAATTCGTCAAATTTGGTGTTCCCACTTTTCCGAATAATTACCATATTTGTTTTAATTATTAGTGCATAAAGGAAGGTGTCTAACTATCTGCGACATAAACGTAGTCAAAATGTTATTTTTAAAAGAAGTACCATCACATCCCCCACTACGTTGAGTCTGGGCAGTACCGCCTAAGGTACCCGTTATTGTTTTGGTTCGTCATCGAAATCATATAAACCAGTTTGGTTTTTCTAAGAGTCAGAAATATATAATAGTCCTAAACGTTAGTACAAGTCTAGTGTAACAGAGAGTTCAATAATTTAAAATAGTTCTGGAGTAAAATAATATGAATTAAAGTGTGTATTGAAGTTTAAGATTAAAAAGGTTAGTGTCTATATGTTTTTATTTTTATTCATTTATCGACGAGTTGGAGTCAGTGATCCATATCGAGTTCGAGATTTGATGTCTATTAATAAATATTTTACTGCCATCATATTAATAATGTATACAGCGTGTCTATATTACACTATGCAACAAATTTTAGATTATTTGTTGTAACTTGTATGAAAAGTGCATTTTGTTGTTAATTTTGGGGCGCTGAACACCAAAATGACAATAAAATTAAAAACTTAGTCGCAGTTATCAAGAACAACTTTTTTAATAATAATACAATAAATATACCACGTGCATTCTTGCGGTTACATTGTTATTATATAGGAAAACATGACATCTAATACCTCTAAAACTTGAACTAGTATTAAAAAGATAAGTTTAGTTTCGATTTTAGCACACCAAAAATAGTAAGATTTAATCGATTTTATTTTAGATACTTTTGCCTGTTGTCCAGTGTTATTAAATACGTACCCAAACACTTTAAAGGGCATTTAAAATTATATGTTGTGCTCAAAAGTTAGGGCGATTGATTTTCCTATTTGAATAATGAAAAAAAATTGGTTTTATTGCCATATTTAGACAAAAACTTGCAATTTCTCTCATTCAACAAGAACTCCACATCCCATCCTACTTGAGAATGTACGGGATACGTCATAATGACTACTACTTGGTAAAAAATCAGAACCTAAAACATTCCACAATTGCCTGATTTTTACTAATATTTTAGCACCGTTATTATTGTAGTATTTTCTTATGAAAAAAATTAATCATATTTAACACTTTGTATTATGTACATAGTCAGATCTGAGAAAATTCAGATATTAATCACTTTTTCCTTTCGTTTTTGCTGAAAATGTTCGAAAATCAGTTAATTCTACGACATCACAAAAATTTTATTATTCAATTTAATGAGAACCTTGACCTTCATAAAACTTTAAATAGTAGTTTAGGCTACCAAAAGTTTGTACATAAAATAGAATTAAACACAATGTTGTCATATAATGGATCCAAGGAAAGAATAGAAGAAAATTTAAAATGGTAACTATTCAGAATAATGGAATCCTCGAATTTTTCGCATATCCACATTTTTGAGTTGTAAAGGGTGTTTTTTTATAGAGGTATAGAACTTTTAAATGGAATAAAACAAAGATGAATTTTTTAAATTGACATGAAATTTACTTTATTCGAAAGATTACCTTCTGGCATTATAATTTAAATATAACTTCTGGCATATGACCGCCACGGCTGGCTCGGACGTAGTCTAATCTGGAGGTCCAATTTTCGATGACTTTTTCCAACATTTGTGGCCGTATATCGGCAATAACGCGGCGAATGTTGTCCTCCAAGTGATCAATCGTTTCGGGCTTATCGGCGTAGACTAGCGCATCATATATCCCCACAGAAAATAGTCTAGCGGATCCGAAACGTGAAACTGTGCGGTTACCAAACGTTTCCTTCAATAAATCAATTGTGGCACGAGCTGTGTGACATGTTGCGACGTCTTGTTGAAACCACAGCTCCTGCACATCACGGTTGTTCAATTGATGAACGGAAAAGTCAGTAATCATAGCTCTATAGCGGTTACCATTGACTGTAACGTTCTGACCAGCATCGTTTTTAAAGAAGTACGGACCAATGATTCCACCAGCCCATAAAGCACACCAAACAGTCAGTTTTTCTGGATGTAACGGTGTCTCAACATACACTTGAGCATTATCATCACTCCAAATACGGCAGCTTTGTTTATTGACGTATCCATTCAAACAAAAGTGAGCTTCGTCGCTAAACAAAATTCACTTATGAAAATCGGGATCAACGGCAATCTTGTTTTGGGCCCATTCACCGAATCTACGCCTTGCTAGGTGATCGTGTGGCTTCAATTCTGGCACGAGTTGGATTTTGTAAGCACGCAAACCAAGATTTTTCCGCAAAATCTTCCATAAAGTGAATGGACACATATCCAATTCCTGTGCACGATGGCGGATAGACTGATTCGGGTCTTCCTCTACGCTATGCTCTACAGCAGCAATGACTTCTTCTGTACGCACTGTGCGACGTCTCTGTGAATGCGTATTATCATTTAGAGTAAACGTGGTGCGAAAACGTTCCATAGTTAATCGAATTAATTGCTCTGATGGACGATTATGTTGACCGTAAAATGGACGTAGTGCACAATTTGAAAGCGTTGTTCAGGCGTCAGTCTATTCATGATGAAATGCCAAACCAAACTAAACATAAATCACTTGACAGCTGACAAAGTGGCCGCCAGTTAAAAAAGTGTTGCCAACTTAAAGTTTTATACCTCTATAAAAAACACCCTTTATAAAACGAATCAGAATTTGTTTTTGGTGCGTCCAGTGTAATTTTCTTAAAAGAAATTTCTAACTTCCACTTCCAATAAAATATATAAACACGCCACAATATTTAATAATTTCTTGAGAAGATATTCATAAATAACTGCGAAAAAATTTAAATTTTCAATGAATAATGTCACTTTGACGATTTCTCTTATTTTTATACTTACTCAACTTCTTTAAAAAGAAAAATCACCTAGATTTATTATCCAAATTGAATATGTATGTAACGCGGTGTTGTCGCTTGACTCATTTTTTAAAGTTCATTTGGTGAAAAAATTAGTAGTGAAATTGTAATAATTCAATATTGAAGTATAAAATGGCACAAATAAAACTGATAATTACATGGGCAGTACCCACATGATGTTCATTATTATTTTTTAATTGCAGTAAAGTGCATTTTATCGAACTTAGTCAACCACACTGAGTGTTCTATTATATTTTATTAAAATGAAGTTTCTACATTGTTATAGTGCGTATTGAGGCTACTTTTTTATGCCAATTTAAAAATGTTGCTCTCCAGCAAACATCACTTGAAGGAGAGACACCCTTTGTGAACTAGGGTTTAAAAATTATTCTATTAGGTAATTTATGGTTTTGCTACGGTTATTTCTGCCTACTTTTTTTACATTTATTTATTTTTCTCGCGCTTTTTTCAAGAATATATACTTTAGAAAGCTGAACTAACCTAGCTGAAACTCATTAGTGTAGCGGGTGGTGAAGGAGGGTTCTTACTGGTCAAAATACCAGAAAAAATGTAATAAGAGTAACCTAATATATCTCGTAATTTTGTTTTCAATACACATATATTGAACAAAAAAACAAAAATAACTTTAGAGGTATTTTTTAATTTGACATTGAAGACGGCATCCCAGAGGTCCTCACGCCCCAGCCACCATGGGATTATATATATATATATATATATATATATATATATATATATATATATATATATATATATATATATATATCTTTGCATTAGTATTAAGATATTTCCAATTAAGTAAATGTAAACATTTCCATCAATTTCAACTTAATAAACCCTACTGTGATATAACTGATTTTTAATTCTTGTTAGTCTCTTTACAAAAAGCATGCCCTATTTTTTTTATTTAACGCGATTTTAAGGCAGAATGAATAAAAAGAACGAATTACTGAATTGATGGGACAATTTGGCAACAACGCTTTATTTCCAAGTGGCTGAAGTTTGTTTACTATTCTTTTTTCTTCATGATTTTCCTGTGTCCAGGGATATTTTAACAAAATGTTGTGCGTATAGTTTTGAAAAAATGTGCTATAATTTAAAATGTTCAAATTTGTTTTGATGGAAATGGGAAATTTTATTGGATTAGGTCGGAAAATATGCAAAATGAAAAGAAAAGTTATTTGAGAAAACTATTACTGGTACCAAAATGGAAGATAGGCAAAATATCAACGAAAATCGGTGTTTTCTGAATAATTATCTTTAGAAGATATCTTTGTGGATTGCGAATCTATATTTTAATAAAATTCAAAAATTATTTCATGTTGATGACAAATATTTTAAAATTCAAATATTACTTTCTTTTTTATTTAATTTTTACTTATAATGCATCCCCATCAAGTCGATTTAGTGAAATTTCTCCGATAACCTCAAAATATGACGAAAGTGACGCTTTAAGCTTGACGATTACTGAAAACAAATTTTTCAATTAAATTTTTTTCAGGCAGTGACGTAGTAGAAATTTATAAATGGTTTATTAAACGTTATTTATGGACAATAAAACTAAAACAAGTTGTGATCTTTAGACTTATTGTAATAAATTATCCATGGAATTAACAAAAATATATTTCCAAAAATTCTAGAAAAAATATTTAGGTAGGACGTTTAGGTCAAAATAGGTTCATATTATTTGCAGCTTTGTCAATTTTAGCTGTTTTAGCCTATTTCCTTGGGTGTATAAAAATAACCTTTTTTGGTACACTGTACATTATTTTATGATTTATTAGAAATGTTTTCGTGATTGCTACTAATTTTTTTAGTCTTAACATTTTGCTCTTCTTGTATGCTTGTGACGAGAATTTAAAAATAAACAAGTAAATTACTGACCACGAAACACGATCTGATCCGATTCACTTCGATCAAACCTATATTTAGTTGTTATTCTTCCGAATTTTAATCTCGGATAATTATAAATTATAATGTAGTCATTTTTATTCATTTATTATAAGTATACGTGCAAATATTTGTTTACTTAAAATACTGACAAGTCACCCATATGGAAGTAACAGTATCGATTATTTAAAGATTCGGGTAAACTAATAAAGTTTATTTTTAATGTGATCATTTGCTTGTTAATATTTCAACAGCTGTGACAGAAATAAACAACACACATGTGTTTTTATTCAACAAATGAAAATTACACTATGCACACTCTGTAGTATTAAGATGTCATAAAACTACCAAATACACCACAAAAATAATGCAGGCTATTAGGGAAATAACTTTCTTAACTTTTACTAATGATTCTATACATTTTTTTGAACAAAAAAGTTTCTTAAAACATGTTTCCAAAAGGCAACAATTTACGCGGAAAACAGGTCAGAACTTTTCAATTTTTTTTTGAAATTAACAACTTCGCATTTCTTTTTTTTTTGTCTGAGTGGACTATGAAGCTATTTTTTTATAAATAAAATGTTTTAGTTTTTATAGTTTTCCTTGGTATTCAGACCTATACTCTTCACTATAAATCTGGTTTGTTTTATTAAAAAAAAAAATAAGGAAAAATTAATCATTACAGATTGTTGTTTATGGTCAAAATTAAAATTACTAGCACTAAATTTTCACACTAGAACACCTTTTAAAAGATTCACTTCACACTTCTCGAATACTTTGAAAATTTCTGTCTCATTCTTAACGTGGTCCGTAGCAGAAAATTGTCGCAAATAAAGTTTGTCCCTTATTTCAGTCACAACCTAGATTATTCTTATAACCAGACAAGGAAAAATCCAGTGGTTAGTAGGATATATTTTTGATGTTAAATCGAAACTAAATAGATGCAGTAACTGACGCTGTAATATATAATCTCTTTTCAATTCAATACATTTTTTCGAAAAACACGTAATACTTCTATGAAAGCAAAGAAAAAAACTAAATTTATATCATATAGAAGCTTCTGTGTGCGTAGAATGTGGCCAAATTTTAACGATTTAGTGCAAATTGAAGAAAAATTTTTGAAAAACAATGGTAAAATCATATTTTATGTCTTCGAAATAGGGGGTATGTGAAGAATTTTTTTTTTAATATAATTTTCGATTAGTTTATCTCCATGTTGAACACTGACCTGATTTCTTTCTAAATGCTTGCGCATTTAATGCACAATGTGTACACACTAACCTGAACTAAATAGACGCAGTAACTGACGCTGTAATATATAATCCCTTTTCAATTCAATTCATGCTTTCCTAATTTTAACGATTTAGTGCAAATTGAAGAAAAATTGTAGAAAAACAAAGGCAAAATAGTATTCTATGACTTCGAAATAGGGGGTATGTGAAGACATTTAAAAAAATGTAATTTTCGATTAGTTTAACTCCATGTTGAATACTGACCTGATTTATTTCCAAATGCTCGCGCATTTAACTCACAATGTGTACACACTAACCTGAACTAAATAGACGCAGTAACTGACGCTGTAATATATAATCCCTTTTCAATTCAATACATGCTTTCCGAAAATCACGTAATACTTCTATGAAAGCAAAGAAAAAAAAATAAATGTATATAATATAGAAGCTTCTGTGTGCGTGAAAAGTAGCCAAATTTTAACGATTTAGTGCATATTGAAGAAAAATTGTAGAAAAACAAAGGCAAAATAGTATTCTATGACTTCGAAATAGGGGGTATGTGAAGACATTTAAAAAAAATGTAATTTTCGATTAGTTTAACTCCATGTTGAATACTGACCTGATTTATTTCCAAATGCTCGCGCATTTAACTCACAATGTGTACACACTAACCTCAACTAACCTGAACTAAATAGACGCAGGAACTGACCTGTAATATATAATCCCTTTTCGATTCAATACATGTTTTTCGAAAATCACGTAATACTTTTATGAGAGCAAAGAAAAAAAAATTAATTTATATAATATAGAAGCTTCTGTGTGCGTGGAATGTAGCCAAATTTTAACGATTTAGTGCAAATTGAAGAAAAATTGTTGAAAAACAAAGGCAAAATCGTATTCTATGACTTCGAAATAGGGAGTATGTGAAGATTTTTTTTTTAAATGTAATTTTTGATTAGTTTAACTCCATGTTGAATACTGACCTGATTTCTTTCCAAATGCTCGCGTATTTAACGCACAATGTGTACACGCGCGAGAACTTTCGCACGTATTTCACCTCATTTGAACAAGCTCTTAGAATAAAATTCTTGTGACGTTGTCACGTTCCTTTTTAATGGATTTAGGTAGTTTTTTTTAATTGAAAAAAATTGTTTTTAACAGTATTAATTAGTTTATTTGTCGTTTATTTGTTAAATAACAACCAATTAATATTTGTCTAATACGCTTTTACTTATATTTGCTTAACATTTTCAGTCTTATCATAGTTTTTCTATTGATTATTTAATATTTTTATATATATTTTTTGAGAGACGTTAGATTTTAGATCAACGTCATACTTCAGATCTTTGTTGTAAAAACTTTTTTTAAAATGATGTACAAAATCGTTGGTTAAATTTATAAAAATACACCCTTGATCCCTGAAATCACTGGCAGTATTCAAAAATCGCTTTGTTCCATTCTATGGCCGTTTTTAATTTCCCTTTTGATTCTTTAAACTGCAACACCCTATATATTAGTATATTAAAAGTTTCGCTATAAAAACTCACTATTTTGAATGCTAATATTTGACTTTAACAATTTTGTGAATAACAAATATTTAAATAATGTCATGACATTTTAGAAATTCCAGATTATTTTTCATTAAGAAAAAATACAATGGTTATAATTTTCAGAAATATTACTCAATTTTACGTTAATTCCCTGTTATTTTTATGTACGGGAAAAACGCCAAACATGGTAATTTGTAATTTGCTTTAATACCAGTTTTATATCACACCTATTGTTTTATTATATTCATGTTTTAATTCATGTACAGATAAAAAAATGGGTTTACCAAAGGCCAAAAGAATTTTGATATAAGTATTTTACGAGTTTCTAATTAAAAATAAATTAATAGAGAGACGAAACAATCAATTTATGAGAGGAGTAAAGTAATAATTTTATTTAAATGTTACTGAGCAAACTAATTGTACACGATCATTACCGGTTTAAATATTTGCGGTAATTCCTTGAGTTTTAATTTAAACAATAAATCACAGTCTTGAAAGGTCAAAGTTAGTTTTATCAAAGAATATTACTTGGATCTCATATATTTGTTTTATTGGTAAGCTATATATATATATATATATATATATATATATATATATATATATATATATATATATATATATGTGTAGCTGCGTCCATACATTTATTAATTTGTATGTAATTCTGCGTCCAGTGTAATTCTGCAGCCGTATACGGACGCAGAATTACAACCTGTTGAAATATCTACCAAACGGTTCTAGGACACTTCATTAACCTTATATCAAATTTTTGATTGGACGCCTAAATTGTGTTATTGTGAGAAATTTAGGTATATTCTACTTTAAGGAAACGGTGCATGGTGGCGCTTAAGTAGCGTATGCGTCTGTTCATTCCGGCAACTATGTTAGTGTTTAGTTTGGTGCTGTGCTAAAGGACAGTAAACGTATTTTACTTGCTTTTTCGGTATTTCAGTTTGAATTTTGTCTCTCCTCCGTAATTCTTCTATAATTTGAAATTTAGGCAAGGTCTTTTAAGTATTAGATTTTTGCTCTAATTCTGTTGGAATAAATTGAATTTTGTTTTATATGGAATTCATTAATTTCTAAACAAATTATTTTCAAGTTCAGGAAGGGAAAATTCCAAATGCGTTCAACAACTGTTAAAAGATTCTTGGAAATTTTAGGTATCTACAGTAGCTGCTTCTGATTTAAGTACAAAAAAATCGAACAAATATACAATTTTACTTTTAGCAACAGATCATAAATGTTTTAGAGAAACTTTGAAGCTACTTAAATAAAATGAAAAAAATGTAAATCCATACAAGTTACTTATGGAAACAATAGTTTACCAAGTTCTATTGCTAAATCGAAAAAGAGTGGGAGAAATGCAACGAATGCTTCTTGAGAGAGTTATGAAGAATTTAATAATGCAATGACACCAACAGAAAAAATTGTACTAACTAAATTTAAACGTTTACTGATACGCGGCAAACGAGGACGTGGTGTGCCTGTAATATTCAATACAGATTTACAACAGCACATTAAGGTTTTAATAGATTTAAAACCCAACTTTGTCAAAAACCCAACTTATTTCCAAAACCAAATACAACCAGTTCCCTTACAGGTTATCAAATTATGAAGACGCGTACAAAATTAAGCGAGTTAAAAATCCTGGTGCGATAACTTCAAGACGGCTAAGAAAACATTTGGCCGCATTAACACAAATTTTCAATATGTCACCGAATGACATAAAACAATTGGCAACTTTCGTGGGTTATACAAGTAACGTTCATAAGCAGAATTATCGTCTACCAGACGACGTGTATCAGACCGAAAAGATTTTAAAACTCCTTATGCTTCCGAGAAAGGAGAAGTTGATGAATTTAAAGGAAAAGCATTGGACAAAATAGAAGTTAACCTAGAAGATAACATTCTTGCAGAAAATGACAGTAATAGTGAAAATGAAGAATTAGGAAACCAAGAAGAAGCACTAGTAGAAGATGTTATCCAACAACAAAAATCAGTTATATACAAAGATATTAGTTCTAAGTAGTTAAAAAAGTCAAGAATTTTAATCTCATGGACCGATGAACAAAAGAAGCTAACGTTACATTTTTTCAAATCCAATATTCAAAATAAAATCCCACCTAAGAAGCGAGAATGTGAAGAAGTAAACCGAAAATACAGTAAAAATTTTGAAAATAAAACTTGGTATAAAATAAAAGTTTTTGTCTAAAACATCTACAGAAGTAAATAATTCTTTATCCTTTTTTTGTACCTTTATATGTTTTCCAATAGAACCAGAATAAATCCCCCTCTGTATCATATTTAATAAATAGTTTAATAAATATTATTTTCATATATTTTTTGCGTTATCTATGACCATCTTTAAAATTTTTCCAATTAACACCCTTAAAGTTTTATCGTTATAACCAAAAATTAGTTTTTGATAAAAAAATTGAATAAAATAATTATTTTACATCAAATAAATATTTGATGTTTAATGTCTAATGTCGGTCTGTTCCCTAAATTCTTATCACGCGTCTCAACTTAAGAATGGCTAAACAAATTTCCGTAAAATATTATGTGTATTTCGACACTCGTAAACATTCCAGTTATTGGCAATTGTTAAATTAAAACAGAGATGTAGTTTTTGTCTAATATAAATAAACTGCATTGTTTTGCAATAGACCACATAAATTTCCTTTATGTGTAAGTTTGAGAATTGAATAAATAGAAGATGTCAGTTTGGCAACATGGTGGACGCCGAAAAATATTTTAAATAAACAAAAATACCCATTAAGGACGCAGAAATAATGCTTATGAAAGTAAATATTCAAGTGGACGCAGCAATTACAGAATAAGTTATGGGCGCAGCTACAGCTGTAGAATGAAGTCGAAAAAAACATCTTAATTATTGAAGTATATTTTAAAAAAAAGTCATAATGTTGTTTTTACGATCAAATATAAGTTTATACAACAATAATAAACTAATATACTTTATTGTTTCTGGTGGATGCCCAAAGTATGAAAAATGGAAAGACGCAGAAATGATAGCGATTTACATATATATATATTATAATTATTTCCATATACTTAAATAAATCACCTATTTTAGTTTGACAAAGAGATTTTGATTCATTAGTAATTACAAGACTTTCGTTATTATTTAACTTTTAAAGTGGGTCTTCGCTATCATCCAAAGGATATACATAATATTTTAATTTATCAACTGCTGATAAAGTTTGAGAATTTGACAAAATTGGAGCTAACTTCTCTTCATCAACATCATCATTATCATTTAGAGTCGCTTTTTTTGTGATATTCGCATTTTTAATAAGATCTTCGATTGAACGGATTTCGTACGTTGCAACATTGTCGTCGATGGAAGAATATCTGTAGTATCGCGGGTTCTGTCTCTTCCAATACGATATTGTCTTAGTTATGTTTTTAACCTGCTTTCTTGAAACAATTTTGTGTAGTTTCGGGCTTCCCATGCCGCTGTCATATTTAGTATTGCATCATGCACATTCAGAGGTTTTTTGCAAACACAGTCATCCAGTTTCTTCAGTTAGCGATCATTGTTTAGGACTTTTATAATGCCCTGATCCATTGGTTGCAACTTGCTTGCCGCATTTGGAGGTAAGAAAACAACCTTGATATCCTTTAGTTTAACATATTTAGGATGGACAAGACAGATATAAAAGAAGAGTATTATCTCTCTAAATATCTGGAAGCTATCGTGTAAAGCCATTAATTACTTGCTGGCTACTGCTGCGTAAGATAACACGTAGTGTAATGGTTGGCAGATGCCGTATTAAGCGTATGAAACTGACAAAATGTACGAAAACATGTCTCAAGTTGCAGGAGCCAACGCAAAACAGCGTATTAGACGTGATCATATACAAAGTTGCTCACCCTTGCAGAACAGTGTCAAGTATTCACATAACAGGTATGCGGTTGTTTTAGCAGCACGATCACAAAAACGCCCATCTTATTAGGATGATATCTCGGAAGGCCATGTCCTGTGAAGATAATCCTTTTTGGGAGATCGAGAAGCCATCTTGATTTCTTTGGAGATGAATTTTAAATTTTTTCGCTTATGTGATATTAGGTGTGTTGAAACATATTGGGATGTTGACTATTTTTGGGAAAGTGTGCATAAGTACCTAATGTAGCCGAAAATATTTATTTTTTTTAAATTCAACTAGTACTTTAAAAATCATAAATTTTAAATTTCGTTCCAAATTTTCCGCCAAAACGCTAATACTTGTCACTTGACCGATATGACACCACACTGGTAAACTGACAAGGATATATAACTTTTTTTCGTAATTTTTGTGGTATAAGATGAATTATAAGTTATAGGAGATTGTGGCTTCAGCTAGATCAGCACTACTCGTTTTATTTTATTTTTGAGCTTATAAATACCGATTATTACTATTATGTATTCATTATCGGTTGCGGAAATAACAATTCTTGATTAATTACTTACATGGAGATCTTCATATTTCTAAATTCAGCAGAGCAGGAGTTACTGTATGTTGCGTAGAAATTGGCCACCATAAAACATTCAATTCTCGGTAAATTCTAACTATTTGCCTTCATAAATCCACTTTCCTTCATGAGAAAATTTCTTAGAATCGTTTTCAATGGGAAAACTAAACAACTTTCGAAGAAATTACATGAAAATGACTATAAAATAGGAACTAGGCAACGTAGCCCTTGACAGCGATCACAAATGTGGCATAAAACCAAAAAATGTATATGTCAAGTTCATGACAGCGATGACGTTGGCTGTATTCTTTAGAATAATTATCAAATGATCAAAGTGAAAAACGTGAAACTGATAACCATGTTCTTTTGAATATGCATTTACTTGTCGTTAGGTCGCAGTGCTCATGATTACTTCAAGTGATAGAACTGAAAGTAAAAATAATCGTATCAAGACGGAGTGCCAGCGATGACGTTAGTATAGAGTGGCATCATTATCTTTATTTGGAGTTTGTTGTCACGTGACTCGAAGGCGATTTTTATTATTAAATAAAAGTAAAATGCCTTAAAAATAAAGAAAAATATTGAGCTTTTGTAGGATTTCTATCGTGAATACTGCCGTTTTGCAGCAAAATTTTATCTTTATTTGAATACAGTCAACATCCCAATTAGTTCGCAATCAAATGAGTGCCGATGAAAAAATAACTAGGAGTCTAACGAAATTAAAAGAAAAACTAATTTGAACTACCTTTAGACAACGGAAACAAACCCGTTTAACCCCAATCTCCATATCAGAAACCCCGCACAATTTGTACTCCTTACAGAAGGAATAATTTGATATTTGATTTGCCCACTGTTTTGCCCAGCACATTCACCAAAAGTCACGTCTTGCTCTATCTATTAAATAATACCCCCTCCGATGATATGAACCAAAAAGACGATTTTTTATTCCTTATAAATGAGTAGACCTAATTTAACTGTAATAATTTTGATTAAATCTATTTACTGTTGGGAAATTAGGTTAAGGGAAATTTTAAAAGGTTTATACTTCGGGAACGAAGCGACTAATTATAAGATGTTATATAATATACTTAATTGCATTTTTAAAGACCTTACCACCCCATTTTCTAGAGTAAACGAAAAAAAAATTTCATCTCTTTTTTTCAAATCGGGGAGAAGGAATATTTTTATGGAACTTTTCACTTCCCAAAAAATATATTCAGTTTTTCCTGAAATAAAGTTATCTTGGAAGTATATTTATGCAACCACTCTGGGGAACCCTCCAGATTGTGCGTCAAAACATCCCAGTCCTATCAAAAATTACATGTATGCAAATGAAGTCATAAAAATCACCCTAGAGAATTCCTTAGAAAATTTTGTTAAAATATCCCACTGTCAAGAGTTATATGTGAACGAATTCACTAGCCAACAATTCTTTCCCATTTTTAACCCCTTTACAATACACCCATCTCAGAAATATTTTTATAGGACCAGCACCGTACTTATTAGAATATCTTGAAAATTTTTAAGAATATGGGCAAGGTTTGAAGAACATAAGCATAAAAACATACAACATCGACCTTTTTTCAACATCAGCTCGAGACAGGACACTAAATTTATTTTGACAACTGACAGCAAATTCCTAACATAGAACACTACAAAGCAAAACTGATTCGAGAGTCCATCGAAATTGAAAAGGGCAGCACTCTCATTAAGAGAGACGATATATTCAATCTTCCTTGTACCTGGAAAACTTTCTTGAAACGAAATCATTCTACTGCCAGATCTCCCTGCCGTTGGCAATTACAGTGACGAGTTAATCACGGCTCCCTGCTATTCTAAATAACTGTTCAGCACTGTGTATTCCTATCCACTATCGGATGTTCCTCAGCCTAGAGATCTGCTTCCTTCCAACACCTCTACGACCCTCGATCTTACTATTAATAATCAGTTGAAGAATTCTGTGCCGATCTCCTCTGAGAACATGGTTAAGATATGCTAGTTTTCTGCATTTTACAGTTGTCAGCAATTCACGAGTGGCATCTGCCTGATCTAAAACCACTATATTAGTCTGCATAGCTACCCATGATATTCGAAGCATTCACTTATGCAACCACATCTCAAATATCTCCCAACGATTAATTATGACAGTCCTCAGTGTCCACACTTCCGTTTCATACAACTTCACTGACCAGTTGAAACATTCATCCATCATTTGGCGAAGTTTTAAATTTAGATTGTCATTGCAGACAAGCGATCTCATTTTTAGAAAAGTTGTGCGGGCTGATTCGATTCTGTATTTAACTTCTTTATCTGGGTTAAGCTGTTCAGTAATATAACATCCATGGTCCGTGAAGTGGGAGACTCTTTCAACGGTATGACCATTTATTAGCAGCGAAGTATCTGGATGTGGTAAACAACTAAAAATGATAAATTTATTTTTAGCAACATTTATGTTGAATCGCATTTCTTACCCCACTCTTTTGACAGAATCTAAGAGCTTTTGTAGACCCCGAAGGGTATCACTTATGATGGCCGTATCATCGGCATAACGAATCGTGTTTATTAGTTCGCCGTTGATTTTAACCCCAAATACTTTATTTTATAGAGCTTCCTTTAAAACTTTCTCCGAATATAAATTAAACAGCACTGGGGAGAGAATACATTCCTGTCTGACGCTTCGTTGAATTTGGCATTCTTTGGTAAGCTTACCATTAACTCGGACCAGTGCGCTCTGGCGCCAATATAGATTTCCTATAATCCGCTCATCCTTGCCATCCACCCAGCATTCTTTAGTATATCTTTGAGCTTCACATGCTGTACCCTGTCAAACGCTTTCTCGTAATCGATAAAGCATACAAAAATGTCTTTACGTTGGTCTCGACAGAAGTATATTTAGAGAAAATAGCGCCTTTCTAGTGAACCCAAACTGGGTCTCATCTAGGCCTCTTTCGTACAGAATATCCTTCCTTGCTCAAAGTACAGATAGCACTCCGCTGAAGAGAAATTTGTTTCATTTTTGCCATTTTATGCACTTATCAACTGTTGTAACTATCACATGAACATCACAAATAACACCGAACTGTAAACTAATACTTTGTTGAAATTATATACCCATATTTAAAAAAATTATGTAGTGTAGCAACCTTTATGGTCATAAAACACATGTGTCGGTCTTTTTTCAAAATAAAGGACAATTGGTAAGAAATTAGTAATTTTGTTTATTATTGTTATAACCACGATCGTAAAAGTAGTAGCTCCAATAACAACATGTTTATTTATAGATTTATTACAGTATTTTTTTATGTTGACTAAAAATAGAATGTTTCCAAACTTTTGAACGGTAACAACTGCGCTCTCCAAACAGTTTGAAAAACTCTAACGGGAAGTATTATAATGACCTATAGATCGGGTATTAATTAAGCTGTGAAGTGTGTGTTAAGACATTTCATTTTAGCATTTCAAGTCGAGATATTTTGTGTAATTCCATCAGGAAGAAGAAATATTTAAAATTTAAAGACAAGGTCTAACTATTTTTTCATCATTTTTCTCCTTACTGGGACGCTAATGATTTTATATCATTAAAAAGAAATGATAAATTTGGGCAAATAAGTGAGTCAAGGCTGACCTCTTTAAAAATAAGAAATTTTGATCTCTTTTATATTTTAATGAGATTCAATTTTATTGTTTTCAAGACTATATAAAGTATGTTATGAAAAGAACTGATTAAAACTTCATATAAATCATTTAGTATATATGACATTCAAAGTAGTATCGAAAATTTCGAGATGTAAAGTGACCAAAAATCAATAAGAAACACATTTTTCTATAAAATGGTATTTTTGGGGAACCTGCTGGGTCGTACTTTTAGATTTTTTCTTGTTAGAAAAAAATTTAACAAATGATATTTATCAATTGAAAACATTAAATTTTATGGTAAATAAATAAAATTACTTTTTAGATGGGAACCAAAGGGTAATTAATAAATAACTTTCTGCTTTATAGTCTGAGAAGAAAGGTGCTTTCTTGATCGGCGGCTAATCGGTAACCATAAGGCTAAAAAAACAAGTACACTTCCAAATCTAAAATTTATTTATTGTAATCAAAGTAGATTTTTCAAAATAGCAGTACAACTTTTATAAATAATTTTTAAGAATAAATGGTAAAGATTTGCATGTATGTTGTGCATTTTTGGAACTTACTGTATGATAATGAGGTCAAAAGCCAACAAACTATAAGTATTTAATAATTCAACTTAATTTGATTTGTCCCTCAATATGTTGTAAAGAATTTCTACCGAGTTACTCGGGTATATACGGAAATGAGGCAGGGATCGTTTGGTCCGCAGTTTATTCAGCCTTAGTGCCCCCAGCCCTGTATACTTTTTCCAATTATTGTTGGCAAGAGAGAACCGAAACTGGAAAGTTCCTATTTCCTAGAAGAGGAAAGAACTATTAGACCGGAGCTGGGCCCCTATCCTCGAAAGTATGATGTGAAAGGTGATGTGAATGGCGATGGGAATGGCGATGTGAACTTTTTGACAGTAAAAGCCGTATTCTTGAAAAGCCAATGTTGCCAGATATGAACGTGCTAAAACCCGAGAATTTCAAAAAATAAAATGAATGACAGATTGAATTGACCTGTCAGAACGAAAATGTCCGTAGTATATTTTGTTGCCGTTTTAGGCAAAAAGTAGTTTTGGTACTTTAAATTAATCGTCAAAAGTAAAAAAAAAATAGTGCTGTTTTTATTTTTGTGAAGTTATTGATTGCCTTCACAATATTTGTACTTTGCCTGGATTAAATTTATCTTAAATTAACACTCTAGAACTGTTAAACAGAAATGCATACAAAGAGCCAAGTACTTGAAGATTCTAATATATAAAGAAAAAGGGATATCAAGAAAAGCAGCAATCATATATACAAAGTAATATACTGACAGTAGTTGCAGAAAGTCAGCACTGATAAACCGTGAAATGGTGGAAATTACAACTCTACGTAGTATGACTAAAAGCCATCATCAAAATCCACTACCGAAACTATCCAATCAGTTATTTATTGTATGTATTCACAAAGTGTCCAGCCTCTTACTGCAAGATGTTCTGTCCTGACAAGTAAATTTGAAAGAAAACCTGAAACTTGAACAATGATAGTGAAACTGTTTATGACCAGGGACCGAAACCAAAGACCAGACAGAAGACGTCCATTAAAGATACTTGCAGATCTCACATTCAACTTTAAATATATTTTTTTTATTTTATAAGGATCTGTAGAGACTTGAAGATCAAATGTACCATAAATAAGGTTTTTATGCTGAGGGACCTCATGCGTTGGTCTGTAGGGTTCATATTTATATGTCCCGATAAATTATAATCATAATATTTAATTATAGTGTCGTATAGTGTTTAACACAGTCTAATTAAGTTAAGTGTGGAAGTTAACATAATTTAAATATAAAATTTGTTACTTATTGAAATAAAAGTTTCAAATAGCTTACAAATTGTGATTTCTCAAATTTATTATAAGTTGTGTCGTGAAAAGAATTATGTTAGATTTAACTGTTTAAAACTAAGTTACTCGGCTGTTATGGACACAAGTATTTATGTTAAATCCATAAGCAAGAACTGGCCCTAGAAAACATTTTTAAATAGCACGCTCATACAATTGAGTTATGAACAGAATCTCTTGTAATAATTTTATATGTCTGTAATCTCAAATTTGCTTAATATTTGCGAGACATATTCAACTTTCTAAGGATATTTTATTAAAAAATTTGAAAATATTAAAAATATCGGGACACCACCTAATTAACATTTCAACTGTTCATTTAGAAAATAAAACCTCTTAAAGAAACGGTTCGTTAACATATTATTTTTTTAATGCGAGTTATTTTGATGAACCAAAAATAAAATAAAAATTTTTAATTCTATTTTATTTTTTGAAATTCGTGCGTTAAATATGTCATTTAGCGGTTGACACTTCATTTGCGCATGTTTCACCGTTCGCTTGCCTTTCACCGGGCGAACGGAGATATGACTGATGAACATTTCAAGAATACGCGTTCGCGACATTTTCACGGTTCACTTCACGTTCCCCAGTTCGAGGATAGGGCCACTGATCTGTTTTTGGTTGGTCGTTGAGAGGGAGAATGCTAAATTTTGCTCTAACCCTCCTGAATAATGCCCATAACAATAAATGAGATGTGCTTCCTATGAAAAAATACTTTTTATTTAACAAAAAGTGAAAAAAAAACTGAAAAAAACACTTTTTTTCTCCTTTTCTTCTTTATGAATTTGAAAGTATTCACTTTAGAAAAATGTTTCATAATTGAATTTGCTATAAGATAGAATTGGTTAGAAATCTCAAAATTTATTGACCTTGTTGCAAAATAATAATTATAAAAAAAGGTAAAAAAAGAATAGTTTTTTAAACGATTTTTTCAACCACTTCATGTTATAATAAAACGACCTTCTAAATTTCGTGAAAATCAGTTTGATAGTTTTTACATAATAATTTTGCAATCCAATTTTTTTACGAAAAATGGAAAATATTTTAAATTTGATTTAGTCTTAAATCAAAAAGTCACATACTTGAATTTTTTTCTCTTATATGAGAGATCTCAAGCTTTCAAATGCTTTTTTGAAAATTAAAATCGGATAATTAGGGCTTGCTTAGGAATTGTTTAAATTTATTGTTAAATTTTTTGCTTATAAAGAAATTAAATATCTCTGCGAATCTTCATTAAAAAATTTTCTAAAAACATTTTTTCAAAATACTCGGCTAGACCCTTAATTTGAATAAAAGAAGTTTAAATTTTGTCAATTGGTTACCGAGATACAAGCTGTCAAAGTTGACAAGCGATTACGGCGAATCTATAAACAATTTAGAGCTAACACTTAAACCATTAACTTAATCTTTTCCAGTATTTTTCTGACAAAAATGTTCACTTGTTTACCTTATTGGCAACGAATGAAAATTGTCCACGCGCGTGAAAAATGACAAAATGTTGAATGGAGAGCTCTCGCTCTAAAATCTGCAGGTTCAAAATACGAAAGTGCAAAAAATGTCATTATCTCGGCTTCTAATGGAGCATTTATGATCATTTTTTTGTTTAAACTGACGTCACGTAAATAGAGGAGTTCTAATATTACTATACCGAGTGTCCATTATAAGTTCTTTTTGTTATAAACAAATTACGTCATTTATGCATTATATGCACTGCACACTGTAACATGTGGTTGATTTATATTTTAAGTTACTGAATACAAACTCATTTGATTGTAATATCTAAAATTGTTACACAATAATTGTTTAAACGAATAAATGAACAAAAAATTTTGTTCTGAAATTACTTTATTCATAATAGTATACAAAAATAAAAAGATAATTTTAAAAAACTATGGAATTGAAGAGAATAGATTAGGCAATATGAACTCTTGTAACATAGTTTTTTAAAATTATCTTTTTGTTTTTATGTATACTGTACGAATAAAGTTATTTCAGAACAAAATTTTTTGTTCATTCATTTTGGATATTACAATCAAATTTATTTGTATTCAGTAAGTTAAAATATAAATCAACAAACTTTTTCTTTAAAAAAACCACATATATGTTACAGTATGCAGTGCATATAGTGCATAAATAACGTAATTTGTGTTTATAACAAAAAGAACACATAGTGGACACTCGGTATTCTAATCTTTGAACTCCTCTAGTCACGTGACATCAGTTTAAACAAAAAATGGTCATAATTGCTCTATTAGAAGTCGAAATAATGACATTTTTTTTACTTACGTATTTTGAACCTGCAGATTCAATTTTAGTAATTTTTCAAGAGCGCGGACAATTTTCTTTTCGATTTTCATTCATTGTCAGTGACGTAAACATGTGAACATTTTTGTTAGAAAAGTACTCGAAAAGACGAAGTTAATGGTTTAAAAGTTGGGCCTAAATTGTTTATAGATTCGCCGTCAACTGGCAAAAATTAAATATAAATATAAGCAAAAAAAAATAACAATAAATTTAAACAATTCCTGAGCAGACCCTAATTATCCGATTTTACTTTTTAAAAAGCTTTTGTGAGCTTGAGATCTCTAGTATAAATGAAAAAAAAAATTAAGTATGTGACTTTTTGGTTTAAGACTTAATCATGTATTTTTTTCCATTTTTCGAAAAAAAAAATTGGATTGCAAAATTATTATACAAAAACTATCAAAGCGATTTTAGCGAAATTAAGCATGTTGTTTTATTATAACATGAAGTTTTATTTGCCCAAATATGAAGGTCCTCAGGGAAATGTAAGTGATAGAGAAAAATCATTTAAAAAACTACTTTTTTGCCTTTTATTCTTACTATTTGGTAACAAGGGCTATAAATTTTGATATTTCTAACTCTATCTTATATCTAAAGTGGATACTTTCAAAGTTATAAGAAAAAAAAATGTTTTTTTTTTCACCTTTTGTTAAATAAATAAATGAAGCGGTATTTTTTCAAATTGAGCATGTCTCAGTTATTGTGGGGTCATTATTCTGTAGGGTTTAAAGCAAAAATTAGCCAACAGCCAAATCATAATGGATTTTTACAGATCAGTCCCTGTTTATACAAATCATGGTGGGATTCCTGATGACACATTATCACTTACCTGCGAGACCATCTACATAGTATTGGAGTCGCAGATGACCCAGTATAGAGATGGTGCCTGGAGGAGGATGGAACTGATGACCATGTTCTCAGAGTGGGCTCGGCACGCAACAGACTGAGGCAGAGACATTTCACGGATACAATAGTATTACCCGAAGCAATTGGCCAGGGTCAAGAAATGAAGCTGCGTGAATTCTCAAAGCCAATCGGTCTCGTCTTGATGAAAATAGCGTTAAATATAGAACAAGGCAAAAACCTTTACTATCTGAAAAGCATTCAAAAACGTTTAGCCTGGACACACGAAAACATTGATAAAGATTGGTCAAAAGTGATTTTTGCTGACGCATTTTCATGTTGGACCTAGAATTCTGTTAAGAAAGCTTGGTTTGCATGTTTGGGGATGCTTCTCTCTTCATGGATTTTGCGTCTTTTTACCGAAAACCTGAATGCAGTGAAAATGAAGAACTGTGTTTAATAAAGTCTGCTGAACGTTAGTTTACACCTGAATATGACTCATAGGTATTACAAGACGATAATAACCCATAACATCGTGGTCACCTTTGCCAGGACTGGAAAAGAAAAAAGTCAATACTACCATGGAGTGGCTTGCTTCTTCACGTAATGTATATCCTATAGAAAATATTTATCGTTTTATAAAGATTCAGCTTTGTAAATACGTATATGCACTGTAAAGCAACTAAATGTAGAAATATATAAAACGGGAACGGGCGGCTACTCAGGTATCTGGAAAAGCGTGGTGGAAAGAAACCCAACCACGGTCTAGTGATGCTTTTGTTAAGTAGAGGAGATTGAAAGGGGGAGTAAACTCTTTCAAGAAATGGATCCTGGTTATTTATAGATGAATCTCGACAAGATGAAAAAGCTGGAGCCAAAATGTTCGGCATGAGCATGGGAGTCAATATGCGACGATCTTAACAGAAAAGATTTACGCTCTGCAATGGAGCCATCTCTGTGAGTCAGACATAAACAGGAATAGGATAATAAACGCATGCTCAGACAGTAGGGCTGCGATAATGATACTGAAGTCTGGGGTTATAACTTCGCGACTAGTCTCTGAGTGCAAGGCCGTAGTGAACACTCTGGTTACCCAAGTATATACAGGAATGAGGAAGCGAATCATTTGATAAAGATGGGGTTCGCGATTGAACCATATGATGAATTGAACATGTCTCTAGGGAGTACCCAACTCTCAATGGACTGAGGCAGATATATTTCGGAGATGCAATTTTGTCATCGGATTCCGTTAGGTAAGTTAAATCAACGAGACTGCTTTGATTCACAAAGGCGATCTGTCTCGAATGACCTTCAGCTATGGTGAGATGTTAAGGGCCCAACGACATCGAAAATCAAGTATCACTACCTTTTGTTCATTCATTCATATGTAGAATATGAAAAAAATTATGACTGGATTATGCGGAGAAATTGGTTAGTTCAGGTTTATCTCAGATCGAAAACCAGTGTCTCCAAAAACATAAGATTTTTCTGCTTTAACTTTTAGGTTGTCATTACATATTTGTGAAACTAATTGTATATGGGTTTCTAACTGTCTACATAACCCTAAAAACACAAGCTCTTGTTTGACTTTACTTCTAAAAAATATATCATTATTCAGATATTTCAACAACAGGTTTATTTTAGATCGAAAACTAGTGTCTCCTAAAGCATAAGACTTTTCTGTTTTAACTTTTAGGTTGTCATTACATTTTTGTGAAACTAATTGTATATGGGTTTCTAACTGTCTACAACACCCTAAAAAAACAAGCTTTTGTTTGACTTTACTTCTAAAAAAATATATCATTATTTAGATATTTCAACTTTTTTGAAAATATTACATCATTTTAAGTGTGCCTTACCTATAATTGCATTGTAATAGTCCAAGGCGGCAAAATACTCATAAAAGTGATTGGAATAACAATACAAGCTGGAAGAATTTTATTGTTATTCCAATCAGTTATCTGTATAGTATGATGACTTGGCTTATGGTGTAATGCAATTACATGTAAAAAAAAACTTGAAATTGTGTAATATTTTTACCAAAATAAATTAAGGAGGTCCAATCGCTGTAAATAAAAAATATTAGATCTTAATGAAAATTAAATTATCGCCTAAATTTTTGAGAATGCAATTTAATACTTTCCTTTGAATTATACGACCATTTGTCGATTAGATGAGGTTAAAAAAAAATAAAAATTAGGTTTTTGAAACATACAGATTTCTTTTTTGCAATAAAATATTTAGCATACTGTAGCATTTACTGAGATACGAATTAAAAGAAAAAAGACATAAAATTTAAGATTAATCTGCATTAACATGGAGTTGAAATATTTGGCAACGTTGCGTGAGCGCGCACTTCAGATCTTTGAATACACTCAATATGAAAACGTTGACGCATTGATATTTTACAATATTACAAATTAATTAATTATTATGATCAAATTAATACATACCAAAAGCTAATCTGAAATTAATGTCGTAACGTTTATGATATATAAACTAAAATATTGTTACATTTTATGCATTATACATAAAAAATACTTACTAAGCCAAAAATTTCGTCTTTAACGAAATGTCTTAAAGATATTAGTAAATCATAATTTTTACACCACAAATCATCAGTAATACATTTAATTATACACGTCTTGTGGAGTGAAATTTTCTTCTAATTCGCGTTTTTTTGCATTCAATATATTCTGACGCCATTGTTTAAGTTTGAGACTTAAAAATTTACCAGTAATGAGATATTCGAATATTATGAGTAAACAAATTACTATTCTGTAAACTTATTTATTTTGAAAGAGCAAGGTTAGACTGTCTCGGATATAAACCTAAACAGTAAAAACACAATGTTGCCAAGTCACACACCAGTTGCAACCAGATGATTTAAATGAATCGAATTAAGTTTCGTATTTAATTATTTTTTATGATATTTTCTTTTTCAATGATAGATACTTTGCAAACTATTCATTTTTAAATTATATTATTTTTTGTTAGTATTTTGCATTTAACTTGTCAAATATTGGATACTACACTTCATTAAAATAATAATAACAAAAAGCTTTGCTTTCTTAGAAATTATTTTTTATTTAATTTATTGTAAAATGTTTTAAAGAAAAGCTAACACTTAAAGATCGATTTATTCGAATATCTGGTTTTTCGAATAAAGTAAAAATATACTAGATTAACATTATACTACTACTTAATAAGTTTTGTCATATAGACTCAAAGTTATCAGATTCACACCATATTAAATAATGATCATTTAAGGAGTAATGCCAATTAGACATTAGATATCGTTTTAGAACAAACTTCTCTGCACTACTGACCTATTTGCATGAAATTAAATGCCCCCTCCCTTATAGCAGTTATATCTAGTATTTAAATATCGTATTTAAAACTAAAACACCATTAAAAAGTATTAGGAAATCAATAAGTAATAAAAAATTAAAGAAATGTTTGTAGCTGGTGGAGTTTTAACAGTTTGTTAATATATGGTTTCAATTTTGATACAACAGCCGTGATTTGTAGTCTGTTACTTGTTTTAGTACGTAAATTTCCTACCGCACTAAACCTGACTCAGCCAAATATGATAAGGAAATGCAGTTACAAATTTTTAAACTATTTTCCACAATCCAGGTTGAGTACTGTATTCATTTTTAAAGGCAGAACTCTTGGTGTTCATTTCTGAATTTTACTTACGTCCTGCGTTAGTTGTAAGTTCTCAAAATTTTTCTTCTACATTTGATAATTCTGCTTTATCTATATTTGAGAAATATCCTAAAGACCAATTCGGTATGTTCACCGAGATTTTGCTTGAACAGAAGAAGTTTCCTTACAAAAGCAGCTATAATGTTTTTTGTTTTAATTAAATTCTATTCATCGCCTTGCAATTGTAAATTTACTTCATCAAAGATTTGATGTAGGTTTTTCAAATAAGCGATGTAATTTTTCAATCTAATCAAGTCTAAAGGTGCGTATAAATATGGCGATCCACATCCGTGCCGAGCCCACCGCGATCCTCCTCTGAATTTGGCCGTCTTCAATTGATGTCAAGCGCCTTCGACGGCCGGCGTCAAGTTATTTTTTTCAAATTTCAATTGTTGGCGAGTAACGCGACCGAGGCTCGTAGTGATTTATTTTCTGTCGGTTTTCGGTACGAGCTCCAAATAATTTTTTATCAAATTTGCCGTTTTTATAGCACGCTCTTTCGAAAAAATTGACTTTGTAGTGAAACCGACGACACAAGAAATATGATGAAATTGGCTTGTTGTATCCCAGATACTTTTATTATCTCCCTTGACGCCGGCCGCCGAAGGTGCAAGAGTTTCATGAGAAATTCGCTTGGCGCGCTCTACATCAATAGAAAGTCGGCAAAATTAAAAGGAGACCCGTCACGGACGCGGTTAATCTATAGGATTAAAGTTAAATGCTAGTTCCTAACGACATCCATCGCGGAAGGTTTCTGCATTCGGCCTAGCTACAGATGCAGTGGCACTCTAAATAACCCACATCTACTCTCCGGCATAGGGATTAGCACGGCATTTTTGCCCGCTGGTGCTGCTACACTACACTCTAGTGATCTAAATTAATTCATTTTTCTTCTTACTTAATTGTGAGGTGTTGCACTCTTAAATACCAGTGTAGATTTGAATCATTGACGCTTCGACTTGCATGGTTTCGTTTGTTTGCGATGCCGGTGCACTCACTATATAAACAGGTCATTACAGGGTCTCATATTCTTGTCTTAACAGGCTAGATAGATTACGTATGCGTAATAGAAATGAAATATTTAAAACTAATTTTTCAGATATCTCCACTTAGGATAATGCTAATGAGATATTTTTTTTAATTAAGAGTTATGCAATTGCAAATTTGGGAAAATGTTAGAAAGTTCCAAGGACTTTTATTTGGCCTTGAAAACTACGTGCAAACTTAACGGTTTTTTGAGGTAATTTATATACGTATAATTAATATCAATTTTTCCTTTTATTTTATTTTTGGCTAAGAGTGCAACGTAAAACTGAAGACAATCGATAGATATCACTCGAAGGTCACCCAAGGTCCTCAAGGACAAAATCAAAAATATTTTCATCATCTTCTAACATTTGTAGATCCCATAAACAAAGTTCGAGTCGTGGGTCGCAATCTACTTCCAAAAGTTTCTGATTAGTTAAAGGCAATTTTAAGGACAGTTAAAATTAGAAAATGTAAGTTTTTATAAACCCTGTATAATTTTTTGAGATCCTTTTTATTTTATAATAAATTGTAACGGTTTTACTAAAAAACCAATACAGTTTAAAATATCTAACCTGAATAGGCAACACAGGCACACAGGATTAAGAGGTATCGATAAATTTATCAAATGACATTTACCCCTTTCCATCTTTTTGGAGTGTGAATTTCGAAAAATCAATTCTTTGTTGATACCTATATGATTGTTGCCAACCTTCTCCCAAAATTTCATAATTTTCTCACTAATAGTTTGTGATGTGCGTTGATATATCAGTCAATTACGGCAACACCGCTTATGTGTATAGGTTTCTGTAATCCTTGTTAGACAGTGATAGATATAATCAGTATATTTAAGAATTTTTATTTGGTTAAAACTGGATTATACCTAAAGGATTGCACAGTTTCACAATATAAATAGGTTTATATTGTATATTTTTATGTTATTTCATTTTATGGTTTGTATTTTTTAGCTTGGAAAGAAGATTCTGACTGAATCAGTGTCGTTCTTTTATAATTAATACAACAAAAACGGTTTTTAATTAGAAAGTTACCTTAACCTAAATCACAAATTTAACATTGAATTATGTAAATAATGTGATCTGGGGTTACCACTGTTTTACACTAATAAAATATTGTTTAAACCTACCGAACCGGCTATATCACTTCAAGGTATTTTTGCACAAATCAGCGCAAAATATCTCTCGCATAATTTGGATTTTCCCATTATTACAACGTTAATTATTATTCATGTTTTCAAAACATTTTATCGGGTATAGTTATACTAAGAATAATGCGGTATTAGTTTTATGCATGACATTCATACTTAAGGGTCAAAGTATGGGAAAATAGTGGATAGTGTTGGTTGTATACAAAAGTTGGTTTATCTTGGTAGTGACTAACGGTACCTTTTCGTTTACTCATTATAAATATAAGTAAGTCAATAATTTATGCAAAATAACCCTTACTTTGTATAGTGCATAATTGTCAGAAAAATGTAATAAAGTATATTTGAAAACTATTCCAAATTATGGAAACTCGGGCATAGTGAATACCTTAAGCTATTTTTGGTTATTGTCGTTTAGTTATAACTAGGGAAATTGAAACAAATATTTATAATCAGTCTTTATTTAAAGGATTTATAGGGTTATATAACATTTTCCCTTAATACTAATTTAATTATTAGTTATAAGTCAAGTTTATATAAATGGCAAACTATTCAGTTTGCCCGGGACCCCGGGTAAAGTATATATGATACCTGAGCAAAGCGAATAACGGCAAAATTTGGCATGAAACCAAACTAACAAAAAAATAAACATTGAAACTTACAAAAACATAATAAAAACAAGTTTTTTCTGATAAATATTTAATTATTGTAGTTATCACTGCCTTCGAAGGGTGAACACTCTTCGTAGCATCACTAAGTACAAATATTACATCCAGTTTTCCTTTGGCTACTCATCTTCTTCACAAAAAATGCAGTTGACATCGTCGGATTTCTCAATTTTCTTCTGCTTTTTATTTTCTTTTGCAGTCTTTTTAGTTTTTTTAGCAGATATTTTTTGTTTTTCAGTATTAACCAGCTTTAGCAGTCTTCTGAGAAGTTTTAGTTGAAACGTCATCTAGTGACTTAAAAACAGTTTTTCTTGCTTTTTCAAATTTCGCAGACTCTTTCTTTACAGGTGTACTTGTCAAAATTGTAGACCTTTGTAACTTCCATTTACGTGTTGTTGTTAGTTTATTAGGCTGACAAATAAGTCTTAAAACTGAAGGACTATAGTAGGTCTTTGAACATCCAAGTTCGGGTGAAGCGGCAGGAACATCAATGCTTTAGGTTTCTTTTGTAGTTTCAGATCTCGTAGGAGTCCAAGGACTGTCTTCAATGGCAATATCGTCTTGAGACTGAAAACGACTTATAACCTCACGACCTTCAAATCCATCTGCCGATGAAATGATTAAAGGATTGATGGATTCTAAAATAGGTGAATTTTCTTCTTGAATAAGGTTTACAATTGAATCAGATGTTGAGTGGCATTTGCCAATGAAGGTGGTTTATCATTAGATTCACTTGAAGCTGAAACTTCAATAATGGAGTCAAGTAAATCAATTATTTCCAGTGAAGGCAAGGTTTCAGCTTGAATATTTAAATTGGATGTACCTGCAGATACCTCAACTGGTACAAAATGCTCATCACCAAAAGCATGCTTGTTTACAGACCAAATTCCAGGTCGTTCAAACACATGTACTGTATTTATGGCCTCTGTATCTTTGAGGAAAGCTGGTGCTAGTAATCTGGTTTGATCGTACTTGTTAATAATGCGGTCAAGGTGAGCTTTTTGAAAAATGTTGACCTCCCTTTCAGAATGTGTCTTCAGTGGACTGTACACAGCAACATCCATAGGTGGCATTTTGTGGGTAGTATGTGGTGCTAAAGATATTATGACCACGTTACTCTTGGTGGCGTACTCAAGTGCCGGACAATATTTGTGGCTTTCATGATTGTCTAACAACAAAAGAACTTTGTTGTTTGCTGTTGGTCGCACTTGTTCTACGAAGAAATGCATCTAGTTCAAGAAGACTTCGCCTGATGTCCAACCATACGGAGTCCCTTGAGTGCCTAGTAGACTTCCGTCAAGAAATCTTGGTTGCATTCTTTCTTGGAAAAATTAGAAAATGTGGAAGAAAACAACCAGCGATACTACAGCATCCGATGATGGTGGTCAATTGGCCGCGTTCTTCACGTGCAATCATACCAGCTTGTTTTTCCCCTTTACTGAGAGAACCTTTGGAGGCTTATAGGAGGTAGTTGATATCCCGGTTTCATCCATATTGAACAACCTGAAGGCCTCGATGTTATTTTTCTCAATGGCAAATTCAAAATTTTTCATAAAAATGGTTCCCTTCGCGGCGATTAAATCCTTTCGTAACAGATGTTGATTCTGGAGTTCTTAGAGTCAAGTTGGTATGATGTGGCAAAAATATTTGCAACCACTCTTCTCCAGTTTTTTATTTTTATTCCAGCTTTTAGGGCATTGCAATTTGTTGCGATGTGCGTGTATGTATGTCGTAGAGTTGGGAATCTGTACACTGCGACCTGGTAAATGTATTGTGCCTCCTACTGCTGTCCAGTCGTAAGAGTTGCCTTATCGACTAGAGCAGGTCCTCCAGTCCTATTTCCCTCAGGAATCTCAAGTTATTGGACTGCTTCAAGGTGGATAGCTTCCCTTCTTCGATTTGATGTGCTTCCAAGAACCGCATCTTAGGGTTTTCTAGAGCGCTGCACTCTGCAAGGATATGAATAGAGGTTTCGTCCTCCTCCTTACAGAACCTGCACTCTTCTCTTTCTACCAGTCCGAGTTTCATAAGGTGGCAACGCCCCGTCAGGACCCCTATCAGAACTCTGAGTCGGTTCTTAGTCAAGCTTATGCATTCTTTGAATTTCTTCTAGTCGTGTTTGAAGAAAAGCGTCAAGCATACCAAAAATGAACACAACCCTAAATCATATCTGATATTTCGGATCTCATTGACTGTTAAATATTCGGTTTATATCAATAGTTTTTATCTTCTCTTCAAAGGATGCCGTAAATGTGTATTTTCAGACAATATTTATATACTCGCATAATTGATCACTTGACTTCCATGTGCGAATAATTCTCCATGTATGGTTCTATGCTCCATCCATTACAAAGATAGGAGACTACTGCTTTCACCCTTCTTCCTCTCTCGTACCGTGGAAATGGCCGGCATTGTAGTATTTTTTAAATTTATGTTCAAATATACACAAAAGGGGTAACTTTCACCATAAGATACCTATAATCTCATATTGCGGATCTCATTGACTAACACTTTCGATTGATATCCATAGTTATCACCTTCTTCTCAAAGTTTGACAGAAATATTTACTTTCAGACATTATATTTACCACATTTCAAAAATATTTCTTGCTTTTTTGGCTTTTAGAGTATGATTAACTGCTTCGTAAATTTCTGAAGAGGTAATTTTTTGAAAATTATTGCTCCTCAAACCCTTAAAGTTGGGAAAGTTGTTACAAAAAATTTTCCTTAAATCATCTACTAGCTCTTTTCATACAGCTTCCACAGAAAGTATTTCCAGGAAAATTAGTGTATAATGTAAAGGTAATTTTGTTTGAGGAAATGAATCATAAGAATAATGACTGTCATTTTTACAAAATTAAATGACATTTTAATGTATTGGGTGGGCAAAAAAGTAATTTTGGTTAACACATAGAGGACTTCTGTTAGGGTTATAGTTTTTTCATTTTGACTTTTGGTATCAGTCACATTTAGGTTACTTTAGAAACAAACTGTGCATAATATTGTTTGTAGCTGTTAGTTTAGTGACAATTTTAACATGGAGTGCAGAAGCGAACATTTTTATCATATGTTACTTTTTATTTCTGTAAAGAAAGCTGCTGAGGCTCGCAAAGAGAAATGTGAAGGTTATAGTGTTACTTATATGTCAAAATGCATGTGACACAACTGGTTTAAAAAAATTCCGTTCTGGACTAGATTTTTCACTCTAAAATAACCAACGGTTTTTTCGACCTACTGATATTGATGATAACCAAATTAAATCAATAATTGAAAAGAATTGTCATATAATCATTCAAGAGATTGCAGAGAAGGTAAATGTATAGCACGCAACAATCGAAAATCACTTAATATATCAGACTAATTAAAAAACTTGATATTTGGGTTTAGCATGAATTAAAAGAGACTCACTTAACACAACGAATCAATATTTGTCATATGAATCGCACGTTCAATGAAACCTACCCTTTACTAGTTATGAAAAATGGGTCATCTGCAATATAATAATAAATGAGCAGAAGCCACTACTAAGGCTGAATTGCATCCAAAAGAAGACATACTGTTAGTTTGATAATGTGGTGTATTTTGAGCTGCTTCCAAGAAGCCAGAAGATCAATTTAGATGTTTACTGTTAGCAACTAATGAAACTGGATGAAGCAATCAAAGAAAAACGGCCGAAACTGTCAAATTGCAAAGGGATTGTGTTTCAACATGATAATGCAAAGCTTTACTCATTTTTAATAACTCACGGGAAATTATTAGAACTTAATTGGGAAATGATATCACATCCCTCATACAGCCGTAACTTGACACCATCTGATTATCGTTTATTTCGAAGTTGGAAAAACTCTTTGAATGATAAAACTTTTTTGTTAATAAAGAGCAAAATTTCTATGAGTGCAGAGTCATGAAGTTTCAAGAAAGATGGCAAAAAGTCATTGAGCAAAATGGAAAACATTTAATTGATTACAGTTTATCCTTTGTATAAAAAAATTAGTTTCATTTCACACCACAAAACTTAAATTACTTTCATGCCGACACGATAGCTTTCTAAAATGCCTGTTCTTTTGTGTTTTAATAGTTTTATGTACCCACATACATATTAATCCAAAATAGACATGCAGAATTAAGAATCATATAGAAACCAAAAATATAATAGTAGTATCATGTCCTGGTGGTTCAACTATAAAAAATAAAATAATATAATCGTAGTTAAATTAATTCCAGATTAAAACGATGATAGTTTAACCTGAACAAATACTCTTTAAGAAGAAGAAAAACTGTTCATTGTATTTCCCCAAGGTGAATTGAGTACAAATTTGCTCAAAGTAAGTCTTCAGGGACGTATCTATCCGGGGATGCACTGCATACGGGAGCTATAGCCTCAGTGTGTTCAATTAGAATTTAATTCTTGTTTTACTTTCCGAAAATACTTAGTTAACAATTCTAACTTTGAATTAGAATGTCTTGCGAGCACCAACGATTGTTTGCACCCAGACCACTAATACTTCAGAGACACTACTGATATACTTATATCAAGACAAATATTGTGGAAAACGGGTATTCATCTTGAATTTTGACCATACTTTTAGGTTTATTTAATTACTTCAAAATGCATAAGAGAATTCAAGAAAATATTAAGGACAAAAATGTTTTAAATGAACATTTCTTTAAAAGAAACATAAATAATTTTATAGATTCTAACAGAGCGTTTGAAGCTACTTCTTAAAAACTATAAAAAACATAAAACTTATTATTAAAAATATTTTAAGTGGTTTAGATAAAGAAGATAATAAAAATGTTCGAATCAACATCAATAAGAGGTGCTAAAGTGAGACTACATAGTAAGCCTGCTTGATGAACATTCAGCTGTGTGTCGTAATGTTCAAGTTTACTCTAAATATATCAATTTCGATAAGGAGATGATAGCCAAATTCACTAAAAAGGCTTAATGATCTAATTACCATGGAGATTAGAACTTCTAGTTAGTCTATTTTTACAATATTTTTCTATTTTAATGAGAATTCAATTTAAATGAAACAAACATGTAAATTGCAAACAGGGTATGAATATACTGAGAAATTATGGGGTTAAACCCACGCACTAAAAAAAATTGTGTATCAAATAATAAATAAATGATCAAAAAAACAGACTGAAGACATATTGCAACCATATAGTTTATTTACTTATGAATTTCCAAAGTTGATAATTAACCGATTACCAAAGACTACGTCACTGTGTTGTTTTGAGAAAGTGATTACAATATTATGGGTCACGTAAAACTTTCTCTGTCTGATATTGTGGATAGTTTTAGTTGCGTTGGAGTGTTCGCGGATCTTCTTGAGAATTTTGTGAAATTTAAAAAAATTTGTATATAGGTTTTTAGTTAAATTGTTTTTTAATGACAGTATAAAGAAAGAAGCACGGTAAGTTTTAACATGTATATATTATTCTACAAACTTCTTTCTTCAAAACATCTTTATCATTTCTATATATATTCTTAGTCAGGTAACAGAAATAAGTTTTCAAGATAGCACACGAACAAATCTCAAGGAAAAAGTAATGAACTTAAAGACGACAGTTTTTTATTCACATTAACTTCCTAAATGTACCGCAATACGACAGATTTTTAAATTTAGTTTGAATTATTGGAATGTTAACGAAGACCTTTGTTATTCCCTAAGATAAGAATTTTTCTGATAATTTCAAAAGTGAAATTCTGACTTAAAGTATTCTTTAGTCAGAGTTCATATACCTGTTTCAAGAATTATCTAAATGCAATATTTGTAATGTTAAAATTTCTAACTAGTTCTAATTTCAAGTAATCTAATACTAATTTATTGTACATGCCATTTAAAAAATTAGTTAATACATTCCATTGGAAGATATTTTATTTTGTGAAATAATGTTGATGACCGATTCCATTCAAAATTATGCAGTTAAAAGAGTCAAAAAAATAAAATACTTTCTCCGTTTTGCGAAAAATCATTTTTAATGAAGTTATTGAGATTTTAAAGTTGAGCTTAGAGCTTTTGCAGTGAAGAAAAGTGAAAGTCATTTTTATCCAAAATATGTTTTTATGACTATTGACGTAATTCAGTTTTCTCTTGTGATTAAGGTCACATGAGTCATAAACTTTCAGAAAAAAAATTGAAAACCGAAAAATTTTCCAAATTAACAAAATGTCGGCTTTTTTTCGAAAAAAACAAACAAACTTGATTTTCTCAAAAACTACATTTTTTTGGTGAATTTTCTTCGAAGGTTCTTTGTCTGCTTCTCCAACTACAATTGTTTTCACGGATGCTCAAATGCAGGAGGAGACAATAATTTTTTTTCTTTTTTAGATTCATTGAGATTAAAAAAAAAATGCTTTTTCGTTATTCAATATTATCGAAACCAAAAAAGTGTACACGTATTTTGCCGTTTTGCTAAAAAAATCATTTTCCACTAAGTTATCGAAATTTTAAAGTTGAGATAAGTAATTTTGCAGTGAAGAAAAGCACAGCCATTGTTGTATTCAAAATATTTTATTTTTATGACTAATCGACTTAATTTAATTTTCTCTTTTGACTGTTGGTTACATGAATTATAAACTTCAAGAAAAACATTTAAAAGTCGAAAAATTTTCAAAATCAACTAAATGGCAGTCGTTTTTCGAAACAAAATCAATAATTTTTTTTACGATTGCCTGTTCAGATTCGTTATGAGCGACCCCGAAAACTCCCCCGTACCAATTTTGAAGAAAATCCAACAAAATTGATTTTTTCGTCCGCCATATTGGATCCGCCATATTGAATTTAATAAAAAATAATTTTAGATTAGTTATGAACAACCCTGAAAACTCCCTCGTACCAATTTTGGAGAAATTCGGGAAAATTGATTTTTTGTCCGCCATATTGAATCCACCATATTAAATTTTTTAAAAATAATATCAGATTCATTGTGTACGATCCTAAGAATTCCCCCATACCAATTTTGGAAAGACAAAATTAATTTTTTCGGCCGCCATATTGTCAGCGCCATCTTGGATATTACTGCACCAATTTCGTCCAAAGAAATATGAGACTACTGCAGCAACTTCTTGAAAATTTCATTCAAATCGGTGCCGCCGTTCTGGAGGCGTACATACATAAAGAAAACATACATACTCGACTAATAGAGAACTTCCTTCTTTTAGAAGTCGGTTAAAAACGCTATACTACGGGAAAGTTACTGTTTTCAGCTTGCATCAAATTTATCCCCATTTTGATATTTATAGCAAAGTTACTTGAAAAATAACTAAACTGAAAAAGATTTGCAAGAAATATAACCCTAATTAACTCAAAAATTGCTGAATAATACCGGGAATTGTTAAAATCGCTTATCAGTAATCCGGTATCCTGTTTGTTTACTTATAGGGGACGTCAGGAAAGTTGCAACCGATCGTGGTGCGTTTTCCATTACGTAATAAAACATTGAAAAAATATATTTAAATTACGTTTTTTACGGAATATAAACATATTTTATTCGGAATATAAATAAAATTATCCTTTTACTCTGAAATAAATTAGGATGTCAACAATTTGTAACATATTTTTAAATAAAGTCAAACAGCCTATTATGTTTTCTTCCCATTAATTTCCTCATACATTCATTTTTCGCAAAAATATTTTTTCCCTAAATTTGCCGCAAAATCTCCCAATCTGGCAACCTTGACTTGCTGTAAAGAAGACCGTTGAAAATTTTATGGCTCACCCCCTAGCGACCGGACTGAGAAGTGCATAGCTGAAGATTAATATCTGCTGATTTACACTTCCCTATACATATTTTTCACCATATATAGCCTATTGCACTTCGGAATATAGAATAAAGTTGCAGTTAAAATTTTGACGATTGGTTTAGTAGTTCTTGAAATGTTGGCAAAAATACAAACCTACATTTCCTCTTTGTATAATAGTGATATATCAGTTTATTCCTCTAAATTTTTCCTCCAAAAAGCATTTGACAAAAATAATAAAAATTGCATATTCTTTCTCTATCAGCTTTTCAAATGTATGTAAAAGAAAGAGAAAGATTTTAAAAAGCAATTCCGATTAACGATCACTGGTGCAGCATGCCGCAACCTGTCTGCCACGTAGCGGAGAGCAAACATACTAAGCTTTAAAGACATATATAAATATTATTTTTAATTGAAGCTAGTGTTATTCAATAAATCTATATATATATATATATATATATATATATATATATATATATATATATATATATATATATATATATATATATTTATCCACCCCATTTGCCCATTTTATCTTTACAAAAACAAAAAAAAAATTTCTGGTATCAAAATTTTCATTGTGAACTCTAGTTTTTGATGCCGTATGGTGTTTTTCAAAAATCATCAAACATAACCTCAAAATGGCGGTTCTATTAAGCTACCTCATAAAAAAATACGTTATTTTCACAAAAAAATGCTTTAAAACGAAAAGAAAAGAAAATTTTTTTGACCAAAACAACACATTCTGTGGTAGTTCGACTCGCTAAATCCGATTCCACCATCAGAAGTCTTATTTTAACCTTAAAAAATACATATTTTCAAAAAATGCAGAATTAAGGAGTTTAAGCAAATTTCGTATATGGAGGTTTCTGAGGTCGAATATGAAGTCAAATATGCAGAATTCAAAATGGCGGATCCAATATGGCGGACGAAATTTTGGGAAAATCAACATATTAATACCAAATTTGGTATACAGGGATTTTTCGGGTCGCTGATTATGATTCCGAAGTCAGATTTACAAAATTCAAAATGGCGGATCGTAAATTCGACTGACTTTCGACTCTTAGGTAGGTTATTGCAATAGCAATTAGTAAAGGTTCCTTGTATTAACTCGTTTTGGTTCGCCCAGAGAGTTTAATTCCTCAGTACCTCCTTTTTTGGAGGCGTGCCCCTATCCATTACCTGAAAGGGCATTCGATATGGGACTAGAAAACCCATCATTTGCACAAAAAATGCTTTAAAAAATATTAAATAGACATCTGTTCCAAAGTGAAAAAAAAATTATAACTACTGCTGCTAAGCAACACTTGAAAAATAAGCATCAAATAGCCCATATAATTCGTCATAAGAAGGATTTTCATATTGAAGCAGAAAGTCATTTCATAGCAGCTTCTTATGGTAAAAGAATGTACGATGGAATAGGAGTTACGTTTAAAAGAGTTTCATGCGGGAGAAGTCTTACAGCAAAACCAACTGAGTCAGTGATAACACCATAGGCACTATATAGATGGGCAACTAAATATTTTCAGATTATATCTGTTTGTAAAATAGACACTCGCTGACAATGACCCAGATAGATTCGTGCCGGGTTTACTAGTCCCATATCGAGCGCCTCTCCAGATGGTTGCATGCAAGGAATCTCCAATAACCAATATTGCACTAACTTACCATAGAGTCGAAAGTCAATCGAATTTACTATTTTACGATTTGTGACTGCCATATTTGATCCACCATTTTGAATTTTGTAAATCTGACATTGGAATCATGATCAGCGACCCGAAAAACCCTTATATGTCAAATTTGGCATGAATATATTGATTTTTCAAAAATTTCGTCCGACGTATTGGATCCGATATTTTGAATTCTGGAACTTTGACTTTAGGTTTGATCTTGAGAAGCCCCATATACAAAACTCACTTAAACTGCTTCATTCTAAGCATTTTTAAAAATCTTGATTTAAAAAAAACATTTTTAAGGTTAGAAAGAAAATGAGACTCCTAATTCTGACGGTGGATTTGAATTCACCGAGTCGAAATACCATAAAATATGTTATTTTGGTCAATAGAATATTTTTTTCAGCAGATGGAGTGGCTGATTTGAAAAAGAATGCCCCATATACACACGTTATATATATATATATATATATATATATATATATATATATATATATATATATATATATATATATATATATATATATATATATATATAAAATTGAAGTGTGTCTTCGAAACGACTGAACCGATTTTGATGAAACTTTACAGACACGAAGAGGAGGTTGCCAGGAGTGATATAGACTCCTTTTTTGAATTATTTATTGTTTATAACAAATTTATTTAAGTTTCACGCAAAGTCACAGGTAAAAACTGGTTAATAATAAACTTGATTAGACGCAATGGCCCAAAGGGCTAGCGAACAGGGTCTTCCTGCGATTACATTGCTTAATATTGAACACGCTATAATAACCTTTGGTATTACTTTTAGACATAAACTACGTTTTCAAAAATAGTTATTTTATGAAGTTACTTTATAAAGGATCAAAAACAAATAAACTTTGCATCATATGTGACCAAATTTTTATAGCCCTATTTGGATTTTGTAAAAAAAAACAGACATTTAACATGGCGCTATTTTAAATAAAACATATCTCGGATGAAGCATTGTAAAAACTAAGAAATTTTATATAGGTTGCGTTGAGTCTAATTTTGCAACAGTGGTGCAGTCTACAAAAAATGTGCAAAAAATCTAAATTATCTTATACTTCTGAAATTTTGCATATGAGCTGAAAGTTTAGCTTTTAGCTTTTAGAAAAACTTTTTCTAATAACTTTTTTCGATATTTTGAGACATAACTCTACTTTTGAATTTTTTTAGAAAAAAATTAAAATTTGAAGATAATGCTAATCACGTGACTACTACTTTTTTGGTTAATTATCATTTTGTTCGAAGCACAAATTATAGCCAAAGTCAAATTTCGAATAAAGCTATTAATAAAACAAATCCAATATACGAACTTCAGTAGCCGTTAGTAAAACACTTTTCACAGCTTAAATTAATAATTATTCATTTACTTTCAGATATTTACTTTCCACACAATGAAATTTGTAATTATTTCTGCCATATTGGCACTAGTATTTATTGAAAAATCCAGGCAGCAGTGTATTCCCCCGTACGAAAATCATCAACCAAATCCCGGTGGAAAAGCAGATCTCTATGGAGGACAGCAAGATTTTTCACTTGCATTATTAAATGCAATTAATAAAATTATGCCAAAGGAAAATCTATTTTTCTCGCCATATTCGACTTATCATGCATTGCTGATTGCATATTTTATGGCTGGAGGCCAGACTGAAAGTTATCTTAAAAAGGTGTTAAGACTGAGTGCAAATCAGGTTGGTAATTTGTTGTTTTCAATTTATTTTAACACTAACATTAGTAAGACATAAAAATAAAGTTTAAATACTAATTAGTCCGATTTCCTAGAAAAAGAGCTGATGTATAGCTAAAGACGTTACTAAATTTATTATCGTGTTTGATAAACTAATCAAACTAATTCCAGTAACTTTCAAATTCCAAACTTTAATTAGAACGCAGAATTCTTCGAATTTTTTAATTTCGCATTGTTATTGTTTTCATCAATTGCATCAGACATCTGTATCAATAATTTTACATTCATACGTTTTTACAAAAGATTGTTTTAGATAAACTGTTTTTTACTTATATAAATATTCATTTTTTTTCTTTTGAACTTTCAGTCAAAATCCGATATTTATGCCGCTTATAAACTTGACAGATTTACAACAAAAATTACAGCTAACGATGCACCATATGAATTTACTAGTGCTAACAAAATTTATGTCTCCAATGACACCGCAGTTAGAGGATGTGCTAAAGATCAGTTTACCGAGGAATTGGAACTATTCCCATTCAGAACAGATGCAGAGGGATCAAGGTTAGTAACAAAATAACGTTTACACTATTCGTATTTAAGGCTTCTTAAAAATGATATAAACTCAATTCGATGTCTCTACCAAAGACAAAAGATAATGAACAAGGCCTTTCAGGAAAAAGTCACTTATAAATGTCAACATGTTTGAAGGACAGGGACTAGAAGGATATCTAGAGTTCACAGTATACTTTGCCATAGCCAGTGACATCACCATGTGAAAATTTTTCAAAATTTAAAAACTACAGTCGAAAAATTTAAGGGGGCGGGGGTACTTTAAAATACCACTTTGAAAGTTCATATTTCAACGAAGCGGCTAAATAATATATATATATATATATATATATATATATATATATATATATATATATATATATATATATATATATATATATATATATAAATATTTAATTTGCTGAATTTTTCTTCAACCATTTTTCTATATAAATGTATGGTAACTTTTTTCGGTTAGGTTTTAGATTAATACCACTATTCTGTGCTTGAAATTAACACTTAAATGATGACAATATTGATTAAAAATATCAATCGATAAAACAATATGAATTAAAAAGGAAAAATAAAAATTATTCACAGTACGCACCTCAATTTATTTGTGTCGTGTTTCTTAGTGAAATATTTCAAGATTCCCTTTGTTATTATCAACTCGTTATTTTTTATTTGGGACCTTTTTTGTTTAGTTTTTTCTGATTTCCAAATAAATTTTATCAATATCAACTATAGAGTGTGTTACAAAACAATAAGGGCTACAACAGTTGGTTTAGTTTATTAGGTTAAAATATATTTGGCTTAGGTTTTTAATATCTTGTTTTTCCTTGATTGCTTATTTTTCTTTTTTATATGTAGCATTTCCTTTATTTGAAATTTATCGTAGTTTCTTTCCTGGATTAGAATCTTTGTGTTCGAAAAATCAAATTCATGTTTAAAATTTGTCTCATGTTTGTGTAATGCTGTCATTGCGTTTTTTGTGTATTTGTGTCCATTCAATCTGCTCTCTAGATATTGTATTGTCATTCCAATATATCTATGTGGATCATTTAGACCTGGTATGGAATAGATAACATTGGATTTCTTTTTGTGGGTTACCTTACTTTTTAACTTTGTAAACAGTAGTGACAAGTGATTGGATGTTTTGTAGTAAACTATTATATCGTGCTGTTTGAGGATGTATGTAACCTTTTCTCACAATAAATTAATGAATGGTATTGCAACGTATGTTCTTGGGTTGTTACTATTATTATTTTGTATAGGGACGTTCTTATTATACAGTTTGTAAGTTCTTTGTTTTATTATTCTGTATGTGAGTCTTTCAGGGAAATTATTATCACTTAGGATTTGTCTAACTTTCTATAGGGCGTCTTGATGGCATTTCGGAGAAGTTAAGGTTAAAGCTCTATCAGCTTATATTTTATCTGAAAATTAATATGAAGCAAAATAAAACATTAATTGCAGCAGTGTTGTAATCTAGAAAAAATAGTTACAAGATGTAAGGAGATTATTGATTTACTCTTTAGTAATAAAACAGAAAAGTCATCGCTACTGAGTCCGGCCTACATTTGAGGAAAACATTAGAGAAAGGCTTGGACATACTAATAATTTAATTAAAGAAATGCGAGAAAATGATGCTAAGTTTTTAAAAATATTTTCCTCTAACTATTGATGAATTTAAAGAGCTCTTTGCTGATGTTAGGCCAATAATTATGAAACACGATATGGAAACGTGTAGAGCTATAACCTTATTACTAGCTTGGAAATAACATTGTGATATTTAGCTGATGAAATTAGCATGTGGAAGTAACAGTGCGCATTCCGAGTCGGTAAACAGTATTTCTGAAATTATTCAGGTTACTTGTGCCGTAATATGAGACTCTAAAAGAAGTTTCGTTTCCAAAGTTTATCACTTCTACTTAGTAAAGAATTGCCAAAGAGTTCGAAGACGCGAACTCCAATATATTCTAACAATCGTTTTAATAATTACAATTGTTTGCAATTTTTAAAAGAATACATTACGTATGATACTAACTGGATTTCTGTTATTTAATTTCCATCAGTGTTAATTTTTACTTTTTAATTGTTTATAATAGGTTTATATAAATAATAAAAAAATATTTATTAATCATTCTAGTAAGAAAAAATAAATTAATTAAACGTGAACAAAATGAGTGAATTTTTAATTTAGTATATTAAAAAAATTAGTTTCGTACTTTTTATTGCTTTATGTATCTTTTGGCAATTGCTGGTCTTTTATAACAATTTCATGACATTTTTCACTTGATATGTTCTTTAAATTAAATTGTGTCAAGAGTAGAACCTTAACAGAAGATATTATTGTAAATCAACTATTACTACAAATTATCCATTATTAAATTACTATACATAAATATTTTTAAGTTACTCTTATGGATTAATAGATAATTATAGTCTAATATTTAATACTTTCTTAAGAAGAAGTTATTTAAATCTTAAGTAAATTTATATTCTAATCGGCTTAAAAAAACATGCCTTAATCTCTGAAACTCTAAAACTTAACTTTTTACAAAAACCATTGGCTTTGTTCATATTGTCTTATCGTCCCATAAATACACACTTTTTCATTTTAGTAATCAAGTAAATAAATAGTTATAAGTTATATTTGTTAGTACGCCTATGACTGTAAAATAATAACATAGATACAGAAATAGAATATAACTAGCACATGAACATAGAGACGAGGGGAACTAAAATTAAAAAATTACTATAGTGACATTAAATAGGAAGAAAAATTGTTGTTACCTCATGATTTAGTGAATATTTTAATAAAACATTAAAAGTGAGAGTAGAAGATTTATTTGAATTCATCGAAACCAGTGATAAACCAAAAACAGAACCAGCAAAGTTATAACATTGGTGAGAGCGAAAAATCAAAGCTTATAACAATATAAACAGCCTATTTCTCTTCTTAGTCCACTGCGCTCTCATTAATGACAACACTCGCTCGATATTCGCTTTTGGTGCTTCGATTGCAAATATCTTGGAAATCTTACTTTCTTAACGTACCACATACAACGTTCAGACAAAAGGTCAGGATATTTACTGAAAAGTCAGGAATATTGTCAGGAAATCTCATTATTTGATCTGGTAACCCTAGTTAAGGGTATGTCTGTGGATCAGTGTCTCGATATCAGAGACTGCCCTTGAAGAGAAATTGTATTCTATAAGGGCCTTTATTCCAGATTTAGTTTATATAACGAACAACTGTATTACTGCAATTGTTATAATATTAATAAAAAAATTAACAAGAATTGTTGTTTTTTTTTGAGGGCCAAGCAGCCATCTTCGGTAACAAGCATTTTTAATATATTAAAACAATTTAACGTAGTTCATAAATATCCATTATCTCAAAACTCGCAAAATAAAAAAATATAAATAAAACAACAACCTTTTGAAAAAAAAACATAAGTTATGTTCATACAAAACATTAAAAATAAACATCCACCATATTTAATGCAGTCCGCTGAAAAGTTAAACATTATTTTGCGTAATAACCTTGGAAAAGACAGATTTAAGCGGGAAGTCTTCGGTCTTTGTCTTTTTTTGAATTCAACAAATCACAATGTTTGAAATTTGACATGTCTTATTACGCTACGCTCTGAGAATCAATATCGATACAAAATACCGAATGTCGCATGTATCGATACATTTAAGTAACGACTATATCCGGGTCTTTTTCTGATAGTTCCTCGCAATCTAAAGTTATGCTTTTGGTTCCTAATTAGAACAAAGCACGCCTGCCCTTATAATACAAGGCTTTTTCCGTAGGTTTTTCCTAAATCTGTATTTAAATTAAAATAAGTCATTACGGCAACATAACAACATACAAACAACGCTTTGGTGGATAAAGACAAAACGATGTAGTGTGTGTTGTTACAATATTTCTTTAAAATTCTGTTACTAAAATATCTAATGTTTTCAGATTAGCTATCAACAAGTGGGTAGAGAACACCACACACCGTATGATTACAAATCTTCTACCTCCTGGTACGATCGACGCATCTACCACTTTAGTTTTAGTTAATGCGGCTTATTTCAAAGGGATATGGGCAAATAAGTTCGTTCCTAACCTCACCAGGCGAGAAATATTCTACGTGAGTCCCAATAAACAAATTCTGGTCAATATGATGCACGTGGAAGGAAGTTTTAGACACGGTACGTGCCAAATCAGTAAGAGTTCGTTGATTAGTGCAGCTAATATTTTTACATTACTTTTTTCACTCTGTGGTAAATGGAAAAGCTTAATATTAACAACAAAAAGTTGCTCAGATATATTAACTTTGTTTAAAATATCTAAAAATCCTGTTGCAATTGTATTATTTATTTTTATAAATTTTATAAATACTTAATTTTTGATTATTTATATTATTGTATTTCAAACTTACTATCTTAATTTCAGATATTTCCGAATCTCTAGGAGCACACATTCTTGAATTACCATACGAAGGGGATAGTATCAGTATGTTTATTCTCTTACCACCTTTCTCCAACACCGAAGATTCAATTGATGCTACCTTAAAAAATCTCAGTTTAGAAAGGTTCAAAAAAATTGTTACTAAAGATTCCCTTATAATGAGGACTGTTCAAGTAGCTTTTCCTAAGTTTAGCTTGGAAACGACTGTCGAATTAGTACCGGTAAGTTTATTTGTTAATAAGAAATTTTAACATAATTTTAATCTATTTTCCGAATTTTAATTGCACTTGCACATTTGTTGTTGAATGCACATTGTAGATATACAGGGTCAATCTTACAAGACTTGAAGTTTTCTAAAATAAAGTTCTAAGAATTGTATATAATGTTCCTAGAGGCACTCCCATTAAAACCACCGAAAGTATTCTCCAATAAAATAATTGTTAAATACCATCTTAAAGCCAATTTGGCTAATAATGACTTATTCGACACGTCGCTCATCCACTCTGGACCCTAACAGACTTTACAGACGACCAAAATATTAGATAATTCAATAACGAGACCATCGACATAGGTATTTAGCTCAGTAAAATAAAATTATAATTGCAAGATTTACTGAAATAAAAACCATCATTTCACAGTAACCGCCAAAATCTAAGAATAAAAATAAGTTACAGGACATCTCTTGGCTTAAAAGAACACTGATAGCGGGTGTTCCATTTTAAATTTTCCAGTGGAGTGTCTCTTTAGAGATGGACATCTGAGGGTGACCTTGACTTTGGCTCTGGAGTGGTTAATTTTAGCGATTATTCAAGGTTAACTACATTTTTTTTACATAAAAACCTCTTTTTGACTTCAAAAATTGCAAGAACGGAAATCTTTATTACTGAACAGGTTGTATTGTTATCAAGTAACAACAATCCCATTTTATTAAAATTTCGTATCCCACAAGAAAAAAAGCAACAAAATCTTTCTTCCATCGTAGTGGCAGAATTATTCGATAAGTTATACAAAAAAAGTAAATTTTCCGGTAAATTATACTCCTCTACCTTTATGTAATTTTACGATTTTATAGGCTATAACGGCTACGATTTGAAAAGATCTTACTTACTTTTTTCGATGGTAACAGACTCTCTTCTTTTTATAGGATCTGTGAGGTAGATTCTGTTTCCGTTTAACGCCTTTTGAAACATATCTCCTTCTCAATGTCCAACATGTTAATATCCCAAACACCCCTAGTACTTGGGCTCCATGTCTTTGATGTTTTCGTGGAAACGTTCTCCTTGGTATTCATCCTGGGATTTGAATTCAACGCCTCTGAATACATAGGAGTAGAAAGGCTCAAGCATGAAGTTACTTTGGAAGGAGTAAATTGATTTGTTACAATTACCATTTAATCCGAGAAATGGTCAATTTTGGCATTTCTGATTCATTTTAGTGGATCTATGGAGAGTCCTGATGAAACTATTTGGATTAAGCGCTTCAGACGAATAGCCTTCTAGTCTATCAAACAAAATATTTGTTTTTGTGTGTTTGTGAAGTAGGAAAGTGGGCTACCATCGAAAAAAACAAGTAGAATTTTTTTAAATCGTAGTCATTTTAGTCCTTCTAGTTATAACGTGTAGCGCATACAATAGAGGATTAAGTTCACCCGTTATGGATATAGAGCACAAGATTTCGAGAATTTCGAAAAAGTGGCATAAAAATTATAAATAATTTCGAGAAGCTTATAGATAAAAATATCATTCCTTGTAACTTCAAATGCTTATAGAATCACGAACTTAAGAGAGTTCTAGATGGTCAAGAAATGGAATTAAACATCTTAGAAAATTTTTTGTCTTTTTGTCCTTTTTTGTCATTCTTGTCATTTTTTTCAAAAATCAAAATACTTTATGAAATTTCACACTTTTGGTCCTTTCTTCGAGGTATACTTTCACACGATCACAATCCTGGTGTGCACCAGATAATTCCTATCTCTTCTTGATAGTATTTAAATACAAGTTTGGGGATGGGTATAATTCAAGTTGTCAGAAATACTCTTCAATCTGATAAATGGCCAATTTCCTCGTTTTTTGATCATTTTCGCGATTTACGAAGAACCTTACCTGATGTAGCAATTTGAACTCGGTTTTAATATATCTGTGTACATGCGAGGGGGGAGGTCCATAGATCGAAGTTACTCTGGTAGGGGTAATTTGAATTGTCAGAACTACCATTCAAGACGAGGAATTGCCAGTTTGGTATTTTTAGTTAATTTTCGCGGATTTACGGAAAACCCTGACCTGATGAGGCCGGATTTGGATTTAGCGGGTCAAATTACATAGAGATTAGGGTTCTATTCTACTGGACGAGATACTTTTTTTTGTGTGCCTGTGCTATTAAATAAAGAATGTTCTTTGAGATTTGTGGTGAAATTATCGATAATTTAAGTTCAAAAGAAAATACATTTATTATTAGAATTTAAAGAAATAAATGATTACGATCTTCAGAGCAAATATTTAAAGTTATTTGAAAAAATGTTTAATTAATTCTTTAAAAAACTTATTTATTGTTAATTTAACGTATTTAACTAGAAAAACATTAACACCTCTCAAGAATATGCAACAAACATTTACAATATGTTACATTTAAAGTAGTATCACTAACTTTCATATAATTTCCTTTGTAAAACGAAATATTTAGCTACGTGAAAGAATACACTTGGTCAGTTCATTCTATAAATCCCTTTTAATTTTCCACTTCTGTTGTATAAATGACAAAAAATATATTAACACGGTTCATGTTACGACACACCTGCATTCACGGCAATAATAATAATAATTAAATCGGAATATTCTGTAAGCTAAAATACCTTAAACCAACTTTGCTTACTCTCATTACTTCTAACGATTTAAACTTTTATTTATAAATAAAATTTTACAAATTAGCTTTACTCTTAAGCCTCAAGCCCATTAAACCGTCGTTTAAGGGCTCTGAATACTCTTTAAAACTGACTTTAGCAATTTTGTCAATGTTTCGTATAAACTTAAAGCTTCATTATTTACTTCTATGTATCAAATATGATTAAAACATATTACAAAATCTTAATTTCAACTTTCCTTAAGAAAACGTAGAATAATTTTTCTTAGCATTATTTTTACTAATTTTTAGCAGTATTTGTGTGTTCTTATTTTTACAAAACCGAATTTTGCTTCATGTGTTTGTAACTTGTCACTAACACACTAACACTTACTTTTTACACGTTAGGTTCTCGAAAACCTTGGTGTTGGAAACCTTTTCAGAGAGAATGCAAACTTTAATTCGTTAACCAAAGAAAAGGTGACAGTTGGTGAAGGGATCCACAAAGCCAAGATCGAAATTAACGAACAAGGCGCCCATGCCGCCGCTGCTACTGCATTTTTGACCTGGAGAATGAGCGATGACGAAGACATCGTGCAATTCAGATGCGATAGACCATTTATTTATTTAATTTATAATGGAATGACCAATACCGTTTTATTTACTGGGGTCTTTAGAAAACCATCTTAAGCTAATCAACAAAATAATAATAGTTATATGCTTTCAATACTTCAAACTAAAGTTAATGTGAACAAGAACTGACTGTTTACTTTTTAGTAATAAAAATTTAATAATATTAAGTGTTTTTTACTTTCATTTGAAGTATTTTTATGTTCCATTAGCATTTCCTATAATTTCTTCCTAATCGCTCATTTCTTCCAAATCATGTTTTGGCGTTGTTGCGCCTTGCAGCTCAATTTCATTTTTAAATCCATGTGTTCTTTCTAATTTTAATAACTTATTTTCATTCTCACTTAAACATTTTGGAAACATCAAAAAATAATTTTCCAGCAGAGTTGATCAATAATGTTCTTATTTTTCATTTCTAAATTCAGAAACAAAAAAATAAGATTTTGCCTTATCATCATTTTTGCATTTTTTCGCAATCCGCGCAATATTTTAAAATCGAAAAAAAATAGAAAATTTTGTTTGCTTTACCAATTCATCTTCTACCTACTGAAATAGATGAACTAAATAGCACCATTGTATCTACATGTATAGGTAGTTAGTGATCCAGGTGAAATGTGTTAAAATTGTAGCAGAAAAATAAATGGATCATCATTATCATCCCTAGCCAGCAACTCGCATCCACTACTGGCTATACAGCTCCCACAATCTATTCTACTTATCTCGATCTTGAGCTGTTTAAATCCAGTTGCTTGATACCCGCTTGACATCATTGTTCCATCTTGTGAATAGTTTTCCCTGATTTTTGTAGACCTTCTGTCGTGATTATCATTCTCTACAAGGCGTTTCGTTCACCTATTAATTATCACCACATGACCAACCCGATTCCATCTCGGGGAGTTATACCCAGCATTGATCACCGCATTACCTGTCAATGTCAACGTCTCGGCACCATATGTGAGCACTGGCATCGTGCACTGGATATGAATTTTTCTCTTTAGGCAGCTGGATATGTTTGTTTAACTAAATACACCCCACGTCAGACCCATTCTCCGACGAAATTCATCCCTAGATTCTTATGCGACGAGACTTCAGGTATTTCTGCCTCACCGTTGAAATACCATCACTCAAAACGAAATTTGTCATAAATTGTATCTTTAACAAATTTATGTTTCATCCAACTTAACGCGAAATTGTTTTCAGTGAAACTAATATGGTGTTGACCTCCTTGACACTATCTGTTATTAGTACGATATCGTCAGCAAAGAGTAAGTTGTTGAATTTCCCACCTTTCAGTAAATTTGCTGTCCAGCAACAGTTTCAGTTCTTTCTTATCAAGAGTTATTGGAACAAGTGTAATGGGTTGAAAGATTCTCTTCCTCGTTTCCATAACCGAGTGACTTGGCCCCATACGAGTCTGATTTTGCAGCCGTTTTTTGTTAGATTATCAAGTACCCCTCTACACTCAGACACCAGTTATGAACTTGAATATCAGGAACAAACCGGAATTGCAAAGTGTCATATCAAATAAATACGGCGCTTATGGAAATCATCTCAGTAGCAACGCGCTTCATCCAATTTTTCTACTAAAATCACATCGTATAGAGTTTTGGAGATTCTTAACCCATGTGTTACCTTTGTAATGATATATCACTCTGCTTGAGTACCATAGCATCAGCCTGAGCGACGTGACCATCGTCAGGTGATGTTGATGGTCATCCGAGATGCGGATCATCTTCTACGTATTCACGACCCTCAATGAATATGTTTTACGACTGAAATACTCTTGTACTGGACATAAAATCCTCCGCATAGGTATTATTTAACATTTCTAATGTTTGTGTAAAATTAATTTTGTACAAATCTCAAAATATAATGCCCATTCATTTCGGCACGGTAAAAACAACACGAAACATAAACATCCAACTTGAACTAAAGTCACTTATATATATATATATATATATATATATATATATATATATATATATATATATATATATATATATATATATATATATATATACGAGAAAATAAACACTTAATTTAATAATTTATGATCTTGAAAGCCTTCTTTCCGTGACTTGAAATTTTAGGATTTTTTTCATATTTTCGACTAGTCAACAACCACAACTGAACGATTATAAGTTTGGTTTTGAAATATGTTTTATTGTTCAGTACAATCTCTCTTAAACTCACTACATTTTTCCACTGATTCTCCAATTTAAAAATAACCCTCTACGGCTTCAATTACTTCTTCATTTGATGGAAAATTCTTTCCATGCAGAATTCTCTTTCCGTGTGGAAATACATGGAAGTCCGAGGGGGCCACATCTGGTGAATAGAGTGGATGTTTTTTTTAGTTAAACCATGTCTTTTTTTACGATTTTTTTCATCCAACTGGTCCAAAAGGTTGCAATAATATTCTCCTATTATTGTTCTACCTTTTTGAAGGTAGTCGATCAAAAAAATATTTTGATTGCCCAAAAAATTGATGGTATAACCTTTTTAGAAGATTTTGACCACTTTGCCTGTTTCAGAGCAGAACAACCAGGCGCGGTCCACCCAGATGTTTGTTGACGCAATTCGGGATCATAGTGGTAAACCCAAGTCTCATTCATAGTTACAAATCGATGAACAATATCAGTTTTATTCCATATTGAGAAAGTTTCATTCGAATGCCTTTTTGTTCCAGAGTTAGCAAATGCGACGCCCATCTTGGCAATAGCTTTCTCATACCCAAAACATTAGTGAAGATCTCATGTCCTGAACGCTGTGAGATACCTTTGGTCTCGGCTAATTCATCCTCAGTTAATCGGCTATGTTCCATTACCATATCTTGATTTCTTGAGAAGTAGCCCTTTTTGGACGACCTTCAATGCTGGTACGACCATGTTTAAAATCAGCTACCCATCTTTTTACTGTTGTATAAGAAAGAGCATTCTCCCCCAACACATTCACCATGTCTCCATAAATTTCCAATTTTAGAATAAGGAACTAGAAATTAAAAAATAAAACAAAAATAGTAACTTATATTTTATTAAAATACAATTTTTTGTCTAGCAGGATGCAAATGATAAGTAACCATGTTCTGAAAAGTCGTTAATTTTTGATAATTTTTGCGAATTATGTAGATGTTTACATTCAAAATAATTATTTACGATCTGGGTTATATATTTGAAAGTCAAAAAAATCATGTAAACCAAGAATCATTCAGAATGTGACGGATCTCTTTAACTTTTGTTTTCTAATATAATTAGTTCATTTGCTAAAATATTGAAGCTGTTCCGAAAAACAGTTTAATTATTTCGAACTATATAAAAAAAACATTTTTATTTTCAGGCTTTACAGCAAATAGGAATAGGTGATTTATTCTCTGAAACTTCTGACTTAACTGCTCTGATTGAAAACGGAAAAGTATCCTTAGGAAATGCTTTACACAAAGCAAAAATAGAAGTTAATGAACAAGGTACTAAAGCAGCCGCTGCAACAGTGCTTTTTAGCTTCAGATCGAGTAGACCAGCCGAACCAGCACATTTTATTTGCAACCATCCATTTATTTATTTTATATATGATAAAGCGGATAGCGCAATACTTTTTGGAGGAATATTTAGAAGGCCGTACTAATTTGGTTTAAAAAGACTTTAATACTGTGATGTGAAATAACTGACAATGTAAAACCATTAATATAAGTTGACAGTTATATAGTTTTTATATTTTAATACACTATTTCTAACTAAAAAACATTTCAACATCATGATAATAATTTGTTTGGAATTCATAACTGTCAAAAGATGATTTGTTTTTATAAGCTTTTAGTTTTTAAGTATGTCACAAAGGAAGAAAAATTTTAGTATCATTATTACACCAAGTATGTTATTTATGTAAAGGTCTGGCATCCAGTGCAGTACGTACTGATTTTAATCAAAATATGATCATTATTGGTCTAGTCCTAAAAGTGATTCTTCATTTTAACCCATAAAGTCAAAGAGTGTAGTCAGCAATAGACAACTAATATAATCTGTAAATAAGTATTATTTTGTTACATAATTACTAAAATGTTTTTATATACCTATTAAATAAAGTAATTTTATTCTTACATAAATCCCATATTTTTTGCAATCTTTTTTAAGCCACAGATGATTTCATCTTACATGCGATAGCTTTGGCGGTGCCTTTGAAGCTGAGGGGTCCAATTTTCGTGAATGTGCTTGTCTGGGGACCTGCTTTTATATCGGGAAAAATTGTTAAAATTACAAAAAATACCTCAATTACTAATTCCATTTTAGTAAAACCAGTAAGTCACCTTACTATAAAAGCAGCTGGCCGGCAGTCGTATCTCCAGTATTGGTTTAGCACGAGTAGTGGTTAGTATTAGATAGAGAAACAAACCAAGAGTAAGAGCCTTGTATTAGTGTTATCTTTCTATTGAATAAAGTGAGTTGACGCCTGTAAACGTAGTATAACATCCCTGAACGACTATTACTTTTGCATGACACAAGTGTCTGGTTTCTGAAGAAAGAACAAACATAATAATGGTTTATTAACGGCAATAAATCATACAAATTCCATTTTATATAATACGTCAAATAAGAATAAAAAATCTAAAACGAAACAATCACAAAATATCACAAGTCACATCAGTAATAAAAGAATAACAATTAACTAAAACAATAATACTGTCCTACAGTCTATTATGTATAAAATTCAATTATTTAAAAATTCTTTAATACAACCCTGAAATGAGTTCAGAGAGAGTATAAATGGGTCAACATTCCTAGGCAGTGAATTCATTTCCCTACTCATTCTGGACATTGGGGTGTTAAACGCATAGTTTGTCCTATGGTATGGTTCATTAAAAAGACTATGGGCCCGAAGCACCCTCTGAGGTACAGCGAATCCAACAGCCCCCAACAATTCAGGAGCATCAACCATAGAGTTTATGATCTTATAAAATAATATTAGGTCAAGATAGATGCGTCTATTATATAATGATAACAAGCTCATATAATCCCGTATTACACTGAATGGCACATCTTGCTTAAAAGCAACAAATTTCAAGAAACGGACCTGTACCTTCTCAATTTTATTTCTGTATATTTCATAATTTGGTGCCCAGACTGGAGATGCATACTCCAAGACAGATCGAACCATTGAGCAGTATACAGATTTAAAACACTGCACACTGCTGAAATCAGCTAATGTGCGTTTAATAAAGCCAACAAGCCTCAAACCACGGCTCGAAATACTATTAACGTGCAGGTCAAAAGAAAGACCCTCATCAAATATCACCCCAAGATCCTTTATATGATCTGAGCGAGTCAGCATTGTATTGTGCAATGTGTAATTATAAACTATACTATCTTTTTTCTTTGAGAAAGTAATGGCAGAACATTTTGTTAAATTAAGTTGCATGAAATTGCGGTCACACCACTTAGTAAAACTATCCAGGTCACCCTGCAAGGCCACACAGTCCTCTATCTCTCCAACAACCTTAAATATCTTTAAGTCGTCAACATATAAAAGACATCTGCTTGAGATTATAGAATCCTCTATGTCATTCACGAAACAATTAAAAAGAAGGGGTGCCAAATGTGCACCCTGTGGGACTCCAGAAGTGACAGGTATATCAGCAGATTCAACGCCATCAATCTTCACCCTTTGTGTTCGATTGGAAAGATAACTTTCAAACCACTTAAGAAAAACTCCGTGGATACCCATACTACTTAGTTTCATTAACAGAAGCTGATGATCTACCTTGTCAAAGGCCTTGGAGAAGTCAGTGTAAATAGCATCCACCTGACAACGCCTCTCCAACGCCTCCAACAAGACCTGCTCATAAGCCAAAAGATTAGTGACTGCAGAGCGACCACGGACAAAGCCATGTTGGGCAGTAGAAAAAATACTTATAAATAGGGGATATATTTTTTGATGGACTATCTGTTCAAACAATTTGCTAAATATAGAGAATTTTGAGATACCTCTATAATTCTCAACATTCGTCCTATCACCACACTTGTAGATAGGGGTAATATAAGTAACCTTCCAAACATCAGGAAACACACCAGTGGACAGAGATACATTAAATATTTCTGATAATATTGTGGAAAGAATACACTGGCAACCTTTGATAAAATGAGGTGAAATACCATCCGGCCCCACTCCCAACCTACTTTCTAGATGTGAGATTGCATTAAATACATCCAAAGCTGTCACATGCAGAGAACCAAGATCAGTTGATCCTGCACAGTTATGAGATGGGAGGCCGCCGGAGTTACTAGAATACACAGATGAAAAAAATAACCTGAAGAGCTCCACTATGTCTGATTGATTATTAGCCCAAGAATCACCATAGGACATTGAGCTGGGGAAACAACCTCTTCCATTTTTTGCATTCACATAATCCCAAAATGCACTATTATCGGAGCACATAGTCCCCTCCATATTCGAAATATAAGCATGATAGGTACTTTCATATAACTGCTTACATGATCTTCTCAAATCAGAGAACACCATATAGTTTTCAGCAGAATTAGACATTTTAAAATTTCTGTGTGCCTTCTTCTTTTCTAAGATCAGTGCCTTTAATTCAGGGCTAAACCAATGAGGAAACTTCTTATTTTTAGCAATTGCTTTAGGTACATAAATATTAAAACATTCATTAAGAATATCATAAAAGGTATTCAAAGTAACATTCACATCATGTTCATTAACAAAAAAGTGCCAATCAAAACAAGACAAATAATTATTAATTTCTAAATAATTGCAGTTTTTAAAATCATTATAGATACAATAGTACTGAAACTCATGCATTTGCTCAGGCATTGGGATCTCCAAGCTTAATGCTGGATGATAGATATCACATCTGGTAATAGGGACATTTGATATATTCAATTTAATTCTTGGAGTACTACTAAACACCAGATCCAGTACATTACCAGATATATTGGGAAATGAATTCAGCTGATACATATTTAAATACATAAACAAGTCCAACAAAATGTCTGCATTTTGGTCTGAACCACTCGAGAAAACATATACGGATATTCCCTTAGCAATAAAACCGATTTTTCATGAAGGTTTACTAGTTCAGCGCCCCCGGCAAAATGAGAGAAAGCTTTAGAAATGTATGATGATAAAGCAGAACCCGATAATATATCAGAAAATGTGTGTTTGTGGATGAATGATGCTTATTTATAAATTCTTCTAAAATAAGTTTAAAAGCAGTTCTGCTCCATACTGACAACAAAAGACCCTCTATTCCTTTTGCACATGCAGTTGACATAAAGGAAACATACGAAAGTATATCACTTATTTTATATGCAATAACCTATGATACGTATAAATGAGAAATATGTAGTGACCTAGACGTTAGGGGACTATTACTAGGGTTTCAGGGTCGATTTACGACGTATTGCAGTTTTCTTTGTCTTTTGCACAGTAAAGCAATACAGAGTCATTTCCAAGTTAAAACAATGGCTTCTGAAAGATCAATATATTCCAGGTCAAGCTAACGTAAAAAATATACCTCTTGTTGATTCCAAAAAAGGACTTTTACCGCCATTACACATTAAACTGGGATTGATTAAAAATTTCTTGCAAGCATTGGATAAAGAAGGAGATGCATTTAAATAACTTAAACAAATTTTTCCTAAACTAAGTGATGCTAAGCCTAAGGAAGGAATATTTGTTGGACCATAAATTAGAAAAATACTAAAGAATCAACAGTTTGATCAAAAATTAAGTGATGTTGAACAAGCTGCATGGACTTCTTTTAAAACAATCGTTTCGGAGTTTTAAGGAAACAAAAAGTAGACAACTACAAAAACTCGTAGAAGAACTACTTGAAAACTACTGCAAAATGGGCTGTCGCATGTCTCTTAAAATACACTTCTTGCACTACCATTTAAACTTTTTCCAAGAAAATTTGGGCGTGGTTAGTGACAAGCAAGGAGAAAGGTTCCACCAAGACATATCAACAATGGAACAAGGCAGATTAGATCCAGCAATGATGGGGGATTATTGTTGGTTTCTTATGAGTGAAAGCGATCAGGAATATAAACGAAAATCAACATTTGCAAAAAAGTTACGTACAAAAACCTACTTTAAATGTATTTTCATGTGTATTTTTGTAAATAAATCCTTTTATCTTTAAAATATCTCGTTTTTTTATTGTTGTGAACTCAAAATCTATAAGGGGTGGAAAATTTTGGTTGTTCAATTCGCAATCAGGATGCTTTAAACTCCCACGGACAACCATTATAACATCAGTGATATTTCTTTTTTTTTGTATTAGTTGACTAGTGTTATTATTGACAATATTCAAATGCTTACCTTATGGAATTTTAGGGAATCTATTTTATTTATAAAAATTTCACATACAAAACATAAAAAACCAACAGAAAACAACAAGATGAATCGTAAATAAAATTTTTATAAAAAAAAATTAAACCGACTTCTAAAAGTCCACTAAAAAGTGAAAAATAACTATAAATTTTTATATGAAAATGAAATTTTTGAAGTCGGCGCCAAACTGATACCCGACAAAATGTGATTGGCATAAACAGATTAAAAATACTTTATTTTGTAATTGCTTTCTTACCATAATTGTTGTATATTAGTAGTTATTTATTTCATTTAGAAACAATTTGGGGCCGAGTGCAAAAATTTCAATTTCATTTCAATTTATAGTTATTTTTCACTTTTTAGCGCACTTTTAGAAGTCGGTTCAATTTTTTTTATAAAAATTTTATTTTTCGATTTTTAGTTTTGAGTTCATTATGATATCCATAGATTATTTGAGTACTAAGTACTAATCGAGATTAGTGTACTTCGCAATGACTCCAAGGTGGCAAAAAATACTCATTTTATCCAAAGTTGTAAATCACACTAGAATGAACCACTAAATATTCCTTGATTCTTAGAGTTTTCCAAATACCAGTGAAATTGAGTCAAACAAATATTTAGTCTGTCATAAGTAAATTCCCTATCTTAAATTTCAAATTAATTTTAGATTGGTAATATAGGCACCAAAACCTTCCAATATCGATATTTAAAGAACTTGAAATGTAGATTTCTTAGCCCGATATATACGTTATCCTGCATTTTGAGTTTGGATACGCCCCAAGAACCCCGCAATATCAATTTTAGACAAAACCGGAAAATGTAAAATTTCCAGTCTCTCGTATTGTATCTTATCAACTTAATAGTTGTAAAAAATTTACTTCATATTCGTAATACACGACACCGAAAACCCCTTAATACCAAATCTGAAAAAATGCGAATAAGGCAAAATTTTCAACCCATCGTATTGGATCTGCCATATTGAATTTAAAAAAAAATTATTTTAACGTCTTAATCTAATCTAAATCTAAACCCTTCAAAGCCCCCTAGTACCAATTTTGGATGAAATCCAGAAATCTAAAATTTCTAGACCGTCGTATTACATCTGACATTAGATTTTCTAAAAATAGCGAATATAAAATTTTATATTCGCTATTTACATCCTCAAAAACGATTCAGTCCCACCTTTAAACAAAATCGAAAAATGTAAAATTTTTAGTTCGCTATATTGGATTCGCCAAATTGAATCCTGAAAAAATACTTTTAAATTCATAATTTACACCCTCAAGAACCCCCTATATCAGTTTTGGAAAATATCGAAAAATGTAAAATATTTAGGACGCCATATTGAATTCACCAGATTGTTTTTCAAAAAATATTTTAAATTCGTAATTAACCCTAACAAAAATCCCCCAATACTGATTTTAGACAAAATCGAGAGATGTAGAATCTTTGATCCGCCATCTTGGATCCGCCATATTGAATTTTTTTAAAATAATTTTAGATTCGTTATGTGTGACCTCTAAAACTCCCCTGTATCAATTTTGGAAAAAATCGGACAAAATTAACTTTTTTGGTCGCCATATTGGATCCGCCATATTGAATTTTTTAAAAATATTTTGGATTTGTTATGTGCGATCGCAAAAATTCCCCCCGCCAATTTTGGAGAAAATCGGACAAAATTTAATTTTTTTATCCGCCATATTGAATTTTTTAAAATAATTTCAAATTCGTTGTTTACGACACCGAAAATTCCCCCATACTAATTTTGGAGAAAATCGGACAAAATTAATTTTTTTAGCCGCCATATTGTCGGCGCCATCTTGGATTTTACATTTTACACCAATTTTATCCAAAAAAATATGGGACCATCACAGCAACTTCCTGAATATAACGTAAAGAATTTCATTCAAATTGTTGCCGACCGTCCGGAGTAATCGGTTTACACACACAAAAAAAATACATTGTCGACGAATTGAGAACCTCCTTCTTTTAGAAGTCGGTTAATAAAGTGTAACTGGCTACATGACCGAGCGGCCGAAAGCCATGAAAGTAGCTTCCTATTTAAAAAAAAAAACTGAAAAAATACAAGATGTAGCTTGTATTGTCTTCTGTACTGAGAAACATTTAGAATTTCACTTTGAGAATTGTACTGAAAATTGTATTTAGACATTTTTCACCATATTCTGAATATACTCCTTGAACTAACTCTTATTACTAAAACTTTTAATTTTCTGTATTAACTCTCGTATTTAACTCATGTCTTTAACTTTCGTTCCGAAGTCACTTCTCATAGCGAGATTGCTAATATTTATACACTGTTTACCGTGACGACTTGGCAAAAACCGGATTTTTCCAAATCAACTTGTTTTTCATCCAGAAGTCGCGTGATCGAGGATCTACGTGGTGGAATTTATCGAATCTTGTGTTTCACCAAATAGCGCGTGATCGTTATTCTACGTAAGCAACATAACAATCCTGGGCTACATAATTTTCAGCATTCCAGAACCAAAATAAGTCGCACATCGTACAGTTTAGATTCAGACTTTATATTTTAGGTTTTCATCGAATTTTAACAGTGGGTGCAAGTCAAGGAAGTTGGAAGGGGTAAAAGGAAAGACAATATCCTAAACTGAATGTGGTTCCGCATGTAACTCTGTACTCCCCTTCATGTGGCTATGCTGCACTTGCGTAGTATGTCAAGGGACAGGACTAAATTTGAGAAAACTCTTATTATGGTATTATATTGAAAAATAATTTAAAATTCAGGTTATAAAACGACTAATGAAATAAACACTGCCTTAAAAGAAATTTAAATATAATTCGCTATAATCTTATCTACAGTGTTAAAAACGATCTGACCATAGGAATTAACTATATGTTACTCTTCCTTTATGTTATTATTAAGTAAAGTATTTTCCATGTACCTTCTAAATTTTAAAATAATTAATTTCTGATCAAAAAAAAATAAATGAAAAAAATGATAAAAACGACACACTAGCGCAAACAAAACTTTAAAATCGTCGATCTATTAAAAGATGTTCCGTATAATCTTACATATTGATGCAATACAAAAAACGTAGGTACTTACTGAAAATAATGAATTTCCGGGATCGAACCACGCGATTTACAAAACAATACCCTACACTGATGTATTGTTATAAATAAAGTCTATACAAATTTCTTGACAACATACACAAATATAAATTTCGAAAGTTAACTAATGACATTGCACCGCACAACAAAGAAAATAAGCGTCGAGGACAATGACAAACAACCGCATTAAACATAAAGAATACATCGGGACGCCGATCGCGTCGCAAACCCTGCTCTGGTTTTCGGTTCTCACATTGCCAACTTCATGCAACAAATGCTTGCTCCACATAGCCAGTCGATGTCAATTTATGACATTTATATTCTGCCTATTTTTGTAGTTTTCCATATCCCTTCCAACTTCCTTAGTGCAAGTAGAAGTGCGCGTTTTTGATAAAATTTGCGATACTTGGAGAAAATTTGTCCCAGTAAAAGAAAAATAATTTGAGTCTAATATTTTAAATTTAATAAAGTTTTTTTGGGACACTTGTAAAGTGAATACTTGTACCCTTTTTGAAAATTATCAATTTATTTATTTTAAAATTCAATTAATTTTAATGAGACTTTTCCTTTTATGAACCTGAATTATTTTTGCTTTTTGAATATATTTTATTTTTATATTTTAAGTTTTTTAACTTCTTTAAAAAATGATATTATTTCCTGGTCATCACAAAAATGTTTTATATTTCAAAAACGGTATTTTTAATATTTCTTTTGATAATTTATATCGAAAGCTGACTTAATGGACTTTTTTGGTATTTTTTATGCGGGTAACTCATATTAGCAGCCACAGAAGAATGTGCCGCATTCGCGCAGTCCAATGGTCTCGAAAATATCGACATAGTTCATTCTGGAAAGTATCAAAAATGATAGTAAAAATGACGTTTTGGAGATGTAACGCGTTATTAATTTTTCAAGGTCCAAACACCGAATTTTCAATATTTTACCAACACTAGGTAAAAGCTGAGAAAAATACATCGAAAGCCGCTATTCCAAAATGTTTTTCGATTTATTTACAAACACTTATCGAGGGATATTTTCCTAATTCAATAATCCGAATGTACAATTATCTCTTGGTTGTGGTGATATGTATCATTAGACAAGGTCTTCATGGCGTTATTTAATTTAAATATATTTCTTTAAAATATGAAATTTAAGCATACGCCGCTGGTGAATCAACCCAATGTTTTATCGAATGACTTGTAGGCAACCATACATATATCTAAGGTTTTATAGTGGTATATTGCTTACTCCTCGTATGTATTTTGTGTTGCCTACCGTTTTTGGGTGCATACTGATTACCTTTTTCTAAAAATGATTTGAATAAAACTACATAAAATAATTTGCAATATAGAACGATTATCATCTAATCTTATTAGAAATAATTACTTCGTGAAGTGTTTTGATAAATCGACTATCGACATAGATCTCCTTGCTGTTTGGACTACACACCGAATCAGGTGATAACATGCCTTCAAGTCCGTGCCTACGTCACACTGGGACGTGGCTCCACGTTTATCAATAGATATTTTTTTAAAATAGTATGGTCTGCATTACCAGGCGTAATTAAAAATACACTTTGGACCAATATTAAAAATAGCATTATTACTGAGAAGCCTCGTCATCTACTTACTCTGCCGTACTTTAGAAAATGAGTAATGTATGGCATGATTATGACGTAATTTGACATGCATTCGTTGATCCTTCACACCCTTCTCTAGTTCTCCTTTTCTATTGGAATCTCACCCATAGGCGTAACGTGGAGGTCTACATTATTATAATCTTGGAGTCTAACAATATAATATACTCAAAGTACTCCGAGAACTCGTCGAAATTTCCATAGATCAGTAAACTATTGTTGAGTGCCATATTAGCTCAAGGTCACTGAAATTGTTAAGTTATTATAGTGCTTTGAACACACTAATAATTTTGTGTGTAAGTAAATATACAAAAATTTGTTTTTTTTCCTACAATTTAATCTTTTATGCCATGTAGTGGAATAAGTTTATATAAAATGACAAATTAAATTTTAAATCCAATAATGAACTTTATACCAAAGTGATACCAACTGAAAAGAGTTATGTAAAGCAGAACCACTGAGGCCTGTCACTAATGTCACATGTCATTTCTAAGTTTATTTAGTATTTTGACTACTGGAAGCAGCATTAAGTGCTTCACTCAAGTGACACAGCAGAAACAGGAGAATATAAGTAAATGCTATGAATAGGGAGAAAAGAATAAATCTATACCTTCGGAGCGAGAGAGATAGCATGTACTCTTATTCGCCTTTTCTTTCCGCCATGTAACATGAAACACTCAATGTTGCTCCCAGTAAAATGTATTTGAAGATTATAACGAATGGTTCAAGAAGTTAACATTTATTACATTTATCTATTAATTTATTTTACATATATCATGTGAATAGACAACTAAAATAACAATATCAAAAAATGAAACTCACTTATGCATGATTAAGATTCGCTCGTTGGCAAAAAATACTCTCAAATTTACGAAATTTATTTAGCGTCACCTGTGCTAAAATTATATTACCATGGTGGCTAAGTTAACCAAGTTAACCTGTGTCTTCAATGGATTGAATTTTCTGAAAAATGACAAGCATCTGGTGGTGGAGATGTACGTATATATTTACAAGCTGCTAAATTATCTGAAATAATTTTTTTTACCCTAGGAGTGCCGCCCATGGAAACTTCCTAGCCTACTTGTCATTTTACGCGTTTGCTTTCCTGTCGACCTGTCATTTCAATTCGCCAAAGCGAATAGTAAACTAGTGATTTTTAGAGCTCTGAAATGTTCTTTAGAGAAAGTTAAAAGAACAGACAAAATTTCTTGTACAAATACAACGTTATTTAAAAATTTAGTTATTACTTTGCGACTGTAGGTGTATTTAAATTACGAAGAAAACTTGCGGTGCAGTGAAAAACCCTCAGGATATTAGGAATTAATTTTACAATTTCTGCTAAAGATTTAAATACAACATTTTCAATGCTGGGTAAGTCAAAAAATTAAACTTCTGTTACAGTTATTGTATTACAGGGTAGTAGCCCTTAGTCATAAATGATTGAATTTTTAAATAAAGGTTAACTTAAGGTTACTCCTTAAGAAAATTATACTAATTAAAACATATGTTTGTATCTATTTGTAGACATTCAAGCAAATTCAAAGACTGAGTTGAGGAACGGTCACACGATGTCCAGAAAAAGAACTCGTAGTCATTCAGAAGCTGACACAGCAGTAAGCCCCCTTATAATTCCACACATACAAACACTATCTACGGTAAGTTTTTTTACTCTTTATTTTATTATATATTAACAGGCCACCAAGAGTCAGTACTTTATTTCCTTGTTAGTTAACCTGTTTTAATTAAAATAATCTTTCCAAAAACAAAAATTTGAAAATGAATTCTTAAACAATTTAACCAATTATTTTTATTGAAGTTTCATTCCTAGATGTACGTTATAAAAGTACAAAATATGGTTACAAAGTTCATTATGCTTATTCTTTGCATTTCATCAGTACTTTGGTGTGTATAAAGTAAAAATTACCCAACCATCTGTAGTGTGTTTGGGGAGAGAAAAGATACGTAAAATGAATTGATACAATCTATTTTTAACTCCTCTAGCTTTTCAAACAATTAGTAGTTGCAATAATCATTTTGCTTGTCTTTTTTTTTTTTAATTCAGTAATGTGAGTATTTTTTCCTTGCCCCTCAAATATTTTTGTTGTTCAACCATCATCATTTAAATGAGTATGGGCTTTTGATGTTGAATTTAGATATGTCATACTATCTTAAATTTCAATATAGGTTATTCCTGTTTTTATGAAAATTACTTTGTGGCAAATAAGTGTCTGTGGCTTTATCATATTTTCAATCCTATTTAAAGTTCTTAGAATTATTTTATCAAATGTCATGCCCTATTTCATGTATGTTGATTCTAAATATCTGACTAATTTGTTTACTTTGTTTAAAAATATAAATTTTTCCCTTGGGTTCAATAATTTTGACCCCCCTAATCAGAATATCATCTGTATAATGTTAGAAACAGGTTTTTTAAACTCGTACTACTTAGATTAACTAAGAAAGTTTAAGACTTAGACTTGATCTGGTTGCCATAGAAATTAGATCTTCTAGTTGGCCGGTTTTGTTTTGCTTATGATATTGTTGTAATTTACATTACATATATCAACAAATATACATTTATATTGCAATTTTAATGTTAAAAACTTAGAGAAAAAGCTTTACAATCCGCTATAAGAATAGTTGTCCTCTGAAAATAAACAAAATTTGCCAGTTTTGTGTAAAAGAAAACAATTTTGTTATTATTCGTGTATTTTCAAGGCCCAAAACTTAGTTGACTTATTGCTCTACTTGTTAGTTTAAACCCTTTATTGTTAACTTAGATTCCTTTTAATGTTAAACCTGGTCAGCTAATTAGGAGGTTACAGTTTTAAAATAACATAATTGGTGCATGCAATTTGTTTTAAATATTTTGATATTTCTAAAAGTGGTATTTAAATTTGAGCACCCAATTTAAATATGGAATTTTTATTATATTTGACTTTTCATTTTAATTATGTGCTTCATAAGCTATTTTATTATTATCATAAAATTTTATTTTTTAAATGTTGCTGTATACTATGAATTTTATGGAATGATTGATATTCTCTACAAAAGTAAAGAAATGAGATATAAAAATGAAAATTTTAAAAATTAATTATTTTGGCACATTTAAAGTTAAAACTTCCTAAGTAAAGAAACAAACTTAATACAATTTGACTTTCAAGTATACTTGAGATATTGAAAATCAATGACTGAAGGAATTGATAAAAAGAGATAGAATTTTTTGGGCATACTGTTTCTAAATAATTTACCTATTATATGACTTCTATACCCTAACCACAAATATAACTTTAAAAACTTACAGCTAGATTTATGAAAAAGGTGTAAGAGTTAGACCCAATCTAGTTGCTTGGAAGTTAGATCTTCTTGTTGACTAGTTTTGTTTCATTTATGATATTGTTACAGTTTTTATTATATATATATATATATATATATATATATATATATATATATATATATATATATATATATATATAAACTTTTATGTATTAAACTGTGCAATTGGTCTGTCTACCGAAAACAGATAAAATTTACCTCTTTTTCAGTTTAAATATAGAAGAAAAATATGTTATTATCCTTGTGTTTGTAAGGATTAAAACGTGGTTAACTTATTGATACACTTGTTATTTTAAGCTCTTTAATGTCAATGGAAGACAAATTTTAAAGTTAGGCTATGTTAGTGAATTAGGGGGTTAATTATTTTAATATTATTTGTTTATGTTGTATGCTATTATTAAATAAACTTTTATTTTGTCTATTTACTAAAAAATATTAAGAAACAAAGTCAGATTACCATTTCCTGTTTGAAAATTATTAGTCAGGTTCTTTATTAAATATAAACATGAAAATTTTGCACTTTGCACTGACCAATAGTTTCACTAATTTCTAATAATAGTGGGTTTTATTTGGGTTGCCTTAACGGACAGTTTTCCAATAACGATTAACATCTAATTTTTTTTTTGTAATTATGCGCTTTGTACAAAAACAAATATTTTATGTGTTGTAGCTTTAAATCTTTTTTGGTCATAATAGCTTTTTGCATATAAAAAAATTTCTGAGAAATTAATAATTGAAATCAAGGACTTCTTAACAAGTAAAGTAAATATGTTTAGTACCATGGAAAATAATGCTGTATACTGAAAAATAGGTATAAAATTTCCAAATAGTTTACATATTTTAACAAATAAAACAGGAATCTCATATTTAATGCTGATGTAAAGTCTAAAATTAAAAATCAAAACACACACTTGATTTCCTTGCTTTTAAAATGATACTTATTTGGTTAATTATGCATTTAATTTAATTATAGATATTTCTATTGAAATAAATAATTAAGCACTAGTTTTTTAAATGATATTTTACATCTCTCCATGCCTCGATCTTTATATAAACCTTGCATTGCTAAGGTCAAAGTAAAAAACTAATTATTAGTTATATTAATATAATAATAACCATAAATCATTTGACCACAAGTATACAGTGTGTCCATGGATGGGTACCACACTCTTGTAAATGGGTAAATGAATTCAAAGATTTGATGCTATTGAGGATGTGAATAATATCAAGAAAATAACAAATGGTACAACCATAATGATGCTGCCACCTTTATAGTTCTTGGCTCAGTACAACAAAATCCAAAATTATCCTTAAGGAAAAGAGCAGACGCTTAAGTACTGTTAGCGAGTCCCATATTCATGTGATTTTATTAGGCAACATATTGCGGTCGTTCAAAGCAAAATTTATTAACAAATTACGAGATGCAGATGATGTTCGCCATTTGGAGTTGTGTTAAATAATAGGTGAAAAAAATTTAGTTGACTAGATTTTTTTAGAGGAACATTTTATTTTCCGATGAGGCAATTTTTATAACTAATGGGGTAGTCTCTTCATAAAACAGTAGGTATTGGGCATAGAAAGATCTGAAATTTAAATTTGCTACTTATATTCAAAAATTTAAAAATGTTTAGTAAACAATTTAAATCAAAATTCATATATGGAAATTTTAATCAGTTAATCTATAAACACCCTGAAAGATTGACATTTAGTGTTTAGAAGACACCTTATTTTTCAACAAGACAGATGCCCTGCTCACTTCACATTACGAGTGACAAACTGGATTGGCACTAAGTGGATTAGTCTTTTTGGATCAATGTCCGAGGCTGTTTGGTCGCCTGATCTAACCCCATTAGATTATTTTCTATGGGGTTATTTACAGCAAAAGGTTTACAATAATGATTTTGATAACAACATTGACCTCTAAAAGGAAAAATCGTGAAAGTTGTTGCAACTGTAAATGCAGATATGATTGCATCTGCATAAAATGCATTTAGAAAGAAATTAGAAAGCTGTGTACTAATGGCAGATCAACATGTGGAATAATTATCATTTTTTTTATAGACTTATTGTTAAAGTTTATAACATTGCTCAAAAATTTAAAAAAAAAATAAAAGGTAAAATTAATATTTGTATTTTTTTATAATCTAAATTTCTAGTTTGAAACAACTTAGTTAAATAAAATTTGTAAAAAATTGCAAATGACAGTATTCTATTTGAGATTAATTTTACATTTTAACTTTAACCACTGTTTTTTGAAATCCGAAGGCAAGCAAAACTTTTTATCAATAAAGATTTTTCCTCAAAAAAATTAAGAATATGAAGTGCAGTACCCCATCCATCCATGATGTGTATTTGCAATTGAATTGAAGTAATTTTTTTTTAAAGTTGTCCATTTCTATATGAATTAAATAATTGCATTACAAAATGAAGTACTTGCAACCACAAGGGCCATAAGTTCTTTTTATCTTCCTTTAAAATCAAAATTTTTCTAAATTCTGATTTAAACTTAAAAATTGTCATTGCTTTTTAAATGTTGGTTATTTTACTGGATTACGTAGGTCAAAGTCCAAATAGGTCTTAGAAATCTTAGTGAAGAGAATGCTTGAGATGAGCAACTCTGAAATTTGTCTATGTATGTAAAGGTCAAGTGACTTTTTATAAAACAATCCTCAATCCAAATAATAAAACATAATTACTAACAGGTGATCAATGCCGTCTTGTTGATGTTATGGTAGATGAGATCAAAAACCAATTTTACAATAAATTTGAAGATCAAAAATCAGTGTGAAATATATTTCAATTCTTTATGTTATGAAATTAAATTATATACCTTTCTTTAAAAAAAAAGGTAACAATTTCTGGGAATTGTTTAAAAATAGTTATTATTACTTAGGATAGTTGATATTGCGGTATGAAACAATATATCAGTTATTTTTAGGAATGACTTAAAATGAAAAAAATCATATATTATTTAGTGAAGCATTCTTGAAAACTTTTCCGATAAAAATTTTTGCAAAATTTTTTGACATGGCTTTGGTTATAAATAGGAAGCAAACTGAATATTTTTCACTACAATTACATTTCATTGTTTAATTATGTATAATCTCAATGGACAAACCAGACAATACAGTAGCCTCAAAATATTAGCTGTTCCACATTCCTAACTATTTTTAACACGGCCGTGCTGATATTGAAAACAAAACCAGTTTAATTACCACAGAGTTAATTATCGCTGAGCACTTAAGTTCATATCTCTAGCTAAAAATACCAACTAATTATTTAAAGTTGAAAAAAGTAGAGTAGGCATACACAAATTGGTAATACTTTTTTTTATATTAAAATTATAAATATTAGTTTAACTAAAAATAATTTTAATTAAAAAGAAGTGGATTTAAAAAAAAATTCTCTTGTGTGTTCTGGTCTGGTACTTAATATTATTGAATAATTTTATGTGTAAATAAATATATAAAAAAGTTGGTTTTTCCAACACCCTATTTTTTTACGCTATCTATTTAATTTCTTAAAGTGGAATAATTTTATATAAAATGATGAAGTAAAGTTACAGTCCAGTCCTGAACTTTATACAAACTTATAAGAGTTATATATACTAGAACCACTCAGGCTGGCTGCTAGTGTTATATGCCATTTCTGTTTTTTCATTATTTTGACTACTTCATATTATGTAAGTGCTGTACATTAAATAACTCTGCTTTGATTAAAACCATTGTCTTTTTAATCTCAGTAAGACCATGTCAAAAATAGTCAGAAATCTTGAAAAAAATTGTTTCCAAGTTATTGAATTAGTTCAATTATTGCTAAAGTCACTATTTATTTATTGATAGGAAAATTTATTTTAAATCGGAAATACTAAGTATATTTATTTTCCGGCATAATTTTCAATAATAATACGGAAAAATGTTCAGTAATAATACTCTTGCTACACTAAATAATATATCAATATATGAATCGTTTTTTGCCACGATACTTAAGCTAAACAATATCTGTTTTTAAAAAATGATCCAAAATTGTCTCTTTTTCTGGAGATTCAAAGTCTTATGAAGGAAATAGTACAATTTTAGTATATTTGCTGTATTTCATTTCATAATTCTTGTAAAGGATAGATTTATAGTTGGTCCTAACCACATTGATGAGTCATGATAACGGCGAAACGTGGTATCTGTCGAAAGGAAAGAAAAACAAACATTGTAGATTTTCGAAAGTTGTGTTTGTTGCAGGAGGTTTACACTAATTTTGATTATTTTAATATGATCAAGTTAGATGGCGTGTGTATGCTTTGCTGTTAGTATTTAAAAATGAAAACCAAGAGATGTGTACTTTTGTTGAAATTAATTTATTCACATTGGTGATCACAAATCGCGTCAATTGGATATTACCGCAGGACTGGCATTATCTAAACATAAATGGTTCTTTTACAGTAAGTATTTGCTGACGACTCGACCTTCTTATGGCGTCAGAGGGATCTTCACCAACTGGAAAACTCTGTTAAAAAATATTTAAAAGCGGTGAAAATATGGTGCGATTCAAAATTCGTAACATTGAAAGTTGATAAAACAAATATTTTATGTTTTAAATGTAGTATCAATGAGCCTGTGATAGATGATTGGGCTGTAAATGACCTTCATGTCTGCAAATTCCTCAGTATTCACATGGATGAAAAGCTAAGGTTTGATAGGCATGTTTTGGCTTTGGGTTAGAAGCCATTTCCAGGTTGTTACGCGCTCCAGGTTGTTGCTCGCGGGTTAGATTCTTCAATGGTTGTCGACGTCTACTGTTCGTTCCCATTTGTGTTATGGGGATGCTGCTCGAATTACTTATTTCAGTCAATTTTTATTTTACAAAAAAGGGCCATATGCTTTATATATAGAGCTAAAACGCATGATTCATGTAGACCTCTGCTTTTTTCCCTGAGAATACTAACATTGTGGCTAATGTACATTTTAGGGACTGTATGTCTGATTCGTGAGAAGTTCAGCTTTCAAATTATAGAGCGGTCACCTTCCTAGGCAAATGGGACGAATACCGTGCAAAATATAGTTTAGGAGAATTGTGAAGAAACTCTCGGTTGAGAAAGTATAATACAGAATTAATAGAGTTTTTGTCTAACAGGCTGTATTAGCCAGTGTTTATCTTTTTGTATTGATTGTTTTTTTTTCTTTTTTTTTTAATGTTTGATTGGAGTGTTATAAGAGAAGAAGACCTCATTTATTATTAAAATGTATATTATGGTATGAAAGCGGGTAGCGGCGTCTAGCTTGAAAGATATCTGTGAAAGCTCTGTGAACCAGTGGATTGGCATGTACGCTAGCCTTGGCGAATAACTTATCAAATACCGTACTTATATTGAGATACAGTGACGTAATATTAACATCTCTGAGGAGTTAGACATTCCTGAAGGACCATGCGGAGTAAATGATGAGTCGCGGGGCCCTTTTCTGGATGGACTGAAATTTGGCTCGGCGTGCATTGCAGAACTGTTTCCTGGTTTACCAGTAGGAGATAAGAGCTCGTCGGCTAATGATCTCGTAGACGATTAGTTTATTCTTTAATGAAAGCTCGATTAGCTACTGTCGCCATTTAATCGTTCCAACTAAATTTCTTATCATGAATTATCTTAAGTACTTGATGTACCTGAATTATGGGATTGGGATGTTGTCTACGGCAATGGAATAGCTGCTGATTGGTCTTTAAGGAGAGAATGACCTGCATCTTATCGGTATTGATTTTTATCTTCCCGAGTCTGGACCAGATCTGTAGGTTCAGAATTGACTTATTGGTGACATGTTACGATTGTGAGGGACAAAATATGGCTAGTTATATTTTAACATTTTTTAGGCTATTCCAAATTTGATATAATATCAGACTTACGTAAATGTGCATATACGTATTTTTGACCCGAACAAACAAGCAAACAGTTTATCATTTAAATAAAATCATGTAGAACCAGTAAATGCAAATAAATAACTTTGGTCATGCGTGTAGTAATCTTGAACGTTTTTCTTTCAGCTTATATTGGTCTCTTAATAGATGGATATATTGTACTAAAAATTAACTCGATTTATCAATTAGTTTTATGAATCAATGGTGTTATAGTATGCAATATATATTATATTGTCCTAATTAAACAAAAAAATTATCACAAAATATGAATGTGTAATTTTCAGACATACTGCTTTTTCAAATCAGAAACAATTAATTTTATAATATATTTTTTAATTTTGGGAGATTTGCCTTCCTGTATTATTTGAATAAATATTATAATAGTGTTCTACATAAAGGCACCAATACTTAGTACTCCTACCTTCTAAATATTTATGTAAATTTAAACAAGTAATGAGCCAAAGGATTGAAAAATGGCTTTTTTCTAGGTATCGTTTATAAACAATCTAAATGAAATGGGAGGATTTAATAAGGGTCGGATTAACCATTTAAATATCTATTCATAAAAATAGTAGGTAGAAGATCTATGATGCTGGTAATATATTTACTAGAAAATGTACCTGTGTTTCTTATTGATTATTAATAGGTTTTTTAAAATATATAGGGTTATTTGAGGGTGATTTTTTAATTTACTGTTTTATTTTCCCATATAATATCTATAATGATATACATGACGTATGATCGACTTTTTGATATAATTCGCAGGTGTTTTAACAACAAACATATTTGGAAAATTGGGGTGACTTGGTCCAGTTTTCTGCTTTCGATTTCTAGTTGTCAATCACAAACATTAAATTAAATATAAAACTGCGAATCTACCACAAATATATAATGGGTGTTTCGGTTAATAATATTGATTTTACTAAGATTGTGTTAGTACATTTGTTGGTATATACTAATGACATCAGAGGCGTGTCGAAATATAAACATATGCCATTAAAAGTCAGTTTCTTATCAATTATAGGTTGAACTTCGTACCGGGAAAAGACGTTTTGCGGGGAAATTTAATAGCCTTCTTTCATTTAGAGAAAACAGCTGCTGAAAGTTATCAATTGTTGGTTGAAGCTTAAGGTGATAATGTTTTAACCTAAAAAACTTTTGAACAATGGTTTAAATGCTTCAATAATGGTAATTTGAATGTAAAAGGCAATCTCACGATCAGTAAAGAACTAAGAAGATGTAAGCTCGCTGTACACAATCAAAGCATCGAACAGGTCATGTCATTTAAATACCTGGGAGCAAACATCACCAGCAATAGAAACTTAAAAGCAGAAGTTCAAGAACAAACAACCAAAGCTGCCGTAATGTCAGGATACCTACGTGATATTATATGGAGAAATAAACATATGACGACACAAAGTAAGATCAGAATATATAAGACCTGCATACGACCCATAATGACTTATGCCATCGAAACAAGAGCAGACACATCAGCAACCAAAAGACTACTCCGGACAACTGAGATGAAAACGCTAAGAAGTATCACGGGTCATACATTCCGCGACAGACTAAGAAACGATGAAATCAGAAAAAGATGTGAAATACAGGATGTCGTAAGATGGGGCAGAGGAAGAAGGAGAGCATGGAGGGATTATGTCGACAGGATGACCGACGACCGAGTGGCAAAAATTGCAAAAGAAGGAATACCAAACTCCTCAAGGCTTCCTGGTCGACCGCCTAAAAGATGGAAAAAGAGCTGGACATCGGTGTCACAGGAACAGGAATAAACGAGATGCATTGACAGTCAATACAGGACAAAGTCCTATACTAAGAATAAGAAGAGAAGGCAAGGACAACGTACTATTTCCGAACGTCTACACGCATTGGGCAAGATCCAAAAAGGATAATGATTTCCTTATGAATTGAAGGAAAGAGACATTGAAAGACTAAAACAACTTGTGAAATTCTGCTTAGCAGACAGAAAAGAAAAGAGTTTTGGCATCGAATTGTGACAGGTTTTCTTTGACAACCCGAAGCGCAAAAAATCATGGATAGATCAAGGCCAACCTTCAACATCACATCTAGTGCACAATATACATGAAAAGAAGGCTTTGCTATGTATTTGGTGGGATAAGGGGGCTGTGTATTATGAGCTGCTAAAACTTGGTGAAACATTCACTGGCCATCAGTATCGATAACTACTGATAAAATTATACCGAATATTGGAGGAAAAACGACCAATGTACAGCGAAAGACACAATAAAGTCCTTTTGCAACATGACAAGGTTGATCCCCACGTTGTAAAATCCGTAAAAACTATTTGGAAAACGTTAAATGGGATGTTCACCCAACCGCCTTATTCACCGGACTTAGCCCCTTGAGACTACCATTTATTCGATCCATGCAGCACGAACTTTCAGAACAACACTTACATTCTTAAAAGAAGTGAAAATTTGGCTTCAGTGTTTTATTCAGAAGTTTTATTCAATCTTTGCTTTAGAATAGAACACAATCAGGTTAGGTAAAGAAATACATAAAGTCAAACCCATAAAAACTGTTGTGAAATGCCTCAGAGAAGTGTTTGGAGTCCAATTTTGTTTCTTATTTATGATAATAATTTTTCATTCTTCAGTAATAGAAGTTTTATAACACTCTTTGTAGGTGACACGTCTGAAATAATTAATGATTGAGTATGTGAGGCATATATCAACTTGATTAGAACAAAATGGTCTTGTTTTAAACCCCACAAAATTTAATATTATTATTTTTGCTCTTCAACGAATTAAATGTAATTCCGATTCCAGCAGAAATAATTAAGGACTGATGTAAACTTTAAAAAAATTACGAGCATTTTAAGCTGATAAGTCATATTACTGTTTTAATGAGTTCATCCTCGAAATTTATAATATAAATAATATATTTATTATTGCGCAATCTAAGTGAATCTTCGTTTGTAACCCTCATCTGTTTGCCAAAATGTGAAATGAAATATAGCATGATTTTGAATTCAAATTAGTAGCTTAGCAAAATGTCTGTCTGTTACATCTATGACAGAATTTCTTCTATTATAGTTTTCTGAAGCAAAGAAATATTCATCACATTATTCCGTTAGATGACTACAAGAATCTGTGCTACCGCGTAGAAATGTAATATTCTGCATCAAATCCGTAGGAAGTAGTTGATGACTGACATAAATTTTAGCTCTCTGCAGAAGGTTGTGAACCACCGGTTTAGATCATTAATTATTATTCCTATTTATGTAAGAAATGAAAACTTCAAAATTTTTTTACAGTTACCATTTTTTCAATATACCATTATAATAGTTTTTCTTGTGAAATTTTTCCATATAACAATTTAACAAATATATCACAAAAAAAGGCATTGTTCTAGCAAGATTCTGTAGGTACGTAAATGTAAAGATTGACTACAATATTAAAAAAGTTTCATTCTCTTCCTAATTGTTTATTATTTTATTCTGACACCATGACTTATTATTCAGTTTAAAACCAGCATATGGCACCAACCTCTATTTTCAGTTCCAAAATATATTTACTGCGTAAATAAAGGAAATTTAACATTTAGCTTAAAATAAACAAACTTAAAACGTATCATTCGGTTTATTAGAATCGCCTACATGATAAATTAAACTGTGTAATTTGACTTTCTGATGACATTTGATATATAAATGCATTATTATCGCATACATATTCATCACGAATCCTAAGACGTATCGTAGGATTAGGGCTGCCAAGCAGTTAATAATAAACAGGATTATTCAGAAATTCTGCATAATATCCATAAAAATATCGTCCAGAATTATTTATCTTTTAAGATAGTCTGTTTTCTACACGCGTAATGGAATATTGATAAGCATAATAGAGAAGAATATGATTGATGATATTGTTAAATAAACTGTTTCTTTATTATTGGAGTTCGTAGAAGACTTCTTAAATGGATTAGATCATATTTGTCAAGTGCCATTCATATTATCTCTGGTGTGCCTCAGGGCGCACATATCGCTTCATTTTATTTATTATATTTTTAAATGAACTGTTAGATTACACTACTTTACAGTCAATTTGCGACTGTAATCTTAAAGGCAGTCTGATTAATTTTTGGTCTCTAAACGGGAAAATGGTGGTAAAAACTTCTTAACGCGTAAGATTCTTGAGTTATGATTTTTTCAGCCAAAATGAATGAGTATTTTATTCACATTATTTTACACAGTGATTTTAATATACCGGAGCGCGACGTTGCTAAATTTGTGTTTTCCATAAATTAGGGAAATTGTATCTGGCAACACCATGGGGGGTGTCTAGGGATAACAAGTCAACCACGAAGTCTCAACCCCCTCGGGCTTAAAATAACGAAAATACCCATATAATTCCAAATTTCACTCTGCCCCGTAGCTGAATCTACTTATAGATGGCGCCTGTATATGAGAAGTACGCCGTCGGTTTTTGAACTTCCGATACCCGATGTTTCTGGAAAATACCAGAAGTACGAAACCGTTATAAAAGCAGTTGGCCGGCAGTTATATCATCAGAGATTGGTATAGCACGAGTATTGGTCCGTATTAGATAGAGAAGCGAAGTGCGCGAACAAGTCAGTAGTAAAAGCGATGTATTAGTGTTATCTTTGTGTTGAATAAAGTTAGTTAACTCCTGTAAACGTAGTACCACATCTCTGAACCGACGGACATGACAGTACAAAAATGTCTACAGTACAGAATCGTAACTGTGGATAGTTTTTGCTACATGTGTGGTCAGTTTACCCATAAATCGCAGAAAAGGACAATTTACAAAATGAATAAGGGAAGCTTATCATAAGTAATTTGGACGTCTTGTTTGCGATCATGATCGGGAATGGGCTCCTCACATATGTTATCAAACCTGTGCAGCAAATCTAAGTAACTGGTTAAATAGCAAACGCTCTTCTGTACCTTTTACAGTTCCAATGATTTGGCGAAAACCAACAAATCATATTAACGACTGTTACTTTTGCATGACAAAAATATCGGATTTTTCAAGAAAGAGCAAACATAATATTGAATATCCGAATATTTCCTCAGCAATAAAACCGATTTTTCATAGAGATGGTTTACCATCGCCCCCGGCAAAATGAAAGGAAGATTTAGAAATTTATAATGAGAAGAGAGAACCCTATAATGTATCAGAAAAGGATGATTCTTAATTTGCCCAAAGTGAAGGAATCCTTTTAATCGAACAACCTGAATTAAATGCTCTAATTCGGGACCTCCACTTGTCCAAAGAGCATGCTGAATTATTAGGGTCTAGATTACAACAATGGAATTTACTAGGCACTGGAACCAAAGTAAAAATATTTAGGCATTGTAACCAGAAGCTATCCTCTTTTTTTACTCTGCAGGATAAAATGTGTGTTTGTGTTAGTCCAAATAATATTAAGGAAAAATTAGGATTTGCACATAACCCGGACGAATGGCGCTTATTTATAGGTTCATCTAAAATAAGTTTAAAAACAGTTCTGTTCAATAATGGCAACAAAAGACCCTCTATTCTTCTTGCACGTGCAGTTGACATGAAGGAAACATACGAGAGTATGTGACTTATTCTAAATGAAATAAGCTATGATACGTATAAGTGGCGAATATGTAATGACCTAAAAATCATAGAAGTATTACTAGTGCTTCATGGTGGATTTACGAAGTATTGCTGTTTTCTTTGTCTTTCGTACAGTAGAGCCACATAAAGCCATTACCAAGTAAAAGAATGGCTTCCGAGAGATCAATATATTCCAGGTCAGGCTAGCGTAAAGAATATACCTCTTGTTGGTTCCAAAAAAGTACTATTACCTCCATAACACATTAAACTGGGGTTGATTAAAAATTTCGTTAAAGCATTAGGTAAAGGAGATTGCGTTTAAATACGTTAAACAAATTTTTCCCAAACCAAGTTTAAGGAAGGAATATTTGTTGGACCACAAATTAGAAAAATACAGTTTGATCAAAAATTAAGTGATATTGAATTAGTTGCGTGGAGTTCTTTTAGAACAATTGTTTGGGAGTTTTTAGAAAACAAAAAAGTAGAAGACTAAGAAAAACTTATAGAAGAATTACTTAAATGCTACTGCAAAATGGGCTGTCACATGTCTCTTAAAAAACACTTCTTGCACTACCATTTAAACTTTTTCTAAGAAAATTGGGTGCAGTTAGTGACGAGCAGGGCGAAAGGTTCCAGCAAGACATCTTAACAGTGGAGCACCGCTACCAAGGCAGATGAAATCCAGTAATAATGGGGGATTATTGTTGGTTTCTTATGAGAGAAAGCAAAAAAGTTATGTACAAAAGACTTGCTATAAATCTATTTTCATGTGTATTTTTGTAAATAAATCCTGTTATCCTTAAAATATCTTGTTTTTTTTTATTGTTTTGAACTTATGTATAAATATTTTTTTGTATTTGTTGACTAGTATTATTTTATACCCTCACGGCATATTTTATATACAGATGATTTTAATATCGAGTGTGAAGCTAAATTTCGGCATGATCTGGATGGCTTCTATAATTGGTATAGGATCCATTTAAATATATTTTAGGTGTATTATTTAATTTAGTCTACAAATTTTGCGTTGTAATACAACGTAGCAAAAATAGTCCTAACAACAAAAACTTTGTACATATCTTTGGTTCAACTACATCTTGACTGTCCAATAATTTAGTTTTACCAAACATATATTGATTAAATTGAGTCTACTGAGAGAAAATTTCGTTATGTTGCTTTTAAATGTACGTTCCTGCAAAGTTTATCAATTATATGGATAATAGAGCAGATAAGAAACTTATAGAGGCTGCTAAGAGACACGATGGCGTGTGTAGAAATAAACCGATCAGCTAGAAAATTGGCAAATAGGATATACAAAATTTTCAAACGAAACGTGTAGAAAAACTGATCAAGAACAATAAGCTAATTAGCATATTCAAAAGAAATTATTAAGCTTAAGAATTACAATGGAAATACTAGATTAGACAGAAAATAAATATTACTATTAATGAACAATATTATTACCAATTTTTACAAGGGAAAAATTATCAACGGTAAAGTCATGGAAAACACCCAAATCAGCGAAAACCTCAGTTCCGAAGAAATGCGCGAGATCGAACTGGAAGCATTTTTAAAGAGTAATTTAACTGATTCAGATTTGTAATATTTTGTGAATTTTGATCTGTGATGTTTTCAGAAGTTTATAAGTTATTTATTGTTGATTTATTCATTGTTATGTATTGAATGGCATTATCTCGTAAAGTAAATAAATAGAGAAATCTACACTAAGGGGCCTATTAGACCATCTGATATTCAGTCATTTTGGCTAAATTAGGAACTGAATTCAGTATGATAACATTTAAAATAATTAGGAGGCTAATTAGGAAAGGATATAGCATTTAGAATACTTAGTTGACGTGCAGCGTGCAACGCGGACTGACCCAGTGGGATGTTGCAGCGCGAAAATAGTAAGTAAAGAAAAGGAAGTTGTATAAATGTTCTCAATTTTTGTAACGATATGTCATATTTATAGACTAAATATTATGAAGAAAATTTATGAACATAAATATTAGATATGATGTTTATAAGGTGCTTAGAAAGCGCAGTACCATTATCATAATCGGAGTTCTATCGTGCTCGATAATCATTCTCCACCTGATTTAGGATCCTGAATAAGCACTATAATTAGCACGCTCTAAATTTCTTTCACCCCTTCATCCTAGTTAGGAATACTGAATATTGTGTAGTTTAATAGCCCCTTAAGTCCTAAGTTAAAAGCTGTTTTTATTTAAGAAATATTTGAAGGACGATCCAGAATATTTCTAATTTTATTCTTGCCATTTTTACGTGATTTATTCACATCTAAATGGAATTTCCGATAATAAATTATGAATTTATTTCTTGAAAAAAATTTTTCAACGCTGTTTCCGTTTTTAATCTGCTGAATAAAAATAATAAATATCTCTGTGTGCCCACTATTACTAATGGAAAAAACATTTCTGACAAATCATCAATTAATATTGAAACGGATTTCAAGAGTAACAGTGCCTGTGAATTTATATCTATTTTTATTCTCCACTTGATTTAAATTGTGCTTAAAATAAGTCAGATCTAGAATGTGCAGTACAAGAAATTCTAATTCTAAATCTAGTTTTTATTTTAAACCACGCTTAAACCGGGCACGAAATTGAATGGTCTAAATTTAAACTGTCATTTCCCTAAAAAAGTTCGAGATTAAAGGTCGCTTCATATTTTCATAAATTATCAACTACCATTAAGAATTTCCAACTAGGAAAAGTTTGTCAACTTTCACCTTTTTTAAAAGACGATATAATTCATATCTGCTTTCGGACGTTATCTGCTGTCGGAAAATTTAACAAACGCATATAAAAAATAATATCAAAAACAAATAATCTTGCTGAAAATTTGTCATAAAATAGTCGATTTACTTTAGAATAAAAACAGGTAAACAACAATTGAAATGCCAAAAATTTACGTTTTACTTTTAGGTTAGAATATTTATGGGCATTTTGATTGGTCATCTTTAATTTTTACTAACTGTCAAATTTTGAGGTATGAACCACTCATTCTTAGTGATAGTTGATAATTTTTAGAAGTATGAGCCAACCATAAACCTTCATATAGGATAATTAAAAATAAAATCCACCGGTTTAATAAAAAAATAAATACTTTCTTCTAATTTTTGTATTTTAAAACTTCAAAACTTAGTTGACTTACTGTTGTCAATTTAAACCCTTTATTGTCAACTTGGACCAATTTTAATATAAGACTTTATTAGGAAATTACGTGTAAGGGTTTAAATTACTCATCGCAGATATTATTACTAAACTGTCATTATAAATGTCAGCGGAGGTATTGTAAAATAATGGTTTCCCCAAGCCCTAACAGAGTTACGTTTTTATTTAAGATAATATAATCATAAAACCTACCTAGAACCGTAGGTAGTAAATTTTTATACCAGTTTACCTCAATTCTTGGAGAAGGTTTCATAAAATAAGTTAAAAATTTGCCAGGAATTTTTGATAATAAAATAAAACCAAATAGGTAGAAGATTTATTGCGTTGTGGTTTTATAATATATACCATATAAAAAAGTAAGGCTAAATTTAATTCAATTTTTTTTTATAAGGAAGACTGAAATTTGACATATACCGTATTTTGAGCTTAAAATAGCTAACTTTTGTTAATACGTCATGAACAAGCAGCAAATAAAAGTGGTGATTTGTTTTCCTTTTTGAACATCTAATTACCAGACGGTAATTAGAGGTACACTTCTAATTACATTTCTAAATAAATATGCCATCTCTAGATAAAGCAATATGTGCCGTGTTAATTTATCTATCGTTCTCGTGTTTCCCCATTATCTTTACTTGTCCTGTTTCTTGTTCCTATCATAAGATAATATATAAAAAATACGGAGCTCCCTTTATTTTTTAAAATTTTCTCTTTTGTGAATAATGAAGCAGTAAAAAAGCGGCAAACGCAGAAAGAGCGTGAAACATTCCAATTTACTATATATTATAATTTTTATATGGTAGGAACTACTTACGAGGATGTGAAAGGTCCACTATTAATTATTTTTTGTTTATTTCTAACATTCGACCTATAGGTAGTTAAGTTTCTAGTTTAAATGTAGAAATTTAACTTAATTACTCTCTAAAATTAAAATTTTTTTATGGGAAATTTGAAGTTTATTTGGCATGTTGATAAATACCATTTTCGATGGATTATTTTACGTTTTACTATAAATTTTCAATAAATAATATAAAACCATTTTTTAAGTGGATATTTAGTCTGCTTCTTCTTTCTCAACTCATATTTATCCACTTCTGAACATAGATCTCTCAATCTTTTCGACATCTCGCTGTCCTGTATCAGATATATCCATTATTTACCTGTTACCGGTCTGATATTGTTCATCCAGCGCGTTTGTAGTCATCCAAGAGTTCTTTTCTTCTATCTTGGTTTTCGTTCTCTTAATCTATATGCCCATCTATCTGTGAATAGACTGGCAACATATCTAACCGATCTCCTCTTGATCATCTTTGCTCCTTCTATTAGGTCTATAAATTTTGTTGTCTTCCATGTTTCTTGATTTCTTATCATACAGGGTAACTCAAGAAGGAGATACGACGTCATCGATATTTTTTGTCAAATGTAAACCCCATTTTTTATTTCAGAATCAGAAAGGACACATTTTTTTACATACGAGAAGGTAAATATGGATGTTGGTTGCACAAAAAAATTGTCAAGAAAAATTACTGTAAAACTTTCAAATATTTAAAAAATTTATAACATCTAAATTAAATGCTCCAACTGGACCCTCACTGGTGCGAGATATTTGGAGTTTCTTCAAAATGACCTCATTCCTGCACTAATAACTTTTGTAGTAAAGTCCCTGTACTTCGAGAATTACGAGCAATCTGAAAAATTCCTTGTATCAGAGTCTGCCTGCTGGCTAGACATGATGTTTTCCTGTAAGATGTGTACTAACACAACACCTCCCTTTAAGTCAGCCAACTGTGATGTTCGTTCAAAACCTGTATCTTCATTTTGAACACACAGTCAGTTGGATGCCCAAAGAACTGCGGGGACTAACACCCCGTCGTGGATCCAGGCTAAGAACCGTAACGCCCCATGCAATACTTCAACTGCAAGGTCCCAGCCCAGGGATACCATGTCGGTAATATCTCGGTAAAGTCCCTGTAGTGCAAGAATTAAGAACAATCTGAAAAATTCCTTATATCAGCGTCTACTTGCTGGCTAGACCTGATGTTTTCCTCTAAAAATGTGGGTGTTTCGTCTCGGTACCAATATTGGACTCGTCAGTAGGGCCATTGATACCTTTCCGTGACATCGGTCGTCGTACTTATTATAATTTTGTAACTAATATTTATAGTCATGTAATCGGATAATGGCGGTAAGATGTGTGCTAACACAACACAACACTTTGTATCCAGACCCACAAGAACCTGATATTTTCCAGCATGACTTTTTCCATTGAGATAGAGCACCGCGCCACTACGCGGTCCCTGTCTGTGCTTATTTGGATGACATTTTTCCGAATCGTTGGATAGGCAGAGGGATAATTGAATAGATAACCAGATCACCAGATGTGATCCCCTTGATTATTTCTTATGGTGATACTTAACTTCAAAACTAAAGTATTATTGACCCAGTTCGGTAATTTAGAAGTCCTAAAAGTTTCGAATACGCCAAGAAGTACGAGATACAACCGCAGATGTCATCGACAATGTTCAAAAGGAATCTATTGATCGACCTGGTTATTGTCAGATTGTTAACTGGGTCCGATTTGAACATCTAATTTACATGGTACCAACATTTTTTTTATATCTTTTTATTTAGTTTTACACTAATTTTTCTTGACGATTTCCTTATGTAACCAACATCGATATTTATTTTGTCCTATGTAAGAAAATACGCCTTTTCTGATTCTGAAATAAAAATGGGGTTTACAATGGGAAAAATATATCGATGACATCATAGCTCTTTCTTGAGTTACCCTGTATATTTTGGTATCACCCAAAACAAGTCTAAACTAAAAATAAAATTCGACTGGGGTTTTCATTGGTCATTACTTTTGTTTTGCTACAATTCAGTTCCAAACCTATCTTTATGGAAGCTTCATTCCACACATATAACGTATCATTTACTTCGCTGGTATTATTGGCAACGACACTTATATCGTCTGCGAATCTAAGAATCTGGCTCTTTCAATGTTGACGCCCTGTTTTTCTCATTCTAATTCTTTGAAAATATCTTCCAGAGCTATCGAAAACAGCTTGGGGGATGTGGTATCTCCCTAACCTACTCCTCTTTTTAATGCTATTTGACCGGCAGTAATGGTTTCTGATATATGTAGTTACCTCTTTATAAATGTTGTCAATGATTTCTATACACCTTCAGCCTACTCTTGCAATCTCCAGAGGCTTCAAAACTGATCAAATTTTAACGGAATCAAGAGCTTTTTGAAAGTCGGTAAAAGCTGAATGCATCGGTAAGTTACATTCCTTTCCTTTTTCTATATTTAGTATACACGTTACATACGAAGTCATTTCTAATTTTATTTGTATAAGGAAAGGTTTTACAATGCTAACAAGAATGTCATCATACATATTATCAATCACTTAAAATAAACGAATAGCTACGTTTAAATTATGAATCTACGAAAACCCAATTTATATTTATACCGAAGAATTGTTTGCATCACTGTGGCATGTTTCGGCATACAAATAAAAAAGATAGAAGTATGATACTATCTCCCAGATTGTCACAGGAATATTGGTCATACAGAACAAAGTAATAAATCAGTGAATGGCAGATGTCAATAAGAATGAATTTTTATATTTAATTATTTATTATTCCTTATTTCCATTGCCTTCAAATTCATCCCATATTTGGGCTTGAAAGACATGAATGTCTTGTTGAACCAAGTAGTTGAGGATGTTAAAACACATTCAGAAACTTCACCTAAACGTGATATTTATTGAGTATAACTACTTTCTGATTAAGGGTTAAATTTCTGAAAGAAACTACAATTTTGTGTGCGGTTGTCAATCAATCAACGAATCCCAATGTTTTACATACATACATACAAAAAGTTTACAAACTGTGTTCTTATTTATTTTTATTTGACATATTTAGACAGTGCTTTCAATAAGTTATTGTTAAACAACTTAATTAAATTATTTTTTTTTGTACATAGTTTTAATGGGGCAAACATGTAATAGAAAATTACTAAAACTAAGATAATTACCAAAAAAAAAAATAGTTTTTATAAAAATTTTGAAATTAAACGTGGCTGTTTAAGTATACTATCTACAAAAAAAAGTTTTTCTTATTTTTCGATTTACAAGCCAACCTGCTTCGCACTCCCTCTAGAAATTTTTGACTCATACCCGGTATACCAAGACACCAAAAGTATGAAGCTCTGTGGGAACCACTTTCATGTTATCGGGTCCTAGGTGGTGTGGTCTTCTGTATTTCCTACAAACTTTCGGACGGTCCGCGTGGTTACAAGGTGAACTACTTTCTGAATCGATTTATACAGATGTTCACTAAGACCCAGTCCCTTGATGCTCTTCATTAGGTTCTTTGGTATCACTCCAGTTGTTGATAGTATTATGGGAATCGTGTGGACGCTGTTCATTGCCACTGTCTGCGGATTTGCATATCCAGATCTCTGTATTTGGCGAACTCATTGTATTTTGGTCTTAGGTTGTTGTTAGATATAGCAGTGTCAATCAGTGTAGTTCGCCTAGAAATTTTATCTGTTAGTATAATATTTGGCCTATTATGAGCAACTGTTTGATCTGTTAAAACCGTTCGGTTCCAATATAACTCGAACTCGTTGTTTTCAGGAATAGACTCTGGATTGTATTTGTAGTAAGGCACTTTTCCTACCTGCAATAGTTTAAACTTATCTGCTAACTCTTGGTGGAGTATCTTAGCGGCTGAGTCGTGTCTTTCCTTATATTCCGTTGCGGCAAACGCTTGGCATTCTCCAGTTATGTGCTGGATTGTCTCTGATGTTCGACAGCTATATCTACATTGGTCATTTTCTATTGAGGGATCTCTGATGATGAACTTCCAATAGTTCTTTGTCGGAATAACCTGGTCTTGGATAGCTAACGAGAAGCCCTCCGTTTCCAGAAACAGCTAAGTTGTCGACATTGTCCTGGATGACCCCATTTGGATGCCGTCCATGAAGTGGTTTCTGTAGCCAGGCTTGTAACTTCTCTTGGTCTGTTCGTGAAAAACAATATCCCGTTCCTTCAGCTGTAGCGGCGTTGAATCGTCTACCTCGCATATTACTCGATGTAGTGTGGCAGTGTCCGCTAACCTGTGGAAATAACAACGTAAGTTTATTATTTGTTGATCGAGCTGCTTACCAATATCGACCAATCCTCTTCCTCCTTGGTGTCTTGGAAGCATTGTATGTTCAATAGCACTGCGAGGGTGGTGTTTGTACGCTTTTTTTCCTTTGCAGGTTTTCGATATCCGTCCTGCTCCATTTTACAACTCTAAAAGAGTAGCTACGTGCAGAACATGCGTACGTGTTGAGCGCCAACAAATTTCTACTATTTAGACTAGTTCGTAACACCCGTCTTACCCTCCTGACAAATTCGTTTGTCAATTCGGCCTTCATAGTGCGATGGTCAATTCGTTTAGCCTGTTTCATACCTAGGTTTTTGTATGTTTGTTCTGCTTCCATTGCAACTATAGTTTCACCGTTCTACAACTCAAATGCTCCCGGTTATATCTTTCCTTTAACGATGTTCAAAATACGGCACTTGTCAAATCCAAACTACATTCCGATATCCCCAGAAAACTCCACAATTTTAAGCATTTGCTCCAGCTGGTTTTTGGTAGCAACCATCAGTTTAAGGTCATCCACGTATAGAAGATGATTCAATCTTACTACCTCTTCGTTGTTATTTCTAATACTAAAGCCGTACCTGGTGGAGTTCAAACGGTCTGACAGTGGGTTCGTTGCAAGGCAGAACCACAATGGGCTTAGTGGGATTGTATTATGTATTATTTTTATCATATTTCATTCATTCTTAAGAAGCATTTGTTGTTTTATTATGAATATTAAGGCAACATTTTCGTATAAAGAGTTAAAATAAACGCGGAAAAAAAGAAACGAAACGTAATGTGGTCTGATAGGTCACATGTAAAATATGTATTCGTAAACAAAATTGTAAGTAAGATGTTTAATTAAATTTAGTGATTATAATATTTTATAAACAACGGCTTTTTAGGATTAGTGATTTATTATGGTACAGTGATAAGATATGAAGGGAAATGATTGCATGAGTTACGGTGTTTTACCGAAATTATTCTGCATGAAAATTCGGAGGATATTATTAGAAGCTAAAAGGGTGCGACCGTTTAGGTAATCCAGCAATGTATATACTTCAAATTATCATATTTGGTTAAAATTGTACTTTATTTTTTCATATCGTCATTTTATTTTTTTTAGTTTTACTTAGATATAGTTTCGTCGTAAAAAATGTCTTTTATAAATTGTATAGTTTTTTTTTCCATAACTAGCTAATTTTTTTTCTCACTAACATTTCATCGTACTAAAAATAGCACATTCTGATGTTTGACGTAACTTTGCAGGGTTACTGTACGGTCGTACCCTTTAGTGAAGATGCTGGACCCACCAAAATACGTGAAGAAGTGGACTATTCCATTAAAATAGATTTGGAGATGGCTAGAAGGGGAGACGCCCCGCGCCCAGTGAGAGTTTATGCCGATGGGGCATTTGATTTATTTCATCAGGGTCATGCCAGACTATTGAGGCAAGCCAAAAACGTTTTTCCGAACGTATACCTGATTGTTGGAGGTGAATATCAATATGTTTACAAAAAAATGATCAAAAATATGTCATTCTTACATCATTCTAAACGTAATTGACTATTTTAAATTACAAATATAGGATTTGTTTGCCGAATTTTTATCGTAAATGATGAAATAGTCACGTTGCAAATGATTCAATATTTAAGACTATGAATATTTGTCAGCTGACAAGCAATTAATAAAAAAAATTATACGTTACCGTCTGTCATTTTTTTTTTAAGAAGAAAGATCTATTTCGAATTTTAGGGGGCTGTATAGTTGAAACAGTTGCACATTTTAAGTACTTATATATTTTCGATTAAACTGAAAGCACTACCAATTTCCTTATTTTCAGTGTATGTATATTCCGTAGATTTTTCATAATTTACAATTTATGGAGAATGCTATGCTTTTTTTTGACAGTTTTTGGGAGAAAAGAAATTTAATATCTGACAGGTCAGAAATTGTTCCCTTATAAAACAGAACACGCGATCAATATAAGGAATTGTACGAAAAATATAATATGATTAATAATATTTACAATCGCCATTTTCTCGGAGACTAGGCTTTATGCTTAGAATTTTTCATAGAATTAAAATTTTAAAAAATTTTCAAGGTACTTCAGTAAAAAGAAATAATTTGATGTTTCTGATATAGTAAAACGACTGCTGCACATTCAAAATATAACTCTAAACCAATCATACAACTTTCTATAATCTAAATCAATATATTTCTTTATAACCTGGGTAGTAATTTTGTTTACCCTCGGCGTGGGAATTAGCAAATTAAAGTTTCTGCTTTTTAAAAAATAGCTGAATTGTTGAATTTCTCATATCTAATATCCCGGTCTAACTTATTCGACAGTTTTACTACCATTTTCTATCTGTAAATTAACATAGTGCCAACTTAATTTTTTTACATCATGTTTCAAAGCATGCAATATGTTTAAAATAAATGTTAAATACTCTTTAAATTTACAAAATATATCAACCAACCAATAAACTACTTTATACTTTTTGTTTCCATTGAATTGTACTATTTTTGACTATTTTATAGCTGCAAAAATAAATGAAGCGTTAAATTTGAAAACTATGCACTTAATTACAAAATTCAAAAAATTAGTTGTGGACATAATACATTGCTTGTCTGGCATTCGTGGGTTGGAATAATTTATTCCATTCTAATACTGAAAAAATTCAACTCGGCTGCCTACATGTTTGGTTTTTAATTTTAAATATGTTAAGGTCGCCGTAAAAAAGAGGCTAGCACTCTCCAAAGACTTCTGGGGTACTTGTTTTATGTGTCGAAAATGATTTAGAGATTCTAAAAGATAGGCCAAGCATTGAGCTTGAGATATTGGTTACCTTAAAAATTTATGAGAGAAATTTAAAAAACTCTATTTTAAATCATATTCTGAAAGTGGACACAGCAATTAAGTAAAATCAATCTCAAGTTTTGAAACTTCGATTCTCTAAATCGAACTATTACTGTAGAAAGTTGAATGGTGTCCTTAATAGTTGTCTAATAAAAATTAATTTTTTACCAGTGATAAAGCCGGAGGTCCCAATTTGAGCTAAAATTACTAATAATAAATAAATCACTTGATAGGTATAATATTCTATATAAATATATATTTTTTTAAATTTTAATCACCTATTTACATAATAATCTTAAATAGTTTTAGAAATTACTAAAATTACTTGTTAAATATCCTATCTAGTACAGGAAATGATCTTATCTCTCATATAAAATCAAATGGAAGCAGGTTAACTATTTTTTATAATGTTTTTTTTATCTCAAAAACTTGACATTTGAAGCATGTTATTCTACTTAAAATTTGGTACAAACTTTCGGAAATCCTAAATATATAAGAGTAACTATTTCCTACAAATTCGTTCCTGAACTGACTAATTAGGTTAATATTGGTATAATAATATACAGCTGATTTCTATTTTTGCAAAATGTTCTATCTAATTGTGGAAGAATTGTTGAAATCGATGAATTAATTTCAGAGATTACTTTAGACAAACACAAAGAGTTTTCGTAAAATTTGAAAGAAATATTTCGGTTAGGTTGGAAAATACTTTTAATATTATTCTACTATTTACCTACAGCATTATGGCAGTTTCATATGTTACCTTCATATACAAGTCTACTAAAATAAATTTGTATTATACCTAGATCGCATATTTTTGATCATTTTTTAATGTTATTTTTAGTTTTATTAATTGTTAATGAGACCGCGAGATTACCTGTATGAAGGCGATTAAATTTAAAACCATTTTTTTAAATTTTATTTACGTAATTTCTCACATTTATAAATCGGTTGTATAATTTTTAATTATGTAAAGTGCTAGTACTAGTTTTTTTAATATTTATGAAATATTTGACAGGCAAAGTAAAATGCGTGTGTGTTGCTCTAATTCTGAGATGTTAAGTAAGGTTGAGCGCCACATCTATATTCGTGTTTAGTTCATGTTAAGCAAAGAATACAATTTTTAATGGCATAAATATTATAAAATCATAAACATTAAAACATTATGCAACTCAATTTCTTGAACTTTGTAAATTGTAACAGACCCCCATCTTGAAATTTTACTTAGAGCATAACTTTCAATTAGCACAGATTTTGGTTTCAAATACGAGGTTCACTAAATAGGCTAATTTTCACCTATTTTGGCGGCCACCCTTTAATATTGAGAAATGTTAGTTACAATCAAATATTATTTAGTTTCAAATTTATAAAAATATAGTAGTTTTATTTCGTAAAATTACATCAGTTGCTAAATGAGCCTTTATTGGACTTTAAGCCATTTTATTTGTGGTAGAGATGGAGATTTAAACCTACGTTTAAATAGAGAGTAATGTGGCTCATTTATTCGTCGATCGGGAACATATATTATTAAAATGATTCGAAATAATGCATTTACTGACAAAAAAATTGTTAAGCTGAGGACAATTGGCATCAAAAAAATCAAACCACCAATTTAGAAAAATTATTAAAGAAGTAAAATAAATAACCATAAATTATATTTTCATAAACTTTCTATTTATAAATCATTCTGTAAATGGACAAATTTATGAGAAAGCTTTTTTTAAATGTGGCGAAATTAATTAGTCAAATTTATTTTTAACTTTAATTTCTTATCCTTTATATTTCAAATTAAATGGTATTTATTTTTAATTTTAAATTGTTCTAAATTTAGAATATTCCTGAAAGTGAAAAAAAAATCGTCATCCAGGGGTATTCTAATATTTAAAAGGTTAAAAATCGGTAATTTTTATGATTTTTTTTTAAATAAAAAGTAAGTTAACAGCTTTGTTATTTATTTATTGATATTTTAACATGTGAAAATTTGGCTTCATATTGATTTTTTGTTACAAAGTCGAACAAATAACGAAGCTGAATGCACATAGCGCGATCATCAGAGCCTCGGGTGACAAATGGTGCCTATACCTGCTAAACGTAAAGGTGCATATAAATATAGCGAGTCGCGTCCTTCATCAAAGGAGATAATAAAAGCGTTATCATATTTCATGTTGTTCGCGAACAGCGCAACAGAGGCTCGCAGTGATTCATTTTATATCGGTTCTTGGTGCGAACTCAAGGGAATTTTTTTATTTAGTTGGACGGCTTTATAGTATGCTTTTTCGAATAAATTTATTTTGCAACGAGACCGACGACACGAGAAATATGCTGAAATTGGCTTGTTATATCCCAGATGCTTTTATTATCTCCTTTGACGCCGGCCGCTTAAGGTACTAAGGTTTCGTGATAAATTCGCATGGTGAGCTCGACATCAAAATTTAAAGGAGATTTGCGCGACTCGTCGTATTTCCAAGCACCTTAAAACTTCTATACAATCGAATAATTGACTTTTAGTAACGATAACGAGGACAGTAATGACGAAGAAGGTGCGTCTTATAGGCCCGGAATCGATAAAGTTTAGTACATATCAAAAACTTCTCTTCGTATACTTGAACTCTCAATCGCATTTTTCTCGAAACGACTTGTCTTGACCTGGCAGGAAACATAACCCTAGCTACAATTGTTCTAAGTTTTAAAAAATAAAAATATTTGCATTAGCTGAGGTTGTACCTAGCCCGTTTTTTTTTTTAATTTTGAAAATTAGTATTTTTGGAGCATCCGAATGTCAAAAGTATAAGTAAAAATCTTGCAAAAATAAAATGTTTTTCGGAAAAAGACCACGTACAAAGAAAACTACATTTATATAGATTTAAAAACTTATTCTCAGACCAACCATTCTCGAATAAGCAATCCGGCCATTTGGCCACTCTTACTATATAGCGGCTTAATCGTAATTTAATAACTTCAGTTTCGTGTATGTTTAATAAAATATATTTTTCACAAATCCTAAATAAATAATTTAGTTGTCAAAAAAAATCAGTAAAAAGGGACTTTTTTCATCCTATTAGAGTAGTGTTTCCCCTTTAAATATATGGAAAAATATTTGGTTATAGTCTGTGTTTGTAGTTTGACTTATCTAAAATTAAAAAACAATTTTTTTGTTTAGAATCAGGTAGAAAAATGACTACATGAAAAAAAATTACTGTTTTTTTTTTATTTTTAACGGCTGTATATGATACAGTTAAAAACAAAATGAGCTTTTATTCGGTGCAGTAGTAGACGAGATATTAGGTAAACGAAAAAAAACACAGAAAAATCTATTATTCTTGTGACCCTAACTATTACTTTTACTACATTCAATCAGCAATTCCGGAGCCATAAAGGATATCTTCCTGTTTCTCAGAAATATATTATATTCACTACTACAGGCAAACACAATAGCATTTCTTTGAAGAGAGGGGATATCAGTCAGGTCAGATTTCGACTATTTTGTCCTTATACCCTTTTGACTAAACCTATATAATTCTACAAGTATGGATATTTTGACATGACCCTTTTAGAAAGATATTCTAGAAAAGTCTTAGAAATATTGTATGTCAAAAAGATATTTTTTTACGCAATATGTTAAAATATTGATTTCAACATGTAGTTGAATGACTCGTTTGATTCATAAATTTGAAACTGTGCTTCTTATTAACGGACCTCTAAAACAAGGATGTTCTAAATTCGACGGCTGTGTATTTTTTTATGTATGTACGTCGATTACTGCAGAACGATGTCACCGATTGAAGTAAAATTTCGCGTTATGTTCAGAAAATTATTGTGGTTTTATATCATTTTGACCGAAATTGGTTCAGTCAAATCCAAGATGGAGGATAAAAAAATTAATTTTGCCTAATTTTCTCCAAAATTGGTATGGGGGAGTTTTCGGGGTCGCACATAACGATTGTAAAATTGTTTTTTAAAAATTCAATATGGCGGATCCAATATGGCAGAATTCAAATTTCGCATGGCTTGATTTTGTCTAAAATTGATACTGGCGAGGTTTTTGGGGATGTATATTACGAATTTTAAATTATTTTTTAAAAAATTTAATATGATGGATCTAATATAGTGGACTTAAAATTTTACATCTCTCGATTTTGTTCAAATTTAATACTGGAGGGTTTCTAGGGGTGTAAATAACGAGTTTAAACTTATTTTTTTAAAATTCAATATGGCAAATGCAATATAGCGGTCTAAAAATTTTACGTTTCCGGATTATGTCCAAAATTCGAACTAGGGGGTTTTCGAGAGTATAAATTAAGATTAGATTAACAGTTTAAAATTATTTTTCTGAAATTCAATATGACAGATCCAAAATGGTAGGTTCAAAATTTTCGATATTCACATTTTTGGAAAATTGGTATTAGAGAGTTTTCGGATACCTAGGTTACAAATTTAAAGTTATTTTTTTACAATTTAATATGGTACATACACTATGAGGAAATAAAAAAATTTTACGTTTTTCCGATTTTGTCCAAAATTCATATTTTGGAGTTTTTGGGGCGTATATTACGGATCTTGAATTAATTTCTTCAAACTCAATATGCAGGATAAAATATGTCGGACGAAAAAGTTTACATGTCCCAAGTTCTTTAAATATCCGTATTTGGAGGTTTTGGTGGCCTATCTTACAAATCTAAAAATTAATTTTGAAACAACAAGCAGGCAAAATATTTTTTGGCACAATTTCATTCAAATTGTTTTTGGAAAATTCTCAGGACCAAACAATTTTTTGTTATTCGATTTGGTGTGATTTGCAATTTGTTATGACTTTGGAAACACTGCGAGGTACCCTACACATGTCGCCTAATAGTTATTTCAAATAATTTATGGATATCATAAGTTCTAAAAATCGAAAAATAAAATTTTTATAAAAAAAAATATAACAAAAAACTATTAACATAAGTTACATACATACAAATAAAATATTTCTCAATCGATAAAATGCTCAGCCTTATAAAATTAGTTTTGTAACCGACTGAATTAATGCTATAATAGGCGATAAATTTTAAAAGGTAGTACCTTTTAAAGTTTTCTCAAAAATATTGTCATGAAATTCACTCCACTATATTGTGAATCAACGGGTGATCTTTTTTTAATAGTTGCTTTACCTACCGATTGAATATTGAATAACTTTTTCACCTTACCTCATGTTATTTTCCTATTCGATTTCTACTAATGGACCTTTGTACACACTGTATTATGGATAAGTGCATAATGAAATAAGGGGTAAAACTTTAAATTTTCACAAGTGCTGATATTTAGGCTAATTTTGGTTACTGCATATTTTATTTTACGGCTTTACATTTAATCTTTTTATAGATGTATTTAAGTTGGCGGTTTGCTAATATGCGTACTCCTAATTCGTTATAAAAGCTATAAGTCTAGAAATTTGGCTAGATTTTGAGGAAAACATTACCTCTCTTATAGTGACGAAGAAATCTGATGCCCTATAAACAAATATCGAGCTATACAACTGTTTGTATAAAGTTTTATCAGTTTCCTTGCATTAAACTTTCAGTGCAAGCTTCAGCGTTTATCGTAAATAATTTATTATTTGTTTTAAATAAACCACTATCGACATAATATAATGAGCCAACATAGTTTTCGTTTGTCAATTATGATAAATAAATTATTTGCAGTAGATCAACTTTTAGTTGGAACATGTCTAATTTAAGATAGGATCTTAACATAAAATTAGTTTAAATACTGATATTTATAATAATTAAATAATTGTAATTTTGTTACCAATCAACTTGTTCCATTTATTCCTTATACTCACGCGATCCCCCTCCAAGTGAATTTTGTCCCAGCATAACGAAAAATGCAGGTAAATGCGTAAGATTTTTAGTTTTTTTTTTTAAATTGGTTGCTAAGATTTTTCATATTACCATTATTTTCACAATAATAATATTTTTAACTATTATCGCAAAGTAAAGAAACCGTAGAAAAATCAGACTAATCAAAAATTAACGCGGTATTGATAATTATTTTGATAAAATGTCGATTTTTATATGAAATTTGTAAATAGATTTAAATATCATAGTAGGTATTTATAGAAATTAAAATTATATTTGCCATTATATGATTAGAACAAAACATCCTTGATTGTTAGTATTTCAATGTAATTTTTTAATTTTTTTTTACGGATTTAATTACGTAGGTTTTTATCCTTTTGTATGATCACACCGGAAAAAATTCTTTCATTAATTACCTAACATATTATTCAGAGCATAGGAAAAATACCATAGTATTGAGCAATAACAAAATAATTCAATCGTATGCATTATATGAGATTATCTGTTGGGGTATAGTAATTATAACCTTAATAATTAGATATTTTTCGCAATGGTCATCGATATTGCGTTTCTTTTAATAAAATTAATATTTTATACTTTGTATGCATTTCTTGCTGATTTTTTATTTAATTTAATTTTGTGAAATTTGGGTTTCAACTAGATTTCCCTGTTGATTAATTGTCAGGCTCATTAATTTTTTTCATTAATGCTATTATTTTTACAATTACAGCGTCTAGTAATGAAATATCAACAAAATACCATAAAGTTATGAATTTTCGTTTTTATAATATGTTCTTATTTAGCCTCTTGTAACTTTTTTATTAATGTTTTTAGTCAACATGAAAATAAAATAATTTTATTTATTTTTTAAGTTGATCACATCTGTACAAATACAGATTCAATATTCGTAAATTTTTCATTATCTAATTAAGTTTTATAGATTTTATTAATAATATATAATTCATTATTACTGTTTTGTCTCAAATGTAAAATTGTTTTGTATTTTCTGTTCTTTTTTTTGGATTTGTTAATTTTTATAACTCTCTCTATTTTTCCATATTTGTATTTAAAGCTACTTCAGAAGGAGTAGATAATATATATAGAGTTTCTAAATATTTTTTTAGCCCCTTTTTGTCATTCGATCTGTATAGTTTCTCAAATTTTGGCGCCTTGCGCGCCATCTCACGACGTCTCGGATTTATAGTTTCTCTTCGTGCGTCTTCCTTTCTTATCCTGTCTCTAAGTATAGTGTTGCGTATTGTTCTTAATTCATCTTTGTTGTTCTCATTATTATTTTGGTTTCAAATATGCCGGCCCTTATTTATTCAACCTATTTATGAACGAGCCTGATATAAGTCTATTTGTTACGTCCTATGAGGAGGTTATTGAAATTTTGAATATTTTACCATGGATTTTGTTTTTTCCCGGATATTTTCATATTAAATTTTTCTTCTGTTATCCTGAATTTGTAAAACAGTCGTTGTAAATTATCCTTACTGTCAAACAGTATCAGGTTCTTTACTTCCTCAATTCTTTTATCAATAATCATGTTGAGGAGGCAAACGTTGCCCACCTCTTCGCCTGCGGCTTGTTGAAATTTAAATTTTACTTTGATTTGTCGAATTCTATGGATTTCTCTCTGAGTTGTACGATGAAAATGGCATCTTTTTGGAGGAAAACCTCGTTTTTTTCTGAAATACGAATTTTATCTTGTCTGGGACGATTTTGGTTTATAGTTAATATATAAATAAGGATTGGTATGGCTCAGTAATTTGCAGGATATATGATTTTTGATTTTTTTATTTGTTTTTACTTTTTCCTTTGTTATAAGTTCATCGTCGTCGTTATTTGTGTGTTTGGTGGTTCTTCTTCAGTTTCTTTCTTTTTGATTTTACTATGTACAGGATTGTTCCTTATATTTTGACAAGCTCTGGTGATTATATTATAGGAGTTTTATTATATTTTAAATACATAAGTGCTGGATTTTTTCTATATCGCAAGATTTTGTTGCTACATTCCTAACTAGTTAATTTCAATAAAATTATTTTACCATCGTTAGAGCGTATTATGTTCTCAAAGTTAAGTTGATTTTATATTATAATACGACTATAGTACATTATGTTCTTCATTGAACAACCTAATTTTCAATTGTCTAACAATTTATATGGCTATGGCGACTTTTTGAAATATTTAATATTGACCTAAATATTTCAAAAACGGTTGGAACAAATATAGGCAACATATATATATATATATATATATATATATATATATATATATATATATATATATATATTTCAAAAAGGAATTTTAAGCTCTATTTTAATATTTACAGGATGTCCCATTTTAAAAAAGCGAATTTGTACAATAAATACAATTTTTCATAAGCATTTGTTTTTTTTTTGGTGACATATTTTTGGGATCCAGCGATTCATATATTAAATTTTTTTTTCTAACTACTAGAGCTTGTCAAAATATAAGGAACAACCCTGTACATATAAATTGTCAAAGGGCGCTGTCCACGTCTTTGCTTTCATAACATTTATCTGTATACTCATTGAGGTGTTTCTTTCTTTCTAATGCATTTCATAATTTCTTCTCTCCGATCGTATTTCACTACTGAGAATAATCTTTGCCAATATGTATTTTTCAGTTGTTGAATTTCATTCGTTACTTTGTTATTTTTTTATGTTTAATATTCTTCGAGTGTTTTACTACTGATATATTTTAGGTATGTGTCCTACTTTTCCTTTGATAGACTCTTAATTTCTTTTGAGAACCAGGGTATATTAACTTTACTTGTCCCCAGGCAATTTTTGTATTTGGTTGTCTGATAGGATGTTGAGCTCTCTTGTCGGTAGGTGGAGCATTTTGTCGCATGAATTCCATATTAATTTTGAAAACATAATTGTATTTTTTCCTTATTATGTGGGCAAAATTTGCAAATGTCAAGGTACGGACATCAAAGTTTTGGCTCGGTTATACTTTCGTGTTATTGGTACGTAATTCATTGTGTGCGCTTATGGATATCATATATCAATTTTAATTTGATGTTTCATCGTTAAATTTCGGCCTGATTCTTGGTATGACACTATTATCAACCTTATCTTTACAAAAAAATATCTTTCTTTTTTGGTCTATTTGTGCTTACTGCATAGACACCTAAGACGGGCGTCTCTCCATCTGCGAGTTGTGTTGTTATTTGCATTATATTTTAGTTGATGTATCTCACTTCTTCAATGTTATTTTCAATTTTGTGTGGCTGTATTTTGAAAGCGAAGGATTTTTTTGGCAAGTCCAAAACAAATCGCAGCCATGGTACTCATGGTTACCTTTGGCCCGCTTTTTGGTTTCTAAAAGTGTTTTTATACATCTATTACTTTATGAATATTTTAGTTTTGAGATATGTAACGTAGATATTGGATTGAGGGATGGCACATATAATTTTCATGCTTTGGTGCCTGAAGAGGCAATTTTGAACTGCGAAACTGATAGCAAACCTAAAAAAATGAATTTGGGAATCGAAAAATTTTAATATGCCCCTGCTTTCTTTATTTACCTGTTTAGATCAGTATTTATTCTCCAGAAAATGAGCATTTTTAATATATTCTTTTGACGATATACCTCCAGAAGAACAATTGTCTTTTTCCGTTTGTTTTGATTGCTTTTTAACGCAGTTGCATTTTGTTTATTAACAGTAATACAACAAGGACATCGAAAATTTATTTAAGAAAACATAAATAGTTTACACTGCAAGTTGTTCAGCAGACAAAAGAGGTAAACATAATATCGTATGATAAAAAGTTAGTATAACGAGCTTTACCTTAATTCGTCGAGAAAAATTGGCCCAAATTAATTCAATAGTTTAACCACTATGAAATTTTTTTATTCACTCTATATAGATGGTCACAGGTCAGTAAAACAACAATAAAACTCTTTATTAACTACCTTGGCAATTCGGGTGTAATAAATGACCACCAATGTTCGATTCTTATTCGTCTGGGAATTGTAAGTTTTTATGTAAATAATTTGAGGATAAATTTAAACCGCCTTGGGGTTCCAATAAGTGAACCATCACCTATTTTACAATATTAGTTTTACTAGACGTCTTTTATTTGGGTACTGCCTAGAGGTTAAAAAACTAATCATTATTTATTGTTGATATGAATCAAAATAATCTCAAAATATATTTTGTGACGTTATTATTAACATCCTCGCGTTATTCAGACGAGTTGCTTGTTATTATATGATACCCACGTAAGTTACCTCGTCCTTATAGATCAAAATTAAAAGTTAATTTTTGTGACGCACAATTTTTGTTAGCGTTGACGTGTGGATTGTGGGTTTTTGGTGTTTTTTATATGTAAATTGTATGTTGATCACATTATTAGAATGAGATTAGAATATAGCCAATATAAAGAGGGCCCAGAAATTTGAAAACCTTGGAATACTATATTTTTTCAAATGTCACTCCGTTCTGTAAACAACTTTTACCTCCATCATTTGTATATTATAGGGCTCAATTTTGTCTTTGAATTTTATTCGCAAAATCGATTACCCAACACCAAATTTTTTAGGCTCTGCCTAAGAAGTTTGTTGCACTTTGTTATAGTTATCAGTTCTATTTTTATTGGATTTACATGAACAATTAATCATCAGCCTTCACTTTACTTGATCGGATAAAATTAAATTTGGAAAAGTGATGATACGTAGTGAGAATTATTTTATTTCTTGATACCCACAGATATTCTATGCTATTCTTTTCTAATTACCTTATTTAAACTAATATAACATGCCAATCGGAAAGTCTGCCGGGCAATAAAGTAAAAGTATGAGTTTCTGAAAACAAAATTAAAAATATTTATGTTTGTCAAACATCAGAAATGTCACTCCTACACTGAACGTAAACAACGGACCAAACAAATTTATTGTTGTTCAAATCTATTGGTATTATCGAAGCTCATAATTAAAATAAATGAAAATAGGAAAGCTTTCAGTAATATATGCAAACTTATTAAACACGTCATGCCGCTAACTCTATATACTCTTGTGATTTGTAAGGTATCGCCTCACAGTACCACAAATTTGTGCTTTTAAATGATGATGACAAACCGACACTGTAATCTAAGATGTCAGAATATACTCCGGGGCTCCAAGGCAAATAAAAAGCCAGTTGGGGACACTGGATCATCCAGCACGATTTTTAGGTAATTTAGGCCTATATTACCTAAAAATTATGTCCGATTAATTGATGATCGAGTGTCCCGGCAAAAATGTTAATTCTCTGTACTAATACTCAGTCACATCTTAAAACGTGCTTTCATGTATACCGTAATACCTGGTCTCGACATGGATATATATATATATATATATATATATATATATATATATATATATATATATATATATATATATATATATATATATATATGCCAAACGTTAACTTCATATTTAGGAATTTTTGTAAAATACTGAAACTTAAAAAAAATAATATAATAATTATTTACTTCTTTACTTTATTTGTTATATAATTAGAAATATGATATGATTATCAGAATTGATAGGTGCACTAGTTATTTTACTTTGTTTGTTCTTTAAAGAACTTTCTATTATGATTTGTAAGATTTATTATTCAACTAGCTCAAGGTAATCTCGTCTCGTTAACTATTATAGATTAAGAAAGTGCTAAGTAGTACTTGCAATAAACTTAGAAAGTAAAATAGGTACCTTCTGTCCGGAAATGAACGAATCTTAAAAAAAAAACACACCAAATGTTATTTATTCATCAATATTTGTTATATCTTCAGTGGTCTCAAAACGATGCTCTCGCAGTGGCAACTTAAGCTTCAGGAACAAAAAAAACGCCCTGCGCCAGGTGAGGCGAATATGGAGTTTAAAGAATGAATGGAATGATTGAATTTTTGGCTAGAAACTCACAAACGAGTGAGCTTTCTGTCTTTGCTCTTCTTTCAGTATCCATTTCGACGATGGTGGTCATATTTTCATGTCAAACTCATATACCCATGTCTCATCGCCAGTAATGATTCGTTTCAAAAACTTGGTCGATGGGATGGTGTTTTAGGCACCATACAAGAAGCGATGCTTTTCATATGAAATTTTTTGACCATTTTCATATAATATTGAATTTTTGAGTGTGTGCTAGTTCTCTAACGAAAATACGATGGTTTTCGAACATCATAGCTTCTGGCTAAGGGACGTCAGTCGATGTCGATAGCTGTCAAGGATGCGGATCATCTTCGACGTCGTCACAATCCTCGGTAAATACCTTATGCCACTGATAAATTATACGCGACATACAATCATCCGGATAGTCATTATTTAACAGGTCCAATGTTTACATAGTTTTTTTTGTTCAATACACAAAATATCATGCAATTTCTTTGCTAAATTGACTTCCATTGTCACTAGTTTAGTAATGTGTATGACATCATATGATTTCACAACAAAATAACACGATTTAAATTCAAAAGTTTCATTTATTTGCGTACAGAAGGTCTATAATAAACTTAGTGGATAATTTTTACTGTTACTTTTAGTATGTAGTGATCGGATGCTACACCAGTATAAAGGACGTTCAGTCCTCAACCAAAAAGAACGATATGACGCAGTCCGACATTGTCGATATGTGGACGAAATATTACGAGATGGTCCGTGGGAGTATACTGACGAATTTTTAACGAAATATAAAATAGACTTTGTAGCACATGATGACGAACCTTACGCCCATGATGGTGTCCAGGACATATATGCAGATCTTAAAAAAAAGGGTATGTTTGTAGCTACCCAAAGAACACCTGGCGTATCTACTACTGATATCGTTGCCAGGATCGTTAAAGATTATGACGTGTACGTTAGAAGAAATTTAGCACGTGGTTATACCGCTAAGGAGTTGAATGTTTCATTTTTGAAAGCGAAAAGGATGAAATTTCAAAATAAAATGGATGAAATGAAGGAAAAAGGTAAGAGTCTTATTGACTCGATCGGAGAAAGAACTGACGATATAATAAATAAGTGGGAGGAGAAATCTAAAGAGGTAATAGATAATTTTGTAAAAGTGTTTCTGAAGAAACCCCTTCGATTGCTTCATGCATCCAAAAATAAACTTATCAAGGCTATTACGCCTCCAGGATCGTCTACTGACGAAGACGATGATGACCATCCTAGTCCAAGAAAGAGACTGAGATTAGTTTAATTATTTTATTAAATAGGATAGTAAAGAAAACAAGTAATTCTTTTTCTTCACTAGCATTTATGTATTTTTTAAGTGATACTACAAAATATGTCTCGTTAAAATGACAAATAAATTTATTATAATTTCATTCATGCATGTTCAATAACTTGATTTGGTTTGGTTAGTTGCGAATATTTATAATTTTTTAACAGTTAAAGAGCATACTCAACGCATTATTGTGATGCTGCGGGAACAAATATTGTATAACAGGAGAGTATCTTGTGGGATATACATGTTACTTTAAACTGGATACGCGTAAGATTTCAGTTTAATTGCCAATATAAATATAACCCGGTTTGCAGAAACCAATTGTCAAAGCGATTTTGATTTTATATACTACAGTATTTATGCAAATTGGAGCTGTAAGTTAGCTGATTCGAAAATCGTACCCTACAATTTAGAAAGCGTGTAGGAGGTTTATACTTTAACCTAATGTTACGTTCCAGCAGCGCGACGTCAATATATGCGATCATGTATGCCACTAAGTGTACTTAGGATCTTTTTTAAAGATTGTTATTGTTTATCTAGTATTTAGATATATTCTATTTATATTATATTGACAGAAAATGTGGCTTATTTTTAGACTTTACAGTTTTAATAACTTGTTTTTAAATAAACTTTAGTTATTTTTTACTTTTCGTTTTCTTTTGTATTAATCTAACAAACATATTACAACTTTGAAAATAATATACAAGAGAAACGAAGATCATTTAAAATATTTACATACAGTATGACCGGTAAAGTGGGATCTGTCAAATTTTAATTTTTTTTTTCAAAAAAAAATTCAGAAATGCGGTTATATCTCAAAATATCGAAAAAAATTATAAGAAAAAGTTTTTATAAATGCCCTTGTGCATTTCAGCTGTATCAGATAATTTGGATTTTTTGCTCATTTTTTATAAATTGCACCACTGTTACAGACTCGACGCAACCTACATAAAACTTCTTAATTTTGACAATGCTTCATTCCAGACATATTTTGTTTAAAGTAGCGCCATATTAAATGTGTGTTTTTCAACAAAATTCAAATAGGGCTATTAAAATTTAGGGATGCAAAGTTTATTTGTTTTTGACCCTGTATAAGGTAACTTCATAAAATAACTCTTTTTGAAAACGTAGTTTGTAAAACAAATTTTAATAATGGAGTTTTAAATTAAATCTTTGAAACTAGATAAACTTTTTATTTACCAAACCAGATTGATGACACTGTATACTTATTTATCTTAATTATAATGTGTATTACTTTTAGACACAAACTATGTTTTCAAAAATAGTTATTTTGTGAAGTTACCTTATACAGGGTCAAAAACAAACAAACTTTGCATTACATGTGACCAAATTTTAATAGCCCTATTTGGATTTTGTAGAAAAACACACATTTAATATGGCGCTACTTTAAGCAAAATATGTATGGGATGAAGCATTGTCAAAACTAAGAAGTTTTATGTAGGTTGCATTGAGTCTTATTTTGCAACAATAGTGCAATTTAAAAAAAAATGGACAAAAAATCTAAATTATCTTATACAGCTGAAATTTTGCAGATCAGCTAAAAATTGCATTTAGAAAAATTTTCACTAATATTTTTTTTTTCGATATTTTGAAATGTAACTCCACTTTTGATTTTTTTTTGAAAAAAAAATAAAATTTCATATGATGCAGTCTTTACTGGTGACACTGTATATACTATAGCTTGCTTTTAGGTTAGGATCAATTCTGGAGAAATTTGATATAGTTTCTCATTTCTAAATTAAATAGGTTTCAAAATGTTAACATCTTATAAATGCTTTGACAGCTTTAGCGTAAATCTCATAGTAAAACCTAGTACTTTCTTAGAACTGCTTTGCACTAAGCGAATTTCCTAAAACTTATTGTATAGCAATAAAATTGACAATTAAACAAAAACAAATTGGTTAATCCAAAAGTCTACGAAGTGTTTTAGTTTTTGTGCTACGAGACTAGTCTGAAAAGTTTCCAACTACAACATGAAGATGGCAGCGCTCATCAACCAAAGTTGGGGAATGTGTCTCGACATGCGTTGAAATGTGATTTCAGCCATGTCGCACGAGCAGTTCTTTGACGCTCGTTTTAGTGAATCGAAACGTGTATTTTAGTGAAAACGAACAAAATCGAATATATAACTGTTATTAGATATTTTGAAATTCAATACACCTATGCAAATTAAAGACGCGTTGAACGATATGTACGGAGACTGCATCATTATTTACTTACCATCGTGAAATTTGGCTGTGTCCGCTGAAGTGATGATGGACGTTTGGGACGGCCAACAACTGCACCACTGACAATAATATCGCTCAAGTTCACCAAATGGTGCTAGACAATCGTCGCATTAAGGTTAGAGAGATAGCAGAGACTGTGAACATACCTAAAGAACGAATTTGTCACATATTGAATGAAAAATTAGGGATGAGAAAGCTGACAGCGCTTTGAGTGCCGTGATTGCTCATTCTGAGCCAAAAAGGGCTTAGATGAACATTTGCAAAACTCTGTTAGCGCCGTTTAGGCGCTACAAATCAGAGTTTAGGCACCGATTAATTACTGAAGATGAAACTTGGATACACCGTTACATCCCCGGCATAAAGACATAGTAAAACCAGTGGACTGCGAAAGTAATCGGCTCCAAGAACGGCAAGGACTGTTCCTTCGGGCGGGAAAGTGATGGCGACCGTTTTCAAAGATAGTCATGAAGTTATCTTGAGAAAGGAAAAACTATACAGGATCATACTACGCGTCATTCCATAGTTGAAAGTGGAAATTGCGGGAAAATGAATTTACAATATAAAAAAATTTTGTTTCACCAAGACAATGGACCGTCTTATACTTCAGCGGTTGCCCCGGCGAAAATTCACAAATTGCGCTTTGAACTGCTTGGCCACCCTTCTTACCAGATCTAGCCCGAAGAGACTTTTTTTATTCCCTAGACTATTAGTTGTACTCGGAAGATATAAATTTTCGTCGAATGAAGAGGCCATCATTTACTTAAACAACTATTTTGCAGGGAAATACGCCAACTACTATTTGGATGAATTAAAGGAATCGGATCATCGCTGTGAGAACTGTATAGACTTATAAGGATACTATGTTGAAAAATAAAAATAAATTTGAAGAAAAAATGTCTCACTTCTTTGTTAGATCGGTAACTTTTCAGACTACCCTCGTATACCTGAATACGGACGAATCTAATGCTAAAATTGCAAGTTGGCTTTGGTTTGTATTATTTATTTTTGTGCAACGATATTTTAAGGTTTGTTCCGAAGATCTACCGTTTCTTAACATCGATCTGTCGTGCCTTAACTGTACATGATATTCTCGCATATAGCGTTCATAGGAGAATATTTTGTTGTTTTGTCTATTTTCGATTTTTAAAACAACCAGACATAATTAATAAGCTTTTATAATCATAGACGCGCATATTTAACAACAAAATTTAACTTTAAATTTTGCTATTATAATTATGTTATTATTAGTTATTAAAAATATTACAAAAATTGAAATATATATTTTACTTTTTGTCCCATATCTACTTTAGGTCACGATTTGGTGATTATACTAAACCTATAATTTTTATTTTTTATTGCTCACAGGCATATTATTTGTTGTTTTAATGTGGCGTTCATTTTTGCCGTGAAGCGTTAAATAAACCATTATTTTTTTTGAAGCGTAAAAAACTGAAACTCTTCTCAATTTAAAATTTGTATCGGGCTTAGCTACATCATCTTAAAATTAATTATTAGTATTGTTACTTCGATTGTTTAGAAATAATTGGTTTGCTTATGTATGCAATTTTCTTTCATAACAAACATATGTTGCGTTGAAACAATAGTAGTAATCATAGCATCCATCAGGTGTCGGAAATACAGTGATATATTCTCGGGTGTGACGGATTAATGTAAAAGTGAATTAGTGCTCTAAGATGCCTCATCGACGACAAACCAGAGTACAAAAGCGGATGTGCATAACTTTTGTTAGATTGGTTAGTACATAAAGCATCATTAAAAACCAATATATTTATGTAAAATTGATCTTCATCAGATCAGTTAAAAATATTAAATGCAGTTTCTTTTTTTTTTAGTTTTTCTACTTTTTAGTTTTCTGTAACCCACCCTGTTAGAACAGAGTATGTCTGCCCTTATTGTATAAGGTTTTTTACCACTTGGTTGAGAACTAAAATAGTTTATTTATACACCTAACTGTTGTATATTGTATCCACTGGTGATCTATAATAGCTTGAAAGAAAGACTCTTCGTAGCGTATCAGATGCGTCGTCGTTCAATGTCATGTATACACCAGAATAAATAAAAGTGTGCAATGACTAAATTTGGGTATTTTGAGAAATTACATTTTGTGTATTATGTGGAAAACAAGACGATTTTTGTTACTTGGGTGTTTTTATTAAAACCGTTACGATAAAGTGTTATCTTCTTTATTTTTTTCTATTTTAAATCTTGCTGAGAGTACTCTTTTATAGTTAATACACTGTACTATCCCGTATAATATTAAACTGACCAGGTAGACAAATTAAATCATAATTCTTGCGTCCTACTATTTTTAACCCTATTGATTTTGCTGTTGCGTATGACTAACCAGGATGAATTATACAAAGTGCAGAGGCTTACTGATAATAAATTGACCACCCCTAATGTTAGTTAGTTATAAAAATGCGTATATATGGCGTGAGCATGTTTAAATTTATTCAAAGGTTAGGTATGCCTGGCTAATGACCAGATTGTAAAAGTCTTCAAAAATCAATTTCCTTTTTTTACTTTTTTTAATTATTTAAAGGTACTCATTTTTTATGCTTTTAAAGTCTATATACTTCGTATTTAAATGTTGCAATATACCAGAATGGTGATTGATGTGCTTAGAGGTTCATATACATCACCTGTTATGCTGTGAAAAGAAAATCACCCTCTTATACAGGAAAGAAAAAGGTATTGTTAATTTGCCAAAAGTGGCAACTGCAATTTGTAAACAATTTTTAACGATTTCCAATATTTTTTTTTTTTAAACATATTGATCAAAGGTTTTCGTGGCCAACTGATGTCCAGAGAGTATGAAGCCTTCCCTTTCGAATGCGGCGCTTCCCGTGTCTGTAAACAAATCAGAAATCTGGCCGTGGCCTTCGACTACATAAGAGTTGTTTTTTCTTTTGTCGAAAAAATGATAAGTGTAATAATACTGCAACGAATTGTCGTGAAATTAGAAAAAACACACACTGAAACTTTTCTTTTATTGAAAAAAATGTGTGGCGATGAATGTTTATCACATGCGCGAGTCTTTGAGTGTTTTAAGTGTTTCCGAGATGGCCTGTATGTATGTGCGTATAATTGGGGTCTGTACACTGTGATCTGGTAGATCTATTGTGCCCTCCTACTCCTGCCAAGTCGTAAGAGTTGCCTTATCGGCTACAGAAGCTTCTCCAGTCCGATTTTCCTCAGGAACATTGGGATGTTGGGCGGCTTCAAGGTGAGTAAGTCCCCTTCTTCGATTTGGTGCGTTCCCAAGAACCGCATCCTAGGTTCAATGGGTTTCTGAAGGTTAAACAATTAATCATTACGACCTTGAGATTCTAGTTCAACTCCGTGTAAGAATAAGAAAGAAACGACCCGAATTTTGGAAGAACAAATCATGGATCTCCATCAAGACAAAGTTCTCAGTCATTCTGCATTGTCTCTCAAGACTTTTCTAGCTAAGTACAATATTCCAGTGTTAGACCATTCGTCTGACCTTGCATCATGTCATTTTATCTATTCCTCAAGGTCAAATCTTTAAAGGAACAAGGGTTGCGATTCTATCAAAAGGAAAGAGAATGTCATAATAAGGATCTTCCATCTTTGTTTAGTCTGTAGTAACACATAAGTATATCACTGTCCTAAAAGAGGTAAGGAAAGGGAATGTCAAAAAATATGCTTACAAAATCGGGCTTAAGATGTCAGTCCGTTGAAGCTATGAAGGACAAAGCGGCACGCGTTATGAAGGAGAAGGAAAAAACTTCCAGCACTATTTCGAACAATGGAAAATTCTCATATGGAGTGTTGTAGGGATAGAGGAGGGGTGTATATTAAAGGTGATAATAACTAAATACGTAAAAATTTAAAATAAAATGTTTTACAGCAATAGTCTCGTTATTTCATAACCACACATAGTATTTTAAGTTGCTGAATCTGAATCTCCAACATTATCAGCCGTCACATCTTCAGAAAATTTGTTATTACAAGTTCATTATTTTAGAGTTATGGCATTTGGTTTCAAATTTAATGACAAATGCGGCAGTATTTTCAAAATTGAAGAAAGTGATTAGAAGCCGAGATATTACAACATAGGTGCCCAAAGCCGCATGCGTTCACAAAGCACCAACAAAATAAAGTATAACTCAGCTTCTAAATAAAGTTTTTGATCGTACAATGATAAAAATTTTTGAAAAATAAAGAACTGAAATGATACAAAGTATTTTTTTGCCAATTCAGAATAGGGGAGAGTTTCTCACAGATTCAGAATATTTTCAATGTTTTGAAAAATAATCATTAGAACTGAAGTATCGCCGCTACGAGTGGAATCCGGAGATATGGAAAGTGAGAAAGATGGCCTAGGCTCCGTTGTGGATCCTCCTGTAGATATCTACCTGACTCAACCCGTCTCCCAGCTTACTGATTTAAAGTAGGCGACGACGTTGCCAATCAGCATTCCCCTTGTGTCAGCCTCTTTTTAGTGAAAGAGCGGTACAGTCAGAGTAAACATGTTCTACTGGCCCATCTTCTGTTTCACAGCTCCGAGTCGCATACTTACATATTATATAATTGTTTTCTTAGCTGGCAGTGCCCTGTGAGAATCCTTGTGGTTAACCTCAGTTTTCCTGTGGACATCACCAAATATTCTCTGTTTGTTTCCACCGAGTAGCTTAATATTGTAATCACGCCTCCTGATTTCACCCCATCATATTTTAAAGATATATGTATATATATATATATATATATATATATATATATATATATATATATATATATATATATATATAAATATATATATTATTTAATACGTTTGATCATTGCTGATTTAGTTCGTGCTGCTAGTGGGTCCGGCTGCAAGCATCTTTAGCTTAATTGCCTCCAGAGCGAGTGAATCATCAATGTGATTTTCATAGGACAAATTGTGCCCTTTAATCTAGCTCAGTGACCACATTTTCAGTTGTATTGAAGATAAGGGCCTCATGCCATTCCAACACTATGCTAGAGGAAATGCGTGGCGGGCTGTTTAGGGTTAGTAATTCCTGTCTACCCTCTGTATATGTTTTTACCTTCATGCTAGCAATATTTCTATTGGAAATTGGAAAAGTTTACTACGAGTGATGCTATCATCCCCTAACCTCTCATAAACCATCGAGATGACAAAAAATATCAAAAATATTGATTTTGCATAATCTCAGTGTGTTTATTGTTGTTCAGAAGTTATATTTAATGACATATCGCTTTTCTTTAAAATATATACGACAAAAAATTTTATTATAGGCCGAGTAATATTCGATTTTGTTGAAGTGCCGCTAATGCATGCCATTTTTTCAGTAACGTAGCGTTATCTCGGCTTCTAATTTTGCTTTTTTCAATTTTGAAAATACTGTCTCCTTTATTATTAAATTTGAAATTAAATGTCACGGTGTTGTAAACGATGAAATTTTTAAAAACAAATTCTCGGACCACATTACGGCCTATCTTACAGATTTGAATTCAGCAACTCAAAGGACACAAGAATCAATCATAAAACTCCATAGACCTCAATCGGCCGCCAAAATCCTTGAATACCCACACTATTACTCATATATTATTAAAAGTGAATGACTGTGTATAAAAACTTTGGTGATAATATCTGAAGTGAAAATATTTGATGCATAAACTCACTTCAAAGCTTAATATTTACTTGAGTTTCAAAAAGTTTAACAAAACACAAAACATTAGATTTTATACGTTGGTACTAGAAAAATGCTGTCTCAGCAACACTGGCAAGTGTTATTAAAGTTCATTGGAGTTATGTTTCTATCTTTTTGACAAGAATGAAACGTGATTACTTTTTTTTTATTGGGTTTTAAACTTAATTCTCGCTATTTTCAATGGAAAAAATTATTTGTAGTTTACTGTACATTCTATTGTATTCGAAGTATTGTCCTTCAGAAGTTATAACTATTTTCCTTTCATGCGAGAACTGGATTCCATACCAATAGAAATCGTTACTTTTTGAGGCGATCCATTTGTGGATATCTTCAAGACTTAAAATACGATGGTGACAAATCATTGGGAATCGCTCGAAACAAATGATAATTAGACGGTGTTATATCCGGTGAATATGACGGGTGAGGTAAGACTTGTAATATCCTTTATATATTTTTTAAATTTGTTACATGTGTTCGAGCATTGTCATGGAGTAAAATTATTTTATTATGATATTTTAGACTGCTTTTTTTCAATTCCTGGTTTAGTTTCATCAATTGTTGTTTATAGCGAACCGCTGTGATCATTTCACTCGGTTTCAGCAACTCGTGGTATACCATACGTTATTGATCCCACCAAAGACACATTATCACCTTATGAATACAGGGGCGGATCCAGCCTTTTATTTTGTGAGGGGGGGGGGCGACATCACAAGAGCAAAGGAGGGGATTTAATTTTTTTGAAAAAGCTTGTTTTTGCGCACGCCTAAAATCGAGATTTGAACCAGCGACATTAAAATACATTATTTTACAGCATGTAAATGATCAATAGTAGGGCAATTCACAATGAGAAATCTTATTCTCAAGTCGTTTAGTCGTGTAGTGTTTCCTTGTTTTTATTCAAACAATATCCATATTAGACCAGATACATGAATATTAGATATCCTACATTTATAGTATGTAATTTTGTGAGTTGGGATTCGTTAAAAATAGGTAAACTATGAACTCTTTGTGTCGATTTTTCCTAAAATATATCACGCGTTGAGGAGCTCCAAAAATTCATCCTGTACTTGATCGGAAATCTCGCCAATATTCAGAGTACCAATGCAGCTTCAGAGAACTCCGGGAAATAAAGTTGAATTTCAGAATCAAAGGTGATTATTAATTTCCTCTCTTAGATGATCTACAATTCCTGTCTCCGATTCTTCAATTTTGATGCAATACTAAAGTTTCCAATGTTTACGTCGTCGGTTTTAATACAAACGCCTGGATATTGGAAGTGAAAATGTGCGTGTCTTTACCCTGCAGTTACAAATTTAACCTGTTTAGCTGACCTAAGATTTCGCATGAATAAGCTACTTTTTAGATTCAGCAGGTCACATCATTAAGGTATGTCATACTCATTCCTTTTATTTCTAAGAACTGTTTTATTTCGTTATTCAATTCAAATACACGGCCAACAACATTTCATTTTAATAATCCACCTACAGCAGTGTAGAAAAGAGGAACTTATCTGAGTTCATGTTTTTGTGTAATCCCTGAAAGAAACGAGTATTGAGAATACTACATCTTATATAAATGACAATTGTCACCAAAGAGTCGAGCACTTCTTGCATATGCTTTGAAAATGTCTTGGTAGCAAGGGCAGTGTAATGTAATCCCTTTACTTAGCGTGTAACCTGGTTAACTTTTAACTGAATACCCGATCTCAATTCGTACATGGCTGGTGCTCTATAGATACACACTCTATACAAGTTTTTCATCTGTAAGTCATTACTATCAAAGAATGAACTTATCATCTCCATGACGCCTTCACCGCTCGTAGGAGTTTTTAGTTCTCTCCTCAACAGAAACTCTTTCTTGATACCTTCCAAGTGAATATATCTTAACGAAAAGAGTAATTGGGGACATGGACTAACATCGGTGAACTTGAAAGAAAAACACAGGATATAGCTTTATTTCAGATAAAATTTGTTCCATCATGTCTTCGGAAATGGGTATCTGAATTATTGGATAGGTAAGAATTAGCCTAATAGACTTTAATAAACAGGATTTAATGAGGGTTTGTGTAATCTGTATGTTTTTTTTTTACAATTTCCATAGCGCTTCGCTTTGGTGTTAAAATGTCCAATTAAACTCCAACTTTTGTCGTTCCAAAACAGCCACGATACAGCTTATATTTCTAAACTTGCCTGTCGAAAATCAATAGTATTGTAACATTTTTCGGATCACACAAGACTAAGAACGAGTTCTTTATGTATAAACGGCAAGAAGAATATAGAAACGACTTAACACTAGGTAACAAATTAATTGAGCGCCACAGTTTAGCTGTACACTTATATTTATATTCAAAATGTATTAACTCGCAGTTGGAATATATCAGCTGGGAGAGGCAATACTTTCTTCGAGAGGCAATAGAATGTCAGGATCGCTGCGAACTACCCGTCTGCAGTGTTGCCAAATTTGAGAATTTACCTCTATAAAAGGTTTCGAAGCTCCCCAGGGGGAACACGGAGATAAATATTTCCTAGAAGGATTTTTAGAGGAAAATATATTCCTATAGAAAGATTTCTAATGAAAAAATTACAGAAAATATTTAATTAATCACGCTATATGTAATCAATGACAAAGGAATTTTTAATTTACGCTTATCATATATAAATTCAACAAGTAAACAAACATCCACCCAAGTCTTTACACTGATTCTAGAACAACATAAGTGATGTATGAGTATAGTCCAGTGGTTAGAGTCGATATTTAATTATTGTGAATAAAAATGTTTTAAAATTAAATAATGCGACTCCTCATCTAATGAGGTTTGCATCCCAGTTGCGTAAACTTTTTCTTCTTTTTTTTTTCTTTTCTTTATTAACTAACTCGCAGGATAATTACAAAATGTTAAACATTATTGATTAATAATAACTACTTAATTATAAACTAGAATCTAGAGGTACAATAATTTCAAAGGTGGTAATATAGGGGGTTTTGAAAATTCAGCTAGTGGGTTGTAGTTCTCGCAATACTGCTTAACTAGCTTGCTCTAGTCTGATTTCACCAGGCATAAAGAGAGGTGTGTGCGCCACTGCATAGTGGGGAAAATCTTCGAATATACCTCTGTAGAACAGCATAACGTCAGAACTAGGGTCCGGTTGTTTGAATGCTGAATAACATAATAATATTTTTATTTATATTTGAAAAAGTATTGATAAACAGTAGATATTTAATTTCTTGGTACACACATACTGACTTTATGCTATCCTTTTCTAATTGCATTATTTAAACGAGTGTCACATGATAATCGATATGTCAATTCTGAATACTAAAAGTATGAATATATGGTTGCCTAAATTATTTTTATTGTTATTTTCAATATGTAAACAATATTTACCAATTAAAATAAGTTTTTAAATCCTCTTTTTGTTAATATTAATTGTAAACTTCGCATTTATAGTAATTTCTAACACTTAAAAACACTGAAAAGTGTCACGACAAGCAAGTAAACTGAAAGAAAAGTAAACATATTTTTGTCTGTCAAACATCAAAAAGGCGTCTTCCCCACCGACCATAAACAGCTTTCACACAAATCTATTGTTGTTTAAATCTATAGGATATGATCCAAGGGAAAAATGGCCAAAAGTCTGGCTCAGACACAAATTTTAAGGAATGTGGATATTTTTAATTACTCAAGACAACGTATTCTAACGGTATACCTGACAATACCCTAATCCATGAACTCTAAACCTATGGACGCGCGAGTGCCCGAATTTGCTTTTCGTTTAACGACATTAAGGTTTGTGGGTTTAGGCTTTATAGGTGTGAGGTTCATAGGTTTGGAGTTTGTGGTTTTATGGATATGGAGTTTTGAGTTCACGGGTTCAGGTTTGACGGTATTGTGGTTTGTCGGATGGAGATTTATGGGTATATAGGTTTGGACTTTCTGTGTATGGTCCATAGGTTAGGGCTTCATGGATTAGGGTATTGCCGCAGGTGTACCATTAGAATACGTTATCCTGAATAGTTTAAAAATAATATCCAGAAATAAATTATTGGCATTTTAACATTTAATTTCAAATTTAATCTTGGTTTTAAAATTAACAACCGGGGAACCACCCAAAAAACTAGGCGATTCTTTTGTGAATCGCAGCTCACCGGTTGGAAATAACAACTTATAGTTAAACGACTTACGATTGAGACTGTATCATTTTGACTCTTTGACTAACAATAAGTTTAAAAATTTCTAGCCATAGTATGTACTTTCCCCATTATTCCCAGCTCGACGAAACTTTCTTCTCTTGCACGTTTCTTCGAGAGGCAATAGAATATCGGGATTGCTGCGATCTATCCGGCTAACCTACGCCAGTCTAATTTCGCCAGGCATAAGAAGAGGTGTGCTCGTCGGACATCCACTATCAGATACCGACTGTGTCATCGCACTAAAAACAATCCGTAGTGATATTTTGGTATGTTTTCCACTCTATTATGATCCATTAATTTATTATAAACAATTAAAACCAAAAAATTTCGTTTTATTTTCTTTTTTTGCGCATAAATCAAAACTAATGAAACAATTTCAATGGTGTAAACAGATCGTAGAGAATAAAATTACCAACAAAATTAGCCCATAATCGACTCAATCGGATCATTAGTACGATTGATGTAGTGCGGAAGAGTCCGCTAACCTGTGGAAATAAGAAGGTAAGTTTATTATTTGTTGATCGAGCTGCTTACCAATATCGACCAATCCTCTTCCTCCTTGGTGTCTTGGAAGCATTTTACGTTCAATAGAACTCCGAGGGTGGTGTTTGTGTGCTTTTGTTAAGAGTGTTCTTATTTTTCTTTGCAGGTTTTCGATGTCCGTCTTGCTCGATTTTACAACTCCAAAAGAGTAGCTAAGCGTCGAGCATGCGTACGTGTTGAGTGGCTTAAACAAATTTCTACTATTCAGACTAGTTCGTAACACCCGTCTTACCCTTCTGACAAATTCGGTTGTCAATTCGGCTTTCATGGTGCGATGGTTACTTCGATTAGCTTGTTTCATACCTAAGTACTTGTATGTTTGTTCTGCTTCCATTGCAACTGTAGTTTCACCGTTCTGTATCTCAAATGCTCCCAGTTGTATCTTTCCTTTAACGATGTTCAAAATATGGCACTTGTCCAGTCCAAACTGCATTCCGATATCCCCGGAGAACTCCTCCACAATTTTGAATATTTGCTCCAGCTGGTTTTTGGTAGCAGCCATCAGTTTAAGATCATCCATATATAGATGATTCAATCTTGCTACCTCTTCGTTTTTACTTGGAATATTAAAACCGTATCTGGTCGAGCTATAGACATTATAACTGTATTTGATTTACAAGCCAAACGGCTTCGCACTCCCTCCAGGGATTATTCACTCATACCAGGTATGCAAAGACACCAAAAGTATGAAACTCTGTGGGGACCCTTTCCATGTTATCGGGTCCTAGGTGGCGTGGTCTTCTGCACTTCCTACAAACTTTCGGACGGTTCGCGCGGTTGCAAGGAGAACCGCTTTCTGAATCGGTTTATACAGATGTTCACTAAGGCCCAGTCCCTTGATGTTCTGCAGGAGGTTCTTTGGTATTACTCCAGTTGTTGATATTATTATAGGAATCGTGTGGACGCTGTTCATTGCCCACTGTCTGCGGATTTGCACCTCCAGATCTCTGTATTTGGCGATCTTCTCGTTGTATTTTGACCGTAGGTTGTTGTTGTTCGGTACAGCGATGTCGATTAGTGTAGTTCGCCTGGAAATTTTATCTGTTAGTATAATGTTTGGCCTGTTATGAGCAACTGTTTGATCTGTTAGGACCGTTCGATCCCAGTATAACTTGAACTCGTTGTTTTCAAGAATAGGCTCTGGATTATATTTGTAGTAAGGCACCTTTCCTACCTGCAATAGTTTTAACTTATCTGCTAACTCTTGGTGTAGTATCTTAGCGGCTGAATCGTGTCTTTCCTTATACTCGGTTGCGGCAAACGCTTGGCATCCTCCAGTTATGTGCTGGATCGTCTCTGATGTTCGACAGCCATATCTACATTGGTCATTTTCTATTGAGGGATCTCTGATAATGAATTTCCGATAGTTCTGCGTCGGAATAACCTGGTCTTGGATAGCTAACAAGAATCCCTCCGTTTCCGAAAACATCTGTCCTGAAATCAACCAGTAGTTCGACGCTAAGTTGTCAACATTGTCCTGGTTGAGCTCATTTGGATGCCGTCCATGAAGTGGCTTCTGTAGCCAAGCTTGTAACTTCTCTTGGTCTGTTCGGTCGTGAGAAGCAATATCCCGTTGTAGCGGCGTTGAATCGTCTGTCTCGCATATTGCTCGATGTAGTGTGGAAGAGTCCGCTAACCTATGGAAATAAGAACGTAAGTTTCTTATTTGTTGATCGAGCTGCTTACCAATATCGACCAATCCTCTTCCTCCTTGGTGTCTTGGAAGCATTGTACGTTCAATAGCACTCCGAGGGTGGTGTTTGTGTGCTTTTGTTAGGAGTGTTCTTATTTTTCTTTGCAGGCCTTCGATGTCCGTCTTGCTCCATTTTACTATAACAAAAGAGTAGCTAAGGGCAGAACATGCGTACGTGTTGAGCGCCTTAAACAAATTTCTACTATTTAGACTAGTTCGTAACACCCGTCTTATCCTCCTGACAAATTCGGTTGTCAATTCGGCCTTCATAGTGCGATGGTCAATTCGTTTAGCTTGTTTCATACCTAGATATTTGTATGTTTGTTCTGCTTCCATTGCAGCAATGGTTTCACCGTTCTGCATCCCAAATGCACCCGGTTGTATCTTTCCTTTAACGATGTTCAAGATACGGCACACTGCATTCCGATATCCCCGGAGAACTCCTCGACAATTTTGAGCATTTGCTCCAGCTGGTTTTTGGTAGCAGCCATCAGTTTAAGATCATCCATGTATAGAAGATGATTCAATCTTGCTACCTCTTCGTTGTTTTTTCTAATACTAAAGCCGTATCTGGTGGAGTTTAAACGGCGTGACAGAGGGTTCATTGCAAGGCAGAAGCACAATGGGCTCAGTGAATCGCCCTGAAATATTCCTCTTCGTATTGGGATTGTATTAGTTTCGATGGTATCGCTGGATGGAACTTGCAGTTGGATCCTAGTTCTCCAGATTGACATGATGCGTTCTAAAAAGGAAACAAAATGATCATCGACCCTATACATTCTCAGTATAGTTTTGAGCCATTCATGTGGTACTGAGTCGAAGGCCTTCTTATAATCCACATAGGCAGCAAAGAGGTTTCTTCGGTTGGTATAACGGTTATAACTGTATTATATTATTCATTATTATTATAGGTAAGAAGTATAATCGGGCTCAGTATAAAGTTAAGTGTAAATAATTTGCATAAAAAAATGCTTATGTTTTTTTTGTCTTTGTATTCATATTTAAGGAATATCCATTGTAACGGACCGTAGCTAGGCGGTATATTGAAAACAAGTTTATGCTATTTTTAAAATGTTTATGCTCTGTTGTGTTATTACTTGAACTTGAACTGACAGGGCAGTTACTATTTATTTATCAAAATTATATGCCGCGTATACAAAATTATTTTGAACAACCCGCATTTTGATTAGAATTGCTGAAAGGCATTTGCAATAAAATAATTATTATAAAAAAATCAACATCTTGATTAAAAATTATCTTTATTTGCAACGAATAAAATGACTATAAAAAAATCAACTTCTTGATTAAAAATTATCCTAGCATGTAGCATCATATTTTAGTATTAAATTAGTATATTAGAGAAGCAAGTTATTTAATTCCACGTCAATTGCCCAGAAAGAATTTTTTTCGTTTTCACAACGAGCGAAAGGATTTTCCTCGTCGCTCCTTGTCTAGAAAAGTTTATTTACTCGGTACCTTTTTAAGGAGAATTTTCTTCGCATGACCGAATTTTCGGGTTTTTCCTAATTTTCTCGGTTACTAATGATCCAGTTGAGTCGATCCAGGTCTCATTTTGTTGGTATTTTTATTCTCTACAATTCACCTATCTACACCATTGAGATTGCTCATTGCTTTTGATTTTGTGGGCAAAGAATGAAAAATAATCGCAATTTTTTGGTTTTAATTTTTTATAACAAATGAATAGATCATAGAAATAGAGATAGAGACCGGAAAACATAACAAAAGATCACTACGGTTTGTCTTCAGTATGATGGCACAGTCGGTATCCTGGTAGTATTTTTGTTACAGTCACTTATTTTTTTCCCTTTTTGGTTGGCCTATGATTACCTCGCGTATCTAAAAATAGAATAAATTATTAACATTTTAACATCTTTCGAACAGTTACGCAAAATAGTTGGTATAATTACGATTTTATTCGCTTGTTTTTTGGTTGCTTGAAACCAAGAAAAGGCCTCTTGATTTTGAATTGATAGTGAAAACTACCTCCCCTATTCTTGGACTTGCCATAGATTCCAGTTCATACTGGAATAAAATATCTGGAAATGGCATTTCACGCTGAGTATATGCTTGCTGAAATTAATCGGACATTAGCCTTTTAATATTAGTTGTATTTTTATTACCATTATATGTGCATGTCAAAAGTTAATTTAATTTAATGAGAACCTACCCTCATTTCTTAATACCTACCACGACAATAGGCGTTAATAATTTTTCTATATGCTAGGTTTTTTGAGCGATTTATTTAATTTTTTTTAATATGAAAAATTAAAAAATTAATTATTAAAGGATATTACTTAAATAGTGTTGTGACGTCCATAAATCAGACCACATTTTTTCTTATCTTTTTTATTATTAGTACACGTTGATCACAGCTGTAATTAATAGAAATTATATTTTTAAGTAGCTGTATATTTTAACTGCTGGCAAATTCTATTTTTTTATTTTTAAACGACCTTAACATTGATAATTATTACGATTTGATAACTATTATTGCTTATAAAACTACATAAAATTTTAATTTCAAAGAATCTTAGTTTACCGTTATCAGAATTAAACGATTTTTTCAATGTAGAAGCATAGCAAAAATATTTCTCTTGGAGTGATATGTGTGCCCAAATGGCGGATTATATTAATCGTAAATCACTAAAAATTGCATTCGTTAAGAAACTCAAAACTTTGCTTTTAAATTTGAGCGAATATTTCTTAAAGACAAACATTACTAAGTGTTTACTTGAAGTCTTTTATATTATACATAATTAAACATTTTTTATGATTATTTTGTGATTCAGTCAAAAATATCTATTTCTGAAGGGTTTATTAGACCACCCAATATTCAGTCTTCCTGACTGAGTTATGAGCTGAATTCAGTATGGTGTAACAGCGTTTTGGATACTAGGTTAAAGCGGCTAGCGACCATAGAGCTATTATAGGGTAGGACTGCAAGAGAAAATAGAAGCCCTTTATCACTCTTAAATGCTGCATGCGCTATACAGAACTCCAGTCTTAACGTATGTGCTATTAAACAATCGAAAATGCAATAATCATGAATATAATGAATTAATATAAACCTAAGCTAACCGACAAAACCACTAAAAAACCTCAACCATGATTAAAGCCAAACCACTGGATTCCGAATCTCAGCTTATATACAAGTTCCAGATGTTTATAGATAATAATAATCTCGATGGTCGAGTGGATTAAGTGTTTGCCTCCTAGAGCGGGTTCGAGCCTTCGCGTGATAACCTTTTTTTAAATAATTATTATCCCTGTATCGAGTTTTGATATATTTCTTTTTTAATTTACCGTCGCGCCATCACATGGCGGTTTTATACAACATTCTTGGTTTATGTTGCTCTTGTGTTATTGAGTGATCTGTCGGAAAGTCGCTATTCGTATCTTATTTGCTGTTTTTTCGTTTAAAAACAGTTTATAGGGCACCACTGCGAGATGATGGGTTGTACCGGATGCAATGGCCTGATGAGCCCCATATAAGGAGTTAACAGCGCTGTCGTCATTTTTCGGGTCCGGAGCTTCTCTATTGTCTTGGAGTTCTTCGCACTTTTTAACACGAGAGTAATGTGTATCGATAATCTCATGTCCACACAGCCTAGAATTTTCTATTTTATTTTAAAATTACATAGACGAAAACTTATTTCTTTAGGATCTGCTAGGAATATATATATATATATATATATATATATATATATATATATATATATATATATATATATATATATATATATATATATATATATATATATATAATCGAAGGTTTTCGGGCATCCTGTGTGTGCTGAGTCTTTCTCAGGACTGTAAGGCAGCGGACGTTTCGGTGAAATCTCGTTCACCATTTCAAAGCTCCCTATACGGCGTCTGTTGGCGAACTGATGCTTGCAACTCGGGTACTGTCGGTCCTGTGTGTACGTACGGCGCGCTCGTTGGCTGGAAGGTCCTGGCCAATCAAGTTGCAAGCCCTGCTGCGTGTCACCGGCCCTGTTGCCAGTGTTTGGGGTCGTGTCGCCGAGTTGTGATCGGTTCCTTTACTACCTACTACTAGTTGATTTTTCGTAAGCAGGTTTTTCCAAGTATTAGGGAATCGCTGGCTATCGTCCCTGTTATTTAAGTTGTTGGGCCCCTTTGCAATTTCGATCGCTTCCCTTGTGACTCTTGTGGACAGGTTTTCACATCTCGATAGCATTTTTGTTCCTGAGAATATCATCTTATGTCCTGTATTTAACAAGTGTTGGACCAGTACAGAAGAAATTGTTTTTTGCTTGACAGCGTTTGTATATTCGTCTCGTCTGGCGCTTATTTTACGGTTGGTTTGGCCTACGTAAGATGAGTTGCATTCTCCGCATGAAATTTCGTACACTCCCTGGTTTTCTAGCGGGATTTTTTCTTTAGGTGCTGTATGGTGGTAACATTGCAGGTTGTATATATTAAAAGTCTATACAAAATTATACCACTTTCATATAAATTCATCTATATCATAGTTAGTTGGTTTTTAAATAATGACGGAAAAATAATTAAATTTCGAATTTCGTTTTAAAGCTCAGAAAGTCATTGCATCCTATTATATTAACTTTTATCAAATGTTGTTATTCAATTTTTTTATTCTAGGAGGCTCAAATTTTAACCATCTTTTGCATAGCCACTAAAGAAATACTAAGCATAAGCTACTTTTTTAATTCATATCACCCGCACTCTAGATCAAGGGCTATACATTTGATCCAACTAGTTTATCTAGTTTTTTTTTTCAACAAGGTTTTGTCAAATTTTCGAAAATAGTCAGACATTGCCTACAATCAAATTCATAAGTTCTCGAACAATATGACAGAGGCTCAGTTAATTGAAGTTAATTCATATCACCCGCACTCTAGATCAAGGGCTATACATTTGATCCAATTAGTTTATCTAGTTGTTTTTTTTTCAACAAGGTTTTGTCAAATTTTCGAAAATAGTCAGACATTGCCTACAATCAAATTCATAAGTTCTCGAACAATATGACAGAGGCTCAGTTAATTGAAGTTAATTCATATCACCCGCACTCTAGATCAAGGGCTATACATTTGATCCAATTAGTTTATCTAGTTGTTTTTTTTTCAACAAGGTTTTGTCAAATTTTCGAAAATAGTCAGACATTGCCTACAATCAAATTCATAATTTCTCGAACAATATGACAGAGGCTCAGTTAATTGAAGTTAATTCATACCACCCGCACTCTAGATCAAGGGCTATACATTTGATCCAATTAGTTTATCTAATTGTTTTTTTTTCAACAAGGTTTTGTCAAATTTTCGAAAATAGTCAGACATTGCTTACAATCAAATTCATAAGTTCTCGAACAATATGACAGAGGCTTAGTTAATTGAAGTCCCAACTCGTGCGATTTTCTCTTTTCAACGAAAACTAGTAAAATTTACTTAGGTTAATGATGGAGGGCTAAAGTCGAAATTGTCATTCACTTGAAATATGATAAATTTTAATTTTAACATTTTTTGTTTTAAAATGGAAACAAAAAACACGTATGATATTCTATTAAAATTTGTACCCTTGCAAAATTCAACCTTTGTATTTGTACTATTGTGCCTATTGATTGATCAACAACAGCTGAAACCGATAAGTTATTCTGACGTATTTATTACTTTTGGTCAGACCACTTTTTCGTTTGAATTTTTTTAGTTATAAATACTTATAGATGTTTACCTATTAAGTAATTAAACAATCGATATATTTTATAATAACCTCTTAACTGATTAAATTATGTTTTGACAAGTTTATAGTATTTATATTTAATTCCGCGACTTGAAGGCACCTACTTACAGTCTTTAACATTACTATCACCAAAGGGTATTCTAGGTAATGCCTAGCTATTATAATCTTTTTTATCACTTACTACAAAATGTAACGATAGGCTCTCATATACTAAAATTTTGGACCTAATAATGGGAAAAAAATGAGCTTTGTTGATCGTTCTGTTGATTTGGAAGAATAGTAATTACTATTGTTTATCAAGGAAGTGGTTAATTATGAACCCTCTTATCAACAGATAGGGTAATTAAAAATCTTATCATCCTGCAAGTTTCAAGACCGAAATTTTGGCACTTGTGTCTTAATGGGGTGTATTACTATGGCGTCACAATAATAGAGAATCAGTAACATAAATTAAAAGACAACCCAATAATTTATATTGAAGTAAAGTTTTTTCATAATAAAATAAAATGCCTATTTTATTATTGTTCAAGGATAGTAAAGAAATCATTATATGGTTGTGAGTATCATTCTTTTTTATTTTTAAGAAATGCTTACACTTTTGAGCTATAAACCAACCGGGATAACGTTTGTCTAAAGTTATCAAAAAATACTAACAATGATGCACTTATATGGCTGTAAATTTATCGCCATAAATGAGTGTGATTTGACAAACGACATACTTGTGGGTTTTAGTGTATTCTATTAATGTTGTAATTCTTGTAATCTTGAATTACTCCTTGTATGCTCTATCTGTAATATTGTAAATAGATCTTTGAATTTTGCCGAATATATAAACAATATGTCATTAAATTGTCTAAACATTTTGGAGTTTTGCTCTATACTGGTCAAGGGTAGCAAAGAAATCATTATATGGTTTTAAGTATCGTTCTTTTTGATTTTTAAGAAATGCTTACACTTTTGAGCTATAAACCAACCGAGATAACGTTTGTCTAAGGTTATCAAAAAAACTCTAACGATGATGCACTTATATGGCTGTAAATTTATAGCGACAAATGAGTGTGATTTGACAAACGACATACTTGTGGGTTTTAGTGTATTCTATTAATGTTGTAATTCTTGTAATCTTGAATTACTCCTTGTATTCTCTATCTGTAATATTGTAAATATATCTTTGAATTTTGCCGAATATATAAACAATATGTCATTAAATTGTCTAAACATTTTGGAGTTTTGCTCTATACTGGTCAAGGGTAGTAAAGAAATCATTATATGGTTTTAAGTATCGTTCTTTTTGATTTTTAAGAAATGCTTACACTTTTGAGCTATAAACCAACCGAGATAACGTTTGTCTAAGGTTATCAAAAAAACTCTAACGATGATGCATTTATATGGCTGTAAATTTATAGCGACAAATGAGTGTGATTTGACAAACGACATACTTGTGGGTTTTAGTGTATTCTATTAATGTTGTAATTCTTGTAATCTTGAATTACTCCTTGTATGCTCTATCTGTAATATTGTAAATAGATCTTTGAATTTTGCCGAATATATAAACAATATGTCATTAAATTGTCTAAACATTTTGGAGTTTTGCTCTATACTGGTCAAGGGTAGTAAAGAAATCATTATATGGTTTTAAGTATCGTTCTTTTTGATTTTTAAGAAATGCTTACACTTTTGAGCTATAAACCAACCGAGATAACGTTTGTCTAAGGTTATCAAAAAAACTCTAACGATGATGCACTTATATGGCTGTAAATTTATAGCGACAAATGAGTGTAATTTGACAAACGACATACTTGTGGGTTTCAGTGTATTCTATTAATGTTGTAATTCTTGTAATCTTGAATTACTCCTTGTATGCTCTATCTGTAATATTGTAAATAGATCTTTGATTTTGCCGAACATATAAACAATATGTCATTAAATTGTCTAAACATTTTGGAGTTTTGCTCTATACTGGTCTTATATACTTTTTAATCCAGTCAAGAAAGTTGACAATGATAATTAAATCAAGAAAATTTATATTCATGTGCTAAATAATAAAGCAGGATACATATGATTAGATTGGAGGTACGGCATCTGATGCATCTAGTACTATTTCTATTATTTTTTTATTCACGTAACGTTACGAAGTATGTATCATCTTCTGTATCACCATCATTATTAAAAGCAGGGTTCTTAAATGTATGAAAATTCCTAATATTCTGTTTTAACTCGTTAAGGTAAAGCCATAATTGACGTAACATATTGATTAGTATTTTGTTAATTTTGATATCGACAATTCTAAAAGTAATTATTATTAATAATAAAAGGCTCAGGTAAAAGAATCCTTGAAGTTTTTTAACCGACTACGAGAATAAATTATCATTTTATTAAGGAAAAAATATTATGAACTGTCTCTAGTCATTTATGACATAATGGAAATACCAATATATTTTTAAGTATCTAACGTATTTCCCGTTTTAAAATAATAAATATTATTTGTTTTCTTTTGTATTATTAGAATTATAAAAATTCGTTCATTTTTCAGTAATTTGCCAAAAGTGTTAAAAAATATATTTTTCTTTGGGCATACTTTAATGGTTTTCTGCATGTAAAAAACCAAGTATTCTGCTACCTAATTTTGCCTAGGTGAATTGTTTATAAGTATATCAAATTTAGGAAAAATCTTTTTTTTTTCAGTCTACCTGTAGAGAAGCTCCCTTCAGCGATGAACTTGAAGCTGAACGCACTCGTGACCTCTGCGACTACACTCAACGCATCTCGTACGAAATGGCTCGCAACGGGCATGCACCGAGGCCAATTCGAGTATACGCCGATGGTATTTATGATTTGTTCCATCAGGGACATGCAAGACAGTTGTTGCAGGCCAAAAACGTTTTTTCTAACGTTTATTTGATTGTCGGAAGTAAGTAAAATCAGTGGCGGATTTAGGTTGGACTGCATCTTAAGCCTAGTTCGTGCCTTTTTTGCTTTATAGGAGTAATTATAATAAAAAATCTAATTTACGAAGATTAAAAATATTTCATTTTTAGGTTTATTAATGTAGGTATCGGTAAAAATAAATTTCTTAAAATTAATCATAAATATATTTTTATTGAGTATTCATATATCATATTAATTTTTTTCTTGCTTTAGGTTGCGCGAAAACATCATATACTCATAATAACTTTCTTGCATCAATTTTACTTCAATAGACAACAGTACAAGTACATTAAGTCTGTCTTGCACGCAAATAGCTTTTTACTCTTTCAAGGTAGAAAAGGACCTTTCCCAAGAACAAATTGTAGCTGGAATACTTAAATAAATACGTAAAGGAATGTCTGTTTTAGAACAAACATGGCACATTTTAATTATTTTCTAGTAATTGCTTGAGTTGATAATGTAAGTGAATGCTTAATGCCCTTCCAAATCTTTTGGATACTTATTGATTAGTTTATTTGCTTGATTAGTTGACTCACTGGCATCAGTTCCAGATAAGTTATCAAAGATATTGAAGTTTACCTTAAGCTGTTCATAAACATTTTTACGTCCGGTTAATTGTACGCTCAAAACATCCAAAATGCCGTAATAAATACTGGTACTAAAATTTTTCTGTCCTAAAAGAGGTTTTCTTTCATTTACCCCTGACATGTGGCTCGTTTTCGAATTTTTCTGCAACGAGTACCATAACAATAATAATTGTGGACTTCGCTAGTATAGCTTTTTCTTCATATTGAGAAAATTGTTTATTTCTCATGTCTTGAAGAAAAGAAGCCGGAGAACCATACATTTTGACAACAATAACTAGAATTGCTGTTTCTAAAAGTTATTTTTTAATCGCTTTATTGATTCGGCTAATTAAATAGGAAAAAAAAATTGAAAGTTTAAATCTTCAAAAAAGAATTACTTTTAGAGGAGTCTCACTTCTAAACTATTACCTAAAAGATTTTCAATATCTGTAAATGTACCTCATTTTCGTTCAAAACTAAAAAAATTAGAAGTTATTTCGAGGCGCCCTACGTATAGTAAGATTCATCTCACTATACTTTAAAAAAAATTAAATATGGAAACTTTATTTTTTATACCTTAACCGCGAAAGCATTAATATTTTTGATCTTAAAGTACAAATGGAGGTTAGCTTTCATTATCTATTAATAATATAAAAACAGTTTAGTTTTATAAGTATAAATTAGATGTATTTAAAAAAGTTTTTCTTAAAAAAATTTTTGTTTAACAATTTAATAATTACTTATTTTTGTTTAAATCGATGTTTAAATTTTAATCGTTCTTTCAATTTTGTAACCTCCAAAATTTTCTTACCTTTAACATTTTGGTGTGCTCAAAATTTTAACGCTCCTAAAATTTTGCCGCCCTAGACTCGGGCCTCACATGCGTAAGCGTAAATCCATCACATATAAATTTTTTAAATTTCAGTTTGTAACGATAAATTGACCCACAGTAAGAAAGGTCGTACCGTAATGAATGAAGAGGAACGTTACGAAGCTGTCCGACATTGTCGCTATGTGGATGAAATCGTACGTGACGCCCCTTGGGAAGTAGATGAAGCTTTTATGCAAAAGCATAAAATCGATTTTATTGCCCACGATGACATTCCATATGGTGCTGATGATACCAATGATATTTACGCTCAATGGAAAGCTAAAGTAAGTATAACGGCAGACGAATCCAAAATAAAACTTTGCGTCATAAATCACGAAGTTTTACTAAACTGGCTGGTTAAAACTTACCTAATTTTTTATGCAAAAAGTATGCAATATCCATAAAAAAAGGTAGAAGCGGCTTCATTTTTCAAAATATTTTTATTATCTCTGAATAATTGGTCAATAAATATCAGTAGAGTGTGGCCTAACACTTTTTAGCAATACCTTGCTAGAGAACAATGTACTAAAATTAATAATCACTTTAGTTCATTCCAATAAATTACTCACAGTGTATCACAAGACACTTTTCCTTGCCCCTTATTATTTAACTTGTATATAAACAATATTTTTAATTTAAATTTTATTGGGAATATTACAGCATACGCTGATGATACTAATGTTAAGTGATATGTAATGCAAATATGGACTTGAATACTTTCAATGTTTGGATGCCTCATAACCTTCTCAGTCTCATCTCAAAAACTACTGCAGTTATTGCACTTTTAAATTAAAATGCTAACCCAGCTGGTTTTACTATTAATAATGAAACTATAAATAAACTCATTTAAATATCTCTGAGTAATTGTTGATAAAATGCTCTCTTGGAAGGAAAACATAATGAATGTTACTAATAAAAGTATTATAAATTTTAATTAAAAAGTATCTTACAAATTATAATACAATACTTTTGAGAATTGCCTATAAGACTTCTAAAAAAAGGTGGAAAAACTGTTGTTAAGATTATATTAAAAAATTTAAAAAAAAAACTGAAAAAATATTTTCAGTTTTCTCAGTGCGTGAATTATTTACTAAAAACCAAGTTTGCATAAAATATAACAAATTGGACGGATTGGACCACTTAATAACTTAGGTTATGACCAATTCAAATATTAAAATATGTAAATTGAATTTTAAACTTACGTGATATACTCTTACATATTATTAAGTAGATTCTTGAAAACACAGAATTAATAAAAGAATAGTAAATGATTGGGATTCTTCTAAGTAGATTTTAAGTTTGATTGAGTGATATAGCAGCCCAGGGTTGACGACCCCTTACACTGTAGCCTTGAAACTTGTGTCACCTATTATATCTATTCTATATACAGGTTTTTGCTTTCATCAGGTTTGACAGCCTGCTCATTGGTTTATCTTCTGGGATAGATAAGCATTCTGAGTTGATCGATCCCTGAAGGTATCTCCAGTTGGTAAAGCTTCTCATTCGAAGATGATCTGTGAGGCCATCTTGTCTTCTTCATATTGGTTCTTCATTGAAGTTGCCTATTGTATGTAGATGTCTTCTTAAGCTCCAGTGGCCAGCTTGATCTGTTGTCCGCTTAGACGCAGGATTTCGCGGCTTAGTTTGCCGGATGATCTGCTCGGCAGTAACCTGTTGGGCCTGTGGCCCATAATATGGTTCCAGTGGATCTGGCGTTGTTAATTTATCCACCAGGATAACTACCAACGAATGGTAGTGTTGATGATTCCAAATACTGGTTCTGGTCCAATGAATGTGGTAGCAGACCCTACCCTTGTCTTCGAAGTTGGTCCGCTTTTTCATTACTCGAAACGGCCTTGTGTCCCGGCACCCACGTAAGAGTAACCTTGTTTTGTTTTACCCAAGCGATAACGTTTTGAAGACAGTCCCAGGCTTATTTTGATGTTACTTAATAAAATGCGAGATCTTTCAGCGCGCATCAATTATAGGTTATGATATGGTATCACTGTCTTTGTCCAACAATGAGTTCGTCACCATCCCTTTGATGCTAGTATGTTGGAGGTCATGTCTAGTCCACCAGACCTTATTTAGTTCCAACCTGTATGCCCCATCCTCGCATCAACTCTGATTATTATGTCAATGGAGGGACATTAGGTAGGGTTTTCATGGCTGCTGTTGGGATACTTCTTATGGCACTCATGATGCATAGGCAGGCTATTCTCTGAAGTTTAAAGAGCTCCACAGTAGCTTGTCTCTGAGTAATTTTTGTCCACCATTTGACCTACCCATAGGTTATGTGTGGTTTTAATCCTCACTTTTTGCTCAGTGCCTTTTTTGCTGCCATAGTGGACATTTTACCTTTAGAGATAACTTTGTGCATGTGTTCCAGGTAAGCTTTGTATCCATAATTACACCTAGGCACTTAACCTCCAGGTTCATCTGCAGTTGTGTATTGAAGAGAGTTTGTAATTTTAATTCGCCCGATTTTCTTCTTGTAGTGGAGGATATGGGTGTGGTTTTTCCAGAATTTACCCTAAGGTTCATCTTAGTGCACCACTCCTCCACTATAGTCAGATCGTCTTACTTGGATTTCATAATTATTTTGTCATATTTCTTCACGATGCGTATGACTAAATCGTCAGCACACTCCTTGGTTTACCAGAAGTTCGTCGATCACCACAGAAGAGGATATTTTAAGTTACAAAAAAGAGATTTAAATGTGTAGAGTTTATCAATCTATAATAAATTGACTTCATTATGTATATGGTTACTTATTTTCAAGTAGAGAATGCAAAATGTTGTGTTTATGGGACGTCGTATTTATAGTAAGTTTGTTATAAAGAAGAAGTGTTAAATTGCAAGTAATTGGAAGTAGCTATTCTCAAGCCCGAACTTTGTATTAATAAAGTTATGATTTGTGTTTATTTTATGTGAGAGTACAGTCCACTTTGATTTTAATGAGTCACTGACTTCGTTTAAATCGACATTTCTCGAGCTAGCTTCAAATCGAAGCCGCCTCATATCTTACTTGAAATCTAGGCGTTTATTTCACAAACTTAAACATTATTTGACCTTGGGTTCAAGTCATTTTCGCAAAAGGTTGACATCTCGTCTGTACCTAACCTCAAAATGACGCCTTGTTTTGATATTTTTCTATTTAAAAACCAACTGTTGACTATTTTGAGGGGGTAGAATGTTTTATTCTGCATTTAGTCTTTAACTTAGGTGTTCTTAAACATTAAAAATAATTGAAAATAATATACTAACGCCCATTTGACTCATGACGTAATCGTTCAGAAGTCAACAGCTCATTTCAAGCGCGCTTGAGGTGTTTATTTCGCACTCGAACCGCGCTTGGGTCAAGTCAACCCTAAATCGTTTCAGGCTTGACTTAACAAATCCAAGCCGGCTTCAAGTATAATCTCGCCTGTTTAATTCGTTATTTCTAAGGCGCTTGTAGAGCGCGCTTGACTTCAAGCACGCTCGGAACTGTCGATATAAACTGACTGTCATAGATAATTGGATTTATCGGGCATCTTTGTAGAAAGGCTAGAAGTTCTTAGACGGGTCTAGTAAACAGAGGTGTTGAATTTGGAATATTAACAAGTACCATTTCTAAGTTTGTTTTATTTTTAGGGTATGTTTGTCGCTACTGAAAGAACAGAAGGTGTATCTACTTCTGACATCGTGGCACGCATTGTTCGTGACTACGACATTTATGTAAGAAGAAACTTGGCGCGAGGATACTCTGCGAAAGAACTGAATATCTCCTATCTTAGTGAGAAAAAAATCAGACTCCAAAATAAAATGCACGAACTAAAAGACAAAGGCAAGAAAGTAATGGATTCCATTGGCGAGAGGAAAGATGATATGATTGCTAAGTGGGAAGAAAAATCTAGAGAATTCATTGAGAACTTCTTGTTGTTGTTCGGAAAGGAGCGGTAAGTTATTTTTATTATAGTTTATTTCTTTTGAAGCATTGTGCTGCGCTTTAATAAAAATTAATAAACTTGAACTAACAATAACCATAGCTTTTTTATTATTTTCAGCTTATCCAACATCTGGAACGAAAGCAAGGGGAAGATCATGAGCGCTCTCAGCCCGCCCGGTTCCCCATACCCGCCGGGTAGCCCCACCTCGAACGGCGATTATGATTTTCTCGATGATGGAATACCGCCGAGGAAAACCCCACGTTACGAATCTCGATCCGCTACAGTAAGCCGTAGCGCGTCCCGTAACAACGTCTATCAAGATGAATATAGTGATGAAGAAGACAGCTTTGCTTCAGCCCAAAGCTAGGTTGATTAGGTACCATGGTACCTAGTATTTATTTATGAAAAATTTCATTTCAAGTTTCAATAAAAGGTAATTCTTCCACTTGTTTATCCTCAAAGAAAATGAAAATCGATTGTAATTCTGTCTGTTCGTGATTATCAGCTTTTAAAGGTAAATTTGAAAAATATATCTTTATTTTTCTTTATTTCCTGTTGTTCTTAATACAGTTGGAATGTACCTAAATAAGTTTAACTGTGATCTGAGGGTATGCTAAGTGGGAAAATTACCTTAATATATTAAAATTTTGTTTATCAGAAAAATAGATTAATACAAGATATTTAATCAAACGTTTATAAAATTATTTCTGTGGCTTAATATGAAAGAAGAATTTTGTTTGAGTTGAGAGTTTTTTTTTTGTAAATTCGTTTTAGTATTAGGGATATATTTGTCTAAATCGTAATACATTTTCTTTTTGTAGAATATTACTTCTCTTTTAAATTTTATGATTTTAATGAACGATACGAATATGAAGCTCTCTTTAACAATTTAGCGCCATCTATGGCTTAATATAAAAAATATAGTCGTTTGAATGAAACCAAGAGATAGAAGAAAAATGTATTAGCGGCAAAAAACTTATAGACAACGGTTTCAAAGAGGTTTCGCCTTCTTTCTGACAGAACTTTGACAACAGCTTGTTGATCACCTCCCAACATATTTTTTGTTAAGAGGTTCTGCCCAGCGTAGAAGATGAATTACGTTATACAGTTAGAGCTCCTTATTCCCGACGGATACGTTGCATAAATATGCCACGAATACAGAAACCGTGAATACGGAATAGTCCATCCCTTCAACTCGGATTGATATTCGGCTGTAGCATTCACAATTTGCCTTTTTATAAACAAGACTTTCGATAAATGGATCAATTTTTATGAAGAAATCACGAAGCTTATAAGCTGTTCGTATACTTTCACTCAAATTTTTTAAGTTTAATATCTTTTCAATGCTGGTCATGGCTTCCTCTTCAACGGAATGGAGGTCAAGCATTTCCTCTAAATTGGTTTCAGTTAAATCTTCGTCTTACGATTTGAAGTACTCTTGAATGTCTCTCGATTCTATCTGGCCGGAACTATCTCGTCCTGTGCTATTCGCAATTTGAGTGATATTTTCAGTTAATATTTTAATATATTTTCATCATTAGCGATAGTTAGATGCGGCCACAGTTTTTTTCAGCATGCTTTCGTTATGTATGCACTTTGCTATATCAAAATTTTTCCAACATTGCATAACATTCATATCAAAATCCCATTCCACAGTGTCCAGTATAATTTTCGTGTAATGTAATAGAGCTTAAAAACCTGGATAATTCCTTGGTTCATAGGTTGGAGTAAGACTAATGTTAGGAAGCAAATATATCTTCTTTATATTTGGATACATAACTTCTAGCTTACGAGAGTGACCCGGAGCGTTGTCCAAAACTAGTACTGTCCTGTAGTCTAAATTTTCCTTAAATAAGTTTCAATCTCAAGAACTAAACTGACACCTGTAACCCACGTTTTGTTGTTTTCACTCCAAAACACTGGTAGGATGTTCTGGTTTTGATTTTTCAAAGCACGACGATTTAGCGATTTGTAGAGCATAAGTGGTTTAATTAAGCAATCTCCTGATCTATTAACACAGAGCAGCAGTGTAACTGTCTTTTGCTGCTTTAAAATCAGACGCGAACTTTTCACTTTTGGATGTGAACATTTTGTTTGGTGTTTTTTCCAAAACAGCGCAGTTTCATCTGTATTAAACACTTGTTTAGGTTTTTATCCACCATCAGTAGATGCAGCTTCTCAAATTTTGATTGTATGCTGTGATTGTCACACCTTGAATTTATTGCATCATCCTTCTGATGCTCGAAATCCTCCACCCGTATATTCATCATCAGGTTCTTTAAAATGTGCATAGAGACGTTTAGCACCACTTAGAGGCGTTCTTGTCTGATTACGGTCTTCAATCCATAATGTTAATACGGCTACCATTTTTCAATTGCTAGATCTCGAACAATTTTTCCTGATAGTGATCTTTAAGCTTTAAAATTCCTTATTTTGTCTTGCGATTTCTTTGTGGGTCGTACAGTTGATTTATTGACATGAAAACAACGTGATATGGATGCAAACGCCTCGCCAAGGCGTAAGGGGCGAAACGACTTTTTTCCGAGTTCAAACTAATTATCCTTTGCTTTTACTCCACATTACAAATCATGAATAAAACAGAAGACACGTGCTATTCACTCAAAGTTACTGCAACGAATGACACGTTACGACAATAAAACAAAGGATTCAACACCGATCGCACAAAGGTGGCTTTTATGAAAGGCCATAGTGGTATGTGTTATTCGGCGGTGCGTGCGGTGGTGACTTCTTTCGTCAAAGCTAAGCAGCAATAAGGCAAAGGATATACTTGTGTGTTTTGAAAAGTATCTGGCAAATAAAAACATGTTATTCTAAAAATATAATAAGTATTTATGAATTATTAGATATGGATCTGCGAATAAAGAAATTTTCAGCGCGAATACAATAATTGTGACAATTTTGCAACCCGCGAATGTTTAAAACGCGAAGAAGGGAACCACAAATAAGGAGCTTTGACTGTTTGTTTTCTGTTGTACTAAATTATGTAACAATTTCTAGGTCTTGTCTTTTTGAAAATAACTACAGATTCAAAATTTTATTAGAAAGTAGGCGAGGTAATGTCAAAACCGAGCTGTTATCCGTCGCAAAAAACGTGCTTGCAATACAATAGGCTGTGGTCTTCGAATTTGAGAAGCAAGAATCATATGAACGTAAAGATTAGTTAGTCAATATAGTCTCAGGTATATTTCTTTCCAAATAGTTTAAAATAGACAGTAGAAAGAAAAATATTATTCGCTACTCTTCAAAAACAACGCATCTGATAAGACACGAAAGCAGAAATACTATGGAATCTCACAATAAGACGGCTAAAATATCCTAGACTATTGAAAATACTTTAATGTTTTGTTATAATACTAAGATTGTTAGTTGTATTTATTTATAGACGTTTAACCTATACTACTGTGCATTGCTATAGAATAAACGAAACCAATGTCAAAAAACCGTATTATCAACTGATAAACAAGATTTTGTTATATTTCATCTAAATTTTGCACGTTAAGAAATTTATTTATTGTGTTTTGATTAAATTATTTTGCTATATTAAGTTGTGTTTTTATAATATTTCGAATAGTTGTAACTGTGGATTGGAGCGGGCGCCTGCAGTTTGAATCCTTATATTAGGTATTACTTTCATGTATTCATCGAGGTCCCTCTGGATGGCTCTTTTCATGGTAATGAGGAGTTGTATATTTTCTTTTGTTACTTTAAATTTAAATACCTCAAGAACTACTTTTTTTATTTGTTTCGTGTACAAATAAAAAATAGTTTCGAGAGTTTAAGATTACAATAGTTTAAAAAATAAAATCTCATTTTTAAGGGCACAGTAAAGATCTGTGAATTAAAACAGATCCTGTTATGATACTGAAAGTATATAAAGTTGAGAAGTCACAATTTATGTAGGTAACGCTGAAAATTTTTATATGCGGCAACATTGTACGACACAAGCTGACATGACAGTTTATGATGCATTGACTATGTGAGCTCTTTCAGATAAGGTGAAATACGCGCGTTAATCCTCGCGCAAACGTTCTGTCCATATTATGTGTTAAATGCGCGAGCATTTGGGAAGAAATCAGGTCAGTATTAAACATGGAATTGAACTAATAGGAAAGACGCAAAGAAAAAAAGCATTTTAAAAAAAATTCTTCACGTATCTCTATTTTGAGATCATAGAATACGATTCTGGTCATGGTTTTCCATACTTTTTCTTCCATTTCCCAGAAAACCCAGAAAATCACTCGTCACTTTAGATTGAATTTTTGGCACTAAATTGTTAAAATTTCGTTACATCCGCAAATTTCACTGTATTATATAAAATTTCATAAATTTGCACTTTCTTAATCGGAATAATCAGAAAAAACTACCAACTCATTTTAAAAACAAAGTCGCGGATTATATCCGTCAACGACACCACTCTGTTGTCATAGCTTAAATATGATTTTCTTTATATTAAAGTTGTAAAAAAAAACGCCTACTTAGCAGAATATTTCTTACGGAAAAAATATTCCAAAAAACATACCATAAATTTTTTAAATACATGGGAAGAGGGTTTATCCCCCTCTTTTAATGAAAATGAGGAATTTTAATAATTTGCTTTTATTGAATATTTCTTTATGCCGCCTATTTCTTCTACTTTTCTAATACTAAAGAATACCCTTCTTCCATCAAATTTATAATCCTGATTCATTTTTAAACATTTTGACTTTATAATTCTACTGACCATATTATTTTTTGCAGCAAATACGAACTCACTTTCTTACTACTCCAGACCTTTCCCAATGTATTTCCCTGACAGATATTGTCCTGCTTTTACGTGGTCTCTACTGGACAATAACATTTTTAAGTGATATCCAAGTTAATTCAGATTGGTTTCAGTTTTCTAAACTAACTAAAACTCAGTTAAACCTGAACTAACCAAAAATTACGGTCGGTTAAGATTAATTTTACACATGTTTTTACATTACAAAAATGACTGGGATGCAAAAAAATTATATATATTTTTTTAAATAACAATATTTTACATCTGGCAACGTTGCAACTAAAACCAAGCTACACCTGAACCAACCTGCACTAACCAAAAATTTCAGTGAGTTAAGATCAATTTTATACTTGTTTTTACATTACAAAAATTATACTATGTTACTAACTGGGACGCAAAAAGTTTTTACCATGAAAATATTTTATATCCGGCAACGTTGCAGAAAATATTTGGCGTTTTCAAAAATAGGGGGTCGACGAAGTTTACGAAACTTATTTTTGCTTTTAGGGGAAATGTATTACATACAATGTATTTTAACTGTTACTATTGGAAATAAATATGAAAGTTCAGTGTTTCTTCCAGAAATAAAAGTGACCTTGGGAAGTCAAACTTCGCATTTCTGGAAAACTGAAGAAAAATTGTATAGTATAGTATGAGAGGTTTGTCCCAAAAGTATCGAGCCTACCTTCATATCTCCTCATTGGTGTTATTCTTTATCATCCGGTGAATGACATCATTCAAAGTAGTCTCTATTTAACTGAATAACACGTTCCCAGCGGTGTTTCCACTTCCTGAAGCAGTCTTGGAAGTCAGTTTTCGGAATTGCCTTCAGTGCATTCGTTGCATTAGTTTCAACCGTCTCTTTGTCATCGAAGCGGTGTCCTTTGAGCGGCATTTTTAATCTGGAAAAGAGCCAAAAGTCGCAGGGAGCTACGTCGGGACTGTACGGAGGCTGGCGAAGTTGTACGACTTGGTGCTTTGTTAAATATTGCTGCACAAGGTTCGATGAATGCGCTGGCGCATTGTCGTGGTAAAGCAGCCAATGACCGCTTGTCCAAAGCTGTGGCCGTTTTCTTCTGACTGCGTCACGCAATCTTTTCAATACTTCAACGTAGTATTCTGTAGTGATCGTGTGAACTCTCGGAGCATATTCGTGGTGAACAGCACCTTCATAATCAAAGAAAACCGTCAACATTGTCTTCACTTTGCTCCGACTTTGACGTGCTTTTTTTGGTCTTGGCGATTCAGAATGCTTCCACTGTGAAGACTGTCGCTTTGTTTCTCTAAATGCCTTATTCATCATATTAATTGTTTCCGAGCAAGTTTTTCCAAGATTAAAGCAAAACTTGATGCAAATTCGTTAATCTAATTTTTCCGTCATTTTTTACAATAACAAAATGCGACGAATGAAAAAAGACACTCTAAACAAACGCACACCGTTCACAAACTAACACGTCCAGTCGATAACTGCGCACACCAACGAGTTCGCGAAGACCTACTGGTGACGCCCATGCCCCACAGAGGTCGCTCGGAAGTTTTGACGCAGAGATATGAATACAGGCTCGATACTTTTGGGACAAACCTCGTATTTCTGTCTATAAAATAACTTACCAAGATTATTTTTCTTTTCTTCAGATTCGCCAAGATTTGAAAATAATACCAATTTTTTTTCTAATCCCTACTTAAATATTCAATAGATTTCATTTCCCATATCGCCGTTCTTTTTCTACTTCGTTATTAAATAACGTCGTATCTAAATTATCCCTCTCCAACTTTCTCTAATACATACACACGGCAAGTTTCGTACGTATACTGGACACGACAAGGCATCTCTAGTATCTTGACTCGAGTGTAATACGCGCGTGATGTAGGCGACACTTGTTGATTCCTAGTACCTCGTTAACACGCGAGAACTTTCGCGCGTATTTCGCTTCGTTTGTCCAGATGAAGCGAAGTACGTGCGAAGCTTCGTTTATTATTGCAATCTGAAAATGAGAGAGAATTATAAAGTTACTATTCTATACAATTTTTAAACGAGTTTCAAGACGGGGCAGTTCTTAAATTTCTTCATCAAGAACTATTTTTTGGAGAATATTCGCGACGATTTTTTTACCAAACTTTTGCTACGTTACTGATGTCATGAAACGTTTTTTTGGTGGAGTTTGTTCTCAATCTACCGTCAGCTAGCATTTCACGTCAACTCTCTTATCGCGGCGCTCGAGCTCAAAATCATACTGTTTTCAACTCGTGTTTGCGAAGCTAAAATGAATCTAAGAAAATTTTGGAATAGAGGTTTTCGATGTTTTGACCTTGAAAGAAAAATAAGAAAATTGTTGTACAATATCTCAAAAACGGAATTTTTAGTTTTCTTTTTCATAGTCTAGATAGAAAATTGTGTTTTTTCATCTATATAGGCGCTTTCCAAAATGGACTTTTTTCATATTTTCGAGGAATAACAAAACATTGGACTGCTTTTCAGTTCCACCAGAACGCTGCACTTTCATCCACGGTTACTGGTATGTGTGAAATGCAGGGGCAGATCTAAAGGGGGCGGTTCACTTCTACCTCACCAACAGCTTCGAATTCAGAAAAATAGATTCGCCTCCCTGCTGCATTGAGAACGTGGATCTCGCTGAACCTCGGTTATGTGACTTTCGCTTGTCATACTGTACTTTCACTTGTCATACTGTACTGTCTTGTGTACGAGTAGAGTGAGGATAATTTTCTTTTTATTGTGATATGACCCCCCCCCCCCCAAAAAAAAACAAGTTTGTGTCTGCCCCTGATGGAATGTACTACGTTCATGCGGAATTAACGAGCAGCCCGATGTTCCTCGTTTTATTTCTCAAAAATACCAAAAAAGTTCATCTTAGATGGTGCCTATATCTATGTAAAAACCTCAGCTTTTATGTTTTTATAACGTTAATGAAAAAACAGCATTTGTCTAATTTTAATATCTGTCAAACAGCACAGTCAGGCAAGCTCCAATATATATTACGCTTAGTGTGATTCTGTAGGTAAAAACACAAGATGTAAATTTTGTTAAACCATTTTATTTATATTATATATTAAAGTTATTTATTGCCTCTTAACAATAAAGGATTACATATTGTTAATGATAAGTTGCCGAAATGTTTAGTGACTGAAACAATGCCAACCTATTAGACAACTTGTTGTTAGTAATATAGATACAAACATTTATACCAGGTTTATAAAACTATATAGAAATATGTTAAATGCAGTTGTAAGTAAGCTATTAATGGATGATTTCGAAAACATCACTTGCTTGCTGCACAGTTTTTTAAAATTACTAGGTAGTGATACTGTATAGAGTATCGTCACTGTTTTCAAGTTCACATATTCTCAACATTAAAATTACATTGTTTACAATTTAATTACATATAACACAAAATTGTGGGTCAGGATCACAGCAGATATAACCAAAAATTTCTAAAATTTACGTGTGTCTGGTTTTGTTTTATAGAATTTAAGAGGATCAATTTAATTTCAGATATATCAAAATGGTTAAGGCAAATTTTATTTTGGTTCTCTTGGCTTATGAATGTAAAAAGAATATTTAGAAAGTAAAAAATAAATCATTGTCATAAAACGAACATAGACAAACACCAGAATATTTCCGGGAGAGACTTTTTACTTAGTGTAATGATATATTAGACTCACACAGGCAAAATTTTAGAAAATGTATGTTTAAATAGTATTGGCACCAAAAAGTGATAACTTTTTCACAATGGAGGCGACGATTCACTTCGGTGGCTTCGTCTGATCACCGAAGTTAACCGCCGGCGGACTCGGTTAATACTTGGATGGGTAGCTGCTTGGGAAGACCGAGAGACAGTGGTTCGAAAACTACTTTAAACTGTAGGCTGAGTTGCTAAATGGTTTCCATTACCGATGCGACTTAAATGCAAATCATTACATAATATTATTATTTTTCCCAATGTGATGGGGTAACATACCAGACGATTCGGAATTTTCACTGATTGTACCACAAATTTAAACTGAAATGCATTATTTCCGGAGGTAGCATCAGCTTTGGCAAGATGTTTTTAACTGGGTGCTATGAGACATGAAACTGAATAACACTATTATAGCAAGCATATAGCGATGAATTTACCAGGAGGTAACAACCGAGGTGGTCTTTGTCATTTTCCTTCATATGTATGAGTCAAAATGACGGATTGGACCCATATGTCTCGGGATTATGATTTAACTTCGCTTAAAAGAATACGCAGTGCGTAAAAAAGGTTCTGTTCTTCTTCCTCGCTTGGGTTCATCATCTGTCGTAGAATAAGGTGAATTCAATTTACTTCTGAATTCTGTTGTAGTTCATATATTTATTGTACTATGCACATGCCAACTTACCTGTGAATTGCTAGATCGCAGGTCTTGTATTTTCAGGACAATAATAGTAACATAGTAGGCGATTGTTGTCACTCTGTGTGAAATTAAGTTACTTGATGCAATCGTAGGCCAACGTCAGAAAGTAACTCTTAGATGACATTGTCTAAACTCGAGAAACAATGCCGTATAGCTTCGGCTCTATACTTGTCTTACGTTTTAATAAGCCAAACAATAAAATTGCATGCCCATTTTGTTATGATATTTTTGTATTATACAAATCACATTAATTGATAAAAAAAATGTTAAATTTAATAATTGACTTAATGGATCTAGATGAGTCTGACCTTAACCGTGTTAGACCCTGATTTCAGTGTGGTGTAGTGGCATTTAGGACAGTAAAGTCCTAATTAAGGCAATCGAGCTATGCTAATCTCCTTTACTCAGTATATTAATTAGTTCATGATTTAGTGTGGTCTAATAGCATTTAGGGTATGCGAAGTGACGTATTGTTGACTTGGTGGTTGATGCACGCAAAAATGGCGAGTGAAAAAAGAAATTTTTATTAAGTGTTGTCAATATATACAAGATTATTTGTAGAAAAATATTAGCTACAACGGTTAGAGGCTGCTGTTCTTCTTTTTCATTTATTTTCACTTTCATATAACCGGCCACTACGGCTAGAACAAGACTTATTTTTATGCACTGAGGAAACATGGATGTCATGGTAAATATTTCATGTCTAGCGTGGTTGTCATTCAATTTCCGACCGATTTAGGTCCTTGATTCAGTGTGGTGTATTGGTGGCTCTAAATTTCCCCATATACACATCTGAATTAGAAACCCTGAATATCGTATAATCTAATAGCCCTTTAATTTCTTTAAAAATTTGGTTCCTAAAAAAATCGATTTATATTATCAAACTTATTTTGTTAACGTCAAGTTTGTCTTATTCCTTCTTCTGAAATTAAGCTTTAGAAGCCAAGATATGTAATTGATAAAAATAAAAAATTTTAAATGTTATTATTTTCTGCTTCATACAATAAAGGATACCCTTATAAAAAAAAATAATAATTTTAAATGTAAAGGTTATTATTTTTAGCTCAATTATATAAAGATAAAGCCTTCCTGGACGGTCATTTCGTTTTATGTAATTTTCTTTATTTTTAATAACTGATGAATTAATAATAAAAAGTTCCCCTCATATTGCACACTTTTTTGGAAACACTTTTTAGTTGAGAGTTGTATATTTTACTGTTATATTTTCTTCATGTGATCTGATCTCTACAAAGTATTGTAATAAGCTATTTTTGTAGAAGGTTTATACTGTTTGTGTTATTTGTATATAGACAGGTATAAAATAAAATATTTGAGAAACAAAAAATTTTTATTGATTTAACCTGAAAACTGACTGTTTTGGTCATTAAACTGACAATACGTAGCGCTCTTGCAAAAAGCAAAAAAAAAACGTAGTTTGGTCGTTTGGGAACGAAAGCGAAGATTCGGGCTGAATGTACGGTGTAAACAGGAATGCTCGTTGAGGAGTGAGTTCTAAAGTGCTTAGGGGAAAGTTTGTGCGTGACTGCCTGCTCTACGGAGGGCGGAGTAATTTTAACCCCATAAATAGTTCCTTTGTACAGTAAAAGTGAATGGATATATCTGTGACAGACGTTTAACTCTGTACCCTACCGTTAAAGCGAAAGAATCGGTCTGAGTTATGTAAATGAATGCCCCATATGGGACTTTTGTTATAATAGGTTGGTCACACATGTGACCAACAATCCTGGTTGGATGATGTAAGGCCCTCTTAGGTGATGCGCCCTTCTGGTTTTTTTCTTAGTAAAGGTTCTCCCAAACCCCATCACGATGGGTTCCTGAGCAAAGAGGGTATAAGCGCAGGGCGGGAGGAAGAGAAGCTGGCTAAATTGCCACAGTCGCAACGGCCATATAAACTTGTAGTTAAAAAAACCGAAAACTGTACTTCCATTTGGTGTTTGCTCTTCTTCATATTTAGCTACAATTTTGAGATAATACAGGCGGTAAAAGACGTCAAAGTTTTAAAAAAATATTGATTTTTCCTTTTCTGGAAAACGTGGTAACTGAATTTAGTAATTTTTGATGTGGTTTAACCACGCACTTATAAAGTATATGTACTGATCGTCAAATAAACAGAAAATGTCCGGACTATGCTATGCGCCATTTTGGGTAAGGTGAAGTTATAATAACAGTGAATACGCTGTCGCCACTGAAAAATTATAACGACTAAACGTAATCGTTTACCTCCCACTGACAAGGTTTGAAGCAATTTGCATACCTTTCCGAAATTTCATCGACATAAGTAGTTGAACGAAACGAATGATAGAAAGAGATAAAATGACAGTATTACGTTATAACCTTACCCAACTTATCCAATTTGTGTCAATTGATTGTTATGTGTGGACGTGTCATACTATTGGTCGGTCGTAAAAATAAATTAAAAATTTTTATTATATTTTTGGTTGTTAAAAATAACTAGTCCTTAAAAAAAGCAATATGTTGACGAACCATTTCTTCAAAACGATTTATTTTTTGAAAAATCAGTTGAAATGTTAATTAGGTAGTACCCCGTTATTTTCAGTATTTTCTAATTAAAATTTCTTTAGAAAGTTGAATGTTTCGCAAATTTCAAGTAAATTTGAGATTATAGACATACAAAATTATTACATTAAATTCTGTTCATATCTCAATAGTATAAGCGTGCTGTTTAAAAATTGTTTTTCTACGACTAGTTCTAATTATGGATTTAACATAAACACTTGTGTCCCTATATCCCCAAACGGTCGAGTATCTTACTTTGAAACAGTTAAGTGTAACATAATTGTTTTCATCAACACAACTTCTAAAAAAATTTGAGAAATAACAATTTGTAAGATATTTAAAACTTTTATTTAAATAAATAACATTCAATTTTATATTCAAATAATGTTAAATGCAACATTTTACTTTCTTAGACTGTGTTAAACACTATACTACACTACAACTAAATAAATATTATTGATTATAATTTATTAGGACATATAAATTTGAACCCTACAAGCCAACAAACGAGGTCCTTCAGAATAAAAAAGCTTATTTATAGCACGTTTGGTCTTCAAGCCCCTACAAATCTTCACAAACTAATAAAAAAAGTATATTAAAGGTTGAATAGTATCATTAATGGGGGGCCTTCGGGCTGGCCTATGGTCCGGCCCCTGGTCGTACACCGTTCCTCTATCACCGGTCAAGTTTCAGGTTTTCTTTCAAACTTACTTGTCAGGACAGGAAGTCTTGCAATAATCGACTAAATGTTTAGTGAATTCATACAATAATTGATTGGTGGATAGCTAGAACGATGGATTTTAGTAATACTACATAGAGCAGTGGTTTCTACCTTTTCAAGTTTTATGAGTGCTGGTTTCCTGCAATTACTGTATATAGGAGGTATGTATTCCTATTAAAATCAGTACATTGCTTTGTATATATGAGTTGTTTTTCTTGATATGTCTTTTTCTTTGTATATTAGACTCTTAAGGTATTTGGCCCTTTGTATACATTTTTTGTTTAACAGTTCCAAAGTGCCAATTGAAGATAATTTTGTGGTCTATATTTACACCTAAATATTTGACTGATGGCTTGGTGCATATTACTTGGTTATTAAGTTATTTAAAATAAATTTAATCCAAGGAAAAACAGATTATTTCACAATAATAACAATAATAACACTATTTTTTGACTTTTGACGGTTAATTTGACGTGCCAAAACGTCACTTTTACCCAAAATGGCGTAGAGCATACTCCGGACATTTTTCGTTTGACAGCTCCATTACCACCTGTCATCCATTTATTTTCAGAAATCCGTGGGTTTAACACTATAATATGACGTTTTCTAGTGACATAGCGACCGGCTACAAAAACGTTATGACAACCTAGATATTGCTATCAGATAATCGCATGTATTTAGAAGCTTTCTTTACCTCTTAAACAATTTTCGTTGGATGAGCGATTTTACCAGGAAAAAAATATTTGTTATATTACATGCATATCCTAATTTGCTGTAATAATAAAACAATTTTTAAAATAAATGTTGGAAGTACATGTATGTATTTTAAAGGATTGAAAAAACTAACTAAAAAAAAATGTACAAAACTGCCGCCATTTTAATGAAAACACTTATTGACACTTTTTGAAAAATGAATTGGACTACCTAATATCGCAGGATTATTAAGAAGGTTGGGCAGGTTGGTGACTCCAGATATTTTAAAGCACGCCTCGTCAGAAAACAAAATTTTCTACAAAAATTTGGATCGCGAATTCTCTTGTTTCGAATAAATTCATAAAATGTAAAGCGCATGAGGAGATCAATCGGTAAAAGTTCCTGAACCTTTTGGACGTGATATGGACGTAACAACTGTTCTTTTAGAATATCATTAAGAATCGTTTTAGGAATATCCAACTCACGTTTCAAGCAGCTGATACTAACACTTGGTTATTTTTCAACTCTTCCCAAAAGTTCCTCTTCTTCTGTTCGAATTGTTGGAATACGACCCCTGGCTTCAAATTTTTTCTCAAAGCTGCTCGTTTCTCGGAGATGACGCTCAATATTGGCAAATGTTTCATGGAGTGGTATTGGCGGCTTTATGGAGAGAAATCTCTCCATATAAACCCTAACACTTCGATTTGATACATAAAGGGCATCCATCATGTTATATACAGAGTTCAAAATCTCCCTAGATTGTTGTGTGTCATACTAATCCACAGTCGCTGAAATTATTTCATTGTAGTGCTTTGAACTCGTAATTAAATTTGCGTGTACAAGAGTTGAGTGTTCCTAGACTTTGCGCTTTTACGCTATCTATTTAATGTTTTTTAGTGGAATAATTTTAAATAAAATGGCGAAGGAATTTTAAAGCCCATTCCTGAAGTTTATATCAACGTGATACCAGCTGATAATAGTTATATAAATCAGAACTACTCAGAGCCATCATTAATATCATTTATTCAGTACTTTGACTATAAAAGTTTTCTATATGCCACTGAAAAAGTAAATATCCCATTTGATAAATACCACTTAATATTCATGTACATATATTTGTGTATTTTCTTTTCAAAATTTAGTTGCCAATAATTTTGGTAACGAAGCATTTGGGGAATTCTGTTGAAAAGGACTTTTTGTGTTTTTTTTTTGTCGAAGGAACACACTGTATACTGTTAAATGTGTTTATTTTTAAAACATTTTGCGCAAATTAAACCATCGTTACATTTTACCTTCACCGACGCCACTGAATATAATTTCAATTTAAACAAGTGGTTTGTTTTTATCATTACCGTGGATTCTTTTTATGCTATTTTAATAAAGGAAAGAGCAACTTGTAAAGGATGTCTAAAGGCTGATTTACATTTCCTGATTGGCCTTGTTAAAAGCGTAAACGGAAACTTCAACAGGAATGGACTAGGTTACCTCTATTAATTTCCTGTTTCATGTTGTAAGATGATTTTTCTAGAGTAATATCTCGAATGCATGTTAAATTACCAATAATTTTATTGGAATTGCAAATTTTTTTCACACAAAAGGGGGGGATGAAATAATATTAATATAACTTGTAAATATAAAGGAAACGCAATCATTCCACTCGCAGTAAAATTACCATATTTTTATCCTGTAGAAGTTATATGAAAAAACATTGAATGGTTAATTTTAAATTTCGCAGTAAGAGAGAATATTTTCGGGCGTAAATTGTACGTGAATTTTCTGTTAATCTAATGCAAAAAATTCGGTTCTTTATTTAAAACACCGTTTGGGGAAAGAAAGAGAGTATTACTGAATTGACATTAAAACGAGAATTTTTTATGACTGATTTGTTTAATGATGGTTTATAGGTATATTGCAAAAAGGACGGGTTTTCCGACAACCCCGACGTTTTTTTTTTCTTGACTTGACTTGATTTTTAGTATTTTCGGCGCTATTTTATGAAATTATTTTGAATAGTTTCATCCGAAATGTGCTAAATGAGGACCATGCTAAAGATCAGTGAAAAATGTAGTGTTTCCATAATCACTGTTATTAGAAGGATTTTAGGCGACACAGCCGTTTAAAATGCCTTATTAATTAGGATATTTTATATTATTCTCAGAAAAACCACAGAAAAAGAACCCACATCAATATGGTAGCAAGAATAACATATTGCTACGATTTCCTTTGTTTTGTACCTATTTTTAAAATTTGATATTAAAGTCCAAATACGTTAGAGCATTAGCCGGCCCTGTTTTTTTAATAGAAGAGCGTGTTATAGTCTTCTCCTTCTTCAACGGAATACTATTTTGTTTACAAGTCTATTAATGAACAGCCTTAATTTTTGGGCTCTTCACGAAATTACTTTTTCGATTGTTTTATAATGGTCGTGTGGTCGATTCAATTTATTCATTTGATATTTGAAAAATAAAAATAAACTGTTAATTGATAATGATGGGATCTTGATGACATACTTAAAGAAGACTGACGTTTTTTCTACGTAAAGCTAAAATTATTTAGGATAAACATTTTCGTTTATAGGCGGAAATAACCGAAATTTTCCTGACCAATAACATTCAAGAATTTAACTTCAAACTTCAAAATTTCGATGATGCATTTTTCTGCCAACCTAAAAGAAAAAATCTCGAGAAAATGTCGTTTTTATTGTTAAAATTTAGAAAAACATGGTCAAAATCAAATACTAGTTTAAGAAGATAGTTTTTAAGTTAAAAATCGGTTCAACGGACGTCATTCAGTGTGTGTTTTTCGGTTGATGGTGTAACCCAAACTTGGGGCCAAAATGGACGAAAATAACGCTCAAATTCAATCTCAAGGTTCGATTTGTAGTGATTCAAACGGTGAAGATACGTATAAAAATGATGGTGAGGCTCTAAATATTATACTAATTGTTCTGGGACCATTGATGAAATTATTTTTCCAAATTTTATTGCCTAGGTTATGTTCTATGTTGATTTGGCCAGTCAAGGTTATTGATAAAACGATCTAACAAGCGGTTTTACACTTATATTTACATTTCAACAAGACGCTAATTAAATACCTCAACTCTACTCATATCTTTTTTTAGAATCTATTGGAGCAGACCGAAGGATATGCCTTATTGGAGACCTTGCGAAAGACACTAACCTTCATTCGGTGGCAGAAAGTTTTGGAGTGCCTGTTGTTTCCTCAGAAAATGGACTGGAATATTTAGATGATACTTCTTGCTGTACATATTATGTTATTGATAATTTTGAAGGAGAAACTTATAATGGTTTATGTAAGTCTAGGCAAACAATATTAGGGCCTCCTGCCCTGCAACAGTTAGCGAGAAAAGAGAAGAAAGAGCTTCCAGATAACACTAGGCCACTTTTTAATATAGCTATGAGAGGTGTAGTTGTTTGTTTTACGGGTTTTAGAAATAAAGATGAACTGGTAAGTGTTATTTAATTCTAGATTTATAATTCTAAACCTAAATCACTAAGGAGATCTAACTTTTAAACACTCTAACTTGACAATAAAGGGTTTAAATTGATAAGTACAGCAGTAGGTCAATCAAGTTTTGACCTTTAACAATACCAGGAAAATAAAAATTGTTTCCTTTTAGTACTAAACCACAAAAAATAGAAAATATTGTTTATTTTCATAAGACAGCTGTTTCTCTTATTGAATCAATGGCTTTATCCATAGATTCTTATATTTAATTTCCCTAAATCAAGGTTTACTTGTTCATATAAATATAATATAAATTATAAAAATATAAAGGAAACAAACTTGACCTGAAGGTCTAACTGTCATGGCAACTAGGTCAGATTTAAATGTTGAACCTTTTTAGTGAATCTAGGTTTTATAGCCAGATTCACTAAGGTTAAAGACTTAGACCCCATCTAGTTGTCATGGAAGTTAAATCTTCTAGTTGACCAGTTCTTTTGCCTATGATATGGATATAATTTATACTGTACATAAATAGGAAAAGTAAGGAAAAAATCTAAAGATCAAACCTTGGAATCAATAATAGGTATAGTTGTCTTCCAAAAGTAAATAGAAACTGTTTTTTATTGGTGTATTTTTCATAATCAAAACTTACCTGACTTATTGTGACATTTGTCACTTTAAACCTTGTACTGTCAGTTTGGACTAGTTTTAAAGTTACACCATATTAGTGAATTAGGGGGTAATGCTTAGTTCCTGCTTCTAAAAATTCACAATAAAATTTTTATTTGCATGTACATTGTACTTTCATTTGGTCATAGTTTGTAATTTAGATCTAACCACTAAGAAGTTTACTTATTTATAATTTGTTAGTTTAAGAGTTAATTTTGAGTAATTCCACTTTGTCCAATGTATTTTATGCATTAGGTTAATATGGTAATCTTTACAAAATAATTTTATAAAGGAACTGTTCATTATTACCATAGTCTTTAATTATAAAAGTATGGTCTGCATATTATGTTTACGTGCAATGCAAATTTAAGTATATATTGGTTGTAAATTTGTTGGAATTGAACATATAAGATGGGCAGTTTTGTTTTGCTTATAATATTGTAATAATTCGTATTATATATGTTAACAAACCTTTAATTGAAAAATTAATTTTAAAAATTTAGATATAAAAGCTTAGAACCAGTAAGAGAAATATTGGCAATATGCAAAATGACATACAATATCCAATAAAGGTGTCTGGAAATTCCATTCATTTATTTTGAAGGATGATTCTACATATGAAAACATAAAAATTTTTATATAGACATAGGTTTGCAAATGCGTCATAAAGGAGCTATGGCCATTTAAAGGTGGTCCTTGAACATTGGGTTTTATTTAAAATCTTTAGAACTGCTCGAAGCACTGATGTGTTTTCTAGAATTCGAACTAACAACAATATATGCTATTTTTTGATATTAAGAATAAACGATATAGTTATTCAGGGGAGTTTTGATTGGCCAGCGGTCTTGTTTATTTATCTCTATTTTTCTTACATGACATTTTTTTAAAATTATGCCTAAAAATTATGATTCCGCTAAACTATTTACCTAAAAATGATATTTTTGTACAGATCTCTACATTAATAGTTTAGGAGAAAACTGGCTTTAATTAAATTTAAAATGTGAAGCGAAAAAACGTAAAGTAGCTTGTGGGTTAATGTCAAAATAATAAAGAATCACAATTATTTATTTGTCTTATCTGAGAATTCTGGTCAGAAAAATTTTAAAAAATTTGTCTTAGGGTCTTATAAAAGAACATACCAAAATGTTCGATTTAAGTACTTATTACAATAAAAATAAATATTTTTATTTGTTTTTTATTAATTCTAAACGTAAAACAAATTAAGAAGTTCAAAAAAAAACGTCAATAATAAATTTACATGGCATTTTGCTTTTGCTAAAGTCAATTGTTGGTTAAAGAACAAACAAAATAAAGAGAAATATGTGTTCTAGCTAAAAAAAAGTTACAGCAAATGTTGAACATGATTTCTGTTCATCTCAATGCAGGCAGCTAGATAATTTTTTATTGAAGTACTCACTGTGTTAAAAATTCCTTGTTTGTTATGAATTTCTTGGCAACAGTGCATGACACTTTGTTCTGTTTGTTGTACATGATCGACAGGTGCTGAATACACTAGGGACTTTAAATAATCCAAAAAAGTAGTCTAGTGGATTTAGATCTTTTGAATGGGGAGGCTAAGCAATGGGACTACCTGTGGTTATCCATCAGTCTGAATACCTGCGATTTAAGTGCTCTCAAATCTAAACACTGAAATGAGGCAGAGCCCTATCGTGCATCAAGAATGTTTCTAGTCTTTGACTGTAAGGCCCATTTTGAAGCAAGCCTGGCAAAACATTTTCCAAAAGGCAAAATACAACCTTGATCAAAAAGTTCACGGAAATACCCCTAGGTGGCGCTCTGAGTCAGCTAATTTGAGTTTTTTTTTTTTGGTTGGTAACCAGAAGGCACATCTTCAAGTAAGACTGGCAAAACATTTTCCAAAAAGTCTAAATACAACCTTGATCAAAAAGATCCCGAAATTATCACTAGGTGGCGCTCTGAGCTAGCTGATTTGAGTTCTGTTTTTTTGGTTAGGTTGTCACATCTATCATTGACAGGGCAAGTTCGTTTTTTACCTAGATATGCTTGGCGACGCTTGGAACCCTTCATTTTATTATCAGTGATAGAATCGAGGATTTAACTTCACGTTCGGTTATTTATCAACAGAGAAAATGGAGGATTCTCGATTTGGTCGGCGATTTTAGACCGAGGGCTTTGAGAAATCTAGGTGAGGGTAACAACATAACCCCACACGATTTGTATTATTTATATTTATAATAATTTTCTCGATATTTTCCTTTTGGGTACTATAACTTATACAATAGTATTACTTTACAAATATTTTAACAGGAATTTAGGATATTTAAGTAAGGATTAGAGAATCAAACTTCTAATAATTTTTGACGTTGACGTAATATGGATTTGCAATATTCGTAAAATAGGGAGCATTCTAATTATCTCTGAAGTCATGATCAATATTTCCCTCTAATCTATCTCTTTTACAATGTAAAAAACGAACTCGGCCACATTCTAATCAAATTTGATTGTCGACGTTTGACGTTTGTAAATGGTACTCCGTCTTAAATACATTTACGGCTATGTGTTTCCGATTTTTTACAGTCACAAAAATGGAATTTAATTTGCAACAACGGATTTGTATTAAATTTTGCGTTTAAAATGGATTGAATGGTGCGAAAATCTTATTGGGAAAGTGATACTTTAAAGAAAACAGTTGTTTACCACTGGCATGAATGCTTCAGAGGTGGTCGTGTGTTTGTCGAGGATGACGAACGCAGTGGCAGGCCGTCAACATTGAAAACCGACGAAAACATTAATAAAATGAGAGAAATTTTGGTCAATAACCGCAAATTAACCATTAGAGAGCTGGCAGAGGATTTGAACATTGCTTATGGATCCGTTCAGGACATTGATTTGGGTTTCCGCCGTGTTGCAGCAAAGTCAGTCCGTAAGGATCTGAATTTCATGCAAAACAGGGACCGCGTTGACATCGCCAAAGTCATTATTTCCAATGCCGAATCCAACTCAACATTCATCAAACGCAGCATTCTTCCATCATACCCTAGATTTAAACAACAATAAATTTTAAGTGTTAGAAATATTTCTTCAGTTTAATTGCTTGTCGTGACTTTTTTCAGTGTTTTTAAGTGTTAGAAATTACTATAAATGCGAAATTTACAATTAATATTAACAAAAAGAGGATTTAAAAACTTATTTTTATTGGTAAATATTGTCTACATATTGAAAATAACAATAATAATAATTTAGGCAACCATATAATCATACTTTATGTATTCAGAATTGACGTACCGATTTTCATATGATATTCGTTTAAATAATGCAATTAGAAAATGATAGCATAAAATCGGTATGTATGCACCAAGAAATTAAATATCTACTGTTTATCAACACTTTTTCAAATATAAATAAAAATATTATTACGTTATTCAGCGTTCAAACAACCGGACCCTAGTTCTGACGTTATGCTAATTCTACAGGGGTATGTTCGAAGGCAGCATTACTGGAGACATCAGGCAAATAAATGGAGAGCTCCGAATGAGCCAAGACTTAAAACCATGTAGTTTTCAGTCGAAAAAGGAAGCGATGCTAACGGTTTTCATGAATTATAAGGGTATTGTGCATCACGAATGTGTACCAGAAGGTTAGATAGTTAATGAGGAGTATTATTTGGGCATTATGAGACATTTGCTTGAATCAATTCGCCAAAAAAGAAAGGATTTGTGGGCATATAACTCGTGGATTTTGCATCATGATAACGCACCGTCGTACAATGCCATCATTATCCGTCAATTTTTGACTAAGAACGATACCAATACCATTCAACAGCCATCAAATTTACGTGATATGGCTGAAATATACTTTAAGTAGTTAGGAGAGTTTTATCAATTATAAATTTACATAAGGTAAAAGGTTTTGTGCTGTGGTTTCCCCAAGAGTTTAAAGTCTTTAACAATTATTGAAGTTGGACTAGCTAACTCTAATTGATAAGGTTTTTTTTCTTCACATATAATTATATAGTAGTTGTGTCCATTCTAAGTGTAGATTGGGTTAGGTTAAAGTAAGTAGGCAATTAGTCTAGATTCTCCAACATGCCCCCTTGATTTCATATAACCCATATCTATTAATATTTTATCTAACACATCTATCCTCTCAATAAAACTTCCTTACTTTTAGATTTTATTGCCAAATATCGAAAATCTAATCCTTGCTATGGCGTCTATCAATGGGGAAAATTAATACATTTTTGTCTCATCTTCGTGCATAATTATCTTAGATTATACAAGAATTTAATGTATTACCTTAAATTTTATGATTAGCTGCAGCTTTGTCTTATATGGTCAGTCACACAGATTTGATTTCTACAACTTGTAGACAGTGCTTCATGAGGTTTATGTATTATTGGTCAGTTTTGTGCATAGAATCCAGTATAAGATAACATATTCGTTTTCCTTGTGTAAAATGTTTAATGATCAAAAAATTATTGAAAAAAAAAACTGGAAAAATTGATTAATTTCTGGGAAAGTTTATCAATATAAATAGAAAAATATTCATAACAGTCATTAAAATTTAGTGGTCTAATGTCAGCTCTTGACCAAAAATTCAACATTGTCAATAAAGATCTTTATTGATAGAGTGTAACAGAAAGTGGTTGACAATTTTGAGGATGAATTTAAATGCAAATTTTTAGATCATTTTGGTAAAAAAAAGTGTCTGTTCAGTACAAAAAATATATTGTGAGATTTACCTAAACCAAATTAACTTAAACATTAAACATAAAATATATCACTCAGTCGACATATTTATTGAAAGTTAATTGTACATAAAAGATATCTTTCAAAATCAGCATTTAAAATATTTTTTATGAATTATTGAGATACGTGTTAGTTGACAAACATTTCAATTGTTAATTTTCTAGTTCATGTCCTATTTAGCGACTTACATGTTTTTAAAGGCACTGAATATACTTATGTATGCAATGAAAGTTTAAATTGTAAATATCTTAGAAACAAAGTGATCTAGCAACATCAGTTTAAAAATCATCACTTTCTTATAATTTAAAATTAGCATTGTGGTAGGATTGTTACTAGTAAAAAAATATGCTAATCCACTGGGTCCAACTAAGTCCCTCTAGAAGCATTTTCAAAAACCCACAATTATGAGTCTTTATGATAGTGTCTCTATAATCTATAGTTACTCTACGACCTATTCATTACTGTTCAGTCTATATAATGTTTTCTGAGAACTCTTATTTAAGTTTATATAACGGGTAGTTTGAAAGGTCCCAAGATTGGCACATAGATGGCGACTCTAATATCAAATCCATACGATTTTTAGTGAGTTCCAGCCTTCAAACTATTCTTGTCAAAATTTGATGACATTTCGACCATTAGTCATTGACATATTGAAGTTTTAGTGATGCACCTTTTAATATTTTCAAAATAATGGAAAAGAAAAGAATTTCGTACATTGATAAAACACGATTATTTGATGGGAAAGAATACCGTTGAAACTAAAAAAAAAAATAGCTTGAAAAGTGTTATAAGGAATCTGCTCCATCGAAAGCAACCATTTGTAGTTGGTCGTACCGACACAAATAATGCTGAACGCTTTGGGTGCCCAAATGATGCTGTTATATGGAAAAATATAAAAAAAAATCCACAAAATCGTTTTGAAGAACTGTAAAGTGAAAGTGCTTGAGTTAGCTGACTTCGTAATGACGACTATTTGGGTATGCGAAAGCTCTATTCGAAGTAAGTAACGCGTTTGCTCACTGTTGACCAAAAACAACAATTTGTTGATGATTCAGAGTGGTGTTTGGAGCTATTTAAGCGAAATAAAGATTATTTTTTCATGCTGTATGTGACAGTGAATGAAACATGGATTCACCACTATACTCCGGGGTCAAATCGGCAATCAGCTGAGTGGACATTGAGGGATGAGAGCCAGCCAAAGCGACCAAAAATGCAGCAGTCCGCTGGCAAGGTTGTAGCGCCCTTATTTTGGAATGCACATGATATAATGTTCTTCGACTATCTTGAAAAGGGAAAAACCATCAATAACGATTATTATATGGTGTTACTAGTGCGTTTAAAGGAATAAATCGCGAAAAAACTGACCGAACTGAAGAAGAATAAAGTGCTCTATCATCAAGACAGTGCACAGTAACACAAGTCAACGATGACAAAACTGCATGAAATGCACTTTGAATTGCTTCCACATCCACTGTATTCTCCAGATTTGGTCCTCAGCGGCTATTACCTGTTCGTAAACCTCAAAAAATGCTCACCCGAAAGAGATATGCCTCCAATTCCAAAGAAAATTCGGAACGTATACCTAGTGACTAAAGAAAATCCTTATATCTGGGTAAGATATTTTAGGAATACTTAAGAATGAGTAATATTATTGAAAATAATAAGAAATATGGGGAAGTATATGAGAATTTGTGGAAATTCAGTCAACATGTAGAAATACTTTAAGTGAATAAACACACAGTTAATTGATGTATGTATGAATGGAATAATTCAGGCTGGCGAGCGACTTTGCCTCAAGAACTATACTGGATGTCCATTTAGTACCCTAGTATTCGAGTGCGGCTATATGAAAAATTTGATGTTACTGAGGTTAAAGGGGGTACATTTTAAAGATGGTTTTTTACATGTAACGACCGACATTGGTTTATCAAAGTTGGAGCGTCATTGAATCCTGTCTGTATTTGTATTTCACTTAAATTTTAATACCCATACCTTTGTTCTTTACTCTTTTGTAACAACTTGTATTTATTTATTTATTTATTCCAACATATTTGCTTTTATCTCCAACAGTTTTCTAAAAAGTTGCTATTAAAGAAAGAATGACTAATTTTTACCTATGCATTCCCACTTTTTTGAAAATACAAATAAAAATTTTCGATTTCATTTTGAAAGCCTAAGTATCTAACCCCTGTTAACTGACCTTGAAACAATATTGGCCCAATTATTCTGTTTCCAACGATACCAGCCCAGACATTGACGCCAAATCTTTCTTGAAAATTGCCCTCTCTCATTTCATGTTGATTTTGTTGGGCCCAGTACCGAGTATTTTGCTTATTGAACATACCATTATTTGTAAATTGGGATTCGTCGGAAAATAGAATAAAATCGATAAAATTTGGGTTAACTCTATGATTTTGAAGCAGCCAATCACAAAACACTACCCGTCTATCATCAGCCTCAGTATACAAATGTTGATGTAACTGATATTTAAATGCTCGATATCCATGCTTTTTCAGTATTTTTCTTGCTGATTCATAACTTATCTGCAGTTCTTGACTAATTTTTCTTAGCGAAACTGTTTTATCAACCTCAACCATAGCAAGTACGTTAATCTCAGTCTCTTCATTTATGATAAACCTCTGTTCCGCCTCTTGATTTCCTATTTGCCTAAAACGAGTCTCGACATACGGAAAATACTGATGGGCTGGATGTTGCCGATTCGGATATCTATGAGCATACAACTCGGCAGCATTCCTTGAATTTCTATGACACTCTCCAAATATTAATAACATATCCACTTTTTCACTTTAAGTATACATTATTTTAACGAAAATTTAAACTAAACTTAACGAAAATTAAGAAATTTTTACGTGACGTGAAAAGTATGCGAAAACTCTCCCCTTCACATGCCATTTACCTGTACCAATTCTCATTTTGATACACATAATACTCTAGAAATTATGACTTGTCTAATAGATTCGTTGACACCCGGTATATATATATATATATATATATATATATATATATATATATATATATATATATATATATATATATATATATATATATAAATATATAAATATAAATGTAACGACCTAGAGTTCTGTATCAACGTTCTCTCTTCAACCCTAATATTAGATTACCTTTCCATGCGATGTTGCCAAATTATTAAACTTTCAAATAGTCTTGATTGCAATAGTACAATATTATTTTTTTTTATATACGAACGGCCCAAAATTGTTATTTAAATATTGATATTTTCATTTCTGTTTTTTTACAATAATTTAAAATGAAACACCTTGTATTCATTGATTATTTTAATAAACGATACAACTGACACATGTTTAACATAACATAGAACAAAGAAAATGACGGTCACCTATTCATAAGTTGTTTTTTGATTTTTAAATGAAGTAAGTATTAGGTATTATTATTAGTTTTTTTTATTAATATTAATATTCATTTTTTATTGCTGGGAAATCTAAAAAATAATAGAGTGACAAAGCACCTATCAAGTCATAATGCATAAGTAAAAGTCATTCATTGTTTAATAACTATTTTCGAGAAAACTGTTAGAGATAAAGGTTAACATGCTGGTATCGAAACCGAATTGAAAATATTAATGTTTCAGTAACAATTTTGGACAGTTTGTATAAAAAATCTAAATATTTTACTATTGTGAAATAAAATGATCCCAACCAAGACTTCCTAGAAATGTTTACCTAAATTGAAATAAAACACTGATTTCAGTCAAAAAATAATAAAAAAATTTTCTAAATTTGGTAACATTGCATTTGAAAGTATAAAAAATTATGGTTGAAGAGGGAGTTCAATGACATTCCAACTTCGGATTTAAAATATATATATATATATATATATATATATATATATATATATATATATATATATATATATATATATATATATATATATATATATATATAGGTCGTTTGTTGTACAAACCAACTTTAAAATCATTTATAACATAATGTAATTAAAATAAAAGCCCCTTTAAAACGATCCACAGAGTGTTAAATTTACTTGAAGTTGACTGTAGTTAAAGCATTTTAAACGTTTAAAATTGTTACTCTTTATCACGCTGTAACCACTGTAATTAGGTACAAATTGTAATAAAATTTGTAGCCAAGAGAAGAGATGTTTTAAAAATCTTATTTGCAATCGACATTGTCTCAGGGAGAATTATAGCTATAGCGTTGGCTATAATTGTCGTTGATTTTATCTAAGATATTGATAGAAGCTAACGATTTTTTGCTAACAGCGGTGAAATTAAAAATTTAAAAATATTGCTTTGTTGCCTTTTGGTCATATTTGTTGATAAGTTTTTTTTCCTAGTGTGGTAACACATATAGTTTTTGAGATAGAGTAAAATCCGCTTAATACGACTACGTTTAATTAAATTTTACGCATAATAAGGCATTGTAGGTGGGTCCTTGCAACTTTAGGCATCTTTGCATACATTTTTTCAGGCTTAATACAATTCGCCTTCCCGCTTAATACGCCATATATCACCCGATATACTGACTACACTCCCAAATGAAATGTAGATGGATAATACTGTTCATTGTTATATGTTCTGTTCATCTAAAAAATGGTGAGCTATGGAATATCAAGCTTCTTTTCTTAACTCCAAATTCAACGAGCAAGTTGTAACTGAGGGAACAAGGCATTATAAAAGTCCTCACACACGACTAATATATGGATATCTGAAGGAAATAGTCGACCCTGTTTGCAAAAGACCCTTAAATGTGCTTGTTAAATATTGTAGCGGCATGGGAAGCAATTAAGCCTGAAAACCAAAATTGTTTCAAGAAAGCAGTTTCCGAATAACGAAGATTATAAGAAGCAGAATTAGTGATACTGCAGAATTTTTCTAGATATTCTTCCATCAGTGACAATGGCCAACCGAGAATATTAGAGATCCAAAAAGCACCTAAAAACAGTGCCTAAGTGATAACGACGATGTTAATGAAGAGGAATCAGCTCTAATTTTGTCAAACGCTCAGGCTTTGTCATTAGTTGACGATTTAAGGTGTTATGTATAATCTTGGGGTGATAGCAAAGACACACTTCAAAAATTAAATTACGTGGAAAGTCTTGCATCAAAATCTCTTTTGTAAAACCAAAGTGAGTGATTGCTTTAAGCATTATGGAAATAACTATGCTATATGTGTAGTGACCCACTTCAAAAATATGATCTTTATAACATAACTATAAATACACAAAATAGTTGCGAATTTATGTATGTATATACTTAATTTTTTCCTTTCCTGGTTAATATGTTTTCCCGCTTAAGACTAGTTTTTTTTGCTAGGTCCTTTCAGAATCATCTTAAGCGGGTGTAATTGTATGTACTGGGTTGTTTAATATTAACATCTGAAATAATTAATATTTTGAAATATGAGAACTTATTATAACAGATATCACACTACATATAAGCAAATAATTAATATTGACAAATACTATTTACTTGCTGGCTGGCTTCTAAAGTTTTAAGATAATTTTAGTTTTTGAAGTTGAAAATCATCGTTTATAACTATTTAATAAGCAGTAAAAGTCAGAGAACATTGCTGAAAAATGTCGGCGAAATTTGAAGTAAGTCAGGTAAAATTATCCTGCTATGATTTATTAGATACATTTCATTTTCACCTATCTTGGGCGGCAAAAACAAGGCATACACACGCACCTGCCATAGAGCCTAAGCGAATCAATCTGAACTCTTACGAATTGAGGCCATATATCTTTGACGTTACCGAGCAAGTCAGTAGCGGACTCGCCACTAAACTCGTAGGTCCGAAATTTTGACGAGCGTTAACTTTCAGAGGTAAAACTAAAAAAGATATTCTACATTTATTCGAAAAAATCAACCGTTTTCGACAAATATCAATTTGTTGGCGTTCAAAAGAAAAATAAATCTTTTTTTAGAAGAACACGTTTTGGATAAGATTGCTGATAATCCTTCTAACAGCGTAAGGAAGCGCGTAACTCAAATAGAAGATATATTCTTGCAAATTATAACTCAGATGGGATTGATGAGGTATTTTTAGGGATTGTTAAATGGGTAGAGGCGGACTTGTTTTATGGCCACTAAGATCTCCCGACCTAACTCTGTTAGATTTTTGGGGAAATCTTAAAGGACTTGTTTATTCAACGTAAGTAAATACAAGGAAAGACTTGCTTGAAACTAGATTTCATGACCGAGTAAGCATATCCACCATACAACTCGCCTCCAAAGATTATCAGTTTCGACTCTCACTTGAATACATCAGGTTCGTGAAAGTGCTCCAACATTCTCCTTGCCATTCAGCCATTTAAAACAAGGGATGAAATATGTTTTACCCCTTGAGCTATTCTAGCAAGCGTGACATCTTGAATACAATGCTCAACGTGTTGAGGTAAGCTTCCGCCTCTTTGGATCCTCGATCAACCACTGGTATATTGTCATTTCTGGACATAAATTCTTGCCTGTAGAGAATTGCATTATGTATGTGAAATTGGGGATTAGTACACTGTGACCTAATGCATCTGTTGTGTTCCCCTTCTGCTGCCGACGAGAGTAGGTCTTTCAGTTCTATCTGCCTTAGGAACCTTAGCATGCTGGACGGCTTTAAAGTGGGTAATTTCCCTTTATCTATTTCGTATGCTCCCAAGAACAACATTCTGGGGTTTTCTAACGCCCTGCACTATGATAGAATGTGAATAGAGGTTTCGCCCTCTTCTTCGCAGAATCTGCACTCTTCTCTTTCTGCCAATCCCAGTTTCTTGAGGTGTCGCTCAGGTGGAAGCTTCCCGTCAGGATTCCTGTCACGAAGTTCTAAGATGGTTTTTGCTCTCTTTTTGTTTCTTTCAGCATTACACAGCTACTGATTCCACAGAAATGCTCGAGCCCCTTTTCTGGCGAGCTTGTCTTCCTTTTCATTCTCCTCTAACCTCGGTACCCACAGGAGGCTAAGCTTATTATTCGTACCCAATTCGTTTAGTTCCTCTGGGCATTCTCGGACCATCTTGGAGCTGATTACTTGGGAACTCGGCTCACAGATAGCTGCTTGACTATCCGATATGATAATATTCTGTCCGCGATAGTTTTTCTCTTCTCAGAGAATTGCATTACGTTTGGTTCATAAATTCGCTACATGCATTACTTTAAATTATTAAGTCCATATATTTCTAATGATAATTAGTGTTAATTATAAATAATTGTGTAGTAGTAGATTATTTTTAGATTTCATTTAGTAATAGTCATTTAATTTGTTGATAAAAAAGAATTTAATTAATTTCATTTAATCTCTAATTACTGCTATTACTGGGCTATACGTGATTCAGATTTTCTCGAAATGGTTTTGTTTTTTTTTGAAATACATGTAGTGCACCCTTTTTTTTAGACAATAGTCTAAGGTATCTAAAAAAACAAGTTAGTGGCAAGTCTGTTCTTGACTTTGTGGATAATGTCAATGGTTGTTTATGGCCTGGATTCGTAAGTCTTTATCGGTCATACAACATGCCAAAAGTTCACTAAAAATCTACCGTTCAAAAAATAAATCAATGGGTCCCACTTTTGGGTCCATATCTCCGTTACAGAGCATCAGGAAAAAAAATTAAGTGAAACACTAGGGTTATTTTGACGTCTTTTGCACACTGCCGAACTTTTGACATATACTTACCGGATTCCCTGTATAATACAAATTATAATAGTATCATAAGCAAAACAAAACTGACCAATCAGAAAATCTAACTTCCAGTGGAACTAGATCAGGTTTTTATGCGTTTTTTTTTATATAACTTTAATAATTAATTGTGTCAAAATGACACTACAATTTTCAAAAAATTTCTTTGCAGTTTTTTTCTACTACTTTGTAAATGAAATTCAGAGCACAGTTATTTTAAAAGAAGTATAAAAAATAACATTTTAAGCTAGAATTAACTGCAATATCAGAAATTATAAACTTTGTTTTGTATACATTAATGTTAAATCTATGAAAATCTGGAAAAACATTTGAATGTAACCCTTAAATGATGTTCTAACAAAAAATAATTTTTTTATGTACTTACGCCCCTTAGAAATTTATATCGTTACAAAACTTTCTTATACTGACTAGTGTATTAATTTGAGTTATGAATTTATGGCCAGGGAATAAACCTAGAAACAAAACATGGAAAACGGGGAAAAATTGACCACCATGAAATAGTTTTACTTGGTGAAAAGTGAAATAAAAATAAACATATGCTTTACGTGAAAAAATTAATATTTTAAAATCGTGTAGATTAGAAAAACTGTTATTAAACATATAACATTGAATTTCCCTATTATTATTATGCCGTCTGTTTGTAATCAATGTATTTGGCGAATGATACTACACATATTAATTACTACGATTAAAATATAGAAATTAAATTTTGACAGTAGTTAGCTTTGATGGTATGACTTTTTTTCTCTAAATTGGATGGATGTTATTTTATCAAATCAATTTACTAAGAACCGGCATTGTAAGGTAACGACAACGAATAACGCTTTACTGAAGTATATACTACATTTCCCTATTTTAGATTATGAGCTTTACGATTGCTTGCTTAATTAGGTTCGAACTAACCTATGTACGTATGTGTTTCATATTTTTGCAAAATTTCAATAAATTATTTTGAAATGGTGTTTTTAAAGTTCCGTTTGCAAAGCCGCTTATTGTACAAAATTATCTTTTCCTGAAGAAAAACAAAATCGAAAGTAATTATAAAAAAAGGGTTGGTTGACTTTAATAACAAATTTAGGGAACAGGTAGTTTAAGTATTTCTTTAAAACCCATTTCGCAAATTAACTCCGAAAAGGATTTAAATTTTGTCATGTTCGTTGAATGCTGAATTACACCCTTCCTGTGAAATGCCATAAAATTTATTGTTGTTTCTTCCACTTCTATCTGCCTTAGGAACCTTAGCATGGTGGACGGCTTTAAAGTGGGTAATTTCCCTTTTTCTATTTCGTATGCTTCCAAGACAACATTTTTTCCTTCGATATATACGAGGGTTGATTCCTATGTTTTATTTTTGGCCTATTAGGCGGAGAGGTGTCAATAAAAAGTGGAGTTTATTTATTATAGAATGATGCTCTCAAGATGGATAGTATTCGTTGAAACTGTAGTTGCTTGCCAAGGTTGCCTTAGGAAAACTTGATTCGACGGCGCCCCCTTCCGATACTGAAATCATATTGTTACTGATTCCAGCTTGAAATTTACATCAAATGCTGGTTATTTAACTATCTATTTAAATATGTATCTTCTACTAATAGAAAAAAATAGGTTGCCGTCTCTGACATTGATCGCAGTGACTGGCAAACGACTTCGTATCAAGTTTTCGTAAGGCAATCTTGGCGAGCAACTACAATCACAACGAATACTATCCCTCCTGAAACTGTCATCCTTTAATAAATTATCCTCACTTTTTTACTGTGGCCTCCAGATCTATATTTACGATAAATAAGAACTGGATGAAATCTGCCCTTTCACATAATTGCCTTCAATCTTTATTTACTTTTTTAAACGATGCTCTAACTTCCTCCTATCAATTTACGGTGATACTGACTTTTTGACAAGGATATTTCTCATTCGTTTTTGAGTGCAAAATCTGGTGAATAAGGCGGGTGACAAAGTAATTCAAATCTTGCTTTTATAATACTAGCCATGGTAATACAAAATGTATGACTGGGCGCATTCTTGGATAATAATATTTCATGCTTCCCTCTTTCTTTATTTTAAAAGTGAGAGAAAAAGTTTTAGAACATAGGCAGTAGATTCTTATAGCCTATTTAGAAATTTAAAAATATTTTATCTTAATTCATCTTGGCCATTTTACTGAAGAATATTTTTTATATAGCTCAATAAGGAATATTTTCCGAGGTACAGCCGGTGGATAGAACTAATGGAACACCCAGTATACCCTAAAAATCGTAAAAACTGACATCAAAAGTTAATCACCAGAGTTTTTTTCACTTTTCATAGATTATCTCCTCTCCTAATCTTTATGTTTTAAACAATTTTCGCTGTAACATATGGAAAATATTGTGTCATCTATTTAATTTTCCTTTGTTTTCACATAATAAATCAACATAAAAGGAGCCGACTGTTTATATCTAATTAGTTAAACAAATTATATGTAGATTTCTTTAGGAGTTTTATTTGTTTCTGATATTATTGTCTTTATAATAAACATGTTTATTTTTAATTAATTCCTAACTGCAGTGTTAATAGTTTTAAGTTTTTTAAGCTAAATTATTTTATGTGCGGTTAGTTGAAATTTAAATATTAAAAATGACATTTACATTGTCGAAAATATATAAGGTAGAAATTGTTAGAACATCTCAGTAAGGACTAGGATACGCGTGTTTTAAAATGTCGTTATTAGCAGCAATAAGATCTTTTATACGTGACTCTAATAGCTGGTTTCCTGGGAGGTAGGTTTCTGTTTTCACCAAGCTTCAAAGTGACATCTTGAGGAAATTTTACTCAGGCAAAAAAGTGTCTTGCACTTACAGAGTAGATATTTCAATGTTTCTGGTGTGTTATTGCAGAGACAGCAAATTTTGCTGTTGGCTTTGCTAATTCTTTTGAGATTGAATCTCATATTTCATGGGAGACTTATTACCAGTCGATGGTTTGTTTTAGGAAGCTTGAGAAACTTTTTTTCATCCATGGATTTTTAAATATTTTCGCTTGTCTGGTTTTTCCTTTATGCTGCTTTTTGGTAATCCACTGAATGGTTCTGGACCTAGGAACGATATTTTTCTCCCTGTTTCGCGATGCTATGGGCTTCTTCATTAAAGCTACCTTCGTTTGGATAGTTGCTTCAGAGATGGTTTTGCAGAACAATATCAACTTAGACTCATGGATGTATAATTCAAGAGCTTTTAACGCTGCTTGACTGAAAGTATCTAGATTTGACCTTTTTAATGATTCTAGCATGGATGTTTATAGTGTACATTTCCAATCCTTTCTTCCATCTTGTATTTATCTGTGGACTGTACATGTACTCCCTCTCCACTCACATGATGGCAATCTGTTACTACTTCATAGTCTGTGTCAAAGGGTCTATCAATTTGTCTCGTATTCTATCAGGATTATTTCCAGAATTTTTATATGACCACTAAAATTAAAATGGAAGGAAAAACTAGTAATGTAAACATATTTTAAACGAGGAAAGCGGAAGTTACCGTTTAAAGAGCCTTGAGGCTCGATTCCCAATATAGTGGCACTTTCCATACGCTCTCGGTTCAATAACATATTTTGAAATGAAAAATAGTTTACGTTATCGAAATTTTCGTGAAACCGATAGTGTGAATAGATTCATTGTTTCTCCTGTATGAATATTTTGCCAGACCAAGAACATATCGGGAGCGCATCTTAAACCACCCTATAGTGGGATTCAAGCCTAAAAAGGTCTCTTAAAGTCATAAAAATTATCCGAAAAGCAGCACATTTATTAAAGAGTGCCATTTCTTTTCCTGTGCCGATACTTTAATTATTTCATTTCACGCGCTAATGATGACTACCTTGAACAAAATGAACCTTAGTTTTTTAAGTGTAGAAAATAGAATAAGACTGTTAATATCTTTTGTAATCTTCAAAAGGTAGTTCGAAACATCACGTTAAAGTCTAAAAATATATATAATGTAGAGAAAAACTATTGTTAATAATAGGTTTAAAAAACTATCAACCGAGAACAAAAAAATCCCCTTTGGCATTATGTTTGGTAGCGTTTTTAGTATACGATATTATTGCAGTTACCCTACAGATTATTTGAACTGGCTCTGGTTCTCATGATAAACAAATAATAAAAATTGTAGCCCTCCGTTTTGTGTTTTAAGTATTCGGTAACAAATTTTGTTATATAATTATTTATCACAGTCTTTTTTTTTATCAGTTTTAATTGCAAAAGTCAATCGTCCATATCAAATATTAAAGTATTTGTTTAACTGTGTGTGTGTTTTTTTTTATCTTGAAACATATAAGTTATTCATGGACACATGTGTTAACGATCCCGACAGTTTTGCTACATAATATGTGGTAAATTTTGTCAACAAATTCAACGAAGATATCTTAATGGTTTAGTAAGAGAAGCTTACTAAGCAAATTTTTGAAAATAACAAATACAACAGGGTAAATATTGGGTGTGCGTAGGGTTTGTAAAAGTTATGCTCAGTCTCTTTGATACTTACATCATTTATGAACCGTTGTTAAATCGAAAAAAAAAATCATTTTTCGACCACTTCATCTTGTTTGAGTTTTTGTCAAAGTCTTGTATTTTTAAGAGTGTCGATTGTTTTAAATATGTTTGTTTTATATTTGCTGGCGTTAGTAGGGAAAAATTAAAAGCAAGTATTTTTAATAGTCAACAAATCGTATCCTTGAATGAATGAATAAATAAAAGTGGTGATACTCCATCCTCGATGCTTAGGCTTCATTGGGCCCATTAGATCCCACCATGTTCGCAGGTCATTCGAAGCTGATCGTCTTTGCGAATCCAAGCAGCCCCGTTACCTTGTCTAATTGTTTTGGGTGATGTTATTGTAGCCCCAAAATGTTCCTGTCCTCAGTCCATTGAGCGCCGGACACTCTGAGAACAGGTTCAACAGTTTGTCTCCTCCAGGCATCATCTGTACACCGAATCATCAGGAAATAAGCGCCTTAGCTCCAATTATATGTTCCTTGGCCCATCTTATTCCCGAGGCTCTCCTCCAGAATGCAATAAATTTGCTTTCCAGTAGCAGTTTCAATTCTCTCTTACGAACAGTAATTGGCACAGGTATAATGAGTTCAGCACCATATCCTTATTTTACAAAGTACATGAACTTTATATCAGTTGTCAACCACAAAGCAACAAGATATTGCGAAACGGTGCTTAAAATGCTTTAAAAATTTCAAAATTGGGAGCTATTGTGAGGGTCAAACTACCTAACTATTTAGATAACCTTGCCGATTAGACTGAAGAACAAGGAAGAGGGGTTTCACCACAACATCAGGATAATAGAGAAAAGGTACCAAGGCCAGGGGCCCTATCCTCGAACTAGGGAACGTAAAGTGAACGGTGAAAAGGTGGCGAACGCGTATTCTTGAAATGTTCATCACTCATATCCTCGTTCGCCCGGTGAAAGGCAAGCGAACGGTGAAACATGCGCAAATGAAATGTCAGTCGCTAAATGACATATTTTACTCACGGATTTCAAAAAATAAAATAGAATTAAAAATTTTTATTTTATTTTGGTTTTTCACAATTACTACTCGCATTAAAAAAATATGTTGACGAATCGTTTCTTTCCGACATTTTATTTCCTGAATAAACGGTTGAAACGTTAATTAGATGGTACCCCGATATTTTCAAATTTTTTAATAAAATATCCTTAGAAAGTGGAATATGTCTGGCAAATATTAAGCAAATTTGAGATTACTGACATATAAAATTATTACAGGAGATTCTGTTCATAACTCAATTATATGAGCGTGCTATTTAAAAATGTTTTTCTAGGGCCAGTTCTGCTTATGGATTTAACATAAATACTTGTGTCCATAACAGCCGAATATCTTAGTTTTAAACAGTTAAATCTAACATAATTCTTTTCATGACACAACTTATAATAAATTTGAGAAATCACAGTTTGTAAGCTATCTGAAAGTTTTATTTAAATAAGTAACAAATTTTATGTTTACTACAGCACTTGACTTAATTAAACTGTGTTAAACACTATACGACACTACAAATAAATAAATATTATGATTATAATCTATCGAGACATATAAATATGAACCCTACAGAGCAACGAATGAGGTCATTCAGCATAAAAACTTTATTTATGGTACATTTGATCTTCAAGTCTCTACAAATCTTCATAAAATAATATATATATATATATATATATATATATATATATATATATATATATATATATATATATATCTATATATATATATATATATATATATATATATATATATATATATATATATATATATATATATATATATATATATATATATATAGTTGAATGTGAGATCTTTTTTCTGGCTTTTGGTTTCGGTCCTTGGTCATAAACAGTTTCACTATCATTGTTCAAGTTTCAGGTTTTCTTTCAAATGTACTTGTCAGGACAGAACATCTTGCAGTAAGAGGCTGGACCCTTTGTGAATTCATACAATAAATAATTGATTGGATAGTTTCCGTAGTGGATTGGGATGATGGCTTTTAGTCATACTACGTAGAGTTGTAATTTCCACCGTTTCAAGGTTTATCAGTGCTGACTTTCTGCAGTTACTGTCAGTATATTACTTTGTATATATGATTGCTGCTTTTCTTGATATCCCTTTTTCTTTATATATTAGAATCATCAAGTACTTGGCTCTTTGTATGCATTTTTATTTAACAATTCTAGAGTGTCAATTTAAGATAAATTTAATCCAGGCAAAGTACAAATATTGTAATGGCAATCAATAACTTCACAAAAATAACAACAGCAGTATTTTTTTTACTTTGGACGATTAATTTAACGTACCAAAACTACTTTTTGCCTAAAATGGCAACAAAATATACTACGGACATTTTCGGTCTGACAGCTCAATTCAATTCTCGGGTTTTAGCACGTTCATATCTGGCAACATTGGCTTTTTAAGAATACGGTTTTTACTGTCAAAAAGTTCACATCGCCGTTCCCATCGCCATTCACATCACCTTTCACATCACACGTTCGAGGATAGGGGCTCAGTGCGACTACAATATGATGACCGACTATCGTTAGACCTTACCATGTGTTTGTCCTGACTAAAAACATGGCAGAAAATCAAATGAAAAATATTTTTCTTCATCATTTTCTAATTTTGTGATTTATACTACTTATATAATCATCCATAACTCAGTTTTGGCGCTTGAAAAAAAAGTCCTAAAATACACTTTATATACTTTTTATTATTTTTGTCATTATAAGCTGAGTACTGACCTCACGAACTAGAGCAAACTCAGCAATTCTGATAAAGTTTTTTTATCCAGCCGATCCTAAATCCGCTCCCAAACCTCGAGACTCATCATCAATGCTCCCCGATATAATGTTTGATTAACACTAAAAAGTCCTTTTCCCTTTAAATAACCTGTACGATCCGTTCATACTTCCAAAAATTAACAATTAACACTAAACATTTCCACTTAATTACCACTTACACTACAAAATAAAAATGCGTTGTTCCTAGTTCAAAAGTCCAATGATACTGTAACCAAAAAGTAAAACAAATTGTTTGCTTTTCAGCTGTACTTGTTTAACTAATTTATTTTAAAGTGTTCCGACTATTTTGTGACACCTTTTTGTTTAAATTTATTTTGATTATAATGTTATTTTTTCTAAAGGGTGTTTATAAAGGTATAAAACTTTAAGTTGGCAACACTTTTTTAACTGGCGGCCATTTTGTCAGCTGTCAAGTGATTTATGTTTAGTTTGTTTTGGCATTTCAACATGAATAGACTGACGCCTGAACAACGCTTCCAAATTGTGCAAATTTATTTTGAAAATCATGGTTCTGTTCGAAATACGTATCGCGCACTACGTCCATTTTACGGTCAACATAATCGTATTATCATCTAAATGATAATACGCATCCACAGAGACGTCGTACAGTGCGTACTACAGAAGAAGTCATTGTTGCTGTAGAGCGTAGCGTAGAGGAAGACCCGAATCAGTCTATCCGCCAGCGTGCACAGGAATTAGATATGTGTCCATTCACTTTATGGAAGATTTTGCGGAAGATCTTGGTTTGCGTGCTTACAAAATCCAACTCGTGCAAGAATTGAAGTCACACGATCACCTAGCAAGGCGTAGATTCGGTGAATTGGCCCAAAACAAGATTGCCGTTGATCCCGATTTTCATAAGCGAATTTTGTTTAGCGATGAAGCTCACTTTTGTTTGAATGGATACGTCAATAAACAAAACTGCCGTATTTGGAGTGATGATAATCCTCAAGTGTATGTTGAGACACCGTTACATCCAGAAAATCTGACTGTTTGGTGTGCTTTATGGGCTGGTGGAATCATTGGTCCGTACTTCTTTAAAAACGATGCTGGTCAGAACGTTACAGTCAATGGTGACCGCTATAGTGCCATGATTACTGACTTTTTCGTTCATCAATTGAACAACCATGATGTGCAGGAGCTGTGGTTTCAACAAGACGGCGCAACATGTCACACAGCTCTTGCCACAATTGATTTATTGAAGGAAATGTTTGGTAACCGCATAGTTTCACGTTTCGGACCCGTGAATTAGCCTCCAAGATCGTGCGACTTAACGCCGCTAGACTATTTTCTGTGGGGATATGTGAAGTCGCTAGTCTACGCCGATAAGCCCGAAACGATTGATCACTTGGAGGACAACATTCGCCGCGTTATTGCCGATATACGGCCACAAATGTTGGAAAAAGTCATCGAAAACTGGACCTCCAGATTAGACTACGTCCGAGCCAGCCGTGGCGGTCATATGCTAGAAGTCATATTTAAATTATAATGCCAGAAGGTTATCTTTCGAATAAAGTAAATTTCATGTCAATTTAAAAAATTCATCTTTGTTTTATTCCATTTAAAGTTCTATACCTCTATAAAAAAACACCCTTTATTTTGATGTATTCGTCAATTTTTCCTGCAGCCGAAAATATCTGAAATCGGACACGAATTAGGCCGAACACAATTGAATTAAGAAGTTGAATGCTCGTCAACTTCTAAGTTGTTAATTTTTAATTTTTAGTTGAGTCTTTGACAGATTTAAGTGTATCATTTAATTTGCACGTGAAAATTATTAGTGTAAATTCTTCGTTTTGTTGTTAGTTTTCGAAAGTGTGAACTAACTATTAAAACCGCTTTTTACGATAATAATCTCAGCAAGTTTAGTTGAGTCTTTGACAGATTTAAGTGTATCATTTAATTTGCACGTGAAAATTATTAGTGTAAATTCTTCGTTTTGTTGTTAGTTTTCGAAAGTGTGAACTAACTATTAAAACCGCTTTTTACGATAATAATCCCAGCAACTTTGAGCAACAACGACACCCAACAATAACACAGGTCGACAAGATTTTATAGCATGGACTCCAGTATTCATTTCTGAAGCAATTTGGTGCGCTATATCCAAATCTAGTCGAAGAATTGCTCCACCACGTCAAAATTCGATAATATTCTAACCAAAACGTGTGAAAATGGCCGTTTTAGGCTATTTTCAGAGATCATTGGTACTGGCCGGTAAATTGCTATTCGAGATCAATCATGCAATGGTAAAGTATAACTCTCTCCCCTTTCATTTTAGGTCGTGAGAAAATGATTTTTTTAAGGAGATATTGTAGATTTTTTGTTGTTTCTTGTTCTATAAGGTGGATCAATTGAAAGTGAATCTTTAGTTTTTCATTTGGCACAAACTTTAATCTACAATATCTCGGTAAAAAAAGTCAAATCCTTAAGTTTCAAAATGGAAATTGAAGGCGAGGAGTCGTACTTTACCATTGCATGATTGATTTTGGATAACCAATTTACGTGTCAGCATCGCTGACGTGATGGAGCAACTAGATTTGATTTCAGCACATCAAATTGTATCAGAAATGTATGTTAAAGTCCATGTTATATTCCTCAATTTGTTGCAATTGTTTCGTACGTTGTTTCCTCAAAACTTTGAGTATACTTAATGTTTAAGTACATATTAGAGATACTTATAACCTTGGCTACTAGTTGAACGATTTCTATACAGCTAGTGCATATTGCATATATGTGTTCCCTATAATGATGAAAAAACAAAGCTAGTCAGTTCAAAACAACTATCTTATCACTATTTTTTTTTAAATTTTTTGTTTATTTAATTTTATAATTAAAAACGTTTTACGACCCAGATTGCAAAAACCTTGCAAAGCTTACATCAAAACCTCCGCAAACAAAATTTCCTCGAGAGGTTATCTCGACCATAAACCACCTATCGGCGTTATCTTTATTTTCTTCGCGGCCTGGTTTGTTCACAAAGTTTCGAGATACAAATTGGGTACATGACATTGATTATCGTATTTTTAACAGCTTCTGTACTTTGAAGTGGGAGGTTTGGTAAGAACTTAATTGATTATGAAAACAAACAATAAATATTGATGATGATAGACGGAGCGATGTAATGCTAATTAGTTAAGTTTGTTTGCGTTTACGGGGGAGGTTCAAATGGTTGGTGTAGTTGGTTAAACCTGGATTTAGATACGTGATTTTTTTGTGATTGGCGTTTGGTGTTTGTACGTTGGAAAAATTTACGTGTAATAGAGTGATGAATGAATAATACCGATAAATACAGCATGTTTCAAAGTGAATGTTTTCGTGTGAATTTTTACTTTAACATAGTATTGATTAATGATCCGATTGGGTGTTGTTAATTTATTCTTATGTGTTTCATATTTAATCGATTTCACAATATCGGGGCCCTCTTGATCTGTATGTATCTAGAAGTTTACAGTTTTTCGAAAATGACTTTCCAATTTGAATAAAAATTTTGAGCGAAAAAATATTAACGACGAAAGTAATGTTTTGCTGTGTAGAACATTAGACTGGAAAATTATGTTGCTGTAAACTGAAATTAAATTTCACGTAGTCGAAATAAATTGATGTTCATTTATTTGTGGTCGCAAATTATAAATTTACAAATATGTTTTAGAAGTTCTCCACGACTGCTTAATAATTATTAATATGTTAATGTTAACATGGAGTTTAGAAACGAACATTTTTTGGCATATTTTTCTTTTTTATTTCCGTAAAGAACGGCAAGCTGCTGAGGCTCACAAAGATAGATGTGAAGTTTATGGTGATCATTGCATAATAGAATGCACCTAACAGAATTGGTGTAAGAAATTTCGTTGTGGAGATTGTGGATATGATCAACATTCTGGTCGACCTAATGAAATTGATGATGACCAAATCAAAGCCATAATTGAAGAAAATCGTCATATAACTATTCGAGATTGCAGAACGGTTAAATGTATCGCACTCAATTGAAAATCATTTAAAATGTCTGAGACTGGAGCTTGATATTAGTGTCCCGCCTGAATTGAAAGAGATTCACTTAACACAACCAATCCATATTTGCCTTATGCATTCCACGCGCAATGAAACTGATCCTTTTTAAAGAAGAATCATCACGGGCAATGAAAAATCTATCATTTACAGTAACATCATTCGAACTGACAACTAATGAAACAATAGAAAAAAAAAACAGAATTGACAAATAGCGAAGCAATTGTCTTTCATCACGATAGCTCTTTTACAATTTCAAGCACATCGTTTTGTGAGATCCATCACTGAACTCCATTATGTTTTTTGTTACTTTCTCCGAAAACATTATGTTCGTAAAGGGACTGGAGCGTGCATTCAATTTTATTGCAAGTAGTAGCAATCCCATATCTTCAAATAGTTTCCCAATAGCTTCTATGGCCAAATTTATTTCATCTGGAGATAACTTATACTTTTGTGTTTGGAGATAAAGCATATAAGCTACAAAAAATTATACAGTGTTAATGCATGGTCATATCGACCATGAAATGCTTCTTTTCTTTTTTGAGGAAAAAATTCTAGCTCTTCTTCGAAGATATGGTGTGTTTCCATCGCTCTGCAGCATCTGAAATAGTTACATTTTTTCTTTACAAAATATCAAGGGCCACTGTTATACATTTCAAAATGTTCTGCTGCGCGTTTAAGTCCAATATTGGATGATTTTTAGTATATGGCAGAATTAATATTTTTTTTTGTTTTCCTCACAGATTTTTATTATTATATTCCAGTGAGAGACATACATTCCTAAAGTCAGCAATGCTATTCGAATGCACATCACTTAGAACAACTAACGCTTTGCCACCTGCTTGGCTGAATTTCACTCGAGCTAGATCATTGTTAAGGAAATATTTGGTTATTTGAACAATGTGTTCTTTAATGTATTTTATTTCTAAATCCTTGCACAGCAAATTCAAAAGAGATGCTGAACAGCCATAGGTTATAACTTTAGAACTGGTAATATATATATATATATATATATATATATATATATATATATATATATATATATATATATATATATATATATATATGCAATCGAAGGCTCTCGGGCATCCCGTGTATGTGCTGAGTCCCTCTCAGGACTGTAAGGCAGCTGACGTTTCGGTGAAATCTCATTCACCATTTTCAAAGCTCACTGTATGGCGTCTAGTTCGTTCGTAGACGCCATACAGTGAGCTTTGAAAATGGTGAATGAGATTTCACCGAAACGTCAGCTGCCTTACAGTCCTGAGAGGGACTCAGCACATACACGGGATACCCGAGAGCCTTCGATTGTACATCGTACCCGTGAGAATATCCGACATAACATATATATATATATATATATATATATATATATATATATATATATATATATATATATATATATATATATATATATATACAAAAAGGCGAGCAAATCCACGTGTAGAGAAGCATTGCCAAAATGCACTTTTATAGGGTGTTTTACTGTACGTTGAAGCAACCTATTATGCTGACTTGTTCAAGCTTTCCATAGAGAAGACCATGCCCAGAAAGAAGATTCATCTGTGAAAATAACGTTGCTCCAATCTCTATCCAAATTTTTCTTTGCCCAGTTGAGTCGTTTTTGAACGTGTTTTTCAGATAACAAAAGTTTCTTCAAAGTAGCCCGAAAAGATACATCGTTTTCATGCGGGCGACTGCGGATTATATTTAGGGATCTATCTATTCCTTTCTGACGTAGTTTTGATTGAGCAGAAGGCAGTTAAAGGCCTGGAGTATCTTGAAAAAGATGAAGGATCGCTCTGTCCTGCTGTTTAGCTGTCACTCGGCTTGATCCCTTCTCTGGCAGGGCGTCCACGTTCCCAACCTCTAAATATTGTTTCACCCATTTCTTGATTAATCAAAGATTACTACAAAAAAAGAGATGGCGCTGTGGTGTCTTTTTTCTGAATAATAGCGGTCACGTTCTTGTTGAACAAACTGTAAGTACTCTGTTGCGTATCTAAAACCAAAATTTTAATTTTAATCTCATATAAACTTTCAAGAAGAATAGTTCATTTTGATTGCCCCCGTATAAAATTCTAAAATGACTTTTTGGCAAAAAATAACAAAAGCAATATCATTAATTATCAAGAAATAAGTTAGCACTGTGTCAAAAATCATTTACATCGGATAGTAGTTTTTTTTAAAATAATACCACAAAAATAACGAGACAGTTTTAAAGTTGTGTGTTAATTTTGTACAAAACTTTGTTACTTACCTAAATACACTACTTACTTGCATAAATTGTACCTTGCCGCTTAGGTTTTCTTAATATAAAATTGCCATATGTAATGTTCTTTCATTCCAGCCCTTTCAATAAAAATAATTATTTGAAAAAAAAAACTACACGACTCTACTAAACCAGGACACGACCAGTAATATAGCAAAGTGAGCACGAATTATTACCCCTTAACAATTTATAGACAAACAAGTAAGTGAGTCCTGAGACGAGTTTTCTGGCAGTAAGAACTGATAAACTGCTAAAGACAAATTCTGATAAATCAAAAAAAAAAAGGAAAATATGCCTTGATTTGGTATTTGGCGAATGAAAAAGTGAAAAGTAATAGAAAACCTTCGCATTTTACAATACAGTTATTTATGCTAAATAATAAATAAGTAAAAAGTGCTTTAGATTTTAATTGAAAAAGTATTTGATACCTACCTATTGGACATTGGTTATTATTGATAAGAAAAAATTAAACTTTTGCTGAAGAATATCCGTAAAAAATAAAAATCTAATTTCTTAATTATCTTATTAAGAATAAATATATACAGAAAAACACACGCACATACTGGATTGTTAATTAAATTCTGATGTTGCATATATTAAGGTGTCATACCTATTTTTTTTTTAAGCCGAGCTATTATTGAATGAAGAAAAGATGTGATGTTCGACTAACCCTATACTATACATAACTATAAGGTAACTAACCCTATTACTGGGGTTCGTTGCCTTATAGTATGGGACAAGTAGACTAAAGACGAATATTCTGGGAAGATACATTTTGCTTTGTCACACAGCATTTGCTAGTAAGAAACCTATACCTAGAAAAAAAATTTCTCAACATTAATTATATAATTTTCCCATAAAACATAACCTAGACTACAAAAGCAAAATAACAATTCGAAAATTCTATGTAGTATCTGCAGACTTCTAATTTATTTAATCTCGTTTCACTAGCATGGTTATATAAAAACAAATCGTTATGTTTCTATTATATTGTTTCATAATACCATTTTTGTCTTCCAATTTTTCATCATACCGTATCTAAAGAAATTGGTCTACCATCCTCGGTTGTCTTTCTCATATGAACACACTCATAAATCGCAACATTGTATTCTAACATATGGTTAAAAACCAAAATCGAATATATCACTAAGAAATTACGTCTTTGTTGTCACAATCTTAAGTGTAAGAATGAAAAATCAACGGGAAAACGTTGTTACTTACCTGGTTGATTGTCGACCATCTCCTGTCAGTCTCCGACGACGTGCAACCACGATGTCGTGTCTTGTGCAACTGAATAAAATGGATTTCGATAGTAAGATCATTTCAACCTCCGCTCTTACGCAGTTATTGAACGTACAAGCTACCAGTCCCGATTTGCACTTTGAGTATAATAATGATGATGACCCAATTGACTATATAATTTAAAAATCCGTTGTCAGCTATGCATACGTGAAAAGTGGAAAACCTAAAGTTTATCAATTATGAAATTTTTTGCTAATAGTTCATTCTTCAAGCCCCCATGCGGGGTGTAGTCAACCCTTAAAAATCTAAGTTAAAGCTAAGGTGTAAATTAAAATTATCGCAATCATGTAAAATTTCCTGTTGGAGGGTGAAGAATTGCTATAAAAATATATTCATAAAAATAACTTGTAGTAAAAATATTAACTAATTATTACTAAATCTATATTCGCTTGAAAGTGAAATCGTCTGATACACTAAACAATATGACAAATAGATCTTCCATCGAGATTATCTGAATAATAGCGGTCACGTTCTTGTTGAACAAACTGTAAGTACTCTGTTGCGTATCTAAAACCAAAATTTTAATTTTAATCTCATAGAAACTTTCAAGAAAAATAGTTCATTTTGATTGATAAAATGACTTTTTGGCAAAAAATAACAAAAGCAGTATCATTAATTATCAAGAAATAAGTTAGCACTGTGTCAAAAATCATTTACATCGGATAGTAGTTTTTTTTTAAATAATACCACAAAAATAACGAGACAGTTTTCAAGTCGTGTGTTAATTTTGTACAAAACTTTGTTACTTACCTAAATACGTTACACTACTTACTTGCATAAATTATACCTTGCCGCTTAGGTTTTCTTAATATAAAATTGCCATATGTAATGTTCTTTCATCCCAGCCTTTTCAACGAAAATAATTATTTGAAAAAAAACTGCATCACTACTAAACCAGAACACAACCAGCAATATAGCAAAGTGAGCACGAATTATTACCCCTTAACAATTTATAGACAAACAAGTAAGCGAGTCCTGAGACGAGTTTTCTGGCAGTAAGAACCGCTAAACTGCTAAAGACAAATATGACAAATAGATCTTCCATCGAGATTATCTCTTTTGAATGAGCATTGCTCTAGGTACAAGTTAGACTTGCTTAGACAGCAGATACTTTCTAATCTGCCGTCTAAGTCAGTTTATTTGCCTTGTGGCGAACGTATTATTAATTTTAGGAAATACTCAATACTTACTCGTATTGTGGTATTTTTGGTTGTTTTTAGTTGGTTCGTTTAAATTGTTGCATTTTGGAGGTAATGAAACTTAACTTTTAAGAATTCTTGAAATGTGTAACATAATTTATTTAAAACTTTTGGGCCATTAATATATTGAACATTATTATAGAAGGAGTTGAACGAGAAGACGATATGCTCCATGTTCCATCGTTTTGCATCAATTAGGGGTTGCGGTAAAGTGATTGAAAATATATGAGAAAAGTGGCCCCTTTGAAAATAAATTAATAGTCGGCTCGAACAGGTACAGAGGTTTCTCAGATTTACTAACTTGAAATTTAACGGGGGTGTTGATTATGCTGCTTTGTGCTCCGAGTAGAATTTGCTTCCCCTTACTAATAAAGGGTGTTTTTTTTATAGAGGTATAGAACTTTTAAATGGAATAAAACAAAGATGAATTTTTTAAATTGACATGAAATTTACTTTATTCGAAAGATAACCTTTTGGCATTATAATTTAAATATGACTTCTGGCATATGACTTCTGGCATATGACCGCCACGGCTGGCTCGGACGTAGTCTAATCTGGAGGTCCAATTTTCGATGACTTTTTCCAACATTTGTGGCCGTATCTCGGCAATAACGCGGCGAATGTTGTCCTCCAAGTGATCAATCGTTTCGGGCTTGGCTGTATTCTTTTGAGTAATTATCAATTGATCAAAGTGAACAAAGTGAAACTGATAACTTCACGTTCTTTTGAATATGCACTTACTTGTCATTGGGCTGAAGTGATCATGATTACTTCAAGTGATAGAAGTGAAAGTGATAATGACTCAAAAGAATAGCCCTTTTATCGGCGTAGACTAACGACTTCACATATCCCCACAGAAAATAGTCTAGCGGCGTTAAGTCGCAAGATCTTGGAGGCCAATTCACGGGTCCGAAACGTGAAACCATGCGGTTACCAAACGTTTCCTTCAATAAATCAATTGTGGCACGAGCTGTGTGACATGTTGCGATGTCTTGTTGAAACCACAGCTCCTGCACATCATGGTTGTTCAATTGATGAACGAAAAAGTCAGTAATCATGGCTCTATAGCGGTCACCATTGACTGTAATGTTCTGACCAGCATCGTTTTTAAAGAAGTACGGACCAATGATTCCACCAGCTCATAAAGCACACCAAACAATCAGTTTTTCTGGATGTAACGGTGTCTCAACATACACTTGAGGATTATCATCACTCCAAATACGGCAGTTTTGTTTATTGACGTATCCATTCAAACAAAAGTGAGCTTCGTCGCTAAACAAAATTTGCTTATGAAAATCGGGATCAACGGCAATCTTGTTTTGGGCCAATTCACCGAATCTACACCTTGCTAGGTGATCGTGTGGCTTCAATTCTTGCACGAGTTGAATTTTGTAAGCACGCAAACCAAGATCTTCCGCAAAATCTTCCATAAAGTGAATGGACACATATCCAATTCCTGTGCACGCTGGCGGATAGACTGATTCGGGTCTTCCTCTACGCTACGCTCTACAGCAGCAATGACTTCTTCTGTATGCACTGTACGACGTCTCTGTGGATGCGTATTATCATTTGGAGTAAACGTGGTGCGAAAACGTTTCATAGTTAATCGAATTAATTGCTCTGGTGGACGATTATGTTGACCGTAAAATGGACGTAGTGCGCGATACGTATTTCGAACAGAACCATGATTTTCAAAATAAATTTGCACAATTTGGAAGCGTTGTTCAGGCGTCAGTCTATTCATGTTGAAATGTCAAACCAAACTAAACATAAATCACTTTACAGCTGATAAAATGGCCGCCAGTTAAAAAAGTGTTGCCAACTTAAAATTTTATAACTCTATAAAAAACACCCTTTAGAAGAAAAGATAGAGACTTACAACTTCTCTTTAAATTTATGAATAGTATCACCGATTGCCTGCGCCTGCTGTCCAGTGTTGGTTTGAGGGTCCCTCCCAGGAGTACTCGTGCTTCCCATATACACCGGCCTGTTCACAGAACAAATTATGCAAGCCAGTTTTTTATACCAAGGGTGGCTGGATATGCTAATGGGCTGGGTGACTTGAATTTCTATAATACGTCCTTGAATCATTTTAAACGAATGCTGTTAAAATTGATTGTCGATTCATGTTTTGTGTTACAGATTGACAGGTGTACACCTTTTTTTGTAAAGACCCTTTTATTATACTATCATTGATTTCACATTGTTATGTTTCACTCTAGCTCTGTAATTAAGTATTGTAAAATGAACAGTGTTGTCCGTCGATTAATAAATTAAAATAAATTTTAAAAAAATTCATCTATATCGATATCATTTTTCTTCTAATGATGTAGAAATTTTATTTCTGCTCCTTTGAACAATACGTTTATTAACGTTTCAATCAACAGATTATCTTTTGGCACGAATCGGTTTCATAATCACCTATAATAGGCCCAAAGCATACTTTCCTGCCTCATTTTATTGTATAGTCCATCCAAAAGCAAGTCTCTGATGGATAAGAATTCATAATGTGCTTCGGACTTATAGTTTAATAAATGATGTGCCCTGTAAAACATATATGATTACCGTAATTTCATCCCCTCGACATAACTGCAAAGATTCAAGATATAAACATACCTTCAGATGAGTAGGACGAGCTAAATAATAGGAACATATTTTATAGATTCAGTTTATTTTTTATATATTATTTTAAGTTTATAAAATAAATATAAAATTATAAAAGGTTATATATTTATATCAAGATTGTCCATGTACATTCAATCTTATTGTTATTATTTTAGTATTATTAAATTTATAGATAATCCCTTGTATACCAAAAGAAAAAAAACTTTTTACGTAGTATTTTGAAAATAATCGTTTTCTCACTAGACAGCAAGGAAACATCTCAGTTTATATTTACAGTTTAAGCGGTAAAGTTTTCCATTTCGGTAATTAAGTACGTTTTAATTTTCAGACAAAATTAGTACCTTTAATACACCACATGGGTGGTTCGATACGGAGAGATATGACAGCCAAAGTGACACATCTGATTGCGAATAGCTGTGGGGGTGACAAATACCAATACGCGTCAACTTTTAAAGTGCCCGTTATGAATTTACAATGGGTTATAGACAGTTGGGAGCAGAGGCATGAGTTGGATTTTAGCGCGTCGTTAGATACATTTGTGGTGAGTATCTTATATAGTTAGGGTGAAAAAGATTTTATTTTAAGTACACGGAGGTGAATCATTTTATTAATTTTCTCCTTATTATGTATTTTCTTAATGTCAGACAATGTTACAATGTTTATTACAGTTTTTAATAAGCAAAAGAAGAGTTAATACTGGTTCGATTGTTATAGGAAACTTGATTACGGATTATGCAGATAAACCATCACATACTAAAATTTAGTAACCCTGACGACTTTTAAGCGGATGATAAACATAATTTTCCAAGAAAGTGTCTGTTTTTGGTCTAAATAATGACTGTCTTGTGGTAGATTCTGTATTGCTTCTTATAATATTTTAAGCACATAACGACAAGTGAATGTAAGTTGGAAGCCGACATACTTGTCAGTTTTGATTCATTCTTAGTGTACTGTAAGCTTACAGCAAGGTAAGAATTAATACAGATTATTATCAATCATTAATTCTAAAAGTTCGACAGAAAAACCAAAAAAACCTGTATCTTCGAAAGTTTTGGGACCAAAACCTTAACCTCTAGTAGCTTATCTATATATACTGTATATGAACAATTTTTCTCGAACTTTTTAAATTTAATCTACTAGTTCTCTCGGTGCAACCACTTGTTGATGTTGATGCCAGTTCTAAGAACTTTTCCAAGTTCTAGTTCTATTTGGACTATTAAAAATAAAAAATATCAATGAAAATTACTAATAAAAAACCTAGTTATATTTATGTAGTAAGTCGTATTGTGCTACGGAATTTGAGTCTATCTAGAGGGATCTTGGTAACCACTAGTCAGGTCCAATCAGACATCCAAAAATAGTTTCGCCATTTTTCATTTGACTGAATAGGCTACCCCTAAAACTTGGTAGCCTTATAGTAATTAACTTACGTGTAACCTTCAGCCCACGCAAAGTTATCTAATGTGCTCCAAAGAATGTAACTAACAACATTTACACCGTCGTCGATGGCGTCCAAAATACTAGCTAAGTATCCTTAAAAAAGAAAAATAAAATTTGATAAAAACACATTTTTTGTAGCCTGAATAAATCTGGACAGCCGTAATATCGCAGGAAACATAAAAGAGTTATATGGGATTATACCGTGGTAGACTTTTAATCAGGAAATACAAATTTTCCATTTTTTGGGTTAATGCAGTTTTTATGTTTTTAAAATGAAAAAAATACACTAAAATATAGATATTGGCCTCTTAACATACTGGATTGTGAAGAATAAATATATTTCTTGTTTTCCTTCGGTCTTTGCCCGATCGTTAGTTCTAACGTATTCATTAATTTTAGAGGATTTCCATTCTGTTGTAAATTAAGTAAGTCTGCGTTGGTTATAACAGAATTGTTAGACCCATGATGAAGATCATCATTTATGTCTCGTTCCATCTCAAATTTAAATATTTGGTTAAATAGTATTGTGGTAGACCAAGAAATTATTTGATGGTTACCTTTTTATATGATGAAGATATCATCTACATAGCATCATCATACTTTCGATCTACGGCTGGAGATAGCGAATAACCCGTCATTCCGAGCGTAGAACTTCTGGCTGGCACTAGATATCGGAAAATGTTTTATTATTGATGTGAAATGTTAATTTCAGAAATTTGTGGATTTCATATTTAACCTAAATGGTCTAGATCTACTTTCTTTTATTAATTTTATAGATTTCATACTTAAACTGAATTGTGTAATTCTTTGTATGAAATCCCTTGGATTAGTATTTTGTATATAGTATTATATTAAATCAATGTTTAAAAAATTGATCAACAGGTTTTTTACCTTTTTTTAAACACACAACTCTGTATAAATTACATTTGACTAATATTTTGTATATTATAATTTTAACCTGAGTTACGTTCCTGATTGTAATTATAACATGCAGAAAGTTTTAGTTCAGTTGCCTTTTTGGGAATCGAGGCACTTGTACCCACCGATCTTATTTGTAGAAATGTAAAACATCTTTAATGAGAGTAGTTGGACTTCTTTCGCTTTTCCACCATGACTCGGTCTGGTTCTGTATTCATTGTACCATGTATAAATATGGGGAGTCGCAAATTTCTCACGAAACTCTTGTGCCTTTGGTGGTCGGCGTTAAAGGAGATAATAAAAGCATCAGGGATACAAGTCAATTTCATCATATTTCTCATTTCGTCGGTGGCGCTACAAAGTAATTTTTTTGGAAAAAGTTGGCCGTAAAACCATACTAGATAAAAACAATTCCTTTCAGTTTGCACCAAAAAACAACAGAAAATGTGTCACTGCGAGTCTCGGTCGCGCTGATCGCGAACAGTAGAAATTTGATGACGCTTTTAGTATCTCCTTTCACGCTCGTCGCGGGCACCACTCTCCATATCTAGATGCACTTTTAGAAAATCAGAAAAAGAGCTCTCAAGAGATTTGACATGTTGATAATTCCTTAAAAACATTAGTAAAGTGTATGTACTTATATGTCGCTTATATAAATTAGTTTATTGAATGTCTTTTTAAAATATAATGGTATAAAGCATAAAGGCTATATGTTTACTTTTCTCAGTTATGTGAAATTGGACTTAAAATATTTTATTTTACATAGCCCTTATACAAAATTTTAAAAATGCCTACTACCGCGATATTAGTAACATATGTTAGAATATAGCATTACCCTGAGACTGTGTAGTTCTGGACATACATTTTCTTTCAGTATTACTTCACAAATCATTTTACTAGTTTCATATTTTATATCTTTTCGTGTTATACTCCTTAAAAACAGAGTGTACCTCATTTCAAGAACCGTTACTAAGAAAATGAGAATTTAGAATTTATATTAAATATAAAACACGTTAAAACAATTGAATATACTTAATTATATTTCATTGTTCTTATAGAGCCACTACAAACTTAAGCCTTTTCATGGAGCTAGAGTTTGCTTTCTCGGATTTCCGGAAGATGAAGAACATCATATGACTGAAGTATTGCTGTCAAATGGTGGCACTGTAACCAGTCTAGATGATCCAAATTGTACACACGTGGTAAGTATAGAAATAGAACACTTTTAATCTTATTATTTCTAACTTTCAATATTTTTTAAGCTTGAAAAATTACTAATTTTCAGCTTGTATTTTACAATGCGGGTAGTAGTATTTGCAGTTCTTGACAATTTTTATATTTGAGAGCAACGTCCTCGGCAATGTACATATACAGTAATGATGGAACAATAGTTCTAGACATTTTAATGTTCGTTATAGTTGGAGTCAGCTTAAACGGACTAAAACGTGTCCATTTAGTAGTGATTTTTCGTTTGTCTTTTTACATTTAATGTACATGTATAGATAGGATATTTCAAGGTCTTCTTTGAGTAATAGTTTTTTAATCAAATATGTTGTAATTTACATCCTTTGAAAGTTTGCCATTTTGCAGATTTTATAACAACCTTATTGGAGTGGACTTAGAGATATTTTGATGAAATTTGTGAAATTTTCTTATTTACAGGATGCCCACTGAAATGATTTAAATGTTCTAATCGCGTGGAATGCCTCGTGCAATCGTAGGCCACACGTCGAATAATAATTACAATTTGACACGATCTAAACCTAAAAACCATGATTTTCAACTAAATAGAGTATCCTTGAACTTCCGTCAACAGGTTTTTCTTTTATTGTTCTTTAAAATCGCAAATTTTTGAAGGCGGTGATGCAAATGACAAAATTTTCGATTAAAAAATCATTACTTTTAAACAAGATATTAAAATGCCCTAACATTTTAAGATGTAAATTAAGATCCTCAGAGATGTTTTAATTATACAGAAACATTCATTGTGTTCTATTTAAAAAAAAAAAAGTTAACCTTGACTCGGTAAAATTTTTAGGACACCCTGTATACCAAAAAATATTTTCATATATGCATCTTTGTCAAATCTTTATGTATGTACTTTATTTTTCTATAAAATGGCCAAAAATTAACCTTGGAGGAACAATATTAGCATTTTTCAGTTCAATTTTTTGAAACAACTTTAAGCTGCAAATGTCATCGTTTTTATTCGCTTTTGCGGCACTGATTCTACTCGTATAAAAGAAGACTTAGATGATGTGTGAATTACAATGAAATTCGAAGAATATAAATGAAAATTTTATTCGAAAAGATAAAAATAAATACTATTTACACAAATTTAAACTACTAACTATTACCTGAACAATAATAAATTATGTTGTAAATGAAAAACAACAATAAAAAGAACCAAAGAAAATATACCAAACTAATTTAAATGCTGATCTCCATTGTTTTTTAAATTGTGACCGTGCATTTTTAACTGACGTCTAAAAAAAATTTGACCGCTATGGATTTTTTATGTATGTACGTTGATTGCTCTGGAATGGCGGCACCGATTTGAATGAAATTTTTTGCGTTATGTTCAGTAAATTACTGCGGTGGTCCCATATTATTTTGAACGAAATTAGTGCAGTAAAATCCAAGATGGCGCTGATAATATGGTGGACGAAAAAATTTTCTCCAAAATTTGTATGTCGGTGACACACAACGATTCTACAATTATTTTTAAAAGTTTCGATATAGCGGAATAAAAATTTTATATCTCTTGATTTGTTCAAAATTGGTATTATTGGGTTTTTGATGGTGGGAATTACGAATTCGGACTTAAAATTTTACCTCTCTCGATTTTGTTCAAAATTGGTACGGGGTGCTTTCTGAGGGTGCAAATACCGAAGTTAAATTTATTTTAGAATGAAGTTAATATGGCAAATGCAATATGGCGGTTTAAAAATTTTACATTTCTAGATTATATCCAAAATTTATACGGGGGATTTTGGAGAGTGTAGATTAAGGGTTTAAAATTATTATTTTTTAAATGCAATGTGGCAGATCCAGAATGGTGGGTTGAAAAGTGTACGTTATTCACACTTTTTCAAAATCTGTCGTAGGTTAAAATCTGAAGTTAATTTTTTACAATTTAATATGGCAGATACAATATAGGGGACAAAAATTTCACTTTTTTCCAATTTTGTCCAAAATTGATATAGAGGACCTCTTGGGCATATGTTACGGATCTTAATACATTAATTTCTTCAAACTCAATATGCAGGATAAAATATTTAAGACTAAAAAATTTACATACCTCAAATTCTTTAAATATCGGTATTAGGGAGTTTCGGAAGGCAAAATTACGAAGCTAAAATTAATTTCTTAAATTTCAAGATAGTGGATTCATTATGGCAGACTAAATATTTGTTGGGATAAAAAAGAATTTTTTTTATTAAATTTAGTATGGTTTACAACTTTGGATAAAATGGGTTTTTTTGCGACTTTGGGAACAGTGTAAAGTACATCACACATGTTGTTTAGTACTTTGTTCAAATAATTTATGCATATCATAATCAGTACAAAATTAAAAATCAAAGTACACTACTCATCTCGTTTGGTACTTCGTTCAAATAATTTATGGATATAATCAGTTCAAAATTAAAAATCGAAAAATAAAATTTTTACAAAAAAATTGAGTCGATTTCCAAAAATGCACTAGGAAGTGAAAAATAACAATATGAATTTTTATATGAAATTGAAATTTCTGAATTCGGCGTCACATTATTACTAAATAAAACAAATAACTACTATAATCACAAATAAAGTATTCCTCAATCTTTTTATGTGAATCACATTTTGTCAGGTATTAATTTAGCGCCGAATTCAAAAATTTCAATTTCGTATAAAAATTTATATTATTTTTTCGCTTTGAGGCGCATTTTTGAAGTCGGTTCACTTTTTTATAAGAATTTTATTAATAACTCTTTTAAATATTTGGAAACCTTTTGTGGCTAACTAAACATCTATTTTTTAAATCTTCTATCTACGAATTAAGTTAATCTAATGTCTCATATACAAAAATGTGTGATTCAAAAATCCAGCGTATCAAGAGAATTACTTTTTTGGCTTTTCTAATAAATAATTGATTTATATTTCTCGCATTTGGTTGTACTTAACACAAAAAAAATCTCCTTGGTATTCTTATATAAGCGAAATCAGTGACAATAAAGAATAACACCGGATGATGCCGATAATGCCAAAACGCCAAGAAAACCCATACATAACTGCTGATTCTTAAAAAATAAAATGTCAGAATTAATTCAGACTTGTTTAATTGCTATTAAATTATAGAGTAGTTTTTCAATTTTTATTCATGAAAAACAACCATCCTTGAATGCGCACCATCCGCTTTTTCACAATTATTTAGCTTCGAACTGAAACTTTCAATTACTTGGTGGAGCATTGCACTTGGAATCGCGTGGTAATAACGATCAGAATTAACAGTCTGAGTGCGACCACGGTTATCCTCAAAAAATAGGGACTCATTATTCCTTGGCCTGATATGGAGCTCCGAACGACAACCTTAGGCGAGTGTAGAGGTTTTTGATGCTATTTCAGCTGATTGCCAGGAGCCCAATGTCTGCAATTTTGTTGTTGCCTGTTGATGTAGAAAATAGATTCATCAGAGAACTATATGTTATTGAAGCTCCTAAAACGGTTTTCCATTGTCCTGCGGAATTCAAGTCGTTTTGCTCGATCATCGGGCTTCATTTCCTGCACAATGACAATTTTGTAGGGGTGAAAAGGTAAGTATTTGCAAATAAGGCGATGGACCGTGGATCTGTGCAAATTTGGAGCGGAGCCGTAGAGACTACCGTAGATCGTCTCTAATAGACTGGCGAATGCGGTCATAATTCCTGTTCTTTCTTGATGTCCTTTTGTGTCCAGATGATTTATCCGGCATTATTTTCAGTCTCTTCAAACTGGTGCACCTAATACTGGTCTAATTTTGCGTTTGGCACCTTTCTCATGGTCATTAAATTGAAATATGTCCTGTACAGCCGAGACGCAAAATGCGCGCTGTGGTCCTGTGAAACGTTCTATCGCTACTAAGCTTGAAAAGTCAATCAAGCGTTTGACACCACTCTCCTCCCCCCGCTATTGGTATTTGGTGCGTATTAGTCAAAACCAAAACAATAAACATTCTGAGACAGTCTTTAATTGCTTTAAAAGTTGTCAAAAACTTCAGATTGTTAGCCTAAACTTCAAATTAATTATGTAAATGCAACTACCTATGGACATCATCATTTTGAGAACAATGCGATACGATCATAACTCTGGCTAAATTGATGAGTTTTATAAAAAGTATGATTTTCCAACTTATAAAAATTTAACATCTACGGATATTATAATAAGGTGGTGACGTATCAATTATTGTAAAAACGTATGCGAGAAACTTAACAATATCTAAGGACAGAATCAAGGATTATGGACCTCTAGCAAATTATTCTTTGGCCAAATTGTTGTTTTCCTTAATGTTATTTTCTGTTTAAGATACTAACTATCCGCAATATGCCTAGATATTCCAAAGTAAATTTTATAATTTAAATGTTCAAATTTAGAAAATAATGAATGGAATCAGTCCATACATTGTGGTGTAAATGTTTAGGAATTACTATTTTTATTTTACATGATACAAGCTTGAAATTTATAATTTTTCTGAGTTAGTAGACTTCATATATTAAACTGTGTATTAAGATGGGTGTTACCAAAACGACGCGAACAAAAAAAATTCTAATTTTACTCCATTATTTGATAACACCTGTCCTAGTGTACATTCTATGAACATTATACTTTATTAATATTTTTTTCTTCTCGCTTATTAAGATGTTTTATTTTGTACTAATATGTGACGTGTTTTATTTCTAGTTTTGTTAGTGCTTGTTTAATTTAATTCTATTTACTATTATTGTTTTTTCGTTTGGGTCCATTTAAAGAGTAGTTCAAAGTACTATTGCACTATTACATCAGTAAAGAGCGAACTTCAAACAAAAATGGATATTAGTTTTAAAAGTGTGTTTTTCTCTAGTATGTTAATTTTATGTATAACAATTGCGTTTGAATATTTGTTTTTTTACTGATTTTTTTGCTTTAAATCTTATTATAAAGAAATTTGCTATTTAATGCTTCTGTTTTTGAGTTATTTATTTTTATTTAGCATCGTGATAAGGTGCTTCTTTTATGGAAATAATTGGCTTTGATATATTAATATTTTTTATAATACATGAGTTTTTTTTTTCATAAATTTAATTTACAATTTAGCTAGTGTCCATTTTTCATGCTTGGCATAAAACTTAATGTCGATAACATTGAATATATTTGCTTTGAAATACTCTAAACAACTTGGTCGTGGGTTTTAGGTTATGGAAAACTCGAAGGTGTACACGCTGGAAGCTGCAAACGCACCACTCTCCCCAAAACTAACCTCCAACTTGAAAACATTCCTTTCTGAACCCTCCAATTTGCCAGCTACAAGACTCAAAACCCCCAATAATAACAGCATATCCGATTTCAATCTTTTGCAAAATAGCGGTAGCACCACATGTTTAGAAACATTATATGAAGCATCTAGAAATGATGATTTGGTCAGTGAGATGGACAGTATCTGTTTTGAAGACCAGTCTTTTAATGCAAGTAGTATTTCAATCAAAAGGAAAAGAAAGTTCGTGTCGCCAGAATCTAATAATACATTGATTAAAAGAAAAAGAGAAAAATGTCACAGTGAGAGGCGGCGAAAAGTGTCAAATTTCTTTAAGACACCAATAAATTATTTTTCTAATCGGAGGCGGACTATTGACACGTCAAGTTTTAATCATTCCCTAAACGACAGCGTAGTTTCTACATCAGGCGTTTTTAACGTTGAAACCGTCGATAACCTTAGTACTTGCTTTGAAAACGATTCAACACCGCGCAGCGCTTTAAGAAAATCCAAGAAAAACTTATTTACGCGCACTTTTAGCTCTTCACGTTTTACTCGAAGTAAGTCTAAAAAAAGCTTGATGAACTCGTCGAAATTATCTTTTAGCGACGACGTAGAAGCGGATCAAAAGGAAAAACTTAACGCAAGCTGTTTTCCAGACATTTCCTTAAATCCTATACATTCCAACCCTTTCCTTCCTAGTGATATTGGCAGCGAAATCGCACAGTCATCCAGGAGAACTTCTGCTCTTGCGGTACTAACTTCCATTTCACGTTTCATGTTAATTAATTTTGAAAGGACTAACATAACAGATGTTTATTAAATGTGAAATTTAATAAGATACAGAGTGTCCCATCTATGTCCTTGAAGATTCGCTTAATATACTGGATAATAATAGGTTATCCCAGTTTGACATACCACTACAAGTAACTCTGTAACTGAAAGAAATAGTAATGGTTAAATTATAGATTTTGCCAGAAAAAATGATAAATACATCAGTAAAACAGCTAAAATGATAAAGCATTGACAACCTCACTTCTAAAATAGGTATATTTTAATAACAAATCTTCCAAAAACTTCCCGTAGAACTCCATTTTCATTTCCCTAATCTACACTCCAAAATACATTTATTTTGTAAAAGGGTTAATTTTCGCTTGGTGTAGTGCAACTAATTTATTACCGAAACTACTAAAGGTATATTACTTTTAAAATAAAAATAGTCACATGTCGAGTCCCTATTGATCCTTTTACATCCCACTATGACCGCAAGTCGAGGCCAATTGCCTTTGCCAATAGAAGCAGCTTCTTTACCTGACTTTGACTGCTTTATGTGATATTATTTTATCTCCGGAATATATCTGCTTCAACTTGTGTTTCATCTTCCTCTAGACATCATCTGCATACTGGGTCATCCACGATGCCAGTTTCCAGAATATGGCCACGCAGGTGATAGTATCAGAAATCCCATTACAATTGCAGATTCTTTTCACTTTAAAAAGGAAGCTATCTAGTAAATCGCGCATTAGGTCCCCTTATATATCCCTTTTTACATCTCACTCCAGTGGCTTTTCTTCAACATTCAATAAATTTGCTTTCTAACAACTGTTTCAGTTATCTCTTACCAACAGTAATTGGAACAGGTATAATGGGTTGGTTTGCCAAATAATCTGCTTCCTTGTTTCCGTATATACCTGAGTGATTCGGAACCCACACGAGTCTGATTGTCCAGCTATTCTTGACAGAGTATCAAATATATCCTTGCACTCAGACACGTTGAGAAGCTACGACATTAGATCCCCTTCCAGCCCTATTGTCCTAGCATATATTAATAGTCTTAATTCTATGTATGTCCCCAATGGCCACATTGTAGAATAGCAAAAATTGCATATTGTCCAAGAGAGTTAAGCTATCTGACTCTCGTGCATATACTGATCACTCCTGCTCCAGTTCTTTCATCCTGCTTGGTAAAATATCTTAAGAATGTGGATTAGGTTTTAAAACTGATGCCATGTAGTCTTTTTGCATGGGGAGCAATGACTTTTTTTACTAAACTCCTCAGGCCACATAGGTAGCTTCCAGTTCCTGCTCTGAGGTGGCCTGGGCAACTAAGACGATAAATATCCTTCATAGCCTCGTTCTCTATGAATAAGTAGAGAAGAGGGAGGTTTATTAGAACCTTCAGTGCCCTGGTAGAGACAGTCTTCATCCTAGTCATCAGTCCTAGACAAGCCATTCTTTGAAGTTTGTCAAGTTGAATGGTATTTGCGCTTGACTGTACTAGGCCACCATACAATAACGGCGAACATAATCATAGGATGGATCACAATAGCGTATGTATATCCAATATATAGCTTTCGGTGTCAACCTCCATGTACACAAAAAGGTTCGAGCCTCAATATCGTGATTCAAGGGTAGTCGTGAATCCAGAGTTACTCCCAGGTATTTAACTGCTTCGTTGAGCTCACTTAACATGCTGTCTACTAGAAGGCTACACAGCAAGAATGATAAGACTCCTCCCTGTGGACAACATCTAATTAACGGTGCTTTAACATTTATATTATTAAACTCAGCCTATATTAGTCTCTGCGTTAACATTGCTGTGGTTCAGCCAACTATTGCCGATTCAGTCTTGTCGTTGTAGAGCATTGCATATCCAATCGCGAGATGTGTTGCCAAGGGCCTCCTCGAAGTGAATAAAGGTGCCTAAAGCATCTCGTCCGTTCCACAAGGAGTCGTCAACTGTTCCATTCCTTATCTGTGGATTTTCTTGCTTGGTAGACAAATTGAAAGGGATGTAAAGGCCTATCCTCCTTTACTCCCTCGTTGATTTATCAGTCCACTAACCTGTCTAATGTGTTTAGTAAGTAATTTATTGGGCTGCTAGGAATAACTTAAGATTTGTGTAGTCTGTTCTTCCTATCTTAAGAATAAAGACTACTTTTGTCTCCCTCCACGCCATCTTACCAGATGGCTTGTTATGACGTCGAAGGAATTTTATAGTAAGTATGTATTAAGGGGAATTTCTGTTGTTCTTCACATTCACCTTCATATTTTTTTTGAACCAGGAAAGTGCAATCTTTAAATGTAATTATATTAATATTATCCAGCAAGGCCTAACAAAGAACGCATGCCCATGATTTAATAGCAATTCTCGTTAAAATTCATTTAGCACAGCGTTGGACGAGGTCACAAAAATTCTAGTGACTTTATGAGTGAATATTGGTAACTACGCGTTAATTTGGCGATCCTCTGATATGGCTTTAAAATGATGCATAATATACTCTTTTAAAATAGTTTCCCTAATACAAATGTACTCTTTTTGCAATTACCTACTTACCTGTAGTGTTGCGTGTACATTTGGAAAGTCGTTGATACCGGACGTTATGAAAATAACTGCATATATTCTAATTTATAACGCTTTACATAAAAGGAAGAATTATAAATAAATATTCTTAAATTACGCCTTTAAATGACAAATTAAGTTATGCAATCCAAAAAAAAAAAGGAATTTTTTTAGATTTCCTAATTTGAAAGAGTTATTTTACACCGATCGAAGATAAAGTACTTTAGGACAAGTTAGAGTAAAAAAAAATATTTTTTGATATTTTCTGAGATTTTTAAAAATTTTCCATTTAAAAAAGGAAGTAAAAATGTCTGTCGGTGACCCAACGATTTACTAGGTTGAATATACACAATTATTTCAATAAGTATAGAAGAATATATCTCTTATCCATAAAACACTCTATAAGGTTGTTAGAAAATGTCATGATGGATTTTAAATTCTTATTACAAAAGTCCTTTAATACCCCAAAAGTTAGTTATTTATACCTGTTAAGTTAGTCCTTTTAAAGTAGTTATTTGGTAGATTTTAAAAATTTCCTAAATTTATGACACTTAAAGAATTCTTTTGTTGCTTACAAGACCATTATCACATTGCATGAGCTTTCGCATTTTTCACTAGACTATAGCAAAAATATTAATTTTAACTGAAAATACTGCCTAGAACTTTTAAAGTGGTAAACAATACACTGAGGTTGCTAAATTTGTAAATTTCAAGATTTATAAATGATGTAATGTGGATGAACAAAAATAGTGTAACAAACTTCTTGAGTATTCAAACTAAAAAAAATGTTGGTTTAGTCGTTAAATCATAATGGATCTGTTCGCAGAACAATCAGCAACTAGTCAGCGCCAATCAGATTGTTCAAAAACAATTTGCTAAGTGTCACCTAGCTATTTTTTCAAATTCTGATTGGCTCTGACCAGTTTAGAATTTCTCTACGAACAAGCCTAATATTGTTATGTTTATTTGAAAAAGTACTGAGAAATTGTCCAAGTTTTTTCTTTATCGGGAATGCCCTAGACATAATAATATTTATTAGACTCGCAAACTCGTATCTCAAAAATGGCGAATTTATGGAGTTTAAAAGGATAGTACAGTAACTTAGGGCATACGCATTATAAAATGCCGTTCTCATTATCGACAAGAACAAACTTCAAAAATCTATTTGTGCTTGTTTTAGCAAAACGTAAGCATATACATTGTGGATCTTATACTAATTATAACAGAAATAAATAAATCATTTCAAATCCTGTAAATTCGTCTAAGTCGCACACAGTTCATAAGCCAGAAAACAGAATTTAAAAAAATGGCTTCGAACAGGCACTGTTCGTTAAATGCGAACTTTTCAAAAATATTACTGATGCCCGATGTGTACAAATGCTCTTTTTTTGCCCGTGTTTGACTAATTTTGGCTTCAACAGCCTACAAAAGCCGAGGTCTATTATGGAGGTCAATGATGAATCACCGATTATATACTATCCTGTAGGAATAAAATGATGCTAACGTTTTAATACTGACAGGCTTCTAGGAATTTCAGGTTGTCTAATTTTTTTATGTTATTTTCAATATATAAATAATATCTAACAATACTTTTCGATAAAAATAACATTTTAAGTCCTCTTTTTCTTGATATTAATTACAAAATTCGTATTTGTTAAGACTTTTTAATACTTAAAAAGACCCGAAGAAAAGATAAAAACAAAAAAAACTGAAGGCAAAACTTAAATGAAAATAACATAAACAACGACAAAACAAACATGTTTTTGTTAGCATCTAATGAAGTATGATCGAAGGTTAGAATTTAGTACGAAATATGATATAAGAGGGGTAGTTCCAAACAGCTGATATCCCCAAAAGAAAGCGATTAACATAGTCAGTATGGGGGGGGGGGGTAAATAATAAAAATTAATTTTGTAATTTTTTTTTAGTTGTTATTGAAAATTAAAAAAGAACGGACAATTGTAAAAAAAAAAAACATTTTTAAAATCTTTTCAAGATTGAAGCACGCGACATTCGAAATTAAACCAATTTTTATGTCGATAATCGTTATTTTTTCTTCTTAAATGACCAGTGCAATTAATACAAAGTAAAACAATTTACGATCCTTCTAGGTAGTTCTTAGTTAGATATTCGGTCATTTATTAAAATGTTACTATTTTGTAAACTTATTTATTATAAAAAAGTAAAATTGGAATTCTCGAATACTAACATGAACAGTAAAAACACCACGTTGCCAAATCACACGCTAGTTACGACAAGCTATTTTGAACAAGTTTCTTATTTGATTTTTTTTTCATATTTTTTATTTCAATAATAAATGCCTTGCAAAATATTTATTGTTAAATTATATTATTTTTTATTAGTATTTTAATTTAATTTGGCAAATATTCGGTACTACACTTCACTGGACTGACATGGTAGCGAATGGACTTCTTTAAAAAATATGCATCCTGAGCCATCAATTGAGTGCTCTCAGAGTAGGAAGCGTTTTAACTAAATTCGACATATAACATAGGTCTACATTAAAAAGGAGTCAGGATTGTTGATGGACAGCTGAGACTCATTTCCAAAGTAATTTGTTACGTAGAATCCGAATCCCAGGTCAGAATTGGCCCATCACGTCAGGATTTTGATATATTCAGGTTATATATTCGAAAAATGTTTTTTTTGCTACTTTTGAGGTTATGTGCAGGATGCACAAAATTTTTTCAATCTTTTTTTCTGATTGCATCATTTAATTATCCTCCAAAATAAGTTATGGTCACCTACGGTTTTTATGGAAAGTTATGGCCGTTTTAACTATAGATTAGTAGGTGTTTGGTAACTAATCGTTTTTAAAAATTTCGATTCGCCATCATCTTACAAATAAAAATTTCTATTTTCTGACATAATATTCGTAATCAGCAACTCGGAAAACCCTCGGCTGAAATATTTTAGACACCAATTTCAATTTTTTAAATTTTAATGCGCCATTTTGAATCCGTCATCTTGGAAATAAAATTTCAATTTTCTGACGTCATATTCGTGCCCAGCGAGCTCAAAAGCCACTGAATACAAATTTTCGAGAATAATGTGTAATCTATAAAAATGTATGCCTTAAATGGTTAATGTGAATCGTCATGACGTTGTTGGGATATATTTCATAATTTAAATTGGCCGTAACTTTTCAAAAAAAAATCTTAGGTTGCCACTCAATAGCTTATTTTGAAGGATAAGAGTAGTATTAAATGATGCAACTAGAAAAAAGACCTACATCTTATACATAACTTCAGAAGTAGCCAAAAACCCATTTTTGGATTACATAACCTCAAATATTTAAAAAGGTGACGTGATGGGCCAATTGTGATTCCGATTCGACGCAGCAAATTACTTTGGGAATAATCTCCAGCTGCCCAACAACAGAACCTATGTAATTAAACAGCCTAGCTACACTATATAGACTAACATGATTATACAGTATTGCGTAAATGCGTTTCACTACGGTTCACTATATCTATTCTAAAAGTGTGTTACACTATTTTTGTACACCCTGGAATACTTAATATTTTTATGTATCCAATAAAAGCTAACGTATTATTAAATGTGGTAAACATATTTTTGAAATAGGTAATGCCTGATTTCGAAAGTATTATTTATAAGTACAGGATGTTCAAAATAAAATTATCTATTATTGTGAGGGTGTAAACTGTTACCATTGACCCAACACACGGCGGCTTTCATGACTTTCTACCCAAAAATTTAATTTCGATTTAGTCGAACCTAAACATTCCTAATTTTGCATAAAGATTTATTTTTTTAACTACAGAAAGTGAAAACCTCATCATTCATATTTTTGTTCTCAGTGTCTATTATGGGAAAAGTGGAGTAAACTGACAATGTACATAAAAACACAGGAAAATTATATTTAATAAAATTGAAGTATTTTTGATAACACTTTAATAGTAAAATTTCTCGTTGTTTATTAGGAGATGCATACAGTTTGAATTAAAACTTTGTTTCTCTTTAATCTGAAAATTAACAAGTTATTGAGGGAAAATGCGTAGCTCGATTTTTTTAAGCGGGAAAATTGTCGATTTTTATTCATATGGAAATTTTTATTATCAACCAAAATTCTAACCGTTTTAGTTAAATGTTTTTAATACATATTGAAATAATTTTATAAGATTTGATGAACATATCCATTTTTATTAAGACCGCTCTATTTTGAATAGTAGTTATATTTTTTTAGTTAATATTTTTCGTTTTTTTACTACTAATTTATTTGTTATAGTTGAGAGTATAGTTAGTTAGCTTTTTACTATTATTAGTTATGTCAGCTTTAAAAATTAAAGTAAAATTATACATGTTTTACTCCATAAATTATTCTGCAATTAATACAAACACTTTTTAAGGGTCCTTAAGTGTGTGGGACTCTTTAAAAAGTAATTGAACCTGCAATCGTTTAAAAAAAAAAGATAATTAAAGCATTAGTTATAAAGTTTTAGTATTTCGTCTTTGAAATTTATCAAATTTATTTTAAAATTCCACTAACCACTAGGTTAACCTAATTTTTTAAAATGCACATTTCTTATAAAGTTATTTCATTTCTATTCAAACATTTATAGCTATTTTTAGCAGCAGTATCTGCAGATTCTAATATAGAAACATCCAACCAAGGTTTAAAAGGATTATCCTAACCAATAAATTACAATTTTTCCCTCCATCCAGGTTGTGGACGAGTCCTCCGTGGCCGAACGTCCAGACGTTCCTCCGAGAGCCTTCGTCGTTAAAGCCGAATGGTTCTGGACGTCCGTGCAGAAGGAGTGCAGTTTAGACGAAAAAGAGTACCTGTTTGATGACTACATTGAGCACGCTATCGTGTCCCCAGGGGTAAGAAGGGAAAGTCATGTAGCCACACCGAGTAGTGCGAGCAGGTAAGACAATTTTCAATCGATTCACTACAAAATATAACTTGTGAATTTTATGTTCATATGGTCTTATTAGAAGTATTAAGGTAGCTTTAAAAGATTGTCGTGGATATGTAATAGCAAATACGTTTTATGACATGCAAATAAAACTCAAACCTCAATTAACATTAACGAATGTATTTTGCCACATCTCAGAGTACAACATGCTATTAAACAGAATGTTTTCATTAATAGACACTGTATAATTTTGTGGGGATCATCGCAATGATGAAAAGATAATAAAACAAACATTTTTGTGGATGTGTGAAATAAGCTGTTGTGTCATGAAAATAGACTATATTACATTTTAGGCATTTTCAGATTTATTTATCTGATGCTTTGATTTACCACATAATTTCTTTAAAAATGTACATGTCAAAATTTTATTATATTTCTAAATTAAAAGGAAAGTTCATATGTTATAATTTATAGAAAAATTTATTTCGATGCGTTATTCTACCATATTAGTAAAGAAGAGGGTGTTTAGTGGTCTAGAATATCTAGAGAAATAATACAAGTACAAGAAATTTTGATCCGATATAGTAGTCTCGTAATTTTTTAACTTTTCCGGAATTTTACTCTGTATTGTAATAAATTTTTCATCCTTCTTAACATTGTTGTTGCTGCGCAAAGTTTTGTGCTTGTGCTAAAGCAATGTTACTTTCTATAAATTTATTATGATTTTCAAGCCAAATTGCTTTGCACTCCCTCCAGGTTAGTCCAGGGAACATTGACTCATCCAGGTATACAAAGATAACAAAAGTATGTAGCTCTGTGGGGACCCTTTCTATGTGACCAGGTCTTAGGTGACGTGTTCTGCTGTATTTCCCACAAACTATCGGACGGTCCGCGCGGTTGCAAGGAGAACTGCTTTTTGAATCGGCTTATACAGATACCCGCTAAGACCCAGTCCCTTGATGTTCTACAGGAGGTTCTTTGGTATCACTCCAGTTGTTGACGCTGTTCATTGTCATTGTCTTCGTTTTTACACCTTCAGATTTCTGTATCTGGCTATCTTCTCGTTGTATTTTGGCCTTAGGTTGTCGTTGTTAGGTATAGCAATGCCAATTAGTGTAATTCACCTAGAAATTTTATCTGTTAATATAATGTTTGGTCTGTTATGAGCAACTCTCTGCTCTGTTAGAACCGTTTGGTCCCAATATAGCTTGAGCTCATTATTCTGAAGAATAGGCTCCGAGTTGTATTTATAGTAACGCACTTTTCCTACCTGTAACTTATCTGCTAACTCTTGGTGGAGTATCTTTGCGGCTGAGGCATGTCTTTCCTTATACTCCGTTGCGGCAAACGCTTGGGATCCTCCAGTTATGCGCTGGACTGTCTCTAATGTTCGACAGCCATATCTACCTTGGTCGTTTTCTATTGAGGGATCTCTGTTGATGAACTTCCAATAGTTTTTCGGAGTAAATAAACTAGTCGTGGATAGCTAACAAAAAGCCCTCCGTTACCGGAGACATTTACTCTAAAATCAGCCAGTAGTTCAACGTTGAGTTGTCGGCATTGTCCTGATTGACCTCATTTGGATGCCGTCCATGAAGTGACTTCCGTAACCAGGCTTGTAACTTCTCTTTGTCTGTTTGGTGGCGAGAACCAATATCCTGTTCACTCAGCTATATCGGCGTTGAATTGTCTGCCTTGCATATTGCTCGATATAGTGTGGAAGAGCCCGCTAACCTGTGGAAATAAGAACGTAAGTTTATTATTTGTTGGTCGAGCTGCTTACCAATATCCACCAGTCCTCTTCCTCCTTGATGTCTTGGAAATATTGTACGTCGAATAGCACTCCGAGGGTGGTGTTTGTGTGCTTTTGTTAAGAGTGTTCTTATTTTTCTTTGCAGGTTTTGGATGTTCATCCTGCTCCCTTTTACAATTCCAAAAGAGTAGCTAAGCGCAGAGCATGCGTACGTGTTCAACACCTTAAACAAATTTCTACTATTTAAACCCGCCTTACCCTCCTGACAAATTCGGTGGTCAGTTCGGCCTTCATAGTGCGATGGTCAATTTTTTTTAGCCTGTTTCATACTTGGGTATTTGTATGTTTGTTCTGCTTCTATTTTAGCTATAGTTTCACCGGTCTGCATCTGAAATGCCCGTGGTTATATTTTTTAACGATGTTCAAAATACGGCACTTGTCAAGTCCAAACTGCATTCCGATATCCCCGGAGAACTCCTCTACAATTTTAAGCATTTGTTCCAATTGGTTTCTGGTAGCAGTCAACAGTTTTGAGATCATTTAAGTGTAGAAAAAGATCTTATACCTCTTCGTGTTTATTTCTAATACTAAAGCAGTATCTTGTGGAGTTCAAACAGCGTGGAAGTGGGTTCATTGCAAGGCAGAACCAGAATGAGCTTAGTGAATCGCCTTGAAATATTCCCGTTCGTATTGGGATTGTATTCGTCTCGATGGTATCGTTGGATGGCACTTGCAATTGGACCCTAGTTCTCCAGGTTGACATGATGCATTCTAAAAAGGAAACAAAATGAATATCAACCCTAGACATTCTCAATATAATTGTGAGCCACCTATGTGACACTGAGTTGAAAGCCTTGTTATAATCCACGTAAGCAGCAAAGAGGTTTCTTCTGTTGGTACAGGCTTGGTTATATACGACAGAGTCAATAATCAGTTGCTCCTTGCATCCCTTTTCTGTTGAGTTGAGATGATGTTATTTTGTTCACAATGTACATAGATACGTTGTGTCAAGCAGGAAGTGATTACCCTATGTAGTGTGGGAAGGCAGATGATTGACCTATACTTAGCTGGATCATATGTGCTAAGTTGGTTGTTTGGCAAGAGATACATAGTTTATCTCAGGAACAATGGCGTTTTTGCAGGGTTAAGAAACACATCATCAATATGATTAGCCAGTTGATGGTGCATACACCAGAACTTCTTGAGCCAGTAGTTTTGGACCCGGTCGAGACCTAGAGCTTTCCAGTTATGACATTCCTTGATTATCCTGAGATTTCCTCGGTGGTAAATGGCTTAAACTGCATCTGGCTGTAGTCTTGGCAGATTTGATGTTCGTTATTGATCCAGCTGACTGCGATGTTACAATTGGCGGGTGTGGAAAGTTGGTTTCCCCAGAACTCTTCTACCTGTTCTCTGTTGGGATATCTATTATCTGCCATGCTAGGTGGAGAGGTGACCTTACTGTAGAAAGTCTTTTCTGATCCTTGGAACAGCGCATTGTCTCGTTTTCGGTCATTGCTAGTCTTTTATTATTATTATTATTATTAACGTTTAAAATATTGTACGTATTTTATATGCACAGGTTTATTTGCAATATTTTGTTACCTGTTACTTTAAAAGAGATCTGAAATGAATTGCTAATAAATAAGCTTTACGATAGGTGGTTACAATGTATTAAAAAATTAATATACAATTTTTTATAATATCATCAAAGTTGCCGAATGAACCCTCATTTGACTTTTAGAGTGAGTCCACACGATAAGAAAAATTTCGGCGTAGGCGTATTACGCCCATTTATGTTAAAAATGTCTCGTCCACACGGGCAACTTTTATCGTGCAGTCGTAAAGTGTTGTGTATGTTTTTTTTGTGGTAACCTAACTTTTTTCTGATTTTTTGATAATATTTATTTATGTATAAATTAAAATGAAAGAAAATAAAAAAATAATTGCAGCAATGTTGTTGTGTAGAAAAAGAAAACTAAAGAAAAAATTACAAAAGATAAGGACATTATTAATATATTCTTTATTAAAAAAACGGAAAAGTCGTCACTACTAGGTCCGGTCTGTTTTTGAGAAAAACATTGGAGAAAGGCTTGGACATACTAATGATTTAATTCAAGAAATGCGAGAAAATGATCCTGATTTTTTAAAAATATTTTCCTGTTACTCTTGGTGAGTTTGAAAAGCTGTTGTTAGGCCAATAATTAGGAAACACGCTATGGAAATGTGTACAGCTATACCCTTATTACTAGGTTTGAAAAAACATTGTGATATTTAGCTGATGAAATCAGCATGTGAAAGCAACAGTGCGAATTCCGAGTCGGTAAACAGTGTTTTTGAAATTAGTCATGTTACTTGTGCGATAATATGAGACTTTTTAAAGCAAGTTTTATTTCCGAAGTTTGCCACTTATACCTGGTAAAGAATTGCCAAGGAGTTCAAAGACGAGAGTTTCAATATAAAGTGCCATTTTAACAATCGTTTTAATAATTACAATTGTTTGTAGTTTTTAGAAGAATACATTACGTATGACACTAACTGGATTTCTGTTACTAAATTTTCATCAATGTTAATTTTTACTTTTTAATTGTGTATAATAGGTTTATATAAAATTTGCTAAGGGTAGGGTTACCAGACGACAGGAATTTTCCTGACATGTCTGAAATTTTAACCCCTTGTTAGGAAGACACAGGAAAAAACTGCAATTGTCAGTATTTTTTTTGAAATTAAAAGAGGAAAATATAAGTTATGAAAAAATATTTATTAATCATTCTAGTGAGAAAAAATAAATTGATTAAACGTTAACAAAATGAGTGAATTGTTAATTTAGTATATTAATAAATTTAGTTTCATACTTTTTATTGCTTGATGTTTCTTTTGGCAATTGCTGGAGTTTTATAACCATTTCATGACATTCTTCACATGATATGTTAAATTGTGTCTAGAGTAGAATCTTAACAGAAGACATTGTTGTAAACCAACTATTACTACAAATTATTAATTATTAAATTACTATATATATTTTTAAGTTATGGATTAATAGATAATTATAGTCTAATATTTAATACTCCCTTAAGAAACAGTTATATCTTAAGTAAATTTATGTTCTAATGGGCTCAAACAAAAGCATGCCTTAATCTCCGAAACTTTACTTTTTACAGCGACCATTAATTTTGTTCATATTGTCATCGTCCCATACACACTTTTTCATTTCAGTAATCATGTAAATAAATAGTTATAAGTTATATTTGTTAGTACGCCTATGACTGTAAAATATATAAATTAGTAAGTAAGAACAAAAACTGTTGTTACCTCATGATTTAGTGAACATTATAATAAAATATTAAAAAAGTAATATTAGAAGATTTATTTGAATTCATCGAAACCAGTGATAAACTAAAAGCAGAACTAGCAAAGTTATAACATTGGTGGCAGCGAAAGGCAAAGCTTATAACAATATAGACAGTCTATGTCTCTCCTTAGTCCACTACCCTCCCATTAATGAGAAGACTCACTCGATATTGGCATTTGATGTTTTGATTGCAAAAATTTTGAAAATCTCACTGCCTTAACCTACAACATTCAGATAAAATGTCCGGATATTTACAGAAACGTTAGGGATATTATCAGGGAATCTCATTATTTGATCTGGTAACCATAGCTAAGGGCATGTCTGTGCATTAGCATCCCGATATTACAGATTGTCGTTGAATAGAAATTGTATTAAATAGTGGCCTTTATTTCATAAGCTTTAATGTATATAACGAACACCTGTGTTATTGCAATTGTAATAAAATTAATAAAAAACTGAACAAAAATCGTTTTTTTTTTGAGGACCAAGCAGTAATAAATTAAAACAATTTAACATAGTTCATAAATATCCATTATTTCAAAACGCGCTAAATAAAATATATAAATAAAACAACAAAGTTTAAAAAAAAAACATAGGTTATGTTTTCATACAAAATATTGAAAATAAACAGTTTCCACCATTTTTAAAGCAGTCCGCTGGAAAGTTCAGCATCATTTGGCGTAATGACCTTGGAAAAGGCGGATTTAGGCGGGAAATCTTCGGTCTTTGTCTTTTTTTAAATCTAACAAATCACAATGCTTGAAATTTGACATATGTCTTATTACGCTACGCTTACGCCCAGATTTTTCTTATCGTGTGGACTCACTCTTAGTCATTAGGATATTATGGCTGACCGTAATTTAAACACACTGGTTTACTAAATCAAATTTAAAAATTAAGTCCTTCCGTTCCGTTTCTTGTCGGTCTTTAAAGTTTGAAACTATTTCGTTAACCACAGCATATACCCCTCATAATGGCAAAACAGTTTAAATCATTTTTTTCGGCCACACACATGTCACACTTCTAATTAATTTGATTTTCCAAATTTCTCCACATAAATCTCAAAATAAACGCAGAAATATTTTTAAATTTAAATGATGTAGCAAAAATATGAGTTTATCCTTTATTTAGCTAAGAAGTGACGTGAAATAATAAAAAGGACCTGGTCGGCAATTTGGGATTTACAAAATAAGACAAATTTATTATTTGTAAGTAATTCCAAGTTAATCCTGCAAATTCGACATTCGTCAATTCCGTTGTAACAAAGGTAGGATAATATTTCGAGTTAATATTTACAACTATTTGCCAATTTAGTTTTATGTTGACAGAGGATTAAATTCTACCTCATAAGTTTTTATGAATATATTATAACGTAAACCCGGTTTATTTTTACCTTTTCTTAGTACTCATTGCAGTGTACTTTAACCAAGGTTTTATGGTAGCTGGGAATTTCCTATTAATCCCTTTGTTCCGATTGTTTGTTCATAAAGCCAATATAAAAGTGAAAGTGCCGAAATCTATAGAGCACAATAATAGGTAAATTTTAATTTTATTGGAGGTATTAAGTTTAATTATATCCGTACTTTCAGGTATAAAGAGCTTTAAGATTAATTTGATCCTTTGATTTACTGCATAAATAAACAATTTTTGTATATGCGGAATAATCGCTTTTTTGAGCTTTAAAAATACGTACGGTGTAGAAGTTGATGTTGTTAGTTTTTAATTCGTTTGAATTTAAAATCATGGGGCACTCTTTTATTGAAAATTAGAGATATTTTAGAAATTAAAAATTTTTTTCTTAGATGAAATTCTTCTATTTTTTCACCGATTTTCTTACATATTAAGCAGTATATCGAAAACCAAACAATCCATTCAAAAAATAAAAAACATTGAGTTATTTAAAAAAAAAAATTCGTATGGCTGGAGCTCAAATTATGAAAGAAAGACGGGTAATGGTAATCTAATTGTATGTTTTGTTTAGTTTGTAATGTCATCAAATTATTTTTATAATGATCAGACTAAGCAAATTGTTGTTCTCTATTTTTAAATAATTAGGTAATGTTGTTTTGCTCTGTTTTTCTATATATTATATATAAAATAAGAAAATCACAATCCTACGGCTTTCCAACTCTCTTGTTTTCTGAAAAAAAAATGTTATGGCTATCGTAGTTTTGGCGTTGAATGATAATCTAGCCTCAGAATTTTCTTATCATACTAAGCTTCAGAGAAAAACAAACTTCAAAGTGTCAAAAAGTTGTTTTTGGATATGTTCAACGTTATAAAACATAAGCAACGAATTTTTATCTCCACGACATTTAGTAACATTATTATAAACTTCAAATATACGCGATAAATTTTAATGTTCAAGGCGAGAAGATATCAAGATTGAAAACTTTGACCTGTTGTAAAAAATTTATTAGCAGTTAATTATTTTCTTATGAAACCCTTTTGTGTTTACATTTTCAAATCTGGTAACTACAATATCTGAAGATGGAAATTTTGTTTGGCCTGAATCTGAATTTTTGAAAGGCTTCTAAGAATTCTCGAGGTCGTGGATTACGAATATAGCATCAATTTTACATGATTAAAAAAGACTAGTCTTCGTTTAAAAATAATCAAATTAATCTAGTTTGATAAAAATAAATTTAAAAATGGAAAACGAGTACTGATAATGGCCTTAAAAAGGTAAAACATCACAACTCACCTTTTTTAACGTTAATATTTACCCAAAAGGATTTGACGAAATACACACAAATTTTTTGGTTTGGTTCTGTCTCGCAAAGTTTGGATAACTTTTTTACTATATTATTCTTATCGATACATGACGTATGATCTATTTGACTGTATTTTTCAGTAGTCTCCTATTGCAGACTACCTGAATCTATGCACATTCAAACTCCAATATCTGTAAAAAAAATTAAAAAGTAATCATCTGCAGTGGGGGGAAATGAGAGATAAAAAGTCCTTACTTCGATACAACGTTGAATATAGCTAAAATGTACTTTTTGACATTTATAGGTGAGATTTCTCGGAAAGCTAACGTGATATGCAACGTTACACATACATTAAATTCAAATTTATATTTAAATGTGCGTGAGTACGTGACATAATCACAGTGTCGAAATGGACACCTCTTGGTATCAGTAAAAAATCTTTATTTTGGTCGATCATTAATTAATTTTAATTATTTTTTTTTGGTCACTTAAGTTTTTACATACTTTTATTGCCTGATTTATTACATGTGTAAATACTCCTAGTAAATTGGTTATATATTTACAGAAGAAAACGCAAACGGATCCACGAAACCCTACAATCCCTGGTCCAACAAACGCAGTCTCCTGCTCTGCACAAACGTAGATCATCGGTTAGCGATGCAGGATTGCTTTCCGTGTCAGGATCGTTTCTGGACTGTACGGCGAGCCCGGTTAGTACAACACCTGGAAGACGTCTGTCGGTTAAGGTTAATAGTTAGATGTGTGTGGCTGTTTTGTATTTTATCGTTTAGGGCAATTTTTCTAGATTTTTTAAAAACATTTTTGCGAAATTTTTGATTTTTTAGGCTATACTCAGATAGATTATAAATCGTACAGTTTGCTAAATTAATTTAAATATGTGAAGTCAAATTGATACAAAAGAATTCACGATATATATATATATATATATATATATATATATATATATATATATATATATATATATACATAGTATTGCTTGCTACTTGCAAGAAACTGACATAATGTTTTAGGACTTGGTAAAACCATATTAATTTATTTGCCGTAGACGCAAAATCATCAATGTCTAGGAAAACTGCCTTATTGCTTACTAAAATATTATTGGTTATGAATGTATTTGGATGTATGACAGCATTATTGATTGTTTCTGGTGTGCAAAAATGAAACTGGTAACATATAACTGACTTTTTTTTAAATTTATGTTCCTGTTATAGTTATATGGAAAGATTGTCGTTGGATCTATCTGATTTATTGTTGGTGCGTACTCACATTAATGCTAAGGATATTTCTGTAATTAATAATTGAAGACTATTTTTCAGTACTGCTGGTGTAACCAAATGCATTACCAGCAGTTATCTCAGGTCCAAAGTTTTCAAAATTTTCCTCGTAAGCTGAGTTTGCAAGAATCAATTGTTTCACATATAGTTTTGTTAACTTGTAATTAATACTAGAAAGCAACTGTTTACCAATTTTTCTGTTAGCTGTTAGCAAAACTGTGTTCCAGTGAAAATTCAGAATATCCTAGCGATTACTACTTTTGCTCAAACATTATGGAAATTTTCCCGTAAACATATTATAGTGATTCATCAAATTACAATAATGTTGAATGTCTGGACTGAACACTTTTATTATTGGCGCTCCGCGTATTATCAGGAACAACACATTGATAAATAATTAAAATTTTTCAATTAAACAGATATTTAAAAAACGGGTCAAGTTCACGTTGGACACGCATTACGACAGGGTTCCGGAGTAATTGTTTTTGTGTTGGTTTTTATTAATTTTTTTTTTGGCAAAACTTCACAAAAGAAGGGAAAGTGGCGAAATTCAAAGCTGTATCATACAAACATAAGTACTTCTAGTTCATTCTACTTCGTTTTTCCAGTTATGCAGCTATCCTTATTATAATTGTTAAATATACACAAATTTTACTAAAACTCATTAGCAATAAAAAGGTTTGTTATATTTTATCGTTTTTTCTTACGTTGCTAATAAGAACTAATACTGTTACCCATTTTTTGACACTCAGAAGAAATCCTATTTAACAGTATTTATCAGCAAATAAGGTATTATCAGATTTCCGTCCTATTATATTAATTTATTAGAACCCGGGGCAAACATTTATTAAATAATACTCGTGTCCAGACGCAGGTGGAAGTACCAAAATTACTGTTTAAAGATGAGCAAAAAGTAATAATTTATCACAATTTATTAGAAATTCAAAAAATGGTTTTATGTTTCTGCTGAAAAAATATAAATATAGTGAATAAATAAATTTATATGAGAACATTTTGCATTGTTTCACAAACTGAGTAAATTCCTAATTTTTAAATCAAAAATGATTTTATAATGTTAGGGTTCTTAAAACAGATTTTTTTGTTAATTTTACATAGAAAATGCAAGTCTCCATTAGGTAGTAATTACAATAGCAGGTAACAGATAAATTGTTGTAAGCTACCTGTGAAAATGTTTATAAAATGTTGTAATCTAATTGGACAATTATGGTGGTTTACACCCTTTAAGGGCGGATCTTAAAGTGATACCCTAAAAATCAGAAATCTTATCCTTCAGTTTGTGATATACCTTGGTAGTAGTACCTTGGAAGTTTGAATTTAAAGTTCGGTGCGTGCATTTCCAACTTTAGAAGTTGAATTAGAGTATCCGCTTCTTGATCTTAATCATTTGGTATAGTCAAATATGGATACTATATCCGTATTAAATAGCTCTTTAAAGGCTATTGAGGGACCAAAATTGGATAAGAGTTGCTTAGAAAGTCAATCTGTTGCTTCCGACGACAGCAACTACTCTGTGTATTTGAGTGATTGGATGTGTGTAGTTTCGGATAAGCTTAATGAGGTTTGTATTTAGAATATATGAGAACAAGTTCAAAACATAAGAAAGGCTTTTAGGTTTCATAATGGGTAAATTTCTTTAACATTTTTGTGTTCAGAAAATTGTTACCACGTTAAGAATGAAGTATAACAAATTTGTGTTTTTGAAATTATCAGCATTTAAATAGGTTGGTTATTTAGCACCAAAACTTAAAAGAAACGATACAAGAACTCTAATTTTTTTTTACAATATTTTTTATGTGAATAGTTTGAAAACTAATTATTTTTTAAGCTAAAAAACATTAGTTGCCTTTTATGATTATCAGTTTATAACGTAATATGTTTAATTAATATCACTGGACAAGTGCAAAATTCGTTCACGTATTGATGGATTATCTTTTTGCTAACGTAGATACTAAAAGCCTTTTTATATGTTTCTAATTGTAGAAACCAAATTTTTGCTACAGTGACAAAAAACTATTATTTTTTACTTCCAATATTAACATATTTTTAAAGTAAATATATGCCACGAATTTGGCTTTACTTAAAAGAAAATTGGTACGCCTATGTAAATCATTACGCATTGAGAATTATGTTTTTAAATGTTGGCACTTGCAAACTGTGGCAACATAATGCAACTCCTAATGATTTAAAGTAGTTCATCGGCTAATCTATTTTCTCTTTATTTTTTTGAAACGTCGGGTGTTTATTGTTGATATAATTTTGCGGAAGACTCTGAAATTTGATTGCTCATCTCATAGGCGAGATAATCAGTATAAAAATGCAACATTTAACATGGTCTATATGAGAAGAGCCTTAGTTAGTGTAACATAATCATATTTAATTGAAAAACTTATAAATATTTGCTTCTAAAAAAACTGATATTTTATGTATAACATTATAAGGCATGATATTCTGCAGATGGGGATGCCTAACCATGCCGTTAATTCAGTTTTGTTATAAACTTTGTTATCTTATAAAATTTTGAGCGCATTATCCGTGAAAGTGATTTTAAAATAAAGAAGTGACAATACTGTAACACAAAGTAAGCGCGCGGAAACGGAAATATTTTATTTTTTATGTAATTAATTCAATTTTTTATACTTCATTCAAGTACTAAAGTAATTTGCAATTTTATAAGTGGCCAAAATGAGTGGAAGAAAGCGGAATAGAATATTATAATTTTATTTTTAGTTCTCTTCATCTGGAATTGTAAATGGAAGTAAATTATTTTACTGTAGAGCAAATAATGTAAGTTAGCAACCTTTTATTGATTATTGCGTACAATTTGTGTAATGAATCACTTTATTATCACAATATGTAATAATTAACAAGGTTTTCATCAATTTTCATTTTTTATACATATTTTCTTTATATCTACGCAACTGCTATATAAACAATGAGTTAATCTAATAGTCAAAAAGTCTTTGCAACACTTTTTTATATTTGATTACGTTGGGTTTACCATCAACCTTTTGAGTTCACAATTTCTTAATTTTTATTTCATCTCCATTTCTGAATAACCGCTCATAATATTAGCTTAGCCATTTTCTTTAAAACATGTACTGAAAATATACTTTTAAAAACTTTCAAATGTTTATAATTCTATTTTAATTTTGATGTTGTCAGTTAACTCAATTAAACTTTTTTGGAAATATGTTTACAAAAACCAATTCCAAGATGAAGTAAAAGGTTTCACAATATTGTTATTCAACATTTTCAATGTATAAACTATCTAATTTCAATTTGCCTGTGTGAAATTTATTGTTTAGTTGAGGTTAATTTACATCTGCTTGCAATTCCAACACTAAATTTTTTATCATCTCGGTGTCGGTTCGATATATTATTTACACAACACTGTCACTGATACATTCGTTCCACGTCGGATATAAGCAGTGTTGCTAAATCATCGCTTTGTTATTCATTCACGGATCGCTTGAGGGAGACTGTGTATAGTCAGCGTCAAAAGTTCAGAATCAGGTGTGTCGTACAAAAGAACATTGAATCGCGCTGTACTTTTGACTACGATTACAACCGTAATCAGCAATGTATGCTGTCTTGCTGACATTTTGAAAATAATTTTCAACGGTTTTGCAATTTAGAGAACTACTATTTTAGAAACCTATGATTTTAATCAGGAAGGTTTTCAAGTTAGAATACGAATTTTTTAAATATTTGTTGGTTAAAAGAATAATTACAAGGATTTTGGTAAATCAATATTGGTCTTAAATAAGAATTTATAGATATTTAAACGGGTATTTTCAGAATTATTATAAATTAGCTATTTCAAGGACTTTTTACGTTTTTAGTGTATTTAAAAAAGCATTATTGGAATTTATGAATAATGTACTTAACATTTCAGATTTTTTACTCAGGCTGCCAAACAAATATTGAGTTTCCATTAAAGATGAACTTATATGGTTTTTTGTCATTGTAATTATTTTTTTCTTGTTTATTTTTCAAAGATTTTAATGTATCTCAATAATCTATACAGGCAGAAAAAGTGTTAGATTGTCCAGAATCTCAAATAGACGTAGCTGGCAAAACTTTTACATCCCGACAGTTGGTCTTTATCGAATTAGTTCAGACTGAATCCAATTATGTGGAAATATTACGTACTATACTTACTCTGTTTAAAACCTATTTGGAAGAGATGCCTGAAGAAGAAGCCCTGCTCAATAATACAGAGGTGAATCTCATTTTCGGCAAATTGCCGCCGATTCATGATACGCATGTGAAGATGTTGGATGAGGTAAGTCCCCATAGTTTTTAATTCGTATTACAGTTTTACCAGAAATATCTAGTGATGGAAAGTTTAGTTAGTTTTAAGGACTTGTAATTACTCGTTACTTTCGTCTCTAAGACTCGTTACTTTGGAATCGTTACTTTAGTTACTTTTATTTGAATAAGTAATACTGCAAGTGATATACGATATATACTTCAGGTCTTTGATTAAATAATTTATATTCTATGTTAAATATGAAATTTAATACTGAACGTTAAACATGTATTGGTTTCAATTATAAATTTTAAAAGGTGTTTAAATTATAAGTATTAAAAGGTAATATATGGAAATATGGAAAAACATATACAAATTAAAGAATGTACCATTTAAGAATAACCGGATTTATTTAAATAGATAAAAATAAAACAAACATTTTTTAGAAAAAAAAACTCTTAAATCCGTATTTAACAAAAACAAAAAAATATATATTCATTTTGAAATACAGACAAAAATGTTATAAATGTTTAGTCTGCTGTAAAACGAATAATTTTCGACGTGTTCTGCCTTTAAACGATTTCTTCGTTTGGTTATGACATGATCAGCTTTTAAAAGAACTCTTTCGCAGTACTACAACTATACATAAATATATCTTTGCCAACTGAGATAGCCAAGGGTATATTTTTTCTCTGCCTTGCCACGAAACGAGAGGGTCTTTTTTCCTTTACAAATTAGCCTTTTCTGTGTATATGCGTATTTCTGCAATTGCTAAAGCGGTTGAACTGTTAACAAGTTCAAAATATATTATAGAATTATCAGAATCTTGCCAAATAATATCTATCTTCGCATATTGTCTTTTCTTCAGATATTTGTATTTGATTTCTCTGACTTGCAGCAATTTGTCTATGTTTATTTTTTATTATATTAACTAATTCAACCTGAAGTTCGTCTTTTACTAGTTCCAAACAATCTTTTTTAATAATACCCTTGTTTTGAAATGAGGATCAAGATAAGTCACTTTACTCATTGTTGCTTTTCTGGGTCTCCGAAACGAGCAGCAAGTGAATCTAAAAAAAAATATCAAATCTTCTCTCATTTGACTTGTAAATTTGAGTTTAATTCCCTCCAACGTTGACATGAACCTTTTAACTACGAAGAAAACTTCTGAAAGAGCGATTTGCTTTTCAGCGCTCATTTCATGATATTGTTAGGAGTTTCGATTTAAAAGGTTTCCTTAAATTTGAAATATTGCCGTTTTTATACGAATTTATAGATTTGCAAATATTACATTTTGTTTTGGCATTAAATAATAACATAAAATAAATCCAAACAGAACTCCTCTTCTGCATTTCCATTTCTCAACCCTAAAAATGTTTTTGTTATATCTGCTCAATATATTTTATCATGCGTTAAACATATTTGGCATTACTATTTTTAGTAAATTCAGAATATATTTATTATTTACTACCTACCTAGTTAGAAAAATTTCAAGATATTATTACCTACTTATATATGCCACACTTGAAATAACTAGCAAGTAAACAACAAACGTAAAGGGACAGACGAAAAACATACTAAATTCAAGACTGAACTATCATATATGGCTAGACCGTTAACAAGGAATAAGATCTATTCTTTCTATTAGAAATACTATTTCTTATCTTATTTCGGCGAAATTCTTTTAATTTGCCGAGTCCTGCATCTAAGCATAAAAAACACTTCTGTCCTGTGGGTTGCTGCTCGGAAAACAACGAAAACTTCGAAATCGCCGACACATCAAATGCCTAATAAACAGTTAAAATAATCCAGTGTCTAATCCCCTAGTTAGCGGTTTCGTGACTATAAAGAAGACCGCCATGCCGGTCTGGTCTCGCGAGAATAAAATAGTAGTTATATTTCTTTAGTTATTTCGGTTCTCATCCCGGACTAATGATGTTTCGGTATAGTAACGAATGGCCAAGGTACAAGTCTTTTCTAAATAGAGGACTCGTTACTTTTAGTGATTGGTTTGTAACGGTTATTTTGTAACGATTAGTATCGTTACTTTCCATCACTAAAATAATTAGTTTTAGTAAAATATTATATAGATGTAAAAGATTTAATGATATGAAATTTCTAGAGATCAAGTTCGTATGTATGAATATTGAGGGGGTACAATTAGGAATATTTTCCATTACGGGATCATTTGAAATTCTTAAATAAATCATCTTGTACCGTTCTTAAACCATATGGAAAATTTCAAAATCAATTTCTGAAATGTGATAATTTCCACCTTCTCTGGGCTGTTTCATACCCTGACGGTGTAACTTGAAAAAAAAAGACTTACATATTCTTTTTTCAATTTGTAATGTCTTAGGCAAAAATGTTAACTTCTGATTTAACCATAATTTCCACTTCTGGTTAAGCTAGAAGTTTTAAATATTCTTAACAAAAACTTTTTATCCTCTCCAAGCTTTTCCAATATAAAGGTGCATGAGTTTTATCTATTTTCTTTTTTTTTTAGTTTCGGTGGACTTTAAGTCATTGGAACGAAGAACGCAGCGTAGGAAACATCATAATTAGATATTCAACTGAATTACAAAGGGCATATCCGCCTTTCATAAATTATTTCGAGGAAATGAAGGAAGTTTTGAGTAGGTGTGACCAGAACAAGCCCAGATTTCACGCTTTTCTGAAAGCGATGCAGACAAGGACTGAGTGTGGGAGACAAAGTTTGCAGGAACTCATGATAAGACCAGTGCAGAGACTGGGCAGTATAAGTTTGTTGTTAAACGGTACGTTTCTGTTTATAAATGTTTAATAAAAATTTATAATTTTGAGGGAGTTTCACAACAATCTTACTTGAATTCTGAAATTTGGGGTAAATATTTAATACAAATGTAAATCTAAAATAATATATTTCCTTATTTTTTTTCATAACTTCTGTGCTTTGTTACTTTCCTCAAAATATTTGTTACCTTTTATTCCCAGATATACTAACTAGGTGGAAAATTTAAATCTATTTTTATTGTTCTATAACATGAAATGAGATAATCAGAACATCTATGGAAACCACTCGAAGTGTTGTCCGTTCATTTATCAGTTTCTCACAGTCTTTTTTTCTCACAAACCTTTTCATGTAAAGAGCAGTTACAGTTAGAATAATTTAACTACAAATTCATAAACTTTATTCGCTTTTTTCAAAATAATTTTGGAGAGTCATGCATGCAACTAATAAATTTTTGCTTTTCAGACACGAGTATTATCTTAACAAAAAAAGACGACTAATTTTTACAAGTCGTAGAGACTGGTTACTATAAAAACATAATTTTTTTTGTACATTATAATAATTTTGACAAATATTTTTAGACTTATTAAAACATACTCCGAAAAATAACCCAGACTATGCAGCCCTAGGCCAGGCTTTGGCAGCTCTCAGGGAAGTGATGACGCATATTAATGAAGACAAACGAAAGGCTGAGGGTCAAGTGACTTTATTCACCATTTTTAATGACATCGACAACTGTCCAGTAAGTATAATTGTTTAAATTACATTAATTCATTTTACAGGTTTTACTTTACTTCATAATTTTACAGCTACCACATAAGTTAAATGAAATGTAGTACTCAATATTTGATAAATTAAATTAAAACACTAAAAAAATAATATAATTAAAAATAAATAGTTTGCAAGGCATTTATCATTGAAAAATTATGTATGAAACTTCATTTGACTCATTTAAATAAAATGGTCGTAACTAGTGTGTAATTTGGCAACGTTGTGTTTTTACTGTTTATGTTTATCTCCGAGACAGTCTAATCTTACTCTTTCATAATAAATAAGTTTATAAAATAGGAAAATATTTATTCATAATATTCAGGTGTCTAGTAAATTTGTAACTTTCAAACGAAAACAACGACTTTAAAATATAATGAATGCAAAAAAGTATAAATTAAAAGAAAATTTCACTCTACAAGGTGTATATGTTTTTATCAATAACAAAGTGATAGACATAAAATGTATTATAAGGATTTGCGGTGTAAAAACTGTGATTTACCAATATCTCTAAGACATCGTTAAAAATGACATTTTTGTGTTAGTAGATATTTTTCATGTAAAACACATAGAATGTAATAGTATAAATTTGGTTCATACAAGTAGTTATAAATAAAATAATACATATCGTTAACATTACAAATTAATTTGTATTATTTTGAAAATATCAATGAGTCAGAGTTTTCATATTGAATGTATTCAAAGATTTAAAGTGCGCGCTCATGCAACGTTGCCAAACGTTAATGTAGGTTAATCTTAAATTTTATGTATTTTTTTTAATAACTATCTCAGTAAACACCATGGTAAGCCAAATATTTTCTTGCAAAAAAAGAAATTTGTATGTTTCAAAAGTATATTAAAATCTGATACATTTAACATTCTCATCTTGATTTAAAAAAATGGACTAAATAGGCAGGAAGGTATAGGTGATATTAAGGGAATGTTCAATCTGAATTTTGGGTGCTTAAAATAAATCTCAGTCATACTAAATATGATGTGGTGTCTTTTCAACAACTACTACTGGAGTAAATAATACATTTAAAAACTATCTGAAGTTGACTGATTTTTAAAGATGGAACGTTGAATTAAAAAATCACCATATTGCATAGCTATAAAAGGATGCTGCTATCATTTTTATAAAATTTTCTAAGATCTATTTTAACTTAAGTCACTTCATTTGTATGAGAAAAGTGCCTGCAATAATTTTGTTGATGACTCATCAGTTATTCAATTAATACAGTTTGAATGAATGAATGAATAAAAGGTGGCGACACTTCATCTTCAATGCCTAGACTTCGTCTGACCCTTTGTAACCCTCATTAGCTGCAAGTTATTCGAGGCTGATCACCTTTGTGATTCCAAGCAGCCTCTTGATTGAACTTGCCTAATGGCTGCAAGTGACAATACTGTATTTCCGAAATGTTTCTGCCTCAGTTCGTTGATTGCTGGGCACTCTTTGAGGATATGGTCAACACTTTCAGCCTCTCCTGAACACCATCTGCAAATAGGGTTATCAATGACACCATTCTTATGAACATGGCTTCGCAAGTGACAATGTCCTATCAGCATTCCCACCACGATTCACAGTTCTTTTTTTTAAGGAAACTCCCTAGAAGGTCGTGCGTTAGGTCCAGTTATATGTTCCTTGACACGCTTCATTCCAGAAGCCTCTTTCCACTGTTCAATAAATTTACTTTCCAGCAACAATTTTAATTCTCTTTTACCAAAGGTAACTGGAACCAATAGAATTGATTAGGTTCTTTTTTTTTTAAGAAGAGAAACTCCCTAGAAGGTCGTGTGTTAGGTCCAGTTATATGTTTCTTGACACACCTCATTCCAGAACCCTCTTTCCACTGTTCAATAAATTTGCTTTCCAGCAACAATTTTAATTCTCTTTTACCAAAGGTAATTGGAACCAGTAGAATTGATTAGGGTCCGTATGGTTTAATCGAGAACCCCATCTTTGCCAGACGATCCTCTTCCTCATTCCTGTGTAAGTCCGAGTGACCTGGGACCCACACGAGCCTAATTGTGGAACTGTTTTTGGTCAGACTATTCAGTACATTCTGCAACTGAGACACAATTTGCGAAATTACGACACTAGACTTCATATGTTTAGTATTTTATTCTTGTTTGTGTCCTTCTCATGGAGGTAGCGACACTGCAAAATAGCATAAGTTTCCGCTGTAAAGATCCTTGTACATTGCAAAGAGAGAGTAAAACTCTCCGAGTCCCATACTCCTACCGAACACTACGGCTCCATGTTTTTCATCTTGTCGACATCTATCTGTAAACCATCGGGATTCATATCTCGCAAGATTTTATTCCTCCTCTCAAACCGCACTGCTTGGCACAAGTATCTCAAGAGAGTGGTTGGTTTTGAAAATCGGCGCTATGTAATATGTTTTCCTGAGGAGTGATGGACGTCTCTCCACTACGTTTTCCTAGCCACACGAGTAGCTGCCCAGTTCTGAAATGCTCCAGGCAACTGAGACAATAAATAACCTTCAGGACCTCGTTCTCTATAAGTGGAAAGGAGGTAGCTTCATTAGAACCTCCAGAGCCCTAGTGCGGCCAGTTTCTTGCCGCACTCATCATTTTCACACGTCATTCTTTGAACTGAAGACAACGTTTGGGTTTTTTTTATACTAGACTACCATACAATAGCGGCGTACATAATCATTGGGCGGATCACCATAGTGTATGTCCCATATAGCACTTTCGGTGTCAACCCCCATATGCACTCGAACGCTCTTTTACAAGCCCACACAGTTTCTAAAAATTGTCTTTTTCTAATTTTCAGCCTGATATTGTTTCGTCACATAGAAGTTACGTAACCAAAGCGGAAGTGATTCAGTTATCTTCCTCCGAAGGTTTAGCAAGTAAAGGTAACAACCTTGTACTTTTTGTATTCACTGATAAGCTGGAAGTCTGTAAAAAGAGATCAAAAGCATTCAATAGCATGAAAAGCCCGTCTGCTAGTAGCTTTCAAATGCAGGGACGACCAATGGTTAAACCATACAAGCACGTTAAGATGATGGCGTTAAATACAATTAAGAGGGTAAGTTTTATAATTATTTTTAACTTCTTATCAGTTACAGCGATTTATACAATTAATGTAAAAAGTTTAATGTGCAAGGTCGTTCAATAAGTCTCTTTCGCTAGACTGCTGTTAAAGTTTCGGATATATCCATCACGTGGTTTTATTTTCATAGTCGGTGTAAGCGATAAACTTTTTTGTATTTAGAAAAATAAAAAAAAAGAAAAGAATTTCGTATTTGTAAAATTCATGGCACATGGGTTTCTGTGTTTGCGACTGTTTACAATTGGGTTAATTTATTTGAATGTTGTGTACATCTACAAATGAACATCGTTCAAGACATCCAGTGGAAGAGACTTCTTCTGAAATGATTGACAAAATCCACGATATGGTTTTAAGTGGCCGGCTAATCAAAGTTCTCGTAATAGTTGAAGCTGCAGGATATATATATATATATATATATATATATATATATATATATATATATATATATATATATATATATATATATATATATATATTCAATTTTGCATGAGAAATTGGATGTGTAAAAACCTCTGCCAGACGGATGCTGCGTTTGCTCTCAATGAAGAAAAAACGCAATCATGTGATCGATACAGAGGCGGTTTTCTGGGCCGATTCATAACTGTGAATGAAACATGAATACACTATTATACTTCAAAGACAAAGGAACAGTCGAAACAGATGACCCGGCTCAGAAAAAATCGAAGACGGTGAAATCGACCGACAAAGTAATGACAACAGTTTTTACAGTTTTTTGGGTTGCACGCGGGATCATCTACATCGATTACAAAGGAAAAAAGACAAATGATAAATAGAGAATATTATGCGTCCGTGTGGCACCGGTTAAGCGAAGAAATCAAGAAAGAAATGTCCTCATTTGGCAAAGAAATAAATTCTCTCTAATGAAAACAATTCAAAGGTGCACACCTGCGCAATTTCGATGGCAAAAATCATAGAACTATAATTAGAATTCATTTCATCCATCGTATTCATCAGATTTGACCCCCAGTGACTTTTTTATTTCCAACCTTGAAAAAATAGATCTGTGGACAGCAGTTCATATCTTATTTTTTGAGCGGCTTAATAAAGTTGGAGAAACGTTGGGAAAAATGTATTGAGCTAAATGGAGATTATGTATTTCAATTTTTTTGCGTGCTTTTTGAACGACTCTCGTAAATTCAATAAAAAAAAATAAAATTTCGATGGGATGTATATATATATATATATATATATATATATATATATATATATATATATATATATATATATATATATATATATATAGACATATTTTAAGAAAACCAAAAGCTAATCTCTGGTTTATCAAAAACTGACCAAACTTGTTCTGAAACTAGGAAATCGTCTCATTTTGGAATAAGAAATTGCATGTGTTCTTTGACGTATCCTGTGTATTCACCTGTAAATTAGACCTATCGATAATTTAATGTAAATAAAGAAATATTAATTCTGATATCAATTTTTAATTGGCTTTGGGTTCTTTGATTTATGGGAATAATTATTAGTGAATTAAACACCTAAATTATATGCTGATTCTTTTCTGAACGTCTTTTTGCGTCTTATTATTGAAAGAATAAATTTTTTTAATTGTTTTTAGTATGCCTAGTCATGATTCTTAGTACGTTGTTGGGTTTTTTGTGTAATAAGCTCTTGATTTTGATATATTTTTTTTATCGGAGGATAACTGTTAAATAAGGCTCATTGTACTCGTTTATTATATTTCGTTCATCTACTTTGGACCAAGAATGAATTATATTTTTATTTTGTGAAAGCAAATAAAATTAACACTGGTTTTAATTCTAAATATTTAACAGTTATGGACTTAGAAACAAATCAGTCATAGGATTGTAAGTCGAATATTTGAAAAACGTTCATTCTTTTAGGTTTGTCCATCGATTTGTGGTCAGTACTTAAATTTCTTGCTGCATACCAACAACAATTAAACAATATAAAAAAAGTTTTAATATCACCCAAAAAAATACAATTTCTATTTGTTGTTTCTAGGTCATAGATATCAAAGAGACTGAAGACTGCCAGAGAGTTTTTAGTCTAGTGTGTAGGAGCAACGAGGAGACCAAAGAACGATTGTATTCATTTGCCATGGTCGAGGAAGAAACGGATAAGGTGGCGTTTTTAAAAACGTTAACAAGAACGATGGCCAACAATGTTTGTTCTGCTGATGCGGTAAGTAGTTTTACACATATTCAAAATTTTAATTAAAATGTATTTTAACCGATTTTTTGTTATTCTTTTAATGCAAACCTAACAAGGGAAAAATTAAACGTAGGTATACCTTGTATTTTTTAAATAAAAACTAATAAAATGTGTTAATTAGTATTCCAGAATAAAATGGAGTGGGCTTATTATAAAAAGTTTTCCTTTGTCCGTATTTCAGCCATTACTTGCGACTTCATTCTTTATATCAATCCATTCATAGTTACTGAAGTTCAAAGAATGACTAGAATTAGGTTATATCAGCGATTCTCAACCTGTGGGACGTACTCTTTATAGGGAGGCGCCGTGTTATAAAGGAGAGGGGCGTCATTCTACTATTAGTAGGGAGATACTGAACTTGTTTATGGTATATCGGGGCCAAAGAAAAAATTTATAAACTAAATTTATTGAGAACTCCAAAAATTCGTTAAAAGGGGGTCAGTTATATGTTGGAAAATCGCGCTTATATAGATATGTAGATAGAGGATAGGAACTTTAGGTGGAATAAATTAGAAAACAAAAAGGTGAACTATTTTACAGAAAAATCACTTGCCACTCCCGAGGATTTGTTTGGACGATTTTACTTCAAATTAACCTTAATTTTGCTAAAATTGCATCATTTAACCGGCATAATCGGAGCGAGTCATTAGACCGATATTTTTCAAATATAACCTTAACAGAAAAATCGAATTGCTGCACTCCAATAGTTTCAACAAGTTAGACCCCTCTCTCTATAAATTTATTATTTATGTTTGGATTGGCTAGCGAACAAGATCACCAGATCTTAACTTATTTGACTTTATTTTATGAGGTTACCTAGTACATAAGTTTTTATAACAAAGCTGGCTAATATTTATGATATTAAGGAACATATTAGGGATACAGAAAAAAATGTTGCACATTTCCAACATCTTCTAATTAAGAAATAACCATAATAAATAATGTTTTCAATTTATTTCACTTACCATTTAAAACATCTTAAAATTAAAATGTGTGTGGAATTTATTTTTAATAGACTTCTAGGGGACGGGGGTTCTAAATTCAAAGTTCAAAGAATGGCTTGTGTGGGAGTAGTGAGTGCGGTGAGGACTGTCCCTCCCCTAAGCCAGTTTTGGTGAACCTGCCTTCTCTCCACTTATATATAGAGAACGAGCCACTGAAGACTGTTTATGGTCTCAGTTGCCTAGAGCATATTGGCATTGGATTGGGTGACTACTCAGATGTCTGGGAAAGCGCGGTGGAGAGGGGTCCATCACTACCCATTAAGACAGATTACATGGTGCCGCTTTTAAAACCCAACCACTCTCTGGAGATATTTCTGCCAAGTAGAAAGGATTGGGAGGGAGAGCAATATCTTCCGAGAAATGGTTTCTGGTAGTATACAGATGAATCTCTACAAGATGAAAGAGCTGAAGTCGGAGTGTTCGGCAAGAGCACGGGAGTCGGAAAGTTCTACTCTCTTGGACAACGTGCGATGATCTTTACAGCGGAAATTTATGCTATTTTGCAGTGTACCCATCTTTGTGAGAGGAGAGGAATAGAGTAATAAACATATGCTCAGACAGTAAGGCTGCAATAATGGTGCTGAAGTCCAGTGTCATAACTTCGCGATTGGTGTATGACGAAGAACGGTTGCACAATCAGATTCGTGTGGGTCCCGAGTCACGCGGGTATACCCAGAAATGAGGAAGCGGACCGTCTGGTAAAGTTGGGGTCCGCTACTGAACAATATGGACCCCAATCAATTCTATTTGTCCCAATTACCGTTGGTAAAAGGGAATTAAAATTGTTGCTGGAAAGCAAATTTATTGAATCCTGAAGAAGAGCTACTGGAATGAGGTGTGCCGAGGAACATATAACTGGATCTAGCGCACGGCTTACTGGGGAGCTTCTCTCGTTAGGAAGGAAATATCTGCAAATTGTGGTAGGTGTGTTGACAGGACATTGTCACCTGAGGGGCCATCTTCACAAGATCGGTGTCGTAGATGATCTGACGTGCAGATGATGTCTGGAGGGAGATGAAACTGGTGACCATGTCCTCAGAGAGTGCCCAGCACTCAACGGACTGAGACAGAGATATTTCGGGGATGCAAATTTGTTATCGGAAGCAATTAGGCAAGTTCAATTAATGGCCTCAAATAATCTCAGCTATGGTGGGATGTAAAGGGCCCAATGAGGCCTAAGCATCAATAATCAAGTATCATCACCTTTGTTCACTTATTCAAATATCTTAAAATTAAAATCTGCTTGGAATTTATTTTTAACCGACTTCTAGGAGACGGGGGTTCTAAATTCGACCGCTATGTATGTTTTTTTATGTATGTACCTCGATTACTCCGGAACGGCAATATGGATTTGAATAAAATTTTTGCATTATGTTCAATAAGTTGCTGTGGTGATCCCATACTGTTTTGGATGAAATTGGTTCAGTAGAGTCCAAGATGATGTTGATAATATGGTGGACAAAAAAATTAATTTTGTACCGATTTTTTTCCAAAACTGATATGAGCAATTTCCGTGGTCCTACATAACGAACCTAAAATTAATTTAAAAAAATTCAATATGCAGTTTTTGCATATCTCGATTTTGTCGAAAATTAGCATAGGGGGTTTTTGAGGATGTAAATTATGAATTTAAAATTATTTTTAAAAAGTTCAATATGGTGGACTAAAAATTAAACGTCTTTCGTCTGTTCAAAATTGGTACTGGTGGTTTCTGAAAATTTAAGTAACAAACTAAAAAATTTACAAGCCTCATTTTTTTTTAATATTGATACACCCAAATAAAAATTGTTTGCTTGTTTTTGGATTTTTGTATAAATGGTTTGCCTTTTTGTTTTAAAATGTATACTAATTTCCATCGCGCATATCAGTTTTTGATGTTTTCAAAGCAAGAATCGATGTAGCCATTCTTTTAAATGCCACATATTTTAGATACTTTAAAATTCTGATCTTCTAATTTAGAATTTTTTTTATCATTGAATAATAGTTACTAATTTTGTTTAATCATCTTTCTAGGATAAGTTTATGGCATACTTAGAGCCTCAACAGTTAGACATTGACACCAGTGACCTGAGCAACGGCACCCTTTCAAAAGCTTTCAAATATGCCAAGACGCGACTGAAGGTAAGGTTACCCGCAGACCTTGTAAGATTTACTTTATCGAAAGCTTCCGCTGCGCGTAAGTGAAAGTCAGTGAGAAAATAATTATGGTATCTTCCAATAAGGCCGCTCTGGATGTTATAGTCAATGTCTGTCAAATCGACGAGTTCTCTCGATATTTTGAGTATAACATGAAAGTAGTATTCCTCTGCTTTATTGGAGAGCAGTTAATGGAAGGCACCATAAGTGTATAATTGTGAAATATTAAGTATGTATGGGTGATATTTAAATTTTTATTTGTTCGTTTCAGAAAGGTTTTAGTTATGAATTGTAGAAAGTGCCTATGGATATTTAAACAACATAATTCACAATTTTCTAATGATTCTATTAGGAAAGATTTTGGCGATATAACAAATTTTAGAAGTTTCCAGTCACTGGAACATTTCTTATAAAAGTTTTATTTCAGTCCCAAAATTTTCTATTGACGTTTTCTGTTACAGAAACACAGCTTCTTATCTCTAATTTTGTTGTGCAACGAAATAATACACTTCATAGTCTTTATAAGTCTTTTATTGTGAAGTTAAGGGGAACGACTATTACAACTTAAATATTCCGCGAGGTCAAAAAATATTACACACTCGCGATTATTTAAACCTTAATAATGTCAAAAGATCGGTACATATTGTCCTTACGGAGTTTAAAATGGCTAGAAAATTTATAATAAAATAAAATATTGTTGTCAGTTAAGGTGGAATATGAGGTATGTAATTTAAGTAATGAGGCTGATCTTTTTCAAATTTGTTGGTTGGTTTGGTTACAATTCAATATTGTTTCTGTCAAAGTAATTTTCTTGGCCACACAATACTGGAGACGTTTCTTTTAATCCTCATAGCAGTACTGGAACTTGGATATTGGAATAACCTTCAGCTGGTCGGTTACAGCAGTAGTGCTGGAACTTGGATACTGGACTAGCCTTCAACTGGTCGGTTATGGTCGTTAAGGTGATTTTTCAACCTCAGGAAGGGGAAAAGGTCTCAAGTGGGGCGAATAAGGAGGCTGAGGAGCGACAGAAATGTTTTTACTTGCTAAAAACTAGTTCATTGAAATTGCTATGTAACTAGGCGGATTGTCGTGTTGCAACACCTAGATGTTCTTGATGTTTGGTATTACACACATGGCCCTTTTTTAAAGTTTTTTAAGAACCTCTTGGCAAAAGTGTTGATTGACCGTTTGGTGAGGTACAAACTCTTTATGGACGATTCCCTGGATACCAAAAAATTAAGTCAGTATGTATTTGGTCTTTGACTTGCTCATTAATGCTTTTTCGGGGCCTTGAAGGGTTGAATTGCATCATTCGAAGTTCTGGCGCACATATTATTAACTAGAACAAGCAACTAACAACAAGTGATTACTAATATTAATAAACGTGACTGGCTGTATATTCACAACATAATTATCACTGTCAACATTAATCATTCTAAACATTTCAGTAAAAGACTGTAAATATAGACATAAAAACACCCAATCAAAAAGAGAAACAAACACCAACAATACTCTTACCACAGAAAATGAAAACTGGTCTGACTACATTTATATTAATTCCTAGTCAAAACTACAATATTCATTAAATAATAAAACGCTTTTAAAATGAGCATATATATTTTTTTTTTAAGAATAACTATTTAGGCAGCTTCCTCACATGGACTGGTAGCTTATCAAAAAACTTTGGTCTATAATTGTTTAATGCAAATCTAGATTTATTGATTCTATGAAAGTTCCAATAAATATCATCTTTGCCTCTTGTCTTTAAATTAGGAATATCTCTGACCCTAGGGTAAGCACCGATGTGGAATTTAATACATTTAAGGTACTCAAAAATGTATAATGAGGGGAATGTTCAAATCCCATTTATCCTGGATGCATCTCTACAATCGCCTCTATAGCCCAGATTCATCATAACCCATATTACCCTGCACTGCAAGCCAAATATCCTGTCAGCAGCCGAGGCATGTCCCATGACAAAATAACATATGAAACATGATCCTGGATCAGAGTATATAAGGTTACGTAATACAAGGATGTTGGTTGATAATTTTTTTGAAAGACAGTCCACGTGTGAATGTCACGTCAACTTTCGATCCAGGCTCACCCAGAAATTTGACCGAAGCAGCATCCTGCGTCTCTACCACCGTGCTCAAACTGAAAAGAAATCGTTCCGTTTTGGCCAAGTTTACACTGAGCTGGTTAGCACAAAACCAATCAAAAATGCATGTCTGGATATCATCAATGGACACTAACAAGTCATCCATGCTCCTCAAGGCATCTTTCCCTCCTTTTGAGTCCTATGAAAAGTTTTTTGGAATAATTTTTGTGCAGATTTTTCTCATCCCCAATTTTTTGGTTAACTCTGATGAACGGTGGTGTGAGTTAAATTCAACTCTTTCCCGTCCATTCTGACGGTCAACCGACGATCTGAACGCAGAAGATCCCGGATTCTATCGACATTTTTATCGGTTCGTGATGATGAAGGCCTTTCGTTGCTTAATTCATCTTCAGTCGACTCCCTTCCTTCTGAAAATGCTTTAAACCACCGAAAAACCTGGTCTCTTGACAAAATACTATCCGAAGACCTACTGAAATTTTGCGAAAGCTTTCATTGCACTGTGTCCAAGTCTGAAGCAGAACCTGATAGTACACCGTTGCTTGAATTTGATGTCGCTCGTTTTTATAACACACTAGAAAAAATTGTTGCGGACGACCAAATAACTTTGGAGAGTTCAAACTCGTACGGACAGCGTATCACATGTTTACATACCGCCTCTCCAAGATCTGTGTCGGGAGTGTTGCCAGATCGACGCTACATTGCCAGGCTTATTACTTAATTTACACAACTCGGGGGATTTTCTGTATTGGGACAGTAACGGCACCTATAAATAGAAGACATTGTATTTTTTTATTTTGTCACGGTTAAATTTTTGCTCAAATATAACAAATCCTGGAAGCAAATTGATTTCTTTATGTCATATTTTTCGCTTTTTCATTTTTTTTTGCTACATAATTAAAAACGACTAATCTTTTACAACGATATCGATACACATTCACTTTGAATATTTTCAGATATTGCATTGCTGTTTCAAAGATATACACATAAAAATTGATGACAGCTACTTAAAAAGCAAAAAATACTTCTCTCAAGACGGTATTATTTTTGAAAAAGTTTTCATTCGACTTTCATTTCAAGCTCGGGTGACTTTATAACAATCTTCATATTTTAGTACCGATAAACGAGACGCAAGCGAGGTTAAATAATGGTAAAAATTAGATTGGTAATTTAAAAAATATTAAAGATACCGTCCTATTCGCATTTTTCTACACTTTCATAACAAAACTAAAGGTATTTACATATCAAAAATGACATTTTCATCAGTCTATAACGAGCTTTAAAATAATGATTCTATCATTATTTTTAACTTTTAACATAATGTTAAAGATGTAAAAAGTGTTTCATATAATTAATTAATATTAAAAATTGACTATTAAATAATAAAGGTTTTTAAACCATATAATGTATATTTTAAAAATTTGTTTTAATTGTAAAGAAAAACAAATCTAAAGTTTTTACTTGGATTTACATTGATCTGACTTTTGTATATATGTTTAATGAACTCCTAAAAAATGTACAGTTTATAAATTTCTAGATACCTGATCATTTTGTAAAAATGTATATATTTTTGTATTTAATTTTAAATGTAAATATGTAAGTGTAAAAGTTGCTTCTTGTGTTTAACTGTTTTATTGAGTGACGTCTTTTCCAATGATTGAACGAACGATGTATTAATGTTTATGAGAGTGTTGTAAAACAAACAAATTTATTTATTTATTTTTTTTGTGATAATGTGAAAAGGCTTTCGTACTCAAAACCGTCCATTGTTTTATTTATGGAGGTCCAATCGCTGCTCATGTTTTTGAAATACACATATTTCTTTTTTTGCAAAAAATATTTAGTTTACCGTGAGGTTTACCGAGATATCAGTTCAAAGAAATTACATACAATTTAAGATGGTTAAAAATGGAGTCGAGACGTTTGGCAACGTTGCATGAGCACGCCCTTCAGATTTTTGAATACATTCAATATGAAAACTTTGATGAATTAATATTTTGAAATAATACAAATGAATAAATTAGTGTGAGATATATAAAAGGAACTATTATGTTTTATACCACTAAATTTATTTAGAAAACAGTGACTGCAGTTTCAACTCACAGAGTCATTTTCAAACTGAATTACAAAGGTACACTAAGTATTCAATACAGAAACATGAGAAAATTTAACAATAAATAAAAACTACCTGGAAAATTACATTATTACAAAGGGGAGGTACTAAATTTCATGAACTAATTATTATTTGGCAACAACAAATAACGGGGAAAACCCAAGTTCTGTCTGGTCATTAAGCAAATTTACATTTTAATTTTTACTATGTTTATATATTTCTAAAGATTCAAGAATATTTAACTTTTGGCTCTTTGTTGAATAATGTAATATGTCACTGTTGCTTAAATTAGGAAAACTATGGTTGTATTCTAAGCAATGGTTGGCAAAGCTCGAGTCTGTTTTTTGTAGTCTATATGATCGGTAGTGTTCTGAAAAGCGAGTTTTAAAGCTTCTACCACTTTGTCCAATATACAAGCTATCACACTCTGAACATTTTAACTCCTGATTTATCAAATTTATTAATTTTATCTTTAGCATTGTAAAGGATAGTGGACATATTGTGTTGAGATTTAAAGGCTACTTTTATGTTATGTTTGGAAAGAGTATTAGCTATGTTTTCTGATAGGATACCACAGTATGACAAAGATATATAAGATGAATTATCTTTATCATTTTTTATTTTGGGATATATTGAATTAAAAGCTAGTTGTTTTTGTTTTATAGTTATTAATTTCTTTATGGTTTGTTGAGAGAAATTGTTTGATATTGCAATTCTTTCAATAATATTTAGTTCCTCTTGAAGATCTTCTTCAGAGAGAGGCAGAGAGAATGCTCTATGTATCATTGAATTGTATGCAGCCATTTTGTGTTGTAAGGGATGAAAAGAATCATTAGATATAGTATTACCTGTAAACGTTGGTTTTCTAGTTAGTAGTAGTAGTAGTAGTAGTAGTAGTAGTAGTTAGAAAACCAACGTTTACAGGTAATACTATATCTAATGATTCTTTTCACCCCTTACAACACAAAATGGCTGCATACAATTCAATGATACTTAGAGCATTCTCTTTGCCTCTCTCTGAAGAAGATCTTCAAGAGGAACTAAATATCATTGAAAGAATTGCAATGTCAAACAATTTCTCCCAACAAACTATAAAGAAATTAATAACTAAAAAAACAAAAACAACTAGCTTTTAATTCAATATATCCCAAAATAAAAAATGATAAAGATAGTTCATCTTATATATCTTTGTCATACTGTGGTAGCCTTTAAATCTCAACACAATCTGTCCATTATCCTTTACAATGCTAAAGATAAAATTAATAAATTTGACAAAGCAGGAGTTTATAAGTTAAAATGTTCAGAGTGTGATAGCTTGTATATTGGACAAAGTGGTAGAAGCTTTAAAACTCGCTTTTCAGAACACTACCAATCGTATAGACTACAAAAAACAGACTCGAGCTTTGCCAACCATGGCTTAGAACACAGCCACAGTTTTCCTGATTTGGGCAACACTGACATATTACATTATTCAACAAAGGGCCAAAAGTTAAATATTCTTGAATCTTTAGAAATATATAAACATAGTAAAAATAAAAATCTAAATTTGCTTAATGACCAGACAGAACTTGGGTTTTCCCGTTATTTGTTGTTGCCAAATAATAATTAGTTCCCAAAATTTAGTACCTCCCCTTTGTAATAATGTAATGTCTCAGATAGTTTTTTATTTATTGTTAAATTTTCTCATGTTTCTGTATTGAATACTTAGTGTACCTTTGTAATTCAGTTTGAAAATGACTCTGTGAGTTGAAACTTCAGTCACTGTTTTCTAAATAAATTTAGTGGTATAAAACATGATAGTCCCTTTTAAACATTTCCCCGAAGATGATTAACTACCACATAGTAACGGCTACCAGCATCAACTTTTTGAGGTATATAAATTTATATATTTATCAAATAAAGACTTACCAAAAGTTAATCTGAAGTTAATGTCATAACGTTTATGATGTGTATTTTCTGTAAAAAACACTTACTAATCCAAAAATATCCTTAACGTCACGTCTTAAAGATATTGATAAATCACTACACCACAATATATCAGCAATACATTTCATTCCTATCACTCAGTTATTGATATGAACATACACATCTTATGGAGTAAAATTTTCTTCTTATTTACGTTTTTTTTGCGTTCACTATATTCTGATGCAATTGTTTATATTTGAGACTACAAATTTACCAACACCTTTGCCGTGAGACATTCGAATATTATGGATAAACGTTTCACTATTTTGTAAACTTATTTATTATGAAAGAGTAAGGTTAAGATTGTCTCGGATATAAACACAGCGTTGCCAAATCTAGCTACGACCAGCTGATTGAAATGAGTAGAATGAATTTCTGTATTTAATTTTTTTTTAACATTTTCTGTTTCAATGATAAATCCCTTGCAGACTATTTATTTTTGAATTAACTATTTTTTATTAGTATTTTAATTTAATTTATCAATTATTGAGTATTACACTTCATTTAACTATGTTGTAGCGAATGAACCTCCTTAACAAAACATTGGCTGTATAAGAGCACTATTTTAAATTATTTTATTTATATACTCTGTTATATAGAGTCTAAAATTTATAATTATTTTAGGAAATGTTATATTTCAAGTAATACACTCTTTTTACCAGGTTTTTAAAAATTTGTATATTTCAAAAATTTGTATGTAAACTTTTTGTGAATATTTAATAAAACCTATATAGATGTCTTGTTTATTTTTTTTGCTTGATATTGTTTAAATAGTGTTATTTTTAAAAAAATTATATTTTAAAATTGTTTCTGTCTTGTTCTTGGCATGTGTTAAAGTTTAAGGATACTTTTACAAGTAGCGTATAAACTCTCTAAACTTAAAAGGCCAATAAAGTCAAAATTAACCAAACTCTATAAAATGATTAAAGGGGAACGTAAATTTTTGGAAAAAATAATTTTATTTGAATATTTATTTCAAAAAACGCTTCTCCTTAATTTCCTCTTTCATCAAAATCCCTGTTTTTTTTTTGTATAAAATAAAGTATGAAATAATATGGTAAGAAATAGTGAATGTTGTTGATTTCTACTTTATTAGCCTTTTTGGTTTAATGGACAAAAAATGTATGACGTTATTTTGACACAATTTTGGTTTTCGATTTCTAGGAGGTAAACATTTGCCTGACTTTAAATCTCCTTATTTACATTAAGTAGTTGTTCTTTTGTTTTATATCAATTTTTATGTTCATTGCGAGACTATACATTACCAAACCAGTTATATGTTGGTTTTTTGTAAGTTACAAAGTAATTTGGAGTAAGAAAATAGTCGAATCGTTTTCCAATGTTTGTCATAAGACGGTTCTGGGAAAAAAAACAACGAGGGTATCCGTTAATATTTCGGAAACTGGCAACATTAGTGTTGCTAGATGCCGTCTGATATATCTTTTGTAAAGTTTGATGTTTTAGACGGTATACGTACTGGGAACCTATTGACATACGGGCGCTCCTTGTGTTGATTGCAGTAACGTTAAAATTTTATCTCGGCCAAAAAGTTAAATTAACTCATGAACATTTTCGTGCAACTATTACAATTTTCAACGTGGTTTTCCTCAACAAAAAATGCGTCGATAAACTATATTCTTTGTATAGCGATAAAGCACCTACGAAAACCTCAGTATATCGCCGGTTTAGTGAACTCAATCGTGGCTCACGGAAAAATCGCTTTGTCAAAAATGAGTTGTAGTGCAAGAAAACATCGACTCTGGGTGTGAACTCATAATGCAAGATCGTCGTGTGATATATGGTGAGATTGAGGCATTAGAAACACCAGCGTATATAATATATGGCATGAACATTTGGCCGTGTAAAAGCTTTTTTCGGGTGTGATCTCGCATAAATTGACAATTCGTCAAAAAAGGTTCTTGTCGATTGGTGGTGAAATTTTTTTTTTAAAAAATACGATAGCTGTGCTTCAAAAAATAGTTATAAAGTAGTGATAGGTGATAAGTCTTTGTTCCTTGTGAATGACCCCGAAGGTAAACAGTAGTCGACAGTATGGGTCTTCCATGATGAACCGACACCAACAAAAATTGCTCACGCACGAAGCACTTCGAAACAAGTGGTGGACTGTTTTTTTTTTCGGAAAAACTGTGCCTTTAGGGAATGGTATAACGGTGAGTTTTGAAAGATACATAACCATTTGTTTGCCGAAAGTTTTCGGTGAATCTAGGGAAAAAACCCCAAGATAACTATGATAATACCAGCTGTCACACATCGACTCAAATTAGGGATTTTTGAGCACTCAAAACGGGGAATTGATGGGCCATCGGGCGTACAACCCTGATTTGGCACCCAGTGATTTCGTTCCTTGACAAACTGCATAATCAACGATTTTCTAAGTCAGAAGAGGCGATTGATGCGTTCTAAAACTATATTTTCGGGAAACCATCTTCACTGTGGCAAAAGTGCTTTTCGGATTGGTTGAAATGCATGCAAAAGTGCATTGACCGTCGTGGAGAATATTTTAAAAATAAATTTTCAATGATTAGTATTGGTTTTTGTTTTTTATTTCCGAAATTTTAACGGCTACCCCTATATTGTATCCAAAAGGCATTATTTTCTGGAGAACATAATATTAATTTGTTAGGAAAGGACTTATTATTGTCATCAATCGTTTTAAAACGAGACTACTCTCTGTAAAAAGATAATTCTGAAACAGAATTATTAAGGTTGGCTAAAATATTTACAGCCAGATTCACTAAGAAGTTTTAAGACTTACAACGGACCCTTTTCAAGGATTCGCCTCGGATTTGTCTCATTCTGTAATATGTTAGGGTATACCAAAAATATATAACACGTATTTTTTTACGTTCTGAATTGCATTTTTAGGGGGTGAAAATGACCCCCAAAGTTCATCGCTAAAAACGGTTTACTGAGAAAATGACATACGTCTTTTACATAATAATTGAAAAAAAGGAAAAACATTTTTAGGGATGAACTTGGGGGTAGTTGCACCCTCTAGAAATACAATTCAGGACCTGAAAAAGAAACACGTATTAAATATATTTTGGTATACTTCATCATATCACAGAATGAGACAAACCGAATTCGGACATCTGAGGACGTTCCCTTGAAAGACCGATCTAGTTGCCATGGAAGTTAGGTCTTCTAGTTGACCAGTTTTGTTTTGCTTATGGTATTATTATTATTTTTATTATATATGGGTAGAGGCAAAAACAAGGGTAGTCCATATTAGTTTATAGAAAAATGCATTGATATATTTGAAAGTCTAAAAGTTAAATATATAGACTGCGGACCCTATAGAAGAAAGTTAGCTCACGCTTAGAAAGAGTTATAGCGTTTCCGACGAGTAGAATTTCTCTTTCCAATGGTGGTCAAGTGATAGGCGTGTCCAATGACGTTTGGAGTATCGTGGTTAGCTCCGCCATTAGAAAGAGAGGTACGACTAGTCGAAGACGCTCCGTCTGTTTTCAAGCGTGAGCAAACGTGTTCTATAGAATTCGCAGTCCATATTTTTAACTTTTATGTCTATGACTTAAAGTCTATAGATTTTGATACACTGTGCCCTAAGGGGATCCAATCGTTGTCCATGTTGAATAAAAATATTAGATCATAATGAAAATATTTTTTTTATAATAGTTTTAATCGTAGTCTATACTATCGCAGAATTTAGGTTAACTTTAACATGTAAATTTTTGAGAACGCAATTTTCAAAAATGTAAACATTTGTACAGAGTCTTATGGGAAATCAGGATCTTGGCACTTTTCTTTCAATTATACTACCATTTGTCGATTAGATGAGGTTGAACAAAAAATTAAAAATTAGCTTTTTAGATACAGATTTCTTTTTTGCAATAAAATATTTAGCTTACGGCGGGGTTTATTGAGATATTAATTAAAAGAAATTACATAATGTTTAAGATAAATCTGGATTCAAATGGAGCCGAAATGTTTGACAACGTTGCATGAGCGCGCACTTCAGTTTCATGAATATCAAATTAATATTGGATATTACAGTTAATTTGACTCATGTGGTAGCAAATGGACCTCCTTAAAGGGTACTTAAGATACATTTTGAAAATGAATAATTTACGAAAATCGCTTGGCGATTTTTTTCTTAAACAGCATGGTATAAAAACACTAAATTTATGCGAATGTTATATTGTACACCCTGTTTAACATTCCTTTCGTGAATATAGCTTAATACTACTAATTCAGTGATCTAAAGAGTGATAGATCTCATCAATTATTAACAGTTCTACCGTAAAGGTGAAGAATTAGAGAAGAAACTAGTTTTTACATTTGTATGCAAAATTAAATTTTCGCCAAGATCAAGTTTTTAATTAAGAAATAAGTTTCTAATTTGCGATAAAAAACTAATGATATACAGGGTTACCATTAAAAGAATGTCTGTTTTTGTGAATGTGTTTATACATTATTTCTTAAATATCCTACTTTTTTTTTTGCTCATTGCAGGTCGGCCGAACGTTCTCCTTTAACAAATCGACGCCATCGAAGTTGAAGAGAGCCGTCAGCTCGATGATGTCGCCTTTTGGCAGCTCAACGAATCTCACTCCTGCATCTCAACTGGCTAATATGCGATTAGCAAGTTACAGTAATATTAATGTAAGTGTTAATTTCCCTTTCCTAATAAATTTTCATATTTTCCTTTATATTGATCATTAGAAAGCCTTGTGTAAGGCAAAGCAAGGAGATCATAATACGTTACAAAAAAAATTCAGTTTGATGGTTGAAAAACAGGGAAATGATTTGTTTAGTTAACTTTTTTGTAAATACGGAATTAACGCAGCGGTTTTGAAATGATGGATATTCTTAACTCATTAAAAATTTAACATCCCAAAATACTATGAAAAACTGAAATTCACCAATCTTGCAGCAAATTTATAAGAATATACTTGAGGGCTTGTAATAATTTTCACGGTGCGTTAAAGCTAAAAAAGTGGAGACTCAATGACCTCTAACCAAATCGTTTTTTGGACCGTTCATACCTAGTTATTGCACAGTGTGTTAGAAACTTAGTTCTATGTGCCATTTTTTAAGATTAAATTTTATAAATTGAAGATTAGGCTTATTAAGTTGTGAGAATATTTCCATGTTCTAGCCTAAAACTTAGCATTACCCTTTTATTGATTTATAAAGTCGATGTATTACTACTACTATAGATTGAGGAACCTAATCGACTAGTTTAGCAGTGTAATGTCATTGTTTTATTTTTGCCATTGATTTATTGATAAAATCTTTTTATATATTCGAATTTTTAGGTTAATAACTTGACCTTCGAAATTCACCTCTTGTTCTCCTTCGGTATTTTCTGACTTTTCATTCAAAATTAATTTTTCAGATATTCGTTGAAGGAATCAGCAGCAATATAATTGCTGAAATATCAAAACTTAGATAATTATTTTTAACAAAATAGTTGAATAAATGAATGAATAGACGAATAAGATTAATGATACTCGATCTTAAGCCTCGTCGTGTCCATTATATTCCAGCATGACTGCAAGTCATTCAAGGTCGATCGCCTTTGCGTATCCTAAAAGCATTGTTACCTGACCTTCTCTGACTGCTTCAGGTGATGTTCTATCCCAGAAATGAATCTGCCTCAATCCGTTGAGTGCCTAGCATCCTCTCGGAACATGGTCAACACTTTCATCCTCCTCCAGATACCGTCTGCATACTGGGTCATCTGCGATGTCCATCATATAAAGATGGCCTCGCAGCTGACAATATCCTATTGGCAAACCCAACAAAATCCGCAGTTCTTTCCTTTTCAAGAAACGAAGATCATTATTGAATCGCACATTGGATCCAATTATATTTTCCTTGACACATCCCATTCCAGGGGCTTCCTTCCAGCATTCAGCAAATTTTCTTTCCAGCAACAGTTTCAGTTCTCCCTTCTTAACAATAATTGGAACAGGTATGTGTTGGGTATGGTATGAAAAACACCCTGCTACAAAAATCAATAAGGGTTGGAACATGGAATGTTCAAAGCATTTACGACCAAGGGAAAACCCATAATGTTGTCTTGGAAATGAATAGACTGAACATCAAAATAATGGGAATCGGTGAAGCTCGATGGATGAACTGCGGACAGAGTAAACTTCAAGACAAAATTATCTATTATTCGGGAAATAAGGATAGACAACACCTTCATGGAGTTGCGATTATACTTGACGAGACTATCCAGAGATCTGTAAAGAATTTCGTACCCTTCTCTCCCCGTGTTTTGCTGTTGCAACTCGAGACATACTGTGGAACACTCAACCTTGTTCAAGTGTATGCTCCAACGGCGGATAAAAGCGATGAAGAAGTGGAATCTTTCTACAAGAACATTGATGGGGTCATGAAACTGATTAAGAACAAAGATGTCACGTTACTCCTGGGTGACATGAATGCAAAGATTGGACAAGGTCCATGTGATAAGTGGCTGGGATGTACGGACTGGGCGAACGTAATGAACGAGGAGATCGACTCCTACAATTCTGCCAAGAAAACTCCATGGTAATAACTAATACATTTTTCAAATTACCGAACCGTCGCCTGTACACATGGAAATCGCCACAAGACAACGAAGAACGTATAGTCCGAAATCAGATCGATTACATTCTTGTCAACCATAGATACAGGAATGCAGTGAAAAGTGCCAAAACTTACCCAGGAGCAGATGTGGGCTCGGATCATACCCTCCTTGTGGCAGAGATTATGGTGAAGCTCAAGAAGCTGAAAGTTTTATCAAACCAGAGGCCTATTGATACCAGCCTGCTGAGAAGTAATGCTATGAAGGAGAAGGTGTACCACGATATAAATGAAAACTTAAGTAAATCAATAAACACCTATTCGACAACTCAGAGCCAACCTGGAGACATGTGGAAAATTTTTAAATCGGTTATTATGGAACCTTGTAAGAAGTATCTGAAACCTGAGAAACGGAAAAATCGAAAAGATTGGATGACGGATGAAATAACAGTACTTATGGAAGAAAGAAGAAACCACAGAAATACAGATAGACAGAAATATAAAGAAGTACAGAAGGACATCAAATATAAATGTCGCCAAGCTAAAGAGGAGTGGCTAAAAGAGAAGTCTACTGAAATAGAAAATCTGCAGAAACTACACGACTCCCACAGTGTGCATAAGAAAATTAAAGAGTTTACTGGAACTGGCCGGAAGCAAAAATCATACATCCTGGCAGATGAAGAAGGAAACACTGTGTTGGATATTAAAGACCAACTGATTCTTTGGGAAGAATACATTAAAACCCTTTTCAATGACCAAAGAGAGGAAATAACTACCAACACAAATAATGAGACTGGACCACCTATTTTAAAAGAAGAAATACAAGTAGCAATAAAATCTGCTAAAGATGGAAAGGCCCTTGGCCCGGACGATCTACCTGCAGATGTGCTTAAGTTGATCGAAGAGCAGAATTTAGGTGCTGTAACTTCTCTATTTAATAAGATCTATGAAACCAGAAGAATGGCTTAAATCAACGTTTGTCACAATTCCTAAAAAGCAGAATGCCAGAAAATGCGAAGAACACCGTACGATCAGCTTAATGAGCCATACACTAAAGATCTTGCTCAAAGTCATCCATCGTAGAATTTATAAGAAGCTGGAAGAAAATATAGCAGATACTCAGTTTGGCTTTAGAAACGGATGTGGCACTAGGGAGGCCTTGTTCGCCTACAATGTCTTGATGCAGCGGTGTCTCGATGTCAACTAAAATGTATACGCTTGTTTGATTATAATAAAGCATTTGATAAAGTGAGACATAAACAACTAATAGAAGCGCTGAAACGAAAAAACCTTGACACAAGAGATATACAAATAATTGTAAAACTGTACCTAAACCAAAGTGCGTCTGTCCGCGTCCAATCTGAACTAACGAATGCAGTGGAGATCAAGCGAGGGGTGAGACAAGGATGTGTTCTCTCACCACTCTTTTTTAACCTCTACTCAGAGGAAATCTTCGCCAAAGCCCTCGAAAATGACACCGGTGGAATACGAGTTAACAGCATTCCACTGAACAATTTGCGCTACCCGGACGACACAATACTTCTCGCCGAAAACATGCAAGACCTTCAGAATATGTTGAATAATGTCACCACAACTAGTCGAGAATATGGTCTGACACTTAATGTTAAGAAGACCAAATACATGATTGTCACCAAAACTGAAGTACCCAATGAACATCTGCATGTCGAAGGCGAAAGGTTGGAAAGAGTCGAGAGATATGACTATTTGGGTACAAGTGTCAACTGTTCCGTGGACTATTGTTCAGAAATAAAGATTCGCATTGAGAAGGCCCGCGCATCCTTTGTGAAGATCAAGAAGCTGCTCTGTAGTCGCGATCTGATCCTGGACCTAAGAATTCGGTTGCTTAAATGTTATGTATTCCCAGTCTTATTGTATGGTGTAGAAGCTTGGACCCTCAACTTACATTGCGAGCAGAAACTAGAAGCCTTCGAGATGTGGACCTACCGTAGGATGCTGCGAATATCATGGACAGAACATGTGACCAACTTGGAGGTTCTGAGAAGAATGAAGAAGGACGTAGAGATCCTATATGAAGTAAAAAAGACATAATTGCAATATCTCGGCCACATCATGAGAGATCCAAGGTATAAGATTCTGCAACTCATAAACCAGGGAAAGATTGTGGGAAAAAGATCTGTTGGAAGAAGAAGAATATCCTGGCTTAGAAATTTGCGAGAATGGTTCAACGTCAAGTCATCTGATCTATTCAAGGCCGCAGCTTCCAAGGTCAGAATGGCAATGATGATAGCCAACCTCCGAAATGGAGAAGGTACATGAAGAAGAAGAAGAAGATGTGTTGGGAGTCGTATGGTCCAGCCGCGGACCCTATATTTGGAAAACAACCCGCTTTATCCTTTCCACGTGTACCCAAACGACCCAGGACCCATACAAGTCTGTGAAGCTGCTCGTCATGAAGTTACTACATTAAATCACAGTGCCATTATTGCAGCTCTACTGTCTGAGCATATGTTAGTAGCTTTATTTCTGTTGGGAGTCGTATGGTCCAGCCGCGGACCCTATATTTGGAAAACAATCCGCTTTATCCTTTCCACGTTTACCCAAATGACCCGGGACCCATACAAGTCTGTGAAGCTGCTCGTCATGAAGTTACTACATTAAATCACAGTGCCATTATTGCAGCTCTACTGTCTGAGCATATGTTAGTAGCTTTATTTCTGTTGGGAGTCGTATGGTCCAGCCACGGACTCTATATTTGGAAAACAATCCGCTTTATCCTTTCCACGTTTACCCAAATGATCCGGGACCCATACAAGTCTGTGAAGCTGCTCGTCATGAAGTTACTACATTAAATCACAGTGCCATTATTGCAGCTCTACTGTCTGAGCATATTTCTGTTTGTCCTTCTTACAAAGATGGTCACATGACAGAATGGTATAAATTTCTGCTTGAAAAGCCGTGGCGTATTGCCTCAGAGAGTAAAATTATCAGAGTCTCGTGCATCTACCGAACACTCTAGCTCCGTCTCTTTTATCTTGTTCAGATCCGTGTGTAAACTACCGAGAGCCATTTCTGGGGAGAGTTTGGTATCAAAACCGGCTTCATGTAGTCTGTTTGCATAGGGAGCGAACAACAGTTAATTATAAAATGTTTAAGTTTCCTTGAAATGAAGGCATATATAATTTATCATTTACTTACTTTGTTGACTGATAAGTGGCTATAGTTTTATGTACCTTATTGTCCCCCTTATGGGATCAATTTTGATGTACGTTTAAACCACCAAGATATCCGTCTGGCGATTAGAAAGAAATAATAGATCAAGAAAGATAGACTAACGTAGGGGAATATTTATGTGAGGGAAGATTTATGTTCTTTAACTTTATTTGTCATCTTTTTCCTCCATATACTTCGATATGCTTTTTGCTCTAAGTGGTTTTAAGGGATTTAAATGGGATGATAATCATCTAATGTTTCCAGATCTCTAATTTTTTTTTGCGCCCGAGGGGATTGCATGAAATTTTGTAAATTGGAAAGTTGATTTTTTTTTCTGTAATAGTAATAAAAATTTTTATTTTATTACATACTCTATTCTTATTATTCAATATGCAACAATGTCTCTCTTGAATTATGGCATCTTTCAGGTCGTATCTGTAAATTTGTTCGGTAATCTTAGGTAGCTTAGATTACTTTGCCTTTCTGATGGCGTAATTGTAGCCTAAAATTAGGTGAGATTTAGGATGTTCAAAATTTAACAAAACTTTAAAATTATTACCCGCATTTGTGAGTTTTCAAATTGTGAAATATAAATATTTTTATTGCAGGAATTGGGCAATAACACAGAAAACTCTGACGAATCTCCTCCTCTTGCAGCACCGATGTCAGTACAACCTACTCGTAAAGTTAAGTCTTCCTCATTGGGTGTGAATACTTTGAAACGTTTATAGCGTTACCGATTTACAAATTTTTACTCTGTATTTTGAACTGCTCTATTATTTGTATATAAATATGTTAAGTTTTAATACAATGAGAAAGGATAAACTTTTTACAATATCGATTGTGTTCGTTTATCGCTGCATATGAAAATTATAACCATAATTTTAAATATTTATTTAAGTGATATACTTCAAGAAGCACTCTTAACCCTAAAGTTTCTGTCTTTAAAAAGCAATTTTTTCTATGCTTAATCCTTATTTTTTGATACCGTATTTCCTTGGTCTACAGAAAAGGAAATAAATTGATATTTAATTGTTGTTTGCCATTTTCACCGTTTTTTAAAATACGCGAATTAAAACGAATTAATTCTTACAATCCCATTTTAAAAATAATTTTTTAAATGCGAAAAAAAATCTATTGCGAATAATGTTATTAAGATTCATCAACCTAATAAATGTTTTTTATTTACAGTAGTGAAAAAAAGTTTTAGACCAAACCAATGTTCAGTCTTTTTCATAAAGCAAAGGAAAATAAATAAATATCAATATCGGGTTATTCAATTATACAAATACAATTTTTAATTATATATACAATGCTTTCAATAACAATATTAAAAAAAGTCTGGGCCAAACAATTTAACTTTCAAAAATACTGAAAAAATATAAAGGAACAAAAAAAAAATAACAAAAAACATTTTTCTACTAATTTTAGCACTAATACTTCGTGGACATTCCATTCCATTTGCAGCACTCTGGCGGGACATTAACTCTGTTAAATTAGTGTTACATTCTTTAAGAATATTCTGTTACTTTATCTACAAATGTTCCCATAAATCTCTTTTATTACAGTATGTTTATGTACACTTACTTATTTTGAGGTCTTACCATAGGTGTTCGATTGGATATAGTTCTAAAGACTGCGATGGCCAATCCAAAACAGTTATTTTTGCTTTCTGAAAACATTCTTTTAATAATTTGGATCATTGTCGTACTGAAATATCGACTTTTTTATCATTTTTTTCTTCACATACGGGAGCATATGTTTTTCCAATATTTCTTTATATGTGTAACATCCATCGTACTTTCAGTTTTGATTAAAGGATCGATTTTTTTCTAGTCAGGAGCAGTGTTGATAGTTTTTTTCGAATTCTATTCAGACTTTCTTCTTTTTCCTTGTAAGTAATGATTTCAAGACACCAACACTTTTCTTAAGACCAACTTCAGCTAAACGTCAAGAAATTATTATTCTATAACCATTCGCGACAATTTCAGTTCGTAGTTCATTAGAAATGTCCGTTGCAGTTTTTCTAGGATTGTCGACTAACTTGGGTTTAATAAATTTATCGACATGAGCAATAGTTTTTCGAGTCTACCACCAAAAAGACTGCTGGTAATACTTTTACTGATTATTAATAACTACTGTTTTGCCAGACACATTTCCTTGTTCTCTTCAGCAACTAAATATTTGTTCCCTTCACCATGGTGTCATCAAATCAATTGAATAAAATTTGTCAAGTACAAGCGAGCAAGTAAATACGATCAGATAAGAAAAGTAGATAAATCCAAACAAACTATCACAAACCTCGATATGTCCCAATATTTTTGAGCACTTGAATTTCCCAATTTTATATTTATTTTTTGGGAATAGTATATTTTAAAGTTTTATTAAACAAAGTTTCAAACCTATGAAATAATTTGATCATCGTATCAGTTACTAAATGAATAATGAAAAAAATAAATTGTTTGGCCCAATACTTTTGATCACTACTGTATATGTCTTTCAATTTTTTATTTTTAAGACTTTTAGGTGAAGCAAATGTTGCTGTTTTAACCAATGACAACTTTCGTATCTATTTTGGAAAATCTAAACTCAAAATCTTTAAGAGTCGGTTTTGCACAAATGTGATTGATGTTTTATTTAAGAGTTGTTTTAGGAAAATTTAAAAACATAAAATAACTCGTTACTGAGGTCTGAAAATATTGTTTAAATTTTCGTAGTCTATCTAATTAATATATAATATTACGCATGTCTTGAGAAATTGTAGATATTTGTGCATCTGAACGTCACGGCATTGACGATTCTTGATAAGCGTACAAAAATATACATTTTTTTAAAGGGGATATCTCAATTTTTCAGTTACGACACTTTTGCAGTCGGCTCCAATGCTTCAAGTCATTTTAAAATTAAACCTTATGACGAACAATTTACCAAATGGTAACAGTAAATATATACTGTGGTGCAATACTGAACCAATCTTTAGTAATAATACTTATTCTGAAAAGTAATACTTGTACCGGAAAATGAAAGTAATATTAAAGGGCAATCATCGTATTTTATTTATTCGAAAATGTGAAAAATTGTTTAATCACCTTTTTACCAGACTTAAGATTTGAATTGTTAGACTTTCTAATAAATTATCCATAAGCCTTTAACTTTTTTAACGGCTTGTAGATGTTGTATCATACTTTTTACATGATTCTCACAGTAGTCTTCTTGGACTTGATCTCACAATACTTTTCACGAGGACGGTGAAGAATCATAGTTATTTGTTACAGCATGTTTTAATTGTGAATACAAATTTTCGATTGGGTTTGGGTCAGGACTTTGTGTCGGCCACTCTAGAGTTCTTTAATATTTTGGCTGTGTGTTTTAAGTTAGTGTCCGGCTGAAAGTTAACTTTATTTATCGGATGAGGCATATGATCCACAGTTTCAATTAAATTTTATTTTAAAATACTTAGATACATTTGTTTATTCATATTTCTGACTATTTTATGAATAGGGCCTAGCCCATAAGCCGTCATACATCCCCAAAACTTAATATTACCTTCTTCGTGCTTTACAGTCTGAATTGCTTAATTTCCTGGCTAACCTTTCCTTTTTTATTTCTATTGGCGACCATCAGTTGTGTGTCGATTGACTTTTGTCTCATCTGACCGAATTATTTTCATCCAATCTTCTGTCCAGCCTTCATACTTTTCTTACAATGTTTAATCTTGCTTTTATATATGTATTTTTGTTAAATAATAGTTTCTTTTTCTTTTTAATCTCTTTGCTCTGGTTAATTTTCCACTATCACGTTAAAGAATTTTCGCTGTATGAGCCGTCGATAAAACTTCTCCAGTATCTAATTATATTTCTACTGTCTCTAGGACTCAGCTTCTTTGGGGGACTATACTTTGATTCACTTTTAATATTGATGCTATTTGACGTGTAGTATTGCCCCCCATTAACATCATCAAAACCGATTCAAATTGTATTTATATTACACAATAAATATTACGCGTATTGAAAGTATAAAATTGACGTAAAGATATGAGTAATTACGAAACTAATAATTTATTCAATCGAAGAAAAGCAATAAATATGTTCTTATTTCACATTGCAGTGCAAAACTGCGTCACGTGGATAGCAAAAATAATCAAGTTCAAACGTGCAGGCGTTCAATTTGATTTATGCATCAAGGACAGTAGAACCCTGGTCTTATTAAATATATGGTGCTGCGAAATGAGTAACAAAATAAAATACGATTTATTACAATTTTTGAAAACATCGGTTCAGTTTTGCACCAAAGTGTACATGTATAGAAGGTTTGAAAAATCGAATAGGGTAACACATTTTCATAGAAAAGTTGTTGGTAGAAATTACCCAATTTTCCAAAATCTACAATAATTTTAATCACACAGGGCTGTTCAAGAAATCATGGTGGGTTTAAGTATACTTTTTTTACATACGGAATGTCTTCAGTATTATTAACTCGTCAGATGGAATTATATAGGAAATAGTATGGGAATCAAATGTCACATGTAATCAAAATATGTAACAATATTCAAGGCATTCCTTAATAAAACTGAATTTTCTAATGTCGACTCGCCATAATTTATTAAACAGTACCCTCTATTTTTTAGAATTGTTCAATTCCCTCATAGTTTTTATCTTGTATAGTTTATAAAATAATCAGTCCATTCCGGGACATTTTACACGCATATAAATATTTCAAGATGCCAATAAAGTTTGTAATTATGTTTTAAAATTTTCCCAAACAATGTAAATGATTTATTCTGCATATTATTAACTTTTTAAGAAACATATTTTCCCATTAAAAATTATTTTTAATGTTAAATTTATTAACCAGACTTGATATAACGCTTCTATCTGGTACACTTTTTTATTATTAAATATATTCCTATTTTTTTTAAGACAAAAGCTTTTCTTGAACTATATCACTATTTTATAAATCCAAAATTTTGTGATGTTTTATTTATTATTATTTATTTATGTTTTTGTGAATTTATTGAGGAAGGTTGTAATTTTCAATACAGTTTTTTATTATTATTTTAAAATCAGGCTCAAATCACGACAATAAATTAGTGTAAATTTTCTTAAATTTCATTAAGCTTGAAACTTGGAAATGTATTATATTCATTTGATTTACAAGTTTTGATAGTTTTCCAACTTATAGTTTTATACTGTGTTTTTGAATCAATATACACCTTATAGGTGATATTTAAACCATCTTGTAAAATAAATAAATTATGCAGCTTATAATTTTGTTTTATTTAATCCGTTTATCTAGAAAATCATATAATCTACTTGACATTATTTTAAACTTAATCATTTTCAAAATCTTTTATTATAATTTGTTGCCATTAAGGGTTGTTAACTCTTGGAATTTCAAGCATTTCGAGCCGACTTTCTAATATACAAGCTCTGACAGTACAAAAAGATACGTCACAGAACATCTCGAATTAAAAGGGTAAAACAAGAACTAGACATATCAAAAATAAGGGATGCCCGCCAGACTGTTGAATTCTTGTTAATTTCCATTTTGAATATTTTTTTTTATTGATATAAAAAAGTAGAGATTGCAATTCCAATGATACATTGAAAACCTGCCATAGGCACCGGTGGATAAAAAAATAAAAATTAATATAGTATGAAACAAAGCAGTGAATTTTAAATAAATAAACATAAAGAAAGTAGTAAATTTTAAAAATATAGCAGTCAAAATAAATTGCACAAACTTACTGTGTGAATTATTTATAAAAAAAAATCCATACGCCGATCTTTGCATTAGCAAACTTATCAATAACCCGCTGATTGAAATCAGGGCCCCTATCCTCGAAAGTGTGATGTGAATGGCGATGTGAACCTTCTGACAGTAAAAGCCGTATTCTTGAAAAGCCAATGTTGCCAGATATGAACGTGCTAAAACCCGAGAATTTCAAAAAATAAAATGGATGACAGATTGAATTGAGCTGTCAGACCGAAAATGTCCGTAGTATATTTTGTTGTCATTTTAGGCAAAAAGTAGTTTTGGTACTTTAATCGTCAAAAGTAAAAAAAAATAGTGCTGTCGTTATTTTTGTGAAGTTATTAATTGCCATTACAATATTTGTAATATTGCCTGGAATAAATTTATCTTAAATTGACACTCTAGAACTGTTAAGCAAAAATGCGTACAAAGAACCAAGTACTTTAAGATTCTAAAATATAAAGAAAAAAAGATATCAAGAAAAACAGCAATCATATATACAAAGTAATATACTGACAGTAATTGCAGAAAGCCAGCATTTATAAACCTTGAAACGGTGGAAATTACAACTCTACGTAGTATGACTAAAAGCCATCATCCCAATCCACTACGGAAACCATCCAATCAGTTATTTATTGTATGAATTTACAAAATATCCAGCGTCTTACTGCAAGATGTTCTTTCCTGACAAGTAAATTTGAAAGAAAACCTGAAAATTGAACAATGATAGAGAAACTGTTTATGACCAGGGACCAAAACCAAAGGCCAGACAGAAGACGTCCATTAGATACTGGCTGTATATATATATATATATATATATATATATATATATATATATATATATATATATATATATATTCATATATAAATTATTTTATAAAGATTTGTAGAGGCTTGAAGATCAAATGTACCATAAATAAGGTTTTTATGCTGAAGGACATTCCTTGGTCTGTAGGGTTCATATTTATATGTCCCGATAAATTATAATCATAATATTTATTTAATTGTAGTGTCGTATAGTGTTTTAACACAGTCTAATTAAGTTAAATGCTGTAGTTAACATAATTTAAATATAAAATTTGTTACTTATATAAATAAAAGTTTCAGATAGCTTACAAATTGTGATTTCTCAAATTTATTATGAGTCGCGTCGTGAAAAGAATTATGTTAGATTTAACTGTTTAAAACTAAGATACTCAGCTGTTATAGACACAAGTATTTATGTTAAATCCATAAGCAGAACTGGCCCTAGAAAAACATTTTTAAATAGCACGCTCATACAATTGAGTTATGAACAGAATCTCCTGTAATAATTTTATATGTCTGTAATCTCAAATTTACTTAATATTTGCGAGACATATTCAACTTTCTAAGGATATTTTATTAAAAAGTTTGAAAATATTAAAAATATCGGGGGTATCACCTAATTAACGTTTCAACTGTTTATTCAAAAAATAAAACGTCTTAAAGAAACAGTTCGTCAACATATTATTTTTTTTTAATGACGAGTTATTTTGAAGAACCAAAAATAAAATAAAAATTTTTAATACTATTTAATTTTTTGAAATTCGTGCGTTATGTCATTTAGCTGCTGACATTTCATTTGTGCATGTTTCACCGTTTGCTTGCCTTTCACCGGGCGAACGAGGATATGAGTGATGAACATTTCAAGAATACGCGTTCGCCACCTTTTCACTGTTCACTTCACGTTCCCAGTTCGAGGATAGGGCCCCAGGTATGCTTTCGATAAGATCCCTTTCTTTAGAAAGCATTGCCAAAACAGAAAGTCTTTCTTTGGTTATAGTATTCCGTAAAAACGTTTTTATCCGTTTGAGGGTCGAAAGCACCGTTCTGCTTCAGCTAATGTGATCGGAATAGTAATTAAAATTTTTAAAAGTTTTAGAACTTCACTAAATGTCGCACTTAGCTCGATGTTTTGCGAAAGATAGTCATAAAGTACAAGAAATCCCGAAATTTCCTCTTGGTATACAATAAACATTGTAAAATTCATTTTCAATGGTTTTTGACGTACCGTTAAATATCGATGCTTTTTCCAAATTATTATTTCAGAGCACCATCTAACTCAGGACTAAAATCAATTAAACCTCGAAAAATTCCGGGATTAGAGGAAGACGTAGACTCATCATGTCCTCGTAAGGCGAGTTCGAAAGCTCCACAGAAACGCACACAATTAATTATAATGTTTGAAATATATCGATTATGTTTTTTATTATACAGTTCAATATCTCTTCGATAAGCGCTGCTTAATTGAGCAGCTACGTTAACAGTCCCAAAAAGTGAATATTGCCAAACATTTTTCATATATTTTGCCGACAACATATGCTTTTTAATGCGATTCCCCGAAGTCGGTAAAAACTACTTTTGTCCAAGAAGTTTCTCCTCCAAATAATAAACAAGGAAAACAAAATAGAGCATTTTTAATTTCACAACCACAAAGCCACGTATGTTTATTATGAAGGTCCGGCTTAAACATCGTAGTAAAAGTCCTTTTTTTTGCTAGACACGGATTGTTCTATGTTTAAATTAGGAGTAGACCTTCCAAGCCTTTTTTTTTCAGCCGTATCCCTTACTGACCGACCACAGAATGGCTCTGGAATTAAACTCTGAACGGAATTCATTTTTTGTTTTTGCAAAAACCAAAACGCAAAACGTAAAAAAAAAAAATACAATAGCGTACCGCACAACAAACACCTACGACTATGAAATTAACAGGCAACAAACTAAAGGTATTTTTTCATGGGGTAACCCGGTTTAATATATATTTAGATCTGTTTTGAAACACATTTGAAATGACGTTATTATTTCCGATCGCTCAAATACGATAATCACTAAAATGCGTATGTTCTTTTATTTGAAAGCATATCTATAATTGTTTCAAAACACGTGCAAACAATTTTAATGTGACGTCACTATTTCATCGCCAGAAACTCTAAATAAATTGACAGCGAAAACACAGTAAAAACAGGTATGCATGTCTATTTGCAACATTCATTAAGCTTATGGACCGAAATTAATCTCCGCGTCTTAGATAGGCAACTCCATATACACTTCAATGTATTAGCTCGGATTGCATTAAAATTGCATACCATCAAAGCTATAACATTTCAGGCGTAATACAATAATACAGACAAATTATTCTCGACATTTAGGCGAAGTAAATTTAATTATTTCAATAATTGATTGCTGTTAATCTCGGTAAAAAATTGATTTAAATTTAATCATTAAATTATTAGTAGAAATAAAAAAATATTTGTGCGAACCTAAGGAAAAACCGCCAGTGTCAAACACCTTAAAATTTGAACAGTTAGTCACAAGTTATATATATATATATATATATATATATATATATATATATATATATATATATATATATATATATATATATATATATATTTGGGTAAAATTGGTTTTGTTAATTAACTGACAGACTTTTTTTGATTAATTCTAATTTTTATGTAAATTACGTGACATAACACCTCTTTTTTTTTAATTACATATTTGGATACACATTATCAACTGGTCTGGTAAAAAAATTTAATTAATGTCGAACATATATTGTTTAATTAGTACATTTTTTTAATAACCATACGTAACGTAATACCCTTTTTTTTTATCAAAACAAAAATTCTTTACTTCCCTCCCTAATTTTTCTTAACAATTTCTGTTAATATTTAAGAAAAATCTTAAATAAATTATATTTTCAATAACTATACCTCCCATAACATCATTTCAAAAAAAAAAGAAACAATCTTCTCACTAAAATTGATTTGTCTTAAAGATGCCGTTATCTACTATGACAGACTTGAGTCATACTCCTCCTAGAGTACAAAGTGTTGCTTGAATTGATTTGAGCAGATCCTTTGTATTTGAGTGGCTGCCATAAGTGCTATATGCAATTATTAAAAAATTATGGTTTACTTAAGTGATGCTCATTTTAATGACTGAAAAAATTTATTATAAATGTGTGAAGGATCTGGGTGTTACATTTTATCAGGCCCTTTGCTTCGACACCCATATTGATAATATTGTGAACAGGGGTTTGAAGTTGCCCGGATTTGTGAAGAGAATGCTTACAGATTTTAATAGTATAGACTGTTTTAAAGTGATATACTGCTCTGTAGTTCGATCAATCTTAGAATATGCGTCCCAAGTTTGGTCACCTCATTATTTTACATACAAAGAAAAAGTGGAAAGAGTACAAAGAAAGTTTTTAAGTTTCATTGTCTTTAAATAGGGAATGCAGCAGGAGCGGTCTGTATATGATGATACTGCCGATGCTTTGAGGTTGCTACCATTGTATGTGAGACGCATATATCTTGACCTCGTTCTACTTAATAAGATTGTTAACTTTTGTATTGATTCTCCGGAACTACTCAATAATATTGGATTATCGGTTCCTCAAAGAGCTTTTAAAGCGCTCAATTTGTTTGAAGTGATATATCACCAAACGAAATATGGCATTAACAGTGCTTTCTCTCTCTCTCTCTCTCTCTCTCTCTCTCTCTCTCTCTCTATATATATATATATATATATATATATATATATATATATATATATATATATATATATATATATATATATATATATATATATATATATACTCTACAGAGTGCTATATATTTGTCTCTTGTGTGCTGTTCTCTCGTGTATATGTTGTTTTGTTTTTTGATTTTTTATTACTGTTTTCCATGTAGTTGGATTGTTTAAAGCATCATCACAACACCTATTTTGTTGTATGGTACTGGTACTATTTCTTTTACTTTTTCAAAATCGTTGGCATGTCCGGCTGTTTGATAGTGTTGAAATAAAGTTAAGGTTGTCGGTTTTCTAGACTATTTTTATATTCCTGAATTCTTGCTGATATGCGCCTGTATGTTTATTCTATGTATATTTGATGGCAAGTGATAAGTTTGCGTCTGTGTAATTTTAGAATAAAATAGAAAATTCTCGGCTGTGCGGAAGTAAGATTGTTGAAAAGCATTACCCTTGTGTAAAAAAGTGCGGAGAGCTCCACCACAATAGAGACGCTCCGGGCCCGAACAATGACCACAGCGCTGTTTCATCTTCATATTGGACTCATCAGGCTATTGCATCCGGTAGAATCCATCATCTCGCAACTGTGCCCTATAAACAAATTCTAAAATTAAAAAACAGTCAACGAGACAGAGCAGCAACATCTCGACAGATCATCCAATAAGACAAGAACAACACAAACCAACAATATTGTATAAAATGGATACGTGATGGCGCGACGGCAAATTAAAAAGAAATATATAAAAACTCGATACGCCAGATGTGCTACCCACTGCTGACTAAACTGATTACGAGTTCCGCAGTTTAAGCTAGGTGTCGCATCAACGATCTCCCCAAGAGAACTGCTGTTTGCTTTTTAAGCCAATATATAAAAAAAATTAGAATAAAATAAAAAATTCTCTGCTCTGAGGACATAAAATTGTTGATAAACATTACCCTTGTGTTAAAAAGTGCGAAGAACTCCAAGATAATAGAGAAGCTCCGGGTTCGAAAAATGATGACAGCTCTGTTTTGTCCTAGTATGGAAGTCGTCAGGCCATTGCGTTCGATACAACCATCATCTCGTCGAGAATTCGCTGCTGTGTCTTGTTTACTATTTTTTAGTTTTAGAATCTATTTATAGGGCACAGTTGCGAGACGATGGTTTGTACCCAACGCAATGGCCTGATGAGAGATATTCTGAGCAGATCCCAAAGCAAACTGTATAGCAACTGATTTGTTTCCACCAGGTAGTTGTTAACCTTTAGAAAATATTAATTGTTTTATCACTTTTTAGTAAAACCATAAATTACATATAAAGGGTGTTTTTTTATAGAGGTATAGAACTTTAAGTTGGCAACACTTTTTTAACTGGCGGCCATTTTGTCAGCTGTCAAGTGATTTATGTTTAGTTTGGTTTGGCATTTCAACATGAATAGACTGACGCCTGAACAACGCTTCCAAATTGTGCAAATTTATTTTGAAAATCATCGTTCTGTTCGAAATACTTATCGCGCACTACGTCCATTTTACGGTCAACATAATCGTCCATCAGAGCAATTAATTTGATTAACTATGGAACGTTTTCGCACCACGTTTACTCTAAATGATAATACGCATCCACAGAGACGTCGTACAGTGCGTACAGAAGAAGTCATTGCTGCTGTAGAGCGTAGCGTAGAGGAAGACCCGAATCAGTCTATCCGCCATCGTGCACAGGAATTGGATATGTGTCCATTCACTTTATGCAAGATTTTGCAGAAAGATCTTGGTTTGCGCGCTTACAAAATCCAACTCGTGCAAGAATTGAAGCCACACGATCACCTAGCAAGGCGTAGATTCGGTGTGAATGGGCCCAAAACAAGATTGCCGTTGATCCCGATTTTCATAAGCGAATTTTGTTTAGTGATGAAGCTCACTTTTGTTTGAATGGATACGTCAATAAACAAAACTGCCATATTTGGAGTGATGACAATCCTCAAGTGTATGTTGAGACACCGTTACATCCAGAAAAACTGACTGTTTGGTGTGCTTTATGGGCTGGTGAAATCATTGATCCGTACTTCTTTAAAAACGATGCTGGTCAGAACGTTACAGTCAATGGTGATCGCTATAGAGCCATGATTACTGACTTTTTCGTTTATCAATTGAACAACCATGATGTGCAGGAGCTGTGGTTTCAACAAGACGGCGTAACATGTCACACAGCTCGTGCCACAATTGATTTATTGAAGGAAACGTTTGGTAACCGCATAGTTTCACGTTTCTGACCCGTGAATTGGCCTCCAAGATCGTGCGACTTAACGCCGCTAGACTATTTTCTGTGGGGATATGTGAAGTCGCTAGTCTACGGCGATAAGCCCGAAACGATTGATCACTTGGAGGACAACATTCGCCGCGTTATTGCCGATATACGGCCACAAATGTTGGAAAAAGTCATCGAAAATTGGACCCCCAGATTAGACTACGTCCGAGCCAGCCGTGGCGGTCATATGCCAGAAGTCATATTTAAATTATAATGCCAGAGGGTTATCTGTCGAATAAAGTAAATTTCATGTCAATTTAAAAAATTCATCTTTGTTTTATTCCATTTAAAAGTTCCATACCTCTATAAAGAACACCCCTTATATATTGCCGAATTTTTTGAATACTTTTTTGATTTTTGAAAGCGTTAGTTAGCATGCTTGCCCAGGGGAATGCTAATTTTGAGTTCAAATAAAGACTGTCTTAATAAATAAAAAATGACTCCTTTACGATCTTCTCGATCGAAATTTTAACTTAAGGTATATTTATACACAAATATAAATAAATTATGAATTACTGGTATTACTTCATATTCAAAAATTCACAACATTACTAAATGGCATAATTTTGTAACAAACTTATATCATATTTGGAAGATTTCCTTTCTAAATTAATGTTTTAGTTAAGTTCTAAAATATAAGGAAAAACAGGTAATGTTGACTTTCACTGAGGTTTATTTTTTAATGCATCAATCTTTCTCAGAGTTTTTGGTGGTATAAATAAAATATAAAAATTATTTCATGAAATATCTATAGTCATTGTTGAGCTCTAAGTAATTTTTTGCCAAAGTTCTAAAAAAGTACTTTTGGTTAATATAGTAACTTCCATCTTATACTAAATTACGTATATTAAAAAGGCACAAAGACAGGACTTTTAAAGTTTCCAAATCATCCATTTAGGCAGTAACTTATTCACTAGGAAACAGAAATTTCAATTTTTTTTTGGTTCTCAAATTCTTAAATTATTTTTTGGTTACCTTGTCGATTTTTGAGTAGGTTAGTTAGTAAAATTTCGTAAGGAAGCTTTTTGGTAAACCATTTTAATTGACACTCTCAAAGTTCGACAAGATAATTAAAAAACCAGACTGCTTGCCCTTTTCTTGACCCGGAATATTCACATGTGATTGATATTTTATCTGTATATTTTGCAATTTATGATAGTACTTGATATGCATCATTTCTGCTTTAACAGCATGTTTATATTTTGTTCTAATTCAAAAAAACATAAAAAAAAGGATTTTTTTTCAATAAATACCCACTTTCAAACACTAAATAGTTCAGCATGTAGGAGTACTACTTAAAAAATATAGCAAAAGTTAAGCTTTCGATCATACCAATAGACTTATACATCGTAATTTGAGAAGAACAAAAAGAGATGAAGGGTGACTAAAACTTAAACGAAAAATAAAAATTTCTTTTTATTAAAATCTTGGAAAATTCGAACTGCGAGGTTGCTTACACTCTTATTAGCATTATTAGCAATCTCATCCAAAATATGCTCTTCTAATTCAAGATTTCTTGCTTTTTCTTTGATGTAAACAAATTGAATTTTCTCTAAAATGGTTATTTTTTAGAAATAAAAATCTACAATATCTAAAAAAAATTGAGTTTTAATTCTGAAAATGACACCTGTCAAAATTTTTGGCCTACGAGTTTCGTAGCGAACCCGTTCTTGACTTCCTTGGTATTGTCAAAAGTGGTTTATGAATTTGTGAGTCTATCGGTTATAAAATATGACATAATTTCATTAAGATAAATCAGTGGGTACCCCCTTTGGACTTCATATCATCGGCATAAGGCACGTGAGGAAAAAATTATATGGAACACTAGGTTTACTTTAACGTTTCGTGTACACTGCCGAGAGTTTGACATATACTTGCTTTACATCCTATATAGCTGTCAAATTAAGGACCTTCTTTTTTCAGGTTTGCTGAAAATGTTATGGCTTTATAGGTATCTCGTAATTTCTCGGAGACCTACAGGGAGGTCGAAATAATCCTACTGCTTCATAGAAAAAAAATTCCTGAAGTGCCCCTTAACGGACCTAAAGGGGTTTACCTTATCGGCTCTAAGTTCTGAACCTACTTGTATAATTTAATGAATTTTAATATTTTATAAAGGCTATAGAGATTCATTAAACCATACTGCAGTAGATGTTTTAGATCATCAGAGAACACAGGATTGGACTTGCAGCCATACTTGTTGGGCCTAATTTTTGACAAGTGTTATTTTACAGAGCTGAAAATAATTTTTTTAAATATATCGGTCATTCCTCTTCAAAAAATGTACTTTTAAACTATTTCGATAAGCCTGGCGGTTTTCGGGATAAATCGGTTTTTATGCGAAACACTCAAAAGTTACTAATGCTGAACATAAACAGGTAAAAATCAGGTGTTATTGTTAATACCTACATAATGAATTACTATTGACGGAACTTGTCAAAACCGCCTTCAAATAAAAATAATTTAAAAAAATAGAAGTATGCTGATATGCATTTAATTTATGGTGAAGCGCTGTCAAATTCTTCGAAGGGAAGAAGACTTTATACTCATGTTTTATTCAGTGTCATTTTCGCCGTGCCATTTTGCAAGATGCTGCTGAAAACCCTTCAAACAGCATAAGAAAGCTCGCGACACAAAACAATGTTACAAAATGGATTGTACATGAAACTTTAACAGAACGGTTACTTCACCCGTATCACGTTGAAAAATTACACGTTATGATTATGCCGTAACACTTCAATACTTCAACTGGTTTATACAGCAACATAACGTAAATCCAAATTTTTCTAACCTTATTTTGTTTACCGATGAGGCCGGTTTTACAAGAGATGGCGTAATAAACTCACACACTCACCAATAAAGGTTTATTGTAAATGTGTGGGCTGGCCTCATCGGAAATAACCTTTTATAGGTCCATTTGTTTTGGAAGGACGACTCTATGGTGAAATTTATTTACAATTTTTGTAGCAAAATTTAAATAATTTATTGAAAGACGTACCTCTTGATAGAAGAATGCAAATGTAGTATATGTATGATGGTGCTCCACCTCATTTTAACCGTATAATACCTCAACACTTAACAAATGTTTTTGTCCCTCAATGTAAATACTAGAGAAGAACTACTAGCGAGAATAGTACAGCATTCTAACGAAATCCGTATTAATGTCGGAAGATTATTTGCAGTGCAGCAGGAAAATATTCGAAATATGTGGAGCCTATATTGAATATTTGCCAAAATAACATTTAAACGTTTTCACTATTTTTGCATTTTAATAAAATTATAAATTAATTGAGCCCTGATCAACCCTTTAAAAGGTTTTTGGACTTGAAAATGTCTGAGCTGGAAATCTTTCAGCATAACATTTTCCTGCCATCGAAGAGCTGGACAGCGCTTCCCCATAAATTAAAGCACATTAGCACACTCTGCGTATTTTATTTTTACCTGTTTATTTTTAACATTAGTAACTTTTAAGTTTTCCGCATAAAAACCGATTTATCTCGAAAACTCCCAGTTTTATCGAAATAAACTAAGAGTATGAGAGTGAAGAGAAATGAACAAAGTATTTAAAAAATCACTTTTTTGCTCTCTAGAATGGCACCTGTCAAGAATTAGACCCAAAGAGTGTGGCTGCATGTCTGTTCCTGACTTCTCTGATAATCTAAAACATTTACTGTAGTATGGTTTAAGTCTTTATGGCCTCTATACAATATTAAAATTTCATTAAATTATACGAGTCGATTCAAAATTTACAGCCGATAAGGTAAATCGCTGGGTATCTCTTTAGGGTTCTGTATCTCCGTTGAGGCGTACTTTGGGATTTTTTTTCTATGACAAAGTAGAATTATTTTTTGATCTCCCCTCTATGCTCCTCAGAAATTACGAGCTACCTACCGAACACCCTGTGTGTGAGTTCGGATTAATTATAATGCTAAGCAGTAGAAATTTTGTTTTAAAAATACCGTAATTACTTTTTGGCCCATGGTTTAGTTAAAGATCTATAACTTATCCTAAGTAAATCAAATTAGACTATCTTTAACAGCATCTAAGAACCGTAATTATAAGGTCATGAAGAAATGTTGCCATTATAAATTGATTTATCTATGAGGCTTGTATTAGTCAACAAGATTTATTATTTATTTGAGCATTAAGTTTTAAATTTACTAAGTACTCATTTATAAGTTTTTGGTTAAGGCAAAAATAGGAATAGTTAGTTCAGGTTAGTCTTTTTCGATCTCGAAGAGAAGTAGTGACATTTTTGGTTAAAGGCAATAGTTAATAGACACTGCGTTAAAATTCCATGATGGTTTTGGATCACACTCTCATGAACTGGGCTCTCGACTTATTTGAACAAATTCCTCATATTGATGAGACTGCAGATCGTCCAGGTAAGTGTATTTTATTTTTATTCAATTTTAATCAAGACTGTTATAAGGATAGTTTTTTTAACATACCATTTTAATTTAAAGTAAGTCATCATTGCATCCTTAATAAATCGATAATAAAAAGGTATTTTAATAAAAATTTATGTTATATTCAGTTAATTTTTTCTTGAATGAAAAATTTAATAATAAAGGGTGTATAGAGGTATAGAACTTTTAAATGGAATAAAACAAAGATGAATTTTTTAAATTGACATGAAATTTACTTTATTCGAAAGATAACCTTCTGGCATTATAATTTAAATATGACTTCTGGCATATGACCGCCACGGCTGGCTCGGACGTTGTCTAATCTGGAGGTCCAATTTTCGATGACTTTTTCCAACATTTGTGGCCGTATATCGGCAATAACGCGGCGAATGTTGTCCTCCAAGTGATCAATCGTTTCGGGCTTATCGGCGTAGACTAGCGACTTCACATATCCCCACAGAAAATAGTCTAGCGGCGTTAAGTCGCACGATCTTGGAGGCCAATTCACGGGTCCGAAACGTGAAACTATGCGGTTACCAAACGATTCCTTCAATAAATGAATTGTGGCACGAGCTGTGTGACATGTTGCGCCGTCTTGTTGAAACCACAGCTCCTGCACATCATGGTTGTTCAATTGATGAACGAAAAAGTCAGTAATCATGGCTCTATAGCGGTCACCATTGACTGTAACGTTCTGACCAGCATCGTTTTTAAAGAAGTACGGACCAATGATTCCACCAGCCCATAAAGCACACCATACAGTCAGTTTTTCTGGATGTAACGGTGTTTCAACATACGCTTGAGGATTATCATCACTCCAAATACGGCAGTTTTGTTTATTGACGTATCCATTCAAACGAAAGTGAGCTTCATCGCTAAACAAAATTCGCTTATGAAAATCGGGATCAACGGCAATCTTGTTTTGGGCCCATTCCCTGAATCTACGCCTTGCTAGGTGATAGTGTGGCTTCAATTCTTCCACGAGTTGAATTTTGTAAGCACGCAAACGAAGATCTTTCCGCAAAATCTTCCATAAAGTGAATGGAGACATATCCAATTCCTGCGCACGATGGCGGATATACTGATTCGGGTCTTCCTCTACGCTACGCTCTACAGCAGCAATGACTTCTTCTGTACGCACTGTACGACGTCTCTGTGGATGCGTATTATCATTTAGAGTAAACGTGGTGCGAAAACGTTCCATAGTTAATCGAATTAATTGCTCTGATGGACGATTATGTTGACCGTAAAATGGACGTAGTGCGCGATACGTATTTCGAACAGAACCATGATTTTCAAAATAAATTTGCACAATTTGGAAGCGTTGTTCAGGCGTCAGTCTATTCATGTTGAAATGCCAAACCAAAGTAAACATAAATCACTTGACAGCTGACAAAAATTTAAAAAAGCGTTGCCAACTTAAAGTTTTATACCTCTATAAAAAACACCCTTTATTTTATCAGATATCTTATAAATCTCTTTTTATACAGTCTATTAGTAAAATATGTTCAGTGGTTGTTTGACTTAATTTCAGAGGGAACTATTTCGGTGTTTGTCAGGGTTAAACAAATTTTTTGTTAGTGCTGGAAAAATATGGGGAATTTTTATATAAACTATCTAAATAGGAAAGAACCTACAGAGATTTGAAAAAATGGCTATTTCTGGATAACATTCCACATTTATTCCATGGCTTTTCTTCCTGTTAGTTTGTATCAAAATTATTCTTTTAGCAGGTCAAGACATTTGTCTACAGAATATTTTTGTTTATTACTCAAAAAAAAACTTTTTTCTCTAAGGTTCTTTTCCAAATTTTTAAACTTAAATAAATGACATTCATCGGGGTAGAAAGGTAAATCCGATGATTAAGTGAATTCACATTTTTAAACAGTGCTTTGAACTACATATACCTTCGTTCGTTTTAAAATAGATTTCAATTACAAGTTTGTCATTGTTTAAAGTTGATGGTGGAACAGCTTTTTTGATATTTAATAATCAAATATTTTTAAGGATTAAAAAGTACTACAAATTTTTAGATTAAATGAAAACATAGGTTTACAAAAAATGGGGTCATGATTTTTGTTGGGCCGTTACTTCGAACATACCCTTGTAGAATTACCATAACGTCAGAACTAGGGCCAGGTTGTTTGAACGCTGAATAACGTAATAATATTTTTATTTATATTTGAAAAAGTGTAGATAAACAGTAGATATTTCATTTCTTGTTACACACATACCGATTTTTGTTATCCGTTTCTAATTGCATTATTTAAACGAGTATCAATGATAATCGGTACGTCAACTCTAGAATACATAAAAACATGAATTTATGGCTGCCTAAATTATTATTATTGTTATTTTCAATATGTAAACCATATCTAATAATATTTACCAATAAAAATAAGTTTTTAAATCCCCTTTTTGTTAATATTAATTGCAAACTTCCCATTTATAGTAATATCTAACACTTCAAAATATTGAAAAGAGTCACGATAAGCAATTAAACTGAAAGAAAAGATAAGTAAACATGTTTATGTCTGTCAAACATCAAAAAAGCCTCTCCCACACCGACCATAAACATCCTTCAAACAAATCTATTGTTGTTTAACTCTATAAGGTATAATCGAAGGGCAGTCATTTCCGAAAAGAGTCACGATAAGCAATTAAACTGAAAGAAAAGATAAGTAAACATGTTTATGTCTGTCAAACATCAAAAAAGCCTCTCCCACACCGACCATAAACATCCTTCAAACAAATCTATTGTTGTTTAACTCTATAAGGTATAATCGAAGGGCAGTCATTTCCGAAGTAATTTGAGGCTTATTCGAGGTCAGAATTGGCCACGCTAGGATTTTGAGATATTTGAGGTTATGTACTTGAAAAATGTTTTTAGTATGTACAGGATGCACAATTTTTTTTTTATCTTTTTTTCTAGTTGCATCGTTTAATACTTCTCTTACCCTTAAAAATAAACTATTGAGCGACCACTTACGATTTCTTCTTGCAAAGTTTCGGCGATTTTAAATATAGGTTAGTAGGTTTTAAGACCAATATCGTTTTTTGCAAATTTCGATCCATCATTTTGAAACCACCATTTAATAAAAATTTCCAATTTCTGGCATAACATTCGTATTCAGCGATTTATTTAGATACTAATATATATTTTTTTTGTTAATTTTGATGCACCATTTTGAATCCGCCATTTTGCGAATAAAAATTCAAATTTTTTGATTTCATATTCATCCTCAGCGACCTCAAGAATCTACAAATTTAAATTTTCAAGAGAAATGTATACAGTGGAAAAATGCATACCCCAAAAGGTTAATATGAATATTCAAGACGTTTTTGGGATATATTTCATAAATTAAAACGGCCGTAACTTTACAAGAAAAAATCGCAAGTGACCTTTCAATAGCTTATTTTGAAGAGTTGAAATAGTATTAAATGGTGCAACTAGAAAAAATGACCAAAAAAATTTAGTGCATCCTGTACATAACTTCAAAAGTAGCAAAAAGTCATTTTTCGAGTACATAACCTCAAATATTTGAAAATCCTAACAACAAATTACTTCGGAAATGACCCATGCTGCCCAAGAACAGAACCTTGTAGACCTGTGTAATATGTAAAACAGGTTGATCTAAATCAAAAGTAGTTGAACGTTTTAATAGAGCACTTCATAGAGACGATATATTTCAATAAAATTTGCGCCAGTAGTAGAGCAGCATAAGTATACAGGGTGAGAATTTTAAAACAATGCGATATCTGGAAAACGGTTTGCAATATTTTTTTTAAAAACTGGGGACAGGGAGACATATTTTAAGCTATTTTTTACATTTACTCTCTCTCCAGAGTCGCGAGTGGCAACTATGAAATATCAAATAAAAAATTATTTTCTTTTTTTTTCCGAATTTCCATTCTCTGCAAAAATTTTTAACTGTTAACGTAAGCTGAAAATTTTTGCATAAATATGATTTAAAACAAAAATAAGGCATCACATAAAGAGGTGGTTTAAAGTAATGACACAATACAAGTTTATTGAATTATAGCAATGTGGCTCAAGAAAATTCAGATATTTATTTTTATTACACCCTTAACGAAAACGTCAATTTCCCCTACAGAAAAGTGATATTAATGTAAAACATAAATTTTTACAACAATAAAATTGTTTTCTAAACTTAGAGCGTCAAATTTAGACAGCTAACTGATTGGCACTTAAAAAAAGTATTCTTTGTAAGGAGTCCCCTTTTGTTTATGACTTCAATAAGGCGGTTTTCTAAGAAATAAACTAATCTTTTTTCTGAAAGATGAATATCCTTGTTGTTGATTTTACTCGAAATATGATGTTTTCAAATCCGTTTTTTTAATTCGATCGGTAAATTTTCAATGGGAATAAAGTCTAACAATTGTGGTATATTTAATTGGGGAGGAACATTGTAAACTAACCACTTTTTCGCCATATAAGCTGTGAACTTTGTTTTAAATTGTTCTTCAAACTATTTAAATGAACAATTTTATCCATCATCTCATCGATAAAAACCGATTACTGATACCATTTGCTATCATACACCTTAAAACCACGACGCTGCCTCCACCATGCGATTCTTAACTTGCAGGGTAAGTCTCCCTAATAAGACCTTATGTAAAAAAATGAGGCGCATTGGCGCAACATTTAATAATTACAATAGATTTCAACAACAACAAATTTTTTATACGTTTCTCCCAGTCTTTTTGATGTTTGACGGACATAAATATTTTTATTTAATTTTCTTTCCAGTTTTTTGCTTGTTGTGGCTCCTTTGAGTACTTTTAAGTGTTAGCAATTACTACAAATAATGAATATCAAAAAAAAGAGGACTTATAAACTTATTGTTTTCGGTAGATATTGTCAGGTCTTATTTACATATTAAAAATAACATAAAAATTTAGGTAACAATAAACTTGCAGTTTTCTTTATTGCCTGTTACTTTATTCTCCAATTAACGTACCGATTAGCATGTTATACTCATATTAGTTATAAAATCGGTATGTGAACCAAAAAAATAGAAGATCTTACATTCTTTATTAACACTTTTCAATATTTAAATAAAAATATTATTACTTTATTTAACATTCACACAACGGGCCCTAGCTCTGACGATATGCTAATTTTACGGGGAATTCGTTGGGCGCAACCAAGGAACTTGGAAGAGATAGGAAAACTACAAAAATAGGCTAAATGCGTAAAAAAGTGTTCCACCATGCAGAAAATAAATGTCATAAATTGACATCGACTGGCTATGTGGAACAAGCGCAAAAAGAAATTTCGTAGTAAATTTGTTGCATGAAGTTAGCGATGTGAGAATTGGAAACCAGGGTTGGGTTTGCGACACGATTGGTGTCCCGGCGTATTCTTAATGTTTAATGCGGTTGTTTGCCATTGTCCTTGAGGCTTATTTTCTTTGTTGTGCGGTGCAGTATCATTAGTTAAATTTCGGAATTTATATTTGTGTATGTTGTCAAGACATTTGTATAGACTTTAATTTATAACAATGTATCAGTGTATGGTATTGTTTTGTAAATCGCGTGGTTTGATCCCGGAAATTCATTATTTTCGGTAAGTACCTACGTGTTTTGTATTACATCAATATGTAAGATTATACTGAAGATCTTTTAATAGATCGATGATTTTAAAGTTTTGTTTGCGCTAGTGTATAGTTTTTATCATTTTTTTGATTTCATTTTTTTTTTTGATCAAAAATTAATTATTTTAAAGTTTAGAACGTACATGGAAAACACTTTACTTAATAATAACATAAAAGAGGAGTAACATATAGCTAATCCCTATGGCCAGATCCTTTTTAACATTGTAGATAAGATAAGATTTTATTTCGAATTATGTTTAAATTTCTTTTAAGGCAGTGTTTATTTCATTAGTCGTTTTATAACCTGAACTTTAAATTGTAATTTTTCAATATAACAACATAAATAAGAGGTTTCTCAAATTCAGTCCTGTCCCTTGACCTACTGCGCAAGTGCAGCATAGCCATATTGAGGGGAGTACGGAGTTACATGAGGAACCAAATTCAGTTTAGGGTATTCTCCTTCCTTTTATCCCTTCCAACTTCCTTGGGCGCAAAGCTGTTTATTGCAAATATAGAGAGGTTGAAAAATGCTTAGTTCGATTAATGTGTTAATTTACAAGATCTAACCGCTTTCTCTGATTAATTTTGGTCCCTTGCTGAAGTGTAAGGATTTAATTGAACCTGCTTTATAATCTTCCTGGATTTTCTTGCTAAAATCTTTGGTCATAGACCTGTTTGTGGTAGTGGTAGCCCCAATGTAAATTAACAATTATTTTTCATTCGGACACTGTTGTTTTTTGAACTTTGTGACCTATTTTTGGATTTTAAAGATTTTACAATGCACTTCGTATTGCTGATTAAACAATTTTTTGCATCGTAATTCTCGTACTTAAACAATTTTTTGCATCGTAATTCTCATACTTCATCTCAACTGATAACAGAGGAATATGCAGTTGAATAAATATTAAATATTACAATAGTTTTGTCCACCTTGTAAAAGTTATTTATATTTCTGTAAATTTCTCTATTCTCCACATAAAGGTTTTTAATTTTATTTGATATAATATACGAACATTTTGGTTAAAAGGATAACTTGAAATTTCTTTATTTAGTTATTGCTAGAATGCACTGCTCCACGGGTAGGGTACCATACTCTATTAAACTTCAATATTTTTTAATTCTCAAGAGAAAACCACTCTTGATAAAAAGTTTTGCTTGCCTTTTTTAATTGTTAACATTTTTTTGTTTATCACAAATTACCTGGCCTTTTTGGGGAATCCACCCTCGATATTCATCATCGGAGGACATATAAAAAACTTTGGGGGAGCAATGTCTCTTCATCGGCTACGTAAACTCCCTGGAATCCCTGACTATTAGACTTTGTTTCTATTTCGAAAAAACTTAGTTAAATAGAATCTATAAAAAATTACAAATAAGAGTATTTATTTTTTATTATAATTCTACATTTTCGAATATTTTGAACATCCTGTATACGTTGTCATGATTTTGACCTCTGTTTTTGAAATTTGAAGGCGAACAAAATTTTTTATCAAGAATGGTGATAACAAAATATATTCAATAATTTTCCCCATAAGTACATTATATTTTTTTAAGCAATATTCATACGATATATGAAGGGCGTTTTGGTATATTCATAGATATGACGATAACTATATATCCCATGATAGTTCTAATGGTGTATGGCACATAAATCGGACAAATTATGTCTTCACTGGATTACTTAAACTTTTTGGTTACAGCATATTGAAGAATAAAATCTTATTTTTCCTTTAAAAAGAGCTCTAAAAATTAAATTTTTTAATTTCCCAAATTATATTTATGACTATTTAATAGTGACAGAATTAGTTTAAAAACATACTGAAAATCTGATTAAAAATAACATCTTCTGAGAAGTTATTTATTTTCTTCTGATGAGCTATTTTTTGAAACTTTTGCCCCAAATTTATTAAGAATCACATTTTTAAAAACGTGGCTTAAAAATTTACACGAACAAACAATAAAAACAAAAACAAGTCAGAACGAAATACAAATGTCATAAAATGCTAACTAGAGGGTTGGATAATAACCACTCCCCTATAAAACCTAACAACGAAAGGTCTCTTCTATAAATAGCAAATAATACTTTTTAGTTTAAGAACCTACCGCAAATCTGATGAAAAATAACATCTTCTGAAAAGTTATTTACTTTCTTCTGAAGCGCTATTTTTGAAACTTTTGCGCCAAATTTATTAAAATTCACATTTTTAAAAAAATGGCTCAAGAAATTTACATGGACAAACAATAAAAACAAAAACACGTCAGAACCAAGCACAAGTGTCATAAAATGCTAACTAGAGGGTTGGCCAATAAACAGTCCCCTATAAAGCCTAACAACGAAAGGTCTCTTCTATAAGTAGCAAATAATACGAGGATAAACATTTTGACAATAAGGGTTTTAAATTTTATTGTAATAGAGTTGTTTTGACTATTGGTAAACATACTTTTATTTTCTTTGAACTTTGGACATCTAGTCATCTGTATAGATTTTTGAGTATTATGGGATAATAATGAATTACTTGCCATTTTACTTTATTAGGCTATTTACGATAATTGAAGAAATAGAGTAGTTATAGTCTAAGTAGTTGCAAGTTATAATATGTACTTTTTATTGATTAGATGTTCTTTTACAATTAAATAATATAGAAAATAAGTCGTTTTTTCTTAAAAATGCTTTATATTGTAATTATTATTTCTTTTATTGGGTTGTGATCAATTTCTTTAGAGGAATTTATGTGATAGTTTTTCACTAACGTTTCGGTTTATTTTATTTTAACCACCTGCAGAACAATTTTTTAACTGAAAAAATGAAAACATGGTATTTTTGATGAACAATTTTAGAAGTTAAAATTTAATTTTCCTACCTTACGGACTATTTAGTGTGAACAACTTATTTAACCATTTACACTAAATTTATTTTTCCTAGGTGTAGTATTTACATAAATAAGCCTGTTGTCTCGCTCTAAGCAGACTAAAATTAAAGTTTAACAAATACATTTTTTATTTTGAGAGTTGGTAAACATCTGTATTTTATGTGTTAATAAAGTGTCATAAAAATTTCCGAGATCATTCGTGTCAATTCTGAAATTCAGGGTATTGAGTGTTTTTTTATATGGATCATTGCTTTTATGGACTTTCTCTATCTATTAATTCGACATTATTAAAATCAGGGTTATGTAGAATATCAGTTGAATGTTTTGCTAGTTCTGTTATATTGCTGTTTGTGTTTATGCCGTTAAATACTATATTTATGATTTTGAGTCCTATTTTTAAATACTGTTTTGTTTGACCAATACCTGACTACAAAGTAAGCAATTAATTTTGTATAAAACATTTGTTTGGCCTTCCTTGGGAATATCTGGGTTGAATTTCGTGTAAAGGCCTTTTGAATTGTTAGATGGTTTTTCGGCACTATGAATATTATGTGTTTATTTTTTTTTTGATTGGATATATAATTTCAAGTAATATGGTAGGGCGACATATTTTCGGGTCAGTGATGAATTGCTGCTTTGTGATATATTATTATTATAATGTTTTTGTATTCTACCTTTTATTATCAGTCCGAAAAATTACCTGGGGTATTTGTCATTTGATAATGTGGTTTTTACTTTTTTAGATTCTGAGGTCTGAATTGTGGATGGGGGAACTTAATTGCCTTGCACTAACGCATAAAAAGCAAATGTTGTTACAGCGTTAAAATAATTATTTATTCAACACGGTAAATAAAAGTAATATATCTATATTGTAATGTTACGGCTGGAATATTCATAGCATTTTGTAGCAAAGTTTTGCTATCATAAATTAATCCGACTTGTTTAGGTATAAAAATAAAAATTCGGTATTTTACTAAATAAGTCATTAGTAATTAACAAGTGATTTATTAGCTGCATCCCAATCGATAATAGAATCACTTATGAAATGATAACTAGCAGCTGTAAAAATTATACAAATTTTTAAATAGAAAAGTATTGATTTTCTAAGTTTTAAAGTAAATGGTCTTTTTGCAGGTTAATATTTATTCCAAAAATTTTAAAAATCGAATTTTAATTTTTGAGATCTAAATATTATGACAACATCTGAAGATGTGGTTTTCCATAGCAGCCCATGATCTTATAATACGCAGATTCCGTTTTGTAGACTTGCTAAAGTAAATTTCAATCTGTATTACAACCAGTGGCGAATCAAAGGGGAGGGGGCGGTCCGCCCAAAAGTTTTGAATTCAGGAAAATAGACCCGACTCTCCCTCTTACACTAGGAATATGAATGCTGTTGGCATCTCCCCCTCTCCCCGTCGACAACTCGCGTTCACTTGTTATCGCCCCCTCCCCCCTAAGAGCTTTGAATTCATAAAAATATACCAGTCTGTGCCTCTTACCTAGGAATGTCAATGTTGTTGGCATCTCCACTTCCGTCGACAACTAGAGTTCTTTTGTGATCGCCTCCTTCTCAAGAACTTTGAATTCAGAAAAAGAGACCCGACCGTACCTCTTACTTAGGAATGTTAATGTTGTTGGCATCTCCCCCAGTCGACATCTTGCGTTCACCCATCCCCAAGAGCTTTGAATTCAGAAAAATAGATCCAACCCTGCCTCTTACTTAGGAATGTAAATGTTGTTGGCATCTCCCCCCACCCCCTGGCGATAACTCGCTTTCGCTTATGATTGCCTCCCCCCAAAAGCTTCAAATTAAGAACTGTTAGCGTCTCCCCCCGCCCGTCGACAAGTTGCTTACATTTACCGTATTGTATTTTTATATCATCGATCCCCCAAAAAGAGAAACTGGATCCGCCGCTGATTACAATTAAAACTTATTAAGCGGCACTGGATCAAAACCTGATGAATTTCAAAACTTAGCTTTAAGGAATAATCAGTATGTTTAAAAAATATACTAAAAAACAGATTTACTTGCACTTGAGGTATTTTTTTGCAGTAGTTCCGGTACATTTTTTAAATATTTACTCTATAAATTTCATATACATTAAATAAAAAAAGTTAAGGATAATTATAACTATTTTCCATCACCATCATATAAAATATAAAATTTTTTAATGATGATTTCAATATAAGAATCTACTTTATCCGTACTATAAAATAAAAAGTCCTAGAATTAATATGAAATAAGCGTGTCATTATTTCACCCAAAGCAACGATCCCAACGTAGACCAAATTTTTTACGTAATGACTAGTCTTCGCAATTAACACAAATTAGAAAAAAAACCGTTATTTCGCAATAATATACCTATGCTTTTTTCCTATTCTCATATATACATCGAGTAGCCTTTGAATAACAAAATCGTTGCCAATGCACAATTGAAAGAACTAGTTGACTTGACAGACAAATGACGTAAAAATGATATCTGTCATATGATATATGGAATTTGAAATTTATCTATGAAGATCAGTAAATTATTTTTGTGAGCCTTATTATCCCAAAGTCGCTGAAGATATTATTTTATAGTAGTGCTTCGAAGTTGGTTCTTCCTGTATTTCCTTTTACGCTACCTAAAACGTCTTTAGGTGAAATCATTTTATAAAAATAACCAAGGAAATTTCAAGCCCGGCACTGAAATTTGTGCCAAAGTGATAGCAACTGATAAAAATTAATTACTCAGACCTACTGGAGGCAGTATGCAATGCTCCACACGCGTTACACGGCAAAGAAAGAGAGAGGATGAATACGGGGAAGTGCTACCTCTCTTGCTCCGAACCACGATTGGCCAGCGCGCTTCTATGAGGATGGAGAAGAAAGACAGCATTCACTCTCTCTCACTTTGCCGTGTAAAGTGCACGGAACATTGCATGCTGCCTGCAGTAGTGTATGCTTGAAAACTTAAACTAGATCTACTTGTCATTTTCGCGACATTCAGAATATTTTGAAATTAGTATTAATGTTTATATGTTTAAAACAAAACGGTCGAAGAAAAAATAATATATGAAACTTGTACATTTAGTGTTTTTTCTCATGAATGGAAATACTACGGGCACGGAACTTAGGACGATACCTTAATCCTACCCTTAGTGTACTTACAGAAGAAAGAAATATAAGAATAATTGAAACATAGTTTGTAAAACGGGTAAAAATGGTCTAGTGTTTTAACAAATAGCTAAGTAGACTAAATTTAGTCTGTAACTTTGTAATAATTTACTAATAATATTAATATTAATGAGTATTATTTTCTTTATGCTAAAATACTTAGATTATAATGAAGTGAATAGTTCTTCTCTTAGTTCTTAAAATTTTTTACACAAAAAGTAGTTACTAATTTTGAAGTTGTGATATTTACAAATGAAAGTTCTCTCCCTGAGAGTTTATGATATTAATTTTTTGAAAGTATCTTAAAGGAAAATCATAATATTTATTCTATATTTAATTTTAAAACCTTTCAGTATTATTTCTCGATCATACCAGTAGATTTAAATAACAATAGATTTGTCAGAAAGCTGTTTATGGTCGGTGGCGAGGGGCTTTTCTGAGGTTTGGCAGCCATAAATATTTTTATCTAATTTTGCTTTCTGTTTTTTTGCTTGTCGTGACACCTTTCAGTATTTATAAGTATTAAAAATTACTACAAATTCGAAGTTTATAGTAAATATCAACAAAAAGCGGATTTAAAAATTTATTTTTACAGGTAAATATTGTTAGATATAGAAAAGATTTCGCACTATTTATCAATATCGTTCCAAATATAAATTAAGAATTTTATCACGTTATTCAGCAATCACACAAGGGGCTCTAGTATTGATGATATGTTAATTCTACGTTGATGTTAATAGAGCAAATCATTTTTCAATGCAAAATATTTTTGTACTAACTTAAGAATGTGCCAGTTTTTAAATATATTGTGCTTACTCATTTGGGATTTTTGAAAAATTTGAAAAATCGTTTTTCTTAAATATATTACTCCGAAAATATTTTAAATAACCAACAAAAGGTCTTGAAGCTGAAAATGATTTTGTTTAATCCTTTGTATTACTCTGAGCGAGAAAAACGAACTACATGCTCCTTATTTTTTTATGCGATCGTTAAATCTTTATAAACAATATTTGATTTAATAAATCTAAATTTTGAGAAAAAAAAATGGATCAAGCAAGATATTTCTTGTCTTTTTCACTTTTTTTTAATCAAATTTAAAATATTTTAATTTAAAATATGGTGATAAAGTCTGGTTTTATGATTTTTTGCCCATATGTCCAAAAATTAGTGTATATAGGTAAATAAGGTATGTGTGTATGTTTAGTTTAGCTTCAAACTGGTAGTTGGTATCTATTATTGATAAATTTTGCACTAAAACTGACAAAAAACTGTTTCAAATTAGACAACGGATTTATAAATTGTATCACAGTGTAGTGCGTTTTAAAGTTGTTCAAGTTATATTTATTTCAAAGTCGGGTTAAAATGTCCAGAAAGTTATTTTAATAGAACGCGAATTATAACTTTGTGGCAACAGGATTTGCGACAAGTAGACATAGTGGAAATCATAGGCATAAACCAGAGCGACTTCTTGAGCATTGTTAGAGAGTCTCTGGAAACAAATTAAATAAACAAATCGTCTAGAACAAGGAAGAAAACGCAAATCAACGCCAGCTTAAAATCGTCAGGAATCAATAATTGCCTGAAGAAATCCAAACATATTTGTTTGTGTATCAAGACAAACAATCCCTCGTTAACTGTTTCCAAGTTATGAGTTGAACAAAAATATACGTGGCTTAAGAGGGCAGAAAATTTAATGGCTCTTGATCAAAAATGTCTTCAGATGATACAAGAATAGTGCTAGCTTCGATTCTCATTGTAAACTTGTCTGCAAACCTCCAGAAAGACAGGCCGGATTAGATGCAACTGAACCCCGTCTTCCATTTCAAGTGATTATTTGCGGGGGGACAATGACTTAAAAGCTTTGTACTTGGAATCATAAATCCAAGCCTATTAAACGTTTAGCCTGCTGAGCATTTAGTGTATATTTTGCATTTGTTCAAGTCACTGTGCTTGCACAATGTCCATTAACAGTACGTAATTTTTATGAAGAAAAATATATAACCCGCTTAAGATGGTCTCTGAATTCGCCAGATATGAACGATGGCTGAAATATCCTAAAAACCTTTATAAAACAAAGAAATAACCCCCCGCCCCATGAGTCTATAGAAATTAAGAAGAGTGAAACAGAATTGTACAAGCTCAATTGGATTATTTAATTGACAGCGAAGATTTTGACTAAGGTTTTTTGTTTTGGTAAAAAGACGTTTCAGTTACTGAGTTTTTTGATCACACTAAAAAGGTGAACCACAAAAGAACACATAGTAAACTACATTTTGGTAATAATTATGAATAAGCAATAATTTTGAACATATACTTAAATTATATAATTAGATTAAATCAATAACAAAAACGATTGATCAAATTGTCGATTTTCAGTGTTATTAACAGTGAAAATTATTTTAATGTTTTAATGACGCATCCTCCTCACGTTCATACGTGCGGACCTGGTGCAACGCCAAACATATTTTTACAAGTTCGCATAAGTTTTGTTTAAGTCCCTAACATTTGGTGTTTTACTTGAACTTCACACCCACTCAGTGCGACGTGTTTGTATTTCTTATATGTGTCAATAACATAAAAATTGTGCTGATGGGAGGCTGGATTAACGAGTGATATTAAAATTCTTAAACAATAAACATGAAAATTATATAGATAATTATTTAACTATTAAAAATTATTTAAAGAACACTAAATGCAAAGATGCAAAAAATTTACAGGACGGATTGTAGGTGTTCTGATGAAGATATAAATAAAAATAATAATCGTCACAGTGCTCCGATAGAAGTATTATAAATTTGTTATAAAAAAAAACTTTCATCCCAGTATATAAATATTTCAACCAAAGAGATTATAGGTTAAAACAAAGACAGTTACGTAAAAGGAAAACCCTGTTTAAAATTCCCGAGATTTAAACAATATTTAGTGCCTCACAAGTACACTAGTGACCGTGACGCGTGATCTCGTTGCTAAGTTTACGCTCTGCTTGTAAAAAATTATGAATTTTTAAGATTTAACGAAATTTTATTTTTTATTAGCATATTTCTATTATTCAACTATCATAAGATAATAAATAATTAAATTTCTGGAATGTATAGAATCTTTCGAGCTATAAACAACAATTGCTTTGTTGCTTCTAACTATGTTTGACTTTTTCTTTCGTAATTTTATTTTGATTTTAATCAATATTTAAATCTATTTTAAAGACATTATTTTGCCTTTGTAAAACAAACTGAATTAAATTTTGAACAATGATGAAATGCTATGTAGTTCGCAAGAATAAATAAATAAGTATGTAGATCACATGCTCTGTTAAAAAAAGATGTGAATAGTAAAGAACCAAATTTTTTGGTGACGCATAAAACGATATAGTTTTTTCTTCACGTATTCATAGCAGTTTTGGCTGTAAACAAAGGTATGATTTGAAATAGGTTTCACGGTCTCTGTTAATATAGAATCTTTTGGATTTGAATTGTCCAACGAGTGATGTATTGAACCGTGATGCCAATTTACGATATAGTGACAGACCTCCGCTTTATAAAGTTGATGCAGTTACACCCATAATATAAAATAACTGGACTGAACATGTAATAAACTGAAAATAACTGCCGTGCGGTGGGCAAAACACTTTTGCCAATTCCGCGGGATACAATCCTTTGTTTTGAAATGACAAGGGTAGAATCAATTCGCCGAACTTTTATAGATATAAGTAGTAGAATGGAACGAATAGTAGAAAGAGATAAAATAACGTAATATGTCGCAATCTGACCGGGCTGATCTAATTCGCGTTCATTGATTATAATTTTAGATGTCTGAGGTACTATTCGTCGGTCGTAAAAACAAAAATTAATCTTGAAGTAAAATTACTATTTTTTTGTTGTTAAAAATAGCTCGTCATTAAAGAAAGCAATATGTCGACGAATTGTTTCAAAAAAAAAAAAAAAAAATTGATATTAGACATGATTTTCTCTACAAATGTTAACAGTTTTCTTCTTCTTCTTCTTCTCGTGTTGCATTATCCATTGCGGACTTTGGTTATTAACATAACATTCATGTCTTGTTGGTGGCTAGTCTAAAAAGTTGGACATACGTTAGTCCGAACAGTTTTCAGTATAATAAGAGTAGAATTATTGACGGTCAGTACATTTTCGTAGGAATAGAGAGAACGGTCAAAAGAGAGCATCATTTAAAAATGGGAACTACCGGGAACTACGATCGTGTCGGATTATTGGAAGGTTTACAACTGCTTTGCAGACGAAGACTTTTGATGTTTAACTGTGAATCATTCACAAAATTACATATATCTCGATATTGGTGCCCATGCTCAAAACATTGATACGGTCTGGAGGGATCTACGTGGAAATAAATGATCCGCGATTTGGTCGGCGAAAAATACTTCCACGGATAATTTTCTTGTGCTGCTTAGTTCTGATATCGTTCTGCTGCTAACCATTATCTCTTTTCTACCGAATTTAAAGTCCTAATTAATTTTATACATCTTATAATTTTATATACCATATTACTTTTTACAGCAGATACTAAGTCTCTCACTTCCCACCTAATTCAAACCTTTCCCAACATCCTTCTCTGGCAGAAATTGTTCCGCTTCCACGTGGTCTCTGTTGTACAATAACATTTTTTAATTAATCAGTTTAGTTCAGGTTTGAGTTTTAATTAGATCAGTTTTCTGAAATAACTAGAACTAAGCTAAACCTGAACTAATCGGAACTAACCTGATACAACCAAAACTTTTAGTTGGTTAGGATTAAGCTTACACACACACATACACAAAAATTAAAATTTGTCGTTAACTGAGATGGACAAATCTCAAATTTTTATTTAAATACATTTTTTACATGAAAATATTAAACATCTGGCAACGTCGCAACAAGTATTTAGCTTTTTAAGTAGAAAAAATGATGTTTATGAAACTAATTTTTACTATATCTTCGAAAATAGAAGTTTTTCTTAATTTGGTTGCTAAAATTTTGTGTTTTTTCAAGAAATAAAAATGACCTTGAAATAAAGAGTATTTTCTCTGTGCTTCCCGGAAAAATAAGAGTAAACTGTGAAAAATAAAATCTGAGTCGTACTCTACGACCTTGAAATAGAGGGCAAGGAAAAGAATAAAGAAAAAAACTACTTTTCCCTAGATTTAACTTAATCAAAAATAACTATAACAATATTTATAATTCCATAGTAAAATATTAAATATTTAAGTATACTGTCTATTATATTACTTTTTAGTGCTTGATTTAGATACTCAATTGATAATAAATTAGAACTAATCTACAGAGCAATCTTATCTTAGGTTATTATTCAAAATTAAAGCATACTTGAAATAAAACTGTTAAGAGGTTTATTGAAATAAAGTTCAAATATTATTGGCAAAAAAATTTGTATCCTTGACATAAGGGTTCTTTTTTTCCGTGTAGTAGATAAAACCAGCAAGATATTGCGAGAAAGCCAAAATTTCGAAAGCATGTAAATTTTTCCTCAAGAAATGCTAAGTTTATAATTAAATAATAACTTCTCGTACTTCCTTTGAAGGATATTTAGACGATTTCTTATAAAATTAATTTAAAATTATTTAAATATGCTTTTTAAATTAATAAAAGGCTTTCTAAAGCTTGTACAGATAGTTATCTCTTAGAAAAAATAAACAAACTACTTTAAAAGTAAACACATAAAATAAACAAAGTAATTAAGTCAACGAATACACAATAATACCTGACGAGAACAAGAGAAGTGGTCAGTCCAATTTATTCAACATAAAGAAAAATAACAAAAAGCCAAAAGCTTCCGACAAATAGCAGCAGCCAAATCATCAGCAAACAACAAATAAAATCGAGGCTTGCCCCCTCCACCGAAGGCACTTAGCCGTTCCCCCTCCAGAGGGGGCTTAAGTCACCACAGCACCGGGTCCGGCCACGAAGCGACTTGGTGCGAGACTGTGTCGTGTGGCAAACAGTTTTTAGTGGTACCCTAACTCAGTTGATAGCAGTTGATAACAGCGATATGAAAACTAAGTCAGGTTATCAGCGACTCTACGGTAAGTTGATAAAAATTTATATACATAGATTATTTTATTGTTTATTTTATTTATGCTTGCCTTAACTTTTTTTTAACAATCGGCGATAGAGAATGAATGAAGGTTTTTCACCTGATATTGAAATTTATATGAAATTTTTTGACGGTTGGGGATTTAGTTCTTATCAATGTTATGACGCGTGAAGCTTTATCTTATAGAACTGTCAATGAGAAAATAGTGAACATTTTTTGAATGCAACTTATGCTTACGCATTTTTTTTTAATTAATTAGGATAAATGATATTTAAGTGATTTTTTTTGTGGAAAACTTGAGTTAATAATAGCATATGTCATAAAGAATTTATAATTTTTACAAATTTTTGGTTGTAAGTGGTAAACATTTTGCTATTAAGGGGTAAAAGATGCAGTTATTTCGATTAAGTGAAATCTAGAAAAACAGTATTTTTGTTTTAAATTTCCTCTATATACCCCCTAATTTGAAGTCGTAAAATACGTTTTTGGCCTTGGTTTTCCTCAATTTTTCTTTATTTTTCCAGGAAACAGAAAAGAACATTGTTTACTTCAAGATTAATTTTATTTCTTGAGAAAACACGGAATTTTTGCAATTATTATTGATATTACTATTTATAATACATTATATGTAATATTTTTAAACTATTTTTGCGCAAATTCTCGCAAAAAAATTAAGAAAAACTTGTATTTTCGATGAAAAAGTAAAAACATTTCTTAAGCTTCGTTGATACTTTTACTACTCGAAAGGCTAAATATTTCTTTCGACGTTACCAAATGTAAAATATTTTCATGTAATAAACTTATTTAAAAAAAAACTATAGAATTTGGCCATCTCAATCAATAATGTATTTTAATATTTTTAATCTAAAAACAAGTGTGAAATTAATCCGAACCAACAAAAATTTTTGGTTAGTTTAAGTTAGTTTAGATTATCTAAACTATCCTATCTGCCAGTGAAGGATATTGAGAAATGGTCGTTTATTATCAGCTGCAAAAAATAATATAGATTATAAATTATAAGATGTAAGAAAATTAATTAGGATTACAAATTTGGTGGAAGAAGGGTGTTGTTTGGTAGCAGAACGATACGTGATGACAATTAAAGGGAATTATTATTAATGCTCTTCATTGTTCCAAATAGCAGGGGAGGAGTTCCACGCGCCGACCAAATCGCGAAATATTTCACGTAAATTCTTTCAGACATATTTCAATGTTTTGAGTATATGGGCACCACTACTGAGATCTATAAGATTTTGTTAATGTCGGAAGATTTCATCTACTAAGCAGTTGCATCCGTTCCAACAATCCGATTCTATCGTATTTTTGAATGACGCTTAGAAGATTTTTTGTTGACCGTTCTGCAACCGGAACGAGAAAGAACCTCTTTGTTCTTTCTATTCCTTTGAAAATCCATGAACTGCTAATCATTCTAACCCTGTTGTACTTTGTCTTGCCCAGCTTGTACTCATTTATTTCAACAATTTTTTAGAAATTTTTACTACTACTTACTAGGTAAAGTTATCAGCAAAAATTTATCCCAGTAGTTGTTGCTGAGCCTAATTCTAATTTATTCACTAGCCGGTCCTAAAAACCATTAATATTTGGAGGGAAAATCGTGCCGAATGTGAAATTATAAAAGGAGAAAAAACGAGCAAATGCGATCTTTAAAACCGGTAATATCTCAAGGGAAATCATGCATTATATAGGAAAAATATTTTTCGGGTCTTTTTCTTACATTTAAATACGGAAAAAAATAATACCTTCACAGAAATCATATTTAGGCTATGACAACAGCGCAAATTATCCACTTTTTGAGATAAGTAATTGCTAACAGATGTAACCAGCATTTTTTAAAAAAATTTTTTAGTCGAGTGCAAATTTGCGAAATTTTATATATCGGCTTCTATAAGTGTGAAATTCGTGGATGTAACAAAATTTTAGTGGCGAAAATTTTTGCCCTAAAAATTAAACCGAAAGTATAGAGTATATTTCTGTGTTTTCTGAAAACTAAGGAAAAATTGTAGAAAATCAATGCTAGAATTTTGTTGTACGATCTCGAAATAGGGGATAAGTAAAGAAATTTTCAAAAAGAAAAAGCTCGTTTTCCTAGATTTCACTAAATCGAAATTACTTCTGTAAAGAAGTCATATGTAAAGAAATATAAATAGAATATACATTGAACTATGACAAACTATCGTGTGACGGCCAAAACTTCGTTAATGATTGGAAGAAATTCAGAATTTATCTACAATTTAAAAACCCGTTTAAAAACATCAGAAAAAAATATCGCTTAATTTCAGAAATTTTTATTGCTATTAAAAGAGATCGATGTTGATAAATAATTCTTTTACCTAATTCTGGTCTTTCTCTTTCCCTTTAAAATATATCTTACAATGTCTACCAAGATAATTATTTGAGTTGGTTTTTATTTTTATAATATTGTTTCTGTGAAAGAAATGGTTGGTCTCTTCTAACGATACCGCAATGTTTATGCTTTTCACTTATTTTTAAAATTTTACATTTAATTTTATTATATTATAGTGTCGTATCTATTGTCATTAACATTTACTTATAAACATATATAAGTAATACTTTATCAGCTCCGGTTTAAATCTATCCCGCCTGATGACGATTAAACAACTGAAACGCCTATACAGTAATTTTTATCATAAAGATGATAAAAGAAGAATTATTTCATTTCTAATTTAACAAATAGTTCCTTAAACTGTTTTTAATGGTTATTTTAATAAAAGAGTTTTCATCAACTCTTTAAATAAAGGATTCAAAAAACATTTAATCTAAAAAATGTGTTTTTTTATTATTTTACCTTGAAATATAGGCGTAGTAACATAGGCATTGCAAGAATAATTGACTCGTTAAATTTTTACACACCAGTAACATATTCTAAAATATTTAATAAATTCTATTACCTTAATTTAAAAATACGCACTTGTATTATGAGTTTCAGTAGGTTGGAATTATTTTTTCCGATTAATTTATTCTTGGTTTGGTGGTTAATTTCACATCCACCAAATAGTTTTAGTAAAATTAAGAGAAATATATTTTTGAAGTCTTCCACATAAAGATGCAAATTTAACCATATTACGCAAATATTTTTTTAATAAAAAGGTACACCACTTGTGACTTGGTATATTCAAGAAAATTAGGGTTGCTAAAATTATATGTAGTTCAAATAAAACTTTACATGAAGAACATATTTTTATTTTTCTTGGAATTCAATCTTAATAATGTTTTTGATTTACTAATCACTGAATACCAACTATATAATAGGCAATTTTCTACTACTTCTTTGAAATTTTGAATTCTTTTAAATCCTGATTATTTATTTGGTTATGACACCCATGTCAACGTGATGTACAGAAAGTTTTCAAACAACTTTACTTCTACTTTAAAAACTACAGAATTTTTTATTATGTCAATGTCTATTTGCCATTTAAAACAAAATTTAGATTTTCCGTTCATACATCATTTGTATTTATTTAGTAGAACTGAAAAAAACTTGCATGCATGTCAAAAATATAATTAATATGTAATAAATTTTATCTCTAATCCAAGAAGATTTTAGATTAATGGAGGCCATTAAGCCTTATCCAAACCATAACAAATTTTACAACTAAAATTGATATGACTACGTGAAGAAAAAACTATTCCGTTCTATGCGTCACAACAAAGTATGGTACTTCACCACGCACCTCTTTTTAAAAAGATGCGTGTTCTCCATACATTTATTTATTTATTTTTGCAAATTACACAGTATTTTACCATTATTCACAATTTAATCCATTTTGTTTCTAAAAGACAAACCAATATTTTTAAAATAACACTAAAAATTGATTAAAATTAAAATGAAATCAGGAATGAAATAGAAAGAAGTGCCAGTTGTCACAAATTTCTACTAGTTTTGCTTTAATCTGGAAAAATTGTAATGTTGCAAATTCTAGATATTGGTTGGATAAACTTAGGAAGAAGAAAATGATTTTGGGGCAGAAGTAATTATTTATAGGCCGAAAAATTCTATACATTCCGGGAATTACCTTATTTAAATAATCAAAAGCGTCACCTGGTGATTACATAGTTACATGGGTACTCTTGAGATACTAAATATTTAAATAAGTGAGAAATTTTGGACTGGATTTCTCTTGTATGCAAGTTACATTATTTTTGTTGGCAAGGTTTCAAAGTAGTAAGTCTTATTTTGAATAAAGTATATCAGCTCGTTATCAAGGGTGATTTAACAAGAACTGAAATTTTAAATAAATTTAAAACACATTATTTTAATTACTTTTTAAAATTTTTGTTGAAATATACATGACGGTTTCACTGGAAAGTATGTACCTTTCGATGCAATCTCGGAGTTCGTATTAAAGTAAGGGCCTCCGGATTTCATAAATTTGGCGTTCAATTTTTTTTAAGTTCTTGAATCGTCCCAAGATAGTTCACATACCTTACTGAAAAAGAGAGGAAAAAAACAAATGGGTTAAAGAGCAATTTCTTGGCGGTCAGTTTTTATATCTGAAATAAGAGATAACGCGACCTGGGAACTTTGCTTGCCACAATGTACGTCATTGTTTCGCGTGCGGTGTGAGAGGTGGCGCCATTCTGTTGAAAAAACATTCCAATTACATGCATTCCATTCTCACCAAATAGACAACCACTGAAGTACCTTTATCACTACCAGAAAAGCAAGGTTCCATAATCCCCCCTGCCTACTGGAACACCAAACTGTTACTTTTTGAGGGTGCTCTTCCAAGGCATGTAAATTTTGAAAATATCCTAATAACATATAGTTTTATCGGTCTAGATACAATATTCTTTTCATATGCGAAATAAAAATCCACATAAATTGAATAGTTTCGGGCATTACTTACATATATCAATTAATAAACAAACAACTACATTATATGTGAATTACAACTGATTAGTCTTCTTAAAAATATAATATAATTAGCAGTAAATTTATCAATTTTATTTGAAAATGATAATTTTGCAAAGCATTTTAATTTATGCAACACGTTTTAATGCTCTTGTTTTCAGATCATTTGATTGGTAATCAATAGGTATAAGACACTTTAATTAATATTTCGTGGACTCTGTATCCGAATAAAATGATAAAATTCAATTATGCCACTTATAATACAAGCAGATTAAGAGGTCTTCGGTTAATATTTTGATAGTGAGCATGTACTACTCAATTACTACTTAATTAGCAGGTTAATTAAAAATATCTTAAATATAACTTGTAATCATTAAGACATTAACGGGAATATATATGAAGATAAAAACTGATCTTTCTCAAGAAATTTTAAAATATATTTCTCTCCATAGAAACCAGAGGAACCCGTGCATCCAATTTCTTCCGAAAGAAGGAGGTTTTAAATTCGACCGCTAGGTTTTCTGGTGTATGTACGTCGATTACTCCGATTCTTTTACGTTATGTTTAGGAAGTTGCTGCGGTAATTCCATATGATTTTAGCTAAAATCAGTTCAGTAAAGTTCAAAATGGTGCTTATAATATGGCGGACAAAAAAATTAATTTTGTCCGATTTTCTCCAAAATTAGTATAAGGTTATTTTCGAGTTCGCATATCACGAATCTAAAATTATTTAAAAAAAATTTAATATGGCGGATTAAAAACTTTATATCTCTCGATTTTGTCAAAAATTGGTATCGGCAGATTCTTGGATGTGCAAATTACGAATTGAATATTATTTTTGAAAAATTCAATATGGCGGATCAAATATGGCGTCCTAAAAATTTTATGACTCTCGAAATTGTTCAAAATTAGTATTGGGAGTTTTTGAGGGTGTAAATTACGAATTTTAAATTATTTTAAATAATTCAATATGGCGGATTCAGAATGGTGGACAAAAGATTTTATTCCTTTCGATTTCGTTCAAAATTGGTATTGGAGGGTTTCTGAGGATGTAAATAAAGATTAAAATTATTTTTAAAAAAATTCAATATGGCCTATGCAATAGGGTGGTCTAAAAATTTTATATTTGCGTATTATGTCCAAAATTGGTTCTAGATGATTTTTGAGGGTATAAATGAAAAGTCTAAAATTGGTTTTATTAACTTCAATATGGGGACTAATGTGGTGGGTTCAAAATTTTACGTGATTCAAATTTTTTCAAAATTAGTGGTTTTCAGGGTCGTAGATTACGAATCAAGTCAAAAATTTTAAATTTTTCCGATTTTGGCAAAATTTGATATTGGGTGGTTCTCGTGGTTAATATTACGGAGCTTAAATTAATTTCTTCAAACTCAGTATGCAATCTAAGATATATCGGACTAAAAAATTTACATGTCTCGAGTTCTTTAAATATCGATTTGGGGAGTTTTGGGGGTATAGGTTAGGAATCTAAAATTAATTTTTTAAAATTCAAGGTAGCTGATTTAGGTACTATATCAGACTAAATATTTATTTTGTACAGTTTCATTTAAAACTGGCATTTCAAAAATTTTTTGTTGTTCAGTTTAGTGTAATTTACAACTTTGGATAAAATGGGTACTTTTCGAGGTTCACCACACATTTCGTTTAGTTCAAATAATTTATGGATATCACAAGGAGTTCAGAACTAAAAATAGAAAAATAAAATTTTTATAAAATTGAACCGACTTCTAAAAAAGCGCTAAAAAACGAAAATAACAATTTAATCTTTTTATTAAATTAAAATTTTTCAAGTCGGTGTCAAATTATTACTAAATGAAATAAAAATTACAAAAAAATTATTTTTTAATCTTTTGTGTGAATCAATTGTGTCAGGTAATAATTTGGCGCTGACTTCAAAAATTTTAATTCCATAAAAAAATTTAGATTGTTATTTTTCGCTTTTTAGTGCTTTTTTAGAAGTCAATTCAATTTTTTTATAAAAATTTTATTTATTGTATTTTCGCTATCTTGACCTAAATGAGAGCATTTTAAACATTACATTTCATCTTTATTTGAAATTAATTATAAATATATGTTTCTAAAATCATCGAAAAAATCGAGAAGAATTTCTTGTGCTAGCCGGCAGATTTACTTCAAAAAACTGTTTATTGTGGTGACGTAAATTTGTTTGGGAATACATGGTTTTAAATATAAACCTCAATAAACAAATGCTGTAGCTTTAGCTTCCGTTGGCTGAAACCACAAAATATGCGTTAGTTCAAAAATATTTTCTGTGGGATTGATTTTTTATTGTAAATAAAAAATTATTAATGTGTAAAACTTTTAAGGGTCAATACAAAATTAAGCTTTTCATGCAGGATTTTTTGAAAAAAAAAATAGTATCAGATCTCATTTTTAGCTTAAAAATAAAGACTAATTACAATAAATATTAACAATCTAGTAAAATTAAGCAGCTACAATCCCTAGTATAAAAAGTTTACCGGTTGTATTTGTATATACGGGCTAATTTCAGAAATTACTGATTTAATTTTGATGCAATTTTCACTATTTGTTTGGTCGTTTTTGGAGGAAGATTTTTCTGTGCAGTAATGGTACACAAAGCACCAGATGACCTTACATATAAAATATATTAGGTAATCCTAACTTAAAACGAAAAGCTCCTAAGGGTCCGTCTCCGATTTCGTTCAAAAAAATATCGTTTTTACCTCTTTGTAAAAATACAAAACAAACTCTCTATGAGAAAATGACATGTATTGAATCTTTTTCGTAAGTTTAATAATATGTAAGTGGATTCATGCAAAAAAAATAAAGTTTCAAAATTTTCGTCATACATAAGATCGATTTCATTCAAAATCATGCAGTGAAAATAGTCAAAAAAATAAAATGCTTTCTCCGTGAAATATATTTTTCTAGACCTCAAATAAGTTTATACGTATTTTGCCGTTTTGCGAAAAAATTCATCAAGATTTTAAAGTTGAGCTGAAAGCTTTTACAGTGAAGAAAAATGAAAGTAATTTTTTTATTTAAAATCATATATCTTTATGACAAATCGACGTAATTCAGTTCTCTCTTTTGATTGAAGTCACGTGGGTCATAAACTTTCAGAAAAAAAATTAGAAAACTGAAAAATTTTCAAAATTAACACATTGGCGGCCATTTTTCGAAAAAAAGACAAACGCGATTTTCTGAAAAACTACATTTTTTGTCGATGATATTTTTTCGGCGGTTCCCTGTTATATGCTTCTTCAATTATAATTGTTTTCATGGGTAATAAAATGTAGGGGAAGATACTATAATTTTTTTTTTCTTTTTTCAATGACCGATTTCATTTCAAATCATGTAATGAGATTTAAAAAAAATGCTTTCTCCATGAAATAGAAACCAAAAAAGTGTACATGTGTTTTACCATTTTGCGAAAGAATCATTTTCAACAAAGTTATCAAGACTTTAAAGTTGATATCAGTGGTTTTGCAGCGAAAAAAAAAATACAGACATTGTTTTATTCAAAATTTTATATTTTTATGACTAATCTAGCTAATTTAACTTTCTCTTTTGGGTGAGATCACAGGAGTAATAAGTTTCAAGAAAAAAATTTAGAAGCAGAAAAATTTTCTAAATTAACAAAATGGCGGCCGTTTCTTGAAACAATATTAAGAAATTTTTTTCCGGTTGACTTTATTGTAAAATTATTATTTTTGTAATTTTTTTATATATTATTTATTAAAAAGCTTTCTTATGATTGTCAAAAAAGTAGAATAATACGATCAAATATTTGCATACAGTAATTTGTTTTTTCCACGTGGAAATCGATTGTAACGGTAGATCATGGTTCGCTGAGCACCAATCAGGTATAAATACCGAATTGTTGCTCCTCGATAGTCATTCAGTATTCTAATCTCGTGGAGTCAAGATCCCTGAAGGTACCTCGTGCAATCGTAGACGAAACGTCGGATAATAATTCCAATTTGACACGGTCTAAACCCAAGAACCATGATTTTCGGCAAAACACACGTACGCTTTTTTGGTTTTTATAATGATGTTTTCTACGGGAAAGCATTTTTTTTTAAAAAGCTCATTGCATGATTTGAAACAGAATAGGCCATTAAAAAAATAAAAAACTTATTGTGTCTCCCCAAGCATTTTAATACCCATGAAAACCAATGTTACTGAAGAACCATATAACAAAAAACACTCGATAAAAAAGTCATCGAAAGTAAATGTAGTTTTTGAGAAAATTGCGTTGGTTTTTTTTTACGAAAAACGGCCGCCATTTAGTTAATTTTGAAATTTTTTCGGTATTCAGATAATTCATGTAATCTTAATCAAAAGAAAAAACTGAATTACATCGATTAGTCATAAAAACATACAATTTTCAATAATAAAATACTATCATTTTTCTTCACTGCAAAAGCTCTATAGTCAACTTTAATATCTCGATAGTTTCCATGAAAATGAATTTTTTCCAAAACAACAAAATACACTCTTTTTTGATTATATATTTCACGAAGAAAGCAATTTATCTTTTTGGCTATTTTCACTGCCTGATTTTGAATTTTACTGTCTCACGAGGACTCGTGTGACCGTGGTAACCTCCAGGTGATAATCTGTCTTGTTGCTAAGTAAACGCCATGTTTATTATTTTATCGACTTTTATAATAATTTAAATATCATAAGATATTAGATACCGTAATTTCTGGAATGTATAGAATTTTTTGTTCTATGAACAATTACTTTAACCTAAAAGACCTTGGCTTCTACCTATATCGTTTGTCCAAAAATACCTAGCATTCGTAACATTATAACTTCTCCGGATCAACTACACAACACAGCAATGATTTGTTTGAAGATTGCAGACAATGTTGAAGATTGACTAAAATGTGGTCGGACTTGCATTGTTTTTATTTTTATTTTTACGTCGTTTCGATTAGGTTGTATCTCTAATAGTTATCAAGTATAAACTGAATGTTTTGTCTTAAGACTACTAGCTTATATAGGGACTGTGTCCATTGAAGCGCAAAGTTTCGCTTCACTGTAGACACCTCAATGATTTGATGTTACAAAGTAGTGGTTGCCAAAGATTAGGTATCTGAACATTCGGTTTACTGAAGATTCCATTATTGTGTTTAATGTATGATGCTTCTATAAATTTTCTTTTTTTCATATTGGGTTCCATTTATATTGCCGCAGCCTCAGACCATTTTATATGGTGTTGTTTATCCCAGGAGTGTTCTGCAATACCTGATCTCGACGTTTCCCCTTTTTGTGTATGAGTTTTATGTTCCTTAATTCTAACTTCTAGTGGTCGTTTGGTTTCTCCAATATACATTTCACCACACTAACATGGAACTTAGTAAATACATTCTTTCTTATCGGTAGTTTTCGGTTTTGTTTTTGTTAAAGGAGCTCTAAGTGTATTTCCAGATTTAAAAGACGTTTTTATATTATAACTACTGGAAATTCGTCTTATTTTCTCCGGCGTTTCCTTAATGTACGGAATTGTGAAGAAGGAATATGTTTCTTGCTGTCCAGTGTTCGTTGTTTTAAAATTATTTATAACATCGTCAATTAGTTTTAAAAGATAACCATTCTGTTGTAAATCGGGTTTAATATTTGCTACTTTTTTTTTCAATGATTCGGCATTATTGCATATAGATATCGCTCGATTATAGAGGTTGCGTATAATTCCTCGTTTTGTTACAACAGAATGATTAGAACTATGATTAAGATATTGTCCAGTATATGTTGGCTTTCTGTATACTGAAGTTTTAATAGTTTCGTTTGAACGGTTCACCATGACATCTAGGGAGGGCAATTGATCATTTACCTCTTTTTCCATGGTAAACTTAATTGTAGGTCGAATGGTATTTAGATGTTTCAGGTAATCATTAAGTTCTTGATCATTGCCCTTTCATACGATGAAAGTATCATGGACATATCTCAATCAGACTTTCGGTTTTACTGTTGCCGTTTCTATGGCATGAGTTTCGAACCATTCCATATATATATTGGCGACGACTAGAGAGAGTTAAGAACCCATCGGAAGCCCGTCGTCCTGAGTGTAGAACTTGTCCTTTACTTGCACTACGCAGGCAACACTCCAAAAAGGTCCATCACCCCGTCCAGTGATAACGTGGTTCGATCTGATAAAGTAGTATCATTTGAAAGTCTAGTTTTGAATATGTCTAGTGATTCTCCTAATGCAGCAATGATGCTTATCAATAGTAATTGTATTGTAATTTGTAACAATTAGCATCTCTTTTTCTTTCACCTGTAACGATAATCAATTTGTTGTGCTATTTTAAAGATATTAGTTTGCCTTTGTGAAATTAAGTGAATTAAACTGCCAACGATGGTAAAATACTGTGTAATTTACAAGAATAAATGACGCGTGTGTTTAAGAAGTAGAGGTGCATGGTCGAGTATCTGACTTTGTTGTGATGCATAAAACGGTATCCACGTATTCTCAGCAATTTTGGCTGTAAACAATTTTATGGTTTGGAATAGGCTTGATGGTCTCTATTTTTATCTAAAATCTCTTTGGATGTAATAATGACTGTGGAAAAATATAAAGTTGTATCTACTAGTCCAGAACACCATACTTTCATGTTTTCAAGGCTGACTTTCTTACAATTTGCGGAAGAATGAAAGAAGAGATCAATAACATGAAGACAGAAGAAATATGGAAAAGTTAGCTGCAGTAATTCATTCTTCCTCAAATTCTAAGGAATTTATTTGTTTTTTAAGCCAGAGTATGAATATTCTTGGTTATTATTGAGATTAGGGATGAATTAGAACCTAACAAGAACAACGTGAAGATTGCCTAGAAATTTATGGGTGTCATTCTTTTATGTCGCAGTGTAAGAGATGCATTTACAACAGAAAAAATTAACATTTTTTCGATTTCTTTTGTATTTTTTGAGATTAGGGATGAATTCTGATCTGACAGAGGCATTAATTATTAATCTTAAATTCGTATTCAATTGCCTTGAAAACATGAAAGTATGATGTTTTGGATAGGTGGAAATAATTCTTTTTCTTTCCATCATTGTGATCTCAAATATTATTTTCACAGTAAGTATTATATTTAAATAAATTGTTCTCATTACTTTTCAATGAAAAACTAGTTCTATTATCTTCTAGTTAACGTTTTAAAGATCAAATGACAAATATAATATATATGGTTCGGTTCATTTTGAAGGGTTAAAATATTTTCGGACCGTAAATTTTGAAATCAATTTAAACCTTATACTTGACGCAAGTTAAGAAATATTGTTGTAATCTGTAATTTAAATTTTCGAAATTTTCGTGGAACTATTTCGGCTTGCGGTTGTTTTATTTACGCCTACTTCTGATGGAAAGATTTCCTCGAAAGTTAAAATTATTGTTTCTACGTAAAATCAATAATTTTAAATATATTTAAAAGTTTATTAGTGTGCATTTTACTTTATAATTTAATATAAATATATTATATTTGATGAGAACCAATACTCTTGTCTCGGAAAGACACTGTTAATTTAAATTAAAGAACGGCTTAAAAAAGGGTTTAAAACTTGATCCTTATAGCTTCCACTTTCTTTTTCATATTTATGAACTTTCAAGATAAAAATCGTAAAGAAGTCATATACAGGATTGTGTGAAAAATACGGGTCGGCCTTTTATATGGAACACCGCTTATTTGATGAAAAATCATTCGGACTCGTTAATTTTTTATTTTGCAAGTGCATGTTTTTAGGAAAGAAAATATTATTTTGAGTGGATAAAAAAGGTGCTACGGGCATCAACTCAAATTTGTTTACTGAAACACATTGTAGATTAATACATTTTAAGATTCTATAATAAATTCTAAACATTTTTCATAAAATATGACCTATATCTTCAACTTTGTCCGAAATATTTACTCGTTTGGTTTTCAAAACAAGATGGTCAACAGCAAATTATACATATAAAAGAACTATTTTATGAAATGTTGAAAATGTCTTTCAGCAACTGTCCTGCAGTAGTCAGTCAATTTAAAAATTTTTTATCACTTTTAGAGAAATTTCTCGTATTACTTGTCGAATGGATTCCTTAAGCATATCTACTAAATCAGGTTTAGATTTATAAACAAAATTTTTAACTTGGTCCCATAGAAATAGTCTAGTGAGTTAACATCGGTCCATCTGGCTGGTCGCTCTATTCCCTTCGTTTGTCTATTCATAGTTTGGGAAAAATTGTATTTATATGAACAGTATGATACGTTGTTGACATGATAGGGTTAAACTTGATGAATCAGGATCATTATCTTCTGAAAATGGAGTTGAAATAAGACCATTTTGGAAAAAATATAGATATGCGTCTCCAGCGATGAAAAATTAGCCGAACGATTACCCTATTTTCAACAATGCCTATCCAAACATTCATCTTTTCATTATACTGGGTGTGATTGTCTTCGATCCAATGAGATTTTCAAATTATAAACATCTGAGACAAAGATAAACACAATAGACCAGGGCTTATCTGTTTTTATTTGGATGTTTGGATGAGTAACGATAAATTTGATATGTGTCAATTCAAAAAGTTGTGGCAACATTGTTTTTATTAATAAAAATATAAATTTAACGAAAAAAAAAACTTTTTTTTTTCCAACTTTTCTCTCGTGTAACTTAGAACGTATTCATTTTAGAGGAAAGTTAAAAAGGAAAGAAAGTTTCGTAATTAAATTTGCCATAAGAAAGGGTTGGTCGGAAATCTCAAAATATATTTCCCTTATTGCAAAATAGCAATAATTAAAAAAAAAGGTAAAAAAGCAGTTTTTTAATCAATTTTTTTCGACCATTTAAATTTCTCTGAGGACCTTCATATTAGAGCAAAGAAAACTTTATGTCATGATAAAATAACACGCTAAAATTCGTTGAGATCGAATCGATAGTTTTTGCACAATAATTATCTAATCCGATTTCGTATACAAAAATTGACCATTTTTCAAGTTTGTCTGAGTCCAAAATATCACGTAAACGTATTTAAATTTCATTTCGACATATAGCACGGAACTTAAGTTTTCCAACGCTTTTTTCAGAATCAAAATCGGATGATTTGGACACCCTCAGGAATTGTTTAAAAACATTTTTGATATTTTTGCTTATAATAAGTAGATTATCTCGGCGGATTTTCACTGGATTTTTTTGCAACACATGGTTTGAAAGTACTTGGAAAAACGCTCTTTTTCATGAAAAAAAAATTGAAATCCGTCAATTGATTTCCGAGATACAAACTGTCAAAGTTGACAGTCTGTTACGATGAATCTATAAACAATACAGACCTGATTCTTGAACCCAAAACTTTGTCTTGCCGAGTTCTTTTTTGATACATCGGAAACTTTAATAACAAATGAAAAGAACATCCCCCCCGTGCGTAAAAGAAGGGTGGGTAGCTCTCATTTTAAAATTGAATTCGAAGATTCAAAATACATATCTGAAAAAAATTTTCAATTTCTCGGCTTCTAATGGAGCGATTTTGATCATTTTTTTAAACCGATGAACCACGAATAATGGAGCGCAAATATCATAATGTCATGTGTCCATCATACATTCATTTTGTTATAAATAAATGACGTTATTTATGCATCATACTTACAGCATACTGCACCCTATAGTATTGGACTTTCCAAGCGAATCTTCGTTTATTAATATCATTAAGCATACTATGACGATATATATATATATATATATATATATATATATATATATATATATATATATATATATATATATAATATATGTAAAAAAACGTTTTTCCGCACTCTGTAAAGTTTGTAATATAATATTTAGTGTTAAGAGTGCTTTATTGAACTTTTTGAACATAATTTATAAAGAATAACTATTTTATTTTTATCTGTATTTTACGAATAAAATAATTTAAAACCAAAATTTTTTTCAGTTTGTTTAAACAATGATTGTTTAAATAATTTTGATAAATAAAGTAAATATATATCGTTATAATATGCTTAATTATATTAATAAACAAAGATTCGCTTGGAAAGTCCAATACTGTAGGGTGCAGTATGCTGTAAGTATGATGTATAAACAACGTTATTTGGTTATAACAAAATGAATGCATGATGGGTACTTGGCATTATGATATTTGAGCTCCATTATTCGCGGTACATCGGTTAAAAAAAATGATCAAAATCGCTTCATTAGAAGCCGAGAAAATGAAAATTTTTTTCCGATATGTATTTTGAATCTTTGAATTCAATTTTAAAATGAGAGCTCCCCACCCCTCTTTTTTCATTTTTCTCGCGCGTGGACGATATTCTTTTCATTTCTTATTAAAGTTTCCGATAACATAAACATTTAAATATTTGTATCAAAAAAGAACTCGGCAAGATAAAAGTTTTTGGTTCAAGAATCAGGTCTGTATTGGTTATAGATTCACCGCAACAGGCTGTCAATTTTGACAGTTTGTATCTCGGAAACCAATTGACGGATTTGAAATTTTTTTTCACGAAAAGAAGCGTCTTTCCAAGTACTTTTAAATCATGTATTACAGAAAAAAATCCAATGAAAATCCGCCGAGATAATCTATTTGTTTATAAGCAAAAATATCAACAATGTCTTTAAATAATTCCTGAGGGCGTCCAAATCATCCGATTTTGATTCTAAAAGAAGCGTTGGAAAACTTGAGTTTCCTACTATATGTTAAAAATAAATTTAAATATGTTAACCTGATGTTTTGGACTCAGACAAACACTGAAAAATGGTCACTTTTTGTAAACGAAATCGAATTGCAAAATTATTGTGGAAAAACTATCTATTCAATCCTAACGAATTTTAGCGTGTTATTTTATCATGGCATAAGATTTTCTTTGCTCTAATATGAAAGTCCTCAGAGAAATTTAAATGGCCGAAAAAAATTGATTAAAAAACTGTTTTTTTACCTTTTTTTAATTATTGCTATTTTGCAATAAGAAAAATATATTTTGAGATTTCCAATCAACTTTATCTTATGGCAAATTTAATTATGAAACTTTTTTTCCTTTTCAACTTTCCTCTAAAATGAATACCTTCAAAGTTACATGAGAGTAAATTTGAAAAAAAAAAACGTTTTTTTTCGTTAATAGTATATTTTTATTAATAAAAACAATGTTGCCCAACTGTTTCAATTGACGCATAACAAATTTATCGTTATTCAGGTTATTCTGAAGGCTCTAATGCAAAAATCTCCATGTTCCATTTTACATCCACAAAACCCCGATATTTTACAGATAAGCCTTAGTCTACAAGTAAATCAAAAAATGATTTTAAAAGTCAAAAGTGTAAATATTTTAAAAACAGTTAAGAGAAATAAGTATAATATATATTTTAGGAAAAATGGCTTGAATTTATTGTATAAACTCGAAATATAATGATATACAATGTGTCTCACTAATTCAAGTTGATACATGTAGCATTTTTCTAATTGCACATTGCATAATATTTTCTCATCTAAAAAAATGCACTTCAAAAAAGAAAAATCGATGGATCGGAGCGATTTTTCATCAAATAAGAGGTGCTCTTTTTTAAAGGTCGATCCGTTACTTTATCACCATCCTGTACACCCCTATTATTTTGGAATGGTTCCACGATTTAAATGCCATTTTTTGCATTTTGCTCAGCTATATGGCGGACAAAAAAATTAATATTTTCCAATTCCTTCAACTCGGGCTCTATGGGTCGTAGGGCCTTTCTTCGTTTCGAATCCAACTTTTAATTTATACGAGTTAGAAACTTATACAGTGACGCAATTATTTCTAAAAAAATATCCTTTTTCTAAGTAATAAATTAGGAGTTAATAATTAATTTTTTCATTAATTTTCATTACAAATTGAAAGAATAACTCTTTCTTAAGAGAAGTCACTTTTGATTGACTCGAAACGTTGATAAACAAAAAAATTATGGCAATAAAAATTTTGCATCTTGAGATCAACAAATTGCCATATCTCTGTAGAAATTTGCAGATTGACTCGTTCAATTTGGCATTGAAAAAGCCTCGTTTTCAAGTGATAAAACAATATAATAAATTTTTATTGCGATAAATAATTCATTTTTAAAAAAAATTGCCATTTTTGAAGGTTCTTTGACCTTTTTGACAAAAATATTCACACTAAAGCTCAAATTGCAGGTTTTTAAATTCTCTAGAACTCTTACTCAGAACTTTTTTCTCCAAAATGGATACCCCGGCTTTTAGAAAAAAAACTGTATTTTGGCCAATTTAGATCCTTCTAGCTCTTCAATGAATCTGGAGTGGCAAACAGGCATGACATCTTTATTTTACTCCCCCCTCCCCTACAGCGTAAAACAGGTCTCATCCATTTCTTAATTTTATCCCTGAAATAGCATTTCATTTGCTTTCTTTCTTGAGCAAATCATTAAGTAAATTTTTGACGTAAATGTTGACCTCAAAAATTTTAATTACAAAAAAAAAATTATAAAATTATTGTTTACTTTTTAACTCCTTTTTGAAGGAGGTTCATTTTTTACTAAGTAGATAAGTAAGAGAATGTTGCTTTTAATAAAATAGCATAGTTTCTTTAGTACTTTTAATTCTTTGTTTCATATTTTTGTGTTTAAAATATAGAAAAATATGTTTAGCAGAAATAAAATCTTGCACCGTAAGCACCATATTAAAAATAAAATAAATAATTAAAAGAAATTACTGATGGTATTTATTAAATGTAAAACGTTGTTGAGATAAGCACAAAGTCTGAATAAAGGTTAAAAGGTTACCCAACGACAATATTAATAAGCAGAAATTCATCTATATACTTTGGTATATTCCAATATTTGTTAATTATGAAAAGTAAATAATATAATTTCGTAGTAGTAAATAATTTTGATCTCGACGTTAAATAAAGCAATTTCAATTCATTGTTTATAATTCTGATTTTTAATTGATACATTACTTCATCATGGAAGTATTCAGTTGAGGGTTTAGGCCTCTATTCTTGAACTATTTTGAAATTAGAAAAAGTAAAAGATATTCCACATCCACTGAATAATTTTTAACATTTCAGCCTCTACAACCTACGTAACTTTATATATTATAACTAATTTAAGTTTTATAAAAATAATGATTGTTCACTGATAGTGGTGCATGAGACATGCAATTTTTATTGTTTTTGGAGCAAATTGCTGCTTGGCATAAAATTCTACTTGGTTTTTTTCCCTCGAGCAAAATTTCTTCCAGGTTTTTATTAAGATACTAAACCTATTTATCTATGAAGATAAGTGGAAGCATCGTCTCTCCATCTTTCAATTTTAAAAGAGAAAAATAAAATGTTTATTTTTGAAATTCATTTCAGGCCAATTAGGTCAAGATAAGTTTTATTTGGGTAACGTCTATCTGCAGTTGAATGACGAGACATCTTTTTCTACCATTCAGAAGAGATACTCCGATCTAACATGAGAGAGATGTTTTATTCAATGTTGTTCGTATGGAATATAGTTGCAACGGAAGAGATATATGAAATATAATGCCAAAATTAATTTGTATGTGCATTAACTGAAAGAGTTAATTCTAAACAATTTTTTTCTTCATGTTCGGGAAATGTATAATTTTGTGGCCTATGTGAGTCGCCTCATCTATTTTAGGAGACAGAGAACAAGTGGTGTTGCTAGTCGCGTAGTGATATCGGAAAGAGAGGTGTAAGAAATAAGATTTCTGATTGGAGAATCAAGGCCCAGGTATGAAATGACCTAATACATGTTTACAATTTGGAAACAAATATTGTTATAACGTAACTAATAAAAATGATCAATTCCAAAAATATATATGTTTCCATTTGAGTTTAAAATTAAGATCAAATTTAAAAAATTGTCTGACTTTAGAATCTTACCTAGTCAAATAAAAAAGATCTCTTTATCTTTCTTCAGAATATTTGCCGTTTTAATTTTAAAATACTATATTTAATTTGTCAATAATTCCTAATTTTATATTGTTTAATATTTTATAGAAACGTACGAGCAAAAATGACTTTTACATAAACTTGAAAATCCGATTATGGTTTAGTTATTAAAACAATTATGGCCGTCAAGGTCAAAAGTCATTTAACAATATTTTATAAATATATTCTATTTTAGACCAATTCGTTTGTTCATACGTGTCTTTAGGTCAATGTTGAGAAAATGTTTTATTACTTTTAAGAAGTATTACAATAACGAATAATTATATACTTATAGGGTCGCCTGGGTTACAATCTTGTATCAAAGTCTCATCAAAAAATATAACTGCTGTTCTGTTAGTTTGAAGATATTTTCGTTTGTAATTTAGTAATTCTCTTATTTTTTGGATATGAACTGAACTTTGGGGCATAATATTTCAAAATCAATTTAGAGGATAGCGTTATTAATAAATAGTAATTATTTTATCCCATGAAGTTTAGAGTTATGTGAACGTATTAATAAATACCTGCTTTTCTTGTTTTATTAATATACATGATTTCAAGTCAAATGGCTTCGCATTTCCTCTAGAGAATATTGACTCATACCAGGCATACAAAGATATCAAAAGTATGAAGCTCTGTGGGAACCCTTTTCATGTTATCGGCTTTTAGGTGACGTGGTCTGCTGTATTTCCTACGACCCAGTCCCTTGATGTTCTGCAGGAGGTTATTTGGCATCGCTCCAGTTTTTGATAAAATTATGGAAATCATTTGGACGCTGTTCATTGCCCATTGTCATCGGATTTGCACCTCCAGATCTCTGTATTTGGCGATCTTCTCGTTGTATTTTGGCCTTAGGTTGTTGTTGTTAGGTACAGCAATGTCGATTAGTATAGTTCGTCTAGAAATTTTATCTAAATTTTTTAATTTCGAATTGTGTCAACGTTTTTTACTATTGAAAGTTCACTAACAATATTAACTTCCTTGTAAAAGTTAATTTAATTTTGACTAGTAAGAATTTCCCCATTCCCCCTACCAAATATAATAATAGGGTCTGAAACGATATTCAAATTTGTATTATACGCTTTTGGAGTAAGCTGTATATTTTCCTTAATAATCTTTAAGTACGAGGTCATTTTTCGATTATACAAAATTTTAATTGAGTTGTAAAACTTGGATTTTAAATAATTTAAAAATGATTTTTGAAATATTTTATGGTGACTGTTAGAGAATATTCAAATTTTGAGCGGTTTTAAACCGAAAACCTGCCAACCAATTGAGATATCGCCATATTAGTGGTTGATCGGCATAACAGCGATTATATCATATTAAAAATTAATACGATTTTATCGAGAGTTATTTTACCCATAAAATTTAATGGTTTCTTGTTCTGTAAACCTTTACTATTTTTAGGTGCTTATTCTGACGTGACAACTTTTATGGTTTATTAAATGTTGACTTCTGTACGCCCAGTATTTTTAATATCAATATTATTTATGTCTGGTTCACTCTATGAATGGAAAAGTTCCCTATAGCGAACTGAGCACAAGCAATGCTAAAGAAACGAAATTATGATCACTTCCCTTCAGGGGACAATGGTCACTTCTAGAGTCGCTAGGGCATATTTTTAGGGAAAGATGATTTTTCCAGTCCTGTGGTCTCTGTTGATGAACAACTGTGGTGGATGAATCACAAGACATATACGACAATTTGGCCACTGTAATAAGAGGAACATCTACCAACCAAATCTTCGAGACTTGTTAGAAAATACTAAACACGGTACTCGTATGTTGTGAGAGGGAGATATGTCAATTATTCCTCAGAAATCAACTTTAGTGTCATTCAGAAGCAAAGGAAAATTTGATGGGTTGAGACCTGCTACCTTGAAGGGCGTCAAAATCAATTTATCAAAATATTGTTGAGTGATTTTAGAGAAACAGCTTAACTCAAACTCGTATTTGTATAAAATAATACAAAAGGTGACACCAGCTCTTTGGACCTGTAGCAGGAGACTGGGTTTATATCAAGGTCATTATGAATCAACTATTGATTTGTAGTTCGGCAGAGTAAGAGAGGGTAGGCTATGAGAGCAACATACAGAATATATTATGCTACCTGTAACATAATACTAATAGACGTTGAAGCAATAGTGAGAATAGACGTCTACAAGTATTTAGGATAAAAGATCATGATAGGAAAGGCAAATCAACAAATTGAAATAGATGATAGAGAGAATAGGACTAACTTGGGCAGCTTATGCAATACTAAAATACATAGTGGTAATGAATATACTTTTAAAATTAAAACGTGACCTGTATAATCAACACCATTACCGAAAAGTTAAAGGTTAACCAAAGAGATATTGAAAGGAAAATCCTAGAAGTGAAACTAAAAGATCACACAAATAAAAATTGGTTAAGAGAAAGAATAGAAATTCAGGACGCCATCGAAAGAGCTGCGATACTTAAACGGTAGTGGGCTGGTCCCGTAGCAAGAGCTACAGACAGATGGAGTAGCAGGATGATCAGATGGAGACGACGGGGAGAGCGTAGAGGAATTGGACGTCCTCAGATGTATTGAGCAGACGATTTTGAACTGAACTGTTGGGTTGAACTGGCTTAGAGTCGCACAAGCCTGGGAAAAATGGTGAACGTATTGAACGCCTATATGCTTAAATAGACAGTGGCTAATATAAGAAGAAGAAGAAGAAGAAGAAGAAGAGGAAGACCTGTAATACAGCAGTGAAATATCAAGTGGTGTTAATTAAAATCCACGATGCCTTCAAACTCTATTTTTAAAACAATGAAAATATGTCAGTTTAACTTTATAGCAATTCTTAGCAGAGAAGAATGGTACCAAAACAAAGTCAAAGTCTTGACAATTACACATTCATTTTACAACTGTATAGATTTGACAGAAGGTAGTCAACAGATTGGGGCAACAGAACTCAGAAATGGAAGGCAACGAATCAGTAAATTTATCTGTTAGAAGAGGGACACAAAAGATTTTCCTAGGACGAGAACCAGTGTTGGGAGTTGTCTAAAGCACTACCATACACGCTATATTGACCTCGGCAGAAGATAAGACGGGTCATACGCTAAAATGTTTATCAAATAGCCTATGGGCTGAAAATTGGAAACAGTTTATTACAATTAAACTGGAAGGAGCTCAAAAGTAGAATATTGAAGATAACAGAAGATGCGTTATCAAGTATGTGCATGGAAGAAGTATATTCCAATACCCTGCGTTGATCCCAAGCATTAAAACGCATTAATGTCAGACGAAATGAACAGCTTTACTTTTAACACAATTGTTAACTAAGAGAAATTTAAAGTAGATGTGAGTCGCAGTAGACTCATGACTTGCATTGCAGTCCAAGGGACCCGTTCCCTATTAACCTAACATTATATATATATATATATATATATATATATATATATATATATATATATAATACTTAATCCATCAAACCTTTGTCACAATTATAGATGATATTTGCATGCAGTATTTAAACTTATATTAAATCTACAACAAAACTTTCCTTTAACTCGAGGTAAATAAACCCTTATTTTGCAGTAGTAGCTACAAATAAATAAAATAGCCTATTTAGAAATATGACTTGTTGTATACTTTCTTACATCAGTCATATTTATTTAATATATGTCATTAAATTGATAAGAGGTACGAACGGTATGGGTGACACTTATTATAATGCATTTAATTAGTTCAGTGCAATAACTTTGAAATAAATATGTATTTTTAAAATATTAACTCTACGGACGACCTTATCAGTATTTTTATTTAGTTGAAAGCTTTTATGTTCGTTACTGATAACATTTTGTTGACCGAATATTAGAGCTATATTTTTCAATATATTTATTCATTTTGTGACTATATTAGTTGATACCTATTTAGTTTACAATGTAGCACATGCCTTTCGAATGCCTATAGCCTATTATATTTAGGTGGGAAGGTATGGATTTGTAAGTATTTTTCATATTATTTTTAAAATTTATTATTATTTTTGAACATATGTTCTATAATCAATAACTCTTTTCTATTGGCCATCAAAGAACAAATAACCTTTCAACAATAAATACATAAGAAATAATATTTGTAATTTTATGGAATATTTACAACATTTACAAGAGGAATACAAGATGTTATGGAACAACGTTTGTAAGATTAGGGAGGTAACTCCTACAGAATAAAATAAAGGTTTTTATCAAGGGGCAGAATACTCTGCAGTAGCTGAACACCAGCATTGCTCAGGTCACACTTTTAATGTAAAGAAAACGAAAGTGTATGGTTTCTTTAAACATAAAATTAGAGAATCATCGAAATTTGTAAATATCCAAATAATATTAATAGAGATGCGGGTTACAGTCTACATCACACGTGGAAATCGATTGTAACGCTGGATCACGGTTCACTGAGCATGAGTCGGATATAAATACCAGGTTGTTATTCAACAGTTATTCAGTGTTCTAATCTCGTGAAGTAAAGATCCCTGAAGATGTCTTGTGCAATCGTAGGCGGAACGTCGGATAATAATTCCAGTTTGACTAGGTCTAAATCCAAGAACCATGATTTTGAATAAAAACCAAATCGATTAAAAAAAACATGATTCTTTTGATTTTTTGAGATTTCCACACAAAAACTCATATACCAAAAAATAACCAATATTGGACTTAAACATGTAGCTGAAGAATATCTAAATATTTTGAAATTTATAGTAGTGGCCATTGATATTTTGCAAAGCAAAAATGCAATTGCTGTAGAGCAATATAAACACCTACAGTATATCTTCGAAGAAGAGCTAGAAGCTAAAGCTTCCTCTACAAAAAAAAACAGGCATTTCATTGTCGATATGACCAAGCATTAGCACTGTGTCATTTTGTTGCTTACATATTAGAAACAAAACTGTAAGTTATCTCCAGAAGAGTTAAATTTGGCATTAGAAAGTATTGGTAAATTATTTGAAGATACGAGATTGCTACCACTAGCACTACAATTGAACGCACGCTCCAGCCCCTTTAAGAAAATAATGTTTTCGGACTAAGCAGCAAAAACATAAATGGTGTGAAACGTGTGTTCAATACATGTGGTTTTGTGGCAATTCGATATAGGAAATGCAAATGATGTCAAGTTGTTTTTTGCATATATAATGCTTAACTGTTATATGTATATCTTTTTATGTTCTTATTGTTGCATTGTAGCTATTAAGTCGCTCGTGAATTTTTTTTCGCAAGTTGTGTGAATTACTATTATAAATATTTTTTTTATTTAAATTATGATTTTTATGGAAAAAAATCGAATGATTTAAATCTTGATTGTAATCATGACAAATCATTTGAATAAAATCAACCCAAGCCTGATAACTACTATTTCATATCTAAGGTTACGAAACGAACTGATATTATAATTGTAAAAGTTTTGTTTTTAAACATAAAATAAAAGTTACTTTCTTATTCTACTATATTCTTCATGATTCCTTTGCATTCTACCTGCTGGTTGCTGTGCTGAATTGCATTACTTTTTCACCTATATAGCGTACACATATTATAAATACTTGATTTTTTTTTCAGCCATTTCATCGATGTTATCCACTTTTTACGAAATACAGTACAAATAAAAGGGGCGGATAGGGCCTCTCTTTTTTTTTGGAGGGTAGGGGGGGAGGAGATATTATTAGAGCAAAGAAAAGATGGAAATTACTCCCACTCCATTCTTATACAATACAGTGACAGTACAATATGACAAACGAAAGCGAGTTGACAAAATTAATTCAATGTGCCTTAATTCCAACCTACCAAAAGAGGCCGGGGGGGGGGGGGAAGGCAGGCGAGTCTATTTTTCTGAATTCGAAGCTCTTAAGGAAGGGGGGTGGCCGCCTTCCCGTGGATCCTTCCCTGACAAATACATCATTTTCTAAGCGGCCGGGAGGAGCTCATTTAGTTCTTCTGCCCCGGGCTTCCACAGGGCTTAGTCCACCATTGGATAGATCAAGTTAATATTTGAAATATGTCCAAGTCTGATGAATGGTCTCATCTATAAGTAAGACTGTTTCCCTAACTTGTCATGAGAGGACTCTTTAACACAGGTTAATTTTTAATATATATATATATATATATATATATATATATATATATATATATATATATATATATATATATATATGAATGATTAGAGTAAAAACATTATTTTAAAAATGACAAAAACTAAGTGTACTCCCAACTCATATCGATAACTCATACTATTTGGTCACAAATCGACATCCTGAATTGAGTAAATTTATAGATTATAGCTCAAGTATATCAATACTTCTTAGTAATTCTGACTGTAAATATTTTCTTGCATCCTGAGACTTATCATAGCCCTCCTTCATATCTTATCCAGGCTTAAAGCCGGTCCATGACATTTGGGACGTGTTTAAGAGTCAACAGTTCAACAACAATAAGAAATTATATATCAACGAGCTAACAATGATAATAATCTATGAATGAACTGCCAAAGAATAATTAGAATAACACAAAATCAATACCAAACCAAAACGGAAAAATTTTATTTATTTAATTATTTAATTAAACTCTAAGCCGAGAATTTTATTAAATATTCCAGGAAATCCTCGAATTAGCAGCAAGAATGTATAAATCACACCATAGACATACTCAATTTCACCAGGAATTTTCTGACGATGATTTTAAAAGGCGTTCGAACTTTTGCCATTTAGAAATGAACCTAACTTTTCAGACTACTTTTAGAATTAACCTGTATATGAATCTATATAGCATGCATTATTATATCATAAAAAATTATTCTAGGTATGGTTTAATGACAAAACACTGGTGTTGGTGTGGTATTTATCACAAAAAATTACCGCAGCACATCCTTTAATGAACCATTAAATGACACTAATTATTTTAATTCTTACTTGAAAAATTATCTCAATTGTTTGAGGACCTTAGTTTAGATGAGCACTGGGATATTATTATGTAGTTACAAGACCTCCTCATTACTATCGTGGACTTCAGGCATTTATGTATCAAAGTTATTTGCAAAAATGGATGGACGAGGGAGTTTTATTCAAAGACCATCAAGATCCTATAACATTAGACTTTTTTTATTGGGTTATTAAAAAAAATCGAATCGAACCACCGCAATAGAAGAAATACAAAAGAAAATTAGAGACGTCTGCACAACAGCAATATTAAAAATTTAATACCATTTAAAAAAAAATGAAATTTTTTGATTTAATGCTTTTCAGATTCGGATTTAAAGTACGCTTGAACTTTTTCTAAAATAGTTTTTTAACTGTATTAATGCTTAATGCTTACAGATTTTTCTTAAAAGGTTCAGATCAAGTAAATGTATGATTGGTAAAATCCAAAAATGATTCTTGCATAAGAAATTCTTTTTAAAAATATTATTTGATGTTTTCACATATATATATATATATATATATATATATATATATATATATATATATATATATATATATATATATTTATATTGCGGTAGATCTATCGACTTTACTGATAAATTTTATCATTAAGCCATAAACTTACTCCACCACTTTTGTACAAAAATGACATTCTCATTTTGATAATATTTGTCAAAATAAACAATTTACTAAAGTAATAATTATTGATTTCCACATTAACCGATTTGAATAACTGATAACTCAAAACATTCAAACCAAGAGCCTCTTGTTCGCATTTGCTACAGATTCCACGCTGGCCTAATCCGGCACTGAACGGGAAGCAAAATAAAATCAAAATATTCATATCTGTCAAACATCAAAAAAGCCCGTTCTTCAACAACCATAAGCAACGTAGAAACAAATCTGTTGTAACTTAAATCTACTGGTATGACTGAAGAGCAAAACTTTGTTCGGTTTGACGAGGATATAAAGTATAAAGTTTATAATTTAAACCGGTTTTAAAAAACTCTCAAAGCAAAAATAATACATATAAATGACACATATTTTATATTTAATTTGAGAATAGATTAACGTTGATAATATTGGTACTCAATTTTGAAATGATTTGTCCTCTTAAAAAATATTTTCCATAACTTGAATATGAAATCTTTTACTAGTTTTTGAATGTATTTGTCGTATTTACATAAATAAGGAATACTGTGTCTTAATGTAAGAATTTACCCTTTAAAAGAATAATTTTTTTTAACCTTGAAATAATATTACAGTAAGAATGTCTGTAATATCAAATTTTGCGATTAATTACTAAACAAATTAATAGAAATCTGCCAGTAACGCTGTAATATATTAATCGCAAAGAAGTAAATGAAAGATTATTTAACTTCCACTCTGACAATTTGCCGTTCCCCTCTAACTGACATAAAATGACCAAGAAACAGGACTTATTCCAATAACTGGAAGTTTTTTTATTCGTAATGTATTACCTTCTACGTTTTAACTTTTAACTCTAAACCCATGTAAATAGCCAATAAATGATAAGCAAATAAGTAATAATTTTACATAAAAATATTGAATCGGTAAGTATAAAAAAAAACCAGCTCCAAATTCACCTTATTACACAGAAACGCATATGACCAACAGTTAACATACAAAAAAAAATTGTTCACAAGCTATTGCTACTAGTCTTCAAGTAAATGTTAATTGTAAACTAATACGAATATTTATCATTGTTTAGTTTATATTATCAACGTTTATAGTATTGCAATCTTAACCTTTTATTTCTCTTTAAGCTCCCACTGTGGTTACCTTCTTTGTAAACTATAAAATTACCGATTTTAATGCCTAACTGAATCGAAAATGCTGACTATACTAACAGAATTTCTTTTACCATAAGATGTATTAAATATAGCTGTCAGCATTTTGATTAAAGGAGAATGTCCTGTAATGGTAACGATGAAATAATTATTTACTTTTGTCGATAAATATTGAAATGACTAGCTACTCTAATAACTAGCAATTTACAATAAGAAATAACAAAAATTAAATACTTCGATGTTTTTTTATATTAGTCAGTGCAAATTGAAGCAAGGGAAGGTCCATAAGAAGAAATAAATTCATATACATAGTCCAGTTGAACTATATATTCTGGAAAAAATGTCAAAAATCGACGATTTTCATATTCTTTTTTTCATTACTTCTCCGTAAATATCAAAGCACTTTTTTGAGTATTTTTATCTTATATTTAGGTCACTCAATTTATTCACAAGCTAAAAAAAAATCAACGCGATTTTAAATTCCAAGACGTCTTATAGTCTATACGTAAAAAATGGTTAAACTCTTTGACCTATTAAGAAGATTTCTTGAGGGTTTTATTTTCTGAAATGCAAAATTTAATAGGTCTAAAAGCTGCAAACAATGGTTGAGTTTAAAAATTTTTATCTCTCACTTGAAAATATGTCTTCTTTTTTCTGACTTCTCTATTTTGCAATATAAATTAGCACGTTTCGAAAATCGTAATAAATTTCCGTTAAATATAATGTAAACAATATTTAGCGTCTAAGAGTACTCGTGTGGAATTAGTAACTGTCACGTGATGGTCAGCTTTGTTGCTAAGTCCGAGGAAGAAAATATGAAATTCATAAGCTTTAAATAATTTCAACTTTTAGAAAGATGTTTCAATTATTTAAATATTATATGATATTATATAACTGGATTTCTGGAATGTCTAAAATTTTTCGACCCATAAACAATTGTTTTAACCTAAAAGTCCTTGGCTTCAGCCCATAATGCTTTATCAATCAATAACGTTATAACTTCTACAAATTAATGGCACAACTAGGCAATGTTGCTTACAATTACTTATTGTGCTGCAATTTGTGACAATTGCTACGTCTTCTTTTTTCTTTCACTAGTAATTTCATTTAGATTTTAATGACTTTTTGGTACTATATTAAAGATATTGATTGGTCTTCGAGAAACAAAGTGAATTCAATTGTAAACAATGATGAAATACTGTATAATTTGCAAGAATAAATGAATGTGTGAAATATCAGACCTTGTTGTGAAGCAAAAAATGGTATAATTTTTTTTTATGTATTCATAATAATTTTGGCTGTACACAATTCCAAGGTTTGGAATAGGCCTAACGGTTTAGCCAATGCCTTTTTCACCTTATCTCATTGAAATTTCTTTCCATTTCTTTTAAACCTCAATCGTGTACCATTATTATCAGGGCTAGCCATTTTTAAGACTAATTAAGAATGTTTTTTTTTTTAATAAACCTACATTAAAAAATTGCCTATAAAGTACAAATCTCTCTTGAAGTCGGCAAACACGATAAAGGTAATGATGCGACCACCAACACCGATTTTGAAATAACTCCATCAACTACTAGGACAAGGACTAAGTAAATTAATAAATCTTCAATTTTTGAACCAAATGCAACATAAAACAATTTCTAATTCAAATTTACCTTTTCAGTGGTTTTTTTTTGAATTCTCACGGTGTCGTCTATTAGAATATTTCGAAAAGTAATGCGATTTGAATCCAGTATAATGAGGTCTTTTGGGACGCTCTCTTCAAATGAAGTAATAGCGACTTTGTGCCACTTCCGGTCATACCGGAAGTTGTCCAAAACTTTCTTATTTTAAATGGATCAACATGTATGTTATATATTTTTTGTATTCCTTTTTTTATTTCCGATAACTTTTATTTAAAGTTTTTTTTATCCTGCTTTAGCCGTTTTTGAGAAAATATTTTTTTTTTTCTAAATTTTGACCTTCGAGAGGGTGTCGGCAAAAATTGAATATTGTTTCAAAAATAAAATAGTGAAGTTTGGAATTCTCGTTGTGGCTTTAGAAATTATTGGGCTCGATAATAAATTGTCTGAAAATTACATTTCTGATACCGGGAAGTGGAAAAGTAACAAATTTTGAGATTTATCAATAAATTTTAAAAAACTTATTTTATTTGTTACTTATGCCCTTTCCTGTATCTAAAATGTCATTTTCAGACAATCCATTATCGAACCCAATAATATCTAAAACCATAACTGCAATTCCGAGTTTTACTAATATATTTTTGAAAAGATATTCAATTTTGAGGCGACACCTTGTTAAAGGTGAAAATTCGGAAAAAAATATTTTTTTTCTCAAAAAGGGCTTCAGTAAAACTTATCAGAAATGAAGAAAGGAATACGAAACAAATATCGCACAAGATCTCATCTGAAGAGAGCGTCAACGAACCCCACTATACGAATTTGTAGGATTCAAATTTCATGACTTTCCGAGATATTCTGATGGACGGTCACCGTGAAACACCCTGTATATATCAGTATTTAATTTATGTTTAACTTTTTAGTAAAATTTTTTGAAGTCGGTTTATTGTTATTTAGTAAGATTATTGCCGGTTTATTTATTGCCAAGAAACGATTTTTAAAATTGAAAACTTGATTGACTTATTGTTATACTCGTCAATTTGATTATTTTATTATTCACTCAGATCAGTTTTAAATTAAAGTCAGACCATGACCTTGTTTCTGTTGCTTGATTGGAACCGATCTGCTTGAATCAATCCGATAAAGTTATATCCACTTGAAACTCAGGTAGTAAACGGTTTAGACTGGTGTTTCTTTTGGATGCAACATTTCTATTATCAGTTGAAATATCGTATGCTTCAATTAAAACTGTGTGTTACGCAAATTTTTTGGTGGATAAACCTGCATTGGATTGGTTCTATCAGATCAAAATACCGCGTTAGAAATGAAGTGCGTGTTAGTGAAGTAGGGAAATAGAGGTTGCCTCTTTGACTACACCACACCGGGATTCTTCGAAATTAATGTGGTGAATTTGTTTTGTTAAAATTATTTTCAGAACATCAACGACTTTCCTTGTAGTATATTTTGAAAAGTGTTGATGGTAACTGGATAATAAAGTATGAGTTCTGGTTGTTTAAATTATTATATTATTTTCAATATGTAAATAATATATAACAATTTCTACCGAGAAAATTAACTTATTAATTTCTCTTTTTGTCGAAATTAATTAGGAACTTCGCATTTGTAGTAATTTTTAATACCTAAAAATAATCAAAAGAGTAACGACAAGCAAAAAAGCTGAAAGCGAAATTAAATAAAAATATTTTTGTTTATCAAACATCAAAAAAATCCCTTCCCACCGACCGTAAATAATCAGAATGTTCCCCTGTGAAACAGATTTAACATTTTAGTAAATATAGATGTTGAAGATAATAACTTGACCCTTTTTAAATTTTTAAATATCCTTCCATATAACGAGCAAACATTTATTAAATGCACCTCATATTGCGGTTGGACACGGACCGCTCCAATAAAACAAAATTGTCCTTTGTTAACTAAGTCAACGGAAATTCTCCGGGAACGTAAAGACAAACTGCAGTAAATAACCATAAACAGGGTCGAGTTAAGTCCACACGAAATAATCTTAACAAAGCAGGCCATGGTTATATACGTGTGGAAGTAAACATATTGTGTGACCATATAATTCACATTAGATAAGTAAAAGATTTTTGCAGTGTTTGAAGAAAACACCATATTGGTCAATGTTATTTAAGTTTGAGAAAAATATATTCATTTTTATTTGATTTAAGTTTAGACCCAGTAAAACTTAAAGTTTTGAAAAAGTACAGTCCTACCCAGTGGCGTAACTAAGGGTATGCCCCCCCCCCCCCGCAGATTTTTGAATGCGCCCTACTATTTTACATCCGTCTTGATCCTTCATATTTATTAATTTTCATTAAGCGACTTGAGGGCGCCCCTTGACTGGCTGCGTTCTCTCGCACCGCGATGTCTGCGTGGTTGTTATTTACGCCACTGGCCCTACCGTATTCTATGTTTCTGAAAATCCCAAAACAAAATTTTGACTCTTCGTGATTATTATTTCAAAGAGATTTGTTTATCTTCTGTTATTATTTTTCTCGTTTCTGTGACAGTTGTATACTAAAACATTATTTATTAGAACGTTTCTAACTGTCATGTACGTACATAGTGCGTTTCAGAAATTTATGGCCTAACATAGAAGGAAAAAATTATATAATGTGTCAATACAGTCCTAGTTCATTTCCATAAATTTTCACCTTTATACCACTGTTCTAAATCTTTAATATTAAGATGTTTATAGATGTTATCGTTACTTTCTTCTTTTCTAAGACATCTTTCATTAATAGCTCTTCTAATTTCTTGTATCCAGTTTTTCATACCTTGTTCTCTCCTTTTCTTTTCATTATGGTGCCTTCTATTCCAATTCGTATTTTCATTTTTCATTTTGTCCTTTCTAGATATCTTCATTATTTTTCAAGTGTATTTATTTCTTCGGCTTCTCATTTTTTCAATTTCTTTAAATGGTGTTCCAGGTTGTCGACCATTTTGGCTATTATTAATTTATTAATTACAGGTCGCAAGAGGTTGTTGTGCTTGAAAATCATATCTTGAGATTCATAAGCCAGACATCTTCTGTTAGCTATTTTTCGTTGCAGGATCAGTTGAAGTAATTGATAACTCTCTGAATTCCGCATGATATGATCCAGGTATTTGAGCTTTATTAATTTTGTAATTACCAGTTCTGTTTCGAGCGTCTATAGCACTCGTTTATCATTCATGACATCTTGAATGCCTTCACTCTTCGTTTGATTACATTAGTAATAACCTAGGACTCCACATAGCAATCGGATTTTTATTTTATTGTTAAGTTCTGGATTTTTAATGGACATCCTAACAAAAACTGCTTTGATCTTCTCGATTCGACATTTCTAATAAATGATTCCATTGATCATTCATTATGCTACCAAGGCATGTAATAGTGATAACTCTTTCAATTTTTTTTTATCTCAGCACGAATTAATTGTGTAATGAGTGATCTTTATTATTTACCAAGTATTTTGTTTTCTTAGGTATTAAAATAAATTCCAAAATCTTGGCTTACACGTGATGTACCATTCGTTAGTTCAAGCAAATCATTCACTTTATCCGTAAATAAGACAGTGTCATCGTTATTTAACCGCTCTGTATTAACCAGTATTCCCACTAACAAACCACGTTTTCTATTGCTCTGCTGAGTGTTGCAAATATTCAAGCTAATTATCGACCACTAAAAATTTTTAAGGCGTGTTTTGTCCTGACACTGGTGGCGAACTCATTAGTGGGTTCCACCGATGCATTTCTTACACACTCTTGTATACTTGCTTATCTATTTTTCGGATGTGATATTCAAAATCATTCCTTGACGGTAAGGTAAGATGTTCCACCTATAGGCGGTCGTTCATACAACATGAGGAAGACCCTTGCTGTACAATTCCCAAATCTTGATCATCTAAATTTGTTTTCGAATGTTAGTGGGTCTGTAACGTTTTAGCCTATTAATGCCCTCTGGAAGTCTATCAAACAAACATGAACATTACAAATAACATCTCGATAGTGCTAAAACAACACCTGAGTGTCGAACAAGGCCTCAGATCTTCCCAGTGCAATGCGAGGACCAAAGTGAGCGGGTCCCATTTTTTCCTCATGTAGTGATACATTATTCTTAAGAAGATTTACAAGAGGTGTCTTGTTTGGTAAAGGGACAACAGTGGACTAAACCATTTTTTCTGTATCAGACGGTATCACCAGTAAACGTTACCAAATAACCTTGTGAATCAATGGATTTCGATTTTTTCCAACAGTTTGACTATACCTCCATGTACTGTGTTCGAGCCAGGGGCCTATCATATTTTATTAATATATGGCTCTTCTTACTTCATTTTGAGTATCTGGTGAAATGTTTTTTGATGATTTTTTTTTCCACACAATTTCATTTACGCAATTGGTTTTCCAGTCAGAATAATCCTATTTTATTTATTGTTAGAAAGCTTATTTTAATGTCACTAAAAATGCTTCTAGTCCTAATGAATCTGTCATATATGTGATATTTGTCACATGTTAGTTTTTCGATTTGTTCTTCAAACGGGGTATTTCTTCTCTGCTGGAGATGGACTTCAGTTTAGCTTATGCTTAAGAAAGATATAGTCATTAACTAAATAACTCTAGTCAATGGTATGGTTAAATACTCCACCAAATAACCCAATGCAATTAAGTTTTACAAAAAATGCCAGACTGAGCAATAGTATCGTTGACAATCGGTATAAAATATGTTTAAAATTTTTCTTATATAACATACTGGATTTGTAGATTTCAATTAATTATACGTTTATTAGGTATATAAAATTTAAGTAGAGCAGTACTAGGAATAAAAATATGTAAAGAACGAACGTTATGCATAGTAGCAGCTAGCAAAGCAGCAATAACTAGACCTAATAAAGCATTAAATTAAACAATGGCTCCTTGGTGCCATTACAGTTATAGTCTTGCGTTGTAAATTCGTTCTTCAATAGTTTTTACGACTTTTACATTTTTATTGAGTTGCACATTTCCTATTGCAAGGCTAAGTCGCAGATCATGGCCCGTATTTAAGTATAAATATAAGTTTAAATTTAATAAACGGTCATAGAGCGTAGTAAAGAGCAAACAAGTAATTTATCAGTTTGATAAAATTATATATTTTTCCACGACTACGAATTTAAGTCTCAAACAGATGTCTAGGCATGACCACTATTAGTAATATATATATATATATATATATATATATATATATATATATATATATATATATATATATATATATATATATATATTGTTGCGTAGTGTTTCACCGATGAGGAAAAAGTGATTCAATAGATCAACTGTTGATCTACAACCATCAAGCATAGAAGATGCTAAATAAGAAACGTCTACAAACGGATGTATTCCCGGATTAATACTGAATCATACATATTTATCTACATATATATATATATATATATATATATATATATATATATATATATATATATTTCTTTCATTTCTTGCAGATTTTTCTCCAAAATCTCATTTGGTGTTCTATGTGCTTGCTAGTTGAAGATCAACTCATGAAATTTAGTGTTCTGTATACGTGGTTACAGATCATACTTATTGATAGGCGTTAGCTCCGCCCTCTTTTTAAGAGCCGTTGGTGGTGTCAGTCTAGGCTCAGACGCCGTGCCGATACAATAATCTCACTTTGAGAAGAGTTTTACAGACGCGAATCAATCTTGCCTGTAATGTTCTATGTTAGCGGTTTGCTAGCAGTTGTCAAAATCAATTTTGTATCCTCTCTCGAGATGATATTATCTGTTTATTTCTTATGTGCTTCTAAACTTATTGATTCTTTTGTTAGTCTGGTTTATGTATGTTTTAATGCAGGTGCGGCAATCGATCTTATAAACGCCTAGTTTTTCAGATCGATTTTGTCTTTTGGGTTTCTTAGGTTTTGTGTGGGTTTTAGACTTTAAATATGTTACATTCTAGAACAATCTGCCGATTCTATCTGTTATGCTTTTTCCATATGGAAGTATGGTGATAAGTCTATTTTTGGTAGGTGCTTTTGTTTCTTGAGTGGGGTTTTGTTGCAATTTTATTGGTTTATTTATGTTTGGTGGTTTGTAGCTCGTGTTCTTGAGGACTTTTTTTATGTGTGGATAATTCTTTTCCTTAGTTGTTAGTTAGACTAAGGGATTTTGACACTAAGTTATTGGCTACGCCTCGTATGTATGAAGGATGATGGTGAGAATCAGCACTGAGGTATATGTCCGTGTGGATTGCTTTTTGATATACTGTATGTGGCAGGTGTCTATCCATTATCTTGGTCACTAGGAGGTCTAGGAACGGTAGCTGATCGTTTCCCCAACTTAGCATACTTTGATAATGAAACCTGGATCCAAAGAGTAGATCTTAGATCAGCTAAACAAGAAGATTTAAAAATGCCGGGTTATGAAAGCCACATTATTATATATGTTATATTATTAGGTGGCGTGCGTTGCAAAACTGGCGTAACATGTGTAAACACCTATGCACCAAAACTGAAGAATCAAAAACGGAAATTATAGATAATCTAATAGAGGAATTCGATATTATTTGCCGGAGTTTTCTGAACAACAAACTGCGTTGATATGAAACCCATGTCATTTATTTTTGAATGTTGCAGATATTCCCGATAAAGTGAAAGATGAATTTTTGAAGCTGTAAAATGACTTTTCAACGAATGATTAATTTCAGGAAAAAATGTCATTTCAATTTTGGTGTACCAAGCATCATTCATATTCTAAAGTTTTCATGTTTTATTTTCGAATATTAGTGCCATTTGGTTCTAGTTACTCTAATTACTCTATTTACTCTGCGGGAGTGGGGATTATCAACTCTCCTAGCTAGGAACAAGCTGGATGTTCAAGATGACATCAGATGGCTCTGACAAAAACTCTAAAAAGAACATTTGTTAAGCTGATGCAAGCTCAATCATCACATTGGTCGTTCATCATCACTTTTATGTGTTGTTCCAGAATATATTTTTTTAAATCTCTTATTTTATGCTTTATCTGTCAATTATGACGGATGGGAAAGATGGATCGCCTATATTTTTATGAAATCGAAAAAGAGAAGTGAGTAAAAAAGGTTATATCATATTAACATTAACAAACAAATCTTAATGGATTAAATAATCCAGATTAATATATTCATAGTGTTTTTAAAATATTATAAATTAATCCCACTATACCCGCTATCGGTGAAAAGTGTTGCTTGCCATAATAAGCGTTACCTTAGCTATCAACACAGAATATATTGTAAAATGCTAATTTTAGCTACCATGTTGTTTTCAAATATTTCTTTGAAAAACTAATTAGTTTTCCTGCTACCCACCTACTACTCGTACTTATTTCCAAAAAACAAGCGTTACGTCAGACCACGACCTACATATTTTAATTGAGTTAAAGTAAATAATACTTAACAGGAAATAATTATATCGGGGGTGATAAGATAAAAAATTCCTATTTTTATTAAATGCGTTAAAACTATTTTAGAAACAGTAGATACTGTGACATTTAAATACAAATTTGTTTTTACCAAATCGGAGAGATTTTATGAATTACAATCAATTTAAAAGATACTAGCGTGTAAACAAAATAAATAAATTAAATTAGGTTCCTTAGCAAACTTATTAGGTCAGGAAACGAAGCGATTTTTGGGAGGTAAAAATGACTCAAATACTGCCTGCGATCTGATTGCAGAAATGGTTAGGGGAAGGTAGTAGAAATGACGTCTCATCTCGTGTGTCAACAAATTTTGGTTGGAACATTTTTTTAACGAATAGGTCGAAAAATTATTTTTTCCTGGTTTTTTGGATTTTACGGAAAATCTACGGGATTTAGAGAAAAATGTTACAGAAATGAATCATACGTCTTGAAAATATCTTCAAAATGAGTTTCTGTTTGTCCAAATCGGTCTGTAAACAAAAAAGTTATTGCAAATTAAACATTAAAAATTGCCTATTTTTCTATTGTTAATAACTTTCTTAATATTTATTGAATTGTTTTCAACTTTTACCAGAATGTGACTTTTAAAGTGCTTAAAAAGTGCGGAAGTTGGGCGCTACCGGTCTAATAGTTTTTGTAGAATTGCAATTGTTTATTAGAAAAACGAAAAAAGTGACGATTTTTGATTGGCTGTACAGTCGTCTAGAAAACTGCTAGAGAGTTTTGTCAGTGCTCATTCTCTTCGTAAAGACTTAAGCTATCATGTGATTTTTTGAAAAAAAATTGCTAACTCGGCTCCTATTGGTCGTAGGGACTTTTTTTCAAAATTCGAGTTTTTCTAGCAGCTTTCCAATGATATGCCTCATTAACAAATCGGACAAAAAATGCGGGTTTTAATTAATTTATTTATAAGCGAAAAACTACCCATACCTTCATGACGATTTTGCATAAACAAAATATGAACTATAGCCACTTTTTTTACTACATGACAGCTTAAGTCTTTACGAAGAGAATGAGCACTGACAGAACTCTGTAGCAGTTTCCTAGACGACAGTACAGTCAATCAAAAATAGTAACTTTTTTCGCCTTCACTGAACATAAAAAAAACTGAAATATTCCAAATGGTCCTCTCAAAAGAACACTCTAGTGGCATTAGGGTTACTAAAAAGACGAACGGAGAGTATACAGAGAACCAAGAGGAAAGTTTAAGGGTTTTTCTACAGACTCACTTCCCAGAATCTAATCTTCTAAATGAGCACATACTAAATGACTACTACAGCGTATATATAAACCACTGTTAATAATGTATAATTGTTTAACCAGATTTGTGGCCTATCAGAGATATTTTTTCTTCGCAAATTTTATATCTCCCCACAAATAAGCCATGATAACATCACTTTTTCCATGATTACAACCAACAAATTTCAAAAAATGAGTATTTCTCAAAAACAAAATTAATTTTACTTTGTTGCAATTTGTTTTCAGAAAATGAACTTTTTAACCTTCGATCTTTTAAAATACTTTTCTAAGGTGATTTGTTTTGGGCAAAAGCTATATGTATTATATTGCAGACCTACCCCCTTCCTCCAGGCTAATAGCATCAATTCAGAAACGTAATCTAGCTTTTTTTTAAAGCACCACCTAACTAATACTTTTTTCTCTAACTACTATATCTCAAAAATACCCAGCTAAAATTTTAGCTTCTTTGATGCAACGAAAAAAAATATTTATTTTTTTGTAATATTAGCAATTTTTTAATTTTTTGTCGTTAATTCATTTTTTTTTTCATATTTAATTTCGATTTTCAGTTAATCAATATAAATAACTTATTAAAATTAAATCTGACCAAAAAAAAAATAAAATTATTTAATATTTTTTTATTATAACATTTTACTGGATGAGGTAGGGAGGTGTAGCAACAACAGCTTATGCAAATTTCATTTACACTTATAATATGTTTAAAACCCCGGTTGTATGTATATATGTGCGTAGAGTTGGGGTTCTGTACACTGCGACCTGGCAGATCTATTATGTCCCCCTACAGCTGCCCAATCATAAGAGTTACCCTATCGGCTAGAGTAGGTCGTCCAGTCCTATTTTCCTCAGGAATGTTAGGATGTTGGACGGCTTCAAGGTGGGTAGCTCTCCTTCTTCGATTTGGTGTGTTCCCAAAAACCGCATCCTAGGGTTTTCTAGAGCCCTACCTTCTGAAAGGATATGAATAGAGGTTTCGTCCTCCTCCTCACAGAATCTGCACTCTTTTCTTTGTACCAGTCCGAGTTTCTTGAAGTGTCCTTTCAAGTGGCAATGCCCCTCAGAACCCCTGTCAGAACTCTGCGTTGGTTTTTACTTTAAGCTTATGATTTTTTTGAATCTCTTCTGATCGTAATTCCTCAGAAGTATCTTCGTTTGTCTCAATTCTTGCAGCTCTGTCCAATAATTGAATGTCTTGCTTTCTTCTTCTATTTTTAGTTATTTCAGCATTACGTTGCTACTGATTTCACAGAAAGGCTCTGGTCTCAGGAATGGTATCTTAGCCTCTTCCCTCGCGAGCCTGTCTACTATTTCATTCCACTCTATCCCGGTATGTCCAGGTATCCTCATGAGAGTGACTTTATTATTCTTACTCAAATCATTAAGTTCCTCTAGGTATTCCTAGATCATCTTGGAACTGATAACTTGAGAGCTCAGTGCACTGATAGCTGCTTGACTATTCGACAAGATGATAATCTCTTGGCTGTGATAGTTTCTCTCTCCCTCTATCTTTTTTGGAATTGGTATTTTTAACGAAGAAAATTAATTGTAAACATATTCACGAAGGAATGATTGTCTTATAATGGAACTAGCGCGCAGCTTATTTGAAAGTAAAATATCAATTAAATCAAAAATCGATACATGAAAGGCCTTTAGACACAGTTATTACTGATATTTGCAGGAAAAGAGCAACTTTGGTCCTTGAAGTTCGTTTTTGACAGTGCCTACCATAGCTGAAGCTTTGGCTGTAGTTAAACGAAGAGGTTTGAAAACCTTATATAATAAAGCAGGCATAAGTAAGGTTTCATAAATGTAAATTCCAGGATTGTTGACTCTAGAACAAAACCTGCTTAAGCAGCAAAATTTTTTCTAAAATAGGGTGGAACAAGATGAGAGTACATCACAGGAATTCAGTACCAAAATTAGAGCCCATGCAGTGCATCTATACTGGTGTCTCGCCTCCATCTTTGTGACTCTAATACGAGGTCTTGTGGAGTAAAGATCCCTGAAGATATCTCGTGCAATCGTAGGCGAAACGTCGGATAATAAACTCAATTTGACACGGTCCCAAGAACCATGATTTTCAACTTGACCAAAGCCGTGAAAGCTTTTTTTCTTTACGAGGTACTCTTGTTAAATTTACGGGAAAGGACACTACAGTAATGGCCGTTACCTACTGTAATATATTGACAAAATTATCTTCTAGTTTGTGTTATAAGAATGTCCCCCATCTTTACGATAATGTGCGTGTTCACAAAACAGCCAGGTTTTCGACCGCAACGTCTTTAAGCTCACCGTACAGTCTAGCTTTTGGTTATTGGCTCTTAATTTATTTTTATTCAAAAATTTAATAAATACCTTCGAGGACGTCTTTTAGAGACGATAACTAGGTGAATGACGATATTGTTGTTCATTTTCACTGATAAGGGAATCACCTTTTTCCGATGGAATACAGTCTTTGCACCACTGGTGGCGCAAATGTACTGAAGTTAAAGAAGACTATTTAAAAAATAAAATTATCAAGGTTTTAAAGTTTTGTTTATTTGGGAGAAAAATTTTCTGGGGTCCGCCGTAGCTTTTTTGAGATGTTCAACGCTATTCACGAAAATTTAATGGCCTAGGCATATTATTAGCATACCTGGTTTAAATATAATATTTCCTATCTTAGCAAAAGTAAACTAATCGTACTGCAGAGATGTAGCTTTCATTGATATATAAACATCAGGATTAGTAACATCCGCGAGGGCTTTATTTTTCTTACTGTCAACTGATGATGGAAACATGATCCCCATTTTCTTTTGTTCCGTCACAAAACTTGGAAGACACTGAAATATTGTATCTTTATTATATATTTTATTTGTTGTTAAAATAACACCGCAATAATGGTCGGTTATCTCACAAATACAAAATTTCGTCCGTAAGACCCAAACACCTTAAAACTACCTTACTAACTGATACACCGTCTAAGATTGCAGCATTATCGCAGCCCCTTCCTAGTTAACTATAGCAAATTCATAGACTTTTATCAAGTGTGATAAAAGTGTATATACTCCGTCATATAATAATAAATACGATAAAGTCCTGATAAGTTATCACCTTAGTTGTTTTGGTGCATTCTACAGCTTTTAATACTTAGTTGCTTCCTGATAATTTCATTCACAAGACGTATTAGCTTGCGGGGGAGTAGTGTAATTCGATTATTTTGCACTAGTGTCATGTTTAATGTTGTATTTAATAATAAACAAACAATATTTATGTTAGACTATAATAATTATTGTTTGTCGTTATCAAAATGGAGACTGTTTGTGGCCTTGTGGTGCTAATGTTTAATAAAGATACGTCAAGGTTTTTTAATATTGTCCTGTAACGAAGCCTGGTTCTTTATGGATTTAAATAAACTCTTAAAGGTATTTTATGAAAATATATTAGATTTATTCATGTTAGTAACATAACAAATTTGACCTATTCAAAAAAAAAAATATTATGAACAAAATAGAAGTTATAGTAATAAAACTAATCTAGAAGCCAAATCAGATGACCCTAAAAAACCTCAAATTAAATTTAGTGTTCTGGGCCGCTATCCTCGAAAGTGTGATGTGAAAGGTGATGTGAATGGCGATGGGAATGGCACTGTGAATTTTTTGACAGTAAAAGCCGTATTGTTGAAAAGCCAATGTTGCCAGATAGAACGAGCTAAAACCCGAGAATTTCAAAAAATAAAATGGATGACAGATTGAATTGAGCTGTCACACCGAAAATGTCCGTAGTATATTTTGTTGTCATTTTAGGCAAAAAGTAGCTTTGGTGCTTTAAATTAATCGTCAAAAGTGAAAAAAAAAAATAGTACTGTTGTTATTTTTGTGAAGTTATTGATTGCTATTACAATATTTGTACTTATCCTGGATTAAATTTATCGTAAATTGACACTCTAAAACTGTTAAACAAAAATGCATACAAAGAGCCAAGTATTTGAAGATTCTAATATATAAAGAAAAAGAGATACCAAGAAAAGCAGCAATTATATTTATAAATTAATATACTGACAGTAGTTGCAGAAAGTCAGCACTGATAAACCTTAAAACGGTAGAAATTACAACTCTACGTAGTATGACTAAAAGCTATCATCCCAATCCACTACGGAAACTATCCAATCAGTTATTTATTGTATGAATTCACAAAGTGTTCAGCCTCTTACTGCAAGATGTTCTGTCCTGACAAATAAATTTGAAAGAAAACCTGAAACGTGAACAATGATAGTGAAACTGTTTATGAACAGGGACCGAAACCAAAGGCCAGACAGAAGACGTCTATTAAAGATACTGGCGGATCTCACATTCAACTTTAAATATATATTTTTTTTATTTTATAAAGATTTGTAGAGACTTGAAGATCAAATGTACCATAAATAAGGTTTTTATGCTGAAGGACCTCGTTGATCTGCAGGGTTCATATTTATATGTCCCGATAAATTATAATAATAATATTTATTTAATTGTCGTATAGTGTTTAACACAGTCTAATTAAGTTAAGTGCTGTAGTTAACATAATTTAAATATAAAATTTGTTACTTATTTAATAAAAGTTTCAGATAGCTTACAAATTGTGATTTCTAAAATTTATTATAAATTTTGTCGTGAAAAGAATTATGTTAGATTTAACTGTTTAAAACTAAGATACTCGGCTGTTATGCACACAAGTATTTGTATTAAAACCATAAGCAGAACTGGCAGAATATTTTTAAATAGCACGCTCATACAATTGAGTTATGAACAGAATCTCCTGTAATAATTTTATATGTCTGTAATGTAAAATTTGCTTAATATTTGCGAGACTACAACAGGATATTTTATTAAAAAATTTGAAAATATTAAAAATATCGAGGTACTACCTAATTAACGTTTCAACTGTTCATTCAGAAAATAAAACGTCTTAAAGAAACGGTTCGTCAACATATTATTTTTTTTAATGCGAGTTTTTTTGAAGAACCAAAAAGAAAATAAAAATTTTTAATTTAATTTTATTTTTTGAAATCCGTGCGTTAAATATGTCATTTAGCGGCTAACATTTCATTTGTGCATGTTTCACCGTTCGCTTGCCTTTCACCGGGCGAACGAGGATATGAGTGATGAACATTTCAAGAATACGCGTTCGCCACCTTTTCACCGTTCACTTCACGTTCCGCAGTTCGAGAATAGGGCCTCTGTTGTTTCATACAGGTGAAAGAATATTTAAAAATGAAATACAACATAATGACGTTTTTCTATGGAGTCGTTAAAATGCAAAGCACTCAATACTATACAAACACTATTTTGTAGCTGATTATTCTGAATAATATGGTATACTCTTGAAATTGACAGAATTAATAAATTTATGAAGGTTTTTTTTATGATTTCACATAAGACATAATGAATAAAATTATCCCCTGTGCTAAAACTAAAATCAAATCTTATTATTGTATAGTTTATATTTTTATTTAATTAATTTTAGTTTCTATAATCATCATCTTTAATTTGGTATTAGGTTTGATAAGTTATAACTTTTTTTTATTGAGAAAAAATGTAATTTATATGATAACCTTAAGATTCAAAACTAACAAACTGTAGTCACCTATTCCATTTGATATGACGTGTTGATCACGGCAGAAACGGAGTTGTATAATCAGGGTCATTTGGTGGACCAACACGAACATTTTAAAATATCACTCATTAATCAGTCATTTAGGCTGCAGCTGGTAACAAAAGTATATAGGATGTCCAAGAAAATGTGAGGAATTTTCCGAAAATGCTTAACACTTGATAAAATACACTGTCGATATATTCACTCTTAAAGGGTTGAGATCGACACTCCTTTTTAAAAATGTATTTTCTCTCTTTGATGAAAGCAGATTAAAATTTGGTTGTTGCTTCATTAAAGGAAGGCTGTAATAGTAGTGCCGTGAACTCTTTAATACTTTTTTAGGTATGCTTAGAGTGAGCTACCCTTAATATTTTAACCTCTAAACTTTTCTGAAGGTTGGCGACCTAAATGTCAATTGTAGTTCTGGAAACTGCAGCACTAAAAATTTCTGTTGATGTGCGGTCGAACCATCTCCTCAGATCCTTTACACACAAGTTTTGGCGTCTTCCTACTGATCTTTTACCCTGCACTTAACCCTCTATTATAAGTCGGAGTAACTCGTATCTCTCACCTTTCAGCACATGGCCCAGATATTTTATCTTTCTCTCTTTGATGGTGTTCAGCAGTTCTGGAGAACTTCGTCGTTAGTGATTCTCTGCACCCATTAAACTCGCAACATCCGTCTATGTATGTACATCTCCAAGGCCTCCTCCTCCTCCTTTTTTTTTGTTTGTGGGTGCATTGTCCAATTTTCGCACCCATATAGTAAGACAGGGAAAACGTAACATCTATTAATCCGGGTTCTGAGATCTAGACTAAGATCTGATCTTGTAAAAAATTATTTCATACTCATGAGTGTTTTCCTTGCTTGTTCAATCCTTGACAATATTTCTTTTTTCGGGTTCCACCGGCTATTGATATTAGCTCCCAGGTATTTTATTGATGTTACCTGTTCTATTGTTTGTTCTTTGACGTGTAGATGTACGTTTATTGCGGAGACAAGACGAAACCCTATCGGACTCCTTGTTTAACCAGAATATCTTCCGATGTTTTTTGCCCCATCTTGACTGCTGCCGTTTGGCTCCAATAAAGTTCTGATAATACATAGGTCTTGTTCGTCGACACCGGTTGTTTTCAGAATTCCCATCATCTTTTGCTAATTAACGCAGACGAACGCCTTTCGGTAGTCTATAAAACATGCGTATACATCCACATTCATGTCTCTGCATAGCTGTGTCAGTACATTTAGGAAAAAAAGAATCTCTCTCGTTCCCAGTCTATTACCAAATCCGAACTGAGCGTCATCTATCTTATATTTGCCTTTCTTGTAAATTCGTTCATGGATGATTCTGAGAAACGTTTTAAGGACCTGGTCATTGCATTGTGAGGAGTTACATTTTATTGGTATTATTATGAATGTTGACTTATCAAGCCTAGGCTTTTGTTTTAATTTTCTGCGATCATTTTAAGTATTTCGACGTTGATTTTGTCAGAGCCGGTAGCTTTTCCATTTTTCTGTGTTTTTATTGCGTAAATAACTTTTCCTCTAGTTATTTCTAGAACTTTTTCATTTATTTGCTTGTGTGTGGGTAGTGGATCACAGGGTCTGTCATCGTCAAAAAGTGTTTGGATGTATTCTTTCCATCTCGCAAGTTTGTCTTCTGTCCCTAGAATTACTTTGTTATTAATATCTCTTAAGATTGTTTCCTGTCGCTTTCTGTGCCTGCCTGTCATCTCTTTTATTTTCTCGTGAACGTTAGAGGTATCAAATTTCTTGATACTTTGCTGACATCCAATTTTCTTTAGTCTCTCTCACTTTTTCCTAATGGATTGATTGAATTGTTTGTATTCTGTTGGGTTTGTTTTATGTTTTCGTCTTTCATTCATGAGGTCTAGGATTTCTTGCGTTATCCCTTCTTGCTTTTTGTTTTTTTTGTGTATTCTTTTTGGATTTTTGTTATTTTAGTTTTTAAAGCTTTCCATGTTTCTTCAACGTCTTCTATCTGTACCAACTCTGCTATTGTTTCCATTTCTTCTTCGATCTTGAGACTTTTTTCTTTCTTTCTGGCAGGGTTTTTTTTTTGAGTTTAAAGTCCATTACAATTGGATTGTGATCGCTATAAATATCTGCTCCGGGATGGGTTTTTACGGATTTCATGTATTTCTTAAAGTTTACGTCGAGCAGAATAAAATCAATTTGATTCCTGGCAATTCGATCCTCTCTGTCTACAGATGATCTCCAAGTATATAGCCTTCTGGGATGCTGTTTGAAGAAGGTGTTAGCTGTTAGTAAGTTGTTCTCTACGCAGAATTATACAAGTCTATCTTCACTGTTGTTTCTTGTGCCAAGACCGTATGCCCCTATGTTGCATCACGGCAAATTTTCGCATTAAAGACTCCAATAATCATCGTTATCTCTCCTCCATTTGTTAGTAGAATTATTTCATCTATCTTGTTGTAAAGTTCCTCGATCTCCTGATCTGACCTAACGTTTGTTGGAGCATAAATCTGAACTATATTTAGGGCTCTATGAGTTGTTCGTAGTTTAATTGAAGTCGGTGAAATGAAACGCTTTCGAAAAACAAGTTATTAGGTTGCGAATGGTATTTATCTTCAGAAAATTACAATAAAAATTGATCTAAAAAAAATCTAAAAACGTAATTTAAAAATTAAATTTAAAGATGAAACCGAAGTTTTTGTAAATAAATATTAACTAGTCCATGAATTAGTTACTAACCTATTAAGAAATTAAAATTTTATAACTGCTTCATACTTCACAATATAACAGAGTCGTCTTTTATTTGATTACAGTAGATGATAAATTCTTGTAATAGTTCTTCCTTGGTATGCGTTGAAATGTAATATGCTAAATTCTTTAAGAGTTTTCACAAGTAAAAGTATTATGAATTGTGATCGGGCGAGCGATGAGTCAAAGCAATTGATTTTCCACGTTCTAAAATGTGACCAAATCATGCATAAATTACATGTTCCGGCGGATTTCTAAAAGAACATCCTCTAACAAGTTAGGTAGATTACTCTAAAAAACTCCAAATAAAGATGTCTGTGTAGTCATGCAGGCAAACATAAATTGACTGAAACTAGTGTTGATGTCGCTAGATAAAAAAATTAAGGATAAAATCTAGGAATAACATCTTTAGTCGACAATAAAAAAAATATTCCAATTTTTCTGATTTGGTAAAATAAGTTATAGGAAAATACTCTATTTCTAATTTGTCTGACTTATTGTTGCTTTTTTGAACTTAAACTCTTTATTGTCAACTTGGCTCAATTTTAAAGTAATGTTAGTGAAACCATAGCAAAAATGCATACTTCTTTCAGAATGTTAAATAACACAAATTTGAACATATGAACCCATATATAATATAAATGTGCAATAACAGCAGTTTCTTCTACCAATCTAACAGGATTGAAATCTAGAACGGAACGCCAAATTTAAGAACAACTTCAATTTATACGGATAATTAATAATGAGGCCAGCACTAGACAGCTGGGTTGGGGGAACTAGGGTTGGAGGAAGAAAAATTTTACACCTTTGATCTGTTGATGATACCACAGTGACTGTAGCTAGTAAAGACAAAATGGAGGATATGTGGTGCTGAGAATGGATGCTGCTCATGTAAAGGACAGCGCGTAAGATGAACGACTGTCTATTATATGCTGGCAACGGATTGTGACATTTTTTGGTTACATCCCGCGACAAGAAGAAGAAAGTTTTGAAAGGTTGATAATAACTGGTGACGCTACGAGGAAGAAGAAGTAGAGGCGGGTCACCAACCAGGTGAGCAGATCAGGTACAACTGAGAACCGAGATCAGTGGAAAACCATTGCTAAATATTTCTGAATATTACTACCTTCCAATCGACCAGAGAGAAAGAAAGAGAGAAAGAGAAATATATAAGTTTTGAAAGGTTGATAATAACTGGTGACGCTATGAGGAAGAAGAAGTAGAGACGGGTCACCAACCAGGTGAGCAGATCAGGTACAACTGAGAACCGAGATCAGTGGAAAACGAATATTTCTGAATATTACTACCTTCGAATCGACCAGAGAAAAAGAAAGAGAGAAAGAGAAACATATATACTGAAATACGTTCAGATTGTAGCTAGTGAAGACCAAATGGTGGATTAATAGGACGGGTGGAAGTCAAAAGTCGCAAAAGTTAACTAGAAATCAATAAAAAGAAACAAAAACAATGCAATTGCCCTAATATTTTGTGTCTGACAGGCGCCTTGAACCCGTTTGTTTGATGAATGAATTTATTTATCTAGACTTAACGATCAATTCGGGTGGCGGCTGCAAGGTGGAGGTAAGAAGAATAAGCATGATCAATAGTGCTATGATACAGTTGGAAAAGATATCGAAAGATTGTTCTGCAAATACATAACTCTGTTAAAGTTAGATTTGTTAGTACACTAGTTTTCTCAATATTCCAATATAGGTATGAAAATTCGACTTAAAATGGATGCTTCTCAGCGTGACTGTCTACTATATGCGGGTAACGGATTGTGATATTTTTTGGTTACATCTTGCGACAAGAAGAAGATAATTTTGAGAGGTTGATCGTAACTGGCCACATTACGGGGAAGAAGAAGTAGAGGCAGCTCACCAAGCAGAAGGGCAGGTGAGGCACAACTGAGAACAGACATCATTAAAAAGTGATTATTAGAAATTTCTGAATCTTACTACCTTCCAATCGACCAGAGAGAAAGAAAGAGAGGGAGGGAAACATATATATTGAAATACGTTCAGAATATCTACTTAGTCTCTTTACTTCAGAATCTCAGTTCCAAACTATTATTTTTTGCGTTTTTAATCGGAACTGCACTTTTACCTCTTTGGCACAGTTAGGGTTTGAAAAAATTTTACCATCACTGGAGTGTTGATATAATCATAAGAAATAGACGGGTTTTGTATTTCAGTGTATGTTTTATTAATATTGGCCTTGAGGTTTTGCATCTTGCGAAAATTGGGACAACCCCTTCATCCAAACACCTGTGTAGAAACCATATGTCGACGTCGGACAATCCTCTCTTCAGGCAGAGATTTCGGTATTTGTCTACCTGGTTCACCATAACGTGAAAATGAATAAGTTATTAACAGGTTGTACACCGAAGAAATCAAGAAATAGACGGGTTTTGTATTTCAGTGTATGTTTTATTAATATTGGCCTTGAGGTTTTGCATCTTGCGAAAATCCAAACACCTGTGTAGAAACCATATGTCGACGTCGGACAAAACCCGTCTATTTCTTGATTTCTTTGGTATACAACCTGTTAATAACTTATTCATTTTCACGTTATGATGAACCAGGTAGACAAATACCGAAATCTCTGCCTGAAGAGAGGATTGCCCGACGTCGACATATGATTTCTACACAGGTGTTTGGATGAAGGGGTTGTCCCAATTTTCGCAAGATGCAAAACCTCAAGGCCAATATTAATAAAACATACATTGAAATACAAAACCCGTCTATTTCTTGATTTCTTCGGTGTACAACCTGTTAATAACTTATTCATTTTCACGTTATGGTGAACCAGGTAGATAAATACCGAAATCTCTGCCTGAAGAGAGGATTGTCCGACGTCGACATATGGTTTCTACAGAGGTGTTTGGATGAAGGGGTTGTCCCAATTTTCGTAAGATGCAAAACCTCAAGGCCAATATTAATAAAACATACACTGAAATACAAAACCAGTCTATTTCTTGATTTCTTCGGTGTACAACCTGTTAATAACTTATGATATAATCATAGATTGTTTTGTAATGGAGAAAGATCGCAAAATGGCGAGGCCATTGAGAAAATTTACAGGTTTTTCCGGATATCAGTATTTTTTCTTGTGTAAATATAAGGTTGGTTTGAGCAATGTTTGTGTTCCTTAGTATGCGCGAAGTTGTTTTTATATTTTCTTGTATTAATTTTCTTTATAAAAAGCATAATTCATTTTAGTTGAATTGTTAGTTTGCAACAAATTTTCTTTGATTGAAAATTTAGTATGCGAAGAAACATGTACAAGATAATGTGCGCTGACTCTGATATTTAAGAAAATCATGCTAGTTGCACTAAAAGCTTATTCGTCTAGAAAGAAAGTTTACTTCTTGGTCTATTCCTCAAATAACTTTTGATTAGTTAAATATGGGGAATACATATATGTACAATTACTTTTTGTAATTTTATATTTGCATTTTTTTGAAACTAAAACCTAATTGACAATAATTCATAACTAACTACCATTGAAATAGTTAGCAGTAAAACAATTGTTTTTTTTTCTAAAGAATGTTTAAGCTGTACCCATCGTTTAATACGATTATTGTATTTCGTTGAAATTATGCGCTTGCTTCGACGTTTCTTTGTTTTATAGGTCGCCTTATCAGGATATGAATAATGAGTGATGTATGAAGTATGTTATTATTGCATGCGACTTATTTCAGTTTTACAGTGAAGTAGTTTTACTGCTATGTTTATTTTTCTTAAGAATATTAATAAATTACTTGGAAAACAATGTAAAAGTTGTGGAAATTAAACTATTATATAATATCATATCTTTTCACCACAAACATAAAGTAGAAAGAAGTTTTAATTTTTTTGTAATATTTTCAAAATTTAATATAACAAATATAATTTCATTTTATGACAATAATATTGTCATAGAATGTCCATATCAATCTGGAGAACTTTAACGGACACAAAATGTGTTTTCTCAGCACCAGATTAAAACTTATTTGCATTGAAAAGTCTTACTTTTAGAAAACTCACAGAATTATAGTATACGTATTTTTCATTAGTTACTTGTCGCGTTTTGATCAATTTACCGGAAAAAAAATAGAGAAATAATTTTTTATTTGAAAGTTTCAAAATAAATGTGTTTCTTGTTTCTAATTTAGTTTTCGGATCTGATCGCGCCGATCGGAGATCTACGTGGAAATTCACGTAATAAGCTATTCTGATTAAAGTTTCGATTGGTTGCAACACTTCAACATATATCGCATGGAAAATATTTCTGATAGTAGTGAATGTGAAAAATAGAAGTCCGCAACAAAAGAGTTATGATCTGAGCCGGTATCTGTTTCTGGGTAAGTTGCAACACGTGTAATGCTATTATGATATCTTTTATTGACCAATTTGGTTGCATATAATAATTTCCTGTCTATCTTAAGGAAACTTCCGTTTATAAAGTCTTCTAGGGTGTAGTTTTTCGAAAGTGTTTTTGGTAATCAATCCGAGATCCACTTGGAAAATCACTTAATAAGCTATTTTACTTAAAGTTTCGATCGGATGCAACACTTCAACATATATCGGATGGAAAATATTTTTGATAGTAGTTAATGTCGAAAACAGAAATCCGCAACAAAAGAGTTATGATCTGAGCCGGTATCTGATCCTGGGTAAGTTGCAACACGTGTAATGCTATTATGATATCTTTTATTGACCAATTTGGTTGCATATAATAATTTCCTGTCTATCTTAAGGAAACTTCTCGTTGTAAGGTCTTCTAGGGTGTAGTTTTTAGAAAGTATTTTTGATAATCAAATTTTCGTCATGACTTGAATTGAATTTGTGTTCCACCTCGTTCGTTGCTTTCACCTTCCTCAAATGTCTCCGCTATACCTTTCACAGTCCCGCTACCGACCTTTAGGTTGAAACCGCCCATCACTCTATTGATATATTAAGATTTTAAATATAATCAATGAAAATTATTACGGTTAAGTTGCATCCACTAATTTGAGCTTGACTTTTGGTGAATGCAGTGGGCTAGACAGTGTCCAATATAAATTTTACTCCTTCCCTAAGAGGCGCAAATCGTGTGGAGTTCCTTGATATGGAAGCGCAGGGTTTAAACAGGTTTATTGCCGTACTCCTATGAGGTGGCCATAAAATAGTTGAAATTAGCATTTTTTTTCATTTCTTTTTATTCCTAGTCATAACTCATTTAATTGTGCATTAATTTAATATTTCATTAATTTGATATTTATTGCAATCTCTATATTCGTATAAAATATAAAAAAAATGTTTATAATTTCAATGTTGCAATATGTATTCCGTAAGAAGTCCTCTTGTTTAATAAAATTTTGCTGGCTTAGCTCAAACACAAACCTACAACAAAATCGAAGAAATAACTAACAACGCCAATAACAGCTAAGGAACACTAACATAATGCGTATTTAATACGCACTTTATCAGTTTTTTAAATTGTATTCGTAAGCTTTTATCAGGTGTAACGAGAATTTTTTCTCTTTATATTTTATTAGATGTCTTGTTTCACAGATTAGTAGCAACTCTTTTTAACTTTTCTTCCGAAACCTGCGTTACATTTTGTAATGTTCGAAATTTTTCATAGTATGTAAACGTTCTGAACGTAAATTTTAATTTATTTACTTTTAATGTTTTGCAAAATACTGTAGGACTGAAAATTAATGCGACTATTATAATTATAACGATTATTAAATACTATTTCAGTAATGAAGTAAAAGTTCTGCCATAAAAAGTTAGTATAAAATAAAACATAGAGTAATCAAAATAAATAGATACAAGTATAATCCCACCTCGTTATGGTAATGTTTGGCGACTTCCTTACGTTCAAAAGGTTGTGGGTTCGAATCTCAGTCTAACGCAAATACAACTTGTTTTCTAATCTGACATGGATAAAAATGAGTTTCTTTGTAGATTCCAAAGAGATTTTGGGTTAAAGTAGGTACAGGCATTACAAGAAAAACCATGCCAAAATTTTATGTAATTATTTAGTGTATTATTAGTACTTGTGAAGGCATGATAACCGTCAGATGATGATATGCCTTGTTGCTAAGTCCGTGCTTTCTTAGTAAGAAAATATGAAGTTCTTTGGATTCAGATCAATTTAATTTTTTGTTATAATTTTTAATCATTTAAATGCCATAAGATATTAAATAAAGAAATTTCTAGACGACGTATGAACAATTAATTTTTCCTAAAAGTGCTTGGCTTCCACCTATATATGATGCTTGTCCATCAAATAGTTAGAATTCGTAACATGATAATTTCTCCAGATTAACTGCACAACCCAATGTTTTTTATTATTAGTCATAGGTCAATAATTTGTAACCACTGGCACTTATTTTCTTTTCTTTCACACGTGATTTTATTCGATATTTAATACTGTTGAAAACATATTGTTTTATCTTTCTGAAATAACGTGAATTAAATTGTGAACAATCGTTAAATGCTGTGTAATTTGCAGACATAAATAAATAAATAAACGCGTGGAGTACACTCATTTCTTAAAATAACAAGAAGTGCGTGGTGAAATACTAGACTTTGTTGTGACGCATAGAATTGTATAGTTTTTCTTCACATATTCATAGCAATATTGGCTATAAACAATTGTGTGGTGTGGAATAGATTTGATGGGCTCTACTTTAATCCAAAATCTCTTTGGCAGATGCATAAAAGGAATTTTTTAAAATTAAGAATGCTAAAAAATAAAAGTAGCTGGACATGACGAAATAAGCGTGGAAATGCTACAAATTTGGGACAAATAGGAAAAGAAATACTTACGGAAATGTTTAACAAAGCCTGGAGAAGCGAAATAATTTTTGATAATTGGAAAGTAGGAATAATATGCCGATATAAGATGGGTGCCCTGGATTATGTGTACATTACAGAAAGATCACATTGCTAAGCATAATATTAAATTATATGAAAAAATATAAGAAGAGAGATTAATGAATGTAGTACAACAGTACCTAGATGAAGCATAGTGCAGCTTCACGAAAGGGCGAAGCACTCACGACCATATATTCTCCATAAAACAAATGGCAAAATAAATATTGAGCAAGAGAACAGAAGCGCGCATTCTTGGATATAAAAAAGGCATTTGATACAGTGTCATGAAAAGCAATATGGGAAAGTTTGGAAAATAGAAATATAGACAATAGACTAATGACAGGAATCAAAAATGTATACTAAAATAATAGAAGTCACTTGAGAAAGAACAATAGACAATCAGGAATCCTTAATATAAAAGACGGACCAAGACAAGGCGGAATTATGAACCTAGCATTATTTATCATAACATTGGACGATATAATTAAAGCAATAAACACAAATAAATACAAAATAAACCTAGAAAATCATAAGTTGAGACCGGTATTTTCAGGCGACATAATGATATGTGCGAAACCCGAAGCAAATCTATAGGAAAAATTACGCAGATAATAACAGATATTAAAAAGGAGAGGAATAAGTATAAAAAAGACGAAGATCACGCATATAGGTAGAGAGAAAAAAGTATGAATATAAAATAATAAATAATGAGAGAGTGGAGTAAGTAGGTGGAATTAAGTATTTGGGTGCAATATTTGACAGAGAGGAAAACTAAAGAATAAATTCATGAACGAAAACAGAAAGCTACCAACGTATACTACAGGCTTTACGATACATTCATAGGAAACACAAATGGAATGAAGAGCAAAATACAGGCCATTGACACGAAATTTTTGAAAAAAGTAAAAGGAAGAATTAGGAGAGACAGAATAGGAAACGATAAAACATCAGAAAGGAACTGGGAGTTACAGAAATAGAGGAACATAAAGAGAGGAAGCCGTTAAAATGATTCGGACACTTGGAAGGAATGAGGGACATTAGAATAGTGAAATAAATATGACAGGCAAAGACACATAGAGTTAAAAGAAAACGGGGACCGAAAAAACATGGAACGACGAGATTACTCAAATACTAAAGAAGAAACTTGAGAAACGGGAAGCAAGATGGCAAAGAACAAGAAAAAATAGGGTAGAAAGATTATGATATATATATATATATATATATATATATATATATATATATATATATATATATATCATGCCCTTTTTGATTCTGAAATGAAAAACGGGGTTTAAAAAAATATCAATGACGTCCTAGCTCCTTCTTGAGTTACCCTGCATATTTCGGTATTACGCAAAAATACTCTAAAAAAAATAAAATCCGACGGGTTCTACTTGTTGTTTGTATGGCAGACCAAATAAAAATATAACAAAAAATTTCTTTCGGTGGTTGGCTAAAATTTGTTTAGTAACAAATAGTTTTTAACAGTACACGGTACAGAAGAATGCCGATAGCAGAAATTTAAAATATTCGCCATAAACTTACACACCCGATTTGATTTTTCTTTCCTGAAAGCTTTTTAACATAGTTTATAAGCTACGGTAATTTACACTGCAACCTGAAACACCTGTACGCTAAATCCAATAAGGAAACGTAAATGCTTTACCACATAACAATGGGCTATTTGAGCTCATTTCGAAGTTAGTTGACCCTCTAGGTTTTTATGAAACCCGATACCCGGCACCGTTAACCTGAAATTGGTTTTGCCACTGACTGACATAATTTCCATATCGAAGAATGTTACGTGGTCGAACCCATAATATTTGATCTGGAATGAATTTGTTGTTTGGTTGTTTTATTTAATCGAATAATGGTAGGAAATATTCACCTAATAGAAAGTTCTTAGGTATTTCTTTAAAAAACACAACCCTGTGAAGGTCAGGGGCGGATCCAGCTTCTCTCTTTGGGGGGTGGGGGTGACATCACAAAAATGCCGTATGGCAAGCGAAAGCAAGTTGTCGACGGGGGAGGGGGGTACTAGCAATATTCTCATTTCTAATGTAAAAGGCTGGGTCGAGTCTATTTTTTTGAATTTGAAGTTCTTGGACAGAGGGAGCGATCACAAGAAAAAACAAGTTACGGACAGGGGGACGATGCGAGCAGCATACACATTCCTCGTATAAGAACAAATTGTCAACGGGGGAGTGGGGAGGGAGGGGAATGCCAGCAACATACACATTCCTTATATAAAATGCAGAATCGGTTCTATTTTCATGAACTCAAAGCTCTTGGGAAGGGGAGAGGTGATCGCAAGCATACACATTCCTATACTCTATTCAGGAACTAGAGAGAGTAATGAAACTCTTACCGAAGTCTCCAACCTACCTGCTTTAGTGCCGCCAGTAACTGAAGACTACCGTAAATCTAATTATATTTAATTATATTTGAATAGTATAAGCTTTTATAAATTTACTGCAACAATAAAATTTCTGATAGTTCAATTTAATTTCTGTCAGTGAACAAAGTACACCTTACAGTGCGTCCTTAGTAATATATCTTGTTTGTGATTGTTGTTATTTATTATTTGAGATTAGTGAGATATCCAAAAGATATGGCTTCCATTCTATATCTATTCCAAAATCGCTAAACCAGGGCATTTTTTCCTCAACAAAAAACTTATTACGATGAATGTTTATGATGCCTTTAGATATCAATATCTAGATAATAAGGTTAAAAGCTCTGTTGAGATGTGTTCCAACATGACAGGAGTTGGAAAATCTACTATGTAAGATATACTGAAAGAGAAAAATAGACTGGAATTGTTAGTACTCTCAAGCTATATTCGATCACAGGCAGACGTTTGAAGAAGAGATGTAAACTGCAATAAAAGGATTTGTACATACATTTTATTATAAGAAGCAGATCCTAACCGTCGACAAAATTCTAACTAAAATCAATGAAGATCGGCATTTACCTGAAATTAAAAGAACTGAGCTCTGGAAATTGTTTAGAGAACTTAATTTTTACTGGGAAAAACCAGATAGGAAATATGTTCTCATAGATCCTCCGGAAAATGTCCGTTGGAGAAAGAAATATCTCTCTCAAGTAAAAGGTAGAGTTGCTAGAAATAACACAACAAATTAATAATTTAACTGAACTTTTGAAAGATTTTTTTGAAAGTTAGTGCAGAAAATTTGGAAAACTCCATATAATAAAAGAATATAAGAAAATGTGGAAACTCGATCTCATGATCTGCGAGATAGAGGAACCAATTATAATTAATTTGAGCGAAGATAGGTTCACTGACTTTGATTATGAAGTATATATGTAATGTTTACCAACGTAAACACAATTTATTACTTAAATTTTCTGTAATATATAAAAATTGATTACATTTAAATCCCTTTTTAGTGTTTAATTTTAATTCTGCAGATGGTTTAAGAAATAAATAAACTGAAACGTCAAATATCTTAAAAATGTTTTTAATTAATAATAAAATGACCGATAGCCCCAAAAAAATTTTAATATTATATGGACAAATTTATTTTTTTATATATGTTTAACTTCTTGTATTTTTGACGATGGGTATTTTGTAAGTATTTAAATTATAACTTCGAATGTGCCTAAAATGGTACCTGTGCCAAAATTAAAAATAATAAAAATACAGTTGTGATTTGTGTTAAATATGTCAAAATTTTTTATATTTTCTAGTGTATTAAATCATAAGAAATAAAATAACATTATAAAAACTTCTTATTTTAAGTTTATTACCGAAATAATATTCTGTGTCATAAATACTTAGTGATTAAATAAACCTCCTTCCGACGCCTATGACAAGGATTAAAATTCTTTTGAGCACTTCGCACATCTAAATATCTATTGTTATCCAACCCAAATAGTCCATTATTGTAGACCGGTATTTTCGATTATAAAATTTCTAACCCATTCCTATGAAAAATATATGTGTCTAACAGATTTTGCAAAGGACTAAAGAACACAGGTAGTTTGCGAAGAAAAAAAATGGTAAAAATGATTTATTACTCTCTCTAGTTCTTGAATAAACTATAGTATAAGAGGCAAAATCGGATATATTTTCCTGAACTCAAAGCTCTTGGGGGGGGGGACGATCGCCTCCCCCCCTTGAATCCGCACCTGGTAAAGGTGGTGGATGACATAATAGGTTTATGTAGTAGATTGGGTGTTCCTGAGTTTGAAAAAAATAGGATATTTGTTCATCATCAGGTACAATATTTCAAAACCGTTTCCAAACATACGGAACACTGTCTGCTCCTTAGCTTTTTATCTTTTTGTCTTAATTATACGAAATATTTGTATACGTTTGAGCAAGTATAGACACAAATGGGTAGAAAAGTTAATGTTGCTAACTACAATGTGTGGATGATCCTGATAATTTTAGTTTACATTTTTGATTCATATTCATTGCAGAAACAAAGACGAAACATCGCCGCCTTAATGAAACTTACTTATTTCCAATAATTAAAGTTGCATTTAAGATATTAAGATCAAAATGGGCTGTATGCACAGTATGTGACACCAAAAAAGCTTATATATTAGTTTAGGATAAGGCTTCACTTCTTACCGTTTGGTGTTCCGATATTATTAGGAAAGTCATCGTTTATCCAGATTTATACTGGGTTACACGGGATGTCCCCCATGGACTAGAAGTTTTAATCCTATTTCTACCCGAAAATGTCTTTTTGATGTAATGCAGACGTATCATTCCGAGAAGAAAGGACTGTTGTAGTTGAATTTTGACTCCACCGAACGGAGTGGTATTTTAAAATGTTAATTTTTATTCAACTAAATTATGCACTTATTTTTAATATTGTATCGTGTTTTTAAAATAAAAATTTTAAGGTGTAGATGTATCTAAGTGTAGTTTTAAGAAAATTTATGACGAAAAATAATAACTGAGGAAGACCATGGTCGAAACGTTTTGGAAATATATTTTAATGATAAAATAAAGATGTTTTAACATTATATGAACCTTAATCCCAAGAACAGTTTTACGATTATAATTAAAGGTTCAAGGAAGTTACTGCGGTGGTCCCACACTTTTTTTGGACAAAATTAGTGCAGCAAAATCCAAGATGGCGCTGACAATATGGCGACAAAAAAATAATTTTGTCCGATTTTCTCCAAAATTGGTATAAGGGGATTTTCAAGGTCGTATACAAAGAATCTGAAATTATTCTTAAAAAATTTAATATGGTGGATCCAATATGGCGGACAAAAAACTTAATTTTGTCTGATTTGCTCCAAAATTGGAGTAGGGGAGTTTTCGGGGTCGTACATAACATATCCATAATATTTTTTAAAAATTCAATATGGTGGATCCAATATGGCGAACAAAGAATGAATTTTGTCCGATTTTTTCCGAAATTAGTACAAGCGGTAGTTTTCGGGATCGCACATAACGAATCCAAAATATTTTAAAAAAATCCAATATGGCGGATTGAATATGGTGGACGAAAAAATCAGTTTTGTCTGATTTTCTCCAAAATTGGTCTGAGGCGGTTTTCGGGGTCGCACATGACGAATATGAAATTATTTTTAAAAGTTTCAATACTGTATATCCAACTTAGCGGATGAAATTTAATTTTGTCCAATTTTTTTTTTAAATTGATATTTGAGAGTTTTTGGAATCGCACAATACGAATCTGAAATTATTTTTAAAAAATATATACCGGATTAAAAATTCTACAACTCTCGATTTTATCTAAAATCAGTATTGAGGGATTTTTGTGAGTGTTAATTTAGAATTTAAAATATTTTTTGAAAAACTCAATCTGTGGGATTCAAGTCCTAAAAATTTTATGTTTTTCGATTTTCTTTGAAACTGATATAAGAGGTTCTTGAGGGTGTGAAAAGTATTTTTTCAGGATTCAGTATGGCGAATACAATGTAGCGGACAAATAATTTTACATTTCTCGATTTTGTTCAAAAGTGGGACTGAATCGTTTTTGAGGATGTAAATAGCGAATATGTCATATGCAATATGACTGATTGAATGATTTTTAAATTTACTAGGGAGCTTTGAAGGGTTTAGATTTAGATTAGATTAAGACGTTCAAATGATTTTTTTGAAATTCGATATGGCGGATGGTGGGTTGAAAATTTTACCTTATTCGCATTTTTTCGCATTTGGTATTAGGGCGTTTTCGCGGTCATGTATTACGATTATGAAGTTAATTTTTTAGAACTATTAGGTTGATAAGATACAATATAAGGAACAGAAAATTTTTACATTTTCCGATTTGGTCAAAAATTGATATTGCGGGGTTCTTGGGGCGTATACAAACTCAATATGCAGTATAAAATATATCGGGCTAAGACGTTTACGTCTCAAGTTCTTTAAATATCGGTTTTGGGGTCTATATTATCAATCTAAAATTAATTTGAAATTTAAGATAGTGGATTTACTATGACAGACTAAATATTTGGTTGACACAATTTCACTGGAATCTGAAGAATTCTAGGTAACAAAGAATTTTTACTGGTTCATTTTAGGGTGATTTACAACTTTGGATAAAATGGGTACTTTTTTGCCACCTTGGAATCATTGCGAGGTACACTAATCACGATTAGTACTCAGTTCAAATAATTTATGGATATCATAATAAATTCAAAACTCGAAAAATAAAATTTTTATAAAAAAAATTGAAAAATAACCATACATTTTTATATGAAGTTGAAATTTTTGAAGTCGACGCCAAATTATTTCTAAATGAAATAAATAACTAGTAATATATGCAATTTATGGCAAGAAAAGCAATTACAAATAAAGTATTTTTAATCTGTTTACGCGAATCACATTTTGTCAGATATTAGTTTGGTGCCGACTTCAAAAATTTCAATTTCATATAGAAATTTATAGTTATTTTTCACTTTTTAGCGCACTTTTAAAAGTCGGTTCAATTTTTTTTGTAAGAATTTTATATTTTCTGGTATTATCGTATTCATCTCAATCTTAATAAAGGTTCATGATGTTTCTTCATTGGCAATTTCTTTAAATTGAAACATTCTATTCTAGTTTAAGAGATTTTGTGGACACAAATATGGAGCTTTTAACGATTCTTGGTATTTTTGTATGATACATTTATTTTCTATTTTTCTTTCATTTCTTTTTCACAAAATAATATCAATCAAAAATTAAAGGAAAATTGAAAAAAGCTTAGTCAAACCAAAAATAAATACTTTTATTTACCTGACCATTTCGTGGGCCTTAAATTAAATAATCGGCATTTAAAAAGTCTATAGTCTTTGCAAAATTCTAACTTTTTATTTTTATCGGTAAACAACTTTGGTTTTGGTCTTGTAAGGCTTTATTTTTGACAAACAATCGGAACTTTCTGACCGTATTTGTGAAATGGTTTAGGTCGCGTGGACATATCGTTGCGACCTAAAATATGTGTGTTTAGGACTATTTGTCGATTTGTGTGCACACTCAAATTTTCACACTTCTTGTACCTGGCGTCTCAATATTTTACTGTCAATATTTCAGATCTTGTTTGTTGGTCGTTGTGACTTTTGCGGATTAACTTTTTATTTATATTTGTGAGTTTAGGAGATTTATTTAATGCAAAACATTATAATGAAAAACTTAGTACGGCTATTATTAGGATAATTTTAGGAACCATATCGGAAAAACTTGTAAAACCATTTATTATGACCTAGTTTAAAGTCATGTAACATATGGTTTGACATTCAGGAGCTTCACGTGGTGTATATTCCGGTGTTTCAAAATTTTTATGGTTATAGTATTGTTCATTTGTCAGGTGTCTGTTTATATTAAATAGCATTAAGTCGATTATGAAAGAAATGACCAGTTAAGTAGTACACTATATCTCGTGGTCTACACCATCAGCCTTCCAGTATTGTTATATACACAACTGATTAAGAATATTTGTCCACCCAACATGAAAATCAGTAAAAACTCAAAGTTTAACATTTCAGCAAGGAAAAATCGTATAAATATTTTGAGAATAGCATTTCAAAGCTCTTTTCAAATACTTTTATGTAATCTATATCGAAATAGAATTTTTTTAAAATTGTGTAAAGAGTTAAGCGGATAATCAACGCTTCAAAAAAATCACGTTTTTGTTTTAGTTCCAATAGAGTATGTTTAAAGGCAAATTATTACAGAAAAAGTCTGCACGGGTATTTTTATAAATTTTTCTTCGAAATTAACCTAGAAATGAGATTTTCTGCAAAAAAAATGAACGTTTTGTTTATTATTTGATATTTTTTAAACTAAAAGAGATAACAAAAATTGTCAAATAGAAAAAAAGTTTAATCTTTCTTAATATATTTTTTTCAAAATTTGGTGAGCGCCTTTTTTCTCATTATTTTACAAAATATTTTTAGGCCTGGATACATGTGTGAGTATATGATTTTGATATAAAAGTTGGAGGAAAATCTGAGGTGTTTGAAAGATAATTGCGAGCTTTGTAAAACCATGTCACATGCTGTAAAATGTATTGTTTTTAACCCTTTTAATGCATATTTAAAAAAATTATAAAATTCAATCTTTTTCCAACTATCATTTAAGAAGGAACAATTTTTATAGAAATCATGAACCAAATTGTAATGAATCGCCAGGTACATTTCGATGGTAACGTCAAGTGGTTGGACCACTAACACTTTCAAACATGAGTCTTGAAGGCCAGTTTAACTTAATTTGTTATTTTTGTTACTTTAATTTTATGAAAATTGGTTTAATGCCATACTTAAAAACATAAATAAAAAGGAAATGTCGCCTTTCATAACTAAACTCTATTATTCGTCCGAATTTAAAAAAAAAAAAACATTATTTATTTAGATTAATTTCTTTATTAGTCATTTTGTAATTAATAACTAACCCGAAGGATTTACATTAACAATTCAAGTTCACAAGTTTTCTTTGCTCACAGTCTCAACTAAAAATTAAAAATTAGCTATCAACAACTAAGATGTGGACAAACAGTTAATTTCTGCTTTCAAAAATTAACAACCAACATCAAGAATTCCCATTAAATTTAAATTATTATTATAGAATATAAAAGCGTTTCAAAATTTAACAACAACAAAAAATTAAGGATGATCATTCAAAATCGTTCATTAAATAATATAGGTCTGCAAGGTTCTGTTGTTGGGAAGCTGGCTTATTTCCGAAGAATCCGAATCCTAGGTCAGAATTTGCTCATCACGACAGTATTTTGAGATATTTGAGGTTATATTCTCCAGAAATGGGTTTTTGGTTACTGTTGAAGTTATGTACAGGATGCACTAATTTTTTTTGATCTTTTTTTCTAGTTGCATCCTTTGCGATTACCTAAGATTTTTCTTGCATAGTTATCGCAATTTTATATATCCCATCAATGTCATGAACATTCACATTAACTCTTTAAGGCATACTTTTTTTCTACTTGCTCTCAGAAATTTGTATTTGGGGTTTTAGGAGTCGCTGAGTATGAATATGAAGCCAGAAAGTTGGAATTTTTATTTCCAAAATGGCGGATTCAAAATGGTGCACCAAAATTAACAAAAACCCACTAATCTGTACTTAAAATGGCCGTAACCTGTGAAAGAAAAAATTCTGACCTCTCTATAGCTTATTTTAAAGGATTAGGGTAGTATTAAATGATGCAACTAGCAAAAAAAGACCAAAAATATTTTGTACATCTTGCATCTAACCTCAAAAGTTCCCAAAAAATCTATTTTTCGAGGAAATAACCTCAAATGCCTCAAAATCCTGACATGATAAGCCAATTTTGACCTCGAATTCGATTTCTACGCAGTAAATTACTTCAAAAATGACCCCCAGCTGCCCAGCAACAATTAAGACCCAATTTTTTGTAGACCTGTGTAATCCAACCTTTTGTTTTAAAGTATTCGACTATTTTATGGTATATTTTTAATAGGTCTTATGTTTATAATGTTATTTTTTTTTCTATTCTGCTGTACTCGTTAATTTTTCCTCCAGCTAAAAACATCGGAAAGCAGACGTGAACTAGGCCAAAATTAAAACTTAAGCTACGAAGTTGAATTCTTCATTTTTAGCTGAGACGTGAACAAATCAAAGTAAAATTTAAGAAAATTTAACTTACAAGTTAAAGTTGTTTATTTAAATTCTTAGTGTTGGTTGTTAATTTTTAAAAGTATAAATCGACCATGTAAAGCTGACTAATATTTGTGTTAATTTTATAATAATTGAAAAAAGTGAAAAATAGAGCTGTGAACTTTTCCAAAGAGGAAATTTTTCTTGTTTCTCTCGTGGACGAATATATGATATACCATTGAAAGTAATTAATTTAAATCTGCAACAAAAGTCCATAGTTCATATTCTTTCAATAATCAACTATAGGTATAAATATTCGTGGTATTCTTTCATTCACCTCGTAATTATTTACCTTTCATATTTTGGATTGTTCATACATTGCTTTTAAAACAAAAACGCATATGACTTTTTTTCATCTAAATGGACAAATGAAAAGCACCAACAAAGTAATGAGGTTATGTTTTTTAGTCAAGCAAGTAATCATAGGATCGTTCAATTGTAAATTTAACCCATGATTAGCTTTCTTAAAATTTAAATCATTAATTATGAAACAGTTTATTGTAAATAACCAACGGCTTTGTCCTAATCTTTTGGTAACCAAATATTGTGGAATTAGGCCTAAGAAGCTTGATCCAAAAACTTTCTATTCCTTTTTTTCTACTACCTTTTTTAAATAAAACACTTACGACATTGATACATTTAAACAAGAAAAAAAGTTCGAATGGAAACCTATTTATGCTTGTATATTTTCAGAGAATTTTTTGAGATTTTTTTTAAATTTCAATACTTGCAAATCATTAATAATTCAACTAATTTACTACTCATTCAATTTCATCTAATAGCTATTAACTGAATACTTCAGAATTACCTATTTATTTTATATTAACCATTAGCTTTTGTAAATCTGCAACTTTTACAATAAAAGGTACAAAACGGACCCATGGATGTATCTACGCATAGAACTGTAACTGTAAAAAATCGGGAAATAAATGCTTAAAGCGGAAAAGCAAATATTTTTCCATTTGATAATCCTTTATTTTAAAGGAGCTTGGATAATCAATAAAAAGCAATTTTTTTCCCAAAAAATGCCGTATCTCGGTTCATTAAAAAAGCATTATGAACCTCTTACAAACACCATAATTTCCGATTAAATGCGAAAACTAGAAATATAATTTGTTTTGAACCGTTGATTGCCCGTTAAAACCTTGAAAAAATAAAAATTTTATTCCGGTATAGATTATCTGAAAGTACTTGAAAAGAGTTTGAAAATGCTATTTTCAAAATATCTGAACGATAGGAATGGAGCCCAAAATACTTAACATAATTTTTTATATACAACTAATAATTTAAAAATCATAGATTTTAAATTCCGTTTCAAATTTTGCTTCAAAAAAACCAATACTTGTCCCTTGGCCGCTGTGACCACATGTTACCAAACACTGCTAAACTGACAAGGAGCTATAACCTTTTTTGTAACAAAAGATGAAGTTTTATAAGTATAGTGCGGTGACTCAGCGTAGAAGTAATATCATTGAAATATCCGAAAAGTTATTTATTCACGTTCAACTTTCGAAAAATAATAGGAAAATGTGGCTTTACCTAGCCCTCAGGGATCCGGCACTTGTGTCTACACAATCTAAAATGTTTTTTGTGAAGATCATTTTGATGTAAGTTTTTTTAATATTCGTTTTTTTTTTCTTATATTAAAAATTATTATTTTTTAAGTTTCCAAAGATGACAATGGAATTTGGGGTTAGAAATAAAATAATCAAAGTTGGGTAACAATGTTTTGTACTTGTTTTATTTTAGTTTTGAGCTTATAAATACCTATGATTACTATTATGTATTTATTATCAGTTACGGAAACAACAATTCTTGGTATATTTTCACAAGAAGGTCTTCACATTTCTAAATTTAACAGAATAGAAATTAATGTTTGTTGCAAAGAAATTCTCGGTAAATTCGAACTATTTGCCGTTATAAATTCACTTTCCATCTTGGGAAAACTTCTTAGAATCGTTTTCAAAGGGAGTAGTAAGCAAATTTCGAAGAAATTGTATGGAAATCACTATAAAATAATGTTAACCTAACAACGTGGCCTCTGACAGCGATGATGTTTGCCAGTGAGAGACGTCAGTACTTTGATTGGTGTTTGTTGTCACGTGACTTGAGTATGGTTTTTAGGATTTCCATTTTGGAAACTACCGTTTGGCAACAAAATTATATTTTTATTTGAATACACTCAATATCTCTATTGTTCTTGCTGAAACAAGAGACTTCGTAGTGTTACGTACACTTTAAAACATTTTATTGATGGAATTTTTCTTTTGAAGACCGTGTGGTATACGAATTCTTTTAAAAATCTATATAAAGTGCATAATTCTATATTTTATTTCTATTATTTTTGCATAGTTTTTAAAACTTGTCTTGCTTATTTCATTGATTGTAATTGTCATTAAATTGTAAAATTTAAAAATAAATAAACTTTTAAATAAGTAAAATTAAAGTTCCTCTAGTTTTATTTCGCCTTCATTCATAAATCAATTTTGTTATGATGTTCTTGTCCATATTTTTATAGCTTTTGTATAATTTGTAAAATGCAGTTTAAATATTTTATGTCCCTATAAATTCACCCTGGCTTATTTCCTTTACCCTTACGACCTCTTCGGTTACATCTTATCTAACTTTTATGTCTACATTGAGATATAAAATAAAATATTTTGTTTCCGTGAGCTCTATTTCCTTATCTATAAAAATCATAAATTTTCTTAGACGGCTTATATTAAGATCGATTTATATACTTTTCGTGTTGAACTACGAACTTATTTTTTTAGTGCCTATTGAATAGTTTTTTTATACTTGATATTTTTTAACGGATACTTGAAAAGATTGTCTTGTTTATTAGTGGAAAAATGATAGTTAAGACAGGTTTATAAAATGATGTGTTGAAAAATAAAGGTTTAAGTTGTATGCCTTCAACTCTTAAGGGTCGTCTAACACCTGTGCGGTTCCTTTTATTTGTTTTTTGGTTGTTTAAGCTAAGAGTGAGTCCACACGATACCAAAAATTTCGGCGTAGGCGTATTACGCCCATTTATGTTTTGTCGTGCAGTCGTAATGTTTTTTTTTGCGGTAACCTAACTTTTTTCTGATTTTTTGATAATATTTATTTATGTATAAATTAAAATGAAAGAAAATAAAAAAAATAATTGCAGCAATGTTGTTATGTAGAAAAAGAAAACTAAAGAAAAAATTACAAAAGATAAGGATATTATTAATATATTCTTTATTAAAAAAACGGAAAAGTCGTCGCTACTAGGTCCGATCTGTTTTTGAGAAAAACATTGGAGAAAGGCTTGGACATACTAATGATTTAATTCAAGAAATGCGAGAAAGTGATCCTGATTTTTTAAAAATATTTTCCTGTTACTCTTGGTGAGTTTGAAAACCTGTTGTTGGGCCAATAAATAGGAAACACGCTATGGAATTGTGTACAGCTATACACTTATTACCAGGTTTGAAAAAACATTGTGATATTTAGCTGATGAAATCAGCATGTGAAAGCAACAGTGCGAATTCCAAGTCGGTAAACAGTGTTTTTGAAATTAGTCATGTTACTTGTGCGATAATATGAGACTCTTTAAAGCAAGTTTTATTTCCGAAGTTTGCCACTTCTACCTGGTAAAGAATTGCCAAAGAGTTCAAAGACGAGAGTTTTAATATAAAGTGTCATTTTAACAATCGTTTTAATAATTACAATTGTTTGTAGTTTTTAGAAGAATATATTACGTATAACACTAACTGGGTTTCTGTTATTAAATTTCCATTAATGTTAATTTTTACTTTTTAATTGTTTATAATAGGTTTATATAAAATTTGCTAAGGGTAGGGTTACCAGACGACAGGAATTTTCCTGACATGTCTGAAATTTTAGCCCCTCGTTAGGAAGAAAGAGGAGAAAACTGCAATTGTCAGTATTTTTTTGAAATTAAAAGAGGAAAATATAAGTAATGAAAAAATATTTATTAATCATTCTAGTGAGAAAAAATAAATTGATTAAACGTTACCAAAATGAGTGAATTGTTAATTTAGTATATTAATAAATTTAGTTTCATACTTTTTATTGTTTGATGTTTCTTTTGGCAATTGCTGGACTTTTATAACTATTTCATGACATTCTTCACATGATATGTTCTTTAAGTTAAATTGTGTCTAGAGTAGAACCTTAACAGAAGACATTGTTGTAAACCAACTATTACTACAAATTATTAATTATTAAATTGGTATATATATTTTTAAGTTACTCTTATGGATTAATAGATAATTATAGTCTAATATTTAATACTCCCTTAAGAAATAGTTATATCTTAAGTAAATTTATGTTCTAATAGGTTCAAACAAAAGCATGCCTTAATCTCCGAAACTCTAAAACTTTACTTTTTACAGAGATTTAGATTCAGAATAGAATGTAACTAGGACATGAACATTGAAACGAGAGGAACTAAAATCAAAAAACTACAATAGTAACATTAAATTAGTAAGTAAGAACAAAAACTGTTGTTACCTCATGATTTAGTGAACATTATAATAAAATATTAAAAAAGTAATATTAGAAGATTTATTTGAATTCATCGAACTAGCAAAGTTATAACATTGATGGCAGCGAAAGGCAAAGCTTATAACAATATAGACAGTCTGTCTGTCCTTAGTCCACTACGCTTCCATTAATGAGAAGACTCACTCGATATTGGCATTTGATGCTTTGATTGCAAAAATTTTGAAAATCTCACTGCCTTAACATACAACATTCAGATAAAATGTCCGGATATTTACAGAAACATTAGGGATATTGTCAGGAAAACTCATTATTTGATCTGGTAACCATAGCTAAGGGCATGTCTGTCGATTAGCGTCTCGATATCACAGATTGTCGTTGAATAGAAATTGTATTATATAATGGCCTTTATTTCATAAGCTTTAATTTATATAATGAACACCTGTATTATTGCAATTGTTATAAAATTAATAAAAAAATGAACAAAAATCTTTTTTTTTTTTTTTGAGGACCAAGCAGTAATGATCTTCGGTAACAAGCATTTTTAATAAATTAAAACAATTTAACATAATTCATAAATATCTATTATTTCAAAACTCGCTAAATAAAATATATAAATAAAACAACAAAGTTTAAAAAAAAAAACACATAGGTTATGTTTTCATACAAAATATTGAAAATAATCAGTTTCCACCATTTTGAAAACAGTCCGCTGAAAAGTTAAACATGATTTGGCGTAATGACCTTGGAAAAAGCGGATTTAGGCGGGAAATCTTCGGTCTTTGTCTTTTTTTAAATCTAACAAATCACAATGCTTGAAATTTGACATATGTCTTATTACGCTACGCTGCCGCCGAAATTTTTGGTATCGTGTGGACTCACTCTAACAGCTAAAAAGAGCTTTGAGGTCGTTACGGATAGTAATATTTTCTACGGTAGGTGCGACATTAACTGTTATTTTTGTTTATTTAATTTTAAAAGCAAATTTTGTGTTATTTAATTAACATTAGTTGTATGTTTGGGCGATTCTTTAAGCGTAGATACTTTTTAGAGTTAAAAATTTGTTGTTTCCTTAAAATATTTTTTAATCATGGGAAACACAAAATTCTCAAAAGAAATTTTAAATTTTATGTTTAAAGTGGACCACAGTGGTTTTTAGAAATTAATTGGTGAAATTTAAATTTTATGGGGAACTCACAATGTATACACACCCCCTCCCCCCAACTTTCGGTAAGAGCTAAATATATTTTGTGAGTTGTAGGGTATTAATCACACCAGAAGTACATGCTATAATAACAATTGAGATTCTAGTAGATAGTGTATTTGCACCTTGTACTCCTTTCAATCTTAGATAGGCAGGTTCAATTTTGCGGATTATGTTTTCGAACTGCTAATTCCAGTTAATCGATTAGCTAATTATTTAAATTCATAGATGGTTTAGTTTTACCTTATGGGGTAGGAAATCTTTCTTTTAGTACAGTTTCTTGGCGGAGGGTGCTATGAACGTTATGAGGGTGTTTGAAGATATTTTTTTCTCTTAAACTGATATGGTGAGACTTTTGGTAAATTTTGTAGAGTCTCAGAAGACCTGTAGACCTTTTATAGTGATGTTGTGAGACGAGGTGAGCCGAAAATAGAATTATTTTGATTTCGATAAAAAAATAATTTGTTTCTTACCCCGTCTCATTTCTCGTGCGAACAATCACAAGTTTTTCGATAGTGAGAATGAAATATTTAGCTTTTTGTCTAATTTAAAAACACAAAATAAACATGGTTCATAATTTTGGAATTAATATTTAAAATAAAAGTAATTTGTAATTTTTTTTACTACTCGATTTTGCAGAGAATAAAGACATTCTTTCTATACAGGATTCCAGGAATGCGTACTTAATAATTTTCGTACAGTGGGGCATAGCACTCTTAATTCTTTCAAATTATCTAGAAGACCTCAATTTGTGTTGTATCTGGTCGAGTCTTTGCTTAAAATGCAAATAATTGCCTTGCCAATCGATCTCTGAGAGCTGATTTCTTGACTTGGTCCAAAATAATTTCATTTTTTTTATGAAAGTATGATCTTTTTAGACTTTCAAATTTCAAACACTTCGAATAGTTTTATGGCAAATAATTAGGAGTTTTCAATAATGTTTATCCTAAATTTGGCATCAGATTTTTCAAAACCCAAAATGTAAAATTCAAAATGGTAGGGCAAAAATGAAAAATTTCGAAAAATTGAAAAAAAAATGAAGTCATTGAAAGCTCTAAGTAATTTATATGGTTGAACGTGTAATGCTCGGTAGCTTACATTTCTGCAAATCAAAAGTAGGGTTCGCTAATATAAAAGCTAACGGGACCTCTAAATAACTTTAATGGTCGAGTTCAAGGTTTAATTGTCGGACGCCAGGACATAGAGAAAAATTCTACAAGTTTTGTATTTAAGTTTGTTTCCACTATTCTTAACTTTAGAACTATTTGGAGGTTTATATACGTCATTTTCAAATTACCTATTCGGAACTAATACAGGTCATATACTTCATAGCAGACAAAAATTAAAGGCTATAAACTCATTTTTGATCTGCCATTTTAAATCGATCTCAAATTTTGAAAAACTGATGCCGAATTTAGGATTGTATTGAAAACCCTTAATTACTTGTAATATAATCATTCGAATCAACGAACATCTATCTAAGAATATTACATGCGAAATTTGAAAGTCTGAGAAAAAATCATACCTTTCTTAAAAGAATAAAATTATTCACGGCCAAAATGAGAAATCGGCTTTGCGATTATTTACATATTAACCAAAAGTTCGTGCAAATATAAAAAAATTAAGGTCTTCAGACTGAAATAAAAAGATTAAGTCAGGAATGTTCCACGGTGCGCGGTTCTGCAGTCTTTCTTTTCTATAGTGAATTAATTTTCATCGTAACCGAGATGGAAAACGAAGCTAGAGATGTGATTAAATGAACATTGGGCGCATTAGGTATTTTTTTCATTCCAGTTTAACATCCACCATTTAGTTTATTCTTAATATATACTTATATATGTTCTACATATTACAAAAGTTTGAAAATCTGAATCAATATATAACGTTAAAAAAATCTATATTATACTAAAAAAAATTAAGGTTTTGAATAGTGTTATAATTTCTGATAGCAAATAAAAAATGTGTTACCTATTGTGTTCTAAATTAATTTCTAAGATCTTATAAGTAACCTTATGATTTTTTATTTATAAGATCGGCAAAAAGGTAATTTCGGTTACGTAATGTGAAGTAAAACAATTTTTTTTATACAAAGATTAGATTTTGATCAATAATATATTTTCCAATGTGTTCAATGTTCTTTTGTCATCTTTCTTGCAGCTTCACGATTTTTCGCTCATCGAAATTTTGGTCCTTAACAACAAAAGACTGAACAAGTGGGATTTACGGTCATCATGACTTGTGAAATTTTTAGCATTCCGAAAATGTTCGTTTCCGCACTCCATGTTAAAACTGACCTTAAACTAACTACAAGCTACAACCAAAATTACCCATAAGTTGCTTCTAAAGTACCTTAAATGTGACTGTTATTAAATATCAAAAAGAATGGCGCTTAGTGCATAAGTACTACATAGCTACAGACCCATTAATATTTTTAGGCTACAGGCATTGTTCTAAATATCCTACAAAATATTTTATTAACCAGCCGCTATGAATTTTAGAATGCAATAAAGTTCAGTCGAAAGTTCGTTAAAAAAAGCGAAAATAATTAATTTTTTAAGAGTGAATCGGCTTTGCAGTTTTGGGAGCTAAATTTGATGCTATATTATTTATATTTTAATAAACGTTAAAAGATATTTTGAATATACTTATGAAGAAAAAATAAAACTGAAAAAGGAAGGAAGTCCTTTACCGGATCTTTTTATTGAAAAAGTAGAGTCGAACTGAGGAAAATCTTACAAAAGACAATTTAATCGAGACATATATTTTGGAAATGACTGGATATCTGGTTGTAATAGAAAAATGCACTTTTTTGTTTTCCATCTGTACTTTTTAGAGCAGATAAGTCTTGGACACAAATTTGTGTAATTGACCTAGTGCAGTTAAGCGATAAAAAACTAATTTCCACAATGAAATTGAATTTGCTTTGGTAGGGACTGTCAATATAAGAGAATAATTAGATTCGGCATATTGGATGAATATACGGAAATTTAATGAGTGTTACAAAAAATAGGATGTTTTATCAAAAATAATTGATTGTATAAAATTTTGTAGTAATTTGAGTTGACACTTCGGGGGCACGATGAAACAGAACAATCTGGCAATCCGGATCTTTTTCGTCGTTTAATAAATTTCACTGTTGAACTTGATAAAACTTGGAACATTTAAAACACTTTACAGTATTTAAAGGTATTTCTAAGGAAATTTACAATGACCTATTAGGTTGTATGTTAGAGATATGTCATGAAATAATTTTCTCCGAGATTCGCGAATCCCTATATTTAACAACTATGGCTGACGAAACAACAGATGTGTCAGCAAAGTCTCAGTTGGTCACAATATTTAGATATCTTCGGAATAGAAAACTAGTAGAGCGTTTTTGGACCTATTTAGAGCTGTTGTAATGAGTGGACGAAGTACACGAGTGTAGGCAAGCATTAAGGAAAAGTATCCTAATGCACACTTTGTACACTGCTATATTCATTAGCTAAATTGAGTAATATTAAAAGTTGCTTCTGAACGTTTACAAGTTCGATTTTTTTTGTTTGGAAATTTACAAGAAATCTACGCCTGAAGGTGTAGCAGTGTTAAATGAGTCCGTTGAAAGACATGTTCCCTATGGTGCTTCAACTCATTGCAATTTTAATATTAGAACCGTAAATGTAGTTTCTGAACTTCGTGAATCATTTATTGAGTACATGGAAGAAATAGAAGATCAAACAGCTTGTAGTGCCACGTCTTCGATTAAAAGAAAACTAATAGATGCAAATTTCATTTTTTGGTTAATACTTTTTCATAAAGTGATGTTGCACATTGACATTTTATTTAATGAACTACAAAAAAAAATAAACGAATCCATTAGAAATAAGCTAAAAAAATAACTATTTTTGAGCGAAGTATTGTTTTAATAAGGAATATGTTGGACGATATTGCTAGCGAAGCTTCTAATTTATGCACTGAACCTATGCGCGTCAAAAGAACACGAAGAAATGATAGCAAATCAGATCTCCGAATTGCTGCAATAGAAGTTTGTGATATAATAATAAATTATACAAAAGATCGCTGTGACTTTAAAGATCAATTTGGTAAATATTGTAGGTCTTTTCCTGATGATACATTAAATTTAACATGTTTCACATACCCAAATTTAGATAAGGAACGTCCGAAAAGTGAATTATCTGTTATTTGTATCAGGACAGCGGGGCAATACCTTTTTTTAAATTTTTTAGTTCTAACGATCTTTCTCTACTCTAAAAAGAACGAAGACTTTCTTTAAAAAGTCCATAACTGAAAATCCCCTAGAAGCTTTATGAATGTTGGCGATTGAAAATAACCTAATTAATGAAACCCCAAAATTTAATAAACGTGCCATAAATAAATTTGCTTCGGAAAAAAATCTAAGAATCGATTTAATATACACAAAATAATTTTTTAGACGATAGTGAATTTTTGTTTAGTGTAAATAATAAAAACATCTTTTACGCATAGACAAGTGTGCAGTGCAGTGTACAAAGTGCCCCACTTTTCAAATGTTTAAGCACTATGTGGATTTGTAATTTGTAAGTTCCTTTTCGTCTCTTTAAAGTTTAAATGAAGTGCAGAACTCATAATTTTTATGGTCACGGAGCGCCACTAGTCAAAAGGAAGAAACCATAACACTGACTGAAGTCCTTCAAAATAATTACAACGCTCTCTATGTGTGACAACCAAAAATACTGTCTTGCCGACACAATATTTTAACAAAATCTTTCAAATAAATTATTCACTCTTACTAATAATTTCTCATCTCACAACAACTTTCATAAAAGCTCATCTGCTAGATCTGGTTCTTATTTCATCTTCCCGAGACGACAAATTGTCTCATTCTCGGACTCACTCTTTTGTTGTTCACAACTTCCCTAGACTTCCCATTGCGATCTTAAATATGTTTGTTCTTCCTTGTGAGGAAATTGTTATTAATTTGAATTGCAGAATACTTTTAAGATAACAACATGTAATTGCCTCAAAAACGTGCAGTCATATAGAGAGCTAGTTTAATTTAATAAAATACCTCTTAAACTTTATGTCATCATAGAAAAATCGAGCATTGTTATGCAAACTATTTATAATAGTGGGAGAAATTTGAAGATATGTCTTGTCCAATGAACGCGAAAAATTTAAAACATTTTTAATATGTAGTAATTTGATCGATTTTTCCACCTTAAGAGAATTTAAAAATCATTTTAAATATGTTATTACGTGTGCTTTATAATCATCAGAGATCTAAAACTTCCGCGTTTGCAAATAAAAGTTACTTTGTACATTATATATTTCTAAAGGTTGAAAATGACTACAACTAAACATGTCATGGGTAAAGCTATAAAATTCGATACGGCCACCATCCTAGTTCATTGGGAATCACAAATTCTGGAAAGCAATATTCTAATTTTACGACGGCGCTTGTAATTAAATTTTGAATGTTAATGAATGTGCATAAAAGAAAACTATAAGTAAACAATTAATAAGTCCTTGAATATTAAAACAAATAACAGAAAAAATAAACAATTGGCATAAAAAATGTTCATAAAAATATATTTAAATTACATCTATTTTGCATATAGTTTAAGTCGGAATATAAATTTAGAATATCTACGATAATACTAGATATAATCTCATTTCTTCAAATACTTTATAAAAATAACTTAATATAATCATAAATGGAGATAAGGTGATTTAGTTGAGCAAAATAAAACTTCAAATTCCAATATATAATATGTTTAAAATTTTAGTACGCAATAATAAGAATATATCTTCAAAATAGACCTTCCTCCATAGAAAAAAAAATTTAACATGTTTCCATAATTTTCTTTTCAAAAGGCACCCAATTAGGGGTAATAATGGCAAATGCAATAAAATTTATAATTATTTTTTTCTAAATCTTTGCATTTTTAGACTTCAAAAAGCTAAAACGAACGAATTATTGTAAGTTTCTTTTTTCATTTCTATTGGTTTTAAAATCTAAATGCATACTGTTCCTAAGTTGTTATGAAAACCTTCGAATTAATAATAGTTTTAAGTGATTTACAGTTCGAACTAAAACAAGTAAAGATACCACGTGCTGAGTACAAACAATACCCACTCTGGACCAGAACCGTTATCAGTTCTCTCCAGGAAGTCCGCTGCCTGCATGTCAGGATAAACAGGGTTTGTGTTTGCGTATTTATCTGATACCGATCACAACAAATATAAAATTACTTGTCCTTTATCGCATATTTTGGTATTTACATGCATGTCAAATTTATTCTTATCTGTAAGTTTAACGCCCCTTTGGCACTTCTTCAAATAAAGATCCTTGATATGTGTATAGAGTGTTTAAAAAATTGTAACGAATGAATTAAAAAAAAAAATAAATTTTTATATTCTAAATTTATTTCTTAAACAACGTGAATTCAAACAAACCCGGACGTAGTGCTTGTGAGAACTTTATTCTTTGATTTCTGCTTTTTATTTAAATTGTTTATATTAAAAGGATTTCCTGTCGGAGTTATTCATTTAAAAAAATTAGGTTGATAACAGTTTGTAAGGTAAAAATGAAAGAAAATTTTGGCATAGACACGATATTTATAAGACTCGCAAAGTCTAATTTCATAAAAGAAAAATAAAGGCGTTAAAACATAAATATAGTCCTGTATTTTTGAACGCATACAGTAGAAAATTTTTAGCTGACCATGGACAGGACCGCACTTCGAAAATCTATTTTTCCCTTATTTTGGCCAAACGTACGCAAAACACAAATAAATAACTTGAAACACCTAAAATACTCTAAATCTATCTACGTCGATCACAACTCATAAAGCAGAAATCACAAAACATAGAAGTGGCATCGAACTGATATTGTTTGTTTACGAGTGATGCTGTCAAACCAACCGATCGATAATAGGAAATCAGTTATGTGCATGCAGTACGGACATTTTTAGAATATGAAACCAAAAAAATGTACACGTATTTAGCCGTTTTGCGAAAAAAAAACATTTTCAATAAAGTTATCGAGTTTTCAAAGTTGAGATTAAAGATAAATTCAAATTGTTTTATTCAAAATTTTCTGTTTTTATGACTAATCGATGTTTAAGTTTTTCTTTTGACTGAGGTCACACGAGTCATAAACTTTAAGTAAAAAGTTTTTTAAAATAACAAAATGGCGGCCGTTTCTCGGCTTCTTTATATAATTATAATTTTTGTATTTTTTTTATATATTTTATTTATCAAATAGATTTCATATGGGTGTTTCATTTATCTGATATTACCTATCTTTTGTTTAAAAAGTACCTGGAATTTCCCATTGATACAAACTGCGCTTGACATATTGTCAATATTTTTTTTTGGGTTGGTACATATCATATGGTCCTCAAATATCTGTTTGAGCGCGATCTGATGGGAGTTTGTGTATGATAACTTTGTAAACAAGTCAGTGCTTGTTGAGTTTTGCGAATTTCGCAATTTAGTTGAGCAACAGTTTTCATGTTCTTTTAACAAAATATCACGTGCGGAAGCGTTGAAAATGTTAACAGTAGCTCACGGGGACTCGAGAATGTCAAAAACACAAGCGTACGAATCGTAGAGTTTAAAACGAGTCGTGCAGGCGTTGATGATTCCGGTCGTTCATCCACCAGTGTGACTGATGAAAACATCGAAAAAGTTACGGAAATTGTCCTCACAGATCATCATGTGAGCAACAGGGAAATAGCAGCCGATCTTTGCATCTCATTCGGATTGGTGCCGAGCGTTATGCACGATGTTTTGGGCATAATATGAGCTGTTGTGCCGAGAGTGCTGAATATGTTGCAGAAACAGCATCGGATTGATCTCGCTAAAGAAATGCTTTCTTTGAGCCAAAATGTTATCGACGGCATCATTACCGGTGACTAGACATGGATCAATGAATATGATATCGAAATTAACCAACAATCATAAGAATGGTGCTTTTCAGGCGAGTCAAAACTCAAAAAATCACGACAGAGTCGATCCAAAATCAAAGTTTTGTTGACCGTTTTTTTTTTTATTGCCGTGGTGTGGTCCACTCCAAATTTTTTCCGCCAGGTCAGATAGTAAATAAGAAGTATTACGTGAGGGTGCTAAAGCGTTTGATGGGAAACTGCTCGTCGCAAGAGACTGGAATTGTGGAGAAACATCTCGTGGTTTCTTCACCACGGTTTACACATCGCATCTTCTACCCGACTATTTAACAAAAGACAACGTTCATATGTTTCCGCAAGCTCTGTATTCACTCGACATGGTTCCTTATGACTTTTTTCTATTCCCACGACTCAACGTACCACTTTGCGGAAAGCATTTTGAGACAATTGAGACGATAAATGATAATTTGCAGAAGGAACTGAAGGGTGATTCCAAAATCGACCTGGAAGTTTTCAAGATTGGAGGGAGCGTTGGAATACGTGTATTACTTTCAATAGAGATTACTTTGAAGGAAATAAAATGAATATCGATTAATAATTGAAGCGTTTTCGTTTTATTGAAGAATTCCGGTTACTTTTTTGATCAGAAGGTATATCTGGCCGAGAAGGTGTCCGATAGGGGACTAGAGACCTAATATCTGCTAGATTTTTATTATCATTGTAATATTAATTAGCTACCAATAATCTTAATTAAACTTGAACATAAGCACTCGTGTGTTATTTAGGTTCATGCTTTCTGTGGAAGCCTAAAATTTAAATAGAACCTAGAAATATCTTTAGGAACACATCCACATGTTTGAGACATATATTCATAAGATGTTGTAAAATTACATCTTAAAGATATTACTTTTTGTTACGCCCATAGGACATCTTATAAAATAAAATAAAAATGAAAAAAGAACATTTATTTACCCATAAGACTAAAATACATAATGGTGTTTGGTCAAGTCATCTTAAATTAAAATATACTAACTAATAAGGTACGTTCTTAGGTCCACACATTTTAAAATAAAATCATTTAATGAATAAGGGCATTCAGTTATTGGATCACGTTTGAGAACATTCTTATACCTACCTAATTGTGGTTACTTATTTTTACACATGTATATGAAGCGGATATCTCAGTTGCTGGCGAAAATTAAATTAATTATTGAAATCATCCACTTTTTGGATGTTCATGTGATGTAATCTGATCAAGGAACTAAAATTGATTTTTGCTCCTAAATGAAAAAATTACCAAAATATGATATTATTTCATGACTTTTTTGACCTCACATGGTCTCCAAAAGGATCTGATTTTGACAGCAACTGCCTGTATGCTGCCTGTCGGATCCGACTCTTTAGAAATCTTTGGCTAAGCCTCTGATAATTTTTTGTCCAGTTTCATAAAGTTAATAAAACAAATATTGACAAAATTCCAATACAAAAAATGTAATTTATGAACATGTATTTAATACATTCAGTTAATTAGTAAATATAAAAAATTCCGGGTTGAAAAAACTATATGAGAATAAAAATCTGACCCCGGAGGTCAGCTTAAACGCTACCGAACTATTTACGTAACTAATCGCTTTGACTGATTTATATCTTTTATGCTTATTAAACCGTTTTAGAAATTCAACATGATTAATGAGATTTTGAAAAATAATGTAAAAGAGATCGGGGTTATGATGTATTAAAAACAAACACAATCAGCAGAAAGCAGATATTTTTTAGATTTAATAGATTTTTAAATTAAATTATTAACCTTTTGGCATATTATACATTTGGCGATCTAAAAATATCACTTTATAATTTAATATAATGCTACTATCTTAGTATTTGAGAATAAACATTATTTTCGTAAATATTGTTAAAGGTTTAAATATTTTAATATCGTGAAAAATTTTATTATATAATAATAAAGCGGGGATAATATTCTAGGGCTATGAATATGTGACTTTATTCAACACTAGTTCCAAAAACTTATTTGAATTTAATAGGCTCTTGGCTATTATCTATATATTTGAGAAAGGAACTAAAACGTTAAAGCGTTTTCATTGTTTCATATTTTCAATTGACCTCCACATATGATAAAATCACAAAGTGCTCCCAAATGAACCCATTAACGCCCATATTATTTTTTCTAACCCTTTAGCTAATTTTTGGTATGTAAGTTCATTTTGCCGTAAATAAACCGTAAAGTTTTTTTTTTTTTTTGATTTTGGTTTTTTATTTTTGACAAAATTACTGTCCTCATTCGAGGACACTGGGCTGTCGTTTATAAAAAAAATACTAAATATCAATTTTTAGGTACAATATATATTTCCATAAATTGGTACCATAAGAACTCAAAAACATATTTTAATGTTACAAAATTTTAAATTTTTACTAGCAAAAGGTACGAGGTTTTCTTATACAGTTACTTTGTTGACACCTTCTCTGTTTCGTTGTCTCCGCCATCATATCATACACCATTTGGGACATTAATATGTGACGTGGATGGTAAACTAAAAGATCATCCTCATCCAACAGGCATACCATACCCTCTTTTTAGATAAGGATAGGCCACATCCATTGAGAACTCCTTTACAGAGATTTTCTTCACTTCCTGGTGTATCATATTGTAAATTGCAAAACCATTTAAAATAGCCATATCAGTTATACGTGTTAAAAGACACCAGGACCACTTTTTCCTGGTACAGCAATATGATGTTTTTCTAGCAACCAATCACGATGATCAACACCAACCATATGCTTGTTGTGTTTTGCAATCAAAGATGATTGTGCTACAGAAACTTTTTGACGCTCTGTTTTATGCCATTTTTTGGACAACTGTAGTTGGAAGAACAGTATCTTAATTCCTTCTCAGGCAAACAAATTTGACTGATACACAAGAATCCTATTGATTTCGTCAAACTGCCAATCATATGAACCTCGAGCTTATTTTTCCATTTGTTTGGAATCATTGATAGGACATTAAGAGGTTCTATTTTCTCTGATGGTTCCTGTGGCGCGAAAACCTTGTTCTTTCAGCTGGCACAGTAGATTATAGCTTGTGAAAAAATTGTCAAAATATACAATATGACTTTTAGAATTTTCCACTCCACGTAGCATATCTAATACTACCCATGTTCCTAGAGGCGCTCGCACCTTTTGAGTATATTTCGCTTCCATTCCACAATATATAGAAAAATTATAGCAGAATCCATTACGTCCTCACAAGGCCCACAATTTGAATCCAAATCAGATAGGCTTTGTTTTATAAATTGTTTTAGCCCATGGTGACCATAATATTTCACAATCATTTCATCTACTGATAAGTAATTATGAAAAATATTCCATGATTATTTAGTGCTTCCATCAAACGCCTTATTTGAATGTTTTCTCATCCTTATTATTTTGGGCTTCCCCGTTGTTTACAAAATGTCTCAAAGATTTTATTCCAGTATAGGTATTTCTTCTCAAGGCCTTTTTTACTACTGAATTTTCCAAGTCGTCCCTTTCGGACCAATAATTTCGTTCGCTAACTAATATATGATATCCCGTGAATATCAGAAAACCAACAAAAATTTTCAGGTCCTCGGGAGTAAGTAAAAAATTATGTTTGTTTTTTTGTTCGGTAGCATATTTTAGTGTTTCACTTATCAGAAGGTCAAATAGCTCCGTATCAAAAAACTGCTTAAATATTCCTAACAGAGCGGCATTACATAATTTTTTTTCATCTCTTCCAATTTATCTTCACGATTTTCAGCTTCTGAGTAATCGTCATAAAATGGAGTTCATTGACTCCATTTGGGTGTCCTCTCTTCTTAATTTTTTCTTCTGGAAAAATAAGAAAGTGGTCGATTATCTCCTTCATCAGATTGAATTCTATTTTCAGTGACTTCTAAATAATCTTGCATTTCAGTGTCTATAAAAATTTCTGTTCCTCCTGAAATATCTTTCACCACGGTAACGCCTAGACCATCATCATTTATATCATCCTCGTCAGTTAAATCATCGACTTCTGGAGGTAATGCCAAAATATCAGAATCTATATCATTAGAGTATAGATAATCGACGACTTCTTCAAGAATCTTAAAATATTTTCTACTCATTTTGGAAAACACTTCGCAAAAAAAAATATAATTAGCTCAGTGTCCTCGATTGAGGACAGTCAAATTTAACAGATTGTTATAAGCCAAGTACAACAACTGATGACTAGAACCTAATTTATTTTCAAACATTCATATATGTAGATAAAAACAAGATTGAAATACTTTTCTTACCATAATGTAGAAAAAATATTACACAAAATATTCAAATGTGTTTTACTGTATCTAAACTAAAAAAAACAATCAAAAAATAACTACAACGGAAAGTACATGGTAATCCACTAAAAATCGAAATCATGCGAAATAGCTTGTCTAAATATTCGCCTGAACAGGTTTAAGCAAGGCTGTTGATGTACGACGTCTAGAAGGCCCTCTAGACACTGCTATCCCTTCCTAAATATACCGTCCTCAATCGAAGATGCTGGACGTTAATGGGTTAATGCGTTTTTGAGATTAAGGTAGATTTGTCTGTTTTTCAGTTTTTTGAGTTTTACTCAAAAACTATGCATTTTCGTAGGTACGTGTTGTAAGTAACAAATTTCCAGTCGAAGTGGTACCTCATGAAATCCAAAAAAGTCACTCTTCAAAAAAATACACCCCAAAAACCAAATTAAAAAAAAGCAAAATATTTTTTATTTATTTCGATAACTTTTTTCGAAGTGAAGTTTGAAAATTAGCTCCCATAGACAGAAAAAAAAGTAGCTTATATCATTTCTGACAATCTCCTCTTTATGTCTCTGAAGTTTCATCGAAATCAGTTCAGCTCTTTCGAAGATTAGCCTGTGCAGACAAACAGACACAAAACAAGCATCCTATATCACTCTTGACAACCTCCTCTTCATGTGCGTAAAGCCGTTTCAAAAATTGGCCCGTGCAGACAGATAGATAGACAGAAAAAAGAAGCTTATGTCACTCTTGACAACCCCTTCTTCATATCTGTAAAGTTTCATCGAAATCGGTTGAGCCGTTTCTAAGGTTAGTCCATACAGACAGGCACAAAAATATCCTATATCACTCCTGATAACCTCCTCCTTATGTCTGTTAAATTTCATCAAAATCTGTTCAGTCGTTTTGAAGATAAGTGCGTATAGACAGATACAAAAAGACATCCTATATCACTCCTGACTACCTCCTCTTCATATCTGTAAAATTTCATTCAACTGTTTCGAAGATTAGCTCATGCAGACCGACATACAGATGCACAGACAAAAAGGGAGTCTATATTACTTCTAGCAACCTTCTTTTCATGTATTTAATAATTATAATAATAGATTCGAAATGTAATTCAACCATAAGTATATGATATTGTTAAATTTAGGATCAAAATGGCTTTTAAAATTTGGCATTAGAAAATTAGGACAGTATTTAAAAAAATAAAGTTGATGATGGTTATTCCAAGAAGAAGAATGAAAAATCGATAACGTTATATTTAAGATCATTAAAAGTTACTCTAAGAAACTTTCGGTTTAGTTCTAACCTTAAGGTTACCGCCAAAAAAAAATATAATTCAGAATCCGAAAATTCTGTTTTACTCTAAACAACTCAAATAATAAAAATCTTATTAAAAATTTCTGACCTTCCTATTGTTAATTCTTATATCACGTAACTTTTTCCGATTTAAACAAACCTGGCTGTTACTGTTACCGAGGTTCTTATATTGGCCCACCTTATTTTGGATACCCTGTATAATAGTGAGAAGTAAGATGAGATTTATCCCTAAGTAACTAACATGGTCTGATTTTTTAAAAATACGAAAATAAATTATCGTTTATATTTATTACTGAACCGTCAAAAATGGAAAATTTTGTTGATTTTCAGAAGACAAATATTCCTCTTACCAATTCCTAGGTTTTATCCTGAAATTTTGTACATAAGTGTTTATTTCTGGACAATATAACGATAACAAAAGCAAGAGAAAACTGACAACCAGAATATTTAACTTCTATGTCAACTAAATTGGGTCTAAGGCTTAAAAAACCTTTTTGGTAAAACAGGCTGTACATAATTTCGGAGAGTTAAATTTAAATAAAATTCATTTTAAGAAATATAAATTGCGATAAAATGAAAACACGTTTTAATACAATAATTTATTTTTTATTGCATTACCTTGCGCATCCGCCATCTACTGTACTCTGTTAATGTTCTAATAATTTTCCTAACAATTCAGATTCTAATAAGGCTAAATCCCCTTATCTTTAGATTAAAATACAATTTTTATTTAATTCCCACGAGGCTCATTTTATTATTATGTGTTTTCGATAAACCTAATATCTTACTACTATACTATAACACTTAACATGGAAATAATTGATATACCTTAATCTCTAGTTTGACCTACCTCAATTCGGATAAGTTTTTGTGACGCAAGTGTTTTTTAGATAAAAAATGTATTGTAAACCAAAGTTATGGGTTGTAATAATTGTTATTTGAGCGGTTTTGTTTGTATTTATTAGTTAGTAGTATTTGAGACGGTAAAGGTAAAATGTTTTAGATATCGGGGGATGTTAACATAGGCCTGCGGTTACCCTCGAAGAAAGCTTTTTGATTACCTATAATGCTATTTTTCGATTAAATTTATAAATAATTAGGCTGGACTATATAATTTTAATATGATCTTAAATATTAGGTTTTTCCTCAATTTAACAAGAAATTAATCCAGTGATTCCTGAATTATATAAGTAAAGCAAAACCGCAAGTAACTTACCTATTAGCATACATTTTTATAAAATAAGTATTTACGTTTTACTTTTATATGTTTTATTTAATCCAAGTTAAAAACATTTCGGTACATATTAACTGTAAAAATGAAAAAATGGCTCTCAAATCTACACTTCAATACTTGAAAATTCAAAATTCCTTGATAAAATGTCACCTAGTTATACATTTGGCGCCCAACATAGGGCCATTAAACCGACTTCAAAAAGAGAAGGAGATTATCGATTTAACCTCTCTCTCTCTCTCTCTCTCTCTATATATATATATATATATATATATATATATATATATATATATATATATATATATATATATATATATATATATTGTGATGGTTAAGATGTTAATATTATTCACGTCAGTAAAAATAAATCAGTACCTTCATCATCATTATAGTTATGATTATCATTCTGATAATAAAAACTATAAAACTATTTAAATTCTTACAAGAAAGAATTCTAGCCGATCAACTTTCTTACGCAATGATTCGATAATGAAACTTTTATTAATTTTACATGCTATCGATGTGTTAAATTGAACAATATTTTTTCTCAATATAATATTGATAACTCGCAAAGTTGAATGAATATATAATTAACTAAAAATATTTTTTGTTTTCATCATATGTGATAACTTCCATTTATATTATAAAACTATTATTGTTTATTGTGAAATCATATTTTTACTTCGAACTCCATTCCAGCGCCTGTGCTGTCTTCAGATAAACAAGGTTGTAACGTATGCAACCAACATTACATTTTACGTTATAGTTGTGCAGTATAACTTCAACCAACGATATTTTATATTTTAGATGTGCAGTATAACGATGAGCAACAGCCCGCCACACAATACAGTCCCGCCTCACAACACGAGGGGGCGGATCTATCGCCGCATTCACGATCGGTCACGCCTCTAGAATTCCCGTCATACCAAACAACAGAAACTGAACAGGATAATTATCACACGCTGCCTCTGATACGAGCAGACAACGGAACGTTCTTCAGATTGGACGAGGTGAGTGAAAGGATAATAAAAGGAAGATGCGGCGTATGACTGGTTGATTTGTTGGTAGTGTAAAACAGTTATATCGCACCGCCATGCGTTGTTACGCATAATAATATGTTTACTTATTGAAAACAGGTTAAAAGTTCCATTAATAATTTATTAATTTCTTTATTATATCTAAAACGTAAATGGGAACTTTTTGATAATTTCTGAGGCTGAAAATTTTTATAAAGGGTGTCTCAGAATGTTTTTCGTTTTTGTTTTGACTGTTACGCTCCGAATACTAATAGCGGAGGGAAGGGAATGACTTTCCAAGTTTAGTAGCGATGGAACAGTTTCATAGAAACACAGCACGCATTATGCTTGCAAGCGTTTTATAAAAACAATGATTCTTTACTATTTGATGTCTGTACAGGACATATTTCAATTTAACGTCCATGAGCAATGTGCCTAGAGCAGGCGCGGATCCAAGGGGGGGGCGGTGGGGGCGATCGCCCCCCCCAAGAGCTCTGAGTTCAGGAAAATAGACCCGATTTTGCCTCTTATACTATAGTTTATTCAAGAACTAGAGAAAGTAATAAATCATTTTTAACCATTTTTTTCTTTGCAAACTGTGTTCTTTAGTCCGGTGTCTTTGGCAAAATCTGTTAGACACATATATTTTTCGTAGAAATGGGTTTGAAATTTTATAATCAAAAATACCTGTCTATAATAATGGACTATTTGGGTTGGATAACAATAGATATTTGGAAGTGTGAAGTGTTAAAATGGATTTTAATCCTTGTCAAACCGTCGGAAGGAGGTTTATTTTATCCCTAAGTATTTATGGCATAGAATAGTATTTCGGTAATAAAGTTAAAATAAAAAGCCTTTATAATATTTTTTTATTTCTTATTATTTCACACACACACAAAACACAATTGTATTTTTATTATTTTTAATTTTGTCATAAAAACCGTTTTAGGCACCTTCAGACAAAAACGTAGCCTTATTCTCTCAAAAAATTCTAAGTTATAATTTAAATATTTACAAAATAACCATTGTCAAAAATACAAAAAATTAAGCATATATAAAAAAATAAATTAGTCCAAATAATATCAAAATTTTTTGAGGCTTCAGTCGGCTTTTATTATTAATTAAAAACATTTTTAGGACATTTGACGTTTCGGTTTATTTATCTTTTAAACCATTTGCAGAATTACAATTAAACACCAAAAAGAGATTCGAATATAATTAGTTTTTATATGTTACAGTTAAAAATAGACCTACTTATTTTTATTTCTATTGTACTGATATCTTAATTTAATTTACTTTATTATATGGAAATCCGATAGCCCCCCCCCCCAAAAAAAAATGCTAATTCTACACGCTTAAGAAAAAGACACAAATACAATAATAAAATAATAAAAAACTTACGGCTAATTGGAATTAAATATATATCAAATTAAAGAAAAATATATAAAAAATAAAAAAATATATAAACAGCATTAAACAATAAAATACAACAAAACCAAAAATTTAAATAATAAATTGTGTTTACACTGGTAAATATTACGTATCTAATTCCTAATCAAAGTCAGTGAAGCTATCTTCGCTCAAATTAATTATAATTGGTTCCTCTATGTCACAGATCATGAGATTAAATTTCCACATTTTGTTTTATTCTTTTATTATATGGATTTTTCCCAATTTTCCGCACTAACTTTATTCAAAAAATCTTTCAAAAGTTCAGTTAAATTACTAATTTTGTAAGTTGTGTTTTTCTAGTAACTCTACCTTTTACATGAGAGAAATATTTCCTTCTTCAACGAACAGTTTCCGGACGATCTATAAGCACAGATTTTCTATTTGGTTTTTTCCAGCAAAAATTAAGTTCTCTGAACAATTTCCAGAGTACAGTTCTTTTAATTTCAGGTAAATCGCGATCTTCATTGATTTTAGTTTGAATTTTGTTGACGGTTGGGTTCTGCTTCTCATAATAAAATGTATGCACAACTCCTTTTATTGCAGTTTTCATCTCTTCTTCCAACGATATTTTTCTTCTGCCTGTGATCGAATGTGGCTTGGGAGTACTAACAATTCCAGTATTTTTTTTCTCCTTCAGTTGTCATGTTGGAACACATCTCAAAAGAGCTTTTAACATTATTATTCTTCGGAATAAGTTTAAGGATTTTGGAATAAATATTGAGGTGGAAACCCTATCTCACTAATCTCAAATAATATAAGCGCAACAAGCGCAAACAAGAAAAGTCACTAAGGACACACTGTAAGGTGTACTTTGCTCACTGACAGAAATTAAATTAAACTATGAGAAATTTTATTGTTGCAGTAAATTTATAAAAGCTTATAATTAAATATAATTAGGTTTACGGCACTCCTCAGTTATCTGCGGCACTGGAGCAGGTACGTTAGAGGTTTCGGTAACAGTTTTATTTGTCTCTCTAGTTCTTGAATAGAGTATAAGAATGTGTATGCTTGCAATCGCCCCTCCCCTTGCCAAGAGCTTTGAGTGCAGGAAAATAGAACCGATTTTGCTCTTATACTTATGCTGCTGGCATCCACCTTGTCGGCAACTTTTATTTACTTGTGGTCGCCCCCCCCCCTCTCCAAGAGCTTCAAATATAGAAAAATAGACCCGACCATGTTTTTTACACTAAAAATAGGACTGTTGCTGGTGTCTACCCCCCCCCCCCCCCCGTTGACAACTTATTTTCGCTTGCCATATCACCGCCCCCCCCCCAAAGAGAGAGGCTGGATCCGCCCCTGGCCTAGAGTGAATTTAATCAGCAAACGAAAAACGTTTTTCCAACAAGATGGTAAAATTTCCCACTTCTCGAATGATTCCTTTACAGCTTTTCATAATTTATTTCCTGAAAGAGTATTAAGTCGCCGAGGGGACATCACCTGGCCACCGTGGAGTCCAGATTTAACAACTGTGCTTATAAGGCTACTTAAAAAGTAAGGTTTTCAACCCATTATTACCGAACTTAAATGTTCTAAAGCAGAGAATTATACACGAAATCCACCAACGGCGATGTATAAGTGATTGTAAGTAATTGAAAATTTCATTTCGAGGCTAAACGATTTTGAAGAAGCGGATGGTTGTTTTTCATAAATAAAAATTCAAAAACTACTGGATAATTTAACCCCATTTAAACAAGTCTGAATTAATTCTGATGTGTTTTAAGAATCAAAAAGGAAAAACATTCTTAGACACCCTTTATTAACAGAAACGTTCTCCTAGTTTCTAACTATGAATGAAAACATATAGCTTTATAAGTTTTTTGTTTAGCTCATTAATCTACCAGGCGTGGATGCAGAAATTCTGTTCGATGTTATCTACGTTCCAGAAAATTTGTTCTAAAAGTTCTTTGATTTTGATTCACTCATAGGGGGGGGGGGGATTGCACCCATTGCCCCTACTTATCCGAGTAGTTAGTTCGTCTTTATTCTAGACTAACGAAAATCTTGTTTATGTAGTATTTGAAATTGTCCATTTTTCAGTAGTTATTAATAGCCAGATTGGCTAAGAAGGTTTAATATTTAGACCCGATGTACTTGCATCGAAGTTAGGCCCATCGGCCAGTTTTGTTTTGCTTATGATATGGTTAGGATTTTTGTTACAAATATTAACCAATCAACGTTTGTATAGAAATATTAAAGATAAAAACCTAGAGATAAAGTCTTGAAATCGGCAATAGGAGTAGTTGTTTCCCGGAAATAAACAAAATTATCCATTTTTAAATCTTGTATTTTCAAGGTTGAAAAGTTGATTGACTGATTATTGCACATGTCAATTTAAACCTTTTACTGTCAAATTAGATTTGTTTTAAAGTTAGACCATGTTAGTGAGTATTTGGTAAGTTCGACTTTTAACTTTGTCTTGTTTGTTGACGAAGCAAGTAAATCCTTTGGTTTATAATTCTATAATTCTACAAATTTCATTGCAGATATTTCGAAAAGAAGTGTCACCAAACTCGACATGAATAACATTTAATGTTAAATAAATTGGTTAGGCTTCATATTATAGATATTCTATGAAGATTAACCTTAACAGATAATAATATATACCTGACTCAATAATAATAATTATACAAAAATTCAGTTCTTTAAAAAAAAAAATTATACATTTAAGTTTTTTAACATTGAGAGAAAATTAATGTTTTTTAATTTAAATTAATGAAGGTACAAATAGAAGAGACTCCTCCAGGCACCTTCCTTCAGCTGGGTCCACCGGGTCCGATTTCTGATGGAAACTCTCCGCACGAAAGTGACAACAATTCAAGCCCAGGATCTCCTAACAGAGGTACAGCTTTTACTAATCTTGGAATCCATGGACCGACGACCACAGACGATCCACACCAACAACAACAACAGCATTCTGCAATTATTGAACCTGCTTCTGCCCAACTTACACAGCTTACCAGTCACATTAGTTATACTGGTGGGTTAGAACCGAATACACTAGCTAGGTAAGTACTAGAAAAAGTTATTTTGAAAACATAAATATCACATTATTTTTTCCACCCACATCATAAAATTTCGGTATACAACCAGTTGTTACATACTAAATCTGTAGAGCAATATTTATTGTGATATAGAGCTTTTAAATTTAACACTGTGGAGTTATTATGGAAGAAATTTTAACTAGAAATAGTCAGTAAGGAATTTGTAAACGTATAGGATTATTTTATATTAACAAAATTTATTTGTATTATCTTGCTTTATTTAAAAGTTCATTAAAACCCTAATAATTTAGACTTTCCAAAAATGTAAATAGGTTAAACAGTAAGGACGTAAATATTAAAATAAATTCACTATTTAAAAAACCCTGTTTTGAAAAATCTTTCAGACACGACGACTTTGTTTTTTTCCTTGTACGAATTTTTTCGAATAAATGAAATCATAAAATGGAACTTGAAAGAAGCTGTACTGTAATCAGTTTTGATTTGCTATATAGTAACCGCCGATTTTCTGTATATTTTTCGACTCTTTGCAAAAATACGAACATTTTTTCTATTACTTATCCTAAACCTAAGTGAAACTCTTTTCGATTGATCTACAGTTAAAACTCGAAATGAAGTAGTAACAACAATTAATTTATTATTTTATTAAATGTTAAAAATGCCTCCTATTGGTTAATTGACTACTTCTGTTGTAATTAACCATTTTTCCTGATTAATCCTATTTTTTAAGTATTCTACGCTAATTGGCTTAGTTTGGAAAATTTTACCTTCAAGGTAAACCCACAAAAAGAGGTAAAGGGGGAGTAGTATGTCGACCTCGGCGGCCAATCTTACTACGATTCTGAAATTGGTGGAAGATTGGAATTTTTTTTAAATAACTGACTCCTTCTTGGCTTTTTACCCTATCGTCATATCCTACATCATAAGAATTTCTAATCTCTGTGCCTTAGGAAGTTTTATTTTCAGTTAAAATTAACTCAAAGAGACAGTGTGACAAGACGTGACAAAAGAACCAGTCATTGAATCAGTTATGTCGGTAAATAATTATTGAAAACAGTTACATTTATGAATAGGACATGTAGCTAAACAAATGTTTAGAATTTTACAGGGGTCTAAAAGTATACAAAAAATTTGGGGGTCACTATTTAAAAAATCCGTACCCTGTAAAATTTAATATATTCCAAAAAAAAAAACAAAGTCGAAGTGTACGAGCTATTTTACAAAAAATCTTGCGTTTTTTAAATAATGAATGGATTCCAGAATTTACCTCCTCATTGTATTATTTATAAATTACACTGTAACATATTTATCATGTTTCTAGAACCATTTTTTTTTATATAAAACTTTTTTATAAATATAGAAAAACAAATTAACCATATGTTACAAACTGAGCGGCGTTAACAGCCTTACCAATAAATTTTATATACTGGGCGCCCAACGTAGGGCTAAAAAAACTTATATGGATGTATGTATGTATGTATGTATGTATGTATGTATGTATGTATGTATATATATATATATATATATATATATATATATATATATATATATATATATATATATATATATATATATATATACTTGTTCAGTTTTAAGCAAGTTTTTGTAGACCTACGTTGGGCGCCCAATATATAAAATTTATTGGTAAGGCTGTTAACGCCGCTCAATTTGTGACTAATGAGAGACATATTTTTAATTTGCTTTTTCTAGATTTATAAAAAAGTTTTATAATTAAAAAATAGCAATCTTACTGAGACATATGTGACCATGGGTTTGCTAATCATTTCATATGACTATAAGATCATTTTTGGTTTGAAATCCTAGGTTTTTCTAAATATTCTCTGGCATGTTCATTTTGCTATGGTCGTTTGGAGAATCCTTGTAATGTGGCTATTCTAGGTCAGTTTCTAGTCTATTATTACTCACAGGCATTTAACCTCTGAAAAAGCTCAGTATTGTTTCATTTAAAGTTGGAGCATTCGGTTTAATGCAGTTTGCAGATGGCTTGTGATATTTCCTTAAGTTTTGCCTCTGATAGTGACAACTAAGTCATCAACATAACAATGCGCTGTCCATTTTGAGTCATTTAAATGGATCAGCAAGCTATCTAGAACCAGAAACCACAGCACAGGTGATAGCATTTCCTCTTCAGGAGATCGTTTGCCAATAGATGCAGTGATGATTTTTTTTAGCACGTATTGCATTCATCTTATTAGAAGAGGGTTCTGTTTGTCTTGCCTTATGCAAGGCGGTATGAAAAGTTCACTCTATATCTATGAAAGTACTTACAAAGATTTCTTTTCCCATTAGTGTTTTTTCCAGATTACCCACCAGATAGTGTATGAAATTTGCTGTAGTTTTACCAGCTCGAAATGCAAATTGGGGAGGCTTTTATTTGGTAGAAATCCATTACAAAGTAGTAGTGCTAGACATATTTATCGAAATTTCTACAGCATTATAATTTAAACGTTATAATTTACAAAAGTAATGACGCGTTTCGCTAGACAAGGTAGCTTCTTCAGACTTACATATACAACTGTTGCATAAGTAAATCTTACGAAGCTACTATTTATTATTTATTTATTTATTATTTGTCTATCACTACTTGTTTCAAACTGTTTTTGTTTGGGTGTTGTTCTATATTGTTTTTAGTAGAAAAATATGAGGCTAATTATGGTTCATCCGACTGACGTCTTTCTGTTAGAGTATGAACGTCATCCTGACTTCTCTCCCTATTTGAGGTATATATCTTCAGGAGCAGTTGAACTTCAACAGTGTCATCAGCGGGGGTCAATGATTTTTAGACCCTTTTGTAGGCTTGTTAATATAATAGCGTAGTAGAGTTGCATGCTGCTGGGCTGTAAAACAGCATTTCGTACTAAAATACGGTTCTATTCCACATTCTAGAAATAACTGGTTGGCTTAGTGAAGTTTGGCTGAAATTTGTTGTTGGGACATACCATTTATAATACGTGTAATTGCCACAGATGATTGAAAGTATTCAATTACCTTGAGGTGAATATAAAAATAACATTGAGCATGATAACTCAGCAAGATTTGTTATTGTTATTTACCCCTGGTTGTAAATAAAAGCCTGAACTAAAAATGTTTATTATATCTACCAGTAACAAATTTATTTTTATAAGAAATGGCTTTTGTATTTGTCTGTTGCAATAGAAAGCAAAATATATGAAAATTTAAGGTGATCCTGAATTCATTTTACGCACTATATTAGATTCTTGAAATAAAATAATTCTTTAATAAATATGGGCTTTTTGGCATTATTTCTCCATCACGCGATAGTCATTTGTTGATGTAAAGAGTGGTAAAGGAGGAAAAACCATTATTACAGAAATTTGTATTGATTATTAATCGGACTTGTGATATTATTTAGAGTTTAAAAAAAAAATTAGATGTGATTATTATTAAAAATTATTCCTATATAGATTGTTTCCAAATAAATTTATTGATTACCTCAGATTATGTAATGGTCAAAAGTTCGATGAGCAAAATGTAGATTTGACTTAACAAAATTTTTAAAATTATGATATACAAAATATTCCACCGTTCCCCAGTGTATTCAAATACTCTTTGAACTATGTCACAGAGGGTATTCTGGAATTTGCCTTATAGTTAAGTTTATAAAAATTCCAAATTTATTTAAACCTTAGACAATAATCTGCGCATACACGATAAATATAAAGAAAGCAATTAAATTGGCTTGTTCTGCCTTCTAGGAAGCGACTTAATAAATGTATTGACAATGTAAAACTCCTGCTTCGAGAAAATTTGATAGACTTCGAGAAGTTCTTAAGGGAGATGTACCAATTAGTCTGAAGCCGAAACCATTTAACCAATTTATCCTATCGGTCATAATTTATAGGGCTGATACTTCTGATCCTTACCAGAAAATCAGTTCTTAAACTATAAGTAATAGAATTTAAAATGGATAGATCCATGCTGACGATCTTTTTAGAAGATAGAGTTGGGAAATACAAAACAGAAGTGGAGTTGATGATATCATAAGACATATCATATAAAGATATAATGAGCGGGATATGTTACAAAGATGAAATATAACAGATAGACTTATATAACCTTAGAATGGAAACCAAGAACAGGTAGATGGAGTTGAGGAATGGACCCACGATGAAAAGTTTTACAAATTGGGTGGCAATAGAACAGAGAAGAAAAGTTATACAAATAACTCATTTTATGTTAAAATTAGATACTATTTTCTTAGAGGCAAAACTTATGGCTGGACTATGTATGTGATCTATGATTTATTAACCGACTTCTAAAAAAGGAGGTTCTCAATTCGTCGAGTATGTATGTTTTTTTTTTTTTATGTATGTACACCGATTATTCCGGAACGGCTGCACCGATTTGAATGAAATGCGGTATATTCAGGAAGTTGCTGCGGTGGTCCCATATTTTTTTGGACGAAATTGGTGCAGTAATATCCAAGGTAGCGCTGACAATATGGCGGCCAAAAAAATTAATTTTGTTTGATTTTCTCCAAATTTGGTATGGGAGAATTTTTGGGGTCGTGCACAACGAATCTAAAATTATTTTTAAAAAATTCAATATGGCGGATTCAATATGGCGGATAAAAAAATCAATTTTGTTCGATTTTCTCCAAAATTGGTACGAGGGAGTTTTCAGGGTCGTATATAACTAATCCAAAATTATTTTTAAAAAATTCAATATGGCGGATCCCATATGGCGGACGAAAAAATCAATTTTGTCCGATTTTCTTCAAAATTGATACGGAGGAGTTTTTGGGGTCGCACAGAAAATTTCTACATCTCCCGATTTTGTCTAAAATCATTATTGGGGTATTTTTGTTAGTGTTAATTATCAAAAATTTTTTTTGAAAAACTCAATCTGGCAGATTCAATATGGTGTCCTAAAAATTTTACATTTTTCGATTTTCTCCGAAACTGTTTTGAGGGTGTAAATTATGAATCTAAAAGTATTTTTTCAGGATTCAGTATGGCAAATCGAAGATAGCGGACTAAAAATTTTATATTTTTCGATTTTGTTCAAAGGTGGGACTGAATCGTACTAGAGGGCTTTAAAGGGTTTAGATTTAGATTAGATTAAGATTTAAAATAATTTTTTTGAAATTTAATATAGCGGATGCAATATGGTGGGTTGAATATTTTACCTTATTCGCATTTTTTCAGATTTGGTATTAGAGTGTTTTCGGGGTCGTGTATTACGAATATAAAGTTAGTTTTTTACAACTATTAGGTTGATAAGATACAATATGAGGAACAGAAAATTTTACAGTTCCGATTTTGTCTAAAATTGATATTGTGGGTTTCTTGAGGCGTTTACAAACTCAATATGCAGTATAAAATATATCGAGTTAAGAAATTTACATCTCAGATTCTTTAAACATCGATATTGGAAGGTTTTGGGGCCTATATTACCAATCTAAAATTAATCTGAAATTTGAGATAGTGGATTTACTATGACAGACTAAATATTTGTTTGACACAATTTTACTGGTATTTGGAAAACTCTAAGAACCAAAGAATTTTTATTGGTTCATTTTAGGGTGAATTACAACTTTGGATAAAATGGGTAATTTTTTGCCACCTTGGAGTCATTGCGAGGTACACTAATCTCGATTAGTACTTAGTTCAATAATTTATGGATATCATAATGAATTCCAAAACTAAAAATAAAAAAATAAAATTTTTATAAAGAAATTGAACCGACTTCTAAAAGTGCACTAAAAAGTAAAAAATAACTATACATTTTTATATGAAATTGAACTTTTTGAAGTCGGCTCCAAATTATTTGTAAATTAAATAAATAACTACTAATATATACAAATTATGGTAAGAAAGCAATTACCAATAAAGTATTTTTAACTTGTTAATGCAAATCACATTTTTTTAGGTATTAGTTTGGCGCCGACTTCAAAAAGTTCAATTTCACATAAAAATTTATAGTTATTTTTCACTCTTTAGCGCACTTTTAGAAATCGGTTCAATTTTTTGATAAAAATTTTATTCTATTTTTATTTCAAAGAACAAAATAAGTATAATATTATCTGAAAAATGGCTAACATAAAATTACGTAAGTCTAATTCTTTTTGCAAACTCTTATTATAGTCATAATTATTTACATCGATTTAACATGCCATTGTTTCACCAAAGACACAACATACTAAACAAAACCAATGTAATAAAATATATAACGGGAAGTGTTGTTATCGCAAAGTATTTTCCTGTCTTTAATATGTTTTAAGCTAAGCCAGTGGTGAATTATTCATTATAGAATAATTTGTCTGTTTACCGCAATTTAACTTTTTACTAATGCGTTAAGAAGTCAAATAGCTATTACATAGGTGATAACATAATTGTAGAATTTTGACCTATTTTAAATGGCTTTGATAATTTTAAAGCTAAGGTGTTTAAAATTGAATGAATTGATAACATGAAGTAAATAATACTCAAATATTAACTGATATTGATAACGTTCCAATTATCACAATAACCGTTACTGCAGCATTTTAGATTTCTTTAAGACCTGCTTTCAAATACGAATTAAACAAGCATTTATTAATAGAATGTTAATTTAGATTTAATCAAGTAGCCATCAAGTCATGATTTACACATTTATAATTCAAAAAATCTATTAAATGCCAATCAATAACTAAATTGTTGTTTTTAGTTTAAAGGGCTGTACTGGTTCTTTATTAGGCATAGTCATAACATAATCTGTTTTAATCAAGTGTGTGTCCACAAGATGAGCGATTTATCTCTAAGCTGAGAAGGTTAACATTGTGCAAAATGTGATAATGGAATTATCTTGTCTCAATTGAATGGTATAGAAACAACATTTAGAGAAATTTAACTTTTTAATGTTCATTTCATTATAAAACCTTGCATTGAATTTGAAAAAATAATTATTTTTCATACAGAATTTGAAAAAGCATTCATTTATTGAAATAACCAAAAACAGTAGTAAAATAAACTTAGTTTATGTTAAATTAAATGAAAATATCCGCACACATTCGAGACTGCAGGCATAAAACAAGGAATGTCTTCCCACGCCCGGTCTTTTTTCTTTGCAGGTTAATAAAATTTTATAATTATCAGTAGTAAAATTCTATCGATTATCTTGATTTTTCCTCTGATTTATTTTTTCTTTCTCTTTACTTCGTGGGGAAGCTCTCCATAGAATAAAGCAACATCTGGATTTTCGCAAAATTCTTTCAACTTTATCAGATTTAAGTACTTTTGTTTGTTGATTGGAAGCAAATCTAGAATTAAAAAAAAAAACGAATATTCGGAATTCAATTTATACCTATTAATAATGTTTAGTAACATATCAAACGATCAAACGTGGAGTAAGACAGGGTTGCGTTCTGTCACCCTGTCTCTTTAATGTATACTCTGAAGAAATCTTTAGGGAGGCTTTGGATGACAGACAAGAAGGAATAAGACTAGGCGGAGAAGTAATCAACAATATTAGATTTGTTGATGATACGGCCATTCTTGCAGAAAGCATCGAGGATCTCCAAACATTAGTAAACCTAGTCAATGAAGCGAGCTGCCGAAGAGGCCTTAAAATCAACATCTCAAAAACAAAGTGGATGACAGTTGGAAAGGTTACTGTAGATGAATGTCAACTTTGGCTCGATGGGAAGAGGATAGAGCGTGTAAATCATTTCAAATACCTTGGCAGTTGGTTGAATGTAAATGGGGACTCAGATGAAGAGATAATAGCTAGGATAGAAATATCGCGGAAGGCCTTTATGACATGGAAACCAGTTCTATGCAACAGGAACCTATCAATGCATATTCGTAAAAGGGTTCTGAAATGCTATGTATGGTCTATTCTATTATACGGTTGCGAGACATGGATACTAAAAACCACAACGCTAAACAAACTGGAAGCATTTGAATTGTGGTGCTACCGTCGAATCCTAAAGATATCATGGATTTCGCACACTTCCAACAAGGATGTTCTCAGAATGATGGATACAGATCGACTGCTCTTGAACATTATAAAGAAGCGGAAAACAGAATACTTCGGTCACATAATTAGAGGACCTAAATACCAGCTACTTCGCCTTCTAATACAAGGAAAAGTGGAAGGAAAAATATGGATAGGCCGAAAGAAGCTTTCATGGCTGCGTAACATCAGGCGGTGGTGTGATTGCACGGTAGAAGAACTATTTCGCGCAGCAGCCGATAGAGAAAGATTTCAGGAAATTGTAAACATGATGATCACCAACGTCTGAATACAGACATGGCACCTAAAGAAAAAGCAGAAGTAACATACCATTGTATTTTGTCAAAGGAAGTTCAAACTCGTTGTCTGCCAGACTCCATTTTAGAGACTTCTTCCGAGCTTTTATTGGATTTTAAAGCCAAATGCCGTTATAACTAGAACGATAACTCATTAGACGTGAATGATCTTTTTGGCATACGATTTATATTGATTATATTGATTCAAATTGAATTTTAAAAATGTTGTACAATCTCTGACTATAGTGGGTTTCACTTTCTAGAGTTGCGAAGTAATTTATACTGATCATTCAGTACTTCCATTCTTGTTTTTAAGTTTACAAGTCCCATATTTTTTATCGCATTCTAAGTACGAATGTCCACTGACAAGGAATGTAATTTTTATAGATTCTACCAGTTTAATAGTATGAACCACATAATGCATGAATCTAAACATTGTAAAGTTTTTGTTAAGACCATCCGCAGAATGACAAAAAATTAGATTTTACTTTTTTGGGTTTCGGTCATAATATCACTTTATAAGAAATTAACACATGTTTTTCGACGTTTCGGTTTATTTTATTGATTTAACCGTCTTCAGAGAATTACTTATGTTAGCAGGTGGTTCACTTGATTAACTTACATTTAACCTTTTTATTATTTTAATATAAATATAAACAAAAACTTTTTTCTATTTTTAATATAAACATAAATTAGACAACTGATATTATTTTTTTATAAATTTTTTACACATTTGTTTTGTTGTAAGGTAGTAATACTGTCAAAAGCCAAACAAAACCGATGTGTAAAAAAGGTATCAAAAAAAATAATATCAGTTCTTCCAAATACTATCTATATACAGAGTTGTTAACGATGAGGTTATAATTCTGAGGAAAATTGATTTTCCCCAAAGTTGTAAAAAGATATTTCGAGTATTTTAAGGGCATGTAAATAAAATTTGTTATTTTTCATGAGGAATTTTTGCAACTTTGTGTTTTCAACAATAGAGGTTTTTAAATAATTTTCTGCTTAATTTTTCAAAACTTAACATTAATATGATTCTGAATATATTTAGGCTACGAACAGCAACTATTAAATTATATACAGGGTGATTTAGAAAGGGTGAACAATCTCTCGGCGGCGTGTAGCTTGAAATTGCAACCATGCGGTGGCGAATCAGCTGGCCGGCTGCCCCCCTAGGAAAACCCCTAGCTACGCTATTGCTGAAAACAAAATTAAATGAAAATATTTGTGTCTGTCGAACATCAAAAAGCCTCTTCTCTACTGACTATAAAATAAACAGTGTCCAAACAAATTTATTGTCATTTAAATCTACTGATATGATTGAAGGAAAATCCCGGAAGAGTACAAGCAACATATCTGGGAAAGAGGCTTCTCTGTAACTTGACCGTTAACAAAATTTTTGGATCGAACCAAAAAAGCTTTTTAAAATCAGGTTAACACCAAAAGCATTTGTATAAATTTTCGAGTACGTGATTGGTTGACCAGTTTACTTAGAAAATTGGGCGAAATAAATCTTAACACGTTGTCTCGTTTCTTCTTGAAACAAATCGCTTATAAACCACATGAAATGTACCATTTTGTATGATTTTCGATTACATTAATCCTCAAACAAAAAAACTTCTTTAATAAATTAAATCATGCAAGTAAATTAATTTTACTCCACGGTACGTGAAACTACTACTCATCCATTATGGTCTGCTAAGCACCATATTTAACGTGTCCCACGAGCCTTTCCGCCTGCATTAAAAATAATAAATGCGGGCGTATCGTTATCAGTCAAATGGGGTAATGTTCTCGTTATGCTTTGAACTTTACTGATAATAACACGTACACCTTTTAAAACGTGGTTTATATGCGAATTTATTGAATTTGTTTTAAATGGCTTTAGCAATAGAAATACGGTTGTGTTGTAGCAAATTTAATACTTTTCTCAACACAATGTGTAGTACTAATAATAATTACGTTTTTAAATTGTTACTCTAAATTTTGTTGAACTCAACCTATGCAGAATTAATTTCAATATTATGAGGATTCACAAAATTTTTAATTTGGTTCATAGGCAAACTACAAAAAATTCATATTTAGAATTTAATTACTTATTTATTAATATTAATATATACAGAGTGTCTCATGTTGACTGTCCATTAGAATATCTGGGGGAGTAATACGATTTGAATTCTGTAAATTTATTTTAAACGGATCACCCTGTATGTTACATTTTCTTTGTATTCCTTCTTTCATTTCCAATTACTTTTACTCCAAGTTTTCTTGCTCTACTCTAAGCATTTTTGAGGAAAAAAATATGTTTTTCAAATTTTGACCTTTAACCTAAAATTGAGTATCGTGTCAAAAATAAAATGGTGAAACTCGGAATTCCAGTTGTGGCTTTAGATGTTATTAGATTCGATAATAAATTATCGAAAAATTTTGAACTGTATCGAAAAATTTTAAAAAAATTAATTTTTTCAAATATGAGTTGTTGATTCATTCGGTAGATAGTCAAGAACATTCCCTATTTGTGAAATAGGGTGTTCCTATACCTAGTAAAAAAAGTTTTCAATTTATTGACGATTTTTCGTGAATTCCTTCAAATATACTGGACAATAGCCAAAATGTATCGAAAATAAAATCGACTAAATCTTACTATTTTTGATGTGCTAAAACCGAAACTCAACGTCTTTTTAATATTAGTTCAAGGTTTAGAGATACGTGATGTCATGTCTCCCTATATATTAACAATATAATCGTAAGAACGCACGTGATGTATTTGTATGGTTATAAGAATAGAGAAGTGCGATGTTGACAAATCTACGTTTTCTCCAAGTTAAGGAAATATTGCACAACTTTGCGACACCGGATGGGGGATCTCCAAGGATGACCTTCATATACGAGATTCTAATTTTACACCCAGGACGTTATACCGCCAACAGCACAAAATAACCGATCAGAATTAAACGATCTTGTGAGAGACTTAGAACTTCCAAAAAGTAAAGCAGAGTTACTAGGATCAAGATTGCAGTAGTGGAATTTATTAGAAGACGATGTTTCAGTATGTGCTTTTCGTAAACGCCATAAAGGCCTAGCACCATTTTTTAACATGGAAAAGGACATGGTTTTCTGCAATAAGTTTAGCCTTTTATTGACGGCTTTAATTATAAACTACCAGCCAGAGGAATGGAGATTATTTATATTCGTTTGACGATCATTAGAGTCAGATGAAAAGAATGTACAACATATGCCATTGGATAAACTCCAAAAAGATTTTGTTGCCACCACTGCATATCAAATTGGGCCTAATGAAAAACTTTGTTAAGGCACTGAATACAGATGGGCCAGTTTTTCAGTACCTGCATCAGAAATTCCCAAGACTAAGTAAAGCAAAAATTAAAGAATGACTTTCACCTCGTGGTCACTAATTTCTTCGGAAAAAAAGCTGACAGTTATTTTACTCTTGTTGAAAATATGCTGTCATCGTATCAAAAAATGGGCTGCAATATGTCTCTAAAGACTCATTTCCTACATTTACATCTGGATATTTTTCCTGAGAACTGCGAAGCTGTAAGTGATGAACGCAGCGAACGCAGGATATATCAACAATGGAGAAAAGGTACCAGAAAAAATATAATGATGCCGACTACTGTTGGACTCTTGTTAGAGATGCTCCAGAAACAATTCACAAAAGAAAAGCAAAACGACAGGATATTTAATATCTCTGCAAGTGTAAAAGAATGTATTTTTTTTATAATTTTGCTAAAAATAAAATAAAAACAACTTGTTCTTGAAAATTGCCACTAAATTTTTAATTTCATTTTATTTTTGTGTTCAGCACCCCAAAATTAACACAAAAATGCACTTTTCATACAAGATACAACTAATAAATTAAAATTTGTTGCGTAGCTGTTTTAGAGATTTTTGGCAAGACGGCCATAATAAACAAACTAATACTGTTTCTTTGATTTGCTGCAAGAATAAATAATTTTCTAACATTTATAATTTCCCCTTTAAAATGGGGAATGGGTGTTTTCTTCCAAAAAACATAACTCAAAGACATTGCCTTGCATAATTCTGTTATGAATATTTATCCGCGGCCATTTTAAAATCAGTGCGATAGCAGTCACAGATGACAATTAATATGACTAGTTTAAAGTAATTTTGTTCTTTCTGAGATAAAAATATACATTTTCTCGGAAAACAAAAACATTCTGTATTACACAATAAATATTTTTTAACTAGCCAAGATGATTCTACAACAATAAAAGTTCAAATTCCTCTAAGCAATAACAAAACAAATTATGTGCTTAAACACAAACAAAACTGATTACTAATATTTATTAATGATTTCATACTTGATATACCGTTAATAAATTGCAAAGTTTGCAAAAGTACAGTCGTTACTGATTACTGATGACGATCAAAGAACATGTAAAATGATCTATGTACAAATAATTAAAAACAAACCGTCGCGTTGTAATAATAGTATGACAATAATGAGTCACGTGTGAAAATGACCATTTGTTGTTCTATAGTTGTAATACCAATACCAATATGGTTTCATAAATTGCGGTCCAAAATTTAAATAAAAAGAGGGATTGTAATACGTTTATGTCCTCCAGACATCATCTGCACGTTGAGTCATCTGCGACTCCAATCTTGTGAAGATTGCTCCTCAGGTGGCAATGTTTTGTCAACAGTCTCACCACAATTCGCAGCTCTTTCCTTCCTAAGGAGAGAAGCACTCTAGTAAACCATGTTCTAGGTAACATATATGGTCCTTGACATACCCCATTCCAGAAGCTCCTTTATATGATTCAATAAATTTACTTCCCAGTAACAATTTTACTTCCCTTTTGTCAACAGCAGTAGAGACAAGTAAAATTGGTTTGGGTCCATATGGTTTAATTGCGGACCTCATCTTTGCCACGACGGTTCAGCTTAGAATTACTCGCAGATATTTAACTGTTCCTTTGTATTGAAGTATCCGTCCAATCAAGGAAATTGTGGAGAGTTTCTCCGTTTTTCTCCACCTCGACATTGTCCGGGTTTATTCCTAGCCCTTCACATTATCGCTCCGTTATCAGGAGGGTCCGCCCCCAAGTACCGGATTTGGTGACCAGGGCACAAAATGACCAGATCGTCGGCATAGGGATGTATGTACAAACCAGACTCATTTTAGTTCTTTCAGAATATATTTATATAAAATGTGTTTGTGTTGAATTGTTGGTTTTTCTCTATGTAAGTTCTCCATCTAGTCTATCCTTCATTGCTGTTTTTAAATGAAGACAAAGGAGTCAATTTTGCCCCAGAAAGCAAAAAATGGGGAGATTTTTCAACATGCTGTTTACATAATTCTATTGAATTATTATTATTATTAAACATAAAACAATATCAGACTATCATCTTATAGTTACCTAAGTTTAAGATAAAAAATGAAATTTTATTTTGTTTATATATTATTACTTTATATACCTGGTAAAACTATATAATATGAGATCCAGTAAGAATATAGTTTTTTAGTTGATTGACTGAATTATATAGCAACTAGTGAGTTATTATGTAGTTTATTATATATGTTGTATGGGAATATGTTGGTTGCCTTAATCAGGTTTAACAGCTTGTTCACTAATTTGTGCTCTGGATTGATCGATCCTTGAAGGTGTCTCCAATAAGTTTGAGTCCCGCAATACTTTGTTGTGTCTGTGGCTTGCAATGTGGTTTCAGTAGTTCTGGTTAATCCACCAGCAGCATCAATAACAGCCTTATTAACACACTCTTATTTTATTAGTTCAGGTTCCTTTGCCTAAGATGTCCTTGTGTCCTGGTACTCACGCAACAGTGCCTCATTTATATTAAGGCTAAACTATGGTCAGTTTTGGACCCATCAGTGACCGAAATGAGGCTTCATGGCTGATGTAGTAGTCGATCATCCAGTTAATCTGAATGATTAACGACCTGGCGAAGTTATAGGTTCTTGGGATGGTGTTACTGCTCATCTCCAACAATAAGTTCATCATCATGTCTTTGATGTTGGTGTGTTTAAGTGGAAATAATTACCAGCTTAGAGAGCTCCAGAGTGGTCCGTCTATGAGTAGTTCTTGTCCACCATATAATCGAGCTATAATGTGTGTCTTACAGTGTACAACCAGTGTACAATGTATGATTTAATCCTAATGTTTTGCCCAGACGATAGCGGCTTACATGCCATTTTTGCTACTATGATGGCTATTTTAACCTTGGGTTTTTCTGATTACTGTTACGTTATTCAGAGGAAGTCTTCCTATGAGTATTTTTCTTATTTAGTTGAAGGCATTCAACACTGAACTATTTTCCATCTGTTATATGCTTTTTTATTTTGTGTGTCAGTTCAGAGAAAAAAGTTGATCAAAACATCATCAATCTGCACAGACAATGCAGCGCATTTTTATTGATGAGTAAAATATATTCAACAATATACAGGAGAGAAATTTGTAGGGTGTTATATTTAAGTGCTTACAGAAGTTTACATAATTTCAACCAGGAATAAAACGATTAGTTTGGAAGGTGGTTAAAAGGATGTGCGCTAAACACTGTATCAGTTTGTATGTAAGCTTTAATGTTGTATTATTTTGTAATTCATTTGTATGTATGTGTAATTTAATGAAACCAAGCTAATTAACTTGTTTGTGTGTCTTTGTTAGTTTTCTCCTGCATCTTCATTGTAGACTGGCAGTCACTTGTAAGGTAGTTTATGTCTAGTTATGCAGTTAGGATATAGCAATGATGTTACATGATACGAGGATGGTTCGATAAGTTCTCGGCCTGAAACAGAGAGGGCGCTAGTAGGATCAAATAACTATACTATTTTGTAAGCATTAAGCTTGAGATGACGCTCTGTAAAGTTTTAGATGTTTGCGTTCAGTTGCTTATTTGTGGCGATCGAGTGAACACATAAGGTTCGATATTTTGTTAAAGTTGGATAAAATTGAAATTCGAGCGGTTATAAAGTGCTTTGTTTTAAAGGCTTTAACTCCTATGGATATTAAAAATGAGTTAGATTCTACTTTAAAGGGTTCTTTTCCTTGGTTTTCGACAGTAAAAGAATGGGCTGCTGAATTTAATCGTAGTCATATATCAATTCAAGATGATGAGAACTCGGGACGCCCAAAAACCTCTACAACTGACGAAATTGTCACTAACATTCACAATGTCACACTTCATGACCGCCGACTGAAAGTACGAGAGCTTGCTGGTATAGCAAACATCTGGATAGATCGGGTCCACTACATTTTACATGATGTTGTTGGCATGAAAAAGCTTTCTGCACGATGGATGCCGAGTTTGTTAACAGTCGACCAAAAACGCCTCCGAATAAACACTTCGCAACAGTGTTTAGATTAATTCAGATGCAAACATGGATTCACCATTACACGCTAGAGACAAAGCAGCAGTCTAAACAGTGGGTGGGGGCAGGTGAAAGTGCACAAAAAATGCAAAAACGGTTCCGTTTGCAAGAAAAGTCATAGCAACAGTTTTTTGGGATTCACATGCCGTGATGCTTATAGACTATTTAGAACAAGGCAAGACCATCACCGGAGAGTATTATGCTTCACTACTGGACCGTTTACAGCATGTGATTAAGGCTAAACGTCCACATCTTGCCAAAAAAAGAGCTCTTTCATCAAGATAACACGCCTGCACACAAATCTATGGTTGTTGCTTTAAAACTTTATGACCTACGTTTCGAAGGGCTTCCACATACGCCAAATTCACCGGATCTGGCTCCCAGCGATTACTTTCTCTTCCCAAACTTGAAAAAGTGGCTCGCTAGACGAAAATTCCCTTCAAATAACGAGGTCAGACCAGCGACAACCGCTTATTTTGCAGAGTTGGACAAATCGCATTATACTACGGATATTAAAATGTTAGAACATCGTTGGTCTAAATGAATTGAAGTAGAAGAGAACTGTGTTGCAAAATAAATACTATCATTTTCAGAAATCTTTTGTTTTTTTGATCAGATCGAGAACTTATCGAACCACCCTCATATTTGAGAGATGCTTGCCTTATAACTGTAAAAAAATTCGTCTCACCCATGTATACAACTCGTTAGTCAAGGTGTATCAGTGTATCTCCCAGAAGATGTTATCAACCTGAGAAACTGTACCAAAAACATTTACATGTTCCTTTCTGATAAGCTTAATGTCAAACATATTTTAGTTATAATCAAAATGGAGGAACGAAGAATTAATGTAGGTTTATGTGCAAAAGTCGCTTTAATTTAAAATACATTGACTAACCCATTTAAACATAAAAGAGAAGTTAATTTAAATCATAAAAAAGAAAACTTTATTTTAAATCGTGTAACCTGTATATTTGTTAGAATTTAAATTCCAGGATTGACTTTAAACATATTTTCTTCAATAAAAAACTTCACTTTAAAATAATAAAATGCAAAAAGTGAGATTTTTGACATTTTGAAAAGATATAGCTTTCAGATAATCGACTAGCATACCTTATGTCAAATTAGTTTTTTATTATCTATTCACTATGTTTATTTTCAGTTAATTGGAAGTTTGCTCAATTTAGGTGAAGCACGATTTATTAAAATAGAAAGGTGCAAAATGTTTTGCTCCAAGGTGTAGCCTGTTTCGCATAAAATATTTTTCGGTGCAATTCACAAAATATTGAAAAATATACACGGAAAAATTCGTTGTCCAGCTTTAGTGAATCACCATGTATCAGTGAAAATAGTTCCATTCGCAGAATAATCCAAAAACTGCCACTTGACTGTTTTTTGTAAATTCTGGTTGGTGCTGACTGGTTTATGATTTCTCTACGAACGGGTCTAATATTTGCAAAATATGTGCCTGTCTCTTTACCAACTAAGAAATTATGGTATATAAAATTTTTTTCTCAGTGTAACAGATTATTAGACAAATAATAATTTTACACACATGGATACCTTGTATTTCGAAACTTAGAAAATGCATATGTTTATAATGACGTCTAGCAAAAATCACCTTGACTGCTAACATCACCTAACTAAAGTTAAAGCGAACTGTAAATGTAGGACTTCCTAGACGAGGTAACAATATCCTAAGAAAAATATAGTGTAGGCGGTCGGCGCCTTCACACGGTGTCACGTTAGATGTTCAAGATTAAAACTGCGAATACAGGAGATTATACCTGAGAGTCTTATCAGCATTATTTTTTTTCCAGGGACTATTTATTATAAATTTATGTTAGGTTCTGAGTAAAATATTCAGTCAGACTTAAAAATGTTAAATAATCTAAGAACTACAAAATAATCACTTAATATTAAAATTCATTTTTGTAAGAAGTAAGAAATTCAATAGTTACACCGGCATACGAAAAATAAAAATGCTTTAATTATGAAATCTAGTGTGAACTTATAGATGTGTATTTTGACACCTAAATGTTGGTATCGAATATTGGTTATACAAATGGCTGGTGTACTTTTGGAAACCGCTGCTCTGAAAATGTCTATTGACGATCAATCATACCATATTTTTAAGTCTTGTAACTATCGACTTCCCACTAATCTTTTTGCTTGTATCTTTTTTCTTATAATACATCTCCTTTCTCATTATGTGCCTTCGTAACGGGTGTTTAGTTTTTGATGGTTAATGATGGCTCCCATTTCCTTTGTTTTTTGTATAGGTCTGAGTATTTCGGCTTTGGTTACTCTTTGCACACATTATATGCGCACACTTCATAGATGTCAATACATTTACAAATACCCTATTAATCAGAGAATATATAACATCTAATTATCCTCATTCTAAACTTCAAACTAAGGTCTGAATTTTTGAAGAATTGATTCGTGTTTGTAAAGGTTCTTCTGGCTTGGTTAATTCTTGATTTGATTCCACTATGGGATTGTTTTGTTTTTAAGTAATAGTATCTTTTAAATGCAAAAAAAACTACCCCAAAAATCCGCTAAAATTTTTGCATTAAAAAAAGGAGGTTATACATTATTCTAAACTGGTAAATGTGTGTGCATAGATGCTCTCCAGAAACCAAATCTGGCACTGAAATTGCTTTAACTCCTCCAGTTTTTTAAAGTACAAACTTTCAGCGAATTTTAGTTTTGAGGAAAATTTTTTGCATTAAACAAATCTGAAGGGGGACGAGCATTTCTAGTTTGACTTCTAGTTGTCCAAAAACATGGGTATATATTGGTTTTATATGATAAACAGGCCGTTTTTTGTGTTATGTATTCATGATTGCTCTTATGCTCAGATTTATAGAGCTCAAATCGTTGTCTTCCGTAGATACATGTTGTTTTATAAAATTTATTTTGATAGGGACTGCATTAGTTGTCACTGTAAAAACTGCTTCTAGAAAGAATAATATCTGATGAAATTAAAAAATATATATATTAAACATACTATATATGAAGAAAATTTATTATACAATGAGAAGGTAAAGTTTGGAACAATGTCGATTTTGTTTGTTTGAAGGTCATAGACAATGATGTTTCTTGCGAAGTAGTAGATATCTGTTGGACTTCCATTGTCTTTATTTTTGTTGAATATCACGACGTTTCGGGTAGTAGTTATCTCTAGCCGTTCTCAAGTGAAACTAAATAAATCCCTTAGCTACATGACTATTTATACTAAAAGTAAATGCACTAGAGTGTGACTGAGATGGGTGCAGTCATTCTTTCTGGAGAAAGAAGTAGAAAATAAATTACCATTCTTAGATGTCTTGGTTGAAAGAAACGGCAGACAAATTCGAACTTCGGTTTACAGAAAAGCCACGCACACCGGACAATACCTTAATTATTCATCTAATCACTCCAACAACACCAAATAAGGAATTATAAGAAATCTCGTAGATAGAGCCTTAACTCTCTGCAACTCCAATGAGAACTTGATGAAAGAGATAGGTTACATTAAAAATGATCTGACAGCCAACGGATAACCAGTATATCTAGTGGATAAATTTCTTGAACAACGTAGAAATAGGACAATATCGACAACGAATGAAGAACGAGAACCAGTATTGAACATCCCCTATGTTAAAGGCATTTCAGAAAAAGTTAGAAGGATAGGAAAACGATATAAAATCAACGTCGTTTTCAATTCAAATAACTCTCTGAGAAGTTCGCACACTAGGGTCAAACTAACAACTTAAAGAGACATGAAGAACTGTGCATATCAGATACCATGTGAATATGGCAATTCCTATATTGGCGAAACAAAGAGACCTCTTGACGTAAGGATCAAAGAACACCAAAAATGCACATCTCGAGGAGAAACAGAAAAATTTGGTGTCGCCAACCATGCCTGGACTCATGGACACCACATAAAATGGTCTAAAGCTAAAATACTACACCGAGAACAACGTTGGAGAAAACGGAAATTCAAAGAAGCCGCGGTCATACAGCAGAACCCGAGTTGTTTTAGTAAACCATCTTTAGATATAAGAGAAGTGTGGAAACAACTTCTTAGTAATTGTAAACTAAAACTAAATACAGCATAAAAAATGGGATTTTGTCATAGCAGGCATGACTGCACCCATCTCAGTCACACTCTACTGCATTTACTTTTAGTATAAATAGTCATGTAGCTAAGGGATTTATTTAGTTTCACTTGAGAACGGCTAGAGATAACTACTAACCGAAACGTCGTGATATTCTACAAAAATAAAGACAATGGAAGTCCAACAGATATCTACTACTTCGCAAAGTCGATTTTCTTTTTAGTTCGAATATTTTCCAACATATTAAATCAAAACAGGGTGACACGAAAGAAGCTGTGCTGTAATCAGCTTTGATTCTTTAAATAGAGACCCTCAATTTTTGGTACACTTTTAGACTTTGAGTTAATTTTAACTGAAAATTAAACTTACTTACACACAAAGAATAGAAAAATCCAAGACGAAGTGGCAGTTATTTTACGAAAAATATTCTAATTTTCAGCCAGTTTTATAATGGGATCTATTGAGTGGCCGCCAAGCTCTCCAAACTTAAACCCACTGACTTTTTTTTTGTAGGATTACTTTAAAAGTCAGGTTCTCCAAACGAAGCCAATTGAGATAGAAGTCTAAAACTATGCAAAAAGTATGGGGTCACTATTTAAAAAGCAAAGATTATTATATCACAGTTTTTTTCGAACCTTACTGTTTGAATTATTATATTGGAAAAACTCCGTGTCGTACGACGAATTTTTCAACAAAAAAAAGTGCGTTTTTTAAATAATGAATTAATTCCAGACTTTATATCCTCATTATATACGGTTAAAGTTAGCATACACCTTTTAATGATATTTTTTACTTATTAACAAGTAAGTATATATAATTTCATTAATTAAAGAGGATGTTAATATTAAATCTATGAAGGAATATTACACAAGTATGTGATATAAGTCAACGAGCAATTTTTAATAAATTAGAAAAAGAAATCATAATAATCTGAACACGTGTTATATATCTACAAATATTTATAGCTCTACCTGATTTTTGTAGGAACAAATTTAAACTTAATCCTGTACAGTTCTTAATAGTTTAAACATCTTAGCTTATCTTTTTTTTTAAGTTCAAAATTCAAAAATATAGGATCAATAAAACTAATGTCCGAACTTCTGTTCTAGATAAAATTTTAATGCATTTTAGATGGTGTTGTTACTCATTTGGGATGGTCATTCGAACCACACTTAGAAGTAATAAAGGAAACCCTTCAAATATTCTAGATAAAACAGACTCCATTTAGCGAGACAAATATTTTTATATTTCGAAGAAAATAGGTGTTTGTAAAAATTTTTAAAAATCAAGGAAAAATCAGAACAGGAAAATTTTACATTTAATTTTTTAGGTTTTGAAAATATTGTTCTTGTAAATGTAAATAATTTAATAAGAGGTATTAACGTGTCAGTACAGAAAACTACTCGCAGGACTGTTATTAACAAATATGACAACCTCCGAGTGATTTTTTTCCTCCGTCATCTCCAGGGGTGAACGTTAAAAATCAGTCTTTAAACAAATTTTTGACTCTTCGGGATTTACTGGGGGATTTAAAAATCTTTCATAGCTAAACTAGGAAAGTAATAATTCATATTTACAAAATATTGGGATCTATTCATTTTTCTTTTGATACTTTGATCATATAATATTGTTACTAATGCATCAACATATTTTTTTTTTGATTAAAATGTAGTTGTCGGACTTGCATTGTCGTTACTTTTGTTCATTTTTACGACGTTTTGATTAGGTTGTATCTCTAATCGTTATCAAGTATAAATATTTTTTTTACTTCAACATAATTTAACGTGGTGTGAGGCAAGAAGGATGCATCATGTCACTCGTTCTTTTTAGCATATATTCACAAATAGCAGGCGGTATAGAAATCAATAGAAGGTTAGTTAACAACAAACGACAAGCTGATGACACTGTCATCATAGTAAGCAGCATCAATGAGTTACAGGAGAATCGAGTTGTCCGACACAGTCAATAATTTGCTGACAGTAACACCATTCTCAAAAACTGCAAAGGACGTGCCATTGATTACCAACAATAGCGCTGTTGATCAAAGTTTTTTCATTTAAATATCTGGGCATTACAGTTTACTGTTAATGAACAATTTAATGTAAGAAGAATATATTTCAAGAATCCGACTTTCTAAAAAACTATCATGGACTTAAAAAAGTTCTTTATAAGATCAGTTTAGAACTAAGGAAAAATATTTGTTGGAAGACGATAGAATTCTTGGCTGAAGTTCTTACTTCTTAGATGATTTGGATGATCATCTATCGACATATTTCGAGTAAAGATGTCAAATACCATACGTCATTTGGTTCGCCAATCTTCGAGTGGAGATGACGGTATTGCGCCTTCTTATTAGAAGAAAACAAATTTAATACACATTTATGCTCCCACAATAACACTTTACAAGCATTTACCTACCTGTTTCCTAAATCATTAAAGCTTCAAAATCCAATGTTGAACTATAAATTAATCTCTTCCTGATACATTATAATATTTAATACACAGTAAAAATAATAAATGAAATAGAACCTACATTTTAGTCTATGTTTACCCTAAATTTCTTTTAGACCTAATTCCAAAAAACGGAAATCATAATTGTTCAATAAATCAAAATAGGCCTAAAATTAGTTAAAATATTCATAAATATTAATTTAATCCTTGATTAACAATAACATATAATAATAATGTTTCAGTCGTTTACCACCCGCTCCTTGTCCTGTTCCGTCACTATATATATATATATATATATATATATATATATATATATATATATATATATATATATATATTGACTCGAGATACTCTGCTCTGATTCAGCATATATATGAAAACGCTTACATGCAAGTTACAATAGACGAGGATATAAAAACCTCGAGGATACCTATAAAAAGAGGCGTACGTCAGGGAGACACAATCTCTCCAAAATTGTTCACGTTGGCACTTGAAGATGTATTTAGGGGCTTGGACTGGCATGACAAGGGAACTAACATAGACGGAACACGACTAAACCACTTAAGATTTGCTGATGATATTGTTATAATCAATGATTCACCAGAACAACTCCAATGTATGATACAAGAACTTCATCAAGCATCAGCTAGGATAGAACTCAAAATAAACTTGTCAAAAACAAAAATAATGAGTCTAGAACAAATACAAATTAAAGTTGAAGATAAAATAATAGAAAACGTAAGAGAATACATATATCTAGGTCATAAAATACAAATAGGGAAGGAAAACCAATCGGCTGAAATTCCTAGAAGAATAAGTCTCAGCTGGGCAGCTTTTGGCAAACTCGGATTTATTTCTAAATCCAGTAACACCCCCATAAGTCTGAAAAGAAAAGTCTACGAGATCTTGCCAGTTCTTACTTATGGTATTGAAACAACCTCCCTAACATGTAAAGCCATTAATAAGCTTCGGGTTACACAACGAGCAATGGAAAGGGCTATGCTGGGAATTAGCTTACGAGATAGAGTTCCAAATGAAGAAATCAGAAGAAGAACGAAATAACAGATGTGAGCAAACGAGTAGCGCAGCTAAAATGCAGATGGGCTGGACATATCGCAAGATATGACATAGACAGATGGACATACAAGATAACAGCATGGCGGCCAAGAGAGAACAAGAGAAGTGTTGGCAGGCCCAAAAGAGATGGCGTGACGACATCCAGAAAATTGCCGGAAAAAACTGGATGGGGATCGCTACGGACCGACAGAAATGGAAAAATATGGAAGGGGCCTACATTCAGGAGTGGATGAAAACGGGCTGATATGAAATATATATATATATATATATATATATATATATATATATATATATATATATATATATATATATATTTATGTATTTCGTTCATTACTCCGAAATGCTGAGGTCCCCTATCATTTTCTCCAAAATTGGTATGGGGTCGATGTCACACGAAACTAAAATTATTTTTAAAAATTTAATATGCCGAATCCAAAATGGTGGATTGAATGTTTTACATCCCTCAATTTGTCCAAAACTGGTATTCGGATATTTTTGGGGGATGTAAATTACTTATTTGAAATTATTTTCGAAAAATTCAATGTGATAGATTCAATATGGCATCTTAAAAATATTACATCCCTCAATTTGCTTTCAATATTGGTATAAGGGGTTTTCTGAGGATATAAATAACAATATTATGTGGGAGGGGAGTTCTGATGGTGTAAATAACAAATTTAAAAAATTCAATATGGCAGATGCAATTTGGTGATTTAAAAATGTTACGTTTTCGGATTAACTCCAAAATTGGTCAATATGGCGGTGGGTGGAAAATTTTAGATTATCCACATTTTTTCAAAATTGGTATTAGAGGGTTTTCGGGGTCATAGGTTACGACTTTGAGTTAATTTCGTAAAATTAAATATGGTAGATATAATATGGGGGACCAAAATTATATTACTGATTTTAAATTAATTTCTTCAAACTCAATAAGCAAGATAAAATATGTCAAACTAAAAATTAACATGTCTCAATTTATTTTTGGTATTGCGGAGTTTTTAGGGGTCTATATTACAAATCTGAAATTAGTTTCTTAAAATTCAAGGGAGAGCTCACTCTTTTTTTGCGACCTTAGAAACTCAATTCAAAATCAAAAATTGAAAAGTAAAATTAAAAAAAAATGAACCAACTTTAAAAAAGCCCTAACAAGTGGAAAATAACAATATACATTTTTATACGAAGTTGAAATTTTTGAGTTCGGTGCCAAATTGTCACTAAATGAAACTCATAACTACTAACACGAGATACATACAAGCTACAATAAGAAAGCAATTACAAATATTTTTCAATCTTTTCATGTGAATCACATTTTGTCAAGTATTAATATGGCACCGACTTCAAAAATTTCAATTTCAAATAAAAATTTATATTATCTTTCACACTTTAGGACTTTTTCGAAACCAGTTTAATTTTTTTCTAAAACTTCTATTTGCTAAATATTTAATCACGAGAATATAATTCATTTACATAAGGAATCATCTGTCAAAGTTTGATCAATTACACAACGCAAACTTTCTGAGTGTGCGATATGAGTTTCCATACTCGTTTTAATCACGCCCTTTTGAACAGTTTTTTTTTAATTCTTACTAAACTTATTTTACAAATCTTTCCTTTGGACATACACCACAGCACAAGTTCAATATTTCTCTACAAGTAACAGTTTCTAACTAAATGTATGACAACCTCAAAAGAACCCCTCCGATGCAAACTAGACCTAGACGGTCGAATAATACAACAAGAAATGAGTTTCAAATATCTAGGAATCGACATAACTAGTTATGGCAACATCGAAGATGAAGTAAGAGGGCAGGTGGCCAAAGCAAACAAAGTGGCGGGTTGCCTCAACGACGTGATCTGGCGAAACAAACACTTACAACAAGAAACAAAGGTTCGGATCTACAAAACCACAATTAGACCTATTATGACATACACCTCAGAAACACGGCCAGAGACGACAAAAACGAAACAACTATTGGAGACTACAGAAATGAGAATACTTCGACGAATAACAGGAAGAACGCTACTAGACAGAGAAAGAAGCGATAACATCAGGCAATCATGCAACACAGACTGCATTAATGAGTGGGTCCTACAACGTAAGACACAATGGAACAAACACATAAGCCGAATGACAGAGGATAGACTGGTAAGGATTGCACGAGATAAATCGCCTAGTGATACACGCAGTAGAGGTCGACCACGGAAAAGGTGGAGAGATAATTTAAGTCCAGAATGAGGAAAATCGAAGAAGGAACAGGTCAGGGACCTATTATAGAAGGTAGAAGAAGAAGAAGAAGAAGTAACATTATCGCTTCTTCGACCTCATTTGTTACACAGAGCGCCTTATTAAAGATACGAGTCATACAAGATAAGAATCGTTGACTTAATACATGTTTTTTTTAAGCGCTTGAAATAATCAAATTTAAATATTTTCACGCATAAAAAATTACCATAGAAGTATTCACTTTATGATTATTATTAATAGGACGGTTTTTATCAGAGAATATAAATTATGTGTACATATTCTTTTAGCTAAAAAAAAATTTAACCTTAAGTTTCTTGCGGATTTTTTTACTTCTTTTCTCTGCATTTGTTTATTTTTCAAATGTAAAACTCAGAGAAATATTTAAACTAAAAATAAATTAAATCGACGATCTTGAAAGTTGAAGAGTTTCTTTTTTAACGCCCAACAGTTACAGTAAGATATTTTAGTACGGCTGTAGTGATTATCGTTACCTGTGAAAATCAACGGGAAGTAATCACTGATATATTTGTTAAATAATCTTAATTTTATAAAATACCTAAATAATAAAGCTTTTATAGACGTTAAATCAATTTCCTCTTAGAAAAACCTATTCAATCGTTTTTAGATAAAGTATCTTTTCATTTTATTACTTTATGATAATAGTTACACTAGAATGTTAAACAATTTTATATCATTTTTCACTCTTTAATTAATTTTTACCCATTAATTACTTATTTCAAAGAAATCATAAAAATAGTTAACACAATTAGCCTTGACATTGGTAATATATTGCAATCATCTTTTGTCTTTGGACTCATATAAAAATTTTATTATTAGTCAGATTTGAGATTACTCTGGACACGATAAGATATGGATTCAAATGGCAAAATACAAAATAAAACACTTCCACTGGACGTTAATAAATCTGTCGCTAAATGCGATACGAGAAAATTATCTTGAAAAATTTTATTAAATCAAAAGGATTATTTTTTCTTTGGGATTTAACAATAAAATTATTTTCTAGTACTGTTTTATATATACATATATATATATATATATATATATATATATATATATATATATATATATATATATATATATATATATATATAATCTTTTACGTCGGTATGTAAACATTGAATAACACTGAAAAAAAAACTAATTTCTATATATGAGGTATTTTTATTGAATTTGGTCCTTCACAATTTATTGGGACAAGTTTTTGAATACTATATCGATCAAGTGGCCATATTTATTGGCCAAAGCAAAATGTGACCTTCGAGCATCTCGGATGGTATAGCGGTGATTTCGGCACCAATGTTTGCCTTGAGCTTTTCAATAATCTAAGGCTTGCTGATGTAAAGTGTACGCTTTTAAAATAACCCCACAAAAAGAAGTCCGGAGCGGTCAAATCTGGAAATTTGGGTGGCCAGTCGATGTCCCTTTTTGACATCAGACGTCCAGGGAATTTCTGTTGCAGAAACTGGATTGTTTGATTTGCAGTGTGGCATGGCGCACCATCTTGTTGAAATCAGTAACCATCAAGACCTTCTTCACGGATTTGTAGGCAGACATAATGAGTCAACATCCACCGATACCGATTTCCACCGACTGTTTTATTTTCTTTGAAAAAAAAATGGCACAATCGGAAATATTCTCAGTTGTCTACATTGTAAAAGGAAGATTCTCCTGTTTTTCATCGGTGCCGCTTTGGTGTTAATGTTGGCCAAGGCTTTCAACAAGATCACAGTGGTGGTGCATCCCCAATAACCCTAGTTCGGAAAATTGTTCCTTGACTAGTCAGTCGCAACTACTTCCCTCTTTATAAATATATATATATATATATATATATATATATATATATATATATTCTTACTCACTTCAACAACGGATATAGCCAAAGAAAAAAAAACGGTAAACAGGTTTTCATCACCTGTGCTGTATATAATTGGACGCTATAGAAATAAAAATACAATTCGGAATATAATAATCCAGAAATTGTGAAATGAGGTGTTAAGACAATTTGGTATATGGTGTAACTTTTAAACATTTAGATGCGGATTGCAGGATAACAATTTCAATGGCTAACCTGCAAGACATAATCAGGGTTAAAGTTATAGTTTGAGAGAGTGTTAATAAAAATTTGGACTTTGGTCATTTAGTGACATTTTCTGATGAAACCAAAATAAACTCGTTTGGATGTGATGAAAAATTTTTAGTGTAGAAAAAGCTTTATGCATGACTGAAATTATAAAATAACAAAGGAGGCAAAATGGTGTTATGGGCTGACAATTTCCGGTTTTACCAAGACGACGATCCGAACCTACATCTTATCGGACCAGTAATTGGTGGCTTTATAACTACTCAAACACCACCGCAATCACTAAATCTCAATATAAAATAAAGAAAGTAAACATTGCCCCCATGAACAACAAAAATGAATTATATAAACTCAAAATTTCGGAAGAATGGATCGCAGTTTCCCTAGATTATGCCAGATACTTGGTGAAACTAATACCTAGTCATCTACGGTATGTAATTGAGAATAAGGGAATACCGACAAGTTACGATCAATCGATTTTCACTTAATTCAGTAATTTGTCGTTATTTATTAGGCTACTTTTGTCGACTGCATTATTTTAGCTGTGACATCAAAATCACACTTAATTCGGTGTTAATAATTACTGTTAATTAAGTACAGTGCAGTGCAGAATGTTATTTGTTTTAAATAAATATTATGCTACTCAAGCAATTTTACTTATTTTAAATAATAACTACATCATTTTAGCTATGAGTCACTTTATATATGTATAAATAGTATTAGAAAAAGATCATCTAATAAATGCGGTAGCCCGATCGGTTTCTGACAAGATTATTTCCTTGTAGTTATCTCTCAAGCTTTTTAAGAAATAATGTACTATTGTAAACCCTAAGCAGAAAATAGATTGAATGGTAATAAACTATGGTGTTGGAGCTAAAGCTACTGACAGGTAATTTTCGTAAAAAAAATTCTTAACAACTGAAAAAAAGGTTTTGAAGTTCTTTAGAGAAAAAGATAAGTGTTTAAGACAACAGATTGGTGATGAGATTTGCCCATTTTTCGCCATTCTTTTTCCGTATACTAGTTTTTGAATACATTTAGAGATTTGTTTTGGCATTTTTCAAAAAATAAATCATGTTAAATTTCTATTTTCTCCCGATTTAAAAATAAATTATGACACCTTTTATACTTTTGAGAATATAAAAAAGTCTCAATTATAATTTTTCAACATTGATAAATAAATAAAATTCCGGAAACTTTAAATGTTGTAAATATATATATATATATATATATATATATATATATATATATATATATATATATATATATATGTATATATATATATATATATATATATATATATATATATATATATATATTTTAATTCTACTTCTTTCGACTAATAAATTCAGAACAAAATGCCACTGTTAATTGCTGGGTAACAAATTAGTAAGTATTTAATTATTTTTCCATTAGGTGTTTAACAATTAGTTCAGTCACCTTACAATACTTTGTTTGGGCAGATTTATTAAGAAATCAATGTCAAGAACGTTTATTGTACACCGCGCGATAAAAATATTTTTATATTATTAATTAATATTTTAAACGAATCGAAGATAATATTTTCATTATTGAACATCACTTAAAATGGTGACAGTGTCTGCAGAAAACCTTCTAAAACTCATTAACATAGTTTTAGATATTCGTTTAAAAAATATTTAAAAAATTAATAAATAAATAAGGATGATGATACTTGATCTTCGATGCTCAGGTGTCGTTGATCCTTTTACATCTCACCATTATCGTAAGTCATTCGAGACTGACCGCCTTTGTGAATCAGCAATCTCATCACGTGAACTTGTCAGGCTGCTTCGAATGACAAAATTATATCCTTAAAATAACTTTGGATTAGTTTATTAGGCACTTTCTGTCAACGATTTCATCTGCAGACTGGGTCATCTATAATGCCAATCTTATAAATATCTTGCAAGTGCCAATGTCTTATCAATAAATCCCACTCCATCTAGAAGATTCTTCATAGTAAGTCACGTATCAAGTTGAATTATAAGTTTTTTGGCATGCCCGATTTGAGAGGCTTCTCTTTAGAATTTAGTAACTTTGCTTTTAAGCAACATGTAAGGCCTGTAGTATTTTCTTTCAGCTTGGTGTGATAAACTAAGTTGATCGATTTACCTTAATAAGTGTAGTATATTTAATATCTTCTTCAACCCTACTCTAGGTCAGACTTAACAACATTACAAAAAATTTGTATATATCTAAATATCCGGAAATTTTGTGAGTCACCCACCTAAATAGTGTAACTTATTTATTAACGAATCTATCATCTCTACTGTATGGTTTTTTTCATAGGTGTATATTCACAATTTTGTTGTAATTTAGACGTATATTTAAGGAATTATATTTACAACAATAACAACGTTGTGTTCGTGTATATACGGCATAGAATTCTAGCATGTTCGCAATAAAATTTCTTGGCAAATTTAAAGTTGTTATGTTTATACCGGAAAATAACATATTTATAGATAACTGAATAGAAAAAACAATAATGATATAAATGTAAGCATTTTTACCGCCTACCGTAAATTTACAGACGTTTTGTAAAAATTCACAGCACAGTTTAATTGAAAACTTTGGTCTATATTTTAGAGTGTAGGATTGTGGGAGCTAATAACTAAGCATTAAATTAGGTAGCACTTTAAATTTTCGCCTCAAGGATGAAAGTTATATAACAAAAACAACAAAATATTTTGTTAAATTGTCACATGATTTTCGAAAAATTTCTTTAATTAAATTAATTTTTTGACAGTTAACAACCATCCTCTGAAATATATTTGGGACAACCGATACACTATATGTATTCATTTAAAACCCAATTATAAACAAAAACATACTATGATCATGTACCAATGGTGCATGGAATATCCACACTAATTAGAACCATGTATTCTTAGAAAATACGTCAACAGGAAAAAAGAAACATCGTCTTATTTTTACGTTTTTTTTTAAAGTTAAGTTTGGTACGTTACGTTGTCGTCATGAATTTTAATTAAAAAAAATACTAGTGAAAAAATAGTGTATATATCGATCAGAGCAATTTTTGTAAAATTTTCAGAGCATGCATTTTTTCTGTAAAAAAATTAATTACAAAACAGAATTTATTTTGAGGAACCTTATAAATAGGATAACTAATTGTAAAGTACATAAAATTCGAAGCGTAAAAGAAGTAATCAAAATGGTTGTCTGGTTTATTACCCTGTATAGAAAAAGGGTTATTTTTAATTAACCCGGTAAGTAACATATTTTAATATTAAAAACCGTCTTTTAGTATTATTAAGATTTTATCTCCTATCGAAATTCCCTTGTATAGCTCAAAAGTATATATAATACTTAAGTTGGCTGCACTCTTTATAAAAAGTTCTGCTCTCTAAAAAATATACTAAGATGTTTAAATTTGTCATATCATAATGGAATGATTAAAAATTAGGAAAATTAAAATTGATTTTAAACATAACCTCTTTTAAGTTTTATTTTAGAGCAAATCTTGATAACAAAACGTTACTTAGAATAAAAAAATATTATTTAAGTTCATAATCATGACTTCCTACTTACAGAGACCGTATTTTCGTATAGTTTTCGCTTTATGCCTTATCATAAGTTTGTTAAAAATCAATGACAGATTCATTTTTGGTGGTGCTTTTCAAGTTGAACCGCTCTAAATGTATGTATGTATGCATATGCGTAGAACTGGGGTCTGTACACTGCGACCTGGTAGATCTATCGTGCCCCCCCTACTGCTGCCAAGTCGTAAAAGTTACCTTATCGGCTAGAGCATATCCTTCAGTTCTAGTTTCTAGAGGTTTCCTTCCTTCTCAGAATCTGCCAGTCCGAGTTTTCTGAGGTATTCCTTCAGGTGGCAATGCCCCGTCAGGACCCCTGTCAGAACTCTGAGTTGGTTTTTACGTAAGCTTATGCATGTTTGGATCTCTTCTGGTCATAGTTTCCAAGAAATATCTTTGCTTATCTCATTCCTTGCAGCTCCGTCCAATAATTGGATCTCCTGTTTTCTTTTTCTATCTTTAGTTCTTTGAGCATTTCGCTGCTACTGGTTCCACAGACAGGCTCTGGCCCCAAAAATCGTGTCTCAGCCCCTTTCCTAGAAAGTTTGTCTACTATTTCATTCCCTTCCATAACGGAGATAGGAGCTTCTGAGCATTCTTGTATATTTTAATGAAACTTTGACCTTTTATACGGTAAAGATTCATGAATTCAGGCCACCACAAACCTTTAATATTACCAAGGAAGTCAGGGATGAACTCGATACTAAACCTTTAGGCTCAAGATTTTTACAGCTATAAGTTTTCAGAGCTAAAACTCGATTTTTTACATCTTTTAGACAATTATCTAAAAAGAGAATACTCTATATTTATTTCGAAAAAATCGGTCATTTCTGAAAAAATCTAAATCATGCATATCATAATAATGGCAGTAATTACGCATTATACAGAATTAATTAAGCTCCTTGTTAACAATTAATTAAACTATTATAACTAAACGAAATCTGATGATAATCCACCACTAGACAATTATTTAATTAATACTAGTTATCTTTAGAAACCAATGGACTTAATAATGTTAAGTAATGCTAACATGTAATATTTATAGACATAAGCGAAGAACATTTGAAATGGTTGATCGTGATTTAAGAAAAATAAAAAAAATATATGAACCGTAACCAAAACGTTGACGGAAAATAAAAATTTCTTTTTGATATAATCTTGGAAATCACTAAATTATCCCAAAATTATGACATACATTAAATACATCTTTTTCTGTTTAATTTAATAGATGTTCAAAATGGGCGTCTTGTACTTCACTACAATCTTTTATCCTGTAAATTTTTTCTTGCTAACTCCAAATAATATTCCAGAATCATTTCGAGTAAGATTGCAGTAATGGATTATTCTTTCAAGTAACTGTTCCCTGTTGTTTACTGGAGTTGAATAAATAAGGCTTTAAGGATTTTTTCCAAAAAAAAAATCTAACGGATTTAGGTCAGGAGATCTTGGTGGTCATAAAGAATTTTAATTAAATAGCGACGCACTAAATTATTAAAACTTGGTGAAACACCATGGTGCCTAAATCATATCTGAGATTTAACAAGCAAGGGTACATCTTCTAGAGAATTATTTAAATTTTGTTTTGAAAATTGTAAACAGAGTGTACAAATGAATCTTTCTTCCAAAATGAAACGCCCAATCCAAGAATTCCCAATGATCCCCGCCAAACTTTATCAATAGATCTTTGTTGGGGCCCATTCTATATTACTGCATGGGGATTTTCTTCACACCAAAGCTGTAAATTATTAAAATATATAATGCCGTCCCTTGTGAAGACAGGTTTGTCCGTAAATAATACAGTTTTAGTAAAACGTATATTTTCTCTAAATTTTTGTTAAAACCAGTTTGAGCATATAAGCCTTGTTAAATAATCGTCTTAGTTTGAAAACTGGGGGGGGGGGGGAGGGGTTGTATATACATTGATAGTTTCCCTACGTAACTTTCTGTTGCTCTATGTCTTTTGAGGCGCTGTATCCATTTTTTGTGGTCACCAAGCACAAGTTTGGTCCAATTTTGAGCTATGGCCCATTTTTGGTAAAAAAGATGACTTTCCCGACTTTTCTGGAAAAATAAAAAGAATTACGATAGATAACTCAATTTTTGTTTCATACTATTTAATGTTAAACATTTTGTGTTTCGTGTAAACTTTAAGTTAAATTAATATTTTAAGCGAAATTTAACAAAATAGATTAAAATCCCTCATACCCGGTCTCAAGTGGGATTAGTATACGTTTTCATATTGCTACTTAGCATTGCATATTTGGACAATCTTACAAGATAATAACACTCTTTTGATTAAAACTAAAAGTTACTATTATAAATTATTAAAATAATTGCTTATTAAAATAAATACTTGGATTCACATATATTGTTACAACTACCATTCAAGTGACAAATACAAAAAGATGTACAAGATACGCCGATAATCTGCAAATACAAAATCTTGTTGTATGCATTTTATGCAGTTAGTTTACGACATACATGTGATTGAAATAATGAGGATAATTTTCTGGCAATAAACAATTTAATTTTCTACATAACCAAACTTTTCACAATCAGATTTTAATAAATTTGTTTGTTGATAGATTATGTAAAAAACTGCCAAAGCGTATCGCCTAACTAAATTACTTGTAGTTTCCTACGGTGATTGAAACAATATTTCCATAGTAATAAATTTGATATTGAAATTCATCAAATGATAATGCATAATTTCTTTTTTTTTTAAACATTTATAAGATACTTTTCGACTAATACAATAGAATTACCTATTTCTAATTCTGAGATACCAGGAAAATATAACATTCGTTTAGTGAATTTATTAATTGAAATTATTTAATTAATTTATCCATACCATATGCAAATATAGTCAGATCAATTTCCAGCTGAGCTTCTCGGGCAGTGTGTTGAGTTCCAATCTTGCTCGTATGGATCTACACCAGTACGATGATGTAAAGCAGAGAGCACAGAACAATGCTGGTAACCACAGTTTCTAGCTAAAGTATGTATTGAAAAAAAAAACGTTTTTTACAGCTGAGTCAACTTCAACCCAGAGATCCTAAGATAAAAATATATTTATTATAAATAAATAATTTTAATGAATCTATTGAAATAAGGTAATATAATATTACCTATAAATCTTTTACTTCAAACATTGACTAGTAGTACAGTAATAATATGAAAACATCTGTGTCTGATGATAAAAATAATACTTTAGTTATTCCTCTTGTGCATGCTTACAATATATATAAAGTCTCGTCAATATCGTTTTTTTGTAAGATATTTAATTTTTCAATATTTGAAGATGCATTACATTCATTAGGCAATTCATTTGTGGCACTGCAAACAATAACTACTTCTGTCCAAATTTCCTGTTTGTTTTTAAATATATTTTCGAATGAAATTTTCAATAAGGTTTTATTCTGACTCGATCCCCAAAAAAGCTTTTCTTACTTCGGACAAAATACTTCTTCATCGATGACGCGAAAGAAGATTTTTTAATACGTTTTTGAACGTGGACCTAATTTTCTAGAGTTTCCGACGTAACTATCAAAAACAAATCTATTTACTGAATAATTTGAACTTTTACAATCTGAAAAATGTTTTAGCAACGTTATATAATTCAAAAGTTTGTAGACAATGTTGAAGATTGACTAAAATGGGGCTGTCGGACTTGCATTTTCTTTATTTTTATTTATTTTTACGACGTTTCGATTAGGTTGTATTTCTAATCATTATCAAGTATAAACTGAATGTTTTGTCTTAAGACTACGAGCTTATATAGGGAATGTGTCCACTGAAGCGCTTTACTGTACACACCTCAATGATTTGATGTTACAAAGTAGTGGTTGCCAAAGATTAGGTATCTCAACACTCTGTTTACTGAAGATTCCATTATTGTTTTAAATGTAATCTATATATATATATATATATATATATATATATATATATATATATATATATATATATATATATATATATATATATATATAGCCGCAGACTCAGACGATTTTATATGGTGTTGTTTATCCCTAGCGTGTTCTGCCATACCTGATCTCGACGTTTCCCCTTTTTGTGTATGACTTTTATTTTCCTTAATTCTAACTTCTGGTGGTCGTTTGGTTTCTCCAATATACATTTCACCACACTCACATGGAACTTTGTAAACACATTCTTTCTTATCGGTACTTTTTGGTTTTGTTCTTGTTAAATGAGCTCTAAGTGTATTTCCTGATTTAAAGGCTGTTTTGTATTGTAACTACTGGCAATTCGTCTTATTTTCTCCGAAGTTCCTTTAATGTACGGAATTGTGAAGAAGGAATGTGTTTCTTGCTGTCCAGTGTTCGTTGTTTTAAAGTTATTTATAACGTCGTCAATTAGTTTCAAAGGATAACCATTCTGTCGTAAATCGGATTTAATATTTGCTACCTCTTTTTCCAATGAATCGGCATTATTGCATATAGATATAGCGCGATTATAGAGGTTGCGTATAATTCCTCGTTTTGTTACAACAGAATGATTAGAACTATGATTAAGATATTGTTCAGTATGTGTTGGCTTTCTGTATACTGAAGTTTTAATAGTTTCGTTTGAGCGATTCACCATAACATCTAGGAAAGGCAATTGATCATTTACCTTTTAATTTCTAGAAGCAGCTTACATTAAAAACAATAATGGAATCTTCAGTAAACCGAGTGTTGAGATAACTAATCTTTGGCAACCACTAATTTATAACATAAAATCATTGAGGTGTGTACAATGAAGCCAAACTTCACTGGACACAGTCTCTATATAAGCTCGTAGTCTTAAGAAAAAACATTCAGTTTATACTTTATAACGATTAGAGGTACAGCCTAATCGAAACGTCGTAAAAATAAATAAAAATAGAGACAATGCAAGTCCGACAACCACATTTTAGTCATTCAAAAGTTTATAATATTCTCTTTTAGACTTAAATATTAGTATTGTCAATAAAACTATTTAAAAAATTAGTAGGATCGTCTTTTAATTTTAATTAATTGTAATTAATAATTAGTATATTAAATGTAAATAGAGAAAGCGTTAGCACAATATATATTTTTTATTAGTTTATTGCCTTAACGTATTGTATTCTTAATTTAATCTTATGTATATATATATATATATATATATATATATATATATATATAAATGAATGAATTTTTACTAGGAACAGTACGAAAACGTATACAAATCCAATTTAACACAGTAAATGAGAGATTTTAATTTATTTTGAGAAATTCCTCTTAAAATATTAGTTTAACATAAAATTTACAAAAGACCAGAAACGTTTAGAATTAAAGAGTGCGCAATAAAAACTAGATCACCTACAAGCCCAAAAGGTAAATCACTCCGTTATGAGGAAAACATTATGATTATTTTGATACCTTCTGTACACTGCCAAGAATTTGATATATACTTACCGGACATACTGTGAATTAATATTTTTTTCCTTCCAACAGTTTTGATGTTTCAGGTGAATAAGTGAGGAGCAATTTTAACCAATCCTTAAACAATTATGTTTAAATCTTTAATTTTGTTTTTACAATTTTCTAATGCCATTTACCAACCTTGGAATCCGGAAATACCGGAAATACCTTTTTCTAGCATTGAGTGAAACGACGCGTGCTGTGCACAAGACACATCGTTGTTCCGCCGAGTTTAAGTAAAACTTCTTGTACCGGTAATGTTTCGATGTCCAACAGAAATTACGACACGCTTGACCAGAGTAATTAACTCTAGGTGCCTACCTGGAAGGTTGCCAAGTTTAGTTTAGTTACAATTAGAGAATAATTCGGAACATATTTGTTTAGTTCACAACGACAATTTAAATCAGAAAATTGCAACTTAAGATATTAAATATTCTTTTGGTTTTCACTTGTTTATATGGAGTTTCTAAAAGGTCTGTACCAAGTGCTAAGGTAAATTTCTGAGGTTAACATATGAGGCTCTAACCCAAAAGTTACGAAATACTGGGTGTCAAAGTTACAATTCTTTAAAACTTTTTGTAATATTTATCTTAATAACAGCTTGATTTACTTTGCACTTTTTTGAGAGGAAAAATTAAGATCCGATTATAGTTATAATATATATTGCAGATGGCGTCATCAGCAGCACTTAGCCTACATTTGGTCCTCTCTCTATATACGTTTCGACCACTTTATGGTCTCATCCGTGGAGTTGTATCGAACCAAGAACAATATTCGCAGAAAACAACTGCTATTTAAAATATAAATTCCAAAGTATGTCTGTAGGATATTAAAAACCTGCGAACTTCGGTGATTGTGCAGATATCGTTTGGCGATAATTTTCAGTCGGGCATCGAAGTCGGCAGGTTTTTAATACCCCGCAGACATACTTTGGAATTTATATTTTATGTAGCAGTTGTTTCTTGCAAATATTGCTCTTGGTTTGCTACAGCTTCATTGATGAGACCCTAAGGTGGTTGAAACGCGTATAGAGAGAGGACCCGAGTTGTATTTGTAGGAAACAAACTGTTTGTATATATTCTTCCTTTTTCTCTGCTTGAACGGAGAATATATATATATATATATATATATATATATATATATATATATATATATATATATATATATAAACAACAACAATAAGAATAATACACAAAGTCAATAACAAACTAAAATAGAACAATTTCACGTATTTAATTTTTTAATTAAGCTCTACGTCCATATTCAAAATAACTTCTGTGTTCATGTACAAAAAGATTAATTGTACGGAAACAGTTGAACGGATTCTTTCCTTCATCTCACCATCTAAGCATAACATGTTTACTGAATTTTGTATTCATGCCCAAAATTCTTTTCTGGTATTTACGGGTCTCCAGTATACCATGTGTTTGAGAGTTCCTCATAAAAATAACCAATAAGCATTAAATCTGCTGAACGAGTTAGCCAATTTGTAGGGGTATCATTTCCTCTGCTGATATATCGATTTTAAAAATTCTTATTTAAATTATTTTTAATATTTAATGTAAGGTGTTGGGGTGCACCGTTGTGCACGAATCACATATTTTATCTAGTGGCCATTGGAAGATCATACAATAAAGAGTGATCGCCAAATAAGCCTAAAATTCTTTTGTTTTTCGGTAGTCGATTACGGTTTTAGGAAAGATGTAATCGAAATTCTATTCAAATCATACTAATCCTTGGGCAATCTTAGGATGAGCTTAACTTTTTGTTTTTTGGAAAAATTCCAAAACTATTCCTTGGGTTGAAAATGATTTAAAAAGGCGATATCTAAAAAAAACTGAGAAATACGGTACTATTGTTAAGAATTAAATTTGATGTAAATTATGTGTAAAAATGATCCAGTCAAATATATTAGTTTTACAGTACTATTCGCATCAATATAGTATCCCTTGAACGATAGACTGCGTCAAAAATACTTTATGACTGTCTTTTATTAATAAAACCCATAAGTTAATGGCTACTTTTCAGTCTTAGAATCTATAGCATGGTCGGGTATCGTGTAGGAGTAGTTTTAACCCCCAGTTTAGGAGTATATGCCAATTTCGTGGGGTGGTAGTTAATTAACTCCTACAATTTACCTAAAAATATGTATTACTCCGCTCTTTAAGTTGATTTTATTACAATTCAGAATTAAGGTAAAAGTTGAACCTTATTTTAGGGGTACTTCTATGTTACATATAATTATTTTGGGGTTGTGCAAATTTGTTTGACATTGGACTTGCATTCGATGTCCTAAAATGCATGAGAATTTTATAGTCGAAGCTACAATTCTAAACATTTCTTTGTGGAACTGTTTTTTTACCGATTACGTGAAATTGTTGATTTTCAACCCTCTCGCTGAGACAGAGGGTATTATTTTGATGCGAATAGTATTGTAGGGTTGATATCTTGGACTTGATAATTTTTTGCAGGTAATTTATGTCAAATACGATTCTTAGCAATATTGCGTTTACCTTTTTTTTAGATATTGGCTTTTTACATTATTTTCAACCCTTAACAAGGAGTTGTTTTGAAATCTTTTCGAAAAACAATTTGTTATGCTCAGCTTAGGATTGCCCTAGAATTAATATGATATGAATAGAATTTTGCATGTCTTCGTAATCAACTACTGAAAAACAGGCGATTTTTGCTGTTAATCTTTGATATTTTAGATAATTCAAACCATTTAGACGAAATGGTAAGATGACTGAACCTATAATAAATCTGTCAATGATCCCTGTCTATATCTAAATTATAATTCATGTTGCTAATGACAAGTTTTATTGCATGGGGGTTTTCGTAAGCACAAACATATTCATTATGTAAATTTATCATACCTCATTTTATAAAGTAACACTCATCGGTAAATATTTTTTTATGAAAATTTACATGATATGCTCCCGGTTCATTAATTAATCAACAAAAGGGTAGTCTCAATTCGAGGTCCAGAGGTAAGAGCTCTTGTACTAGCAGGAGCAAAAATACCGGTTTCTCGAAGACGCCTTTAAAGCGCGGCACTGTTGGGTTGTTTGTACGCGTTTGTTTGAAAAGTTTTCTCTCATCGATTCCCACCATTTCCTTGACAATAACCGTAAACTAATATTATACTTGTCATTTGTGCGTTGATGTAGTGTTAGTTCATAGCGAAAAATTAAAAATTAAATGATAAATTTTAAAATTAAACGATAAAGGTTTTTCACATTGAATCATTTGACAATACTTTTTTGTAAATAAAGACGATACTTATAATTGTTAGCTCATTACTATGTAAATTTTTATTAGTATTGGCCTGTTGCTCCTTAAACACGCTTACAATTTCTTTGAACTGCTTGAAAAAAGTGTGAAGGGAGATACGATGCGTCTCATTACGCAACAAAACGAAGCAATACCTACTAGGTATAACTTTCTTGGATAAAGATAAGAATTTTTAATTATTAATTTAATATATTGAGGCGCATAAAAGTTATGATGCTTTAGATGTAAGCGACGTGCTGCTGGTGGCGCCCTCTACGATATACATCGAAACTGTAATTAGATTTGGATTTCTTATTATAAAAAAAATCTCATAATATCAAATTTAATGCAATTCAAGCTATTATTAAGGTAAACATTTCCAACAAAGTTTAAAACAATTTTAACTTTAACACCCTGTATTTCGGAGATTATCAACTTTTGGTCCAAAGTAAATTGGGCTAAATACTCATATTATAGCTTCAGAAATTTACAATTTGCACAAACTTTTTAGAAATACTCTCTATACACCTTTTTCCTTATTTTTGCTTCTGTAGTAGGATATAAATGGATCGTCCTTAGTATCAAACATATCTTATTAAATTAAAAGTTTCATAACCTTCTTTTTAATGTCCTTTTTGTTGTTTTTAAATTGTGATTTCTAATGAAATTATTTTCTTAAATTTTGCTTTTTGTAAAATACTTACATTTAAAGTTAGCTTAGCTTCAATTATTTAAATATTTAACGAAACGAAAGACAAAAATTGTTATTTTCATTATCATTAAGCGTAAGAAACGAAATTTGGGATTATTTACAAAACAAAAATGTTAAATTAAGATTAAACTGGTTTATACCGATGATTTGGTTTTTGATTAGGACATACAGATATTTTTATGTAGAATCACAAGAGTCTTGATGAGAAAGGGATACTAATTATTCATTGATTGTATGTATGTATACCCAGTGGCGTAGCCAGATCTGACAGCGCCGGTTGGTTAGAGTTACTTTGGCGCCTTAAGTCTTAAGACAAATTGCAATACGGTACAAGTATCTAACTTTTTTACTTAGGTATAAAAAAAATTTAACCAAGTTGTTTTAACTTTATTTTGTCAATACTTTAATCGTAAAAATGTATAATTATTATATTTTATTTCCACTTTATTTTCCGTAATATTTATGGTCGCATAATAATAAAAATTAAAGTCAGGTTAGATACTTCATATTTCCTTATTATAGAGAGTATACAAAAATCAGGCCTTAATTTGTTTTAACAAAAAGTCCTAATCTGTCAACTTAGGTTCTTAATCCTTAATCTTACATTGACTTGGATATTACATATGTTACATGAAATATCAGTTTTCACTCAGTACATATTAGTAGATCCCACGGCATATCCGAAATGGGTAACTTATTTAGATAGCAATAAGTTCGTTTAGTTTGGTTAATATTACTAAAAATTCAAAATAATCAGAAAAAATTAGCCCAAGGGAACCGCGAACCCATGACAACCCCATATCCAAGAAATCACCCATTTTGGACATGGCCTAGCGAGTATTAATATGTACTAAAAACTGACATTTCTTGTAACGTAATGCATATTAGAAATGCTTTATGCGGTTCTTAATGCTTGCAAAAACGTCAGTTACTTTATCAAAGTTGATTTCGTTTGCGCATTTATTTTTTATGCTTACAATAGCCAGACTACGTAAATGTTCCTGACTAACACTATTTCTTAAAAAATTCTTAATTGGTTCAGTTGGGAAAATGATCGCTCAGCAGAAGCAGAAGTTACAGGAAGAGTTAAAAATATTAATAGTGCAATACACATATTGGGAAAATTTGATGAGGTGGTCAGAATTTTAGAAAATATAAAATCAACAAGTTCATCTATTGTTGATAGTTCTTTTATTTTTTCACGAAAAGCGAACAGAAACTGAGAATTTCGGTGGCAAAATTATCAGATCAAATCAACGTCGTATTTATTTCGTAAAATTTCAGCGTGCTTGTGTAACTCATTATCAGTAGCGATGGTCATAAATGGGGGATCAAGGAATTTAAATCTATCAACAACATTTTGAAAACCAGAGAGTCGATTTTTTAACTGACATCACGCAATATCCAAAATACTATTAAATATAATTTTTTGTTTTTTTCTTCTGCTGTGAATTTTGAATCGGAGACAAGCTCATCAAAAAATTTTTTGGAAGCTTCACATCGAATTTTATCATATTTGTGACGCAGTTTACAAAGTTCTTCGTAACCATTTTCAAATAAATTGGAAGCCTGCACAATATTAGACTTTTTACTTTAAAGAACTGTAGAAACTATATTTACAGAATGAAGAATTTTGGAAAACAATACAAATAAAAATTCAAAATTTGCTTCGGATTTTTCTTCGGTAGAGCCTCCAAAATATTTTTAAAATTAAATCGCAATGCGTCCAATTAACCATTCCTAGAAGACCATCTAGAAGGATTCAGTCTTTTTGATGTAAGTTTACTTACTGGAGATTCTTTAAGTAACTTTCACCATTGAATACTATTCGAAAAAAAAATTATATAGGCAATCAACAATATCGAAACATTTTTTTGCCTCTGGGACTCCATTGACAGCATCACTTATAACTAAATTTAAGTTATGAGCGGTACAATAAACGTATTGAGCTTTTTTTTTTCTAACTCGAGAATTTTAGATTGCAAGCCGTTATAAGCACCGTTCATAACAACAACACTGTCGTAGCCCTGTCCTCTACACTCTTTAATAGAGATTTTTTTCTTGAAATAAATTCATAACGAATTTTTTTAAACCTTCCGCGCTTCGATCATATATTATGGGGTAAAAACCAGTAAACGATTCCTTACATTCAACCTGTATGATTTCGTTATTATCATTTTTATTTAAAAGTGATACTGCCATCCCCGCCACCCCGGTAGCTACCCCACTTCACCCATACATTATAGCTTTTATATATATGTATATATATATATATATATATATATATATATATATATATATATATATATATATATATAGCGTTCAAAGTGGCTGCCCCACATGTAAAAATCACGGTAAAACTGGCTTCCACGACAATTTGGGCTCCGATACACGGAGGCCAATTTGCAATTTGATGTAAAACTTGTCATTGGCCATAAAATGTTATAATTAATCAAATAAACGTGAAATTTTACGGAGCCTCATTTTGACCAATTCTTGACAAAATTATACATCTTAGTGTATTCAGCTCATCGTTTGATGGCGTTGTCGTCAGTCAGATGTATATTTAATAAATCTGTATAGCGGTAAATCTGACCTCCACGAATACCGGCAACCTTGTTTTTAAGAACAGACAGTCTGAGTAGTCGAGGTATTGTTTTTGTAGATACGGTAGAAATGCACATGTCATGTTATTTTAACTACATTTTAAAAATAATCTGGAATAAAGATTTAAATTTCTATACTGCTTTGGCGATGATTTTTCCGTAGCTTATATAGATAATTTAATAATATGTTCAGTAAATGATTACATTTTTACCTGCTAAACTGTATGAAAAAAATATTTTATGAAATGCTGATATTATGTTTTGACTAGGTATGTAGTAAGTCTTCACCACAAAAATGTGCTATTTTGGTCGAATGTTGCTATGAAATATGTATATGGTATAATTACGTAATTATCACACGAGAAATTTTATTTTAGGGCAAAGGTTGGGGAATAGAAAGGAATAGTATAGTTCTTAAAAATTCTTTATTTTCAACCAAATTGGAAAAATCCTTTAATACCTCCAAGATTTATAAATTTTCCATGATTTACGAAAAAAAAAACAGTTTACTTTAATCTAGTTCTAATAAGTAATTAGGCCGAGAACAATATTGTTATAATTAACTTAAATTTCTTTTGGTTGATACTTAATGGTCTCTAATATTTTCTGCTGGATCTGAAAAAAATTGTTTTTTTCCATAAACACTTAAAGAAGAACAGCAATTCTTTAACCATTTTTGTAGTAAAATAGCTTGTATGAAATAAAATTAATTTCTATCCATTTAATCAGTAAAAATAATTTATAAAATTACTCACTAGATACCAAAAAGAAAAACATGTATTGAGATCAAAGGAAAATTATTTCATCAGGTGTATGAATTAATTCGTTCTGTTGTTTCCCAACTTCAGTCTTATTTTTCAATTAGATAAATATACCGGTTAATTAGGAAAACATTCTAAATTACAATACAAAATTGACGGCTTCGAGGAGATGAAGTCATGGACGAGTTTATGAATACTTTTAAAGTGTATATGCGACAAGAACTTTTGCATCTGCAGAATAAGCCACATAAAGGAGAAAGAAGTGCAGCTTCGAGTTATCATGAAATAAAATAACTTTGATACTATTCTGTCCAGTCTTCAGGAGTTTTTTTTTTCAATGGCATCGTTCAAATGGATTAATTGTTAGACCTGAGTCCAGCAGTACCCATTTTGATCTCACCAGTACGCGGATGATCGTGAATTTTTAAATCATTATTTCTAAAATGGCTATATTATTTTATGCAGGTTCTTTTATTCATTGCTGCTTCTCTATATACGGAACAAATAATTTTCGTTGCTTTAAAAGCATTTTTATCCCAAAAGCATATGATTTATAATATGTTCTTATATTATTGCTTTTATGGTTATGTTAATGAATGAATGAACAAAGGTGGTGATACTTAATCATCGATGCTCAGGTCTCATTGGACCTTTTACTTCCCACAATAGCTGCAGGACATTCGAGGCAGATCGTCTTTGCGAATCCATGCAGCCTCATTAATTGAACTTGATCAGCTGCTTCTGGTAACAAAATTATATTTTCAAAATATCTCTGTCTTAGTTTTTGAGTGCTGAGCACTCTTTGGGGACGTGGTCAGCAGTTTCATCCTTCTCGAGACACCATTTGCACGTCGGGTCGTCTACGACACCGATCTTATGGAGGTGGCTACTCAGGTGACAATGTCTTGTCAACAAGTCCACCAAAATTCGCAGCTCTTTCCTTCCTAAAGAGAGAAGCTCCCTTAGTAAGCCGTACGTTAGGTCCAGTTATATGTTCCTGGACACATTTCATTCCAGGAGTTCTTCTTCACGATTTAATAAATTTGCTTTCTAGCAACAATTTAAATTTCTTTTTACCAACAGCAACTGCGACAGGTAGAATTGGTTGGGATTCATATGGTTCAGATGCGGACCCCAACATTGCCAGACGGTCCGCTTCCTCATTCCCACGTGTACCCGAGTGACCCTGGACCCACAGTCCTACTGTGTAGCCGTTCCTTGTTTGACTATTATGCTACTAAATGTCAAAATATGTGGCTAATCTCATTCTTGAGTGTCAATACTTTAAAATAGCAGAACGTTGCTTCAATAATCTAAGTTCAATTGTTTTATATTTTTGTACCAATTATTTCAGTTAATTTTATTATTTCTTCCTCCTGTTAGATCTACTTTCGCTTATTCTTACCCACACCTATCAACTTCAACAACATATTGTGATACATTTCATATTAATTGAAGAAAAAATCAGCGGTAGTTAGCACGAAATTGTAATAAAAAATAAATAGTGTTCTATTTGACAACATTGCTAAATGTACTGGGCACGTGCATTTACCTCTCTTCATGTAAAGAAGAATGTCGTAGGTACTTGATGGGCACGTGTATAACAAAGGTGTGTTTTAGAACGTATATTGCCCGGAAATAGTTGTTAGACTAGTTTATGGAAGAAAGCTTTTTTATTGAAAAAAATTGTATATGTTGAGTCATTTTATTGGGGTTAATATTTTTCAAGATTGATTGTTTTAATTTTGGTTTTAGCCCCTGCTTTAATAAGACTTTTTTCCAACTGGTAGTGCTTAACTAACTGCATATCTTAAATTTAATTGTTTTTATGATAGTTCTGCAAATTATATTGATTTTCAAATATCTCAAAACATTTAAATATTTTATGTATCATCATCTAAATCTAGATCAAATAGTTTTTGAAATACTGACGTTCAAAACTTGATGCTGTATGTTTTATTAAATTTTAAAAAATACGAAAAATACCTCAAAATAATACACCTTAAAAATACGATAAGGAATGTTTTAACCAAAATATTAATTTTTAAAAAGGTAATGATTTAATTAAATGATTGACGGTTTTTATATCATGAACGTTATTTTGATGTTTCGGGGTTCTTAGTATTTGTTATAGGTTAATTTTGTTCATCATTCGATTTTGTACTATATAAGAATTATTCTATATAGGATATATTTCTCGTTTTGTATTTTTTACGGTTTTATAATTTCAGAATTTAAGTGAGAGTGTTATTTAGATTATCTTCATACGCCAGTGGAAGATTTAATTTATTATTAAACTATTTAAATCTAGATTTGACTACATTTTATTCACGATAGATCGTTTAAATGACTGCTGATATGAGTTAGAAAGCTCACCAAACTTACAATTATTAAATTTTCTAATCGACCACTCTCGCACGTTATACAAGTGTTTTATAACATGAAAAATTCGATAATAAAAATAAGAAGATATCACTGCCCATATTTTCAGAACCTTTAATTCGTAGAATTCAAATATCGAAGCTAATATGTCGTAGTAGTGTAAGGTTGAAAAGTAATTTTGGTAGGCTGAAAATTGTATTAGTTTGAATGCTTTGAATCTGAATAAGTATTAATCATGATGTTCAGTGGAAAGATTTCGTTCATTGTTAATTTTTTGTGAACGTCGAGATATTTTTGTCAAGCAGGCCTTCTTTATGAAAATCTGGTAAAGGTCACAAAACTTTTGTAAAACATATACACCTAGTGTTTTTTGAATTTTTTTTAAATGTTTCACCTAAAACGAACCATTGCCTCTATTTAACTGATTCTCGGGAAGACGACATCCTAGTCATACTATGTATGATTGGTAACATTTATTTATCGTTTAGGAAGAGAGAGAACTCGAAACTATGGCCACAACGACATGCAAATATTAGTTGTTTTATCGATGATTCACCTAAACTCTCATCAATAGTTACTAAATTGAAAAATCATTCGGTATACTTACGCTAATCAAGCATATTACTCCGCGATTTCCGCGTCGTTGGTCCTGAGTAACGCTAAAAGTATAAATCAATGCAATTATAAAGCTGGATAAAAGTAAAATGGAGGACAGAAGGATTACCTTTCGTTGCTAATGTTACACCTACATATTTTATTTGTAAAAGTAAGTAACCGTAGCATAAGCACGATCAATTAATATTTGAGATTTACCACCAAATGACCAAGGTCACACTTGAATGGCCCTCTTTGACTTACACAAGTACATATTTTCGGAGTTTTTTATCCATTGAAATAGAGAATTTGATATAGGAACATTTTAATTCATAGTCAGGTACCTACTACAACGTAAAATTTACCACTCTTTTTATTTTTGGAATTAAAAATAAGGGTTTCCATATCAAAAAAATTATCTTGATCTTCAAATTACTTTGAACTTCGATCCCAAGGTCAAAACTCAGATCACACTCTGGGACGGCCCTCTTTAACTCACCTAACATTTTCTGATATTGTATATATTTTCGGAAAAATATTTATCAAACATAATCAATTACACGTCCACACATTCTGCAAAAAGACTTCATTTAGATTCATTAATCAAGTCGTCAGTTATCAGAACTGGACCTAGCATCAAAAACTTTACGATGCATTTGAAGATAATTAATTTTTTTACATTGATGTTTTGGATGATGGTAAAAGTTTAAGTAAAACTACGTTAAATAAAACAGAGCAAGAAACTAATCGCGTGACCGCTTCTTTAAATTCATGCCTAGTGCCGGCCCTGTTGTCGGTAAAACAACAAAAGTCATACCTTTTTCTTAGCAAAATATCAAGTTACAATCAAGACCCAAATACATTAATAAATAAATATGCCGCGTCGATTAAAGACCGTCGGTAATATTTGTGACATGTCGGCATAGTTTGTATTGAACCGTATTGAACGTGAGTCAAAGTAAATTTTGCGAACCTAGAGAACAGGACGTTCCCGGCTATAAAAATGACAAATGACAATTTCGTTCATAGTAGTACTATCTCAGTTTTATAAATTTTTATACCAGCAACTTCACTGGTTTGTTTAGGATTTACTTATTTTCGCAATACCATATTTATCACAAAAATTATTTCAGTGCAAGTATCAGTCAATGAGATCTTGACAATGAAACTTTAAGATGATAGTATTCTTTATGAATTGAATCCTTGTTTTTCTAAAACTCTATTTTTGGGACCGTAAGGTAATAAAAATATTTTTATTTGGAGAAACATTATTGAAATTTATGGTAAAATATCATTAATCTGATCATAATCATTTTTTATAGAACAATTTTTGTATTAAGTTAGACCCGATCTCCGATATTCATCTATGTGTATATTGTGATTAGGATGGAATATGGCGAGTTGTTTCCTTTGACTGGTTGTTGAGCATAAGGCGATTAATATAGTCAATCTAAAAAGCTTATTTTAGAGAATCAGAAATAGCTTTATGAATTGAATACGCTCAATATATTTGTGTTAGTACGGAGACTAAATAATAGTAGTATTATCCAAAAAGTGGTTTGTAATAGTTTTATATATTTTGGAACCATCCCTTTTTGAGTTATATTTGTAATGCTTTCAATATGCGAATAAATTCGCCTTCTATCTCGCATTCGCTACTTATTATGGATATTGTTATGAAAACTAGTATTCTTTCGATAAGCCAGTTTTCTTTCTTCTCTTGTATCATGATCGAAGAGTCTAACCTTACATATTTTTGATAAGGCGCGATGCCAGAGAGAAGAAAATAAATGGAAGAACAAATTTTTATACTCGTATAGCACTACTTCACACACGTAGGGTTACTATCAGAAATACAAAGAAACCAGAATTCATAAACAAAAAAACCCGAAAATTGCGTCCATAATCACGGACATACTAGAAATATTGAAATAAAGGCTTATGAATGAAAATGCAATACGGATTAACTGAAAAATGTTTTTAATTATAAGTTTTCCAAATCGAACTATATTTCTTTCTATTGTAGATGACTTAGCCACCTAACATTCAATAAATGAACCATTGGTGAAACAATAACTCTGGTTTTAAAATTATAAGATTCTGATCACTGTATACGTGAACTGTCAAGATATTTTAATTTGTTTTTATTACTTTTCAAGGAAGTTGTAGAAATCTTGACAACTCATTTTAAAATTATATTTAGTTTTTATAATTTTGGATACAGTTACCTCTTTTAACTTATTTCTTTCTGTGGTTCATTGCTTCGAAATCCAGGAAAATACACTTTTTACATGGTATGCAGATATAGAAATTTGATTTTTTTTTATAGTTATTGACAGTTTTTGCTGCTCTTTGAAAAAGGTGCGCTATAATTTAATGCAATTAGTCTTAGTATCATCAATTGCAGTTCCATTTATGAATTTTTGAAGCAAAGAAACTCCCAGAATAGGTTTTTTTCATTTAATATTATGAATAGATAAAAAAGTTCAAGAGGTAGCTATCAATTGCTCCCTTACCAACATTTATCACTAACTATGCTTCGTCCGCGTACCGCTCCTAATCGTTAGATAAGATTCACCTCAGCATTTTTTTCTTTATATCAAAATGTTGCTTTTTAAGAGGAGATTGAAACTGTGTACTCTTTCACGATCTAGATTAGAGGCTCTTAATTTTTTTTGTCCAGTAGATCTCCCCCGTCTTCCTAATATTGAATTTTTACAATTTTTTAAAGTTAGAAGTTTTTTTGACAGCTGTTTGGTGATAGAAGTCACAAACTGGAGAGTCGGGAATAATAAACATAATACGCAAGTCTGTATAAGTCTGCGCCTCCTTCCTTGGAGTTCAGATTCAAGTCTAGACATGTTTGTTATCGCGCGTATGCGTGCAATGCGTTGCTACCAAAAGCGCAAGTGACTACCAAATTACTTAAACAATAATTTAACGAAATATACTTAATTAATATATAGATGGATAATTGTTTTGTCTATTTTATTTATAAGTATTATGTAAGCACATAAATATAACCTTTGTTAGATACATTATGACAATAACGAAAAGCTTAAATTTTAGTGATGATCTATCGTGGACTCCCATTTACATCGCATGCATCCTCTTTTCCCTTTGACATGGACCTTTTGTAGGTACCAGTCGACCGTTGGAATCCATATAAACTACTTTTGAAATCAATGATTTAGATGATAACATTCTAAACTAGATGGATTTCATCCTGACAGTTCGTTTATAAATTAAAATTATACGGAAAGTAGTTGTATGCCTACTATTTTCAAGGGATAAGTGATTTATCGATAATTTTTAATAATATTTTGACAAATTTTGGAACAGTTTAAAAGGCCGGAGAAATGCCAAATTCTGGGCTTAAATTTTCAGACTGGAAATTACTGGATTTTGCTCAGAGATATGGTCTCTGAGCAAAATCCAGTAATTCTCGGAGGTACCTTAATAGAGACATTGTGAGTAGTTGTTTGGTCTCGGTATAATAAAAATTGGTAGTTTATTTTTCTTTAGTGAATGGAAAAAAATTGAAATTTCCACAAAACCACCCTTCAAATGCAGATTTTCGGTAATGATAGAAAGCAGAAAAACAAAATTCGTAATATTCGCACATAGTTTTAGTACTGCTGTGACGATGCAGGCAAGCCATCGTGCATTTTGAAAAGACAAATTAAAAAGATCGGGGTTGCATAAATGGATTAAGCATGACTTTGATGATTGTTTAACACGTACGAATTAAATAATACCAATTTAACGTTGTTATATTTTTATGGTTCATTTAACCTAGCATTAAGATTTGTTTAATTTCTAACCAATCTAAAATATATAATTATTTGCAAAAGTGAAAATTATTTCAATCAGATGAATAAAGTAATCATTTATTTTAAATATCTAAATTTGCTTAAAAGAATTTGTCTCTAAAATATTGTTGTCAATAAATGTAAAATGAAATTTTCAAAGAAACATTTCGAATACTTCTATGCTTTAAAAATTTTAACAAATCCTTTTAAGATCATAGATTTTATCTTGAAGCTAAATTAAGGAAGAAAGGTGGGGAGAGAATATAATACCTAATAATAATAAATATAAACAGCTTAATAAAATATACAAACAATTTACAGACAGGTAAGTAATTTTTCACAAAAACCATTAAAAACAAATCCTTGCCTTTTCCACCCACCCGTCAATCAACCTGTCACACCGATTAAGCTTTTAGAAGCTCCATGTGACGTCACGGTCACATGGTACTATCGCGAAAGTCAAGTCAAGATGGTCCGGTACGACCCAACAATCATTAGTGTATCGGCTATTGCATTGTCAGTTGACTATCGTTCGGTTAGTCGTACCTAACGTAAAAACGCGAAGTACCCGAAGTCTGAATATCCCGGTATTTCTAGTTTTTGTCATTCGGAGTGACATTTAAAATTAAGTACGTCCCTCTTTTAGTAGAAATGGATAGTACTCGAGAAAATATAAATTTTTCTTCATGCAAGTTAGTTTTTTTTTTCGTAGTTTTAATTATTTTCAAGTGTTCGATTTTTTTTAATGTAATTAATTTTTTTTGTTTTTGTTCTGATTATTATCAGTTCGATTCAGATGCAGTCTAGATAAAGATTTTTCTTATCTAATCTTAAGTGCAGTAGTACTGATAACGTTATCAAATTTTGATAATGCCTTCTATTTTAAAGTATTTGCTGTGCACAAAGTGGGTGGAGCTAAAACTTGTTTTTATTTTTTTTTATTTGTTTTCGTTTTTTTGAAACAATTTTTTTTTCAGTTCTCTTTATTCAAGAAATACGGGATCGTACAACGGAGCTACAATGCATTATTATAATACTGGATCACCTGAGTTACATTCTCATAATCAAATATGGTCAAATACTGGTAAGTAATGAATAGGATTGTTATATTTTTATGGATTTAGTTGCTTTCCAATTATTCCTTTTAAGTTATGGTTTAAATTTCGATTGGTACATATTTCAATAGTGGTTTCACAAATATTTAAATTAAGTATAAAAATATACAAAAAAAAAGGTTTTACAAATTTTACATTTATTCAGTTCAGGTAAAATTTTTATCGTAGAAAGGAAATTAAATAGAAATAATTGACAATAAAAAATCCCAAGAAAATGAGTACGTGATTCAAGTGCGGAAGTCATAAATATAAAGTTTAAAAAAATTTATTGAAAGACAAAATTAAATTGCAACAATGTCTTATCTAGTTTTTATATTATTTAAATAATACTCAACGTAACAATAAAGTCTAGTTATTAATTTTAACTAAAAAATGACGGAAAAATTTCCCGAAAAAATTAAAATCTTGTCAGATGTATTTACTTGTACAGCAACTGTTTTGTCATCTCAGTAAATCGGTATAGTAAATACAAAATTTGTAGAAAAATTATCAATGTATGTAATAATATTATTTTAAAACTTAGAATCTACGATCTACTGCAAAACTACATTTTACTCATCATTTAAGGAACTACTGCAAAATGCTGTTTGTTATACCGTAAATTTTATCACTATCTCTATATGTTTTTGAAAAGTAAGTTATGCTGCTCTATGAAAGTAACTTCACGTAATTATACTCTAAACAGTGCATTTTTAATATAACAAAAATTGACGTTTATTTTAAAATTTTAACAAAATTTAGTTATATTAAATTTTTATTATTTAATGTTTAAAATATGGCTACTTTTTATTGTGTTGTATTTTCTTCCTGCTTAATCTTCATCTAAGAAGCTATTTATGAAATATGTATCTCAAAATCAAAATTGTCAACAAACACTCGTTTACCCTCCTCGTAAACTGCATATTAAAATATTTAAGTCCTTGGACGATACCTACAAAAGAGAATTATTCTTATTTATAGGATTTTTAAATATATCGTAATGACATCTATATTCCTTTACTTGTAGTTTTTCTATCAATAGCGTAAGGCAAGTTTTGTAATAATTGTTTTTTTAAAATTTTTAATAGTTAATTTTTTTTTTGTATTTATTTTAAAACTTATATATTTATTTATTTCTTCAAAAAAAAATTCTTATTTATAACATCTACAATCGATGTTAAAATAGTTTTATTGTCACCTCAAATTACCTATACATAATTGCTAGTTAATTTCCTACAAGTCGTGTTTTGCTTTTAATTACTCAGGAACACGATAAACTACTTTTAAAAGTAGTTTAAAGTGTTCGAGTTTTGATTTCTTACTTTGTAAAAAAGAGAATATTTAAAAAATATTTCTTGACAAATCCTTATTTTTTAAAACTACTCAAATTAAACTGAATATAACGCATGCAAGGGGCTGGACTAGCTGAGAAGTAATGCTGATTATTTTTGTGTAATTTTAGTTTCTATTATGAACAACTTTGAAAACGAGATTACCTGTCTCGAGTCATTTTAGGTCAACTATGCCATTATAGTATTAACTACGCATGTTCGGTATACCAGATGTAAATTTGTTATTTGAAATAATTTGTGAAGAAAAAATTTTTTTTCAATTTTTTATTTGTTTAAGGTTGGCTACTGTTCTATGAAAGTTTTCGCTGAATGAGAAATTTATTTTCATAACTTTACTAACTATTAATTTTTCTATATATTAATTAGAGTTTGTGAAATAACTATAATATCTCAATTGAAAAATATCCCAATTGATGTGAAAAAAATTTTTACTGACAGAAAATTTATATCAAAAATGGATATATATCACTATAAAGGCACGTAAATTTTTGTTTATTTTCATTGCCATGCTAAAAATTTGGAAGTAAAATATCACATGTACAACATTAAAAGCATTGATTAATCAAAATTAATAAGTTGCAAAATTGTGAATTTAGTTTTTTCTTAATTATTCAGATTTTGGAAAGAAATAAATGGATATTAATTATATCTGTTAAGTATGGTAAAGTAGGTAAGGTTAGTTCTTCGAGTATATACTACTGAATACTACTTCCAGTAGATTATGTTCAAAGAGTTATTTCAGCTCAGGTTATAATGGTAGTTGTAATTAGTTCAGGTTTGTTTTGGTTTGCTACGGTTTTGTTATGGTTTGTGCTGGTTAGTTCAGGTTTACTCTGGTTGGTTTAGGTTAGTTATAGTTAGTTCTAGTTCTTTAGTCCGATTAGTTCAGGTCAGTACAGGTTAATTCAGGTTTTCTTATTATTATTTTTTGTATTTGTAATTAGTATAAATAACTATTGCTATTTACAACTTATTTTTGTTAATATATTTATAATTGTATTAGTTATATTTTTTTAATACTGAAAGCTTTAGAAATTTGACAACATGGGCGTTTTCAAATCTTTTTTTAAATATTGAAATTTTCCCAATTTTTTTGGTTTTAGTTTGTTAATAAAAATGTGCAGATTTTATTAATATTACAAAAATCCGAAATTCTTTGGTCTGTTTTATGACATGGACCCTAAGGTAGCAATGATCAGCACCAAAATTAATTTATTGAAAAAAAATATTTTAAATATTAATTGATTATGAAAAAAAAACTTGAAATTTTATTTACAAATCAAAGTTATTTTTTCAATAAATATTTCATTATTCTCTATTATGTAATCTTGCTTATAATTCATGGTATCTTTAATAAAGAGTAGTAATTTAAAGGGTTAAAATATTTTAAACATGGATTAAAATATAAAAGAGTCTTTGTGTGCTTTATATATTTGTATTAAATAAACTAGACAGTGTCACGAGCGTATCAGCTTCTCCCTTTGAGATTGGAGGGCAATGTCATAAGAATAAAGAAAAGATCGAAATTACCCCCATCTCATTCTCATTTAAAAATATAATTCTAGAGATGAGATAGATTTAAGCATCCTTTTTTGAAAAAAAAATGCATGCTTAAGCACGTTTTGAGTATGTTTACTATCTGTAATGTCAAACTTTACAATGAATATGCCAGATGGCACCTAGTAACCTCAGGGTTGCCAGTTCTCGAAATACAAACGGTTAGTCTCGTAGAAGCATTAGTACGTCTTTGGAGCAATAGTGATAGTTTTAAATATATTAAGTTTTAATATTTACAAACTATCGATTTAATAAATTGAGAAAAAAGTGTAATTTATTATTTTATTTACATAAAAAAATTTTTTTAAATGCGTTATAAAATTAAATCAAAAATAAGTTGCAAAATAAAAATCATTTGCAAACTGATTTCGACTATATAATGGCCTTATGAATACAGTTGAACCGAACCAAGGTATCAATCAATGGAAAAATCTGCTCATTTGAAAATTATGCTGACGTAACGCTAGGCTGTTACATTTACTGATACGATGCTAGACATTTTGCAATTAGACAACAATGCACGTTTAAATAAATCATAGTGGATATCGAGTTCCTGGCTGTTTTACGGATTTGTGATTTTTATATGAACACTAATATTTCTGTTAATATCAAGATTTTCTGTTAAATAATTTGTGTTATCATTTTATTAAATTCAAAAAATTTTAATTATGCATTTGCGATACTGTCAAATAAAGATGCATAACTAAAAATAGATTTGTTATCAAGTTAAAAATATGTTTATTAAAAAATCTTATTTAGCGGTCAGCTGGAGAACGTACCAATATGTGAATAACTGAATATTTTTCGTTTTGTTTATTATTGATAATTTGATCCAAAAAGATAAATTTTATAAATATATTTTTGTCACTTTATGTTCACGAGATTTTAATTACATACTGGCGTCTATCATGTCCAAAGGTGCGAATTTCTTTATCTAATACTTTACGTAAATAAAAAATGAAGGAAATACTTGTAAAATAATGTGGAAGGTCGTGATCAATTTAGCCAAGGATGTTTATAGTTTAATGAAGTGTGTTAGAAAAGGATGCCTATTGATATTTTTGGTCAGGTTAATGTTTAGTCGTAAGATGTTCTATGTTCGCTCATTGAGTGACAAGTAAATCACTTACTCTCATGATATTCTAACAGTCAGCCAACAAAGCATTTTGCAGAAACAGATGGGGAAAATGAACAAAAAAGTTATTTGGCTCTCATTTTTATTGGCGGGTGAGCGGTATTTCTGAATAATGACATTTTTATGAAAAATGTCATTGTCATATATTTTACGCGTATTCATTGGATGTTAAATTTCTGCCAAATATCAACTTATGACGAAGTCATGCAAAAGTAGACCAACTATTTTTTTGCTAACTGTGCATTTGCTATTTATTTGTTATTGTTCGATGGCCGTTTTAAAATTGATAAATGTATCATGAATCATATATAGGGTTATAACAAAGAGTCACATAGGTACATTCTTTCAAATTATTTTAACATTTCTATGATAGTAAATTACAAGAAAGATTAGCACTTGTCATATCTCCCGCTACTCTCTTTTACTTAATTTTATCACTATTATGCTATGTGTCATATGAATTAACTACTTTCACTGACATAAACAGCTGTAGATGAATTTGAAAGCATGAATAAATAAATATTGATATATAATATATCAGAAAGTAAATACACTGTTTGTTGGTTATTCTGTATTATTACTTTTTAATTACCATTTTCTTATAATATAGGTTTGAAGGCCCCACTTCATTTTTATGGTAGTAAACCATTGACGTCAATAAATTCAAATCTAATTTCTATAATTTTTCTTAATAGTTAAAAGTAATGGCCCCTTTAATATTTTAAAAATAATTCGAATAATTTACGTTAAACTTGGAATTATTTTTTTTATTATTTTGTTTTTTTAGCGTACACTTTTGCGTGTTTTTGAAACTTTGAAAAATAGTCTTGTTTAAAATAGTAATATCATTACAATGTATTTAAGGGTGTTTTTATTACTCATGATATTACAGGATTTAACTGTACTGAAAAAGGTATAAATCCCCTTTTTTAAACTATACATTTTCATTCAAAATATTCCAAAGTAACTAAATTTGTAGGCATATATATATATATATATATATATATATATATATATATATATATATATATATATATATATTTATATATATATATATATATATATATATATATATATATATATATATATATATATATATATATACTTTCTGATCAAAAGTACCCAGAATTCTTCAATAAAACGAAACGTTCAAATATTCATCGATATTCATTTTATTTCTTTGAAAGTAATCTCCATTGCAAGCAATATACATATTCCAACGCTTGTTCCTATCTTGAAAAGTACCCGAAATTTCCCATTCAAGCACACCGCGCTTGAGATATTGTCAAAATCTCTTTTTTTTTGGGGTTGGTACATCTGTCATCTGGTGCTCAAATATCTGTTTGAGTGCTATCTGTCGAGAGTTTGTGCGTGATAGCCAATGTTTGTTGTGTTCTGAGTTGAACAAAGAGTTTGTCTGAAATTTTGTGTTTCTAACAAAATATCATCTGCGCAAGCATTGAGGAAGTTAATGGTGACCTACGGGGACTCGACAATGTATGAGTGATACAGAGTTTAAAGCGGGCCGTGCTATGGTTGATGATTTGCCTCTTTCTGGTCGTCCATCCACCAATATGACTGACGAAAACATCGAAAAAGTTTAGAAAATTGTCCTCGCAGAAAAGCGATTTATATGCATCATGGAAATGGTGCATCCATTGTAAAAAATAAGCGCTTTCTAAGGCTAGACTTATGTTCGAAAATGGATACATTCTAACCAACGCACAAGATTAATAATACGTTGTTTTAAATTCTGTTTTGTTCTGTGTGGCATTTGTCACATTGCCTACAAGTTATTTATAGACCACATTACAATGCTGTAACAACGGAACTTTATCGGAACAGCATCGGATTGATGTCGCTAAAGAAATGCTTTCTTTCGGCCAAAGTGTTATCGATGGCATCGTTATCGGTGACGTGACATGAGTCTATGAATATGACATCGAAACTAACCAACAGTCATCGGAATGGTGCTTCTCAGACGAGCCAAAACCCAAAAAAAAAAAAACGCGAGAGAGTCAATCCACAATCAAGTTTTGGTAAGCGGTTTTTTTTTGATTGCCGTGGTGTGGTTCATTCCGAATTTCTTCCGCCAGACAAGACACTAAATAAGGAGTTCTACGTGAGCATGTTAAGGTATTTGAGGGAAAATGTTCATTGCTAGAGGCCAGAGTTGTGGAGGAACAATTCGTGGTTTCTTGGCCACGACAACGCACTGACTCAAACATCTCGTCTTGTGCGCGACCATTTGACAAAAAACGACGTTCATATCGTTCCGCAAGCTCCATATTCACCCGATATGGCTCTTTGTGAGTTTTTCGTATTCGCAGGATTTAAGTTACCATTTTGCGGAAAACGTTTTGAGACGATTAAGGCGATAAAGAAGAATTCGCAGAAGGTGATTCCAAAATCGTCATGAAAAGTGTCTTCAAGATTGGAAGAAGCGTTGGAATATGTATATTGCTTGCAATGGAGATTACTTTGAAACAAATAAAATGAATATCGATGAATATTTGAACCGTTTTCGTTTTATTGAAGAATTCTAGGTACTTTGGATCAGAAGGTATATATATATATATATATATATATATATATATATATATATATATATATATATATATATATATATATATATATATATATATATATATATATCTATTGTCATTAAAATTATTGTTGTGAACCTTTTGTTTTAAGTAACTCCATAGCAAAAAATCTAATAAGTTGTTGCAAAACGGCCAACCTAAAAGTCCTGAAAGTGAATGTTTAATCAGTTTATCACTCGTAATGTAAAGTAAGCAGGCATCTGTATTATTGAAAAATGAGACTATTGCTAGTATGTTCATCCTCCAGTTCAGTCGTAACAAAATTAATTTAAAATTTCCATATACGAATTTTGATTTAAATTGTTAATAAAAAATAAAATCCAATCCTATGATACATGACGCCGCATCAATCCAAAATAGCAATGACGGCTGAAAAAGCTCCAAATGACTGAGTTCTGTTAGTGATAAGAAACTGCACTGAGTTGGACGTAATATTTATAAACTTCCCCTATACAGTTGATATAAACTACCCCTAAGCTTAAAGGACACGGAGAAACAAGAAAAAACCTTAAATCTAGCAGGATTCTAATTTTCATCGATGTCATGACTGGCTAAAATTGCATAGTACTTTCAGATAGATTTAGAACCTCACGTACCACCAATATGCTGCAGTGTACTCTCAGAAGGGTGAAAAAGTACCCCCATTTAAGATTTAACAGGAAAAAAGCTGCAGTGACTTTTGAAAAAGCTTGAAACTCGAGATTTGTAAAGGTTAAGAAAGTTTGCAGCAGTTTTGGCTTAATTTTTGAAAACCACCATTACAGTACTGCCAAAAACCACCCTGTATTTTCAATGATACTGAAAAAATAAGAAAAAATATTGATCTAAAAGTATTTTTAAATTTCCGTAGTACTCAGAGTTAGGCTTAGAATCTCACGTCAAACAGGTTTTATTAAATTCTACTTCCCTATGGGATAAAAACTCCTCCCTGTGTAAAATCCTATGTAATATTAAAACTCATTCCCTTTCTTACAGTTTTCTTCTGATGTGTTTTAAATTTCCCTGCCGTTCTTAAGAAATTATTCAGAGGGGAAATTGACCACAAAAAACGGCCCTTCAGCCTGAGCAAAAAGGGCTTCAAATTTATATATATATATATATATATATATATATATATATATATATATATAGATTTATTTGGTGACTAAAGGATGGATGTTTATATGGATGATAACCTTAAAATATTTATTAAAATACCGTCATTTATTACAGTCACCTTATTGCATCAAAATTGCTAAGCAAAATTTTCTTGTAAGGCTTCAAATTTTGACCAAATATACGCTTTTCAGATTCTTTAACGCCATCTAATTTAGCAGCCCTGATTGAATGGCAAACTATTTGATATGTTTTCTATTATTACCGTTATTTAAAAAGAGATAGTGTTTAATTATGCAAAAATAAATACTTTTCTAGTTATTTGATACTGAGTACAAGCTTGCATAATTTTTTTTAATCATTATTTCCCATCCAAAAATGAAAAATAGGAAAACAAGTAAGTTACAAGCAGATGGAATTTGATTAACATAACAAAATTTAAATTTTCAGAAAAAAAATTATTATTTGTCTTTAGACTTTTTCATTTTTGGATTGATAATGATTATAAAGAACCAGGCACAAGCTTTTACTCGAGGTCAAATAACTGGAAAAATGACAATTTTTGCATAGTTAAAAGTTATCCTTTTTTTTTTAAAGAATAGTAAAATAGCAATTAAAAACGATCGATAATTGTCATTTAACCAGTGGCGTACAAATGAGATGAAGTTAAGGAAACTTTTTCCATTGTAGCACGCCACTGGATAAAAAATCAAAAAACCTAATTTGATCAACATTTGAGGTCTTTAAAGAAAAGTTAGCTTACCAATTTGACAGAAAACTTTTTTGTCATTTACGAATTATTGCACGAAAACCATATTTATTTTTAAACTTTAACATTCCTGTGTATCTTGGAAATTAAGCACTTAAAGGGTTTGTGTTTCTACCTCATTTTTTTATTATTTCGCGAGAGCTATCACCTGTCAAGTATTGTCGGTCGAATATCCGGACATTCTGCATATAATTGTAATTTTTAACCATTTAACTGGAATAACTACAAATTAACACTTTATTACATTGCGTAATTGTGTAATTATTATGTCAACTTGAAAGTTAAAACACTTTTTGCTCAAACTTACTGCATAGATTGAACGTTTAAAAGGCAATAAAGAAAATTAAGAGGTATCGACATGTGCACAACAATAATAAGTAGTTTTACCAACCATCACAAGTTTTGGTTAAAAAAGTTTCTGTGTCTTATTTAAGGTGCTAAGCTGGATTTGAAAGCGATATATTAACTTAATTTCTCCAAGGACAACAAATTAACTGTCCTTAGTTCTTTGCTTATTTTCCGAACGCCATCTATATTAAAAATTTTCATTTGCTGTTTGATTGTTTATGTTATTTTAAAACTAAAAGATTAATAAAGCATTTAAAATCGAATTTAAAATTTAAATTATCTTTTAACTTTTAATTCTTAAAAATGCATATTCTAAATTTAATTCTAACAGCCAAATATTTATTCAGTCTCAGGTGTCGGTCAAGGTACTGGAATACTTACCGAAGACTATCAAAAAGTAACTACTTCGACTCCAAATACATCACTACCAGCATTTAATCGAATTCCAACATTTCAAAGTACACCCAGAGCTTCTACATACTCTATGGGTGGATATCAAGAATATGCTTACGCTGATCCCACAGGTGCTTACAATATTAGCCCGGCAGCTACTCCTAGGAATAGAATGACTGCCGCTGGTACACTTTCTGCAAGTAAGTAGTTAGATTTTTATATTTTTTCTTATTTATCTACATTTTATATTTAAAAAGGCATGAATAACGGTACAACCAAGGCCATTTTGATATTGAGGCGTGCTGTGGCTTAATGTTTTATAACTAAAAGTGGGACTGCCTGTTTATTAATTATTGGTGGTTTATTGTTATCTCAGAGAAAAGTGGAATGAAACATTATTTTAAGCCACCAATGTCTGTAATTCTTTTGCGTGTTTTAGAATAATATAATACATTATGAACTTTCATCTTCAATAGCAGTGTCCTATTTTAAATTAAAGGGCAACTCGAGAATATGTTGCTAATTTTCTTACGCCAACCCGTGAGTTTCTTTACAAAAACAGAATTGTTATGCACTGAGATCTACAGATTTTATTTAGAAACTACTAAGATTTACAGGTAAATTGGTTCAACTAACTAAATACGGTGTCAAGACATGAGTCCTTCTCAAACCCATTTGAAGTTATTTGTAATAATGTTGCTGAGACTTATTCACTCAAAAGTCATAAAAAACATATCTTGAAAGTGCTTTTAATATTCTAGTTGTACTACTAATTAATTAAGTTTTCTCTAAATAGTTGGCAAGCACGTTTTGTTCATAGTTTCTTGCTTTTAGCAGTATTGCCGTTTAACAAAAATTTCTCATATGTTCGAATAATAGCACTTAACATATGTATATTAGCGGATTAAATATTTTGCATTTGCTTTTAGAATTTCATCTTCATATGTATAAAATTACTGCTTTATCAATACCAACAAAACAGTGTGGTGAATTATATGGAAAATTTCTTTTCATTCATCGTTTCGTATTGAACTTGTCTTGACTCAGGCTGATATATATCTTTTTGACTTGGTTCTCATGGTTTAAATTTAAAAAAATATATTTTGTATATTGAAATCAAAATGATATTATAATTAATTAAATTACATTCTTTCAAAATTAATCGGTAATCTTTTGACAAACCTTTTCCCTCCAACACGATCTTACTTGAAAACCGGTGTAAGTTAACAGGATGGTTTAAAATAACAAGTGCAATAATAGGTTAATTAAACTATAATTTTTGAAAACGCAAGAGTATAAAAAATCATATTCTTTTATTAAGCCAGAAAAAATGGATTTTTTTTTCCAGCAAGATCTATTTATTTTACGGATTTCAAATTTCAAATACAAAAGTTGTAGAATTTTTTCCTGACCGTATCTTGATAACCTTCACTTCGACCTTAAGTACGGCCTTGAAGGTTATTTCAAGGTTAAGTTCATTTTCTTTTATTGGAGACCTCTATTTTTTTATTACGGAAATGAAAAATACGAATTTTACTTTCAAAAATATAATAATACAGTTTTTATTTCTGTAATAAGAAACAGGGGTTTCCATTTAAAAAATCAACAAGATAATACCGTCAATTTGTTTAAGATATGATATCGTTTCGGATGCCGTGGAATGTCGCGCCTTTAATTGCTCTAAAATATTATGGACTTCACGCGATGTTACGGAGCATCTTTTGGACTCCCCGAGACACTGCAGGAGTTCAGCTTCAGGGGGGTAGTCGGGATTTGGTGGAGGGTGGTCCTCAACGTTGCTTCTTCTGGAAACCCGTAAAATAAAAAAAGCGAATATACAAATCGGCAAAGTTGATTTAATAGGTATTTAAATCAAAGTAATACTATATTTTAATTTTTAAAAAAATCGGATCCTGCAGACGTACAATGATGCAATCGTGGTTCAAAGGGTCTTTGACTGTTTTTTAATACGCAAAATTGACTTTACTAAAAACGTATTTGAATGAGTATAATATTATTTATTAGTTTAAAAACGCGAGCGCTGCAGACACCCAATGATGTGATAATTGAGTTCATAGGGTTGTATGGGCGTAAAATTGGGATCTGTACACCGCGAGCTGATAGATCCATTGTGCCTCCTACAGCGGCCAAGTCGTAAGAGATACTTTATCGACTAAAGCATTTTCTTCAGGAACCTTAGGATGTTCGACAGCTTCAAGGTGGGTAGCTCCCCTTCTTCTATTTGGTGTGCTCCCAGAAACCGCATCCTAGGGTTTTATAGAGTGTTGCACTCTGAAAGGATATGAACGAAGGTTTCGTCCTTCTCCTCGCAGAATCTGCACTCTTCTCCTTCTATCGATCCGATTTTCTTGAGTGGTCCTTTCAGGTGCCCATGCCCCGCTAGGATCTCTGTCAGAACTCTAAGCTGGTTTTTATTTAAGCTTATTTTTTAGTTCTTCCAGCATTACGCTGCTACTCATTCCAGAGAAAGGCGAACCTGTCTACTATTTCATTCCCCTCAACACCGGTGTGTCCCAGTACCCCCATGGGGGTGACCTTATTATTCTTAGAGCCGTTTTACACACACAAGAATTATTCCGAAAATTATAACAAAAATTTTCAGCAAATTTTTGCCGAAAATTCTTTGGAGATAATTTTTACAATAAAATACCACTCTGTTTGATACGTACAAGAAATCTGAATATAATTTTGGCGATAATTTTGTCGTTGCTCATGCGCATTTTCTTAACATGTGACGTTCTAGCAGTTAAAAAGGAAGATATAATCCGGGAATAGCCTTAAAATGTTATAAATATGAAAGTTTCCAAACATATATAATCAAAAAATCACAAAATAGGAGATATTTTGTGCAAGAAACAATGAGTAAATATTGAAATTAGGTTGATTACCAAACGCGGGTTGTCAATTCACAAATTTTATTTTGCGTCGATTTTCGCGCACTTTCCGCATTTTAGTCATAAAAATATAGAACACGTTCTATATTTTTATGTGGAAAATTTTCACCAAAATTTTAACAATAATTCTTTGATGTGTAAAACAGCAAAATAGTTTTATGAAAATTTTCAACATAATTATGAGATAAATTTTGGATATAATCCTTTTGTGTGTAAAATGGCTCTTACTCAATTCATTCAATTCCTCTAGGCATTCCCAGATCATCTTGGAGCTGATTACTTGAGAGCTCAGTGCACTTGACTATCCAACATGAGTTCATAGAGTACTAGACCCTTGGTTATTTTTTTAATTCGCGAAATTAGAATAATACCTGCCTATATAGGTATTAAAATGAACATATTATTATCTGGTGACCCTTCACTGGCTTTGTCTGCCTTTATGTGGTTTGGCGGTATCTGAAACTTTTTGCAGATATTTAAACAACATATTTGAAATGTTGAGCAGTATTTACACTACCGGAAACCAACAGAATAGTGGTATAAATATAATAGTTACTTAAAGTAGTAAATTTCTTCAGCTTTATTCAGCAAATGTTTTTTAAAAATGAATTTTATATAAATATAGGTTCATGTTGGTAAGTAAGTTTTTTAGAAATCTAATCACGTTGATTTCTTTATCTCGCAGCAAAATAATGAAGATTTAGTTAAATTGTAACTTTTTTATATCATCTTTACATGACGTTACTTCTTGAAATTACGTTTCCGTAAAGCTTTTGATGTCTTTAAATTTTTTTTCTACTCTATTCATAAAGTGTTTTACCAAAATTAAAAAAAAAATTGGACCCCGTCATCAGGTAAAAAACATAAAGGAATCTGAAACCAACACACTTAAAGTCGTACAAAATTCACCACTTGTAAAGCAATAAATATAAATCCCTTAAAATCCTTAAAAGAAGAGTAAAATGAAATGTAAGTGGCAAAAAACCACACACATCACACGCGTTTTAGTAAAAGACACCGATTAGTTTTACGCCCCCTTATCTGGTTTGTATCTCCTGGCTTATGCAAAGTGTTTTTTTGTACGAAATTTTAGACAATTGTGAGAATGTTTATATATTTAATACTTTAATGCAATTTTTAGGAAATACAGGGTTTACAAATTACTAATTAAGCTATCTGTGGACGTGGTTTTATTTTATAGTTAAAATATACTTTTTTAAATAACTATAATGAAAATATTCTGAAAGTTTGTTTTATGCTACATTAAAGTCGAATCTACTAGACCATGATATTCACGAATAAGTATTAATTGGTTATTGATAATTAAATGTCTAATTCTATAATTTAGCTTGTGTATTAGCAAATTGGATCTGAACCTCTTTTAAGACATTATGAATTGGGAACTGTATGTTGGAACTTTGCCTAAGCCAAATAAACTACTTATAACATATTACATAGCTTCAATTATGTCTTATTAAATGTTAATTTAACTGGTAAAAAAGGATCAGTTATATATAATAGGCACAAAAAAAAATGCCTAACCAGATATGATAAAATAAATAACAGCCATTGCGATACTACATAACCACAACACAAATAGTTAGGTAATTTACAACTTAAAAAGGTAATTGTTTATAAATCGGTGTTTGTTATGGTGAGGTAATATTTTATAATATTTAACGATTATTTATTTGCAGCTGCTTCTAACTTCTGAAAATTGTTTTATGAAAAATAATTTAGTATTAAAAAAAAACACAATTCAGAAAAGATTTCGCAAAATCATTTATTTATAATATGGTTTTTCCCACTTTTTGAAACATTTAAAGAACAGTAACAAACATAGTCGTTGTAGCAATTATGTTAATTTTAAAAGTACATTATTAATTCTTAAAGAATTATTAACGTTGCTTGATTCAATTATTATAAGTTCAAATTTGACATAAACTTTATCGGTATATCTGCTTGGGGAAAGGATACTTCTTTTCTTAAATAACCTTTACAAACTTAATGAATTGGTTAGTGTTAATTGTTCATTAAATTTTTTGAGCAAAATGTATTTAGTAGACAAAAATATATTTAAAGGTGTAGATTAGACACTCACTTATAATAACATTAACAGATGCGTCAGTTTAGAGGGTCAATATTTTTCTTCTAAACAAGGCAAAAATTTTGCTTGTTAAATCAGTTAATACTGTCATTTTTAATTTGCGAATTCCCGTAATCAATAAGTTCACAATCTTTTTTGGACCACCGCCCTTTTACAAGAATAACATTAATCCATCGCACCTCTTTCTCATAATAGGGATGTTGACTGTATTGAAATAAAAATATAATTTTGCCTCGAAACGGTATTTTCCATAATAGAAATTCTAAAAATCCTATTATTTTTATATAATAATCAAAATGTAACTAAATCTCCTTCAAGTCACGTGACAACGTACACCAATCAAAGCGAATGATGTCATTACGTTCTAACGTCATCACTGTCAAAGGCTATATATTGTTAGGTTAATATTATTTTCTAGTTATTTTCGTGCGATTTCTACGAAATTTGCTTACCACTTGAAAAATAACAACTTTTAATAAAGGAAAAATAAAAAATATTATCAAAACTTACATCAAAATGATCTTCACAAAAAAACATTTTAGATTGTTTAAGCACAAGTTTGTCAGTCTTTGGTACTTGTGTGAAGTTAGCGACGTTTTTCGGAAACTGGTCAATTGCGCTCACCGTCAGGAATATAGGGTAGTTGAAAACGAATTTGGTGTGTCTAAAACCACAGTTCCATCCATAAAGTTTTACAAGAATTTCTATATGCTTTAAAATAAATTTAGCTACAACATTTGTTATAACTTCCAAGTGCAACCCATTTCATTAAATAGCCGTATTATTCACATTTAATTTCTATAAGAAAATTATAGAATTATGCCCGAGGTGAGTTGTAGACTCGAAGCTTTCTTTTTGAAAATTACATATTTCTATATTGACCCACTGTCCGTCGCTGGCAGTTTCTACTCTGTATCTTAACTCCTAATGATTGTTTACAGTTCTTATAGGGTAGGTTATTTTCTTCAATAAAGTAGTTATTGTTGAAAAATATTTCCAAGTTATAGACTCGAAGTTTCCCTTGTGAAAATTGCATATTTCTTTATTAACCCGCTGACACATTTCATACCTTAACTCGTTCGGGCTTTTGGTTAGAACTAGTTGTCTATAACTTATGCTTCACGGCTTTCAATTTTTCCACAGGTACAACATCATAGCGAAATATTTTAGAATATTAAGTACTGAATCATTCAAATTATATTGTTTAATTTCTTGTTCAGACGGAAGGCGCAATTGACAAGTTCCCTTCTAAAAATTCGTCGTTGGTAGAAACGTTTCTGAAAAACGTCGCTAACTTCGCGCAGGAGACGCAGTGACGTCACGGCCGTTTTTGAGCAAAGTTTGGAACAGAATTTAAAATATATGATTTTATATTAATTTAAAAAAAAAATAATATTAAATATTTTGGGCTACATTAGGTACTTCTGCATGGTTTTAAACACTTACCCAAAAATAATCAATCGCTCTTGGTATCCATTGCTGAATTTTATGTTAGTTGTGAGTTCTATCAGTTCTAAATAGGATGATTCTACTTTACCTGCATTTGAAAAACGATATAAAACCCAACTCCGTATGTTCATGCTTGGAATATCCTAGAATCTCTCCATGAAATCAGCTTGATGAACGTCCCAGTATTCATGATAAACTTCTTCTTCTTTTTAAATCATATATATGATAAGAGCAATGCTTTGTTAATTGATAGAGTTGAGATCCATCGAATTGAACGGAAAATTTGCATGTCTTCAAGTAATCGTAAAATGATATTTCAATATTTTCAGTTATTCCATCAATTCTTCAAAGGAATTTTCCTAGTGATGTATGATGCATTCTTATGATGAAGAAGAGTTTTTAATACGTCTTTCACTATCGGCGAGATTAATTCTATAGCAATTCCCCGCTGTTGCAATTAACAATGAAATATTATATAAAGTGTGTACTTCATCATCTTTTTGTCTAGAGGACGACACAAGAATGTTTGATATGGTTGGCTATTTCAAAAAGTTCTCTTCCAGTCCTTGAAAAATAGATGTTTGTTCTTTTCATCAGCATGCTTTTTCATCAAAGGCTCGTGTAGTCTAGAAAACTTCATGACTTCATTTGAAAAACTTTTTGGGCAAATTAAACACAATGATTCATTTGTAGAAAAATACGTAAATCCATATTTTAAACATTCACTACTATACTCTCGGCGTTTCTTCTTAGATTCAGTCATGAATATAGACAAATGTTGCCATAGTTTTAAGAGATTTACTTATCAATTTTTAACCTTTATATTATTTAATATGATTAATAACTTTATCAAGTGTCACTTACATGTAAGGATTATTGGCAAAGTATTCAATAAGTAATGAGACTAATTTCGATATCCCTGCTTTTTATGAATTTGAATCATGCACCGATGAAGTAAAGTGAATCGCCAATAGATTTAGGAAATACTAGAGTGCATGTTTGAATGCCGGCCATTCCCACAGTGTGAAGGAAGAAGAGCGAGAGCAATAATCTTCTCTGTTTCTAATTGATACCGCACAGAACCACGTGACCTCAAACGCGACTAATACTCTATATCTAGTTCTATATTTCGCTCATTTAAAAAAGCGATTACTGCCTTCACTCTTCTTCCTCTCTCGCACTGTGGGAACGGCTGGCATTTGGGACGCGCAACCTAGTATTTCCTAAACATATGGAATCGTGTAATACTTGTCATCAGTTATAAACTTGTCACGGGTAAATCTAAAATGATTCATAGTTTTTTTTTAAACATTGTGCGTCAACAATAAGACGAAAAAGTCCAAATTATGTACTATTAATTTTTTAATACGCTGTCTTCCAACTTGACAACCTTAACATTCCATCTAAACTTACTGCTGCCATCTTGAAAGGCTTTAGCACATCAATTTACAACTATTATTTTTGTAGAAGCATCCTCAAGGCAAGATGAAAACTGGAATTTAAAACTTTGAGTTTCGATTGCGGTTAAAATTTATTACACGACAAAATGCTTCGTGCAATCGGATGTTATAAATTACTATTACAAAAATGAAATTGTAAATATCAGCACAATATAAAACATAACATATTTTAACTAGGCAGACTCTATATCTATATAATATTTACTTATTCGTATGTTAGAATTAAAACAAAGCGTGCATGTATTTACCGATTAAAACTATTTTAATTGGTTCTCCACTAATTTGTATTGTAGCAAGCAAAAAAGTATATTGTAACCATTACGTAAAAAAAGAAATTGTAGTGGAAATTTCTTTTAAATCAAGAACACGGTACTTAATCTTTAGACACCGAAAGTTAATATAAGGTTTCGGTTTTCTTTATGTTTTTGTTCGTAATTAATTTGTTCCTGGTTATTTGCTTTGCCCTAGCTTTCAAAGTAAACGAAGTGAGGGATCTGTTTTTTTTGAAATTTTAATTCGTTTTAAAGATATTTTCTTTGTTTGAGAGGAAATCTTATTGTGGCTGAAGTGTTTAGTTTACTTTAAACTCGTACAAGAATATGTAGATGAATCTTAAAAATAGACTTATAATGGTTAGACCTTTGACTTTCGACGTATTTGAAATGTTTCAGACAACTTAAGGAAAAAGTTTATGGAATTTTCTCGAATTTGGACCAATTTACTGTACATTGTATGCAGTTAGTATTATGTTTGGAATTTTCTCCAAAATAGTGTTTTTGGTGAGCAATGTCGATTTTTTCGTAAAGCTTGAACATTTGTTTTCGTAACAAAATGAATTACTTGAATAATCAAAATATCGACATCGTTAGCTATGACTTTTTCCCATCTATCAAAAAACGAATTCCGCACCAAACCAAATTTTCACTTCTTTGTAAAAATGTAAGTTTTGTTCTGAAAGTCCGTGCCGCATTGATTGAAATAATTTTTTACATATTTTGCAACGTGAAGTCGAGCATTATCATGCTGAAAAATGACTTTATCGTGTCTTTCGGCGTAAATTGATCGTCTTTGCTTCAATGCTCAGTTGTTAATTCTTATCGATATCGATCGTCAGTAATTGTGTCACTAGGCTTTAGCAGTTCATAATACACAGCTCCCTTATCATCCTACCGAATACATAGCAAAGCCTGCTTTCTATGTATATTACGTACTGGTTGTGACGTTGAAGGCTGGCTTGGATCTTTCCATGATTTTTTGCGCTTCGGGTTGTCAAAATGGATCAACTTTTCATCATCCGTCATAAATCGATACCAAAACCCTTTTCTGTTCTGTCTGGCAAGCAAAATTTCATAAGTTGTTATTCGCTTTTCAATGTCTCTTTTTTTTAGTTCATACGAAATCTATTTGTTTTTTTTTCTGGATCTTGCTTGCGTGTGGATATTTTGAAACAGTGGATTGGGAAATATTCAATAGCGCTGCCAGTTTGTGGTGGGTTTTCATCCAAGAATTCTTACAAATCTGCATCTTCAAACTTTTTCGGCAGACCTGGACGTTCCTTGCCTTTACATGAAAATGACCACTTATAAAGTATCTAAACCATAGTTCAGAAGTTTTTTCGACTAAAACATTCTCATCATAAACTTCAACCTCAGTCAGTAACTTTTAGCAACTGTTTTCTTTAAATGAAGGAAAAACCATTTTAAAGAAGAAAAATTGAGCAACTTGGAGCAGCACCAATCTATGTATTATTACAATTACAACACTACAATTTCAAAAACTAAATACAAAATAAGATATCGTGTCTGTAAATTATTAAAATCGTTGTTTAAATTGGTTAATATCAAAGTCAGGATTTCTTCCACACACCTTGTTATTAATAGTAAAGTTTTGGCTCTTAGAAGACAATTCGATGCTATTATTTACATTTGCCTTCTTTTAGAAATTAATGGCAAGGTTTTTTACAGTTGCAATTCTGAACAAAAACTTATTTACTCAAATTATGAACATTTCTTCAAGGAAGTATTCTCCTTATGTAAATCAAGTTAAAGTGAGTTGCAAGACAACACTCCATGATTCTATGTTACTTTTCGTCCCTTATTTCCAAATCAATAGATCTAGAATTAGTTTTCAGGGTCCCTAGCCATTTAGCAACCATTATAGTTTCGTTATGTTTGCTCATCGGTTTATTACAGCCTTAGAACTTCGTCAGTTTTTTATCTTTTGCACATGTTTTTAATTTACTCAAAAAAAATATGTGATGAGAAATAGAAAAAAAAGTAATTAAGTTATCTTAGTGTGTGTATCATTGAAATGTATTTTATATATATATATATATATATATATATATATATATATATATATATATATATATTTACATCATTCAGTAGATAGGTCCTCCTCATGTGGCGCATCTTTAGGTCATCCACCAGAAATAGTGAATATATATATAATTTTTTTCATGTATATAGAGTATTTTGTTATTCTTATTATAAATCCATTAAAATAATTAAAATAAATTTTTTTAATTTTCACATAAGCCCCTATCTTTACGTCCTCCAACGAAATCACGGTATTTATGTCACCCGGACGTATACTCCTTTTCACAATCGAAGCGATACGTCCTCCAATATATAGTAATTTTATAGATTACAGTGGATCGCTAGCCCGACAATGTTGCCATTGTTTCAAAGAATTTTCATAAATACATATAAATCTGCGCTTCTAAATATAAATCAACAAGGCTACGAAGAATTTTCCGAAGTTGTCTCTGAAACAGAAAAAATATTAATCAATTCCTTCAAAAGAATTATCATAAGGGGTAAAAGGGGACGGGGAGTTCCGGTGCTCATTAGTAAAGACGTCCAAGATTATTTAGAAATAGTTCTAAAATGTTGAGATAATATTCTCAAAAAACCCAGTAGTTATCTATTTGGAAATCCAAATACTGGGCAGCCATTTGTGGGTTATAAAGTTTTGAGAAAATATGCCACACTAAGTGGAGTTAAAAACGCTGACGCCCTCACATGTACTCGATTAGGAAAGCATTTGGCTACATTAACCCAGTTATTTAATATGAGTGAAAATGAAATGGAGCAACTAACCTCTTTTATGGGTCACACCTTAGGAATCCACCGATCATCTTACAAACTACCTGATGATATTTACCAAATATCAAAAATATCCAAATTATTCATACTTATGGAAAAGGGGGAAGCCGGTCAGTTTAAGGGCAAAAGTTTAGATGAAATTGATTTGAATTTAGACGAAAATTTGCTCGAAAATGATGATTTAGGAAAAAAACTAGAGAAAAAGGAGGTTAATATAGAAGATCAAGATAGCGATCTTGAGTTGCAAGTTCAAAGAAATCATAACAATGTAATAAAAAAGAAGCAAACAGAACAAAAAAGATTGATAGATGGACAGAACGAACAAAAGAAGATTGTTATAACGTACTTTAAAAATCATATAATACAACATAGACCTCCCAGGAAAGCTGAATGTGATGAACTTATCTCAAAACATTCCGAACTATTAAAGAACAAAAACTGGCTAAAAATAAAAGTCTTTGTGCAAAATATTTATACAAAGAAATAAAAAGAGTTAAGCACTTATTTAAATATATACTTGTAAGTTTCCTTTTCCATTTTTGTGTTTAATGTTATTCGATATAATATGTTTCTGTTTTGTTTATTTTTATCGGAAAATATATCAATAAATACAAGTTATTCTTTTTTTTGCATATCAAGGACGTATCGACAGGCTTGTCCCAATTAATACTATAATATGATCAGTGGCGTAACTAAGAGTATATGCTCCTCCCCTCCGCAGACATTTGAATGCGCCCTACTATTTGACACCGGTTTTGATCCTTCGTATTTATTCATTTTCATCAAGGGACTTGAAGTCACCCTTGGATTGGCTGTCGTTGGGGTCGTTATTTACGCCATTGAATATGGTATATCTTACCAGCGTCGTAACTAAAGTCTGGCGGATCGACGATATTAAATTTTCATGCATTTTCAAAAAAATCTAAGGCTTCCATTTTTACCTATATCAATAAATTTTAAACTTCTTTTTTGTTTTGGTTTAGAAAGCACAAGAAAATTTTAATTCAGGATTATGGAATTCATTATTATTGTAGTGCAACGTACAAAAGAATTAAAAATATCATTGTCTAAATACCAACTAAATTGAGATCTCTAGTGGTTTATTTAAAATATTTCCGAAACTTTAAGCACATATGTAAGAAAAAATTATAGAATATTTTGACAAAATCTTGTACATCCTGTAAAATAATATTTTTAAAATTTTAATACAAAGATTATACAAATACTTCCATTATCTCTGTTTGTTTTACTTGGTAGTTTTTTGAGTTAGCCAACCGCTTCGGTATTTTATTCTTACTCTGTTTTCGTTTACATTTTTTTAGCGATAATCTTGGTTATTCGTGAAATAATATGATTTTCAAAATATTTCCCAAATTACAAAAATTCTACGGTGTTACAGATCCGAGGTTAATTTTTGAGAGATTTTGTTACTATCCCAAACCTTAAGTTAAATAGGACCAAAGCCGAAAAACAATTCTCCACATTTTTCTATTTAAATGAGAGTTTTAACGTCGGCATTAAAAATTTAAAAAATCGATTAACTGAAAAGCTACTCCACAACTTATTGCAAACATAAGCCGTCGTGATGGTTTTATAACTGATTTGTAGTCGATTTATTTTTTTATTCCATTTCGAAAAGCCTAACAGAAAGGTACTTGAAGTGTCCAGCTCTGATTTTAATGAAACTTCAATATGTTGTAGACAGCACAAAAATAAGAGACACTTTTTTTTATCTGTGGAGATTCATTTTAATGGGGTAAAATCCGCCCTTAAAGTTCACCCTTAAAAACAGTATTTTTGAAATATCTCATGTTCTATTTTTTATAAGGGTAAACCATCTATTTGTGTACGTAATTTAATTCTAAAAATTACGAAATTTAATATAATTATTTGAAAATATTTTTTTCACGAATACTATAAGTCACTTAAGTTGACGGGTTTCGGAGTTTCTAAAAATAACTAGTAAAAGAGGGTGAGCCACCCCCATTTACTTTTTTTTTTCTTAAATCTCAAGTTCTAATTGAGATATTTTTACAAAACAAGATGAAAATTATTTGTTATTTGAAATGATGTTGAATTAACGTATTTTCAACCCCAAAAGTATCATCCCTTATTTTTTATAAGGGTACATCATGGTACACCTTCTATTAGCGCGCGTAATTTAATTCTAAAAATTTCGATATTTAACTAAATTGTTTCAAAGTATTTTTTTCACGAATACCATAACTAACTTAAGTTGGCCTGTTTTGAGGTTTAAAAAATAAAGTAATAAAGAGGGTGAGTCAAATACATTTTTTCAAATCTCAAATTCTAATTGAGGTATACCTACAAAACAAAGTGGATATTACTTTCTAGTTGTAGCGAGGTTACCCCATATTGCTTTAACCCCACATGTAGATCATTCCTTACTTTTCATGAGGATTAATCTTGTAATTCATTTATATAATTTAATTCTAAACATTACGAAATTAAACCAAATTTGTTGAGAATACTTCTTTTACGATTACAATAAGTAATTTATGTTGACGTATTTCGGGGTTTCCGAAAATATACTAGTAAAACAGGGTGAGCAACCTCCAAATACTTTTTTAATATCTCCAATTCTAATTAAGGTATCTCTACAAAATAAAATTAAAATCACTTCATATTCGAAATGATGTTAAATTATGGTATTTTTACTCCCAAGGAAATTATTTTTTATTTTCTATAAAAGTGAACCATCATTTCATATATATATTATTATTCTTAAAATTGTCAAATTTTTATTTAAATGAACGTTACAGAATTAGAAATCACTATTGGCCATGAATAATAATAACACTACGCAACAAATTTTAGTATATTGGTTGTATCTTGTATGAAAAGTGTTTGTTAATTTTGGGGCGCTGAATATAAAAATGACAATGAAATTAAAAACTTACTTGCAATTTTCAAGAACATGCTTTTTAATAATAATACAAATATGCCACATGCATTCTTGCGGTTACATTGTTAATATATAGGGACACATGGCATCACGTATCTCTTAAACTCGAACTAATATTAAGAAAATAAGTTTAGTTTCAGTTTAGTTGTCCAGTGTAATTTATAGATATGAATGCTTGACCAATAAAATAATTTTATACTTTCTTATTAATTAGAAGAAAAAAAATCTGTAAGCTCTATAACGTTCATATCAACTGAAATTTGGCAATTTTAAGAATCAATATACATATATAAAATAACATCCTTCGAATGATGTCCTTGGGGGGTGAAAATACTATAATTTAATTTCATTTGAAATAACAAGTAATTTCCATTTTGTTTCATAAAGTTATCTCAATTAGAACTTCAGATGCCAAAAAAGTATTTGGGGGTGTCTCACCCTCTTTTACTAGTTTATTTTTAGAAACCCCGAAACACCACAACCTAAGTAACTTAAAAATTTCGTAATTTTTACAATTAAATTACGTGCGCAAATATGGGATTTACTCTAATAAAAATTAAGGGATGATATCCTTGGGCGAGAAAATACCATAGTTTAATATCATTTCGAATAACAAATAATTTTCATTTTGTTTTGAAGAATTATCTTAATTAGAAAATATTAAGAAATATATATTTGGGGGTGACTCACCCTCTTATACTAGTTTCTTTTTGGAAACCCCGCAAGATGTTAACTTTACTTAATTATATTATTCGTGGAAAAAATATTTTCAAACAATTTCGTAATTTTTAGAATTAAATTACATGCGCATATTTATGGTTTATCCTTATAAAAAATACGGAATGATATTCTTGGGGATGAAAATAATTTAACACCTCAACATCATTTTAAATAACGAGTAATTTCCATTTTGTTTTGTAAATATATCTCAATTAGAACTTCAAATTTAAGAAAAACAAGTATTTGGTGGTGGCTTCCCCTCTTTTACTAGTTATTTTTAGAAACCCCAAAACCCCTCAATTTAAGTTACTTATGGTATTCGTGAATAAAATATTTTCAAACAATTATATTAAATTTCGTAATTTTTAGAATTAAATTGCGGGCGCGAATACATGGTTTAATCCTATAAAAAAAGGAATGATATCCTTGGGGATGAAACAACCCTAGTTTAATATCATTTCGAACAACAAATAATTTTCATTTTGTTTTGTTACGATATCTGACTTAGAACCTCAGATATTTCAAAAATACCGTGTTTAGGGGTGAAATTTAAGGGCGGATTTAACCCAGTCAAAATGAATCTCCTCAGATAAAAAAATACGTGTTTCTTATTTTTATACCCTCTACAACATATTAGAGTTTCATTGTAATCGGAGTCGGACTCTTCAGATACCTTCCTAGTAAGTCACACTCTAACGGTTGATTTTTGGAAGTGTTTTAATATTTCTAAAATAATCGAGATGAATACAGTGTTGCCATATTTTCGGAGGACCTATCCACCGCAAATAAGGTAAATGCTAGTATTCACGGAGGATATATCCGCTGCAATTTAGCTACAAATATACAGATGAAATATACTCACTAAGGTGGCGCCACTTTTTTTATGTCAAAATCCTGAACTAAAATATACGAAATATCAAAAAAAACGTTATAAGTCATCCTTCTGAAAATTTGTCAGGAGTATCAGGATAATCCATAAACTTGTTTTACATGAAAAGCGATAGGTCATCCATATACGGATGACCGATCACACCGGGATGACCTATTAAATGCAAATTGTCTATTAGCGGAGGACCTACCTACAGTAGGATATATATATATATATATATATATATATATATATATATATATATATATATATTTTGGATACTCTGTACTATTCGTATTTTAAATAATATAAGGTTTGCATCGACGAAAAGTGATATGCCGCAACATCAAAAGATACTGTAAAGGTCAAGTTTAAATTTTTGTTGATTTAAAATATCAATCTGCTTTGCAAAATCAAATGTTACAATAACATAAAAGAAAAATATACAATGTTATAATTAATGTGACAACTAACCTGGGTCAATATTTTATCTGCTGAATATGCGCCTTTTTTTAATTACTCTTTAATATTTTGTTAGCTAAAGGTAACTTTGATAGTTTTGTTTACTTTCTACAGCTGTTAAAAACTTTTGTTTGAACAGGTTTCTTAACAGGGCAAGATGATATAGAAATTTACCTGTAATGTATTATTTACTCTACTAAATCCGGAGGGGATAACAACATATAAAGGTTTAATATGCTTATGTTGATTGGTTTGTGAGTGAAGGTTTTAAAATTAAAGCCGTGTCAATGTTGAACTATTTGTATTAAAAGAAAATTAATTAAATGATTTAAAATAATTAAGTACCGAATCCATAGCAAATACCAAATATGTGATGCACTGAATTGAACCGAATATTTATTTTGTAACTAATTCAATTATTCACCTACTCAGGATGATTTATTCATTTCTCGAATCTAGAAATTCTACGAATTGAGCAATATGTCGTTCACAAACAAGAGCACTAAAGCGGCCGAGGCAAATACGGTGAAAATCGGGAATTATTAGGATTATTTATATAATTATTTACATTATCTGAATGTATCGATTGATGTGTCAATGCAATAGAATTTAAGGTTATGACCATTTTGATAAAAGAGCCTAAATATACATTGATCAAATCATTAACAAATTACGTCTTCTTAATAAATGTTATCAATAAATCTGAACGTTGCAATGGTGCTAACGGATTTTGTAAAATTGGTTTTAAATATTTCAGAGTATGGATTTTATAATTGAAAATGTTTGGAATTTGTATATAATTTTGTAACAAATAAGTTAGGTTGTGATATATTTAGTATATTGTTATTAATTGTTTTATTAAACATGTAAATATGCGAAGTATCACGCCGATCAAATTTCAAGACAAATTTTTTCTGTGCAAATAGAAATCTTAACAAATATTGTACAGGAAATAGCTAGCTATGGTTAAAACACTTAGGACTAAAATAACTGAAAAGTGGGAAACAAAATGGTTATTTTATAGTTCGGCTTTTCCGAGGATAGACAGTCCAAGGAACAAAATGGTGAGTACACCTAGTTGCATATTCTATTTGATTACTTGAGTCTGAATGCACAAGTGGCATCTAATTTTAGTGTAAAAGATAAGTATTCGTTGCGTAAAAAACTGGAATAAGATGCCGTGTTCAATGGTTGGAAACGCCGGTTTTTTGCTGATTTTTTGCTTATTCCGTAGTCACTACTATTATCGTCGCAGATACTAGGATCCTTAACAGATATAAACTAGTTTAAATCGGAATATTTTAGTTTTCTCATTTACTTTCTTAATATTTTTTTCTTTTTATCTCTACATTTTTACCTCTTCCTTTTGGTTCTATATTTTCTTTCATAAGACTCTTCTTTTTTTTGTTCTAGTTCAGTTTTATTTGGAGTGGCAGTGATTATTTGCGAATGTTATTAATTTTCGGACTTCTAGGGAGGTTGATGGTTCTGGCAATATAGGTGCCAGAGAGAAGAAGCAGAAATTATATTTATAAAAGATTCGTCATTATTTAATTGATTGTCGCTGACAACATTTCGAGTAATAGCAACAGAGTCATTAATAATTGGATCTTCATAAACAAATGTACTTTGCAATGGAGTGTCTGGTTTTACACTACTCTGATCAGGTAAGGTATGAAGACTTAATTGCCTTTTATAATTTCCTTGATCGTCTACAGAGCTGTTTACTATGTTGGAGCTATTTTTGGTATATGCGTTATGTATATTCATCAATTTTTTTAATTTGAAATATTGGTCACATTCAGGATTCTATGCCTTTTTCAGAGGGGCAAAATATGTGACATTTAATGGCTGTAGACGGTGTGAGGAGTGTGGCAGTATAGACAACATTGTAATGTAATTATTTTTACAAAACTCGTTAGGTGGAGTGGCTAAAACGAGTAATATTTTACGATTTTCACATGGTTCTATAAATTTCTTAAAATGTCGTAACCATTTTAAAAATTGACTTTTGTTAGTCCATTAATTTTTCGAACAGTCACATGCGCCTGGAGGATCATCTTTTTCTAGAAGAGAATGACGCTGTCTCGAATATATGAACATGGGAGGTACATAAACACCAGCAGCACTTATTGCGCAAACAGAAGTGACTGTGTTTTGCTTTCCCAAGAAGTAACAGTACCAACTCGCTTCTGACTTGGTTTCGCTAAAATTTTTCCTAAGTGCATTGTAGGCACTGCCATCTCATCCATATTAATGATGTGCTTTATATTTATTCTTTACCACGAGTTTTACAAATTTTTTTTAAAAGAGTTCAACTTTTTATTTGTTAAATCGCTCGATTCTATTTATACTTGTTGATTCAGGTTTGCGGACACTGATATGAGGATTTCTTTTCAGAAATCCGTCGAACCAGTCTGGTTCCGCACATTTTCTTTCCTTGTTAAAATTATGTGGAATCATTAATTTTTCAGTATGCTCGTAGGCAATTTTATGAAATTTTATGACGTCTAACCCGTAAAAAATATTAGACATGTAAATTGGGTGGTCAGCTAAAATTCCTTCTTGATCTATAAAAGCGTCATCATTAACTCTCTTGATAACACAATCTAGACCCCACTGACACTTTTTGTATTTCAATTATTGTCAAAATATAGTTGATTATGTGTATAAATTAATCTCTTTATCCGATCTTATAATGACTAGTTTACAGATTAAATGGAACAAAAATCACTTTGGTTTTAATATCAGTTATTTGACTCACTCGTTTTACTCCTTTTGTTCTAAATAAAGGACAATGGTTTTTGAAGGAGATGAACAAAAATAAATTATTGATTATCTCACAGACAGGTAGAAATTCATAGAAATGTTGCAAAATTTGGTCTTTGTAAGTCTCAATTAAGTGAACTATTTATTAAGGAGCGGAAGAAATTTATGCACTATATATGTAGAAATTGCAGAAAGTGAAATAAAAATAATCAGAAAATTAACGAGAACTCATCGCACCAAATTCTTGGATATCTATTATAATTTTTCCAATATCCATTTTGACAGTAAAAATATTGTAGCCTTGATACCCAATAAAAAATATATAACTAATATATAACTTACTAAAATGGTGAAAGTTCATTAATACATTATTAGAAAGTGTAGTTGACCAAGTTGGACAACATGTACTTTACAATACAATTAAGAATGGTTAATAAATAGAATGTCGATGTTTCTCTGTCAGTTGCTTATCTTTGTGAAGCTTTATTTGTGACACTTCTTGCTACAATATTGGAATGAAGACAACTGCAATTTGATTATTTTTGAACCCTACACAAAATAAAAACTTTCGCTAAAGAGACTCAAACTTCGGTAATCAGTAGTTCTTTTTACGCTGATCAAAAGTCTCAATGAGTTCGAGGCTCTAAAACATTCAGCTTTTGATATATTTTGGCCCGATTTCGAACTTTAGCTGCCTCTATTCTAAAAGCTGGATGTTCTAGAGCTCGTGCCCATTCAGACTTTTGATCGACATAAGAAGACCTACTGATTCCCGAAGTTTGAGCAACTTTGGTTGAAACTCTTTTTTCATTAATTTTGTGCAGAGTCCTTTCATTTCCATATGACATAGAAAAAAATGTAAAAGCAAGATATCTAACTTGAAGAATAAATCTAACTGTTTCTTTTTGTTTTTTTTTTAGCTTAAATGAAAGATAATTATAAAGCTTAGTGAATTGTTTTGGCTGACAGTGACAGTTTTTTCAGTTATCTTTTGAAAATTCACGTTTTTTATATAAATTTTGTTAAAAAGTTATTAAATATTGTGTCTTGTGTATACATTTTACTGGAACTGGCAAAATTTAAAGGCGGAGAGAGAAAGTTTTGTTTTTAACCATTTGTTGTCATTTTGTACCCTGTAATATTAATTACTTGAATTATTCACATTTCACAGTTTGAACCTGTCAACAAATAACTTATCACATAAAAATTTCATCGCCCTATATCTATACACAAAATTCGATGTCACCCCGTGTGTGGCCACAAAACTTAGTCATTGTATATAAACGATGCAGAGTTAAAATAAATGTCTTACAGAAAAATGTAACATTTCGATTGATCTATTGGGTGATCTGTTTGGAAATCCGACACCAACCTGGTTAAAGTTTAGTGGCGCCAATTTTTTACAACCAAAGGGATGCCACCGGCTCTGATGGTCAATAAATCTTCTTTTCTTCGGCTGTTAACATAAAATCCAAATCTTTCGAAATAATTCAAGATTGCAGTAAGCCACTTTGTCACTCTAAGCCCTTTTTGGATGATGAAAAATTAAACCTAAACTATTTGGTTTCAAAGTTTTGTTTTGCATGGTGGACTCTTTGACTTCGGAATTACAACATATTAAACTCTATATTAATTTTCATAATTACGTTTGTTAGTATAAAATAACATTTGAAACTATAGCTTGGAACAAATTAGTGACTTTGATACTTGTTATAAATAAAGAGGTATTAGAGAAAATTGATATTTGATAGTTCAGATCTAGTACCGTTAACTCTCATAATATAATATTTAAGGAAACTACCCATTTCTGAAATATTTTCCCAGTGCCATATATGATTAATTTAATGACTTAAAATGCGTTATTTAACAACATTCAGTACTCGTTAAGATATCTTGAATTGTTTCGTTTATTTTTATCGCCAAACAGGTAGAGGATCACATTATTTATGAGAAAATTTTGACACATTTACAATTTTCCAAATTACAAAGAGTGACTGCAAAAATAGGTAAAAATTAGCATATTTTAAACCAAAATGTATGCTAGTTCAAAAACTATGATAAGGTAATGCTGTAAGAAAAGTTTCAAGATGAACATCTATTTCAATCTTGAGAAACTAATTATCAAAGTTGAGGAAATTAAGTTGCATTGCGTGTTTCAATTAAATAAAAGTATTGACTTTTAAAATCCAATATCTCGAGAATAAAAGAATATATCTTATCTTATTTTGAAGCTTAGGTCACGTAGAATATTAAAAAATATCGGTGACAAAAAAAATTGTTAAATTCACCCCTTAGACAAGGTAAAACTACCCCCGTGCAAGAAAAATGGGAATAAATTATAAAATATCTGAAGAAAATTGTGCTCATGAGTCATAATTTAAACCGATCGTTAAGTAGCAATTGCCATATATTTATGGTTCGTTTTTATTGACACTCGCCTTTCCAGGGGGATGAAAAAAGCCCCTAATAGTCAAAACCCAAAAAATATTTATAAAAATTTGAAAAAAAAACTATTCCTGCATCATATAACTTTCAAGAAACTTGAAAAAGATATTTGCATCAGATCCAACACAAATACACCCCATAAAGGGTATATCTCTGCGATGAACCTGAACTTTTAATCGATTAATATCATCGAAAAAGGATATTAGCCAGTGGTCAATTTTGTTCGCGAAGTTGGTATAAAATGGATCCAAAAATATTTTTTGAGTGTTTAGGGCACTCCGGATGAACTAACCTGAACTAACCCTTAAAGCGAATTAAAAGGGTCGGGACGGCATGGAGTAATTTATTTTTGTTGAGAGTAGAATTTTATTTTTTATTTCAAACCCTGTAGTTTAGATTGAAAGTTTTTTCTTCAATTATTTATTTCGATAACACATGATCGTAAGAAATGTTTGGCCTCGATTTACTAACAGAAACCCATCCTTAGTGGAAAAAAAAGTAGGGGTGAGATTAGGATTTTATTTTTTATTTCTGAGCCTGTAAGATGGACAGAACGTTTTTTTTTACCGCTAAAAGGGTTTGACCGATGAACACAACCTTAGCGTAGGTTGGGGGTAGTTTGGGGGTAGTTTGGGGCTAGTTTTACTCTTCATAAGGTGTATTTGTACAGGATCTGAGGCAAATATTTCTTTCATATTTCTCGTAAGAATTATTTTTTTTTTACTTTAATAAACATTTTTTGGCTTTTTTGGCAGTAAGGGTTTGTTTGCACCCCAATGTGAATGACAATTATAACGAACCATAAATAAATGGCAATTGCTACTTAATGATCAGCTTAAATTATGACTCGCGAACACAATTTTTATAATCTATTTCAATTTTTCTTGCTTGTGGGTAATTTTACCCTGTCTAAGAGGTGAATTTAGCAATTTTTTATGTCACTGATATTACTGATATTTTTTGGTATCCTTTGTGATCTAAGTTTTAAAACGATATAAGGTAAATTTATTTTTCTTCTTTCATTGTTATTAAACTGAAAAACATAATGCAACTCAATTTCTTCAACTTAGATAATTAATTTCTCAAAATTGAAACAGATGCTCATCTTGAAACTTTTCTTAAAACATTATCTTATCACAAACTTTCAGTTAGCTTATATTTTGGTTTCAAATACGAGGTCTTTTTTTTACGGCGACTCTTTTGCTGTTGGTTTAACTTTTAGTGTATTTTATTGTCAAATTGCAGTACTGGAACAAATTCTGGTTTTTCTTTATTCATTCTCATATAAAACTGTCATTTATTAGTTGTATTAGTATCATTAATAAATATAATTGAGACACATTTTTTATCTGTGTAAATATTTAGAAATATATTTTTTCAATGTGTCCGATGAGAGAAATTGAAGCTTAATAAATTTGTTTACATCATATTTGTTGCAATTCAGGGAATAGAAAAGGAAAAACTTGTTTTAGCCTATATAAATGGTATATACAGTGCAGTTCTTTCAAAGCTGCCGCCTACATCAAAAACTTATTTTTTATATTATACTAGCGACCCGCCCCGGCTTCGCACGGGTGCAATGCTGATACTAAATACACTACAGAAAAACTGTGACTATTTATTTTATTTTTACAACAATTATTACATCGGCCTCCGACGCGCTATTTATAGGTACACTGCCGCCGCCCCGGTCGGCCAGTACCGCCGCAAGCGCTACTTCCCGCAATTTTAAATCTGTAATATCTTCAAAAATATTCATTTAAATCTTGTGCTGTAAAGGACCATATAGATCTATATTAAATCAACAATGTATTTAAGCTATTTAATTGGATAAGGATTAATGCTGTATTGGTTAAAATCGCTTCAAAATTTGCCATTATTTGTCGTAAAAAGTAAATGACAAAAAAATGTTATTGTGGGATATCCATGAGAGATAGACATATACCATCGCGGAGTTTTCTGTAGACCTTTTCAATGTGTACAAATAATTAGTACATTATTTTGATAAATCTCGTAGGGTTCAACCTGCGTTTGCAATGTAAGCGGAAAAAAATATGATAATTAACGACATCACATTAGAAACCTCAAAAATAACAGTATTTCTCCACTATTTAATGGATGTTATTATACATATAAACCTTCCTCTTGAATCACTCTATCTATTGAAAAAAACCGCATCAAAATCCGGTGCGTAGTTTTAAAGATTTAAGCATACAAAGGGACATAGGGACAGAGAAAGCGACTTTGTTTTATACTATGTAGTGATGCCTTTTCAGCTTATACTAGAATATTGTTCACAAAATACATATATTATTTGATACGAAAAAGTTCCTGTGAACTATAGTTATACTGGTCGTAAAAGAGAAAGAGTCTAATAAAAACTTATCACTGGTGACTGGGGTTTGCGGAGTCTCATTTTGTTTAGTTTGAAGATGATTTCCATGTCATTTTGGAGCAAGTTGACACTACTTATATGTAATTTAATGAAACACCAGATTAAAATTATGTTCCATATTTTATTTTAAAACGTACAAAGTGAAACCCTCTGGAAGCTTAAATCAGGAAGTTGCGACCTTTTTCGCGAATCCGTTGTTGAAAATCGGAAAAATATGGCATTTTTAGCTTCTGTAAAATCAATGATTTATAGAAATAATCTAATTTGAATAAAACTTACATCTATACAAATTCTCCTGGTTCATAGCTTGACAAGGGGGGGAGGCGGTGGGGGGCGATGCCCCCCCCCCAAGAGCTTGGAGTTCAGGAAAATAGACCTGATTTTGTCTCTTACACTATAGTTTATTCAAGAACTAGGGCGAGTTTTTCATTTTTTATCTTTTTTTTTTCTTCGTGAACTACCTGTGTTCTTTAGTCCGTTGTCTTTGTCCAAATCTGTTAGACACATATATTTTTCATAGGAATGGGTTAGAAATTTTTTAATCAAAAATACCGGTCTATAATAATGGACTATTTGGGTTAGATAACAATAGATATTTGGATGTGTGAAGTGTTAATAAGGATTTTAATCCTTGTCATAGGCGTCAGAAGGAGGTTTATTTTATCATTAAATATTTATGGCGTAGAATATTATTTCAGTAATAAACTTAAAATTAAAAAGTTTTTAAAATATTATTTTATTTCTTATGATTTTTTAATAATTCACATACATAGAAAATATAGATAATTTTGACATATTTAACACAAATCACAACTGTATTTTTATTATTTTTAATTTTGGTATAGAAACCGTTTTAGGCACAATCAAACTAAAACGTATATATATATATATATATATATATATATATATATATATATATATATATATATATGTATAAATTCGTCAATACAATTTTAAAATTTTTTTGGGGACGATAAAATGCTTCACAGCCCATGTTGAATTCCTATTATGCAGCAGATTCTAATACTTTTATGGACTGAAAATTTTCTTTACGGCAGATAGACCATATCTTGTCATGAAGACTACCATTGGCATTTTTTATTCTAACATGAACACATCTTCAGCAGCAGAAAATCTCTAATATAAAAGTGTGATGTGCTTAATTACTTCTTTATTTATCTTGACTGGTTGTCCTTATGGCTTGGGTAGTCTCGATCAGTTAATATCGCCCTATTACACCAGCATCAAATTTTTCATCCGTAATTCAGTTGTCATGTTTTGACTTTTCATCAGTCGAGCTAAAGTGGTTAGAACTGCTTTTTTCATCAACTTTGTTATTCATGCATTTACGTAGATTTACGCTACTACACCGTTCGATGTGTTACCGTAAAGATATCATTCTGACGCAGGGTTGTTGTCACACGTTGTATACATGTAATACACGACTACTTACACTTCCTAATACACGTCCGATAGGTCTGATAGAATAGATTGTTATTGTTAAAATTAGGAGGAATAGAAGTCACCTACAAAATGTTATAAAGCTTGAGTACTAGAAAATATAATAAAATTATGGAACAATTCATGTATTTTTTTATAAATTTTTAGGAAAAAAAATAATTATACTGTAAAATGTGAACTACGTCAATAAAAATAGGAACAAGAACATTTTCTTTATATTAAATACTTTTTTTGGTTAAGAAATATGTATAGAATAAAAAAAATTAAATAAAAATAATGAATATTTGATAATTTTTCATATTTTTTGGGGTAGGCTGCACCTTTAACACAGAATATAAAATTTTACGTTGCAAATATTTGAACTCTTACTAGGAGCATTTTTACTAAAACAATCTTAGGGATTCTTAGAATAGATATAATCTAAAACGCAAACAATACATTACAATACAATTCTTGTAAAAAATATTCAGGAAATACCCCTAAAAATCTGCTTTGCTTAGTACACACCTTTTAGGAAGGTGAATATTTTGACACCGCTGTCAGTAAGAATTACATCATGTCCATCTACATTAATGTAACAATCTTTTAAAATAACATTAAAACTCAATATACAAAAGTCTAAGTTTACTTAAAACAAATTTATTTATAAGGTATTGCCATTCACAGTCCAACAAAGCCCGAAGTGTATTTTTTTAAATTTAAAACTTGTTTTTGGGTATTTTCGGAATCATTTTACATGAATTGTATTGTAATGTCTTTTTTAGGTTTTAAATTATATCTGTTCTAAGAATCACTAAGATTTAAATAAAAATGTACCTAGTAGAAGATTTAATATACACGTAAAAAGAAATGCAATGGTGAAAATCACGATAGTTGCACCAATAATTAAATTGGCAATGACAGATTTACTTATAGGATTCTTAATTACTTTTGTTGGTACAATTTAAGGTTGTAAACAATTAAGATAACCAAAGTTGGAAGACGTGTTTAACATCTAAAGGCACGTGACCTAGGTACAGTGGACTAGAGTAAAAAACTGATAGTGATTACGGATAGTATTGAGAACCAGGTCCGTATTTAACTCAAATAAAACTTGTTAATATTGGTGGATATAAGTAAAACAAATGAATAACTTTTATTTTTTGTATAGGTATATTTCTATGATAATCTTAATTAACAGTAACAAGTTTTGTGTATCATATCTTATCATCAAAATCGTTAACGGTACATAGGAAAGCTTTTTTTTATTTTTATGGACTCTTATGAGAATACTGCTTAAGAGAGAAATATATGAAAATCATTTGCTTTTCTTGGATTAAAATATGTGTCTCTATTAAAGAAAAAGTCGAGGTAAGCTTGAACACAATTCAATGAATTTTAATGGCTGATAATAATTGCATATGGGAAGTGTCTAGAACATCAAGATATTCTAACAGACTGGACCAATACTGGAGTAATATTAAGAAATATAAAAAGGAAGGCACAGCGAACTCGTAAAATTATAGACCGATTAGTTTACTCTCCTAAATTTACAAGTTATTTTCCAAAATAGTTATAAACCGTTTAATATTGAAAGTAAGGATTTAGAGAAGGGTTCAGTTTTATGCAAGATCCACACAGTATTCAGACTCTTAACAGAGAAAGTGACAGAATATAAGATATACTTAAGGACAGGCTTCCTGAATAATTAAAAAGCCTTTGATACGATCTAAACATCGGCCATCCAAATAACTCTAAAACATGGGAGAATGGTTATAGATACGCTCTTCTTATCCAGAATATCTACAGTAATGCAATGATGCAAATACAATTCCATGATATCTTTGAAAAAATACAAACTAAATCTGTGGTTGGGCACAATGTCTTCCCAACTATTCATTTTTATCTTAGAGGATGCTTTAAAGGAGGCAAATTGAGGCAGCCGAAATATTAATATTAATCGAGAGTACCTACCATTTGAGGTTTGCTAACGATATAGTCGTTTTTACCGAATCTAACGAAGAGCTTACGTCCCTACTGGATCTCAACTCAATATATAACAATTCAACAAAGTAGGATGGATAACAGTCAACAATAACAACTAAGATAAAGTTGAAACGCTTAACTCTCTAGATAAAAGAACGAATAAACATAACTTGAGCAGCATAGGATAGAAACTGTGACTCAAAAGAGACTTATACAACCGGTCCTGCTGATAACAACCTACGGACTCAAGTCTTTACAAAAATAAATTTAGAGAAGTTCGGAACCAACCAAAAAGCCATAGAAAGAACAATGCTTCAATATCCCTGAAAGACCATAAGACTGACAGCTGGATAAGAGATAGATTAGATAGATAGACATATTAATAAAGCAGCTCAAATGAAACTGAAACCAGGAAAAGTGGTGCGGCAAATCAATAAGATGGCGACCACGAAAAAATGGGTGCGGTTTGGGTATACCCCAAATGAAAAACCGCCGGCTTAAACTGGTACCAAGAAGCACAATGTCGGAAGAACTGGAAGAAATTATGGGAAGCTGATATCTTAAGGAATAATAATAATAAGAAAAAGATAATAACTGCATTTACCGAAAATTTCAATACAGATATGTTACGAATTTAACATCATATCGTACCCGTGGTGGTGTGTAGTGATCAAACGATTAACCTCGTTCCAGCGCGACTCAGTCAGTTTTGATTCCCGGAATCTGCATTGGAGTTTGTATTGGAATAAAAAATTGTATTGTTTGTCCTGAGGGTTTAAACATTTAATTACCCTATGAATCCTAATGAAATTTTTAATCGTTCAGTGATCCATCATCTACAGTGATACTGAATTAAACAACTGAGTTTTTGTACAAATTTTAAATAATCGATAACATAAATTTTAAATACAACCCTGGGTAACCATAAGTATCTACAACTCCAATAATACCTTTCAAACCATTTACCCTGACATTTCCTGTGTTCAGAATGTATTTGTCGTAAAGTATCTTTCGATGATTTTACCTGTTTCCGTTCGAGACAATACCGATTTGTGTGTATTACCTTTTGTAAATAAAGGTAAACTTCAAAATCCTATTGTTTTATAGAACTGACGGTGTCGGTGATCTTTGGAGAAACTGAGTCATACCTTGGTATTTTTTGGTGTTTTACTATTGACAACTTTGAAATTTTTTAGTTTTTTCCCTATATATTGCTAACGATCATAGCTTAAAATAATTTGATATCACGAACAGAAAATATATAATGAAAAAACTCGTTTCATTCATATATTAAATTTCTTTTTGTTTAGTTTTAATTAGGTTCTTACTTAAAATTGATTTACCTATTGAATGCCATATTTGATTTGATTTTATTATAAGTAACAAGAACTATAGACCGGGGCTGATCAGTAAAAATCCATCATGATTTCTCTGTTGAGATAGAGGGAGCAAATTTTTTCTCTAAACCCTCCAGAATAGTGATCATAACAATAATTGAGATACGCTTCCCCTGAAAAAATACCGCTACATTTATTTAACAAAAAAACAATTTTTTTTCTCCGTTCTCCTTCAGTTAAGAGAGGAAAAACTTCGTAATTAAATTTCTTATAAAATATAGTTGATTATAAATCTCAAAATTTATTACCTTTGTTGCAAAACAATAAGAATTAAAAAAAAGGCAAAAAAGTAGTTTTTTAAATGATTTTCTTTTGACCACTTACATTTCTCTGAGGACCTCCATATTTGGGCAAAGAAACTTCATATCATGATAAAGCAACGAGGTAAATTTCGTTAAAATTGGTTTGATAGTTTTTGCATAATAATTTTGCAATATAATTTTTTTTTCAAAAATGGAAAATTTTTCAGATTCGAGTCTTAAATCGAAAAGACATACTGTAAAAAAAAGTTCATGTTTCTTAACTTATAAACAATACGTACGTTTGGACGTACACTTTTGAAGACAACGTGGCATATGGACCAAATCAAAAATGGCGGCCGTGAAAAATCATTATAAATTTTTAAGGCATCTCTTTTTTAAGCTTGTAAATAATTCAGTTTAGCAACTTTTACATTGGTGATTGAAAATTATGTATTTCAGTTTCATTCGGATCATTTAAATACTCAGCTTCATATATTTAACGTCCATAACCTAGAAAATATAAAGAGGAAGAGGGTGGAGAGCACACCCACGTGGAGCCACCACGAATGCCTTTAAAATATTCTGTTAAATAGGTCACTAAGCAAGAATTCAAGATTAGTTATCAAAATTCAAAATGTGGATCAATTTTTGCTTAAATTTTTGCCACAAAAAGGGTCTGCCATATTTGATCCGTCATCTTAGATTTGAAAATTTTCAATTTCTGACTTCAGATTCGTGATTAGCAACCCCAAAAAATAGCACGATAAATATGATATCAAAAAATCTAATCATAAAAGGATCATCCTTATTTGATGCGCCATTTTAGATTTGAAAATTTTCAGTTTCTGACTTCAGATTTTTATCAGCCACCCCGAAAACTCGCAAGTAATAAGTTTGTTAAAAAAAATATGATATTAAAAAACTTTAAGCAAAAAGGATCCACCATATTTGATCCGCCGTCTTGGATTTGGAAAATTTCGATTTCTGTATTTTATATGAAAAATATATGCCAAAATGAGTTAAAGGCATTCGTGGTGGTTCCACACTGATGTTCTCCCTCCCCTCATTGTAATGGGGTTCTGGATCTTAGATATGTGAAGTTGATTATTTGAATGTTCTGGGTTATATAATTTTCAATTCTCAACGTAAAATATTGAGAAATTGGAATCTTAAGGAGCTAAAGAAAGACATGTTTCAAAAATATATAATGATTTCTTACGTTTTTTTGCCAATATGGCTCCTACGCGGTCGCCATTTTTGATTTGGTCCATAAGCCACATTGTATTCGAAAATGTATGTCTGAGCGAAGACTTTAAACTGTCGGTAATATTTTTAAATTGCCCCAATTTTTGGACAGTAAAAGTAACGTGGATTTTCTTACGATTCTACTAATTTTTTCGGGGGGTAGAGACTATATATTAAACATTGAACAATCGTTAAGAGTGACAGACAATAAATACATTTCAGGAATTTTTAAAAATATGTAATATTGCATATAAATTGTATCGAAAATATTGTTAACAACCACATTATTAATTAATATGCAGTGCTTTCTAGCTAAAAGTACCCACCCGAACTAACAGCAGATATTTTTCCTTATCTCTTTTAGGACAGTTACATACTTATGTGTTACTACAGTCTGAACAAAGATGGAAGATCCATATCATGACATTCTCTTTCCCTTTATTTTTATAGAATCGTATCCCAGTTTTCTAATCTATTACAAAAATTTATAAATATCTTAAAATATGGCTGCCTCCTGTTTGGGTACATTTCCTCCTCTGCATCCATTAAATTATTTTTGCGCTTACATGCCGACCATATTTGTCATTTCTGGTTGCGTTGTGAATTTTAAAGCAAATATCTCATAAATTCATAGTGATATTTACCAAGTGTAACTTTTCTATGTAGAATAAATAGAAAATATATTTTTTATCAAAAAATAAGATACACTTTGCGCATAAAATATATGGTGTTTTTGAGGTAACAAGTAACACTTTCTACAATTAATAGGGAATGAATAGGATTGGATCCCTTGCCATGAAATATCGTCTGTCACTAAAGTCTGTTCAATTAGTTGAATTGGTTCAAAAATCTTTTAAAGAAATAAAAAAAAAACTTCCATACTCTGTAACTATTACTATTTCACTAATTATTGGTAGGTTGAGCTAAAGCTCAATATTTTGACGTATATGATCTACTTACTATTCATTACTTATAGGGCACCTTGTATTTCTACAGAGAAGAAGACCCCTGGTGTTGTTTAAAAATTAACTTAACTTGTTCTAAATCATTTATGTTTTAGATGATCTTGTTTTTTATCCTTTTCATCTTGTAATTTGTGTGAAAAAAACCCTATGGTGCTCTTACAATTATTTTATTTATTTATTTATTACAATATCAAATCCCTGTTTGTAATGAAAAACATTTCTCAATACATTTTTTTTTCTGTATAGTTTGTGTGACCGGTGTGGTTAAGACAATTCGGCTGGTGTCTCTTCCTCTACCTCTCGCTTATATCTTCTACATCTTGCGACACATCAGAAAGGCTTACACATTTTTCGGGACTGTGAGTCCATAATCTAATGAAAGGGCATTCCAGATAATGCCTCAATGAAAATGAATTGGTATCTGGCATCATTCTTATGGACTTTTGGGCACGTGTGTGATGGACTATTACAAAAAAGTTTTTAGTCACATGTTCGATAAACCTTTTGACATGTTCATATGCATGAACTTCCAAATGTAGAGCTGACCGCCTATCACAGGTATAACCTTCTCTTTCAATACATTAAGATCAGATTTGAGTGGCAAAAATCACCCTTCTCTCTGTAGAGCACGTAACTTTTTCCCTGTATTTTCAATAGGACTCACTCTATGACGAGTGTGCCTCGCAGGATAAGTACGTATATTCCGGGCCCCCATTTACATCACCAAAGATCCAAACCATACTTTTTCTCACTTTTCGCCGCCCAAAACAGAGCTTTCATTATTCACTCCCCTTAGATTCAGTGTAACACTTCAAACGGCGACTGAACTTGCCTTTCGATATTCACGCTCTACACGCATAATCCCAGCCGCGATGTGAACAGTATTTGTGACGTTGTGAATACCGAAAACGAACCAAAACACAGGTTATATTGATGATATAATTGCAATTTTTATTTTTACTTATAATTTTCTTGTCAGCAGCTCATTCAATAATTTAAATTGTAATGCAAGGAGTGCATAAAATTGCAGTACTTATTCTGGAGTGCTTATTTTGCTAAAAAATTAATTGATACTTCAATATAAGAGGCCTTTTGTAAGGTGTTGTGTTAATTTACACGTAAATATATATTAACGGCGTAACATATTTTTTGTTAAACATCAAGAGTAATTTTTTCCTTGGATTATTATTTACCAAGATCACATTTGTAATTCATAAAAAATATTTTTAAAGAACTGCAATTGATTTTTGGTATGCTTCAAGCGAATTCTGATAAAAGTTTTATTAGGTTACCAATTTTAAAGACTAATTGATTCAGTGTCCAGTAAATAATTAAATTAACAATTTTTAAATTTATTGCTATATAGAACAGTTCCTAATTTATTTTTACTTTTTAGTGCAATTTTTCTAACTTGATTTAGTTTTATTATTAATTATTTATTTTCTTATACAATGAGAACGCAAAGTCTGAAATAAATTATTTTTTTTAAACAGTGAGCTTTTCAAAAAATCATTCGGACACGTCGACTTTGTTTTTTTTACCACAAATTTTTTCCAATATATCAAATGATTCAGCGTGACTCACAAGAAACTGTGCTATAATCAACTTTGGTTTATTAGATAGTGATCCTCAATTATTTGTACACTTTTAGACTCCCTGTAAAATTCTGAACTTGTTTTTTCTATTTCATGTCCTATACTTAAATATAACTCTTTCCGATTTATCCTCAGTTAAAACCCGAAATGTAGTAGTTAATTATCATTTTATTGAATGTTGGAAATGCCATTTCTGACTACTTCTGTAGTAACTAACTGATTTTCTTGAATAATCCGATTCTTTAAGTCGTTAATATCAATTTGCTTAGTTTGGAAAACCTTATCTTTAAGAAAACCCCATCAAAAGAAATCAAGAAAGGTTTAAGTCTGAAGATCACTCAATAGATCATCTTATTCCAATTCAAATTCTGCTGCGTAATGTGGCGGGGCACCATCTTTTTAATTTGATATTCTAATGAGGTAAATATGGATTCTTATCTTCAGGAAACTGGAAATTGTAAATAGCTTTTACCAGTTACATTTTCATCGAAAAATATCCACCCTATCATGATATTATCCACGATTCTAGATCACACATTTACTTTTTGTCCATCTTTCATCCAGTTTGAGTTTATGTTTTACCAATACTGATAATTTTGTGTGTTAGCATCATCATTTAAGGAAAATGTAGATCATCGAAAAAAACATTTTTAAAAGTAACAGTTCACAGAATTGAAGACGATTGTCATAATCATCTTCATAAAGTTTTTGAACGACTTGTATTTTGAAACGATGGAACTTATTAGTACGCAATATGTTGAATACTGTTGTTTTCGCAATATCCAAATTTATATTTATATCTCCTTACAGTTGACAAGGTGTCGATCTTGAACACTTAATAATACTACTACTTTTTTGCCATCGCTAGTTGCTGGTCGACCGCTTCTTGGCGAATCTCGAACATGACCAAGCCGAAGAAATTTCTGCTCAATCTTACTAACTGTCGATTGTGAAATTGGCGGAAAGTTAGGATATTTTTCTTGAAATAACTGACACACATAGTTGCCTATATTTATTCTCCTTTCAAGTAGCGATAAAGGAAAGAATATATAGAAACAGTTTATTCCTGAAAATACAAATCTCCACACCCGTCTCGACCACCTTGGTCTCGTTAGTGGAGCTGTATCGAATCGAGAGCAAAATTTGCAGGAAACAACTGCTATATAAAATATAAATTCCAAGGCATGTCGGTAGGAATTAAAAACCTGCAGACTTTGATGTCAGACTGAAAAATATCGCCAGTCAAACGATATCTATATATTCAACGGAGTAATGCGTTGCTTTCAGTTGGATACAGCTCCAATGATGAGACTACAAGGTGGTCCAAACGCATATTAAGAGAGGACCAGAGTTGTATTTGCATGAATAAACAGTTTCTATAGATCCATCAATCTTCTGAAATATATTTACGATAATGCCACACTGCAAGTAAATATAACAGAAGACCTAGAAATACAGAAGATAAATATTGATCGAGAGGTGCGACAAAGAGATACGTTTTCCCCTAAACTCTTTACTTTAACACTGGAAGATGTCTTTAAGCAACTAAACTGGGAACATAAGGGCATTAGTATCGATGGTAGATATCTCAACCATTTATGTTTCGCGGATGACGTGGTATTAATAAGTCAAGATTTAGACAAGTTACAGGAAATGCTCTCTGAATTGAAAAATGCTTCAGAGAAAGTAGAATTAAACATGAATTTAGCAAAAACCAAAATAATGTCTCCAGAAGATAGGCCACTTTATGTTGGAAACAACGAAATACAAAGAGTTGAGGAATATGTGTATTTAGGACATCTAATTAGACTGGGGAAAGAAAATCAAGAAGTGGAAAAAATATAAGAATTAGAATGTCATGGGCAGCCGTTGGAAGATTGGGATGCGCTCTTAAAAACCCCGATATTTCCATTAATTTGAAAAGAAGAGTATTTGACTTGTGCATTCTCCCAGAAATAACCTATGGACTGGAGACAACCACATTCAGTTAAAGCAGCCAGTAAACTGCGTACTACACAGCGAGCAATAGAAATAATTATGCACTACGTGACCGAATAAGGAACGAAGAAGTAAGAAGACGCACGAAAGTGGAGGATGTGATAAAACGCATTGCTACTTTGAAATGGACCTGGGTAGGACACGTCGCTAAGTAAGGCTATACAAAGGGGACAAAACATATATTGCAATGGAGACCTAGCCTGTCAAAAAAAGTATCGGAAGACCCCCAAAAAGATGGATAGACGACATAAAAAGAAAAGCAGGTAGAAACTGGCACCGGATTGCAGAAGATAGGTTGGAATGGAAGAGACTAGACAGAGATTTTATATCGCAGAGGACCAGAGTTTTATTTGTAGGAATAGACTGTTTTTATTTATTTTTTCCTTTTTCTCTGCTTGAAAGGAGAACATATAGGCAACTATTTAAACACGGCAGATAGATTTCTTTTATTTCTGAAATTTTGATTTTAAAAACTTACCCACATCTTCTTGGGTTCTTCTTTTATCGTCATATCCAATTATCATAAGATTTTATATGCCTGTGCTTTAGTAAGTTTCATTTTAAAATTCACCCAAAGTGACAATTTGATAAAATGTGACAAAAGAACAGGTCAGTGAATCAGTTATGCTGATATAATTATTGTATTTGATTTGGAGTTTTAATTGTCGATAAATCGAAAACATTTAGGTATAGGATATGCACAAGAAAAAATGTCCAGAATTTTTTATGGAGTCTTAAGCGAACAAAAAATTGGGGATCACTATTTAAAAACTCAAAGTTGATTATAGCACAGCTTCTTCCGGGTCACCCAGTATGATTTAATATATTGGAAAAAATTCGTATCAAAAAAACAAAGTCGACGTATCTGGATGATTTTTCAAAAAATCCAGCGTTTGTTAAATAATAAATTTATTCCAGATTTTACATCCATATAGGATAAAATTTCGGTAAGGTTTTTATTTAGTCCTTGAAGTCGACCTTACTCCCTCTTTCTCCAAATAGATCTAAAATAATTCCAATGTGGTTTCAGGTATTCACTACGACCTAGTGTTTTAATTTTTTAACGATTTAGAAACAATTTTTTCTCGAGAAATATTGGAAGTTTGCAAAAAAATTCATTGGCCACCCTGAAAATTATAATTTCAACAAGTCAGTTTTAAAGATGTAAACTCAATCTATGATTACCAACCCTAAGAAATCAAATCAGACTTTTTCAGATTACAAAAAACAGCCTATGGTATCATGTTCATTAAAAAATATTATAGTCTAAACAAACTGAGACCACCAGGGCTATATAAAGAGAGCGACAGGAAATGCTGCAATTTTTGTTTGTAGAGTCGAAGAATTTCAATCGATGCAAAATGCACACCGGTATTGCAGGTTGTTAATTTAAAATGAACAGTAACGGATTACCCTTCTTTATTTTTTAACATGAATTACGTCTTTAAGTACTCTCTTTTCATAGAACATGAGTTCTCTTTCCAAAATAAAATGAATCTATGAAGCTAAAATATTAGATTTGGCAACCACGGAATTTCAAAACAAAAACAAAGGTTATCAAGAAAATATAAACGAATAAAAATAGGAATAGTTTTAAACTTTCTTTCGTTGGTATTTCTAAAACATTCTTAACGTCAGATTAGGTATAAAAAAGTTAGGAAAAATATTGCAAACACCCAAAGTGTTTAACGAACCTGGTGTTTTTATATATGTTATGAGGTTTTTATTATTGCACCGCTATAAAAGACCTAGTTTCAATATATTAACAGATACATACTCTTAGGCTAAATAAATATTGTTTGTGTTTCTGTTTTTAAAATAAAAGGTAGTGATACGAGGGCGACCGTATAAATTTCGGAAACTGGTAACACAGGGTTTGTTATATATGCAATTCTCCTTTCAGGCAGAGAATATGAAAAATATATGTACAAACAGTTTATTTCTTGCAAATATCGCTCTGGTCCTCTCTCCATACGCGTTTCGATCACCTTATGATCTCGTCAGTGGACCTGTATCGGACCGAGAGCAACATTAGCAGGAAATAACTGATATATGAACCATAAATTTCAAGGTATGTCGGTAGGATATTACACCTGCCTTCTACCAACTTCGATGTCAGACTGAAAAATATCGCCATATGAGGTGGTCGAAACGCGTATGGAGAGAGGACCAGAGCGATATTTGCAGGAAATAAACTGTTTTTATATATATTTTTCATATTCTCTGCCTGAAAGAAGAATTACATATATAACAAACTATTTAAATACGGCAGAAAGATTTCTTTATTTCTTACTGAAATTTTGATTGTTTAAAAATTTCACGTTACTCCGTTGATTCATAGATGTCGTTCGACTGGCGATATTTTTCAGTCTGACATCGAAGTTGGTAGACGGCAGGTGTAATATCTTGCCGACATACCTTGAAATTTATGGTTCATATATCAGTTATTTCCTGCTAATGTTGTTCTCGGTTCGATACAGCTCCACTGACGAGATCATGAGGTGATTGAAACGTGCATGGAGAGAGGACCAGAGCGATATTTGCAGGAAATAAACTGTTTGTCCATATATTTTTCATATTCTCTGCCTGAAAGGAGAATTACATATATAACAAAATATTTAAATACGGCAGAAAGATTTCTTTATTTCTTACTGAAATTTTGATTGTTTGGTAACACAGGCTTTTTCTAGGTGTCCTCTGACATATTAATTGTAAAGCTACACGCACGCTATTTATGTTGTTTATAGTAACTTCAAAATTTCATCTCTGGCAAAAAATGGAAAATATGCATGCAACTCTTTTTTACAAATGTCGACTTTTGTATCAACAAAAGTACATCGATAAACTTAATTTTTTATATAGCGATGAAATACCTTCAAAAATTATTGTATATCATTGATTTAATGAATTCAGTAGTGCGAGAACAGATCGACACTGTACTTGAATTGATAAAGTAAGATTGTCATGTGACATATGGTGACATTGAGACATCCCTGAATATTAATAACATACAGTACGTTTATATCGACAGTTCCGAGCACGCTTGAAGTCAAGCGCCTTCTACAAGCGGCTTAGAAATAACGAATTAAACGTGCGAGATTATACTTGAAGCCGGCTTGGATTTGTTAAGTCAAGCCTGAAACGATTTAGGGTTGACTTGGCTCAAGCGCGCTTGAAATCAGCTGTTGACTTCTGGACGATTACGTCATGTGTCAAATGGGCGTTAGTATATTATTTCGAATTAGTTTTAATGTTTAAGAACACCCAAGTTAAAGGCTAAATGCAGAATAAAACATTTTACCCCTCAGAATAGTCAACAGTTGGTTTTTAAATAAGAAAAATATCAAAACAAGGCGTTGTTTTGAGGTTAGGTACAGACAAGACGTCAACTTTTTACGAAAATGACTTGAAGCCAAGGTCAAGTCATGTTTAAGTTTGTGAAATAAACTCCTAGATTTCAAGTAAGATATGAAGCGGCTTCGGTTTGAAGCTGGCTCGAAAAATGTCGATTTAAACGAAGTCATATTTAAGGAACATTTGACCGAGACGAAGGTGTGTTCGCGTTGAACTATGTGGGGTCCATTAACAAACGCTTAAAAAAAAGCCTTATGTCGATTGGTGCAAGAAAACGCTCAAAAACTACGATCGCTGTACTTTAAAAAACGTTTGTAAGATCAGCACAGGTGACGAGTTTTGGGCTTACGCATATGAAAGTAAATAGAGGGTCTTCCATGATCAGCCAAAACTAATAAAAGTGGTTTACGTACAAAGTATTCCGAAGCAAATTATTTCCTTTTTTTTTCTAAAAACTGGTCTTGTCGCAACCGTGCCCTTAGAGAATCATAGAAAGATCAATTCTGAATGGTACACCACCATTTTTGTGCTGAATGGTTTTTGTGAATTAAAAAAAAAACAAACGGATACGAGCATCATTCTCCACCAAGACAATATGGGCTCTCTCACATCGGCTCAAACAAATAATTTTCTGAACGCAAAAAAACGTAAAATTGATGGTTCGTCCCTCTTACAGCCCTGATTTGGTACTCAATGATTTCTTATTATTTCCGTAATGATGAACGAACTGCGTTGTCAATGATTTTCTACGCCAGAAAAGGCGATTAATGCATTTAAAAACCATGTTTTGAAGATACTATCTCACACAAATGTTTTTCGGATTGGTTCAAACGCATGTAAAGCTGTATTGCCCATTTTGGAGAAATTGTGAAAAACAATACAACCATTTTCATGATAAATATAATATCATAGGAAAAGTTAATACTGCTGATTATTTGCCTCGAATCTAAATGCTACATAAAGTAGTTAATTAAACTCATGATTTCATTTCAGAGCTGGTTGGACAGCCTTAATAAAAAAAATTTTTCCTGCTAAACTACTTTATTTTCAACTACTCCAAATGATACCAAATTTAAAAAAAAATGGCAAAATACTTTACGTTGTTATAGCAACTTCCTCTGTATTATATAATTTTAATTGCAGATTTGAAAACGTAATAAAAATAATTGTAAACGTAAATTTAATCAAATTACTAAATTTACCTTGTTATTTAGGAAGCAACTACCTTTTTGATTCTATTTACATATATGTTTTTTCTTAGTTGCTCCAGGAACCGCCGAGTACTTCACAGAAGGTAGGGAGTGCGTGAATTGCGGAGCCATCGACACACCTTTATGGCGCAGAGATGGCACCGGCCACTACCTGTGCAACGCTTGTGGTCTTTATCACAAAATGAATGGCATGAACCGGCCGCTGGTGAAGCAGCCTCGTAGATTGGTACATTTTTTGTTTAAAAATTCGTTGTATTCAAATTATATCATTTATATCCTTATACTAAAAATGGAAAGCTATGCATCTCTATTTATTTAATTTCAACACACAATGCGACGACAAGCTACATATTAAGAACATTTTTATATGATTCTGGGTTATAACTATCTCATATATTGATATAACAAATTTTATCATCATTATAAGAAAGAGTGTTTAATTTGAAAACACCTCAAAAGTAAAAATAATTTTATTTGGTTTACTTATGTATAAAATTTTGTGGTATTTAATATAGTATATTTCTTTTTATCTTTGCAAACAAACTATTTAAATGATCTTCTCGATTCGGTGTATTTTCCAAGAAATTTATCGGTGTCTAACAAGTAATAAATATTACCCAAGTGTGGAACCGCACGTAATTTTGCAGGATGATACAACATTGCAAAATATTAGACACGTGTTTTTTATAGTGGTCCAATCTTCTATTTACGAGTAAAAACTACCCCTGCAATGTTGTTAGTATATACTCATATGGTAATCTTTTAAGCAAAATAAGTGAAAGTAGCATAAAAAGTCCTAAATAATAATTACAATATCGACCAACAACTCAAAGTATAAACTGTTATATAACCTAAAAAAATTATATTGTAATGACAAATATAGGTGACGGTCTTTTATTCCCTTTCGTACCTAAGTTTTTGACAATTAAAAGAGATCAGACCTGAATGTTTTGACTAGTTTTGGTTTCGCTGAATTCAATTCAATTATTACTTCCCCAGAGGAGGTGATAACTCTCCCTTTGCATAAGCAATTTAAAAAAAGCTTCGACTGCTGAGAAAGCCGAAACGACTGATTTTTGCGAATGTTAGAAGAAACTATAGTAGGCTTAAAGTTCTACTTGAAAACTACCCCCATAGGGTTACGAAAAACTACTCCAAAATTCGAATGATGCAAGAAATGCACGTAAAACAATTATTAAGCCTAACAGTATTTCCATTTTTATGGATGCTAAGATTGGTCAAAATAGTGCACTACTCTGACTCGGAGATAAACACTCACGTGCAATCAATTGTTTTTTTTTTCATCGCAATTTTTATGCAAAAAGAATTACAGCAATATGAACAAATGATGAGCTTAATGTATTTTGAAAGTTATACATTGAGTAAATGTACTTTGATGTAAAATTTGTTCAATTAATAATTCGAAAACTACTGTCTTGTAACAATGAAAGGTGAACAATGAAGCTGAAATTAAAATACCGGCTATTAATGCGGATATTATTAGTAATCTTTCTTGAACGTTTATAAACATTTTAAGATCTTTCTTAGACAACTTATATAATATATTTTCGCTATTTTGTTTATTTGCTAGTCCAAATTGCTTGAAGTTCCTAAACGACCCATTTATTGTGAGCTTGGGTACCAAAATGGGGGTATCGAGTACTATTTTGGCTACTTTGTAAAACTGCAACGATTTTAATACATAGTACATTCATGTTCAATTGCAGGTTTAGTTTATACCCTTTTAATAGTAACGTTAAAATTATTCTATGGATTCCAATCCAAAAATATCTAGGGATAAGAGAGAGTTTGCTGTTCTGAAAATTTTCAAGTTATCTGAAACCTCGACATTTTTAGAAAACCTATTTGAGCATGATTTGTTATTAGTTTTGCAACTTTATTTTCTTGGCAAAATCAATGTTAAAATGGAATTCTAAAGGAAAAAATATATTCGAAATTCTACTTATCATGTCAAATTATATTGTGTTATTAACTAATTATTAAATAATTAGTTTTCAAATCACGGGAAATCCATCAGCCCCGTAGTAGACGATAAACTATATCTGTACAGCCTATATAATTAAAGGGGTTTTGAGAAATGCGCTGGATTAAAATATTTCATTAGTTGTGAAAAATTAGTTACAAATTTTTTACACAAATTAATTTAGCAAAACTAATAACAAATTTGAATTTCGCTTATATCTTCTACTTGTCAAAAACTTGGATGGGATAAGGTAAGAAGAATGTATACTTTGAGTTGTGAATCGATATTGTAATTATTATTTAAAACTTCTTAAGTTATATTAACTTATTTGTCTTATAAGGTTATAAATGAGTATATACTCAAAATATTACAGTGGTGATTTTTACCCTTAAATTGGAGATTGAACCGATATAAAAAAAACAGATGTTTAATATTCCTCGATGTTCTACCATTTTGCAAATTAACGTGTGATTTGGCGACTAACACTTAAGTAATTTCCAACATAAAGAAACATATTTTTGCTAAAAATGAAATCGGTCATAGAAATTTGAAATACTGAAATGAAAAATGATGGTATAGTTAAAAAATTATTGATGAAGCTTCCATTTTTAGTATATTTCTCACATTTTTGTTGCGTAAATTGTTGTGGTCGAACGAATAATATGAATAGTTGTGTATTTCCTTGGTTCAATTAAATCTTCATGTACTGATTGCATGCATGATTGCATTATTCGGTTTAAAGAATTAATTTAAATTAATTTTTGTTTACTGAAGATAATGCTATATTTATTGTTTTTGGCGCCTAATTATCTTAGGTAAGTAATTTTTGATTGCATCAGATTTTTTAGTTGTGTTGTTATTAAACTAAAGTTCAACAGTTTAAATTTAAATATTTTACCCATTGATTTTGGGTGAATTGCCACATGAAAATGCATCAAATGTCTTCTACCTTCGAAGAAGAAATTATGAACATTTTTTAAGTAAATTGTTTTTGGAGTATTCACACTTATTACTTATGAAATTACTACTGTTTCCTGCAGTTCGTTTTATGATTGTTATACTGTATTTTTATTTTTAACGATATTTTAAATTTTCTACACTAGAGACAAGTGACGGTACTGCGGTGCTTAGGTATTAGTAATTTTAATACTGATAGCTTTTTCCTATGTTTTTCTACATATATATATATATATATATATATATATATATATATATATATATATATATATAGAGAGAGAGAGAGAGAGAGAGAGAGAGAGAGGAGGTTACTGCTTTTCCTCTTCTTCCTCTCTCTCTCTCTGTGGGTACGGCCGGCATTTGGAATGCGCGATCTGGTATTTCCTAAATCTCAAAGCAAACCGCAATTTAAAAACAATGCGCGCTTTAATCACGTATTTATAGCTTTAGTGAATGTGGTGACTTGAAAAATATGTCGCTTCGATCTGATCGTCATCGCTAACTAAAACTATAGCTACGCAATCACTATAAATATTGTTTTGAATAAAGAGAATACGTGGTCTTGTTAAAAATGTATTGTTGAGTATCCCTTTTTATAATCAGGCGTTCATTATCAAGTAAAATGATTACCTTCTTTGGATTCTATATATTTTTTTTTGCGACATTGATTCAAAATAAAATTTTGTCTTAAAAATATCTAGGTTTGTACGCTCTTAAAAAATTGTCATAATCACATTTTTTATAAAACCATTTAAAACATAAACAAATAGTTTTTGCGATAAAGTAGTAAAGTATGTATTAAAATTTCTAGATTTAATAATTTTGAGCAAAAACTGAGTAAGTTTAATACAATAGAACAAGTTTTTCTTATTCTCGACTTAACTAAAAGAAGAACTCAGGATTCTGATTAAATCAGAATAAAAAGATTTTGTATTTTTGGTAGCCAGAAATTGATATATTTTTATATAGAGCATATCAGGAATATATTGGCAGTGTTTTTGTAAGTTTGGGTGCTGCAGCTTTTAAAGTTGCAAAAATTTACCATACCGTATGTTTTTTTAGAAAGATGCCTATAAGAAGGAATTTGAAAATTAAATAATATACTAACGGTCATATTTGAATTAAAAAAGTTATATCACATGTAGAAGAGCCAGAGCATTAGCTAACAAATTAATTTCATTTATAAAAAGACTTTTTTCTCGACGTCCTGTAATTTATAAATTAACAGATTTTGAATTTGACTTCAGAAACCGTGTGTCGAATTAATGGTACTTTTTGTTATAACGTTCCTGTTCGATCCAAATATATTGTTAAGCGATTTCACAAGAACTAGACTTTCTGTTAAATCGGCGATTATTACCCTTAAATGGATCCTGAAAAACTAAGATAAGTTAAAAATTAATGCTGTTACGCTTTATGAATAATAGACATTTGATGCATATCAAAGACATTTTTTTCATATCAACACAATTAAAATTAGTCAACAATTACATATATATATATATATATATATATATATATATATATATATATATATATATATCTATATATATATATATATATATATATATATATATGTATGTATATAAATATGGTTTGTGGGTTTATTTCGTATTTCGTTCGTCCACAATATTTTTGTCAAAAAAATCATTATTAGATATGTAAAAATGTAACACCCCCGATGTACGAGGCTAAGCTGCTACAAAAGCCGGTATCACTATTTTTCCACCTTTGTTTTATATTTTTAAATTTCATATCAGTTAAATATATTGAACTAACCCCCGTTTTGCGTTGTTCCAGTGGCGGCCGAGCCCGGTACCGGGGGTGTTCCTGAATACTACAAGAACTTCTACAGTGGGTACAATGGGGCCACTCGTACCCCCTTACCACTCGCTATTGAGGAAAAAAGCAGTCGCCGATTGGTAGGTGTATTAGATTTTTATTTTATTTTCTTCTCTTCCTTTCTCTATTCTTTTAGCTTGGTAATGTTTTTCTTGTTGCTTGTAGTAGTAGCTTAAATTAAAAAAAAAATATATTTTCGGTATTTTTTATAAATTAAGGCTGGAAAATTTTGGCTTTTACTATTAACTTACCTTTTAATATATTTCCGTTGGTTTCTTTACTTACAAATTTGTGATTTTACTGTAAATTCTATTATAACGAATTTTTGTTTAAAAACTTATTTCAGGATATTTTTCAATAAAAATATAAAATTTTAAATGTTCATATTATTTCAAAATTTCTGTAATGTTAAATGTAAGCTAGTCAAAAATTTTTACTTATCTTTTATGAATTTTTATTGTGCATCAATATAATTTAATATTATTTCCAATAATATCTTTTATTCCTCTTATCGGTTTGACATTTTTTTTCCTTAATCTTGTAGGAATTAGGTATGCTTTTCTAAAAATCCATTTCTTTCATTTGCTGACTTTACTGAAATTTAAGTTTTCCATAACATCTTTTTTTAGAATTTTATTTCAGATAAGTTTAAATTTAATATTAAGCAGTTGCTTCTGTTAACACTCTTAAAAGTTAATGTAAATATTGTGGAACTAAATACTCGTATATAAAACTTTACAGTTCGTTTTTTCACTTTATTAAGTTGTGAAAAGTAGTATTAAAAACTTTGGAAAGTGACAGTACTCATCAGAAAAGAAAATTTTCTATAAATATTCGTTCGGAAATGTTTTATTTTCGCGATATGGCTCTTTTAAGATTTTGTATTAAAAATGTAGATATAAAAAAGGATTGAAGGAAACAAGGAGCTCTGTACTATTTTTCTTTCCATACCTTACATTTATATTAGATTGTGACTTCAGAAACCGTATTCTAAATATCTGGAGATTGGGAAAAAATTAGAAATTGCGTTTTTTCTAGAAAATTGTTCATAAATTTCGATTTTAGCATCAAAGGAGTTTTAGCTTTGATTTTAAGGTAAAATTAAAATTTATCGTTTTGTTTCTTATGAATCGTTTTTTTTTATACTTGTTAAAATCGTTTTTGAAAGTCTCAGGATATATTTATTACACCTGGTGCACAGTGGCTCCGACTCATTTAATTGTATTCAGAAAAGTGTACAGCAATCATTGTTCAAACAATTTTGACGCCATATTTTTAATCTTCATCATTGAATTTGTGGAAGATCTTTCACGGCACACAAAAAAATTTTGTTTTTAGACAGCGTGCACAAATTTTTCTGCGTTTTTCAAAACGTGATTTACGGAGCGTAAACTCGGGAATTCTTAACTAACTGATACATTGAATTGCTATTTCTCTGTACCCCTAAACCCTACGGGTTTAAGACCTAGGGTTTCATGGATTCATTGTTTGAAAAATAACAGATAAAATTCACTTTGCTGTTTGTAAATATGTACTGACACTTTTTTGCAATGAGAGATCTCTCGCAAATTTAATTATGAATGCTTAAAAAGGCATCCAAATTAGTTGAAAATTAAGCGCTGTAAATTTTTTTGAATATAAATTCCTTACAATCAGGTCTATTGGACGGTTTCACTAGACACCTAAAGCGAAATAAACCAAAACCTTAACTTTAAAAAGAAAATGTTGTTATTCTTCCTTGATCTAATTAGATCTGTCGCCTTTCTAAATATTTTACTCTATTTTTTACACCTTGTATGTTAAATAACATTTCCATACTATGACATGTGGGTTTCATATTTCGTTCGAGTATTTTAAACGACAAGGCTGTTCTAAATATCAGTTATATATAATAATTTAAATTTTATAAAGTTACCATGTGAAATTATCCTTCTACGCAACCATTATAAATTTTGATAAGTAGTAACATGTTTCTATGTCTTCTTTTTTTAGTCGGCATCTCGTAGAGCAGGTCTCACATGTACGAATTGTACTACTACACAAACTTCATTATGGAGAAGGAACACCCATGGTGAGCCTGTATGCAATGCGTGCGGTCTTTACTATAAATTGCATTCTGTTAATCGGCCTTTGTCAATGAAGAAAGATACTATACAAGTAAGTATATATTGAGATTTATCCTATTCTAAGACTCTATGATCATGTTTCTAACGCAAAATGCCGATCGAATCCGAATGATCAGATGGAGACTTTTTAATATCAAATGCATTTTTATCGAAAATTGCTCTATCTGTTTCACTAATTCCTATTTCAATTCTTAACAATAAAATAAAGCAATTATATTGAAAAGAAAGACATGCTAGCTATTCTTCTCTCTGTAAACATGGCGACCACTGTAAATTACTTGTGTCCAATTATGCTTGTTGCTCGTTTACAAGAATTAAAAAATATTTCATTTCATCATATTTTCATATATTTCTTGCCTAACTAATTTTTTCATTAAAACGAACAAGTTTGATTAAAAAAAAAGAAGAAATCAACCATTTCATTTTAACATGTAAAACGTTTTTCATCCGATGTATATTGAAATGTTGCATTCGATCGAAACTTCAATCAAAACCGTATATTACGTGGATTTCACCTGGATGTAACTGCATTGGATCAGTTCGATCGGATCTAAAAGCAGCGTTAGAAACAAGGTCTATAATTAAATGGGAGAAAAAATGTTTAATTTATAAAATTCTCTTAAAATTAAATTTAATTATTCTCTAAAAATGGAAATCTGTGAGATTTAAAAAATACATGGTGGCCCATAAATCTCTGAATTTTATACCTTTTTTTTATTCATTTTTGGTTACAACGACGTACAATAATACTATTTTAGTTTATATTATAAATGCCATTCACTTTCTTTTTTACAACGACGCAGATATTTTAAAAATGAGAGCACATAACGTCTTTTTCTAAATCAACTTAAAAGTCAACAAGTTAGGGATAACCACAATTGGGAGATATTAAACTTGTGTGTAAAGAAATCACAAACTAATTAGTGCCAACTAGAATTTACGAAAACAGTCAGGTGACAATTTACAAGCTGTTTTTGGATGATTTGATCAGCGCTAGTTATGACTGTTCTGCGAACAGAGCTAACACAAGTGAAAAAATTAAAGCATCGTTATTGCCTTTGCCGTAATCAAGTCCGTTTCTATGAAGCACTATTTACAAAAAATGTTATTTTTGATTTATTACATAAACTGATTTTTCAACTTTGTACTTTGTTGTAACAAAAAATAAATAAAACCAATTTATTTACAAAACAATTGCTAAGCATGCAGTGACGTATTAATAAATATGAAGGATTCAACTTATGTCCATCACAATTTTACGTTTGAAATACAAAAAAAAGCAGGTCTTCGATTTACTACAATATATTTGTATTGTTTCTTCTAGACAAGAAAGCGAAAACCAAAAGGTAGTAAATCAGGACAATCAAATGGAAATCAAGTTAAAAGAATCAAACTGGAAAATTCTGTCAAAATGGAAACAACAGGCTTAGGTAAGAATGAGTTAACATAAACTTTGTTATATTTACTTATTTCATTTTTAATTTTAATTTACGGAAAAAAATTATAGATTTTTCAGAAAATAATAAAGTTCAAAATATTAGGAAAAAAAATCGTTTGAAATATCACTTTTACAAATAACAGAATCTAAATAAACCTATAGACTCAAAATTATCCAAATTTAGGATTTTTATGGATTTTTTTTAAATTTTAAAATTAAGTATAAACTTTTTCAAATGAGAAAACTAGAGCGAAACATAGTACAAAATAGTGTATTAAGTAATACAATAAGATATTGAAGTGTAAAATTAGAGCATGCTAAGTTTTACCGGTTTTCAATGATAATATACCATCGAATTTGGGGATAAACAAGAATCTTAGAAACAGCAATCTTCATTTGTCTGAATAATTATTTAGTGGATAGTTTTAGCCTAATGCTAAATCATATGCCAATCCCGAATTTTCATAATTCACTGCGTTCCGGAACTGAATTTGTGCAAGTTAGTTTTTACTTTCTATGTCATTAAGAATATCAGAAAAGTCTATCCAACCCATTTTGTTAAGAAAACATAATTTTTCATTTTTGGAAATTTTTTTCAGTATTTTATAAAATTATATATTTCAATTAAAGGACGTCGGAATATTGAATCTAGAAGACAAGACATCGAAACAATTCTTTCCCAACTCTTACACTTGTGTTGTCCATTTTTTATTTGATCTAAAAATTTTTAAGGAAATCTTATAATTGACAGACAGACATTAGCTTCCAAAAGATGTTTAGCGAAATTACCGAATTAAATGAGATTATTCTCAAATTTCAAAAAAACCGAAAAAGAATTGTGAAAACTGTAATTTTTCGCGTAAAAGTGATTGATTTTAATCTCAAAAAGGATTTCTTATAGGCATCTGAGTATATTTTTCTTATGTATTTCGACTTGATGAACAAAACTCTGTTGTTGGTTCAGCTTTCTCGCCTACCAGTTTCGAAGAAATAGCCATTTATCACCATGTATGGCTGAAAACATAGCCAAATTAATGCTCCTGTTTATCAATCCAAAACTGGGTTTCGTATTGGTCTGAATATATATTTTGACTAGCCTTGTCACTATAATTTGGAGTTGTGAAAATGGTTCAAAATGTACTTATATAAATAATTCTGTTGATTTTATCCTGATCTGGTGAGTTTTCCTTTGATCTGGATATAATAATTATCCAACAAGAAGAGACGACTGAATTGACATAGTAGTGATATCGTACGAATTTTCGCCCCCTACCTTAAGAGAAGGGTTGATATGGGGCGATAGGACTGATATCAATATTTTTTCCGATGAGATATTATGACTGCAGTTATGTACAAATTTTTTACCCTCAACTTTTACATATAAATATCCTTAGGGGCTGAAAATGGACCACGAGTTTATGTTTATCGTTGAGAGCACCATTGAAAAGCTGATGTCAATGTTTTTTTCGACGAGATATTGTGATTGTAATATCGCACAAATTTCCCCCCCCCCCCCAATCCTTATAAAAATGTATTTAGGGATTAAAAAACTGGTTCTGAAATCACGATATAATAGTAAAAATCAATTTTGATAATTCTAATGGTTAACAGTTTGTGTAGTTTGAAAAATATAATTTTATTGTTCAGTTTTTTTTGTAGTATGCTGCAGTAATGGTACCTATCACTACGATTTTGACAAACTATTGAGCGACAACAGATTTTGTTTACTAACTTCTCTATAGGGACTCCCATTTGAATAAAGTAAATGGCTTTTCTTGAAAAATTCGGTTTCAAATATTATTTTTTGAAATTTTTGGAGATGATGTGATCAATTCAGTAATTTTGCCACACACCATTCGAAAATATTATAATCAAATAAAAAATAGTCAGTATAGATGGTATAAGGTTAAGAAAGAATGCCAATATGTATATATGACTAGTAAAGTCTGCATCATAAGGGATTTTTTTTATTAATAGCTTTATTCGAAATTTGACTTTGGCTGCTTCGATCGAGAAGAAAATTAACCAAAAAAAGTCACGTGATTAGCATTATCTGTCAAATTTTATTTTTTTTTTCCCAAAAAAAAAATAGAAAAGTGAGGTTATATCTCAAAATATTGAAAAAAGTTATTAGAAAAGTTTTTCTAAATGCAATTTTTCAGCTGTATAAGATAATTTGTTTTTTTTTTTTTAATTGTAAATTGCACCACTGTTTCAAAATAGACTTAATGGAATCTACGCAAAACTTCTTAGTTTTGACAATGCTTAATCCCAAACATATTTTGTTTAAAGTAGCGCAATATTAAATGCGTGTTTTTCTGTAATGTAAGTTTATTTGTTTTTGACCTCGTACAAGGTAACTTCATAAAATAATTATTTTTGAAAACGTAGTTTATATCTAAAAGTAATACACCTTATAATTAAGACAAACAAATACACAGTGTTATCAGTAAAGTCTGCAATAGGTGCAAGAAAGATTATAAATACGTTTAATTTCTATCTTATGATTTTTTTTATTAGAAAATTTGAGTCTTTTCAATTAAACTATTTTCTTAATATTAATGTGTATTACTTTTAGACCCAAACTACGTTTTCAAAAATAGTTATTTTATAAAGTTACCTTATACATGGTCAAAAACAAATAAAGAAATTGACGGATTTTGTATTTCAGTGTATATTTGAAATTATTACAATCGGCCAAGCGCTTTCGGTCTCTCTATCGGACCATCCTCAGGGCTCAGACCTTGTCAAAGGGCACACTTCAACCCTGCCAGTTTGAGAAAAGTCGCGAGCGTAGCCTCCACACAGAACAAAATGTATACAATTAAAAAACCTCTAGAAACATTTAAAATTAAAATTAAAACTAGAACATTCAATACGCTGTGCACATTGGCATTAAAACAATATTTTTTTTTTATTTTATTAAATTTTGAATAAAGCAATTAATAAAAAAATCCCATATCAAGCGGACTTTACTGGTCACACTATATATATATATATATATATATATATATATATATATATATATATATATATATATATATATAATCTCATAATATAGTTGAAAGTATGAGACAGGAAACCTAAATGATTTTTTTGGTGATTTTTCCTAAACGTACGATTCCCTTTATTTTATGGTTCTTTGTAAAATATTATTGTTTTTTTTTTCAAAACACTTTTACATAAATTTTTATTTGTAACACTCTCTATAGCCGGAAATATATAAATGACATATTTTTATATTATATATTTTATTTTCAGATAATTTCAACATTTCTCACCTTCAACATACCCCCACTAGCCTCATGTATCCCAACCAGACACACCCAAGATTTAGTCCTACGTATTCATCACAGTCGCCCCACAACTTAAGTCAGCCTGACTATTATAACACAATTTTGCATCACACGACTAGCCCTAGTCCACCTTCCAACGCCTCAGATCTCCACTCAGAGTCGCCACATTCTCCACTTCTTGGTCACAATAACAATAATAATAACAACACCAAAGTTATTATTAATGGAGAGCATGCCATAGAGAGACCCACAGTTGTTTCTTTGTCATCGTAATTTACCTATTGTTGGGGAAGATCCTCTAACGTAATTGTAAGGCAAATTGTCTATAAAAGTAAGTTGGAAATGTAATGAATTTCTTGAATATGTTTGTGCAGTTATACCTAAATATATTCTACATATTTTATGACCTTTTTAATCCAGCGAGATACCAAGCTTTTGCCTCAGTTTTAGGAAAAATAGTAACCTAAGGCTTGAAGTTCATAAAATCGATCCTTTTTTATTAGAAGATAATCTTAAATAACATGTGATTAATGCGGAAATCAAAAATTTTTTTACAGATCATTTTAAGTTAAACAATTTAGCTAAAAGTTTTCAAAAAATAGTATATAAGTACAACAATATAAAACCACTAGTACCAAATGTCATTTTAGAACAAAATATGTTATTGTTGAAATCACTACAAAAACTGGTTCTATGATACCGAACTGATTTCAGTGAAGTCATATTAATACCGAATTAATAGATAGGGACTTCAAGTAAAGGAAAGAAGTGTTGAGACTGGAGGTTTTGAGACATGCAAAGTAAATTACTATTAGTCTAATAAAAAAGTTCAGTTTAGGTTATTTTTTTATGACGCCTAACCAAATTAGAACAATACAAGATCCGGAAAAACAAATCAAACTAAACGACATCATGACATAGCATATTTTATCGTTAAGTAGAATATCAAGACGTACAAATATTACGTCAATATTAAATAAATAATTATTTATTAGATTGTATTAATTGTTGCATACAGGACTGGTTTGTGTTTTAAGTATTTAAGTATTTGTCTCTCTGCTTTTGATTTATATGAGACCTACTTTTTCCATACACTGAAATAACTAAAATATAATTTTAATACAATAATAATTTATATAATGTAATGTCCTGGAAAGACAGCTAAAATTTGCTTATCAAGTACTATTAACAATTAGAATGATTTAAAAATAGAAATACATTTTCTTTCTCCCTGGAATTTTTTTAAACGATCTTAAGTATCTTGTGTGTAGCTAAATCAAAAAATGAATTTAATTTTTGGTTAGTATCTACTAATTTCTAGGAAGGGGGAGTGACATGTCATATTTTTTTGTGTCATTAATATAACACAAGTTAAGTAACTTAAACTACTAAAATAAGTTTGATGTTTTCCTCCTTTTGTCGTCACCAGTAGGGGTTTCTCATATAGGAGTCCAGCAGTAATCGGTTGACATGTTCGCGTTCAATTTTCCATCTTAATGTGAACAATATATTGGCGAAATATTTTTCCACGATCATCTTACACTGTACCAAAATTTTTCGGGAAAATGTTCAGTGTGTAGGAAATGTAGCTTCAATAACATATTAAGACTTATGGCTTTGTGGGATGATAAGAGTTCTTCTACAGAAAACTGGCCCCATTTAAAAGTTTTTTCCTTTAAATATATCCTGTTTAGGGCATCGACATTTTGAGATCCCCAACAAGCCTAAATTGAAAGTATATTCATTCATTTATTTATTGGCGAATGAAGTGTCTTCTGAATAATATTAATTCCTTTGTATCTATATTATTTGATAATCTAAGTTTTTTTTTTAAGTTTCGGTTTCCTTAAGAGGAACCCATATCATTTGGACTCCGAACGTCCACACACTTTGTGCCCAAGGCCTCGTTCATAAAGCCTAATTGTATGCGGTGTTGTCATGTCGTCCCATATGGAAAAATAAGTATTGTGTTATGCTATTGCCCCCTTGTTCAATATTTGATCAATTTATTGTAAACTGGGTCGTTTTTTAGATTTCAGAGAGACGGTTTTGTGAAGAAATGTCGGTAGAATGAAATTTTTTGCAACAAGATTTTCTATTAGATGATCAGATTTTTCATAATGTAATTGTCAATTAAATAAAAAGTTATTCGTATTTCCATAACCATCATATACATATAGTGGGGCCTATTTTGATCAATTTTGTGGAAATAATAAATTTCCTGCGATCAATTTTATTTGAACTTTTAGTTGATTCCACTTTCATAAGTATAGAATGATTATAGTGCCAGTGTATATCTGAAATGGTACCATTTACTATATAACTTTTATCATTTTAATATATTTATGTTGAAACAATATAACGATATTTATTGTCCAATTTTCTTAAATTAAAGGTATAGCAAAAAGTTCTCCATAATTGAACTTTAGACTGAGAGAAACCGTATTTGCTTAGGTCTCCTAACCCAATTTTCATATTTCAAGTTTTTCGTATTTCTTTTTCACGATTTTAGTTAACCTATATAATTCATGTAAAATTGACACAAAAGTATCCATTTAGAATCAAATCAAAAAAAAGTTTAACATTTGTATTTTTAACTTTCTAAATATTGTTTGTTTGATAACTCCATAAATTTTTTGGTTGGACTTTTTACACTTATAATCAATCAGTTTAGTAAGATTGACACAAACTCTTTGTGGACAATTTTGTTATGGGTTTTCATTTTTTTTTTGGTTCGAAACGGATTATAAGGCAGACATGTGTATTGCAAAAAATGATTGTTAATGTAATTTCTGATCAAATGGTTTGCGTATCTCGTTATGATTTAAATAAAAAATATTTATAAAAATTATACATTTAGATTTTCCATAGTATCAGTTATAAAATTTAAAGAATCAATCTATATTTTTTATAACATATTTACTACTAGTTTGTTTGTTGAAAATTCTGCTACAAAATTATTACTCTCATTACATTACCGATTTTCTACTGATAAGTAATGGTGGATATTGTAGATATTATTTTTTAGTTCTGATTATGAGATTTTAGTTTAAGAAAAACACAATTGAATTTGAATAAAAATTAAAAATTGAAAAATGCTCTCTCTCTTACGAATTTCAGGAAATTTTACGTATATATATTTCTTTTGCAGTATCATCACATTAAAAAAATCGAATCTCATTAAAACCATGACTTATATTCTATTAAAAATAAATGCGAGAAGATAAGTTTGTTGATCTGTCTAGTTAGTTTTTGGCGATTGTTTTCGTTCTAAATAAGCCTTCAATTTATATTTTTGGTTAATTTATTTATACGTTACTTTATTTTGAATCATCAACTTGCATTTAGTAATTAAAATAAATATTTTATATAGTAGCTCCTTTCATAATATTTACGTACAGACTTGGTAATTGTGAGAAATCAAGAAGCCTATTGTTTAAATTTGTGTAGTATTTTCATTTTTTTTTCTATAAATTGTCATATGTTGATTTTAATAACTTCTTTTAATAATCAATTTTTGTCAATTCAACAATGAGAAAACAAAATTATTTAGTAATATATAATTCATATTATTTCGTACATTTACCAATTTCTGTATAGTTTGTTATGCCCGAATATTTGCCATAGACCTAGATTTTATGTATATAAATATATTTTAAGTCCAAAACTGTAAAAAGTATATATTCCAGTAGAATAAGTACAAAATACTTTGTAAATTACATAAAATATAAGTATATTGTAAAATTACAAGAAAACTTACAAGCGTGACCAAAGATTTTGTTAAAGTTCCAAGGGTAGGCCTTACCAAGGGCTTATAATAATTTTTATTTTTTAAGTTAGGTTACTTCGTCACTGACTGATGTTTTATTTTTTGCACTAAAGTTTTATTTTAAGTTTCTGAAACTTAAGTAAAGTGTGTTTCTAATCAGAGGCTCTTTTTCTCTTATTTTGCAAATGAAATGATTATTCGTTTACTCAAAATAATTCCATTTCTTTAGTAATAGTTCAGCATTTTGTACAGTAATTTTAGTGTTATATATAGGTTTAGTTTTATGAAAATATTTGTTATATATTACTTTATTTTTTGAATATTGTTTAACGTAAAAATAAAAATATATAAAATAATTTTCTAGTTTTATTTTAGTAGCAAATGTAACTAAGTTTTTCTGCACTTAAAAAGTTATAGATTTTTGAAAGACACATTAGATACCAAACAGCAAAAATTCTAGAAATTAATTCCATTCAAATTTTTGTTAACGTAGCCGAGAAATATATTACTAAAAAATTAAGAAATACTGTAAAATATTTCGAAAGCTAAACTTCTTGCTCGTAATATTGTTATAATTTATATAATAGATCTCGACACACAGACCATTATATAAGCGAATTAAGGATCAGAATATCGATAAGAGGAATAGTTGTCTGTCGAAAATTGAAAAAAAGTCAAATTTTAGCTGTTCGGGAACAAAACAAACAGCTTTTTCCATTCTTATATTTTTTATTTTTTTAACTACTGAGTTATATGGATGCTGGGACTAAGGCAATTTAGCCCGTTTCTCTTCCTCCTGTCCCATCTTTCAACGGGAAACCGTAGGAAATTTTACGCGTTAACCGAGCTTTCTAAGATAAAAAACAGAGAAATGTCTCGTCTAAGAGGGCTTGGACACTTCCATCATTCAACTAGGATTGTTGTTCACGTTTGTCACCTACTATAACAAAAGTCATTTGTCACAGGTGTGACTGACATTTATATATTTCAGACAGATTCTGCACAAAGGAACGATTTATGGGATGAAAATGGCTCCGCCCTCTGTAGAGTGCGCGGCCATGCACAAAATTTCACCTAAGACTTTAGGAACGTTTCTCCCTTACGCCGTACATTCAGCGCTGACTCTGCTTCTTTCCCTAAACGACAAAACCACGTTTTTTTTCTTACTTCTTGCACCTGCATACGTTTTGACAGTTCAACGACTAAAACACAAGTCCTTTTTTTTCAACTACGAGTTATATGGCCTAGTCGACTTCTCTTTCTTCAGTTGCACGCTTATACCCTTTTTGCCAAGGAACCCTTCGGGAAGATTTACACAATAATCGGGTTTGGGCGACCATTTTCTAAGAAAAAAAAACCTGAAGGATGTCTTATCTAAGAGGGTCTGGATCCTTCCATCATCCAACTAGGATTGTTGATTACTTGTGTGACTCACTATAACGTGCCTACATGGCGCTTGTCGAGTGAATACACGAAGCAAGCAGTTCCCTGGTTTTTTCAAAATATTTAAGTGTTAAAGACCTGTTTTTCCTTAAAACTGGTACCAAGTGATTGTTCAGTGCCATATTAAATTAAAAACAAAGTGAAAATCGCAATTAACTGCCGCCATGAGACCCAAAACAGGCGCAGATGTTGAGGTCAAGCAACAATCGCCGCTGTCAGCTAAGATGGCGAAAATGGAAGACAGGCTAAAGCAAGGTTTGGATAGTCTAAGAAATGAATATCTGCTTCAAAAATCGGATGTAGACACCCAAAAGCTTGGAACTTTCGAAAGTGAATTGAAAAAATTTAAAGAAAAATTTACAAAGGAATTTAACTCATTAAAAACAGAAATACACAAGCTTCAAGATGAAATGGAAAAAATTCACAATGATTTGGAGAATATCCGAAAGGATAATAATAACAAAAAATTACTTTTTCACGGCATAAAGGAGAAAAATCAACAATGCTTGTTACAAAACCTTTGTGATATCATCAATAATAAAATTGGTGTTGATATTTCTAAGCAAAAAATTAGCCGTTTTTATCGCCTCAACAAAAACCCAGGTAAAAAAAAAATCCACAGTCCGGCCAGTTATCGTTGAATTCGCAACGCATTGGAAACGCGACGAAATATTTTATGCTAAAAAGGCACTCAAAAATAGCGCGATTATGTTTTGTGAAGTGTTAAAGACTCTAAAATATGATTTATTTCTCAAAGTTAGGGAAATATATAAAAATAATGCCTGGACAATTCTAGGTAATATATACGTGTTTTGCAATAACACAAAAAATCTAATTAGAGATCTACAAGACTTGAAAACACTTACTAAGACCTAATTTTTGTTACTGGGATACGCTTGCATAGTATTATATTGTCTCTTATTTTTCGTTCTTTATTTGTTTATTTATTTTTTTCTTCAATGTTTATGAGACTTTTTTCTGCCACAAGTTGTATATTTTAATGTTTTATTTACAATCTAAGTTTGTCTTTCCGGAGAAAGAGAGGATATATATTACTTAGAGAAAATTCAAACATTAATAATATAGCTATAACCGTTTTTTTTTGCTCTTTAATAAAGGAGGAAATATTTCTATATTTTAATTTAACATAATTATGAATAATCGAAGTTTCAAGGTAGGTCATCTTAATATTCGGTCTTTAACTTCAAAGTTCACGGCGTTTAAAGAATTTGTGCTTGGTCAGACTTTTAATATAATGGGAATTACAGAGACGTGTGGCTAATCAAAACAAGTCTAAAGATATTAAAATCGATGGATATAAGTTTGTTAGACAGGACAGGGTAAGAGGGGGTGGTGGTGTCGGAATCTATATCAAAAATACTCTGAAGTTTTCTATTTTGTGTAATGATTTTTCAAAGAATGAAAATTTTGAACAATTATGGATAAAAAGTTTAATTAACAATACGCCATTAATTTTTGGATGTATATAGCTATATCTACATATAGAATTTCTGATTTTTTGTGTGACTTTGAGAATACCACAATATCACTAGTACCTTTAAGTAATGAGTTGTTGTGCACGGGGGATTTTAATGTAGATTTTTTGGATGTATTTTCAAGTGATGTGACAGACGCAATACTGTCGCACTTATTGACCTTTTTTTGATTTCTAATCCCGATTTGGTAACACATTGTGATATTTTATCTGCCCCATTAATGTCGGACCATGAATTTACATCTTGTGAGTTTAAATTACCAAATATTAAAAACAAATTATCTTTAAAGAATATAGAGATCTATAAAATATAAATATATCACAATTTACGGCTGATTTAAAGTCAATTCCCTGGAGAAATATTTTTGATATTGAAAATATAAATGATAAAGTAGAATTTATTAATTCCAACGTAGCTACCTTACTACATCTTCATGCTCCCATGAAAAAAGCTAGGTTTACCAAGAATAATTTTCCCTGGATAACTGAGAATATTAAAAATTTGATGAATCTTAGAAATAATACCTTAAGTAAATTTAAAAGAACAAAGAATGGTGAGCACTGAGAATATTATAAATGTCTTCGCAACCTCACAACCCTAACTGTTCGTAACGAAAAAAAAGCCTAATTTGGATGCGAGGTTACAACTATCAAAAGATATATGGCGGGAATTAAAAAATACAGTATAGCAGTTAGTAAAAACAAAGTTGATATCCCCGAAAATCTGTAGGATCAATACCCGATTCAGGGGGACATAATAATTAACTTTTGAAATTTTATGAAAATGGTGTGAAAGATGATGTAACTCGTAATTTTAAATTTAAAGAAATAACAAAGTTAAAGGTGGTGAAGATAATCTCTAAAATAAAGTCTTAAGCGAAGGGTCACGACGGATTGAACATTGATTTGGTGGAACTCTGCTGTCCTTTCATCTTGCCCTACTTAACACATATATTGAATACATGTCTATTAAATTGTGTTTATCTAGAATACTGGAAGAGGGCTTTGGTAGTGCCATTACCAAAAGTTAGTGGTCCCAGTGAACTTCGGGATCTTCGTCCCATTAGTATTTTGCCTTGTATGTCAAAAATATTAGAATAAATAATTAATGAATAACTTACAGATCACGTGGAGGTTAATCGAATACTCAATCTGGGTTTAGAAGGAATCACGGTTGTTCTACTGCTCTGGCAAATGTCGCTGATGATATATTTCGGGCGACTGATTCAGGAGAAGTAACAGTCCTGCACTGCTCGACTTTTCGAAAGCATTTGACACCCTGGACCACTGATTGCTATTAACAATACTTCACTATATCGGTTTTAGTAATCATGCCATTTCATTTTTTAGGTTTTTCTAGAGGGTCGAAGGCAGTGCCTTAAACTGGGTGGAGAGATGTCAGAGGAGCTGCCCATAAATTCTGGTGTACCGCAGAGCTCTATTGTAAGTCCTTTGTTATATGCAATCTACACTTCGTGTTTACCAAGTACCTTGAGAAGGTGCAAGTCGCATTGCTACGCGGATGATACCCAGGTATATTAGTCTTTTAGAAGGGAGGATGTTCTTGAGGTTTGCAACGCTATTAACCAAGACCTTAAAGCAATTCATTCGGTCTCCTTGCAGCATTTCTTGTATCTTAAGTCGAAAAAATGCTGTGATTGAATGAAATTGAGGATAGTGTTAAACCTCTGGGTGTTGTCTTTGATAGTACACTGCGATTTGATAAGCATGTTTCCCATTGTGTTCAGAGGGCTTATGTTAGACTAAATCTTTTTTACAGCTACCGCCATGATTTGTCTATAAAACTTAAGACTTTGCTCTGTGATTCGCTGGTGCTCTCTATTTTTAGCTACGGAGATATAATATATGAAAACTACCTAACAGCCATTCAGAAACGAAGAATACAGAAAATGCAAAACTCTTGTTTGCGACTAATCTATGGAGTTCGTAAATATGAGAAAATATCTCATAAGCTACTCGACTTAAAATGGCTGAATATGAAGGTGGTTACATGAAGCTTGTTTTTACCATAAAATTATATGTTATAAAAGCCTACAATATTTATACGACGTGCATAATGTCAAAATTCGTTTTCGAGGAACAATAACTCCGCTCCTGCATAAATATTCTCTATTTGAACGTTCTTTTACTTACAATGTCGCTTAGCTATATAATTCTCTTCCGGACCTCTTCAAAACTCGTACGCCTATAAAATTTAGATATATTGTCTTCCAACACGCATTTGATAAACACATAAGAAAATTGTAATTTCCTCTTTTTCTTTTGAATTTTAATGAAGAAAAATCCAGAATTTGTATCAATGTATCTAACTTGGGAGTATAAGTATTGTTTCTTTTCTCTTCTGTGTTTAATTATTATTTAGGTCCTATTTACTTTCAGTCTGGGTTGAGTTCATCAGGGTGGATGTCACTTAGGTGTTATCCACATCTGGACTTCGCCCTTTCTGTCTCTACATTATCCTGTATATTAATTAATTATAACATGTTGTTAATTCTATGGAGCCAGAAATAAAGACATAATTATTATTATTATTTTAACAAAAAAGGCACTTGTTATATATGTAATTCTCCTTTCAGGCAGAGAATATTATGAAAAATATACGTACAAACAGTTTATTTCCTGCAAATATCGCTCTGATCCTCTCTCCATACGCGTTTCGATCCCCTTATGATCTCGTCAGTGGAGCTGTATCCGACCGAGAGCAACATTAGCAGGAAATAACTGATATATGAACCATAAATTTCAAGGTATGTCGGCAGGATATTAAGTTGGTAGACGGCAGGTGTAATATCCTGCCGACAAACCTTGAAATTTATGGTTCATATATCAGTTATTTCCTGCTAATGTTGCTCTCGGTCCGATACAGCTCTGACGAGATCATGAGGTGATCGAAACGCGTATGGAGAGAGAACCAGAGTGATACTTGCAGGAAATAAACTGTTTGTAAATATATTTTTCATATTCTCTGCCTGAAAGGAGAATTACATATATAACAAACTATTTAAATACGGCAGAAAGATTTCTTTATTTCTTACTGAAATTTTGATTGTTTAAAAAAGTCACTTGTCACATATGTGACAGACATTTAAAAGTTTCAGATCGATTCTTTTGCTTGAACAGTCGGATGCAGAGTTGACCACTTGTCATTTATTCTCACCGCATAAAGAAACGATTTGTTGGGCGAAAATTGCCCCTCTCTCCATAGGGCACGTAGCCACACACGAATTTTCCCTTAAGCACTTTAGAACTTACCATTCGTTCCCCCCTCACACCGTACATTTACCCGTGACACCCGCCTTCGTCCCTAAATGACCAAACCTTGTTTTCTTTCTAGCTTTCTGCAAAAACGCACCTGCTACGTATTGATATTTTAACGACCAAAATGGGAGTCTATTTTTTAGGTTAAAAACTTTTTTTAATCGTCGTTTGGAGGGGTCTAGCTGCAAAGGCAATTCTTCAGATCGTTTTGCGTTCGGTGCTTCTGTATACACTTCAGATAATCCGGTCTGAGTCCCCGAAAACCGTCTATTTTTAACCACAATAGCTATACATTTCTTCAACAATTTCAATTTATATCCTGTCGAATGCAGAGTTAATCCATATTCTTACGAAGTTAACCGCTCGTCATAAGTAAATCTTTCTCTTTACACAACACAATAATGATCCGATTTCTGGGGGCGATATTTACCCTACGCACTCATTACACCGCACAATCAGTCGAGCCCCACTTTCTTTCTCAAAGATCTAAATTAGGTCTGTTCTCACTTTTTGACGAAAATCCATCCATATATGTCTTGGCAACTTGGCAACGCAAACGGAGGTGGGGTTTAAAAGTCCACATTATTGCACTTGTCAGTTTAAATACCTTATTTGTTAACTTAGATCCATTTCAAAAAGTAGACCATGTTGATGAATTAAAGAGTTATATTTATTTAACTGACTTGTTCATTGAAACTCATATTGGTGGTACTTTAATTATTTGGAGTACTAATTTAACTTTATTTTTATTCCTAAAATTTGCAATTCGTTGCAACCTAGAGGATGTAATATTTACATAATGTTTACGAAATATAACCATAAAAATTGCATATTTTGTAAGAAATCACCAGTTTTGCACCACATTAAAAATTTTGTTCAAATAGTGTGGAGTTTTAAATAAGTCAAACCCAACTGATAGTTTGGTCTATATTAAGTTTAATTTCTTGACGAGATGGTGAATTATTATTTAACATTGTTGTTATGTTAAAAATTAAATATTTTACTTACTATATTAAATTGTAAACTCTTCCTACTTAATAAAGTAAACGGCGAAATTTTAGTGTGCTTTTTAATTGATCTGGTGTAACAAATGCAGGAAAACTTAACAAACTAAAATTAGGCCACTCCCTATTTTGGCACGAGGCCTATAAATTCGAAATTACAAGGTTTCTAAAATTATTTTACAAATATTTTCAACAGAAACAACATCGGAAAAAAATTGTTAGGGGGTTATTAAATGGAGCTGCTGATGAATCGATAATTGCTTTGAGGCATAGTACAAAGTGATTAAACAGATATGACATCGAACCAACAGTGAATATGTCTTTAAGGAAACATCTAGAAGTTCTAAGACCTAAAAGAGTCCAACAAGCTCATTCAAATATTTTTTTTTTCATCGTAACAGTATATCTGATAACGACTTTTTGCCACTTTAGCTTTTATTTTGTCCCATTTGCGAGAAATTCATATTTTATTTTTGTTTCGTGAATACTTGTCAAAATATAAGACTGCCTCAGCAACCATATTCACCAGACATGACCTTCTGTAACTATTTCTTTTTCCTGGAGATTAAACAGGCAATAGAAGGACATTTTGTGACTAAAATAGAAATAAAGCGATATCACTGGACGAGTTCAAGGTTATACCAAAAGCCGAATTAGAAAAATGCTGGGAATTATTTTAAAGGAGATGTGGATATTGACGGAGAAATGAATATTTTCCGGGAACTTTCTTTTCCAATCTTACATATCTTAATATTTTTTTGAATACAAGTTTAAATTCGGGAAACCTAATCTTTATTATAAATATTAAATAGCTAGGAACTTTCATAGTATTGAAAACGGGAAACAACAAATAACTCAAGTTGAGAAATAATTAGGTAATTAAGTTTAAAAGAGGTGTAAATTAAATTTGAATGTTTATTGTTATATAAAATTTCATTTCAGCCAGGAATGACGGATTTTGGGGTTCCAAAAAAGAGTTAAAAACATATTGTGTGGTAAGGTTCTAGTATTAGCAACCAACACTTTCAATGAGCATATTTTTTTTAAAGATTGCCACCTTGGATCGCTAGAACCATATTAATAAACCAATAGGTGATCAAAACCGATCTATAGAGTCATAGGTGCAATGGAAATGATGCACTTTCAATGATCTAATATCATTTTTTAAATTAATCTCTATCAATGTAGCTTCAGTTCACTCCTATTTCCAATGTTCTTTTTGTATGGAATTACACAACATATTGACCTATTTAAATTAGCATTAAGAAGAAATTTTCATAATGGTGATAAGCGGCATATTTTTTGGATAATTTGACCAGTCATAAGTAATTGAGTTGAATTTTTAAGAATATACCTTATTGCGCACTATGAAGTAATATTGATCATGTCATGTACAGGAAACGTGATTTATTATTATATTTTTATATTCAAGTACTAAAATATTACGTTAGGAACTACGCATGAGTATTTTATCTTAAATCTTCTTATTAGGTAAGAATTTTTGCTACGTACAGAGTGTTTATATTTTTATTAATTATTTAGATGTACATTTCAATATAATTCTACAGTATTTTATACGTAGCCATAGACCACATATATTTATTTGTTTTTAGTTGTATATACTTTTCGAATGCATTATCATATTTTTGAGATTTTGAACTTGAGTGAGTTAAAATGTCACTAGTCAAATACTTTATGGAGACAGTGGTGAAAATAAAATTAAAAAAAAAGAATCAAGCATGAAGAGTCAAATAAATTTTATTCTCAGTAAATTAAAATCATATTCCAAATTTCTTAAGAATATTTACCCCCTAATTTACTAACATGGTTTATGGTTAAGACCAACTTAAGCTGACAGTTGAGGATTTAAAATGACAAGCGCAACAATAAGTCAAGTAAGTTTGGAATGTTGAAAATACATCGATATAAAATAATTTTCTTTTGTTACTAAACCGGTTAAAATGGAATATTTTAATTATTTTCGAGAGACAATTTTTCCTTTCATTCATATAAAGTCTTTATCTCCAGATTTTTATACTTAGTAATCCTATATAAGCATTTAATTGTGGACATATATAATACAAAATTATACCAATATTATAAGCAAACTAAAATTGGCGGATATGAACGTTCATCATAACTAGATCGAGTCTGTCTTAAACCTTTTTAGTAAATTTACTTGTCCAATTCTTAAGTTGTTTTCGTTTAAGTTTATTCGAAATTATAAAAATACGAGTATACTAAAAAAATACCCAAAAGACTTTTTAAATCGTTTTGCAAAGTCATCATAATTTTATAAGAAAGTTATTATTTTAGGCGAAAATAACCGATTCCTTGAAAAAATATGTTAACCCGTAAAAATCAAGTCTCTCTGCTAGAGTTATACGGATTCACGATGATCTGGTAACTAAAACTAAAAAGAGTGTAAGGCTTAACTACGATTACCAAAAAAAAGATTGCCTTCTTATTGCGCTGTCTCCATACAAAAGTTACAAATCCAAATGGCAAGCATGATTTTTGAGGTTGCTGCTTGAAATATGTGGATAGATGATCATCCTACATAAGTCCTTCAGCCAAGAATTCTGACGTCTACCACAAATTTTTTCTTTGAATTTTTGCCTCAATTATTAGCGTAACGATTTCATATTGTTGTTTCTCAAAATGTGTTATTATGTTTTCCAATACGATTTGGAACTTCAATATTGCTTATTCTTTATACCCAAAATATTCGTAAAACGTGGCAATAGAAGTACATTTCAAAAAGATCAATTCGCATTTCTAAACGTTGATAAAAATTGCTCTTTTTTTACTACATAAGTAGTTCCCATAAAAGGAATCATAGTTTTTGCATCATTGCAGTTCAGCAAAAGGAATGTCTCAGAGACGCAAGGAATTAAATGTCACAACTTATTATCAATTTTACTATCAGCAGTTAAGCTTATACCAACTAAAGGAACCTTCTCACCACCTACGTCAACTAGCAAAAGGCCTTTGACTCAGTGTCACATGATTGGCTAGTACCTATACTGAAAATATACAGTCGATATACATATTGTGTCTGTTTTAAAACACTTCGTGCCAACCTGGAGAACTAGGACACTAATGCAATAACATTAACTGAAATCCAGCACTCGCAACCCTAAAGACATATATATTGAAAAGACGCATCTTAACATGTGTATTCTTAGTTCTAAACTTAGTTCTGATGTTATATAGAATTTTTTCACATCCTTCTCCTTACGGTGCCATATCAGGTCCCCCTTACGTTGACACTTATATTGGCAAGTTGTTCGCGGTTTTCAGCTAATCTCAATAGTTGTTCGACACTGCGTATTCCGGTCCATCTGCTTCCTTCCAATTTTTCTGCGATCTTCGATTTTACCTTTCATTATAAGCTGAAGGATTTTGTATCGGTCTCCTCTAAGAACATGCCCTAGGTATAATCTCTTTCTTATCTTAATAATTTTAAATAATTCACGAATGACACTTGCTCTACTTAACATTGCTTCATTGGTCTACATAGCTGTCTAGGGTATTCAGAGTATTCTTCTATGCAACTACATCTCTAACGCTTTTAGGGGTTGATTGTATTAGCCTTCAGAGTCTAGGTCTCAGCTCCATATAACAACACAAACCAAATATAATATCTGATCATTCTTTGATGCAATTTTGGATTTAAGTTGTCATTACAGAAGAATGATTTCAATCTCAGAAAAGCTGTGCGAGCTGTTTCAATTCTGCACTAAATCTCTTTATTTGGGTCTAGTTGTCCTGTAACATAGCATCCCAGATGTTTGAATTGGGTAACTCTGTCAATGTTTTGTTGATCTATCCATAGAGAAGCATCGGCTTGCGGTTGGATACTGAATATCATAAATTTTGTCTTAGTGACATTCATTTTTAGACCGATTTTCCGCCCTGTCGTGTTTACACAATCCAGCAACTCTTGAAGGTCTTGGATACTATCGCACAAAATGGCACACCTTCACTCCAAGGTCTTTATATTGCAAAGCCTGTTTGAAAATTATGTTCCAGTAGATGTTGAATAATAGCGGGGACAGAATGCATCCCAGTCTGATACCTCGTCGAATGTTACATTCGTCGGTTAGTCTTCCATTGATTCGAACTGCTTCCAATACAAGTTCTTTATGATACGCAGATCTCTACCATCGATTCCCGAGGTTCTTAATATGTTCAAAAGTGTTCCATGCTTTTTGTAATTGGTGAAAGCTCCATAAATATTTTTACGTTAGTCACGACACTTTTGGGGAAGTATATTTAAGGCAAAAAGTGCCTCATGGGTACCAAGTGCATTCCGAAAGCCACAGTGGCTTTCATGCAGGCCCCCGTTGCATCGACTTCCTATTCTTTTAAAGAAGAAAAACCTTCAGTGTGTGGCTTACCACACTAATTAATCTGTATTCGTCATACCTTTTGCCCGCTGTTTTTTTGGAGGTGCTATAAAAACAAACTTCAGCCATTCCTAGGGTATTTCACCAGTAGTATACACATCGTTAAAAAACTTGACTGGAACACCAATGTGGTTTTCGTGGATCATTTGTAGGCGTTTTGTTCGGATGTTGTCTAGTTCAGTTGCTTTCTTTGTTTTGGCTGATTTTATTGCATGGAGAACTACAGGTTTTAAAATTTCTGGACCTTCGTCTTGATGTACATTACCCTGCATGTTTGGCCTGTCGTCTTCAAACTATTCGGTTATATATTTACTTCATATTTCAAGAATTTCTCGTCCATCAGTAATAGTTTTTCCCTCAATATCCACTAGAATATCATATCCATGCAAGTTTTTTAAGCTTGTCCAATTCTTGAGCTTACTTTTTCTACATTACATTGTTCATTAACTTAAGTGCCCAGATATTTGAAAAAGGATGCTTGATCCACAGTACTGTTGTTCTCACGTCTCTTGCAATTTTTGAGATTAGCATTACTTTAATTTTAGAGACATTTATAAAAAGGTTAAATTTCACATCCTGTTCCATTATTATCTGTAATACATTTAAACTGCTTGTTATGATAAGGGTTACGTCAGAGGATAGTATATTGATATTTAACCTTGCCTTCATTTTTATTGCGCCTATTATTTTATCAAGTGCTTCTGTGAGTATTGCTTGTGAATAGATGTTAAAAAGAAGGGATGAAATACATATATCCTTGCTATACTTCTCTTTAATGGTTAATGTCTTCTAATATTTAGTGATTCAAGTTAATATTAGCAATTTGGTACTAATATAGTTCGGTGATAGTATATATCTCACAGCTATCATTTCAAGTTGATTTTAATATTTCATTCATTTTTATTCAGTCAAACTCTCTATGGTAATCTATAAAACATGCATACATCTCGATATTTATATCTTAGCACCTTTGCGCTAACACGTTTAAGGAAAACAGGGCCTCAAGTGTTCCCACTCCATGGTTAATTACTAAATACTTCAAAAAATAGATGTATTGTTTAGTCTTGCTACGTACACACATGTATGTACTTCATTTTTAATATTAACACACAATGTTTCTTCAAAATAAATATAGGAGGTGTTTCTAATAGGTCTCTATAAAACGCTAGCGCAAATTCCTAAGTGTTAAAATGTGAGGATTTAGCGTAATTTACCTTGGTCCAAAAGTTTCTACTTTCTAAACAATAAGGTGTCAAAGTTATAATTTTTTAAAAAACTTTTTTGTAAATATGTCCCTTAATAATAGCATGATTTGCACTAAATTTGGTATTGTGAGGTGTCTTTTAGGACAAGAAAGGAAGATTTGATTACAGTTTCGGTGTACATTGAACAAGGGTCACCACCAGCACTACGCCAACATCTGAAGTTTCATGACTTATTTATGCCACCGTATATCAAATTTTTAATTTAAAATTTTTATTCTTTTACACATTTTATCCAAAAAAGCTAAGTGGGTGTCAGCTTCGATCAACGGTTTTTGAATTAATCGACTTTAATGTTTTATTGCATGCTGGGATTCGTCATAGACCTCTTCACACTTTTATCCACACTTAGGACATAACAATAAAAATTTAATTATCAATGAGCTAATAATGATAATAATGTAAGAATGAACTTAAAATTCTTAATCAAATGTTCAAAATGCAAAAATAATGGTAAAAGCTTCTTAACATGCAAAATTTTTCAGTTATCATTTTTTCAGCAAAAATAAATGAGTATTTTATCACATTATTTTAAAAAGTAATTTGTAATAGACCGGAGCGTGACGTTGCCAAATTTAGGTGTTCCATAAGTTAGGGAAATTTTGTACAATCTGACAACAATACTTGAGGGATAACAAGTCAACCACGAAGTCTCAATCCCCTAGGGCTTAAAATAACGGCAGTACTCATTTAAACCCATATAATTCCAAATTTCACACTTTCCCGTAGCCGAATCTACATATATATATATATATATATATATATATATATATATATATATATATATATATATATATATATATATATATATGGCCTCTGTATACGAGAAATATGCCATCGCTTTTCGAACTTCCAATACCCGACGTTTCTAGAAAGTACCAGAAGTCCGAAACGGCTATAATAGCATCTGACCGGCAGTCTTACCATCATTATTGGTTTAGCACGAGTAGTGGTCAGTATTAAAGAGAGAAGCGAAGTGCGTGAACAAGCCAATTATAAGAGCCTTGTTTTAGTGTTATCTTTGTGTTGAATAAAGTTAGCTGATGCCTGTAATCGTACTATTACATCTCTGAACTGACGTACGCGATAGTACAAAAATGTCTAAAGTGCAGAAACGTGGCTTTGATAACGCCGCGGATAGTTTTTGCTACATATGTGGTCAGTTTACCCCTAAATCACAGAAAAGGACAATTAACAAAATGACCAAAGTAGCTTATCATAAGTATTTTGGATGTCTTGTTGCCGCTCAAGATCGGGACTGGGATCCTCACATATGTTGCCAAACCTGTGCAGCAAATCTAAGTAACTGGTTAAATGGCAAACACTCTTCTATGTATTTTGCAGTTCCAATGATTTAGCAAGAACCAACAATTCATTTTAACTACTGTTACTTTTGCATGACAAAAGTATTTGGTTTTTCAAGAGAGCAAACATAATATTGAATATCCGGATATCCCTTAGCAATAAAATCGGTTCTTCATGGAGAAAGTTTATCGGTTTCAGCGCCCCCGGCAAAATGAGAGGAAGATTTAGAAATGTATGATAATAAGACAGAACCCGATAATGTATCAGAAAAGGACGATTCTTATTTTCCTGAAAGTGACGGAAAAGCACCCCATTTCATCGAACAACCTGAATTAAATGATCTAGTTCGAGACTGCCAAAGAGCTGCTGGAGTATTAGGGTCTACATTACAACAATGGAATTTACTAGCCACTGGAACCAAAGTTAAAATATTTAGGAACCGTAACCAAGAGCTATCCTCTTTTTTTACTCTGCAGGATTTGCACATAATCTGGACGAACGACGCGTATTTATGGATTCTTCTAAAACAAGTTTAAAAGCAGTTCTGTTCCATAATGGCAACAAAAGACCTTCTATTCCTCTTGAATATGTAGTTGCCATGCAGGAAACATACGAAAGTATCTCACTTATTCTAAACGCAATAAGATGTGGTGACCTGAAAGTCATAGGACTATTACCAGAACTTCAGTGTGAATTTACGAAGTACTGCTATTTTCTTTGGCTTTGGGACAGTAGAACAACACAGAAGCATTACCAAGTAAAAGAATGGCTTCCGAGAGATCAATATATTCCAGGTTAAGCTGACGAAAAGAATATTCCTCTTGATGATCCTAAAAAGTACTATTACATCCATTACACATTAAAGTGGAATAATTAAAAATTTCGTTAAAGCAGTAGGCAAAGAAGAAGATGCGTTTAAATACCTTAACCAAATTTTTCCTAAACTAAGTGATGTTGAGTTTACGAAAGGAATATTTGTTGCGCCATAGATTAGAAAAATACTAAGTGATCAACAGTTTGATTAAAAATTAAGTGATGTTGAATTAGTTGCGTGGAGTTCTCTTAAAATAATTGTTTTGGAGTTTTTAGAGAACAAAAAAGTAGAAAACTACGAAAAACTTGTCGAGTAACTACTTGAAAGTTACTGCAAAATGGGCTGTCGCATGTCTCTTAAAATACATTTCTTGCACTTCCATTTAAATTTTTTCCCAGAAAATTTGGGTGCGGTTAGTGACGAGCAAGGAGAAAAATTCCACCAGACCTATTAACAATGGAGCAACGGTACTAAGGCAGATGGGATTGATGCGGGATTATTGGTGGTTTTTTATTTAAAAAAGTTTGTACAAAAGACTTACTATAAATGTATTTTTGTAAATAAACCCTGTTATCCCAATTGCCCAATCCGTAATATACTATCGAAAAACAGGTGAATTTTAGGCTTCTTTTGCAGTTACTCTTTAGGGCCTACTTCGAAATAGTGCTGGGTAAATAAATTATTATATGAGCATTAAATTAATTGCTATAGAACCATTTTTCATCATTTTGTTTTTTAATAATTTGTGTCATTCTTTTTAGATGTAATTAGTTTTTCAAATGGGTGTTACACAATTGCATGAAAGTCGTTTAAAAATTAAAATAAGTAATACAATCGGTAAAAAATTTAACCAATGTGTTCCAGATATTTTTGAGTAAGAGGAAACCAACTATTAGAACCATGATAGTAGGCGACGGTTGGTTGTGTTCAATTAATAACTTTGAGTTTTAGAAGACGTTAGAAGTCTTTTTTTTTATTTTAGAAGCTCAGGTATTGATTATAGCTAAAAAAGTTTGAATAGTAAGATGTAGGTAGTGAGAAAACTTACAATCTGAGCTATAGTGCAATTCATTTAGTTAATTAGTTACGGCAAAAAAGCGAAAAACCCGCAAAAATTGCTTTTTCATTGATTTCATTCCCTTAACGAAAGCTCTTATGATAAGAAAAAAATATTTATATATTGATGAATTTCATTTTTTTTTGCTGAAATACGTTAACTTGTTTATATAGATGCTTTTCTTTATTAATTTATTTTTGGAAAACTACATATTTTTTTGACTTAATCCAAACTGCATCTAACTCCTAAGATCTCATATTTTCATAAAATATTATTGACAAGTCGCCTTTTTTTTTGTAAGCCGTAGCATCAACGATTGTTTGTGTGATATTTTAGTGTCGGTATTTCGACACGGGATTTTCTGCAGATTTAAAAAAGTTTAACTTTGTATGACCAATAGCAGAAGAATTGCCGATTTTTTTCAATAGTAACGAAATCGTTATAGCGGCTTTAAATAGTTAAAGGTTATATGTTTCCATGCTATTGATGATTTTGAAACACAAATTATTTAAACATATTGACAATAAATGTAAAAATAGAGTGGTGATCGAGTTTTTTTTACAGTATAAAAGCAACATTATATATAATCATATAAAATACGACCTTTTTAACGAAACAAATGATGTTATTTCAATGTTCGATATATCTGTAATTACAGGAGATAAAAGAATACTTCGAATAGAAAAAAAATGTTTGTTTTTACACGGAATTTTTGCCGCACTTTTAATTTTTTTCGATTTTTTGATTTTTAATTTATTTTTAATTTTTCAAAAACATAATAATACGGTTATGCATGCATCTAAAAACCGAAATTCAACAAAGGTATGTGGGTGGTACTGTATCTGCACGACTACGAAGGCATGCTGCGCCCCCTACTCTACTTTGGTAAGTGTTTCTAATATATTTAAATTTTTATTTTACAAAATGATCAACAGTAATGAAAAAATAACTCTTTAGCTATTTAATGCAGTCAGAATCTCTTCTTAATAGTTTTGAAAAAAAAGTTAGTACCACTTTTTTCCTATTGAAATTTTTTCAGTTTTCTCAGTTTTTATCCCTCTTACTTATCTTGAAAATATTTTTGTAGTACTACCCCGGGAATCCATTATAGAAGCAAGGGCGGATCCAGCCTCTCTCTTTGGGGGGGGGGGGCGGGGCGGTGATATCACAAAAGTACAGTATGACAAACGAAAGCAAGTTGTCGACGGGGGGGGGGGGAGGACACCAGCAACATTCCCATTTCTAGTGTAAAAGGCAGGGTCAGGTCTATTTTTCTGAATTTGAAGCACTTGGAAAGTGGGGACCGACGGGGGGGGGGGGGGAGGATGCGAGCAGCATACACATTCCTAGTATAAAAAGCAGAATCGGGTTTATTTTCCTGAATTCAAAACTCTTGGGAGGGGGGGCTATCACAAAAAAAACAAGTTGTCAACGGGAGGGGGGGGGGTGCCAGGAGCATACACATTCCTAATATAAAATGCAGAATCGGTTCTATTTTCCTGAACTAAAAGCTCTTGGGAAGGGGAGGGGCTATCGCAAGCATACACATTCCTATACTCTATTCAAGAACTAGAGAGAGTAATAAAACTGTAACTGAAACCTCCAACGTACCTGTTTCAGTGCCGCAGGTAACTGAGATCTGCCGAAAATCAAATTATATTTAATTATATTTAAATTTTATAAGCTTTTATAAATTTACTGCAACAATAACATTTCTGATAGTTCAATTCAATTTCTGTCAATGAGCAAACACCTTACAGTGTGTCCTTAGTGATTTATCTTGTTTGTGCTTGTTTTTATATATATTTTTTGAGATTAGTGAGATGCCCAAAAGATATGAATTCTACATCTATATTTATTCCAAAATCGTTAAACCAGGGCATTTTTTCCTCAACGAAAAACTTATTACGATGATTGTTTATGTTACCTTAAGATATTAATATCTATATAATAATGTTAAATGCTCTGTTGAGATGTGTTCCAACAGGACTTGGAACTGAGCTTTGGAAATTGCTCAAAGAACTTAATTTTTGCTAGGAAAAACCAGATAGGAAATCTGTTCTTATAGATCGTCCGGAAAATGTCCGTTGGAGAAGGAAATATCTCTCTCAAGTAAAAGGTAGAGTTGCTAGAAATAACACAACTTACAAAATTAGTAATTTAACTGAACTTTTGACAGATTTTTTTGGATAAATTTAGTGCGGAAAATTGGGAAAATTCCATATAATAAAAGAATAAAGAAAATGTGGAAACTCAATCTCATGATCAGTGAGATAGAGGAACAAATTATAATTAATTTGAGCGAAGTTAGCTCCACTGACTTTAATTACGAATTAGATACGTAATGTTTACCAGCGTAAACACAATTTATTATTTAAATTTTCTGTAAAAATATAAAAATTAATTACATTTAAATCCCTTTTTAGTGTTTAATTTTAATTTTGCAAATGGTTTAAGAAATAAATAAACTGAAACGTTAAATATCCTAAAAATGTTTTTAATTAATAATAAAATGACCGATAGCCCCCAAAATAAAATTAATATTTTATGGACGAATTTATTTTTTATATATTTTTAACTTCTTGGATTTTCGACAATGGGTATTTTGTAAGTATTTAAATTATAACTTAGAATTTTCTGAGAGTTTTAGTCTGAATGTGTCTAAAACGGCTTCTATGCCAAAATTAAAAATAATAAAAATACAGTTGTGATTTGTGTTGAATATGTCAAAATTATCTATATTTTTTAATGTATGGGAATTATTAAGAAATCATAAAAAAAACATAATATTATAAAAAAAATTTATTTTAATTTCAAACCGAAATAATATTCGATGTCATCAATACATAGTGATAAAATAAACCTCCTTCCGACGCCTATGACAAGGAATAAAATCTTTTGTAACACTTCACACTTCCAAATATCTATTGCTATCCAACCCAAATAGTCCATTATTATAGACCGGTATTTTTGATTATAAAATTTCTCACCCATTCCTATAAAAAATATATTTGTCTAACAGATTTTGTCAAAGACATCGGACTAAAGAACACAGGTAGTTTGCGAAGAAAAAAAGGGTTAAAAGTATGTATTACTCTCTCTAGTTCTTCAATAAACTATAGTATGAGGCAAAATCGGGTTTATTTTCCTGAACTCAAAGCTCTTGGGGGGGAGGGGGGCGATCGCCCCCACCGCCCCCCCCCCCCCCTTGGATTCGCACCTGTATAGAAGAGGCTGAAAAATTCATTAAAATATCTTACTTATATCAAAATTTATGTGTAAAAAACAATTCACTTCAAATTCATATCCATTTTTTTTTTAATTTTTTTTAAAAACTTATTACTTTTAATGTTATCTATTTTATAAACTAAATCCTCAGTTTGGTCTATAAAATCACCGCAGAAATGCCAGGAAATTACTTCCTGTTGAAAAGTTTCCTATTTATTAAAAAATTAGAAAAGTGATTTAAGACGAAAATTATTACATGTTTTAAATTTCATGTTTTTCTTCGAATGTGCTAAATTTGAAAACAAACTCAAAACAAATCATTTTATATATTCAACAATTTTACTAACAAATTTTTTTGCGGTATTGACGAAGCATGGTTAAATATTTTTGTGGATTACCATAGTATTTCAGGGAAATATAATTATTATTAAAATTTTATTTAATTGTATATTTCTCCACTGCCAGTGTATTTATATACTCGTATTTCATTTTAACAAAAATTCCCGCACAGCACTTGAGTAAATATTGTTCATGTTAATCAATCGATCGATAATTTACATACAATAGCTTGACGTCATTTCTAATAGAGCCGCCATTTTGTCGTCTCCTAAACTTCACGAAATTACTAAGCAATTTATTATTTATTCAAAATAATTGTGAGCAATTTTAACAATATTTTTTTTTGAAGCATTATTTGAAATTTGAAAAGGTTTTTCACTTTTTTTCAGTAAGTTATGGATAAAACACATATCAAAATGGTAAGTAAATCACATTCTTAACACTACTTGATTTATCGGTTTTGTATAATCACAAAGCACTTATGAAGGTTGCCTTTAGGGCACTAAGACACACAGTTAGTAGAACTAAATCTTGTCTCCTCATATTTCTAAATACAACTGATCATATCGTCAATTTTAGTAAAAAAGATTATTATATCTTGTGTATTATGATTATTAAAAACAGATAATCGGAGATAGATAGAATATCTAACAGTTAGTTTAGATCAATTCCATATCTACCCTATAATAAAGAGTAAAATGTGTCTCGTTGAAATTATATCAAATATGTAAACAGCTGTATTCGGTGACTTAGTTTGTGCAACGAATTAAAGTCAAATAAAGATAAGAAATAGTACGTTCTAATGCAAATTTTAAATTCTAAGTGTGACCTAAAATTTAATAAACAAATTTTAATTTATCAAATTTATGCTCCATTTTAAATTAATTTTTCTTTTCTCAACATTTTTTTGTTGATTTTTATTACAGATATTCTGCCAATAATTTATTACCCACGTAGCATGAAAGATTACAGTAGGCTTTCAGCAAGCACGCGAGAAAATTTTTGAAAAAATTTACAAAAAGTTTCGTGAAATCCTGTGGTATTTAATAAATGTCCGTAACAAATATTAACAGAAAGATTACATCTAAGCTTACTATATCTTTTCAGAAAATCATAACCTAAAATATTTTGTAAGCTTACTTCAAGATCCACGTCAGTTTCTGAAAGTTCCTACTTGATATACAGGGTGATTCAAAAATCGATCACGAAATTTAAGGGGGTGATTCTACTTGACAAAATAAGGGTAGAGCTTCATATAATTTTTTTTCAAAATGTCATTCGTTTTCGAGTTACAAGCCGTCCAAGTTCAAGTTTTTATTTTTTGTTTTTTGAATTACTCGCTTACAGGAAAACCGATTTAACTAATATTTGAAAGATAGGCTAAGTCTTGTGCGCTTCATCATTTTAGTAACAATTCACATTGATTGTTTGCCGCTAGAGGGCACTTTACCTACATTGAAAATTGTTTTTTTGTCATAATTTTTTAGTGTTGACAGCTACAGTAGTTTTTGAAGACTGATGCCAGGCCTTTAAAAAAGGTGCTCTTTATTTACATCGCTAAACCCAACGGTTTAGACGTAAATCACCCTTAAAAATTAAGTGGTAAATTTACTTTTCTCATTTCATTACCACCAGCTACCAGGTAAATAGCTATCAAAGTATACTAGAGCTGTCAGTTTAACATCAAATAAATTCGCTTTTTAAACTATTTAATTTATAATCTTAAAATAACTAATAATGGCTAATTACCAATATTCAAATATCGAATATTGTGATATCAATTTTTGTTATGGAAAAGCAAATGGTAATGCAGAGTTGGCAAGAAGATATTATATGGAGAGTTATCCGGAAAGAAATATCCCTCAGGCTCAAACATTTTCCAGTGTGCACAGGAGGCTTGCGGAATGTGGTTCCTTTAAAAGTTATAATGGAAATAGGGGAAGACCTAGAACTGCTAGAAACGTGCAACAAGAAGAAAGAGTGCTTGAAATTATTGAAGATAATCCAGGTATTAGTACTAGAAAAATTGGGAATGAAGTGCGGCTCTGTCAGGCTAGTTCATGGAGGATACTAAGAGAAGAACAACTCTACCCGTTTCATTCAAAAAAGGTGCAGGCTCTTTATGACGATGATCGGCCGAGACGGTTGGAAATGTGCAATCAGATCCTAGCTAAGTATGAACACGATAATCGATTAATTGGCGTCATATTATTCACTGACGAAGCTGGTTTCACTCGTGATGGCATAACAAATCTACACAACATCCACACATATGCTTACGAGAACCCAAACAATGTGGTAGAAACGAAACATCAGCGTAGATTTTCACTAAATGTGTGGGCAGGGATAATAGGAGATTTCCTTATTGGTCCTCATTTCTTTGATGGCCCATTAACTGGTGACGTATACTTTGATTTTATCCAAAATCGTCTCCCATTGTATCTGGAAGATGTGCCATTGGAAGTAAGGGCCAACATGTGGATCCTCCAAGACGGAGCTCCGCCCCACTTTAGTATACGTGTCCGACAGTATTTGAATGCAACGTATCCTGAGCGATGGATAGGACGAAGTGGATCATTGGCATGGGCAGCGAGGTCACCAGACCTTAATCCTATGGATTTTTTCTTTTGGGGTCATTTGAAACAATTGGTGTACGATATTCCAGTAATCAACGTCGAGGATCTTCGCTTCAGGATAATCGAAAAGTGCCAAATCATTAAAGAAACACCAGAAATTTTTCATCGAGTTAGGCGACATTTTTTGAAGAGTGTTAGGAAATGTATGGAAGAAAATGGGGGACATTTTGAGAATCTTTTTTAGTTTGTTTAGTACTGTTTCATTAATTTTTATCAATTAAATGTATATCGCAATAATCCATAATATGAATATTTACTGATTAGCCATTATTAGTTATTTTAAGATTATAAATTAAATAGTTTAAAAAGCGAATTTATTTGATGTTAAACTGACAGCTCTAGTATACTTTGATAGCTATTTACCTGGTAGCTGGTGGTAATGAAATGAGAAAAGTAAATTTACCACTTAATTTTTAAGGGTGATTTACGTCTAAACCGTTGGGTTTAGCGATGTAAATAAAGAGCACCTTTTTTAAAGGCCTGGCATCAGTCTTTCAGAAATTATGCCAAAAACTACTGTAGCTGTCAACACTAAAAAATTATGACAAAAAACAATTTTCAATGTAGGTAAAGTGCCCTCTAGCGGCAAACAATCAATGTGAATTGTTACTAAAATGATGAAGCGCAGAAGACTTAGCCTATCTTTCAAATATTAGTCAAATCGGTTTTCCTGTAAGCGAGTAATTCAAAAAAAAAAAATAAAAACTTGAACTTGGACGGCTTGTAACTCGAAAACGAATGACATTTTGAAAAAAAATTATATGAAGCTCTACCCTTATTTTGTCAAGTAGAATCACCCCCTTAAGTTTCGTGATCGATTTTTGAATCACCCTGTATATAACCTTATGCGACAATTTTCTATTTTTCACTTTTTGTAGCATTCTTGGTCGGAATTCTGGAGACGTTAGGGAGATGGCTCGATCAGACAGACCGATTATAACACTATTTTAGTGTTTTACGAAATAAAGAACCTAAACCCAAGAAAAGACAAAATAAAAAGAAAATGATATATATATATATATATATATATATATATATATATATATATATATACATATATATATATATATATATATATATATATATATATATATATATACATATATATATATATATATATATATATATATATATACATATATATATATATATATATATATATATATATATATATATATATATATATATATATCATAAGCTAAGACGGATATTACGTAATTACTGGAAGCTTCGAGGAAAGCTTTTACAGCCCTGTTTTGTCCTAGCATGGGACTCATCACGCCATTACGTCCGATACAAATCATCATTTCGTAATTGTGCACTATAAAAAGATTTTAAAATTAAAAAATAGTAAACAAGATACAGTGGCGACATCTCGATGATCACTCAATAATACTTCCGAGAAAGATATACTATATACGAGACTTACACGAAAATTTCACGATTCTTAATGGAAGCTTCTATTCGAGTTTGCAGTAAAGTATCCGTCAAGATTCTAAGAAGGTTATAGAATGATTACAGAAAGCTTTCTTAAAAGAATCGATTTGGAATAATGGAAAATTTCCTTGAAATCTTACTGCAAAGTTACACCAAACTTGACACTTTGGTTATTTAATAGATTGTAATTTTTTTTCTTTCAAGATTGTATGTTATCTTTCAGAAACTTGCAAGAAGGTATCACAAAACTTTCTGAAAATATATAAATACATCCTAGATGTTAGCTTCCATAAGGTTTACAGTAAGGAAAATATATAACAGATTTATATGTTGCCTTCATGAATTCTTAATAGAAGCTTACATTCGAGTTTGTGGCCTATTATATATCAAGATATAAGAAGATTACTTAGTTTAGAATAACAGAAACTTTTTTTTATATTGCTGGAGAGTTACATTAAGCTCTCTATTTGCTTACTTGTTAGGTTACACATTCTTTTCTAAGAAGATTGCAGAAAATTTTAAGAAGGTTTCACGAAAGTTTCCGAAAATATGAAAATATATCTTTGCTTTCATAAAGTTTATATCAGGCTTTCAAGAAAAATATATAAGAGGCTTATATGATGATTTTATAAATTCTTAATGGAATCTTCCATTCAAGTTTGCAGAAAATTACCCATAAAGGTTCTAAGAAGGTTGCTGTATGATTACAGAAAGCTTTCTTGAAAATATTAATATGGAATAACAATTCTTTTCTTGAAATCTTACTGAAATGTTACGCTAAGGTATCCACTTTGCTTACTTGGTAAATTACAATGTCCTTCCTTGGAAGACTGCAAGTTATATTCCAAAAACTTGCAGAAAGGTTTCACTAAACTTTCACAGTTAGTTCCACGTCCATGAAACATTTTTTTTTATATTTCTCAGGATTTTTCATGAAAGATTACGTGGTGTCTTTTAGAGAATTTAATCATTAGCTTCCTAGAAAGTTCTTGGGTGGTTCTTTAGGAAACTTGCACGAAACTTGTATCTGAAAATTTTTATGCGATGTGTGGAAGCTTTCATGCTATAAGGGTAGTTTTTGTCTAAATTCAAATCTTTACATTGAAGCATATTGATGTGTACAATCAGGTATATATATATATATATATATATATATATATATATATATATATATATAGCACCTTAATTTAATATATTGATAACTAAAGATATCTGCAAATATTTAATAGTTTTAAGTTAGATTTTGTTTCCATTGGGTGGAACCAATAAGAATACTCTAAGTTGACTAAAAAAGTTAACGCAAATTTTTAGATCATTGAGATTTACAATTTTTTACATCATTTTTATTTTTCAACGTAATCTTCTTTAACTTTATCCCACTAGCTCCACTCACCCTATCTAGAATACAAAATACTGTTGGTTCTCAAAATAGGCATCAATATCCACTTCGAACTGGTTTTCCTTTAAAAAATGACGTCCTCTAAGATGCTTTTTAAAATTTCTGTATAAAAGAAAACAGACGGATTCAAATCAAGACTGTACGGCGGGTGGTCTAGCTCAAAGAAATTATACTTAAGAGGATGGGTTAAACTTTGGCTGAGTTGTGAACTCACAGATTATTGTGAAGAAGGAGGACATTATTGAGACACAAATTAGAAGTTTTTAATCAATAGCTGGAGGTAATTTTGTAAATATAATATAGAAAGAAACTGTTATTATTATGATGCTTTTCAGCACATATTAAGCAAGACTAACTCTCGCAAAAAAAGTGATCGTGGGCTTTCTAGTTAAAGATTATCTTCTTTTCAGGATGCCGTCTTCTTACGAAGATTGGTCATAATTGCCGCAATCCAAAGTTTTCATATGGCCGTTCTAAAGAGGTCTATGGGTGTACAATGGAATTACTCTCGAAGGCCTTTCACCCATAAATTTCTTCTTCGACCGACAGATTTCTTTTCTTCGTATTTCCTTTGTATTATTAACAGTAAAATTTCATATTTTGGAGCTCTCATAGTATGACCTAAATATTTTAGTTTACCTTTTTGCATACTAAAAATTACTTCCTTTCCTTTTTCAACGCAGGGAAAGTTCCCATCAGCCTCGAATTTATCAAAGATGCAGCTGCGAGTATAAATGTAAACTTCGTAGCGCCAATGTAGTATTTTAATCATATGAATGGTCTATTTGGGCTTATTTGCATGTCTTTAAGCATATCACCACAGATAAGTTTTTAATTAGGTCTAAACGAACATCCGTTGATTTTAAATTTTGGGTTTACCAAAACTGAAATAAATGCCTTTGTGTGTTATTTAAAAAAATGGCTAGCAGGCAATTTGAAATCAAACAAAATTTATAGTGAGTAGATTAATAAATCTCGACAGTCTTTTGCTGCTAAAGTAAAGTCGTATGAGCAATACTCTGTTCTTAGAACATCTTTGTCTGTTACTGAAAAGTCTTTAGTAGCTTCTTACAAAGATTCAAAAAGTCCCGCATCATTGAGAAAGAACTTATTCTGCCAACTGCAAATTATAGAAATAATAACCAAACATCTGTAGTCCATCTCCCTATCAAATGATACTGTTGACTGTTAAATTGGTGATACATCTGAATATTTGCAGTATCAAATTTTATCAAAGGTACCAAGGAATATACCTTAAGAGTATATATTCAGTTTTGAGATGGATTTTCAGCAGATGAGGAGGTCTTATTTTGTAAAACATGAAGAACAGCGATGGCACTTGCATTTCTTAATACATTATAAAACTTCTTAAATAAGATATACATGTAGAACTGATGTTCTAGCAATATCACATTGCATAATTCACAGGGAATTTTGCGCTGCTAAATAAGTATGTTTGGGTCTGAACATTGTGTGAACTTAGTTATAGCTGTAGTAAATTATTTGAAAATCCAAGGCATTTTTCTAGCCTTTGCAGGGATAAGCAAGATTGTTATCACATGATGAGTTTCTTCAATGTGTTTAAGAATTAAAAGATTAAATAGTAATATTCTTGGAAATGAAAAGGAGCAAATTTTGACACCACTTCTTCATTATGAAAATGAACTACTTTATCAACATATTGGAAAATCAAATTTCTTAAATTTACAACTTTCAGGAAGTCAATATCCTACTAGTGAGCAGCATATTAAAATTTTATATTTAACTATTCAAAGCCATTTAGCCACATTGACTCAAAAATTATATATCAAACGAAAATTTAGTAAGTGGGTCAGAAACTCATTTCAAAATACTTCAGAAGGAGAAAAAGAACCATTCATGAAAAGTGGTGAAATTGAATTTGGAGTTAGTTGACTACCGATTTTTTTTTGCTATAAAGGCAAAAGCTTGTTCTGCTCTTTTATCATTTCTTACATTTTACCTGTATGAAATCTGACTTCCTACAGAAACAGCATTAAATAGGCTTAAATTATGTTTGCTGGGTTTACTGTACCAGACAGGCTGAAAGAACCTATTAATAATTTGTTTTTTTTTACATTAGTTAAATTAGTGAAACCTTAAATATATATTGTATTGCTTATATTGTACTTAACTATGTAACATATGTATTAGTTGTTTTAGTTCCAAAAATATATATTTTTTCTTTCTCCCGTTTTGCTACACGATTCCTCCCTCAAGGAGAATTCCCTACATATTCAGAATCGGTAGCTTAACCTAATATCTATTTTGGTGTATCATTTTACCACCAATTGTTGTTCAAAACACAAACATATTATGGGGATATTCTTCTTTTGTTAGACGGTTACGATGACAACAAATGAAGTTTCACTAATATTCATGCTTTATTAGTAAAAGCATATTTATTGTCGATTTATTTTTATTTAAAGTTTGTTATTTGATTTTACTTTAGTATTTTACTAAACAACTTATAAACTGATATCTTTTGTATACAATATTTGATATACCGGTTTTTAAATTTTGTTTAGTCAGATTTTTGTTATCAGCGTAATTATAAAAATCCTTCAAAATGCAATCCTTTAAATGAAATTAAAAATACTTTTATTTTTAATTAATTCTTAAAATTCCGTTTGATTTTAAGAACGTGAATGCAGGAATATTGTTTTTATTAACCCAAAAACAGACCTGATATGAAATAGAAAAAAAAAATAGGGTCAAATATACATTTTGTGCGAAGCAGATCTTGTGGAAATCCTTCATATGGAAGCGCAGGGTGTAAATGAATTTAACTACGTAAATAGCCTTAAGGTAGTCAAATAATTTTAAAAAGTCGAAATGAGTTCTTCCTTTGATGTCGTTGTACTCCTAGTTATTCTTCCCCCGTCGCTCATTTGATTTCGCGTTAATTATTTTAGTTGTCAGTTTAATATTTACTTAACATCTATATCGGTCTATATTTCAACTTTAGGTTTTTTAGTAAGATTCTATCTTGATTTCTTTTAGATCTAAAATTTTCCTGTGCAGTCCTTAGATTTGAAAAATTTGAAAAAATTCGACATAACAGCACTTACTAAAAAAAGGCAGTGTTTTATGATAAAAATATGCTAGCATATGTTTTAATGAATTAAATGACAGACGTGCAGTGTCAATAACTACTACGAAAACATAATGTCTAGAAAATAGACTAGACAGACTAGACTAGAAAATAAATAACAGATGCAAATGGAAATTTTCTCTTCGGAAATCATTCTTCCAGGATACCAAACGAGTTTCAACTTTGGCGTCTCGAATTTTGTTTGAAAAATATTTTTTTACTAACAATTAAGACTGAAAAATTGGTTTTCTTCATTTAATTAAAAAAACTATTAACTTAAAAACAGAAAATTACAAAATTATAGATAATGAAAAAACCTTTGAAATGTATTTGTGCTCGTCAAAATTCGTTTGATAGTTACCGAGCTATCTGTAAAAACTAAAAAAATTGTGTTTTTCCTTATTATTAAAAACTTCATCAAAATTGTTGAATTCGATAACGAACATAGGAATGTAATTAGTGATGCAAAAAAGTCGGCTAATGATAATTTCTGAGAGTTAAATAGTTTTTGCGCTATTGCAATTGTTTTTCCCGCTAATATGAAAAACTATCATTTCTTAAGAGGTGGAAAAACTTTTTGACAACTTAAACGGAGACGAACGAGGAATCATTTTGTTCCTAAAATACAATTAAGAATATAAGTTTTAGGAGTTGGCTACAAAAATATCATGGCTTTGGAAAGTCTTGTAAAAAAGAAACTCATCAACCAATCGATGTCAACTGCCGATGGTCAGAAAGACTAAGCTTCAAACAAGGAGTAGAATTGTGCATTACTTTATCAAAAAACTTTTCAGGTAATGACTCGTAATATTCTTATTGGGTTCAGAAAATGTTTTGACAGGGCATACACCTAAAAGACGCATCATCATCAATCTTACAGAACTTGCTAGAAAAATCAATATTATCATTTTAGGATCACCACTCCACAACGAAAAACCCATCTTAAATCAACTGATTACTGAATACAATTCCTTATTATCGACTATTATTACCGAAAGATTAAATAAAGTATATTCCCTAACTCCCTTGTTTTGCACATATAATGGCAATTTAAACTTTAATGTCAAAGAAAATCTATGCCCATATCTGTGCCTATTGTTAATCAACTATACAAACAAGGAAAATGGAAGCTCTGTCGGTTCTACATCTTGCACAGAGAGTGCTTCTTCCCCGCCAACACACAATATGGATTTTTTGATATCGCCAAACCTGTCGTGTTAAGTTCTACAGTGATAATGCACTATTAAAATGTGATCTATTTACAAAGACCTACGCACTTTGTAGATTTACAATCGCCTGCAACCTTGTTAAACAGCTCTGAATATTTCAGCTTACGTTACTTTGTATTTCGATTTAATCTCAAAACTCAACGTGACGTAAATGTACTTATCGCCACTCTAAGTACTTTACAATCATCCTTGAATTCCATACCTATTTTCAACAATTTCGAGGATGTCTGGGCTCAACTCAGCATGTTCTACACAAGCCTAATAATCGGCTGCATACATACCTCTCAACTTACCAGAAAAATTTGGAAATTTTTTTTCAAACACCTGCGAAGATCTCCACAACAAATTCCCAAATCACAAATTTTGCTCGCAATTTCAATCTTTTTCATGACACATGGACGTATGAAGATGACACTGATGTCCACAAAACTTGACACCCTGGGTGCGGAAACCATTATCGATACAATGTGCTTTCTTGAATTTCAACAAGTCAACTATTTTGGATTGAATGCTGGACTTAATTTTTGTAACAGATTTAATAAACCCGATGTGTCTTCCTACTCAGTTCCATACCTAAACCTTCAATTTCTCAAGAAAAATCAATTTCGTAAAGCGAACTATACTGGTTTGAATCATCACTCTGATTGTGCTAACCGGTGCTTTATTTCAAACACGGTTAACATCTATTATTTGTTATTTTTATGATACCCCTTTTGAAGAAATCGAGTTTTTCGTCCATAGAAAGGTCAAAAAATATCGACACTGGTTTAACAATGTTGTAAATGTAATCTGAAGCACTAAAAAATAAACCATGTGGGAGATATAAACATTCATAATTTTAAAATTACTACGAGCATTGGACGAGAGATTTAATTTTAGGACTGATATGTATTATGCCTTTTATATTACCATCACTGAGCATCTTATAGCACAAAATAATAATTTCTGGTCTTTTGTTATCAATGTAAGGAGAGTCTCAAATCTACCGGCGTAAATGAAATACAATGGTAAATTTTGAATGGACCTGCGGACATATCCGAAACCTTCGCATCGCATTTCCGGGGATGTAACTGATATAAACATGACTTTTGTACCGAAGAAATATCAACAAAATTAAAACAGCTTTATATATCTAAGAAAACTGAAGCCAACGATATTTCTACTTTAATACCAAAAAACTGCTCCACTTCATGTGCCCTACCACTTCCAAAAATATTTTAGTGCTTCTTAGAATCCAGCTACTTCACAATAGCATGGAAATTTACCTACTTCATACCTAGTCCGGGGATAAGTGCGATGTAGCAAACTATCGTGGAATTTCAATTTTATCTCCCATCCTTAAACTTTTCGTATCAATCCAAATCGATGGTCTCTTTAATACCCACAAGCGATACAATAATTCTGAACAGCATGAATTTTAGCAGGGAATAGCTTTATCAGAATTTTATCACGCATCAGTTGAACAAAAACATTAGATCGACTCAATGTACACTAATGTGTTTAGCACCTTTCACAGTGCTACTCAGAAAGTTGTCTGAAATTGGAATTTTAAGAAATTATCTAAATTTGATTAACTCTTATTTTAGCAATCGATGTCAGCATGTTTAGGTGTGCCACTCACTATCGGACGAGGTACGGGTCCTCAGAGATCTCATATAGACTTATTTCTTCTATTTATCAGTGACGTTACATCCTGTTTCATCTCCTCTCTCGTTCTATTATACGCCGATGATCTAAAATTTTACAAAAAAGTTGTACATCGTAACCACTTAGAAGGTGATCTAGCTAATTTAGTTAACTGGTGTTCTTCTAATTATCTCAAAATTAAGGTCTTCAAATGCAAATCTTACATTGCAACACCTTTTATAGGTGTTAACATCCAGTTCTTCATTCTTACACAATACAAGGTCAGTCCACTTAGATGGTTGAATCAGTTAGTGACTTGGGAGTAATTTTTCAGAGGGGTTTACAGTTCAATGCTCATATAGACAGTATCGCAATCAAGGGGCTTAATGAAAATGCTCAGATAGATTAAGAGATACTCAAAAATGTTATTGATACAAGAGTTCTAACTTATTTGGACTACTCATAAAACCAGACTCGAGAGAATCAAAAATAATTCATCAAATATCTGCTGTATAACTACTATATTCCTTCACATGGCCTATCTTATGAGATGAGACTGTTGTGTGGGTGTAAAAGTCTGGAGAGCAGAATAAGAGAAGCTATGTATTTGTTTCTGTTTAAAATATTTAATAACCTAATTGACATCGACATGTTGCTGAGTGCGATTCCCCTGAGGGTTCTATTAAAGCAAACTAGGCTGCAACAACTGTACCAGGAAAGTTATCATGGCACCACCTACGGCCAGTCTGCCTTCATAAACAGATTAATGGTTAACTACAACCGATTCTACGGCGACTGTGATTTTTGAAGGACTCATTGCCAAGGATTACAACTATTGTAATTTTTTTATTTTGTGTCATTTGCTATACCATTTAGAATGTATCATTCTGTAGTATATATTGTTTAAATAAATAAATAAATAAATGCTTGCACTAATAATTCCTGAAATTATGAAAGATGAAATATAACATTCTCTCTTTCTCGCTTATAATACATTAAACAGGTGTTTTGGTTGGATCAATGGAAGTTGAGATGGAGTTTTTTTTCCAAAAAATCGTAGCATAATTGTTTACTAAAACTAAGAGCTGAAATTCGGCCTATTCTGAGTAAGAACCTTAAACTATAGAACATAATATATTTTTTTGCAATAGATGTAAAATTGTTCAAATAAAAGCCGATCAAAGTGGTGATGTTCGTCCGCCCACTCACCTGACGGGCAACCGCAGCTCGCGCTCAACGAAATGTTACTGCGTACATGAAATCGGAACGCTCGGAAAAATTTGTTGTATTTCGGCAGATAAATCACCTCTTTAACCAGCTCTTATTTAGACAATTTTGCAAATATTGCAAAACGAATATTGTATTCTGAAATTTAAAGTTTTCAGCGAGAATAGGCGAAATTTCAGATCTTAATGTTAATAAAGATTGTATCAGTTGTAGAGCGCTATATTTTGTTTAAATATGTATTTTTTTCCTGCTTCTAAGTGCCATTACTTTAAATTATATAGTATTCTAAATAAATGAGTTATTGAATTTGTTTATTAGTAGTAAAGAGATACCAATTTTGTTGTACTTTTTGCATGATTTATCCTAGAAAACTTGGTGATCTCTTTAGCGATCTCATAAAAAATTATAACTTTTTACCTTAGCGGGATAACTATTGAAATATTGCATATTGATCTTCAGATGAATATATATATATATATATATATATATATATATATATATATATATATATATATGTATAGAACATATGTTAACTTAAAATTTCAAAGAATAAATAAATAAACTAAAAAGTAAAAACTTCAACAATTACAAAGTTAGTATATATTTAAAATACTTAAAACAACTCAAAAGCATGTTATAATGTAACAATATTATAAAATAATGAAATGCAATATAAAAACTTCAACAATTACAAAGTTAGTACATATTTAAAATACTTAAAATAACTCAAAAGCATGTTATATTGTAATAACATTATAAAATAATGAAATGCAATAATAAAAATTTAAAACAACATACATGTCATACAATAACGTGGTTATTGGTACCTAAAAGGAACCTATATATTATTTTTATAGAGAGTCGCAATTTCGTCTACAATGTATGGACTTAAATTATTTAGTTATTCTCTCAATTTTTCTTAAAACAATTAAGAGATAAATGACAATCATTAAAAAAAACGCCCTTCTGATAGAAGGCAGTTCGGTACTGCTAAACATGTCTATATCGTGTTCCAGAATATGGTCGATAATGTTTACTAGAATATTACGTCTCGCGAAACAGACAGTCTCATATCTGTTGACTGCGGGTACACTTACTCCAGAAAGTTCCCTAAATATTTATACCTAGTTAGCTTTGCCTTCTTGTAAGTCGGAACATTATACGTATTGCATACTTCTGCAACAAGAAAATTCTTTTAAATCCCTTTGAACGGGCTCACTGAATAATTCCATATCGTAAATATGAATAAAAATATATCAAGATCTTAGTACATATTTGAAACATTCTTTGGACAAAGATTTTAGGCTGTAGCAAGCAGAAATTAACTTTTTGCGTAAATTATCAATATGTGCAGACCAAATCAAGTGACAATCAGTATAAAGTCTTATCAGTTTTATAGATTGCGAAAGTTGCACTGGCTTACCATTAATAGTGATAATTTCAACATCGCGAGCAACCGAGCCAGCGTAAAAGTGCTGTCTATTGAACTTCTAGACTCCATCTTTCGGCTTAGGTTTTATCTCACTAATTACGTATAATCTATGAGTTTGTTAGAGCTTCCAACAATTTTTCTTTAAAGGTATTAACAATAACAAAAAATGCCATATTTCAAAGTACTTTGCAAATATCTCGGTAACCAAAAAATATACTTTGAAAAACAAAAAGGGTTTTCAAATTTTTCTTTATTGCCTAAAGATTTATAATATCATATTTTTAAGTAGAAACGATCGTTTTTGAATAAAATAAGAAAGTTGATTTTTCGCATTTAATTGTTAATAAAAAAATATTTGCTAAACAAAATTCGAGATGCTACACATGGGAGTCGTTTTTATCCTTTGAATGAATGGTTTCCAGAAAGAAAATTTGTATTTACATTTTGTTTTTTTTTCCAAAGTTTAATAATTCTGGTCTAATAAAGGACGAGCATAATGTAAAATTATATTAAAATTTTCTATAAGAGAAGTTTTTCGCTATCTAACTTATAAAATATAGTATCTTAAACAAAGTATCACGAATGGTACGTAAAAATCAGCTAGACATTTAGAACAAATTATTGGAATTTATTGCCTAGGGATATTTTTTCTCAAAGGTATATAAAATGATGAGGAGAATTAGGAGTAACTAGTTTCTGTTAACGTAAAATAATAAAATTTCGGACGTGAAAATGACAGGTATAGTGGCTGTTAGGACACTCTGTCGATTTGTGAAAGAAATAATTAGCAGAGTTGAATAAGGAACTAATTATTTTTACTCAAAACGATCATTTCCATCTTTTTTTGGTACGAAATCAGTGAAGGATAAGATTATTCCAAGAAATAATATAAGAGATGACTGACATATTTAATTTTCTACAGCTATAGAATTGGTTTAAAACTGACCTTTTGCTAATTTCGTTTGGTAATTTCCACTAATATTTTACATTTAAAATGTATATTAAAGAATAGCACCCAATAATTGTTAAAAATACTTCTATTAACCACTTCCAGAAAAATTAACATTTTTAAAAGATAAAACGGTAGCAAACTGCTAGAAAACACAAGCTAACACTGATTAAAAAGTTAAACAGGTCTTGTGGGGTAGTAGTAGATTAGAATGTTGACAATATTTTGATAAATTTTATTATACCGAGATACAGTATCTACCTTATTATTATAAGGTTAAGGCCGAATAGATAATATTAATAATATTTATTAAGGAATCTCCCATGCAACGCGGAGCTCAAATCAAAAATGTAGAAACAAAAAGTGAAAGAAAATCAAAAACTTTTCAATATATGGATAATAAGTAACGTGTACTTGGCGGCAACCATTTTGTTGTTTGTCATGTGAGATGGCGCTGTTACGTATGTGTGTTATACACACCTGAACCGTGAGACCAAATAATATGGCATTTTGCTCCTGGGTGTTCACGTATAAAGATTATATTATCAGAACTTATCTTTGTGAGTGTGTGCGGTTGTCAATATAATCGAAGGTATGTTAATTTTTGATTTTATTTTTATTTAGTATTTTCTGATTTAGGAAAAAAAACTTTCTTTTAATGAAGATGACTTTATTTTAAAAAAATGCGCATCAAACAATATTGAAACATTAAGGTCAAACAACTACACGCTATAACGAAGCGTTGTTACAGATCTTTGTTCCGAATTATTTTTTCTTTACAATTGACGCGCTTCAAGTCAAAAATGTAATCTTTCTATGTTTAAGTGTTAATGATTTTGCACATTTTTCAAAACTGACAATAAGAAAAAGTCTTTTTCTCTTTAAAGGATTAATAATTATCTAATCAACCTATTACTTTGTATCTACTAGTGTGTTAATTTATATAAATTATAAATATTCTGGAACTTGACCAGTAGGTAATTTTATTTTATTATTTTTTTTTTATAAAAGTAGAAACATCTGACATTAAAACAAAAAATAAAAAGTCATTCTATGTAATTATATTTGCTATTAAAGTTAAGTAGCAGAGCTTTGATCACCTAAATTCTGCAGCTGATACTTTTGAATATTCTAAGATTTATTAGCCAAAATTCTAAAATAACTAGGCTTGGAAATACCTGCATTTAAATAAGATACATAGATTTGGGTTTCCTAAAATATTTCTACATAGATTAACCGTGTCTGGATATGGATTAATTTAAAACTAAAAAAGTATCCTTTCTTTTTATATAATGAAAACACAAATTTCATACTCCATGATTAGCTTTCTGGAATGTTCAAACTATCCTGCAAATATTGTTAAACCAGTGAAATACATTAGGCAAATAATTAAATTATCCACATACTAATCAGCTTTTATTTAAAGTCAATGCAGAACGATAACATATATTTAGTATTCACCTAAATGACCGATAATTTTAATGTAAGTGGTTAAAGTGACAAATCTAAAATTTTAGCCACCAATTCAAAAATAAACTAGAATAACCTACTTTTTCAGTGAAGTTTGTAATAGGCTCAATAAAAAAAACAGTTTATTTAAGGCTTTTTATCCGCCACACCCTTGTTTTATTGCTAATCTATTTTTTTTAGATATATGCGTTTAATTTTGTTTCTACCCAAATAAAGTGTAAAATCAATTATTTATAAAATCAGTAATAATAATTTTTGGATGTGTGGACTTCTCTAATGCCATTATGTGAAGGCACACTTCAAATTTCAAGAAGTTTAAGATTTAGAAATTTTGTAAAGAGAAAAATTCTTGAAATTAGAATATCACCCATAACAGGCAAGCGCGGTAGTGTACAAAACTGAAAGATATCTCAAGTATGGAAGGAGTTAAAACTTGACATAATTAGAGTCTTTAATAAAAGAAAAAACTTTTACAAAACATTCGTAATCTTCAAATGTGTAAAAAAATTAGGCAAAATTTGAAGTTGAAATATTAAACCCTTTAGAAATTCCCAGTTGTTCTATTCGGGGTTATGTCGCCTACTATTGAGAACAAAGCGACGACATATAAGTCGTTGCAAGCACCAAATAATTCCCTGGATAAATATTTGTAATCTCAATTAAATCACAAACATTTGCAAAAAAAAGTTCAAACTGAAAAACAAAAGAATAATGGGACTCTCCAATTATTCAAATCTTTTCGATATTTCTCTACAATTATTTCAGTCTTTTTCTAACTTTTTAATACTGTAAACTTTCCAAAGATTGTTCTAGAATATGCTTCGATTTATTTTTCAAATCAGAGGGAATAACATTATTTTTACTTTTGTTCTTGGTTGATTTTTATTGTTATGTTAAAAAATTATTTAGTTGGATATTCCTTCTTCCATATAACTTTTGAAATGCCTCCATGCTAATCCTAGAATTGCTGATAAAAAGTGAGTCATACTGATAAGACTGAATAAATATTAATAGAAATTACATTAGTGGATATATTAGAAAACAAAAAGGGGCTTATAGATGAATTTATATTAAACCTGACCAAGAAAAATAATTTATTGGAGCCTAATATATTGACCGGAAAGGGTAAAACATTTATTCTCTTTTCTCGCATAAACAAGATTTATTTATAAATATTTTTGTAACAAAAAGAATATCTCAAAGATCATTTAAAGACATTTCTGATAATAAGTGGTAATAATAAAAAGAATATGAGGTCCAAAATGTGTAGTAATAGTCACAATATTCTACAAAGTTTTATAATTTGGCTGAATAAAACTTAAGAAAATAGGATTTTTCCTACATATGTCGCAAATATATTAACAGATCTTTACTCCAGCACTTTGAACTATAGGGCACGAGCCACTCTAACGAGTCGTTCACGCTACTGTTCCAGTCCACTATAGATTTAGTCGAATATAATAATATGGGACTGAAGCGAGAAACTGTGTAACTCGGCCCTACGGGACTTAATGGAATAATGTATGAATATATATATATATATATATATATATATATATATATATATATATATATATATATATATATATATATATATATATATATATATATATATATATATATATATATATAGCATACTTTCCAAGTTCACGTATTATCAATTTAAAAACATTTGATTCGATTGAGAGGAGATGGAAATCGGTACGTGAGCGGTTCGGTAGAGTGATTCGAACCCTCATTTTCAATATTGGTCGGCGTACGAATTTTGATTTTATGATTTGTTTATCGTCAATATTTTTGTATATCATGTATAAATAGTATCAAAATCCAGAAGCATGTTTACTGTGGGTTGGTAGTATTTACAATTTTTAATAATTTAATTATAAGTGCGAATGAGAAATATTTATTTTCGTAATTTGCAAGGTTGAAACTTATTAAATGTTGCTAACTTTATCCAAAAATTAAAGCAAAATTTCATTTGACACAGAAATTGGGAGTACTTTTGCAGTAAATTGCTCATTTTCGGAAAACAAACTTCAAACTAGCAACAAATAAGTGATAGGAAGCTTCATAATAGTTTATTGATTGCCTAATTTAAATTTGCTTCAGTATTAAAAGTTATTTTACTAATTTGTTTGACACACTATTGTAAAACGCTTTTCTTATTGCGATAAGATGATAATGCATTTGATTTTATTTGTATCCTGTCATCACCTGTTATCCTTACATATATGCTAAATTATTTATTAAAGATAAAATAAGATTATGATAATCACGGTGAAACCCAGATAGTGTTTTTGGGATCAAACAATAGTGATATCTATATCAAAATAAATTTTAAAAAGAGATGCTTTTACCATATATTAATTAGTCGGAATTTTCACAGAGAACCATTTGTTTTTATATTTCTTTTTTGTGTATTTTTCTTTGCTTTAATAAGAAAATCAATTTTCAAAAATATGTGAGTCATATAAACCTCTAAAATATATCAACAAGAACATAAATTTTGAATCTTTCAATTGTTGAATCAGCCATATTTAGTACTTTTTTTACTAAAATATGTATATTTACGAAAATATCATATTACAGAGTGGAAGAATGTTTATTAGTAGTGAAAATTCATTACAGAAATGGAGGAAATTGTATAGTGATCATTCGTATTTATTTGATAATCGACCGTCATTGAAAATTTATTCAAAATATTTGCTCGGATGTTTTCATTGAAAGATACTAGAGACCTCAACCGTCAGAATTCAAAAGAATTTTCTAAAAACACTGCCAGTGTCGCAGAACAGCCAAACACCTCCATACTGCATTATTCCCGGGAATTAAACTTCCACAGCAGTATACTCCAATCAATTTTTATAAAAAATTTGCTTTTTGCTGCTTACAAGATTTAACTGACTTAAAAACTATCGCATATTGATCATGAGCAGCGTAGAAACTTTACCAATTGGATCTTGGAACCACTGCTAGTTGAAGATGCGTCCGATAACAAAATTATCTATAGTGACGAAGCTCACTTTCACTTCAAGGCCTTCGTCAACAAGCAGAATTTTCATGTTAGGAAAACATAAAATCTACATGCTTTGCAAGAAGATCCGATGTATCCTCAAAATGTAGTAGTTTGGAAAGTCATGTGGCAGGAGCGATTTTATTGGACCATATTTTTTCGAAAATGATGAATATCAATGGCAATCCAGCGCGGCCTCTTAATAAACTTTTTTTGACAACAATTGTAGGGGATTAACTTGACTGAGATGTGGTTTCAGAATGACATCACCTGTCATACCGTACGCCAAACAATAACTTTGTTGTCAAGGGAATTTTGAAGTCGTACCAACGTTCGTTTTGGAGGCCAGAACTAGCGACAAAGAAGTTGTGACTTAACTTATTTAGATTTATTCTTCTAATATTTTTAGAAAACTAAATCAAACCATTCAGAGATGACTCAAAAACTCAAAGTAGAAATTGAACGTTAAAACAAGAAATACAGCAACCCTTATTCCACACGTGTTCGGAATTGCCAACAGAGCTTCGGTGCCCATTTGACAGCCATTATATTACATGTTTAATATAAGTAATTTTTCTGTATATATTAATTAAAATTTATAAGAAATTCATTAAAGTAATGAGTTTAAGTTATTTTTTGAGACACCTAATACTATTCACCGAACAGTTTGGAGAGATTATAAGCAAATATTCTAATGCCATTTGTATCCACTTTGAGATAAGTTTTTCAAAAGTCATAATATTTACATGGGTCTCACATATTATTACGTTTTAATTGTACAACACGCGCTATTTTAAAGGATTTGTTCCCATACTTCTGAGAGGTTTATTGCGCACACATCATATGTTTCATTAATTTTTTTATTGGATTTCTCAGTTTAATTTACAATTCTACAATCTATAATCTATAAACCAATATAAGATTCTATTTGAACCTTAGATGTTTTTGTCTTATTTTTTATTCTATTACCTTTTATTATAGATATGAATGTGAAAGGTTAGTGTATTCCCCCTTAGTTGAGGTAATTTTTAAAAATTTTGAAAAATTTCGACATATATAGTTGGTAAAGCATTTCAACGAAAATTGGCATGATTAACTTACGTTTACTAAGCTAGGCATGATTGATATTTTATCTCTAATGTTTAAATATGCTTTCCTATAAAAAGCTTTTCTTTTGTGATACGATACGATTTTGCAGGCACATATTTTCAATTAACTCAAAGGCAAAGGTGCAACGAAATTGTCTAAAAAACTAACAACGCTAATAACTGCTACTGAACGGTTTTTTATATTCCAATGCATTATTTTTAAACTAAATTTTTTTTGCTGTATAATCTAGTAGGATTGAAAACAAAGGGCAGGAAGTGATTCAACTCAAAAATCAACAGGCAGTACTAACACCAAGTCGAGAGTTAGGGAATCCTATTTAGTATTATACCGGAGTCAAACAGAAAAGGGATTATTTATCATCAAGGGAGGGTATTATTAACCATAAATCTGGAGAACTTCCGGAAATAATTACTGAAAAAGTTTAAAAACATCGAAGCTTCAAACAAATACAACATTGTTTTTAATGCAATAAAAATGGGAGGCCCTTTTACTAGAGGAAAAAAAAACTCCTTTCAATCTTAGTTTATACAACATTTAAGAAGGGAGATAAAACTGACTTAAAAATTACAGACTAATAAGTCTATTGAGTCATCTTTATAAATAATTCATTTGAATAGTTGCCTTATGATTAAAATGGAAGGTAGATTTTTATCAGTCAGAGCAACAATGTGGTTTTCGCTCTTGTTACGGTACGAACGATCATCTGTCAAAACCCTAACTGAAAAATCTTTAGAATATAACAGATCACTGACTTTCACTTTTCTTGACTTTCACAAAGCGTTCGCTACGGTCGAATTAAAAACTCTTATAAAAGCTTAGAAAAATGTTGAGTCAATTACAAATTAATATATAACATCAATAATAATGCTACGATGACGGTAAAAATGCACGAGAACACCAACTGTAGCTTATTTAAACGAAGTATATGACAGGGGCAGAATGCATTCAGAAAAATTGACTGGGAAAAAAGAGGCGCAAACTTAGAAGGACAACTACTGACCTATCTCAGTTTTGTGGATAATATAGTACTTATATCGAATGATCTTGGGGAAATAATAACAATGCTGCAAACTGTCTGCTCTAATGTCGATTTGAATATTAATTTTACCAAAACTAAATCTATGACCAACCTAATATCTAATGGGCACATCAAAATTGGTAGCAACCTTGTTGAATTAGTGTAGAAGTATACATACTTGAGTCATTGATTTAGAAGAGCAAGAGGTAACCAGACTTGTGAATTAAATAGAAGACTTCTTATCTTCTGATCAGGTTACGGCAAATTAACTGATGTGTTGGAGAGCGATCCTCCAATGCATTCCAGAAGAAAGCAAGTACACTACTTGTTGTGACGTACCGTGCAAAAATCTTAACTTTAATAACTGTGACTGCCCGTAAATTAAGAATTGCACAAGTAGAATGGAAAGATGAATATTGAATTTTTCTCTCAGAAACTGTTAGGAATGAAGATCATACTAGTAGTAAAAAATTAAGGTTATCCTCCTCACAGATAACAGTATGTTAAAAGTTTTAAAAGTACATCCTGATTATCCTCCTCACAGATAACAGTATGTTAAAAGTTTTAAAAGTACATCCTGATTAATTTTAAATAATTCTTTTCATCGTAATAATACAGATATTGTTGTCAGAAATCAGTGAGTCGTCAGTCTATAAAATTAAATGATTATCTATTTATTAAATATTGACAGAGATGGGATATTTCGGGTATGAACATAGTATTTTCAAAATTAGAAAAACATAAGAAAATAGAAGATATATATGGAAAGTATTTCTTTATTATTACGTAATTATTTAAATTTTTAAATAATTAAAATTTTAATTGATAAACAGGTTGCGCTGTTAGTTCTTTCTCTTCTTTATATTTTTATTTACCTATACTCATTTAAGTATTAAAACTAATCTATTATTGTAAACTTTTATTTCAATCCATGTGAGCATGATTCGTCTAAGGTTTACATAAAGTTTAACTCTCAAACAATATCTAAAGTTAGACACATGCAAAATATATACCAACATAAAAGTCTCGTCCTACATCTATCTTATTACGAAAAATTTACACTGTTTATGGCACCTGTAAAGCACTGGGACAATAAGTAAATTGTACATGGAAAATTATTTTTATTATGTACAGTTATATTATTTGTAGAGGTTTTAAAAATGCTGAATATCCTTGGTAACACTTAAAACACCTATTTGCTTAACTCTATTTACTTAGTCGAAGTAAATACCAAGTTTGTTACAATAATACTTTTTATTATATGGAGGCAATATAACGTTTAGCATTTCATCAATTATAGGTACTTCACTTTTATAGATTAGCAATTTGGCGTACCAAAAAAATAATTTTTAATGAATAACATAATTTTAAATTGTTGCAGATAAATAATATGTTTAAAATTAAAATGAAAAGAGACAGGAAATTACTAAATTTTTATATTTTTCGTGTTATCAATATAGATTTTGTTGAGGAGTGAATGATAGTGATATTAAGGAATGTATGAGTTTTAAGATCGCCTTCTTCTTTAACTTCTAGTAACGTTAAGGGATTGAATACTTTAAGTCTTTGTCTTCATTGCACTATGATGCTGATGCATATCAATATTACAGTATTCTCTCTCTCCCTCTCTCTCTCTCTCTCTCTCTTACGTTTTGTAAAAGTATTTGTTTAATCCACAATGTCTTGTAGCCTCGCTGGCAACTTGCTTTCGCTTGTTATATTGTACTGTCTTGTCTACGAACGGGATAGGGGTAATTTCGATCTTTTCTTTGCTCGTGAAGATCCTGGATTCTTCCCTGAATGTAACTAACAGAATAATAACAAAATCTAAATCTAAACCTAGTTACTAGTAGGTACTTTGAAAAATATATAACTGCCTCAAGTAGTTTTAAAAACTGGAAAAAAAGAATTTAGAAACATTTTTAATACTAATAAATTTTCTTTTCCGGGGAATGTTTAAATAAAAATGTTGATATTCTATCAAATTTGGACATCCCAATACAACCAAAACAAAATGTACATAACCCATGTGTAGCCACGTGTAGATTAGAGATTTTGACACTTACCAAACAGAACGTTAGTAGCGTTTGAACTACACAAAATACTATGAAGCGTGCCAAGTTGCGGTTACAGATAGAGTTCAACATATTGCTGAATTGGAAGGAAGATGAGTAGGACAAGGCAGATTATGTAACAAATGAATAATGAGGATAATATACCAGCGACCTAGAGAAACAAAAGAAAGTAAAGATAGACTCAATCTTCTTCAAACAACGACTTCGTTTTGGAACAGCCATTCTTAAATAATAAAATGAATTGAGTCACTTCGTCATATTGGTGATGAGCTGAACATGCTACCATAAAGAGAATCATATTTGACTCCTCAGAGTTCTATAAATGGTACAGATCAATCATAGTTCTATGGGTGATTTTTTGTCGTCTTCTTTAATCAGAATATTTAAACTTTTATTTCCTTCCTAGCCATAGTATTATATTTGTATTGATGTATAAGATTGATTACGAACTCAAAGTCTTGACGGAGTAAATTTTCATACCTTTTTCTCTTTTATGCTGATTTTAATATTATTTTTGGGAGAAAAGTTACAATCCGTGGTCAGTTTGAGAGTGGGTATTTTTTAAAACAACATAAATTTTTTGACGATATCTTTGTTACCTCTTTTTGATACCTTGATTATATAATTCACAAACCGGCAAAATAATTTTTCATCTACACCAGTCTTATGAAGATGGTACCCTCCGGTGAAAATGTTCTGTCAATAGTCCCACCCCAATTCGCAGCTCTTTTCTTCCTACGGAGAGAAGCTCCCTAGTAAGCCGTGCGCCAGGTCCACTTATATGTTCTTTGATGCACCTCATTCCAAATGCTTCTCTTCACAATTCAATAAATTTACTTTCCAGTAAAATTTTTAATTCTCTTTCACCAACGGCAGTTGGGACAGGTAGAATTGGTTGAAGTTCATATGGTTCAATCGCGGACCCCCTCTTTGCCAGCCTGTTCCGGAAACGTAAGTAACTTGCAAAACAGTGCTGTGGATTTGCATAACCAGTGTTCCGTTATTTCGACTACACACTGTAAAAACCACCTTAATGCAACTTAATTTTATTTCCATTTTCGGTGCTTTTTTATGTGACTTTTTGGTAATCCACAGAAAGGTTCCAGGCTGAGAAAATGAGATTTATCCACTTCTTTTGCGAGGCCTTATTTCCTTTGATTCCCTTGGATCCTGGCACTCAGGGTTACTTTGTTACTCTTTTCTAATTGTTTAGGGCTTGCCTAGAGTCTCAACTCATCTTATACTCTTAGATGTTTGATCTGACCACTTTTAGCACTGCTATTTGGTAATATGTATATTTTGACCTTTTTTTTTCTGGCACTTGTCAGTACAGATTTGAATTTCGTTCATTTCTGCTTGGAAGATGATGGGTGTGTTTCCTGAGAATTTTGCCTGAGCCTTATACTCCCATTACCACCTCCTCTTTTATTTTGGATCCATCAATAAACCATACCACTGAATTCCTCTCTAATCGAAGTAATCTCTTTCCTTTCATTTGGTTTCAGTTCAGTCATACCTCATAGAAATGTAGTCTGTCGGTTTTCATATGGATTCTGTGAATTATATCCAGAAGTTTCATATGTCCAATGAAGCTTAAAGGCGGCATTTGTTAGTCTTGAGCTCATCACAGCTATGTGCACTGTTGGGTAATTCAGCACTGCCTATGGCTGCTGTAGGCCAATGGATACTTCAAAAATTAAATTTAGGGCCATTTTTGAACAACATAATCTAAAACATGTATACCTTTTTACGTATTTTAAAGCTGTATCATGTGTTAAAATTATGCAAATCTTTTATGAAAATTCCTATTCTTGTGTAAAAATTTTATATCATTTTTTGAGCATAATCATGTATCAAGTGATAACGCAATTCTTATTGGAAAATTTGAAGCATCTTGTTCAATTCTTTATTCAAAGATATCAGTGTCTCGTTATCATGTTTCATAAATTGGATATGTTGAAGAATGTAAAGACAAACTGTATTAAATTTTGATCAAACATCTGGACCTGCACGCTTATAAAATTCGATTAGTTTAAGAACTAAACCCAATAGATCATGGATATCAACCTAATTTTATCTTAGAACAAGGTAATGCAAAATTTTGCAATAAAATTATTTTTTCCATGGAAGCTCATTTGCAACTCAGAGATAATGTTAACAAGAAAAATTTGGGCACCTGACAACTCTCAAGTACTTGGAGAAAAACCTTACACTTTGTTTCAGTAACTGTGTATGAAACAGTTAATGACAATAGCAAACGTTACATTGTTTAGATACTTTTTACGGCCTAAATTAGATAGTATGAATCTTGAATATATGTTTTTTAATGGTGCCAAGTATTACAAGGCGAGGGAAACATTGGTTTCCTTAAGGACGCTTTTTTTACACGTTATTTCTCGAAATGGAGACATGAACTAGTCTGCGTTTGTACGATCTCACCTCTCTAAAATTTTTCTTCCAAGCTCCAAGCAATTCTTAGAACAATAATCATCTGAAATATTGTGCCCGTATGTTATTGATCATTTTTGCAGATAGAAATCTACAGAAAGAGCCGAGAGAGATGTTAACAAACATGTTATTGTTCAAAAGTTATTAGTTTTATCTAAAAATCTAATTCTGAAATATCTACTAGGATCAGTACTTATAGTTATAAGTATCTGTTTCTTTCCTAAATGTGTAGCAACAATTCACCATTAGTCAATGTAATACGTAATAGTTTTATTATTATTTACGCCATAAAATAATGTCGCATTGTTGCTAAACAATGAGGTAAATTTTATCAATTTTTGAAGTCTATTCATCATTTAAAAAAAAATACCAAATTTTTATTATACTATTAAACATATTTACTAATCTAAAGTTGTATCGTCATAGCAATTCATAGAAATACCTATACTTATTGGGTACTATTTTTTTATTTATTTAATAATTAGATTAGCACACTTGAAAGGGTGCGTATATTACCTTGACAAAAATGTCATACACATTACACAAAAGGGAAATTTGAGTTTTCCGAAACGATATATTTAGCACAAAACCTCACCCATAATTTTATGACGTATGTATATATGTTACGTTGAAAAGTAAATAGTTCAATGTAGATGGTTAGTCATGGTTTTCTTTAGTATAACCGTATATTGGTATCCAGAAAATATCACGTTTTACAATTATAACTGACAAAAAATAAATATGATAAAGATCAACCTAAATTACGATTTGAACTTATCATGGTAGTTTATGGGCTAATTAATAATAAAATAATTCAGTTATGTAAATATTCATCGATATGAGCACTACCGTGCTACATATTTTACAGAGAGGGTTATAACTAAAGTGACCCAAATTTTTTGGACAGAATACGAGATAAATGGGCTGGGTATGAAAACATAGCCAGGGTTATTTTCTATTTTAACATAATAAATGCAATAATTAGCCAATGTTATTGTATACTGCGTAAATAATACACAAATAAAAAACAAACACTTTAATAAGATACTAAATCAGCAAATCAAAAATGGATAAAAGTTTTATAAAAAAATTGAACCGACTTCTAAAAGTGCGCTAAAAAGTGAAAAAAACTATAAATTTTTATATGAAATTGAAATTTTTGAAGTCGGCGCCAAACTAATACCAGACAAAATGTAATTTGCATAAATAGAATAAAAATATTTTATTTGTAATTGCCTTCTTACCATTATTTGTATATATTAGTAGTTATTTATTCCATTTACAAATAATTTGGCACCGACTTCAAAAAGTTCAATTTCATATAAAAATTAATAGTTATTTTTCACTTTTTAGCGCACTTTTAGAAGCCTGTTCAATTTTTTTATAAAAATTCTATTTTTCAATTTTTACTTTTAGAATTCATTATGATATCCATAAATTATTTGAACTAAGTACTAATCGAAATTAATGTACCTCGCAATGACTCCAAAGTGGCAAAAAAGTACCCATTTTATTCAAAGTTGTAAATCACCCTAAAATGAACCACTAAAAATTCTTTCGTTCTTAAAGTTTTCCAAATACCAGTAAAATTGTGTCAAACAAATATTTAGTCTGTCATAGTAAATCCCCTATCTTAAATTTCAAATTAATTTTAGATTGGTAATATAGACTCCAAAACCTTCCAATATCGACGTTTAAAGAACCTGAGATGTAAATTTGTTAGCTCGATATATTTTATACTGCATACTGAAATTGTATACGCCTCAAGAACCCCACAGTATCAATTTTTAATACTTAAAGAACCTGAGATGTACATTTCTTAGCTCCATATATTTTATATTGCATTTTGAGTTTGTATACGCCTCAAGAACCCCACAATATCAATTTTAGACAAAATCGGAATATGTAAAATTTTCTGTCCCTCATATTGTATCTTATCAACCTAATAGTTATAAAAACTTAACTTCATATTTGTAATACACGACCCCGAAAACCCTCTAATGCCAAATCTGAAAAAATGTGAATAAGGTAAAATTCTCAACCCATCATATTGCATCCGCTATATTGAATTTCAAAAAAATTATTTTAAGTCTTAATCTAATCTAAATCTAAACCCTTCAAAGCCCTCTAGTATCAATTTTGGATGAAATCAGGAAACTTAAAATTTCTAGACTTATATTCGCTATTTACATCCTCAAAAACGATTCCGTCCCACCTTTGAACAAAATTGAAAAATGTAAAATTTTTAGTCCGCTATCTTATTATTGAACCCTGAAAAAATACTTTTAAATTCATAATTTATACCCTCAAGAACCCCCTATATCAGTTTGGGAGAAAATCGAAAAATGTTAAATTTTTAGGACACCATAGTGAATATACCAGATTGAGTTTTTCAAAAAGTATTTTAAACTCATAATTAATACTAACAAAAACACCCCAATATTGATTTTAGACAAAATCAAGAGGTGTAGAAACTTTAATCCGCCATAATGAATTTTTTAAAAATAATTTCAGATTCGTTATATGCGACCCCGAAAACTCCCCCGTAGCAATTTTGAAGAAAATCGGACAAAACTGATTTTTTCGTCCGCAATATTGGCTCCGCATTATTGAATTTTTTAAAATTATTTTAGATTAGTTATGTACGACCCTGAAAACTCTCTCGTACCAATTTTGGAGAAAATCGGACAAAATCACTAACATCAAAGTAGGCTTGTGACGACTATAAGTTTGAAGCGAAAAAACATTAAGTAGCTTGTGGTTAAGGTCACAATAGTAAAAAATCACAATTATCTGTCTTATTTGGGAATTCTAGTCAAAATAATTTTTTGAAAATTTGTATTTTAAGGTGTGACCGTGTTGCCGCTCCGTCTTAACATAAAAAGATCAAATATTAAAAAACCCATCGGTACTTCAAGCAGTTCCAAAGATATTAAATAAAAACCTATGTTCGACGAACATCGTTGCATTTGTAGACCTATGTTGACATGAAATTTATTTCATGGTTTCATATGTAAAGTTTTCCTTCAAATTATATTTTTACTGTGTATAAAAATTTCCCTTCACCCCTCTTACAATTAGAGGATGATAACCCCTACTCGTAGAAATTACATTCGTGACTGCACCTTTTCATACCAAGTAATTCCGCTTTTGATTTATTAAAAAAGAATTGAGTAGTTTTTACGATATTACAGAAAATGCACTTTTTGGGAAAATTTTAATGGTGATTTTACCCACCTAAATGCAAGAACTGACACTCAAAAAAAAACATGTATACAATGTTTTTTGATGTACTACAATATTTCATAAAATCAGAAATATCGGTGAGGTACACCTTAATACTTTCTGTGTTAAAGATAAAATAATTATTCACTCAACAAATAAAAATGCGTTTGTTGATGGCCTCAACCTTACCCTTAATCTTCAATGTCCGATCTACTGATTCGTGCTATAAAGAATAGACAGTACACAATCCACTCAATTCATAACAACACGATCCTCTTTATAATTTTTGAAAATTTTTATCGGAAACTCATATTTGCATTTAGCAAAACTTCTAAACAGTATATGAAAGAACATAATCTTGAAATTAAATTGTGTTTTAGTAAATTTAACACTAGATTAAGTACAAAAATAAGTATTTTCGCTAACCGTTTTCAAGTGATACAAGGTAGGTTATCAATTTTATATTAATTTGACATCTTCTTATCTTAGTCTATAGACAAATTAGATATTTCAAAGTAATTTTTTTAATTTATACTTTATCTTCTAACTTTAAACATACTATCGCATTGAATGGTGAAACATTGTCTTTTATAATTTGCTTTAAAGATTAAGAAAACATTAATTGATTTTTTTATTTGACAAATTTTATTTATTGACAAATTTGAAACTGTAAACCTGAACCGTCACCTACAAATGAAACAGAGACTTTTTCTGCAAAATCAAAGAAAAATATCATAATGGAAATTCCGGTACATAGATCAGACACGCGCGGGAAACGGATATATTGTTCAAACATCTCCGCATGATACACCTTCCGATGGTACAACACGTTCGCACCTTCCACCACAAACACCCAAGTCTACAAAACAAATATTGGTCTAAAACAGGCCAAAATTCAGGTTCGTGGCTTATTTGGTCCGCTATAAATAGCTCATGAACTTTACAAATATTTAAAAGTCGCCAACGTTTATTTTTTTACGAGGGACATCTTTATATTTTTTTATTAAGATAGCTGTGAATTATTTTAAAAAATATTTATTTTATAATAAATATCTGGGTACCCTCAATTATTTTTGTCACTGGAACGGATAGAAGTGATTTTGGCCCATTTTTTAAAATTGACGTTTGTTTCGGGATATATATATATATATATATATATATATATATATATATATATATATATATATATATATATATATATATATATATTTCATTAATTTTTTTATTGAAAATATAGTATTTTTTTTAAATTCATTATTTAATATATTTTTTCCCATTGTATTTATAGTTTTTAATTTTTTTTTATTATTTATTTTCTCAAAAAAACCTAACATCTAACCTAATGCTCTATATTTTTAATATGTCCTTGTGTTTATAATTTATTAGTGGTTTATAGTGGATGGTATTATTTATTGTTTTTAAGTCTGTTTAAATATGGATTGGGATTTTTCCTACCCATTGGTAAGTGTTTTATATTTTTCTACACTCAAATATGAACATTATTTCGAATTTGTGTACTCAGTAGATATTTACTTTTATAATAACTAGCCATAGTTTTCCTCGTAAGATCAATTTTCTTATTTAGAGAGATAACACAGACTGCGTGTGTGGAGTATCAAATAGGCGATTACCAGTGTGGATTTAGAAAAAACCGCTCTACTGTAGAACAGATATTCACGATTAGGCAATTAATGGAGAAATGTTGGGAATACAACAAAACATTGCACCAGCTATTTATAGATTTTAAACAAGCATACGATAGCATCATAAGAGTGGATTTGTGGAATGTCATGGCACAACTGGGCATACCGAAGAAGCTAATTAACCTCACCAAAACATGTGTAGAGGGATCTACAAGTACAGTAAGACTTGAAGGAAGATTACAATCAACAATGGTCTTAAACAAGGCAATGCGCTGTCTTCAACCCTTTTTTTAACGTCGCCTTGGAAAGCATCGTGCGAAAAACCAACACAAAAACGCTCCTCTTTAGAAATCAAGGTGCGCGCATCATATTGACGTTCGCTGATGATATCGATATTGTAGGTAATACAACTACCAGTGTCAAGGAAGAATTCTTCAAACTGGAAAATCCCGCAAAGAAAGTTGGCCTACAAATCAACGAAGAAAAAACAAAAAATATGGCTACAATAAGAATGGAACGGCGAGACAGAATAGGACAGAACGTGACTATGGACCACTACAATTTTGAAAGGGTCCATCAGTTTAAATATTTGGGAGCTACGATCACCTCTGACAACAACATTACACAAGAGATTAACTGGTATGGGCTGCAAAAGATAATGAAATCGAAAAATATATTCCGCCGCACGAAAATAAGAATATATCAAGTAGTTATAAGACCGATAATAACATATGCATGTGAAACATGGACGTTGACAAAACAAAATGAGAATAGACTGAAAATTGCAGAAAGAAGAATGCTTAGAGGGATATACGCACCGGTCAGGGACAACATCACACAGCAATATAGAACGAGAATAAACAAGGAATCGGAGGAACTATACAACCAGCCAGATATAGTGAAAATAATAAAAGCAGAAAGATTAAGATGGGCCGGCCATGTTATGAGACAAGATCAACGTATCGTCAGGTTGGTATGGGAAGAGAACCCAGAAGGAAAGCGGCCGCTAGGAAGACCAAGCATAAGGTGGAGAGATAACGTTGCAGCAGACTTATAAACCCTAAACGTCGAACGCGCGGAGGAACTGATGATGGATCGCAGCAAATGGAGGCAGATTGTGAAGTCAGCAAAGACCCACCCCGGGTTGTAATGCTAGAGAGAGAGAGAGAGAGAGAGAGAGAGAGAGAGAGAACACAGACTTATAAATCCATATCCTTTTACTAGAATTGGCTATCATGTCAAAGATATTATAACTTAATGACAAAATAGTCATTTTTTCGTACATTTGGGCATGAATGTCTCAAAAACTAAAGATGAATGGAGTATGCTGCTGAGCAGATTTGAATTTTCCACGAGAAAATCTAAAGGAATCAATCATAAAAAGTAGGAAAAGACCAGAAGATATAACCGGAATATATGATCTTAGAATGTATGCATTCAGAAACTAAAAATATGGATTTAGCCGGTTTGTGACTGAATCCAGTACCCCTAAATCATTTGTAAAACTACGAGTAGTTCAAAAAACTTTCCAGAAATATATTATTCCACGTCTGATTGTGAATTTTTGACGTAGATGTTAAATTTTTTAGCAGGATTTTTTATCCTCTTTGGTTTGTATATGTTATGTTATGGCTTGTATTTGACTACAACTGATCAGCTAATTAATAAATATAAATTATATTTTTTCAAATATAGCATATAACACTTTTCAGTACGATATCGTCATTTATTATCAATAATATTTTTATGAAAAAAGAACACAAATGATATAATATATAGTTTGGGTAAAAATAGTGCCATTTTTAAAAAAAACAACACCGAGCAGCCGTCGAGGAAGCATCACTTGAGAACTGAGATGTTGGCGAAACGTCGTGATGATTTTTCTACTATATATATATATATATATATATATATATATATATATATATATATATATATATATATATATGAAGTAAATTGCGATCAGTAAATGCAAACCTCATTCCAATCAAATCCTTTCCGTGTTAGAGGTTGCACAGTTTGAATAAATTGCGATAAAACGCAATCCATTCCATTCCACCACCATCGAGATGATGGCCCACCTGTACCACCATACCGAGAAGAAAGTCAAAACTTACCCTCCCCGCCACAGTGATACGGCAGAGGTACATGTTTCGTCTCTACTAGACTCATCAGGGTACCGACATGCACCTGGCTGTGCAAAGGACAGATCGGAAGGAAACATGCAAATACTGAACGCGGCTTCGCCGACCTCCCGCCGGATGACGTATATATGTTTATACGGCTTTCACGGACTCCTCCGTGTGAGATGCAATAGCAGTGGATATATCCACATTATGCCGTTGTAGTGCTGAAATCGCATTCAGCAAACGTACAACTATATGCAAGTCCGTGTATAAATGAAGTAAATTGCGATCAGTAAATGCAAACCTCATTCCAATCAATCCTTTGCACAGCCAGGTGCATGTCCGTACCCTGATGAGTCTAGTAGAGACGAAACATGTACCTCTGCCGTATCACTGTGGCGGGGAGGGTAAGTTTTGACTTTCTTCTCGGTATGATGGTACAGGTGGGCCATCATCTCGATGGTGGTGGAATGGAATGGATTGCGTTTTATCGCAATTTATTCAAACTGTGCAACCTCTAACACGGAAAGGATTTGATTGGAATGAGGTTTGCATTTACTGATCGCAATTTACTTCATTTATACACGGAGTTGCATATAGTTGTACGTTTGCTGAATGCGATTTCAGCACTACAACGGCATAATGTGGATATATCCACTGCTATTGCATCTCACACGGAGGAGTCCGTGAAAGCCGTATAAACATATATATATACATACATATATATATATATATATATATATATATATATATATATATATATATATATATATATATATATATATATATACAGGCGCGGATCCAAGGGGGGGGGGCGGTGGGGGCGATCCCCCCCCCCAAGAGCTTTGAGTTCAGGAAAATAGACCCAATTTTGCCTCTTATACTATAGTTTATTCAAGAACTAGAGAGAGTAATAAATCATTTTTTACGCTTTTTTTTCTTCGCAAAATACCTGTTTTCTCTAGTCCGGTGTATTTGGCAAAATCTATTAGACATATATATTTTTCATAGGAATGGGTTAAAAATTTTATAATCAAAAATACTGGTTTATAATAATAAACCATTTGGGTTGGATAACAATAGATATTTGGATGTATGAAGTGTTAAAAAGGAATTTAATCCTTGTCATCGGCGTTGAAAAGAGGTTTATTTTATCACTAAGTATTTATGGCATAGAATATTATTTCGGTAATAAACTTAAAATAGAAAGTTTTTATAATATTATTTTATTTCTTATGATTTTTAAATAATCCACATACATTAGAAAATATAAATAATTTTGACATATGTAACACAAATCAGAACTGTATTTTTATTATTTTTAATTTTGGCATAGAAACCATTTTAGGCACATTCAGAATAAAACGTAACTCGTAACGTTTTCTCAGAAAATTCTAAATTATAATTTAAATACCCATTGTCAAAAATACAAGAAGTTAAACATATATAAAAATAAATTCGTCCATATAATGTGAAAATTTTTTTGGGGTATCGGTCATTTTATTATTAATTAAAAACAACTTTAGGACATTTGACGTTTCAGTTTATTTATTTCTTCAACCATCTGCAGAATTACAATTAAATGTTATAAAGGGATTCAAATGTAATTAATTTTTATATGTTAAAAATATTTAAATAATAAATTGTGTTTACGCTGGTAAACATTACGTATCTAATTCGTTATCCAAGTCAGTGACGGTATCTTCGCCCAAATTAATTATAATTGGTTCCTCTATCCCATGGATCATTAGATCGAGTTTCCACATTTTCTTTTATTCTTTTATTATATGGATTTTTCCAAATTTTCTGCAGTAACTTTATTCCAAAAAATCTTTCAAAAGTTCTGATAAATTACTAATTTTGTAAGTTGGGTTATTTCTAGCAACCCTACCTTTTACTTGAGAGAGATATTTCCTTCGTCAAGGAACATTTTCCGGATGATCTATAAGAATAGATTTCCAATGTGGTTTTTCCCAGCAAAAATTAAGTTCTCTGAGCAATTTCTAGAGCTCAGTTCTTTTGATTTCAGGTAAATCTCGATCTTCATTGATTTTAGTTAGAATTTTGTTGACGGTTGTTATCTGCTTCTCATAATAAGATGTATGTACAACTCCTTTTATTGCAGTTTACTCTCTTCCAACGAAGTTTTTAGTCTGCCTATGATCAATGTGACTTAGGACTACTAACAATTCCAGTCGTTTTTTTCTCCTTCAGTATTCGGTACATAGTAGATTTTCCAACTCCTGTTATGTTGGAACACATCTATTTATATTTTAAGGCATCATAAACATTCATAATAATAAGTTTTTCATTGAGGAAAAAATGCCCTGGTTTAACGATTTTAGGAGGTTTCGGTAACAGTTTTATTACTCTCTCTAGTTCTTGAATAGATTATAGGAACGTATATGATTACGATCGCCCCTCCCCTTCCCAAGAGCAAAAATAGAACCGATTCTGCCTTTTATATTAAGAATGTGTATGCTGCTAGCACTCCCCTCCCGTTGACAACTTGTTTTTCTTGCGATAGCCACTCCCCCAAGAGCTTTGAGTTTAAGAAAATAGACACGATTCTGCCTCTTATACTAGGAATTTGTGCTGCCCGCATCCTCCGCCCTGTCGACAACTTTTTTTTCTTGTGATCGCCCCCCTCTCCAAGAACTTCAAATTCAAAAAAAATAGACCCGACCCTGCCTTTTACACTAGAAATGGTAATGTTGCTTGCTTTCGCTTGCCATACTATACTTTTGTGATATCACCGCCCTCCCCCCCTCAAGACAGGGGCTGGATACATATATATATATATATATATATATATATATATATATATATATATATATATATATATATATATATATACGTGAAATGTGCCTTTTTGTTTGAGTATTTCGGTCTGTGTGTCAAATTTTAAGTTCCTAAGTACGTTGGAAGTACTATATAATTTTAGCGAGTAACCAGTGTAATATATTTCTGGTGACGCTGTCTCTGAAACTGTTTGAGATATCTTGGATTTTTTTATATACCTTGTCGGGGTTAAAACTTTAATAATAAGTTTTATGAATACTAAAAACACTCGTTTTATTATTGCTTTTTACGAAAACGATTATTGTTTTACACATATACTTCAATATCCTAAATATTATAAGCAATTAAAGTAATAAAGAAATTAAGGATCCCTCGTATATAGAGCTGAATATTAAACAAATAGAACAAATTTCATGAAAGCTTTAAAGGATGTTTCATATAAGGTTATTGTTTTCAAGGCACCAAAAATTATAGTTTAGTTTAAGTTCGTTTCTGACGAAAGTAAAATCAATGACATTGTTACAGATAATGGAACCTAAAGAAGAACCTCAAGGGTCACCACAAGATATTAAGCCTAAAGTCGAATCAGAAGTTAAAATTGAAGAAGGTGTTAAAATTGAGGAAGTGGAGGCAACAATTCACTCACAGGAAGTGCACGGGGATGGACAACCAGGCCAGCAAGAGCAATTATCAAATAACCAAGAACCTCCTCCTATGACGGTGATAAGAAGAAATATCCTGACATCAGCTGCGGTTAGAATAGAATCTGCGGAAGTCCAGCTTGAAGTCCAAAATGAAGAGATTGTTAATACTTCTGTTACTCCTCAAGAGATGAGTCCTGAAGATGATAAAACTAGAGTGACGCAAGAAGTAGTTCCTTATGAGATATTGAATCAAGATTCTTCAACACATTCTGAGCACTTTACTGATACAAAACATTTTACTGTTACTACAGAAGCTGGGGCTGATAATTTTACAACTCATGCTACTAACTTCCAGCAAGCGCCTCAGCAACAACAGCAACCGATTTATACCATTGAAATAACTAATTCTGAAGGCACCACAGTACCTGTGACGATTGAAAGTACCATTGATACTTCCGCTGATTACGCTAATCTCGAGACTGCCCAATATCCAAACCATGGTACGTATCCAGCTGATGGTTCCCAGTACCTACAGCAACACCAATACAGTAGTATGCAATATCAAATTGACAGAACTAGTGGCGAGAGTCCCCCTATAAACAGCAATTTGTTGTATAGAAATAATGATCCTACTTTATCTTCCTCAAGGTATCATCAGGTAAGTTTTTGTCATAGTTAATCTCATAGTTTTTGGTTTACTTTTGACCTAAATTTTTCTCTCGTGGTTAGACAAGTAAGTGACATTTTGGTGCTTAAAAATGTTTGTGAATGTATCTCTACTATCAGCGGCTACAAATATAAAAATAAAAAAGCTTTTTAAGCTACAATGCGGTATTTTAATACTCCACTTGGCAATTTTTTTCCGATATCTATATTCATTCATTCATCACAGACTCTCCAGTTTGTCAATATTTTAAAGCAATTGTGTAACAACGCCGGTTTTCCACAATTTTTAAAAGTTATTATAGGCTCCAAATTTCGAGTATTTTCACAGATGTAAAGGGTGTTTTTTTATAGAGGTATAAAACTTTAAGTTGGTAACACTTTTTTAACTGGCGGCCATTTTGTCAGCTGTCAAGTGATTTATGTTTAGTTTGGTTTGGCATTTCAACATGAATAGACTGACGCCTGAACAACGCTTTCAAATTGTGCAAATTTATTTTGAAAATGATGGTTCTGTTCGAAATACGTATCGCGCACTACGTCCATTTTACGGTCAACATAATCGTCCATCAGAGCAATTAATTCGATTAACTATGGAACGTTTTCGCACCACGTTTACTCTAAATGATAATACGCATCCACAGAGACGTCTTACAGTGCGTACAGAAGAAGTCATTGCTGCTATAGAGCGTAGCGTAGAGGAAGACCCGAATCAGTCTATCCGCCATCGTGCACAGAAATTGGATATGTGTCCATTCACTTTATGGAAGATTTTACGGAAAGATCTTGGTTTGCGTGCTTACAAAATCCAACTCGTGCAAGAATTGAAGCCACACGATCACCTAGCAGGGCGTAGATTCGGTGAATGGGCCCAAAACAAGATTGCCGTTGATCCCGATTTTCATAAGCGAATTTTATTTAGCGATGAAGCTCACTTTTGTTTGAATGGATACGTCAATAAACAAAACTGCCGTATTTGGAGTTATGATAATCCTCAAGTGTATGTTGAGACACCATTACATCCAGAAAAACTGACTGTTTGGTGTGCTTTATGGGCTGGTGGAATCATTGGTCCGTACGTATTTAAAAACGATTCTGGTCAGAACGTTACAGTCAATGGTGACCGCTATAGAGCGATGATTACTGACTTTTTCGTTCATCAATTGAACAACCATGATGTGCAGGAACTGTGGTTTCAACAAGACGGCGCAACATGTCACCCAGCTCGTGCCACAATTGATTTATTGAAGAAAACGTTTGGTAACCGCATAGTTTCACGTTTCGGACCCGTGAATTGACCTCCAAGATCGTGCAACTTAACGCCGCTAGACTATTTTCTGTGGGGATATGTGAAGTCGCTAGTCTACGCCGATAAGCCCGAAACGATTGATCACTTGGAGGACAACATTCGCCGCGTTATTGCCGATATACGGCCACAAATGTTGGAAAAAGTCATCGAAAATTGGACCTCCAGATTAGACTACGTCCGAGCCAGCCGTGGCGGTCATATGACAGAAGTCATATTTAAATTATAATGCCAGAAGGTTATCTTTCGAATAAAGTAAATTTCATGTCAATTTAAAAAAATCTTCTTTGTTTTATTCCATTTAAAAGTTCTATACCTCTATAAAAAACACCCTTTAGATGTTAGTTCAAAAATTAGTGGATATAATATTTTTGGCATTAAAATTACCTTTTTTTGGCTAATCTTAGGATTTCTATCATAAATTTGGTTATCAGAAGCGAAGTTTTGGTTCTTGGTATATTATAATTTAACGGACTTTTTACTTATATTTTCTTACATATGAGTTGTTTTAGAAGTTAATAGTTTCCCAACCTAAAATCGAAATTACATTTTTTATTTTTCAGTAATATATATATATATATATATATATATATATATATATATATATATATATATATATATACATTATAGTGCAAAGACCTCTTAGCCTATGTAGTTCAGTATTCTGTGACTATTGATATATTATAATAAATGATCGAACTTAGTTGCTACGTTAATATTGCATTTTTTAAGGTATAATAATAAAGTGATTTTCAACCTGTGGAGCGCGCCACCCCTTAGAAAGGTACATTGTAATAAAAGGGGGGGCAGCGTAATTTTACTTGTTGTAGGAGGACATTAAACTTGTGATGGCATATTAAACTAAAAAAAATTATTAAAATAAATTTAGTTAGAATTACAAAGAAACGGTTAAAAGAGGGGCGTGTTATGGAAACTCTGATAGCAAATACCGAGGTTGAGAAACGCTGCATTAATATCCTGGATATGAATTTTCAAAATATTTAACGGATTATATATATATATATATATATATATATATATATATATATATATATATATATATATATATATGCATACTGTGCTTTCCTAAAGTAGCGGATAAATTCAATATAAAGTAAATTGATACTTGTTTAGAAAAATACTCGGATCCGTAGAATTTTATTTTTAGTTTTGACTTTTTTAGCGCGATACCGAAATATACAGGGTAACTTAAGAAGAAGCTGAGACGTCATCGATATTTTTGTTTCAATTGTAAACCCCATTTTTTACTTCAGAATCAGAAGTGAAACATTTTTTACATACGACAAGATAAATTTCGATGTTGGTTACATAAGGAAATTGGCGAGAAAAATTTCTTTAATTTGGAAGATCTTCCACCTGCCCACCTATAATAACATTAACGATATTAAGGTTATATACAAACTTTTTTAGTTCTAATATCACAAAAATCAGTTTTGACATTAGATATTAGCATTTTGTATCTTAAATATGCATATTGGTTTTGGAGATAGAACGCGCACACAAACCGAGGTAGTTGAGTTATTCAATGGAATTCACTCTGATCTGCAATCGATAAGCCAAAGCATGGTAAACCGAGTTGAGGCAAAGTTCAAGAAATATGGGCATATCAATAAATCTGGTTGAGCGTCAATAACAGAAAAAGATCAGCTTAATATTTTGCAGCTCAAGATAATACTCGATCCACAGCCATGGAAACAGCTTTAGCTTTTAATGCAGTACATTGCCGTATGCATAAAATACTGAAAAAAGGCGAAATATCACACCTTCAAGATATGCTTAGTTCAGAAGTTGCCGAAAGCTGATTTTGATTGAAATCAATCTTGAAAGTAAATGCAACCATCGTGCAATGGTAACAATACTTTTGAAAAAAGAATTATTTTTTCTAACTAGGTAACATTAATTTTAAATAGCCCATATCAATAGACCAAATTATCGCTATTGGACAATTGAAAATGCTTTATTATGAATACAGCAATTAATAACCAAAACTCTCAAAAAGTGAACGTATAGTGCGGTATAATTGACGGAAGAGTCCTAGGTCTTTATTTCTTTGACGGAATCTTCACTGGTACGAGATATTTGTAGTTTCTTTAAAATAACCTCATTCCAATACTAACGATTTTGTATCCGGACCCACCAGAACCCGGTATGTTCCAGCGTGACCTTTTTTCCAACAAGATGTAGCGCCACCTCACTACTCTGCCCCTGTTTGTGCTTATTTGGATGAAGTTTTCCCGAATTGTTGTATAGGCCGAAGAAGGCCAATTGAGTGGTCAACTGAACCACCAGATTTCACCACTCGATTATTTTCTGTAGGGATACTTAAAAACTAAATTATATTTGACCCACCAGGACAATTAAGGAGTCCTAGAAGTTCGAATACGCCAAGAAATAGGAAACATAGCTGCCGGTATCATCGACAATGTCATCGACTTGGCTATTGTCAGATTGTTAATGAGGCCCAGTTTGAATATTTAATTTAGTACCAAATTTCCTTTATATTGTAAAATTTTACATTAATTTTTCTTGAGAATCTCCTTATCTAACCATCATCGATATTTACCTTGTTGCATGTAAAAAAACATGCCCTTTTTGATTCTAAAATAAAAAATGTAGTTTAAAATTTAAAAAAATATATCGATGACGTTACAGCTCCTTCTTGAGTTACCTTGTATATTTCGGTATGACGCAAAAAACAATGAACTAAAAATAAAAATCTGTGGGTCTGAGTGTTTTTCCAAACAAGTATCCATTTAGTTTCTATTGAATTTATCCGCTACTTTACGAAAACAATCTATTATATATATATATATATATATATATATATATATATATATATATATATATATATATATATAATTTATATATATATATATATATATATATATATATATATATATATATATATATATATATATATATATATATATAATTTATATATATTTTTTGGCGTTATTGTTTCCCATATTGCAGGTAAAAAATGGTAGTTTTTGTTAAAGAGAATTTTTTTTCCGTTCCTCCTCAGTTGCATTCTAAAAGTCTTTGGTATTTCTACGTGTCTTTTCCTAATTGATTCATCTAGATGACTCTATAAAGTTTCTTCAAGTTTTATGTCGTATTTTTCTAAAGACTACTCCATAGTGCGAATATTCTGATGTTTCCACAAATTTTGAACCAAACGTGATGCCTGTTTAAGATCGTTATCTTGTTGAAAAATCCATGACAATGGTTACTTTTCTTCAAATGATATTGAGATATACTTGGACATACATCTTTCTCATTATCCTCATAATTGGCTTAAGGCTAGGTCGGTAAAAACAACTCCACACGATAATATTACCACCGCAATATTTAACGGTCGATATAAGACACCTAGGATGTAATCTTCGGCCTCCATACGTAGCCAGTATCATCACCTCCAAAGAGGTTAAACCTACTTTCACTACTAAAGATCACCCTAGACAACTGATTTTTAATCCAGTCTTTATTATCTTTAGCAAATTTTATCCTAGCTTGCCTGTGACGCTTTACAAGTAACACAAAATTTCGCTTTTCGTACAAAAATGTTGTCTATTTTAGCATTACTTTAACCAAGTCTTCCCCTTATCAAGGCTGGTTTATAATTTCTCTTTATAGATGTATGAATATTTAACGGTTTTAATATGTCAATCTGCTTCTTTCGATGGAGTGAAACACCTTCACTTCAGTAAATATAATATTGACTATTTGGCATTTTAACAACGATAGTATATGCAAAATATAGAAGCAAGAAAAATATTTTCTTTGAGAAAATGGCGTTTGTTTTTTTTTGACATGATGGCCATCCTGTTGTTGATTTTGAAAATTTTTCAGTTTTCAAAGTTTTTTCTAAAAGTTTTGATTCATGTGAACTTATAACCAAAAGAGAAAACTGAATTGTGTAGATTGGTCATAAAAATAGACAAATTTGAATAAAAACTGTCTTATATTTTCCTTCACTGTAATAACTCTAAGCTCATTATAAAATCTCGATAACTTCCTTAAGAATAATTTTTTCGCAAAAGGCAAAATACGTGTCCACTTTTTTAGATTTTAGAGTGATATATTTCACGGAGAAAACATTTTATTTTTTTGATTATTTTGAATTAAATCGGTCGTATGTAATTTTAAATTATGATGCCCCTAAAATCAAAATGCAAAACATGTTATGGAGGGGGATTTTCTAAAAATATTTTTAGAAAAAACTAGTAACGTACAAGAAACAGAAATGAAGAGTCTTTAACATATTGAAAAATATATTCGCCTATTTATAAAGGATTTGCGCAAATATTTATCTAAACTTGTTGAAACAACAAAAAAGATAATGTTATTAATTACAAATAAAAACAGGAATTAAGATGTAACATCGATTAAAGGAAAATATTGTTACTACTTAGAAAATATAAATATGAGTCATATATTTTATGAACTTGTGAAAAATTGGATAATCTTTTTGGATTATAACTATTGCGCGTTTGGTCATGGTATATTAAAGTAATAAATGATTTTTTTTGTAATTATGGTATAATCAACTTTACCTATTTTATGAATTTAATAACATATCGATCTAGAGATTTATATTAATACTAATAAGATTGTTGTTGGGATACCCAACGAGAAATAATTCTAGTATCGCCATATTTGAAAACTTTAAAATGCAGTTTAGGTATTAAAAGTTGCTTAAAATCACAAAAAGAGTTAATGTTTTATCATTATTTTCACTGAACCATTTCTCATCTATAATTTGAAAAAGCGAAAATTTCAAATTAAAAAAAAAAGATTTTATATTTTGTGAAATTAAATGAGATAATTTTCTCATTTAATTTCACAGATTTAAAAATATCAAATACGATTTTTTATAAACCTCTTATTATTATAATTCCAAAATCAGTGGAATTTAGCAATCGATACATTGATATAAATTCTGGTCCTTCTTTGTGACTTTATTTTCGGTTGCACCGAGTTGCATCAATACAAAGATGTTTTAGATTAAAACTGAGACCGTCAAATCTATTTCAAACCATAAAATTGTTTACAGCCAAAACTGCTGTGAACACGTGAACAAAAATCAATACTGTTTTATACGTTACAACAAACTCTGACAATACATCACACACCTCTTTTTTTTAGAAGATGCGTATACTCCACACATTTATTTATTTATTTATTCTTACAAATTACATAGTATGTTATCATGGTTTATAATTTATTTCAATTTGTGTCACAAAGAAAAACCAAACTGAAATCCGTTAAAATTAAAATAAAATCGCCAGGGAAAGAAACAGAAGAAGTGTGAATGGTCACAAATTACAGTAGGCATGGGTTCATTTCTGTGACCAGACTGTTTCATGTCTGATCACTGAAATGATCGGTGCTGGACGCACTTAGTACTTACTTGGGTGACCGCTTGGGACAACCGCGTGACTGTGTTTCGGAATCCACGTTAAGCTGTAGGTCTAGTCGCCAAATGGTCTCCATTACCGACGCGACTTTAATCGAAAATAAAAAACAAACAAACAAATTACTAAGCAGCATTGCCGGGTTGTGTAGTTAATCTGGAGACAACTTATATTGTTACGAATTTTAGCTTTTTTTTTTTTGGATAAACATTATAGTTAGAAGCATGGACTTTTATTTGAAAACTATTGTTTGTAGGTCGAAAAATTTTATACGTTTTAGAAATTACGTTATTTAATATTTTATGATATTTAAATAATTAACATATGTTAATAAAAATATTTAGCAACAACGCAAATATCGGTTACCATGGCTACACGAGTACTAGTGTATACTAAATATTTATGTAGGTCGAGAATTTTAGACAGGGTTTTCCTTGTTAGTGCCTGTCTCTGTTTTAACCTAAAATATCTTTGTATTAATTAAAATTTCAGATATTTTGTAGATTTCCATCATACAAATTTTCTTCTCAGTCTGTTATTCAAAATCGGTTCAACAGAGGTGTAAGGCTAGTGATACTAAAAAGTTATCATGTAACCACATAATAATATTAATATCATATATTTGCTAATAACATAAAATTCGATGAAAACTACAGGGTATACTTTTTATAGGACTTACAACGAATTAACAACAACTACGAACATCAGCTGAATCAAATCACCTTAACGTCCACACACACAGGCCAGTCGTATCAATTGCCAGCTACCGCCTCCACTGGATCAGATTCGTGGTCAGTCAATACGACTCAGTATCAAGGCTACCAAGGTACAGCAAACGTGAATGTAGTCCACCAGGCAGACAGCAGCACGCAGCACCAGTACTACTTAAACAGCAATTGGCAAGGCGGCAACCTGGAGGACGGGGCCTCGGTTTCGGCTACACAAAGGCCATCCTCAGAGGTACTAGTCAAAGAGTGCGTGAATTGCGGCGCGAGTGTCACACCCCTTTGGCGCAGAGACGGTACGGGGCACTACCTGTGCAACGCGTGCGGTCTCTATAACAAAATTAATGGTGTGAATCGACCGCCGATTAGGCCGACCAAAAAGCCACAGGCGGTAAGTCTTCGTGTCACATTGGGGTTGATGTTCGTGTTGGGGTAAAATAGGATTGGATAGTGTGTTAGCGGTTTTAAACTGGAGAATCTACAAAACTAAATTATTTGTTTTAATTTGGCATTTACATTTTCAGTAAAAACTGTTAATGTATTTAGAAGCGAATATTATTTGAATTTCAAATTTCAAATTAAAATATCCAAAGCGATCTAATATTCTACTCTTTACTTCGATGAATGTAAAATTGAATAAATTTTTAGAATTACTTGTTTAGGACACAAATATATGTTCAGCAGTTAGCTACATGAAATATATTTACCGGATTATAAAGGTAGAAGTCCAAAGTGGATATTCTGAATTGGAGTTTTTGAACGATAACCAAACATATTATTACTTTAAGATTAATACCGTTCATACATATAATAAAATTTAGTCGCAAATGTTCAGAGAGTCCGCTGATCAGTGAATGATTATCATGATATTTGGATTTTCTTCATTGATTTTAATCAAATATGCCAAGTAAAATAAAACAATTAATCACTAATTGTAGAATTTTCTGGCCGCTTATATCACGAATTTTCCGACAGCTAAACAAAATTTTTCTTTCTTTCTACACTTTTGTTTAGTCACACAAAAATACACTTCAGTAATTTTTCGTGAAATCTTTTTATTTTTAAAGCATGGATGATTTTTTACCCCAACTATATAGTCTTTTACGAATAACTTGCGCAGTTTTATTTTCATGCCTTTACTATAATAATCATAAAAAAAAACAATCTTGAATAACGGATATTTTTAACTAACTCAAAAATGTGAGATTCGCAGCGAAATCGTTCATGATGAGAAAATAAACATCCAGAACTTCTCGTAGTTCTTAATTAATTATCGTACGATACCATATTAATTTTCTTCGTAGTAATAATTCGAGAATTCCTTACGATTTCCATGCCGCGACAATTCCTAGTGTTAATATATGAATTGTAGAACCAATATTTTGTGTTTATTTGAATTTTAATGAAAGTTGTATAGAGCGTTTATTGAGACATATTTTGTTGCCGTACCGTTCTCGTTGCCGCCATAACAAAAAATAACGCATTCCAACAGCTTAATCGATATTAATAATTGCGCTGCGAATCCCACAGTCTCTCTTTGTTTTGAGGACTCCTAGCAAATTTCACGGTTTGAATAAATTTCAGATAAAGTTGGGTATGACTGTTTCTTTACCTCTATATTTTAAATTCAATTTTTTGATATTAAGTTTTACTTAGCATTTTGCTGCTCGTTTGGTCTTAAAATTAATCAGTTAATTAAAAATATGAAAAACTATAATTAAATTAATCTTATTAAATGGGATGAAGAACCTCATACAAATCTGATGGATAGAGCCGTCAAATGGGCTAAAAATTTACTATTTATTACTATTTAATGTTATTTACGTGAATTAGGTCATAAAACTTTTAAGAATTGTGAATTTTCGACAAAACTACTGAAATTATATGGTAATGAAGTCTATATACTTGGCATACCCTACGTAGCATAAGATTAAGGGAACATTATCAATGTATCATTCGATAATGTCATGGAAAAATAATGCCAATTGCTTAGAGTTATCGTTGGTAAGAAATGGCAAAATGAAAATTAAATCAAAATGATTTTATCTCAATTTGTTTTCCGAATGTATTTTTTTGTATATTAATTTATAAATACAAAACATTTATGATTTGATAAAAAGAAATAAAACTTATTATAGATTTTGAGAAGAAAAGTCATACTTTATAAAAAGTTTAGTTTGAAAAAAAAACGAGTTTACCATACAAAAATCTTATACTAGATATAAAGGATGTTGATAAATTGGGAAAACGTCAAAATTCTTCAGGAGAAAAGTAGACAAATTTTTTTTAAAACAAAGTTATTTAAAACTTCAAATAAAGACCAAATAAAAATTTTGAAAACAAAAATTCTCATTTATAAAACAAATTTTTAGTCAGTTTGGAGGAACGCTGTTGTCCGAAAGGTTTGTGCAGGATCCTTTGTTTATAATAACCATTAGGATACGCATGTTGTTGTTAAAGGTAACATAATCAAAATGTATTTGAAAAAAGGCTTAATAAATGATTGACAATATTCATATATATATATATATATATATATATATATATATATATATATATATATATATATATATATATGAATATTTTCAAGTGTGGTTCGTCTCGTTACTCGCTGAGAACTATAATGAGACGAACCGCATTTGAAAATGCCAAATGAGATTTCGGCGAAACGTCGTGAAAACGATTTTTTGAGCGAACGGATTAAAACCCGGAATAACGAAACCATTCATTCATTCCACCATCCGTGAAAACCTACGATATAATATATATATATATATATATATATATATATATATATATATATATATATATATATATATATATATATATACTGTGTCCACAGATACAGTTCGTCACTCCATTAATCCTCAATATTTTTGATTTTATGAGAAAAAGTTTTCTTCGTAAAAGGTTTTGTCTGTCTTTGGATTTTAAATTTGAGAACCAATGATCGTTATAACACATTCAGGGTGTTCAAAATAATAAAAAATATACAACTGATCTTAAATGAAATACTGTTAATTATATTATTTTCCAAATTTTATTTAACCCAGTTGTTCCCAACAAGAAATGGTTTAATAATAAAAAAAAAATAATTAATCTGACCTTTAATTTATTTTCTTAAACAATGTTATGACACCTTAACAATAAGTTTGAAGTAAAAAGATAATTAATTATTCCGCATATTAACCTCCTACTGGCACATATTTCTGCCTTTATAGTTGCACTAGCTTCCACAATTTTTCCTTTTGGTAGGTCAATGTTGTCGCCAAATCATTATTGTAAATATTTTGCTTTAAGTAGATGCTTATAAGATAAAACCCCATTAGGGTTATATCAGGAGACTGAGCCGGCCAGGCCTTTGGTCCAAAGCGGCCAATCCACTTATCCTGGAAGCGAATATTTAACCAATTTATCTCTCATAATGTAGAGTGAGCAGGATATCCATCTTGCTAAAAAATAATGTTTCTTCTAAATCCAGTTAAAATTTCGATATGTGAATTTTGATTTAAATTGTCTACTAAAAAATATGATATATATTCTATAATACATTACGCCATCAAACCAAATATTAACTTTTTAAAATGCTTGAATACGAGGAGTAATTAAAAAATTAGGATTTTGTTGTGTCCAGTATTTACAATTTTGTGAACAGATTACCCATTAGTTGTAAAAATCGTCGAAAAATAAAATGTTCCTATAGAAGAAGCTATTAACTAAAATTTTTTCATCCAAGATCAAACAAAACTTCCAAGGGCTAGCATCATCTCCATCTCGCAGTGTGTTAATAGATTTTCATTTGAACACCCTAAATTAATTGTTTGCTAAAATATTATGAATGTGAGACTTACCTAAGGGGTCTACTTCTTTCCTTAAGGATAATTTAGGATTTTGTTATACTGAATCAACAATTGCCAAGGAGGCAACGTCATCATGGTTGTACTGCTTTTTTATCTTCTCCAGATTTTTTCACAACCCTAGTGACATCAAATTTTTGATATGATGTACAATTCCTTACTCCAAAAATTTAATCTTTTGATAAAATTATAAATAAGAGTATTGTATTTAAGATTAACATTTTGGAATATTTTAACACATTGTATAATTTATCACGATTTTGATCATCATGAAACCTTTATCAATGACTTTTGGCAAAACTATTTTCGCGCCTGCGTTCTAAAATACTGAGATCAAATATATGTAAACAATAGAAATATACTATTAATCATCAAAAATTTTTATGGAGTATTCTTATATCATTGAAATATATTATGATTTATGAGTATGATCATTAAATATATTTGCAAAATTATGCAAAACATGTTTTGTGTTGTTGCGTATGCATATGTACATTACAAAAATCGTAAATCTTATGTTTCGCCTAAATTTCCAATATCGTTTAAAAATAGAATTTTTTATACTTTTATTAGCTCTGGTGACCAAACTTTAATGTTCATTTCTATCTTAGTACTCTGATAGTTACACATTTTAAGTTTGTAATGTCGAAACATACTTACAATAGGAAATGTTGCAGGAAACAAAAAGTTTCATTTACATTATTAGATAAATTTTTGCATTTATCTACAATTGTCCACTTGTACGATCATTAATAAATTTTTTTCTATGAAACAACCGGCTGCTGAAAACCTCTTTTCCTGCTACGAGAACGAGAACGAAACATAGGTGGTATACTATTTTTTAAAAATCCATGTTTTTTATGAACAACATTATTTAAATTTTTAATTTATTCTGGAGAATTTTTCAAACTCCTGATGGTTATTTTGTTTTTGTTAATTTAGACATTTTTATGTTGGTGTGTAGTATTTTGTTTACAGTATATATTGGGTAATCGTTAATTCATATTATACTGAAAGGATGAATGAATAAAAATTGGTGATATTTGATCATCGGTGCCTAGGCCTCATTGGGCCCTCTATATCCCACCATAGATGCAGGTCATTCGAGGCCGATTGCCTTTGCGAATTCACGCAGCCTGGTTAATTGAATTTGCCTAACTGCTTCCGGTAACAAAATTGTATCTCCGAAATGTCTCTGTCTTAGTCCATTGAGTTCTGGGCACTCATGGTCATCAGTTTTATCCCTTACGAGACACCATCTTCATGTCGGGTCGTCTACAATTCCGATTTTATGAAGATGATCCCTCAGGTGACAAGGTCTTGTTAACAATACCACCGCAATTCACAGCTCGTTTCCTTTCTAAGGAGTGAAGCTCCCTGGTAAGCTGTACACTAGGTCCAATTACATGTTCCTTGGCACACGTCATTCCAGGAGCTTCTCTCTACTATTCAATAAATTTGCTTTCTAGCAACAATTTTAATTCCCTGTTACGAATGACTATTAGGACAGGTTGAATTGGTTGAGTCCATATAGTTCAGTTGCGGACCCATCTTTGCCAGACGGTCCGCTGCCTCATTCCCGCATATGCCTGAGTTACGCGGAACCCACATGAGTCTAATTGTGCAGCCTTTCCTTATCTGACTGTTCAGTACATCAGACACCAGTCGCGGGGTTACGACACGGGACTTTATTGTCATTATCGCAGCCTAAACTGTCGGAGCATATGTTCATCACCTTATTCCTCTTTCTGTTCCTCTCACAGAGATGGCCACACTACAGAATAGCATAAATTTCCGCTGTAAAAATCATCGCACGTTGTCCAGGAGAGTATAACTCTCTGACTCCCGTGCTCCTGCCGAACACTCGGGCTCCAGCTTTTCTTCTTGTCGAGATCCATCTGTATACCACCAGGATCCATTTCTCGGAAGATTTTGCTCTCCCTTCCAATCCTCTCTACTTGGCAGTAATATTTCCAGAGAATGGTTGGATTTTAAAAGCTGCACCATGTCGCCTGTCTGTATGGGGAGTGATGGATACCTCTCTACCACGCTTTCCCAGACATTTAAGTACCCTCCCGTTAATTTATTTAATTTTGATTTATTTTGGGGAATTTTCAGAATCCTAAATTTCTTTATGGTTACTTTTTTTTTGTTAATTTAGACAGTTTCATTCTGGTGTGTATTATTTTATTTACGATATATATCGTGTAACCGTTAACTAATATTATACTGATGTGTTTTTGTAATGTTTTTATTTACATATGAAATTTTTTAGAGTTATAAATTTAACAGGTTCAAAGTTGCTTTAATAAAAAATTCTATAATAAGGTGAATTTTTTATTTTTATGAGAATCCGAGTGTTTAAGTTTTAGCGTTACATAATAATCATTTAAATAAACAAAACGAAACAAAGACTGAAAGTAATCAAAACCTTATTAATGGATTAGTACTTCAAACAACATGATTCCTACTTACGCTTTTTTTTTCAATTTTAAATATGTTTTTAAAGTGAGATTCTATCAAGAATAAATACAAGCTACCTTATCAAAAATGAACAATTTCCATAACGTTGAATATATTTGAAAGATGTATCGATTTTTATCAATATTGACAGGCAGGCAAGTATATGGTTTATTAACGAAAATAAGTTGCCTTGATGTACCTCGCTCGATGATATCATTTGTGTATTTAAGGTAAATAGGTCGTATTTAAACAGGCTGATAAAAAAGTTTTGAACTTCTTGCTGAAGTACATATTATGCATATGATTATAACATAAGAATTACTACCAACGGTTTTTAGATCCGTGTGAAAATTCTAGTTTTATATTAAAAATGCGTAATAAAATATTGCGAATATAATTTAAATAAAAAATATTGATTTAAGTCCATTAAGCCAATAAGTAAATTTTTATATTCTATTTTATTGCAATAAAAAAAAAATAATAAAAATTGGTACCCAGATCATAATAAATATCATTGAAATTTGTATTGAAGGAGGAATCTGATCATTAAAAAAATTAGATTCAATAAAATTTCTAGATTTAAATTGAACTTCTTTTAATAGTAAAAAATTGAATATACAAAAGCAGAACAACTCAGTTGTAACAATATCTAATTGAAACTATGACAATATCATAAAGCAAAGCTAACAGGTGTACAAATAGGATTTTGCAATAAACTAGCACATTCAAGTGTGATTCACTTCCCAAAAACAAGACTCTTATACGCAAAAGTAACGTAAAGTTTAAACTATTTGTAGAAAATAATGCAGAGGTAGATCTGCTTAAACATGTCTTATATATTTGTAGAAAATAATGCAGATATAGATCTGCTTAAACATGTTTTATATATTATTAAACCATGTGACTAAGAATCAAGCTTATTTTCAGTCCTTTTTTCGAATTTGTTAAAGTTTCGAATTTGTTTAGAACACATATATACGTGATGAACATATAGTTATTTTTTAGATTAAAAAATTATCCAAATATAGATGAAACTGCGATTTTTTTCCTGCTCCACCTTTCAGCAATAACTGCAGTTATTAGTTCAAAATTGAACTAATTTGTAGTGACTTGAGCAATTATGCGATCTGCAATATTAGTAGTTAAGAAGTCAATAACTGTCTCCATATATCATTTTCATATTTTTCATCTACGCCCCAAAATACATCTATTCTGAATAAAATACTGATATTGTTTTGATCTGATTTTAACCGATTATATCCGCATTACTTAAGGCAGTCACTGGTTTTAAGGACTTTTTTTCGATTATTTCACCGGATTTTTTATCAGTTTTCCTGTCACCATCTTAGATCACTGTTGTATCACTGTCTAATTCTGATTTAGAAACGCTTTTCTCAATTTCAAAAGCGGATAATCCCTTCTTCGGTTTACTACCGTCGCTAAAACCATTGACCTCGATATTCAATGGTTCGGAAAGGGGAACACTTTGCTAGTTTTTATTTACCGCAGGAAGATGATTCTACTCCACGTGGAGATACCTTTCCGACGATTGCATTTTTCCAGTATCATTTTACTCATAATATCCAGAAATAATACACCTAAACCTTCCTGGTAAAACACTCTCTCTATTAGAGAAAACCGAAATATAATCTGTTTTGTAGTAACTGAGTAAATCGTGCACAGACAGACAAGCAGATGCGGCGAGAAACTTTTTTTATACTATGTAATGAAAATTTAATAAGAATTCATAGATAATGCACGTCTATGGTGTAATAATAATTTTTTTTGAAATTCAGTCATCATAATAACGGTCGAAGTCACAGAAATTCTAATGACTTTATAAATAAATTTTTATGAAAATAGCTAGTTCTCTGTGTGGCTGTTGTAAAAATTAAGATGCAATCTCATTTGATATAAAATACCATAAAACAAGATCTCCAAGAATTTTTTTGCTTTTAACTAGTTAAACCGAAACAGTTTAATATGAATTGTATCTAGGAATAAAGTAGCCTCTTTATTGTAGGTTTAAAATGATTATTGTGCTAGAGAAAAATTAATAATAAATTGTTTCACTTTTTATAGAGATTATTCAATGATCAATCTTATGTCAGTTTGTTGATACTATAAATACAATATTTACCAGAGATAAATTGATCGATCACCTGTTTCTCTTTGTTTGATAAAGTGGTCAAATAAGAATTTAGCGTAAAAAGCTTGCTAAAATAAAAATTTGGCTTTTTTAACACCGACAGGTTCGTATGATGCAAATTTTGTTTGTTATTCGTTGCAATATTTATTTGAAATGCAGTTTTTTGTGGGACTGGTTTTAAGGTTATGATCCCTTAATTCAAATATTGATTTTTGTAAAGTAAATCTGAATTTCCATTAGTTAATCATCGATGACCATAAGTAAGAAAGGGTCAAAAATAGAATATGCTAGAGGACAATAAGAAATAAAGTTAATATATAAATAATAAGACATAAATTTTAAAGAATTTTCAATAATGCTGTTATTTTTTAAATACACCAAATTTGCAAATCTATTGGATGTCAATTAATACAAGTGTGATAGGAAAAAAACACTTAAAAGCTTATTTAATGTTAATTATATAACCTGTCAACTCGCGGGTTTAAAATTATCTTTTTTTTAAGTGGGGGGATGTGGGGCGAAGTGGACAATTTATATACTAAATGTAATTATAAATATTGATTGTCTTGGGTTTATGCAAAAATATTTTGTTTTCTACCTTTTTGGGGAGGAGGTCATTACCCCTACCGCTCCCTCTGGATCCGCCTTTGTTGTCAATTGTAATTAAATTTGTGGAAATACGTTATTTTTATATTGATGTCACTAATGACAACAAAATAATCTTAATCATACATCCTACTATCTTTCTCTTTAATTTTTTAAGTTAATATTTTATACGCGTGGAGGGACAGGAGTCGTATTACATTATTTTTTAATAATTCAATAAAATTTGAATTCTTAATATTATGTATTTATTATTTTGCAAAATGTTCTAGACCAAACGGAAATTAAAAATACATTATAAAGAATAATATATTATACCTAACACGGCAGCAAAATGCGTTCGGTTTCCCTTAAAAATAATGATCTATTACGAGCTCAAAAAATGATTTTTCTGCTAAATGTAGTGCCCAACACTGAACAACCTAATTTTTAATATTTTATGTGTGCAATAGTGTGCTTGTTCTTGTCTTTAGTTTTATTTCAAAAATTCCTTGGCACGTTCAATATGGGCCATTTTTTAGACGGGGAACAGAAGAAATGGAGTAGCTTGTGCAAACTGTAAAACACTTAACACCACCTTGTGGCGAAGAAACAATCAAGGAGAACCAGTCTGCAATGCATGTGGTCTCTACTTTAAACTTCATGGGGTAAGTGACAATTTCTATATTTTTTATACTAGATGAATTTATTGGAACACATTGTATGGAATATTATTTATTTAAATGTGAATAATAATTTTACAGTGAAATATTTATTTGCACATTGATATCAGTATTCTAAAATTGATCCTGGAGAATAGAGGCAAATACTGTGCTTCTTTCAATGATATAAATATCATTTATGTGTATATATATATATATATATATACATATATATATATATATATATATATATATATATATATATATATATATATATATATATATAAATAATGAGGGAGTAACGTCCGGAATAAATTCATTATTTTAAAAACGCTGAGCTTCTTGAAAAATTATTCGGACACCTCATTTTTTTGTCACTATTTTTTCCAAAACATAGGGTAACTCGAAAGAAACTGTGCTATAATTAACTTTAATTTTTTAAATAGTGATCCCCAATTTTTTGTACATTTTTAGACTTCCTGCAAAATGTAACTGTTTTCAATTTATCGACAGTTAAAACTTGACGTAGTAAGAACAGTTAATTTATCATTTTAATAAATATTGAAAATGTCTTCCATTGGGTAAATGACATCAACCTAAGCGATTTATAAATTCATGCTGAATATTTAAGACTACTTCCATTTGCATTTCTGGAATAATCTTAGTCTGTAAGTCTTCTTGACTTAGTTTGGGAAATTTTATCTTTGAGGTAATGGCACAAAAAAATCAAGATGGTTTAAGTCTTGAGACCTCGACGATCAGTTAATAGATTCTCTTCTTCCAATCCACCTGTTAGATCAGGAGATGGTGACGCGCGACGTTCTCTCATTTTATACCTCATGACTTTTTAAGGGTTGATAATTAAGTCTAAAACAAGAAAGAGAGTGATAACTTTGAGTTAATTTTTACAACAACAAAGGAACAGGTCATTGAATCCGCTACGCTGGTAAATAATTATTGTATTTCATTTCATTTCGAGTTGTAACTGTCGACAATTCAGAAATAGGTACATTTATATTCAAAATTTTGCTAGGAATTTAGAATTGTACAAAAATTGGGGCACACTACTTAAAAAATTAAAGTTAATTATAACATAGCTTCTTTCATCCTGTATGATATATATTGAAAGAAATTTGTAGGATGGAACAAAGTCGACGTGTCTGGACGATTTATTATATATGTATATATATATATATATATATATATATATATATATATATATATATATATATATTAGTTGGTTATTTTCTTGGGAATATGGTTCATTTTTATATTGAAACTACATATATACAGTAGTCATACTTATTGTATATATATATTTTTATTTCTCAGGACGTTTCGATTCTTTCGAATCTTTTTCAACTGATGCGGATGCATTAAGAACAGAGATTTTTGTTTTAAACAACAATAGTGAATTACATCACAAACCAATTGTAGTCACTCACTATTTTGTATATTCACTTTTTAAAAGTATTTTTAAAAGGCCAGTTAGAAGAATGGACACTACATTGTTAACCCTATAACTGTCTTGAAGTCAAGACAGTTATAGGGTTAACAATGTAATGTCCATTCTTCTAACTGACCTTTTAAAAATACTTTTAAAAAGTGAATATACAAAAGAGTGAGTGACTACAATTGGTTTGTGATGTAATTAACTATTGTTTAAAACAAAAATCTCTGTTCTTAATGCATCCGCATCAGTTGAAAAAGATTCGAAAGAATCGAAACGTCCTGAGAAATAAATATATATATATATATATATATATATATATATATATATATATATATATATATACAATAAGTATGACTTCTGTATATATGTAGTTTCAATATAAAAATGAACCATATTCCCAAGAAAATAACCAACTAAAAATATATTTAATGGTTCAAGAAAAATTAATTCCTGTATTATATATATATATATATATATATATATATATATATATATATATATATATATATATATATATATATATATATAATATTGTTAGAAACTGGACAGGATATATTTCCAAAAGATCATTAATTGATGCGGTTGTTTATTTTGGGAATAACAGTATACAGATAAAGTCTACTAACAAACAATGACAATTTTTTAAAATTTTAATAGTTTACGATTTTGCTGTAAACATGAGAAAAAAAATTATAGGAATTAACTCGGATATTAACCTCATTTATTTTGTAATTTTATTCATAGGTGAGGATTTTTCTAAATGCATAATAAAATGATAATCATATTGTAAAAGAAACAAGTTTTGAAATTTTATATATAGATAGGTAATCCAAACATGTGGTTTTATTAAATTCGCCACAATTAAACAAATATAATGATCCTTCCTGATTCTGGGTATAGTATGTATAATGTTGATTTAAGAGTAATTTTCTTGTCAGCATTTTCTTAAGGTGATATTTACATTATCGAATTATAAAATCAAGATTTTTAAGTTTCTCCTTAAAAAAATATTATTAGTGTTACCCATTTTAAAAAATAATTGCAACCGATTGTAAAAAATGGCACGAAAAAATCGAAAATAAATTGGGAATTGAAATAAATTTGATAACTTAGATGTGCCTATTTACATAGAACTTTTTTGAAACTCGTGTAATTTTAAACTTTATAAAAAATAGCGGATTCACACAGGGACTATGGCGAAAAAGAAATGAAAACTCATTTAGCTACCATGACCCAGATTTAAAAAAAAGTGCTAAATAATTATATAAATCTACAGTTAGTACATTAACTGAAATATAAAATAATTTATTTTTTACTTTTTAGAGTAATTTGTTGAAATCAATTTAATTATTTTGGAAAAAATAATCATTTAAAGTCGACTCATTACTTCTCAACATATTGTAATAGTTTGTAAATATGCAATTTTAAGAAAAGAGCATTTCTAGTTATTAATATTTTATAATGATATTGCTAGTTCAAGGTCATTAACTTACCACATAAGGGCATTTCGTTCCAGTGCGGCACGTGACAGGCAAATACAAATCGTGTTATATCTTAAAAAGGGAACTTTTGATATTTAGTTTGATAGTCTAGATCGAATCTGAAGATATTTTATATCGGTATAGGTATTTTCCAGAATGGGGTTTTCTATGTTTTCGAGGAATTAAGCGACAAATATCAACCGATGCGTGGAGTGTATAATATGTCTGCCGCTGCTTACTCTACTCCATAATAATATTTTATTGCCTTGTTTTCACACTTTTTATTTGTTTTTACGTCTCATAACTGCTTTCCCGAGTATTTTTTTTTTGTTCTGGAACCGGTTTTATCTCTTGATTTCGATTTTTTCACTTTTCTAACATTTTAGATAAAGATGATTTTTTGAATTGGACAGAATTTTCATCAATTAAAATAATCGAATGGCACTACAAGGTAGCTAGTATTGCCTTAGTCTTATCTTATCTAAGTTTGAGCTACCAGCAGGTTTTTGAATAATGCGCTTTACTGCTGTCAAAGATTTTAGCTTTCTTATAGTACTTCAAAGATCTTCTGCTGTAAGAATTCTATCGTCGACTGAACACCACAAGCTTGTTCGTTTTGTTCCTGTATTAATATTTGCATTTACAAGAGCGGATCCAGGATTTTTTTCTTGGGGGGTAGGAGGCACATGATTTTTTTCTGGAGGGGCACAAGGGGAAGAAGGGCAAAAAGTGTTTTAATTTTTGCAATCAACAAATCACATACAACAATAACTGTAATAAACAAACTTGCAAATTTAAAATAATGGTTTATTAGTATGAAAACGATAGAAAAATTATGTTTAACGACAGTTTTATGTTTACTTTTTAATCGTCTCTGGGTGGTAGGCACGTGGCCCTATATCCTCCCTAAATCAGCCCTTACGCACTTACACTATCATAAAAGATTAGAAAATTTTATTCCTTTTTAAAGTCCTAACCTGTTCCATCAGTAACATAACAAATTTTTGTAGTTGTTGTGTTTTCATTTCGATAATGTGACACTGTATCACGATTAAGACTGCTAGATATTACAACCATAATTTTGTGTGTTATATTAGAACTGTAAATATATTAGCTTGGTTGTTGTGTATGGCATCATGTTTGTCATATTATTTCTCGAAAATATCAAGAAATTTCATTCTACAAAATATCTATATCGATGTGCAAAATCCTCAGTTTTTGATATACACTACTAAAAAGATATGCCTTTTTCTAGATATAACACGTTTTGAATTTTTAAAGGTCAAAAATTTTTCTAAAATCTGGTTTTTTGGATTCATTTTAGTATCGAAAAAATGAACGAAATTTTGGCAATTTTTACATTTAAAGTAGAAGAAATGTTGTTAAATTTTGAAAATATAACTAAAGTTAAACCAAATGTAATCTTGGAAATTTTAAAATCTATATAAAAACATAGATATTTTATTTCGGTCCCTACAAAAAAAAATATGAAAAAATAGGGAAGTTGCAATAACAGAGAAACTTTTTTAAAAATTTAGATATTGTTTCGTATTTATCTAGAAATAAAAATGTAATCCACTTTCTGCGACATATCTTGCTTATTATTTTGTTATTTCAATATTGTATTAACAATATAGGCGACCCTAATTGTATGTAATACAGGGCTATCTAAAGATTTTTTTTAACTTTGTGTAAAACTAATGAGAACATTTATGACTATGACATTCTAAAACTTATTTCCCTTTGTTTAACAAAAATATGCAATGCTCATAGAAATGTAGATAAAGAGATTAAATGGCATTAAACTGTGTATTTCGTCGCCATAATTTTAGTCAAACATGTAATCCCACATCAGGTGACGCAAAAAGTTGTGTAAATATGAAAAATGCGGAATAACTGTACGTACATATCTATCCTTCTCCGGTAAGGCATCATGCACTTGTGCATTGTAGATCAACTGTGATTAATTTTTATTTGTTTTTTTATTTTACTAAACATCCTTTTATCAACTTAAGGCACATTTACTACATATATGATATAAAATAATTGGAATAATGAGTTTACAATAAATATTAATTATTTTTAAAATGGATTCTTAATTGCTTTTTTTAATACCCAATTTATTGCTATATCATTTTCATATATATGAATGAAAAAATGAATAAATGAATAAATGGAAAGTAGTGACACTTTTTAGGTCCTTTACATCTCACCTCGTTAACTTATGACTCCAACTGACAGTAATGTATTTCCGAAATGTCTGTGTCACAGTCTGTTCAATGCTGGTTCTGTCAGTAGTACCACTACGATTCGCAGTTGTTTTCTCTCTAAGAAAAGAAGCTCCTTAGTGGGTCCTTCCATGAGATTCCCTCCAAGACTCAATAAATACTCATTTTCATATTGAATTGTTTAGTGAGTATTAATATTTTTTCCCTCAATTATTAGTTAAATAAAAGAAAAAATTATTTTTCCATATTTACATCAGACTCAAAAAAAACTATACTTTTCCAAAGGGTTCTGATATGCTTAGTTCGAATTTGACCCATCAGCTCTGGTTTTCGAGATTTTCTAACCTAAAAGTGCATAAACACTATTTTTGTTATATTGGAAGTTATGTTTCAGTGTGGTATGAAACTTCTCGACACGACACGATGATTAGTCTGAAAGTACCACTTATTACCTTCAAAATCCATTTTAAATCGTCTCGAAATCTTTTTTCCTCTTTGAGATATCCCTGGTGGAAATTTAGGGTTATGCCGACCATTTGCACTATATGGATAAGTGAAAAAAACTTGTTAAATACGGAAAAAATTCATCTTTCGAAAAATGCGAGACAGGAAAGTTGTCTGGAATGACCCATTGAGAGTTTTTGGGTCGCTGATCACAAAACTGAGGTCAAAATTTGACAAATTCGATGGGTTCAATATGGCGAATGTGAAAATCGAAGAACCATTAAAAAATCAATGATTCCAGCCGATTTTTGTTGCTGAAAGCCAGAGTAAGAAGATTCGGCAGAAATCATCGATTTTTTTATAGTTTTTGCGATCTTCACATCCGCCATATTAAGTCCGCCATCTTAGATATTGAAATTATCAATTCTGAACTCAGATGTATGTTTAGTAATCCTAAAACTCCCGATTGATCTGTGTCTTTCTATTTCCTGCTACCTAATTATAGGAAAATGAATATTTTTCAGTATTTCGTGAGTTTTTTGACTTACCCATATGGTGCAAATGGTCCACAAAACAATAAATTTCCACACACGATATCCTAGAAAGGAAAAAAGATTTTGAGTTGACTCAAAATGCGTTTTGAAAGCAAGGGGTGATACTTTCAGACGCTCCATCGTGCCATGTGGAAAAATTTCATGTTATCCTGAAACATAACCTCCAATATAAAAAAAAACAGCATTTTTCGCACTTTTAGGCTAGAATATCTTGGTAACCAGTGCTGATGGGTCAAATCTGATTTAGCGCGTCAAAAAACTTCGGGAAAGTTTAGTCTCGTTTCTGGGTCTCAAATGTTGTCGTCCTGTGTTATTAGAGTTATGTTCTAAACAGAAATGTCTTCAAACATTAAACCATATATCTGCATACGCAGTAAAATAAGTTCTTTATATACAGTGAGTATAAATAAAAACTAAAGAATTGAAAAAAATAGCCGATTGGCAACTCTTAGTTATGATTCACTTTGATCTGAGGAAGACCAGTTCTTCAAAAATGAATATTTAGAAATTATGTTTATGACTTTAAAATTATTCTTTGTTTAAAATCATGAAAATATGATTCTAATTGTGGATACAGACCTACATGATTCTGTCGTTGAGCAACTGGATGCCATTTCCGAATTTGCTACATAGAATTCAAATTAGACGTCAGAATTGACCCACGACGTCAGAGTTGCATCATTTAATACTGCTGTTTCAAAATAACAAAAACGCTAAAGAGCGGTCAGCAACAATTTTTTCTTGCAAAGTTACGACCATTTTAAGTTATGAAATATATTTCAACTACTTCATGGGCATTCACATTAACCCTTTGAGGCATACATTTTTCTACTGTATACATTTCTCTGGAAAATTTCTATTTGGTCTTTTGAGACCACTGAGTACAAACATGAAGTTAGAAGATTGAAAATTCTGTTTCTTAGCAGGCGCATTAAAAATTACAAAAAATTATATTACTATCTACATTTCATTTGGGGTTTTCGGAGTTACTGTTTATAAATATTATTTCAAAAAATAGAAATTTTTATTTTTAAGGTACATCCAAAATGGCGTATCAAAATTTGCAAAAAACGAGATTAATTTCTAAAAGCCTATTAATATGGATTTAATGGCCCTAACTTTGCAACAAAAACTGTAGGTGACCCCTCGATAGCTTATTTTGAAAGGTGAGAGTAATAATAAATGATGTAACTAGAAAAAAAGAGAAAAAAACAGTTCTTTTGCATCCTCCACATAACCGCAAAAGTAGCCAAATAACCCATTTTTTGAGTATAGGATCTCAAATATCTCAAATTCCTGACATGTTGAGCCTCTAATTCAGATTCTGTGTAGCAAATTACTTCAAAAACGACCCAACCACAATCAAAAACGAATTTTTTGTATACCTGCGTTATTAACGGTAAAATCCGGCTACTGCCTCTTTTTTGGAACATCATAAGTGAACAAATAAATGCAAATGATCGTGATGGCAAGAAGATGCAACAATTATTTAAAACTAATCGGAATTAATCTAATTTGCAGACGATTTCTCGTCATGTCATACAATTTTAGTCGATGGATGCCCTTGTCTCTTAATAAGTCAACACTGTTAAGAAAACCATTTTTATTTTAATGTAATGTGCTCGAAGCAAATTTCATAAACCTCTTATTAAATGCATTTAATGTTAGTGCATTAAATTCAATAATTTTTACATTAAATCCAATGTAAATATACATTATATTCGGTATATTTTCAATTACTTTATTGAAATTTAAGATAACATTCAATTAAATTTAAATTCAAGGTTTTAATTTTAAAGTACATGTAACTTATTCACTATTTAAGGTACAACATCATTAAATTTAATTAATGAATGTACATTAAATTTAAGGTTATTTTCAACAGTGTAGCAATGCTCCCAGTGTTGTATTTTTCTCATATAACTTTAAAACAAATCTTCCGATAATATTCCAACTAAAAACGTTGAATCAGTCATCGTCATCTCTATAGGTCAGTTTTCAAATTATAGATTTTTGAAAAATGGTGTATTGGAAAATGCTAGCTTCTTAAATACCTTCCAGTCAGACAAAAAATATGTAATGGAAAACTTATTTTTGAAAATTGTATGTACTATCTTTCTCGAGAATTTGTAGAATATTATTAGAAAATACCATTGTGAAATTGAAATAGTCATATAATAAAAAAAATATTTTTATTTTCTGGACCGCTTAATCAAACATATTTACTACCTTTCAATACATCCACAATTTTAGCAGATTTTTTAACCGGCTCGGTATTTTTTGATACGTCAAGTACCACTCGCTTTTACTGGAGCTGATTTTTGTTTCTGCTACCACTCCTTGGGCATTGGGTCACATTCCAGTCTCATCGCTTGTCATGTTTTAATAACTTTTCCTACAGCGAAGCACCACATATTTCTTAAAATGTCCAAAGTGTCACTCTATTTTGAACTTAACTTGATCCCGACTATTTTAAAAGTATTTTAAGAAAATAATGACTGCAATGCATGTAAACATATTTATTTTACGCACAAAAAATATTCTTAGTCAATTCTGCATTTTATAAATGAAGCTAAAACATATAAACTGTACTACGTAGCTTGTATAATATTATCTTTTTGACTTACCAAAAAACTTTCAACAACATCTTTTTTACAGTTACTTAAAAAATAGTTCTTGACCTATCCGAAATTTAACTTATTGATAATAAACGTTTACTGTTATTTCTAACAAAATTCCGGTATTAACAACAGGTGTGTGAATGAAAGATAATTTCCTCAAAAAAATATGGAAAACCGTCATGATGTCTGTGTGGTATGCTGTAATCTAAGATATGCTCAATGTTTGTAATGAATGATACAGTATCTTAAAATGATAATAGAGTTATATCAGTTTATCCACTGGGGTTGATAATATGCAAAACCGCTGTATCTTTTAGATATACGGCGTAAAAATAACACAAAAAAATCTCTGGTAAATATAAGATATCTCTTTTATCTTTTACGTTAGCCAAAGATAATTTTCATTCAGTTTTCATTTAAATACCTTGGTATGTGTGGTGATATCAATAGCAGGTTGTAGTAAAAAGATAAATATAAAAAATACAGTAAGATACCAGATTTTAAATAATAACATATGAGATATGGGATAATCGGTTGCAGTGATTACAACATAAATAAATTAAAGATAATCTTTGCTACCAGGTTCTTCAAATAATGCATTTTAGATATTATATTTAAAAAAAATAATGTTACGTAAACTTTTCATTTATTGGTTAGTTCCTTATAACAAATTATGTAGTTACAAAAAGTTTTTTATAATAGAATAGTTTCCAGAAAAGCTCTATCACGTTACAAACTAAACAGAAAAATATTCTCTTCTCTAAGTCTTTAATACGATGTCAAAATCAGTTTCAATACCACACAAGGAAAAATTTATTTGGAAAAGAACTTTTTAAATATGTTGTTATCGATAATTTTTTTGTTTAATAAAGTGTGTTGTCTCAATATAAAAAATTGCCAACTAAAAACTAAAAAAGTTATTTAATATTTCGTTAATTAAATATAATTTTTCACATTTGACAACACAAATAAGTTCTGATGACATCGCGTCGACGAAATGCCAGTCAAACGTAATAAGTTCTAATATTGAACGTGCAAAATTCTGTAGAATTAAAAAACATTATTTATATCACTTTGTGGCATTGGAGAGATATAGATAAACATATAATGTTATGTTGTATTTATATTCTGATCTATTTTTAACGCTTTTACGATTGTGCAATTAGAATTTAGAGTTTGTAGGATAATTTTACCCTTTACGCAATTTGCTCGTCAAAAATGCCCTCAGGTATTTATGAATCTACGTTTTTTTGATATGTTAATTTTGAATACAAATTAAATATTCAATTGGCTCTACTTTTACAATCCTTTTATAGCCTGGGAAAATTTAAAGGAAATTTATTATAATAAATAATTTCATTTTCTTAGCTTTTCAATAAAAGTTTCCCATAGCTTATGAATAATAATAAATTATCAAAACTTTGCAATATTTTGAAAGATGACTGCAATTAGTTGGTTGAAATTTACTAAACAAACAATTCTAAAATTATAAAAATTGTTTGGCGCTTTAGGTATGCATTTATTCGACATCAAACTTTCAGGGTGGTGGCATATTTTTTTATTAAGAACATTTATCAATATATACATATATATATATATATATATATATATATATATATATATATATATAAACATAATTTTACACAGTTTCTTATATATTTTTTAAATGCCTCTATGATCTATATCTATTTTTCTTCTTCTTCCTTCTTTAATTTAGGCGAAGTCGCCTGTTTCTTTTCATCGTCTCTCTGCCTATGGTACTGATAAGTTGGCGCTCCATCGTTGTCGGGAGCATCTCAAACTCCTGCGACCTAACAGTGATTTGTCGCGTGCAACTCAGACTATTCTTCTATCATCCATTCTACTGATGTGCTAATTCTACTCCCTTTTTCTACCTAGTACCCACTCTAACGTTTTCTACTCTACATGTTCTTCTTATATTTTCATTTCTCTATCTGTCCAAGAGCGTTTTTCCAGTTATTCTGCGAAGTACTCTCATTTCGGTTGTCTCTAGTAGTTGTTTAGTTTTAGCTGTGTCAGGTCGAGTTTCTGCGGTGTATGTCAAAGGTGATCTCACTATTGCCTTATAAATTCTTGATTTGGTTTCTATTTCAATATTTTTATGTCGTCATATTATGTCATCCTGCTATTCTTGTTGTCCTTGTTGTTTGTTCTCTTACCTCCGCCTCAACATCACCATAACCTGAGATTTCTATGCCTAAATACTTCATTTTCATTTCCTGCTGGATAACTTTGCCTTCAACTTCCAGTTTGCACCTTAATGGTATTTTTGACGTTGTCACGCATTTAGTTTTCTGGACCGATATCATCATATTAAACGATTTGGCAGTGCAGTTAAATCGATGTAGATCGTCTTCGTTTTCGGCCACTAGTGCGGCGGCATCGGCGTAGCACAGAATAGTAATTTCATGGTCGCCCATTCGGTATCCTTTCAGTAAACGTACACTTCCTATTATTTCGTCCAAAATATTGTTAAAAAGAAGAGGGCTCAGGGAATCCCCTTGTAGAATACCTCGGCCCACAGCTATTGGTTCAGTCAGGACCCCATTTATTTTTGCCTGAATCTGATGTACTTCATATATATTTTCTATGGTTCTGATGAGGTTGTGTGGGATTTGTCTGTTGTAAAGAAGGTCTTTTAACAGTACACGATCGAATGCTTTTTTCAAGTCAATAAAACACATGTATGCTGGTCTGGTGTATTCAAATGATTTTTCTGTTATCTGTTTTATGACAAAAACCGTGTCTGTGCAGGATCTATCCGATCTGAATCCTTGCTGTTCATTCGCTAATGATGTTAAGTTATTAATTTTGTTTGTTATAACTTTTGTTGCAAGTTTCAGTGTAGGGCTTAAGAGATTTATACCTCTGTAATTTGAGGGCAATTTATTATCTTCTATCTATTTTTCTTTAATAGTATAAAAAAGAACAATGGAAGACGATATATTTTAATTATCACTTGTGACACACACACACACCTTAAAACTTTTTATATGATTTTTCCTAAGATATTTAACCCAAAACCAAAGATTATTTTTAAATGAGAATATTCAGGACCACGTAAGTAATTCTGAAAAAAAAACGCAAATATTAAGCAATCTGTAACTCTGGTAATTACCTGAAAACATGATTAAAGAGAATAATAGAGAATTAGATATGTATATCAATATTTCTTTTGCTGGGGAGCTCTTAATTTTTGATAGATAAGAAGGGTTAATTAATTCGTGAAGAAATCTGTTTTACCTGGAATTAAACAAGAACTACACTTTCATTCCAATTCTATAAATAAACTAAATATTAGGTAGAAGGATTTGGGAATATTCTACAAATAACCTAGATATTAGGTAGACAGATTTGAGGAGGTAAAATTTAGTTTTAATAAATGGATTGCTGAAATGTTTTCTGTTTTGGAAAAGTTTCAAGATTGTAAGATTTCTTTTAGAACTTATTTTTGAAAAACTTATTAATTTTTTAATTTTACCTAATAATTATCTTAAAAAACTGAACTAAATATATTTTTTAAATATTTACATATGTCTATATACACTCACATTGAGGACAAGTTGGTAAATTCAACTGTGTGAGAAAACATAGATATATCTGTTGTTTGCTCGTAGTAATACATGTCTTGCTATTTAATTTGATGAAAAAACTATATTTATTCATTTAATCAATACTGAACAGGTGGTAGAACAGCAAAGAGTGTAAGCACAAAATAAAAAAATAACATTTGTGAAGCATAAATTGTACACCAGTGACATGTTAGTGACGCTTCTAACCATGAAAATAAGTTAGACTAATTTTGTACTTATTTCATGTGTTTTTAATTTCATAAAATATTAACAGCTAGATTCATTTTTGTTTTAATCTACACTAGGCTAGTGAAGCGCTCTGGTCTCGCACTCTTCGTTAACGGGGCAATACCTCTGTGATAATTCATCTTTATTTTACACAAAATATCAACCAATCATACCTTTCTTTAAACCACTCTGTCAATCAGTGAAAACCGGAAAGACGTTCAATCAGTAGTTACTGTGTTAAATAAAACAAATATTATTTCTTTTAATGGATTAATGGAAAACGTTTTTGTTTTTTTACTAAGGTTTCGGTTTATTTTATTTAAACCATCTTCAGAGTAATTTTTTTAACTAATGAAACGAAAATATTCCATGATATATACCTTAGGAGCTATTTACTGTGAACAACTTATTTAACTAAACTAACTATTTGAACTAAATCTACTTGTTACATTTTTCTTAGATGTGTTTAATGCTACCGCCTGTTCTACCAATACTCCAGAAAATTTTTCGAACCAATAATAGAAAATAGAATACAAAAACATTATAATAATAATAATATACCACAAATCAGCACTTCATCACTGACTCAAAAGTATGTGTCCCTACCATATATACCTGAAATTACATATTCATTTAAAAAAATTAAAAAACCACATAATATTTTGATTGCTAGAAAACCATCTAACAATTTAAAAGCCCGTTAGAACTGTACGGTTATTGGAATAATATCTTGTACGCAGGTGTCCGTCCGTGCAGTATACAGGGTTGACATCGGCCAAGTGTCTGGTGAATATGGAAGTTCCACAGGGGTCACTATTTGGTCCGCTAGTTTTCTTACTCAAGCAATGATCTGCCTCTTATTGATCCTGGGGCTAATTTTACCTTCCGTGCCGATGACAGGCAGGAGCAGAGGAATGGTTCAACTCTTATAAATTGCTATTAATGCGGATAAGACGACGAGACTAGTGTTCTGAATGAGAAATTTGGCTGGGATCAATCTTGTTAAAGAGACAAAATTTCTGAGCTTCCTTGGCGATCCAAGACTGCAGTAAACTGATCATATCACTTCAGTCGCCACTAGACTTTTGAAGGGTTTGTTTCTGATGCGAGATCTTACCAATAAAGTGTCCATTGCGGTATTAAAGGCAGCATATTTTGCAAATTTCCAGACTCAAGTTTGTTATGCTGTTCTTGTCTGAGAACATGTATCTGGGATTCGTCATCTTTTCGGCATGCAGAAGAGGGCGGAGAGGTTGTTGGGTATTCTGGGCTTCAGGAAGGACTGTATGGAGGCCCTTAGGAGGGGATTTTGATATTGCCATGTTCGTATATCTTGGAGAGTTTGGTGCATATAAGGAAATATTTTAATTCTTATATGAAGCACAAATAAACCCACCACTATGGAACTAGGTACTGTGGCAATGTTAAATCCATTTACTGGCGGATTAGTAGGTATCGAGATGGACCGGGATACTGATCAATAAAATTTTTCAATGTATTACCGGAAAGAATAAGAGATCTTCCTTTTGTAAGTTTCAAAAAGTGTATTAAGGGCATGTTAATCAAAAATAGCTTTTACTCTTTTAATGAATACTTAAATATAATTTTAATGATACGTGATGCTTTTGATGTGTATTTTTAACTGTATTTGTAAACTTTTGTAATTTTCCTCTGACGTATGTAGTATATGAATAAATTATCTTATCATATACTATATTAAAATCAGATATTCCCTAAGAAGAACAAAGAAACGTTATTTACAAAATTAATTACCTAGATTGTAATCAGGTATATATTGTGTAAAATGAAACAGTTTTTAAAAAATTAGAATCAAAATCATAAATTAGTTCAATGACATAACACAAACAATAATACAGCACTTGCAAAATATGCAATTGATAATCTACATAACCCTGATTTTGATAATGTCGAAATAATAGACAAAGAAAGTAATTACAAGAAAGGTCCAGAAAAGAAATTATTCGTATAAAAAACACACCCAATACTATGGATTTCACAACTGACATGAGTGACCTCGGAAATATTTATGACCACCTTATTACCTTATTAGGACAGAAAATTACAGATGTTTATAAACTCTTATTTTTAAAGCTCTTATTAAACTTTAATTTTTGTTTGCTTAAAGCAATACAACAGGCAGTAGCTTATATAAATACTACACCAAGAAAAATGTAACAAATAAATTTAATTAAATAGTTTCGTTAAATAAGTTTTTCACAGTAAATAGACCTTAACGTAAGAAAATTCTAATTTAATATCTAAAATCTTTCGTCAAAAATAACGTTTTTATTTTTTTTTCGGTTAAAAATATTAGTCTGATATCGTATAAATAAAATAAACTAAAATGTTAGTGAAAAAACAAAAATGTTTTAATTTTACTTAAATTCCTGTAAAGAAATTGACTGCAACACATTAAAAGAAATAATAATTGTTACTAGTAAAACTATGTACAGACTGACATACGAGGCGGAAACTTTAGTTTCGCTATGTAGTAATGTCATCAAACTAACTTTTAAGTAGGAAAATTAAGGGTAAAATGTAGGGATAAAGCCCTGAAGTCGACAAGGGATAGTTGTGACCTCCAAAATAAATAAAGTTCTTGATTCGAAACACTTTAGCAATAAAGTAAACGATTTCATTATTATTGCATTGTTGAATTTCAAAATTTGACCAGTTTGTCCATTTAAATCTTTTACTTTCAACTCAATTTTACCACGATACCCAGGGTGTCCCAAATAATGAACAATTTCAGCTCGTTCAGCTTCGTTGTAGTTTATTAACCGACAATAGAAAAATGCAATTATTGCGAACATACCATCCATATTGTTGATACAAGGGTAATGCATAATAACACCCCTATGTTTTCTTGAACAGTTTACTAATATCAAACAACTTAAATATGAAAAAATATTATTAATTTCGGCTTGCATTATTTGTAGGTTTGGCTTTTTAATAATTTTTTGTTCCTCCTTTTAGGTAAACCGTCCAATTAGTATGAAGAAAGAAGGTATACAAACTAGAAAAAGGAGGCCGAAAAACACATCTTCTGCTCATAATGGGGCGACTGTTTCTGGGCTTCCGCAACGAATACGTAAGTTAGCAAGATTGATAAATAGTTGGTAGTCATACAACCGTCTTATTAAGTTACCATGGTATAATTTTCGGAGATTTTTCAAATCTCACAGATCTGCTCCGGGCGTACTATTGTTGTGAATATTTTTTATATATTAGCCTCATTGTTTGGAGTAGTAACAGCTACAGTTGCTACAGGATTTTGATTAAGCTGACCAATAATGATTTTATTTAAACATAATTACAATTTCAAGTGTTGTCTAAGAAGGAGAGAGAAAATTATAATATTCGGTTGTTATCAAAGTCTTAAAGATGGTGCTTTTTGTAACAGTAAATGTCCATATGATATCTCATGGATATTGAAAATCGAAATCACAGATATCGTTGAGCTATTTAGAGACTGATTTACTAGTAATTATATTAAAATTTCTTAATCTGAATAATTTTTACGCCGTTTGATGTCTTTGTTTGCTCTTTTTGACAAAACTCTATACTTCGATAACACAGGCCCACAAAATTTGGCTGATTTTTAGTAATAGAAACTGTAGTTTACTTTGCCAAAGGATTTTGGTGCGCTAAATCCGAATCTGGTTTCAATACGTCAGGTTTTTGAGATATCCTAACCTAAAAGTGCCAAAAACACTGTTTTGTGACATATTTAAGGTTATGTGAAATCACAAGTTATTTTTAGTTACAAAACCAGTAGAAGCACATAAAAGGATGATCCTTTCTCTTTAAAATTAATTTTGCAATGTCCAAATAACTTTTCTTTTACCTAGATACGCTAATTTGAACTTTGTATCTCTTCAATCTACTCAAATGCAATCGAAAAATATAATAGAAGCTACCTCTTTGAGTGTACTTTTCTAAATTCTGTTATTTATTTTTCTTAAATTCTGTTATAACTGTATAAGCATTCTAGAGGTTTCTGATAACAAGTCCACTTTTAAATTTTAAAAATTCAAAATGGCGGATCCAATATGGCAGGAGAAAATTTCAAAAAGTTTTTAATTTTAGTAAATATTTGTGTAGATAAGTATTTTCGAGATTGCTGATCGCGAATCCACAGTTAGAATTTGAAAATATAAACAGCTGAGAAATTTATCAGCTATGCTGCATCTGTTATGTCAGTCTTTTAAAATTTTCTGCTCTATCGATGGCGTACGTCAAAAAGAAAGTGTTTTTATTAAAAATAAAACAATGATCTTCAATTAACTATAAGGGTTATTGCTAGGTTAAAATTAACGTCACCACTGACTAACTTTTTTAAATTCTGACTTTGGATTCATAATCAGCAACCTCCAGAAACCTATATCTAAATTTCCTTTATAGTTTAAGACTTTTTGAAATTTTTGTCCTCCATATTGAATCCGCCATTTTGAATTTTTGAAATTTGACAATGGATTTGTTAGCAGCAACTCCTAGAATGCTTATACAGTTATTTTTATCATAACAACAGAATTTAGAAAAGTACACTCGAGGAGCTGGCTTGAACGATGTATTTGGTTTACATTCGAGTAAATCGGTGAGATGCAAATTTCAAATTAGCATATTTCGGTGAAAAAAAAATATATCTAGATATTTAGAAATTGATTTTGAAGAGAAAGGATCATACTTGCAGGTGCTCCTACCACTTTTATGAAAAAAATTACCTTGTGATTCTACGTAACTTTAAATATGGCGAAAAACAGTGTTTTTTGCAAATTTAGGTTAGGATACTTCAAAACCAGATATGTTGGAACAATTCTGAAACCAGATTCGGGTTCAGCACACAAAATTCTTGGGAAAAGTATACTACAATTTCTGTTACTTGACCCTTGTTAGCCTGTGCAATCAAGAACTAGATTCCATTAGGATTTCAAAATGTATTTTATATCCTCTCAGAGTAGTGCTGTTACAAAATGAATAGTTAAAGAACACCAGGGAATCTTTAACTTTTTAAAGAATGTATTAAAAAACAAACACATTGTATAAATTAAAGAGCAGAGGTAGGCAAATCAAATCTAAACCATACCGAGGAATATCGATGACCACTGCGCCGGTGTCCAATTTGTATTGCCTAGAAATCTTCAAAACTTGTGGGTACAATAATCAGGACGAAAGAGGTCAAAAATTCATAGGATGTTTTTCTGTTAAACAGAATGTAGATGCGAAACTCGGAGCTAAAGATATGTGGAAGAATCGGTGTAAATCCTATGAAGTTTAGAAACTATGGAACTTCAAAAATTTTTGAAAGGTTACAATTGGTGGAGTCAATTGATCGACTTTAATCCAATCTCAATTCAGCATGTCTTATGGTAGTTTTTTGTATGATTCAATCGAATAATCATGATGTGTCCATACTGTAGGAATGAAATGAAGTTTAAAAAATCTATTAACTATTTGATATAAGCTAACCTCATTCAAACTACTCATTTATAACCCCAAATTATATTCTAAGGATTTTAAGAATATTACTTGTGATTGGTTAGCTTAAATTTCCTAAAATAATAATGATTTCATGTATACGTGATGCTAAAATCCTAAATACAATTTTAGAAACACATTTATAATTTCTGTCTAAAGATTATATATATTTATTAGATAAAACTGAAGTGTTGAGTAAACAATGATTATAGACAGGGGAGATAACAGACACTAAAATATTGGTAAACGTGGAATATATTTTATTACAGCAATAACAGGGTCTAATAAACACAATTTACGGAGAAAAATGTTTTAATTTCGACCTGTTGACAACGTCACCTGATATTAATACCACAAAAATTAGTTTTGCGGATATTATAATATTGTTTTTTGCGAAAGTTGTTATATTTTAAACAAATACTTTTTATTATTTCAGCCATTTGGGGATTTTGAAATATCAATAAATGCACATAAGTGTACACATATTTTACCCCGCTTTCTGTTCAGAGTTAAAGCATACTTATTGCATGTATATATTAGAATATTTTCCAATACATAATATAGATCAACACACTGGTTCTACTCCACACAATTTAAACTTCCGTTAGTCGCTTTAGTCATCAGTGTCACGCTTACTTCCAATAGCAAAAGAATCTTAGTGATACCACCGATCATGCCAAGCTTGTTCGTAGGAATATTAGAGTTTGAACAATAAAACTAAATTTAATTTTTGTTTTTGAGATCATTCTTCCAGGGAAAGTAAAACTCTTCTTCTTCTTCTTCTACCTTCTATAATAGGTCCCTGACCTGTTCCTCATTCTGGACTTAAATTATCGCTCCACTTCTTCCGCGGTCGACCTCTACTGCGTGTACCACTAGGCGATTTATCTCGTGCGATCCTTACCAGTCTATCCTCTGTCATTCGGCTTATGTGTTTGTTCCATTGTGTCTTACGTTGTAGGACCCACTCATTAATGCAATCTGTGTTGCATGATTGCCTGATGTTATCGCTTCTTTCTCTGTCTAGTAGCGTTTTTCCTGTTATTCGTCGAAGTATTCTCATTTCTGTAGTCTCCAATAGTTGTTTCGTTTTTCTCGTCTCTAGCCGTGTTTCTGAGGTGTATGTCATAATAGGTCTAATTGTGGTTTTGTAGATTCGAACCTTTGTTTCTTGCTGTAAGTGTTTGTTTCGCCAGATCACGTCGTTGAGGCAACCCGCCACTTTGTTTGCTTTGGCCACCTGTCCTCTTACTTCATCTTCGATGTTGCCATAACTAGTTATGTCGATTCCTAGATATTTAAAACTCATTTCCTGTTGTATTATTCGACCGTCTAGTTCTAGTTTGCATCGGAGGGGTTTTTTGAGGTTGTCATACATTTAGTTTTTTCGGCTGAGATAATCATATTATATTTTCTTCCTGTAAGATTAAAGGTATTTAACAATCTCTGGAGATCGTCTTCATTTTCGGCACATATCACAGCGTCATCAGCGTAACAGAGAATTTTAATTTCTGTATCACCCATTTTATATCCTCTACCAAGTCGCACCTCCTTTACTATTTCGTCCATTATCATGCTAAACAATAAAGGACTAAGCGAGTCTCCCTGTCTAATACCGCTGTTGACTGGTACGGGTGTAGATAATTTACCGTTAGTGCGAATCTGAACTTTTGTTTGCGTATATGTTTTCGATGGTCTGAATTATATTGATAGGAATATTTCTCTTATATAACAGGTGGATTACGTCATCTAGCTTTATGCGATCGAATGCTTTTGTTAGATCTATAAAGCATAAAAATGTTGGTTTATTATATTCTAGAGATCTTTCGACTATCTGTCGTAGAATAAATACTGCATCCACGCAGAACCTTCCTGATCTAAATCCCTGCTGTTCGTCTTCCAGTGTTGTAACCGAATTAATTTTATTTTTGATTATTTTCGTAACGAGTTTCAGAGTTGTGTCCAGTAGATTAATACCCCTGTAGTTCCCTGGTTCTTGTTTGTCACTTTTCTTAAACATAAGCATTATTGTGCTGGAAAGTAAAACGATTCACATTATTAGTGTCTAGGCTATTTTCAGGAAATTTTTTTTTTCTTAAAAATAAAGAGCGAAAAATCGGTTTCCTTTATTTAATTCGAACATGATTTTTTCTTATCAAAAATGTGGCATTACAGAGTTGTATGCGATAAAAATAACTTTTAAGTGTTTTTTCGTTTATTAACATTCATCTAGTGGTTGCTACGATATTTGCAGAAAATCTTAAACAATTGTATTTTATATTGTTGTTAATAACTTTGCAAACAGTTGTTGAGATCGTTAATAAACCTATGGATAATATGTAATTAGTAAAACAAAAGAAAGTTGGCAAAAGATGGATTATGAGAATTAAATACTTCTTGTACAATTACAATTGTTTATTCAGCTAAGGTCAAGATTTACAATTGTTTACGTAGTGAGAAATCATTTTGACAAATCGTAAGGAGACATACGAAGAATCATTTTATTCCAAGTTTGGCAAGATAAATTGTGGAAAAAGTGCCCTTTTTACATTTTAGATTGCAAGTTGGCAAGTGGGTCGTAAGACTTTCTTTCCCATCCTACAGCACTTCGATCTACAAGATCTTTTGTACGTTACCCTGATCTAAAATGACCTCGGGATATTTAGACTTTTCTTGAAGTCCCTTATTTTTCTGGGAGGTAGTTGCTTTGCTTCTTTAGGTGTCAAGGAATTTAAGACTCTATGCATTCACATAGCAGGTGTTCTGCTGTTTCGGCAGCGCAAATGCAGAAACGGCAAATATCGCTCTCAGCCTTGCCCGTTTTATTGAGATGGTATCTCAAAGGGCAGTGTTTTGTGAAGATATCTGTTTTTACTCGAATCTCCCTTTTTAGGACATTGAAAAGGATATTTGTCTCCTCTGGCGATGGATTTATGAATGTTTTCGCTTGTCTAAGACCAGGCGTTTTATTCTGCCTTAATTTTGTCTCGTTTTGTTCCCAACTCCGAAGCTCTCCTTTGATGTAACTTTTTGGTAGTCCATAGAAAGATTCTGGGCTAACAAAAAGAGTTTCTGTCCCTTTTTTGCGATGCTCTCCGCTTCCACGTTTCCCTTAATTTCCTGGTGCCATGGCACCCGCATCAGGATTACCTTGTTGTTCCTTGTCAATTAGTTTTAGGCTTGCTTGCAGTCCCGCGTCAACTTAGACTCGTTGGTGTTTGACCTGAGAACCTTAGTACTTCTTGATTATGTAACAATATATATATTTGGGCTTTCTTAGTGTTTCTAATCAGACAGTTGACAGCGCAGATTAGACCCAAAACTTGGGTCTGACCACCCCCTCCGACTAGTTCTTTCATCTTGTATCCGTCAGTAAATTATAATATCTAATCCTGCTCTAATCGAGGTAGTCCCTCTCCGTTCGTTTATTAGCAGTCAGTTACTGCTTCATACTTCATATCAAAATTGTACCAAATAGATATGATACCTATTGATGTCGATATGGATTGTAAGTGTATACAGGATCTTCATACGTTCATTAAAATATCCATGTTTGAGGCTTTCACTTTGAAACAGCTTGAGGGCTTTTATTGGTGCCGCACGCACAGCGATATGTAGTGGAGGGAACTTTAGCATTGCCTCTGTTACTGCGGTAGGGCATGATGGCATGGCCCTTGTGGCTCCTACAAATTTTAACATCTGTATTTTTTGCAGCTACCTGTTGTATCCATAGATCATCATAGTAACGACGCATATGTGACTATAGGTTTGATGATTGTTTCATATGACCTTAAGATCATTTTCAGCCTCAAACCCCAGGTTTTCATAAATAATCTACAGCAATTCCAGCTATTGCTTTTCGTAGAATCTTTTCAATATGGCTATTCCAGGTTAGTTTTTTACTCCCAAATATTTAACCTCTTTGGAAAGACTCAGTGTTGTTCCATTTAAAGTTGGAGCGTTGACGTCTAGCTTTCGTCTTCCCGTAAATGTCTCGAGGACTATTTTGTTAGGATTAATATATGGTCTTTCTTTTGTGCACCAGTTGCTAATTTGGTGTAAGGAAGTTTGCATAAGGATTGTGTAGTTTCTTCTTTCTTACCTCTAGTAGTGACAACTGGGTAATCAGCATAACCATGCATTGTAAACCCTGAGTTGGCTTAGCAGGCTGTCAATGACCAGGAATCACAGTAGAGGAATAAAACCTCCCCTTGGAGGCATCCTCTGACTGAGATGATTGTCGCCATTTCATTGCCGATCGATGCAGTGATGATTCTACTTTTTACCATTCGTTGAATCCGTCTTGTTACAGGACTCTCCGTTTGCTTGCCTCCAGGGCTCTGATTTTAGATTCATGTGAGGTATTGTTAAAAGCTCCCTCTATTTCAATGAAAGCCCTTAAAACATCTATTTTGCTATCAGCGTTTCTTTCAGATTATATACTAGACAGTTTAGGGCATTCACTGTGGATTCGCCGACTGCAAATTTTTTTTGTGAAGTATTACCCCAACCTCTCTCCATGCTTGAGGTATATCACTCTTGAAACTCTATTATCAGAAATAATATTTAAATTTTTATGAAGAAAATTAACAACAAAAAAATATATTTCTTTATCCTATTTTATTAAACAGTTTCTAAAGCATTCTTCTCAGGTTTAAGTAAATTTAACCCGCGCAAATGAATACAAGACAAATTTTTGATTCCCAAAAATTACAAAATTCTCTCACCTGAATGTTATTACAAAATTATTTCTTTTATCACAACCTAAAAATAAAAAGTTGGATTGAAAATGAAAATTAGAAATATTGCAAATCAACAAACAAAGTTGTAAAACATGACTAAGATATAGTAGATCATAACATAGAAATAAAAGATACATATGTATATTTGGGGTAGACGATTGCTTTTAAAAAGATGGTCATTTAAAAATATCCCCTGAGTGATTTTGGGTGGCCAATGGAAAATTAAATTCTTTGATCAGAACGGAGCTTCCGGTTAAATCAATGGTCGAGATATATTACGAATGTATTCTTCACATCATAACATATGGAAGTAGAACTTTGGTGATGAAGAGAAAAATACTGAGCAAGCTGCAAGTATACTAATGAGCGGTAGAAAGAAGGATGTTGGGAATTATGTCGAAACAAATGGTTAAGACAACAAACCCAGGTAATAAACCTAGTTACATGAATATGCTGACTGAAATAGCAGTGGGCAGGCTACTTTACTTTATTCATCGAAAAATTAAATAAAAAAATAACGCGTTGGTGCACTTTCAGTGAGAAAAGTGGTATTGAAAGACCACCACAAAGTTGGTACGATGACCTGCAAAAAATTGTAGGATTAAACTGGCCCCTAAAAGCTTGTAACATATGGCACCAAACAAGTTTGAGTTTTAAACCAGATCTAGATACTGAGGATATTAGATCTTTTAGTTGGCTTTTGTTTTACTTATAATACTAAAACCAGTAGAGTATTTGTACAAAAATGTATAAGGAATGAATTTTAACGAGAATTACTATTACACCATTGAAGTGTCTTCATTATTAGATGTTGTGAGGTAATATTAACACAATTCTGTAGTCGTTTATTCTCTACAATACTGAGAGTTCGGGAGACACACTTTTTCATCGAAAAGGAACTAATTATTTTAGTTCTACTGTGATTTTGCTATAATTTTAGTAATCATATTATATTGATAAGAAGAATTGTTGTCACTCGAAAATAGAAAAAAAATTTCATTTTGATCGGTTTGGTAATAAAAGAAAAGATTTTGTGATAGTGTTTGTATGCACTAAATCGTAAAGCTATGGCGGAAGGTGGGGGAAGGTTTTCAGTAAAAAAAAACATTATTGTTAAAATCACTTTAGTATATGAGGGGTTTACTACATAACAAAATATACAATAGATTATACATATACATAAAAAAAGTGAAAATATGTGTCATAACTAGTTTTGTCTCAGAAGATACAGTAAACTCCAAATTTTTATGTTCAATCAAGTACATGAATGAAAGTTTAGTTCTAAGTTAGCAACCATGGAAATATCGATCCCACTGATCATAAAAGTTGACATGGTACTCACTCAAAAGCTTAATTTAAGATGTTCTGTCAATGATTCTGCATTTAATCGTTTGTATGTCTCTAAAATAACTGAAAATTCATTTGAAGAATGCTCCACTCTTGAATAAAAGCTATATTTTATTAAGCTAATTTCAAAAATTTGAAAATACTATTCTGGGTTATTCACTAAAAAATGCATTCTCAATTTTAATTATCCTTCGCCATTATGGCAGGATTTTTCTGTAATCATATTTCTTTATTACATTAGTTTTATAATTTTCAAAAGATATAATACATTTAGAATGAGGCGAAAGAATCTTTTATTTATTTGGAAAATTTCACTTCTTTGAAATTCGTAAAATTCTTATAGTACTTGTTAAACCTCTATGGACATAATAATCGTTGGCGAATGCGCTAGACTTCAAAACTATACGTGGGGATCTTACAACCAGAAATTTAGAAATTTTTTATTAATTGTAAATTTCACATTTTTCACACGTAATAAAAAATAAAATTATAATAAAATACCTAAAAATAGGTGTTGTAATTAGTTACTTTCTTTAAGAGACTAACAAATAGCAATTAAAATAGAAAATTTTTAAAAACGTCAAAGTAAAAACAATCGACAGCCAATCAGAACGGTAACCTCTACTTCTCAAATATTTTATAAAAAATTTACGATACCGACAAATGTAATTAAAAAATGTTTGTGGCATAAATTCCGGGTTTGCATAAAAGATTTTTACTGGAATCTCATATTTAATTTTAAAACGTTTTAATATCCATAAAATATAGTGGCAATGACAATTTTTTTAACTCAGTTTTTGATAGCCTTTTTTAACCATAGTATTCTACTTCATTTACAGCTCCAACCCAAACTGTCTATTACACTCACAGTATCCCTCAAGATATAGAACTTCCAGTCGATCAGTACCAATTGCCACATAGCATTACTACAGCGACAGGATACCCAGCACAATTTCATCGACAAATCCAGAATCCTGACCATTTGAATCGTCAAATGGCTAAGTAAGTGAGTATATGGTGTTGTGTTTGTTAATATTTTTGGTAGTTATTAGGAATAATGGGAACGTCGAGTTTATCGGACAAATTTTTGCATACCTCACAATATTTGTCAAAACAGTAATTTACTCTTTTTATTCTTTTTATCCTAAAATGTAAATTTTGTTAAAATAATGAATAAATATTGTCTTATTTTGTTGACAGCGATAAAAATTAAAGACCATGAAATATGATTTATATGGGTAAAAGAGAAAAAAAAATATGATAATGTCAAAAAAAATCAGATATTTGTTTTATGACACAAAAATAGAACTATGCAAAAAATTCGGTGTTCCCATTATTCAAAAAGAACATATTTTTTTATAAGAATTGATACAAAAATACACAATTTTTTTCCAAGGCAGATCCTGCTCGTATGTTACTAATTTTTGAAGGCTAAAATAAAATGATATTAAAATTATAAAAATTAAATAATTTTACATTGCTTATACAAAAATGCAAATAAATCCAAAAAGGCGCCACGCTTGAACGTTATATAAATGTCACCAGTAGTTTTCTTGTTGATACTGTTCCAGTCTTTCAATACTATGTTTTGCTAATATTTAGTATTTGTACAAAATTAAATCCACAACTCAGTCGTTTCTAGGTGAACTGTCTGTATAAAGTCTATCAAAATAAATAAAAAACTATTGTCTATGCTTCTAAAAAAATCTATAGAAATGTGTAGATGAACGAAACTAAAATTTATGATAATATAGTAAAAATTTGGATAAAATACTGCAAAAATATTTTCTGATTTGTTGTTAAAGCTAGAATAGAGAACAGAGGGTGCAGTTGAGATCAGTTGATTTTATACAGTAGCACAAATAATGCCAAATAAGATTTTAGCAAAACTTCTCCCACTAGAACTTTAATTTTACGGATGAGCAAATTAGATTATCCGGCATAGCTATTTTGATCTTTCGGTTTTCACTAATAGAACCACTTAACTGATGAATTCCATGATAGTAACAATATAATAGTTTTTAATTACAGCGTACAGACCCTTCAGCCTATAATAACTAACCAGGATGATCAAACTAGAATCATCACATCAACATCTCAACAGGTACGATACCAACCCGATGAAGAAGAGCAAGAAGAGACTGATTTAAATCAGTAGTTGTATTAGTGTTTTTTTGTATTTTTGTAAGATAGTATTTATTTGTCCTGTATTAAATTCTACTCTTTTAATTTTAAATCAAGTTACAAATTAAATTCGTATTTTGTAAAACATGTATTTTCTAGCTTGAGGCGTTCGTGAATAAGATACTGTTAGGGTACAGTCAGTCACTAACACTGTTCCTTGACTTCCCCAAGCTCATGGATATTGGTCCAAATTGTAAAAGGAAGGTAGTAACGTTATCCTTAGATCAAGAGATTGGATATTTTCTGTGCATTATTTTATTATCAACTTTTTGGTTTTGTTGAAATGTTAGATTGGGAGCGCACTATTGATATGCTCTGTGTGAACAAGTCATTAAAATTGTCAAAAAACATGTTAACGTCATTATACTAGACTAATTCTTTTTCAACTGATTCAAATTTCCAAAACTGACCTTGTGGCTGGTCAGAGTGTGGACGAATGTATTCGTAAAAAATAGTTTGTTGGAGAAAAAAATAAATTATTGATACTGTTTTCTCAAGTTTTGATATATAAATGGTTAAGGTTTCTAGTTACTTAAAATTTTAAGTATTTTGGATGATCATAGGAAGAACTATATATTTTATTTTGTAAATTATGTATATCTGCAAAATTTATGCAAATAGTGTTAAACTTATTATTTAAAAAATTAGTTTTTATTGTATAACTGACGATGAATCAATGTTCTGTTCGATAACAACAAATCCGAGAGCATGATTTTAATTATCCCCTTCAATACGATGTAAAAAGTTAGACAGTTTGATAATTTCATTGCATTCTGAAATATACATACTTCTTTGGCTACATATGGAGAATACATATCAATTTTACCGTGAAGCTTCCGGTAACTATATGTTTATACGTTGCTGCTTTCCCCATAGTAAAAAATATTGGTTAAGGCTACTAATTGAATTAAAGTGGAATTCATGTTTAATAGTAACGATATTATATTGATAAGTTAACGTTTTTTGTACAAACTTTTGTAATACCAAAGCTTATTTTTAATATAGTAATATGGTTCAATAATGTGTTGTTATTTTTTATTTGTTTTCTAAATCAAGAAGCATTTAAAAATTATTTAACCTAAATTTTATTATAAATAAATTCCACATAGAGATTAGTTGATCCTAATATCAGTTTTAGGATAATAAAGAAATATTTTAAAAGTGACAGACTGACAAAAACGCTAATCATTTTTTTTTTTGATCTAAATAGTATTAAAATTAAATATAAAAAAAATTTCATTTTACAATTATCTTCTTAAAATATTTTCGAAGTCGTTTCTATATAAAAAAAACTTTGGGTTCCTTGCAGAAATTGAATTGACATGGTTTTGGTCTTCACGTGAAGTCGGTGCGTTTTTAATTATAAACTATTGGCTTTGACCGATTCCATTCAAAATTATGCAGTAAAATATTTAAAAAAACAAAATTTTTTCTCCATGAAAAATAATTTCCATTTCCAAAAAGTTACTGAAATTTTAAAGCAGAAATAAGTGCTTTTGCAGTGAAGAAGAATACACTCATTGTTTTAAACAAAATTTTATATTTTTAGGACTAATCTATATAATTTAATTTTCTCATTTGAGTCATAAACTTCAAGAAAAAAATTGAAAGCTGAAAAATTTTCAAAATTAACAAAATGGCAGCCGTTTCTCAGCTTCAATATATAACCATCATTTTTGTAATTTTTTTAAATAAGTAGGATAATATGAACAAATGTTTGCAAATACTAACTTGTTTATAAAGTCGATTGATTGTACAATTTGAACATGTATTCAAGGGAGGAGAAATGATTCCTGTATTACGGATACCTGCACGAACTTGATTTAATACCCATATTAATTTTATTCTAGAAGCCAGCATGTCGAATATGCTATGTTACAGTGATTAGATTGTAAAGGAAATCTTTCGGGTTAAATACTGTAATTTATATAGGATAATTTACAAATTTGTGATAATTACGACACAGCTATAAGTGACTCATGGAAAAATATATTCTGTTCGTAGCGAAAAACATGTCCTGGGGTATATGAGTGAATTTTGGGATATCTATTATTTATTCTATATTTCGACAGCGTAATTACTGCATGCCCCACTGCTAATAAAATAATTTTTTATTGCATAACACCGGTATGTTGATTACAGATAAAAATCTGACTGAATACAGTGGATAGATTACTTGGGCATTCTAAAGGTTAAGGGAATGGTCTGATGAAAACGGCGTGTCTCCGAACATCAGTAAGATATTGTTGACCATATTTATATTGAAGAAAGACTGATAAAATAATAACTTTTTTATTAGGCAGCGGAGGGATGCAGTTCAATAGGTGGATAAATTAATAAATCTTGGAGTTATTGTAGATAAGAACCTTACATGCGCTTTTAAAAATAACCTTAAATTGAATGTACATTCTACATTAAATTTAATGATTTTGTACTTTAAATCGTGAATAATTTACATTTATTATGAATTTAAAGCAAATTTACTGAAATATCAGTTCGTTGTTCATTAACTCCGAATAAATAGCATCTTAAATTTTAATAAAATACCTGAAAAGATATTTCAACTTTCTGTACATTAAAATTAATTCACATGTACCTTAACATTAAAGGCATTTACATTAATATTCACGGTATATTACACGAGATTCCGGGAGATGGCGCAACTTGTATTAAACTTTTTATTTAGTATGATATAAGTTCCTTAAAGGATTCAATTTATTTACGATGAGATGTACATGTCTGCCGATACTGACAGAAACCAATGAGTTCGAAATCGGTGTACAGATGACGGTATACTATTTATGGGAAAAATTTCTTCCCTCTCTTGGTAGCAGAATAGTTGACCTCAAATTAATGTTGGTGCATTAAATATGTGACAACATATCTTAAATTCACTGAAGACTACTAGCTGTATCTTTAATGTACATAGTCACCGTAAAAAGTAATGATCAAACTTTAAATTTAATGTATGATTACATTAAATTTAATGGAATATATTAATTTAAATTAATGTAAAAATTATTAAATTTAATTCGTTACATTAATTGAATTTAAGAAACGGTTTATGAAATTTGCTTCTAGTACATTTACCTTAAATTTAATGCACTTCCTTTTTACAATGTTGGCAAAACATATTAGTATGATTTGTAAAAATCTTAGTTTGGTTGGTATTGTTGAACAAATAAAGGTACAAACAATATCTGAAATGACTCTTAACACAGTTTGTTATGCCTAGTATAATGTAACATATGACGATCAGAGAATCATCAGGTTTAATAAGTATATATTCTGATATGGCAAAAGAAGATTATATGTGTTATATTTAACACTACAAATTCCGGACCAGATAGTCCGGTCTACTTCTATTTATCAAGTGTTGGTTTATTTTGTGTATTATAGTAGGTTAGCGTGATGAAGCTGTATTTGTGTGCTTGTCAAAAATAATTGAATTTTATAATTAGAAGTATCAGTTAATATTATTTGTACATATAAGTGTATTACTTCGTTTATGCTCAAAGAAGCAAAGGAATTTGGACTTAAATTTACTTTTTTAATAAATATATTTTTAGACCAGGCTATTTTGAAAAAGTGTTAAAGTTGGCCAAAATTGTACCATTGCACAAAAAAGGTTGAACCGAAGATGTTGGTAATTATAGACCGATTTCTGTATTCTCAACACTAGCGAAGATTTTAGAAGGGGTAATATTAAACAAGACTATGCAATTGCTGATTAAAAAATAGAGAACTTGTTCACATAGTAAAGGCAGCACGGAAAGCTTTTAGGCTGCAGCGTAAGACTTTTTAAACCTTAGCCTGCTGTATCACTTAATCAATCAAATAAAATTCAGAGCGTTGCAGTACTAGTTAACATTTTTATTATATTAAATTTGATAGTCATATAAATAAATTACACTTAATATTGGCTTCATCTTGTTTTGCTCTTCGTAATGTAAGTAATCAATTAGACCACAAAATAACAAGGGGCGTTTTTTTCTTACTTATTGAATCACACTTGAGATATGGTATATGTTCTGGAGGTTTTTGTAGCACGGATATTTTTCATTCTGTATTTGTTCTACAGAAACGTGCAATAAGATATTTTTGAAAATTTCGGCCGTGAGGGTTATGCAGACAGTATTTTCAAATTGAAAAATACTGCCTAGTCGCTTTATCTTCGAAACAGTATACCTCATGCACGAGAAGTATTTTGATCAATCAATCTGACGGGGCAAGTAATAGCAGCAGTTTCTTTATTATTGGTTTGTCGATCCCCGCTACGAGCTAAATGTACAAATCAGTTTATTATAACAGTAAAAAACTATTTAATAGTCTTCCTTTCCAAATTCAACAAGTTCAGAGCCCTAAAATCTTCAGGCGTCTTATCAGGAAATTAATGGTGGAAAAGGTTTTTTAAACTGTTGAAGAGTTTCTAAATGACAAGTTTAACTGAAAATTAATTATTCTTACTTTTTTGATTTTATATTGCATTATTTATCTGCTTATATTTCGGCATTTAGTGTGTATTTTTTTTTTGACTAGGCTTAAATGTCCGACTTTCTAAATAATTTTATTTGACTTCAGTTTTGTACCTCATTTTATTCTTATAATGTTATGTAAATATTTTTTGACTTTATATTACGTTGTTTGTCAGTTTGTACTTTTCTGACAGGATTTTTTTTTTCGATTTTGTAAATAATTTTATTTGACTCAACTTTTCTACTTTCCTTTAATGTTGTGTGATTCTAGTATTGATTGTTTTCTTCTTTTTCTTTTTCGTACTTTGATAAAGAATGCTTGTGTTATTATTATCGTTATTATAGCACTGTCTTAAATATTTTATATCTTTATTATTAATAGTATATACATTTTATTTGCTTTGTCAACAGATCTGTATGGTTTTTTGATAATAAAGCTTATTTGAATTTAAATTTGAATTGAAAAAAGTGCATGCTAATGAATGTTTATCAAGTGCGCGAGTTTTTGGGCAGTTTAAGCATTTCCAAGATGAACGGGGAGACTTTGAAGATGATTCACGTTCGGGTAGCACTTTCACGTCAAAACCAACGAAAATATTGAAGAGGTCGGTAATCTGTTTCGATCTCACCGTCGGTTAACTATTCGTGAGATTTTTGAAACTGTAAGAGTTGACAAGGAATGCGTATGGCAAATTTTACTGACAATTTTAATATGCAAGTCATGGATTTTCTATCAAGACAACACGCTGGCTTATTTTGTATTGTGTCAAGACGTTTGTAACCAAGTACAATAGCCCTGTTTTAGACCATTAGCCTTATTTGCCTGACCTTACACCATGTGCCTTTTATTTGTTCCCCAAGATCAAATCTGCATTAAAAGGAACACAATTTCAGTCCATCGAACCTCTGAAAAAAAAAAAAGAAAACGCATCATGCAGTAGCTCACAGATGAAGACTTTCAGCATTGCTTCGAACAATGAAAAATTCGCATAAGGTAACTAAATATGCACAAATTTAAAATAAAATGTTTTACTGCAATATTTTCGTCATTTTATAGCCACACCTCATTTATGGATGTCCTTTCCATCTCTATCTGGATGCTTAAACAGTTCTGGAAAGTGAGGCGAGTGAGTAGGCTCCACAACACTTAGACCTCTTATAAGTGTTTACCTGACCTAATCCGTTATTCAGCATACAGATTGACAGGAGGTAATGACAGTACTCGCCTTACATCGATTTAAAGTTTAGTGTAAGTGCGGCATACTCTCATAGAACATGTGTTACTGTCTTATTTTCTGTTTAACATGTAACGGTATAAGGGAGTGTCACGAACTTTTATATTGCATAAGCTGGAAATGCTCTGTGATTAATCGTAGTTTTCCTCTGAAGCTTGCAAGATATCCCCTGTTTTTACCTCCAGGTAATTTAATAGCTACTTGGAGAATTCATAGTTTTTGGTTTCATCCCATGGTATTTTAAAGAGTTGGGAAGGCAAGGACTTCATTATATTCCAGGGATGCTTGGCCTATTCAGGTTTACTAGTGCCTGTCTGCTATCTGAATATATTTTTAACTTCTTGTTAGCAATATTTCTATTGGTAATTTCGTTGGCTGCGATGGTAATGCCAGTAAGCTCTGTTTAAGTTGCACTGGCATATTTACTCATATGCCAGCTAATATTTTGTTTGGGGATTAGAATATATTTCACACCCTCTTCCCTCCATTGTTTTTTATTATTGTGTGTTGATGAGTTGTATAGTGTAGAGTTGTTGAAGATAAACCTTGGTTCAGTAATTCTTTAGATTAAGGAGTGGAATCGTGTCCAGTGACATAGTGCTGCATCAGATTCTACCATCGTTCAACTCCTACAGTGCGGAGGTACAACATAATAATTAAAGCAATTCCTTTGACGAAAATGACAAGTGAAATGAGACTTAAGAGTACTTCCATTACCCTAGTAAGTGTAGTTCTCATGGCTCCTGTAATATTGAGACATGCTATTCTTTGAATCTGGTCTAAATGTTGGATTGCTGTTGTCTGGTTCACTTTTGGTCCCCATACAACAGCTTTATATGGGTTTATTCTACTTTTGAGGTTATACTTAGATATTTTTCTCGAGAAGTTAAGTTTGGTTGGATAGCTCTGACATATTTCTAATACAATGTGTACTTTTCTTACCCATAATTTTGCGCAGCTCCTAATTTATAAAATAAGTGTTTTCTCACGAAATTCACCACAAAAATGATAAGAATTATTTACGTTCAATATGATGTCTTGTTCAACTAATCAAAATTGTTTTACGACAAGTCTACCTAGTATATTGGGGACAAAAACTGATAAAAAGTTGGTTCAAGTAAATACACCTTCAGTATGCGAGAATTTTGCTGGCTCGTTACCTTATGCCTAAATATATTTACTCAAATGTAATTATTTATATTTACTTAAAATGATCATCGTTTGATACAGGTGTTGTTTCCTTTCTCTTTTTTTTAGCCTGATATGTAGGAGGAAACAAAAGTGTAGACATACTCTGACATATATATGCAAAATATTTGACTGCATCTTATCGCAAACTGGCTGGCACTCTTAAATTCATTCGATAAATAATGCCTTGTATAAAACGTCCGGCGTTTCCAGGAACTGCTTGCAGCTCGAAACTACTATCGCGAGTTGTTTGCAACAATCATTCTTTCTTTTTTTTCCATTTTAACCGTCGTTAAGTTGCTAAAGGTTTGTCGCGACATGAAAAGTCTTTTTGGTTCTGAATTATGTTCGTCTGCGTTTTCAGTATAGGTGTAACAAAGCAATAAACATTTAAAGCAAACCTAAGTAAACCAACTAGTTTGTGAATTAGCAATATTTTGCAATTGTTTAAACTAAGTGTATTAGAATTTCATAATGTTTAATGTGATCCATAAGTCTTTAATTTTTTTATATGAAGTAGATTTGTATAAAGACATTTTATATGTTTGTGTAGAAGATAAGAATAAAAAGTTCCCTCTCATATTCCAACTTGTTACACTTCACAATTACCTTAAAATAGTTCCAGAAAGAAAACATGGTCCAGTAAATTTCAGAATCCAGAAACACTTTGAATCTCGTTATTTTTGGAGATTGATTACTAAAAAGATAAGAACAAACGATTAAAATATGACTCTTTAATTTGTTTATTTACTATGGCACCCATTAAATGATAAAGTCACAATGACAACTGCAGGTTTTGTGGAAGCCGTTTCGAAGGTGTTTCAGTTACCATTAACAATCTTCAATCTCTAAGATTACAATCATACCTTATAGCATAAAAGTATAACAATCGTGAGAAAATGATACATTTCAATTTTTTCGGCCATTTTGAATCTTACTGACGAGACTAAAGCGAATGATCACAGACAGGCAGTGTTATTTTATTTTTAATTATTTATTATTTCTTTTAGCATGAAAAAAATGTTTCAATGATGTAAAATACGTTTTCGTTAACATTTTTCCAGTCGAATTAAATGAAGCACTTGTTAAATTTGAATACCTTTAATTTTCCATTAATTTATCTAAAAATATGGATCTTCACACTAAAATATAATTTTTAATTTAACTCTGGTAAATCATCGGTTAATAATTTCGAATTCCGATTGAATAATTTGAAAAATGAAATTTTCAATTAATCTGGAATGGATAATATTATTTCTTAAATTATAAATTATTTCATCAATTGATAATTTCAAAAATTTAATTATCGATTACTTCGTTAATTGATAATTGTAATTGTATCATTTTTGATATAGTAATTGATAATTTCTATTGGCTGATTTTCCAGCAATTAATTAATGGTTAATAATATTTTATTTTGTTGGTCACTGCTTAAAGTGTTTTGCTGATAACTTCCATTGTAGTTTTGATATGTAAGAAATGTTATAGTAATATAATAAACCAGTCATCAAATTAAGTGAGATATTTTGTTTTAAAAATTATTATTTGATGAAGTAATTGGTAGTTCCGTTTTGTGAATTAATAATTACTCATTAATTGGTATTCTAGCTTTTAAAATTATCCATCAGAAAATTAATTCATAAATTTATCGGATATTGTCACTAAAAAAATATTATTGCTCATCCCTGAGCCTAACTTACAGGATGTCAAAAAAAATGCATTATTTTAGTTTCACTTTTTGTGAGTTTTTTAATTACCTTAACCAAATCTATATGGTTAGCAGTAATAATTTAAATTTTTTATTATTTCCTAAAGATAATTTTAATAACATCAATAAAATAATACTTTACCATTCATACCTTATAAATCGTTAAGGATGGTAAAACTGTCAATATAATGCAAAAATATAGAACTTATTGAGGATAGCTGGTATTATAATATATTACCTGTGAATTTCTTTATATGGTTCAGAATTTCAATATAAAATAATAAAATTTGACATATAATTTTCTGCAATTCACAAAAAGCTTTACGGATGTAAAAACACGCGTAGTTAAATTTCTTTAATACGACAGGTCAATTACCTACCGCCAGTATCGTTTATTACTTTGTTCAGTTCGCTATTTGTGGTGATGACGACCTATTATGGTGTTAGAAACAGTTTAGGAACGAGAGAAGTTCTGTTTGGGGTCAAAGCTCTGGTCCAGCAATGACAGAGTATCAACAAAAAATAATTCTTCAGAAGTTGGCGAGCAATAAATAAAATTTAATTTCGACATATTAACAGATAAGTTGTTGCATAATTTGGTCAAATTTAGAACTACATTTTTGTGATATTTGGAAATTTTAAATAATATGGTTTATTACTATTTGGAACAATAAAACAATAAAACATTGACTGAATGACAGGGAAAACAGTTTTAAATGAACATGCTATATTTATATAAAAGCTACAACTTATTTCTAAAAAACAAGTAAATAGATTAATACTTTGGAAATGGAGGACCCTCTATAAAATGATGGATATAAGCTTTGAATATACTAATCAATAATCTAAACAAAAATAGGACAAGATCAGTAAAAAGTAGAACAAAAAGATACAGAGGAAACAGAAAAAGTAGAAGAGAAGGAAGATATGACATGACAATATCTTTATATATACAATCATTATCACTTTATGAATACTCTTAAATACCCAACCCATATATAATATGAATAGTACTATCGCGAAACTAATTAAGCCTCTTACTTTTTTGTTTAATAAACACATAAATTAAGGTAAATTTCCTCTTTTAAAATAGTACGGGTAGTGCTGGTTTTAACGCAGGGGGGGCATAGATTCCGCATCAGACTACAGACCCATTTTTAATATTCAGATTTTGGGAACAGTATTTGAGATACTTATTAAAAGTAGTCTACTTAATAACCTACAATATGGCTTCAGGCGAGGCATATATATATATATATATATATATATATATATATATATATATATATATATATATATATATATATATATATATATTTATTATCGTTAATACTATTATTTCTCCTCCTTTTACAGCTGACCCCTCCTTCTCCATTTTCATATAGTTTCCTTCTATAATGTTTCATACTGAAATGTTGCATTTTTAGTTTATTACTATCGTCATTAAAATTAGTTAATAAGTTTATACTTGATAACGATTAGAGATACAACCTAATCGAAACGTCGTAAAAATAAAAATAACTAAAAATAAAGACAATGCAAGTCCGACCACATTTTAGTTAGTTAATAAGACTATGTCGTGTAATAATACATTGGTTAATTTCAAGCTTGAACAGAATCCAATTCCTTCGGCAGGATGTTTGATTTTTTAAGGTCCACTGTTTTGCCAATATATTTCTTAAACAAATGTTATTTTCCCTGTATATATTGACAAACAATAAATTTATTATTATCCCATAAACTTTACCAAACGGCTTTTGCACTCCCTTCGTAGAACATTCACTTATCCCAAATGTACTTACATATCAGATGGTTGGCGCTCTGTGGAAGACATTTGAATACTGTCGAGCCCTAGGTGATATTATGGCCCTCTCCTCTCATAAACCTCCGGATAGTTCAAGCGCTTCCCAGTAGCACTGTCTTTTGCATAGCCTTATACAGGTATTCTGCAAGGTCCAATCTCTTGATATTACGAAGAAGACTCTTCGGTACTACTCCGGTTGTTGATAGAATTATGGGGACCGTCCAGATGCTACTCATTCCTCACTGTATACATATTTGATCTCCAAGTCTCTGTATTTGGTGTTCTTCTCATTATGCTTATCCCTTTGAATATCGTTGTTAAGAATGGCGATTTTCATAGTGTTGCTCGCTGGATATTTTATTTACTAAAAAGTTATATGTACTTGTATGATCCGTAAGTATTGTTTGATCCCAGTATGGCTTTAATTCGCTCTCCAGTATAGGTTGTATTCATAGTATGACACTTTCTCTACCTGCAGTCATTTAAATTTCTTTACTAACTTTCGATAGATCATCTTGGCGGCTGAATCATGTACTCCGATGCAGTATATGCTTGGCATCCTCCTATTATATGCTGCATTGTCTCTGATATTCGACATCCATATTGGCATTAGTCATTCAGGATCGACGCGTCACTGGTTATGTGTTTCATATAATTTTTCTTACGGATGGCCTAATCTTGGATAACTAGTAAAAATCCTTTGGTTTTATGACATATTTGCTCTGACGTTAACCGGTAGTTCGATGCTAATTTGTCGACATTTTCCTGGCTAATCGCATTTGGTTGTCATCCTTGAAGGAGCTCTGTAGCTAGGCCTGAATCTTGTCTTGGCCTAATTGGTGATAGGAACTCAGATTATGTTTCGCATATTGCCCGATGTATAACGGAAAACTGTCTGTGAAGCTGTGAGCGCAGGTTTGTTATTTGTTGATCCAATATCCACTAATCCTCTTCCTCCATGGTATGTTGGTAGTATTGTCCCCTCAGTAGCACTATTTTAGATTATGATTATTCAAATTCGGTAAGCGTATTATGGTCAAAAACAAATTTGAATTATTTAATGTGATTGATCTCCTGGAATCAATAGTATGTATTAAAATAACAATCTTTCTTCCTGTTTTCAAATTTTTGAATAGAACGCACTTCTATCACAGGTTAAAAACGAAACTCTGTTATAAGACTTATCTATTTTTCTGATTAATGAAATTTTCGTTGTTGCTGTATTTTTGGAAGACAGTAAAATAATGTAGAGTGAAGTTTTCTATATTTCTTTAGGAGAGTGCGGTGTAAATTACTTTTGGCATTGTTTACTACTAAACTAAGAAATGTTTACGTTCTTAGGCTGTATTATGTATATTTCCCTTTTTTTCGTCTATTAGAAGAAAAAATATATTCTTAGTTGTATATTTGTATTCCCACGATTTATTGCTTATTTATTACTATTTCTTATTTGTATTTGTTAGTGATTGAAAACCAGTAATTAAAACGTGAAATGAACGTTGAATATATGTACCCAATATTCGGACTTGCCACTTGTGATATTATAAGAGTCACAAGGCTATATCCAAAAAGGTTTTCTAATTGTACAACTCTATATTAAAAAACATTTGATCGTGTTGACAGACGTTTTAGAAATCGTTGAGACTTTTGTACTGTTAGGTTATATATAGGGACCAAAATTTATTAGTATTATGAAAAAAAAATTATGTATGTGTTTTAGGCACATAAAGAAAATGTATCTCTACGTCCAATCGTCAGCGCAATAAACTCATCAAGGTAGATATTTGATCAAAATTTTTCTTCCGCTTATAGGAAAATCTGAATCCTTTGTTAAAAACTCTGGACACTTTGTCCAGAGATTAAGAACCAACCAATTAGAGCTCGGTAACATATTGGTCAGTTTTGATATAGAATCCCTGTATACAAATGTTCCTATAAATGATTCAGTTTCCATATTATTGGACATATTGCGAAATAACGACATGGACTTCAGCCTGCTAGAATTAATTAATACATGTCTGATTTCCATTTTACTTTTCAAGTGACCTTCTGCGAGCAGACTTCGGGAGAGGACATGGGATCTCAGTTGTCACCCGTGGTAGCGAACATCTTCATAGAAGCTTCCGAAGAAAACGCCTTATCTTCTGCTCTTCTAAAATCTAAATTTTTGTGCAGATATGTAGATGATATGTTCATGTGTGACTACATGGCACAAATACCCTCTATAATTTCCGTAATCATCTAAACCAACAACACCCTAGCATAAAATTCACTATGGAAACTGAATCAAAGGGTACCCTTCCCTTTATTGATGAACTAGTACAAAGGAAAGATAAAGGTAAATTAGGAGATTCTGTATACAGAAAACAACACATACAAATTGATATCTCAATGCACATCATTATCCTTCTCAAAAACAATCCATCGTCAAACAATCACTGAAATCAGAAACAGAAATACTGACTAATGCTCTGAGAGGAGAAGAATATTTCGCTGAAGATAATAAACGTTCTATTAATAAACATAAAAACCCAACTACTCTACAAAATATCATAAGTGTACCACCTATGGACAATGTTGTCTTGCTTTACATACACGGAACCACCGACAAGATTGCCAATTTGCTCCGAAAATCAAACATTCGGACAATTTTCAATACATATAAGAAAATTGGAAAATGTTTGAAGTCACCAAAGGACGCAATACTGCTACAAACAGAAGGCATTTATAAGATACCTTGCTGTTGTGATAAAATATATGTGGATGAAACAGGACGGTTTATATCTATTAGGTTTAAGATGTTTTAAAAATAAACAAATTGTACAATCTACAGTAGTTTAACACCAGCATTGCACAGGTCACAACTTTAATGTAAAAGAAGGTAAGGTGCTAGCATCAGTGTCTGGTTTGTATAAACGTAAAATTATAGAATCAATCGAAATTTGTAAATTTCCAAATAATATTAATAGAAATGCGGTTTACAGTCTACATCACACGTGGAAAACGATTACTGAGCACCAATCGGGCATAAATACCGGGCTGTTGGTTCTCGATGGTCATTCAGTGTTCTACTCTCATGGAGATGCCTCGTGCAATTGTAGGCGAAACATAAGATAATCATTTGAATTTGACACGATCCAAACCCAAGAACCATGATTTTCAATGTTGAGAGTTGCTGATACTTGGCTTCCTTAAAGGAATATAAAAAAGTTTATAGCACCATTTTAATAAATTTTTTGTAATGCAGCAAGAAACAAAATTTTATATCTCGACACGGTTGCTAACATTTTCCGAGACACTCTGTATGTCAACCCTGTTAAAAAATTAAGACTTTCCCTCATGGCTTCAGGCATGAGGGTCAGGAGAGATGCTTCTGCCCCTTACTTGTGGAGAAAATAATAAAAAATGACCTAATATACGCATTTACTTTTTTCAGCCTTCTTGGTATACAGGATACTTGGTTCTACATGGTAAAATGAAGGTGGTAAGTCATATAATAAAAAGTAGAAAACTCAACATTTCCCGAGTTAAAGCCCCTCAAGGTTCAATTATTTTTCTTATTTTTTACAACTTGCCGCTAATTTTTAACTTACCAAGGCATAGGGATTACTCTTCATGACTTTAATCATTCTATTATAAAAATGTTTCTCTACTATGCCACCAGAGGTCACTTTACCAGAAATTAAAATTTTATTTTTCCCATATCTTTTATGCTCGAACAGTTATTGGAAAAGAGGACATGTCATTTTAAAGACACCTAATACTTAATAAAAAAGGTACTCCTTACTGGAGTCTACAAACCGCTCCGTTTAGGCACCAATTCGAATTAAAGTTTTTACAACCAGTAAAAATCAGTTTTTCAAATGAATTCCAAGTTAAACAAAATACGGCAAGAATTTTTTTAAAATTCCACATTTTTGAAAAGCATCAGAAAATATATAGAAATGAATGGAGGTCAATTTGGAAATATATTATAATTATCTTTCTTTTTTAAAATATTAATTTTACGTTAAAAATTCCATCGACTTAAATAAAATAAAAAAAATAATATCCCAATTCGATAGCTCTAAGTTAAAAATGGGTATAAGTTGACAGTTAAGGGTTTAAATTGACAAGTACACTTAAGTCTAGCAAGTTTTGAATCTTATAAATATAACAACAAAAATTTTTTTTTTATTAGTACATCGTCAAGAATGGAAAATTTATATATGTATATATATATATATATATATATATATATATATATATATATATATATATATATATATATATATATATATTATTCCTATATAAGAGTTTATTTATTGACATATACCGGGTCTCTCACGGTCACCATATCTCGGGAAGTAATGCGATTTAAATCCAGCATATTTATATACTGGGGTTTTCGGCGACGGTTCTCTTCAGATGACGTAACAGCGGTCTTGTGCGACTTCCCGTCATACGGGAACTTACTTATTGTAAACAATTCACCCTGCATGTTATATATTTTTTTGTATTCTTTTCTTCATTTCCGACAACTTTTACTAAAAAGTTTTTTTGCTCTCTTCTACCCATTTATGAGGAGACAATGTTTTTCCCAAATTTGGCCCTTTAACAGTTTATTGCCTAAAACTGAATATAGTTTGAAAAATAAAATAGTAAATCTCGGAATTTTGGTTGTGGATTTAGATATTATTAGGCTCGATAATGAATTATATTAAAATGACATTTTAGATATAGGAAAGTGGAAAAGTAGCAAATTTTGAGCTGTACGTTGTCAATTCATTCAATAAATAGGCAAGAATATTCCCTATCTGTCTATACAAAGTGTCCCATGCCTAGCTAAAACAGTTTTCAACTTATTTACGATTTTTCTCCAAATTCTCCAAATACAAAGCAATTTTAGTGACTTTGCCGCGATGAACAAATTAATATTATGTTTCTATAGTGAGGCGTGCCATTCTCAGTTGCAATTAATTATTTTTTTGTTACTGAAAATTTCGCCGAAAATTGGAAAATAATACTTATTCAAGGAGATTGCAACAGAATTACAAGTCGAATATGCAGAGTTTTCAGCAAAAGATATAAATAATACGACTCACAACATCAACACAGTATTTGCTTGTTTTTCATGATCTTCTCAAAAATCACTACAACTCTTTGATATTTGGGGGATTTTGCGAAAAATCATAAATAAGTTGTAAACTGCTCTAGCTAGATATAGAGACACCCTATATAGACAAATAGGGAGTGTTCTTGCCTAGCTACTGAATGAATCAACAATGTAGTATCATATTTAAAAAAATTAAGTATTTTTAATTTTTCTGATACAGTTCAAAATTTGTTATTTTTCCACTTCTCTGTTACATAAGGAAGAGTAGAATCGAACTGAATCATGTGATGAGCTTAAGAACCTTTTGCTGTGATTTAAAAAGATAAATGAGTTAATAGTTAATGTATAGTGTGTACATAAATATTAGTAATGTAAACCAATTTAGTGATTTCTTCTTGTGTAAATAAATTGCAGCAAATACCCAAGCTCTACAAATGGCACGTGTGCATGTTGAACGTGAAAGAAAATAATAATTAATCCGTAAGTGTATGATGGATCGTTGGTTAAAAATGGATAGTTTTGTCGAGTCTGACGAAAAGCTGAACGTGCAATCAATTGGGATGTTCACTATTTTTGGGAAGGTGTTGAAAACTATAACTTAATGTAGCCGAAAATATTTTAACTTATTTTTTTAATACAATTAATACTTTAAAAATCATAAATTTTAAATTCCGTTTCAACCTGAACTAACCTGAAAAGTTATTTATTCACGTTCCACGTTCGTAAAATAATAGGAAAATGTAGCTTCAGCTAGCCTGGCAATACTCATTTTATTTTAGTTTTGAGATTATAAATTCTTATGATTACTATTATGTATTCATTATCTGTTGCGGAAATAACAATTCTTGATAAATTACTTACATGGAGGTCTTCATATTTCTAAATTGGCCACCAGAAAACAGTTAATTCTCGGCAAATTCAAACTATTTGCCGTAACAAATCCACTTTCCATCATGGAAGAACTTCTTAGAATCGCTTTTAAAGGGAATAGTAAGCAAATTTAGAATAAATAACAGGGAAATGTCTATAAAATATTAATTAGGTAATGTAACGGTTGACAGCGATCACGAATGTGACATAAAACCAAAAAAATTATATGTCAAGTTCGCGACAGCGATGACGTTGCCCGTATTCTTTAGAGTAATTATCAAATGATCAAAGTGAATATGCATTTGTCATTAGGTCGAAGTGATCATGATTACTTCAAGTGTTAGAACTTAAAGTAATAATGATTCAAAAGAATAACCGTATCAGGACGGAGTGCCAGTGATGACGTTAGTATGAACTGACATCATTCACTTTGATTGGTGTTCGTTGTCACGTGACTTGAGGGAGATTTAATTATATTTTTATTATTAAATAAAAATAAAATTCCTTAAAAATAAAGAAATATTTTGTGTTTTTCAGGATTTCTATTCTGAAAGCTACCGTTTCGCTGCAAAATTATATTTTTATTTGATTACAGTGAACATCCCAATTGCTTCTTCTACTTCAGTTTCAAATTTGAAACCAAGACAGAGTGGGTGTCTATGTACAAATGGTTTTTTTTTTGTACTGGGGAGGAATCAGTACCTAAACCTCTTTGTGTAATCTGTCATGAAATCGTGACCAACAGTTTAAAATGATCTCTTCGTTGTAGATAACTTGAAACAAGGCATTGGGATCACAAGGATAAACCTGTTGAGTATTTTAAAAGAAAATTGACAGCTAATAAAAAGTCTAGTATTTCTTCTTTCCTAACAGATTTAAACGAATATAGTAAAATGGCTCTCAAGGTTTCATTTCCAGGTTAGTTACAGAATTACGAGATCTGGACAAGCACATAAATTGGCGGAATAGACCACTGAAAAACTCGTTGTTGTATTCATAGACAAACACTTACAAGTAAGCGCATCACAGCAGAGTTGTCCAGTACTGTAAGCGACGCTGTAAAAATCGCGTGCTACAGACTCTCGTCTATTCCGTGCACTTTGTGAGGACTTTGAAAGCCCCCACGTTTATTTACTACTTCATACAGAAGTTAGATGGTTTTCTTGTGGTAGAATTTTGACATACTTGTTTGAATTGAAGTCAGAAGTTCAAGCATTTTTTCTTGACCATCCATTTCATTTGTCCTCGTGTGTATCTGATATTCTTTGGCCACAAAAACTTGCATACTTAGCCGTCATTTATCCTGAATTAAATGATTTAAATTCTTCTCTAGAAGGCCCATGTATCACTATTTTCAATGTGCATGATAAAATAGCTGCGATGCTAAAGAAGTTCAACTTTTGGATTCAATGTTTGCAGGTGAATTAGTACGAATATTTTGGTTCTTTCAGCACCATTTTATTTTAAAATGAAATTCAACTTAACAAAAATATTAAAAGGGATATTATTGAACATTTCTAACTCTTTTTGTAATAAACCTATTATATCTAGATCGAACAACTAGATAGGTAATCTTTCTCAAGGATATATAATTTAGGATATTTCGTTAACTTTACTGGAATAAGAAAAGCTAATTGACTTATTCTCTAACAATTCCCTAAAAGCTGTTTTTAAAGATCATTCTTCAATTAATTTTTGGCCCAGCGTAAGAAACGAGTATCCTGTTTTGGCAGAAACAGCAAATAAAATCTTATTGCCTTTTGTACAACATATCTATGAAAGATAAGTATAGAAACAGGTTAAAAGCAGAACCTGATCTAAAATTCAAAATTTCTAACCAAATTTTGAATTTCTTGTTCCACCAAACAGACACAAATATCCCATTGAAGGTATTTTTCAAGTTCTGTATTATTGTATTTATTTTGTGTTAATTCTTGTTTATAGGTTAAAGTGTCACTTTAGTTTTAATTATGTTTGTCTGTAAATGTTTTACGATTATGTTTTAATTTTTCGCTATGGAAAATACATTTTAATAACCTAATTTAGTGTTTCAGGCGTCAGAGGGCAGTGGTTCCAGTTAATGGAAAGCTTACCAAAGAGTGTCAAATTCAACGCGGCATTAAACAGGGATGTATTTTCTCCCCACTGCTATTCAATTTATATTCGGACAAAGTTTCTAAGGAAGCCCTACATAACAAAGGATTTGGGATTAAAATCAACGGCGAACTAATAAACATGATTCGTTATGCCGATGATACGACCGTCATAAGTAATAGCCTTCAGGGTCTACAACAACTTTTAGATTCTGCCAATAGGGTTGGGAAAGATATAGGACTCAATATAAATGTTGCTAAAACTAAATTTATGGTTTTAAGTCGTCTACTATATCCAGACGCTTCGCTACTAATAAATGGAGAAAGAGTATCAGGTACCTTGGATGTTGTATTACTGAACAGCTTGTCCCAGATAAAGAAGTTAAATGAAGAATCGAATCAGCCCGCACAACTTTTCTAGAAACGAGATCGCTTGTCTGCAATGACAATCTATATTTAAAACTTCACCAAAGCATGGTTAAATGTTACATCTGGTAAATGTTGTTGTATGGAACGGATGCGTGGAGACTGAAAGCTGCCACGATCAATCGTTTGGAAGTATTTGAGATGTGGTTGCATAGGCGAATGCTTCGCATACCCTGGGTAGCTATGCAGGCTAAACTAACCTGAACTAATAATGAAGGGTAAGATCGAGGGTAGTAGAGGTGTTGGAAGGAAGCAAATTCCTTGGCTTAGGAACATCCGCGAATGGATAGAGTGCAGAACAATTATTTAGAATAGCAGAGAATCGTGGTATAACTGCCAAATTTAACTAAATTTGATGAATTATTTTACTAGTAAAATGACTTGAAGTCGAATTTACGCTTAAACCGTGTGGTTTATCGACTCTAATAAGGAGTACCTTTTTTTTTATTAGTTATTTTTTGGTCTTTAAAATAACATGTTGTTTTTCCAATACCTGCCAAAACAAAAAAGATATGTGAAAAATAATATTTGAATTTCAGGTAAAGTGACCTCTAGTGGCGTAGTACAGAAACATTTTTATTAATGATAGAAATCATTAAGCGTAATCCCTGTGCCAAATATCAGGGGCAGTATCGAGGATACTGGGGAACGTGAAGTGGACGAGGAAAGGGTGACCAATGTGTATTCTTGACTCGTTCATCATTCATATCCTTGTTCACCTGGTTGAAGGCAAGCGAACGGTAAAACATGCGCAAATGAGATATCAGCCGCTAAATGACATATTTGACGATTGGTATTAAAAAAATTTATTTTATTTTTGGTTGGTGTTCAAATAACTCATCGTTAAAAAAATAATACGTTATGTTTAAGACGTTTTATTTTTTGAAAAAACAGTTGAAATATTAACTAGATGGTACCCCGATATTTTTAATATTTTCAAATTTTTAATTAAAATATCCTTAGAAAGTTAAATATGTCTCGCAAATATTAAGCCAATTTGAGATTACATTCATAAAAAATTATTACAGGAGATTCTGTTCATAACTCAATTGTATGAGCATGCTATTTAAAAATATTTTTCTACGGCTAGTTCTGTTTATGGATTTAAGATAAATAGTTGTGTTCATAATGGCCAAGTATTTTAGTTTTAAACAGTTAAGTATAACATAATTCTCCTCACGACGCAACTTATAATAAATCTAAGAAAAAACAATTTATAATCTATCTGAACCTTTTATTTAAATAAGTAACAAATTCTATATTTAAATAATGTTAACCACAGCATTTAACTTAATTAGACTGTGTTAAACACTATACTATACTGCAAGTAAATAAATATTATGATTATAATGTATCGGGACATAAAAATATGAACCCTACAAACCAACGAATGAGATCCTTCACCATAAAATCTTAATTTATGGTACATTTCATCTTCAAGCCTCTACAAATATTTATAAAATCGAAAAAAAAAACTATATTAAAAGTTGAATGTGAGATCTGTCAGTATCTTTAATGGATGTCTTCTGTCTGGCCTTTGGTTTCGATCCCTGGTTTTAAACAGTTTCTCTATCATTGTTCAAGTTCCAGGTTTTCTTTCAAATTTAGTTGTCAGGTCAGGACGTCTTGAAGTAAGAGACTGTCAATTCATGCAATAAATAACTGATTGGATAGTTTCCATAGTAGATTGGGATGAAGGCTTTTAGTCATACCACGTAGAGTTGTAATTTCCACCGTTTCAAGTTTTATCGGTGCTGGTTTTCTGCAATTACTGTATATAGTGGGCATGTATTTCAATAGACTTCAGTATATTACTTTGTATACATGAGTTGCTGTTTTTCTTGATATCCCTTTTTCTTTATATATTAGAATCCTAAGGTATTTGGCTCTTTGTATGCATTTTTATTTAACAGTTCTAGAGTGTCAATTTAAGATAATTTTGTGGTATATATTTACACCTAAATATGTAACTCATTGCTTGGTCTATATTTCTTGATTAAAACGTGGTTGTGAGACTTGCATTCTCTTTATTTTTATTTATTTTTACGACGTTTCGATTAGGTTGTATCTCTAATCGTTATCAAGTATGTTGTGTCTTAAGACTACGAGCTTATATAGGGACTGTGTCCATTGAAGCGCAAAGTTTCGCTTCACTGTACACACCTCAATGATTTGATGTTACAAAGTAGTGGTTGCCAAAGATTAGGTATCTCAACACTCAGTTTACTGAAGATTGCATTATTGTTTTTAATGTATGCTACTTCTATAAATTTTCTTTTTTTCATATTGGGTTCCATATATATTGCCGCAGCCTCAGACCATTTTATATGGTGTTTTTTATCCCAGGAGTGTTCTGCAAAACCTGATCTTGACGTTTCTCCTTTTTGTGTATGAGCTTTATGTTTCTTAATTCTAACTTCTAGTGGTCGTTTGGTTTCTCTAATATACATTTCACCACACTCACATGGAACTTTGTAAACACATTCTTTCTTATTGGTAGTTTTAGGTTTTGTTTTTGTTAAATTAGCTTTAAGTGTATTTCCTGATTTAAAGGCTGTTTTTATATTATAACTACTGGCAATTCGTCTTATTTTCTCCGATGTTCCCTTAATGTACGAAATTGTGAAGAAGAAATGTGTTTCTTGCTGCCCAGTGTTCATTGTTCTAACATTATTTATAACATCGTCAATTAGTTTTAAGGAATAACCATTCTGTTGTAAATCGGATTTAATATTTGCTACCTCTTTTTCAAATGATTCGACATTATTGCATATAGATATAGCGCGATTATAGAGGTTGCGTATAATTCCTCGTTTTCAAGAATACGGCTTTTACTGTCAAAAGTATGAAGTGACAGTTCACATCACCATTCATATCAGACTTTCGAGGATAGAGGCCCAGATAAGTTAAAAAAGAATTGAAAGCGCTTAGAAATAAGAAAAAAAAATGTAACTGTAAGTTGAGAAGCATTGAGTTACCGACTTTTTGTTATATGACTTACTACCTTTATTTTACCATGTGGAATCATCTCTTCAAGTATCCTATCCGAACATCCTGTACACAAAAGCAGTTTATTTTTTGTGCACTTTGTCCCAATGAAATGGACGCCCATGGCTACGACAATGTTGTATTATCGCGGTTATTTTCTTATTTTCTATTATTGTCACTACGTGTATAAATTTAAAATAGAATAATCGTTACCACTTCTCAGAAGTGATAAAATTAAATGATCCAAAATTCAAATAGGTATTAGGAACTATCATTACCTCCATTGCTTTACAGTCTCGTATACACAATCAAAATCAAAGATCAAAGTCATCGGCCAAACAGCTCGATTCGATCGTGCTATAACTCGCGGAGGGTGTGGCCTATTTTTCCCGACCAATACACGTGTGGTTGGTAGGTGGCTGTCGGTTATTTGTTTTATTTAGACGTGCTATCGTTTTATTGTAAGCTGGGCTTTATTTATGGAGCTTTTACCATGTAGGATCGGTGGCGCCACGGACTAAAACGCGACCGGCGTATGCACTTAGATCGGTTGTTTTTTTACTGGATCATTAGAGGCATTAAGGGTTTTAGGGGTTATTGGTTTTAAATTGAGTTCCTTTGTTAAATCGGCTAGGTAATATTAGGATTTTTATTTATGGTGCTTTCTTCATTATATTATTTTGGTGTAACTAGGCTACGATCGGACTATTGTTAAGGGACGACGTAAGGCGGTACAATTGTATCGTGTTGGAAGAAACCAATTAGTATTAGAAAATTAGATTCGAGATAACCAAAAATTTAAATCAATTGTAAAATTTAAATTTAAAAACGTTAATTCTAGAGACCTGGATTGTTAACACAACTAACAAATTTATAACATCATTCTATAACATTTTTTAGCGACTTTTTCTTTACTCTCTCTCGCTCTAATTATAAGTACCTTATTCAAAACCATATTAAAATTGCACCTTTTAACTAATTTATAAGTTAGTTGCAGATTTATTAGATCTGACACAGCAACAAATCATCTCATGGAGTTTGGATTATATTGAAAGCAGAAGGTCAAAAATATGGAAACTATAGTATAAATTGTAGGAGCACAGGAGTCAGAGAGTACTACGCTTATGGACAATGTGCGACAATTTTCACAGCGGAAATTTATACCATTCTGCAGTGAGAGAGACATAGAGAGGAATAGGGTACTAAATATATGCTCAGACAGTAAGGCTGTAATAGTGGCACTGAAGTCCAGTGTCGTGACTTCGCAACTGGTGTATGAGTACAAGGATGTACTAAATGGTATGACAAGGAAAGGCTGCACAGTCAGACTCGTATGGATCCCGGGTCAGTCGGGCATACGCGGGAATAAGGAAGCAGACCGTCTGGCAAAGTTGAGTTCGGCGATTGAACCGTATAGACCCCAACCAATATTACCTGTCCCAACTGCTGGAAAGCAAATTTATTAAATCGTGGAGGGAAGCTCCTCGAATGAGGTGTGCTAAGGAACATATAACTAGGCCTAGCGCACGGCGTATTAAGGAGCTTCTCTTCTTGGGAAGGAAAGAGCTGTGAATTGTGGTGGGATTGTTGACAGGACATTGCAACCTCAGGGGCAATCTTCATAGAATCGATGTCGAGGGCTACTCGACTTGCAGATGGTGTTAGGAGGGGGACGAAACTGTTGACCATGTTCTCAAAGAGTGGCTAGCACTCAACGGACTGAGACAGAGATATTTCGGATATACAATTTTGTTACCGGAAGCAGTTAGGCAAGTTCAACTAACGAGCCTGCATGGATTCGCAAAGACGATCGGCTTCGAATAACCTACAGATATGGTGGGATATAAAGGGCCCAATGGAGGCCTAGGCATCGATGATCTAGTATCATCACGCCTTTTTCATTCATTCATTCATTCATTCATTCATAGTATAATTTGCAGTATAACACAAAATAGCTTTAAAAATGTATTTTTTTTCTAGTTAATTTTGACGATTGATTTTTTAGTAATCACACTGTTAAAAATAACTTTTAAATTTAATGCAAATTTAATGTCCATTCTACATTAAATTTAATGATTTTGTACCTAAAATGGTGAATAATTTACATTTACTTTAAATCTAAAGCAATTCATTCAAATATCATTGTACATTTTTTAATTAAATGGTATCTTAAATTTCAATAAAGTAACTGAAAATATATTTCAACTTTCTGTACATTAAAATTAATTCACATGTACTTTAACATTAAAGGAATTTACATTAATATTTATGATACATAATTTTATAGATAATCAATAACTTCACAACAGCAACAAGAACGACAGTATTTTTTTTTACTTTTGACGGTTAATCTGACGTACCAAAACTATTTTTTGTCTAAAATGACGACAAAACATACTATGGACATTTTCGGTCAATTCAATCTGTCATCCATTTTATTTTTTGAAATCCGCGGGTTTTAGTACGTTCATATCTGACAATATTGCCTTTTCAAGAATACGGCTTTACATGGGATTCCAGGAGATGGCGTAACTTGTATTAAACTTTTTATTTAGTATGATATAAATTGCTTAAATCATTCAACTTTCTGATGATGAGATGTACAGGGTGGGCAAATTTCGATATTTTTATGGGTTAATTTAAAAACCACAACCTGTACAAAAAAATCTCACCCCCATTTTCGATTTTTTTTTTTGGAGAAACATATGAATGCGAAAACAGACCATAGCTATCTTGATTCGTTTATGATCTATAGGGGATTTTCAAATTTGACCAAATTCTAATATGGTGTATAGTTTAGTTATTATTAAGATATTAAAAAAAACTAAAAAACAAATTCTATGAGCATTTTTTTACGTAGAATGCATTGCCGCCCTTATTTTTTTTTTTATTTCGGATTACCAGAAATGAGATATAAGTTAAAGTTATACTTCTTTCAATGGAACACCCTATATATTTTTAGCTCAATAGTTTGCATTTATTTTTTTCCTTTAAAATGATATATTATAGTTGATATTTCTTATCATCGTAAGTCCTCGAATTTTGCTTTAAATTTAATAAATTGAATTGATAGGGGTATGTCATCTAAATCAAGGTTTTTTCGTTTGACGTTTAAGGATTTTTCTTCAATTTCTATCTTTATAATTACTCAGTATTGAGTAAATCAAAATTTTTTAATTATGGACCATTCAGGAAGACCATTTATTTACAAAATTAATATTTAATAATTCTGAAACGATCTTGATGTTATGAAAGGGAGCATCATCTTGCTGAAAGTAAAGAGTTCTTGCTTTATGTAAAGGAAGATTATCCAAAAAATTCTTTAATTAGGTGTCAATTTAGAATTTCGTAATATCGTTTACCATTAAGATTTTCTTAATAAATGTTATAAGTTAAAATACGATTTTCAAGTAAAGCACACCAAACGCTAAAACCAAACCGTCCTTGGGATCGGACGTCTATGGTACGGTGAGGGTTGATATCAGACCAGTAATGTTCGTTATGCCTGTTGAAAATTTTGCTAATGTAGGCTTCATGTGTCCAAATTACCCTCCTAAAAATAATGGATCTTACTGATCTTTTTGACGATATCATAAACAAAACTGCAGTCGGTGTTTATAATCAATTGATTCCAAATGTTGTATTTTCCTTATTACATAAAGTCGAAATTTATATTTATTTAAAATGTTTAGGCCACGGTGTCTTGAAACTACAGAATCAGTTGCAATTTTACGGCTTGAAATTGAAGGATTGGCAACCGCTATTCCAATTACCTTTATAGCTGATTCTTCAGCATCTTGAATTTTTTGGTCTTGGTCTGGTAAATGTAATGTAAAACTATTAAGCTGAAAATATATAGGGTGTTCCATTTAAAAAAATACAACTTTAAGTCGTATCTCATTTCTGGTAATCCGAAATTAAAAAAATAAATAAATAAATTAGAGCCCCAATATATTCTACATAAAAAAGTGCCTATACAAAGTTTTTTTCGTTTTTTGATATCTTAAGTAATAACTAAACTATAAACCATATTAGAATTTGGTCAAATTTGAAAATCTCGCCCTATAGATCATAAACAATCTGTTTTCGCATTTATATGTTTCTCCAAAAAAAGAGCTCTAGAATGGGGGCCAGATTTTTCGTAAAGGTTGTGGTTTTAAATTAGCTTATAAAAATATCGAAATTTGCCCACCCTGTACATGTCTACCGGTGCTGATGAAAACTAATAAGTTCGGTGTACAGATCACAGTACACTACTTGTGGGAACAATTTCTACCATTTTCTGGTAGCACAATTTTTTGACCTCATATTAATGTTGAGGCATTTAATATATGATAACATATCCTAAATTCAATGAACACTGGCTGTATATTTAATGTACATAGTTACCTTAAAAAGTAATTATCAAAACTTAAAATTTAATGTATGATTACATTAGATTTAATGGAATAAATTAATTTAGATTAATGTAGATTATTAAATTTAATTATTAGATTACATTAAATGAATTTAATAAACGTTTGTAAAATTTGCTTTCAGCACATTTACCTTAAATTTAATGCATTTCCTTCTTACAATGCACCAATAAGTGATAATCCAATCCAATAACCTAAAATTCCTAAAACACTGTATGCAATCCAATTTGGGCGACGAGTGACCCAATGATCTTAAATTACTAAAATGTAAAAAAACCTTCGATTGAGCATTTTTATAAAAGACTTAGAAAATGACTGGGTTCAGCTTAAAAAAATGGAGAATTATACTGTTGAAAGCAACTATTTTTTATACTTTCTATAAATAAATTATTATCAGTTTTCACCAGAAGTCAACATTATATCACTGGGTCGTTTGGAAAATTATTAATTGTTAATAATGACAGTATTGAAAATTTGGTTTTTCTAAGCAGTGAAGAACTAAAAAGGACATTCATATTTGGAAAAACGCTTATGTCAAATGTCAAAGCAAAAAATTAAGATTTTTAACTCTAAAAGAACTTCAATTTTAACTCTTTTGTCAAAAAAAAGACTAACAAAAAACAAAAATTATTTTTTTGTTTAATATCTCCGGAAATTTCAAATATTTCATAAATGTACGACCGGCGTATAATTAAGCAGCATGTTGTCCTCCGTATTTATATTTTCTCCTGTTCCAAAGACACCAATCTTATATTTACCCACTATGGTAAAATTGATATTTAAATTAATAACTTATCATTATACTAAAACTCCCGTATAAAAACCATAAAAATTTAAATACCCATGTATATGATAGAACCAATTGTAGATATGATAAAAGTTAAGATTTTAAAGAATTTTATGTGGACATTTCAAGCTTTTATCATGTAGGATCTGTGGCGCCACTCACTAAAACGTAATCAGTGTATTCACTCAGCTCGGTTGTTTTTTACCGACTCGACTGGCTCAATTATTAAAAGATTTCAGTCGGTATAGCTTTTATATCGATTGGTGTGATAGAAATGAAATTGCTATGATCGGTCTGCTTCTATTTTAGAGCGTTTAATGTTTTGAAAATGTACGTAATATTAGGCAATTTATTTATGAGTGATAATAACTATGAATAAATAATATAACAATTTATAACCAATTGTGACAAACCTTAGTGAGACAATAATAAATTGGTCAACCAATTTTGTACAATAGATTTTGAGCATACCAGTGTAGTAATAATGTTTATTCTTTATAGAAAAAATAGAAATTAAATGGAATTCGAATATTCTTTACCTTTATTTCATTCAAATATAGAGATATTTACCCCCTGAATATTACGACCAAAATACGTGACTTTCAAAAAGTTTTACTTTTGGAGTATACGGGAGTCTAATATAGTTACTTTTTAAAATTATTTTTATATTATACAAGGTGTCCCAAACGCTCTGAAAGTATCAAAGTTGTGTTTTTTTAAATAGAACCCCCCCTATATTATTGCATTTTCGGATTATCCGATCAAAATAAGTGCATATTTTAATGTCCGGACCATGCTATGCGCCATTTTGGGTAAGGTGAAGTTATAATAACAGTGAATACGCTGTCGCCACTGAAAAATTATAACGACTAAACGTAATCGTTTACCTCCCACTGACAAGATTTGCAGCAATTTGCATACCTTTCCGAAATTTCATCGACATAAGTAGTTGAACGAAACGAATGGTAGAAAGAGATAAAATGACAGAATTATGTTATAACCCCAACCAACTGATCCAATTCGTATCAGTTGATTGTTATGTTGGATGTCTGCCATAATATTGGTCGGTCGTAAAAATAAATTAAAAATTTTTATTATATTTTTGGTTGTTAAAAATAACTGGTCCTTAAAAAAAAGCAATATGTTGACGAACCGTTTCTTCAAAACGTTTTATTTTTTGAAAAAACAGTTGAAATGTTAATTAGGTAGTACCTCATGATTTTCAGTATTTTCTAATTAAAATTTCCTTAGAAAGTTGAATGTTTCGCAAATTTCAAGTAAATTTGAGATTATAGACATACAAAATTATTACACTAAATTATGTTCATATCTCAATAGTATGAGCGTGCTGTTTAAAAATAGTTTTCCTACGGCTAGTTCTAATTATGGATTTAACATAAACACTTGTATCCCCTATATCCCCAAACGGTCGAGTATCTTACTTTGAAACAGTTAAGTATAACATAATTGTTTTCATCAACACAACTTATAAAAAATTTGAGAAGTAACAATTTGTAAGATATTTAAAACTTTTATTTAAATAAGTAACATTCAATTTTATATTCAAATAATATTAAATGCTACATTTTACTTCCTTAGACTGTATTAAACACTATACTACACTACAACTAAATAAATATTATTGATTATAATTTATTAGCACATATAAATTTGAACCCTACAAGCCAACAAACGAGGTCCTTCAGAATAAAAAGCTTATTTATAGCACGTTTGGTCTTCAAGCCCCTACAAATCTTCACAAAATAATAAAAAAAGTATATTAAAGGATGAATAGTATCATTAATGGGGGGTCTTCGGGCTGGCCTATGGTTCCGGTCCCTGGTCGTACATAGTTCCTCTATCACCGGTCAAGTTTCAGGTTTTCTTTCAAACTTACTTGTCAGGACAGGAAGTCTTGCAATAATCGGCTAGATGTTTAGTTAATTCATACAATAATTGATTGGTGGATAGCTAGGACGATGGATTTTAGTAATACTACATAGAGCAGAGGTTTCTACCGTTTCAAGTTTTATGAGTGCTGGCTTCCTGCAATTACTGTATATAGGAGGTATGTATTCCTATTAAAGTCAGTACATTGCTTTGTATATATGAGTTGTTTTTCTTGATATGCCTTTTTCTTTGTACATTAGACTCCTAAGGTATTTGGCCCTTTGTATATATTTTTTGTTTAACAGTTCCAAAGTGTCAATTGAAGATAATTTTGTGGTCTATATTTACACCTAAGTTTTTGACTGATGGCTTGGTGCATATTAATTGGTTATTAAGTTATTTAAAATAAATTTAATCCAAGGAAAAACAAAGATTATTTCACAATAATAACAACAATGACACTATTTTTTGACTTTTGACGGTTAATTTGACGTGCCAAAATGTCACTTTACCCAGAATGACGCAGAGCATACTCCGGACATTTTTCGTTCGACAGCTCCATTACCACCTGTCATCCATTTATTTTCAGAAATTCGTGGGTGTATAGTACCTAAAATTTAAGGTAATTTGAATTTTGACAAAATCTAACCTTATTTTCATGTTTCAAATACTTATAAAATATTTAAGTTATGTACTTGAAATTTACAGTGAAATGTAACAATAAATCATATTTTATATCCCAATAATATAATATATAATAAACTTTATAAAATATTATACAGGGTGTCCAAAAATTAAAACTAACAAATTTAAGTGGCTATAACTTTATTAATTTAAATAGAACGCTATACTTTTTTTCTCATCAGAAAATGTACCTTTTAAACATCTATCGAATGGTATAAGGGTGTTCTATAGCGAAGTCTTTGCGTTTTCACAGAATACGCCAAATAATCGTTTTCTGCACCATTTTGGGTTTTTTGAATAAATTTCACCATGGAATAACCGTTTTTACTATTTTACTTCAAAATGTAGTAATAAAAACATAAAATATGAGTTTCTGGAACAAATGCTTATATTGGCTATATTCTTTTGAGTAATTATCAATTGATCAAAGTGAACAAAGTGAAACTGATAACTTCATGTTCTTTTGAATATGCATTTACTTGTCATTGGGCTGAAGTGATCATGATTACTTCAAGTGATAGAAGTGAAAGTGATAATGACTCAAAAGAATAGCCCTATTATTACTGAAAAATCCTAGGAAACAGTACAAAGGGTACTGAACAAAGTAGTAGATTCAATCGTTTTTTCCTTTAGACATTAGTTTTTAACAATTTATAACCAAAAATTAATGTGAAGCAATAATTTCAAGAAAAAACTGTAGAATTATCTTAAGATGTGTAAATGAATACTTTAACGCTGCAATAAACACTTTATAGAAAAAAAAACCTAGTTCCAAACTTTTTCATTGTTAGAAATATGGGATAGTCGGACAATGCTGCTTCAATTACATAATAAACGTGTTGTTGTAATACCAAAAGAAATCTAAGCAAAAGGTTCAGGCCTCCGGTACATGACGCCATCAAAATGAACAAAGTGAAACTGATAACTTCATGTTCTTTTGAATATGCATTTACTTGTCATTGGGCTGAATTGATCATGATTACTTCAAGTGATAGAAGTGAAAGTGATAATGACTCAAAAAAATAGTCCTAATATCTTCCAGGCGCGGATCCAAGGGAAGGGCGGTGGGAGTGACAACACTCAATTTCATTTTCTTTATTTAAAAAGTATAAGAACTACTTTTAAATAGTTATAACCATGTCGATATAATAACCAAATATGTATAAATGTTTTGTCAATAGAATAAAATGATAGATTCTCAAAAAATCCCTTATACACTTTATTTTGAACACCTGTAAACCTCTTTATTTTAAATACTGCACGACAATAATTTTAAATTAGTCTAGACCTCGATTAGAAAGTGTGGCTGTATCACCTTTCGCCGTATTTTATTCTAACCGATGCTAATTAGTCTGCAGAAGGATAATATTGAGAAACGAGGTAAATTACTAAGGGCACAGTTTTTTAAATGTACAAATACGAAGATAACTTTTTAAAAATATCCGGTTTAAATATTTAAGGGCAAAAATTAAAATACGTGTGATAAATTAAAGCTATTAATACATGAAGGTTTTAGAAATTTTCTGATTATCAGCACACTGTTCAAAATCCTAACAAAATAAATAAGGAAAGTAAATAAATTTGAACAATTATTTTTTTGACTTTTATAAACTAAGATGAGACTTTTGAGATTGTAAACACAAAAAATTATATGAATTATTTATCCTCCTCATAAATGGAAAAAAATGAAAATAAATATGTTATAAAATAGAAATATAATCAAGAGAACACCTTAATAAATTACTAGCAGCACCCTGCGTCGCGGCTTTGTCCGCATTCAACAGTAGTAGAGGAAGAATAACTCTGTAATAGCAATGAATTATTTTCAATATAAGTCAAAAATTAGGTATATTAGTAAAAACGATTAACGAATATTTAAGGTCGACAGGACCAACTCATCTAAGAGAGCGGCTTGCTATAAAGAAGGACTATGAGAGCTTGGCGGTTCGCCACCTAGCGATCACAATAAGAAGTAACTTTTCCTTTCTTTACCCCTCAGAATATACAGGGTATCCGTATCTTCTAATTTCTCGGGAGCATACTGGGGAGGTCAAAATAACCCTACTTTGTCATAAAAAAAATCCTAAAGCGCTCTTAATGGAGATACATATCTTGGCACATGTTTAATATAGGCTCTACGTACTTCAATACATTTTCTTATTCTTTGAATATTTTCCCGCTGCACTGCAAATAATATTCCGGCATTATTACAGACTTCGTTGGAATGCTGTGCTATTCTCGCTAGTAGTTCTTCTCTAGTATTTACTGGTGTTGAATAGCTAGTTTTTTAGGTGTCCCCAGAAGTAAAAGTCTAAGAGATTTAGGTCTGGAAACTTTGGTGGCCATACAGCAGGCCCACCTCTACTTATCTATCGAGGGCCAAAAAAGTTTGTTAAGTGTTGAAGTACTATACATTTAAAATGAGGCGGAAAACCATCGTGCATTTACCACATTTGCATTCTTCAAGAGTAATCAAGAGGTACGTTTTCCAATAAATTATTTAAATTTTGTTGGAAAAATTGTAAGTAAATATCACCATTGAGTCTTCCTTTCAAAACAAATGGACCTATAAAATTATTCCTGATGATGCCAGCCAATAGATTTACAATAAACCTTGGTTAGTGTTTGTTTTGAGTTATAACGAGTGGGTTTTCATCAGCTCAAAAATGTATATTGTGAGAGTTGATTATGCCATCTCTTGTAAAACTGGCCTCATCGGTAAACAAAATAAGGTCAAAAAAATTTAATTTAGGTTATGTTGCTGTATAAACCAATTAGAACATTGAAGTCTTGCGGAACAATCATCCGGAGATATAGCGTGTACTTTTCCAATTTAGTAGGATTGAAGTAACTGTTCTGTTAGAGTTTCATGAACAATTTATTGTGTAACATTGTTTTGTCACGAGCTTTTTAGGCTATTTGAAGCTTTGTCAGCAATATCTTTCAAAACATGTTCCTCTAAGTAAGGGTCTCGTGTTCTCTTGGGAGGGCCCTCACAGCTACATCGCAGTAAAAATTACCCTGAATAAAACATGTATTGTGTGTGTAAAAATTAATTCGTTAACTCTAATAATTATTTTCTTATCATATTTTACTTGTTTCCCTTAGGCTTAGATCAACCCTTTAGAAAGGTTTTTGGACTTGACAATGTTCGAGCTGAAAATCTTTCAAAGAATTTGACAGCGTTTCACCATAAATTAAAAGCATATCAGCACACTCTGCGTAAAAATATTCCATTTTTTTAAATTATTTTTACTTGAATGCGGTTTTGACAAGTTCCGTCAATAGTATTTCATTAAGTAGCTATTAACAGTAACAACCTGATTTTTACCTGTTTGTGTTTAGCATTAGTAACTTTTCAGTATTTCGCATAAAAACCGATTTATCTCTAAAACTGCCAGTTTTATCGACATAAATTAGTATCGTTTTTGAAGAGGAATCACCAAAGTATTAAAAAATGATTTTTCACCTCTGTAAAATGACACCTGTCATAAATTAAACCCGACGAGTGTGGCTTCAAATCCTTTCCTGACTTGTCTGATGATCTAAAACATTTTCTGTAGTATGGTTTATTATTATACAAGTCGGTTCAAAACTTCGGGCCGATAAGGTAAATGGCGAAGAACCCCTTTCGGTATATCCGTTAAGGGACATGTAGAAATGTCAGTTTCTTAGCTCTGCGATCCCATAGATAAAGATATGAAGAATGAAGATATCGTTTGAAAGTGCCAAAAAAAAATCCAAGATAATAAGACACACACCATAAATAATTTAATATAGGAATGTTATGGTTTTTGAAATGCAAGTCGGAGAACAAATTTTTGTCGCAGTTCAAGATAAACCAGAAGTAGAATTTTATAACACTATAACGAAACAAACTGAATAATATAATTTAAAGAAAATAAAATTTGTTGCGGACTCTTATCAAATACAAATGTAGTTTTATGCAGTTCAAACTAATCTGTCCAGAGATTAAAAAATCCTATATTAAAATAAATGAAGGTCTTCGTTACAGGATATAAACATTTAAAGAGTCAAACTGTTCGTACACTGAATATCTCGTGTAAATTTTTAAACTAACTCAGTACTTATGGATTAATTTTTGTTAACCAGTAAATTACGATTACTTTCTTATGACAAATTATTTCCGTAATGTGACAACGTGTAACCTATTTTAATTCATAAAAGCGTATTTCATTTCAGAATGGAAACTAATATTAACATGAATATGCATGTTGTTAGTTACTCAAGCATAATATATTTATTAGCGGCAGACAAACAGACGCCAATTACCCAAGAATTTAAAATTAAAGATTATACTAATTAATAAAACTTACTCACATTTAATACATCTTTATAATTGCTAATTGTAGTTTATTTTTCATTCGTTTTCAATTTACATGATATAAATAAATATGTATTTCAGTAAGTAATGATTTATTCACTTAAATTCAATTGTCTTAATTAATCACCGACTGAAATTTTCATTGATATATATTAAATTTAAAACAATTAAAAAAATTATAAATTAGAAAATAATTGAAGTATTTATTGCGAAGTAATGAGTATTACACAACGAATAGTAGTATACTATAATAATAGTAGTATACTATCAGATTTACAAGCCAAACGGCTTCGCACTCCCTCCAGGGATTATTGACTCATACCAGGTATAAAAAGACACCAAAAGTATGAAGCTCTGTGAGAACCCTTTCCATATTATCGGGTCCTAGATGGCGTTGTCTTCTGTACGTCCTACAAACTTTCGGACGGTCCGCGCGGTTGCAAGGAGAACTGCTTTCTGAATCGGTTTATATAGATGCTCACTAAGACCCAGTTCCCTAATGTTCTGCAGGAGGTTCTTTGGTACCACTTCAGTTGTTAATAGTATGTCGTGTGGACTCTGTTCATTGCTCATTGTCTTCTGATTTGCTCTTCTAGATCTCTGTATTTAGCGATCTTCCCGTTATATTTCGACCTTAGGTTGTTGTTGTTAGGTACAGCAATGTCGATTAGTGTAGTTCGCCTAGAAATTGTATGATGTCTGACCTATTATGAGCAACTGCGTGATCTGTTAGAACAATTTGGTCCCAATATAACTTGAACTCGTTGTTTTCAAGAATGAGCTCTGGATTGTATTTATAGTAAGGCACTTTTCCTACCTGAAAGAGTTTTAACTTATCTGCTAACTCTTAGTAAAGTATCTTAGTGGATAAGTTGTGTCTTTCCTTATACTCGGTTGCGGCAAACGCTTAGCATCTTCTAGTTATGTGCTGGATTGTCTCTGCTGTTCGACAGCCATATCTACATTGGTCATTTTCTATTGAGGGATTTCTGATGATGAACTTTCGACAGTTCTTCGTTGGCATAACCTGATCTTGGATAGCTAACAAGAAACCCTCCGTTTCCGGAAACTTCTGTCCTGAAATCAAGCAGTAGTTCGACGTGGAATTGTCGACATTGTCCTGGATGACCTGACTTGGATGCCGTCCATGAAATTACTTCTGTAACCAGCCTTGTAACTTGATCTGTTCGGTGGTGAGAAGCAATATCCCGTTCCCTAAGCCGTAGGGGCGTTGAATCGTCTGCCTCGGACATTGCTCGATGTAGAGTGCAAGAATCCGCTAACCTATGGAAACCACGTAAGTTTATTATTTGTTGATCGAGCTGCTTACCAATATCAACCAATCCTCTTCCTCCTTGTTGTCTTGGAAGCATGTAGTAGTATAATATAATAATATACCGATTAGGAATGGGATAAGATTACGAATATTAAAGGATACCGCATAACTTATACTAAATACCCATAATGGAGTTACGCTAAACTAAAATTAATATCACTACTTTATAGCCATATTGCGACTGTAATGTAAAAGGCAGGCTTTGGTTAATTTTTGGTCTCTAAATGCGAAACTGGTGGTAAAAACTTCTTAACATGTAAGATTTTTGAGTTATGAGTTTTTCAGTAAAAATGAATGAGTGTTTAAACCACATTATTTTAAAAAGTAATTTGTAATATACCTGTAGACGTAGTATCACATCTCTGAACCGACGTACGTGACATTGCAAAAATATCTAAAGAACAGAAACGTGGTTGTGTTAACCCCGCGGATAGTTTTTGCTACATAAATGGGAAGTTTACCCCTAAATCGCAGAAAATGACAATTAACAAAATGACCACAGTAGTTTATTTTAAGTATTTTAGATGTCTTGTTGGCGATCAAGGTCGGGATTGAGCTCCTCACATATATTGCCAAACTTGAGCTTCAACGCTCGTCTCTGCCTTTTGCAGATTCAATGATTTGGCGAGAACCAACAAATCATTTTAAAGACTATTACTTTTACATGACAAAAGTGTCTGGCTTTTCAAGAATGAACAAACATAATATTGAATATCCGGACATTTCCTCTGCTATAAAACTGGTTCTTCATGGAGAAGGTTTACCAGTTCCAGCACCCCCGGCAAAATGTGAGGAAAACTTAGAAATGTATGATGATAAGGTAGAACCCGATAATGTATCAGAAAAGAAAGATTCCTATTTTTCTGAAAGTAAAGGAAAGCACCCCATTTAATCGGAACCTCCACTTGTCCAAAGAGCATGCTGAAATATTAGGGTCTGGATTACAACAATAGAATTTACTAGCCACTGGAACAAAGTTACAATATTATGGAACCGTAGCCAGGAGCTATCCTCGTTTTTTACTCTACAGTATAAAATATGTGTTTGTGTTAATACAAATAGTGTTATGGCAAAAGTAAGATTTACACATAATCCGGATAAATGGCGCTTATTTAAAGATTCTTCTGAAATAAATTTAAAATCAGTTCTGCTCAATAAGGACAACAAAAGACCCTCTATTCCTCTTGCAGTTGACATGAAGGAAACATTTTAAATGCAATAACCTATGATACGTATAAGTGACAAATATATGGTGACCTAAAAGTCATAGGACTATTACTAGAGCTTTAGGATGGATTTACAAATTATTGCTATTTCCTTTGTATTTCTGACTGTAGAGCAACACAGAGCCATTACTAAGCAAAAGAATGGCTTCCGAGAGATCAATATATTTCAGGTCAAGCTAGCGTTGTTAATCCCAAAAACATACTGTTACCCCCATTCCACATTAAACTGAGATTGATTTAAAATTTTGTTAAAGCATTTAAATACTAAGGGATTAAGAGTTTGACCAAAAATTAACTAATGTTGAATTAGCTGCGTGGAGTTCTTTTAAAACAATTGCTTCGGAGTTTTTAGAAAACAAAAAAGTAGAAAACTACCAAAAACTTGTAGAAGAACTACTTGAAAACTACTGCAAAATGGGCTGTAGCATGACTCTTAAAATACACTTTTTGCACTCCCATTTAATTTTTTTTTCCCAGAAAATTTGCGTGCTGTTAGTGACGAGCAAGGAGACAGGTACCACTAAGACATATTAACAATAAACCAACGCTACCAAGGTAGATGGGATCCAGCAATGATGGGGGATTATTGTTGATTTCTTATGCGAAAAAGCGATCAGGAATACAATTGAAAGTCAACATTTTCAAAAAAGTTATGTACAAAAGACTTACTATAAATGTATTTTTATGTGTATTTTTGTAAATAAATCCTGTTATCTTTAAAATATCTTGCATTTTTATTGTTTTGAACTTAGGTATAAATATTACATAAAAATGTTTGTACTAAATAAAAATAACTGTAACATTGTAGAACTCAAAAATTTTTATTGTTGAATTCGCAATTAGGATGCTTTAAACTTCCACGGACAGCCATTATAAGACCAGTCGCAATTTTTTTTTGTCTTTGTAGATTAGTGTATTTAATAATAACGCATAAGCAAAAGCTATATCATATTTAAATCAACCATGCCGTGAAACAAAATGGCAAAAATTATCGGGTAAACGAGAATCCTTTACTTCTATGTAATTTGATGTGCTAAATTTAAGTGGCCTCATCAGGTCAGAATTTTTCATAAAAATGCCAAAAGATTCCTAAAATACTGAATTTCGCCATTTTTTGAATTTAATGGTTATTCTAATAGCTCAAATTAATTTATCAGAGTAATTTCATGCCTAAACCTTCCTTCTTTTATATATTCAGATACTCTAAATCCGAATCCTCGATTTAGATTGCCAATTAGGTCACAGTTCTCCATAACTCAGGAAAATAAAGTCCAAGAAAGTCATTTTTAAAAAAAAAGAACACCCCAAAAAAAATTTAAAAAAGCAAAAATTTTTTAAAAAATTAAAAAAAAAAATTTTCTAAGTGGAGCTATGTATAGACATTGCTTCATGAAAAGGAAAGCTAATCTTACACCCGCAGAAGTCTATATGATGAAAAGTAACCGAGATATGGTGTCTCAAACTTTGCTATTTTTCTTAATATTAGCAAATTTTTACATTTTTTTTTTCAAAATTCTTCCCATGACTTTTTTTTTGGTAAATTTAGGTAGAGGAATTATCTCCTTCAAAAGAAAGCTAACATTAGGACTGTCAAAATGATTCTCAGCCGAGGAATACTAGCCGAGAGATGGCCTAACAAAATGTTCAATTTTTTACGATTTTTGTAATTTTTTACCCGCACATGATGTAATTTTATATTTTCGAGTGAAAATTTTTCTTTATTTAATAAACAAATTATTTTAAACTGTTTAATGATAAAAATAATTATATTTTGAAAAAACATTAATATGGGGCACGGAATGAAAAAAAAAATATCATATTATTTTATATATTTTTCAATTTATTTATTTTTATTCAAAACTGAATCCAGCAGTTAAATTGTTTTTAATAATTTTATCAATTTCTTCGTCAGTATCTTCGAGAATATCGTCTTCAGTAACAGGTACATCAGCATTTTCACAGTTTTATCCCATACATTCTTTGCAGAACATGGAGCAATTGATTGCCAACTTCCTGCAACCATAATTCTCTCGGCATCCTTTGATGAGCAGGAAGTTTATTTATAAAAATTGGAATCAATCTATTTTTCGACCTTTTCCAACCCAGTCGAAAGGATCTAAAATATTCCCCTTTCATTGTTGCATTTGCAAGTATCTTCTTAATCTATGCGGTTTAGTAGCATCAGTTGTTGAAGGCAATTGGAATAAAGTAAATTTCGCACTTATGAAATGCTTCTGGAATAGCTGATAGCGATAGAAGCTTTGGTTCTCAATTTTCCAGATGTATAATAAATTTACGATTTAGAACTGAAGCCTTCAGAAATTGCATTTTCACCCACAAATACATCAGAATATATTAATTTTTAGCACTAAACTCTCTAAGATAATTATTTCGTTAAACAAAGAAAAATTTTCACACTAAAATATAAAATTACATATATGTGGAAAAAAGTTATAATCATTCTAAAAAGTTGAAACTTTGAGATGCCATTTCTTAGCTACTATTAATCGTAGAAATTTCGGCTGGGGATTATTTGAAAGGACATAGTGTCAGCTTTCTTTTGAAGGGGACAATATCTATATCTAAATTCACTTACAAAAAAGTTGTGGGACAAAATTTTAAAAGTAAAGCAATAATTTGCTTATATCCAGAAAAGTAGCAAAGTTTGAGATACCATGTCTCGGTTACTTTTCATCGTACAGACTTCTGTAGGAGCTCATTTTAACGGGTATAACGTCAGCTTCCGTTGTCATGAACAATGCCTATACTTAACTCGTCTTGGAAAAAAATTATGGAGAAAAATAAATAAAAAAAAATTTTGTATTTTTTTGTTTTTTTTTTTAATTTTGTTTTTGTTTCTTTAAAAAAATTATTTTTTGAACTGCATGAATTTCATTATCTACAACTGTTCTGTAGATATCTATCAAATAAATATGTGTTCCAGTAAAACTCAAAAATTGAAAAGGGTTGTACTTTGTGATATTATCATATTTGGAGTCAATTAAACGCATGAAACAATGAAAAAACTTCCTTTGACTCCTCTTTTTTTTGACATAGTCAATAGCATATTCTTCGATCCGTGTTTAAAAGAATATTTTTAGTAATAAATGATGTTAGTTTTATATAGTTAGAATATATTTTAGTTAATATTATTACTTCTTTTACAATAATTTATATTTTTCGAAGATTATTTGCAAAATTTTGATTTTCATGTGAAATCTGTATAGAATATACGACCCCATTTTGTTCTGAAAAATTTAAGGAGTTATTCAAAAACAGATGCCCCTATCACTCAAAAACAGGCGCCCCTATCACCCAAAAGCCAATAGAATAGCTGCGTCTAAAAATTACGTGGATGATAATTTTGAAGGCTTTTATTGATAACCACATCAAATACTGTATACATTTTTTTTTCATTATCATACCCCACATGCCAAATCTTGATAGTTTTCAAATATTTTTTTTGGACGGGATTTACAGACTCAACTGGTGTTTTACTGTTTTCACTAAGAATATAGTAAAAAATAGTGAAGAAAATTAATTTAGAAGGGCAAAGGACCAACCAAACCTTAACTCTACACATGATTTGAGCTCGAAAAAATTCGTAGATGCGAAATTGTCGCGCAAGTTTTTAGTGTATAGAAATTATTAATAAAGTGTTTGATAGAATAACCTATCTAGTCAGAATAGATGTCGAAATAAATAAATTGGTAAAGTTAACCAAAAAAAGATATTTTCGTCACCATCGTCTCGAAAAAATCTCCGTTGTATAATTCTCCCTATACTTTTCAATGATATTTTGAGTAATCTTATTCTTTAGCAACGGATTCAAGATCCTCCACCAGGGACCAGTTCAAGATGACTTAAATTTAGTGAAATGGTTGTTTATTTTATATAAAGGGGAGGAAGTGATATAGGGACAAAGAAATGTGTAGAGGTATTAATTTGATATATTAAATGCTTATTTTGTTTTCACTTTGGATAAATTATTTTTTATTAAATAAACTTTTGACCATTTATGGTAGTAAGCAAAACAAAAAAATAGCAATAAAGCGCTATTTAGGAGAGCTAGTGTCATATTATTAACAAAATCAAAATATTTGTCTGTATCAAACAATCAAATACAGAACAATTATGTTATTGTCATGGTTACACTACAAATCATATTAGACTATTTGATTGAGTATGGTGTAGTAGCATTTTGGGCAGTTGGAAAACTAATTAAGACGGTCCAATTTCTTTATTCAGTTAGGAAACTACTTAGTGTCGTCTGATAGCATTTAGAAAATTTAGTTTATGTGTGGCGAGTGATGCGGGCCAACCCAGTAGGCTGGTGCAGCGCAAAAATGGCTAGTAAAGAAAAGAAAGTTGTGTAAATGTTCTCGGCATTTATAAGGATATGCCATACTTTGTCTCGGTTCAAATTTCAGCTTAATATCACTATGGCTAATTCACTTAATTTTACCTTATTTTTGAAAATACTCACGTTATGGGTAACACAACGTCATTTTCCATTTCTCATAAATTCTTTGAATAAACATTTTTGGTTTTACTGTATTACGAAGTCTCGCATCTCTACCATTATATTGGTATTTTACTACACTGTGCTTGGTTATTTTTTTATTGATGATGAATTTACCGTTATCTTTTTCTTAAAGGTCTTAGTTTTCCTGCATTATCTGTCAACGAAGGTTTCCTTCTTTATTGACTAATGTACGAGATTTTGTTTAATTGTGTCACAATAAATTTAAATTGGATAAAACAATTTTTCTGCTTTTATTCTAATATATATTTTAGTTCTCGGGGGTTGTACTGACCAGCTGGTCTTTTTTCTGGTTAATAAAGTCACCTTAACCGGTCCAATTATACTCATGTATTGTACTGGATTATGTACAATTGTGGTTATTTTAGTCAATTTCTTCATGATCGTTTTTTGTTTGAATAATTCTTTTCCTTTGAAAGGAAAGACATTTTACTTGGATCATTTGGTCTTAACGAATTCGTAAACTGAGAAGCAACTTGTGTCCGATATATTTGACTCCATTGAATGGGTTACTCATTTGCTTTCTTTTGTTTATTTTATTACCTTACCTATTGCCTTTGCTGCGATTATTTTTGAAGATTCTTTTTCTTTTCTTCTCTGAAGAATTTATCTCACAAGATTCGTTGAGAAATATTACGGCATGAGAGTCCTCGAAACTCAGTAGAGGCTACTTTTTTTTCACCAGAGCTCTTAGGTTTCCCGAACAACTTGTGGGTTTTAAGGGTTCTTTTATCACGTTCTTTTTTTATATTTGTTTTTCTTTGTTTCTTTCATTCTTCCCCAACCTTTAGACGTTTATTTTCTCTCCTCACTGAAAATCATTTACTGGAATCACCTTTTATTCAGTTATTTTGGCACAAGTCTATTGATCCCCTTTTCTGATAACTCGGGTGGTGATTTGAGCCACTTATGATACGCTGAAGTCCTGCTTCGGTAGACGAGAATTACTTGGAGGAATCAGATAACCTTTTTTTATTTATAATTTTTCCAGCTATTGATCACTAACCATTAATTAACTCATAAAAAGATTGGGACTTTGAATATGGCTTCTGATTAAATAAAATGAACTTTTAGTTCGGAGTTTATAATATATGACTGTTAATTTACTACAATTAACTTAATTGAGCCTTAATTGTAATAGGATAGACTTGTGACAAAGCGTGATCATGATTTACAAACGTCTGCGGTATAAAACCTAGATTTTCCCAATGTTGTCATATCTGTTAGTTGTATATTGATTATTTTTCTTATTATTTTTTTATGACACGCAGGTGTAACGCCTTGCTATACTGCGCGTAGCTTCAAAGGCATTGAATATATTAGTTGGTTCAGTATAAAAGTTGCGTTGGTAAACTAATTTTTTTGTTTGTATTTTCTCGAGCTCATATTTTAAAATCCCTACGGCTATCTTCAAAACGGACTCCAACCTAATAATGAGTTATAATAAATTACAACTATTTTAATTCTATATACAAATCTATTGTAAGTGAAGTTTTTTTTTTTATTTCAAACTTTAAGTTATTTATCGGCTAAGTGGATACTGTGGGGAAAGTATCGAAACTACCAATGGCAGTTTGCAATTCAACTGGTATGAAGCAGCTGGCGCCTTAAATTTACCGGACCTTCTCTCACTGAGCTGTCAGAGATTTGCTCACTAACGTGAAGTGCTTTTTTTACATGAACACTTTTAGTTAGCTCTACTTTTAGTTAAGTTTATAAACTTTATTAAGTCTAAATATAATTTTATACCCCCTGCTTTCAAACAGAAGATGAGTGTAGGAACTTTTGGGCTAAAAATAATAAAGGTTATTTTAACAAAAGTATAAGAAATTATTTTTACCTGGTGCTGTTCACCTAGCACTTTCATTTTTTTTTATTTTCACATAATCAGCCATTACAACTAAGATAGTTCCTATTTTTACGTATTTAGAAGACGTGGTGTGACGGTAAATATCTGAATTTTGGCATGCGCGATTATCATTGGACCCCTGATTTGGAATCGTAATTCAAGACTCCTACAACATAGTTAGGAATCCTAAAATATCATGTGGTCTAATAATACCTTATTAGAATAAAATGTATTTATTTATATTTTTTTAAATTCAGTAACTGTAAAATAATTTTTAGAACAAATTCTTAGGCAGTGAACAGGAGCGATGCAGCATATTGATTTTAAAAATTTAACTTTCAGGATAATAAATATTCTATTTGAACGCTGCTAATGTATTACGGTTAAGTATTATTTTATGACTTAAATGGTTAATGCGCTCAGTTTAATGCGAGGAAGTAAATTAAAATTACTTACATGGATCGTCAAAATGAAGGTGTGTACTTTATCAAAAAAGATCTTAAGTATTATTTTATTAGGTTCAAAACTTAGTCAAGGTACTATCGCAGCGGAATAAATAAAAGTACGGTTTCACTTGCCACTTTTTAAGTAACAATTTACCAAACAGTTATTTGTGATAAAGGATTGCCACATCGTGATATTTCAGCTGTAATAAAAACGGATATGATAACAAGAAATACCCAATTTCTATATCACGATTTCAACTTGGATATAGAAAAATAGTAAATATTATTACTTTTAATATAACTATCTAACCACAAAAACCACAGCTTAAAAATTCTAAACAACCAGAAGCTGGATAAAAATTAGATAAGGTGATTAAAAATGTGTGAGAAATTTATATATTAAAATCGTAATTAGTGAATACAATGATAAAAATATTTACATTTTATTTTTACATTTATTCTAAATTTTTTAATTAAATTTTGTGGTTTATTTTCTCATAAAGTTGCACATATTATATTCGATGAAGTATTCAGAGAATTTAGAGAAACGAACTGGGATGAATTTAGCTTATATAAATTCAAAAATAATAAAAAAACATCTTAGAAGGAGCCATTGCTAACATTATTGATTTACATATATATATATATATATATATATATATATATATATATATATATATTTATTTATTTATTTATCTATTGTTTAAATAAGTGCTAAGACTCAGTTTTATTTGAGATATAAAGAGAAGAAATCAGACACAGAAGGGTTAAATAATGTATTTTAATGGTTAATATGCCAGTAAATTTGGTTTAAAATAGAATAAAATTAGATTTAAGGATAGTTTAAGATGTATTGTTTAATTTTTAGTCTATATATACAGATATAGTCTTAAGAAACAGACAATAAATTCCAAAATTCTTGACTAAGTAAATTAATTAAGAATTGGTAAATTCTTCAAAAATATGACATATTTTTCTCTATAAAAACTATGTAAAAAGTATTGAACTAGCTTGAGGAAGTGTCAATACAAAATATATATATATATATATATATATATATATATATATATATATATATATATATATATATATATATATATATATATATTTGAATGAACAAAAAGAGTGTGGATGTTTTTAAAAAAACTAAAAATAAAGTGTTATACATCGTCGTTGGCCCCAATAAAACAATCACTGATAAGACACAAAAGTGCGTGTAGTGGAAAAATGAGTGCAAAATTAAAACAAAAACATCGTGAATAGTGATAAATGAACATTAATGTACGAAATATAAGAAGAATGTTTTAGTTTTAAGAATTATTAAAGAAATTATGTACAAATTAAAACCATAATTTATATAAAACTGTAGAATGTAATATAGATTTAATTAGTTTATAAGGTAAATTTAAATTTATTTTAAGCAATTTTGGTACTAATATGTTAAGAAAATTTTGTTAAATAATAGGGTAATAATACCTAAAGCAACAATAAACATTTTATAGTTTTTTCGAACAAAATTTGAGTAGAATTGTTATAAATTTCAAGGTACAAAGCGTGAATATTTATCTATTTTAATATACAAATAATGTACCAAAGTGGCTTTAATATATATCAAAATGTCGAGAAAACTCTAAAGTTTATTGCAAGCTGAATAATGCTCAATTGTCAGATTTAGATCAATCTATTAATAAAAACATGAAAATTCCAGTCAAAATTGGTAAAATTAAAAAAGCCTTCATAAATTTTAATTTTTCAAGGTATTAAAATTTATCAAGTTGCCAGGTGTCATAAAATATGACCAATCAGATTGCAGAAATTTCTTATGTTTTGGCCGAATATAAAAAACCAAGGCGTAGGAATTTCAAAAAAGTTGAATTTAACAGTTTGCTAAAAGCACTGCGTTTCTCGAGCTCCCGAAAATTTACACGACCTCAAATTTTCAATTGTTTAAAAAAGAAATGTGTAATGTTATGTGTTTTTGTTTTTGTTAAAAAAAAAGAATCTAATAATTTAACCAAAATAAATAGTAAAAGTTTATAAGTTTGTCCTGTAAAATAATTGTTCAATTCTCAGGCAACAACAAATACGAAAAAATTGTGATAAGAAGAATATAAGAAAAATTAATTTGAATTGAATTTAGAAGAACATAGCTGAACGAGACTTTGAAAAATATTTCTCAATTCCTTACTTTATAGGAAAAGACAACTAAAATATTTTTGGTGATTTGGAAGTTTTTAAAGAAGAAAATAAATAAAATTTTTGGAATTGTGTTTTTTAATATTAGATAAGGCAGTAGAAAGCTTTTAATTTTTCGTAGACATTGAAAATTAGCATTTAATGATAACCTAACATTTCTTAAAATAAAAATAATAAAATTAATAAATAATAATTTGCTATACTAACCTGTTAGAATAATAATATTTATCATCATCAATATTAGGTGTGAAAATATATTAACTACTTGAATCACAACACAACACAAGATAATTTGTTTAAATAATATCATTTTTTAAGAAATAAACGACGCTTTCCATATAAACTGCACTATAGCCATCTAGTAGACGATTACGAAACTAAAACGTTGCCAATTTGTGATACAGGTTGTTAAACGACAATGCTTGGTAGATAAAAGTAAATAATAAGTAATATTGATTAGAAATAGTATTGGTTGAAAGATAAAAGTATTGACCATTTATTTTCATCTGGTAATAATTAATAATATTGTGTAATTTTTTTAAAATAAAATTTATATTTTGTTTTAATCATTCTGTGTATTGATTATCTGATTGATATCTGATAAACAATTGAATTCACCTGAGAAGGAGTCAATTTATAGGTAGGAACACATCTATATCTATATAGATAATTTGAAAATTAAAATTATTTAAAATTGGTAAAGAATAGTTATAATTTACTACAATTACTTTTTACCTGGCGCTCAACAAATAAATACTAATTTTTAATTAAGTTTTGACAATATTTTGAAAATTAAAAAAATAAATTCAGAGATAAATAATAATAAAGTTTCCTAAATTTTATTTCCGGGCGAGTATTTTGTACAGGGTGCGCACTACCACCCAAAATCGTCACAATATATATATATATATATATATATATATATATATATATATATATATATATATATATATATATATATATATATATATATATATATATATATATATATATATATCCTGTAAAAGAATATTTTGTAAAAAATTTAAGGCTATGATCATTATTTTCAGTGGCACAATAAGTCTAAGCATTCCTTAAAACATTTTAACGTATGATTCAAGTAAAACATATTTTTTCAGTACCTATGAAATATTCATTGAATTTATATATATATACCGGACATAATTTTTTTAAAATTTTTAACCTGTCCCAGCTCGATTTTCCTTATTTACAAATTCAACCCCGATTTTGTATAAAAATAATATGTAAAGGATTTTATAAATAGGGCTGCTTACTAGATTAGCTAACCCAAAATGGTGTATTATTCTTAAATTATTTTGATAATAAATTTAAATCACTAAAAATAATAATGTAAGATGTTAGGTTTACAATAAGTTGTCCAAATAATAATAATTAGAACCTTAAAACTTTATAATAACCTCAAGTCATAATAATAATAGACAGGGTGTCCGAAAAATACATGTACAACGTTTGATGACAGACACTTGACGTTAAATAGGCTGATTTAACTTATGTCCGACACTGATTCGTTTTCTTGAAAACATAACTGAAATGAATGATCTTTGGTGTATGGTCTAACATTTATTACGTTTTCTAGTGGTATTGTCACCGATATAAAGTAGCGTAAGTATTATAAGTGACGTCACTTGTAAACTTCACTTCTAATTCTTTATGTCATGAACGTTATAACCACCCAGATATTTCTATCGGATAATTGCATGTATTTGGAAGCTATTTTATCACCTGAAAAATTGTCGTTGGATGAGCGATTTCGTCAGGAAGAAAATATTTTCAATTGCTGCATACACCAATTAACTGTAATAATAAAAACTATCAGTAACAATAATTTTTCGAGTGACTTTGTGGCATTTAATAATTTGATTTAGACAGTGATCACTGTCTAAGAGGCCGACTAAAGTAAGATCAACATTTTAAGTTTCTAAGCCAATTTTACTATTAAACGTGTATAACTACATGGACTCCGAGAAGGTTGACATGCTCCTAGTGTATGGGTTTTGTGAAGGAAATGGGCGTCGAAGTGTTAAGGTTTACATGGAGAGACTTTCTAACCGCCGAATATCAAACCGTCAAACATTTGACAATATCGAGTGTCATTTTCGAGAAACGATCAGCTTTAAGAAAGATTTTGAAAGTATTCGAACAACTCGAACAGTAGAAGAGAAATTTTGGAAAGAGTTGTAGAACCAAGTGTTCGTACTTTTACCGGATAATCCCTCCATGCACCTTATATTTTGTGAATCTATTCGAAATGAAAAATATGACTGACTGACTGACTCCGTAGCACTACAACCCAGGGTGGGTCTTAGCTGCCTCAACTATCTGCCTCCACCTGGAACGGTCTTGTGCCAGCTCCCTCCATTCTTGCTGGTCAACTTCAAGGATAGCTAGATCCTTGTGGATGTTATCTCTCCATCTAAGCCTAGGTCTTCTCACAGGTCTTTTTCTTTGTGGTGCTTCCTCCCATACTCGTTATATTAGTCGATCGTTTTGACTCCTTTGTATATGACCTGCCCATCGCAGTCTTCTGGACTTTATTTCTTGAATGATGTCAGGGCTTTAATATATTTGCGCAAGCTCTATGTTGCTTCTCATTCTGTGGTGACCTGTTTCAAGGTCTCGGTATGGGCCATATATTATGCGCAGAATTTTTTTCTCATACCTTCTTAGCAGCTCCGTCTCGTGGACTGTCAGGGTCCATGTTTCACTGGCGTAGATTGCTACTGGTCGTATTATTGTTCGATAAATTTCGGTTTTTGCCTTTCTAGTGATAAATTTTGACTTCAGCAAGGTTTGTATCGCAAATATACATTTATTTGCTTGTGTGAAGCGCTGTTTAACCTCTTCCTGCATATTATTGTTTGCCGTTATCACTGCGCCCAGGTACATGAAAACTCGCACATGCTCAAAATTATAGTCAACCATGGTGACGTTCTGCCTGATTCTGTCTCGGGTGGGGTTGCGGGAGACATGCATGTATTTGGTCTTTCCTTCACTTATTCGGAGCCCTATTCTCTGAGCTTCTTTTTCTATCTTTATGAAGTTTTCCTTCACACTGACTGTGCTTTCTCCTATCGCGCCCATATCATCTGCGTAGGCGAAAATAAGTTTAGGGCCACTTGGCCCAAAAACCTCCGCATCAACTGATACTGTTCTTACGGCTTTCTCCAGTGTAAGGTTAAACCGTACTGGCGACAAAGCATCTCCTTGTTTTAATCCTCTGTTGATAGAAAATATTTGGCTACACATAAGACCTGGAGTCATCAACCTGCACAACGGCCGTGTTTATGTCGATGAAAATCCATATGCCATTAAAGTTACACACCATCAGTATAACTTTGAAATAAATGTTTGTGCAGGTATTACTGATCACTACCCTACTGGTCCCGTTGGGATTTTTGCAAAACATATTACCAGTTTTTGTGGAAAATTTGTCTATTTTATTTCCGCGAGAACTATAGTATATGCATGATGGTATCCCACCCCATTTATCCGTTGCTGTTCGGCAATATTTACACAATCAATATTCTCATTGATGGATTGGAAGAACCACTGAAGCACCAATAAAATGGCCACCACGTTCTCCAAAGTTAAATAAGTGCAATTTCTTTTTGTGAGGCGCTCTTAAAACAGAAATATACAACAAACGCAAATAATTATTGATGCGTCTATTAAACGCTGGCAACCTTTTTAATAATCTTGAGATATTATGTAGAAGCACATTTAATTTTTTAAAAATTGTAAATAAATTTATTCAGAAAAACGGAGGACATTCTGTAAATTGGCTTAATTAATGTTTTCTTCTTAGTGAGTTTTTTTACTCTTTTCAAAATTTATGTATGTACTTTCAACATTTATTTTTATTACTACAGCCAATTTGTGTACGCAAGTATTTGAAAATTTTTTTTTGGCAAAACCGTTTATCCAATGAAAATCTTTTAAGAAGTACAAAATTTTCCAAATATATACGATTATCCCACGGAAATATCTAGGTTATCATAATTTTGATGGCATAAAAAATTAGAAGCGATGTTAAGAGATTACGTCACTTTTATAACACACTACTTTATAGCCGGTCGCTATACCCCTAGAAAACGTCATATTATAGTGTTAGACTACACACCAAAAATCATTAAATTCGGTTATCACATTTTCAAAATATTTTCTTAACATTTTGATGTCTTCTACCTCCTAAATGAAGTAGTATCGGATATAACTAAGTTGGTTTAAAACGACTTATTTTGATGCCAAGCGTCTGTCATCAAACTTGGCACACGTAGTTTCCAGACACTCTGTATATTCAGCTTTTATATCTTTTCTATTTCCGGTTTAAAAAAAAATATTGAAATGCACTTTTTGCAAATTTTTAAACTTCTGCTCATGTAATAATGTTTAAAAATACAGAGAGCTGTATTTAAATTTCTTGAGACTAAATTCACTAAATTCGGTTGAACCAAACCGGAGTTGTAAGCATTTGTCCCAAAATAATTGTTTAACTTTCCTCCACCACTTTACTTAACAACTAACAAATAAGATATTAACAGCCAGATTCACTAAGAAGATTTAAAATTTAAACCACATCTAGTTGCAATGAAATTTAATTCTTCTAGTCGGCCAGTTTTGTTTTGCTTATGATATTATCATAATACATATGTCAACAAATAAACGCTTAAATAGGGTTAATAAAGACAAGAACCTTGTGTTAAAGCCTTAAATTATGTATGAGAAATAGTTGTATCCCGAAAATAAATAAAGTTCTTCATTTTTGCCGGTTCAATAATAAAACAAAATGAAATTTTTATGTTAGTACGTGAAGGGTTTAATATTTGCTTGATTTATTGTTGCTCTTGTTAGTTTATGCTCTCTGCTGTCAATTTAGGATGATTTTAAATTTAAATCGTGTTAATGAATCCGGCTGTAAAAATTTTCTGTTCAAAAAACTCGCACACAAAGTTACAATAAAGTCTTTTTCGATCTATTTTAATTTAGCATTTTTTGATAAAATTCTATTCTTATATTTTATTGTCACTATTACGCCTCCTAGTGGCCATCATAGAAACTTTAACATACTTTCCATCAATTTTTTAGAGCCATTTTAATAATTGTTATTCTCTGAGATACAGTTGGTTACCATTCTTGATGATTATCCCGGTACATACGTCGTTCTATTCAAAGCCTGAAAAATAGCCATACATATTTCGTATTATCTTTTATCAATAGGAGAGTTGAACTCATTTTAAAAGTCTTTATTATTATATTGAGTACTACTTTATTAGAATAGTACTGTACTACTTCATAAGGTTAATATACTGATAAAGATAAAGGCCTCCACAAATTCTTAAAAATTAAAAAAGTTAAATAGATATTTACAATGCAATTTGCTTTTGGACTGGTTTATTATAAATGGCGACTTACGCTGATGATGAAGGGACAAATGAACATTGGACCGGAAAAAGACGGCTCTAATAAGTAATAAGGTTAACTCACTGACATTAAAATTTGCAAAAAAATGTTAAAAATTAAATTAATTGATACAGCATATTTAAAAAAAAAAAACAAGAAAGTTTTGCCGGAACCCTGTAAAATATTGCTACATATAATTCAACGAATAAATATAACAAACTCTTAAATAGAGCCTTGGTCACAATGGCTTCAGAACTATAGGAGGAATAAAGAATATGTCAGCTATGAAACTGTTTAGAAGATATGGAAACAAAGACAATAAAGTTCACCAAATAAATTTATTCAAGTTACAAAACAATAATAAACAATATTGATGTACCTTCAAATGTTTCATTATTTTCACATAAATCGTAAAATTAATGTGTTCTTAATTTTTCGCATATATTAATTAAATAAGACATTCATGGTAACATTATAATTTTTTTAGCGTGCGGGATATACTAGTAAGATATCCGTTTTACTACTTTAAGCCCTGCACCGTAGACCGTACATTTTCCACTTAAATTATATTAGAACATTTAATCAATGAGGTAAATGTTAACATTAGCACGTTAAGTACTCAATTTGAAGATAAAACAAAAAGCCTAGGTAATTTAAAGTTTCAAATCACTAAAAATCTTGAAACAAAATACAGAAAATCTAAAAATGGAATATGCAAAGTACACATCAGACCTGTTTAACGAACATATCGGAAATCTACCACTAATTTATGGTAATTTGATAAAAAAATGCTGTTAAGGAGGTAAAGTTTCTCCCTTCCATTTCGTAAGGCGGAGTCAAGTTTAAACGCAGAGTCAAGTCAATGAATCCTTCGATGCGACTTCGAGCTTTCAAAGTTGGCCGCTAGCAGTCTTTTGTTTTAGCTGGTGTTCGGTTAGCTTTGGATTTTATCCGATCTTAAAATAGCCGGTTTATGATAGTGACTTATCCGAAAAAGATTATTAACGAAACTGTGATAAAACGGATGCTGTTCTAATAACTTTGTTTATTTAGTGACATTTTGTGATATTGCGTAGTTATTTTTTTAATTATTTATTTTTTCAAGGGGTAAGTCAATTTTAGTGTTATAATACGTTTTCTATATTATTTAGATAATATTGAATACTGAGTCTAAGCAAAGTTTTTCGTTCGACTTTTTGGATCAGTTATTGTTATTTAATCCAAGATATTTAATTTTAATATTAAACCAAATGATTAGTGCTAAATGTCATTCCGAAACGTATTTTTATCATGAACTTTTTCTTCTTGGTTAGAAAAATTGTTCAATTCAATATTAATGACTTTTAATTTCATGTAGATGTTTTGCAATAAGTAACACAAAATAACATAATCATAAATATGTACATTTATTATTATCGAGATTTTTTGATAATTCCCCAACTGAAAAGAGACGAGAATAGTGGGTGGGTTGTCGAGTTGATAAAAACAGCTAGAATTTGAAACTGACATAAAATTTAAGACCATTTTACACCACATCATACATATGTTATTTACGTCCATATCACTTCTAAAGACTAGTGAAACATCTTATTGATGTGTTTTTAAAAACATCTATAAAATGTCAAATTGCAACATTTTGCTTATTGTCCTAAATAAATACCTGTTTTTCTCTCGAGATGCCGCTAGTACATCTTTTTTAATTTACCTTTTGGAAATTTAATATGTGACAACATAAAGTATTTTTAGAGGTCTGGCCCAAAGGTGCCCTTTGTTGTACATTAAGTATTTCCAAATATATGAAATTTTGTCACAGAAAGAAATGTCCTTAAAATGTCCATTCAATATATCACCGAAGATGTCTTATCGATGTGCAAATTGGTAGAAGTCCTGCATTTCGTGTGGTGTCTTAGATATATCAGAGCACCTATATATTTAATCATTCATATTAAACTTATTTCCTTATTGCGGCATCAATAGAACTGTGTCAGGCGTTTTCTAAATATTACTCTTTCTGAATATTACACCTACAACTACTTACTTTTACATAACACTAATCTGACCTCATCCGATTCTAATTTATTTTACATAGTTTTCAAATAACTAACTAATACTTTATAATCAAGAAAATGAATATCTTGGTCAACTTAACAAACGATCTTTTTGAGATAAAATACATATTTTCGTGAAATAAATTGATGATCAGTATTAGAAGTGACGTATTTAATTTTTTTGTTGTTTTAATCATTGTGCTGAAGGAATTACACTGTTAATTCGAATGAAAGAATATCATTTTTATTTAAATATTTCCATGAATATAAGAGAAAATGTGTTATTGTTAGAAATGTTTCTGGTATTTAAGCCATGTAAAAGAAATAAAATAGTATGATTGCGAGGAGAGAAAATCTCAAAAATTCTTGATAAGCTGTGACAGAGTCTTCTTTATTCTGGCCATGGAATGATTCAAAACAGTAATCAGAGTATCGTCCATTCGTAGTGTTACTGCATTTTATAAAAATGAAATCCGTCGGTACCAGCTTTTTTTATGATTCAAAAACTAATTCAAGACAAATTATACTTCTTCAAAGTATTGCAGAGAAATTTATTTTAAGTACTAAAATAGACTTAACTGATTTTTCAAATGATTGAATCGCATCTTGTGGTGATATTAACGACCATATTATATAGGGTGTCCGAAAATAGATGTACAACTGTTAATGAGAGACTGTTGACATAAAAATAGGTAGATTTAAGTCAACCTAGTTATATGTGATACTGGTTCGTTTAGGCGGTAAAACTCTCAAGGAAATATTGATTTTTCCTCAATTTCTGGAAAACGTGGTAACTGAATTTAATGATTTTTGATGTGTGGTCTAACACAATGTCGTCAATAACGACCCCGTGGTACGGGAGCGGGGAGCAGACAATACAGGGGCGCCCTCAGGTCCCTTGATGATAATGAATAAATACGAAGGTTCAAGTCGGGTGTAAAACAGTAGGCGCATTTAAAAAAAAATTCGGGGGAGGGGGGGGCGCACATACTCTTAGTTATGCCAGTGGTCTATATAATATGATGTTTTCTAGTGGTATAGAGTCAGTAAAGCGTGGTGTGAATGACGTCACTTGTAAACATCTCTTCTGATTTTTTATGTCATCAAAGTTATGGCAATATTTCTATCGGATAACCGCATGAAAAATTTTCATTGAATTAGCGGTTTTATCAGGAAAAAATGCTTTCAGTTACACGCATACACCAATTTTCTGTAATAGTGAAATACTTTTTAAAATAAATGTTGGTATTATATGTATGTATTTTTAAAATATTGAAAAAACTAATTAAATAGAAAATATTAATTAAGCAAATGTGCAAAAGCACCGCGCTTGTGCTGAATACACTTATTAACACTTTTAAGAAATTAAATTGGACTCTATCTGATATCTCAAGATTATTAAATAGGTTGCATGCGTTTAAAATGCGCATTAATAATTCTTGTCGGGTGTTCACTGGAGTCTTGTATGCTGTTGTTTTAAAAGGGCTCCACAAAAAGAAGTCACACATGTTCAACTCTGGAGAAGCTGGTGATCATCTTTCTGGTGCCTCATTACCCCTTCCGGTCAATCGGTTGGAATATTGGTCTCGTAAATATAGCCAAAAAGTAACAGAAAAATGGTGTAGGGCACCAGTATGCATATACCATTGTTCTAGCTGAAGGCAAGTTTTTCAGAAGAACTGGTAAGGTGTTTTGCAAAAAATTTGGATAAATATTTCCATTTATCCTGTTTGGAATCACAACAGGTCCAATAAGGTAGCGATCAATAATACCTGCCTAAACATTTATTTTAAAGTTATGCTAATGGTTTGCAATTTTAATAGCATATAGATTTTCATCCGCATAGACATGATCGTTGAACAGGTTGGTGACTCCAGATATTGTAAAGCATGTTGCGTCAGTAAACTAAATTTTTCTACCAAAATTTGGATCACGAATTCTTTTGTTTCGAATAAATTTACAAAATATATTGGACATGATATGGATGTAATCACGGTTCTTCTAAAATATGATTTAAAAATAGGGATATGCAATTCACATCCTAAGAGACGGGTACTAAGAGTTGGTCCTTCTTCGAGTCGTCCCAAAATTTGCTCTTCTTTTTCGGCTATTTCAGTTGTTCGAATACGACCCCTACCTTCAAACTTTTTGTCAAAGCTGCTCGTTTCTCGGAGATGACGCTCAATATTGTCAAATGTTTGACAGTTTAGTATACGGCGGTTAGAAAATCTCTCCATATAAACACTTCGATGCCCATTTCCTTCACAAAACCTATACACCAGGAGCATGTCAATCTTCTTGGAGTGCGTGTAGTTGTCCATATTTAATAGTAAAATAGGCTTAGAAATTTAGAATGTTGATCTTACTTTAGTAGACTTCTTAGGAATATTTTTTTCCTGATGAAATTGCCCATACAACGAAAAATTTTCAATAGGTAAAAGAGATTCCAAATAACGTTGATGACATAAAAAATATTAAGCGATGTTTAGAAGTAACGTCATATTTATAACACTTACACTACTTTATAGTAGATCGCAGTACCACTAGGTAACGTCATATTATAGTATTAGACTACACACATTAAATTAAATTACCATGTTTTCGAGAAATTTGAGAAATTTCAATTTTTTCTTAAAACTTTGAACGTCTTCTGCTGCCTAGGCAAAGCAGTATCGGATTTAACTAAGTTGGCTTAAATTGACCCATGTTGGAGTGAAGAGTCTATCAACAAACGTTGTATTTGTGTTTTCCGGATACCCTGTATATTGATGGTAGTTACGTGTATAAATGTAATAGAAAACAAGGCTACGTTTCCATGGAATTTTTTTGAAATAAACAAGAAAATGTTAGGCAGTTTTATAGTAATAGCTACGATATAGCTAGTGAATTCCTTACTCAGATTTCGTCTGAAGTTTCCTGACAAGGAGCTTAAGAACTGTGCTAAGTGCGTTGCATAGACTTAGTGTGTTACGGATATTATAATAGAGGTGTGCGATTATAAACGACAAGGAATCATTTTATCATATAAATTTAATTGTGATACCATATCATTCTATTATTTTATTTACACAATTTAACTGCAATAAATTTTATTTAAATTTGAAATTATAGCATGATACAGAGGCTATATTTGAATGAGATTAAAGAATTAATAATATTTGGAGGTGACATAACAGTTATGTAGAAAATATTTATATTGTTTTCGTGGGTGAAAAACTGATGTTTTCACTTTTTAAATGTTACTAAATCGTCTAATTATAAAGGTAATTATTACTAAATTACTTTCATTCAAGTAAATTTTGGCCTCGTCGAAATACCTCAGAAAATGTATATTAAAATATAGGAGTTCCTAACTGAAAATAGAAGAAACAATAGAAATTTAAAATAACTTAGGTTAGCGTTAGACGCTCAGTTTCTCTGTGCAATTAGTCACGCAGATCAAATGCAGAGCAAAAGTCATACAATGGAAATCCTGATTTTGTCCATTAAAAAAATACGTTCAGCATTTCCAAAGACATGACTGAAACAGCCATCGCATAATTACTGATATGCCGCCACATTGATGAATATAACAAGATGGCGTTCATTAATGTCTGTGTTTGTATAAAATCAAATGTATGATTATTATTTTTAATAGTTCAAGCTGTAGTATTCCCAGATAGTTTAAAACGTTACTGGATGTCTTAGTTACATTACATCTTAGCATTATTTTCCAATATAAATTAACTTCGAATAGAATATCAACATATAATAAATAATCAATTTAGCTGGTAAGTAGTTGAGTGTAGTAAATCGTAATGTACCAAAAATTAAAATCCGTATATAAGTTTTCGTATAAATGCCCTTAAAAGTGCCACATACTTAGTTTAAATAGCCATGTGTTTATATGTAGCATTCATATATGTCAATACATAGCCATAAGCGTATCGGCTGTGCAAAAATTTATGATCTGAAATCTCCTTACTTGGGTATATACCGCCTGATTATTTTAAGTGGAAAAGTTAAACAGAAATTTATTTTACCCAGCTCCAAATAATTTAATGTTAAGAAAGGGTATTTTTGAGGTAAATCTTCTTATACACAGAAATAGAAAATATTGTCCCCAATTCGTTCGACAAATGAAGAAACACAAAATAGAATTGTATTAAATTTTTTCATTATTATTATGTAGATAGATACTTGTACAGTATAGTATTTATTGCTTTTCTCATCATCTATGTACTTATTTATAATCTCTGTCTATTTATTCATCATCACCATTTCAATATTTACGCGTTTTTCATCTTTTCTATGTAGGCCTTCTTCATGTATTTCCACGCTAATCTGTTCTGAGCTTTCTGATACCAGGTTAATCCTGTGAATTTTTTCAGGTCGTCATACCACGTTGTGATGGTTTTCTAACACCTCTTCTCTCACGCTATGATTGCCAACGAGTTATTTATTCTGGTTGTTTATTTGTATTATTCTCTCAGGCAGAGAAGAGGAAAGAGTATATACAAAGAGTTTATTTCTTGCAAATATTACTCTGGTCTTCCCTCCCACCTCATGGTCTTGTCATTGGAGTTGTATCAAACCGAGAGCAACATTCGCAGGAAAGAAATGCTATATGAAATATAAATTCCAAGATATGTCGGCAGGATGTAAAATCCTGCCACTTGTTGACTTCGATGTCAGACTGAAAAATATCATGAGTCGAACGACATCTATCAATCACTGGAGTAGTGCGAAATTTTAAAAAAAAATCTAAATTTCAGTAAGAAATAAAGAAATGTATCTGCCGTATTTAAATGGTTGTTTGTATGTATTATCCCTTCAAGTAGAGAAAACAAAAGAATATATATAGTTTATTTCCTGCAAATATCACTCTGGTGCTGTATCTATAAGCATTTCGACTACCTTCTGGTCTCGTCAGTGGAGCTGTATCGAACCAAGCGCAGGAAACAAATGCTCGTTTTTCTAGATATAGATGCTTGAATACGCCTTTCAATAGTAACATAAATAACATTGGTGAGATTATGTCTCTTGACTTTTTTTATCCAACATTTTGAGTATTTGCTTTGTCACATAGAAATTTGATGAGGTTTATGTAGCACTGGTCAATTCTGGCTTTTCTTATGGCATTTATGAAAACTATTTAAATTATTATCGATGTTCTTTTATGTAAGTTGTCTCAATCAATCTATTTTTTGGGCTGGTATATTTTAAACTTCCCGCCTAGCCCGTTAGTCACAATTCTAATGAAAAGCTTTCATACAATAAGTAATTTGGGTATTTTTGAATATTAGAACTGTTGTCCTTTACGTGAATACTTGATTAATACTGTGTATTGTCTTACAATAAGTTCAAATCATAGTAATAACAATGACCGTACTGGTTTTAAATTAACGTCCAAACTTTGTGTTGATCGAAATCATTTAATATATGATTGTAACAGCCTCTTTATTACTTCTGCGCCTGTTTTATTTAGATTTGAAATTTTGCAAAAGATTTTATGCCTCTCGCCATCTATCGGAATCGTTCTTATGGAATTGCGAATTCAGGCGGGTTTCTTGCATAAGTATTCTTGCCATTCTTAGGTATCTGTTTGTGTTATAGCTTTGGGTAGATAATACTGAATTTTGAGAAAATGTCGTGTTAAATATTTTTCCAATAATTGGTGACAACTCTAGTTTGAAATTTTGGTATTTAGCCATTTTATTTGTAACTGGTCATTCTAGCAGTCGTGCAGAATTGTTAAAGAACAATATCAGTGATCATCTGTGTGTTTTATTATTTGATTTAAAAAATCTACACCGAAATCAGGTAATTATACTCTATACTTTTCGTTATAGTTGTCGAGTTCTATTTATGCGCACCATAGAGGCATAAAAAATTTTCAAATACTGAACTCAGCTATTTTTCTTTTGTCTCAGAGGCCAGCAATTTATACTATGTAAGTAGACAAATTTTGTCCAGCATTTAAAGCATTGAAATCATTTATTAAAGCTTTACTTCAGTTTCTAAAAGCTATTATTTTAGTTTTGAAACTTTATGTTTTTTGTTCTTTTTATGCAAGTATTATCCCATGGTCGTGAAGCTTTGCCGTCCTTAATAAATGCGTTTGCTGACGTTCTCAAGTATTTTCGAAACCATCTATAGGTGACTGCAGCCCGAAAACTAGTACTTAAAAGTAGATAAGTTGCTGTAGTGTTTAAATTTGCAAATAACAACGTATTACTAACATTGTAAAGGAAATTGTAATTTTTGTTGACAAACAATGTCATCGCTTTATTATTTATAGCTACAGCTACCATATCTATGACATTACTGCTTTATTATTTTTAGCTACAGCCACCAAGTATTATTATTAAAGTAAACTTCATAATTTAGTACAAATATCTTGAGTTTTATTTGGGTGATCTGAGAAGTCTATCTGTTGAGACAAAGTCTTCCCGGAGTTACCATTTTATCAGTTTTAGGCTACAGATGGCGTTTTAAATTTAAACTTTCAGTAAGAGTAACTTCAGGAAATGCTGTTTTTGCATTTTGTAGCAAGTAAATCGTACCCCCCCCCCCTTAAAAAAATTGCCACGACAATAGCTGACTCAGGCACTGTGGATTTTTCAAAAAATGGGAATTAACATCGCTACATAATCCACTTTAATCACTTATAGGCAGTAAGTAGGTAATTAAGCAATAAGTGTTATATGATAGTTCTTCTTCTTCTTTCTCAGCCTATTGACGTCCACTACTGGACATAAGCCTCTCCGATGGTTCTCCACTTGGATATGTCTCTCGCCTTCTGGAGTAAGTATTTTCCAGCAAACTGTCTTATATCATCTACCCATCTGCGTGGTGGCCTGCCACGATTTCGGTTCGTCTCTCGCGGTCGCCATTGCAGTAATTTACTCGTCCACTTATCGGGCTGTTGTCTAGCTATGTGCCCCGCCCATTGCCACTTTAGTCGTGATATGCGTTCAATGACGTCAACTACTTTGGTTCTTGATCTTATTACTTGATTTCGTATTTTATCCCGTAACGAGATTCCTAACATTTATCTCTCCATGGAGCGTTGAGTGACTCGGAGCCTATTTGCGTTTTGTTTGGTTAGTATTATCGTTTCCATGCTGTAAGTAGCAACAGGCAAGACACACGTGTTATACACTATCCGTTTAAGGTTGATTGGTGTGTTTCTATCTCTTAATACGTACTGCAACATTCCAAAGGCAGCCCATGCCAGCCCTATTCTCCTTGTTATTTCCGCCGTTTGATTTTCTTTGCCCAGTTTACATGACGTGGCCTAAATAGATGTACTCTTGGACATTTTCTATGATTTCATTTTGAATCTCTATTTGTACATTTGCGTCAGGGCTCATTAACTTAGTTTACCACAAGTTCATCTTAAGTCCCCCTTTTCTCGCCTCCATTGAAATCTTGAAGCATTTGTTTTAACTCTTCTGGATTACTAGACATGACAACAACATCATCGGCGAAACGAAAATGACTAAGATAAGAACCGTCGACTCTCAAACCTTTCTCATCCCAATTTAGTTTTTTAAAGACATCTTCCAAAGCTAGCGTAAATAGTTTCGGAGAGATGACGTCTCCCTGACGCACACCTCTTATAACGTTTGGTTTTTCGGTTTTTGTGTCTTCGCCGATTTTAATCTGTATAGTTGCGTTTTTGTATATGTTCTGTATGATAGTGGTATACCTAGAGTCAATTCTAGCATTATTAAATGATTTCAAGATCGCCCATGTTTCTATAGAGTCAAAGGCCTTGTGAATATCTACAAATGCCAGGTGTATAGGAATGTCATATTCCTCAGTTTTTTCTACGACTGTGCGTAGGACTTGGATATGATATATCGTACTAAATCCACGTCGATAGCCGGCTTACTCCACAGGCTGATAATAGTCAGGCTTTTTAGTCAGGCGATTTGTCAATATGCGGGTGAATAGTTTATATAGGTGGTTTAATAAACTGATAGGACGGTAATTTTCTATATTTATTGTGTCCCCTTTTTTGAAGAGAAGTATGACTTGTGCGTTATACCATTGTTCTGGTACTCCTTCGTATAAGCATTTATTCATCAATGTTTTTATCGCTTTTTCAAGTCTGTCTCCACCCATCTTTAACATCTCAGTTGTAATTTGATCCTCGCTCGGGCATTTTGCACCCTTCATCTGGTTTAATGCTCGTTTTATTTCATCTAACGATATCTCCGGCAAATCTTCTGATCCTACATTTTTTATTTGTTTTACTGTTTTTGTTGGATCTGGATCCGTATTGATCGAGGAGTATAAGTCCGCATAGAATGCTTCCACAGCCTTTATGATGCCATCTACATGTGTTACTGTCACCGCTTCTCTGTTCTTTAATTTTATTATTTTGGTTCGTCCTCTTGAGAGACCTAATCTCAAAAGTTTCATATTTGCATTTCTTTCTATTGTTTCGTGTATTAATTTTGTTTTGAATGTTCTAATGTATTTCCTTACTTCTTACTTGATATTTTTATTCAGTTGTTTAAAATCCTCGGTGTCTCTCTCAGTTAACTTTCGTCTTTCTATCATATGATAGTTAAAGAGTAGTATATAATTAAATACAGGTATTTTTAAGTTTGTTCAATTTTTACAGTACATCCCTTACAATTGATGATTCCTGTTATCTGTAATAAAGTCCTAACAGTTGCGAAGCGAATAAAGCAGGTTTTTGACTATTACTACTGCAAGTTTTATCGTTAAATTTTTGCAGTACTGTTTACAATATGATAACATTATCCCAGTGATAATTTTAACTATGTTTTAACCAGAAGTATATACTTATATATAATTAAAATTGCGTCAAGCCTAAGGACTATCAGAAACCATTAGTTTATCACTGAACCCGTACTAGGTATAGCTATTATTTGCTAAGTATTTACAAGCGATAACCTGAACTATCCTAATGGAAAGGTGTTTCGTAATTATGATAAGTTCAAATTTACGTTTTATGTAAACTTTTAGATCTTGTTTTTATTGTTTGAAGTAACAAAAAATTGAATACCTTGCAAAATAATAATATACAATTTAATGAGTTTTTTTTATGATAGCTGTTATTAATGAGAATGAAAATTTAATGAGCCCAATGAGCATTAGTCATGCGAGTAAAATACGATTCTTTTTCAACGATTATTATATAAAAGGTCTTTTCAAAATTTGACTTTGAGGCTCAGTTTGCGAATTTATTTTTCATTTATCATATAAGACAATTTTCTAATTTGAAATTTAAAGTTATAGTACTATATGAAGTTTTAAAACGTTTGTCTAATTTTACACAACCACTAAGCAAAAATATTTCTTAACTGGTGAAAATTTTTCCCAATAATGGACTGTATGTTATTAATCTCGCCACCTCTCTCGGATCAGATGGTCTAGAACAATCAATAATTGTTCATTTTTAATAAATTAATTTTCAATTCTTAAAATTTCAAAATTAAAGAATTCTATTTGACGTGAAAAATCAACGAGTAACAGCATCTTGCTCATTATTGGCATTTGTTTAGTGTTTGATAAAAAGGTAAGGTTGTTTTTCTTAATTAACTTTCATTAAATTTTTATTTTCTTGAAATATCTCTCTCGCCCTCTAATTAACTTATTATAACCTAATATCAACCAGTCAATATACAATGTTATGCAACCTTACACACACTTTCATCTACACTGTTTACAACTATTAAATTATAAACACACTACTCAACAATTATTGTGTTATATTAGAACTTAGCTAATCTGGGCAGGGGCCAGCCTCTCTCTTTGGGAGGGGTGGTGATATCACAAAAGTATAGTATGATAAGTAAGTTGTCGACGAGGGGTGGGGGGAAGAGATACCAGCAAAATTCCCATTTCTAGTATAAAAGGCAAGATCGGGTTTATTATTCTGAATTTGAAGCTCTTAGAGAGGTGGGGGGCGATCATCAAAAAAACAAGTTGCCAATAAGGGGGAGGATGCGAGCAGCATACACAGATTCCTAGTATAAGAGCCAAAATCGGGTCTATTTTCTTAAACTCAAAGCTCTTGGGAGGGAGGCTATCGCAAGAAAAATAAATTGTCAACGAGAGGGAGTGCCAGCAGCATACACATTCCTAATATAAAAGGCAGAATCCGTTCTGTTTTTCTAAATTCAAAGCTCTTGGGAAGGGGAGGGGCGCAAGCTCTATTCAAGAACTAGAGAGAGTAATAAAACTGTTACCTCCAAGGTACCTGCTCCAGTGCCGCAAGTAACTGAGGACTGCCGAAAATCTAATTATATTGAATTATATTTAAATATTGTAAGCTTTTATAAATTTACTGCAATAACAAAATTTCTGATAGTTCAATTTAATTTATGTCAGTGAGCAAAGTACACCTTACAGTGTGTCCTTAGTGGTTTATCTTGTTTGTGCTTGTTTTTATATATTATTTGAGATTAGTGAGATACCCAAAAGATATAGCTTCCACATCTATATTTATTCCAAAATCGTTAAACTAGGGCATTTTTTCCTCAAAGAAAAACTTTAACGATGAATGTTTATGATGCCTTAAGATATCAATATCTAGATAATAATATTAAAAGCTCTGTTGAGATGTACTCCAATATGACAGGAGTTGGAAAATCTACTATTTACCGAATACTGAAGGAGAAAAAAACGTCCGGAATTGTTGGTACTCCCAGGCCACATTCGATCACAGGAGGACGAAAAACCTCGTTGGAAGAAGAGATGTAAACTGCAATAAAAGGAGAGAGCAAAACCGTCGACAAAATTCTAACTGAAATCAATGAAGATCGGGATTTACGTGAAATTAAATAAATTGAGCTCTGGAAATTGCTCAGAAAACTTAGGAAATCTGTTCTTATAGATCGTCCGTAAATTGTCCGTTGGAGAAGGAAATATCTCTCTCAAGTAAAAGGTACAGTTGCTAGAAATAACACAATTTACAAAATTAGTAATTTAACTGAACTTTTCAAAGATTTTTTTGAATAAAGTTACTGCAAAAAATTGGGAAAAAACCTTATAATAAAAGAATAAAAGAAAATGTGGAAATTCGATCTCATGATTGGTGAGATATAGGAACCAATTATAATTAATTTGAGCGCAGATAGCTTTACTGGCTATGATTACGAATTAGATACGTATTGTTTACCAGCGTAAACACAATTTATTATTTAAATTTTTTGTAACATATAGAAACTAATTACATTTGAATCCCTTTTTAGTGTTTAGTTATAATTCTGCTGATGGTTTAAGAAATAAATAAATTGAAACGTCAAATATCCTAAAGATGTTTTTAATTAATAATAAAATGACAGAAGGCCCCAAAAAATTTTAATATCACATGGACGAATTTATTTTCTTATATATGTTTAATTTCTTGTATTTTTGACAATGGGTATTTTGTAAGTATTTAAATTATAACTTAAAATCTTTTGAGAGAAAAAGGCTACGTTTTATTCTGAATGTGCCTAAAACGGTTTCTATGCCAAAATTAAAAATAATAAAAATACAGTTGTGATTTGTGTTAAATATCTCAAAATTATTTATATTTTCTAATGTATTATTAAGAAATCATATGAAATAAAATAGTATTATAAAAACCTTTTATTTAAGTTTATTGCCGAAATAATATTTTATGCCATAAATACTTAGTGATAATAAACTTCTTTCCGACTTCTATGACAAGGATTAAAATCCTTTTTAACACTTCACACATCCAAAATATCTATTGTTATTCAACCCAAATAGTCCATTATTATTGACGGGTAATTTTGATTATAAAATTTCTAACCCATTCCTATGAAAAATATATGTATTTAATAGATTTTTCCAAAGACACCGGACTAAAGAACATAGGTAGTTTGCGAAGAAAAAATGATTTATTACTTTCTCTATTTCTTGAATAAACTAAGTATGAGGCAAAATCGGGTCCATTTTTCTGAACTTAAAGCTCTTGGGGGGGGGGTGACCGCCCGGGTTATTCCCTCAGCAGTAAAACCAGTTCTTCATGGAGAAGGTTCACCAGTTTCAACGCCCCTGGCAAAATGGGTGAAAGATTTAGAAATCTATGATGATAAGGCAGAACCCGATAATGTATCAAAAAATGACGATTTTTATTTTCTCGAAAGTGAAGAAAATGCACCCCATTTAATAGAACAGCCTGAATTAAATGATTAATTCGAGACCTCCACTTGTCCAAAGAGTATGTTGAATTATTAGAGTTTAGAGTACAACGGTGAAATTTACTAGCCACTGGAACCAAAATTACGATATTTAGGAAACGTAATCAGGAGTTATCCTCGTTTTTTACTCTGCAGGATAAAATGTGTGTTTTTGTTAATCCAAATAGTGTTACGGAAAAATTAGCATATAACCCGGACGACTGGCGCTTATTGATAGATTCTTCTTGCACATGAGTTGAAATAAAGAAAACATACAAAAGTATGTATTCCAAATGCATTAAGCTATAATAAGTATTAGTGGTGCCCTAACAGTCATAGGACTATTACTAGGGCTTTAGGGTGGATTTACGAACAACTGATGTTTTCTTTGTTTTTGGGAGCAAGGAGAAAGGTTCCTTGCACCAAGACATATTAACAATGGAGCCAAGCTACCAAGGCAGATGGGGACCAGCAATGATGGGGGATCTTTTGAGAAAAAACGATCAGGAATATAAACGAAAGTCAATATTTGCAATGAAATTATGTACAAAAGACTTGCTATCAATGCATTTTCATGTATATTTTTGTAAATAAATCCTGATATCCTTAAAATACCTTATTTTTTATTGTTTAGAATTTATGTATAAATATTATATAAAAATGTTTGAATTAAATACAAATAACTGATACATTCTATAACTCAAAATCTATACGTGGTGGAAAATTTTCTTCTTTGAATTTACAATCAGGATGCTTTAAACTCCCATGAACAGCCGATATAAGATCAGTCGCCTTTTTTTTGTATTTGTTGACTAGTGATATCAATAATCATTACCGTATACAGTGTGTCACACGTTTTACGTCCAATGTATATTATTTCTTCTAAAAAGAGTGAATTTTTTATTTGCTTGGGCATTCTGATCAGTTTTTGAGAAAAAAAAATAATAATCATTTATAACATCGCGAAAGTTGAAATAAGAAAAAATATATTAAAAGCCTAGTAATAAAAAAAGTATGGATTATTCGATGTATAGATAGTGTCTGAAGGAGGATGAAACTGTTGATCATATGTTCAGAGAATACTCAGTTTGCATTGGATTGAGCCAGAGACTTTTCAAATTTACAATATTATCACCTTAAACCATCAGACAAGTTCAGTTAACGAGACTGTTTAGATTAGCAAAGGCGATCGACCTCGAATGACTTGCAATTATGGTGAGATGCCCAAGAGGCAAGGCATCGATGACTAATTGAATTATTGCCATTCATTCATTTATTCATATAGAGAAATATTATTAATTCATTAAAAAAATCAGATTTAGACAAAGTCTAGTCACACCTAAAGCTAAAGTCACCATTAGACTATTTCGGCTTTGCGTTAAACGAAATGGTGATCTCTAAAAGTGCTTAACCACAATTCCAACTCGAAAACAGCCGCGGCCACAGGTTTTATGTTAATAACATGAAACTTAAAGATATAATTATTTGTTATCTCTTATAAAAGGGGAACTCTGCATAAAAAGACCAACTAGCAAAATATGTTCAATTTGATTAATTAGTTGAAAATTTTTTCCTACATTATTCATTTGAATTTAAGCCAATTTGTGAGACCTTATGACCACACCAAATAAAGAAATTTAAAAAACTATTAAATTTGGAATACGCGTTTTCCCTTTAAAACTAGGCAGTAACAGATTTTAGTTAATTCTGTTTATCTCCCTTCCCAAAATTCAAACAATAATTTGACTATTAGAACTTTCTCTCTTGAGGAACCATATACACTTTTTGAATACATATACAATTACGTGTTTCCAAATCTAAGCAGGTTGACGGGATTCTTTATTAAATTTAATGAAAAATAAATGTAAATTAAAATTGAAAATACCCCAGGGTTTCGAAAGTTTAATTATTTAGTGTGTCCCACAAGATTCCACAGTCTCTTCTGTTGTAATATAGGAGCAAGTCGATATGTGACTACTTTTCGACTTATCCCTGTATACTCCTACATTACAAACAAGTTCGGTTTTCTTTTCTTGTTACTCGTAAGGGTTGTCACTTTCTGTCTCTCTTATCGGGTTATTTGTCGTCATCGGGCTCTTAGGCAGAGAAAACCTAGAAAAGACCTGCCGTGTCACAATCGGGTTAACGTATTATGCGAATTTCTCTTAAAAATGTGGATGTTTCGTCCCGGTACCAACTATAGGACTCGTCAGTGGGATTCTAGTTGGTACCTTCCCAGACACCCGTCGTCGTACTTATTAATACTCGGAACTTGTATTTGAAGTTAAATCTGGCCGGAGAAAAGCGGTAAGATGTTGGATAATACGACACCCCCTCCTTTAGGCCAGACAACTTCGTCGTTCTTCGAGATATTAAGTCCTTATCTTGAACGAAACGCCGAACGTTGGATGCCCAGGAACTGCGGGGACTAACACCCCGAATTATGTATTATCCACATCGTGACTTGGGCCTCACCGGACTTAATATGTTTGTTGCTATATGTCAGACCCCTCGGCTGATAGCTCAACTATTTTCTGCCGGTTATCCCTTTCCGTCACATTTTGTTGTGGGTTCTTTAGCATTCTCAATGCTTTTCCATGCAGGGGTCTATCTTTTTCAACGAAGCTGCGACCCACTGCGCTCGTCCCCACCAGGGATGCCATGTTGTAATATAGGAGCAAGTCGATGGGTGACTACTTTTCGACTTATCCCTGTGTACTCCTACATTACAAACAAGTTCGGTTTTCTTTTCTTGTCACTCGTAAGGGTTGTCACTTTCTGTCTCTCTTATCGGGTTATTTGTCGTCATCGGGCTATTAGGCAGGGAAAACCTAGAAAACACCTGCCGTGTCACAATCGGATTAACGTATTATGCGAATTTCTCTTAAAAATGTGGGTGTTTCGTCCCGGTACCAACTATAGGACTCATCAGTGGGATTCTAGTTGGTACCTTCCCAGACACCCGTCGTCGTACTTATTAATACTCGGAATACGACACTTCGTTTACAGGAATCTCGTAAAAATAGATTTTACCAAAAAAAATTTGTTTAATAATAAATATTTTTTATACCCCGTAGTACTGATTACATACAGTACCAATATTTGCCTTCATAACCACATTGTGAAGGAGAATTATATAGAGTTTCTGTATATATATATATATATATATATATATATATATATATATGTATACAGTTTTACTCCCATTTGTCCAAGTTAAAAATACCAACACCCTAAAATCTTCGTTTGGATATACACTTTTGAATACAACGTGGCATATGGACCAAATTAAAAATAATGGCCATATAGGGCGCCATATTGGCAAAAAACGTAAGAAATCATTATACATTTTTGAAGCATCTCTCTTTTTAGTTCCTTAAGATTTTATTTCATTAATATTTTACGTTGAGAATTGAAAATTATGTAACTCAGTATCACTGAGATCATTTAATTACTCAACTTCACATATCTAAGACTGCATAACCCCATTATAATGGGGGGAGGGGGAACATCAATGTGGCCCCGCCATGAATGCATTCCGGCATATTTTTTATGATAATATTTGAGTACACATTCGGGGAGTTTTCGGGGTCGCTGATCATGAATTTCAAGTCAGGAATCGAAAATTTCCGAGTCCAATATGGCTGATCCTTTTTTGATTAGATTTTTTATTAACATATTTTTCGGGGTCGCAAATTACGAATCTGAAGTCAGAAATTGAAAATTTTAAAATCCAAGATGGCGGATAAAATATGGCAGATCTTTTTATGACAAAAATTTAAGCAAAAATGGGTCGACCATTGAACTGTCATTTTGGATTAAAAAAATTTTAATTTCTGACTTCAGATTCGTGATTAGCGACCCCGAAAACCTTACAAAAAACAAGGTTTTCACGAAAAATATGGCAATAAAAAATGTAAGCGAAAAAGGATCCGCCATCGCATATATGTGTGTGTGGTAATCTTTAGGATATACTGCTTATCTTTGACGGTTACCGTAGTTTCTCAAAATTAAGTTTTATAGGAAGAATTAATAATAACAAAAAGTGTCCTCACCTAAATAAACCACTTATAATTTTCCGTGAATAAAGAAAAGCCTGTGAATGAACCATTAGTGTCATAATAATAAACAAATTCCAAACTATAACCTATAAAGCACGCCATTCGAGTATGTTTTTTAGTGGTAGTAATAAAGGTGTCCCTGTACTGCCAAATATTCTGGTGTAGTACTCTAAAATGGAGTGTGACATTTGTAATATAAAGCAAAAAACAGTGTTTTCGTGTGACAACTGTAGAAGAGGAGTATGTAAGGCATGTGGAGATCTATCGACAAATGAAGTAAAGGTCTTGGGATCCGAAGGAGGTAGAATTCTGAAATTTTATTGCCCAGGTTGTTTAAATTTCGATACTCATAAACTGTTAAAAGAAACAATAGAAGATAAAGTAAAAATAATTGAGAGCAAAGATGAAATAATAGCCCTTTTGAAACAAAAATTAAGTGACTTAGAAGACAAACAAAACTCTAACGGAAAATGTTTTTTGTATAGTGATGTTGTTCAAAGGAGTGAAGCAAATATTTCCAAAACAAACAATATACCTAGCATTATAATTAAACCGAAGAAACAGCAGAATACAGAAAAAACAAAGCAAGATTTACAGAGGAATATAAGGCCCGCTGATCTAAAGGTTCGTATTAGAAGTACAAGAAGCACAAAAAATGGAAGCATAGTTGTGAAGTGTAAAGACAGGAATGATGTAGAGATTTTAAGAAAGGACGCTGAAAAAAAATTAAAAGACTATGACATACAAATTACCAAATTGAGAAAACCTCGATTTAAAATAATCGGTTATGAGATAGAATCAGAGAGTGACCTCGACAAACAATATATAGAAGCTTGTATACGAGAACAAAATCAGTTTATTGACACAACTGATGAATTGCAAGTAACATTTTTAAAGCAAAATAAAAGAAATGGAACCTATATTATTTACGGAGACTGCTCGCCTGAGTTGTTTCATAAGCTGATGAATGTAAAGAAGATTTTTGTACAGTGGGAACGGTACCCAATTTATGAGAATATCGGCATAGAACGTTGTTTCAAATGTCAGGAACATTTTCACAAAAGTAATGTTTGCCCAAATAATACCATATGTGAATATTGTGCAGGAGAACACTCAATTCAACAGTGTCAAAAAGGTATAAAAAATGCATGAACTGTGAAAAAGCGAATAAGAAATTTGGCCTGCATTATAACGCAAATCACGAAGCCAATGATAGAGACTGTCCGTCGTATGACTACCTTATAAAGATATTGAGAAACAAGATAGACTATGGTTATAATAATGGCTTCTAAGTCACAAGAAATTGATATCTTACAGGAGTTGGAACTACTTGACGATCGGTCTGCCCAACAAAATATGGACTGTAATTTAATACAAACAAACATTGATATTAGTAGAAAAAGATTAAATTTAATACATTTCAATATTAGAAGTATAAACAAAAACTTTAATCAACTTTTGGTTTTTCTTCAGGCCTATAAACTGTTTTTCTGTGATATTATTGTATTGAGTGAAACGTGGAAGATTGAAGATAACTTGTATGACATTGATGGTTTTCGTATGTTTTACAGTCGCGGTGATGTTAACCAAAACGACGGTGTTGTTATTTTTATAAAGAATAACCTTGATGTTATTAGTGTTGAAAATAAAAAGTTTGTTAAATCTGGAGTAACTTTTAGTAAAATTACTCTTATAGTAAATTATATAAAATATGGAATTACATGTATTTATAGGCCACCTTCAACGAGTCTTCCATGTTTTAGTGAGGACTTGGAAAAATATCTGTCTGAAAATCCTGAATGTCATGTAGAATTAATTTTGGGAGATATAAATATTAACATAGAATTAGGAAATGATGTCACTAGTAACAATTACTTATCACTTTTATTGTCCCATGGTTTTGCGTCTGTTATAAATGGCCCGATGCGTGTAACACCGACAAGTGCTTCATGCGTTGATCATATACTTGTTAAGAAAACGTTAGTATGCTCTTCACTTGAATATTCTGCCTTCATTCTGGAGTCTGATCTCACAGATCATTATCCGGTTATGATAAATTTTTATACCAATAAAATAAGTGAATTTAAAGCTTCATCAGGATTTGTTACAAAGACTGTTACAAGAATCAATTATGAAAGAGTTAATGATTTGCTGGCTGAGCAGGATTGGAGTGTTGTGACTGCTAGTAATGACATAGAAATTGCGACTGAAAACTTCACTACGATAGTATCTCGTATTATAAAGGAATCCGAAGATAGGAGGATTGTTAGGTATAAGGAAGTTAAAAAAATAAAACCATGGATAACATCTGCTATTATACACTCAATAAAACAACGAGATAAAATGAAACAATGTCTTAGAAAAAAATTCGACTTAAATGAAGAAAAAAAGTATAAAGAATACAGAAATACTTTAAATACAATCATACATAAATGCAAATATGATTACTATAGACAAAAAATAGTAAATAGTGAACATGACGTTAAAAAAATGTTTGAAATTGTTAATGAAGCCTCAAATCATAATAACAAAAAAAACAAAGAAAAGCTGCAAATTGAAGATTCTAATAGAATATTTTCAGACGTGAAAGAAATGGCAAATTTTTGCAACAATTTTTTTGTGAATGTGGGAGTTAATATGTTAAATAAGATAAAGGATCCTGATAAAAAATTTCAGGTACGACATGCCTCTATTTCCTCTATGTTCCTGAAGCCTGTCAATGAAATCGAAATAATAAAACAAATAAACTCTTTAAAGAATAATTGCGCTCCCGGTGTAGATGAAATAAATTCTCAGTTCGTTAAACAATTCCACCTCTTCTTGCTGAAACCCTTGACCTATCTAATAAATTTAATTTTTAAATCGGGTAAAGTACCCAGCCATTTCAAACTGACACTTGTTACACCAATTCATAAAGCAGGAGACAAAGCGACTATTAGCAATTATCGTCCAGTTAGTGTAATAAATAATTTTGCAAAGATATTTGAGAAATGTTTAAAGGATAGATTGGTAAATTTTTTGGAAATTAATAACATCCTCTCTAAAAATCAATTTTGATTTACCAGTGGATTGAGTACATCAGATGCGATTTATGAATTTACTAAGTCAGTAACCGTGAATCTTGATAATGATAAAAAATGTCTTGCCGTCTTTCTGGATCTTGCCAGAGCATTTGACACTGTGCCCCATGACTCACTTTTGGATGTTTTAAACGTCTATGGTGTTAGGGGTTCTGTGTTGAGTGTCTTTGAGAGTTACTTAAGAAATAGGAAACAAATTTTAAAAATTGATAACATCTATAGTGACCCTTTAGACATCAGAATCGGGGTTCCTCAAGGGACAGTATTGGGACCGATTTTGTTTATAGTTTATATAAATTCACTAACAAGCATGTGCTTGGAGCATGGTTCTCTAATTTCATACGCGGACGATACAGTGGCCGTTTTCTCTGGAGAAACCTGGGATCAAGTGAAAGAATCAACAAAAACTGGTCTGCTTAAAATAATAAACTGGCTGGATTCCTCCAAACTCACTTTGAACGTTGACAAGACTCATTATATTGCATTTTCGATAACAACATTAAATCGTCCAGACTTTAACCAAATTGAAGCTGGAAATATCTTAATAAAAAATGTACCATTATGATACATAATATTTTATGTATCATTCATAAAATATTTGGGTATAATAATCGACAAAAATCTAAAATGGGATCAGCACATTTTAAAATTAACAAACAACATCAGAAAATTAATTCATAAATTTTATATACTGAGAAATATTTTCACTGGGCAACTTTTAATAAATATTTACAAAACATTAGTAGAATCCTTAATTAGATATGGAATAATTGTTTGGGGTGGCCTGTATCAAAACTCATTACAACAACTCAACGTAGTACAAAATTACATTTTAAAGGTAATTTTTTGGAAGAAAAAAAGATATTCTACTAGGTTTCTTTATTCAGAACAAATTTTTGATGTCCGTTCATTGTATATATTGTTTTCTTGTATTTATGTACATAAATCTGCGAAATTAAAAAATTATGTAAGTCACTTTTATGAAACGAGATGTAGAATGAATAGACATCTAAGGATACCAAATAGTAATAAAAACATTAGTTATAAATTTGTTAACTGTCTGGCGCCCAAGTTCTACAATATTATCCCAATTAGTATAAGAACAATCTTCAATGTGAAAAAATTTAGTAAGCTATGCAGAACATATATTTTTCATAAATTGATCAATTTAAACTTTTTCTTTGACAAAATCTTCATAGGTTATTTGGTGTGTATGTTTGTTTAGTGTGTAGGTTTGTTTAGTATGTAGGTATTCCATTAATTATTGTTATTTTCATTCAATATGTTTTTTTATGGTTGTTTTTTGAAATTAATATAATATTTTTGATTTTGTGCACATACAGGTATTATGTTACCTAGGTGCATAATTATTTAATATTGAGATCTTAAATATGTTTAGATTAGATTATGATCTGTTTGAAGAATTGTACTAAAATTGTTCGTAATATATTATTATTATTATCTTGGATTTTAAAATTTTCAATTTAAATTTCTGATTTGTGATCAGGCATCCCAAAAAACCCCGAGTAATGAAAGATATAGTAATAAAAGAACGTAAGTTAAAATGGGTTTCCGATATTTAATCCGTCATTTTGGATTTAAAATTTTTCGATTTATGACTTCGGATTTGCGATCAGCGATTCCAAAAATCCCCGAATAATAAACGGTATGGTAATAAAAAATTTATGCAAAAATGGGACCGCCATATTTGATCCGTCATCTTGGATTTGAAAATTTTCAATATCTGATTTCAGGTTCGTAATTACCGACCCCGAAAACTCTCAAGAAACAATGTAGGCACGGAAAATATAGTAATTAAAAAAAAATAAGCAAAAAGGATCCGCCATATTTGATCCACCGTTTCAAATTTTGAAAACTAATCTTGAATTCTTGTTCAGCGACTTAAAAAATCTTTTTATTCTATTCTCATTTTGTGAAATTTAACAGGCTATTTCAAAGGCATTCGTGGTGGCTTCTCATTGTTGTTCTGCCCCCCCCCCCCCCTTACAATGAGGTTATGGATCCTAAATATGTGAAATTAAGTATTTAAATGATGATGATGAAAAAGTTGTTGAACTGAAGAGATGTTTCAAAAATTTATAGTGATTTCTTCCATTTATTGCCAATATGGCGTCTTATACTAATTCGCTATTTTTTAGTTATTGGTCATATTTTTAAGTTGCCCCATTTTTGGGCAGATGAGATGGGTTATATACATATATATATATATATATATATATATATATATATATATATATATATATATATATATATATATATATATATATATATATATATATATATATATATATCTGAATTTCATAATAGAACTAACAGAAGTTGGCATCAAAGGACCTTTATATTCACAGTCATGTAGAGGCCACATGATGCTTGTCCTATGAAAGAAAACTTATATGGTTTTTCCATTTTTCCCTTTTAGCAATTAAAAAAGGGTTCACATTAAAAAAAGTATTTGCCTTTAAAATTACCATTAAGGTTACTCTCGAGGTCAACTTCAGTGTCACCGTTGGATGTCCAACTTTTATTCGAGTAGTTATTGGCAATAACATTTCGGTAAAAAAATATTCGGCTGTAATTTTTCAATGGAATAACTTGTATATATATATATATATATATATATATATATATATATATATATATATATATATATATATACAGTGTGCCCGTGGTGATGAGAGCATTGCAATTTCGAAAACTATAAGAGCTAGAAAGGCGGTCAAATTGGGAAAATTTCAGGTAATTATGTCAGTAAGTTATTGGTGCTTGTAAATCTGTTCTTCTTGATTGCGTTTTTGGAAGAGAAGGCATAATGCTTTAATAAGCATTGGTTCGACGCGAATATTTTTTTTGCTGAATAACGCTGGATTACATAGAACTAGAATAGATAGAATTATCTGAATACAACCCTAATTCAAAAATGAGACTGGCTAAGAGAGTACATCATTGATATCAGCTAAAATACCCACGAAGAAAAAATTCTGCTTCAAATACAACAGAAAAAATTCGGTTTTAAGCAAAATATGATTGTTATGTAATTCCTTAAGAATACATTCAAACTTTACTTAGTAGCATGTCAAGAATGGTGTAGGAAATGATTAGGCCTTGAGGAGAGAATAATTGTTATTAATTATGCTCTTGTTTCAATTAAAATACTAGTATTGCTATCCTAATAACATTTAATTAAAAATGGTTAATCTGATAAATTTAAAGTGATATTAGGTTGGAGTTATGACAGCTTCTCTAGATAGATCTGGAAAGGATGATGGATATGAGCAGCTAGTCCCCAACTAAATAGAATTTCAGGTAATAAAACATAAATTCAAGAAAAAAACACAGCAAATTGTGAATTAACGCATTAGCGTAACTCTTAATCAATCAGAACTTTGTATTTTTAAATGTGAATTAGAAATTAAAAAAAGACCATGGTGTTGCAGGTTCCATTTTCTTTCAATTCAAGTGATGAAATTAATAAAAATTGATGATTTTTACCTAAATTTGTTATAGAATACTTAAAAATATTGCAACATAACACAGATCTTTTAAAGTTATTTCTGTTTCAATTCTGCACTCATTTTTTCCTGAGTGTCTGGAGATAAATGCATTTACCTAAATCCTAAATGTCAAATACAAGAAACCTCCGAAAAAGATCTTTTAAGAGGTTTCAAATCCTAAAGTCCTAATAATAATAATAAAAACTCCGCAACTAGAAGAAAACACAAAAATAGAAAACTATTTTTTGAAAAACTAAATCAGAAAAGCTTAGCAGCAATTTAACGATTTAAATATCAAGATGTAATGAAACCACAAATCAATATAAATAGTGAACTCACTTAACTGTTACAAATGTCCCTTAAGGTTTAATGTTTGTCTGTACTTCCAGGCTATAAAACGCAATAAAATAGGGTAAAAAATTAAAGAGATGGTGACAGTCTCTTTCACACTAGACACTATCAAAAGTTTATTTTGTTTACATCATGGTCAAAAATATGCGACCACCCAATATCCGATATTAAGATACAGTGTCCTAAGCGGAAACGCTATAGCATCTCAGTAGTGCTGTATAAAATTAAATTACCTAAATTGATTATTTTATAGTATTTTATTTTAAAATAACGAAAAAATGAAAACATTCCTAGATAGTGAAGATTGAAAATAACCTGGCAACTATTGCGTTTTCTATAAAACTGGAAAATATTTTCGCAATTGCTTCTCAACAAGTATTTCAGCTATTCCAATTTACCTAAGTAATAAATACCTTATAGACTGACAGTCGCCTTCGAAAATATACGGTTAATTTAACTAACTCGTAAGTTTTATTATAGAAATTACAATAACTCGTTTTAAAACATATTTAAATTCCCGATTCGTTAATTAAATTAATTAGATAATCAAGTGACCCATGAGCAAATTTATATTGCCTTGAAGTACGTAAATACTACATGTTCTAAACTAATTTTTCTTATTTCTTAATGGTGTTATTAAACTTGAAATATTAATTTTATATTAAAAGCAGCAAAGTGATTTATATTTTATTTTATGAAACATAACATAACTGGTTTTTATTAATTATAGTGTATTTAAAACTTATTACAACTATCCTACACACACACACACACACACACACACACACACATATATATATATATATATATATATATATATATATATATATATATATATATATATATATATATATATGTACATACACACACAGTGTGTCCAAAATTAGTTATGACAGCATTGCAATATCTAAAACAATAAGAGATGGGAAGGCGGTTAAAGAGGGAAGGTTTTAGGCAGCTACGTCACAATAGGTTATTAGTTTTTGTTATGTTTTTGAGATATTAAAAAAAGTAAAATCTTGCATTTTCTTAGATCGATTTTAGCTTTTTTACTTCCAAATATTTTCTAAATCAGTAAACAATTTTATATGGCCACTTTTTAAGCAAAATACGTTTATTAGGCAAATTTTACTCACAACTTTATTGGAATCATCATCAACTTTGTTTTTTCTTGTGAGCTCCATATTGGATTTTTTACTCATCGAAAAGTACTTAGTTTTTTCCGTAACACTATGTAAAACACTGGTGCAATAAAACGATAATTATGACCTAAAAATAACTAAAAACATATTTACTGTTAACTCTTGCTTTATTTCTTCCGGATAGGTTGGGTAAGTCCAATTTATTAGTCTCATTATTTCCGTCTCATATTCTTGAAGACTTTCGTTGTATTTTTGTCTTCTTCCTTGGAATTGGGCTTTTTAAACTTTTTGGAGGTTGTCTTCCCCATAGCGCATGTCCAGGAACGTAATGATAAACTCGTAATCATTCTGTTCTTCCTCGGAAATGTTACGTAGAATATCCATAGCTTCATTTCGTAGTGCTAGCACAAGAGCACGTGTCTTCTCCGGTGGACTCCAATTAAGCCAAGATTCTTTGGCGTTGAAGGTAGGTGGCTTCATCACACTATTTGCAGGACCACCATCTACCTTGATTATACCTGTACTAGCTATCTTCTCGATTTGTAAATGTAGTTTTTGCATCTGTTCCTGGATCTCCGTCACCTTATGTTGTACTTCTTCATGTATGCCTTCTCTAACTTTGCTAATCTTCTGTTACATTTCTTGCTCTATGCGCTTCATATCTTTTTGATTTTGTTAAGTTCTCTAGGCTTGTTTTTAATTCTTCTTTTATTCTTTCTTGATTTTTTTAATATCTTCTTTCAATTCTTGATTCATGTTTTCTTGCTTGTTTTTAGCATATCAATTCTTCTTTCATCTTCCCTTGTCTTTAATTTTTATTTCATATCATCTTGGCTTGTATTTAGTGTCATGAGTCCTTGTTTCATACCATTTTGGCCTGTCTTTAATTCTTGTCTCATATCATCTTGGCTTGTATTTAATCGTTTCATATCCTCTTAATTTTTCGTCATATCTTCTTTCATTTCTTGTTTTTATTTCTTCTTGGATTTTCTTCATATCTTCTTGACTTGTTTTCATGTCTTGTATCATTTTATCTGATTTAAATTAGTTTGAAGTTGCTGTTCTATTTTTGCTTTCTGTTTTCTAGTTTCCACTGGCATACAATGTGAATTTACTTTTTTTCTTTAACCTCTTCTCGATTTGATTCAACTTCCGACACCAATTTGTTCCTGACGGCGAGTCTTTACACATCCTGAATCGTTTTTATAACCTTTTATTTTCACAAATCTGACAACTGGTGAAACTAAACTGTCCACTAAAGCAGATCTGGATTCTTTATATACCCCTTTGGCCGATACCAGAAGTTTCCTGAATCTTCTAGAAGGATTTTCACACTACATGGTGTAATAAAATCAAGAAAAATTAATAATCTGGCAGTTTTTAGATTTTCTATTATAAGGCTTCCATAACGAAATAGAATTTCCTAAAAAGTTACAGACCTTCTTTCATAGACGTCTTATGAGGAAATTAACAAAAGGTAAAATTAACGAAATAAATTATTAATTCGTAGAAAACAAATTTAAAACCCTACAAACTAGAAACACAAACTAATACTATGAAGTGTATAAAGGTTGTTACAATATCTAGCAAAGTTCATTCAAAAATAACAACAATTTCCTTCAATTTAAGCGTTTGTAGGTATCTATTTGAATTCTAGAAGCCGAGTGGATCGAAATGGTTAGCGTAGAATTTTATTTTGCAATGTTTTTACACTAATTTGTTCATAACTTTTTCAAATTAATATTTTTTAAAAGTGAAAATTTAGGATGTTTCTTATAAAGATTGCAATCAATTTGGCTGAGGAGGGCACCAATAAATAGCCAAAGTAATTGTTTATAGACATTCAAATAATTAAATTGTTAATTATAAAAGGAACTAGACGAATTAGACAGTTGCTCATAATACACCAGACATCATACTAACAGATAAAATTTCTAGGCGAACTATACTAATCGACATTGCTGTACCTAACAACAATAACTTAAAGCCAAAATACAACGAGAAGATCGCCAAATACACAGATTTGGAAGTGTAAATCCGAAGACAATGGGCAATGAATAGAGTTCAAACGATTCCACTGATTTTATCAACAACTACGGTGATACCAAAGAACCTTTTGCAGAACATCAAAGTACTGGGTCTTAGTGAGCATCAGTATAAACCGATTCAGAAAGCAGTTCTTGCAACCGCGCGAACCATCCGAAAGTTCGTAGGAAATACAGCAGACCACGATAACATAGAAAGAGTTCCCAGAGAGCTTCATACTTTTGGTATCTTTGTATACTTGGTATGAGTCAATATTCCCTAGAGAGAGTGTGAACCCGTTTGGCTTGTAAATCATAAAAAGAACTGGCAGGTTTTGGGACCAGTATGCTCGAAAAATCGATTCTGCGAGTCAAAAAACATAAAAATATATGAAAATATTAAGATGGCCTAAAAGTGACTACGAAATGCCCCTTTAGTGCACGAACTAATACCCTTCTTTGACGTCACTGACATTTTATTTCTGTTAGGCTCTGCTCAAAAATTATTTTGTCCTGTATTTAAAATTACACATTGTATTTCACAATGCGCAAATATGCAAATCTGTTTGAATCGCACAATTTTAAGGAAACACGATGTAAAAGTGACAAAACTTTTTTTTTTGAGAAAACTATGCGAGATTCTACGATCCGAAAATAGGGGGTATGCAGAAAACCACTGCATTTGATTTTACACAAAATAATTTTTCTTAGTCTTCTACCATACTTTCTTTTAATACTATTGTAACTAATTTAATCATTATCGTAATATTTATTTTTTTTAACTGACTACCGTTTTATGCATGCCATCAATTTGCCATACCCAATTCATTAATAACCGATGAGGGTGTGTCATATTAATATCATTAGCTACCTAAAATTATCCCAGAAATAGGCCTTGGTGGGTCTACCTAAGATTATTATCGGACTCTGGCCACGCGCCTTTGCAATTTATGGGGCTAATTTGCCAAAAACTCAGGTAATAGAATTCGTGTCGGGTGAGTCCGGCGCCCAGACATGTTCTCCGCATTTCATGGCGAATTTATTGGCTCAAATACGCAGAAATACACTTAGAGCTTAATTGACTTAACTAATTTGGGATATAAATTATAAGGTTTTGTGGCTTTATAGTAATTTTTATTGGTGATTTTTTAGCTCACAGTTGAAACGCATTGGCGCCGCAATGTGTAATTTTTTTTCTAGTCTCTTGTGAAATATCTGACAAGTTGTTGACAGTGTTTAATGAAGATTAATGAATGTTAGAAAAGTATTTTAAATCAACAATATGTCAGCAAAAGTCAGTTTGAATAATTAATTAAACACCATTTTTTTCTGAAATATTATTTGCCCCAATTTTTTTTTGAAACATTTTTCTTTACTATTCTATAGTTTGGATTAGCTAAATGTTGAAACGTTTATATTGTGTTTCTGAAGCGAAACAGTTTTGAGCAGATAGACTGGAGTGACTCTAGGGTGTAATAATCTCCTGACGTCTATTATTCTTCTTGTAGTATTATAAAAACTTAATGTTAATTCACGTAAAAAAGGACAGGAAAGAAAAGGACAATGTCTATTGTTAAGCAATGAAAAATTCTACATTTCATTTCTTGAGAGAATGAAGGAAAGATATTTTGAACTAAGAAATTTCTATTAAAGCAAAATCATGAATTTATATAATTGAGGCTAGTGCATTTCAATGTGACAAAAATTACCAGTATGTGTTCGTTGAAATAAAATAGATTATTCGAAGTCAGCGGTGGTTCTCGGGTATTAGAACCAAGGAAGTTGGAGGGGGTAAAATAGAGGGGAAAACCATAACATAAATTTGATCTGGTATGTAAAGCTGTGCTCCTCTTAAAGGGGCTATACTGTACTTGCGCAGTAGGTCAAGGGACATGATTGGATTTGAGCTACCTTTTCTAATGTTATTATATTCGAAAAATTACAATTTAGAATTCATTATTAAACGATTAGTAAAATAAATACTGACATAAAATAGATTTGAACATAATTCTCTGAGTAAAAATTTGCATTATGGGACATTTAGAAATGACGTTTTTTCTGAAAAAATTTCGGTACTTTCCTCTATCGTAGAACACAATTTTGATTTCCATTTTTTATAGTTTTTCCTGTTTTGTGGAAAACAGTGAAAAATATTTTTCTCTTTAGGCGCAATTTTTTGTACTAATCGTTAACATTTTGTTACAACCACCAATTCCACACATTATATAAAAAATCATAAATTTGCACATTTTTATTGGAAATATTAAGGAAATCATAAAAAAAATTAATACAAAATGGCTTCCACCATTAAATATTGATGTGACTCGCTAATAAAAGCCGAAAAATTGACGCTGTTGTCAGATTGCCAATACGAGTTTTGTAAAATTCATATATATTCTTTTCTTTCACAGATTGTCTCGCCTTCACGTGATTTCTGATCAAAAATTTTGGGTGGTTAACATTAATTCACGCTTTTTTATACATTACAAAAATTAAACTAGGTTGTTAACTGTAATGGATAAATTTTTTAGTTTATATTATGAAAGTATAAGTCTAGGTCAATTTAGGTTAGTTCCGATTAGTTTCAGTTTTACAAATAAACCAAAATCAACCTGAACCTGAACTCAACAAAAATTTTGGGTGGTTAAAATTAATTTTTCTCTGAGACTATATAAAACATTACAAAAACTGAACTATATTGTGGACTGAGATAGTCAGATTTTATAGTTTATACCACGAAAGTGTTTTACATCTAGCAACATGTCAAACTCGTTTTCACGAGTTTGATGGTCCATAGCCTATAGATTTCGAAAAAAAACAGCGCAAAACCAGATAAATTTGAAAAAATAAATCGATAGTCTTTATTATTATTACAAGCTTTACTTAATGCCAAATTTAGTGCATGCGTATGATATTGTGTAAAAAGCTCTTGGGAGCTATTGACTTTATTTTGCTTTGTCAACCATTTAAGCGTCTAGGCATACCTGCAGCTTCATCGTACATTTGCGCACTAATTTATTTCTAAAATCATATTCGTCGTATTTATTGATTAACAACTGAAATAAATCTTCAGCAGTTTAGCCGGATGAATCACTACAAAAACCTAAAAATCTTTCAACGACTTCATCGTCTTTGAGATACGTAAATACAATTAAATGTCGAGAAACACATCCGTCGTTTCATCGATCTGCCAAGTAGAAAAATGTCTCTCCCGCACTTCCCAGTTTATGCGTTCACTCTGTATAATTTTTGAAGTACCAGAAAATACAGGGTTCCCAAAAATAAATTTTAATTTTAATCATGCTATTAGTATCAGCAATTTCTTCTATTTCTACGGTTGAAGATTCATTTGTTTCATCATGTACACGAAACACTAAATTTTGAGAAGTTAAAAATACTGCTATGCCAATAAGCTTCTTTAGATTGGCCCGACTTTCCTTAAGCTGACATTATGGCATCTTTTCTGGTGCTAGGCAATGTTAACATTTTTTCAACCGATAAGATTTATTTTACAGGATAACTTCGAATGCCGCTCGATAGAACGAGGTAAATTTGTAAGATCAGCTAATCCTGTTTTAGACTAGGTCATGTACTGGGTTTGACTCGAGACTAATAAATACGACCAACAAAATAATTTGTTTTGTTTGATGGATCTTGTCAACAAATTGCGATTGTCTTATCAAGTTAAATTGAAACCACAGTTTTGACGTGTATCGGATGATTTTAGAGTGATTAAATTAGACCGTGGTTTCCTTAAACTACTCACAATATAGGCTTTAGTTTCAATGTTTAACGAGCTAAAATTATAATTTATCAGCCAATCAACTATATAATAGCACTGTTTAATTTCCTTCTCTTTAGTCATTTTTTTTACTTACTTTTAAGGACACAGATGTTTGAAAACAAAACACTACAAAACCAGCCTTACTTCAAGAACAGTTAATATGTGAAGTTGTCAAGTTGGTTATATTTAATTTTAAATTTTCAAAAATAAAATTTAAATTGAATTATCAGAATTGAAATAATAGTTCCATTCAAAACACAATAAATCTGTAATTAAACTTGATTATGTTAAATACAATCAATAGAATACAATATTTTGTATATTCTTAAGATTACAACGTAAGTTTCTCAAATATTTTATTATATATAGAATGGATTATTTTAAAAAAGAGAGGTTTCAAAATTTTTCAATGTTCGTCTTCTTGTTATTAATGACTTATTTGGAAAAGTTAATATGTTAATGTAAGTAATAGATACCGAATTGTTAAGATATTAATGGCTCCAAATTTTTAAACTTTAAGAATATTTATTCTTTCGCTTCAAAACAAATATTAGACAAATATTAATACATACCTAAACATATTTTTAACATGTTTCTAATTAAAGTAATAAAAGTGTTTAACCTTTCAGCAAGTGCACGTCCCTAAGACAAAAATTGAAAGTGCCGCCGAGTCACATAGTACTTAAAATCCACTAAAATTATATCAACCACTTAAAACGTTTTTGAATATTAATGAGATTTACAAAAAACACGCCTGTTGTCCTCGAACTGTTGACGAAATAGAAAGACCTTACTACTGTGAGAAATTAAGTAATTATAAGCTTGTTTTAACTCAGTATAATGCTTCAAATATATAAAAATAAAGAATTTAAAATAAAAATAGTAAACGCGTAAAACTAATTGTGTCAATATTGCTATTTTTACTTCTTGATTCACTTGAAGGCTCTGCTTTAGTTTTATTTTGCTTATTATACTTATATTATATTATTAAATTTGTATTATACATGTCAATAAAGGAGCCTTTATGTTAAAAAATTATGATCAAAGAAGTTTGGGAATCGATAAGAAGAATAGTTGTCTTTTGTAAATTCAAAGCATCATTGTTGTATTTTAAGGTTCAAAACTTGCTTGCAGCAATTGTCAGTTTAAATATGTTATTATTAACAAAAGATTAGTTTTAATGTTAGACCATGTTAGTGAAGTAGGGGGTTAAAAATATGTATCTTTCTAAGGCGCACAAAATATTAAAATTATCCAAATCTAATCGTTATTTTCTATCCTCCTTATATACTTTATATTTTCAAGTAGCTTTAAAAATATCCTAGAGGATACCTAGAATGCTCCATTCACCACGTAAACAAAAACTTCCAAAAATACCTGTTAAAAATTTTTTATACAATTCACTTTTATTTTCTATGCTAAAAATATTTGCCTATTATGATTCTTTTTTGTGTCAGTCTAAAAACATTTTCATTAAATGTATAAACATAACACCCTTGAAGGATGGATATCTACCGTTTAAACTTTTTAGCACATAAAAAAACATTTTTTATTTTATCATTAGATAGTATTGCATTTTTAAAATAAAGTTAAGAAATATTTCTAGAAGCAAAATCAGAATATCCCAATACTTTCTCTTAGTTTTCAAGAAAAATATTTAAATTATATTATTAAACATGCGAACTATATGAATAATTTCCGTTTATTTTTAAAATCTAAGGTACTAATGCATTACTCAGCCAATTTAAACACTACACTTTTGAAAAAGTACCAGAGTCTTAGTTATGGTTCGAAAGGTTCACAACTTTTTATGAAACGATTTTAAAATGAGTCTTCAATACCGTGACATTAAATGCAGATTTATTGCATTATCGCGATGGGTATTGCATACAAAATTAATTATTTCACCTAATAAACTGAAAGACGATTTTTCTAGTCCGAAACTCATATGGTACCTTTATTTTGCTATGTATTTTCAAAATATTTTGTATAGTTTTTAGAACATTTCATGAGGATATTAGATGGGTACTCAATTTCCATAAATTTGTTTTTTTTATATGGCTTGTATAGCTCGTGCAAATGACTGATTGGCTATTGTGAAATCATTTATATAATGTGAAATGCTTGAAATAACAAATAAATATAGCTAAATAGGAACAGTGTGCTTATTTATTGAAAAATTCTGTGCTTAATTGAAAATTGCAATAAATAAGGTAACTCATTCTTTGAAACACATTTTTGGGATAGAAATAAAGAAAAAAATATTTTTATCTTATGTCCGAAACTCTTACTAGATTCGAGGTCAATTATTTAATATTACATTATTTTCTTTATTCTTTATTAAATGTTCATACAAGTTTCATATTATTTTATGTAACTTTATTTTTCTGACCAACCACTAATTCTAAAAACTGCACAATATTTAATATGGTTTAATAAATAACTATACAAACTAACGATATCCAAATGCTCTCTTTTTAATTTGGATCATTCTGTATAAAAAAAAAGAAAAATCACTTGTCAAAAAAGACTGAATAAAATAGTGGCCATCTTTTCAAACATATGTGTTTACTGGAGGAGTGGTTTTCTTACTTTCTTATTAAGGTCATTTTCACTTGTTTAAAGGTCCTGTTGAATAATGTTCAACAATAACGAAAATTCGAGATGCTGATGGACTTTATATTGTCAAAATATAGTTTGGAGTTGAATGCCACCGCTATAAATTAAAAACTGTTAGTCTTTTTTGTTCTGTTTCTTAGTTTTTTTACCCCTTATTCATCCAAAATGTACTTCTTTGTACATTTAAAAAAAAATGAATTGTGTTTTCATCCTAATTTGAAGGTTTGTTATAAATCTATTTTTATGTACATTTGTGCTTAATTATTGCATATATGTCTTCAAATTTACAATTAATTCAACTCTGAGGTGGTACATCAATCCTAATAGCTTAATCTTATTGGCAAACTTTTGAGGTTTTTTCGACTGTAGGTGAAGATTTTGGGGTGTACTTGTAATTATGACCTCACATTTGTTATCGGTTTGAAAAAATACTTGATATTATATAAGTCCCTTTCGTTGGTGTAAACTATTTTCTTTTTCGAACACGTATAATACAACAAAGAATAATTCATTTGCCTATACTAACAAAAATGATAAAAAAGAGTTTTCCGAAAAGAATTGATAAATAAAATTTTTATAAAAAAATTGAACCGACTTCTAAAAGTGCGCTAAAAAGTGAAAAATAACTATAAATTTTTATATGAAATTGGACTTTTTGAAGTCGACGCCAAACTAATACCTGACAAAATGTGATTTGCATAAACAGATTAAAAATATTTTATTTGTAATTGCTTTCTTACCATAATTTGTATATATTATTACTTATTTCATTTACAAATAATTTGGCGCCGACTTCAAAAAGTTCAATTTCATATAAAAATTTATAGTTATTTTTCACTTTTTAGCGCACTTCTAGAAATCGGTTCAATTTTTTTTATAAAAATTTTATTTTTCTATTTTTAGTTTTAGAATTCATTATGATATCCATAAATTATTTGAACTAAGTACTAATCGAGATTAGTGTAAGTCGCAATGACTTCAAGGTGGCAAAAAAGTACCCATTTTATCCAAAGTTGTAAATTACCCTAAAAAGAAACCACTAAAAATTCTTTGGTTCTTAAAATTTTCCAAATACCAGTAAAATTGTGCCAAACAAATATTTAATCTGTCATAGTAAATCCGCTATCTTAAATTTCAAATTAATTTTAGATTGTTAATATAGGCCCCAAAACCTTCCAATATCGATGTTTAAAAAACATGAGATATAAATTTCTTAGTTCGATATATTTTATACTGCATATTGAGTTTGCATAGGCCTTAGGAACCCCACAATATCAATTTTCACAGTTTCAAGAACCTAAGATGTAAATTTCTTAGCTCGATATATTTTATACTGCATATTGAGTTCATATACGCCTCAAGAACCCCACAATATCAATTTTAGACAAAATCGGAATATGTAAAATTTTCTGTCTCTCATATTGTATCTTATCAACCTAATAGTTGTAAAAAATTAACTTCATATTCGTAATACACGACCCCGAAAACCCTCTAATATAAAATCTGAAAAAATGCGAATAAGGTACAATTTTCAACCCACCTTATTGTATCCGCTGTATTGAATTAAAAAAAAATCTTCTAAGTCTTAATCTAATCTGAATCTAGACCCTTCAAAGCCCTTTAGTACTAATTTTGGATGAAATCCGGAAATTTAAAATTTCTACACTGATATTCGCTTTTTACATCCCCAAAAACGATTCAGCCCCACCTTTGAACAAAATCGAAAAATGTTAAACGTTTAGCCCGGCCGTCTTGGATTTGCCATATTGAATCCTGAAAAAATACTTTTAAATTCACAATTTACACCTTCAAGAATCCCCTATATCAGTTTGAAAGAAAATCGAAAAATGTAAAATTTTTAGTTTTTCAAAAAATATTTTAAATTCATAATTAACACTAACAAAAATACCCCAATACTGATTTTAGGCAAAATTGGGAGATGTGGAATCTGTAATCCGCCATATTGAATTTTTTTTTTAAATAATTTCAGATTCGTTATGTGCGACCCCGAAAACTCCCCCGTACCAATTTTGAAGAAAATCGGACAAAATTGATTTTTTCGTCCGCCATATTGGATCCGCTATGTTGAATTTTTAAAAAAATAATTTTAGATTAGTTATGTAGTAGTAGTAGTATTAGTTATGACCCTGAAATATCCCTCGTGCCAATTTTGGAGAAAATCGGACTAAGTTGATTTTCTTGTTCGCCGTATTGGATTCGCCATATTGAATTTTTTGAAAATATTTTGGATCCATTATGTGCGACTCCGAAAATTTCCTCACACCATTTTTGGAGAAAATCAGACAAAATTAAATTTTTTTGTCCGCCATATTGGATCCGCCATATTTAATTTTTTAAAATTAACTTAAGATTCATTGTGTATAGGCCCGAAAATTCCCCTATACCAATTTTGGAGAAAATCAGACAGATTTAATTTTTTTGGCCGCCATATTGTCAGCGCCATCTTGGATATTACTGCACCAATTTCATCCAAAAAAATACGAGACCACCGCAGCAATTTCCTGAATATAACGTAAAAAATTTCATTCAAATCGGTGCAGCCGTTCCGGAATATTCGGTGTACATACATAAAAAAACATACTTACTCGACGAATTGAGAACCGGTTAAAAAACGAGTAACGCCATTTTTTTCGAGTCCTGAGTTCACTTAAAGAAAAACTCACTTCTGATAGTGTGCCGCTCATTATTTTTTTCATTTTTCGATGCACAAATTTTAAAAATTAGCAGGAATTACTCATATAACAGAAGCTAAATTTTTAGGTCCCAAGGTCATGCAAGCAAAAAATGTACCTTAATACATTTTTGTGTCTATTGCACTACTTTTTTGTTAAATTGTTCTATAATTTCTTTTGTAGCGTATCTTTCTGTTATCTGAAACTTCATTTAACTCTCAAATAGACCGTATTTAATGTAAAATCAGTTTATTTCGAAGTTAACCATAGTGAGCCAGCCGTATACGACTGATATATTATCACATTAGTTAAATTTTAAACTAACTTAAGAATTCCATTTACTTTGACAAATAAAGTTACCGATCTCTTTTTAATAACATGTAGATGGAAGTAAAATGCACAATTTTTATTTATACTGGATGGGCAGACAAGTGCGAGCCCAAAATACGTCAAATTTTTTACATTGAATGATATATTCATGCTTATATAAACTCACCTTCACACAGTAATCGGAATCAGTCCCTATATATTTGTATTGCCTCTAAAAATATATTTGAATCAAACATGTTACTCTCTGTGTCCGTTCGGAATGTTTACAGTGGATTTAGAACGAAATAATAATAAAATCAATTAAGACTTAAAGCATTAAGAACATATTAACAATATTTTTTGAAAAAAGGGAAGTATTTAAGTTTTCTTGAAAAAACAAAATACAATCGTTAGCGTGATGTATTACTTGTGTTTGCGTGGGTAATGGATTAAACCAGGGCCTCACTAAATATATTTAGTGTTTTTGCTCGAAATATTAATCTTGCTTATAATATAGTTTAGTGTCTCTATGAGAAAAAATTATCTTCCAATAATAATATCACTAATAATCATCTTTATTTGTTTACTTTTCTTGAAAATAAACGTGGCATGGCGAAGTCTAACTTGCGTGAGCTACTCTATTAAATCACGCAAACGTCCATTGACCTTTATTTCCCCAAACCAAGCATACAAGTCGGCTGAAATAACATTTATTTGAAGAATAATACACCAACAAAACTAACAAACGTTACACCGAATTAACCTTCTTTTAACCTTGACAGCACAAGTCAATGTAATCTGCTTCTCAACTAGAGGCTCATGATACGGTTCCCTTAAACATTCAAATGTTTAAGTTGTATCAAAAATCACAAACTGATTTATTTTCATTAAGGAAGTTTATTCGGAAATAATTACTATTCGATGGATTGATTTCATATCTGCCTTTTTTTCTGATATAATTTATAAAGGAACAACTTCTTGTAATCATGTTATATAGCTTGCGCATACTTAGCACAAGGGAAAAGTTTTACAAACGCGCTGTTCCTAATACTGACATATTGAATTTCCATATTGCATTTTCAGGATTTTTTACCAACCCTAGGTACCTGACAATATTCATAGAAATTTCAAGCGTCATGACGATCACAAAGTACTAAAAAAGATCACGAATATTTTTAACTACTGAATAAATATATAGACCAGTATAACAGAAAGTATGACAAATATTATTTATTTTATAAAAGATACTTACGCAATGAACTCCAGTATTGATAATGTCACTAAATCATTCAACAAGTGTACTGTTTGACATCAATTGTCATCAATTAAATCTTAAAGATATACGGTACTAAAAGATCAATTAAAGTAACCATTATATATATTTTTAGAAAATGCATTCAAGCGCTAATAAAGAAATACTCGCACAAAAAGCCAGCTGACATTCCAAAAAAGGCGCAGTACATGCTGAAAAAAAAATAATTGAGACAGAGTGTCTTGTAACTGACGGTGTACCCATTTTATAATTGTTGTGTTTTCTCCTCGAAAAAACTAACCATTGGAAATACTGCAACAGAGTAGCAGACGGGTCGACTTTTACACGTCGGATGTAATTACTGACCATGAACAAAATAAAATATGTTTGGGTGGATTTATTTTCAAGCTAATTTGCACATATTATTTAGCTTACAACTAGGGAGTAACCGCTAAGGATATATTTAAAATAACATAATTAAATAACATTAAACAGGCAGTAAGTGCAGGCAGACACATAATTCATAGAAACTTGTTTATAAATATATTTGAGAATTTCAAACACTTTTGCAAATAATATTAAGAACTCTGGTCTAGAGAAAACTGATAGACTCATGAGTTTCTAAATTACCCTTAGAGACTACATTTAAAACAACCAGTGCCAGCAGACCGAATCACTTTATCATTGGTTGAACTGAAGGAGCGCAATTATAATATTTTTTAATTTGAAGTAAAATATAAGATTTATGCTAAGGACGACAAAGTTTTTATGTATTCTTTTCTCTCTTTAGTTCTGATAAACACATTTATTAAATAGTTCACAATCCAGAAGTCAGTTGCAAGATGATGATACTTTCATCGTATCAAGATCTAAAAATTTTCTGAATCATTTGAATAATTAAAGTGCAATAGAACAAGAAACAGATAAACAGATGTATTGAAACAATTGCTATGGTTAATGTAATATAGTGGAAATTATAACATATTGTATTATTTAACTATTGTACATGGTGTATGGTAAGTACCTCCTAATTTCTCGGGAGCATACAAGTGAGGTCAAAGAAAAAAAATCTTAAAGTCCTAAAGGGATACTCAACGATTTACCTTATCGGCTCTAAGTTTTGAACCAACTTGTATGATTTAATAAAATTTTAATATTTTATAGAGGCCATAAGATCCATTAAATCATTCTACAGTAGATGTTTTAGATCATCAGAAAAGTCAGGAACGGACTTGCAGCCACACTCGTTGGGCCTAATGGTTGACAGGTGTTATTTTACAGAGCTGAAAACTGATTTGTTTTTGGTCATTCCTCCTTAAAAAAAAGTATTCTTGAGTTATTTCTACAAAACTGAAAGTTTCGGAATAAATCGATTTTTATGCGAAAAACTCTAAAGTTCTTAATGCTAAACACAGAAAGGTAAAAATAAAATACGCAGTTTGTGCTGATGTGTTTTAATTTATGGGGAAGCGCTGTCTCATTCTTTGAAGGCAAGAATATGTTATGCAGAAAGATTTTCAGCTCAGACATTGTCAAGTCCAGAAACCTTTCCAAGGGTTGATCGGGGCTCAATTAGTTTACAATATTATTAAAAAATTAAAACATTTAAATATTATTTTGGCAAATGTTCAATATGGGCTCCACGTCGTTCAATATATTTTCTTATTCTTCGAATATTTTTCCGTTGCACTGTAAATAATATTCCGACATTATTACAGACTTCGTTAAAATGCTATGCTATTCTCGCCAGTGGTTCTTCTCCAGAATTGACGGGTGTTGAATAAACTAGTGCCTTTAGATGTACCCAGAAGTAAAAGTCTAAGGGATTTAGGTCTGAAGATCTTGCTGGCCATGAAACAGGCTTACCTCGACATATTCATCGAGGGCCAAAAACGTTAGTACTACACGGTTAAAATGAAATGGAACACCATCATGCATGTACCACGTTTGGATTCTTCTATCAAGAGGTACGTCTTCTAATAAATTATTTAGATTTTGCTGCAAAAATTGTAAATAAATCTCACCATTGAGTCTTCCTACCGAAACGAATGAACCTATAAGGTTATTTCCGATGATGCCAGCCCATACATTTACGATAAACCTTCATTGCTGTTTGTTTCGAATTATAGCGTACAGATATAGTCTAGCGGAATAATCATCCGGGGACATAGCATGTACTTTTTCAACGTAATACGGGTGAACTTACTGTTTTGTTAGAGTTTCATGTTCAATCCATTTTGTAACATTGTTTTGTGTCGCGCGCTTTCTTATGCTGTTTGAAGGGTTGTCAGTAATATCTTGGAAAATTTGTTCCTCTACGTGAGGAACTCGACCTCTCCTGGTAGGGCTCTCACCGCCACGTCGCGGCAACAATGACCCTGAATAAAACATGTAAAAAATGAATTCGTTAACTTTAATGATTATTTTCTAATCATTTTTACCTGTTTCTCTTAAGCTTCGATCAACCCTTTGAAAAGTTCTTGGATTTGGCACTGTTCAAGTTGGAAATCTTTCAGCATAAAGTCTGCTGCCTTCGAAGAATTTGACAGCGCTTCACCATAAATTAAATGCCTATGAGCATATTCTACGCAAGAATATTTTTCCAAATTTCTTATCTCTTTGAAGTTTATTTTATATATTTAACACTATGATTTTTTATTTCAATTATGCGTTAATAATTTTTGAAATAAATAATTTTGCTAAACAAAAAAGGGAATTAAATTCTCTAAATATATGCACTTCAGTTGGAAAAAAAATGTTTCCAGTATATATATATATATATATATATATATATATATATATATATATATATATATATATATATGTGCTCGTCGATAGATCTACTTCAATAGGTGGTAGTATAGAATTATCTATAGTTTAGTTAGTATCTAGCGTCAGCTTCTACATCTTTGAAGCAATATTTTCCATATGAAATAGTATTTATTTGTATAAAAAAATATCAATTTCAAATGTTACATTATTATTTCGTACAGCCTCTTACAAACAAAACTGTTTAATTTTCTCTTCAATATCGCCAATTATATTCTTTGGTATATAAAAAAAGGTAAACTAAAAGTTACCTTCTATTAAAAATTAAATGAAATGTTCACTATTTTATGTTTAAATTTGAAATTGTGTGAACAGAAGCCAAAAAAAAATATTTTGTTAAAAGCAACGATGAATGAACGAGCAGAATTTATTTTAGTTTTCATGGAATAATCAATTATCAAAACTGTCTTTAATTTTATATGACAGTGTGACTTATGGTCTATCCTGTAGCTGATAATATTAGAAAACAAAAGGAACAAATAGATCCTTGGAAAGGTGCAAATATTGACTTGCAAACCTTTTATCGGCATACTAAATTTATTAACAGGTATCCTGTGTCAATAGCAAGGCCAATAACTGTTATTTACACCTATAATTTTAATTACTTTGCTTTTATTGCTATTAGCCGATTATTTATATTAACATGACAGACAAAGACATATTTTGAAGTTTCAAGGTACTTCTATTGAAAAGTAAGTGGTCGAAATTAATTTTTTATACTTTGTATTTGCTTTGAAGTATAATGAAATAATTGTTGCAAAGGTCTGAATCCGATTAAACGACTAAAATTAAATATTTTCATATAGTTCCTCCAAAAGATATATTTTAATATTAATCGAAGCATAATGCTCCAACCCTATAGAGTTTTGTTAAGCCCAAAAGGAAATAGTATCAAAAAATTTTAATCTGTAGCTACAACGTTTCTTAAATGTAAAAAATCTATAAAAATTATTCCAACTTAAATTGTAAAATTGAATAACTAATACCACTTTGACATTTGTTTTGAAGTAGTAAAAAATATCCTGTTTACAAAATTAGTAACAATTTATATTTACAAAAAAACTAAATTGACTTCAAGAAAATTGCACTAAAAAGTAAAAAATTAATTATCAACTATTTTTAATATTAATCAGTTTAATAATTGCAGCTTTACTCATTTACCCAACATTTTTTTGAAGCCGATGCCTTTGTAGCTTTTATTGGTAGTAGAAGTTATTTTTTAATTGTAGATGAATTGATATTTTCAATCGAATTCATTTTTAAATTATGTGGTATTTTTTACATAGCTTTTTATCTGGGTTCTATTTTTTTTACATTAATTAAGGATGCATTTTGTAGTATTTTCTATAAAAATTAAATCTGTTTGCAACTTAAAACAGTCTTAATTTATTTTTTACTTTTTAGTGCAATTTTTGAAGTAGGTTTAATTTTTTTGTTAAACTAAATTATTTCATTCTTCTTAATTTGAACGGATTTTTAAAAAACTAGTCCCAATGAGGTTACACGAATTCATGAAAAACGTTTAATGCGGAAACGAGATAATGTAACGAAGGTGATGGCTAAAAATACAGATAAAGATAACTAAATAAAGATTTTCTTTTTTGTTGTTTCAGTTTCTTAACCTTGAAAATATTTGAAAAGAATTTTTGTGACACAGAATCAAAAAATATGGCTTCCTTCCATAAATCTACCAAAGAAATATTATACGGAATCCGCTTGGTAAAACTTTCCACAATAAACTGAAAACCACATAAAAATAACTGACGCATATCAACAGTTATATGCAAATTAAGTCGATTGAAAAGCTGTTTTCTAAAATATACTTTTACTTTTCTACCCCTTGTAAACGTACCTTGGAAATATTTTTGTAGAACTACCCTTGGGAATTTCCAGAACATGCTGAACTTTTGTCAAAATATCCCACTTCTATCAAAAGTTGCACGCGATGCTGAAAATGTCAAAATATCTAACTCGTATCGAAAGTTATACGAGTCGACAAATGTATTCTTTTAACATTTTTTTCAGTGTTTTTAGTTCTTAACCCCTTATCTTTGAAATATTTATATGGGATTACTTCCGAGGACCGTTTTAGAATATTCTGAAAATTTCATCATAATACGTCACTCTCATTAAACAATGATTTTATTATTTCATGTGCAGGTCTATCGGGAAAACGTTTTAAAATTATTTTTGAAATATACACCCTGGCTAAAAAAAGTGTATCACCTGGCGCGAGCCAAATAAAGGTAAGTTACTGTAAGATTTCAGTAAGAAATAAATAAATCTATTTACTGCCGTGTTTAACTAGTTGTCTATATCTATTTTCCTTTCAGGCAGTTAAAAGAAAGAATATACACGAACAGTTTATTTCCTGCAAATAAAACTATGGTTCTCTCTCCATACGCGTTTTAGGTCGTCGAAACGTGTCAAGTTTATAATCTTTTTTTTTTTCGAAGTCGGTTAAAAATTTTTCAAAAAATGTTTTTTTCCTTTTGAATTGAAGGACGAATTGATTATATTTTGTTATATTTCAAATGATAGAATAGTTCTAAAAGAGAATTATAAAAAAAATTATCAGTTATTAATATGGTAGGATATTACAATTTTTTGTGTAACAAACCTATGAGCACCCAAGCTTCTATCTTCACTCTGTATTCTGGGTATGTTAAGAGCCTACATCCTCCTAATGCTACTTTGTTCATAATCATAACTTAATTTTTTATTCAGAATCTCAAATAAAATAATATAATATAAGATACAAATGTAATTTCATGCCAAAAAGATTTGGTTCCAAGTTCTTTGAACTATAGGCAAACTATTTTTACTCAACATTTTAGTCCGTTTAAAGATATCTTGAACAGAACTCTAAAAAATTTCCCTATTGCTATAAAGTATTTACATATGCCATCAAATTAAATAATTCTGACAATAAAACGCATCTCATTTTAGAGCTGTGGTCTTAAGTAAACAAAAGGTGTATCGATGCGACGGACCGGTGCTAATAAGATCTTATCTACGATCTCGGATCTGTAAACACGAAGCTGTCAATGACTGGCGCCTATAAGTAAGAAATACCTACCCTTTCGAAAAGACAGGTAATTTGGAAACCGGAAGTGCAGACTTTGACGTAAATTTGTGAGGGTACTCTCGTGCAATTTTTTGACGCATTATTAGTTGATTTGTTGGGTTAAATTTTATTGCCCTGAAAAAAACTATTTACCTTTTAAAGGGTATTTAAAAAGGTTTTACCAAGGTTATGTTATTTTTTTTTCCTATTTTAACACACACTAAGTGGTGTTGAATATATATATTTCTTTATTTCGTCCAAGACCTCAGATCTAATTTTTTTCTGATCAACTCATTACAAAGATAATAACGATTAGTAATAAATATGATGTCACTGATAAAAATAAAATTGTGCTTAATATCGTAGACTTTTTGTAATTCTTGAATTTTCTTTGTAGAATTTTGCTAATAACTAAAAGTCTATAATCCCTTTGTGTTGGTGAGAGTGCGCCAATATCGACGAACTTTTTACAAAAGTCTCCTCAATGAACGAATCATACCCATCACCCATTTTATGTAAAACTATTTTTTATTAGAAGTAGATACTATATATTTTCAATATTACTACATAATTTACAAATTTATGATCATATTTACAACTATTCATTTCCGTAAACAACTTCTTCATGTAGGCTTATTAAAGTGACACTATACATAATGCATGTTTCTCCTTTATATTACTCACTGAAAACTGCTTTAAAGTTCACTTTTGTCCGAGATTAAATCTAACCAATCAAAAACTGTTAATACCATAAATCTACAGGACCTTTGTTTCTTGCTTGGAATTTTTGAGCTCCCTTGATGTTAGTTTAGTTCACTTAATTAGGGAGATTTTAAGTTACTTCAATTCAAACTAACTTCAACCCATTAATACCGAAATATTCTGTGTTTCTGTGTACACGATTATATTTAGAACACAAAATATTTTGTTGTATCCAATTTACTCTTTAATGATCTATTGAGTTATTCCTAGTATGCATCTTTCCCTGGCTCTGTCAATGGCTTGGGGTTTTCTGGTTATTTAATTTTTTAATATCCAAATTTTATACCCGTATGTCATAACCGGCAATATGTATTGATCAAATTCTCTTTTCTTAAGATGTAGTGACAATCTGGACTTCAAGATTATATAGTTTCGTCCAAATGCTAACCACTCTAGTTTAATTCTCCTGTTGATTCTCGGAAGTAATGAATCCGATTTGTGTATACGTTGCCCCAGGTATATTTAATCATCTACTACTTCCAGCATGGTTTCCTTAATCTTTATTCCGACGCTAGTAATCAGATCGTAGCTCATTACTTTTGCCTCTGCAAGGTTAATTTTTATACCTACTTTATTACTGACTTTGTTGAAGTCATTAATTTTCTGTTACAATTCTTCAGGAAACTTAAATGGCTTAGGTGTTCTTCATCTATACACAGACTTTTGTTAAAGATACTATCCAGGGCTGCGGTGAAGAACTTCGGGGATAGTGTATCTCCTTGTCGGACGCCTTTTTGGGTATGAAATTCTGGGGTGTTTATATATATATATATATATATATATATATGAATAGTTTGGTTATTTCGGGTTTCAATCCGTTCGTTCAAAAAATCGTTTTCACGACGTTATCCCAAAATCTTATTTTGCATTTTCAAGTGCGGTTCGTCTCGTTACTCGTAACTTCAAAATGCCAAATGAGATTTTGGGGAAACGTCGTGAAAACGATTTTTTGAACGAACGGATTGAAACCCGGAATAACCAAACTATTCATTCTACCATCCGTGAAAATCTACGATATAACATATATATATATATATATATATATATATATATATATATATATATATATATATATATATATATAATTTACTACAAACAGATCCTACAATGTGAACTTCTACTATGTAAATTCCATAGATTTATTTTGCTTTTAGAGTAAGTACATGAACCCATTTTACCAAAATTGCTCTGAAGAAACAAAGCTAATTAGTTGATTTGGGCAATATGAATTTTTTTTTCAATCAAAATTAGCAACTAAGTCTTAGTCCCTGCACAAAAAATATACAATGCTAATTGACCAAATAGAACAACTTGTTAAATCTTACTACTGTATACTTTAAAACAGTTCTTACAATGTTACAAATAAAATGTTTACTCTTAATTTATGTGTAACGTGTACGACAAAAGCTGCAGATATTTTTATATTGTTATTGTTTAATATATAAAAAAAATATTTTTGAGGTTCGTGAGGAGGCGACGTTGCGAGCAACCCCCAACTGCTTGAAATAAACAACCAAAAAGCTAGGAAAGCGTAAAAAATTCAAGCTTGAAAATGAATGCCGAAAAATTAAAATTATACTTGATAATTGGAATTTCTAATTTGTTACTTGGAACTTCGAATTCTTAACTTAAAAACTGAAAACTAGAATTGAGTGCAAAATCATCGAAAGTAGTGAAATAGAACCCAGATGTTTCAGACTTTTTCTACTTCAATTTTACAGCACTATGCGCTCGACCAGTCGTACAGAAAATTAACTAAAAATAAAAATAATTACTCTCCAAAACACTATATTAGAAGCATTTAATCAATTTGCTATAAGAAAATCAAAACTTAAGAGTAAATGACACTATAAATTAATAAAATGTAAAAAAGATTGAAGAAACCTTACAAAATCGCAACATTGTTTATGAATTTACTTAATAGTTGGCTTAATGTATGTCCTGCTTGTAAAAAATCTCTGTTTTACCGATGCAATTGCTATAGAGTTCCGCCTATACTTTTTTATATTTCGTAAACTCTGGTTGACATCAGTTATATTTGTTCTTTATTCCTGTTATTTCACTTTTTAAATATAACATAAAACTATTTAAATTATAAATAAATTTGGTAAATTAAACAAAAAAAAATTTCAATACATCTATAAGATACAAAGTTTACCCCGTTTAAAAAGTGGTGAATTTACTTCCCAAGTTGTTATTTTCAAATGAGGGATAGTTTATTCTATCATTAGTTGCCAATTTAAAGACAATTTATGAATTAACTACTTTGTCTTTCTGTGTTTACTATGATAGCGCGCTATTTATTTTTAGTAGTTTTCAGATGTGTAAAAGTAAAAATTCCAGGAGAATGCATAACCAAATTTTCAAATTTTTTTGTGTGAAGGAACTCTTTAATAGTCTAAAACGTTACCTAATTTTAAGTATCTTTATAAAGATAATTATAAACGGGTTTTTACAATCATTCCATTAGGATTATTGCAGTTTAAATGATCTTGTAAATGACTTTTTGTTAAAAAAATTACTTTTTATCAATAATTATGTAAATTTTATTAATATTCAAATCATGCATTTCCTTTCCAAAAAAAAAGCTAAAAAGGTGATATGTTATTTAAAATATTTCTTCTTTTTATTTTAATATTTTCAAATTTTTCGCTCGAAAAATTTTTTTATAATTTCTTTCTTTTATAAAAATAGCTCACTTATAAAAAGGATGTGTTATGATTATTAACAACAATATTTTTCTTATAATAAAAACAATATTTTCAAAAAAGCATTACTAAAACAAATGAAAATTAAAATATTTCTAAATAAAATTATTTTTGAACTGAATTTATGACTTCGCGAGAACATATACTTTAAGAACCTTTATTTATTTTTAAACTTATGTATAACCAAAGTTATTCTAATCTCCTAATATTTCTATATTATTATATTTGTTGCATTTAATTTCGAAATAAACACAAAATATTGACTTTTACTATTTAATGACCATGACACTTTTACAACTATTTTAGTTAGTCGTACAAACGCACTTATGCCATAGTTCGGATTTTGGCAAACTTAATTGTTTGGTTATTGATTTCACCGTATTTTAGTTGGCGCAAACTTATTTGGTAATGAATTTATTAATTAATAGTTCTGATTTATTATTTCACGGTCAAGTTAATATGAAACCAAAAAAGAATGCAAGGTTAGAAAACATAAAAAATTATTATCTACTTTCCATAAACGACAAACAAAATATAAAAACTTCTTAAAATATTAAGTTTCGTTTTCATAAAGTTTTTTCATCTAGGGACATTCGTTTTTTAGAATTCTTCTATCGAATTATTTTTATTTTTGGAAGGTCGTTAGCACACTCAACTTTAAAATCATCGTTCCATCTTAATTGTAGTCTTCCTCTTGATCTTTAGCTTCAAAGTAGTCGCCATTCTAGGCTTCGTCTGGTCGTACTTTCCATTATGTTTTGCCCACAGCCATTTAGTTCAGACTTCACACTTCAGGACATCAGTAACTTGAGTTCGATTTCTAATCCAACTCTTTAATTAAAAACTATCACAAAGAATTTCCACCAAATTAACACTTCCACTACAGAATAAAAATGACTTGTTTATATATTTTTTTTTAATTTAACAATCAGTGAAAACTAAGGAGGACAAATCAAAATTGGCCATCCGATATTCTAATTTAATAGTAATACAAAGATTTTTGGCTACTCGATTATGGCTGTTTAAGTGAATTTATTTTAAAATGTTTCGACCATTTTGTGGCACAATTTAATTAAGTTTTACTTGTTTGTAATGGTATTCTTTCTATTTTAATGTATTTACGAATTTTTCCTCCAGCCAAAAACATCCGAAAGCGGACGCAAATTAAGCGTTAAACTAAAAAATGAATATTCGCCAACTTCATAGTTGTAAATTGTTAAATTTTAATTTTTAGTTAAGACTGTAAACAAATGAACGTAAAGTGTATGATTTAATGTACAAGTGAAAATTGTTAATGTAAATTCTTAGTGTTGGGTGTTAATTTCTGTAAGTGTGAACCAGCCCTAAGAAGTTCTTTGGAGTGATCTGAAAAAAATATTTCCAAGATAAGTTTATTACAAGAAGATTCAAAACTAAAAAAGATATTTTAACAAAATTTTCAATATGTTCTAGGGGTTTTCCTAGAGTGATCCTATAAAAGTATTTTTAAGATTGGTTTACTGCAAGGCGGTCAAAAACTAAAGAAACTTGTTGGTTAGTGAACTTTTTAATCGACTTCTTTTGAAACAAGTATTTTTATGTGGTTTTCTGTATATTGTAGAGAGTACTATCAAGGACATTCCATCTCAATATTTCTTCGTTAAGTTTATGTGAACAGGCTAAAAAGTTATAAATTGGTGATTTTTAATTTGAGTGAAATATTTTTATTCGGTTCCTGGCATGTTTTAAAGCGTATCCACAACAAGATTTCTTAAAAATATTTTCACGGCAAGTTATTCGCGAAGAGATCAAAAACTAAAAAAAAACAAAATTGTTGGTTAGTGAACTTTTTGGTGCCACCGCCTTTTTCACATTATCTTAACGAAATATTTAATTGTTTACACTTCTGTGAGTTTTCCATTTAGCCTTACTGTTGCTTTCTGCCGCCAATATAGATTTTTAATAATTCTTACGTCTCTGCTGTCTACCCCTACGTTATTTAAAATGTTTATGAGTTTTCTGTGCTGTATTCTGTCGAAGGCCTTCTCGTAATCGACAAAACATACGAATACATCCTTGTGTTGGTCCCGGCATTTTTGCAGAAGTATATTTAGAGCGAATAAAGCCTCTCTAGTACCTAGGGCGTTTCTAAATCCGAATTGGGTTTCATCTAAATCTGCTTCGTGCTGTGGATGATTCTGATCTGATATTAGGATTACTATTTTAAAGTCAATTGAAACTAAAAATCAAAACAGACTTTAAAAAATTCCAATGAAAACTTGAAAATAAATTATCTGTCTTTGTCAACCTCTGTCCATCCACTTCTGAATGTATGTCTCTCTCTCAATTGTTTCCATCTTTCTCTATTCTTCGCCAATCTCATCCACTGTGTGCCCGCCACTGTCCTTATGTCGTCTACCCATCTTTTTTGAGGTCTTCCCGTGCTTCTGGTTGTCTCCCTCTGTCTCCATTCCAGGATTCTTCGTGTCCATCTGTTGTCCTCATATCGGGCTATGTGACCAGTCCATCCCCACTTCATCTTTGCAACCGCCTTCACGATGTCTTTGACTTTCGTTCTGCGTTTTATCTCGGTGTTTCTAATCCTGTCTCCTAATGATATTCCAAGCATGTTTCTTTCCATCGCTCTTTGGAGTGTTTCTAATTTTTTAGCGGACTTTTTGGTGAGGGACATGGTCTCTAATCCATACGTATACACCGGTAATATGCATGTGTCGTATATTTTTCTTTTTAGCTTTATGGGAATTGAATTATTTTTCAGGATGTGTGCAAGTTTATCGAAAGCGGCCCATGTCAGTTGTGTTCTTTTTTTTTATTTCAGCATCCTGGTTTGATTTACCTGGGTCATGACATCAGACTAGGTAAATCAGAAAATAAATTATAAACTGTTTTCAATAGGGATGTTAATTATTTTTTTGGAAATGTCTAATACTAATATTTAAAAAATCTTCTTAGTGAAAACTAATTTAGCTATCATGTATTATGAATTCGGTTTTAAATTTCGCTTCCAAAAGCCAATGCTTGTCACGTGACCGTTATAACGTCACGTGTTCCCAAACACAAACTGTTAAGGTGATATAAAGTTTCTTCGTAATTTTTGTAATAAAAGGTGAGTTCTAAGTTTTATAAGTATTGTGCTATATCTCAGTGTACAAGTACTACAATTAAAACACATTCGGAAAATAATAGAAAAATGTGGCTTCAGCTAGCCTGCAGTGAACCGGCACTTATGTATACACAATCTAAACTATATTTTTGTGAAGATCTTTTGATGTAAGTTTTGATAATATTTGTTTATTTTTATTATATTAAAGTTTCCAAAGATGAAAATTAGAATTTGAGGTTAGAAACAAAGGAATAAAAAGTGGGTAAGAATGTTAGAGAATATCATTTGATGGGCTCGGTAGCATAGGTCCGAATGAAAGCAGGTTGTTCCCCAACGAAGTTTGGATGTCAACCCAACAGAAAAAGACGAACAGAAAACGTAACAACTCGACCATCAGCAGTCAAAGAACTTTATTTTCTGGGAAAATTTAGCCCTTAACTGTGCACAAATTTCCAGCTCGATGAAGTTAAATATAGCCCATAGCATCGTCTCCGTATGATTGTTTCTAGGACCGAAAAGAAATAAAACATTTTTTTTAATAAAAGAAAAACCATAACCCCAAAATCATACTATTTTTTAAATTTTTCAGTCATATATTATATATTCATCACCGGTTGCAGAAATAAAAATTCTAGGTATATTTCATGGAGGTATTCACATTTCTAAATTCAGCAGTGCAGAAGTTACTCTTCGTTGCGAAAAAATTCACCACCATAAAACAATCAATTCTGTGCAAATTCGAATTATTTACTTTAATAAATCTGTTTGCCATCATGGGAAAACTTCTTAGAATCGTTTTCAAAGTAGTAGAAGAAATTGCACGGAAATCATTATAAAATAATGTTAACTAAACATCGTAGCCTTTGGCGTGGATGATGTTTGCGAACAAATGACGTCATGCACTATGATTGGTGTTCGTTGTCACGTGACTTGAGAGTGATTTAGTTACATTTTGATTATTAAATAAAAAGGAAATTTCTTAAAAAAAACTCCCTACTGCAATCAATTTAGCAATTTACTCTTTTATTTAAAATTTTTTTGAAAGAGACAACAAAATTAATTTTTTTAAAGGATATCCCCAAACTACCCATAGACTCTCTTAACTAACATATAAAGAAATACCAACTAAATGAGTAAATCTGCAATTATTAAATCGATTGCAAATAACTTATAATTTATTTTTTAATTTTTAGTGAAGTTTTTTGAAGTAGGTTTGTTTTTTCAAAATAATTTATTTAAAACATTTGATAATTTGCTAAAAGCTGCTAATTTGATTCTAACTCTGTGTCGGGTTTCTGCGTAGTTATTTGTCCCAAATATATATACAGAACGTGTTCGATCTAGGTTATTTCAGTTACTACCTCTGTTTATCGTAAAGATTACTTATAACCTTTGGTTTGTGCATATTTACTTTGAATGTCCTAGCTTCGGATAACTGATATAGCTCACTGATCTTCTCTATTAACTGCGATCAACAGCAAGTTTTCTTCAATCTTGAGGTGGTTGAGATGTTTACTGTTTATTATCATCCCTTTGTTGTCTTGTTTTATTTTCTTAAAATTATCATCTAAAAATAGAATTAAAAGATTAATGGAGCTAGTATCATCCTGTCTGATGCCTCCTTTAATGTAGATGTGGTTACTATTCAAGTTTTCATCTAGTTGTATTTACACTATTGCATTTGTGTGGATAGTTTGTAACAGAGTTCATTACCTGTGATTTATTCTACTACCAAGGCTTCTTCTATTGCACCTAGCTCAATACTATCGATATGACTGGCGTATTGTGGCTAAAATATGGCTCTATGAAGTCTCGATACTTTACTCTCCAACAATCCTATTCCAAATTAGAGTGGTCAATTTTTTCTTTTTGAAAATTCATTTGGAAAGTTTTTGATAAGTTTATATTGTGCCGTTTTGATAGTACAATTTTTAAAATGTAGTAAGAATGTGCGTTTTTTGAGATGATATCACGAAGTAACTGTAGCGGAATAATTAATGAGTGTCTAATGCTTTTGTGGTAACATTTTTGCATTTGAATTATATAAAACATGTAAGTAAAAAATATAAATAATTTTTGGTTTAAATTTATTTCCTGTTTAAATTAACTGCTATTTTATTAGCAATAAAATTTGGGTTTAGATTATGTAGATACATTTACTTCAATTAAATAACGCTTAAATGGTGAATGAATTTTAAATATCTAAATAATAGATAGGAAAATAAATGAAATTTATTGATGTAAAAAGTTCAGCAATTTAATTTAAAATATATTTTATAAAGATAACCCAGAACTATAAATTATGTATTTATTTAAGTATAATTTACTTATTTTTTTTTGTATATTTGGTATTGCTTGGTATTAGTCGTAAAAGGAGTCCACACATAAAATATACAACAAGTAGGTGTACAAGAAAAAGCTTGACACTTATTAATACAGACTAAAAACATACCGACTTGCCTCGGACACAGAATATTTCAAAGATTTTCTTTAACGATTCATCTTACAAACACCTTAATAAGTATTTACATGCAAGAGCAGGTTACTTAAAAGCTAAATTAAAATACATTATTTTAAATTACCAGCCAGAGGAAAAAAGAATTTTAGATCATACCGACAGCCGTAATTTTTTTAAATTCTTTTGAAAGTATGTTAAGAAGGTAAACATCATGATTTTGCAGGGCCTTATTGCAGCAAATTAACCTGAAAAACAATGGTGAAATAGTAATTAAATTAATACGACAGTATTAACTACTATTTCTTAATCTCAAAATTATTATTTCATACATTTAATTCTTAATAGTCTTTAAATTTAACGCCATTGCACAAATTATGAATGAAAACTCTAAAATGATGTTCACCTCTATATTATTTTTGAAATTCGAAACTTTAAAGCATTGAATTGTATGAGATCAAATAAGGATATCTGCTGTTTTTTCGAACATACAGGTATCTAAATGTTTTTGGACGCACTCTGATATACTGTTTCAAATAACCTTAAACTTAATGTACATTCATTAATTCAGTTTAGTAATTTTGTATCTTAAATCGTGAATAAGTTACATGTACTTTGAAATTAAAGCTTTGTATATTAAATTTAATTAAATGTTACCTTAAATTGCAATAATGTAACTGAAAACATACCAAATATTATGTATAATTGCATTAGATTTAATATAAAAATTATTAAATTTAATGCATTAACATTAAATGCATTTAATAAACGGTTTATGAAATTTACTTCCAGCACATTACATTAAAATTAATGTTAAGTTTTTTACAGTGCACACAGTTAAAAGGAAATCCATTAAATTTAAGGTAAATGTGTTAGAAGCAAGTTTCATAAACGTTTATTAAATATGTTTAATGTAATGCATCAAATTTAATAATTTACATGAATTTAAATTAATTTATTCCATTAAATCTAATGTAATCATACATTAAATTTCAAGTTTTGATCATTCCTTTTTAAGGTGACTGTGTACACTAAATATACAGCTTATGTTCATTGATTTTAAGATATGTTATCATATATTTAATGCACCAACATTAATATGAGGTCAAAAAACTCTGCGACCAGGAAAAGGTGGATATTCTTCTCATAGGTAGTGTACCGTCATCTGTAGATCGGTTTCGAACTTATTGGTTTCCGTCAGTACCGGCAGTCTAGATCTTCAGAACACCACACCACAGAAAGTTGAATCTTTTTAGTTATTTTATTGAAATTTAAGATACTATTTAATTAAATTTAATGTACAACAAACTGATATTGGAATGAATTGCATTATATTTAAAATAAAAATTATTCAATGTTTTAGGTACAAAATCATTAAATTTATTATAGAATGGACATTAAATTTGCATTAAATTTAAGGTTCTTTTTAACAGTGTAGCTAAAGATTGCGGTAAGTAAATCGCTTTAAATATTATGACACTGATATATGTATAGTGATTATTAAACCTTAAGTTTGGCTGCATGTACACACCAAGTTCTATAAAACAATTCCTCTGCTTCAAGCTACTGTTATTTATTAGAGAATTAAAGTTTATTCGTTTTGTTCTTCTTGTAAAGCTCACTGCACAATATTCATTGATATCAGAAATATTTTGTTGACAATAAAACCACTCAAACAGACAGTCATGAAACGAACAGATTGCACTTTAAATCGTAAAATTATCGTAAATTGTATTGTTCAACAATATTGTTTTGAATATCTGTACAACTCACATACTTAAATATTTTGGTGAGGAAATTTAGCAATTATAGTCTCCCCAGACCATCACTTAGCAAAGCAGCAAAGTACGGTAAAAAATGGGAAAAAATATGTTAATGGCGTTGATAGTGAAAGTGTAAAAAGGTAAACCATTAGTTTTTACTTACTGTTCAAAAGTTTCCATATTCTTCAATTACGTTGTTCCAAGGATGTATGATATAGATCAATGTTTCCCAAGCGATGGTTTGAGAATCCCCAGCGCGAGTAAAATGAACAGAACTGCAAGATTTGGAAAATCACATACAAAGGCATCACGAAGTGTATTTAAAAAAAAGCGGCAAAAAAATTATTAAACAACACAGTGTTGTTGAGTTTTAAAAATTTGGCAAATAACATGGAAAGTAAACTTTTGAAAATAATAAAATTGAATTATTTCTCTCTTCAGCTTAACGAGTCGACCAATGTAGAAAACACTGCAGTACTGGTTTTCTATGTTATATAGATTTTTAACAATTTAATTCAACTAGTGCAAATCAATGATAGAAATTTTTTCTGGTCTTGTGATGCGGGTGAAGATCAACAAGAATACCGAATGGACTCATTACTGTACTCATTAATAAGCATGGGCATATAAGTGCATCCCTGCAGAGTAATCCAGTACTCTCAGTGATGCTGTAAAAATTGTAAATTTTATAAATGGTGTGCTACGAACTCTCGTCTATTCCGTGCGCGTTGTGAGGACTTTAAAAGCCTAGACGTGTCTTTACTACTTTATACAGAAGTTAGATGGCTTCCTCGTGGCAAGGTCTTAACCCGTTTGTTTGAATTGAAGCTGAAGTGCAATTTTTCTTGACCGTCCATGCCATTTATCCTCTTGTTTACCTAATATTCTTTGGCTGATAAAATTTGAATACTTGGCATTTTTTCCGAATTAAATAATTTAAATCGGTCTCTGCAAGGCCCAGATATTACCATTTTCAATATGTATAGTAGAATAGCAGCTGATAAAAAAGTTCAACGTTTGAATTTAATGTCTGCAGTTGAATGAGTACGAATATTTTGGTTCTCTCAACACCATTCTATTAGAAAATGAAATTCAACATAAAAATATTAAAAGGGATGTTATTGAACGTAACTTCAGTCAACGTTTAATGGCTATTTTTACATAATTGTTACTTGTAATGAAGTATTAAAATTAGGTGTCACTTAACCCTGCTTTTGATTCATAGAGATTCAACCTCGCTGAGAAGTTATATACACTGACGAGTACATATTCAAATTTAATACTATTTTTTGTTACTAGAATAATAATAGTTTTTAAATGGATATGCCCTTTAAACTTTAAATTTCAAGGTGTTAAGTATATGAAAAGTGCCTTGATGTTATTATACATTGACTTTTTAGAATTAAGGTTGTTAGATAATTCTGTGTGTTAAATTTGAAATTTCTAAGTAGATGGGACAGGGATTAAGTACAAGAGAGGCAATAGTCGCAACACAGGTACTGGTACAAAATTGCTATGACCAAAGAAAAGATGTGTGCCTATGTTTCATAGATTACGAGAAAGCTTTCGATCGTGTTCAACATCAAAAGTTAATACAACTCCTCGAGAGGCTCGACATCGATCAAAAGGACATTCAATGCATCCAAAATTTGTATTGGAACCAGAATGCACAGGTAAAAATTGAAAATGGTATGTCCAATACTGTACAAATTGAGAGGGGAGTGAGACAGGGGTGCGTACTATATCCGCTCCTATTTAATCTATATTCGGAGATAATTTTCCGAGAGGCCTTAGAAGATGTAAAAAAGGGCATTAGAGTGAATGGTGTATGGATCAGCAACATTCGTTATGTCGATGATACGATCCTGATAGCCGAAAATATAGATGATCTACAACAAATAGTAAATATGATTGGACAACATAGTGCATCTATGGGTCTGAAACAAAGTTTATGATCATCTTTAGAAACTTGGATGCATTTACAAACTCCGAAATAACTTTTGATGCAGCGCCCATTGAAAGAGTGGACAAGTTCAAATACCTGGGAACATGGCTTTGTGAGGATTGGACATCGAACAGAGAAATAAAAAGCCGTATTGAGCAAACCCGACAGGCTTTCCTGAAGCTTAAAAATGTGCTTACTTGCTCAAAATTCGATATTGACTTGAGGGTGAGGTTTATGAAATGCTACGTATGGTCGGTGTTTCTTTATAGCGTGGAGGGTTGGACCCTAAAAACGAGTAATATCAATAAACTGGAAGCCTTTGACATGTGGCTGTATCTCAGAATTCTTAAAATCTCATGGACGGAGAAGAAGACAAATGAGGAAGTTCTGGGGCATGTAGGAAAAGAGCGTGAATTATTCGAAGTAGTCAAGAAAAGAAAAACAGCCTATCTGGGACATATCATGCGAAACGAAAAATATGGGTTCTTATAGTTGATGATTGAGGGCAGAAGGGGAATGGGGAGTAAGAAAGTGTCTTGGCTTCGGAACATAAGACAATGGACAGGGTTACGTAATCTACAAACACTGATCCACACCACCCGAGATAGAGAAGCAATGGAGCATGTGATCGCAAACATCCATTAATGGATGCATCCGAAGAAGAAGAAGAAGTAGATGGGAAGATTTGTACAAGTTTTGATGAATAAGTGAGTGAATTAGTACATAAAACAGAGAGTTCCAAGGGCCGATACTTCCTACTTCCTAAATGGTTTGTTATAAAAGCGTGACATTTGTATGGGTTTTTAATGAAAACGGATTTAGTAATATATTCAGTTGTTGGCGAAGCTGGAAACGGGTACCCAAGTTATGAGAGATGTAAAATAAATTTTAAGTTGATTCCGGCTTATAATATTTTTCTTAGTTTTCATCAGTAATTAATTAGCTTTTTTAAAAGTACCTTATTCTCTATATTATATTTACTTTTACTGTTTAGTTTTAGTAACGTTTTTTGTGGAAAAATAGTTTTTTTTAGAAAATAATAGAAAAAAACCATTAACGGCTATCTTAAAATTATATTATTTTTTGTTTTTTAGTACTTTTTCCATTTCAGAATACTTTCCTATCACAATTTAAATAAACTCGACAGGTTCATATATCAACGATAGGAACCAAAGTCTCCGCGTAACCACAAAGTGGTGTTAAATTTACCTGGCGCCCAACGCTGGTCGATGGACAATGTTAATTTTATTGGGGTTTGATGAGAAAATGATGTCATTCAAGAAGTATATATGTATGTGGTCCCATTAGCTCTGGCTCGCCGGTATCTCAGAGTTGAAGAACCACTTAAAAATTTATTTTAGTCGAAGAGCTCATGAATTTTTTTAAAAAGTTATTTCATGAAAAAAAATTTATATGAGGTATAAAAATAAGTAAAAATTACTTACTTAATTTAAATCATAAAGTAAATAAGGTATTGACAAAATTGTTAACCGCGAAAATCATATAGACAATTATTAATAGAGGTCGAAAAATGCGTTACAGTTAAAACTCCTACTTTACAATTTACCTAAATTCGCAATTCTTAAATAATAATTAGGCGAATAAATGTAAAGGTAAAGATTCTGTATTTTGTAGATATGAAATTAAAGCAATAGCTTTAAAACTGAGTAAGTTCTGAATGCATTAGGATCAATTATTTCAAATAGTTGAACTGTTAAGGAGTTATCGCAGAAATCGCCGATTTTTAGACCTACATACCTGTATGAAAACTACATCAAATCTCAAGTCTAAGCTTCTTTATCATGTTTCACTACTTTGCAAACTCAAGAAGTGTCGAATATCGCTAAAATTAGTGAACTAAGTACTAATGTTCATTGAGTAAGGCTATACTATGTTCTAACATTAAAAAAGTCTAAAAATCTCTAAAAATCAGCGTATTCCAGCATAAGACAAACGAGCAAAGTGAGCCAAAACCCAAGCATCTAAAACCACGTCACCGGGACACAGAAAGATCCACAGGGGTCACTGACTCAACATTGCTCACAGTCTCACCATCCCGTAAAAATGACACCTTCAACTATCTTCTCTCGAAAATACTAACAATAGGATCATTATTTATTTCTAACAATTTTTATATATTTTTGGGGTAAGAAAAAATTAAGCCCATTAATTTTCATAAAGGATGTGGATCAAAATATATGTTCTTTTGTGCTGTTGAATATTTGAAAAGATCACCTTGACCGATGAATATATATTTATATGCTATTATTTGAGACAGAAATAACTTTGAAATTCACGGGTCCAAAAACAGATGAAAAAACAATTTCGGCGAAACCCAATTTCTTTTGGCATTTGTTTTTCCAAATGTCAACGTTAGTTTATAAACTACAAATGATATTCCTAGGTATCATACTAATTCTTATAATTTAAAGCCAAGTTCATGCGACAACAGGTTAAAAGGCGTTGTCGTTGTATGAGTGAATTAAATTGTGCATATATCGTTTATTAAAACAAACTTCTAATCACTTAACATTCTATATTTAATTCAAGGATAAATGAAAAAATTCTCATAGATTCACGTTTCAAGAAGGTGAAGAAGTATGTAAGTCTCATTCAAAATCACAAGGTAAACTGCTTTTGTAAATATTATAATTTTTATTAAACATTATGCATTAACGTAAGAATTCATTATAAATGAATGACTAATGAAATTAAATGGTCTAAAACTGGGAAAGCAAGTCCATTCCATCTTATCTTTTTTGTTTTCTTCACAATTGCGGTAAAAATTTCTAAAATCTTCTTTGATACAAATAATATATAAATATATTATACTGCGTTATGCTGCAATTGAGGATATGAAAGAACTTTTGTGTGATTTAATTAATAGCTTTAAGTTGATCATTAAAACAGAAAAACTATTTACTCTTGCTATTTACCGACACAAAAACATAATTAGCTGAATTCACTAACATAATTTAACTTTAAAACCATCCTAAATTGACAGAAGAGGGCTTAAGCTGACAAAAACAACAATAAGTCAAGCAAGTCTTAAACCCTAAAAATACTAGCATAAAAAATCACTTTGTTTCATTATTGAACAGTCAAAAATGAAGAACTTTATTTATTTTCGGGATACAACTATTTCTTTTACATATTTCAATGCTTTACCGCAAGGTTCTTATCTTTAATATCTCTATAGAAGCGTTTATTTGCTGACATATGTAATATAAATTATGACAATATCATAAGCAAAATAAAACTGGCAGACTATAAGATTTAAATTTCATGGCAACTAGATCGAGTTTAAATCTTAAATCTTCTTAGTGAATCTGGCTGAATATGTTTAACTTCAACATATTTAGGGGATGTCTAATCTGGACCAGTTAAATTTATGGTTAAGGATACCTGTCATTTTAGGTTTACTTTCTTTATTAAGATTAGGTTTGTTTGCGAGTGAGACACAAATTTATTTGTGTCAAAAGTTAGAATAAGAAACGAATATATTTGCATTGGAAATTAAGAGATGAAAATATCAACATTGTTTTTATTTTAGATTGAATTATCAAATGTCGGCAATTACTCAACAAAAGAAATTTGTATTAAAACTTTGACTTGTCCGAAATCTAGTGTTCTTGGGTGCATTTTAAGTCTATATTTACCAATTTCTTCTAAGTTTAAATCAACTACTCCAGAATTCTGAATTTCTTTACTTCAGGTTTAATTAAAAGTCCGAAATTTTCAGTTCCATTTATTTGTTATATATTAAAAGAAGTTAATACATATTTTATGAAAAACTGGAAGAGAAATATGCAAATATATCATCCAGTTGTTGAAGTATTATTAGGAAACAACATCTCAAAAAGTACTTATCATTGATATGTTGACTTTTTTAGAAAACATTTCTAGAATTTTGCCTAGAATTCAAATATAACATGATATACAAGGCGTGTTGTTTATGGCCCACGCTGGGCGCCATTTAATTTATAACTTTAGCTACCACAATCCTAATAAAGTTCATTGAATTGCATCATGATGAGGAAGATAGTAGATTGTGGTTCTTGTACGATTAATTCAAACTTTTCTTTTGGTATAAGAGACAGCCAATTATAAAAATAAAGAAACTAAGAAAATCTTGCTGCACATTTCTTTGGTTAGAAAATCTCGATAAAAGGGAAGAATATTGTTAGTTAATTAAAGAGTTATATTACACAAAACTTTCCTAGGAATAAATTTAAGAGAATATTTCAAAACTTATTGTGATAAATATAAGTAAGCGTTATAACATTAGATATCTCAGTGTTTCTGGTCAATAAAACTACATACTCCATTTATGAAGTAATTAATTCCATTTTGTTTTAAATTGGTGTTATGTTTATATAAATAGAAATGGGAAAAAGTAATAGAAAGATAAAATAAAAAGGAATCCAGATTAAACCAGAAATTGTACGAGCAAAATGTATCATTTATTTCCAAAAAAATCACTTCTAAAAGGATACTGAGAAAATTTCAGAAAGCAGAAGGAACTTGTAAAGGCGGGAAACAAAAAACCACAGTTACATGTACAATTAAATTTCAACAATATTTTTCACACTTGGAATTATTAATTGTTTTGTAAATATCCATTTAAGAGAATGTCGGACGTCCAAATTACAAGAAGGGTGTGAAAGATTGGACAGCGTGCATCTAAACTAATTATAAAATTATGTTTATAAAATAAACAAAAAGAAAAATTAAAAGATAAAATAATCCTCATATTAACATAATATATTTAAGAAATTGTGGTAGTTATACAGCAAAAATAAGAAAATACCACAATGTTGACATCTTGAAAAAATATTTTTCTTGATAAGCTAGGTAATATCTATTTATACCCTCAAAATTCGTAGGAAAATAGTTTCCCTTGTTCAAAACAATGTAAAGCTGTGAATATGTGAATGTGAATAATCCTGTTAAGTAATAGAACGAAATAATTATAGGCTAGAAGTTATAAATAACATTGTACGGCATAGGTATACAACTAATTCTACATTCTAAAAAAACGCTGCATTGAGTATTTTTTATGACCAATAGAAGAAAATTGTAATTTCTTGGTGTTTCTAAGGTTAATTTCTAAAACCACAAATTAAAATATTTAAGCTCCAAGGTCCAAAAATTGACTTTAACCAAATCGTGCATCAAGACGTTTGTCATTTTAACTATTATAACCAGCTCGTAGACTATTTTGGAGAGAGTTTTATACCAGCGACCTTATTCTATGGATAATTTATTATCCTTATTTTAAATTTTTTCCTCCAGCAAATTACAATTCTGACGTAATTAATTATTGCCGGTAGTAATAATTTACAAAAATACTTTTTGCACTGACATACAACATCATGATTTCGCTGCATTTGAAGTTTCAGAATACAGTCATGATTTGCATTTATGTGAATAATTTATGAAACGGCAAATAAAACCTTTTAACTTTATTAAATACTTATTTTAATTTCGTGAACTAACCTGTATTTAATTAAAAATCTAATTAATTTGAGAATTCTTTGTGTTTTGTTATTTACGTTTAATTTTATTGCTATATAAAGCTGGAAATTTACAATTCAAAAATGCCAGTTTCCTTTTTCATTTAGATCTACCAATAATGCGCCATAGTTACTTGTAATTTTCCTTTAGATGGCCAGTCAGTTAACAATTTGATAATTAATGTACGATTAACTATTATTTCCGATTTTAGAAAGTAATATTATTGATTCTTCATTTCACTTCCTGAATTTTCCACAATAATTGTTTCATGTAACTCAGCAGTCCCCAACCTTTTTCTTCTTGCTTTTTCTACACTGCCAGTCAATCACTTTTGCCATGTCTACGCGAAAACAAGTAGAATTTCAAAGTTCTGTATTTCAGTAAGGAATCATAGCATGACAATTCTGAAAAAAGCATTTAAAAGCTCTTTGCCAGTACTTGCAGACGACATAAAGTGTAACTCGATTTTTTTTTTATTTTTTAAAAGGTTTAATTGAGAATAAAAAAATAAGTAAAACTTCGACTTTATTAAATTCAGCGCCATTTTTGTAGAAAAGTTTGTGAGAAAATTCTGATCCGTCAGATTTTGAGAGTGTCCCAAGAGGTTTAAATTGCTTTTTTAAAGTTTGATCTAAGTGCATTTTTGACCAAAAAAATTTTTTTCAATGTTTTATATATTCTGAACTGAACTAGATAGAAAAAAACTTCAAAGAGAAAAAATGCCTTTTTTAACACGTAGAATGACCTACATTAGTTCCGAAATGTTTCCCGCAAATTTCATTTTTTAAAATTTTTTAAATTTTCTTTAATTTTTAAATTTTTTTGAAAGTACAAACGATAATAAGCTGTTTACGACTGTTTACTCAGTATGATACCAACGCGTAAATTTTAATTTATTCCTTTTTTTATATTTAAATATATATATATATATATATATATATATATATATATATATATATATATATAAATAGATAAGTTTTTGTCCGTGTAATTTAAAATAAAATAGAATCAAATATTGGCGAAGCGGACGTGAAAATTTTTTAATCTACATGATTCTCGTGTTAAAAAAAATATGGAAAAACTCCGGGTCCGACAGATGACGACAGCGCTGTTTCGTCCTAATATGGGACTCGTCAGGCCACTGCATTCGGTGCAAACCATCATCTCGCCTTTGCATCCTATAAACCTGAGTTTAAAATCAAAAAACAGCAAACAAGACGACAAAGGCGACATCTCGATGGTCGACTCGATAACACAAGAAAACACACAGATTAACAAAGTTTGTAAAATAACCGCCATATGGTGGCGCGACGATGAATTAAAACAGAAATATGTAAAATCGAGCACACGAAACGCGCTGCCCAAAGGATAGGGGTCGCATTTTTCGGTACTGGCAACCAAGCCTACCGCTTATTTTAGCAGCCAATGCCACGTGTCGCACCAAACGATCCCACCATGAGAGCATCGTTCAGCGTGTTTCAAAGCCAAACAAACATAGATAAGTTTTTGTCCGTGTAATTTAAAATAAAATAGAATCAAATATTGGCGAAGCGAACGTAAAATTTTTTTAATCTACATGATTCTCGTGTTAAAAAGTGCGGAGCACTCCAAAAATATGGAAAAACTCCGGGTCCGACAGATGGCGACAGCGCTGTTTCGTCCTAATATGGGACTCGTCAGGCCCGGAGTTTTTCCATATTTTTGGAGTGCTCCGCACTTTTTAACACGAGAATCATGTAGATTAAAAAATTTTTACGTCCGCTTCGCCAATATTTGATTCTATTTTATTTTAAATTACACGGACAAAAACTTATCTATTTATTTATTTACTTGTTTGGCTTTGAAACACGCTGAGCGATGCTCTCATGGTGGGATCGTTTGGTGCGACACGTGGCTTTGGCTGCTAAAATAAGCAGTAGGTTTGGTTGCCAGTACCGAAAAATGTGACCCCTATCTTTTGGGCAGCACGTTCCGTGTGCTCGATTTTACATATTTCTGTTTTAATTCACCGTCGCGTCACCATATGGTGGTTATTTTACAAACTTTGTTAATCTGTGTGTTTTCTTGTGTTATTGAGTGGACCATCGAGATGTCGCCTTTGTCGTCTTGTTTGCTGTTTTTTGATTTTAAACTCAGGTTTATAGGATGCAAAGGCGAGATGATAGTTTGTACCGAATGCGGTGGCCTGACGAGTCCCATATTAGGACGAAACAGCGCTGTCGCCATCTGTCGGACCCGGAGTTTTTCCATATTTTTGGAATGCTCCGCACTTTTTAACACGAGAATCATATAGATTAAAAAAAAATTTCACTTCCACTTCGCCAATATTTGATTCTATTTTATTATATATATATATATATATATATATATATATATATATATATATATATATATATATATATTTATATATATATATATATATATATATATATATATATATATATATATATATATATTCTATTCAAAGAAACAAAAAGCATTAAAAATAGACGTGGAAACACTCGAAAAAAAACATCTTTTGCAGAAGATAAATTGATTGTTAATATGTGTGTACGCGATAGAAAATTATCAGTGCTTGATATTACTTCGCACGTTAATAAACATTTAAAAAATCCAATAAGTGAGGCTACTATTCGAAGAAGACTTATAAGTGCAGGTTTAACAGGTCGAGTTGCTGGAAGAAAGCCATTATTAAGATCAGCAAATAGAATAAAAAGATTCAAATGGACTCATAAACGTTGGACCATAGAAGATTAGAAGAAGGTGCTCTGGTCTGATGAATCTAAATTTGTACTTTTTGATCCTAAAAGAAAAATTTTTGTGAGAAGAAGAACAGGTAAAAATTTTATAAGTGACTGTATTGTACCTACTGTTAAAGACGGTGGAGGTTCGGTGTGGGGATGCTTTGCAAGGTCAAAGGTTGGCCATCTCATAAAAATTGAACGTACTATGAAGAAAGAAGATTATAAAAAAATTTAAAAGAAAATGGAGTTGCATCTGGCAGACGTTTGCTACAGTCTAAATTTATATTTAAACACGACAATGACCCGAAACACTGGTCAAAATTGTGTAGAAATTATTTAAAATGGTTAGAAAAACGAAGACAATTAAAAGTAATGGAATGACCATCGCAATCACCTGACCTTAATCCCTGTGTGAGAAAAGTTCGTCCTAAATCGAAAACTAAACTCTGGCGTATTTTGTAACAGTAATGGAAAAATATGAAAGCTACAACTTTAGATTTGTTCATACATAGAATGCCACGATTATGTCAAGCTGTGATAAACAATAAAGGTGGTCACTTCGATGAAAAATAAGTGTAAAAATTGATATTGATTTCTACCTCATAATATTTATAAATTTAATAATATATATCCATGATATTTATATTTCTACCTAATTTGTAAAGTAGTTCTCAATAAATTGGTTTCTTGATGTGATTTCCAATTTCTAATTATTTATCATATTATTAACTGTTTACAAATAAATTACACATAAAAAAGGAATAAATTGAATATTTTTTCATATAAAAACATTTGAAAAATTGTCCGAAAATTACGCGTTCGTATCATAATGAGTGAACAGTCGTAAACAGCATATTAAATGTTTCTATTTTCAAAAAAATTGGAAAATCAAAAAAATTTAAAAAATAAAATTCACGGAAAACATTTCGGAACTAATGAAGGTCATTCTGCATGTAAAAGCAGGCAATTTTTCTCTTTGAAATTTTTCTCCATCTAGTTCAGTTAAGAACATACAAAAGATTGAAAAAAAGTCATTTTTTTTCGTAAGAGTAGGATTTTGGTCAAAAATGCACTTAGATCAAACACAAAAAAAAGTAATTTAAACCTCTTGGAAAACTCTAAAAAAACTATCTGATTAGAATTTTCTCACAAACTTTTCTACCAAAATGGCGCTGAATTTAATAAAGTCGAATTTTTTTTTTATTCTCGATTATAACCTTTAAAAAACTAAAAATCGACTTACACTTTACGTCATCTGCAAGTACTTGTAAAGAGCTTATAAATGCTTTTTTTAAAAACACATTAAAATTTTTCTGTGATATTGCCCATCCTTATTAAGTAATTATTGAGACATTGTAAACTTCTGGGTTTTAATTTTTTAAAATTAAAATATTAAAGATGTTTGGACAGCTTACTATATTCAATGAGTCGATTTTTAGACAAATATTGATTAGATAATATATAAAGCCATTACTATCCTATACTATAATTTATTTTACATTATACAGGAATATATAACTTCCTCTTACATGTCTATGAAAGATTGAAATAAAATATCTATTAAATTGTTCACCTCCGTTCCGTTGGCGGGTATGTACCCTCTCGATGAAATTTTGGAATACATTTTGGAGTAAAAGGCTCTAGATTTCACGAAAAAATCCAAATAGGTTAAATTGTAAATTATTGAAGGCCAATTCAAAGCAAGAGATGATACAACCTGGGAAAAACATCACTGCTGGTAGCGCTATCTTGTGAACACCATAGAAGTGATCGCCATTGAAAGTCAATAAAGTACCTTCATCATTTTCTAAAAACTATGGTCCGGTGATTCTTCCTCTCCATATTACACACCAAACCACCATTTTTTGAGGATGCATGGTAAGCTCCTACAAGCCTAGTCACTAAAGATGATTTTGTCATCGAATCCAACGTCAACTATTCATTTCCAGATCCAGTTGGTTGAATTTCTCTGTCGTCCTTGGTCAGTGAGCTGAAGTCTGAGTCGGCAGTATCTTAGAGTTACGGTGCAACTTTTTTGTCAAAATTCACTGAAGTGCTGCGGTGGGGGTTTAATTCCTGGAAGCGACACTAGATGGAGGTGTTTGGTTATTCTGTGATACTGATGCTAATAACCGTGGTCTTTTAGGGCGACTCTGTTTGCAATAAAATCGCTCGTTCATCAATTTTGCGCACCATAATATTCCCGTATCTTGTCAATCGTCACTGTAAAATCTTCTCCAATTTTAAAATGGGTTTTCACTAATAATAAACGTTATTACAAAATCTGTAACGCGGCATTTTCGTAAATGTTAATGCTTAAATTAAAAAAATACAAAATATGACTGACCCAATGATTGCCAGATGGAAATAGTGTGCCATTCGAAATTCAAGTTCTTGTAGAGACACCCTTTACTAAAAAGTACAAAAAATGATCCAAGACCAGCTCAATTAAAGAATATATCAATACCAATAAAAATAGATCGTTTACAACAACTTGGGCAAGATATTTATTTGTAATAAAGATACCCATAAAATTTATGGCCTTCCTAGTTATTCAAAATTTGGCAAAAACATCGTGGTCTGGGCTATAAGATAAATTACTTGCTGCACACAATATGTTATTTATAGTGTTACAAAATGAGTTTTCAAAACATTATTATCGCAAATGTGTTAACAATTACCCTACTCAATGAGAAAATTTAATTGAAATTACTGATATCCTAATTAGTTGCGTGAGCTGCCGGAATTTAATAAATTGCTACCCATTACTTACAACGTTTACACCCAATGAAGTTTTCAGAAAATCATGTGGCGTATCGCAGTGCATTGTCTACTTCAATACCTCCTTAACTCTGTGAAAAATTACTGGTAGATAAAAATTCGTTCTGGTTTTTAAGTATTCCGAAGCATTTGGAATATATTTTTTAGATAACTAAATTGATCATCGGAAATTGTTTGGAAGATAACAGTGAACCAATTTCTTTGCTGTCACAATGGAAATTTACATCGTTGATGTAAACAGCAAGCTAGTTGTCGATCCTAAACTGTTTTCCCTTAAAATTATCATGAATACTTAAATAAAACAGTTCGAATTTCATAACTGTAGGTTTGTAAGTCCGTATGTCTGATAGGCTAGGTCAATAAATTTCTCCAACTTACTCCGTTCGTAATAAGGAACTACGACCAGAAGAGATTCAAAGAATGCATAAGCTTGAGTACAAACCAGCTCAGAGTTCTGGCAGGGATCCTGACGGAGCATTGCCACCTGAAAGGACACCTCAAGACACTCGGACTGGTAAAAAAAGAAGAGTGCAGATCCTGTGAGGAGCAGGACGAAACCTCTATTCATATCCGTGCAGAGTGCAGTGCTCTAAAAAACTCTAGAATGCGGTTCTTGAGAGCACACCAAATCGAAGAAGGGAAGCTACTCACCTTAAAGCTGCCCAAAATCTCGAGATTCCTGAGGAAAATACGAGGACCTGCTCTAGCCGATAAAATAACTCTAATGAATGGACAGCAGTAGGGGGGCACAATAAATCTACCAGGTCGCAGTGTACAGACCCCAACTCTACGCAAAATATATATATATATATATATATATATATATATATATATATATATATATATATATAACTTCTATGATTCGTATGGTTCTGTGAACCCTATGGCGGGTTTCTTATGGATAATATTCAAATTTCGGAAATTGATGTTTTGTAAAACTTGTTGTTTCAACAATAAATTGTCAAGATGCTAATACATTAGCAGTCACCATCACTGTATAGAAGTAGAGTTCCTTTATTTGGTTGCAGTAGCACCAAGATCTTGTATGATTTGTCTTTGTTGAAGGCGCTCTATCTCTTTTATAGAACTACTAGATCTTACAGTTCAGGCAGTCAAGAGTATGCGAATTTATGGTCAAAATTGGCGGCATGTCACATTGTCATTAATACTGAATATGCATGCAAAACTCCTCATTAGTAAATATCCGGAGCCATTAAATTTTTTGCCACACCTTATAAAGCGCTGCTCTTAACACCTTCTAACCGATCGCCTTAAAATTCCGATTCCCTTCTAAATTTTTCTTTGAGACAAATGTGTATTAGGATTCTTTTCTTGGGACTGTTCAACCAAATCCTCATTTCGAGGGATCACTACACTTCAAGTCCTTTGACGTTCAGCTTTTGTTGAAACTAAAGCCTTTAAATTAAATCTTCTGATAGCCCTATTAACATTGTGAACGCACCAACATTTATTGTAAAACTGACTTGTGATTCATTTTTCATGTCAGTTTTTTTTCTAAAAAATAGGCTTTAATTAGACCAAAATCATGCTTTTTCAAATTCTTAGCCATAGTCTAAGTAAGCACTAAATGTGACAAGAACGCTAAACGTGAAGTACAAACTCAAAAGAAGTTAATTTGTTTTTAGAATTTCTATAACGTGTTATTCAAATGTTTTTTGTAATAGGCACCTAAGACTGAATACATAAATTTTCTCTGATGCATTTTTTTTGCTCTAGCCGATATTTATAATAGTATGTGGGGATATTTTTAAACACGAAAATAAAGGGTGTTTGTTATAGAGGTATAGAAATTTTAAATGGAATAAATCAAAAATGAATTTTTTAAATTGACATGAAATTTACTTTATTCGAAAGATAACCTTCTGGCATTATAATTTAAATATGACTTCTGGCATATGACTGCCACGGCTGGCTCGGACGTAGTCTAATCTGGAGGTCCAATTTTCGATAACTTTTTCCAACATTTGTGGCCGTATATCGGCAATAACGCGGCGAATGTTGTCGTCCAAGTGATCAATCGTTTCGGGCTTATCGGCGTAGACTAGCGACTTCACATATCCCCACAGAAAATAGTCTAGCGGCGTTAAGTCGCACGATCTTGGAGGCCAATTCACGGGTCCGAAACGTGAAACTATGCGGTTACCAAACGTTTCCTTCAATAAATCAATTGTGGCACGAACTGTGTGACATGTTGCGCCGTCTTGTTGAAACCACAGCTCCTGCACATCATGGTTGCTCAATTGATGAACGAAAAAGTCAGTAATCATGGCTCTATAGCGGTCACCATTGATTGTAACGTTCTGACCAGCATCGTTTTTAAAGAAGTACGGACCAATGATTCCACCAGCCCATAAAGCACACCAAACAGTCAGTTTTTCTGGATGTAACGGTGTCTCAACATACACTTGAGGATTATCATCACTCCAAATACGGCAGTTTTGTTTATTGACGTATCCATTCAAACAAAAGTGAGCTTCATCGCTAAACAAAATTCGCTTATGAAAATCGTGATCAACGGCAATCTTGTTTTGGGCCCATTCACCGAATCTACGCATTGCTAGGTGATCGTGTGGCTTCAATTATTGCACGAGTTGGATTTTGTAAGCACGCAAACCAAGATCTTTCCGCAAAATCTTCCATAAAGCGAATGGACACATATCCAATTCCTGTGCGCGATGGCGGATAGATTGATTCGGGTCTTCCTCTACGCTACTCTCTACAGCAGCAATGACTTCTTCTGTACGTACTGTACGACGTCTCTGTGGGTGCGTATTATCATTTAGAGTCAGTGTGGTGCGAAAACGATCCATAGTTAATCGAATTAATTGCTCTGATGGACGATTATGTTGACCGTAAAATGGACGTAGTGCGCGATACGTATTTCGAACAGAACCATGATTTTCAAAATAAATTTGCACAATTTGGAAGCGTTGTTCATGCGTCAGTCTATTCATGTTGAAATGCCAAACCAAACTAAACATAAATCACTTGACAGCTGACAAAATGGCCGCCAGTTAAAAAAGTGTTGCCAACTTAAACTTTTATACCTCTATAAAAACCACCCTTTAGTAGTAATATCCAACCCACAATTTTTTTAACTCGTCGGGGAGAACAGTAGTTAATGCACTACATATATGTGCCGGTTTCAAGATCTTTACGTTGAAAAAAGTCTCGGCAAAAACTCACTATTATTTATGAGAAATTTACCAGAACAAACTTAATATACCTTGCTGTTTTTATAATTTTAACATGTTTATGCATACAGCATTCACTCTCTAAAACCCACTCCAGATCACTTAAAATAATATTGCAGTAATTTCCACGATTTATTAATCGTTCTATGCATCTGTTAAAGCCAGCGGATAAAACATCTCATAGTTGACTGGTATCAGACCGCACAAATGATATCTTAATACTTCAATTAACCTAAAAATGCATGATTTCAAGTTGTTGATTTATGTTTAAGTGAATCATATTTACTTTAATTGTGAGATGCTCTTGTGAATTATGGCTTATTTACGACTGTTGATGAATTTTAGATTGATGCATTATCAGAATGAAAATTTGGGTAACAGTATAAGTTTATTTAGAAGTTAAATGTCATTATATCTATCGCAGAACAAAGATTTTGTCGGAAGCACTGAGAATCAGCTGATGAGTTTATTCGTTTCCTTTTATTTGAACTATTTGGAAAATGAGAACCTACCACCAACTAACGATCGGCTAAATTAATTTTTCTATTGGTAAAAAATAAAACACAGATTTTAAAAACCTACAATTTGAGCTTTGGTGCTATCATTATTGTTAATTTGTTATTGCAAAAAGGCCAAAAAAACCCTCAAAATCGGCCATTTCTTCCGTAATAATTATTTATTACACTTTCTGGCGTTTAAAGGGAAGGTTTCGTCTTTCTGAACAAAATGATATTTTATAATAGTAAATCGGATAATTTCTTGCTGAAATTATTCTTCATCCCAAAACGCAAAATGTTGATTGCTATAACTTTTTTTTGAGTGAATATTTTGACCTCCACAAAGGTTCAATCTCTCTGCTAGAGGCAAATGAAAAAACTAATTTTCAACTCTTTAAATATTGCTTGAAAAAAAGGAGGTGTTTCTTTTTTTATAAAGAAATAGAGCACTTGCGCGCGCGAGGAAACTGAATTCATAGCTTCAAATTAGTAGCGCTCTGAAAAATTCACCGTATTTCAGCAACGAATGGACCAATTTCGGTGTTTTTTTTTTTTTAATCTGGATAGCTCGAAAAATTATGAATATAGCACCTTCCCTTTTTTAAATAGATATTTAGGAGTTGAAAATTAATATTTTCATTTGCCTCTAACAAGATATGAAAATTTAGGTCTTCACGATTGAGGTTTGGGGAGTCCAAAATGTTCATCCAAAAAAAAGTTATAGCAATCGACGTTTTGTATCTTGGGACAAACAAATAGAAATATTTCAGCAACAAATTATTCGATTTACTGTTATAAAGTATCATTTTGTTCGAGGGCTCCAATTAAAATCAAAAAAGTGCAAAAAAGTTAATTTTGCAATAAGTAATTGATATGCAAAAAATGACAAATTTAGGGCATTTTTGTAATAACATAACGAAAATGATCGCACAAAAGCTTAAATTATAGGTTATGAAAATCTCTGCAACTTTTATTTGAATTTTTTTTTCCAAAATGCGTTTCTTGGCTCAAAAAACCTGTTTCAGCCAATTTTGACCCTCCTCCCTCTCGTCCCCAACCTATTTTTTTGCTATTTTATTTTATGTAGGGTTTGTCCTTACATTGCCCCACTACCTCTGAATAGGTTTTATCCATCTCGGAAATTACGTCAAGAGCAGCACTAATTTTACCTCTGGCCTGGACTATTTAGTGTTCTATGGTTTTGAACTGGAGTAATTGAATTTATTAGCAAATTTTATCTTTACCACATAAACAATCTTTAACTTATTCGACACTTTAAAGATATATATATATATATATATATATATATATATATATATATATATATATATATATATATATATATATATGTTTATGTGGCTCTCACGGATGTGAGATGCAATAGCAGTGGATATATCCGCTGTCCTTTGTACAGCCAGGTGCATGTCGGTACCCTGATGAGTCTAGTAGAGACGAAACATGTACCTCTGCCGTATCACTGTGGCGGGGAGGGTAAGTTTTGACTTTCTTCTCGGTATGGTGGTACAGGGAGGCCATCATCTCGATGGTGGTGGAACAGGATAAATTGCGTTTTGTAACAATTTATTCTAACTGTGCAACCTCTAACACAGAAAGGATATGATGGAAGGAAGTTTGCATTTACTGTTTCGCATTTTACTTCATATATATATATATATATATATATATATATAAACATTAAAATTCAAATTGTTAGTTTATTGCTAATCAAAGCACTAAATAAATATTCCAAAATCAAAAATTTTTAACTATTGGAAACGAAAATTAAAACTTAAACAATTTGAAAACTATAACTCCAAAAACAAGGTTATTCGATTTGCATAGAGTTAAAAACTGAAATAACTCAAAGAATTTCTTTTTTAGCCACTTCATTTGTATACTCCTTTTGATAGGAGTGATATATTTTAATTAAATTTTCTGCGTAATCTTAGTGATTCTCCAAGGTGATCTATTAAAAATATGTTCAAGATTTATTGTTGCAAGGGGGTGAAAAAATTGTTGATGTGGGAACTTTTTAACCGATTTCTTTTGCATATTACTTCTAATAGTGGTCCAGTAAAATTTTCGTAAGATATGTGTATTGTAAGTTGGTTAAATAATAAAAAAAATGTTGGATAACGTACTTTTTAATTGACTTGATTCCCATATAATTTTAAAAAAGTAAGAAGTTTTGATGCGGATGTACTAAGAAAAAAAAAGAAGCATCTTTGTAAAACATGTAACATTTCAAATTTTGCGATTCTATAAGCACTTAAACGTTCAACTAAAATGAATTTCTATATCTGGAAATTTAACTTTCTCTAGAAAAGCGATTCGTAAAGTTTCTTCGACGTACCAAAATGGGGAAGAGAAGACGCATAATTTCGATTTTAAAATGTTCAGAAAACTGCAAACCACATGATTGCAGAAAAAGTTTAAGATTTTAAAATCCAGAAAAACTGCGTTTTTGGCAAGGTCTAATATTTGTAAAGTAAAATTGCAATTTGATCACCTACAATTACGAGTTTAAAACTCATCTGTCTACGGGCTTGGTCACGTAGAACTTGCCATCCCACGGTTAGGTAGATTGGGGAACATGAGGTCTAGCTGCTTTCGCCCATCTTGATCACGTAGATCTCGCTTCTTGGTAACATAGAACTCGCTGTCCTCCGGTTATGTAAGTTGGAGAACTGGGGGACTTAAGCTTGCCTATCTTCGGAATCGATCCCGTACAACTTAATGTACTCCAGTTTCGCGGCTTTGGAAGTTTATATAAAACTTGTCTATTTACGATCTTTATCATTTGAAACTCGCTGTTCCAAAGTATTGTGGGTTAGAAAACTGGAACCTTGTAACTCATCTACCTGTTGTTATGGTCACATTTTTTCAAGTCTTGTAAATTTTTTTGACACCTTTAAAAAACTGTTGATGTTGAAATACCAATTTTTGTGTACGAACATATAATGTTTGCCAAAAGTACAATTTTTTGGATTTTTTAAACCTCAAGTCCTTGTTTAACCGCAAATCTTGAATTTTTTTTAAACGTGTTAAAATCGAAATTACGCGTCTTGGGGACACTTTCTTTTCTTTTTTGGTAGGTTCCAAAAACTTTAGGAGTCAAATATATAAAATTTTTTAGGAACTTTATAAGCTTATAGAAACGCAAGTTTTAAGCATTTTTGACACAAAAAAAACTTCCTTTCATAAACATTGGCGCGTAAGTTATAATTGATAGCGATTTGCTTATAAAGGGTGTCTTTTTATAGAAGTATAGAACTTTAAGTTGGCAACACTTTTTTAACTGGCGGCCATTTTGTCAGCTGTCAAGTGATTTATGTTTAGTTTGGTTTGGCATTTCAACATGAATAGACTGACGCCCGAACAACGCTTCCAAATTGTGCAAATTTATATTGAAAATCATGGTTCTGTTCGAAATACGTATCGCGCACTACGTCCATTTTACGGTCAACATAATCGTCCATCAGAGCAATTAATTTGATTAACTATGAAACGTTTTCGCACCACATTTACTCTAAATGATAATACGCATCCACGGAGACGTCGTACAGTACGTACAGAAGAAGTTATAGCTGCTGTAGAGCGTAGCGTAGAGGAAGACCCGAATCAGTCTATCCGCCATCGTGCACAGAAATTGGATATCTGTCCATTCACTTTATGGAAGATTTTGCGGAAAGATCTTGGTTTGCGTGCTTATAAAATCCAAATCGTGCAAGAATTGAAGCCACACGATCACTTAGCAAGGCGTAGATTCGGTGAATGGGCCCAAAACAAGATTGCCGTTGATCCCGATTTTCATAAGCGAATTTTGTTTAGCGATGAAGCTCACTTTTGTTTGAATGGATACGTCAATAAACAAAACTGCCGTATTTGGAGTGATGATAATCCTCAAGTGTATGTTGAGACACCGTTACATCCAGAAAAACTGACTGTTTGGTGTGCTTTATGGGCTAGTGGAATCATTGGTCCGTACTTCTTTAAAAACGATGCTGGTCAGAACGTTACAGTCAATGGTGACCGCTATAGAGCCATGATTACTGACTTTTTCGTTCATCAATTGAACAACCATGATGTGCAGGAGCTGTGGTTTCAACAAGACGGCGCAACATGTCACACAGCTCATGCCACAATTGATTTATTGAAGGAAACGTTTGGTAACCGCATAGTTTCACGTTTTGGACCCGTGAATTGGCCTCCAAGATCGTGCGACTTAACGCCGCTAGACTATTTCCTGTGGGGATATATGAAGTAGCTAGTCTACGCCGATAAGCCCGAAACGATTGATCACTTGGAGGACGACATTCGCCGCGTTATTGCCGATATACGGCCACAAATGTTGGAAAAAGTCATCGAAAATTGGACCTCCAGATTAAACTACGTCCGAGCCAGCCGTGGCGGTCATATGCCAGAAGTCATATTTAAATTATAATGCCAGAAGGTTATCTTTCGAATAAAGTAAATTTCATGTCAATTCAAAAAATTCATCTTTGTTTTATTCCATTTAAAAGTTCTATACCTCTATAAAAAACACCCTTTAGCATTAAACAGCAAAAAAACATTTCGTTTTCTCATTGCGGTTAATCCCATTTTATAGTTTTTGACTTGAACTATCAATTGTTGAGCGAAAAATTTGAAAATAATTAATAACTCAAAAGTTATTCATGTTGAAAATTAATAAAAACTGCAATTTTTCAAAGTTTAACTACTTCTAACTCAGAAATTATGAGTCAGACGGAAAAATCACAAGAGACATTTCTTGTTTTTATTTTATAAAAAAATATATATATATTTTTTTAAATTATTAACAATTTTTATATTTATAACAAATTACATGGGAATTAACATTTGTAATCAGGCGACCAAAATACATATAAAAAACTTTGGTGGAGCTATGTTTTTTCATGGGCTATGAAAACCCATTGGGTTCCCCGACTAAATTAACTGTAATATAAAACATCTCCTAATTTATTTTTACCTTCTTACTGTTAATGACATTTACTCGGTTTAGTTTTTTAGAAACACAGATTAAATAAATTTATTTTTACATATTTAATATTATTTTTTATAAAATTCAGAAAAATGTTCAATGTCTTTAAGTCACCTTAAAGTAGTTCGACAGCATCGTTTTTTTTTTTATCTGCACATCCCTATGGTAGTTGTGTTTTTCATTTTTTACTAATACCCTATTAGATCTGGTTTCTTCGTAACACGTGTGCTCTTGGGATCTTGACGGTGTCACCGAGGTCATGAAAAATTGCCTTCATCAATTTTAAGCCGCCCATATGCCTCGTGTCAGTGTTTTTAGGGTGACGATTTATTTTGGTCATAAAAACAGTTAAAATATCTTAGGACAGTTAATCATAAAGAATTGACTGCGTAGTAAAAAAAATACTATAGTTTGTATATTTGTCCAATATATGCTTAATTTGTTTGTTTGATTGGGTATGGTAACAAAGTACTTAGACAGAGAGTAGTAATTATACACTTCCTGGCAAATTAATTTGAATGCGGGTCTATTATTGCTTTATTATTACTGGAATTTAAAGCTTAATAGAGTTGTATAAAAAATCTTCAGTTTAATTAAAATAAGCCGAATTAATGATGATGGATGTACTCAATACTCTACATATATATATATATATATATATATATATATATATATATATATATATATATATATATATATATATATATATATATATATATATATATATGTTATGTCGGATATTCTAACGGGTGTGATGTGTAATCGAAGGTTTTCGGGCATCCCGTGTATGTACTGAGTCCCTCTCAGGACTGTAAGGCAGCTGACGTTTCGATGAAATCTCATTCACCATTTTCAAAGCTCACTGTATGGCGTCTACGAGCGATTCGATTACATATATATATATATATATATATATATATATATATATATATATATATATATATATATATATATATATAGGAAACTTCTAAGTCTTGGGATAGCGGTCCTAGGGTTGAATGAAACTGTGTTTTTTACAAACGCCAAGCTTTCAGAAGTTTATTATTTCCTTCTTCAGGGCTACAATACAGAACAGTTCTGTTAATTATAATTTTAAATTTTACAATGTATGATATTTAATAATAAAAAGAAAATGATTTTAAATTCAAAGACTTACGTGCAAATTGAGTCCATTTATGGCTTTTAGAAAATGAAACAGAAAATTCATGTAGAAACTGTCGATTTTTGCATAATTATTTCATTATATAGGTCAAACGTCAACTGTTTTGAAAGATAGAATCACCAGACACAAGAGTGATTGTAGATTGCAAAAGAGGACATGCACCTTGTCGGAACATGTAATCGATGAGGATCACAGGTTTGATTTTGTCAGTGTTGAGGTGATCAACAAAGAACAAAATAATAATAAAGGGCATTTTCTGGAGATTGTAGAAATTTATTTAGATGATAACTGTATCAACAAAAGAAAAGATATTGAAAATCTCAGTGTAATCTACTCTCATCTCTTTTCCACCTTAAATAATAAAAATACAAGACAACAAGTCTCCCAGCCTCTTGACTTCACAGTTTCTCCATAGTTTTCTACAAATTACGTAAGTGCATTTTTGTCACTTCCCTATAACAAATACATTGCTAGTAGATATTTTGCAATTTTGAATATTGAGAAGGCGAGAAGTTGGAAAACTGTTTTCTAACCTTCTTTGTTCTATATAAATAATGTTCATTTATCATTTCCTATTACCTTCTTACAATTTTTAAACGCAACAATACTCATAAGAACTTAATTACTCATTAAATAAACATAAATCTCATCAATATAAATACAATGAAAAATAATATTATTAAATACCTAACTTATAAATTAAAATTAAAATTAACATTTCTTGTAAAAAATAATGATTTCACATTCAAAATTACCGCTAAAATAAAATTAGACATTTCTGACATATCCCATCTACCAAAAAAAGAGTGTTTCAAGGATTTTCTTATCAGATAAACCTACATTCGGTATAACTAAAATGACCCACAAGATAAAATTATATATTAGTGTTTTTAAAAAACCATTTTAATAATAAAATGTAATAATTATGCCAAAATCAACAGTTTCTACATGAATTTTCCGTTTCATTTTCTAAAAGCCATAAATGGACTCAATTTGCCTGTGAGTCTTTAAATTTAGAATCATTTTCTTTTTAATATTAAATATCATACATTGTAAAATTTAAATTATAATTAACAGAAGTGTTCTGTATTGTAGCCCTGAAGAAGGAAATAATAAACTTCCGAAAGCTTGGCGTTTGTAAAAACAGGGTTTCATTGAGCCCTAGGACCGCTATCCCAAGACTTAGAATTTTCCTTTCTAACTAGTCGGTCAAGAACTATTCTTCCCCTTATTATATATATATATATATATATATATATATATATATATATATATATATATATATATATATATATATATATATAATAACTCCCTCTAGCGCGAAAATCATTCTAATATAGTTATAGTTATTTCTTACTTTTATAGTAACGACGCTATTCGACTTGGGCACTCTATTGGGCCACTCTCTACAAGTCTTTGGATTCAGATAGATTCGATATTTCAAGTTTAAACAGAAAACTTCTGTTCTCTATTTTACCTTTAACTTGAGAAACGACATATAAATGATTTGGTTATCTGGTAACAGAGCAACAGCTAGACAAGCGTACATTTTTTCTATAATCAGCAACATAGGCTAGTGTCATTTATTGATACGGCAAATGTAGAAAGGAGAAAATCTAACGGAACTATGCATTAATTTTTTCCCGATAAAACTATGTTCAAATTTGAAAGAAATTTGTATATAGAACACGATTGAAACTGGGTGACACGTAACATTACTTTTTCCTTGCATTTGACGATTCTAAATAAAATCAATTGTTATATATTTATTCAGGTACCAACATAATATTTATTTTTTACGAGGGTGTCTGTTTTTGTTTTGTTACTAAAAGTCGTTTTATTTGCCGCTATGACTACGAATGAAGTTGGTTTTTTAAAGAAGTCTTTTAGGGCGCTCTCTTTAGAGTAAAATAACTAGGACGGCTATTATGAAGTAGAGAAAAGTCTAGTTGTCGCAAATTGAACAAAACTATATAGGTATAATAAAAGTAATTAGCTACGCAGGTGTAAAGAAACACATAAACTGTTTTGTTTCGTATGCGTGTTGTTTGGATTTAACCACAGTTCATTAACAAAAGAAACAGGGCATTTTGTTTATATATGGAACAAAATAAAGAAATATTTAAGGTTCACATCAGTAATGTTTTCAGCTTCTCTGTGCTTGTAAGATAAACACAAAACACAATTAAATCCTTGGTACTGTGAACATAGGTAAGGGAATTGTTGTATTACATATTTTATAATGATTCTATATTTCATTCTATTAATATATATATATATATATATATATATATATATATATATAAATGTTTAAAGCATGATTTTTTTGATATATATATATATATATATATATATATATATATATATATATATATATATATATATATATATATATATAATCGAAGGTTTTCGGGCATCCCGCGCATGTGTTGTTCCTCTCAGGACTGTAAGGCAGCTGACGTTTCGGTGAAATCTTATTCACCATTTTCAAAGCTCACTGTACGGCGTCTACGAGCCAACTGACGCCTGCTGCGCGTTATCAGCTCTGTTGCCAATGTTTGGGGTTGCATTGATGAGTCGGAATCTGTTCCGTTACTAAGTACTACTGGTTGATGTTTTGTAAGCAGATTTTTCTAAGTACTGGACACTCACTGGCTATTATCTCTGCTATTTTAGTTGTTGGGCCTCTTTGCAATTTCGATGGCTTCCCTTATAAATCTTGTGGACAGGATATATATATATATATATATATATATATATATATATATATATATATATATGTATATATATAGTAAAAACGTCCTTAATTTAAGAAAGAAAAATAAACAATTAAATTACAAGACATTGAAAATAATGCACTAAAAGCGCAACCTAATTAGGACGAGATTTATAATAATATATAATAATCTTGAAGTCTTGAGATATTTGATACATTAAAGTTTCCACAAAAAACTTCTTCTATCTGCTATCCTATTTTTGTGAAAAAAATGGTCCAAATTCACTACAAAAGTATCAACAGATGAAAAAATTCGTATTCCGTTCACCCATAAATACACCAAAAACTTTTGTACCATAAAATGGCTTTTTAATACAAGTATTTTCCTTCATTAAATCCAACCAATAGGTAAGACTGAGTCTTTCTCTTGGGGGGGGGGGGCGATATCATACGATGTAAAGAAAAAATCGAAATTAACCCTACCTTATTCGGATACAATACAGCATAACAAGCGAAAGTGAGTTAAAAGAATTAATTCAATGTTCTCTACGCTCAAGTTACCAAAATCAGCTCGAGGAATGACAGCGTGATCCACGTTCCTAATACAGCAGACAGGCAGGTCTATTTTTTTTTTTGAGTTCGAAGCTCTAGAGGAACAATTCCTCTAGCCTCCCTTAGATCCGCCCCTGCTTGATTCACAATGGCTTTTTGAGCTTAATAAGAATGGAATTAAATGGTCACTGGCATTTTAATATTAATATGATTCATTACAACGATGTATTAAGGCAATTTTCTCTTTTCGTAAATAAATTTCACCATTTGTGCCATATCTTAAACTTTGCTAAAGCTTTAAATATAATGGGACCTGAACTAAAGAAGAATATTTATGAAAGATATTTTTAAATTAAAATGTAGAATATGTTTCTACGACCCTGTTCAAAATGAGCTCAACAGCATAGTTATTAATTTCTTTGAACCCTTTGTTAGCCACATAAATAACAAGTTACCTTAGTTAAAAAAAGAAATATTTCATTGTCCATCCTTAGCATACATATTTTCTACTTTAAATAAACTCAGTTAAAACGTGAATAAATATTACATTCTTAATGAATATTTACAACATTTTAAAATTCACAATATCTTTAACATTTACATAAATGTCGTGTTTAATAATTTTTGGCGTTATAATCGATATTTAAATATTTGTTTTTTCTCCTAAAATTTATGTTTGTCTAGACTACAACATGAACAATATTACAATAAAAGTAGCAATTAGTTAATAGTATAAAAAATTAATTTTAATGTGAAATTAGTCCAGTTTATTAATTCTTATTAATATTAATGTTCCATCTTTCTTTTTCATATGTATACCTCCATTAAATCTTATCTTGCCCCCTGTGCCGTATCAATAAATGGCACTATCCTATGTTGCCAATTATAGAAAATTTGCCCAAGTTAGGCTGTTGCGCTTTTCAGTTAGAGTTCTAAATAATTAATATGGAGGAGGAAAAAAAAAATCGGAAAACTTTAAAGTAAAAATATTTAAAAAAATATTTTTGCAAATAATTAAGTAGTGCTATGGCACTGTGGCACTACCTTACGTGTTGCCATTGTTAGAAAGTAGAAAATATTATTGAGATATCACGTCACCGAACTTCCAAGAAAATGTTAAGACTACCTTTTACTATTTCTTAGCTATATCAGTTTAATTTTTTAAAACAAGGATGACTAAAATGTGATCGGACTTGCATTGTCTTTATTTTTATTTTTACGACGTTTCGATTAGGTTATATCTCTAATCGTTATCAAGTATAAACTGAATGTTTTGTCTTAAGGCTACGACCTTATAGAGGGACTGTGTCCATTCGCTTCACTGTACACACCTCAATGATTTGATGTAGTGATTGCCAAAGATTAGGTATCTCAACACTCGGTTTACTGAAGATTTCATTATTGTTTTTAATGTATGCTGCTTCTATACATTTTCTTTTTTTCATATTGGGTTCCATATATATATTGCCGCAGCCTCAGACCATTTTATATGGTGTTGTTTATCCCAGGAGTGTTCTGCAATACCTACTCTCGACGTTTCTCCGTTTGTGTATGAGTTTTATGTTCCTTAATTTTAACCTCTAGCTGTCGTTTGGTTTCTCCAATATACATTTCACCACACTCACATGGAACTTTGTAAACACATTCTTTCTTATCGGTAGTTTTAGATTTATTTTTGTTAAATGAGCTCTACGGATATTTCCTCATTTAAAGGCTGTTTTTATATTATAACTCCTGGCAAATCGTCTTATTTTCTCAGACTTTCCCTTAATGTACGGAATTGTGAAGAAGGAATGTGTTTCTTGCTGTCCAGTGTTCGTTGTTCTAAAATTATTTATAACATCGTCAATTAGTTTTAAAGGATAACCATTCTGTTATAAATCGGATTTAAGATTTGCTACCTCTTTTTCCAATGATTCGGCATTATTGCATATAGATATAGTGCGATTATAGAGGTTGCGTATAATTCCTCGTTTTGTTACAACAGAATGATTAAAATTATGATTAAAATATTGTCCAGTATGTGTTGGCTTTCTGTATACTGAAGTTTTAATAATTTCGTTTGAAAATGACATCTAGGAAGGACAATTGATCATTTATCTTCTATATATATATATATATATATATATATATATATATATATATATATATATATATATATATATATATATATATATATATATATATATGGAATGGTTCGAAACTCACAATAGAAACGGCAACAGTAAAACCGAAAGTCTGGTTGAAATATGTCGATGATACTTTCATCTTATGGAAGGGCAATGATCAAGAACTTAATGATTTCCTGAAACATCTGAATATCATTCGACCTACAATTAAGTTTACCATGGAAAAAGAGGTAAATGATCAATCTCATGGTGAACCATTCAAACAAAACTATTAAAACTTCAGTATACAGAAAGCCAATGCATACTGGACAATATTTTAATCATAGTTCTAATCATTCTGTTGTAACAAAACGAGGAATTATAAGCAACCTCTATAATCGCGCTATATCTATATGCAATAATGCCGAATTATTGGAAAAAGAGGTAGCCAATATTAAATCCGATTTACAACAGAATGGTTATCCTGTAAAACTAATTGACGATGTTATAAATAATTTTAGAACAACGAACACTGGACAGCAAGAAACACATTCCTTCTTCACAATTCCGTACATTCAGGGAAAGTCGGAGAATAAGACGAATTGCCAGTAGTTATAATATAAAAACAGCCTTTAAATGAGGAAATACCCTTAGAGCTCATTTAACAAAAACAAAACCTAAAACTACGGATAAGAAAGAATGTGTTTACAAAGTTCCATCTGAGTGTGGTGAAATGTATATTGGAGAAACCAAACGACCGCTAGAAGTTAGAATTAAGGAACATAAAACTCATACACAAAAAGGGGAAACGTCGAGATCAGGTATTGCAGAACACTCCTGGGATAAACAATACCATATAAAATGGTCTGAGGATGCGGCAATATATATGGAACCCAATATGAAAAAAAGAAAATGTATAGAAGCAGCATACATTAAAAACAATAATGGAATCTTCAGTAAACCGAGTGTTAAGATACCTAATCTTTGGCAACCACTACTTTGTAACATCAAATCATTGAGGTGTGTACAGTGAAGCGAAACGTTACGCTTCAATGGACTCAGTCCCTATATAAGCTCGTAGTCTTAAGACAAAATATTCAGTTTATACTTGATAACAATTAGAGATATAACCTAATTGAAACGTCGTGAAAATAGAAATAAAGACAATGCAAGTCCGACCACATTTTAGTCATTCTTCAACATTGTCTACAACCTTCAAACAAACGTTTTTAAAACAAGTTTGAATAACATATATGATCACAACGGGGAATCTAAAATGAAGATGGGAGGAACGAGTTATTTTATCTGAATTTTTTTTATTAAGAATCCAACAGGGAGGAGGTTTTCGACTATTTAATTAGTGGAGGGTCAAAGGTATGCAATAAGAGAAGACCAATAGTTCCACATTTGAAGTGAAATTTTTACGTTTGTCGCAGAAATATACTTTTGTTATCAATGCTAGAAGTAATGAACAAAATATCGATATTTAGGAAATATTTTCATAAATCCAGAAGAATTTCGGCTAATTTTAAGGTATATATAAATTTTGTAATCAAGTTATTAAAAGTATGTAGCAATAATCTTGCTACCTGGTGCTGTTAAATAAATAAAGGGAACTCAAAAGAATAAAATATCAGATAAAAAAATTAAGTTAAACACCATTTTCCTTTTTGAATTAACTTTCACCCCAAAATGTCGTGATTATGGGGACTCTCTTCAATTTAGAGACTAGCCCAGTTAGAACACGCACCTTCCACAAAACCCCCGCTGCTGCATTTATATCCCGAAGACATAAGTTATTGTTATTGTTGGATATCGTGACCGAACCTGAATTTACGCAGTGAAAATGGTCACAGGCGTGTATACGCCATATTGAAATGGAATGAAGTTGTAAATTGTATCAGGAAATAAAAGTAGGTTTAAGTGAATGAAATATTGATTATAGGTGGGTTTCTGCTGTGAAAATAAAAGTTTAGAAAGCAATAGTTTTACAGCTGATAAGGAGCTCGTTTCTCGTTGTCTCGTATACGTTACAGCTTCATGCTGGAAAGAATTATTGTCTTTTTGTAAATAGTTTTATTACGCTATGTCTATATATTATCAATACTAAAGGCTGATTCTTGCTCAAAAATGATAGGATTTCATTTCTGCTTCTTCTTTAATCCTAAAATTCGGTTCACAAAAAAATATCATAGACAAATTAACAAAAAACATAGAAATAGAAGGACTAACTAAAAAAATCTATAGATATTGTATTCTGTGGTAAACAATATGTGAAATAAGTTGAATATTATACTCTTTGACTTTAACTCTAAAACTTGGAAATCGAAATTCTAAATAAATGATGTTTTATATACAATTCAATTTAGGATTTATAATTTTGTGAATATTTTTCTATTTTTCAGCATTTAATTTCTGGAACACAGTAAATTCCTGTTGTTTTTTTAATTTAATAATAAAATCACATATAAGGAAAATATATCGTCAACGGAAACTTTTGAAGTACGAAAAGAGTTTCATAAAAATTAACAATACCGCTTTTATTTGCTAACATTATCCTTTTTTGAAACTAGTCTTTTGAACCATCAAAATACAACAATAAAAAAAAACGAAAAACGCCAAAAATTTCTGTTTATATTCTAGACAGAGTAACAAGTTTAATATGTTTATTGATGTACATAAGACAAAATATTTTAATATATAATAAGCAAAACAAAACTGGCCAACCAACAGAAGATCTGTCTTCCATGGTGTTGGCTTTGAAACCCAACCACCCTTTTAAGATTCTTCTCCTGATAGCCAGAATTGGGAGAAAGAGTAAAGTTTTCCATGAAATAGATCCAGTTGGTTTACAAATGGATCTTGACGCGATAAAAGGGCTGGAGTTGGAGTGTTTTAGAGAAGAACGAAACCATTGACCATGTCCTCAGAGATATAGACAGTTCATTTAAGAAGTTCCGAGACTAGTTTTGTATAAAAATTTACAATTAGCGCTACCTGTTACCCGACGGCAGAATTATGTAATATCATGCCTTAGTTGCCCACAGTAGAGATGTGAACCCTGTAACTTCATTTATTGGCTAGCTGTATTCGCTTCAAGTAGACGTGTTTTTACCACCACGTCACAATTTTCGCTATGGAACAAGGAGCCGCTACCAAATTTTCTTTCAAAATGGGAAGCATTAGTTCGGAAATATTCGATTTATTGAAAACCGCGTATGGTGAAGATTGTTTAAGCCGCAGCAAAGTTTTAGAGTGGTATGCGCAGTTGAATAACGGTTGCAGTCGCTTGAAGACGATCCACTGGAAGGGCGCCCTTTAACCTCGACTTCGGATGAGAATGTCGAACGTGTATGCATCGCACTGTCTCATAATCAGCGAATTACGGAGGAACTCAACATCAATGTAGGAAGCGTGCACCATATTTTACACGATTTTCTCGGGAAAAAAAGTGTGTGCGAAGTTCGTTCCGCACTTGTTAACGGAAGAGCTAAAAGAACGCTGTGTGGAAGCTTCACGCGATTTGGTTAAATAAGCAAACACGTATGAAAATTTTTTTAAATGAAATTATAACCGGCGTATGACGTGGTGGTAAATACACGTCTACTTGAAGCGAATACAGCTAGCCAATAAATGAAGTTACAGGGTTCACATCTCTACTGTGGGCAACTAAGGCATGATATTACATAATTCTGCCGTCGGGTAACAGGTAGCGCTAGTTGTAAATTTTTATACAAAACTAGTCTCGGAACTTCTTGAATGAACTGTCTATATCTCTGAGGACATGGTCAATGGTTTCGTTCTCCTCTGAAACACTCCAACTCCAGCACTGTTATTCCGTCAAGATCCATTTGTAAACCAACTGGATCTATTTCTTGGAAAACTTTACTCTTTCTGTCAATCCTGGTCTTCTCAATACGATCCATCGACCAAACGCCGAACCGTTGAGTGGTGAGGGAAGGACAAAGGATGGCCCACAAAAGTTCGAGCGACAAAGTTAGAAATCAGAACGATGATCACTTGGTTTTTAGATTATCCATAGCGAATTCATGCTCTCGGGCCAAACATTGAATACATTATTCTACAAAAGTGTCCTGGATCGATTTTTGAATCGGATTCGTCGCGTGAGACCGGAATTGTACCGTACCAGTGACTGGTTTCTGTTGCACAACAATGTGCAAGTCCATTCCTTAAAACTCATCACACAATTTTCGGCCCAAAAGTCTCCATGTTTCATCACTCGTCCTATTCGTCAGATCTGGCTCTGATAGACTTTTTTTATTCCTTAAATTGAAAATGGCGATGAAGGGAGAACGTTTTGAAGACGTTGAGGAAATTGAAAGGAATGTGTGTGTGGCTCTGAAAGCTATTCCAGAAGAGGAGTTTTCCAGGTCTCGGAACTTTTTGAATGAATTGTGTATTTCGGAGTTCTAATCACCTCAGGCTGTAAGGCAAGTTCAGTGAGTGAGGCTGCTTAGATTGGTAAAAGCGATCGGTTTCGAATGACTTGCAGCCATGGTGGAATGTAGAAGATCCAGCGAGACCTAGGCATGTACCTCCAGATTTGTTAATAAGCCTGTCCGTAGAAAAATCACCAACCAGTCAGTGTCAACCAGAAATTACAAAATACGTCAGGTGATAGTTTGCCAACTGTTTTTGGATGATCTGATTGATGCTGACTAGTTTCTGATTGCTTCTGCGAACGGAGTTGGTGACTTAGGGGATTAAGAATTAATATCTAGCCGAAACTGATTTAAATTAATAATAAAATGCTTAAATTAACAAATCAACAAAATGGTATCTTTTACTACGAACTTGTCAAAAATAACTATTCCTTTTATCGATTCCGTAGTGTTGCTTCTAGATATTTATTCTTCATTTGTGTTAATAAGGTTTTTTTGTTGACATGTTTAATGCAGATTATAACAATATCATAACAAAAACAAAACTGATCTACTAGTACGTCGAACTATCAAGACAATTATGTGTATCGGGATCATAGGTTCACTTTTTAGTGAATTTGACCGTTGCTGTTTAAAAATAATGTTTTCGTAGGAAACCAAAACAATCTACAAAAATAGTTTTTGAATTAGAAGCAAAGTCAAGAAATGCAATATAAGAATCTAACAGGAATTAAGTAATTAAGTTTATTTAAAATATTTAGACTCATATAAATTACTCAAAATATTTTGAACTCATCCCATTAAGTTTCTGAAAATCAGAAGTTCTTACTTCACCTTATTTGTGCCTTTAGCATAATTACTTAGAAAAGAGACTAATCTACAAAAATGTTCTTTATTGATAAATAATATTGTTATGTGAAATCTGATGCCCGATGATGCATTTAATCCCCAAATCTTCCTTGTGTTTTTTACTATTTGGGACTAAAGACATGACCCGGCGCCTGTCTAATGTCATCTGAAGTAAAATCAAAGCAAGTACCGCCACAGCGCGATCATTCCGTCGAAAAAAACAGGCCCTATTAGTCCGCTCGAAGGACCATTTCACTCCCACAGTCGCGCTGGAGTCACTTACACGACACCGAGACGGTGTTTTATACGCGCTGCTGCCCTTTTAACGAAGCCGACAAGAGGTTTTAATGTACATCGAGAAGTGTATCATCGTAAATTTTCTCAATATGCCTATTTCGCCCACGAGTTCTGTTTTTAAGAGGCTTGCAATAAGATCTTATAAAAGGTGTATTATTTTGAGGAAAGCGTTAGACTGAAATTCCCCGTTAATGCAAGCTAAAACTAGGTTCATTGTAATGCTTGATACAACAGCTTTTACGAGGTTCTGAATTTCAACAAATATTTTTATATTCTTATTTGAGTAAAATTATCCCAAGTGTACTAGCCTTCGATTATACTCTATAGATTTAAAGAACAATAGATTTGTTTGAAGGCTGTTTATGGTCAGTGGGGGAGACGTTTCTTGATGTTTGACAGACATAAGCATGTATTTATCTTTTCTTTCGGTTTAATTACTTATTTTTGTTGGTAAATATTGTTAGATATTGTTTACATATTGAAAATAACAATAATAATAATTTAGGCAACCATATTTTCATACTCATGTATTCAGAATTGACGTACCGATTATCATATGATACTCGTTTAAATAATGTAATTAGAAAAGGATAGCATAAAATCGGTATGTCTGTACCAAGAAATTAAATATCTACTGTTTATCAACACTTTTTCAAATATAAATAAAAATATTATTACGTTATGCAGCGTTCAAACAACCGGGCCCTACTTCTGACGTTATGCTAATTCTACAAGGGTATGTTCGAAGGTACCAACATTTTTTCGATAGTCAAACTTTTCACGTACAATACATGTTTTTGCGGTTCAGATAGATAAACAAAAAATATAACTTTGACGATTTTTCGAAATTCGCGTTTTTTCAAGAGATATTGTTATAAACTTTTATTTGCATGAATTATGTATTATTTTTTTCTCACGATTGATAAGATAGATTAGACTCATTTTTGAAATAGTTATAAGTTATAGTGCTATCTTGCAATTAGTATTTTTTACTGCAACAGAAAAAGTTATTTGTAAAAAATGTTCATAAACAAATTAAAATTATGTTCTTTTACAATATCTTTTCGCTAAGATATTATTATTCATTTTGTAGTAAATTATTTGTGAAAATTAACATTAAAATTTGCAGTGTGTCAAAAGCTTTCTGTGATTTTCTCCTGGCGTGCAACGCTCGGATCGGCTTGTCGGACATGTCGTGGACTTAGTGAGCACGCTGGGGCCCTATTCTCGAACTGGGGAACGTGACGTGAACGGTGAAAAGGTGGCGAACGGGTATTCTTGAAATGTTCATCACTCCTATCCTCGTTCGCCCGGTGGAAGGTAAGCGAACGGTGAAACATGCGCAAATGAAATGTCAGCCGCTAAATGACATCTTTAACGCACGGATTTCAAAAAATAAAATAGAATTAAAAATTTTTATTTTATTTTTGGTTCTTCAAAATAACTCGCATTAAAAAAAAATAATATGTTGACGAACCGTTTCTTTAAGACGTTTTATTTTCTGAATAAACAGTTAAAACATTAATTAGGTGGTACCCCGATATTTTCAAATTTTTTAATAAAATATCCTTAGAAAGTTCAATATGTCTCGCAAATATTAAGCAAATTTGAGATTACAGACATATAAAATTATTACAGGAGATTCTGTTTATAACTCAATTGTATGAGCGTGCTATTTAAAAATGTTTTTCTAGGGCCAGTTGCGCTTATGGATTTAACATAAATACTTGTGTCCATAACAGCCGAGTATCTTAGGTTTATACAGTTAAATCTAACATAATTCTTTTCACGACACAACTTATAATAAATTTGAGAAATCACAATTTGTAAGCTATTTGAAACTTTTATTTAAATAAGTAACAAATTTTATATTTAAATTTTATATTTAAATACAGCACTTAATTAGACTGTGTTAAACACTATACGACACTACAATTAAATAAATATTATGATTATAATTTATCGAGACATATAAATATGAACCCTACAGACCAACGAATGAGGTCCTTCAATATAAAAACCTTATTTATGGTACATCTGATGTTCAAGTCTCTACAAATCTTTATAAAATAAAAAATATTTATTTAAAGTTGAATATGATATCCGCTAGTTTCTTTAATGGACGTCTTCTGTCTGGCCTTTGGTTTCGGTTCCTGGTCATAAACAGTTTCACTATCATTGTTCAAGTTTCAGGTTTTCTTTCAAATTTACTTGCCAGGACAGAACATCATGCAGTAAGAGGCTGGACACTTTGTGAATTCATACAATAAATAACTGATTGGATAGTTTCCGTAGTGGATTGGGATGATGGCTTTTAGACATAAAGGGTGTTTTTTATAGAAGTATAGAACTTTTAAATGGAATAAAACAAAGATGAATTTTTTAAATTGACATAAAATTTACTTTATTCGAAAGATAACCTTCTGACATTATAATTTAAATATAACTTCTGGCATATGACCGCCACGGCTGGCTCGGACGTAGTCTAATCTGGAGGTCCAATTTTCGATGACTTTTTCCAACATTTGTGGCCGTATATCGGCAATAACGCAGCGAATGTTGTCCTCCTAATGATCAATCGTTTCGGGCTTATCGGCGTAGACTAGCGACTTCACATATCCCCACAGAAAATAGTCTAGCGGCGTAAAGTCGCACGATCTTGGAGGCCAATTCACGGGTCCGAAACGTGAAACTATGCGGTTACTAAACGTTTCCTTCAATAAATCAATTGTGGCACGAGCTGTGTGACATGTTGCGCCGTCTTGTTGAAATCACAGCTCCTGCACATCATGGTTGTTCAATTGATGAACGAAAAAGTCAGTAATCATGGCTCTATAGCGGTCACCATTGGCTGTAACGTTCTGACCAGCATCGTTTTTAAAGAAGTATGGACCAATGATTCCACCAGCCCATAAAGCACACTAAACAGTCAGTTTTTCTGGATGTAACGGTGTCTCAACATACACTTGAGGATTATTATCACTACAAATACGGCAGTTTTGTTTATTGTATCCATTCAAACAAAAGTGAGCTTCATCGCTAAACAAAATTCGCTTATGAAAATCGTGATCAACGGCAATCTTGTTTTGGGCCCATTCACCGAATCTACGCATTGCTAGGTGATCGTGTGGCTTCAATTATTGCACGAGTTGGATTTTGTAAGCACGCAAACCAAGATCTTTCCGCAAAATCTTCCATAAAGTGAATGGACACATATCCAATTCCTGTGCACGATGGCGGATAGACTGATTCGGGTCTTCCTCTACGCTATGCTCTACAGCAGCAATGACTTCTTCTGTACGCACTGTACGACGTCTCTGTGGATGCGTATTATCATTTAGAGTAAACGTGGTGTGAAAACGTTCCATAGTTAATCGAATTAATTGCTCTGATGGACGATTATGTTGACCGTAAAGTGGACGTGGTGCGCGATACGTATTTCGAACAGAACCATGAATTTCAAAATAAATTTGCACAATTTGGAAACGTTGTTCAGGCGTCAGTCTATTCATGTTGAAATGCCAAACCAAATTAAACATAAATCACTTGACAGCTGACAAAATGGCCGCCAGTTAAAAAAGTGTTGTCAACTTAAAGTTCTATACCTCTATAAAAAAACACCCTTTACTACGTAGAGTTGTAATTTCCACCGTTTCAACGTTTATCAGTGCTGACTTTCTTCAATTACTGTCAGTATCTTACTTTGTATATATGATTGCTGCTTTTCTTGATATCCCTTTTTCTTTATATATTAGAGTCTTCTAGTACTTGGTTCTTTGTAGTGGATAGAAACGATGATACGATCGTGTGTTTTTCAAGTTTTTACCATTTGATATCTAGTTTCTATAAACTGTAGTAGAATAACAAGGCATTTCACCTGAATCGACACCTGAAGGACTAGCAGAGGAATTCTGATTTTGTAAAGAACAAAGGAAGCATTGCCTTTCAAAACCCTAGGATGCGATTCATGGGAGTGTATCGAATAGAAAAAGGAGATCTACACAATCTGAAGCCGCATACCAAATTCTGAGTTTCGTGAGGAAAATAGGATTGGAGCGTCCCTAATTATTTATTCAGCAGAAAATTGCTTTAATTATGCTTTTTTATAAAATAAACTAATATTTTACTTAAAGAAATATAAGAAGTAGGAAATAAAAAAACTGCTACGTAATTCTAATGCAATACGTGTTTGATATAAACTTGGTAGGTTTTTTAAATGAAGATATAATTTTTACATTTTTAATTATTTTTTTTTTAATTTTTAATAGCAGGTTTCGTGCATACGTGTTTTTGTCTTCTTTTATATTATTTCCAAGTTAATTCCATTAAAACTTGCAATGTTAAATTTAGTTATTTACATCGAACATAAATTAAAATCATGTCGACTTTTACTACCACGACATTTACTGGCCAAGTTTTTAAGAGACCTAGTAGTGATTAAAATAAAATAAAATTTTTCTTCCTGTTCACATCCAATCGAGAGAGTAAATTAATATATTAACTTTTTTGGTGAGTTTGATAATATTACAAACTACTTGTAGAAATTTTTTTTTAAATACCTTAGAAAATGTTTAGAATAAATATCGAATATTCTATTGTATTGAGATATATAATGAGTCACGTGTTTTGTGATTATCTTTGTTTTATATGATTTATTCGTTTCCAACTTGACATAAAATAAATGAATCGTAAACATTCCTAAAGAGTGAACCTGAAACACATCGTATTTTTACAAAATTCATCTTTAAATCTGGCCTATAGGAGAAATGTCAATAGGTGGGAGAGAACTATTTTATTTGATCCGACACAGTTTTGGCGATTTGAATTTCCAATCAATTTTCTATAAAAAAATAGAACCGATTTCCAAAAAAGCACTAAAAAGCGGAAAATAACCAATAAATTTTTATATGAAATTGGAATTTTTGAAGTGGACGCCAAATTAATACCTGACCAAATGCAATTCGCATAAAAAGATTGGTTCATTTGTAATCGCTTTCTTATCATAAGTTGTTGGTATCTCGTATTATTAGTTATTGGTTTCAATTAATAATAATTCGACATCGGTTTAAAAAATTTCATATTTTTATATTATTACTTTTCGGTTTTTAACGCTTTTTTTTTATAAGTCGGTTCGATTTTTCTATAAAAATTTTATTTTTCAATTTTTAGTTTTGAATTAAATTGAGTTTCTAAAGTCCCAAAAAAGTATCAATTTTATCCAAAGTTACAGACAAGACTCTAAAATCGAAAAAACGTTAAATTTTTAGTCCCCCATATTGTAGTTTCCATATTTAATTCTAAAATAAAATAACTTTAGATTCGTAACCTACAATTCCGAAACCTCCTAATATCAATTTTGAAGAAATCTGAATAACGTAAAATTTTCAAACCACCATATTGAATCCGCCAAATTGATTTTCAAAAAAATAATTTTAAATGTAATCCGGAAATATAAAATTTTCTGAATCTTTTAAAAATAATTTAAGATTCGTTACGTGATTTCGAAAACTCTCCCATATCAATTTTGGAGATCTCGGATAAAATTAATTTTTTTGTCCGCTATATTATTAGCGCCATCTTGGAACCAATTGCAATCAAAATAATATGATACCATCGTAGCAATTTTCTGAATCTATTATCTATTATATACATAAAAGATACATAGCAGTCGAATTAAGAACCTCCTTCTTTTAGAGGTCGGTTAAAAAGGGACTCTCCGGCTATGCCTGGTATCATTAAATTTGGAAATGACGAGTATTCTAATACTGAAGGCATTGCTAAAGCTTTTATATCTGTTCTTAAAAGCTTTGTCAATCGTTGGTCGACACCAAGAACTCTACAGATACAATTTCTTTTTCAAATATCGATATGACATCGGAAAGTCTTAGTTAGGAGGATGATTTGGATGCACGGGTGAAGCCTAAGCCTAAACCAATGCCGGAATCCGACAAAACACCATACTTTATTATGAGAAATTGCCAAAGTACCTTTGCTTTACCACTTTCGATAATATTCAGCCTGTGTCTATGTATAGATACATTTTCGGCTTGCTGAAAGCTGATAAGCGTCAAACCGATATACAAAAAAGGTGCATTTATTCCATCGAAAACCACCGTCCAATCTGTTTAACGAGTCATTTTGTTAAAGTCTGTGAATTAGCAGTTCATACATGACTTTTTTCACAGTCAAAATTGATAATTACTCCCCTTCAGCATAGCTTCTTTTTCTCTAGAAGTACTATGACGAATCTTTCTTTCTTTTGATCCAGGGTTACCTGGTTAAATTAACACGATACAAGTAATTACCAGTTATTACCATCAGCGGAGCTCGACTGGCTCCATTACAATATTCTTTATTTATCAACAGTTTGCATGATAGCTTAAAAAGTCGTGTTCTACTTTGCGTGAATGATCTTTAAAATTAGTCAAACTTATCACAATTGTTTTCAGCTTCAGAAAGATTTAGAGTTTTTAAATAACTCATGCCGCAATAATAAATTACACCTTAATGTTGCTAAATGTATGATTATGATTATTTCCTTAAATAGAACAGCAATACGTCACCGATACTATCTGAATTCGCGAGATTTGGGGAGAGTGGAGGGGCTTGTACATTAGGGAGTGCGCTATGACTTTAACATTTCGTTCAACCGGCCCATGAGTCATCACTGAAAATGCTGAGATTTATGATCCAAACCTGTGAGGTCTTTAAAAACCATTTAGTCTCTTAAGATCTCCTGTCTGTCAGCTAGGGTGGAATAGGGATTAGTTGTTTTGGAGCCAACCTTATGATCATTATGTCAATAGTGTCGAAACAGTACAAAGTAAATTTCTTATGTATGCCATATTTAAAATTGAAGGTTTGATGTTTCATAGCTTAAAAGTTTGCATTGTCAGAAAAAAGATCCTATTTAAGATTCATAGTTTTGTATAGCTGCTGAATCAGAATAATTTTCGTGCTGCCAGAATTAGCTCCATTCTATTTTTTTAGTACTTTTATTATTTTTATATTCGTATATTACCATAGTCAAATATGTTCTAAATGAAAATTTCTGTTAGACATTATTGCTAATAGTAGGGGAGCCCAAGAGGCTAAATGAGTAGTTACTCGAGCATTGTCGGGATCTATTGGATTGTGAAGATTAGATGCTAAATAGAAAAAAAGTTTATATGATGTATGCTCCGATACTGGTGGAGGAAGCGAGTATAAATTTTCAAAAATGTAAAAAAAAATCAGTCACAAAGACATACTCAAGCTCGTCAGACATTGACAATGTATACGCGCAACCTGTTTCTGGTAACGGAGGGATGTTAGTCTGACGGCTTGCTAGATGGGGGTAGCCACACGAAGGGGTGGAAAAAATTTAAAAAAAAGTTATTCGAGCGCGTCAGATATTCAGGGAGAATGTTAAGTGAACCCTTAAAGATGTCATATTAGAAAGACTGACGATTTTGACGCAACTAGAACTCATAGCCGATTTTTGAAAGTGTAAAAAAAACCTGACCTTAAAATACTCGAGCGCGTCAGATTTATATACAGTCGGTTCAGCATGATGTCCTTATCATGTAGACCTATAATCTGACAATTGTGTGGAGGAATTTTTTAAATCTGACAGTTTAATTTTTTTTTATAACTGAACGGAATAATTTCAATGAACAGCAAATAATATATAATGTCATAGAAAAATATATACATGTACAATTTTATCATGTATTTATGAGAAGAATGTTTAATGAAAAAAAAAATTTCAAAAAGACGTTTAATCTTCATCATCAGTTGAGTCGTCTTCAGACTGGGAGTTCGAATCACTTTGGTCATTTTCATTTACATCTTGCGTATCTCTAATCAGAAATGGTTATGATATTTAACAATATGTAATTTATTTCATGATATTATTAGTATTTTAAAAAGAAAACTTACCTGAATCTGGAGTATTCCCTGAAATGTCAGATGTTATGACAATATCTTCATATGCTTCTGAGAGTTGATTTGCAAGGAAGCAAGTCATCTCCAACTTTCCATCCACATTTTTCCACCCGAAATCTGTTGGTGACATCTCAGTGACAATTCGAAAATGGGCATTCCTCCATAAGCATGCGCTGTATTGCGTTCGCAATAATTGTTGCCGTAGCTCTGATTGGCAAGGGGGCAAGTTACAAGCGTCATAATTGCGCACGTTTAATGAGAAGGGCTGTGATGTATCTGATACTTTGTAGGTCTTATTGAATATTTCTATCGTAGCTCGGTTGACATCAGCCAATTTTTTTAGACCATACAAATGACAGATAAAAGATTCCATGCTGTTTAGTAATTCTTCAATATTAGAAGCTTCACATCCTAAGTTTGCAAATGCATGATTTCCATTAAAATAAAAGAAAATTCAACCGCGCTCGAATATGTCCAGTTGACGTTTTTTTTTTGCAACTTTGTCACTCGCTCATTTTCTTATGTCACGCTAAAACGGTCAGAATATTGAAATGTACACTTTTCTGCATGTAATTAACTTACCTTGTCTTAATCTGACGAGCTCGAGTTACTTTAAGGATCGATTTTTTTTACTAATCTGATCGGCTGCCCTAGACGCACCCCCCTATATTTAAGGTTCATAACAGGTTGATAGTTCATAACAGGGTACAAACTTTTTTCCTTTATAGTATTCTGCCGAGCTTGCATAAATCCCAAAATCCCCGCTTGGGCTCCCCTACTATAAATAAATAAATATCTTTACAACTTAGAAATAAATACTTCACCAAGAGAACGGTAAATTTTATTAAAAAAAACTCAGTATAACGTGACAAAATGAAATACAGTGACCTTATTATTTTAAATCAATCAAAATGGGACCAATGTACGGGAAATTAATGGTTAGTAGCAAACCTGCATATTTTCTCTTTAAAACTACAATGCACAAAACAAAAGTATTATCACCATCATTATATGTGGGTTTTATCACTAATAATGCCGTTAATGATAACATTATCACCACCATTATACATGTAATGGAAATATCTGTTATCACCAACCAACTTTCAGTATGTTTTAGTTTAATCATTGGGCGATAGTGAAGTGATAATGTTATTTATGTAGAAACGTTACTTTATCGGGGTCAATACTATTTTGTCGTTTCCTTTAATGTTAGTTCCCAATTTTAACAAGAATGTTACAAGAATATTTTCTAATTATTTTACTTAATTGCGCCATTTGAATAACAAAAAATTTCTTTCTCATAAGATAAAATTTCATAATTATCTCGTACTATTTTATTTGGTGTCTTAATGTTAAGCTGAATCAACTTGAACTAAATTGATTTTATTCGCCACATAAATGTAAAGAATTATGATCAATAAAATTAGGGCAGTATAAAAGTCTCAAAATAGTTCATGAAAATAAAATCAAAATATTTTAGCTAGTTTACGAGGCTTGTCGTTTATATTTCGAAAATAACAAATATAAACTAACATTTATTATTGAATAAGACTTTATTGTTATACAAAATATTCGCGATTATCATACACTTTTGCATGCATTTGAATCAATTCAGAAAGCATTTTTGTTACTTTGGATATGGTATCCACAAGATATGGTTTTTAAACGCATCAACCGCCTCTTTCGGAATAGAAAATCGTTTTTAATATAGTAGGCTAATCAATGAAAAAAAGTAATTATGTGAAAAAATACTATCTGGATACTGATTTTGCCATCACACTAAAAGCAACTCGTGGTGATATTTTGTTATGTTTTCTACTCTCTACAATGATTTGTTATAAACAACTAAAAAAATAAGCTTTTTTTAAAATTTTTTCTTATAAAATCAAAGCTATTCAAACACTCTTGACGGTGTTAGAAACGAGTTATAAAGAAAAAAAATACCAAAAAAATGAGCGCAGGATCGACTCAATCGGATCATTAATAACGAAGAAACACAGAAAAACCGGAAATTTTTTTCAAAAATTCATATCTTCGTTATTTTTTTTTCAAGTTATAACGCTGATTCTTCCCGAAATATGTACTTTGTGCGTACCAAAATGTTACGTCGTGGATTCATTAGTGTTTGCCCAGTTGCCATTAGAAATTCTTAGTGTATCGTTCAGCGCACCAAGATGTGTAATTGATGGTTCGATTTTACCCCGTAATACAGACACTTAAAATGTTTAAATTTTCACTTATAATGTAATTACGTTTTTTTCAGTACTGTCGGAAAATTAACAATAGCTCCATCACAGTATATAAAGGAAACCAGTAAGATCTTTCGGGTGGCGCTCTTAAAGTCGGTAAATAGAAAATTTATTCTTGACGACGCACTATGGGATATTTGGGACTAATTTTCCCGAAAATCAAATATCTTCAGTTGGGATGACCCTAATGAGATATTTTTTTTATAAATTAAAGGTTGTGCATTGGCGAATTTGGGAAAAATATTAAAAAATTCAAATGAGTTTCATTTGCTATTTGAAAATTTCGTTCAAATTTGACGATTTTTTGAAAAAATTCATGTTTATTTAAGTAGAATCTATGTCGATTCTTCCTTTTATTCTATTTTTAGCTGAGAATGCACTAATAATGTAACAAAATTGAAAAAAATCGATAGAGATACTCGAAGGTCATCCATGGTCATTCGGAAGTGACTTCTAAGATAAAGAAACTTCTTATCTTTTTCAATAATATTTTATATTCGTGTTTCGGTTAATAATGTAGATATTATTAAGAGATGGAGATATCTGTTGGTATATACTAACTGGCAGCAGCAATGAATATTTCTCAATTCACTATTTCCAAACGTCTACACATATTGGACAAGATCCAGAAAAAGAAAAATGGGTTCCGTAGATTTTGAAGGAAGATATATTGAAAGGCGAAAAACTGCTTATTAGATATAAAAGAAAAGAATTCATCGAGTTGTAACAAGTGATGAAAAGTGAATTCATTTCCAGTCTTCAACATCACAACAAGTGCCCAATTGACATGAAAAGAAGACTTTGCTGTATATCTGGTGGGATGATAAGGGAGCTGTGTATTACGAAATGCTAAAACCTGGTGAAATAATTACTGGCAATCGATATCGAAAACAATTGATAAAATTAAACCGGGCATTGAATGAAAAATCACCAATATACGCCAAAAGACATGATAAAGTTTCTTCTCGAAATGATAATGCTCTGCCAAATTTTATAAAATGTGTAGAAAACTATTTGAAAAATGTTGGGCCTACCATTTATTTCGATCAATGCATTGACTTTCAGAACAATACTTACATTCTTATGAAGAAGTGAAAATTTGGCTTGATGATGAGTTGGCTTCAAAAAAAAGAACAATTCTTTTAGCATAGAATTTATTCTTTTGCAGAAAAATGGGAAAAAGTCATAGCTAATTATGCATTATTGGGATAATTCATTTGTTTTTTTTTTTTCGGAATAAATGCTCAAATGTAAAAATTTATTCTTTGCTCTCATTTTATATATATACTTATGACATTTCGCATATTATACCATTTGATATGCCATTTGATAGAACATATTATTGGATGGATGTAATCGAGATGTCTTATTAACAGACTGACGACGAGGGCAACACTGTTCACGAAACAATCAGGATGTTGCAAACCAACTTCCCAGGTCGTCTCTCGTTTTGGAGATCAAAATTGGCCGCCAGGAAGTTGCGATTTATTTTTCTGGTGTATTTTGAAAGTGAGGTTTATGTCGGAGATTTTTAAACTCTTTTGTCCTGTAGGCCACCAGCTAATTTTTCTGTTTTTTGGAGTCACCCCCCTCCTCCCCGGTCGTCTTAATATTGAACTTTGACAATTTTTCCACTTAAACGTATTTTTGACAGCAGAAGCCTCATAATGCGGCGAATTGGGAATAGTATGAAAAATGTCAACATAACAACATACACTGCAGACGTTTTTCATAACATCTCCAACATGGTGCCGCTTAACGCGCACCGCCACGTTGAGCGCTTTAGCACCATAACACACACACACACACACACACACACACACACACACACACATACACACACATATATATATATATATATATATATATATATATATATATATATATACATATATATATATATATATATATATATATATATATATATATATATATATATATATATGTGTGTGTGTGTGTGTGTGTGTGTGTGTGTGTGTGTACTGATGTTTTTCCGGTTGTTAATCCGTTCGTCAATAGAAATATTTTCACGACGTTTCGCCAACATCTCAGCTGGCATTTTCAAGTGATGCTTCCTAAAAACTAAAAACTTTAACAAGAGAGATGATGCGCAAAATATTTCAAATACATGGAAAACTCTACTCAAAACCAAACCAAAAACAACACACCACAGAAACAGGACAGCGGGCCGAGAAGAGGCACAAGCACAGAGAAGCGAAGAAACCAACCAGGCAGAACTAAGGAATAACCTGCGCAACCGCCAAAGTATAACAAGGCCGTCAGAGGACCAGCACGTTCATTGTAAGTCGAGTAGATGTCGAAGAAGCATCACTTGAAAATGCCCGCTGAGATGAAAACCGGAAAAACATCAGTACACATTCCACCATCCCTGGAAACCAACGATACAACATATATATATATATATATATATATATATATATATATATAGATAGATAGATAGATATATATAGATATAGATATAGATATATATGCAGTTTGATAGAGTTTTCTTTATAGTGAAAATTATTTGAATAAAAAAAATTACAACTCATACGTTATTAATTTAAACGAAATAAATTAAATACCAAAAAAACCAATTATTATAATCGTCAAATTTTATGGCAGGTAAGGAAAGATATCCCAAAACGCAAATATCGCTGCAATTTTCCCTTTTTCTTTCGGCCACATACACCAAATAAAAAAAATAATTATGACAAAGGCAAAATGGCAATGCCAGTGATATCTTACTTTATATAAAAATAAGAAGCTTTATGTATAGCAAGCACTGGAGTCATTCAAATCCTAGTTCTGGGCTGGAATGGCGAAGTGCGCGCGTTTAAGCATCAATAGAGAGATTTCCTACCGTATATTTCTCTACGTTGTGGTTGTGTTGCAAATTAATTTTTCTATTTCTTTTCGCTTTAGCAGTGCTATTCTAGAAAGTATTTATTTTACCTTAATATCCTTACTACTGTTCCAAAAATTAATATCTATGCAATGACGATAATAACCCCACCAAAACCACCTTAGTAATTTTCACAAGGAATAAAACCTCAATCTGAAAACCATCAAAATAGATGGGAAAGTTATTGAGTAGAAGTTAGAAGTTAAATATCTGGAACTGACCCTAGATAATAAACAAGCACGAAAAAGAAGTAATTAACAAGGCTACAAAAGGGAGAAATGGTTGGGGCGCAAACCCAGAAATCTTGCAGTGAATGTACTCTGCAATAATGAGACCAATCATCTCATATGGGGCAATGATACAGAGTAAAACAACCAATCTGGCTAATACGAGAAGAATGAAAAAACCTGCCCAACATATACTTGTAGAGAGTATGGCAAAGAAGACAATTTATAGGATGACCAGAGATGAGATCATAAAACGAAGGCCCATTTTTTCATTCAGAAATCAACAAATCTGGGATATGTCTCAAGATAAAATAAAAAATAAATTCACCTCTGTGAAAAACTTCAGCACAAAGTTGATTCGCAAAAGTGAATGAGACGGGAACAGAATTAAAAGACTTATCAAGAAATCCATTAAATAGTGTACAGATCGCTCCAAAACAACGGAGAGAACTGGAATAGGAGTGTATGGACCCAGCATCAGACACTACGAAAGCTTAGAAAAGTCACTAAGCATTTTTCAGGCAGAAATACTTGTTATTAGGAAATGTATTTATTTCAACAAAGAAAAAAACTATCGCGGCCAAGAGAGTATCATCATGTCGGATAGTCAAGCAGCCATCAGTGCACTGAGCTCTAAAGTAATGAGCTCGAAGATGGTCTGGGAATGTCTAGAGGAATTAAGTAAATTGAGTAGAAATAATAAGGTTACCCTCATGTAGGTACTGGGACACACCGGAGGATGACATAGTAGATAGGCTCGCGAGAAAAGGGGCTGAGACACCATTTCTGGGGCTGGAGCCTTTCTGTGGAATCAACAACGGCGTAATGCTGGAAGGGAGAAAGCAGGAGATCTAATTATTAGACGGAGCTGTAAGGAGATAGGTGAATTTACTTCTCGGGAACTATGACCAGAAGTGGTTCAAGTAATGCATAAGCCTAAGTAAGAACAAACTCAGAGTTCTGACAGGGATCCTGACGGGGTATTGCCACCTGAAGGGACACCTCAAGAAACTCGGACTCTAGAATGCGGTTCTTGGAAGCACACCACCAAATAGAAGAAGGGAAGTTACCCTTTTGAATAGGACTATAGATCCCGCTTTCGCCGGTAAGGTATCCCTTACGACTTGACAGCAGTAGGGGGGCAGAATAGATTTATTAGGCTGCAGGGTACAGCTCCCCAATTTTACACACATACATACAATGACGATAATTTTCGAGAGTAAATGTTTAAAAAATACGTTATTTTAAAGAAGATTATTATTCAGTTTCCAAAATGAAAAGTATCATCATCTGTTTTCGGAATTGTGCTGCAGTAATTTAAATATTCTGGCTTTGATTAGAATGTCCGGCTAACAATATAAATAGATTTTATTTTTAATTGATAATAAATAAATGCGTACCTATAAATCAGCTCGCTAACATCACATTATTCATATCACTTAACATTAATTAATATAATCGAACCTGTTTAGATGCATTTATAATGAGTTATTTAATAGGTATTATATAACGAGAGTATTGGTTTATTAATGAAATTTGGAATTTATAAATAATCAGTGATAATATTGGAATTATTTTTAATTTTTCTTTGATAATTTATTGCACCTTTTTTTGCCAGATATGTATTGTCAAATAGGATTTCTTGACAAAGGCTTGGGGCGAACCATGATGAAAACCGATCGAAAGTAACTATAAATATATATCGCATTTCATGTTGTTAACATAGGAATTCATTTTTTATACCGCCTCTTTTATTTAAAGTAAGTTCAATGAATTTACTTATTTAGAGGGTGATACTGAAGCAACTTTATGTTTATATTACTTAAAAATTTTTTGAGAATTGTCTGGTGAGCCTTTAAATATTGTTATTATTAAAATTAGTCATTTCTGATTCGTATTATGGTCACGCGGTTTAAATTCATTCCTTTTAGAAATCATTAAAACTGGTATCGGTCAGTAGCAAATGAAGATTAAAATTACAAATTATATTTACTATTCAAAGGTAACCTTGAAAAGCGAATTGCAAAACATTTTGAGTTTTATTACCAGTTTAAAATCTTGTAGTAATATGTACGTCCCACCCATAAAATGTATATAAATTTCGGTTATCACTTCAATTTAATTGCTTTTGCATCGTCCATTTAGATTCACCTCCGTAAAACTTTGTTTAGTAGTTTTAAATTGTTTTAATTTTACGAGTACCTATGTGAGTATTAGAAACGTTATGGACTAAGAATTTTTACTGGAATAAAGTGGCTTTTTATTTACTGAAGTTCGCCCGCAAATTGGGGTGATTTTATTGTTAAACATTTTCTACTTACCATATTCAATAGTTTAGGTTTTCGATATCGAGAGAATTTGGCGCAATTCCTTCACATCGACTCAATTTTGATACCAAACCCATTCTGTTCATCTCTTACAATTGGAAGGAAGCCATAAGTTTATTTATAATATTAATCTGATTATACAGTTGGTCTAGTAATAGTATGTTGAAAATTACCCTATATTTTTGGAATTCTTATCAGAAAAAAAAAAGAAATTACAACTTATAACAGAGATCTTACTTTCTCAGGTAAGTGAAAATATTAGTGAAATAATAATAATAATAATAATTGACTATAACTGACCATCGCACTTTGACGGCCGATCTGACCCCCTAATGTGTTCGGAGGGTAAAGCGGATATACCGAACTAGTTTAAATAGTAGAAATTCATTTAAGGTGCTCAACACGTACGCATGCTCTACGCTTAGCTACACTTTTGAAAAAGCAGGACGGACATCCAAAACCTGCAAAGAAAAATAAGAACACTCTTAACAAAAGCACACGAATACCACCCTCGGAGTGCTATTGAACGTACAATGCTTCCAAGACATCAAGGATTAAGAAGATTGGTGGATATTGGTACGCAGCTCGACCAACAAATAATAAACTTACGTTCTTATTTTCACTGTTAGCGGGCTCTTCCCCTCTACATCGAGCAATATGCGAGGCAGACGATTTAACGCCGCTATAGCCGAGGGACCAGGATATTGTTTCTCACTATCAAACAAACCAAGAGAAGTTACAAGCCTGGTTGTGTGATGAGGCCAATCAGGACAATGTCTTCAACTCATCGTCGAACTACTGGTTGATTTCAAGACAGATGTCTCCGGAAACGGAGGGCTTTTTGTTAGCTATTCAAGAACAGGTTATTCCGACGAAAAACTATCGGAATTTCATCATCTGAAATCCCTCAATAGAAAACGACCAATGTAGATACCGCTGTCGAACATTAGAGACAATCAAGCACATTGCTGGAGGATGCCAAGCATTTGCTGCAGAGTATAAGGAGAGGCATGACTCAACCGCTTAGATACTCCACTAAAAGTTAGTAGATAAGTTAAATCTATTGCAGGTAGGAGAAGTGTTTTATTACAAATGCAATTCGGAGCCTATTCTTGAGAACAACGGGTTCAAGTTATATTGGGAACGAACAGATCAGACAGTTGCTCATAATAGACCAGACATTATACTAACAGATAAAATTTCTAGGCGAACTACACTAATCGATATTGCTCTAACTAACAACAACAACAACCTAAGGTCACAATACAACGAGAAGATCGCCAAATACAGAGATCTGGAAGTGCAAATTCGAAGACAATGGGCAATGAACAGCGTCAAAATGATTTCCATAATTTTATTAACAAATGGAGTGATACCAAAGAACCTCCTGCAGAACATCAAGGGACTGGGCCTTGGTAGGTATCTATATAAGCGGATTCAGAAAGCAGTTCTCCTTGCAACCGCGCGGACCATCCAAAAGTTCGTAGAAAATACAGCAGACCACGTCACCTAGGACCCGATAACATAGAAAGCGGTTCCCCCCACAGAGCTTCATACTTTTGGTATCTTTATATACCTGATATGAGTCAATATTCCCTGGAGGGAGTGCGAAGACGATTAACTTGAAATTATGTGTAAATAGACTTATTAAAAAGAAAAAAATTGTTACAAAACATAAAGAGGTGGGATTAGCACTCATTTCTTAACCGAAAAAAAAAACATTAAATATAACACAATTAGGTTTACCTGCAAATACTTGAAATAAGCATTTTTTTTATGGTACAAAGGAAAAAAAAATATTTATATTTTTTCTTATTGTTCTCTTGAACATAATATTCATAAAATATAGTTCTAAACAACAGCAATAATAATCACATAAAATTGAAAAAAAAGTGCTAATAAAATAATAATCCTTAAAAAAGGACCAAAAGAATCAAAAATTTATTTATTAATTTATTATTTAAGTACATACCAGATTAATTCCCAAATAGTACAATGAACAAGAAATACATATGTAAATCAAAAAAAAAAACATTAAATTACAATAAACAAATGTATGTCATAAAAATTTTGAAACCTTACGCTAACTAGGCCTTGAAAAAGACTGAGAAATAAAGCATTAACATATCAAACCAAGAATAAATAATAAGAAATTCACATTTCACAGTTTGTTTAAAAAAAACTATTCTTGGATAAGAACTATTAAGCTTTTTCCTTATATTTTCGAAGAAAACGAGCTCTTGCAGAAGCAACTTATGTTGTTTCAATTAAATCCCGAACTTGACAACTCAGCTGCCGGAATTATGAAGCGAATAAGCGGTTTGAATTAGGAAAAGTGAAAAATGGGACAACAAGCTACAGTTGCGGAAAATAATAAGAAAATATTTATTGATTGTTATTATTATTAGAATGCATGATATCATCGGGGATAGTTGATTGCGTTAATTAATTAATTTGTTAATTAATAATGATTAAAAATCAACCTGATTGCGTAAGCCGAAAAACTTAGATAACTGAAATCCCAAAAATACGATATTAAAAGCGAAATAAAATAAGTTGGATTCATGGATGAGCGTTACATCGACAAACTCTTGCTAACATAAGCTTAGCTCATTCCTGCTACGCATTCTTTGATACTAGAAGATTTTGCGGGCCAATGATGGGATCCATTCCTTCCTGTTCACCCGTTTCCAGTATTATTTAAGTAATTAGTCCTTTGGTTCTTTAGACTTTTCACTTGAGGTTGAAGGAAAAATCTAGTTTATGTCTCTGAAGGGATGAATATCATTTGCGGCAACGTATTTTGTGCTGCTGCAGACCAAATTATAAATATACCAATTTTTCAACTTAATCGGGATACTGATTAAAATGCTGCCAGGCATGCAGAGATTTAATAGTAGACATTTTAATAAAAACAATAACCCTGTGTTTCTTTATGTGACGTAAATTATTTTAAAAGTATTATAGTGAGAAAAATTAATGAAACTTATATAATAAATAGCAATAAAAATTAAATTACATTTTAATGCCTCAAAAGACCAAATAAAACAAAGTGACGTTGTGATATTTTAGAAAAATTTAAAACATTCTATATTCCGTAGAAATTGTTGCATTTCTGATACATGTTTTAAGGAAATTATTTGTTTAAAATAATGTGCAGAATTATCGGTTTTTATGAGGGTTATTTTCTTGACATCATCTGTATATTTGCTTTTTGAAAATAAATGAAACTTAAATTTAAACCATGTGCGCCTGTAGAATGGCAAGTATAATTTTTCTAACTTGGTGAAACTGTAAGTGGCACTCATGTGAAATTCCATGACACTACATATATTAGTAAATAAATTACGGTAGTTTTTGTTGAAAATTGATTGGGCTTCTTAATAATTTGTATTTCATTTTGTTTTTTGAAGGAAACTACCTTTGCGCAAAAGTTGGAAATATTAAATAACTCTCATTTGGACGACTGTATACAAAAGTAAATTAAAGAAATTGACAGACTTTGTATTTCAGTGTATATTTGAATTATTACAATCGGCCAAGCGCTTTCGGTCTCTATCGGACCATCCTCAGGGCTCAGACCCTAAAAACGAGAGAATATGGTCAGCAAATAAGTCTACTCAGTACTCACCAACCACACTCACTCGTCAAAGGGCACACCTCAACCCTGCCAGTTTGAGAAAAGTCGCGAGCTTAGCCTCCACACAGGACAAGATGTATACAATTAAAAAATTATTAGAAACATTTAAAATTAAAATTAAAACCAGAACATTCAATACACAGTGCACGTTGACATGATTAAAACAATAAACATTTTCAATAACAACCCAAAAGGGTGAGGTTATGCCACACACAGTCATAGTATAACACGGCAATAAAACTTTCCAAAAATCAAAACTACATACAAGTGTGTGAAAGCCTGAGTAGGGATTTTCTGTATGAGTTTCCATTCTTGAATTCCCTGTCAGTTGTATTTAAAATCAGTAAATTATTGGCAATGAGCAAAAAAGGGGGAAAAAAAGCAGAAAGAAAGGGCATTAAAGTTTATTAATCTATAGCGTTACTGATATCGGCCATTCTGTGATCTATTTCGAACACTTGGGTTCAGTGGCGTGAAATAATTTCCATTTTTGTAAAAAAGCAACAAAATACACGAACATAGACGTAGTTAAAATTTGCTGAAATGTGTAAACTATTAATATATTTAGAATGAAGTGTCTGAAACTGAAAAAGATGATCAAAATTATTATAAGATTGCACCCCACGCAATCACAGCTCCCAGACATTTAAATTGTTTAATTATTTAAGGAAAAAGTTTGAAAATGGGGTTGCGGTCATTTACGTTGTTCATTCTTACATTGAGGCAATGATCGGGGTTTCTCTTTATCTCCCTGCATATTTCAAGATCCTCTCTGTAATCCAAGGTTTTAGAGTTATTACCCCTGGAGTGGTATAAGATTTTACTATTATGAGTAGGAGAGAAACTGTGTTTGGTAAAACTAATATGGTGACCAAACACAGAGGCCCGAGGTTTGTTAATATGTTCTCTAATTCGGACTGCTAATGGTCTAATAGGTTTTCCTATATACGTCGAAGGACAGTCTGGGCAAGAAAGTTGATAGACCCCACTTTTTTGAATATGAGATATCAATTGTTTGTTATTGACCAGATGGGAACTGAGTTGATTTACACTCTTAAATGAAATCTTCACATTTTGATTGAGGTTTGTGAGAGTCCGTGCTATTTTATTAGAGAAGTGACCTAGGTACGAGAGTGAGAAAAATTTTCCTTGCTGACTTTCATTGTAAGGAGTCGAGCTGTAAGCCTCTTGGGATTCTTTCTTGCTTTTAATTTTTTCTATATATTTGTCGATGACTGTATGCTCATACCCATTGTTTACGACAATTTGCTTCAGAATATTGACCTCGCTGTTGTAATCCTCTGCTGACATGGGAATGTTGAGCAATCTATTAACATAGCAGTTTATTGAGGCCATTTTATCCTGGACAACTTGGAAAATGCACTAATTCCGAGATTTATTTCTGAGAGCAAGATAATTAACTGGCTTCGTTATGTGGATGACTGTTTTACAATTATTCTGGGCAATGAACAGCGGGCTATTGATGTCCTAAATAGTCTTAATTCTCTGCATCCTGCCCTGAAATTTACCTTAGAAATAGAAACCGAAAACAAACTTAATTTTTTAAATTTAACTATCAAAAAAACCAATAATTCTCTCAGTTTCAAAATCTTTCGAAAACCCACTCAAACAGACCACATAATTCCTTCTAATTCTAACCACCCCTTACAACATAAAATGGCCTCAATAAACTGCTATGTTAATAGATTGCTCAACATTCCCATGTCAGCAGAGGATTACAACAGCGAGGTCAATATTCTGAAGCAAAATGTCGTAAACAATGGGTATGAGCATACAGTCATCGACAAATATATAGAAAAAATTAAAAGCAAGAAAGAATCCCAAGAGGCTTACAGCTCGACTCCTTACAATGAAAGTCAGCAAGGAAAATTTTTCTCACTCTCGTACCTAGGTCACTTCTCTAATAAAATAGCACGGACTCTAACAAACCTCAATCAAAATGTGAAGATTTCATTTAAGAGTGTAAATCAACTCAGTTCCCATCTGGTCAATAACAAACAATTGATATCTCATATTCAAAAAAGTGGGGTCTATCAACTTTCTTGCCCAGACTGTCCTTCGACGTATATAGGAAAAACTATTGGACCATTAGCAGTCCGAATTAGAGAACATATTAACAAACCTCGGGCCTCTGTGTTTGGTCACCATATTAGTTTTACCAAACACAGTTTCTCTCCTACTCATAATAGTAAAATCTTATACCACTCCAGGGGTCTAAAACCTTGGATTACAGAGAGGATCTTGAAATATGCAGGGAGATAAAGAGAAACCCCGATCATTGCCTCAATGTAAGAATGAACAACGTAAATGACCGCAACCCCATTTTCAAACTTTTTCCTTAAATAATTAAACAATTTAAATGTCTGGGAGCTGTGATTGCGTGGGGTGCAATCTTATAATAATTTTGATCATCTTTTTCAGTTTCAGACACTTCATTCTAAATATATTAATAGTTTACACATTTCAGCAAATTTTAACTACGTCTATGTTCGTGTAATTTGTTGCTTTTTTACAAAAATGGAAATTATTTCACGCCACTGAACCCAAGTGTTCGAAATAGATCACAGAATGGCCGATATCAGTAACGCTATAGATTAATAAACTTTAATGCCCTTTCTTTCTGCTTTTTTCCCCCTTTTTTGCTCATTGCCAATAATTTACTGATTTTAAATACAACTGACAGGGAATTCAAGAATGGAAACTCATACAGAAAATCCCTACTCAGGCTTTCACACACTTGTATGTAGTTTTGATTTTTGGAAAGTTTTATTGCCGTGTTATACTATGACTGTGTGTGGCATAACCTCACCCTTTTGGGTTGTTATTGAAAATGTTTATTGTTTTAATCATGTCAACGTGCACTGTGTATTGAATGTTCTGGTTTTAATTTTAATTTTAAATGTTTCTAATAATTTTTTAATTGTATACATCTTGTCCTGTGTGAAGGCTAAGCTCGCGACTTTTCTCAAACTGGCAGGGTTGAGGTGTGCCCTTTGACGAGTGAGTGTGGTTGGTGAGTACTGAGTAGACTTATTTGCTGACCATATTCTCTCGTTTTTAGGGTCTGAGCCCTGAGGATGGTCCGATAGAGACCGAAAGCGCTTGGCCGATTGTAATAATTCAAATATACACTGAAATACAAAGTCTGTCAATTTCTTTATTTCTTCGGTGTACAACCTGTTAATAACTTATTAAAAGTAAATTAGTTTTTAGTAGGGTAAGGTATTTTCACTGAGGAGTGAAGACGTCGATTATGATCCGCATCTGGATCGTCTATCATTATCAACTAACTATTATAAAGTCTTCAGGCAAAGAGTATTAGTTCTTGAAAAGTATTATATTTCAGTTAAGGAGATAGCAGGTACATTGCTTCTCGTATGATGCTAAAAATTCTGAATTTTCTTCAAAAACACCATCGAATGTCGGTCGCTTTCCAAATGATATCTAAAGCAGCCAGCAACCCAAACTTCTAGAAATTTCAAAACCGTAGGTGCTTGAGATAGCATTGTATAACTTATTTTTGTTTCCGAAGCTCAAGTTGCTGCGGGGGCGTGGTTTAAAGATCAGTGAGGATAGCTGCGTGAACTTTAGGCGTAAGCAGGAGCTTTTAAGAACAGTACAAATGTTGGCATATTTGGAATGGGGAATACTTTGGATGCGACAAAATAAATATTAACAAATAAATAACAGTTTATATGTTTTTTATATCATAATATGTAATCTAAAAATGAACAAAACTTTTAATTTTTACTTATCAATTTACACTTTTTATTGTTTACTTAGACGTTTTTAAAATTAGAACATATTAGTAAATTAAGGGTTTGATACGTATCTGATTGGCGAAATCGTAATAATACCACGTTCAATATAACTTTATTGTGGAAGTAAAAGTTTGTTTTGTATTAATTTTAACTAGGTAGATAAGTACTGCTTTAATTCAGCTTAAAAAATTAAATATATTAGAAATTGTATATTATTAATATTGAACCAATTTATCTTAATGATGACAATTTAATTCAAATTAAGTTATAAATATAATAAATGTACGTAGATAATAATATAAAACAAAGTATTACCAGTAGCTATATAACGTATCTAAAACTTCAATTGGATTATCGATGAATTCCCACCGAATTTATGACATAAGCTAGACGAATTAATAGACCAAATTAATCAGGGCCCGCGTAATTAAAAGAATATCAAATGATAATTAGTAGAGGTCCAAACCGGCCGCCGCGGTTCGACAACGTAATCCTAATTGATACAATTTCTTCGTGAAGAAGAGTCGATGACAGTATCGGCAGAGTGGAGCCGGCTTCAGAAAGGGTTTCTGTGTAACGTCGCGCCGGTGTGTTTCGTTGATGCCCCTCCGTCCCCAGAACATCGATCAGTGTCGGACTGACCTAACGGATAATAAAATAATGATAATGTATTTTGTTTATACAGAGTAAGATTAAACTTGACGGGATTACCATTATTTTATAGACTTTGGAAAGGAATTGTATATTTTTAAATTTAGTTTTCAGCTTCCACACTTCTGGACTATATATCATATAAAGAAATTTACTTAGTATTTTGACTGCAAATACGGGATGCGGTTTTATACTTACCTTGAGAAGTTTGGAACAAAAAATAATTTATAAAATTCATTACAGGTTGCCTTTGGTTCAACTCATTATTCAAACCGTTAAAATGAAGCTTATTTTTTACTGTAGCGTCTCTGACTGAAAAACAATTACCGAACAAATTTAACTAATTTTCAAGTAATACGCAAGTTCCGTTGATTCATATTCTTGAAAAACAATAAGCCTAAAAAACTTTAGCTATGTAGGTCTATTGCGTAATAGATGGAGTCCTCGACTAAATTTTTCTTGCATCTTTATTAATAAGGAAATGCCACAGAGAGGATTGGGAAGAAGAACAAAATATTCCGAAAAATGGATCCTGGTAGTATACCGATGGATCTCGACAAGATAAAAGAGCTGGAATCGGAGTATTCAGCAGAAGCACAGAAGTCAGAGAGTACTACCCTCTCGGACAATGTGCGACAATTTTCACAGCGGAAATTTATGCTATTCTGCAGTGTGCCCATCTCTGTGAGAGGGACATAGACAGGAATAGAGTAATAAATATATGCTCAGACAGTAAAGCTGCGATCTGAGTGCAAGGATGTACTAAATGGTATAACAAGGAAAGGCTGCACAGTCTATGCGGGAATGAGGAAGTAGACCGTCTGGCAAAGTTGGTTCGACGACTGAACCATATGGACCCCAACCAATATTACCTGTCCCAATTGCTGTTGGCAAAAGGGAATTAAAATCCTTGCTGGAAAGCAAATTTATTGAAGCGTGGAAGGGAGCTCCTGGAATGAGGTGTACCAAGGAACATATAACTGGACCTAGCGTACCGCGTAGTAAGGAGCTTCTCTCCTTGTGAAGGAAAGAGCTGCGAATTGTGGTGGGATTGTTGACAGGACATTGTCATCTCAGGGGCCATCTTCATAGAATCAGTGTCGAGGGCAACCTGACATGCAGATGGTGTTTGGAGGAGGATGAAACTGTTGACCATGTTCTCACGAGGCTGCTTAAATTCGCAAAGGCGATCCGCCTCGATTAACCTGCAGATATGGTGAGATATAAAGGGCCCAATGGAGGCCTAGGCATCGATAATCCAGTGTTCGTTTTGTCGAATTGTTTTTATTCGTATTTAATATTTTTTATGTGAAATTATCATATGTGAAATATTTCTGTTTGAAAATGGTTTGAGGGATTTTCTATCCTCACCGTGACCGCGTGTGAATAATTGGAGAAAATGTATAAAGTGAGCATTTGAATATTGCCGGAAATTATAAGAACAAAAAAAGTTATGTACTGGTCCAAATTAATTAAATTTAACAAATGATTAACCTATGTTTAACTGCAACTTAAACCTAGCTCACATTACGCTTGTTTTAAGGGCCTGTAATGCTGGAAATGGAGATCGGTACTTGGCTGGGCTTGTATTTAATTTCGATGCGTGTAAAGTGAAAGCTGAAAAAAATAAGACGCCATTGTAATGATTTTTTATCAAAATATTCAATCATTTTGAGTTTATAACATTAATTGTCAGTTTTATAAATTTATGAGAATCATTGTAAAATAATTAAAAATTGAAATCATCATAATCAAGCCTTCTACCATCGGTTGTCGTGGTAAGCTCATACCTAAGTGAGCCGATTTACTTATCTTTCTTAACAAAAAAGAAAGAATTAACATCTTTTTGGGCTTTTATTTTTATATTTTGTAAGTGGAAAACTATATTTTGTACAATTTCTTATTATATTTAATAATTGTTGTCAGTATTATCATGGTATTCTTTCTAATTTTACAATTTTTTCCAGTATAATATAATATAGCGGGATCTGAAGCAAGCAAGGTTACAAAAATTAAAGCTTTTTGCTTTAAATCCACCTCCGAAGCTGTCGCATCTGTAAGATAATCAAATCTGTGTTAATGCTTTAAGAACTATAATAAAATCTAATATGAAATCAAGCTAATAACTGTATTTTATTCTTGAAAGTTGACTTGCAGAATTACTTTATAATTTGAAACATATGTCATCCAAAGATCGTTTGAACAAAATTTGTTTTTATTGAAACTAGTTTTACCTTCATTTATGATTTCAAGTCAAATGACTTCGCACTCCCTCCAGATATACAAAGATACCAAAAGCATGAAGCTCTGTGGGAACACTTTCCATGTTATCGGATCCTAGGTGACGTGGTCTGCTGTACTTTCTATGAACTTTCAGACGTACCGCGCAAGGAGAACTACTTTCTGAATCGACTTATACAGATGCTTACTAACGCCCAGTCCCTTGCTTTTCTGCAGGAGGTTCTTTGGTATCACTACAGTTGATGATAAAATTATGGGAATCATTGCCCATTGTCTTCGAATTTGCACCTCCAGATTTTTGTATTTAGTGATTTCCTCGCTGTATTTTGGCCTTAGGTTGTTGTTAGGTACAGCAATGTCGATTAGTGTAGTTGGTCCAGAAATTTTATCTGTTAGTATAATGTCTGGTCTATTGAGAGCAACTTTCTGATCTATTAAAACCGCTCGGTCCCAATATAACTTGAACTCGTTGTTCTCAAGAGTAGGCTCCGGACTGTATTGGTAATAAGGCACTTTTTCTACCTGCAACAGATCTAACTTATCTGACAAATGCTTAGCATCCTCCAGTTATATGCTGAATTGTCTCTGATGTTTGACAGCCGTATCTGCATTGGTCGTTTTCTATTGATGATGATGAACTTCCGATAGTTTTTGTCGGAATAACCTGGTCTTGGATAGCTAACAAAAAGCTCTCCATTTCCAGAGACATCTGTCTGTAAATCAACCAGTAGTTCGACGCTGAGTTGTCGACATTGTCCTGATTGACCTCATTTGGATACCGTCCATTAAGTGGTGTCTGTAGTCAGGCTTGTAACTTCTGTTGATCTATTTGATGGTGAGACACACTTTCAGTTCCCCCAGCTGCAGCGGCGTTGACTCGTCTGCCTCGCATATTGCTCGCTGTAGTGTGGAAGAGTCCGCTAACCTGTGAAAATATGAAAATAAGTTTATTATTTGTTGGTCGAGCTGCTTACCAATATCAACCAATTTTCTTCCTCCTTGATATCTTTGAAGCATTGTACGTTCAATAACACTACGAAAGTGGAGTTTGTGTGCTTTTGTGAGGAGTGTTCTTATTTTTCTTTGCCGATTTTCGTTTCGTCCTGCTCCATTTCACAATTCTAGAAGAGTAGCTAAGTGTTTCATACGTAAATATTATACGATATAGCACAAATAATACAATCGTACAGGGTCCCGGATAATGTACCAATTTGGAGTTTAATTCTGCTGTATTTGTTCTTATAAGAACAAATTAAACAAGAAATAAATATATTTAGCAAATTTATTTTCAATGTTTTGGAGTTTTAGAATACAGATTTTTTAAGTAGTTTTTGACATTTTTACAAAAGTGATGAAATATATCTTTACATAACCTGACAAACTTTATCCTCAGTGATTTAAGGGAAATGTTTATATTAAAGTTCATATTTTAACTGTTAAATAATAAAAAAAATTGTAACAATGTTGGAACAACTGAAATGCTAGATGGAAAGTCCGAAGCAAAATATGTCTTATGTACTAAAGAACTTTTATTTAAGACCATTTCTTTAGAGTGTACAGCAGCGGTCAAATATGTAGTTATATTGAAACTCATTTTTTACTATTGTAAGTCATTGGAGAAATATCTCACATGAAAACGATGAGTACTATATGGAAACAAGAAATTATCTAAAACATGTTAACCAAACTCAGTTATTTCATTGCAGCATTAGCATCCTTATTGATACAATATCTATCTGAACAAGATCAGGTAGCAATATTGACATGAGATTTGGCGTAAAAAATACTACCATATATGATTTAATCAATATTTTTTACAATCAGTTCCGTTGCGAAAGCGAGAGCAATATTTTATCCTAGATGTACCATTATATTGATAGGTTTGTTGCTCGATGACGTGCCGAAATTGGATGGAAAATATTTACAATTCTGAAGAATTTCATATTAAGCAGTATAGTATTTATTGGTTAACCATTGGCTGTATGAAAGAGCTATTTTACAGTTCCTCTTTTAAAAGTGAGTTTTTTTGCAAATTAATTTTATATCGACTTACGCTGCCTTCTTATTTATTTTGGGTAGTTTCTTTTATCTTATTTTGTTCTCCATTCCCTTTTACCTTTTTTCTGAACTAATGAACGTCAATTAGAAGCATCCTGCATTTTAATAATGCTGACCTATCTAATAATAAAATGTGATATGGAGGAGGGCCTAAAATAAACTTGAAATTACACAAACAATTCAGCAAAAAAGATTTTCCTCTGTTTATAAAATAAAGTTAAATGCGAAAATTTATTTGCAAACTTGATCAACATGAAATAATTCTAAAGCAACATTAATAAGAAGACAAACATGTATATATTAGTCAAAAATCTTGATAATAAAAATGTCTGTATATTAAAATGACTCAACAAATTATAATAGTCGTCAGTCCGGCTCTGATGAATACAATTATTTTAATGTTTTGTGATGACAACGTTGAACTTACGGTCGATGAATTGATCGTGGTTTTATTGAAGCTTTTTAATGGACATTATTTGTCTCTTAAGAAAACGACAACCACAAATTATTACAGTGATATATTACCTCGGGCTATTGGAAAAAAAATTTTAGATCGACATTGACTTAAACAATTTTTTTTTATTATCAATAAAAACATATTTTAAAACTTTGTTATTTTATGAGATAAAAATATGTATATATTAAACTTATAGGTTACATAGGGATTCACTAAAAGCTGAGCAAACCATAGTATCAGGTAGTCAATAACAAAAGTTCATATATGTTTACATCAGGTCACGATGACTACTTTCTGGTTGGTATACCTTTTATCCGGGTGTTTTTATCTAAATATATAAAAAAGAAGAGGATGTTATCTCATGTCGTACTACATATAATAACAAAGGTGTGGTATTCAGTATAATAAGATTAAAAATTTTAATTTATACCTTGTGGGAAAAAACAGCTTTTGAGTCTTATAGGGTTTTCACCATGCGTTTCAGGTTATATTGTCAACTTCTGACTGAAAATGCGTAACGAACGGTAAAAGGCAATAAGAAATACATTAATGAACATACATTTTAACAACTAACATTTTGTATTATGAAAAATAGTTTGCTTTTAGTGAATGGAAGTTTTTATGAGAAAAAAATCGTAACAAAAAATATTGCTAAATGGTATTTTAATTTAAATTTTATTGAAATGACATATACTAGTCATTTAATCTAAAAGCATAGTTAATAATGACTATTTCCTCTTCAAGCCCAAACCTGTACGCTAAGTACAGTTTGAAACTATTTTTGAGAAATGGCATTCCACCGCCAACTGAAGCTTCGTCCTGTTGGACATTTCAACTGATTCCTTATGTGCTCTATTGAATTTATGTCTGAACTATATGGTGATCTATCTAATTTTTTAATTTAGACTATACGGGTTAATTCACTGTGGCTACGAAACATGTTCTTGCAGAATGTTTTCGTTATGCAACTTACCAGTCGTTCATTCCGTTACTTCACGAGTTTGGTGATGTTCTCCAACCAATATCTAACGAAACAGTATCAGTACATTTATATCGATGGCTTCTAATCGAATTGAAAGTGACACGGCGTTAAAAGAAATGTTAAATCTACTCATTTGTTTCAGCTAATTAAATCTGGGTTAAAAATCTATTGCAATCCAGTTATTTCGCATGAATCTATCTGTACCTAATCTCCATAATTACTGATTGTGAAATATTTTAGAGAATTTGTGTGTCACATACTGTCAATAAAATATTTATTTTTATTAAGTGAAATCTAGGAAAACGATATTATTTTTGACAAAATTCGACACTTCCCCATTTTCCGAGGTCATAGAATAAGATTCAACCCTTGATTTTTCACTAGTTTCCTCACTTTCCCGAAAAGTCGAAGAAATAACTTTTCACTTTAGGTTTAATATCTTGCACTAAATCGTTAAAATTTTGTTACAACCACAAATTTTGCGCTAATAGAAGTTTCTATATCATATAAAATTTCATAAATTTGCACTTTTTTAATTGGAAAAATCAGGAAAAATTAGCAAATGTCCTGTCATATTTAATAGTGCCGAACGGTGTTTGGAAAGGGCGCTGTTGCCAGTGAAATTAACATAAATTCTTTTCTTTTTATTTAAAATGTAATTTTAACTTGATTTTTATATTATGCACGATTTTGGCTCCAAATATTAAGGATTTTGAGGATCATATTTACTCTCGTGTGTTCCCCTCCTATAATTTTCTCTCTTAATATTAACGGTTGTGATGCTTTTATCACTGTTAGCAGAAAGTGTTGAGTGAAAATAAAATGACAGAAGAAAGGTAAAAATAAAAATATTCCCACCACAATAACAGGTCCAATGAATTTTTTAAATACATGGGGCTTATCCTCCCTCTTTTAATGAGAGTAAGGAAGAACATTAATAATTTGCTAATATTTCTTAATGCCGCCTATTTCTTGTATTGTTCTGGTGCCAAAAAATTTCCTTCTTCAATCGAATTTATAATCTTAATTCATTTTTATACATCTTTGTCTTATAATTTAAATAACCATATTTTGTTGCAGCAGATACTAAACCATACGTTATCCTACTAGATCAAACCGTTCTCTTTCTCCCTGACAGAGCTTGCCCGGGTTTTCCTAACTAATGAAAATCAAGCTAAGCATGAACTAACCTTAATTTCACCCTTACCATAAATAAATTGAACTTAAAGTAATTAGTTCTCATAATATACAAAAATGAACAAATATTGGTGTAATTACCTTAACTGAAAAATTTTAATCTCCTTTAGGCCATTAAAGGATTAGGCAGACCGTTTATTTCCTACGAATTCAACTTTAGTTCCCTCTCCACACGCGTTTCGATCATCTAATGATCTCATCAGTGGAGCTATAATGAACAAAGATCAAAATTTACAAGAGACAACTGTATAAAATTTAAATTCCGAGGAAGTAGAATAAAAGCGATGACTTTTTAAAATAATTATTAGGTCACAAAAAGATTTTTTATATGTTATTGAAATTCAAATTTTTAAGCTACTCTGATGTATGTATCGATGTCGTTTGACTGTTAATATTTTGCAGTCTGATATCGAAAATGTCGAAAAAAGATTATATCAAATGGATTAAAATTACCTATAGCGATTTTTGAACCCTGACCTTTTGGGGTTCCCCAGTGTGCGATATTTTTTGTCTATATCCTCTGTTATAAAGACATAGAATTTGTACCGTTCTGGCCAGTAGCACTAAATGAGGGCCCATCAGTCTTCTTAGAAATTGATATATTTTTCAAGGACGGATCAAAGGTAGGGTTGGTCCCTTCGAATTCAGAAAAATATCCTCGCTTGCTTGCTGCTATAACAACGTGTATCTTACTCCAAACCTGTAGTCTGGTTCTTCTGCTTGTCTTATACTATCTTGTCTACGAATGGGGTGGGTATAATTTCCATCTTTTCTTTGCTCTAGTGATATCGCGCTCCCCTCATAAAAAGAGAGACTGGATATTTGTAGTGAAAATTTCCTAAAGAATTGATAATATAGATGTAATGTTCGTTTCTTAACTTTAAATACGAGGTAGTAGTTATCAGGGTTGGGTTGATTTTAATCAAATAATTGAAATTATTATGATTAAAATCACGATTTTTTTCCAGAAAAATAATGATTTCAATTAAAAAAAAATATTATATTTCAAACAACGTGCGAAAAAAACTCACAAACGACTTAATACAATGCAACACCTGACTGACTGACTGACTGGCGTAGATTGCTACTGGTCGTATTATTGTTCGATAAATGCAACACCTAAGAACATAAAAAAGGATAAATGTAGCAGCTAAAAAATATAAATACTATAGACAACTAGAAATCATAAATTTATAATTTTTTACAATTTGCATTTTGGCTGTAAAATTTAAATAGAAATACCAATTTTCCACCTTTTTCAGTACTCAATCTCTTTCCTATATCGAAGTGCACAAAACCAAATATACTAAACACACGTTTCACCAACGCATTTATATTGTTGCTACTTCCTCCAGAAACATTATTCTCTTAAAGTGACTAGAGTGTATTTTAAAATAATTTACCAATAGTTTCTGAAACTAAACTTATTTCTTCTAGAAATAACCTGTAGTTTTGTTTTTGGGAATCAAATATGTAGGCTACAAAATGATACTGTATTAAAGCTTGGTCATATCGACGATGAAATGCTTGTTTTTTTTATAAAGAAAGCTTTAGCCTCTAGCTCTTCTTCGAATAAATGCTGTAAATGTTTATATTGCTTTGCAGCATCTAAAGTAGTTGCATTTTTTCTTTGCAAGATATCATGGGCACCTATTATAGGTTTCAAAATATTTAGATATTGGTCTGCAAGGAGTTTAAGTCCAATACTGGATATTTTTTGGTATATGGCAGAATCAATATCTTTTTTGTTTTCTTCACAGATTTCCCGTATCGTATCCGACCGATTGACTTACATTTCTTAACAGTCAACAACGCTATTCCAACGCACCTCGCTTGGAACAACTAATGTTATACTCATTGCTTAGCTGGATGAGCTTAGGTTAGATGATTGTTACAAAAATATCTGGTTATTTAAACAATGTGTTCTTTAATGCCTTTAAAGTCCTAATTCAAAAGATGTGCAATAGGTTATAATTTTAGAACTGATTCTTTCTTCATATTCACCGCGTTGTCTGTCATGAAAGATTTTACATAACAATGATATTTTAGTTTGCATGAAGAAATTACAACAAAATTCCGTTATTTATACTCGATAATAAAATCCATTTTAAAAATATGATTAAATTATCTCTACTTGCTCCTTAAGAGTTTTTGTATGGAAATGTCAAAAAAAATGTTTTTTTTTTAATGAAACCAATGGATTTTAATTTAAAAAAAAATCAAAATGAACCCTGGCAGATATTTTTGATATTATTATAGTTTACGTTACATGCAGTGTTTTATCTAAATTCTCTGCTGAACACACCTATTGACCATTGCCATGGTCTGATAATAGGTAAGTAGGTACCTACTTACGTTTATGTTTTGCATACGTACGGGGCCTCCAACTCCAAACTGGCTCTTACTAAACATATTTTAGCATCGTTTGAGATTGGATTATGACTTATCAAGATTTTGTGGCACCCCCAATATCTTCATAATATTGTCTAATTGGTGGCATACCGTGGTTTAAAAAAAATAATAAACACGAGTCACTATCTCTAAAAATATCTTAAACTCTCTTTAGTTTTTTACTTATGTAAAGAATTCATTATGATAAAATAGTCGAGAGGTAATAAATGCCATTAATATAAAATAAAAATAAATATTTTTAAAACAAGTTAATATATCCGCCTACTATTTGGATAACAGTACATCTGGAAGTGTACAGCAATCTTAAGCAATAGCGAAAACAAAAAATATTTGGTAATTTTGTTCATGAATGTATATTTCACTTACGATTTAATTTATAGCCTTTATTAGTCGTGTAATATCAAGAAAATCTTTCAAAAACAAATAACTGTTTAAAAGCTTTAACGAAAATAAAACTAGGAGTAATCAAGACTTCAAATTTTGGAAGACATAGTTCAAAAAATCAAAACATTAAACTTCATTAGCAAGTGTAAAAAGTAAATAATTTCGTTAACAATTTTGCCTTGAAAATTATTGAAGGTTAAAAGCTTTCCAGATGAAAATCTTAAGCCTCTTACATATACAAAATAAATTTTATTATTTACTGGTAAAATATGTCAGTATCCTGCCACATTTTATCGTACTGCACTTATCAGTTAAACGAAAAAAGTCCTAGAACATAATTCAGCACATTACGCAACGATGAAAATTCTTCCTGACTAGATGTGCACCTGTTATCCCGACATTACTCCAATTGAGACACCTGTGATTTCGAGGCTTACTATCCGAAAATGTAAAGGGTATTTTTTTAGAGTTATACAATTTTAAAATGAAATGAAACACGTATAAATAATGTTAAAAGCTATGGTTTTGGCTTAATTTAAAAGATAATCGTATGCCATTAGTGTTTAAATATAATTTCTGGCATATGAACTCCACGGTTGGCTGGAATGAAGCGCAATCGGCAAGTCCAATTTTCGACCATTTTATTGAACAACTGGGGCCGTACATCAGCAATTATGCGACAAATGTTGTTTACATATTCCCAAAGAAAGTAATCCATAGGCGTGAAATCATACGACCGTGGAGGCCAGTTCACAGGTTCATTACGCGAAATTTTGCGCTCTTTGAATGTTTCTCGCAATAAATTGTTGATGTCGCACGTTGTGTGTTATGTTGCGCCATCTTGTTGAAACCAAAGCTCTGTCACAGCAATACCATTCAAATGAGGAACGAAGAAGTCATTAATCATGGTTCTATACTGCTCTCCATTGACGGTATCATTCTGGCCAGCATCATTTTTAAAGAAATATTGGGCAATCATTTCACCTGCCCATAAAGCACAACAAACAATGACTTTTGATGGATGTAAGGCCGTCTCAGTAAAGGCTTATTAATGTAGCCATTTAGCCAAAAATAAGCTTCATCACTGAACAGAATTTTGCGTTGAAAAAGAGGATCAAGCTGAATATTATCGCGCATGATGGTCAAGCGGTTTCAACTCTTGCACAAGTTGGATCTTGTAAGCTCATAATCCAAGATCTTTTCACAAAATGGCACAGCTCCAATTATTGTGCACGAGGGCAAATCGACTCACTCGGGTACTCCTCAAGACTACGTTCTACAGCACCAATAACTTCTTCTGTGCGCACTGTATGGCGTCTTTGTGGATGCGTATTATCAATAGTCCGGTCAAAGTAGACATTCAAGGTTACCAAAATTCGCATAGAGCTGAAAATTTGTACAAATGTTCGGAATATCATTACAAATAAGTTGTCAAAAGTCCCCAACAAACCCATGCCTGGAAAAAAAATTATTCAAGGTCAAAGCAGGGAAAAATGGGTTTTTCGCGTTTTTCAGCCAAACGGTAAGTTATATCATCAAAATAATTCAGACCAAAATTGTAGACCCTAAAATTATCTATAAAAATTGTTCTTACATTTTTTTTCCTAAGAGTCACCGTTTTCGAGATATCATCGCTCAAAAAGTTGAGAAAGCCGCGTTCTCCAAAATATGCACACGTTTCCACGTCACCTGTGAGGTAGTATACTTGACTCGTTGTTTTTAACGTGGTTTCCCCGGTAGGCCTATCCACTAACCATACTGTACTATGTAATGATTAAAAAAAAGAAGAAATAGTTAAAAATAATCGAATCTGTCTGGATTCTATTGAATTTAGGTCAATTATTCGTTAGATTCATTATCGTTAAATACTTCTGCTTCTTCTAGTTCTTCGTCTTCTCGTTCTTTTTCTTCTTCCTGCTGAGTGCAATTAAATCCCTCTAAAAGCGATGTATCAGACGTCTCTTCTAATGGAGATTCAACATTGGAACACGAGTGGCCTTGGCAATTTGTACATGCTAATAAACAAAATAACCCAACTTTTTTGCAGCCGCATTTAGCATTACATCCTTTTTACAATTGCAAAAAATTGTGTTGAGGAGTTTTTCTGGTGCAGGTGGGAGTAAAGTCTGAATTGGTTCCAATGTATTGTCAATCAATTTCTAACCCCAATCTTTTGGATCTAGTTGATTACCAAGCCACAGTTGAACTTGATAATACACCCGAAATAGATGTTGTTGGGCAGAAGCAGAGGTTGGAGGAAGACAAGCTAATTGCACTCGCTTTTTGTTTCGAGTATTTTTAACAAAAGATGCGTAGCGGAACTTATCGATGCAGGTAACTTTTTTTGGAGCTCCATACATGGCAAGAAGAAAGCGAATTCCATTGGTGATAATTTCTTGTAGAGTAAAATTACTATTTTTAAAAACTTCAGCACAACCGACTAAATCTTGTTTTTCAAACATTTTAAAAACAGATGTTTTACCCCTTCTGTAAAATGCTAATGTATCGCAGCCACTTATTGCATGTAAAAACAAAACATGATTTTGGCACTTTGTAAAAGCAGGTAAACTTTGTGTTGAATATATTTCAGACTGATGTGGAGTTTTTCCAGGTTTTAAAAAATAAATGGTTTTGTTAGTTGGAGTTCGAGCAGTCAGTAAAACCAGTAAATCAACGTCTGTAGTGAGTAGTGGGAACGGTCATAAATTGATCAAATAAAATGTCTGAAGATGAAGATGTTGTTGTACCTCGACGACGTTGTTCTGCGGCTTTAATGTTCCTCGTGCAATCGGTGTAGCCATCAAATACTACAGTAACTCTGTGACCAAAATGTCGATGTACATACTGAACGTGTTTATCCAGAATTACGTTGAATGTTCCTTCATTATCCCAGATAACGCGGTGTAATAAATATCCTGTTATATATGTATATTGTTAATATCAATGTTTACAGTTTTAAAACAATCATAGATGGCCGACTTTTGAGTTTTACGCATTCCAATGTTATCGAATAGCAACAACGGGTAGGGTGCCAATTCATATTCGAAATATTTTTCTATTTCATCTTCTAATGCCGTTGTAATACTTATACGTTGGAACAGTAATACTGGCTCAACAGGTACTTTCTCATCGTGAACTTTGATAGTGCTACTCATCGCTAAAAGAGGGACTACTTTGTCAGCGCGTTTTAATTTTATTTTGTTGAATGTCAGTCCAGTTATTTTAGGGATAGAAGCGACTCCAACGTTGCGAGCGTGGCAGTTAATTCAACTACAACTCCACTGGCAATAGATATATAGTTTAAGGTAATATACCGATAGAAAAATATTTCACCTCGTATTACAGCTCCAGTGATGTCTGTACGCGGCGTACTTATGCATATTATGGAGAACGCAGCTTTCTCAACTTTGTGAGCGATGATATCTCGAAAACGGTGACTCTTATGAGAAAAAGTATAAGATCAATTTTTAAAGGTAATGATCTACAATTTTGATCTGAGCTATTTTGATGATAAAACTTACCGTTTGGCGAAAAACCCATTTTTCCCCACTTTGATCTTGAATATTTTTTTTTTCCAGGCCTGGGATCGTTGGGGACTTTTAACAAATTATTTGTAATGGTGATCCGAACATTTGTACAAATTTTCAGCTCTATGCGAATTTTGGTAACCTTACCTCTCTTTTTAAGGCTAACTTGACCGGACAAAGTACGTAGTGAGAAAAAGATCCATGGCTTGCCGAATAACTTGTTCGGATAGACGATTATGTCGACCGTAAAATGGACGTAGCGCACAATTTTCAAACATTGTTCTGGCGTAAGTCTATCCATGGTGAAATGGCAAAACGTACTGACTACAATTCAACTGTCAATTGTCAAATTTACAGTCATTAGAAATAGTGTTGCCAATTTAAAAACCAAACTTCTAAAAAAAAACACGCTTTAGGTTAGCATTTCTTGACTATCTAGTTCTGGCTTAGTTACTAGATATTAATTTGGCTTTCAAAATCAAAGTCAGAATTTGTGGAAAACATTATCATCTACGTCTACTGTTATTTCCGATTTTATTCTAAACACTAAGTAATTCTATAAGGTACAAAAATATATCACACCAGTTGTAATATTAATTTGTTTAAAATTTTAAACAAAATATAGAACTAATATAAGAATATCAAACCCCAGTAATATATTATAAAACATCTCTCGACACCACTAATTTAGAAGCTAAGCAATATTTAAAACACATTATTTTAAAATGACGAACAGCTCATTATAAACCGAAAGGGATGGTATTTGGTGGATTCCACAGCACAAACGACTAGATTTTAAGGTGTCAACCGCAGATTCATGGCCTGATGTGATGTTCGGAATGCGTAAAGGTCGTGTAGGGGCACACGACTGATGACAGATGATTGGTGTAGAAATGTGTGTGGAAATATCTTCTTTGGTTCGAGAAATGCGGATACACGGATGATTTATGGTTGAGACATTAATTAGAAAAAATAAAATACAAATGAATGTAAAAAATTATGAGTTTACAATAAAATAATTGAGATATTTCCCAATTAAGAAGTAAGAACTAAATGTAAATTTATGAAAATTTGACTTAACTTACAAATTTATCCATTTTTTTAACAAAATGTAAAGTTTCAATTAATGAAAGAAAGTATTTTTATCTAATAACCCCAAGTTTTATTTCAATGTATATTTTAGTTAGTATAAAACACTTAGCTTTGAAAAAGCATTTAAATGATAATTAATTACTTGCCATGTACACTAAAAGGTATTTAGAAATTACGTTGCATTATGCAATAATTTCTATATAATTCCAAAAAACTATCAAGTCCGAAATAACAAGCCGACTTATTGAAAGGATGTTAAGCAACCGCAGTTTTCGAGTACATATAAATAAATAGACTAGTAGAAAATGAATGCTGAATAATGGTCTCCTCCCGGGGTCAGTACTCGCCCTCTGCTTTTTAAATTAATAGGTGTTCGACCAGTCTGAGAGACATGGCACTAGAATTTAGTCACCAAAACTTTTCTACGACGGAGAACGCCCTGAATGAAGATTTGGTGACAACTCTCTTATGAAATGAAAACTTAAACCTATTGTATTTAAAATCAAAGTATAGTACTTTCATTTGAATAACGAAATGGTTAATGTTGAACTTATCGTCCAGTTTAATATATCTTGAAGTCATACTGGACAAAACATTATCATTCGAAACACATCTTACTAACGTAGCTGTAAAAATTAAAACTTGGAATAACATCATTTTCAAACTGAGCAATATCCCCTGGGGAACCATTGCTGACACATTGTTATCGAAATGATATATTTAGTTCTTCCAGAACGGCCGAAGAATCCAAACACGAAGATGGTGGATGTTCAACTGAATAATCTCATGCGAATCATTAGTGGAACTATTAAAACTAACTCGGACTTGCTGGCTGCCCACTTTGAGCAACGTTCGACCCCCTCATCTACGTCGCTGAAATACTCTATGCATAAAATACAGAAACCCGCAATTTCAAATTCATGAAGACATTATTTAACTAGGTCAAAAATTTCCAGAAAACCACCTATCTAAACCCATGGACTTTAAATTAACAATCATTTTAACCTAAAACGAAAATAGGTATAAGACTGGCGAGCTATGATACCTCCTAGTATTCACTTTGTCTCCCTACTAAATATGCACTACCTGACTTCACATTACCTAGTAAGACATGGAACAAATTAAACCGAAAACACCATCTAGCTTACGATTGTGATATTAGGCCCAGCCATTGCACAAATGAGGACTTCTTGAGGGCTGCTTCATCGGCAGTTACTTGGATTAAAAATCTGAATGGTGACATTTAAGATGTTTATGCATGTGTAGTCATCAATAAATAAATTTTATACTATATCTTCCAGCAAGTTCAGGTATAAAGAGTATCAGCAAATATAAATATTTTAGTGAAACACTAATATAAGTATCAATTATATTTTCACCATATCCTTACTTAACAAAATCTTAATCAGGATCAGCAGCTACTTCTAAAATGACTTAACATTTTGAGATATACGGTATAATCAAAAAGTTCCCGAAATTTTTGATTTAGGTCATATGTCAACAAATAAGCCGTTGTGTAGCAAAATTAAGAATAAAAATCTAAAAGTGAGGTCTTAGAATCGGCAACAGGAATAGTTTTTTTCTGAAAATAAATATTTTTCATTTTCTCAGTTTGGCGTAAAAGAAAATAATTTCTTATTTCTGTATTTTCAAAGTTCAAAACTTGATTGACTTATTATTTATTGTATTTGTCAATTTAAAAATATGCTGTCAAAGAAGGTCAGCTCTAAAGTTGGTCTATGGTAATAAATTAGGAGGTGAGTGTTTATTAGTGGTGTGACTGCTTCAAAGAGATCCGAAAATAGGTTGAAGATGATGAGTCGATCAACTTAGTATCTTAACTGCCGATAAAATGGTAGAAATAATAAAGAAAATTGTTATTGCCAAAATGTCTGGAACTATGAAAAATCAACTTATGACTATTATGTCACTCACCTCCTTACACCTCACAACTGATTCATAAATGTGTGTCAAAAAATAACACTATTGTCCGAGTCACCACATTCATCACATATTCCCCCTGCAATTTTTTTCAGAGAAAAAACCAGTGAATGGGCTGCTAAACCTCCTCGCATAGAACAGGCGACGCACTAAGTCACTAGGCTGCAGTGTAAGGGCTTCTTGACCCTAGCTTGCTATATCATTCAATTAATCAGTCAATCAAAAGATTCAAGAAAATTTGTACAAACTACATAACCACTCGTTTTCCTGAATACCCTGCACTAGATTCAAGAAGAAAAATACTAAACTAAAACATATTCTTTGAAAATGTTGATTTAAATCATGTGGAACAGGTGATGACTGAGCACATCGGATCTGCATATTAAAATGTTGTCCTATCTAGAGGATGGTATTGCGTTAGGAAAATATTGATTATGAGGTAATTCAACCTTTCTTGATATATATCCTCAATCTTGAGTAGAGGAAAAACTATACAAATGCAATGAGTGATAAAAATTGCAATGTTGGGAATAAAACTGACAGGAAGAGAAACATATGAATAACGACCAGAACAAAACTTTTTACGGCAGTAAGCATCCTAATTGTAGATGGAGTTTCGCAGGAAGTATCTATTCTTGATAAAAGGACGACAGATGAACTGCTATTATTCAATAATATACTGGTATCAGACCAGAATATTTATCAAGGCCAACATGGGAAAGCTATGCAAACGCAATGAGCCATGAAAATTGCAATATGCGTAAAAGTGACAAATAGGAAAAGAAATACATGAATCAGGATCAGAACAAAGGTTTCTAATTTTAAATGAAGCTAGACAAAAGGATGATAGATGCAATGCCATTATTCAGCAATGGAGACCATATAAAAGATCGACACCGTAAAATTAATGATTTACCAAGAACAGCTGGACAGCAGTAGAAACATTTAGCTCAAAACAGAGAGTGGTGGACAGAGGTTAGGGAGGTTCGAATTTGTGCGGCTAATACTCAGAAGAAGAAGAAACAAAATATTTCCCTGAATATGCGTTATGCTATATGTAACGGCGTTGTCTAACCTAAAAATATATTGAAGTCAGGGCTTTGTAAACTAATCTACCTTATACAATGTGTGATCAAGAAACTGATTAGTCTTTTATATAGAACACTGTTTATTTCATAAAATATCACTCGGACTTGTTGATTTAATTTTTTTGAAATACGTTTATTTAGACAAAAATATATTTTACAAGAATCAGGAAAGTTCTGCGTATTTCAATTTAAATTTGTTTAATGAAACTCATTGTATATATTACATTTGGAGATTATAAAATAAATTCTAGAAATTTTTCATAAAATATACCCTATATCTAATTTCAACTGGTTTCAAAGTATTTACATTTTTGACTTTTAAAATCATTTACTAATTTACCTGTATTTACAGTGGTTTAAGGTGGATATTTATCATTTAAATCATCACCAGGTCAAAAGAAAATCACCCCAATATAATAAAAATAATTAATATCTGAAGAGGCATTGCTGAAAATAGGATAACCGTACCATTTTTCTTTGATAAAAGTCTCACTGAACATATATTTTCATATTTTCTTTTAGAGTGATCTGGTTCTAGCTCTAGAGATGCTATTTCCAGATGATAATGATTCTGACTTACCAAGTTTAACCTTATGGTTTCAACAAAATGATACTCCTCCGCGTTATTCTGCTCGTATAAGAAAGTACTTACCTACAATTTTTCCGAGACCATGGATATACAGGACACTTACTGGAAGATATTCAATATCTTATAAATTGTTTTTTTTGTATCAGTTGAAGATAACTATAAATATTTAACGAAAAATGTTTAAAATTTATTGAAAAATCTAAAAAAATTTTAGTTGATAAACGAAGTACTTTTCAGATCCATCCTATATAATTTTTTTAAAACAATGTATTTGAAAAAATTAAGTTGAGTGGTGCGGGTGATTGATTTTTCTTCAAATAAGCAGTGTTCCATATAAAACATTGATTAGTTTCCTTATCATAACCCTGTATATTAAATAGAAGCACTAATAATTCTTGCAAACCACTTGTCTCATTATTACTATGACTTTGTTTGTTGAAAGAGAGTGAAACGTTTTTTGGTAATAATTTATTTAGCTGATTTTCGCAAACTTCATCTGTCTCTTATTTTTATGATGAACTTTGAAAAACCCACTTTTAGATTAAAGGAAATGATATGTCTACGTTTTATGCCGTTAAGTACTAAAATATGCAAATAAAAATATTAACAAGATATAAGAACCTACTAAAAAGGTAAAAACAGTAATTAACCATTTTATTACATGTTGAAATAATTTTGAAATTTAAAATATCTTTAATAAAAATTATTATATGTTTTTATCAAATGGAGTTAAATTATCTTGTTTAATGACATTAAATAGTCTTTTTTCGATTCTAATAAAACATCAATTAATTTTATTACGACTTTTATGCATGAGTATTTTTTTACCTTCACCAGTTATCATATTACCAGATGTTGAGATAATACGTTTAAAACAATTTAAAAATAAATCATTCAACTTGTAGGAAAAGCAGTAAATTTCTAAATGACTATGACATTTACAGGGTTAGTTCAACGCCATCCTACAGGGTGTTCAAACCATATTCTAGTCAAACGAACTCCATAATCGTATTTCTTGTCCAATAAGCTCCAAAAAGAATGAGAATATGATTTTGAAATATTCTATACTATTTACTTCCCCTTTACGAAGCGCACATATTATTATCTCTCGAACGTTAATTTATATTGATCAGCGGCGGATCGTAGGGTAGCGTCAGAGCTCCATGACAGTACTTAACTTTTCCTAAAAACATTTTCTTTTTATTACTTTTACTTTAAATTTTTCCGAATACTTTATCCTTCTCCATATTAATAATTTCAACGTCTGACAACAGAACAACAACTGAAAATGTGCCGATTAACTATAATCGATACCATAGGAGTGTGTCATTTATTGATACCGCACACTGGAAACAAAAATACCTAACGGTACTAAGGTGAGCGTGCAAGATAGAATTATGTTGTCATATTTTTCATATGCAGCTATGACATAATTTGTATGTTAAATGATTGGAATGCTGTTAAAATTATATATAATATTTCTATATAGGCATTTATATAATATTTACTAATCTATATCGATGGTCTTATTTCTTCCCATGAAAATATAAATTATTTGCTCATATATTTTTGTAAACACGTTTGAGCTATGTTGCATTAACATAAATTAAAACATTAAACAATAAATTTATTATTAATATAAATTACGCAGTGTTTTTATGAAGAAAATTATATGCAATATTTGTAGATAACAAATGCACGGATATTTGTACTGACCAATATATTGGAACAGAAGTGATCTGAATTTATAAGGTGTCACGCGTAATCAAACTTCACATGCTGGCAGTAACGAGCTCGCAGGACGAAAACATGCACAAAACTCATACAGGCAGGTTCACTAAAGCAGCGCGCCCACCGAATCGACTCGGATCCGTCCGTTCCGTCCGCTTGAATCAGAACACCGATGGTCCCCACTCACTGGCTCCGCACAATTCAGACTAAACAGTGATTAAAACTGCTTTAACAATTAGAGTTTTTAGAGCTGTTATTTTTGATGAAAAGTGAATAAAATGAGTACTTCTTCCGACTCTGAGGAGGATATTGTTGTGGCTGCTCTAGCCTGCGTTGAAGCGGAAGTTGAGGAAAAGCGGAGAAGATATTGGGTTGATGATATTTACCTTAAAAGAAAAGTTCACGGGGAATTTTATCATTTATTTTCGGAGTTGATGACCGACAATGAAAAGTTTTTCAAATATTTTAGAATGTCTAGTATAAAATTTTATGAAATTTTAAATATGTTGCCGCTCAGGAAACAAAACACTAACCTTCGAAAATCGATTCCACCAGAGGACGTTTAGCGGTTACTTTAAAGTAAGCGTATTATATAGTCGAATTAATTAAATTTGACGTTTACATCACAGATTTTTGTGACATAACTAATGTTTTTTGACTGTGACGTAAACGCCTAGACAATTTACCTCAAGTTTATTAGGCAACAACTATGTATAGAGAATATTATTATTATTATTATATATTCTGTATGCTCTCACATTTTCTATCAATTCTTCGTCCGACATAGTAATAATACAAACACTACGTCTATACCACAGATTATACTACCTCTTTCTATTTTTAAAATAGTCGAACGCTTTCAGACCTTTTGGAAATTTTTGCCCTCTTGAGAATAGTTGAAGACGCCGATGCTGAAAGCGCGGAAGCGTTCTTGCTGGTCGGAACCAGTGAGCGGGCTCTCATTTATTTACATGTAAACCAAAAAGGCCTATTGCGCAGAGCCGAGCGGTCTGAACCGAGCCGAGCGGTCTGAACCGAGCCGAACCAGTGGGCGCGCTGCTTAAGAAGATTTAAGAGTTAAACCCGATCCAGTTGCCATGAAATTTAAATCTCCTTGCTGGCCAGTTTTGTTTTGCTTATGATATTGACATAATTTATATTACATATGTTAACAAATAAACGCTGTTATAGGGATATTAAGGATAAAAACCTTGCGATAAAGCATTAAAATATGTAAGGGAAATAGTGAAATTCTAAAAATAAATAAAATTCTCCATTTTTGACGGTTCAGTAATAAAAGAGAATGATTTTTTTAGGCTTGTATTTTTAGGATTTAATATTTGACTGATTGTTGCTATTGTCAGTTTTATACCTCTGCTGTTAATTTAGGATGGTTTTAAAATTAAACCATGTTAGTGAATCGGGCTGTAGTGTTTATTTCTCCAATGCCAATTTTTTACAGTATGTCAGTGAGACCATAACAATTATAAGAATGTAAAAATTGAGTGAATAAAAATATTCTCAATTGGTAAAAATGTTATTTGTTTATTAAAAACCACCAATTTGTTATTTAAAAAATACTGAGTCAATGTCTTTTATGCCATATTGTCAAGTTCAGGGCAAATCGCAATAGCAATAGTTTTATATAACTAAAACTTTATTTACTGTGGAATATTGAAAAACCATAATTTCTCAAGACTTTCGAGAATTCATTTCTCAAAAACAAATATCATATTGAAATAAAAAAAATAGCTGTCGAGTATTTTCGAACAGAGAACCCAAAAACAAATTTTATTTGCTGGAAAAACAAATTTTGATTGTAAATTTCGCATGGACTGGCCCAGATTATATTATTTTCGTGTATGTTACATAAAAAACGGGCTAAAATATTATTTATTTAAAATCGAATTGCCATGGTTGATTTCGGTGTATCGCTTTAAGGGATGTATTTGTAGTAATATACGTTGGAAATCTCGATAATAAATATGTATTTACAAATGCGCTGAAAAGGAATGAAATTTTAATTATGATCGACTATGTTGATAGATCGCCAACTCAAGAGCAAGTGCCTCGTTTGCTTAAAAAAAAAGAACATCCAGATGTACCTCAAATTAGAGGGATGTGTCAAGAGAGAGAACCTACTGTGGATGTGGATACCAAAATAGATATGTTACTTAACCATTAGAAAAATCCTGTTACTGCAGCTAGGAAATTAAGAGTCGTAAGGATACTAATAAATGACCAGCGAGATCGCCAGATCGGAACCTCTTCTATTTTTTTTTTTCATGGGGTTACCTTAAAATAACATTTTTTGTAGAAAAACCCGAAAATAGCTAAGATCTCCGGCTAAAAGCAATACGGATGATTACTTCAAAAATATTACATGTTAGGAAAAGTTTTACTTTAGATTAAGGCTCTGCCGAAAAAAATAGCACACTTTCCGCATTTTTTTCAATAAAATAATTTTATGTCAAAGTTTTGTTTTTATTTGTTTTGTCTTCCCAGCAGATCAGAATCACAGTTGAAAATAGTTGCTTTAAATTCCAACTTTTTCCTTTTTAATAAGGTACCATAAGACTATCTTTCCAATTGAAAAAATAAAGTTAGAGTCGGTTTCAACCCCCCCCATATAGGGTAAAATTCATAAAAATACTCTAAATGAAAGGTTGACGTATTTTTTTGACTTTTTCAGAAAAAATATTTGGATTTCTTTTACACAATTTATTCCAGGTAAAGTTTCTTCCTGGTATAAAGTATAATTAATGCCGTTTCTCAAACATACTGTAAGTTTATCTTTGTTAATATGAACTGAGAATGGGAGTAACAGATACACTTGATTGTATTCTTCTTGAAAGTATTTACTTAAATTGCATTGAATTTTAAAATAAATGAATTTTAAAATAAATAATAATAAGAAACCGTTTGTACCCTAGATAAGTGAACCGTTGACTTAAGTGTCAAAGTAGTCTCTTTCTAATGCCGAAAGCCATCAGGTATTTGCACTATCTTATCTCTTAGTTAAGACTCATTCATTATGCTGGACATGTGCGCTCTGAAGTGCAGCTTGCCCTAAAATGAAACCCCCGAAATAGATACTTTAGGATTGAAATAAGTGTTTTTTATCCCTTATTTATTTCTGTTATCTTTTTTAATAATAATTATTAGTTTTTGAAATATTTTTTTTCCTAAGGAAGAAAAATATGCTAATTAAAAGGAGTACTTAAATAAGAAAGTAGTTCTCATTAACAATAAGGTTCAAATTTTGGTCGACCATCCCTTGGTTTATTTATTTTTTCTTATTCTCTTTATATATATTTATTTTTTTACATTTTTTTTTATTGTCCAATATTATACAGGAAGTGTCAAAAAAGCTGGATAAATTACGACTTATAAATAAAACCTTAAAGATTTTTTGCATTTTTAAATAATAAAGAATATTGATAGGAGCTTTTTTGTAAAAATTAGAAATAATTTAAAGATTTATTAAAAGTTTATAAAAAACCAAAAAGTATTTTGTTTTTTTAATAAACTTAAACACTACAGCTTCATAAATTTAAAATTCATCAAAATACCAAAATATATTTTTTTTATTTGAAGATTTATTTAAATATATATATATATATATATATATATATATATATATATATATATATATATATATATATATATATATATATATAATCGTTTTCACGACGTTTGGCCAAAATATCATTTGGCATTTTTAAGTGCGGTTCGTCTGGTTACTCGCTGATAACTGATGGTGGCGTCTGATGAATTTCGAGTTTTGTTTAGCTGGTTCGCTTCCTGATTGGATGAACGGCTTCGCAGGCTCCTCCCCTCTGCCGAGTGCGATATATTTTGTTCTTGTATGCAGGTCTCTCGTGTACTAATTGATTTTTGTTGTTTTCTTTCTTGATTTTTTATTAATGTTTTCCATGTATTTGAAAAATTTATAGCATCGTCTTGTTTATTTAGCTGTCCCACTTTTTCGATTTCTAGGGCCTCTCTTATGACGCGTACCTTGTAGTTCTGTACTGGTGCTATTTCTCTTGTTTTTTCGAAGTCGATGGTATGTCCGGTTGTTTGGTGATGTTGAAATAGGGCTGAGGTTGTCTGCTGATATGCGCCTGTTAGTTTGTCCTATATAAGTTTGATGGCAATCTGCACATGGAATGCTGTAAACGCCATGATTTTCAAGGTTGGTCTTGTCTTTTGGATTTCCCAGGATGTTGGCTATTGTTTTGTTGGGGTTTAAATATGAGCTGTATGTTGTGTTTTCTTAAGATTCTTCCCATTCTGTCTATTATTCCTTTTATGTATGGTATTATGGCTTTGTTCCTTGTTTGATCTTGATCTTTGGTCTTTGTTGTAGTCTTCTCTTGTCTTTTTATGGCTTTCTTTATATCTGATTGTGAGAAACCATTCCGTTCTAAAGCTGTTGAAATGTGTCTTATTTCGTCTTATTTTGTGTCAAGTTCTGTTAGGCAGAGAGATCTTGATATTAGTGTGTTGACTACTGCTTGCTTTTGAGAGGGATGATGATGTGACGCTGCATTGAGATATCGGTCAGTATGTGTGGGTTTCTGATATACGTTAAAGCCCAGTGTTGTTGAGTTTCGTAGTTAATAGCAGGTCCAAAAAAAAGAAGTTTCTTTTCTTGTTCTATTTCTAGCGTGAATTGGATTCTGTGGTGGATATTGTTCAGGTATATGAGGAAATCGTCCAGATGTTCTTTTCCATGTGGCCATATTATAAAAATATCATCAACATAGCGTTTCCAAAATTTCGGTTTTAAAGGTGCCTTTTGCAGTGCCTCTTGTTCGAAATATATCATGAAAAGGTTGGCTATGACTGGTGAAAGCGAGGACCCCATAGGTGCGCCATCTGTTTGTTTGTATATTTGGTTATTGAACATGCAGTATGTGTTCTTTAGGCAGTGTTCTGCAAGTTCTATTGTGTAGGCTGGAAAATCCTCGTTCGTGGCGATTTTGTCCAAAGTCTCATCCAGTGCTATGCTTGGATATAGCGATTTTATGTCGACGCTTGCTTTGAACGAACGGATTGAAACCCGGAATAACCAAACTATTCATTCTACCATCCGTGAAAACTATATATATATATATATATATATATATATATATATATATATATATATATATATTTATATGTTATAAAAATTTAAAAGCATATCAAGGAACACAGATAAGACTTGCCTTATCGAATGGCAATTAGTACCACTGTTAAAATGAAATTTTAAATAGATAACGTCAACAAGTTAACATATCTAATCATTCTACTCTACCCACGTACTAAGTCAACAGTAGCTTATCAAAAATACTGCAAAATTATGTATGTACGTATAACTAAAATTAGTTAAAGTATGTCAGGGCGGCATATTTTTTTTATTGATTTGCTGTTTCAGTTGAAGTAATTTCATTTAATATATAATTTTCTATATCCTCAATAAAATGTAAAATCCAAAATGATTCAACTAATCTCTGTGTACCTACAAGGGAGTGCGAAATCATATTGAAGACAAGGCATCTGTAGAACCAGTTTGACGTTTAGATACAAAATTTGCTTACCATATACTCTACTGTATTCCTAATTTATTGACAGTAATATATATTCTTCTTTAACATTTGAAACAGGTGTATTCACAGAAATTTCATTATGGAACCTTTTAAGCTTATTTAACATATTACGTAAATAATAAATTATTATAAATAGAAAACTAAATATAAATAATAATGTTTTTTAAATTACAAGTAAAAACTGTCAAAGTAAATGGATAAATAAAATATAGGCCCACCTGAAATTTATATATATGTGTATTATTAATACTCCAATAGAAATAAAAAACCAAAAAACACGTTTTTAGACTTTTACCTTTCTCTTCTTTTTTAATTTATGGGCCATTACGGCGTGCCCCTCTTTATATGGGGGAACAACTCTGGCACCATAATCAACTTAATTGATACTCTAATGGAGACTGGTCATTAGCCGTCTGCATTTCACGGTCTTTCAAAGAACCCCATGCACGAAGATGCATTAAGGCGGAGTCTGGGATGTAATAACCCGCTGAAGATTCTTGTTGACAATGGCTGATACAAGGTGGATAAGCTAACAAAGAAGTGAGACACCTTAATATGATTCGATGTTTGATAAGTTGATATATCGTAAAAACTCTAAACGTTTAGGAATACCAAAAATATCTGAAATATTTTTATAAAGAACATTTGGTTTACAACTATTCTTGAATTGATATAAGTATCAAATAAAGGAAATATTAAAATCCTTTGAAAAAATTTATTTTATATAATGTTTCCATTTACAGCTGTGATTGTTTTACAATGTGGATCGTATCAAATGGATAATTATTGATAGGTCTTAAAAAATACAAATAATTTTTTTATATTACATTTTTATTTAGATGTTTAATTCGCAAAATATGGCTTTTTAAATGTACCGCCTCTCTAGTTTTCCAATGACTTATGACAACATATATCGGAACTTATGTTTTAAGGTTTACTTGATGTACGAAAACAATTTAAATGTGTTTTGCAACCGCTTTCAGCTTTGACCTTGAGATATGAAAAAGAAAAAATGGGCGTACTCATGATTTCCGTTTCAAGAGATATAACCTCAAAAACTAATCGAGCTAGAGAGGCAAAACCGACACGAGATTCCAGGACACTTTTAAGAGCATATTTTTTTTTTTTAATTTTTTGAACCATCATTAGAAAATAAATAAAAAATATAATTATTATTATTTCAGTGTTCTCTGTGACTTACTATTAATGAAATACTTGATATGTACTATTCTTCGAACATACCCCTGTAGAAGTAGCATAACGTCAGAACTAGGGCCCGGTTGTTTGAACGCTGAATAACGTAATAATATTTTTATTTATATTTCAAAAAGTGTTGATAAACTGTAGATATTTAATTTCTTGGTACAGACATGCCGATTTTATGCTATCCTTTTCTAATTGCATTATTTAAACGAGTATCATCGGTACGTCCTTCGAACATACCCCTGGGTACGTCAATTCTGAAAACAAAGTATGAATATATGGTTGCCTAAATTTTTATTATTATTTTCAATATGTAAACAATCTAACAATATTTACCGATAAAAATAAGTTTTTAAATCCTCTTTTTGTTAATATTAATTGTAAACTTCGCATTTATAGTAATTTCTAACACTTAAAAACACCGAAAAAACTCACGACAAGCAATTAAACTGAAAGACAAGATATGTAAATATGTTTATGTCTGTCAAACATCAAAAAAGCGTCTCCCCCACCGACCATAAATATCCTTCAGACAAATCTATTGTTGTTTATATCTAGAGTATGATCGAAGGTACTATTACTCATAAAAATTGCGCTAGAAAAAATTTAATGCAAGACTTTAAAAAAATAAAATAAAATAAAATAAACTTCGGCGCATATCACACCATATAAGGATACAAACTTGACATAGGCCACATATATACAGAGTTATTCACTCTATACTACACGGAATATATGGGGGCCTAATATAGTTACTTTTTCAAATTATTTTCGTATTATACAGGGTGCCGAAAAGCTCTGAAATTATCAAAGTTGTGTTTTTTTAAAAATAAGTGCCTATTTGAATAAGGTTTATAGTACCTAAACCTTAAAGGTTTTTAAATAATTTGAATTCTGACAAAATCTAACCTAATTTTCATATTTCAAATTTTATATCTCAATTATAATAAACTTGCTATATTATACAGGGTATCCAAAAATTAAAACTAATCAAATAAGAACTTAAACCTGGCTATAACTTGATGAATTTGATATGATTTTTATCCATGGAAAATGTCATTAAAATTGTTTGTTGGCTTCTCAAGTCTATGCTCAAAGGTTTCCGGAAAGAAACCATCCTAAACCAGTCGTTTTTGCGAGACTATTAAACCAGTTTCGAGAAAGTGGAAGTGTCAATTATAAAAAATCTGTTATAAGAAAACCTGTCATTGAGGGTGAAGAAAATGATTTTACTGGTTCAGTGATCGATAACCCCAATAGTCAAAATCATATATGCGAAAATACTAACATTAGCCAAGAAAGTGTTTCAAGGATTCTTAACAAATACAGATTTCTTCCTTATAAATTCCAGCTTTATCAAGAGCTTCACGAACTGATTTCTGCTTGTGGGTGTTAGATAAAGTGGCAGAAAATGAACACTTTTTGATAACGTGTTGTTTAGTGATGAATGTACTTTTCATAATAATCGTTTCATGAGTAGACACAACTTCCATTACAATTCTGATTTAAATCCGTATGAATACAGAGTCATGAGAAACCAGAATAGGTGGTCGGTTAATGTGTGGGGAGGAATACTGGATTCATAGTTAATTGGGCCCTACTTTTTTGAAGAAAACTTTAAATGGTGTGATGTTACGCGATTTTCTTTTACATTAACTTCCAGTGTCGTTTTAAATATTAGAACAACTATTGTGGAGCTCCACCTCATTATCATCGCGAGGTTCGGAAATTTTTAAATATCAACTTTCTACACAGGTGGATTGGGAGAGAAAATTGGTCCCCGAAATCTCCGGACTTAACTCTAGAAGATTTCTTTTTATGGAAATACATAAAAGGAATTGTCTACAATGGAGCTCCCGACAACACCACAAGATATGAAAATGTGCATAAGATACGCTTTTTAAACTGTAACCTCGCAAATGTTTTCCAGATTTAGAAGTGGTTTCGAAATAAGAATATGTCGGTGTTTGGAAACGGATGGTTGACATTTCGAACATCTTCAATAAATATTTTGCTTCTGTTTTGTGCTATCGTCAATATATTATTACCATTATTACTGTTATGACCTGTTGAACGATCTATAGTTGTAAATTACCTGTCATTTCCAAATGCCATAGGCAACTAGATGCATTAGAACATCTATTCACAAAACACCAAATGATCCAAAAAACGATTCTTTGGCGTATTCTGTGAAAACGCGAAGACTTAGCTATAGAACACCCTTATACCATTCGATAGGTATTTAAAAGATATATTTTTTGATAAGTTAAAAAGTATAGCGTTGTATTTAAATTAATCAAGTTATAGCCACTTAAAGTTCTTATTTGATTAGTTTTAATTTTTGGACACCCTGTATAATATAGCAAATTTATTATCATTGGGATATAAAATATGATTTATTTTTACACATCACTGTAAATTTTTAGCACATAACTCAAATACTTCTTAAGTATTCGAAACATGAAAATTAGGTTAGATTTTGTCAAAAGTTATTTAAAAACCGTTAAGGTAGGTACTATAAACCTTATTAAAATAGGCACTTATTTTGATTGGAGAATAGAAAAATGGAATAGTATACAGGGGTTTCCATTTAAAAAAAAAACACAACTTTATTACTTTTAGAGCTTTTGGGGCACGCTGTATAATATGATATTAATTTTAAAAAGTAACTATATTAGATCCCCATATATTCCAAAAGTAAAACTTTTTGAAAGTCGCGTGTTTTGGCCACAATATTCTGTGCCGTATAATGTGAATAACCGTGTATAAATATTTTATAAATTTGAATCATTGCAAAAAAAAATAAAGAAAATATCAGTTAATTTTTAATATTAATTATTTTTCTATAATTATTGTTATCAATTTTTAGTATTAATAAAATTATAAAAAAAAATCATCGTTATTGAAATTAATTACAGTTGGAATGTTCTCCTGACTTCAGTAGAAGGTAAAATTCTCGAAATTGCAAGATTGTTCTGATCATCCAAATAAGATGTAAAAATAAAAAAATAAACGTGGAAAATGAAGCAGTTCAAATGCCGACAAATATTGAACGTAGATTTTTTTTTTTATTTCAACGCTGATGTGGAGATTTTTACTTATTTACTTATCATAATTGTTATCTAGAAAACCAACGATTCTGCATTGTGTGCATAGCAGCACAAACTTAGACAATATTTTATTGTAAAAAAAGTTTATATTTTTGTGCAATATTACCGTGCACAACTTCGACCCCCACCCAATTTTTGTTATCATTCTCGTATTAGTTTCTCCTGTACTTAGTGGAGGTCCATTGCCTTTAAATGCTGACAGAAGTACATTAAATCCCTTTTGTTTCAAAAATTCAATAATGAATATATCATTTGGTAACTGAAGTGTTTTCAGGCTGGAAAGATCGCTAGACATCAGTTAGAGTACCGTATAAAGGTCCTGCATATCAAATACAAAACCATTTATGGTGTATCATATGAAGAGCTTGCAAAGATATGTTTTTTTTTTGTCCTGAGTATAATATTCTCTAATAATAGTTATTTTTACTTTTAAGGGTCGAATATATATATACCATTTATAATCAATATTACAATACATTTAGTTAGTATGCTTTTTGCAGTATCACAAGTATTGCCTATAAGTTGGTGACATGAAACGGCGTTGTATCCGAAATGGCACGGCAAAATGTCTTTTTCAAAACTTGTCCTTATTTGTGTGCAATATTCTGAGACCTATTAGTTTATAAGGCAAGCAATTGTTTCATTTGGCTTGCCGGTCTTCAGTTGAAATAAAAATATAATTAAAGCTTGAGAACGTGTGCTTGTATCTCACAATGAAGTAAGTAATAGTATAGGATTTATTGTATTAACCTAAGATAATACAGTAAAGTTTTTGGTTGATTTGCAGACATATCTAATTCGTTCACACTTTCAAATATCGATGATTGTAAATTATTTGAAAGTGCGTTAAAATCGTGCTAATTCTGTTCTCTGTTTACTGGAATTAGAAACAATTCGCATTGATAGTTATATGTAACATCATTGACACCACTTATATCGGAATCTTCAGAATTGACGTCTTAAGTTTCTTCCGCAAATTCTGTAATCACTAGTACTTCATCGCATACTTCTATGGTTACAGACACCACCTCCAATGTAGATTTTGAAAGCGAAGAATATTATTAATATTATTAACTACTATTATTTTGTTCAAACAGCTGCTGAACAACTTAAACTTTTCTTCAGTTTTTATGTTTTTTTTTAAAGCAGTAAGCTTATGAAGAAACTTATGATCTAATTTCAAGCCAAACGGCGTCGCATTCCCTCCAGGAAATATTGACTTATACCAGATATACAAAGATACCAAAAGTATGAAGCTCTGTGGGAACCTTTACCATGTTATCGGGTCCTAGGTGACGTGGTTAGCTGTATTTCCTACGAACTTCCGGACGGTTCGCACGGAGAACTGTTTTTTGAATCGGCTTATACAGATGCCTAGTAAGGCCTAGTTCGTTGATGTTAGGTTGCTGTTAGGTACAGCAATGTCGATTGGTGTAGTTCGCCTAGAAATTGTATCTGTTAGGATAATGCCTGGTCTATTATGAGCAACAGTCTGATTCGTCAGAAACGCTCGGTCCCAATATAACTTGAACTGGTTGTTATCATGAATAGGCTCCAGATTGTATTTGTAATAAGGCACTTTTCCTCCTTGCAATAGGTTTAATTTATCTGCTAACTCTTGGTGGAGTACCTTAGTGGCTGAGTCGTGTCTTTCCTTATACTTGATTGCGGCAAACGCTTGGCATTTTGCAGTTATGTGCTGGATTGTCTCTGATGTTTCACAGCCGTATCTACATTGGTTATTTTCAATTGAGGAATCTCTGATAGTTGAACTAACCTAATACCTAATAACCTGGATAGCTAACGAGAAGCCATCTGTTTCCGAAAACATCTATCCTAAAATCAACCAGTCGAACGCTGAGTTGTCGACATTGTCCTGATTGACTTCACTTTGATGTCATTCATGAAATGGTTTCTGTAGCCAGGTTTGTAACTTCTCTTGGTCTGTTTGGTGGTGAGAAGCACCATCTGTTCCCTCTACTGCAGCGGCGTTGAATCGTCTGCCTCGCATTTTACTCGATGTAGTGTGGAAGCATCCGCTAACCTGTAAAAATATGAAAGTAAGTTTATTATTTGTTGGTCTAGCTGCTTACCAAAATCCATCAATCCTCTTTCTCCTTGATGTTTTGAAAGCATTGTACGTTCAATAATACTCCGAGGGTGATGTTTTTGTGCTTTTGTTAGGAGTGTTCTTATTTTTCTTTGCAGATTTTGAATGTTCGTCCTGCTCCATTTTGCAATTCCAAAAGAGTGGCTAAGTGCAGAGCAAACGTACATGTTGAGAGCCTTAAACAAATTTCTACTATTTAGGTTAGTTCGTAATACCCGCCTTACCCTCCTGACAAATTCGGTTGTCAATTCAGCTTTCATAGTACGATGGTCAATTCTTTTAGCCTGTTTCATACCTAGGAATTTCTATATTTGTTTTGCATCTATTGCAGCTATAGTTTCATCGTTCAGCATTTCAAATGCTCCTGGTTGTATCTTACCATTAATGATATTCAAAATATGGCACCTGTCAAATTGCATTCCGATATCCCCGGAGAACTGCTCTACAATTTTAAGCATTTGTTCTAACGGGTTTCTGGTAGTTGTCATCAGTTTAAGATCATTTATGTACAGAAAATGGCATATCTGGTGGAGTTCAAATGACGTGATAGTGGGTTCATTGTAAGACAGAACCAGAATTATGTTAGTTTCCATGGTGTCGCTGGATGACAGTTGCAATTGGATCCTAGTTCTCCATTCTACATTCTCAATATAGTTGTGAGCCACTCATATGATATTGAGTCGAAGACTTTCTTATAATCCACATAGACAGCACAGATTTCTTCGCTTGATACAGACATGGTTACATATGGCAGAGTCAATAATCAATTGTTGAGGAAACTTATTATTACTGACATTATTATTGATAACAGAATAAAATAATAGCTACTAATAATTAATAATAGCTACTTTCTACAGGAAGTGATGCTGCGATGGTATAAATAAGTAAAATAGTCTTGAGCACGTAAAACGTACGAACTAACAAGCAACGCGATAACAAGCTCGAACTTGTTTTTCACTTGACTTTCGGTACTGCTCCTTATTAAATAGACATCTATCTGGCAATTATTTATATTTTCATACAGTTTTTCTTCTAGCAATTTTTTTCTAACGCACTTTTTTTAGGTAATAGTGCTTAGCAAATATTACAACATAGATGATTTCAATGATTGTAAGTCACAGAGAATAGTAAAATAATAATTATCATATATGTTTTTTATTTTTTAATGATATGCGTAGTTATTCGAAAAATAAAAAAATACAAAATATTCAATATAATGTTACCTGAGACTTGGCGTTGGTCTTACCACTCTAGCTTAATTAATTTATCTCTTGAAACAATATTCATGTGTACGCTTATTTTTTTTTTTCATATCTCAAGATCAAAGCGGAGTGCGGCAGCAAAACACATATAAATCACATTTGTACATCAGATCTATATTAAACTACTTATGCATATCACATGGGGCTCCTAGATATGGAGGCGAGTGGTTTCAACAGATCTGTTGTACTTCTATGGGGTTTAACTGCGGACTACTCACATATTTCATTGTTTTTGGACCAGTTGATCAAGTAAAAACATGACGATAGACTCACTTGGACAGCCAATTATCGAACTATTCTTTCCTTAACTTGGTGTCTCTGACTTATGCCGAAAGCATGTTCTTTCAATTCACGGGAAAATTCGCATTATTTATCAATAGTATTTTTAGACATTAAACTACGTAAACGTGATACCATATTAATGTGTCATATTAATAGCATAATCTATTTCTGATAGTCCATTGTTTGTTTCAGATGTGGCGTTAGTAGCATCCTTAATTTTTCCGTTGACCCATCATGTTCCATTCAGCTGTCAACGCTACAGGTTATAACGACGCTAATTCTGGATTTCATCAGCATATTCAACAGTCCCCAGTTTACGTTCCAGGCAACAGATCTACAACTATGCCTCAATATTCATCACCTGCAAGTGGTCATTTTGGTAAGTAAAAGAAAAAAGACTGTCTGTATAAGTATAATTTACATATTTTAATAGGAATACCAAGGATCCACATCTAGTAGAAATTGGATTATTGACTAAAACAGTTTTAATTTTTTACAGGAACTGCTGTTCATCAAAATGCATGGCACACTAGCACTGGATATCCGGAAATGGCAGCTCCTGCTGCCCATGGTTTAGGAGCTACTGGTCATCATCCTGGAGCATTGGCAGCAGGGCAATTTTATGCACAAAATATGATGATGAGATCTTGGAGTGCATATGATGGTGGGTTCCAAAGAAGTTCTCCTTATGGTAAGCATTGAGATATTTTATTTTTACTTCATCTCGTAACAAAACAAAGCATATGATTACTAAGATAAAATGAACACAAAATAATTATATGCGTATAAACCATTCAATTACACTGTGTAATAAATGTATAAATTTTATACCATCAGTTGCAAATATATGGTGTATATGTGTGAGGTGTAAAAGTATACAATATAAAGACCTCTCTGGAACAACCTCTTAACCGTAGGCGTGAACTACTTGCTTTTAAAGTTGTATTAAAAAAATTAAATTTTGTTACCAAATTATGATCTAATGTTCAATTTCTGAATAATCAAGATTTATGTAACAAATACTGGTAACATATATGAATCCTGGAACTATTTACCCTTTACAGATTCAATAATACTCTATATCTGACTATGATTATACAGGTCCGCAGGGTCTGTTGGGTAGCTGGGGTCATATTTGGCCCATCATGTCAGAATTTTGATATATTTGGGGTTATGTACTCGAAAAATATTTTTTGGCTACTTTTGTAGTTATGTACTGGATGCATAAAATTTTTTTGATCTTTTTTTAGTTGCATCATTTATACAACTCCGGCGCTCCAAAATAAGCTATTGATGCGTCACTCTTCCAAAATAACGTTGTAATTTTATGTCTTCTCTACGATTAGCATAGTGTGGTGTGTGTATCTTATGTTATTAATAGACCTTTCGTTTGCCCTTATCCAATCGTTGTTTTCTCTAGTGCTTTCTAAATAATTTTTTCCGAATAAATACATAAAAGAATAATGTTGAAAGCACGCAACCTACTCTATGTATCTTTATTTTCTCAGAGTACTCGTTTTTCACCTTTACATTAGCAATCTAGTTAAAATATATATTATTCTAATATTCTTCATATCTATGTATTTATCTCTAACTAGCTGAGTGAGGCAATTATGGCGAATTTTATCAAAGGTTTTATTGTACTTAAAACAAACATAAAGTGGTTGAGTAACATCTATACCTCTAAGTCAAACAGAACCTCCCTGGTACCTATAACATTTCTAAAGTTAAACTGTGAATCAGGAATATCCTGTTCTAATTTCCAGAAAATTATTATATTGATAATCTTTAAGAACATTTTAAGAGCATGACTCATTAAAATGATTATTCGTTGTTAATTACATCCTTTCGGTAGTGTAATAAATATTGAATTGAGCCATCCCCTAGGGATAATTCAAGTACTATATACACATACATATATGTATATATATATATATATATATATATATATATATATATATATATATATATACATATATAAATCTATTCACAGGCTTACTTGATATTGTATTCGATTAATTTGATTCTTTCTACTGGAATTTTGTTGGGTGCTATACGTTCACTGGATTTTGCTAATTTTATTGTCAATCTTTATGCCTTTTGTCTTTTTCTATGTAGGTATCTCCTATTTCTTATTGTCTCTCGTCTTTCAATCGTTGTTGGATGTATTCTTTCCATCTTTATAGTTTGTATTTAATAGTCTTTGATGTCAAACTGATAAATATCACTAGTCGAACGATATCTATATGTCCACCGGGGTAGCGTGAAACTTAAAGATTAAAATTTACATAAGAAATAAAAAAATCTGTTTACTGACATGTTTAATCAGTTGCCTATATCTTGCCATATTTTTCAATCTGGCAGATTTAATATCGTGCCGAAACGTCTAGGAAATTTTATTTTATATGGACACTTGTTTCCTGTGATTGTTGTTCTTGTTTCGATACAACTCCACAGACGAGATCATCGTCGAAACGCGAGTGAAGAGAGAACCAGAGTTGTATTTCCAGAAAATAAACTGATTGTAAATATTACCTCTTTTAACTGCTTGAGAGGAGAATAGGTATTGGCAACCATAATCAAGGGTTTAAAGCCAAATCGTCGTCAGACTGGTAGTTAAAATGTTTAGCAAAGGGAAAAATCTTACTTGTCATTTAAAATTTTGTAATGCTCTTAATGTCTTATATGAAAGGTCACTTCATTTTTTGTAAGAAATTAGTATAAACCACGCAGTTTAATCTCGAATTTACCCATCATTATTTGCCTGATTCAGATCTTACCAGGAAACTTCAATATATTGTAGGGGGTACAAAAATAAGAGATATGTTTTTTTATTTGCTAAGATTCATTATAACGAGCAGAAAACCGATCCTAAAGTTCACCCTGACATCAGTATTTTTGAAATATCTCAAGTTCTAAGTGAGATATCTTTGCAAAACAGAATGTAAATTACTTGTTATTCGCAATGATATTAAACTATGGTATTTTTAACCCCAAGGATATCATCGCTTATTTTTTTATAAGGGTAAGCCGTCCATTCGCGCATATTATTTAGTTCTAAAAATTACGAAATGTAATGAAATTGTTTAATATTTTTGTTGGCCTGTTTAGGGGTTTCTAAAAATAAACTGATAAAAGAGGGTAAGCCACCTCCAAATACTTTTTTTAAAAATCTCAAGTTCTAATTGAGATGTCTTTACAAAATCAAATGAAAATTACTTATTTGAAATGATATTAAACTCTGGTATTTTCACTCCCCATGATATAATCCCTTATTTTTTGTAAGGGTAAACCATTTATTCGCGCGCACGTACACAGTTCATTCAAAAATTTCCGGGACTAATTTTTTTACAAATAAAAACAAGAGTTTAGAAAAAAGATTTTATTTAGTTTTCAATATAACTCACTCTTCGTTCTATACAAATTTTGCTGTGCTCGTATAGCCGCTAGAACGACCTGGAAAATATCTCTTCGGGAATAACTTTCAGACCCCTGGTCACATTCATCTGAATCGCCTCAACGTCTTCAAAACGTACTTCCTTCATCGTCATTTTCAATTTAGGGAGACCGACTTTTGGGCTAGAAATTGTTTGATGAGTATTGTGGAATGGGCTGGCGTATTTTTGTGCAACAGAAACCAGTCAGTCACTGATGCGATACAATTCCAGTCTCACGCGACTTATCCGCTTCAAAAGTGGATCCAGGACAAATTTGTAGAATTAGGCGTTCATTGTTTGGCCCAGGTGCATGAATTCGCTATAGATAATCCCGCGAGAATCGAAAAACGAAATGAGCGTTGTTTTGATTTTCGACTTCGTCGCTCGAACTATGGTAGGCCGCCCTTCGCCCTTGCCTCGCCACTCAGCGATTTGGCGCTTTGTCGATAGATCAGATTAAAAACACCATGATTCGTCGCCGGTTACAATTTTGTTTAAAAAATTTTCATTCGTGTCTACCCATTTAACCAAATCGCGTGAAGTTTCCACACGGCGCTCTTTCAGTCTTCCGTTAACAAATGCGGATCAAACTTCACTCACACTTTTTTTCTCGAAAACATCGTGTTCAATGTGGTGCATGCTTCCTACATTGATGTTGAGTAATCCTCTGACAACATTTCAACCATAATTCGACGACTACGAGAAACTGCGACGCGCACACGTTCGACATTCTCATCGGTAGTCAAAGTTAAAGGCCGCTCCTCCCATGGATCGTCTTCCAGCGACTGTTGACCGTTCTTGAACCGAGCATACTACTCGAAAACATTGTTGCGGCTTAAATTTTCCATACGCGGTTTTCAATAATTTGAATGTTTCCGAATCATTTTTTTCCAATTCGAAACAAAATTTTATTGCGGCATGATGCTCCATAGCGAAAATTGTGATGCAGTGGCAAAAACAAGTCTGACTAAAATATGGTTCTCTTACCTGCATTGTCTTTATTTTGGTTTGTTTTTACGATTTTCGATTAGATTGTATCAAATTTATCAGTTTATCGGTTTATACTTGATAACGATTAGAGATACAACCTAATCGAAACATCGTAAAAACAAACAAAAACAAAGACAATGCAAGTCCGACAACCACATTTTAGTCAATCTTAAACATTGTCTACAACCTTCAAAAAGAAAACACGTCTACTTCAAACAAAAACAGCTGGCCAATAAATGGAGTTACAGCACTCAAATCTTCACTGTGGGTAACTAAGGCATCGTATTACATATCATCATAGTTTTACCGTTGGGTAACAGATAGCGCTAGTTATAAATTTTATACAAAATTAGTCCGGAACTTTTTGAATGAATTGTTCAATTCTAAAAATTACGATATTCAATGAAATTGTTCGAAAATATTCTTTTCACGAATACCATAGTTACCACAAGTTGACACGTTTCAAGGTTCCTAAAAATAAACTAGTGAAAGAGGTTAAGTCACCCCCATATAATTTCTTTTTAATATATCAAGTTCTAATTAAGATTACGAAATTCAATGGAATTGTCTGAAAGTATTTTTGTCATGGATACCATAAGTAACTTAATTTGACGTGTTTCGGGGTTTCTAAAAATAAACCATTTGAAAATATACGGTTTCCCTAATAAAAAAATCTGGGATGATATCATTGGGAGTGAAAATACCATAATTTAACATCATTTCGAACAAGTAATTTTGTTTTGAAGAGATATCTTAATTAGAATTTAAGATATTAAAAAATAGTATTTGGCTTGGTCTCACCCTCTTTTAATAGCTTATTTGAGTTAATTATGGTATTCGTGAAAAAAATATATTTTCAAACAATCCCATTAAATTTCGTAATATTTATAATTAAATTACATGCGTAAATATATGGTTTACCCTAATAAAAATTGAGGGATAATATTCTTGGAGGTGAAAATACCATAGTTTAACATCATTTCGAATAGCAAGTAATTTCCATTTTATTTTGTAAAGACTAGAACCTGGGACATTTCAAGAATACTCTTTTTAGGGGTGAACTTTAGGGACGGTTTTCACCCCGGTATACTAAATCTCCGCAGATAAAAAAACATGTATCTCTTATTTTTGTACCCTGTAAAACATATTGAAGTTTCGTTAAAATCGGAGCCGAACACTTCAGTTCCCTTCCTTGTTAGTAGAGTTAGAAGAGAAAGAATAATTTACAGTTTGTTACAAGCTGAACCGAAGTTAATATTTTATTTAGAATTAATATTTATTGAGAATATAGATTATATACAAAGGTATATGAACAATCAATTTATTCGCCATTATAATATTGTATTTGTTTTCTCTTTTTTTTTATAAGATTTTACGTTTCATTAACGGGCACTATAATGGTATATGAATTTTAGGGACAAATCAATCATTCGAACACAAATATTCAACACCTATCAATGGGACGCGTACCTCGAGCCATTCCATCATGAGGCACGGCTTCTAACCCATGTTATTCATAACATATTTTCAATAGTTTTACTACGGAAAATGTGTTAGATTTATTATTATGTGACAGGAAACAAAATTCAACATGATTAATAATTGTAATTGGAAATTTTTAAAGTACCTATTAAAAAACAAATCACTTCCTGTATGATCATTTGAAATTTTCCAGAGGGAAGTAAATCCTCCACGCGATCCAGCAGGCATTGATAATTTTTTAAGTGTTTTGCCGGTGCTTTTATAAAACGGTCCGTGCCTGGTATACGGTGGCTTTTAAAACCGCTTTGATCTCTGATTTACACTGATGCCTTTCTTATCGGTAATCCTAATGCAGGTTCAGATTACTGTCTCAAATTCTCTACTTATAGAAAATGAAAAATTAATTTTAAATAAATTATTCAATCAATAATAAGTTATAAATTAGATTATAATATCAATATCTTGATACGGCTTATTTGCAAAAAAGTTTGATCTAATCGATGGATTTTTACCTCCTGATTCGCTAACATTAAAACTGGTTGAGAGTAAAAAATTTAAATTGATATGAATATGATAGTAAGTCAATGAAGTTATAAACCTGACCGATTAAAAAAAATTGTTTGGTTTTATTACTATGCTGACAAAAACGGAAACTTTTGTAAGATTTTTGGAGATAGCTATTTCTCTTTGCAATTCTAAGGCTTTATCTAGAGGTTTTTATCCCCAATTTTTACAATAAAGACTTGTTTGTTGACATATATGACACTAATTATAACATATGTAATTAGAAAAACAAAGCTGTTCAACTAAAATGTCTTACTTCCATGGCAACTATCCTGAGCTTAAAAGTTAAACCTTGCTAGTGAATCTGGCTGGCTTATTGTTTAGAGCAGTCTATAGATACTATTATATTTTTAAATTAAATTGAATAATAAATGAGAGAAAAAAAGATACAATGATATTTAATTATATATTAATAAAATCACAATACATCAGTGGCTGCTTTTCTTTAAGTTTGCGCAACTCCCAAAAAAATTGTAAATTGACATAAAACATACTTGTCACGGTTCAATTTTGCGCTTAATTTCACTATGGTTAATTCAGTTAATTTAACCTTATTTTGCCAATACTGTCGTTATGGGCAACACAGTATCATTTTCCTTAAGTATTTCCCAGGGACTCTGAAGGAAAGCATTTCATTAAGTAAAGTTTCGATTAGTTTTATCTACCATTATTTTGTCCTGTTTTGATATTTCATTACACAATTTTTTTTATCATTATCGAACTTACTGTTACTTTTTTTTATTTCAGATATATCTTGTTTTTTTCCCTGCAATTTATATTTACATTTGGATGAGATTGTATGTATATTGGGTTGCAGAAATCAGGAAATTTCTATTAATATACTAATATATACTTCTTGAATTTAAAAATAAGTACTGGGCTTCTTATTTGATTTATTATTTTTGTTTTGAGGTATGGATTTAGCCTAACCGTTTAAAGTGCTAGGATAGGGATGACCTCGACCAGCACGTGTTCGAGCCCCGTACGCGGCAACTTATATAAAAAAGTTGTCAGACCGTTATAGGTTAGTCCCATTAGTTGATACACACGAAACTGACAAAAAGTGAAAACTCGGGGTTAGTTGAGTATCGAGGACAGTGCTTAGGAACCCACGTTATACTGTGGGTCTAGTCGCTAAATGGTGTCCGCTACCGACGAGACTTTAAGCCCCAAATTCTTTACTTATTTACTTTTATTTCTGTTTTGAGTAGAAAATGCTAATGATTAACGAAATGTCTTGACTAACAAATGCATTTCAGCCGATTGTTGTTGCCCAGTGTCATTCTTTTTGAGCTGTCATTTCTTTCACACGTGGTAAGTGAATGCTCCTAACAGAAGTTGATTAATGCGCAAGCTGGGCCATGGTTATAAATGAAGGTCATCTTACCGTGATTTTTCACTATTTTCGGGTGTGATTCGTCTGAAGCAGCTGAAGACTTCCATCTTAATTTTTAGTTGCCTAATTTTTGGGATTCTAAGATAGAAGGTCGAAAATTATCCTGGTAATTTTGTTGAGTTTTGCTGCACCTCATCTTTTGCTGTTTTTTTTACCGGGATAACCCTGGCGACAGGGATTTTTGGCAGCTTGCACGTGTCAATGAAGGAATGAATCTAAACCCCAAAAATATCGGGTAAAGAACCCTAAATTAACAACGACTAAAACAATCCTGCATAGATTTTTTAATTTTAAAAGATTTCAGCTCAAAATTGATTTTTACCAAGTGCAATTGAAGCATAATTTAAAACTAACCGTTATGTTATTCTAAGTCTCATTTAGATCCAAAATTAACCACTTTAAAATATTATTAAAATATATTTTGGGGTTTTAGGGCCGATCATTTCTTTTTTTTTTGTGATAAATATGTAGTTCTTGAATTTTGAAATTTGTAAGTTTCTGGTTTTTTCTTTGATATCTGCTACCTTGCAGTGCCTAATTTTTTCCTTTTGTTATTAGTAAGAGTTAATTTTGAGAGTACTGATATTATCAATAGTAGTTTGTATTATGTTTTGTTATATTTTTGCCTCCTGGACATATCACGATGTTCTCTATTTTTAATTAAATTAATTTATTAGTAGTAATATTGAAGTATTTTGTATTTTGTACAATCTTAGGGCCCCACGTTGGGCGCCAATTTGCTACATTGGTTTTTAAGAAGAGGCGTTAGACCTCGCAGAGAGGTATAAGGGAAACGTAGCAGAGCAAGGCTGATGGCTAGTCGCGGCACCAGCGAGCAAAGTGCAAAGCTAACCCCTATGCCGTATAGTAGGGGTGGGTATTTAGGGTAGCCACTGCATTTATGTCGGGTAAACGCAGAGACCTTCTGCGTTGATGCGTGGACCTAGCTTTAAACTCAACTCAAAATAATAAAACAAATACCGAACTACCAAATGGTAAGAAGTCTGTAGGACAAAATAAAACTCAAATAAATATTTTACTTTCATTAATGATTAGCTCTAGCATATGAAATTGTTTTTCTAATTTTATTATTTTACTATCCATTGTTTTTACAACATGTTATGTTGTTGCTATTCTCTCGGTAACTGATTGCTGTAAATATGACAGAATAGTTGGTTTGATATGCATAAATCATATAAACACGAATTTTAAAAACAACTTACATCGTCAGAAGCTTGGTATGTATTTTTTTTACTAACGTGTCCATCCCATATCTAACTGTTTCTTTTATTAAAGGGTTGTAAATGTGGATCTACCGGGATATATGCCGAATTAAAATTGTTTAGCCAGTACTATAGCCAAACAACAAAATCATATACTTTTCAAATCAATATATGAATATTATTTTTTTTTACACAGAGCTAGCGTTCCTTCCTACGATTATCCAAACATATTTCTTCTCCACAAATGTAGACGAAAAGCCAAAACCTACTTGTCTTCATTTGATGTGACTTCCCATTGTAGAAAACGGGAGTGAATATTAGGCATTAAAATATGTTTTATTTCAGATCCCAATCTTGAATTCCAGTGGGGTGAGGGAAGAGAATGTGTTAACTGCGGTGCAATATCTACTCCGTTATGGCGACGAGATGGTACGGGACATTATTTGTGCAATGCTTGTGGACTCTATCACAAAATGAATGGAATGAACAGACCACTAATAAAGCCTTCAAAACGATTGGTAAGTTATTAGTTTTAGTATTGTTATTTGTTCATTATTTTAGGACATACCTAATCATAAAGTAATGAAATGTTGTGCAAATTGATCATATTTTTATAATACTCGGCGTTTAACGTCACATAGAAGTAATTAAAATACTAAAAGCTCAAATGATACAATAGGTCGTAAAAATATTTCAAAATTGTCTTTTTTTTTAAACATTTTCTATTTCTCTTCCTGTACTAGACTATTCTTTATAATTATCTTTAATTAATAAAAAATAATTGAGGCAATACTTCTTGCCTCTCAAAATATACAAGAAAATGTATGAGCACCACTCTTACAGGTTTAATAAGATTCTGGAAACAAACCCATTAGAATTCATGACTAACTGTAAGTCAACAGAATTTATGTATATACGGTAAGACTTCGACACAAACTATAAGTAGAGAAAGAGTACTTTAGTTGGATGTAGATTCACATGTATAGTACATAGATAGATATAAAGTGAAAGAAGGGGTTGTAGTGGAAATAACAGGCCCGAGTTTGCCTAAATTCCTAGGTAAAATCGCAATCGTCTTTCAGGTAGAAATACACATATAGTATTAAGTACGAAGAAGCTAAAAACATCAGACAGAACATGTATTTTGTACAGTAAAATTTAAAATAGTGATATCTAACCTTTGCTTAGAGTGGTACTAATATTATTAGATATTCTCGAGCTTCATAGGATAAAAGAAAAACTGTTTCGAGCCTATACATTTAAAAATATATTTTAATTCTTAATCTTTATATTTACGAAGCTTCTAGCAGTTCAGGTAAGTGATTTGTTAGTCGTTGGGAATTTGATCAAAATTGTTGACCTAAGAGTTCTTTGAATCTTCACTGAGTAACTTTAGAGGTCGTAAATTTACTATAGACTCTACTTGAGTAAAAATGGCGCATGTTAAATTTACACAAGTTTTAAATGAAATTTTATGGGCTTAGGGCTGATTCCCATAGACCCCCCAAGTGCGGCGATTGCGGAGGCATTAAGTGCCAGCATTTGTTTTTAGTAATTTAGGTTTATTTACTTGATCTGTCACCTCAGAAACTTGCTTATTTGCAAAGTATATCGTGTTATCCAAATAAACATCTGAACATTAGCTGCGTCTAGAGGTAAAAGGTCTAGAAGCGTTTTAAAATCTATCGGTGAAAAAACTGCTTATCATTTAATAAGTTCTACATTGCATAATTTTCTGTCTAAACATATAGACTGCACCGTAGATTTACTACTAAGATCAGAAACGTCAAAATGCATGTACTCTCAGGTAGTTAAGCAAAGAGCTTCTAAATTAAACAACAATGAATTCATTTGAGACTACCAATGTAACAAAAAACAATAGAGTAACCTTGATGTAGCTGTTAGGGTACAAGGGAATTGAAGGTAAGAAGGAAGCAAATAGTATAACTCCAAATGAAATAGGTAATATAATATCGTCCAGGAAACTAATTTTGCAAGAAAATTCGATATCTTGAGTGTTTAAAGGGTCAATTGCACAAGAATTCACTTAAATCTACAATTTACAGGGTTAATACAAGCTGCTGGAACAATAAAATTTCTCGGCAACTACTTCGGATATCTTAATTAAATTTGATACAGGGGAATAAGATGTTAAATCTTAAATTTAAAAAATATATCACCAAAGTTACAGATGTTTTTAACATTTTCTCCTTTTGCTATTTTGTATTTACAATATATACAATTTCAACAAACATAATCTAAAAGTTTTATTTTTACAACATGGTATTTTGGGCAGAGGTATTGGTTACTCAATGACAGATATAATGTATATATATATATATATATATATATATATATATATATATATATATATATATATATATATATATAAATATATATATATATATATATATATATATATATATATATATATATACATATATATTTATATATAAATATATATATATATATATATATATATATATATATATATATATATATACATTTATTATATTATAGCTGTCATTGAGTAACCAATACCTCTGCCCAAAATACCATGTTGTAAAAATAAAACTTTTAGATTATGTTTGTTGAAATTGTACATATTGTAAATACAAAATATACTGTTTTACTTAATTTTATCATAAACTGAGCTATATTGAATATAACATTTCTTTTCGAAGTTAATTCACACAAAAGCAAGGATAAGATGTATTTTTAGAAGGAAATAGAAACGATTTTCAGTCAAATGTTTAAAATATTCAAAACTTGTTAGACTTATTATATTTGTCAGTTTAGTTAAACTACGTTAGTGAAATTTCGGAAATAATTGAAATAAATTCTTATATGTCAATTTATTTTTTAGAATAGAGCTTAATATAAATATATACCTGGTATTAAACAATTAATACTTGTCAGCTGTCAGTTGAAATAATAAATTGCATGCTCTAAAATTTTACGGAACCTACACGCTTATTGATTTATAGTGAAGGTAGTTTCTAATTGATAATAATCTAATAGGTAGCTAGTTTTGATTTGTTGATAAATATCTTAAGTATATTTAGTACGAATTTCTAATTCAACCTTCTTACAAACCATAAACATAAAGCTAAATGTAACTGGACAAATCAAAAGTTACCTTTACTTAATCATTAATCATGTTTTTTTTTGATTTATGGATCTCTGTATTAATCACATCTACGTTTACCATTTTTTTAAAGGAGAATAGTAGAAACCGTATAAAGAAAAGTTGATCCATAAAATAAATAAATAAAAAGCGTAAATTCCTTAAATAAATATGATTATAATGACACAAAAACTATGATCAAGGAAATCAGGATCAAAGTTGACTAACCAAAATAATAGACTTGAAACAAAAAAATGGGTTTGGGTTTTATGTTCACGTAGAAGCTCATATTAGTTCTAGCATCATGGGTCGGATTTAAGAAAATATATTGTTGCGGTGTCATTAATAGTGGTATAGTGACTTTTTCTGAATTATTTTAAGCGTTTGTTTTTATCCTGATTGATTCGGTTTGAAAGTTATATACTTAAACAGATCAACTCATCTATTTATGGTAAAATGTTTCAAAAATTCTAATCAAAATTGTTTGCATAGGGACCAAGTATAAAAAATTGTATTATAAGTTTTTCTTATTTTATTCTCAGACTGGTTGCGTGGCTGAACAGCCCGTAACCAATTAAAATTTTAAAAAATCAGCAAATCTACAAACCCCCGTTTTTAAACGCAAAAATAAGAGATGGTTGATTGTTGCTAATTACGGTAAATCAGATAAAACAGCAAGGGAGGGAGCTGTTTTATTAATATGTTTTAAACTGATGTATTTTTATAAGTATTAAAAATTAATGAAAGATTAAAGAAATATTTTATTAAATGTAATTGTCCAAAGTAATTTTTACATTAAGGACTCAGAGTTTTAAAGAAAAAATATAAAACACACAAATTTCAGAAAATCATGTCTGGACCTCATCGGACGTTGTCTCTCTCAATGCAAATATAATCAGAAAAAATGGCCAGAAATTAAGAAATATATCGATGTACCCGTAGATGACTTTTTTGAAGCTGTAGAAATCTGCCTAATTTCTACATATTTTAAATATAAAAATTTGTTCTTCAAGCAGATTGAGGGTTACGTGATGTGTACCTCCATATCGAGCGTTACTGCTCAATTAGTGTTAGAAGATCTAAAATATGAAGTTATTAATAACATAAAATTTAAATTCCCCTTTTTCTACAGATATGTAGACGACTACATAACAGCCATTCCAAAAAATCAAAATTCATACATTTTAAACAGATACATAATAATAAAACAGTTATTATGAAAAATTACTATTTGACATAGAATTCGAAAATAAGGACCATACCAACTTCCTAGATATGACATTGCATCATAAAAATAATGCAATACTCACTAACTGGTACACAAAATCTACCTGGTCTGGTAGCTAACTTAATTACAATTCTCAACGCCACATGAGGAAAAAAAATCAGTAATAATTGGAATAGCCGATAGATCCATCACACTTAGTAGCCACGAATTCTATATTAAAAAAGCAAAAGAGGTCCTTATGTCAAACACTTACCCAAATAAAATGATTAATAAAATTTTTAAAGAATGGCTAGAAAAAAACAAACATGGAAATACTAAAACAGAAAATTTAGAAGACAATAACAATATCTTTTCTTGCCATACATACCAAATCTTTTCGAAAACTTTCAAACTATTGTCAAGAAATATGATATAACCGCTAGTCATAAGGACCATAATTTACTTAAAAGCAATTTCAGCAAATTAAAAATGTGATATTTCGAAAAACAAAAAATCAAATATGGTCTACTAAATACCCTGCAAAGATTGTCCATCGAATTATATCGGCCAACTAGTCAGTATCTGCAAAATCATTTAAATAGACATAAATATGACAAAAAATATTATAGCTCTATAGTTTTGATTATGAAAATACGAAAATCTTAAAAAATTCGAATGCCATAAACGATAAAACAAACATTAATAATCTAAATCAAATTTACTTCAATAGATTAAAATAAATCGATATAAAGGAAATTCTAAAAAAACATTAAATAAGAATAAGTTTCCGTTTTCTAAATTGGATCAGGATAATTTTTTTCAGAAAAATGATCTGTATTGTTTTAATAAAAGACCCTAACCTTTTACGTCACTTAAAACACCCAAAACATACACCATCGGGTTTCCACATTTTAGTCAAGTAATTGCAGTTATAGAGTTAAAAATGTAGTGTCCACTCTCCCAATTGGTCTTTCAAAAATACTTTTATAATTTATTATACACATATAACAGAGTGCATGATAATAATATGTTGTAATTAATCTGTAAATAAAACGAAAATTCCTAATCTTAATGGTAAGTTTCTAACCTGTTATTGCATATATAATAACATTAACAATGTACATTTTTGTAGAAGCCTAGGATACAAACAGTTCAAAAAGATTCGAAAGAATCAAAACTTCCTGTAGTAATATAAAAAATATATAAGTATGACTACTTTATATATATAGTTTTAATATAAAAATGAACCCTAAACCCAAGAATATAACCAACTAAAAACATTTTAAAGGTTCAAGCAAAATTAATTCCTATATATATATATATATATATATATATATATATATATATATATATATATATATATATATATATATATAAACTCTATCGAACTTTACAGCGTTATATATTTCATAGTATTAGTCTGTGTTACTAGTCTGTTGGGTTTTAGGTTTACTCGTTTTTTCAACGAGTTTATAATTTATTTAATTAATTTTACCGTTTGTAAATTTTCTGGAACTTTTTAGTAAATTGTATTTCCTTATTTTGAACATGGAACCCTTATGACAGAAGGTCTAGAAATCGCCAGATTACTCCTTTTTCTTATTTTTGTTACAGCATGTAGTATGGAAATACTTCTAGAAAATTAGGGAATCTTCTGGTATTGACCAAAACCGTATACAAAGGGTCCAAGGGTCCAGATCGGCTTTCATGGACAATTTAATTTAGTTTGAGAGTTTGTCGATGCAATTTGAATTATTTTGACAAGTGTCAGAACTGAAGTTGACAATAAAAAGTTATTAAAACAATATAGTCTGTACAGTGCGTTTGAAGACGGGCCTTTCGGAACAGTATATATATAAATTAGATTTTCTTTTTTTCAGACTGCAACAAGACGCTTAGGCCTATGCTGCACTAACTGTGGCACAAGGACGACGACCCTTTGGCGACGTAACAATGATGGGGAGCCAGTCTGCAATGCGTGCGGATTATACTTTAAATTACACGGGGTAAACAGGCCTTTAGCCATGCGCAAGGATGGTATTCAAACACGAAAAAGGAAACCGAAAAAGCCCGCGGGCTCTGGAAGTGGGGCTAACGGATCAGAGAGAGAGGACAGCAACTCCGCCCCTGTGGAAGGTAAGTCACGCCTATGGGAGGAGTTAAAATTTACTTGCGGCAAGAGATTGATGTACTTGACGGGCGTTGTGCGCGGACGAATGTTTTAATCGACTATTATTGCAGGGTGTATTATAGGCATGCGATGCATGCATACGTTTAAATAAATACGAGGGAGAACTGATACATATCTGATCGAACTACAGCCTGTACATGATTTACCTAACTTTATGGTAGATAATTAAATATTTTATTTAATAGAATTAGGATTAATTATATTGTTCCTTTATAGAAGAAAATAAAATGCGTGCTTGAGCGCGAGTCCAGAAAACTGTTTGGAGGGTCATAGAATTTTTTCAAGAAGTTGAAGTGTAGATCTGTATATATATATATATATATATATATATATATATATATATATATATATATATATATACATATATATATATATATATATATATATATATATATATATATATATATAGATATGTTCGTTTATCTTTTTTCTTAGGGTTTCTGTTCGGTCAGAGGAATAATTTCCTCATAGATGTTTTATTGTTTTTTTCACAAACGTTTCGACCTTAATTGGTCTTCATCAGTGATTTCCACAAACAATTTTTGAAATAGCCAACAATTGTTTTATATGAAAATTAAAATACTGGGAAACTTACCTAAGAATATCAATTTCCAAAACATAAATACACAAAATATTAAAAGTTTTTCATAAACGTTTTTAAAACTATTTAAAAATAAAAATATTCAAAGTATAACAGTTTAACACGTACTATTTTATTAAGACTAAGAATAACTGCGCTCAGTATGTAGATAAAACCATTTTTGACGGTGCTTGTGTGTGTATTTGTATTTTTGGTAATTCTTTATTATTTTATGGGGGGCATGTAAAAACGATTTTTTTTATTTAAAATGTTAAAATATATTTTACTGAGGTTTTTTATGCCTGTTTTGTCCTTCACTACATTAGGGTTGTTTTTAATAAAAATAATTCCCAGAAACTCTCTTTTTTGTTGATTTGACTCGATTTTAAGAATCTTCGTGTCCTGAAAAGTAAAAGTATATGTTTTTCCATTTTGGTGTTTAGTTAGCGCTCTGATGTTCTTCTTGTCATATCGGTATCCGTTTGAACGGTTCTGTAAATAGTGGGTGATTTGCCCTATGTAAACCCCGTGACATTCGTTACAAATTGTTTCATATATTAAGTAGGACAGTCGGTTTTTTGGCAGTTTGTTTTTCATAAAACGAAAAAATTGTCTCAACAAATTTTCACCTTTATGGGCAACTAAGATGTTATCTTGTTTGAAATTACTTTGTAAATGTTCAGATAACCCCTCTATATATGGTAGACTTAAATATGTGATATTCTGTTTATCTTTTATTTCTTATGTATTTCTTTTTTTGGATGAAATATGTTGCTTTTTTGAATAAATAATGTGTTATTAATGATAATGAAGGCCAATAATAAGGTCGAAACGTTTATGAAAAAAAAAAAACAATAAAACATCTATAAGGAAATAAATTAATTTTTATTCCACTGACCGAATCGAAAGCCCAAGAAAAAAAAAAGTACCCATATATATATATATATATATATATATATATATATATATATATATATATATATATTCTCAGCAATCGGCAAAAATAATTATATATGCTAGCAAAATTATTTAAACAAACCGTTATCAGAGAAAATTTAATTATCTTTACCGATGGCTAAACATTTATTTTCACCACCTACAATTTGATTTTTTAAAATATCAAAGGTTTTATGATATAGTCTATAGTAGTAAGAATTTACGAAAGATAGAAAGATGATATGTGATAAGATATTGAAAAACAGTAAATACACACTTTATTCTTTTATTAAATTATCAATTTCTTCCTGCAGCCTGTCCTTTGATTAAATGCTTCTGGGATAAAATATTAACCAGGAATTTTAAGGAATATTTTACGAAAAGAACTTGTGGTTAGCACCAAACCTGTAGATCATAGCCAAAAAACTTCGAAAGGTTTACTATGTACAGTTCGGTCTACTGTGGCTTGTCTTAATGTAGTCAATTATCATGTTTGGTGAGAAAGTTTTCTTAGCTGTAATTGATAGATGTCCAGTACCTGATTCTCCTAACTGTCTGGCAGAAGCCAATTCATTACTTCATGCAAAATCAGGACTTGCAACCAGAGCGATTTTGTGCCTATGATATACATATATTTTAAGTGACCGATGGACAGAGCCTATTAGTGTAAAGGTTACGAGTGTGTCAGGCTCGAGCGGTAGGGCCAAATTTGATCATTTTGCCATGCACCTATATCAATAAGGACTGCTTGGCAATATTGCAGGCTATGCTTAAAATCGGCTGCAATAAATTTTTCGGTCACCCCTCTCTCAGCCAGAAGGTCTATACATTTGTTCACCTTGTCGCCCGTGGATCCTGGTATATAGGTTAGCGCTATTTTGTTTGACATTCTTAATCTGTATAAAGCAATATTATTGCAACTCCATAGTATTTTGGATTTTCAAATATTCAATTCAGGTGTTTTAAGGTCTAGTTGCAGTTGCGTAAATAATCACCCCGCATTCCTGCGGTGTAGGAGGTTGCAGCCAATTCAGGGGCGCCCTCAGTACCAAAGTGTAAATACGAAGAATTAAGAAGGGTGCAGAATAATACGGTGAATCAGAAATCTCCAGGATGCGTACATACTCTTAGTTCCGCCACTGGCTAGTTGTCTGTTTTGTAAGTGATTTGCTAATCTCCTATCAATCTGGTACATAATTCAATAGCAAATATCTCTAATTGGAATATTGTTGCTAAGATGCTAAAACAGATCGAGTGCTTTATTCTCGAAGTGCTGGGTTTTAGAAAAAATAAATTGCGGTTTTAATATTTCTTTTCGGGGAAGATTACCTGGTATAACGTATTAATGTTGGTTATTTTAGGCAATATGTCGCGAAAAAGGACGTTCCACATATAACATTTCTTTAACCTGCTATTTCATATAGTCTGGTAGCTCAGTTTATCTCTCTTTTCATTTACATAAATAGGGGAAGTAGACCAAGCATGACTTATACCGTCGGTGAGGTGCGTTTACATCTTACTAAAAAAAAAAAGATTCTATTTTCCTACTAAAAAATGTGTATACGTAGAAAAATAACGTTTGCTTGCCCGTTTGTGGGTAAGATTTAAGTATCAACAAATATGGACATATGTGTACGAGAGGGTAGTACATAAAAAGCAAACTGTTACATGTGATGCCTGATAGCCAACGTGTATTTTTTTATTGTTTAATAGTCCCTGCAATAGGCGTAAACGATATATAAAAATTGATAACTAAAGCAAAGTGCGATCATATTTTAGAACTAATAAACTTTTCAGTTCACAATTTTTTTAAATCTTAATGCTACTAAAATTTCATGTGGAATTTAAACCAAATTCTAAACTACTCTAAATAATGAAAAATTTAAAATTTTCTAGTTATAAAATGTTGTCTTACGAAAATGAACGATTTGAATTTAAATTTTTTACTTTATAGATATTTTTCAGTGATGAATACAAATTTTGTATTATCCTATTCCGCCTAGCTACACATCGAATAAATCAATATTCAATAGTTTCTGTTTGTATTATGAATTCGAAGAAGTGTGTTTCACTGCTGAAAAAATAGGGGTCGCTACTATTTTTGAATCGGAGCTTTAATTTGAAATAAAACAATCATATCAATGGATTTTTTAATTGTTGCACTTATTTTTAATTAAAAATTATTTCTTGTTAATGCCCATCTCATAATTTTTGTGATTACTTTAAAAAATTGATTCTAGAACACTGTTTTTGAAAAACTTCCTCACATAAATCGAGAAAAATTTTTGCATATAATCTTCGATCATACCCTAGATTTATACAACAATAGATTTGTTTAAAGGCTGTTTATGCTCGGCGGAACAGACGCTTTTTTGATGTTTGACAGACATAAACATGTTTACTTATCTTGTGTTTCAGTTTAATTTCTTGTCGTGACTTTTTCGGTGTTTTTAAGTGTTACAAATTACTATAAATGCGAAGTTTACAATTAATATTAACAAAAAGAGCATTTACAAAATTTATTTTTATTTGTAAATATTGTTTGATATTGTTCACATATTGAAAATAACCATAATATTAATTTAGGCAACCATATATTCATACTTTATGTATTCAGAATTGACGTACGTACATATCATAGGATACTTGTTTAAATAATGCCATTAGAAAGGGATAGCATAAAATCGGTATGGGTGTACCAAGAAATTAAATATCTACTATTTATCAGCACTTTTTCAAATATAAATAAAAATATTATCACGTTATTCACCGTTCAAAAAACCGGGCCCTAGTTCTGATGTTATGCTAATTCTACAGGGGTATGTTCGAAACATATAATCAATTACATGAATAATGTTTGTTTTTATATAATTCAATGCTTGCGGTTTATTGTTATTAACTAAAGATTTAAAATAACCCTGAAGAAAAAAAGTCCAGTAAAGGTATATCTCATAATCCTTGATAACCGGATTACTACAGAATTAATTACAATTACACTTTCGCTAAACTTATATCCCAATAAATTGATTGTTTTCCTAGATTTATGGTATGTTGCATGGTCTTGTTAAAACCACAATATTGTCTCGATCATAATCATCCAATTAATCCCAGTAATAATCAGTAATCATTTTTTATAGCATTCTCCACTACCTGTACAATTATCGTTTAATTTTGTAGATGTAATCGTGCCTCAATAACTACCTCTGGATTAGAATCACTACAAATGCAACAATTTAGTTTGTTTAAAAGGTCATTTAACCAGAAACTTCACCACTGAAGATAATTTTTTCATAAAATAGTGGATTTGCTTGGCCATCCTGATTCCTTTACCCTGAATTTTTGCACACTAAATAAGGTCTTTGAAAACTGTGTCCGTAGTCATAACGGCAAATAAAACGACTTTTAGTAATCAAACCAAAAACACATCGACTTAAAAAATAAATATTATGTAAATACCTCAATATATACATAATAAATAACTAAAACTAACTTTAAAATAAAATAAATTTATTTTGAACTGCCAAGTGCAAACAAAACAAATACGAACGCCGAAATAAAAAAAAAACTAATGTGTGTTCATTATTTCCATCATTTAGTGCCTGTCACGAACTGCGCCATAGCTGCATGAGGAAAATATAGTATTAATACATAGTTTCATCCTTCTCGCACATATATTACATAATTCCCATTAGATTTTTGTCTTTCCACTACGCCATATCAATACGCAGCATAATGTTGTGTTGCTGATTATAGAAAATTCGCGCGCTTTGGGCTGCTGCACTGTTGCCAGATGCCCAAATTATTAATGTAGAGAAGGAAAAAGTATTCGGTAAAGTTAAAAGTAAAAATAATTTTAAAAAATATCTCTGGAAAAAAATTATCCTTATGCTGCAATCAAGCGATCTATATATATTTTGCGTTGATGACGGTGACATTTTCTAGTGATACCCCAGTTGGAATCATACCGGGTTTGGTAGCTGCGATATCAATACTTTATAATTTCTCAATTGGCATTTGAATTAGTCTATTATCTGATTGTCATTTTCATTCATCGAAATAGATTTAGAAAGATGTAAAAAGAAAGGCTCGTCTTTTTGAACAAAATATTTTTGACACACGAGATAGTGTAGAATAAATTCACCATCTATGGAAAATGTAATGTCATTAATCAGTTTCAGCATCGCTAGATTCAAAGCATAAGGTAGAGACTTAATTCATCTAGTCAATACAAAAAATGATTGGACAAACGTTTCACTGTATACATTAAAACATTGGAATGAAGATGTTCTGTTTCAATTTCAGATTAGCAAATTTTATTTTAGCTGGTGGATTTCTTCTGCACCATGTCATTTACTAAAGAAAGAATACTTTCTCTAGTGTTCTCCATGTATATGGTACTTATTTGATTACTTTTATCATTGTGGCTCTAATTAACGAATACTTTAAAAGAAATGTGATAATGAAGTAATTATACTCGAACGGTTCAAACTTCGAAATGTTGAAGAACAGCTTTCATTATTTTTGTTGGCGAAAGGCAGATATCATGCAAAAAACGATCCTAGTATTATATTTTGAAAGCGGTACGGAAAAAACTATTCTACTGTATACTGTTATACTTTATGTACTTCATAACTCTTCATAATGTTTATATTTCAGAATTAAAATCATTAAGTCTAGTCCAGCAATCACCAAGTCAGCAGCAGCATCAAAACCAGACGTCATGTACATCACAAAACAATAATCAGAATAGTCATTCAGAAAAATCGTCATTTAGTTCGCCATCAGAACGACCACATTTGGGCCAAACCTCCTTACTACCAGCGACAAGTACAAGTGCAGTAAAAAGTGAACCTGGGTATGATTATAGGTAAGTGCCTTTTTATATTTAAAATAATTTGAGGAAATTGACCGCAAAGGTGAGGAGGGTCATTTTTTTTATTTTAATTTGTCAGAAAAAATATCAATCTCTTGAACCAAAAAATACATAATATATCAAACCTTTGAATAAATCTCATTTTCTAATATTGGCCGAGTAAGTTCATCAACGACAAATCTAAGGATAGTTATTTTTATTCCTGTACTTTTAGGTTATAATTTACCTAAGAAATTGTCATTTTGGTTCAAAAACTAATCATTCTATGAAAATATTATATGCGTTGCCTATTCGATAAATTTTATAGTCAACTTACATGGAGCAAATTTTATAGTAAATTATTATATTAAGGAAGATACCCGAAGTGTCTGGCTGCGATTTTGATGAAACTTTAATATATTGTAGACACGAAAATAAGAGACACGTATTTGATTTTATCAGAGGAGATTCATTTTAAGGGCGTGAAAAAATATTGAACAAAGTACAAGTTTACTCTTGTAAAAAAAAATAAGGAATTATATGCGTGGGGGTGAAATCACCATAGTATTACTTTATTTTAAATAACAAGTAATTTCCACTTTGTATTGTGAACTTAATTGGAACTTGAGATCTAAAAAACTTGTTTCGGGGGGTAAACTTTAAGGGCGGTTTTTACCCCCTTAAAATGAATCTTCGCCGATAAACAAAATACGTTTCTTATTTTCATGTCCTCTAAAACATATTAAAGTTTCATCAAAATCTGAATCGGGCACTTTAGATACTGTTAAGAGTAATATTAGAACAGTTTCCCCTCTAATAATAAAGTGTGTTTCTTTTAGTATCTTATCGACATTATTTCTCTTAATTTCAACGCACTTATATCACCCATCCTGAAACTGCTTTATTCCATCAGAAAACATGATTTCTGTTGGCTTCCAAAACAGGCTTCCAAAACAGGCAGCAATAGCCTCTTTTAACTGACTATCATCTACCAAACACCTCCTGATTCTGATCGTTCCGATCAACTCCCATATTTTCGTTGTTTGACTTCAGCTTGTGAAGATGTACTAGTTTCATTTTGTCCTTGGAATTTCGTTGGATTCTCTAAACAACATCATTGGTTCTCTTCAAAACAGTGTACGGTTTTTCTCATACTGGCATCAATTTAGGTGATTTTTTTTCTTCCTCTGTAGATTCCATAACCAAACTCATCTTGCTGAAACCCTGCCAAGCTTGCCTTGATATCATCGTGTCTTCATTTTGTCTGTAGTCAGAGAGTCCATGCGTTCTCTAACTGGTACAGGCACTTCTTGCAATTTCTCTTGTAAAGCATCTACCCAGTCTTCAATCTCCATACTTTCATGAGTTGAGGAACCGAACATTATGTCAGAAAACAGTTCAAGTTCCTTTCCAAATAAGAACTTGTAAGGTATAACTTCGGTAGTTTTATGAACTGCAGATCGATAGGTCATTAAGAAGATAAGAAAATATTTATTCCAATTTATCTAATGTCTGTCTACATCCTTTGAGAAGTGCTCTTTAATGGCCCTAGTAAATCGTTCAACCATGCCACGTGAATGAGGATGCAAAGCTGTTGTCCGTTATTGAGGTTTCCTTGTTAGCGATGGTAAATATCTCAGGCCATTTTCTAGAGTACTCACAAACAACAAATATATATTTATTGCCATTATCTGTTTCTGGGAACGGTCTATATTAATAACAATTCGTTCAAAAAGTATTCCATACTTCTTCATTTTTCTCTTAGATTTTGTACTTGGACCTTGATTAATTACACGTTTAGAGCACTGCCTACACCATGATTTTACGTCTTGACAGTAGGTAACCCATTAAATATTTTTTTTATTTCAATAGAGTTTTATTAATTCTTAAATGGGAACCAGACTTTCCATTGCCATTTCTTCTAAAACTACTGCAACTTTGTTTCTGAGTACTATTAACTGAGTTTTGATTTCCTTGCCATCGGCACTTTCCCGGGATCTTTATAGTAACTGGTCTTTAATCAATAGCCCCACTAATCCCAAAGTGCCTTGAATTTAAGTCCTTTTTCCGAGGTATCTTCCCAACTAGAACGGTTTTTATTATTTTATTTACGTTGAAGAAACGGTGCCAGATCATTGTTCTCTTTTGCTAAAATACTTTTATTTTTCAGTACCACGGTCTTCTTGACAAGGTATTTGCTTTTCTATGCAGTCTTCTAAGTCCATATTTGTTTTTAAAATTACACTGTTATAATGTTTTAAGCCATCGGACTACTTATTCTTCAGGCTGATTCATATTTAGGTGTCATTTAAGAGCTGCGTGGTCTATTCTTATTAAAAATGCCCGTCCATCGCTTCACTACAATAACTAAATTCGCTTATACTCAATATAAGCTCGATTTATCGTTCTTTAATTCCTTTGACAAAATACTGTATCGTAAGCTCTTCTTGGAACTCTTCCGTATCTTCTAAGTCAAATGAAGAAGGTGTCATCTGTTTCATATTCCTGTAAACTTTCTTCATTCTTCTGATGTCTTGACTTAAGTTGTGACTGGTATAATTGGCACCGATGTTGATCTCCAAATCTTTTTTCCAAGAATTTCATAGTATTTTTGTTGGGTTGTAGGAACAGTTTTCAATAACTTCAGTGCTGATCCACAATGTTCAATTGCTAATGCAATAGCTATTTTTTTGAAATTCCAATTATTTTCTGGAGCAGCTACACATTGTCGTTTGTACATTATCCAAGATATTTGATTGTTGAAAGTTGGGGTTGATGGTCTATCCGATGGTTTATTACTTTATCAGAAGGGTCATGCTTCTTTAATTTGTTGAATCCTGTCTGAAGGTCCTGGATTCTGTTTCATCTACAATATCTTTCTCTTTTTGTCGCACTTCTTTTTCTTGGCATGCCTCAATGTCTGATCGTATTTTGCCTATTTCATTTTTAAACTTTTGTGCTTGTCCCAGTATATTTAATTGAATTTTTGCTATCCTGTAAAATGACTATTTGCAAAGCTTATCTTTATCTTTAAGGCGACTTTTTTTCCACTTTTCTTTTTCACAGTGTTTTTCTTTTTGGCGATGCCTTTTTTCTTCCTTTTTTCCTTGCAGACAACGTTATTCTTCTTTTTTTTTTGATTTTCTTCTTTTTGGTGACGTTTTTTTTCCTCGTTTGTCCTTAGGGCGACGTGCTTCGTCTTGCTCCTTCTGGTGACGTTCCTCTTCTTTTTGCGACGGTCTTCTTTATTTCTGTTTGTCTTTAAATCCACGTTCTTCTATACGTTCCATAAAATTAGTCAATGTTTTATTTATTTTTTTCCATTTTGGCTGCTTGTAGTCTAATATTTACCATAGAAACTTCTAGAATGTTGTTAAAAACTCGGATCGATGCTTCTTTCTTGATATTAAATTTCTTTCTTTATGCCAATTTCTATGGTGATGTCAGGTTTTCGCTATTTCTGCTATTTTAAAATAGCATATTCTAGAACTTCCCGCTCTAAGTTTCTTTATTGATGACAAATTCCATAGTAAATTCAGTTTTTCGTTATCTTTTTGGGTTTCAAACAATAACGTATTAGACCTTTATCGAAAATTAGTCTTATCTTCTGACTTGATAAAAAATCCATTAGTGAAGTTCGTTTTTTTCTATCTCTTCTGGCAGACAAATCGAATTTTTCGGAAATTCGGTGATAATCCTCACTTCTAATACCAGTTGTTATGATTTCCTCTTTCTGTCTATATAAATATACTTATAGAATATATTCGAAGTTTAGACTTCCACTAAAAACATGACTAACAATGATGACTAATCGATATAAAATTTCTATAAGGACACATCTGAACTCAGACAGTTCTACATTAGAATATTTTTACGAGGATACGTCTAAATTCAGATAGTCCCTCAGTACAATATCAAGATAAGGAAAATTAGAAATGGAATAACTTATTATTTGTTAAATGTGTCACAAAAGAGAGTAACCTGGAGGTACTAAAATTTGTATCGAAGATTACTGTAATTATAATATATTTCTAAAACAATGTTAATTATATGTAATACACCTTTACTTTTTTTACAGTTGTTTACAGAATCAACCCTCCTACCCCTACCAACAACTTTTTAGCTTTTCAAACCCTACCTCAGGAAATAGTGAAATGGCATATCACCACCAACATCATGTAACTGCGGCGGCTAAATTAATGGCGTCATCATAGTTATATTTTTATTTTTAAATTATTTTAAAGAACTTTCTTTAGAAGAAGAGATTTAAAGGTGGATAAAGACTTTGATAAATAGGAGTTAACCTCGAAAAACATTTCAGCGGAATTTATACAGTGATTATTAAAAAATGTTGTATTTGCTAAACAGAAACATATGATAGAGATCCTTCAATACGATTCCATTTGACTATAAAAATATGGATATATAATATGAAATACAGCTGGTTTAAGCTGACTGTATCTTTTTAATTAATTTCAAGAAAGCTATTATTTAGTTATAATATTTTTTTTTGTTTAGCAAATATACTTTAATCCTATTCTTCTATTACCTCTTCTAGATAATATCTATTATAAGTAGTTGTATAACCAAATCAGCCATTTTTGTTTAAATCTTATACTATTCTCACAAAACCTCTTCTGTTTGTGTTACCTTAAGTTTTCGTCATGTTTTATTGTTTGATTTGAATAATTTTAATGATCATGTATAATTTAATAAAAATCTCCTCTTTATAATTTTTACAAGACTGCCTTTAAACATCATTAACTTAGTTTATAGAGGCTTAATCTATTTTATACGTAACTTTTATAAAATCTGAGTTCCTCTATTTTTTAACTCATATTGAGTTGAGAATTTATAATACAATACATCTGATATTGAAACAGTAGTAATTTATATTCTACAAATGTACAGGGTTCTTCAATATAACCAGACACCTATTTACAATAAACACTTTATTTTTTATTATTTCTACTGAATAATTTAAATTACATAGTTTCCGCGACGTAGATGTTAAAAGAATAACGTTTTCTTCATTTGTCAGGTTGTGATGACAATAGGGCTATTCTTTTGAGTCATTATCACTTTCAGTTCTATCACTTTCAGTTCTATCACTTGAAGTAATCATGATCACTTCGACCCAATGACAAGTAAATGCATATTCAAAAGAACATGGAGTTATCAGTTACACCTTTTTCACTTTGATCATTTGATAATTACTCTATAGAATACAGCCAATATGATCAACACTCCTCTTCATTCAGTTGCTGTAAAGTTAGTATAAATATGTAAAGAAGGATTTTGTATAGACGTAGTTAAAATAAATGCGCAGGGTAGACTATCCCGAACTAATCTGAACGATTTCTTTTATCTAATTTTGATATATTTGTTTTGACTCACTACTTATAACTGTTGGAGTGTCAATGCAAATTTTATTTTCTTTTTAAGTTTTAATTACGTTAATACAGGCAATTATGAAAACAGCATGTTAGATTTTAAGGAACGTTTTTTTGAAAAATATTGTTACCTAAAAGACTTTAATACCATGTACATGACTTTTAAAGTCCATTACTATCATTAATGTATCTTTTTCTAGATGAAGGAAGTTAAAAATGGTACAAATGAATATATAATCAGTAAAAATTGACACTTAATTATTTGTCTTCTCAATAGTGCATGTTAGGAAAGTATCTTTGTAGAATAAATTAAATAAACAATATCAAGAATCCGCGTCAAAACGGGTGTAAGTTATATATATATATATATATATATATATATATATATATATATATATATATATATATATATATATATATATACAGTTTATAACAATCTTATTTGATCGCCCGCCCGATATTCTATTTTAATCATGTGAAAAACAAATTTTTAGGTTTTAAAGCCGATTTGTATCTAAATGTATTTTCATGTCAAGGATTTACTCATCATTGTCTATTCAGCAATTTGACATTCACTTCTTGTACATGAAGGTTTTCGGTAGATTTTTGAAAATTGTTTTAATAACATGTCAAATATCAGCACATTTTCGGATCCCACTGTGTTTATATTTTTTACTCTCCTGGCATAGTCAGAAGTAATCTGGAAATTATCTAACTATCTTGTTACCAGCATTTTCTCAGTTCATCTTATATTGATTTTAATACCTTTTCTTTGTTCGTCAAACGAGGTCTCTTTTCCCTAAAGGAGTAAAATATTTTCATTCGCCATGCTTGAAAACTAGACCAAAAACGACAATAAACTCAGATTACTCGTATCTAAGTTTCAACCAGTGCGCCACCACAATATTTAAAATAGATATCTTTATAACATAAAAAAGCTATTCTTATTTATAAATTTCACGTACTTTAAATAACTAGACTCTTTCTGTTCGATTTGCTTATTCTAGGTAACATTTAACGAGTCGAAGCGCTCTTTACTATTTTTTTTTAATTACACAATTATAGGGAATTTGATTACATATCCTTACATGTTTATACACCCAGATAGCATCTAATAACATCATTTAGCAAAACCAAACTAGTCAACTTGAAAATCTAACTTGATCTGTTATTTGTATTTATCAATTTAACAAAATTTTGCATATTTGTTTTTGTGAAGTATATTTAGAAAATCCATTTTTATACCACCCTGATAAAGTTGGAAAACTTGGTTAAAAAATTATTTAAAAAATTTGATGTTTTAATACAGATGTATGTGTAACTATTCTGTAAAAAATGTATATTATTTAAACATATCGATCTGTATCTAGTTGTAAAAATTTAAAGTATACATATAAATATTGAGTAAAAAAGATATTGTAATGTGCGATAGTGATGATAACAAGAGTACTATGGCCAGATTTCTTTATTAAATAAAACCAAAATTGAATATCATTAGTTCTCATTTGAGCAAACCAGGTTAGTTAAATTAGAGACGATGTAGTTTGTTAGCAAGATTTTTATTAATAATACGAAATTTATTTTTACATGCCCTCAGATATTTTTATTGATAATACTGTTATAGTTGGTGAACTTAAAGTTAAGTCATTTCAAGACTTAACTGTGTTTGCTCTCTATTCACTTAGTTTCAACCAGTTATTATTTGTCTGATGAAAATAACGATTTTAAAAAATTTTTCAACAAATAATTAACATTTTGTATGTTATGTCATTTAAAAAATCAATATTGTATTTTAACACGCAATATGTCTTACCATTTTTAATTTTTTAGCAGGCCAATCATATTTCATATTGTTGCAATGCTTTGAATAACGTAGTCAAAGTACTTAATAAACTTAGAAAAGACATATGTCATTAGTAACAAGTCTGGGAGGTTCTAGTTTATATAAGTTTTATAAGTTGGTATCAGGGGGAAATGGAGTTTACATTTTTTCGCATTGTTATATAAAAAAAGTCGTAGACGACTAAAGAACAGGAAAATCAACTTTTTTTATTTATTTACTTCCACAACTTTAACGAGTTCACTACATTACAATAATATAATAAGCTCAGCGACTTTGGGCTCAAGAAACTAAATCAGACAGAGAGAAGTTCTGGAGTTACGGTCAGATATATTATCTTGCAAGGCGAATAAATATCCAAAAAAAAAAAGATTTAAGCAGTATTTTAACAAAGTCTTGATACATCAATCTTCGTCTTTTTAACTCAATATTTATCTTTTGTATATTTATGGTTTTTAATGTATTACATTTTAGAAAGTAGAATTAAGGTGCAGATATGTTGTACTAATAGTAAATTTTTATTTATTTTAATTTGCAATTTTACGTATACAATTGTATATAATGTGTAGAAAACGTGCAGTATTTTTTGTTATAAATTTGACAGTTTGTAAATATACATTATAAACAAACTGTTGAAGTAGTTAGTAAATGCCATAGAAAAAATAAATGTTTTTGCTAAACCAACATATTATTTTATTTTTACTGTCCCTTACACACATAAAAAAGATACGTGTCAAAAAATATTGACTTGTATAAGTAACATTTTGTATTGACTAGTCTTAGCGACATGCTATCATCATATGTTCAACAAATAAGTACTTTAAAAGAATTGAGAACAGCTGAATAAAAGACATATTAGCAAAATATCCAAAATCTCTTGTCTATAATATTTGGGGAAATCCTCAATAATTATATTTTCCATAATTATCCCTTTCCATTTTCTTCCGGGGTGTCCTTAAAGGCTAGGTTTTTTCTGAAGCTGATCACACACATTTTTACCTGCACCATGTTTTCAGCAAAAAAAAAAGAATATACATTCAAAGAAGAGTTTACTACCTACAATTTATAAATATCAAAAATTTCTTAGTCAAAAAGTCTTAGGGAGCAGCTGATATCTAGAACCAATAAGAGTATTTAACTTTTAGTTTTTCTTTTGGGATAAAATCGTTTGGAAGTATAGTATGATATAGTTGTTGAATCCCTGACCAAAAGTTCTCATGGGTCTGATACAGAAGGACTGAGAATGGGTTGTTGGCTATAGCCGATAGTTCAATAAACTCATTTGAAGGTGAATAACTCGAAAACTTAACAGTACTGGAGAAAAAGTTTTAATGTAAAGTTGTAAATAATTAAGCCGAACATATCATGGTGACCTTGACGTTAAGAGTGATCCTTATGGTAATTTCAAGGTAAAGTGATTTTTTTTTGTTATAAATACATAATTGTTGATATGGAAAGTTACTATTTTTTCTCCTTAAAATCACTCATTGGATTCGATTAAAAAAAACACTTTTCACTACTATATAACAATCCTTTAATAGCACTTTCATATTCAGATACAAACTAAACTTACTATTCATATATACGTATATTCCTACATAATATACGAGAATACAATTCGGAATTACATTAGAAACACAACATAATGCTGACTCATCGATACAGTACTTCTGTAAGGACGCGACCGAATTTCCCTAGGCCTTCATTACATTGCTTCCTCCTAATTCTGGTCGTCCTGGTCAACTTCGATATCTCCATTCAATCCATGGAGATGTACTATTTTTATTTTGGCTTTAGGATTCTACAAACAACGCCATTGATTCTCTTTAGAACAATATATGCTTCGTCTCATTCTGGCATCAACATGATTTCCCTTTCATCATCTATGGATGGATTTTATTATCTTGCTGGAACCCTGCCGAGTTTGCCTTAATATCATATCTTGTCTTACTTCTGTCTCTGACCAAATCCATTCATTATCTAACTAGGTCATGAACTTCTCGCAACTTGTCTTGTAAGGCATTCACCTAGTCTTCAACTTCCATACTTTCATCAGATGAGAAACAAAAACATTATATCGCAAGGTACTATTAGTTCCTTGCCAAATTGCCTAGTGTAACTCTGGTAGTTTCATAACCTGCAGGTCGATAAGCCATTAAAAAGATTGACAAATAATTGCCCTAATCTTTCTTATATCTGTCCATAACCTTTGGGAGGTGCTCTTCAATGATACTATTAAATCATTCAACCATGATATCTAACTGAGGATGTAAAGCTGTTGTTCTGATTCTATGGATGCTAAGTAGTTCTCAGAGCTTTTGAAATAGATCGGATTTTAAACTACGTCATTGGCTAGAACGTAGCTCCAAATGAATTCCAAATCATCTGAACACATTGCTGACTAAGACTATTGAGGTCTCCTGGTAAGGGATGACAAATATCTCAGACCATTTACTAAAGTAGTCAATAGCAAACAAGATATATTTTTTGCCTTTATCTGTTTTTCAGAATGCTCCGACTATATCAATACCTATCCGGTTAAAAGGTATTCTAACATTATACTTTTTCATTTTTCTCTTAAATCTTGTATTTGGACCTTGGCTAGCTGCCCATTTAGGGCATGATTTTACGTCTTGATAGTAGTTAACCCAGTAAAATGTTTCTCGAAGTTTGTCTAGAGTTTTGTTAACTCCTAAATAAGCACCAGTCTTAAAATTGTGAATCTATTCTAAAATAATTGATTTTTGTTTCTGGGTCAACTGAGTTCTGATTTCTTTACAATCGGTACTTTCTCAGGATCTCTTTAGCAACAGGTCTTCAAAGAATCGATTTCCACCGAGCCCAGTGCCTTGAATATAAGTACTTTATCTGAGGTATTTTTCCAACTAGGATACTTTTCATTATTTTTTTCAAATTAAAGAAATAACGCGAGATCATTGTCTTTAAGTTGGTTTTTCTCATCTGAACTGTACTCCAGTCTAAATCATCGTCAAAAGTGACTCTCAGAATAAAAGACCCTTCTCTTTGTTCTATTTTGCTACAGGGTTTGCATTCTTTCTCACATGGTCTTCTTGACAAGGCATCTGCGTAATTATGCAGTCTTCCTGATTTATGTTTGATTTTAAAATTCCCGTGGTAGCCTCTAAAGCCATCTTGCTACTTGCTCTTCAGGCTGCTTCATACTTAGAAGTCATCTAAAAGCTGCCTGGTCTGTTCTGATTAAAAATTCCTGTCCATATAATTATTTATGAAAATATTGGACATTTGATCATGGCGAGCTGGTCTCTCGTCAGAGCGGAATAATTTCTTTCCGGTTTTCAATGTACTCAGCTGAGATGTTCACTAAATTGGTTTTGGCCATCCTGTACCTGAGCCAATGATAGAATTTCAATTTACCAACAAGGATTGACTTTATCCTTCAGCACCAGCGTCAACAGTTATGGTAATAGGTGTAACTTCAACTTTTTCTATAATTCTAAGACTATAAGCGGTCCTTGTTAGACTAAGAAAGGAAATAATTCTGAGAACATTCTGGATATTGGTCAACATCCATCCCTTAATGTTGACTAATTGTAATTTTCCTGGTTCTCTGCTGTACTGCCTCTGGATCGTGAACGAGAACTTAATCGCACCCAACATTCCCTTCTTATGTGTTCAGTTCGTCCACATTTGTAACATTCTCTCTGGTTTCTTCTTGTACGTGAAATATCACTTATTGCGATTAGTATCTTAAGAATTTCAGGAAACATTATCTCCATTGTTTGAATCGCTGAAGTCTTGTTTTCCTCTATAATAACGGTTCTTATTTTTGTCCTTGACACATTATTGTATTTGTAGTTGTATTTCCAATGTCCAACGCTTCACTACAATAACTAAACTTGTTTATACCCAACATTCGCTGAATTTTTTGATCTCTAAATCCGTCAATAAAATATTAGATCATAAGCTCTTCTCGGAATTTTTCTGTAGCTTCTGAGTAAGCCAGATGAACAAGCCGTCTGAGATCTGTTTCATATTCTCGAAAACTTTTTCCATTTCTCTGATGTCTTGACTTGAGCTGTGATTGATCTAAATGGTGCTGATGCTGATCTCCAAATATTGTTTCCATTGCAGCAATGAGGATTTCATAGTCTTTTTGTAGATTGTAGGAAAAGTTTGCAATAGCTCCGCTGATCTATGAAGTGTAATCGCTATGGCAGCAGTCATCTCTTCATAATTTTAATTTGTGACAAAATTTTTAAAAGTTTTTTAATTGTGTACAATTTGTTCTGTGTGGAGGCTACGGCTGGCGACTACTCTCAAACTGGCAGGATTAAGGTGTGCCCTTTGACGAGTGAGTATGGTTGGTAAGTACTAAGCTCATTTGCTGACCATATTCTCTTGTTTTTAGGGTCTGAGCCCTGAGGATGGTCTGTTAGACCGAAAGCGCTTGGCCGATTTTAATAAAAACATACACTGAAATACAAAACCCGTCTATTTCTTGATCTCTTCATAGTTCCAGTTATTTGCATTATCGGTAGCTTGAAACTGGCGTTTGTACATTATCCAAGATGTTCGACCGTCGTAAGTTGGAGGTTTGATGTTCTATCCCGTAATAATCATTTTATCAAAAGAGCCATGCGTCTTTATTTTACTTTCTTCTCTCTGAAGAATCTTTATTTTAGATTTGACCACTACCTGTAGAATATATAAGAATACAAGTCTAGAATTTAAGTTCAACATGAGAAATAATGATGACTCATCGATATAATAGTTTTATAATGATACATCCGAATTCAGACAGTTCTATGTTAAAATATAATATTTCTATAAGGACGCGGCCAAATTCACCTAGTTCTTCGTCACAATAAGAACAACTTTAAGTAGAAAAATTGTAAGAAATTAAAGGTAATAATTTATAGTAACCAATAGAGTAAACTTTAAGACCATTTAAAGGTCAAATTGATATTTTACTTACATCTATTTTTATAAATTCTCCAAGCAACATTGACCTTTTAAGCTACTTCATCGTTAGATAAACAATTCCCCCAACTTTCAATTTCTAGAATAGAGATTATGGATTTCCGTTTGAAGTAATCAGTCGACATTCATTTAAAGAGTATTACGGTATAGAGCAAGTTGCATCTTTGAAAGTGAAGTCGCTTAATATGTTATTCGAAGGCTTTTGACGACCCAACTGTGGAGGAACAAACTCTGTTCAGAATACATTTTTGTTATTGCATATTTCTTTTAAGTTTGGTAGACAACCTATTTTAATATTCTCCTATTCCTTAGAATATATAACTTTGTTAGTATTATATACAATGTCCCTTATATCTTAGAAGCACATAACTTTCGCAATTGCATGCTCTTCTAATCTCATTTTGTTTCAAAAAAACTTCTTCACAAATTTACATTATTTTTTTTTAGATATTTTAAGCAAGATGTTCCTTTTTGTACTAATTTTGGTGTAAAAACATCAACTCCATTTTTAATTTCTAGGTAATAACCATGTTTAAGGAAAATGCCTTATAAATGGTTAGAAGTTTTTAATGGAAATTACAAAGAATGTTTTATTATCATTTCAATTTAATGGCTAAGAAAACTATAATAAATATTTTATTCTGGCTATTAGAAAAACCATGAAAAATAAACAATCTTAAGGTACGTGTCAATAAAATGATAATAATTATTTGCTTTCAACTAACGTCAATTGTTGAGCTTTGGTCTTTTTCATTATTAATGACCCCAGGGCCCACGATAATACAGGCTTGTTCATTTCTTACTTTCAAATGCATCATAGGCATTTTATCTAACTACAAAAACACAAAGAAAATCAACTACTACCCTCTAATTTAAGAAGAAAATAATAAATCTTTCAGGTGATAAGTTTCTCTTAAATCAGTTGGATTTTAACAACAACTTCTATAATAAGAATAAAGTACTGAAATAAAATTTCTTATTTATTATTACAAACACCTAAACTGGAACATAAAAATAGGTTTTCCTGTTGTAACGTGTTTATAACTGCGTCAATGAGGTAAATAGTACATGCGCGCTATGGCTTCATAGTGAAATTAAATGGATGATATTAAACTATTACTCCTAATACTCCTATGGTACTGTTTTCTAGAATTTTTCAGTAAAAATATAAAATTTGCTCTGAAAAACCACATTTTGCTCCTTATTATTATACTTAGAAGTACAACAAAAATACCAATAATTATTTCCTCGACAGGCGAAACGATAAATTGGACCTGGCAACGTTGCATCATAACAGCACAGTGCATTTCTGGGTTATTTTGAAGATATTTTAGGGGATTTTTTTGCGAGTCAAACAAAATAAAATGTATGGATGACTTCAATAGTAATTTTCTAAGTATTGACTCCAGAAGTATGTACAATTTACTAACATTGTAGAAATATTTCAACTTAAACAAATAGTGTTTGAGCCAACTAGAGTGAGTATCAAATACAAGTTCTACACTAACTGACTTTATTAGATATAACGCCGATACTGTACAGCATGCTGGTGTAGAAAACATAAATATTTCTGATCACTTTCTGGCAGTGGCGGCGTGTGGGATGTTCAAGGGTGTGTTCTGCATTGAAAATACGCGAAATACGCAAAGCAAAAAAAGAATTATTAGACCTACCTGTATTCCTTCTAAGCTCTGGTACAAGGTACAAACATGCAACATGCAATCCTTTTGTCGCAGGTGGTAACCTGGTAGCACATTGAATATAAGGGGCAATAAATGTCAAAAAACGAAAAACAACAACAAAAATTTAAACGTTTAAAAAAATCTAAAGTTCACTTTTTATATATCAAATCAATACGTCTTTGTTTAGCTCTTGCAAACTTCTCAATTACTTTCTCATTAAAATTGGGGTCTTTTCTAATAAAGGCATTTTCTATTGACAGCATAGAAAGTGCGGATAATCTACTTTCACCCATGGTATTGCGTAGGAAAGTTTTAACTCTTTTTAAAGTAGAAAAACATCTTTCTGCCTCTGCCGTTGTCATAGGAATAGTTATAATTATTTGTAATAACTTGACAGTTTCTTTGAAAGACTCATCCAAATTGTTAGATGTAAGTAAATTTAAAAATGCTACTGCCCCTTTAAGATTCCTAAAATCTGGCCTTATGTAAATTATGGACAGTTCAGTCTTTAGGCGTTCTAGTTCAAATAAAGGGTACATAGTTAGCACAGAGTTTAATATCCCATCTGGAAATTTTTTTGAAAACTTCTCGAACAATTCAGATGTAAATAACGTCGCGACTGCTAAATGATCTACATAATCAAATCTAGTTTTGGCAGTATGAATTATTGTGTCGCAAACTTCTAATGCTGCCGCACGAAGGTTCTCTTTTGAAAGACAAATTCGTTTAACAGTGGGCTCCAAATCCTGTCTGAGAAGATTTCCTCTGTCTATTACCCCGTCAATATTATCTCTCAACTCTTGGATACACTTTTCAAAAGTATCGACGCAGTTTTTAATTTCTACCGAATCGGCTTTCCTTGTTTGTAGTTGGTTATATAAAATGTCAACATGCGGCATAACATGATGAAAAATATTTAGCCAAAACAGAAATGATTCATCATTAAGCGAACGTTCTATAGCAACTGCCTGACTTACGACTATTCTATTAGCAAACCTCCGTTGAATTTCTTGCATACATTCTATTAAAGAATTTCTGTGCTCATAAATAACGTTTATTGCTCTGCTTTTAAAATTCCACCGAGTCTGAACGGCGCGTGGTAATCTTCTCCCTACTACTTCGTTTAACACATCCATTCTTTGAGGAGAATTCGAAAAGAAATTTACAACGTCATCTACATTTGAAAAGAATACCCGCACTTTTGTATCTTGAGACACTGCCTGGGCCATTATTAAGTTGAGTTGATGAGCGTAACAGTGAACAAAATGTGCCTGGGGATATTTTTCCTTGATTACTGTGTGTACTCCTCTATGTCTGCCACTCATAACAGCAGCGCCATCGTAGGTTTGTGCAATCAGCTTGTTGAAATCTTTCGTTAAGAATGGATCTATAACGGATTTAATACAGGCTGCTAAAGATTGAGCGTCATGTTGCTCAGGATTTATAAAACCCCAAAATCTTTCAACTGGGCTTCCTTGATGTACATATCGTAAAACGACCACCATTTGAAATTTTGAGGCAACATCACTAGTTTCATCTGCCAGAACTGCTAAATAATTTGATTCATTTATTTCATCAGAGATTTTTTCTCTACATACCTCCAGCATGCATTGTAATAGTTCATTCTGCATGTCCTTTGATGTACCTTTAAATAACGTAGCAGATTCTAAATGTTTTTGGAAAACGTTGTCAAGATCTGCACTAAAATTCACCAATCCACGAAAGATTCCGGGATTATCAGACTCGTCACTTTCATCGTGGCCACGGAGGGCTAACTCAAACGTTCCACAAAATTTTATACAATCAATAATACGCGATAGCACATAACGATTTTTATCAACTTGTTCGTTGTGCCGTTTTACATTAATCCAGTAGGCATTATCCAATTGCTTTTGGATGTTTATGTTTCCTAATAATGCCAGGCTTACCGTATTGGAAATATGCTTCTGTGTTCCTTCGTGCCGTTTAATGTTTTGGCTTAAATGTCCCAAATCTCTAAAACCCGTAACTGTCCACGATTTGTCACCTCCAAACAAAATACAAGGGAAACAAAAAAGCGCGTGTTTTTTGTCACAACCGCACAACCACTTTGTATTGTTATAAACCGTGTCATTAAACTGGCGTTTGTATGTTTTGCTTCGACTTGAACCGCTAATTTCAATGTTTAATTGTGGTGTCGATCGACCAAGTTCTTTAATTTTAATTTTGTCCTCGTATGCCAAAGAGCTAAAACTATGACTCTGCAAAAACTCGATCGAATTCATTATAATTAAACTAAATAAAACAACAGGACAAAACAAATAGCCGGCCGCGCGCATATAAAATTACAAAACCACTGCTGGGTGCTGCCGTCCTGCAGCCGCAAATTTTCCATAAATCGCCGTATTAAGCCACGTGCAGCGTTAAACCAATCACTCGCTTTGTTTTCAGAAATCATTAGCTGTGAACCCAAATCCGCGGCGGGCTCGTAAGCGGCGGCCCTACGCTCGAGTGTTCAGGCCGGAAAACTTGCGGTGTTTTGTTTGCCATTTTGCCAATGCTATTAGAGAAATAATTTAATATTTTTATTGTTTAGTTTAGGGATACACTACATTAAAAAATATATAATTTGTCGAAATTATGTGTGTTCTGCAGCTCCGCAGCACTTATGAACGCGCCGCCACTGCTTTCTGGTTTATTTCACTTGAAATCTCAAATATCTCAAAAATGAAAATAACACCTATAAATACAGACCTTTAAGGCGAATTAATATGATCATCTTTCAGAATGATATGGAAAACATCTCCTTCCATAGTATTTACTAACTAAATAATATAGATTACAAATAGTTGAATATATCTTTGTGATGTACATGCTCCCATAATTGAATACACCTCTAAAAGAAAGCCATATTGTCCATGGATCCATGGATAACAGATAACAAAAAACTAATAATAAAACTACGAAATCAAGCTCTTAACGATATAGTCCTACTAAAAACCAGGATCACTACAACTTTTGTTAACAAATTAGAAATTATAACATAGTCACTATTAGAACTGAAAAGAAAGTTTATCTAAATCATAAATTCCAAAATTATAATCTTAAAGATTGAATGAATTTAAAAAAAGCTCAATGTATTAAGTAAAAAAACTAATAACATTCCAAATAACCTTAAAAACTCGACGAACTTAATGAGGCTTTTGCGCAAGTTTCTAATAACCATAATGGTATAAATGAAGACATCGATTTTTATAGAAGCGAAAATCTTCATTTTAAAGAACCTTTTTATTTTCAATCATTTCTCAAATTTTTCTACGGTTAAAATCAACAGCATGTGGATCTGATAACCTTAACTTAACCTTAATTTTACTGTGCTGTCCATTTTTTGTACCTTTTATCACCTATATTATAAACTGTTGCTTCAATGAGTCTTACTTCCCAAAATCTTGCAAAAATGCCCATTATCGTTACCTAAAATTAATAATCCTGCCGAGTTTACACACTTCAGATCTATATTCCTTTTACCAACATTTTCCAAAATTCTTGAAAAGGTAATGTAAATTCAAATTAATAACTATGTGGTTCTACATAATATCATTTCAGAAAAATAGTCTCGTTTTAGGGCGGGATTCAACTGCTCAACTGCCTTCTCCGAGGTGACAGATGACATCGTGGCTACGATAATTTTCAAGCAACAGTTAATCATCCTGTTAGATTATACAAAGGCTTTCGATATGCTGGACCACGATATAATTGTTATTCTAAAATAGTTGGAATTTGGTGACCACACTCTTTTAATCTTTTTAGATGGACAGGACACAAAGTCCGATTATCGATGGCTAACAGTCAAGGTAGTGCAGCGTCACATGTGGAGTGCCTCAAGGAACTATTTTAGGTCAACTTCTATATACTCTAGTTTTATACGCTCGACACAATTCTGTAAATATCATCTCTCCGCAGACGATACAAAAATTTATCTTTCTTTTAAAGCAGATGATGTTGATATACCTACTAATCGAATTAATCAAAATCTAAGTATTTCACTTAATGTTTCGTATGATCATTTACTTAATATCAATTCAGGTAAATCGTTTGCCTTACTATTTTGTAGCGAAAATTTGAGGAATAACTTACAGAAACATATTTAATTAAATATAGGTCAAGTTCCCATTAATATCAAAACTCATACAAAAAATTAAGTCTTTTAATGGATAATAAACTATAATTTACTGAACATATTCAATGTCTTAAAAGAGCTTATTGTGCAATGAAAATAAAGTTTTATGTGACTCGTTAATACTTTATTACTTCAATTTTTGCGATCATATTTATGGACCATTTTTAGACTTCACTGATCGACGAAGGATTAAAAAAAGCAAAATAACTGTACAGGGTGAGTCAACGATTGGATGAAGTAGGTTTGCGCCTTTTCGGTGAAATTAACAAAGAAACTATATTTATTGTTTGATACAGTTTATTTTTACGCAGATTTTAAAAATATTTAGGACACTACAGGGTGGGCCAAAAAACTAGGACAGCATAAAGTTGTATTTTTTTAAATAGAACACCCTATATACGAATCGTATTTTTGATTTAGCTTATAATTTTAAATCTTTTTTATTAAGGGTTTACTATAACAAAACTTTATAGTTTCTGAGATAATTAAGTTTAAAGAAAAAAAGTCACATTTTCAAGCATCAATTCAATCCTAAATAACGTTTTCAATTTTGTGACAAATATATTCAAATTTGGAATTTAGCAAGGCTAAGGACAAGTTTTACCTAATATTTGCAATAAAAGCTACAGGGTGTTGAACACATCGGCTCAAATTTGAACAAGTTTAAATGAATTAATATCTTTTTTTCTTAATGGTACACCCTGTATATTTTCATGTTATTTAATAGAGTAATAAAAACCCTAAGAGTTTTGTTCAATATATCCTATACCTATTTATAATAGTTTTTGAGATATTTCAGTTTTTCTTATTTTCCATACTTTTTTACAGAAATAGTCTTCATTATCATAGTAGCCATGGCAAAAACAATGTAAAAGAACATTTTTCTGTGTGTCAAATTTATAACCGCAATCGCTTCTTTTGGTTTTTATGTAGTGTAGTTTGGTTTTTTTGCATTCATCTTATATTGTAAAATGAATTTTCCAAAGAATGAGTTAATAGATATGATTTATACAATAGGAGAGGCTCAAAAAAATTGCCTTCTTGCTCAAAGAATTTACAAAATGAAGTATCCTGATCGACGCCAGCCTAATACCCATACTTTTCAAAACTTAATGCAAAGATTTGATTCTTCTGGTACTGTTGATTATCCAAAACGTAAAGTGGTCAACAAACCAGTAACTAATGAAGAAAAAGAACTACAAGTATTGTTAAATGTTCAGGAAAATCCTTATATTGGTAGCCGTCAGTTAGCAGCATTATGTGGAACATCACAATCCACCGCTAATCGTACTACCAAGAAATATAGGTATCATCCATATCACATGGAATTACATCAAGAATTGCATGGACAGGATTTTGAAAGTCGTGTAAACTTGTGTCGTACAATAAATGCGGAGATTCAATTAAATCCAAATTTATTATGCAAGGTAATGTTTAGTGATGAAGCTACTTTTAGAAGTAACGGTGCCGTAAATAGACGCAACATGCATTATTATGCCACAGAAAACCCATTTTGGATCAGAGAGGTGCAACATCAAAACCACTGGTCATTAAATGTTTGGTGTGGTATTCATCATAATCGAATTATTGGACCCCACTTTTTTAATGAACCACTAAATGGCCATAGTTACCTGAACTTTCTACAAGTAGAACTACCCCAACCGCTTCAAGGTCTCGATAGGGATGAGCTCGACAGTATGTGGTTCCAGCACGATGGTGCGCCTCCGCATTACCATCGTGAAGTTCGTGCGTTTTTGAACCAACGATATCCGCAAAAATGGATTAGACGTGGGGGTTTCATTGAGTGGCCACCAAGGTCTTGCGACATCACCCCATTAGATTTCTTCCTATGGGGTTATATTAAAAATAAGGTTATGTTAATCCTCCAACAACAGTGGAAGATATGCGAAACAGGATTAGGGATACCTGTAGAACAATAACGCCACTAATTTTGCCCAGGGTCCGAGAAAATCTGCAAAAAGACTAAATTTGTGCATTGCACAAGAGGGTCGTTTATTCGAACACTTATTAAAAAGAAATAATTAATCTCAGTATTTAATAGGTAATTTTTTTTATTTCAATTTAGTATAAAAGTAAATATGTATTTGCCTTGTCGTTATTGTTGTGTTAATTTTTTCACATTATGTTTAATTAAACTATTGCCGTTGTAATATAACGAATAATGTATTTCATCATATTTAACCACATTCTGTTTGTTTCTGTAGTTTCTTTTTATTATTTTACATGGCTACTATGATAATGAAGACTATTTCTGTAAAAAAGTATGGAAAATAAGAAAAACTGAAATATCTCAAAAACTATTATAAATAGGTATAGGATATATTGAACAAAATTTTTAGGGTTTTTATTACTCTATTAAATAACATGAAAATATACAGGGTGTACCATTAAAAAAAAGATATTTATTCGTTTAAACTTGTTCAAATTTGAGCCGATGTGTTCAACACCCTGTAGCTTTTATTGCAAATATTAGGTAAAATTTGTCCTTGGCCTTGCTAAATTCCAAATTTGAATATATTTGTCACAAAATTGAAAACGTTATTTAGGATTAAATTGATGCTTGAAAATTTGACTTTTTTTCTTTAAACTTAATTATCTCAGAAATTATAAAGTTTTGTTATAGTAAACCCTTAATAAAAAAGATTTAAAATTACAAGCTAAATCGAAAATACGATTCGTATATAGGGTGTTCTATTTAAAAAAATTACAAGTTTATGCTGTCCTAGTTTTTTGGCTCACCCTGTAGAGTCCTAAATATTTTTAAAATCTGCGTAAAAATAAACTGTATCAAACAATAAATATAGTTTCTTTGTTAATTTCACCGAAAAGGCACAAACCTACTTCATCCAATCGTTGACTCACCCTGTATACGCTTTATTTATGGCATCAGACGTAATCAAAGAGTTTCTAATAAACTAAACGATTTCGGTTGGCTCAACATGTTTAACAGACAGATTTAAGATACCGCTTTATTTACACAAGACACTGACTTATTGTACAGATGTACATAATTTAAGAATGCGTAAAAAAAATCGGCTATCAGTAGCAGCACATTATAAAGAGTTTTAGAAAAAATCATTTTTATGTAGCATAACGTTACTTTTAAACAAATTTCAAGTAACCAATTTTTCCTTATCAGTCAGTTGCTTTAAGAAAGGAATGGAAACAAAATTTAAATATCAGTAAGAAATTTTAATCTCTGGTCAAAATATTTGTGACCTGACAATAAGTGCTACACAGATGATATCATTCTTGTCTTCTTCTTCTAATCCCATTTCCTCTTTCTTCACTTTTTACTTTCCTTTATTTTCCTCCAATCTGTATGTTTTTTTATATCTTGTTTTTAAATATTGTGTTGAATATATATTTTTTTTTCAGATTTTTTTTTATATTCCACTCAATTTGTTTAATTTAATTTATGTAGGCCTCAACAGTCCCCGCCATCTGACAGAAAACGGAAAACCAGCCTTTTATTTCCAATGTATTTTCTAAGGCTAAGAAATGGAATGTATTTTTTTGGGAAATAATAAATGTTTCATTATTATTATTACTGTTTATGATTTCAAGTCATACGGCTTCTCACTCACTCTAGGGAATATTGACCCATACCAGGTATGCAAAGATACCAAAAGTATGGAGCCCTGTGGGGATCCTTTCCATGTTATCGGGTCCTAGGTAACGAACCACGATGTATTTCCCACAAACCTTCGGACCGTCCGCGAGGTTGCAAGGAGAATTACTTTCTAAATCATTTTATACAGCCCCTGTTGTTGATACAATTATGAGAATCGTTTGGACACTGCTCCTTACCTATTGTCTTCGAATTTGCACTTCCAAAGCTCTGTATTTGGCGATCTTCTAGTTGTATTTTGGCCTTAGGTTATTGTTGTTAGATATAGCAATGTCTATTAGTGTAGTTAGCCTATAAATTTTATTTATTAGTAAAGTGTCTGGTCTATTATGAGCAACTGTCTGATCCGTTAGAACTGTTCGGTTACGTTAGAATAGGCTCCGAATTGTATTTGTAATAAGACACGTTTCCTGCCTGCAATAGATTTAATTTATCTGCTAACTCTTGGCGGAGTATCTGAGTGTCTGAGTCATGTCTTTTCTTATACTCCGTTGCGGCAAACGCTTGGCACCCTCCAGTTATGTGCTGGATTCTCTGATGTTTGACTGCCGTATCTACATTGGTTGTTTTCTATTGAGGGATCTCTGATGATGAACTTTCGATAGTTTTTCGTCGAAATAACCTGATCTTGGATAGCTAAAAAGACCCCTCCATTTCTGGAGACATTTGTCCTGAAGTCAACCAGGAGTTCGACGCTGAGTTGTCGACATTGTCCTGATTGACTTCATTTGGATGCCGCCTATGAAGTTCCTTCCGTTGCCAGACTTGTAACTTCTCTTGGTCTGTTTGGTGGTGAGACGCAATATCCTGTTGCCTCATCTGTAGCGGCGTTGAATTGTCTGCCTTGCATACTGCTCGATGTAGTGTGGAAGAGTGCACTAACCTGTGGAAATATAAACGTAAGTTTATTATTTGATGATCGAGCTGCTTACCAACATCCACCAATCCTCTTCCTCCTTGGTGTCTTGGAAGCATTGAGGTTCAATAGCACTTCGAGGATAGTGTTTGTGTGCTCTTGTTCAGAGTGTTCTTATTTTTCTTTGCAGGTTTTCGATATTCGTCCTGCTTCATTTTACAGTTCCACGCCTTAAACAAATTTCCACTACCTAAATAGTTCGTAGTACCCGCCTTACCCTTCTAACAAATTCGGTTGTCAATTCGGCTTTCATAATCGATAGTCAATTCTTTTAGCCCGTTTCATATCTAGATATTTGTATGTTTGTTTTTATGTGCGTTTTATTTTGATTTACAAGCCAGACGGCTTCGCACTCCCTCCAGGGAATATTCACTCATACCAGGTACACAAAGGTACCAGAAGTATGAAGCTCTGTGGGAACCCTTTCCATGTTATCGGGTCCTAGGTGACGTGGTCTGCTGTATTTCCCATGAACTTTCGGACGGTTCGCGCGGTTGCTAGGAGAGTTGCTTTCTGCATAGGTTTATACAGATGCTCACTAAGACCCAGTCCCTTGATGTTCTGCAGGAGGTTCTTTGGTATCACTCCAGTTGTTGAGAGTATTATGGGAATCATTTGGACGCTGTTCATTGCCCATTGTCTTCGGATTTGCACCTCCAGATCTCTGTATTTGGCGATCTTCTCGTTGTATTTTGGTCTTAGGTTGTTGTTGTTAGGTACAGCGATGTCGATTAGTGTAGTTCGCCTAGAAATTTTATCTATTAGTATAATATCTGGTCTATTATGAGCAACTGTTTGATCCGTCAGAACCGTTCGGTCCCAATATAACTTGAACTGGTTGTTCTCAAGAATAGGCTCTGGATTGTATTTGTAATAAGGCACTTTTCCTACCTGTAATAGGTTCAATTTTTCTGCTAACTCTTGGTGGAGTATCTTAGCTGCTGAGTCGTGTCTTTCCTTATACTCGGTTGCGGCAAACGCTTGGCATCCTCCAGTTATGTGCTGGACTGTCTCCGATGTTCGACAGCCATATCTGCACTGGTCATTCTCTATTGAGGGATTTCTAATGATGAACTTCCGATAGTTCTTCGTCGGAATAACCTGGTCTTGGATAGCCAACAAGAAGCCCTCCGTTTCTGGAAACATCTGTCCTGAAATCAACCAGTAGTTCGACGCTGAGTTGTCGACATTGTCCTGATTGACCTCATTTGGATGCCGTCCATGAAGTGGCTTCCGTAGCCAGGTTTGTAACTTCTCTTGGTCTGTTTGGTGGTGAGAAGTTATATCTTGTTCCCTCAACTGTAACGGCGTTGAATCGTCTGCCTCGCATATTGCTCGATGTAGTGTGGAAGAGTCCGCTAACCTGTGGAAATATGAACGTAAGTTTATTATTTGTTGATCGAGCTGTTTACCAATATCCACCAATCCTCTTCCTCCTTGATGTCTTGGAAGCATTGTACGTTCAATGGCACTCCGAGGATGATGTTTTTGTGCTTTTGTTAGGAGTGTCCTTATTTTTCTTTGCAGGTTTTGGATGTCCGTCCTGCTCCATTTTACAATTCCAAAGGAGTAGCTCAGCGCTGAGCAAGCATACGTGTTGAGCGCCTTAAACAAATTTCTACTATTTAAATTAGTTCGTAGTACCCGCCTTACCCTCCTGACAAATTCGGTTGTCAATTCAGCTTTCATAGTGCCATGGTCAATTCTTTTAGCCTGTTTCATACCTAGATATTTGTATGTTTGGTCTGCCTCCATTGCAGCTATAGTTTCACCGTTCTGCATTTCAAAAGCCCCCGGTTGTATCTTCCCTTTAACGACGTTCAAAATACGGCACTTATCAAGTCCAAATTGCATTTCGATATCCCCGGAGAACTCCTCTACAATTTTAAGCATTTGTTCCAGCTGGTTTCTGGTAGCAGCCATCAGTTTAAGATCATCCATGTATAGAAGATGATTCACTCTGACTACCTCTTCGTTGTTATTTCTAACACTAAAGCCGTATCTGGTGGAGTTCAAACGGCGTGATAGTGGGTTCATTGCAAGGCAGAACCACAATGGGCTAAATGAATCGCCTTGAAATATTCCTCTTCGTATCGGAATAGTGTTAGTTTCGATGGTGTCGCTGGATGGCACTTGCAATTGGATCCTAGTTCTCCAGGTTGACATGATGCGTTCTAAAAAGGAAACAAAATTATTATCGACCCTGTACATTCTCAATATAGTTTTGAGCCACTCATGTGGCACCGAGTCGAAGGCCTTCTTATAATCCACGTAGGCAGCAAAGAGGTTTCTGCGGTTGGTACAGGCTTGGTTACATATGACAGAGTCAATAATCAATTGTTCCTTGCATCCCATTGCTCCCCTCGTGCATCCTTTCTGTTGAGTTGCAATGATGTTATTTTGCTCACAGTGTGCATAGATGCGTTGGGTCAAGCAGGAGGTGATCACCTTATACAGTGTGGGTAGGCAGGTGATCGGCCTATACTTAGCTGGGTCATGTGTGTTATGTTGGTCCTTTGGTAGGAGGTACGTAATACCTTCGGTCAAGAACAATGGCATTTTTGCTGGGTTAAGAAAAACATCATTAATAAGATCAGCCAGCCGATGGTGCATACACCATAACTTTTTGAGCCAGTAGTTCTGGATCCCGTCGAGACCTGGAGCTTTCCAATTATGGGATTCCTTGATTATTCTTGAAATTTCTTCGGTGGTAAATGGCTCAAACTGCATCTGGCTGTAATCTTGGCAGATTTGGTGTTCTTCATTGATCCAGCCAGCTGCGATGTTATAATCGGCTGGTGTGGAAAGTTGGTTTCCCCAAAACTCTTCTACCTGCTCTCTATTGGGATATCTATTATCTGCTATATTAGGTGGAGAGTTTAGCTTACGGTAGAAAGTCTTTTCTGATCGTTGGAAGAGTGCATTGTCTCGTTTTCGGTTATTGCTGGTCTTGTACCTCTTTAGCCGTCCTGCAATAACAGAGAGCTTCTGTTTCAGCGAATCAAGGCATTGCTGAGCAGTAACATTGGCTGGATCTTGTTGCGAATGATATCGGACACGATTCATGATTTCTTCAACTCGCCTTTGCAGTCGAATAGTCCTTGTGCCCCTGATGTACTCCGTCAGCTGTCCTATATCTATTCGAAGATTTTCAATTTTCTTATTTAGACGTCTTTCCCATGGTGGTGTGTTGGGTTCTGTTCTTGCTGGTCGACGCTCTGTTGTAACTTTAATTTCTAGAGCTCTAGCTATAGCAGTCGCGGCACAGTAGATGGTCATATGTAAGGACTCCAGAGTGTAGGCATCTGAAACATAAGCTGGTAAAATCCGATTGTTCATGATGTCTAACATGGCACCCAGTTTTTTGGATGAATTAATTTTTGGCAGTGCCGGTCTTCTTAACGGATTGCTTCCATCATACTCCAACACCGCAGCACTCATTTCCGTTGACAGTTTTTGATAAAAGAGTTCAGTGTTGTCCTGTTGAGTTTCGTCATTCAGCTGGTCCTGTTGTTCTTGGACCTCAGGTTCCGGTTGTGGCTCAGGTTCAGCAATCGGATTGTTGTTGTTGTCAGTGCCTCTGATCTCACGTTCAATTTCCTCTTTGATGCTATTAAGCCGAGCTTCAGAAATTAGGCTGTTTCGGAGAATAACTCTATACTGGTCAGCTATTCTCTGCTGGGACACTTGCATGTGTGGGTACTCCCTGCAAAATTCGGCATGTAGTTGTTGTCTGTAGCCGATCATCTCTCGTCCTAGTTGAGTCACCCTATAAAATATGCGCATTATTGTCTCGTTCATGGACACAGTCCATTTCATGCGCTGTCTTGGTCGTCCCGCTTGAGTAAGAGTTGGTTGGGGTTCCCGCACAACATCTTCGGCGGGTAGAGCTCTTGGAGTTATCTGATCCTCGTGTTGATGTAGTTGTTGTTGCCTGTCCACAGTTATGTCAACTCTCATGCTGTTGTTTGGTTGTTCTTGAGTCTCTGGGTCTGGCTGTGGCGCAGGTTCTGCGGTTTGTTCATTGTTATCATCGGTGCTTCTTATCTCTCGTTCTATTTCCGCTTTGATGATGTTAAGTCGCGCTTCTGAGATTAGTTTGTTTCGGAGAATAGCTCTGTATTGGTCTGCTATTCTCTGTTGTGACACTTGTAGGTGTGGATATTCTCTACAAAATTCGGTATGAAGTTGTTGTCTATAGCCGATCGTTTCTCGTCCTAGTTCAGTCACCCTATAAAAAATGCGCATTACTGTTTCATTCATGGATGTTGTCCATTTCATGCGCTGTCTCGGAAGTCCCGCCTGAGTGAGCGCTGGCTGAGGTTCCTGCGCAGCACCTTCGGAGGGTGGAGCTCTCGTTGTTGTTTGGCTCTCATGTTGTTGTTGGGCTGTAGCTTCTTGTGCGATAGGGGTTCGCCTCCTCAACACCCTGCCACTTGAAGTTTGCGATGTCGAAATGTTGCTCCCCCCAGAATCCGTGGAGCAGACCGCTTCTGCGGTGTGGGATTGTGGACCATGGGTCCTACCCACCTGGGGTACATTATGTTTTGCAGTCGACATTTCATTTTAAAAGTTCTCCCCATTTAATCGCCTCCTACGATTGGTTGAGGGAAACCCTGGATCTATTCGTTGCCGGGTCCAGTCGGAAAGCTGAAAGAAAGTGGTTCCTAAGGAATTATGTAGGAATTGAGTGTAGGTGGGTCAGGGCAGAGGGATGTTTAAAAGGTAAAGAAAGGATATGGTTAAAGGTCAGCGGATAGCTGGCGTTGCTGGCTGTACTGTCTACGCATTACAGTAGCGACAAGTATACTGCTGGCTGCAGCACACTGCCGGCCAGACAGGCGATCTTCTAGTTGTATTTTGGCCTTAGGTTATTGTTGTTAGATATAGCAATGTCTATTAGTGTAGTTAGCCTATAAATTTTATTTATTAGTAAAGTGTCTGGTCTATTATGAGCAACTGTCTGATCCGTTAGAACTGTTCGGTTACGTTAGAATAGGCTCCGAATTGTATTTGTAATAAGACACGTTTCCTGCCTGCAATAGATTTAATTTATCTGCTAACTCTTGGTGGAGTATCTGAGTGTCTGAGTCATGTCTTTTCTTATACTCCGTTGCGGCAAACGCTTGGCACCCTCCAGTTATGTGCTGGATTCTCTGATGTTTGACTGCCGTATCTACATTGGTTGTTTTCTATTGAGGGATCTCTGATGATGAACTTTCGATAGTTTTTCGTCGAAATAACCTAATCTTGGATAGCTAAAAAGACCCCTCCATTTCTGGAGACATTTGTCCTGAAGTCAACCAGTAGTTCGACGCTGAGTTGTCGACATTGTCCTGATTGACTTCATTTGGATGCCGCCTATGAAGTTCCTTCCGTTGCCAGACTTGTAACTTCTCTTGGTCTGTTTGGTGGTGAGACGCAATATCCTGTTGCCTCATCTGTAGCGGCGTTGAATTGTCTGCCTTGCATACTGGTCGATGTAGTGTGGAAGAGTGCACTAACCTGTGGAAATATAAACGTAAGTTTATTATTTGATGATCGAGCTGCTTACCAACATCCACCAATCCTCTTCCTCCTTGGTGTCTTGGAAGCATTGAGGTTCAATAGCACTTCGAGGATAGTGTTTGTGTGCTCTTGTTCAGAGTGTTCTTATTTTTCTTTGCAGGTTTTCGATATTCGTCCTGCTTCATTTTACAGTTCCACGCCTTAAACAAATTTCCACTACCTAAATAGTTCGTAGTACCCGCCTTACCCTTCTAACAAATTCGGTTGTCAATTCGGCTTTCATAATCGATAGTCAATTCTTTTAGCCCGTTTCATATCTAGATATTTGTATGTTTGTTTTTTTGTACGTTTTATTATTATTATCATTATTATTAAGTGGTAAAGGAGTGCAAACTTAAATTACTAAATGAATTTGGAATTGGCCGTTATTAATAATGCTACTTAAAGTCATAATTTTTGATGCTTTAAACATTATTTATCTTGAAAACCTCTAATAACGGACGATTCAAAAATAGTCAGAAAATCGCATTTTCCCTAGATCGCATGACCATATAAGGTTGTATAATTTTCAAACCCTTTCTGACTAAATACGTCATCTGTGAGAACAAAAAAGTAGTAACCAACTAAACTATTCAATTGTTAAATTTTTGGATTTCAGCCTACATTATTTTTGTCCTAGGGAATTGAACAATCTTGTTATAACAAGGTGTTAACGATCAGTTTTTACCTATTTATCAAGGGTCGCAAGTGATCGAACATTGAAAAGACAAGGGTTGAAGTGTGTGTCAAAAGCCATGTTTAATGTCATTATAGATAAATCAGTGGTAGAGTTATTCCTAAATTAATAAATAATTATTAGGAGACCTTTTATTTACATTATTGTTATGGTCTTATTTTGTTCTATTTGTAAGCGCGTAGTGCGTTTCATTGGTGTAAAAAATAAATAGAACGATGGAAAATTATTATTTTTAGAAGCAGTATTTGAAATCACATAATATGTTATTAAATCGGAAAAAATTATTATGTCATAATTTAAATATTATTAAAAAAAATCATAAGTGTTTAATGGTTATATATTTTTGTCTGAAAAGCTATAGAACTTTCAACTGTGATTATTGAGTATTTAAAATCAACCTCGAATTCTGTTATTGTTATTTATCGGGGACCTTTGCAAAAGAAACAACTCTAAAAATAGCACCCAATAAGACAGTTCTTACAGAAATTTCAATTGCTTAAACTTTTACAGCCAGATTCACTACGAAGATTTAAGATTTAATCCCGATCTGATTAAAGACTTGGCTGACTTATTGTTGCACTTATCAGTCTAAATCCCTTAGTGTCAAATTAGACCAGTTAAAAAATATTTGTGAATTAGTGGGTTGGTTTTGAAAATATATTTAGACTCTGGTACAAAGGAATGATACCCTGAAGTTATTAGACGTCCTATTAATATATATAAAAGTCCAACTACTCAACAAAATGTCACAAATGTACCATCTATAGACAGTGTTGTCTTACCTTACATACACAAAACCACCGATAAGATTGCGAAATTGCTCTGAAAATCAAACATTCGGATAGTTTTCAACAAATGTAAGAAAGTTGGACAATGTTTGAACTCACCAAAGGACACAGTACTATTACAAACAGAAGGTGTTTATAAGAAATATTGCTCTTGGGGTAAAATGTATGTGCGCGAAATAGAACGATCTATATCTACTAGGCTTAAGGAACATGAAAGATATATTAAAAATAAACAAACTGTACAATCTTCAGTAGCTGAACACCAGCTCGCATATTCAATGTAAAAGGAACTAAGGTGCTAGCATCAGTTTTATCAAACCTAAAATTAGAGAATCAATCCAGATTTCTAAATATACAAATAATATTAATAGAGATATAGGTTACAGTCTACATCACAACTAGAAATCGATTATAACGCTGGATCAGGGTTCGCTGAGCACCAGTCGGGTTTAAATACCGGATTGTTGCTTCTCAATGGTCATTCGATATTCTAATCTCCTGAAGTAAAGATATCTGAAGCTGTCTCTAGTAATCGTAGGCGAAACGTGGGATTGTAATTTCAATTTGACACTATCTGAACCATGATTTTCAATTAAACAATCTGTTTAGAATTTATTATTTACAAAATAATTTTTTTTAATTCTTATTGTCTTTTAATTTAAAATTTGGTTATAAAAATATTGAGTGAAAATTTTTATTTTTAGTTAGTGTATTAAATATTTTTAGCCAGATTCACTAAGAAGCTTTAAGACTTAGACTCGATTAAGTGCTAGGATTAGATCTTCTAGTTGATGAGCTTGTTCTGTTTATGGTATTGTTAGAATTTATATTATATATTCAAAGTATGAGAGAGCTCATGGATTTCACAGACAAATGATACAGAAATGATATATAATATGGGGAGTTTGAAATTTTCCCATATCAGTAAACTATTAGTGCTTAGTGTACTAGCCCAAAGTGGCTAAAATTATTATTTTGATGTAGTGGTTTAAATTCGTTCACAACTTTGTGCACAACAAATAAATACAAAAAAGTTCTAATATTTTAATCTTTTACGCTACATACTTTGTCTTTAACTGGAAATTAAAAGTCTGGTTCTGAACTTGTGTTACCAACTGAATAAAGTTATATAAACCAGAGTCACTCAGGCTTGTTTCTAATACCGTCATAATGTCATTTTTAAGTTGTTGACAAATAAACTCTTATATAGAAATACTAAAATTAAAAACGTAGAATAAAGCCTTAAAATCAGTAATAGGAATAGCTGCCTCCCATAAAACAAAAAAAATGTTCATTTTTGTCTTTTTAATAATAAAACAAAATTATTTTTTTTATCTTTGTATCTTCAAGCTTCCAAACTTATCTAACTTGTTGTTCTATTTGCCAATTGAAACCATCTACTGTTAGTTTAGATCGGTTTTACAGTTAGACTAGACACTATTAGTGAATTAGAGAGTTTATATTTAATTTTTGACAACTGTTATGCTAGTAACTGTAGTAGCTGTAATGAAAGTTTCATATGAATCACTCTAGAGAATTTTTGTATAATACTTCCAGCACGCCTCTGGTCAATATTAAATATTACAATAATATGGTCTTACGATCACCACTCAAAGTATTTGGACACTTGAATAATAGACCGACCTGTCAATTACCGCCCCATAAATACGTATAAAATCGGCATAAATGATATTTCAGGGGTTAATGCTGCTCACGCTGTTGATAGCATTACAGTGATTTAGCCATCATTGAAATACAGATATTTGCTATGGGTAAGTAATTTTTTAAATTTTTATTTAATACTAATACTTTTTAAAATTATTTATTAGAGGCAATTAATTTTATGAATAATTGGAAACTTCTTCAGTACCCAAACGGTTTTGACTAAAAGATCCGCAAGACAAAAATTACGTACATTTTTCATTTGTTTAAGTATTTCATATTATTTGACATCAAATACTCGTAAGAAGTTTTATATTCTGAGTAATCTCTCCTCAAAATATTCGTTACGATTCATTTGATCTATAGCTATAATTTGTGTGTTAAGGATTATTTCTATTGAATAATTAATAATAAAAATACGCGCCTGTACTTCTGAATAGTTGACTAGAAATAACAGATTAAATATGTATTGGAAGTTGTTAGTCAGATTATCAAATTTTAAAAGCGAAACATGCGCCACATTGAGTTTAATTTGTGATATATGGCATTACACCATACATTCTTATTTAATCCATCTAGAGATCTTTCGGATAATCTGGTAAGAACACAAATTCTATTGAGAAATTGAATCCACAACAATTGACATTAGTTACAAGGTAGTAAAGATGTTCTGATTTTGTATTGATTCCTAACATTTGCATCTAACCTAATGATTTCTGAATTCAGAATTTGAAATTATTTCTAATTCTTTTAAATAGTTTCTGTTTTCAGTCATTGGATTTAAAGTAAGGATAGACATCGTGACATGCGGTTTGATTCTTTAAGAGTGCTTAGCGAGCAAGAAAGTAAACGAAGCGTTTTTAACACGGCTAAAGAGAATTAAAATATCTGTACCACCCCAGCCCAATATTTGACGTAACAAGAGCTCTGATTTTATGATTTGAATAAATTCTAGTAGAATTTTCAAATTGTGCGATAAACCATCAAATTAGATGCAATTCGAAACTTTTGAATTCAGCTTCTGAATGCAAAGATTGAATTTAAAAACTGCTCAAGTACGTGTCAAACAAGTATTATATTAAGAATCTGTAGCAATTATTGGTGTTGCTAGATTATTCTTTAATTTCATTGTACGTCTGTCTTTCAGTTAAGGGAAAGCATGTACTAGCAAAATATGGCTTTTGTTTTAATTTTTTTTGGAAGGATTTACTAAGTACGGTTATGTCGAATTTTTTCAGATTTTTAAAATCTACTGTTAGAAAACTAAAGAATTCAGATTTATATCTAAACCAAATTTTAAAAACACAAAAAATATTATATGTCATATACAAGGTGTCCGGGAATTACCTCCTTACTTCTCGGGAGCAACCCTACTTTGTCATACAAAAATTCCCCAAAGGGCCCCTTCACGGAGATTTTAATATCTTATATAGGCCATAAAGGCTCATTATACCATACTAAGAAGATGTTTTAGATCATCAGACAAGTTAGGAATGGACTTGCAGCCACACTCATTGGGCCTAATTTTTGACAGGAAAAACTCAAAAGTTAATAATGCTAAACATAAACAGGTAAAAATAAAGTACGTAGAGTGTGCTGATATGCTTTAATTTATTGCGGAGCGCTGTCTCACACTTCGAAGGCAAGAAGATGTTATGCTGATAGATTTCTAGCTCAAACATTGTCAAGTCCAGAAACCTTTGAAAAAGTTAGTCGGGGCTCAATTAATTTACAATGTTATTAAAATGCAAGAATAGTGAAAACGTTATTTTGACAAATGTTTAATATGGGCTCCACGTACTTCAATACATTTTCTTATTCTTTGAATACTTTCCTGCTCCACTGCAAATAATATTCCGACATTGTTACGGACTTCGTTAGAATTCTGTGCTATTCTCGCTAGTAGTTCTTCTCTAGTATTTACTTGTGTTGAATAAACTAGTTCTTTTAGATGTACCCAGAAGTAAAAGTATAAGGGATTTAGGTCTGAACACCTTGGTGGCCATAAAACAGCCCCACCTCGACCTATCCATCGGGGGCCAAAAACGTTAGCTAAATGTTTACATACTAAACGGTTAAAATTAGGTGGTGGACAGTCATGCATTTGCCACATTTACATTGTTCTATGAAGAGGTACGTCTTCCAATAAATTATTTAAATTTTTCTGCAGAAATTTTAAAGGTCTGGGGCTCTCCTTAGAGGGCCCTCACCGCCACGTCGTGACCAAAATGACTGTGAATTAAACATGTAAAAAATTATTTCATTACTTGTTTCCCTTAGGCTTTGATCGACCCCTTGAAAGGTTTTTGGACTTGGCATTGTTCGAGCTGGAAATCTTTCAGCATAAAGTCTTCTTGTCTTCGAAGAGTTTGACAGCGCTTCACCATAAATTAAATGCACAGCATACTCTGCGAAAAATATTCTTCCATTTTTTAAAACTATTTTTACTTGAAGGCGGTTTTGACAAGTACTGTCGATAGTAACTCATTATGTAGGTATTAAAAATAATAACCTGATTTTTACCTGTTTTTGTTTAGCAACTGCCACTTTTATCGAAATAAATTAAGAGTACCTTTTTTTGAAGAGTAATGACCAAAATATTTAAAAAATCAATTTTCAACTCTGTAAAATGGCACCTGTCAAAAATTAAGCCCAACAAGTGTGGCTGCAAGTCCGTTCCTGATTTCTTTTGTAATCTAAAACATCTACTGTAGTATAGTTTAATGAGTCTTTATGGCTTCTATAAAATATGAAAATTTCATTAAATTATACAAATCGGTTTAAAACTTAGAGCCGATAAGGTAAATCGCTGGGTACCCCTTTAGGGCTTTGTATCTCCGTTAAGGAGCACTTTAGGAATTTTTTTTCCATGACAAAGTAGGGTTATTTTGCCCTCCCTTGCTCCCGAGAAATTAGGAGGTAATTTGGTAATTACCCCCTAATGTGTGTCTGGTGACACCCTGTATAACTGCTTTTATGAAGTCCAATTCAACGGCATGGATAAACAAGAAGACACGAAGTTAACTTAAATATAACTTACTTATAATTTTCATTACATATATTTAGTAAGAGCTATTACATCAAAGTTTTTCAAATATTTAAAACTTATCGTTAGAAACGTAAGGGTGGGGGATATTTACAGTTACCTTTAGGCCCATATTTCGCCAATAATAAGTGACTAAATAAAACACGTATTTCTATTTTTGAAGACCATCCAATGATACCCATTGAACACCTTCAAACTTCTATTATAAAAGATCAAAAAATGATGAAATGATATGGTTGGACGGTCGGACATGACCAAACTATAAGGATTCCTAGCCGACTAAGGAACTTTTAAAATGGCTATATCTTAAAAAGCTTAATAGAAAATTGAAGTGGGAAAGTTGGTGTTTGTCACTCGGCTGTTACTCATTCTATACCTTCTTAAATATGTCTAGCCTTAAGTGACAGTACTCTTTAAGAATAAAAATTATTGTCTAAAAATTAAAACTAACAAAGTTTATTGTCATTTCAAAAAGTTTTATTATTGACCTTTAATGTTAAAAGATGTTTTATTTCTGCATACAATTCTTAACTCTAAATATATAGTTTCTAGCACGTTTCGTTTTTAAAATAAATTTGAAGTTTTACCAAGGATTAATACAGCTAACGCTATAGCTATAATAATCTTTGGTTTTACTTAGCAATATCCAGTATATATTTGTAATTCTTTTTCCCATAAGGTTACTTTAGGTACGATGGTGATCAGCTAGGGAAAATAAAATAATTACGAGAAATTAGCAAAAATAAAATAAAATTTATCGAGAATTTCAAGCTTTCGAATCTAATATACAGGGTGTCTCTAAAAGGTCTGTACAAAACGCTGGCGTAAATTCCTCAGATTAAAGTATGAGGATCTAGTTCGAAAACTGATAGTTTCCGAAATACAGAGTGTCAAAGTGGTAGTCTTCTTAAACTATTTTGTAAATATTTATTTGATTAATAGCTTAATTTGCACTAAATTTAATACTCTGGGTGTTTCAGGGTCAGAAAGTTCGATTTACAATGCAGAGGGCGCCATCAGCAGCACCTCGTCTATTTCTAAAGCTTTATAACTTTTTTTATGGCTCAGTATATTACATTTCTAATTAAATTTTCTTATTCTTTCATATCTTTTACCTAAAAAAGTTAGACCTAGTAGGTGTTGTTTTCAGCAGTAACTTCAGAGTTAATCGAATTTAAATATTTTATTGCCGCTGTTGAAAGGCGTCTTCAAGGAACTGGTAGTTTTGCTTCTGCAACGAATAACTATGGACGAAATCTTACGATTAGGATACTGGAGATTGAGAAAGATTTAAATCGAGGTGAATAAAATTCCGAGCGACATACATTTAAGTTTGGAACCTAAAGTTTCTGAAGTTTCAATTAATAGGACTTGAGGAAAACAGCTGTTGCACCCGTTCCACCTCCAGACAATACAAGAGCTATTAGCCTCGATCTCGAAGTGAGACTAGGCTTCTTTCGGTTCAATAATGAAAGAAGAACACGTGATGTAAATTTTCATTAAACAAATTTATTTACAGATGAGTGTATAAAAATATACATAATGAACATGGTTATGATGACGAAAACCTGCATGCAATAAAAGTTGTGCCTTATCAACATGAATTTAAAATTAACATATCGACAGGGAATATTGGCAGATTTATCATTGGTTCTATAATGTTACCGCTCCATGTAAATGATTTTAATTACCTAGAACCCCTAGTAAATTTACCAAATTAATTGGATAATCTTTCACTGGCTACTAGACAAAATATGTAGTTCATGCACGACGGTGCACTCCCACACTTTACATTAAATGTTGAAAATTAAAATGCTTCTGCAATTGACCCCGTCCACCAGATTTATTTATGAGAAACTCTTAAATATATAGTATAGTGTACATGTACACTTATAAACACCGACGAAGAATTGTGGTCACGAATACAAAATTCAGTAAACACTTTATGCTTATGTGTAAATATAATAGAAATGGTGCAGTTTAATTTTCTTCCTAGAATTAACCATTGTGTACATGAAAACGTACGTCATTTTGATCATTTACTTAGAGTTTAATTAAAAAATTAAATAAATAAAATTTTTCTCTATTGGTTTGTTATGGACTTTATGTGTTATGCTTATTGTTCTTTCTTTTATTATTATCAGTGTAAAGTCATTGATATGTAAGTTTTTTATTATTGTTGATCTATTGGCCCTTAAACACGTTCCAGATTTCTTTAACCAGTCCTACACCAGGATAAAACGTGAAACAGGGTTACGACGAGTCTTGTTACCCAACAAAATATTTAAATTCAATTGTTCCAGGAACAGTTGCTCGAAGCGACACCCATAAGGTATAACTTTTTGGATAAAAGATGGCAAACAATAAGAATTTTCAGTTAGAAATTTGATATACCGAGGCACAAAAAAGTTATGAAACTCTAGATGTGGCGCCATCTGCAACGTACATCGAAGCTTTAATCACATCTTGATTCACATCCAAAAAAAATTATCTAATTTAGTAAAAATCAAGCTATTATTAAGATAAATGTTTAGAAAACCTTTTAAACAAATTATAACATTGACACCCTGTATTTCGGAAACTATCAACTTTTGGACTAAGGTAAATTGGGCTAGATCATCACATTTCGTCCTTAGAAATTTGCGCTAGCGTTTTATACAGATCTTTTGAAGACACCCTGGAGATAACCAAAAAATCTGAGATAATTCTAAATAAAAAAAAGAAACTTGGGAGACGCGAATTACATACCTCAAGTAATCGTCGTTATAAAAAGTAGCACATCCGAAATAAATTACATACCTAAATTTTAACTATACTTATCTTCAAGGTCGTAATTTACCTACACCAGTACCCTGTAGAGTATGTGGGGACAGGTCATATGGAAAACATTATGGAGTTTACTGTTGTGATGGATGTTCCTGCTTTTTTAAGAGAAGCATAAGAAAGAATGTATTTTACACTTGTATATGTAAGTTGCAACAATTTATTACCTCATAGGGGCTTCACCCTTACTTACAAACATTTATGACAATGTTTATTTACGACAAATTTTTCTTTTAATATAGCAAATATGGGGAACAAAAGTTTTCGCAGTAATACAGAAAAAAAAATAATACTTAAAACTTTGTTGAAAATTATATTTGTCCAAATAATCTCCCTTTTCTTCAGCACATTTGTGCCATCTTTCTTGTATCGGCATTATTCTTTCAGAAAAAAAAATTCCTGTCTCAATTATCGCCCTTTGAGGTTCAGGATGAATATGGAATATGCTGCTGGACAAGCAGCAGTAATATTAGAGTAAACAAAAATAAATGTGAAGAGAAAAGGAAAGGCTAATTAAAATAAAGCTAACAATACGATTATTATATCCGTATTTGAAATAAAGCGAATGTACTAATCCGCAAAACGATAAATGAGTATTGGAAACAGTGTTCCAAAAGATCATGAAAGTTTTATAGTTCTCCAAATCAAACAGGGCGTGTAATCAGACAGCAAAGAAAATAAATATTAGAAATCAACGAAACAAATAAAATATTGGTAGAAGATTCGGCGAAAATTTAAGTGAATTATTTAAGGGACAATACAATAGTACTGAAAACAACGTACCAGGCATGAGATGTAACAAAGAAGTTACGAAATACAAGGCAGAATAAACCCAAAATTTGTTAAAAACGTTAAGTTTCTACGCCAATATGAACTACAAAATGAATTGTTTAAACAGGCAAAAGTCCAAAAGCAAAACTAAGAAGTCCAATGCAAAAAATCTTTACAAACTGCCAAGTATCAAACCAATGGAGAACAGATAGTACAAAATTCTATAGAATATAACAAGCTCTTCTTGCTATGCATATTTAACATGGCAGGAAAACAACATAACATGGAAATTTCCATGGATAAAATAAAATGAATAATCACCTCAAAAGAACTGCTTGTTAGATGTAAACTGGAACGAGAGGGAGAAATAATCAAGCAGGAAATAAATTTTATATACTTTTGTAAAGAGATTACCAGCCGTGGACAAGCTGAAAAAATTCGACATAAATTGAAAACAATAAGACTGATTTTGAGATACACAGCAGATATATGTTCAGACACGTTTAAAACCAAACAATTAATAGAGATAATGCTTCCAAGAATTGAAGAAAAAACAATACCTGACTGGGAGAAGAGCAAAAATATCAGAGAAACATGTAGAACAAAAACATAAATGAATGGGTATCATAAAGGAAAAGGATCAATATACATGTCAAATGCCAGATGAGAGACTTGTACGCATCCCTACAGATAGGTCCCTCAACGGCAGACGTAGTATAGGTCGACCAAACGAAAGATGAAGCACAAGATGGGGAAGCCTAAAAAAGAAGAAAGTCCTGTGCTAAGAGGAAATAAAAGAAGAAGAAAGTGACAGCTAATTGTTGTTATTGTAATACTTTTCGGTGTGTATTTAGCACGAATACCTGCTACTTGGTCGCAAAAGACTGCAGGCCATTTTTAGATGAGGTGAACTTTTATGGATTCACTGCACGAGGTATAATTATGTTTCTGGATCTCAGTGATATGTCCAAGTTTCATCGCTCTTTACTTTACATAGAAAAAAATTATAATCTGCATCCAAGGATTTGAAACGAAGTTGGGAAATTTGCTACCGAAGTGGCTTTTGTTCCGGATCCAACAATCTCGAATCCTACCTTGCTGGATTTTATTATGTAGAATAATCACAAAGCATAGCTAGGATGTATTTAATACTTTAACAATATTGGACACTTTTAAACGACGATTTTCAATCGCCGTCGTTTTAGTTTCTTGCAAAATTCAAGAATGGGTGCATTTGAATAATTTCCACTTGGAAGACATTCACTGGATTTTTTTGAACAATATTTTACTTGAAGCCTGGTCTCCGTATACATTCGTTAGTAGAATTTTTAGGACAACTGTATTCCTTTATCAAAAATTGATGATATTGCGATATTCTAATTACAGGAAACTAATTTTTTGCTTGCAAAATACTTCTGAAAATACAAATTACAAGGCAACACACAATTTGTGGTCTTCATCATATGAGACAGAGATATTTTGTAGTATATATACATTGAGAGAACAAATATTAACTAGTATATAAAAATTTATTTACTGCTATATATAGGGCGCCTCTGGGTGTGTACAAAACGGTAAAGACTAAAATATAACAATATAGCCCAACTTACCTTAGTCCAAAAGTTGATAGTTTACAAAATGAAGGTGTTAAAATTATAATTTTTTTATATTTATGTTAATAATGGCTTCTTTTGCACTAAATTTGATACGTCGGAATTGTTTAGGGTGAAAACTTAAGAGCTGATTACGGTTCCGATATACATTGCATTACCAGTAGTACTTCACTTGCATCTAAAGCTTTATAACTTTTTTGTGCCTCAGTATATTAAATTTCTAATGAAACATTCTTAAACCTTGACATCTTTTGTTCAAAAAATTATTGCAAACTGAGATTCTTCGTAACCCCCTTCACACTTTATTCAAGCTTAGGATTAGTCCAAGGAATTTGAAGCATATTTAAAGGCCAACAAGCCAACTAAGATAACAAAAATTGATATAGCAGAAATCTGACAATGACAAATATCGTTATTAGTTACAAAAAATATTGTCAAATGTTTCCATCTAACAAATTTTTATATTTAATTTCAAAACTTATCATTTAGTTCCTAAATTTTTCGCTATGGTCAAACATTACATTAACGCAGAAATGACCGATATGCTATTAGTTTACGATACGGTGAAAGTATACAGAGGAAGATTTCCATATAGATGCGTAACAAACCATCAAAGATTTGCCGCTTTTGAAAGGCCTCTTTATTCCTGCAATAATTGAATATGGATAGGATACCGAAGGTTGAGGCAGAAATTTCAAAACGAGTTGATAACAATTCGAATCTAAGCACCAGACTTAAGTTTGGAACTAATATGACTTTAAGAGAACAGCTGTTGCATCCATTTCACGTCCATACGGTACAAGAACTTTTATCTGATTTAGTGGAAATTTTCAAAATTGATGGATCTGCAGAGGAAATGATGTTTCTGCAAATTGGCCACTCCGATCACCGGATTTAACGCCTACGGATCGCTTTTAATTGGGACTTCTTAAACAGATGGTAAACTGTAGACCTGTAATCACCGAAGAATAATTGTAGACACGAATGCGCAATTCGGTAAACACATTATGCTTAGATATAGAGATGATGGAAAGGGTGCAATTCAACTTTCTCCGTAAATCTAATTTTTGTATATATGAAAACGGAGGTTATTTTCAACATATACTTAGAGTTTAATTAAAAAACTAAATAAATAAAATTTTGCTGTTTAGGTTTGTTATTGACTTAATGTGTTATTTTAATAGTTCTTTGCCCGTTCACTCTTATAAATTTTTATTTTTGTTGACATGTTGGCTCTTAAACACACTTAAAATTTCTTGTTTCGGTTCTAAGCCTGGATAAAGTATGAAGGGGGATTTACGACGAGTTCAGTATGCAATAAAACATTTAAATTTGATTGCAATATACCGAGGTACAAAAAAGATATGAAGTTTAAGATGTAGACGAAGTGCTGCTGGTAATGCACTGTGCAATTTACATCGAAACTGTAATCAGATCTTGATTTCTCACCCTACAAAACTCTGAAGATCCGAACTTAGTGCCAGTAAAGTTATTCTTAAGATAAATATTTATAAAATTTGTATTTACCATAGTATAACGAGATTTTAAATTAAGGTTAATAACTGATAGTATGTATATAACGTTAAATTTCCCTAAATAAACTAGAGTTAAAATGACGGTTATTTAAACCAAGTTGTCTCGATGCAAATGCAATATTTCAGTATGTGTTTGAAAGGCCTATCAACTTAAAAGTTTAAGTAAACCACAGTAATAGACTTTAGTGTCCTAATAAAGAGAAAACTAAGATTTTATAGATGATTTACTATTCTGAAATATATATAGTCATAGATTTTGAAAGATCATTAAAATATTCTGACGTCCTCTCCACTAGGAGTAGTAGCAAATATTTTTTTCAAAAAATTGACATGAATACAGTTATTTACTATTTAGTTTTAAGAAAAATTATTTGCTATTTTTAGCTGGCGATGGTCGATGTATTGTTGACAAAGCAAGAAGAAACTGGTGTCCTTATTGTCGGCTTCAAAAATGTTTTGCCGTAGAGATGAATGTTACAGGTACAAGTATATACTTTGATTTAAAAAGGTTATTTTTCCATTAATTTAATCTTTAAAGATACAAATATGGCAATATAAATTATTAAACATTAAAAGATACAATCAATCCCATAACACGACCGACAGATAAATAATAATCGCTCTTATTTCGAATAACAAATAAGAAAGTCAAATAAAAAAGAAATACGAAATCAACCGTAATATAACAATATGACCTAGAAAATATTGAAGTAGCAAAAGATCGAGTCAAATGTTTTCATTTTCTTCATAGAAAAGCAAAGCACATTTCTCTCTATTTGAAAAAAGGAATTTTTACCAAGATTCTAATAATAATGCTCATAATATGAGATGGCTTTCTTCTTCTTCATACCCGATTCGGGTATCTATCTTTTATCAGAGGTAGATGGCTTGCAACAAACACTAATCCGTTATACTAGATAATTGAGTAGAGTTCGTAGAGAATTTCCTACTGTTCACAGTCAATTCCAAGTGTCCGAACAAAGTTATTGTATTATTAATTCGGTCAACTACATAGTTAAAAAAAGTTCATTTAATAAATAACATTCACCATTTTGTCAAGTAAAATATGTAAACGTAACTTACAAAGTAGTTTTAAAGCTGCTCCTGATTAAACAGTCCGTTAATAGTGAAATAAAGTTCCAGAGCAACATTGTTTCTCGTTCATACACTCAAAGTCGCAAGTGCAGGTATAAAATGTAATTCAACAAGAATTACGTGTCTAAAAGACAAATTATGGATTAGACGATACAAGTTGAAGATTTATTTTCTATAGTCTCTTTTCTTTTTCTTAAGAGCGTAGGACGTCATATACATTCCAAAATGATTTAAATATAGGATCTGCATCTTATTTTTGGTATAAGTAAAACAAACATAAACCAGGCATTTTTTATAAATATTGGGCAACACATCAGGTACCTGAAGAATACAAAGTAGTAATCAATTTCGGAACAATGATTATTTTGACTAATTGTTAATATTTAGGAACAAATTCCCAGCGAGTATGGTTGGTGGTTAGGGTAGTTGCTGAATTATATAAATATAACTTTGACACTACTTTCAGAAGAAAATAAATATATTAAAAGAGAGAATAGAAACATAAACTTTTCACAAGAGTCACGTTCATTTGTTCAGATGTTGTCATAGTTATGACTAGTGTTTTTATAGTGTCCTCCATGAGTATATCGAGGTCTCACATCTGTTGTTCTTCTTTTATTGCTCCAGTTATCTAAAGTTATGTTATCAACGCCGTTTTTCAAAGTTCTTGCACATCTTTTAATTGAAATTAGTATTATGTCTTGCAACAAAGCCTTTCACTTGAGCCCATATTAACCCTATTTTGAGAGGCTCCGCTTTTAAAGCATCATTTTCAGAAGGTAATTCTTTTTAATTCAGCCAGTTTATAATACATAATTTTTGCCAGCAGGATAAGGGTAATCGCACAGCTAGTCTAAAATCATACCCGGTATTGTTCATAACGATGACGGAATTTTCAGAAATTTACTTAATCATTTCAGAAAACATCTGAAGTTATTCCTTCATGGTAATTATTGATTGATTTTAACTGGAATTTAAGTGAACCTCTATTTAAAAATCCTTCATCGTTCCCAATATGAGTTAGTATTATCATGCGCCCCTTACCAGAAGGAGAAATTAAGTCAGGATGCAAGTCTGCTAGAAAGGCCTGACGAAAACTAGAAATATTTTTATCCTGGCAACATTTACTCATTGAATGCTCTTTATTGATTCGCGTTTTGTCCAAGTAATAAATGTTTTGTTGTTCCCTCCTGTACGTTCCACTATCTTTTAGATAGATATTCTTTATCTATTAAAACTGTTTTTCTGTTGCTTATGCCAAAAAAATATAACTAATGTAGTATTTTCTACAATTTGTTTCTTTTAATTTCTGGTACATTTTCGTCTTCTACCATAGCTGTTAAAATTGTATCTGTTGTTGGAAATTTTTTAAATTTTGCTGCAAAAATTGTAAATAAATTTCATTATTGAGTCTTCCTTCTAAAACAAATGAACCTATAAAGTTATATTGGACGATGCCAGCCCACACATTTACAAAAAAAACCCTTGTTGGTGTTTGTTTTGAATAATAACGTGAGGGTTGTCATCAGCACAAAATCGTAAATTGTGTGAGTTTAATATGTCATCTTTTGTAAAACCGGCCTCATAGGTAAACAAAATAAGGTTAAAAAAAATTTAGATTTAGATTATGTTGCTGTATAAACTGGTTGGAGTATTGAAGTCTTGCGGAATAATCATCCGGAAACATAGTGTGTATTTTTTCAACGTGGACGGGTAAAATAACTGTTTTGTTAGAGTTTCATATACAATCCATTTTGTAACATTGTATTGTATGGCAAGCTTTTTTATGGCGATTGAAGGGTTGTCAGGAATATCTTGCAAAATTTGTTCCTCGACTTGAGGGTCTCGTACTCTCCTAAGAGGGTCATCACAGGTTTTTGGACTGGGCAATGTTCGAGCTGAAAATTTTTCATCATAAAGTTTTCTTGCCTTCGAATAATTTGACAGCGCTTCACCATAAATTAAATGCATATCAGCATTCTTTGCGAAAAAATATTCTTTAATTTTTTAATTTTTTTTTATTTGAAGGAGGTTTTGACCGGTTCCGTAGATAATAATTCATTATGTAGGTCTTAACAATAAAGACCTGATTTTTATCTGTTTAAGAGTGCCTCTTTTGAAGAGGAATGACCAAAGTATTAAAGAAATCAGTTATCAGCTGTGTAATATGCCACCTGTCAAAAATTAGGCCCAACGAGTATGGCTGCATGTCCGTTCTTGACTTCTCTGATGGTCTAAAACATTTACTGTAGTATGGTTTAATGAGCCTTTATGGCCTCTATAAAATATTGAAATTTCATTAAAATATAAAAGTCGGTTCAAAACTTAGAGCCGATAAGGTAAATCGCTGGGCACCCCTTTAATGCTTTGTATCTCCGTTAAGAGGCAACTTAGGATTTTTTTCTATGACAAAGTGAGGTTATTTGATCTCCCCTGTATGCTCCCGAGAAATTAGGAGGTACTTACTGTACACCCTGTATTTAGAACAGTAATTACAAGCATTCGATGCACCATTGCATCATGTACATTCAGGAATATATTATTTGTTTTTGAGTCAAGAACATTCTTGCAAAGTGTAGGACTAAAAATGTGATAACACATTTACAATTTAGGATAGAGCAATTGCGACACAGAACAAAAAAAAAATCTGAAAAAAAAATAAAGTTAACCCACAATATGCCCACAGACAGTATGCAATATTCATTGTTCGAATTTTATTTCGGTTTTAGGGTTTTTAACCCTTACTTGTGCTCCTACGTAAAAGAAAGTGGACCTTAGCTACCAGTATTCAATATTTGTCGACAACATTTCAACACAGGACAGCTTGACCTTGAACTTAACATCGAAAATTTAAACATAATTTACATAATAATACATTGTTCCTGTCCTACAAATATTTTAGCTTACTTTGCCAAAATTGCCAGACACAGTAGTGGCAAAACAAGTTTGTAGATTTTTAAGTGCAACGTGGATAAGACTTTTTTAATCACTTGTTACGTGAAGACTTTCGATTATTCTTCATTAAACATTAATTTAGGGTTATGTATGGTTCTAATAGCCCAAAATTGTTTATTTCCTTAAACCAAATTTGTATTTAGCTAGTATTATTCTGAATATGAATTTTCATGAATATATATATATATATATATATATATATATATATATATATATATATATATATATATATATACTACTGCATGTCAGAACCTAACAACTTTTTTTAAATATTAAATTGCATTTTTAACTGATTTTAAAGGTTATGCATGACTGTTCTGGACAATGCTGCAGTAGCGCACACGAAGAGTGATATTCGGAATTAAAACAAAGTTTCATTTAAGATTTGACGTGGTGGATGATTTTTGAATTAAAAAATTATATTTTAGTATACAGTGACAGCTCAGGATACATATTTTGAAAAGTAGATGAGATGAACACTAATTTCCTCATTTTTATGACGATATTTATTTATCGTTGACTTCCATAATGGATCCGTACTCATCTGTAGATGCCAAGGACGGCTTTTTACGGACGAAAATGCACGTTTGTACACATTGGGAGACATATTTTTTAAAATCCCGTACTTGTCAGCATGCGGACAATCGATTTTCTGTTATCGATAGCCTGATTTAATAGCATCAGTCGCAAATGACTAGTGTCGATTCGACTCCTCTTTATGTTTTCTGGTTTCTGCATTGTAAGTTGTGTGCGATTTAAATGGTTTGTATTTAACGTGACTTCTTTGTGTTTTGTAAATTTTATTTAGTTCAATGAGCTCCACAAAGTTTATGCTTACTTCTTGCCAACTGCAAATAGATTTCCGAGGTTCGATTCTGGTAATGGTCAGCTGAACATTTTGTAGTGCGGATGCCCAAAAATGCGGGATTAGGTTTACGTTGTAATATTGTAAATCTGCAATTTTTGAGATTAAATTTTCCAGGCCAAAGAATTATTTTGTCCGTGTTATTTACTCATTACTCTACTTTGAAAATTATATTTTGTACTGTATGATATCTTTTTATGCATGTATTGTTTTTTTGAAGGGTTTATACATAATAATACAAATTGCAATAGCGCCATCACATTTAAATATTGCAGTACGGCTGCATTTATTATCACATAAAAATGCAAATTATATATAGTTAATATTTTCATTAGAATTATTAAGATAGCTCGTTTTTTGTTTTAATTATTCAAAATCACTAAAAATAAATGTAGCTTAGTAATTATACAACTGCAGAAATTTTAATCAAAATAAAAAAAAGGATATAAATTTCATTTTGTTGATAAGTAACGATTTATTATTTTCAATCTTTAATTAAGCATAAACCGAATAACATTTTTTTAACCTTCTGTTAGTCACTCCTAGGATTAACTGAAAACACTGCCGGAGACAGAGAAATATTTTAGATTTTAACTGACTGATTTCATGCATTCTATAGTTTGATTTGTCAAACCTAAGTTGGACTGCAATTTCGCCTTAACTAGGAATCACCTCCCTAAGATTCTTGTTATTGTTTCTGGATACCCTGTAGATGACTTTCCTTTAACACAAAATCTTTCTCTTTTTTAAACGTTACTTCATATCCTTTGTGATATCAGTATTTTAAAACCATTTGCGTTAGTTACACGGGCAATCTTACAATTAAGTTGTTTTGTTCATCGAGTTTTGAAAAATCGCCAAACAATAAAATATATGATATTTCCCACATTTTTTGTCGCAAATGAAGGTGTTTGTTTATTTGTTATTTATAAGTTCATTTTTTTACAGCTGTGCAAGAAGAACGTGGCCCTAGAAAACCGAAACTATTGACCAAAGCTATATCGGAAAGACTTTTTTCAAACATTACTTCGGATCAAGACACGAAGTTTAATTTACAATTTCCACTTTCAGAATCATATCAAACCTACGAAAGCATAGCCCATATATTTTTACTTACAATCAGACAAGTGCGTTGCAACTCTGGATTTGGACTTTTAAGTCGCCAATGCCAAAACACAATTTTAAGTCATTTATGGGGGTGTATTTTAATATTTAAAATTGCTCACTACCCTTATAATTTTGAAAATATATTACCCAACATGAAGTCAACGATAACTTATTTTATCTCATTAAAATTGGATTTAGGGGAACAGGATTTGTTCGAAAATATCATACTTTGCAGGAAAGACCTTTTAACGGATCCTAAGCAGGCGTCGTTAGCAGAAGTTTTGCAAGACAAGGCTATAGATGCACTTTTTCTTCGAAATCTAGAAAATAAAAAGCGGTTTCTAAGAATATTATTATCGTTACCAATTTTGTATCATCCAAGTGCCGAGTATCTGTATTTAAGATTATTTAAACCTATTATTGGCAATGTTTCTATAGAATCCGTAATAGCGACTATATAGATCAGGTCTTATTGGAAACTTTAAAAAGAATCATCGATGTCTGTGCACCAACAAATTCATAATTAAATCAAATCTAAAAGCGCATAAGTGAAATTTAATTAGCAGAAATATGTTAGCTCCTTAATTTTATAATATAAAAGCATACTCTAGTGTACAGTCAAACCGTGCGTTCACAGCAGATCAGCGTTAAATGGAGATTCTGGCCCTTAATGCCAACTGCATTAAAAGGGTTTATAGTAGATTTAGTTATCATGCAAACTGGACCTTCCAGTTAGCCTGTTTTGTTTTGCATTATTAAAAATATTTATAAAAGAAAAAATTAAATGAAATATAAAGAAATCTGTTCCGTTGTAGAATTATTTTAACACGTTACCATTTTTAGACTATGTAGTTAATATACATACACTGTAAAAATATTTTCTGAAGATCTGTTGTATTTTCCATAGAATTCAACTAAAAAGTTTGAATGGTAAAAAAGCGCACCGAAACACAATTTGCGTAACGACGCTGGTCACGTGACACATATGACGTTATTTCATAATAAAGGAAGCAGCACTAAACGATACATTGTTTGACTTCTTTGATACTTCTATTTGTGTCAGTTATAAAATAGTTTAGAAATGGTACGTAGTGTCAGAATGCACACTGACGTCCATGAGCACTCCAGGAAAGGGTTTTTGTTTCTGTTGTAATGGATCCTAAAAGGCGAAAACAGTGATTAAAACTAGCTCGTAGAGACCCCAGATGCATAGAAGCTATTCTGTGATTTATATTCGTGAAAATCACTTTAATATGAGCACATTAGTGTTTTTGTATTACTGCAATATCTTGAGGTAGAGCTGTTACAAATTTTGATCAATATCTCTTATTTAAATTTTCATCACGTGTACATAACGCGTGTAGAGACCACAAATTATTTGTGATAGTACAAAAGCATTATTATTCTCATATGGATTAGAACAAAAATACTAAACCCTTGTAGATCTATACAACTTAAAAAATTTGTTATATTCACGTGCAAGTTTATTGTTGACAAAAATGATATCGTTATTTTATACTTAAGTTTTTACGATGACTTTTTGAATAATTAAATTGTAAGAAATACTTAAGTTACCGTTTTCGCGTTTTTGAGTTCCGCAGTATAAGAATCAGGATAATCTTAAGTCCAACTATAAGTTCATTTACTATGGAAAGGTTCCTTTGTCGGCTTGCACAAAATGTATCTTCATTTGGGTATATATATATATATATATATATATATATATATATATATATATATATATATATATTTATATATATATATATATATATATATATATATATATATATATATATATATGTATTTATCAGGCTATTGCATTCGGTACTACACGTCACGACGCACCCGTGCCCTATCAACTATTTTTAAAATCAAGAAACAGTAGACAAGAATTGTGGCAATTCGACCGATCACTCAATACGCAAGAGCAACACAAACCAAACATGTTGTATAAAACCGCCATGTAATGGCGCGACGGTAAAAATAAATGTAGGAACACCGTTGGTGCGCCACCTGCTTAAACTGCGAAAGTTAGCGGTTAATTTAGTTACCGATGCCGAATGATGCGACCTCTATCCTTTGAGTAACATGCTTTGTGTGTCGAGTTTTGATTTATTTATTGTTCTTGTGTTACTGAGTGATCCATCGATACGTTGCTATTCGTGTCTTCTCTACTATTTTTTGATTGTAAAAATAGTTAATAGAGCACAGATGTGAGGTAACGGGTTGTATCGAATGCAATGACCTGATGAATCCCATATGAAGCCGAAACAGCACTGTCGTAATTTTTCGAATCCAGAGCTTCTACATTGTCTTGGAGTTTTCCGTACTTTTTAATACAAGACTAAAGCTTACCAACTATCTGTCCACACAGCCAAGAATTTTCTGTCATTTTAAAATTACACGGACGACACATATCTTTATATAGTAACTTGAAAAATAACTAAATTATACATGATTCTTAATAAATTTGTCAGTAGTTAATTAGAAAATATCAGAAATTGTTAAAATTACGTATCAGTACACGGATATACTGTTTGTTTACTTAGATATGACATCACCAGTGTTGCAACTAATCATGGAGCGTTTTCCAACATGTGATCAAAGAGGAACAAATCTTTATTTATTTTACGTTTTTGACGGCATAAAAACATATTTTATTCGAAAAATAAATAAAATAAGCTTTTTTACGATGATATATATTAGAACGACAACAATTTGTAACACGTTTTTAATAGAATCAAATACTCTATATATTTCCTGCGAATTTCACTATGTTTCTCTCTCCATGTGCGTTTTAGCCACCCAAGAGTCTCATTAGAGGTAATGTATAGATTTTTTACTGAGTTAAAATTTTAAATACAGTTTTGAACCCGATCCTTTTCAAATATATAAAGAAAAATTATTTTTATTTTCGTATGGCAGTTTTTCAAGTTTATTAAGAAAGGAACTTTGACAGATTTCTGAATCATCCTGTAAAATTAAATAAAAAACAATATACACAATCAGAAGTGTTTTATTTACATTTAGACCCAGTATTGCAAATAGAAAAACATCGATAAATTTGTATGAAACAATCATTAACAACATTGATATATTTTAAAGTTTTAACATCTATTTAAAGTTAAAAGTCTTTAATTTTAATTTAAGACTCGTTTGGATTGTCTACCAATATTTTTAGGGGTTTCAGTTTAACTAGATTTACTATAAATTTCTTCTAACATACAAGCTATCAAGAATACTCAAAATATCAGAAGATTTAAAACTATTTTTGATTTTTTGTCACAACTTTTCCTTGTATAAAATCATTGTAAAAAGTAAAGAGTTTTGTAATTGATGAATGCTTTTAATGAAATTTATTCAAAAATTATATCGAGAGTAATCGAAAATTTATTTTTGTTCGTTTTAATATGAAATTAGTAAATTAATTTTTAACGGTTTCTTGAAGAATAGCTGCCTCTTAATTGTTCAGTAGCTAAATAAATATCTATAGACTTTAAAGAATTTCTACAAAATTAATCTGATGACAAAAAAGTTGATGTGTCATTACTAGAAAAATAAATGGGAAGTATTTTTTACAGATAGGCAAAATAAATTGATAAGTGCCGGGCTTTTTCTTACTCAGAATTATACAACGAAAAAACAAAAAACAAAGGAATATTAAAAAAACTCGAAAGATATCTTTGAAATCAGTAGGGGAAAGTTAGCAAAAGAATTTTAACAAATCGTAAACAACAAAGCACCAGGCGAAGATCAAATAGTACCAGAGATGCAGAAAGAATGTGACCTAATGACAAAACAAGAGTTTCGGTAAAAAAAGATAATTTAGCTGATCTAGAAAATTACTGACTAATCAAACTGTTTTCACAATTTTTTCAATTGTTTATGACAATAACCGACCTGAAGAAAAATTTGAGCTATATCTTACAAAAGAACAAGCAGTATTTAAAATGCAAGCACACTATCAAATTGCTAGGGGAAAAACCAACGAATACAATATGGATGCCGTTTAACAACTTCCGTAAGACATTTGACACTATAAAATACCAGAGCATTATAAGAGGACTAAGGAACATATGCATAGACCAAGGATTTATAAACATTATACAGAACATACAGGCTCCAGCAACCATACTGGTGAACCTACATGATAAGACCAATAAAGATTACCAGAGGACTACATCAAGGAGATGTTATATTACTTAAGCTAGTCACACTTCTTCTTGAAGACGTGTTCAGAAACATCAGTTGGGACGATACAGAAATTTACGTGCAAGAAAAGAAGCTAAATAATTTAAAGTTCACAGATAATATAGTTATATTTGCCCAGAGTAATGAAGAATTACCAGAAATAAAATTGAAAGGTTTCTCTCAATGGCTCGTTGACGCATCTAGACTTTATAGATAGAATTTTTGTTCAATATCCACGTTTTGCATGGTAGGTAGTAACGGTGAGTATGCATTTTTAATGTATTTTTGTTTTCGAGTCGCCTCACCAAACTCAACTCTTTTCTCGATTTCTGTTTCTTGATTTTGCATTGTTATAGCTACCGATTCTCTGTTATATACGAAAGATTACAATAAGTTTACGAATACTTTCCTCAAATGCAAGTGAGCACGGCAAATTTACTGAACGGTGATCGTGGGGTGAGAGAAGAAGCATAGGTAGGCCTAAACAGAAAAGATACGATGACCTGAAGAGAGGAGCTTAATGAAATTTATATCAAACAGATCAGAACAAAATGACATGAAGAAATATGAGAAAGGTCATCGAGTAGAAAATGGCCAAGAAAGAGGAAAATAATAGTTTTTAAAGCCGTATTTTAAAATGTTTTTTGTATTAAAAGAAAACTTGTCCCATATTATTTTATCTTAACGGCAAATGGATATGGTTCAGTTATTATGTAGTATAACAAAGATAAATCGCAATATAAAGCTTCAGAAATAAAAGAAAATCATTTACAGTTGTGACAAAAAATTTAATGTTATTTATATTCAACATTTTGAAATGAAGGGAACCTCTAAAATGATACAAAGTAAATAAATAAAATAGTAAAATTATTATATACCTCAATGAGATAACAAAAATTTGATTGAAATAAGTTAAATATTATTTCCAACATGAAATATATAAAATTTAAAAATATTCAACAATATTTAGCATTTTCACAAAGACTTACATAGGTATAAAAATGTTACTCAATGTTATAGTGATATTATAGTTATTACGTAATTTTGAGCAGTTAAAAATGAATTTTACTAAGAGTTTCCATATAACGTAAAAATTCACAATGTTGAAAAGTCTGCACCCAACGCGGTCAAAATCTATCAAAGGGGCAACAATGGTTGAGACATACAAGATTTCATGTCATCTTATTGATGTGTTATTTAAGGTATTAATAATAGTTATTTAATCAAATAATGTATATATAGATCAAGATAAATTGACGAATTTGTAAGTACATACATGGGGCGTTTCACGTCATACACAATTATACTTTTGTTAACTTGGGTTTACGAAGCTAAAAGGAATCAAAGAAAATTTTGGAATAGAGGTTTTCGATGTATTTCTTCTTAGCTTCTCGATGATATAGTTAGATTTTTAATAATTCGGTGTTTTGACCTTTTAAAAATACAAATCGTCTTATATCCCAAAACAAAAATTTTATGTATTTTTTTTTGTGATAGTCTAGACCAAAAACTGAGGTTTATTTTATATCGATATAGGCACTTTCCAGAACGGAGTTTTTTAGTGTGAATGCGATGTTTTTCTTCGCGGCTATTTCAAAATTTGCTTTGATTCACTTTAGCTTTACAAGCACGAGTTGAAAACAGTATGATTTTTTCCCCATATGTTTGTTTTAGATTAGTTTTGTCTTGCATAGGTAGAAGCATTGATTTATTTAAGTTTTAATCTAGTATCAACTTTTTTCAAGGCATTCATATTAATATTAAAAAATTAAAAATGACTTTAAATTTAACAGAAGTTTTTTTGTAAAAATAATTTCAAAATATTCCACAATTTAATATAAATATGGCATATTTTAATATTAATCTGTAATTAATTATCAAAAATAAATAGTTTTTACGGAAAATAAAATAAAGTTGCTAACTGTTTCAAAGCGAGAAACTCTATAAGCAGTGGTATAATATTTAATTACACTCAAGTGGAAAGAGATTAGTATGTACATTTTCAAGAAATATGTACTTCAACAATTTATCCAAGCATATGATTAAAAAGATAATTGAAATTATTTGATTCATTTGTATAAGGTAAGTTTTCCTGTTCCCTAACATATTAAGTAACTGTCCCAATAATTAAGAAAATATGTTTAAAATGATAAAGGATAAAACTTTTTTCGTAATACTTAGTCAAATATCTTAGTTTAGAGATATTATATTCCATCGCAATTAAAGTAGCTCTACTTATACCATCACGTCATATTTCTAATTTGTCTTTCACATTTGCTTTACTTAACGTACTGATGCATTATAGCAGCCAATTTTCAAGTTATTTGCTTCGCCAATCAATGCTTCTTACTTTATAATAATAACTCTAAATGGTAATGTAGATAATTTTCTGAAGTAAGTGTACCAGTAGTTTGTTTATAAAAATAAATTTTTAACTACAAACTCATTTTTTCGCCCCGTTGATTAAAATATAAAAAATTGTGATGACTTTTCAACCAAAAAGGTTTTTAGGGTTTTAAATAATAATATGTATTAAACAAAGGTTAACAAAATGTTTTTCATGGATCAGACTTTTCTGTCTAGCATATTAGCAATTTATTTTACAAAGAAGTCTTTAAATCGACGTTCAAATTCGGGAACATTCACTTAAATTTAAACCTACTTCTAAACACTCTATACACATATATTTTAAATTACATAATTTAGAATTTAAACACAGATACATAAAAGGTGTAAAAATCTAGTCTCATTAAAAGGACACATAATTATTTAAAATTGCTTTTCGTCAATTAGTTAAGATAATATAAAATGTTAATTGAGTGATTAAATAAAGAAAATGAATATAATCCTATTTTAGTTAAAAGATACAACCTGTAGGCAGTAACGACAATACGCTGAAAATTAATTTATATATTTTAAGTTAGAGGAGAATTTTAAATCAACTTTTTTTGTCTTTTTTTTATTAAATTATAGACATCATTATTCTAAATATTTTGTAATTTTTAACTACATTTAATTATTGATTTATACAGAAGCCTAATCGTAAGTTATGCTTCTGCTCTTCTCCAGGTAACAGATGACGTCGTGAACATATTCCTCTAAATACTTTTTTAAAGACGTCTTTTAGGTTGTCGTAATTGGGAATAATGAAGGGGCTTCTAAACCTGTACTTTCTCTAAAAACTGTACCCATTAATTTTATATCAAAGTCGGACTTTAAAAATGGACGCTACCGAATATTTTTAAGTCTAGTCATTTAAAAATGAACAAATAAATTGTAGGTATGGGTGTCAATGACCTAACAAACACTTCAAATGTCTACAATCAAGGCTCAGAAGATATACCAGAAATTTAATCATAAGAAATTGAAGTGGCCTTACAAGAAATGAAAAAAACAGAGCCTCAGGAGAAGATGGCATTGTTATTGAAAGTATTAAAGCGGGAGGGGAAAAATTAATAAATGCTCTCAAAGTCCTATTTAATAGATATTTAGAGACTGGACAAATCCCAACCTAATGGAACAATGCCATAATGATAATCATGCATAAGAGAGGCGATCTCACCGACCTAAGAAACTACCGTCCAATCAGTCTCCTCTCCCACATGTACAAACTATTTATAAAAATAATAACAAGACGATTGGCTCCCAAATTTGATTTCTACTAACCTAGAGAACAAGCAGGTTTCAGATCCGGTTATGGTACAAACGACCACTTGCTAGTTATGAAAACGCTCATAGAAAAAACAGTGGAGTACAACAAACCACTGGTCTTAATATTTGTGGACTACGAGAAAGACGTCGATTCAGCGGACCAAAACAAAATATTTGCTGCACTAGCTGATTGTACATTCGACCACAGATATGGAGCTTTAATTAAGAACATATATAATAGCGCAACAGCAAGTGTGAAAGTCCATTCCAAAATAACATCTACATTTAGAATGGAACGTGGCGTACGACAAGGTGATAACATCTCACCAAAACTATTTATAATACTGCTAGAATACATGTTTAAAAAAATAGGTTGGGGGAACATGGGAGTCAATATAGATGATGAGCGATTAAACCACCTACGCTTGGCTGACGATATCGTGTTAATTTCTGACAATCTAGAAGAAGCCCAAGAGTTACTAAGGACACTAAGTGCAGCGTCAGATGTGGTAGGTCTAAAAATTAACCGTACAAAAACTCAGTGTATGACAAACTTAGTTCCAAGTAGCAACATATCCCTAAACGAATCTGAAATTGAGTATGTAACATCTTATAAATATTTGGGAGAATAAACCGAGATAACCAGAGCTGCGAAATTCAAAGACGCATAACACTAGCATGGGCGGCGTTCGGCAAGCTGAGAAAGGACGTATTTAAAAGCAATATACCGATTTGCTTGAAAAGAAAGGTTTATGAACAGTGTGTGCTCCCTGTGCTCACGTACGGTGCAGAAACTTTAACACTCACTAAGAAAAGTTGCGAAAAAATTAGAGTGACTCAGCGAGCCATGGAGAGGTCGATGTTGGGAATAACACTGAGAGATAAAGTTCCAAATGTAATTATTAGAACTAGAACAGGGATCAAGGATGCTATAGAAAGTATAACACATATGAAATGGAACTGGGCCGGACATGTGGCGACAATGGAAGACGCTAGGTAGACTAAACGCATTATAGAGTGGCGTCCTAGGTTCCAGACATTTAGAAGTAGGGGCAGACCTCCAACACGGTGGACTGATGATATCAAGAGAATCGCAACAAACTGGATTCAATCAGCACAAGATCGGGAACATTGGAAACGATTGAGGGAGGCCTATGTTCAGCAGTGGACGCTACAGGCTGTGTGATGATGATGATGATGGGTGTCTGTAAACTTTACAGGTACACTAAAGCAAAGTAAAGCGAAACCAGAGAATAAGATAAAAACTGAAATATTCTGTTAAAACTTGAGCAAGATATCAACATCAAATAAGTAGAATATATGATAAAAAAATTTATGTAAAAGAAAACACTAAAATATAAATAAAACTTTATTTCGGGTAATTTTCAAATGTTCCCGCGAAATTCGGAAACACGAAGTCCTACGAAGTATTATCGGCGTTAACCCGGTAATACTCGACATTAATATATGGCTAATTTTCTTTGTAGCTGGCTTGTTTTGTGGTGATGAATTTAATCATTTTTGCGGTTTTAAACAAGGTAAATTAGTTACTAAACTAAAAAAGATACGCTTTAAAATATTTTTAATAATTTTCCTCATTTTTTTCATTATACTTTCTCTTCTCGTTCTGTTACAGATGTTTGTTTTGAACGAACTCATGGAGGGTGGCGAATTAGCTATTGTGTGCAGCTAATAAGGATGACTCCTCTAAAAATAGAGGTATCATTATTAGGACTAGCATTATACTTAGTATCTTAATTGTTACCGCTCTATTTGGAAATCGCATTTTTATTAAAGTAAGAATATTTATCCTTACAGGACAAACCGTTTTTTTATATCAGACTGGCCATTTCTGCAATTCACAAAAATTGGTTAATAGAAATTATCAATCTCATCAACCTTGAAAAAATACCATTGAAGTATGTTGTTGTTTTGTTTATTTTAATTCTAAATATTTCATTATTTCTATATCATACGTTAAACTAAAATTATTAAAAGAAAATAATTATTTGGATTTGCACCAATACGCATCCAATGACATCCCTTAGGATGTCAGTAAAAACTATAAAAGGTTATCAGTAAGACGCCTTAAGATCGTCGTTTCAATGTTCTTACGGCGTCTCTAAAATACCTCTTCGAACTGTGACAAATTAACGAAACAGGGCAGTTTATGAGACGTCACCATTTTGGTACTCCACAGCTAAAAGTTGACCAAAAAATTACGTCTCCGACGTCACTTTGCTACCTGGGTGATTGATTTAAATAAAAATATCTTGCTAATTAGTGGATCTGGAACAGTGAATTATAAAACTATATTCTAGTTTTCACATTGATTTTCATAATAATGAATCAAATACAAAGAAAAATTGACAGGAAGTGTATTATATTATTTTAAGCATTTAGCGCCAACATATTTTTTATTTTCAGAAAAAAACCATACTTTTATATGCTTTTTGGTAATTTTTAGGTCGATTATTATTCCAAAAATTCATCGTTTAATCTTAAATGTTTCAGTCATAGATTTCTCTATTATCCGAAAGACAATACTCTTAAGAAATAATACAAATGCTTATTATTTTTTCAACTCGAACATACAAAACCTTCGAGTCTTTAATGTTTTTCTTTAGAATAATGATGCCTAAAATATAATCGAAATTTAATACTCCTTTCCAACAGTTTTTTTTTGTTGAGTGTATACTACCCTATTTATTTTTTTAAACCAAATCAATTAAACTATATTTGTAAAATTCCTATAACCTTAAGCTCACAAAAATCTAAATTAAATATCAGTAAAGCTTATGTTTTTATTAAAAATGTAAATTACAAATGAGTTTTTTCTATTTATAATATCCAAAGCGATAAAAGTTATTGATTGCTAACAAAACAATAATTTACTATTAAATTCACCAATAATACTTAAATTATCATAATGTTTTGTTTCTGTGTATATAAAATATTTTAATATAAAATCTATCATTTTCTTAACAAAAATATAATGAACTATAAAATATCTTCGTTTTGTACTTTACAAGTATTTTCAAGGATGATTTTATATATTCTAATGAATGCTTTAATGTTCGTAAAAACTAAAAAATTATGAGATATACAAGACGTCTACAGAACTAAACATCACAAACTTCAAAATTTAAGCATATTTTATAACATAAATATCGGATTACCTAGCCGATTTGTCATTTCGTTACGTTTCAGGATATCAACCCAAAATTTGATGTACACCCATTTTAGTCTACAATACAATGAAATATTTTTACCATAATCTTTTAGTTATATCTAAATTTTTCAAGACAATCCTTCATATCTTTTTGTATTATATTTCTAGGTATTAAGAACTAGAGTACCAGCATGAAATTCGCACTTTTGTAACATACTTGTGACAGTTTCTATGATATATTTACACAACCTGTGAAACTATATTGTCGATGAATGACTGGTATTTGTGGATCTTTAAATTTAAAAAATTAAACTGTCATTTTGGCTACAAATGCTACCATAGATTTAGTCTCGATTATAGGGACACTGGAGATACTATTCAATTATCTTATATCAAATTGAACACTAATTTAGCTAACAAAAAATCCTCAGTTGATGTCTTAAAACATAACTAAATTTTAGATTCGTGGTTTTCCTGATACATCGTTTAAGTAGTTCTTTTTTATCGACAAATTAAAAATTATTTATATTACTGGGTATTATTTAAATAAGTAGCTAATACTGTGATGTGGAATCCGTATCCAGACAACAGTAGAATAAATTAAAAGGGGATCACATTGCTGAAATACTAAATTTAACAATACAAAAAATACTTCTAAAAACATTTTGATATCGAGATCTGAACCTGCAGTTCGTCGCTCAGAACACTATTTTACTACCTACACAGTGGTATAGCTATGGAAAATATTCACAATTGCAATACGTTATTCAGGATGAGATTCTAATGACTAATTAAAACAAAAATTGTAGGGAAAATTCACCATACATTGAAATTTAGAAAATATAATCTAATTGAATTTGATAAATAAAAATGAATTTTCGAAAAGAATACAAAGCATTTCTTGCATATAGTTCTACTAAATTAGTCATACATTTTATAATTTCCAATTAACGGTTTTGTTTTTTAAAGATGATCTATAAGTGTCAGATACTTCAGATCAGGCGCGGATCCAAGGGAGAGGGGTGGTATCGCTCCGTCCTCCAAGAGCTTTGAATTAAAAAAAAAATAGACTTGACTCTGTCTACTACACTAGTAACGTTAATACTGCTGACATCTTACCCCCCCCCCCCCCCGCCAACAAGTCACTTTCATTTGCGACCGTCTCCCCTCAAAAGCTTCGAATTCAGAAAATTTCACTTATCACAGCCTGTTGCAATAGAAACGTGAATATCATTGAATGCCCCCCCTCCCGTCGACAACTTGCTTTTGCTAGCCATACTGTAATATCTCCGCCCCCCCCCCCCGAAGAGTAAAGCTGGACCGCCACTGCTTTAGATTGAAATTAATCCCATATAAATAGTGAAAAAGTTTATGAATCTGCAAATCTTGTATTTTAATGATACATAATGTTGAAATTGTCCAAAAAAAATTCCTTTTTATGTGTCTGAAATGGTTCCAGAAGGTCCAGTCGCTGCCATTCTTAATTAAAAAATAATTGAATCAGTATGAAATATATATTTTTTAAATAGTTCAAGTAGTAATCTATATTATCGCGGAAATTCGATTAAGTTTACTGTGTAAAATTTTGAGAAATTAATTTTCAAAAATGTAAAAATATGTACAGAGACTTATAAGAAATTAGGATCTTGGCACTTTGCTTTGAATCACACTACTATTTGTCTGTTAGATGGGGTTAAAAATATTAAAAATTTGCTTTTTGAAACATACAGGTCTTTTTTTGCAATAAAATATTAAGTTGGATTTACTGAGATATCAACTAAAGGAAATGACATAAAATTAAAAAGTAACGTGCTTTAAAATGGAGTCGAAACGTTTGCAACATTGCATTAGTGCGCACTTCAAGTCTTTTAATACATCCAAAATGAAAACTTTGAGATATTGATATTTCGAAATTAAATTAAAAAAAAAATAATACTTACCAAAAGGTAATCTGCAGTAAGTCTTGTAACGTTTATTATGTGTATTATCTCCTTTATAACTACTCGTATACCTGCTTACCCAAAAATTTCCTCTCATCAGTAATAAAGATATTAACAAATCGCAATTTTTACACCACAAATCGTCCGCAATACATTTCATTTCTATCACTCGGTTATTGATATGAACATGATTTTGTAAAGTGAAATTTTCTTCTGATTTACGTTTTTTTGAATTTTGTTTATTCTGACGTAATTCTTTACTAGCTAGCATCTTTGCCACGAGACGTTCGAATATTATGAGTAAACATTTTACTATTTTGTAAACTTATTTATTATGAAAGAGTAAGGTTAGACTACTGTCTCGGAGAAAAATATAAACAGTAAAAACGCAACGTTGCGAAGCCGCACACTCATTACGATCAGCTAATTTAAATGGGTCAAATGAAGTTCCGTATTTGATTTTTTTTATCATATTTCCTATTTCAATGATAAATGCTTTGCACACTATTTATTTTTTAATTATATTATTTTTATTAGCATTTTAATTTAATTTGCCAAGTATTGGGTACTGCACTTCATTTGTCTTATGTGGCAGCGAATGGACCTATATAAGTTGTTTGAATTGGCATTATAAATCACGGTAGCTTTGAATACAAAATACAAATATTTAGTTTAAACATATCTTTTTTGGCGTAGCATTTATAACTTTCTTGTAAATTTTATTAGAGGACTCCCAATCTGAAGTATCTGACAGGAACTGTTTAGTACCTTGCATATTTAAACACATCGTCTTAAATATAAAATTGTAACTTTATATTCTTAATATTCTTTATATCAGAGTTTTCGAGCGTTTCGAAATTTTTTAATATTATTCTCATTAATTCATCGTTCTTATTCGTATATGTGTATATATACACGCATATGTTGTCTGTGTTAATTTGACTATTTTTGTGCAATTGTAATTATTGAAAAAACAAATACCACACATTAAACAATAAAATATTTTTTGATAATAAATTACTATTTTTGACATGTGTGTCAAGCATACAGATATTTTCAATTTATCGTTAGATTCTAACTTTGCACCTATTACGAAGACAATTTAAACAATTAACAAACAATAAGCACTAAATTCATTAACCTGAAAGGAGCAATTTGCTTAATTTTTTTTATGAGAATCTTTGCTCAATTAATTAAATCTTTTAAAATTTTGCATTAATAAAACTAAAATTATTGAATAATATAAAAATTAATGCAGATAGTTACTAAAAGCATGAGTTAAGGGTCATTTTAATTTGTTAACTTTACTTTTATAATTTAATTTTTAAATAATTTTATTTTAATAAGTAGTCATTTCATGGGATTTAAAATATTTAATTATAAAAGGAATGCTTTTATAAATCTATAGTTAATTTATTTATATCATCAATAAAAAGAATTTTACGTATGTACCTATTTAAACGGAAATTTGAAAAATAACTTCGTATTGGAGACGTTAAAACAACAATAATACTCCTTTTAATATATTTTGATCAAACCCCAAAGAGTACCTAACCATGCGTCTTCTGGATTCTAAATATAAAACCGCTAGTTTTAATAGCGTATTATAGATCCATGAATTAAACTAGTATTTTATTGTTGCAGAAAAGGACTGACCTGATCATATAATTTGATCAAAATTTTAACATATATCATGCTATCGGTCTAAAAATATTATAAATAGTGAATTGATATACTTGGGGCTGATATATATAAATACATGTATGTATAGGAGAAGACCTTATATTATAAGGGAAGACTTGCTTGACTCAAGTTAGGAATCAAAAACACTGCTTCAAATTGCATGGGCTTACCAGAAAAAGGTGAAAACATCTCTCACTGGCAGTGTGCAACAACTTGCAGACCGGTTTCGAATTCATTAGTTCTTGTCAGTAAATAGTAGGCAAGTATAACTTATCCAGCCGTAAGTGTATCGATTCAACATTCACTAGTAACAAATAGATCTCACAAGAGATTTTTGAGTTTAGATGACTACGTTTGCAGTGGACTTTTATTTAGTTGGATATAAGTTGCTTAAAGGATTAACTCCTTTTGTGGTTAGGTGTGATATCCTCCTTGCCTACCTTGAACTGCTAAGAACCACTGTAGGTGGTGGGACACTTTTTTTGTGGTAGTTTCTTGCATTTTAAAATAGTATATTTGATTTCTAATTAGAACAGAACACGTCTGACCTCACAAAATAAAGTTGATTTTTTAAAAGGTAATCGACATCTTTATTGCAGGAATGGGAAACACGCAAAATTTCCTATGCAGCGGTGTAGCTAACATATGGGTTAATATCGTATATTGAGGTTATTTGAGGGTCGAATATCACTATGCCATGAATTGGTGTAAATCAGCCGATAACTCAAAAACTAAAGGTGCTGGAGAACAACTTGTCACACAAAAATTTCAGAAAATCAAACATGGCATCTCATGGTGACCTTGACTGTGATCTTGACACTGACCTAAAGGATTATTTCAAAATCAGATTTTTTAAAAATTGAAACCGCCAGAATTGGAAAGGGTGGAAAATTTTACATTTAAATATGTATTAAGGAGTAGAGGCAACGCAACCTCTGCGTGGCAAATAGAGGTCATAATTATGATAATAATGTGGATAATTTTGAGAATTCGCATTCTCATGAAAGATGTTTCACATAAAAGTTATTAGGTTTGGCTAGGATGATTTGACTAACATTATTATTACCTAGCATAATTATGACCTCTATTTGATATGTAGAGGTCACGTTGACTCCATACCTTAAATTAAGGGCTATAATATATATTATATTTTAACGTACAATTTTTTACCCTTTCCGATTTTGGTATCAAAAATAGAGATTTCTATTAAAAAGACATCTTAGCCTTGAAATAATCCTTACGGTTAATGCCAAGATCAGACTCTATGCCTCGATTAGACGTTTTGGCATAAGGATATTTGACACTCAAATAACTTGAGAATGTGATTACCCCCTATGTTATTTATACCGTTGGATAGGAAATTTTCTCCGCTTTCCATTTCGATAATAAGAAAGGGGATATCAAATCAAGTTGACTCTAATAGTCAACTTCACCTCTTGATTTCCGAAATCTTTTGTCACAAAAGTATTTCCCCATAACCTTTAGGATTCGAAATTTTCTGGAATTCCCATACTTTTTCCTCACTCTATATATATATATATATATATATATATATATATATATATATATATATAGAAGCATGTAGGTATAAAAATATTATGTTCAGATACTTGCCGTCAAGAAAGGTGATTTGAAATAATCCCGCATAGCCATCATCAAATGACATTTTTTGTTTAATTGTATGTTATTTGAAAAATTTAAAAAAAAAATATTTACTAGTACAGAAAAGAAAGTTACATATACAGTTTTTTTTATTTCGAGTATGCACATCTGTCATGCTACCATAAATCTCGCACAAGTAAATCAATGATTAGATGGAGGACGTTTATGTATAGATTATAGGCAAAATTTATCAATAAACTGTATTTTTATAAATATTTATTAAATAAAATTATTTTAAACGATGAGCCTTGTATATGAAAAATCAAGGTATCAATTTCAAACTCTTTTATGGTTTTATTGACCTAAACATCATAGATTCTGTAATAACAGAGTTCAAAGAAAAAACCTATTTTCTTATAAATACCCCCCTTAATTTTTTAAGAAAAAAGTTGGTATGTTTGGTATAAATAAAATCTAAAGACTTAATTTAAAACATATTTAAGAAAGCACTTACAAGATGTTTAATATATTTTCGAATTTGAAATCTGAAAAATTTCAAATTAAAGTATTTAAATGGCACACTCTGTTTTTTTACTTTATTTTAAATATTATAAAATCAATAGTTTTCGAGATATTTCAATCTTTTAATTTATTTATTAGCCATGTGAAATTTTTAGCCCTAATCGCAGTAGACACGAAACACAATAGTGTAAATTTATGTAGTGTTAAAACAAAACTATTTTACCGTAATTATTATTGTAAAGCAAGTGTATTTTTCGCTTGTTCTTATCGCTATTTTAAAACTAATTTATCCAAGAATAAGTTAATAGACATGATTATGTATTACGCGAAGTAGAAAAAATTGCTTGATAGAATATATGTGATGAAATATCGAGAGTGACGTTCATCTAAGTCGCTTACTTTCCGAAACTTAATGTAAGATTCGTTTCTAGTGGTAAAGTTGATTATCTAAAGCGTAAAGTTGTTATAGAAAAGCTACTATATGAAGAGAAGGAGATCAAAATTTATTATATGTTCAATAAAATCCCCGAATCGAACAGAAAATATAACTATCACTCTAACTTCATGGAATTGCACCAGGAATTATGTGACCCTAATTTTGAGGGGTGAATGAACTTTTGTCACGTAATAAATGCGCTTCTAGATCTAAACCCAAACTTTTTGTGTAGCATAATGTTCACCTATGAGGCTACTTTTAAAAGTAGTAAGGCTGTGAATTTATATAACATGTATGATTATGCTACAGAAATTCTATTTTGATTACGAAGAGTGCAATAACAAAACCATCGGTGTGGCATTTATAACAATAGAATTATTGGACCCTAGTTTTAATAAACAATTAAATGGCTCTATTTACTTTAATTTCTTGAGTCAAGGACTACCTCAGTTACTTGAATACCTTAATCTTAGATAAAGACGAAAAAAACGATACACCTCCTCTTTACCAAGGTAAAATTCAGACCCCCGTAAGGCTGTAGGTATTGTTGTGGAACGAACATCCCACCGTTGTTCTCCGACAAATTTGGCTAAAGAAGGAGTTCCAAGTTGTGGAAAGCATGACAAGGATGTCTCGGAAAGGCATCGATGGATTCCACTGATGAGTCCACTATCGACGCCGGAACGAAACATCCTAGCATTTTGACGATGATCGATATAGTTCGTTAGTTATACGCTCTTGACATCAGAAGCATTACTATGACAGTATGGACTATAGCCCTCTAGCTCCTACCTTAATCCATCAGTGAATATCATAAACAGAGCAAGACTAGCCAACTAGTTCCTAGTGAAGTAAGCAGTTAAAAATTTATCTGAAGTTTATAAGTTTAACCTATCATGAAAAGCAGAAAAAAAAATCAGTCTCAAATTTCTTGATGTTCATGGTTGCTGGTAAAAAATTTTAAATATCTCAAAAACCATTTAAGATAGATATAAGCTACAGAACTTAATTTAAAGGTTTTTCAAGTCTATAGAATATAACAAAAATGTATAAGTGGTACCCTTTAAAAAAAACAATATTTTTTTAATTGAAATTTTTCACTTTCGAACTCTGAACTTTCAACTTCAATATTTTTTAAGCAGTCTTTATGAAACCTGAAACATATTCAAAATACCACAGTGTTTTTTGCAAAACTAAGCCTGGTATTTCTAAAAAACAGATACTAAAAATGCGATATTTATTTTAGACTCCTGCAAAAACAATGATATTTAGATTAACAAATAGTATTAAGAAAGATTATAAGTAGAATCAAAAAATGGATTCATATACAGGGTTTTTCACTTAAAATAATATAACGTCATGTAGGGCTACTTCTAAGATACACCCTGTATAGCTAAGTTTTAATATGTGTACCATGTAGTACATATATATTGAAGTAAACATAATTTATTAATAAATCTTACTTGTAATCCATAAGGTTCCTTTGGGATCTTTTTCGTATTTGTGAATCATTGAATTATTCCATTAGATTCCTATCTTTTCTGCCGACTTAGTCAAACCAGAGCTGGTTGGAAGATTCGCACACGCTGACTAGATCGGTGTGCTAAACCGTGCAATTTTCCATAAACTTCCTAAATCCAGTCATGAACTTATCCTGTATATTGAGAGCAATAGAGTATACTTTTTATACTTGAATCTCATATATATATATATATATATATATATATATATATATATATATATATATATATATATACATATATGCATACATGTGTGTATTTCGCACTTGATATTGTTCATTTTTCGAAAATATGTGCAACCTAAAAATAAAAGTCCTATCTAATTAGGGAATCTGCAGAAACAGATAGTGTGCATTGCATCTGTGAAGATATAGAAAGGGTGGTGGATGGAATCCTTAAAGGTATTTCTTCGATCTTCTCTAGGTCAGCGGCTCCAGCTGAATTTTGCTTATATAATCTCGGACTCATCTGAAAATAAGCAATGATATTTGAATTTATATTCTAGCTCTTAGTCACTGATATAGGCCTGACAGATGTCTATCGACAAGACAATATGTTACTATTTCACTTTAATATGCTTAAGATCATGAGTACCTTTCAGTTGGTTAGTGAGTTGCGAAGTGTCGACCACAGAGGTGTGATAATTGATAGATCGGCCTTTGAAAAACGGAATAAAAAAGTCGCATATCTAATGTCTAACTGCATATGGGAAACGTAATATCGATAATTTTAAACAGCTCCTAAAATTTTCCAGAAAATATAAATCTGGAAATGAAAAACACATAAACCTATATTATTGTATGTGCAATTACACGAAGAGAAGTTGGACGAAATATATTTAGGTTTCTTATAAAAATCCAATGGGTTTGCCGTTCTCTAAGCTGTATAAATTGCACAGAAAAAATGTAGACAAAGTTTTCAACTTATAATTTTTTTTTATCTTATTTTATTTTTAAAAAAATGCATTTAAAAAGATGAGTTCTATGTTTTTTCCCTGAAAGTTTAAGGCTACTGTTTATGTTTATTTTTATAGGGATTATAAGTTAAAGAGATTTCTTAGTTGATCTCCCGGAAAAAATTTTGTGAACATGATATCTCTACTTAAAGTTAATTTATTTTGTAAAAATTTTATCTAGTTAAAATTAAAATTAGATGTCTTATAAAAAAATATTTCTTTTTCACTTTGTCGTTTTTATCTGGGAGCCTATCAGATCTATATCAGTGATAATTTCACAAAAGTATGTGTTATTGGTAAAGGATTCAAAATGAAAATTAACAGCTGAGAAGTAGATTTTTCATTTCCATCAACTCAAAACTTTACCTTTACAGATTAAGTTATAGAACTTTCTATTCTTATTCTAACGTAAAAAATGATATATTATGAATATTGATATGAACAATGAAACAAAAATACTTATTAAAAGGAATCACGTCCTTTAAACTGTAACTACCAAAATGTCTAACAAAATTCTAAAATTAGTTTTGTCGCGTATCCAATTAGATTCTGAGGTAACGTCTCAATTTGCATAGCGGAATAAGAGCAAAAGTTTTAATTAAATTGCAACTGCTTTTTCATAAACTTTTCAAGGATTTAAAAAGTATTAGACTGTGCAATAAAAAAATATCATTGTGCTTTTTTATGGCAATGTTAAAGTTTTTATAGAAATAATTAAAATAATTTTTGTTTACACCACTCAGTGTTTAATAAAATAAAATTAACAAGCATTTCATAGAATTGCGTTATATTTGCAAATTATAAATTAAAAAAAATATTTTAAAAAATCAGATAAAATTGACTCAATTTAATATAAGCTGATACACATTTCTTTTGAACTGTGGTTTATTCACAATAAAGCATTATATGATTCACCTTTGAGTAAATAAAGAAATCAAAAACAAAACAAATTAATACCCATAATATTATTTGACCGAAAATTATGTATGTAAATATGGGAGTTTGTGGTTAAACTCGATACCTTGGTAATGTATTTTGTAAATAGAACTGTACCTGGAATATCATTAAGTGTACTGCACGTAAGGTCATTTTCTGCACTAGTAATATTCACATTTGCAAAGAGACATAACTTAAATATAAATTTAGGATAGGAAATAATATTTTTGGTCATAAATAAACAGACTGTTAGTAGTAATGATAAAAATAAAGGTATACAGGAAAAGAAAGAAACATGCATGTATAATTTACAATTAATACTAAAGAAATGTTTTCTTTAACATTAGTCATGCGCAGCGTTGTGTAGACCTTGGTTAACAGTCAACTTCAATAAAAATAACTTATTTCTTTTTGTCCATAATTCTAATTTAGAAAAGTAATTCAGGGATATTAAAGAAGTTGCTTTCGACTATATTTTTAATAAATGTTAAAGCATTCCGTTAATGTGATGAATAAATCTATGACTTCGCTAGATTCTTTGTAAGCATATAGGATGTTACAAATTGATGAAAGCAAAGCAAATTAAAACATACTTTTATTCAAAAAAAAATGTTCTTATGCAATAAAATGTCTCAAGCAGACTGGGAATGTGAGAATTCTGCAAAACATAAAAATAGTCCCTTGGAACACAACATTCGAAATGTGACAGGCCCCTAAAGGAAGGAATTTTTGGCATCAATTCAGACGAAGAAAACATGAACATGGACGTTAAGTGAGTGACAGGAAATGTGGAACGTGGTGAGAAAACAGTATCATTTAATGATAGCATCCATGATACCGCTGATGAAAAGAATGCGATTGAATGAGATAGTGGATGTTGTGAGGCATTTCTGATGAAAAAAATCGTCAGAATTTACACGTTCGCAGCTCATTTGAATTTAGATCCTGTAGACGACTAGCCTTACGCTTCATGAACGATCACTCGAAAATATTCTTGAAAAAGGTTTCCTATATTATGAGCATATGGATAATTGTAATTCTAGTAACTGTTTTATATATATATATATATATATATATATATATATATATATATATATATATATATATATATATATATATATGTTTATGCGGCTTTCAAGGATTCCTCCGTGTGAGATGCAATAGCAGTGGATATACCCACATTATGCCGTTGTAGTACTAAAGTCACATTCAGCAAACGTACAACTATATGCAGCTCGGTATGTGAATGAAGTAAAATGCGAACAGTAAATGCAAACTTCTCCCCATCATATCCTTTCTATGTTAGAGGTTCCACAGTTAGAATAAATTGTTATAGAATGCAATTTATCCTATTCCACCACCATCGAGATGATGACCTACCTGTACCACCATACTGAGAAGAAAGTCAAAACTTACCCTTCCCGCCACAGTGATACCGCATAAACATATATACGCCATCCGGCGGGAGGTTGGCGAAGCCGCGTTCAGTATTTGCATGCTTCCTTCCGATCTGTCCTTTGCACAGCCAGGTGCATGTCGGTACCCTGATGAGTCTAGTAGAGACGAAACATGTACATTTGCCGTATCACTGTGGCGGGGAGGGTAAGTTTTGACTTTCTTCTCGATATGGTGGTACAGGTAGGCCATCTTCTTGATAGTGGTGGAATAGGATAAATTGCGTTCTATAACAATTTTTTCTAACTGTGCAACCTCTAACACAGAAAGGATATGATGGAGAGAAGTTTGCATTTACAATATATATATATATATATATATATATATATATATATATATATATATATATATATATATATATTTATTTATTTATTTATTTTTTGTTGTTATGTTCTTGGGATTACGTTTACATTTAAAATGTATTTTTATGACGTTTCGTTCTTTATTTAGAACATCTTCAAAAACAATGGTCTTTTTATAAATTGTCCAAATATCTATCAGGCTATTTATCAAACATTAAAAGAAAAAATAACTTTTATATTAAAAACTCCTGTTGTTTCAAAAAATTCATAGATACCGTAAGTGTCCCTGTAATGTTTGAGATACAGCCTAATAGATATTTTGACAATTTATAAAAAGAAGATTATTTTTGAAGATGTTCTAAATAAAGAACGAAACGTCAAAGCGATGAAAAACGTATTTTTAATGTTAACCTAATCCTAAGAAAATAATAAAAAGTAAAAATAAATATCAATGGTTCAAGAAAATTAATATACACATTTTCAAGATGGTGGCATTTCCGGTTATACCAAAAATTGAGGTTTTCTTGCTTGTATTAAATGGAATACCCTATGTTATTTCATTTTTAAATTATACCCAAAATTATAGACATATTGCATGTATAATTATACTTACGTCTAAACGTTTTTGATATATTTTAAATTCTATGTCAAAAATGGCGTTTGCAGGCTTAAATATAACTATCAGTTATTTCTATATGGAAGCCTTTATTATTTAATTGAGGTTGGTTTCCTTCTAGAGGGGAATCTACTTATTATAATGTGTTGATATTTTAATAATAAATAAACACGGGGTGATCAAAAATTGGTATTAAATACTAACTTAAAAAAAATGTTAAAAGTCATTTTTTTTTTAATATAAACTCTCGAAATAATATTATCTTATTAAGCATTAAAAGCAAGGCCGACTTTGACAGCTTATTTACTGGAAAAAATTGTAAGATTTGTTATTAGTTGCCATGAGGGTGAAACGCGATGAAAGAAAACAATAGAGCACTCTAGGAATATCACCATTTCTTGCCATTTGACAATTATTAATAAAAATCATGTCAGGACCATTAAATTATAGACACGCACATTATTAAAATTGGTTTAATATCTATGGGGAATGTAACAAAGTTTCATCAAGAACATGCCAGAGATGTGCTAATAGATATCTCGATAAACAGAAACCATCAAGGAACAGTGTTAAACGAATATTGAAAAATCTCAAATATTTTGGAACCGTTAAGGCAAATAAAAGGAAATCTATGATGATGATAAAATTGTTGAAATTGCAAGTCTGGAATATTTTGTGGCATATCTTAGGACATCGTTTAGACAAGTGGCTCTGTAAAGAGGAATCTCGAAGAGCTCAATATATAGAATTCTATTGAAACACAACTTCCACCGTTATTTAGTATGTTTGGTTTAACGCCAAAGAGGTACTGATTTGCCGAAAAGGGTGCAATTTTGCGACTTTATATATGATACAAGACGACTCTGGATTTTTGGACAACATAATTTAGATTGATGAAGCAAAATTTACGAAAAATGGCCTTTTTAACAGACATAATTTTTATTTTTGGAGTAATTCAAATCATCATGCAGTAAGATTGCGATATTTTCAGAAAACCTGGCAGTGTAACGTCTTTGGTGTTGTAAGAAATGATGAAATAGTAAAATTACCTTTTTATGAAGAAAATTGTCTACATTTTGTATTATGTATTAACTTCTGTAGGATATTTAAATAGTTTAGGAGAGTCAGATAATGAATATTTGAGCAGTTTACCTCTGGCAGAACACCGACAAATTTTTACCAATACAATGGCGTCTCTCCATACAGAACCATTCCAGCTAGGAACTTCATACAAGCAATATTTTATGACAAGTGAATTGCCTACAATGGATCTTTTCTGTCGCCTTCTAGCTCTCCTGATTTGACTGTCTGATTATTTTATATGGGGAACAATAAACAACATCGTTTATTGTAATCCAATGACAACGATGAAGGACTGTATGGGAAGGGTAAGGACGCGTTTGAAATTTTATCTCCAGAAACAGCTAGAGCCGCCACCCATGACGAATAAAGTCGGAAATGCGAAAAATGTTTGGAAGTTCAGGGTAGAAATTTTGAACACTTATTCAAATAGGTTGTTGCTCTGTGTAGGTAAGCCGTTTAGCATTTTTATAATACAAAAATATTAAATTGCCAATATTTCAAAAACTGTAAATGTTTGGAATAGACGACGTTATACAAAGTCAACCTTATTTTTAAAGCTAAATAAGATAACATTATAAAAATATGGGGTTTATATTAAAAAATTCTCTTTCAATGATGTTTCCTAGTTAATATTTAATGTTAGTTTTGATCACCTTACAGGATGTTCCATTTAAAATAAAAAAGGAAGCATCAACTTCCGGTATGACCGGAAGTGCCACCATCTAGAAAATATTTTGGCCGAATTGCCCATATTGACTCTGGTAAACGGGCAAATTTTCCGTTTATAGATATATATATATATATATATATATATATATATATATATATATATATATATATATATATATATATATATATATATATATATATCCATACATCACTAGAGCCATCTATGTGTTATATAGTAGATATAGTGACGCTGGGAGACCTTCATTTATCTGCACGAGAGAAATGTAAATCTAAAAAAGTTTTATTAAGTTGTACACATTCAATCTGACAATGTAAAACCGTCAACCTTTAGCAAACATAATAACCACAAATTATCTAATTAATTAGTATACACCATTTTCCACATAATAATTAATACAACTACTAAAAGGTAACTTGGTTCCATTTCCATGACGTATAATATTATTTAAACATTGCGGCAATTGATAGCTAATCACAAGTAACAATAATACCTTATACTCTGTCATGTTCTTTATATTTCAGTTAACCGGTACTAGAAATGTCCTAGTCTTGGTTGTAAAAATTAAAATTCAGTCAAAAAAATTATGAAAACAATTTTCGCTGACGCTTCTCTCAATCATGTCCGTTTAAAAATGTGGTTTTCTTCGTGAAAATAATATATTTTCGTTTTTGATTAATAATAATTAACTTTAATGATTAAGAACTGCATCGGGTTATTACATTTAATTAACCAAAAATGAATAATTGTTTGTGTGATTTGATCTTCATTTCTACACTGCGCTAACAGTAAGTAATAGATATAATAACGGTTTTTGTTGTATTAAATAACACTCTCATATTGTAGACCTAAAGAAGACTATAAACAATTTTCGAATACCTGGCGTAGCTTAAAAGCGTGTTTTTTAAAGTCCAAAACTAGGACCGATACTCCATCCTTTTACTTTATATATATATATATATATATATATATATATATATATATATATATATATATATATTTATTTAGTTTATTAAATATGCTCTGGATGAATTTTGTCCTTACATTTTTTACAGCAACGGATCTTTTACTCAACTTTTCAGTGTACCATAACAATGACTGTTTAAAAATTAAATTATTCCCTACAGTTTTATTTTAATATTTAAACCTCTTGAATTACTTTTACGAACTTTTTATTTACATCTTAGGAGTAATCAACTTAATCTCAAGAAAAACTGTGTAGGAGTCGTTCCATAAAATACATCGCAGCAGTTTTTAAAACTCTCTTTTAAGGGTTTTTAAGTGCTCAATATTTTAAATGTTTTAGGTCTATTTTCCGTACTTTTATAGTTTCAGGAAATTTCGAATATAGGAAGTAATGGTTACACAAAGCTACAACAGATCCCTTACTTAAAAATATTCCGATTTGTTCAAATTTACCTTAGCCAAAATTTATTAATAATCCAGATGTAAGGTGTCAAGAAAGAATCCAATTCTAATCAGAGTTTTGCTGTTACTTTCTACGCGTATATCTATCTTTCAATAAAAAAAAAACTATTTTCCAATTTATTCTACATAAAAAATGTATTCTTTGTCTCTTTGAACATCCATCTTCGAAATATTTGCTCTTGAAATTTTTAATGCAACGACAATAAAAAAACACTTCCAAACTGTTACGGTCTGGTGCCAGGGAGTGGTTTGATGCAAATTGACTGCTCCTGAATGAAAACAAAACCAAGCAAGTGGTATTTTCTCTACGTGACTCGGGAGAGATAAATGGGGGTTTGCTGAGTACTAAATTCTTGGGGGTTCAGATTGATCCAGGCTTTACTTGGGAAGCTCACATAGATCAGATTTCAGGGAGGCTCCGTAGCAGTCTATTTACTTTGAGATGTCTGGCGTTGTGTGCTGGCATGTCGGTTCTGAAAGCTTCATACTTTTCGCTGTTTCATTCTGTGATGTCATTTGCACTGCTTGTCTGGGGGCCACGCATCGCGGGCGTCTCGTGTGTTTGGGCTTTAGGGAAAGGCTGTGAGAGTGGTGTGGGGTATGAGATTTAGGTAGGACTGTAGAGCAGCATTCTCGGAACTGAAAATTGTAACATTGCCTTCGCAACACATACTGGATAATTTACTGTATATCAAAAAATACTAAGACAGTTTCAGAACACACAGGTCGACAGCTGGGACACAGGGATAACTTGGTGCCCGCATATTTTCATTTGGAAAGATGTCAGAATGGGCCTGGTTGTCTAGCAATAAAATTCTTTAATGTTTTGCCTCTGTCATTGAGAGAGGTTCCGGATAATCTTTTTAAATATAGAACAAAACAAATTTTAATCCAAAATGCCTTTTATAATTTTGACGAATTTATTCGTTACAAATTTTATTCACAATTTTAAATTAAACCTAGCCTAGGCTGCATGTGGAATGTAGTTAATTAAGATTTTAAACGTAAATACATTTATAGTGTTTTATTTATTTTTTTTTTCTGACGAATATAAATGTTGTAAAACATGGTACTGATTGAATAAATTGAAATTGAAACTAATTTCGGCGACTCACTTCTTGTTTGTCAGCATTTTGTGTGTTTTATAACATCTCTAACATGGATTATGAAGCATGGTCATAAGTTACTTTCAAGCGTAGAATGCAAGATGTATATACGCATAAGTAAAATTTAATAAGTGCAATAATGTAGGAGTCGGAGGGGTCCCAATTACCTCATTAATTTAGAAAAACCCACCCAAGTTTCTTTTAGGTATTTTAAGGCTTCGAATACGATTTTTTAGGGTGGCATTACGCAAGTGTAGAAATAAGATTGTTATACAAAAATAATTGTTAGAACATTTGAAATTTCGATCTTTGGACGTTAATAAGTTATCATGTCTCTCAATTCTGCGTACAGCGATCGGAATTATAATAAAATGATGACGTTCGGCTGCTTATCTGGTATATACGAGCTGCCTATATAGTGCAGAGAGAGATGCCTAAGTATTGACGTAGTATGACGACATATCAACTTCTCCCGACGATTTTGGCTACATAGCACGTCTGCAAGTAGGCTTCCCTCACATCACTATAAAGGCGGCATAAATAAGTAGCCAAAGGACATTTACAGTGTGCAGTGTATATAATGCATAAATGACGTAATTTGTTTATAAGGAAGAAACGCATAATGGATATTCGGTATAGTGATATTTGAACTCCTTTATTCACATGACATGAGTTTTAACAAAAAATGATCAAAATTGCTCTACTAGAAGCCGAGATAATGACATTTTTTTACACCTATGTATTTTGATCATTCAGATTCAATTTTAGAACGAGAGTTCCCCACCCATTTTTCACGAGGGTGGACATGTGAACATTTTTGTCTGGAAAGTACTCGTAATGAAAGTTAATGGTTGAAGAGTTCGCTCTAAATTATTAATTCATTCTCTGTAAACGCCTGTCAAATTTGATAGTTTGCATCTCGGTAACCAACTGACAAAATTTAATCTTTTTTTTTTTTTTTAAAAAAAGCATCTCTCCGAGTACTTACAAACCATATTTTCAGAAAAATTTTTCGATATAAATTCGATATTTAATTTGTTTATTAGCAAAAAATTTAATAATAACTTTAAACAATTCCTGACCCGACCCTAATTATATCCGATTTTAATTTTTAAAAAAACGTTTGAAAGCTTGTGATCTTGAGTATATGCGAAAAAAATTGATTTTTGATTAGAGCAAAATTAGCTTGCCCCCTCCCAACAGTCAACGTAAAACAGAACAACCCCTGTTTATATGTTGAGGAGATAAAAAGAGGTTTTTTTTACTAGACACCCGATACGATTAACAAAAAAAAAATGGAATTGAATTGTTAATTTTATACCAGTACTAAAATAAATTTGGTTAACTCGCAATATTTTTACATGGGACATATGTTGTTGCTACGTGTAATCTTATACGTATACTGTAGGGTTGGATAAAAAATTTAATCACAAACCAAATTGGACAGATTACGATAATGTAATGACGACTTTTATAGATACGGTTATATAAAAGTAATTGATTTTACTCTGTTAACGGTCATAAAGAAAAATGAATATTATTTACCTTGAACTTGTTTACTAATATTGTATATCAAAAATGTTTTGTAAATAATTTTTTACACATGAAACAAAAATAGTCACGGAATAAAATAATAAATGAGATGTGCTCTAGAACATGAATACTAATAATACATTTGAGCTTTTTGAGGTCTTTTCTGTATGAAATTTAATTTACAAGACTGGGAAGAAGATCCGGATTTTCTTTAACCTCCAGAATAACAAATCTTCTTTTGATTGTGCATTCTGTAGCCCAGTGACGTAAACAACTGTTAAATGATGATGTCACTTGTAGATTTTTTAAATGGAACATCCTGTATGTTGTCGGTAATTTTTATTAACAACCAAATTGGAATATTTTTTGTATACCCTATGGATAAATTTTAATATTTCGAAAATATTAACAATTAAAGGTATAACAATACAAACTGTTTTAATGGAAAAATAATAAAAAGCAAAAATTTCAATTAAGAATCATTTAATTAAATGTTGAAATCGTTTTCCATCAGCCACATGACAGTGTACAGCCTTACTGAAAACTGGGAGCACGTTCCGCAAACGATGAGAATATCATGTAAGGCATTTGAAATTCTGTTTTTAGGTCCTCTAAAGAGTTGAGCTTAGTACTAAGGACTACAGTCTTTAAATAGCACCAAAGGGGTTAGATCATATAACCTAGAAGGATGAACCCTCTTTTACCTCTACATCTTCCAGGAAACATTTTATTTAGGTCTTTGACATATTTATCAAAATGAGCTGACACTTTTATTTTGAAATGAAACGTCATTTCTTAATATCAAATCGTTGTGTTGATCGCGAAATAAATTAACCCTATTTTAATTTAAATGAATATTAGCCGTTCAATTTTCGTGAAAAAAAGGACCTATAATGTGGTTTCTAATGATGCCTGTCAAACATTTAATTTTTGAAGATGTTGGCTTTGATGTTCCATCATCCAATGAAGATTATAGTTAGACCAACACCTGTAGTTGTGCTTGTGGATGAGGTCTAAAAAACTCGATATGGCCTAATCAGAAAATAAGGTATGGTTTACAAAATCAGTTTGTAAGTCTATAAAATTCATTATTTTGTGAGAAAATTAAATAGTCAAGCAGAAACGTCTTTTGATAATTCCTGAAACAATGTTATTTTCTAAAAGTTGGACAGGGTGATACCTTATCGCCTAAACTGTTTACTGCAGTACTAGAATACGCCTGCAAAAAACTTAACTGGAAAAAAGAGGCATGAATGTAGACAGCTAAAGATTAACAAATTTGAGGTTCGTGGACGACATAGTTTTGTTGTCCGATAATCTCAAGGAGATATGTACAATGTTACATGAACTTCAGCTAGGGTGCGCCAATAAAATAAATATATTGAAAACAAAATTTATGACTAACCTGGTACCTAGTGGAAATATCAATATTGGAGACAACGAAGTGGAGCTTGTGGAAAAATACATATACGTTGGACACGAAATAAAGATCACAAGAGATAATCAAACACGCGAGCTGCGGAGAAGAGGGAATCTCGCATGGGCAGCCTATGGAAAACTTAAAGACATCTTTAAAAGCGATGTACCAATTTCTTTAAACCGTAAAACATTTGACCAATGTGTGTTACCGATCATGACCTACGGTGCCGAAACTTTAACATTGACACGCTGCAAATAGCTCAGAGAAAGATGGAAAGGTCAATGCTAGGTATATCGATGCGTGACCTAGTTAGAAATGAAGACCTGAGACGAAAGACAGGAGTTACCGATGTAATTTTCCGAATTGCCACACTCAAATGGAACTGGGCTAGACATGTCGCCCGAATCAGTGATGGAAGGTGGACGAAGAGATTGCTCGAGTGAAGGCCGAGATAAGAAGAAGTAGAGGAAGACCCTTTACTCATTGGACTGACAATCTCAAGAGAATTGCAACAAATTCGATACAAATCGCTCAAGATAGAGCACAATGGACAAGAATGATGGAGGCCTATGTCCAGCAGTGGACGCAAAGGGCTGGATGAGGTAGAGGAGGCATTTAATTTTCTTTGAAGATTTTTCTAATAGATTTTTCCATATTATCGTATACAAGAGTAAGTTTTGGCACAAAAGTTAGTGGTTCCTCGTGCAGAGCAAGCATAATATCCAATGATTTATTATCACTGATAGCTGTCTATGGTAGGTTTGGGCTTCTGTTCAGGGAAAGTTTGATTGAAAAGATACATTGCTTATTGGAAGGATCTACGTCTATTCCCGTATTCTCTCATTATAAGCAAGGTAATACATTTTTTGAATTATAGTATTTTGTTTCGATAAGTACTAGTTTACTCGTTAATAAAAAGTCTAATACCATGTCAGGGAAAAATCAGATAAATTATTAAAACTTATTTAGGTGAATATCTACTAATCGTGGAAACTAAAATTTAATTAGGAGTGAAAATAAAAGGGTGGTATAAGGATAAAATGTATTAAGAGTTCATTAAGTTAAACAAGCAATATTATTGAAACAGTTGAATTGACTCTTGATGTCAGTGGCATATAGAATGACAATTAAATAGAAGAATTGTAGTTCTGAATATTTAAGAAAATCTGGATTCGCAATCATTTTCTGTTTGTCATTAAGCCATTTCGGAACATTTGCCCAACCGTGTATAATGAACTCATTACTCCCAAGCACAGGTAAGACTAATAATATTACGTATCAGAGTCACACTGAATTGTATATATCATCATATAAACCTTTAAAATATTAATTTATTATAAAATCAACTTGATATTATCTAGGAGTTAAATTTTTTAAAATTTTTATAGAACTTAGCGCCACACTTTTCATTGAAAAACTTGATATAGTATAGCCAGTAATCTGAAAACAGTCGTCCTAATACTTCATGCCTTCATCTTTGCTTTTAATCGTTAAAAGGTTTCGTTTATTTTATATTTTTGGAATAGTTTCAGGTTACGTTCAGTGTCTGATAGTATTCTTTGCCATTTTCTACAAGAGTTTTTTTGGAAGGTTCTCGCCAGTTTAAATCAAAATTATTAGAAATTCAGTTTCATTTTATTTAATATTGACATCCCACTACCTAATCTTTGAAATATATGTAAGTATTTTTTATTTGAAATAATTTCATAGATAAAAATTTTTCTTATTTAAAATATTTTCTTGGTAAAACGGGAATTTTAATATTTCATTATATTTTGTGACGACGCGTAATAACGTGTTTTAGGATCTTTCAAGATTTTTGGCGCAAGTAAATTGTTTAAAGTGGTTTGGATGGTAAGTTGTAAACAAATTCCTTGGAAAAGGTATAATTACAATTCAGCCAATATTAAAGCGATTTTGATAATAATTTTTGGTAACTGTTCAGTACTACACTTGTGGTAGAATAAATTCAACATCACTTATACACGATCAGTAAAAAATTTTTTAGATATTTCTGAATAAGAGGTAACCAACTATAGGAGATGCTAAATATACGCCTCAACGTGATAGTTGGCTACGGTTGGTTACATTCAATAATTAATCTCTCTCTTTCCTCTCTAGCAGCCCAACTCCTGGACATAGGCCTCCTGTAGTCACTTCCATTCCAATCTATTTTCTGCAATCCGGTGCAAGTTTCTACCTACTTTCCTTTTTATGTCGTCTATCCATCTTTTTAGGGTCCTTCCGATACTTCTCTTTGACGACCTCGGTTAATTACCAGCACTTAAAAATGTCAAAATACGTTTTTTTTAATTATGGAAGACAAAGTGTTGATTATGAACAAAAAAGATGTACATAGTAATAAAACTTACAATTTAAGCTATGAAACGATTCATTTTGTTAATTAGTTACTGCATAAAAAATGAAAAAACGGTTAAAGTTTTGATTCCTTTTGTATATGAAATAGTTATTAGAAAAATATAATCGTCTAACTATTTAAAGCTGCCGAAATTATTACAAAGTAAGCTCCGGTGATTTTTTGAAAAAAAGATCGGCAAGTACTATAAGTTATAGACAGAAAAGCTTTTTTTTTTAAGTCTACAAAAAATCCTCCGCTTTCGGAATATGTAAATTAGAATGTCATACAAACAATAGCTTATGCTACAGCTCTATTTATTAATAAGAAAAAAATTACCATTTTTTTTTAAATAAAAATCATATGTTTTTATAAGAAAATCGACTTGCTAATATTATTTTAAGAAAATATAAAATCTTGAAAACAAAAGTCAATTTGGTTTAAGTCAAACAAATGCATCGTGGTCCCATAATAGGTTGATAAAGAAAAAATCTCTGCATAAACAAATTAATGTATCTTAACAACAAAATATCATCTTTGAATATACAAGTATTCTTTTTTTTCGTCATCACGGGTCAATTTTTTTAAGGGAATTAAAAAGGAATTTTTCTAATAACCATTGCATAAATAAATAAATAACAATTTTACAGGTTTTTTTCACTATTTTATAGTAACTAATTAACAAAATAACTCTAGTCATAGCTTAAATACTACGTTTTGTCACTACTTACATTTTATTATTTAATCTTTTTCGTCCAATAGTTGCTTACCTCTTATCCAGAAATCTCTGACATGCGTTAGCTAATTTTTTACCGATTGTACTATTAATACCTTATCAAAATACTTTATGAATGTTTTTCCATTGTAATTTTCTCTAAGATTGATCTATTTTGGATTAAAAATTTTGCTTGTCTATAAAACCAGAAATCAAAGACGTGGACACCTTTGTTCTTATAATTTATGAAAATTGATTGAACGCCAATTCAGAGTTCTACAGTTTATTATAATTTTAACTCATCCGGTTGAGTCTTGTATTGTATTTTCTCGTATAATATTTCTGGAAAATTTTAAAGACTTTGCGCATAATCTGCCCGCAAATCGAGATAATTGAGTACCATTAAAGACTTCTTTTAGTGGATACTTACAATTTTTACAGACGCAAAACTCTCCAAAGGTTTTAGTTTATCACAATATTATCACCACTTAGAAACTAAATTATCCCATCTAGTTTAATGAACATTTAAATATTTTTGAATTACTTTCATAAAATTTTTATATCATATCTTTAGAACTATCAACTTAGCTCGAAGTATATTATTCCTGGATATTTTTAAAGATTTTACGCATAATCTGCCCGCAAATTGAGACAATTGAGTACCATTAAAGGCTCCTTTCAGTGGATACTTACAATTTTTACAGATGCAAAACTCTCCAAAGTTTTTAGCTTATCATAATATTATCACCACTTAGAAACTAAACTATCCCATATAGTTTAATGAACATTTAAATCTTTTCAAATTACTTTCATAAACTTTTTAAATTATATCTTTAAAACTATCAACTTAGCTCCAAGTGAGATTACGCGGGCGCCGTTTCCCTAAAATATATACCAAAATATTTCAAAAATATCTGCTTAAGCTGTAGGGTTATAGTCAAATGCCGTTTTCATTCCTGAATAATTTCTTGCGGAAAATGTGTTGTTAAAGGTAAAAATGTTTTCAAATAACTTTAGTAAAACTCATTTAGCTTGGCGGAGATATTTAAAAGATAAGTAAAAATATAACATGAGCTAACTTTAAAATAGTTACTACATAAGAGTTCTTAGCCTCATATACTAAAAAGCCTGCAATTTACAAACTTTATTATGTACGATGTAGAAACAAGTTTTAACATAGCGTACAAAGTTTCAACGTATTGCGTTAATTTGTTTTAATTTACCAGTTGTTAAACGCAAATTGAATATCGGGCCGTTATAAAGTCTTTAGCTAAAGAAAGTTTTACAACTATGCAAATAATGACACAAATGAAGGCTGTCTAGAAGAACACTTCATTTGTAACTACATAAAATTGATTTTGTTGAGGATGGGACTCTAGAAAGTGTGGTCCATAGTCAAGGCTTGATGAGTATTTAAATTCTGGCGAGGTATTCGGTTAGTTCACGACAATGCTTCAGTTCATAGTATTCACTGAAATCGATAATTTCGTTTACAGCCCAGATCTATCTCCCTCATTTTTTTTTGGCATTGAAGTCACCCCTAAGAGGAACAAAATTTAGAACTAATGAACGAATTCAGCAAATTGTTTTTTACCATTTGGGCACCAAAATTTAGAAGATATTTTTAGTGGTATAGGGCCAGACTGTACTGAAAAATAATATTACTTTCTTTTTGTATCAATATATAATGCTGAGAACTCCTGGAGCACATAGATTCTAGGTAGAAATTCTATATGTTTTGTTCGGTTTTCGTCAATTTCGTTATTTTAACTAACAATTTTAAAATTATTTTTTCAAACAGAACAAATTGCCATGGAAATTAGACAAAAAAACTTTTTGAAAAAAATGTAATCTGCGATCTTATTATTGGAACGTGTATATTTTGGCATCCTAAAAAACATTTTTCGATGTTAACATTTGCAACTCTGTATTAACAAAATGGCGGACCAAAAATGATATGATGAACCCGGAAACTGTGTGATAAAAATTTTCTGAGAAAATTGACTTCAGAGTTAAGAGTTCTACCTCGATTTTTCCTAATTAAGACATTTCAACCATATTATTTAAACAAAATGTTTTTAATTCTGAGTCAGAAAAAGGTATTGCCATTTTTGTGCTCCAAAAATTGTTTTTTCGAAGATTTATTGACTCAAAATTAAGAATAATATTTTTTTAAAATATGTTTAATAAAAGTTTTTTTAACAATTTGCCTTAAAAATGGTTGCTTTATCTTAATTAAAAGAGCGGAAAATCAAGGTCTAACTTTCAATTCAGTAGTAAATTTAGTTTTTAAATACAAATAGTATTATTTTAAACAACAGAAAAAAAAATTTTGCCGGAAAAATTATATTTCTATAACTAGTAGCGCCACCTATAACTTTATATATATATATATATATATATATATATATATATATATATATATATATATAGATCGATAGATAATTCAATTATATAGAACTTTTGTTTGAATGTTATCATCGAGATAGGTTATTTAGGATGCCGAAATATACGTTTTTCAATAATAAGATCGCGGGTTACATTTTTTTTCGTGACAAAAGTCTAATTTCCATGAAGTAACAACGGACGAAACGGTAAAGAGTAAAACAGGATAAAACCGAACAAAACCTACGAAGATATAACTTACCAATTCATCATCCTTTTTTAGAATTTCTTCTGTCCTATCTAAACTAAACTGTCTTCTTAAAAGTTTACCTGTCCGAAGTTTTGGACTCAGACACTTATAGTGATTATATGGAGTACTAATATCTTCTTGTTCCTCCTAAAAATGAAAATGAAGTATGCAGGCAGAGCAAAGAAAAATTGATAAGCGCAAATAATATTTAAATTTTAGCATAACTGAGAAAGAAAAAGTGAGCAGATTGATACATTTTTTCGATACAGTTATTGTTCAATGACAATGAATAATGATGGATTATTCCAAACTCTAATTTAGAGCCTAAATCAAATTTTAATTATTCAGCAGTTTGATAAATCAATAAAAATGGTAATTACAACAGAGCGATTATGTAAGAATTACAATGGGCTTTTAATTATATGTATTTTTTTAAAAGTTGGGATGTATGGTCAATATAAAAGAGGTTGACAAGGTAGGTCCAAAAATACTCACTTCGCTCGTAGACGCCATACAGTGCGCTTTGAAAATGGTGAATGAGATTTCACCGAAACGTCAGCTGCCTTACTGTATTGAGAGGGACTCAGCACATACACGGGATGCCCAAAAATCTTCGATTACACATCACACCCGTGAGAATATCCGACATAACATATGTATATATATATATATATATATATATATATATATATATATATATATATATATATATATATATATTCTGCATTGTGAATAAAATAATTAATCCTTATAACATTACCTCCATGAGACAACTGATACTGAGAAAGTAGAAGATCCAGAATAAATCTGTTTATGATGTGAGAAGAGCTGGAACAAACCTTAGTCGCTGAAAACCGTTATGGTCTTACTTATCAGCTTATTGATTAAAATATTTATTATTCTCTTGAGGAATAATGTAGTAAATGAAACAGGACATTCATCAATAAAACTTCGCATGGCGCGAAAACGATTTAGCCTACTGATTATTTTAATTAAATGTGCCTGAGGTCCCTTTCAAACATTTCTTCTTTAATTTAATTTTCCGATTGTAATTAAGTGTTTTGAATCACTTTTGTTAACGCCGTTTATTTTATTCACGTAGTCAAAAGGTTTTTTTAACTTTTAATTCATAACTGTCACGCCACTGAATAACTAGTGACGGTTCATATAATAATTATATTGAAACAAATGACCCAAAATGCCAATTAATATTAATGTTTTTAGAAATCCTCATTGAATACATTTCTAAGTCATCTCTATCAGCAAAGACTGTGCAAATAAATGAAATAGCAATAAATAGCAGTCTAATTATGAGATGAGATAGACCATACTTTGAAAGGGTTATAGCTATTTTACCACTTTTTGGTTAAAAGAAAAGCTTTTATATCTGCTTGAACAAAACAAACATATAACTTATTCTAAAAATAAAGTTATTGTTATTGCCGGTCCCAGAATCGATGTACCAATTTTTATAAAAATAAAGCTGACACGCGATAACTATAATCACTTGAAAATTCTTTCCTAAACACATATATAACATATTTTAATCAGTATAAATAAAAGCAAAAAAAAACTTGTTAATTACTTCTTATAAAACTTTTATTTTGAATTTAGAACAATAAATTTAATGCTCTTAAGTTTATAGAAGTTTGACAACTTAATTTTCTGCTGAAAACACAGTATTGTAACCAGACTTGAACTGAGGGAAACTAAAAATTAAATGACTGTCTCAAAATTTGCTTTAAATAATAAATAACCTGAGAACGGCAACGTAGTCACTAATGCTCCTCGTTTCATTATCAAAGATAAAACAGTGTCATAGGCAAAAAATTATTTCAATAACAATAGCCATCGTTACAAATAATGTAAAATAAGCTAGTACGTTAAGAATTAGTTACTGATACTAGAAATCTTTTCTCGCAGTACGCGCAGGGGCGGCTTTATTATTATTTTTACTTTAAATTTTCCGAATATTTTTTTCTTTTTTCATAATAAATTCGACGTCTGGTAACAGAGCAAACATTTAAAACGCGTCGATTTTCTATTATCGGCAACGTAGGATAAAGCCATTTATGGATATGGCAAAGTGGAAAGACGAAAATTTAACTAGGGTTATATGTGAGGAAGAAAGATGGCAATATCTTTTAATATTTTTTAGGTGCAGCTATGTGAGTAGTTTTTTGATATCGGCATGTTGTGTTTGAACTTGGCGGTCTTGAAGGAAAATATTTCATTTTTAATTTAGTTTTAGTTATTTATTGGGTATTTACCGATCTATTTACATAATCTTATTTTTCTACGTGTTTTGTTAATAAAAATCGTTATATAGAGCTATAACTGCGAACAAAGTTAGTGTTTTAAACTAAACCTTTACTGCGCTTTCAGTTGTTCCTCAATTTAGATAAAAAAAAATCAGGATTTCCATTGCCTGATTTAAAAACAAAATTAAAGTAGAGAAAAGCCTCGCTAATTTAATAAAAATAGATGGTAATGATAAAAATAAATAGTTGTACGGTTGTCCGAAAACAGATAAACTTTTTTTTGTATGTATGTTACTTGGAGGTGAAGAAAGGAACAGACAGTTCAGTTCATATATAAGAGAAAATAACGATTTATGAAATATCTGTGATTCACAAGAATAATATTTTTAACTTTTCTATGCTTGGCAAGGTAAAGAGACCAGAGTTAAATTATTTCTTCTTATTGTGACTATGTCATAAAATTATTTGACATATTTAGTTCCACTTGTATTACCTGCCTAGCCGAGCTGCCACTAGATATCCGCAAAAAAAGCGATCCCCCTTCATTATGAGATCCAAATGAAAAGGCGAATTTTTTATAAATTCACCACACAAGTTTTTTAAATGAAATGAATGCAATATCTTTACGGAGATTACTAAGCATTCTACTTAGTTTTTAAAAATAAAATTATTTAGTTGTAGATTAATTCAAACTAAACCAAAATTAAAATAAAAAAAAAGAATACCTACCAAGTAATTAATAGTCATAAACAGTAATCTTATACTTATTTCTTTGTTAGATTTTGTACTGACATAACTAGATTTTACATGGATATACGGAACTGGCTCATAACGCGAGGATATAAATGTAAACAGAAGAGGAAATATTCACACGGATTCGTAAAACTTTATTCTCTATACTCTGGCAGCTTCATAACACCACTTGATCGTGGAAGTAAATTCGTCGTAAAACAAAGTTATTAAAAATATGAGAAATTAATCTAAAGACGAGCATATAAAGAAATGTAAAATGGTTCTACTATATTTCGAGCTTAAGAAAGTTAAGATTTCATTGAGTATTACGGAACCAATATAATTCTTATTGTTGTGGCTAAAACACAAATTATGTTAGCCCAATTTAAAGCAATCAGATTATTTAAAAAGTTTTGATAGTATATAAGATCTTTATAGAACTAAAGATATTTTTGTTGCTAGTGTTTCTCCATATAGAGAATTTTTTTTGATTTTGAAAAATTACGGTATATTTTAGGCTTAGTATATGGATCTAAATGGGATTAGAGTATCTAAAGTCTTTCGCTGGTTACGCCACTGAGTTAAAACATGGTCTTAAAGCTAAATAAATTATTATTAATTAATATAATAAAATATCATATCATACTTTTATTTTGCTCGGAGCTCGATGGCCTCTTCGATAGGGACAAAGTGAACTTGTTGATGCTCCAAGAAGAGCTGCTGCTACTTCTGATGCCGAAACTGGTGTACCAAGAATCAACGGAGTATCACTGGATGTACTTTTTACTATTCTATCGGTTGATCTAGAAGAACGAATGTTTTTCTAGTTTTTAAATACATTATGGAATTATGGAATTTTTTCATACCATTGTTTCAAAATAATTTTAAATTAATTTCATTAACCTATATTTATATATGCGCTGATATTATTCATCAGGTAGGCGAACAGATTTAATTGTTTTAAAAATATTGACGTTTGATTCATAAATATTAATCGGGTTGATTGTATCTCCCATCTTTAATCATAAAAATGCTTTACATAATTATAAAATTGAAGTGAATTTAGTTTCTTCTGATAAAATAAGTGATGCTAATTCACGTTAACTCTGTTTAGCTCTATAGAGACAAATTAATGGATCTGAAGCAGCATATATTGTAGATCTATTTAACGAGGGATATAAATAAAAATATGTCGCACGATATCTCAAGGGAGGCGAAACAAACGTATGAAACATAACATCATTATTAAGAGACTCTAAATTTGAAAAAAATGAAGGCGCAAAAGGTATACAACAGCATTTTATGACTACTTTATCTACAAAATCGTTCGTTGTCATTCACGTAACTCAACAATGAGCAACTATATCTAAGAGAAATTAATGTTAATTTGAATTTATGAAACGAACATTATAAGAAACAAGTTTAAAGCCAAAATGCCTGTCAAAATTCTTTGTCTTTCAGCACACATTCAAACTCTACTTAAAAGAGGGTATTCAATCATCCGGCTCCGATTTTGATGAAACTATAATATGTTGTAGAGGACACGAAAATATGACACATGTATTTTTTATCCGCGTAGATTCATCATGGTAAAATTAGCACTTAAACAGTTTTTTTTTAAATATGTTTAGTTCTAATTAAGATATCTTTACAAAACAAAATGGAAATTACTTGCTATTTGAAATAAAGTAAAATTATGTGGGTTTCTTCCCCATGCATATCATTCTTTATTTTCTAGAAGCGTAAACCTGAACAAGAATTTTAATTCTAAAAATTATGAAATTATACGGAGTTCTTTGAAAATATTTTTTCTCTGAATAACATAAGCGATTAAAGTTGATGTGCTTCAAAATTTTTGAAAGAAAAAACTTGAATATGTAAAAGTGTATTTGTGGTCTTTCACATTTTTTTTACAACCAAATACAGATTATTTTCACGTCAAACATTTACGGTACAATTGTTAAACCGTATTTAGATATATTAGGCAAAATTGCAAGAATAGACTTAACATACAGTGCCTTCATTTCAAAACGAACCATCCTTAATAACTTTCTTAAATAGAAAAATTTAAAAAAAAGAAAAAACACGTCAATTTAGATATACAGGGGTAAGTTTAATTTTGCATTTGTTAAAAGTCTGTCAATCACCTCCTCAACTCCAGCTAACCTCACTTTGATATGTCAAATGGGAACCCCCACCTTGTGACACCTCATTGTAAGCAGCATAAAATTGTCTATCCAACCGTATAAAAAAAATTAAATCGGTTGACGTACAAGCGAATAGTGTGCAACAATGTCTTGTAATAATGCATAATATATCGGCCTCGAACTTTGGTATGTCAAATGATTACCCTATAGTGTGATACATCATTTTAAAGGACGTACGATCTGCTATCCAACGATGTCAAAAAAAAATTAAGTTAATAGACGTTATAGGCAATTAGGATGCAAAAATGTGTGTTAAATATAAGCAGTTTATTCAGTTTTATTCAGTTGAAGAAAATTATTTTATTAAATGTTCAAAATGTGCGCCGTTATTAGCGAGACAATAAAAAAGCCTATTTTGAAATTCCCCACGAACATTGGCAAGGGTTTCTCTGCTAATTCCTCTACATTCCCGAACAATTCGATCTTTTAAATCGTCAATATTTTCAGGTGGGGTTTTATAAACCTTGCTTTTTAAATACCCCCAAAGAAAAAAGTCTAGAGGGGTTAGGTCTGGAGACCGTGCTGGCCATTCAATTGCACCACGTCTGCCAATCCACGTCCCTGGAAAATGTTCATCAAGCCACTCTCGAATTGCCAAAGCGTAGTGCGGGGGAGCTCCATCTTGCTGGAAATGCAAATTATTTTCACTTAGTACCATAACAGCATTTTCATCCTCTTGATTTTCTAAAGATTGCACAATGGCAGGGTATATTGTGTTTTCTAAAAGGTTTAAATAAATTTGCCCAGTTAAATTATCTTCCAAAAAAAATGGCCCGATGATTTCATTGCCATAAATTCCTGCCCACACGTTAATTTTTTCGGGATATTGAGTATGCCCTTCTCGGAAAAGGTGCGGATTTTCATTATCCCAGTATCTGCAGTTATGTCTGTTAACCAGTCCATTTAGAAAAAAAGTTGATTCATCACTAAAGCAGATATTCTTAGGTAAATGGGGGTCCTCGTCAATTCGTTGGCACATTAATTCGCAAAATTGAATTCTCCTATCAAAATCGTCTTCTCCGAGTTCTTGAAGAATTTGAATTTTGTAGGGAAAAAACTTATTTTGTTTTAAAACTTTATGCACAGAGCCAGCAGAAATGTTGGTTAAATCTGCGACCTTTGAGATGGATAAAGTTGGATCTATTGCAAACTGTCCTAGTACCTCGATTTGGCATGCTTCATCTACAACCCTTTTCTCAATATATTTTTTATTACAAACGGATCCCGTTTCTTCAAACTTTCGTACCAATTCGAGTACATATTTATGGCCCACGTTTTTGTCTTGATGCCTCTCGTTAAATGCTCTGGCGGTTCTACGAGCGCACCGGTCTTCAGCTCCATAGAGAAAAATTATTTCTATTCTTTCGGCTAGCGTATACACCATTTATATTCACGTTTCAACTAGGCGTCACAATGACAATTTTAACAATAATAAACAACTGGTGTTTAAAGATCTTAAAAATTTTATTTATTGCAGTGATTTCTTGTACCTATCAGGTACCGCAAAAAATATCATTGAAATAAATACACTAGATTGATTAGACTGCAATGAATTTTGCGATGAATTTTAAAACAGGCTTAGTTTTTTTCTCGCAAATATTTTAACTGTTTATTATTTTAAAAAAATATTTATTTTAAATTTAAAATAATATTTTACTCTATGAAGTAGCCATTTGACATAATAAAGTTTAATGTGATAAGGTGTCTATTATTACCACACATCTTTTCTTACTATTCGCTTGTACATCAACAGATTTTGTTTTTTTTTTTTGGCTAAATAGGAGATAGTATGCCCTTTAAAATGATGTATCACACTATAGGGTAATTATTTGACATACTAAAGTTCGAGGCCGATATATTATGCATTATTACAAGACATTTTTGCACACTGTTCGCTTGTACGTCAACCGATTTAATTTTTTTTATACGGTTGGATAGACAATTTTATGCTGCTTACAATGATGTGTCACAAGGTGGGGGTTCCTATTTGACATATCAAAGTGAGGTTAGCTGGAGGTGAGGAGGTGATTGACAGACTTTTAACAAATGCAAAATTAAACTTCCCCCTGTATATCTAATTTGACGTGTTTTTTCTTTTTTTTAAATTTTTCTATTTAACAAAGTTATTAAGGATGGTTCGTTTTGAAATGAAGGCACTGTATATATTTTTTTAAATGAAATACTCACTATACTAAAATATTTTTGATATATTACCCAACAACTTACTTATCATCATGTGTTTTTGTCAAGGTAGAAAACTTCGAATGTTCCATTGACTTGATAAAAGTAGGATTCGGACTTGGTGCCTTCGTGTGTCCCTCGCTGACGCTCATATGCCTTGTGGATTCCAAAGAAACAGAGTCGCCCACAGAGTCTTCTTTGAAAATAGGAAGTGTAGCAATAGTGTTGATGATAAGACTTTCGTCTAATCTGATATAAAAACATAAAAATTAGGAAAATTCTATTTTTCGACTAGTATAAATAATACAATTTTTTAATAAACTACTCTCAGTGATGTAGAATAGTTTGGATTGTTGGTAATATAAGAAATACAACAAAAAGAATCGTAAGAAATCTTTAGAACTATGCAGTGTCTAGAAATTCCACTTCTATGCTTTGAAGATAGATTTTAAAGATGAAAACATGATCAAAGTCCAAATAGACATACGAGATATGACAAATATATATCTTAACTTTAAATCAATATGCGAATTTTGCTAGTGTTGATTATAGGTGTGACCAAGGTGGAAAATCTAAAAAATAAATATCAACTATGACTTGGGATGTAATATTGCACATTATTCTCAATTCCGTTCTTAGAGACTTGTAATAAACAAAAAGTGTAAACATGAAACTTACTTTCATATTCAATAAAGTATATCAGCATGGTTATAGCATTTTCGACATCGTGTTATTTGTTAAGTCATGAAAATAACCAGTTATTTAATTATCATATCTCGTGGCCATCAAAGTTTATTTCAGCATATAAATTGCTCCCGATAAATATCGATAACTGTCACTCTTCGAATTAATACTGATAGCAACTTTGGTTAAAACTGAGTTCTAAAGAAAACAATTATATCTTCTAACACATCTTTGAGACATCCTGCTACAGACACTGGCTGAACCAGTCAGTATTTGTACTAAACATTTGTATCTAGATGAGAAAAAGCGGCCTTCTAACTGTAACTATGTAATTTTGGTGCCCGAAAATTGAAGTCCAAAGTTTGAGTAAATGTAGATTGAAGAAAAGTGTTGTCGTATAATTTTTTTTCTTCTCCCCTGTACCAAGCTATCACCCTTTAAAGGTAACAGTTGAAAATCTTTTGAAAGGTTCGTACGATCTGGATAAAAACTGACGATAAATATAATTAATAACCACCTTGCATTGACTGCTATGAAAATGTCTATCTATCTATCTATCTATTATCTATCTAAACTATCAAAGTTACAAGTTCTGAATACCAAGTTTCTAAAAGTTGTTATTTTTATAGTGTTGTCATATTTGATATGTTGACTTTACAAGAAGATTTTCCTGATATTTATATGGGAAAAAGATATACTTTATCTTTATGGATAGAACTAGCTGTTTTCACGTAAATTGCATTTGCAGTAAAGTATACTTGAGAATTCTCGAGAAGGTATATTTATTATTTGTTATTATTTGTATTAAGATTTTTTTCTTTAAATTCATAATTATCTCCTGAAGACTGATTTCTGGTGTGAACTTTGGAATAGAATTTATAAAGAGTCTTTGAATATATCTATATTATGACAAAAACTTCACCTGTGCATGATCTATCTGATCTGAGTCCTTGGTGTTCATCTGCTGAGGGTGTTAAGTTATTAATTTTGTTTATTATAATTTTGTTGTAAGTTTCAGTGTAATGCTTAAGAGATTTATACCTCTGTAGTTTAAGAGCAATTTCTTATCTCCTTTTTTAAACATCAGGAAAGTGATGATGGTTCGCCATTCAACGGGTATTCTGTAGAGAATATTTCAAATGAGAAATATTAATTGCTGTATGAGACATTGATCGCCATATTTAAGTTATTCGTTTAAGATGCCATCTTGCCCTGGATTCATCCTATTCTTTAGCTTTAGAAGAGCTGTATTTACAGCGGCTGTCTCAATTTGTACGTTGTGGTTTGTTACTATTTCTGATGTAATTAGTTCAACTTCAAATTCATCTGATTTATATAGTTCCGTTAGATAGTTAACCCAGGTTTCCCTTGAGTTCTAATAAAGCGCCAAATTTGTTTTTGAAGTCTATAGTAGTCATCCTCCATTCGTTTTGAGAAAATTTCCCAATGATGATTTTTTGTTTGTCTTACTAGTGCTTTTATTTCGTTTCGGATTCAACTACACAATTCATACTATTCTGGTATTCGTAATGTTCTGTAGATGAGGTACGCTATTTTTTCTTTTTACATTCTCTCTTAATTTCTGGACAAAACCATGGAGTTTTATTCTTTGTAATGTTATTTTTTACAGTTCGGGTGTCTAGAGCTTCATATGCGGCTTCTTTAATGTTGGTCTTCAATTTCAACCAGCATTCATACTATCTTCCTCTTATATTGGGTTTATTTGAATTTTCTTCTTCAATCTTTTCTTATATGGTTGTTTAATCGAAAAGTCCCATAAAGATTCAATGTTTATTTTGGATTATTAAGATGCTTGTACTGGGCTCTTTTGAGGTTTAAATTTTATTTTAATTTTTGCAAGTAGCAAACTCTATGTTTGTCCTAAGTGATAAGTATATCCGGAGAATTCTTCGGTACAGACGAAATGCCAGTTGATAAAAAATCTTTCACATTGAGGCATATTACCATTAGCTTATTGAAGATGATTATCTGAGTGCCAGCCATATAGTATTCAGAAACATTTATCTTCATGTATTATTTTCAACAAAAAGTGTAAAAACAACAACGCAAAATAGTAACAGCACACAGAAAACTTCAGTAAAAAATTATTTGAAAATATTTTCAAAATGTCCTCTGTCCAATTTGAAGGAGCATACTTAATTATATTTGGTCTATTTTTTATTTCCTGAAATTAATTGATAGTACGTTGCAAAAGTTCGGATACAAATTTCTTTTTCATAAATTAAATTTTTTATACACTCCCAAAAGAAGAAGTCCACAGGATTTAAGTCCATGGATCTTGCTGACCAGGAGTAGAAATCTCCGCGAATTTTCCATCTATTGCGATAAGTATTATATAAGAATTCAAAAAGAGCTCTCATGAAATGTGGAAGGGCCCTATCGTGTTGGAAATACATTCCTCTTAAGTTTGCATCCACCTTTTAGAGAAGATTGGCCAAATTATTTTCTTAATAGAGTAAATAATGATTTTTCATCCATATTTTCTTCATTAAAATGTGGACCAGTCAATGTATTATTTAATTATATCTATCCAAACGTTTACGGAAACTGCCTAAGAGCATTGGATTTTCTGGTGACCACAAATAATAATTTCTAGAATTACTGACATGATACCATCTCCCACTCACCGAGCTCCATCAAACTTCGTCAAACAGTTATACATGGTGTTGTGTTTTTAAAAAAATAAATATACCCAGTTTCTACTCCGTCGCAGAAAATCAGGAATTATTATAACATGAAATATTCATGTGTGGGTTCTAGGATATCATTAAGAACTAGCAGCCCCATATCACAAATATTTTAGGAAATATCCGTATAAGAATATTTTACCAAATTTTGTAAATTGTATTTCATTATGGGTGGCTAACAGAACTTTTCCTTCCTATATGCAATTAGATCTGCGACACTCTGTATAAAACGTGGCTTGCAATTTATGACAGACTTCCAAAATGCGTAATTTTACATAAAACAGTGCTTTAAATGCATAAAAAAAAGTAACAATTTAGCTACATATAAGCCTAGACTATTTGAAAATCATTTTTAGTCTAGAAATTAAATGATCAGTATTTATTTTATAAATTTTCAAACTAAATCGTTCTTGTTATGCTACTCCACTTAAAAGTGTTTATAATTTATTTAGTAATATTCCGCTAATACCTTCAATGGAATTAACAGAACTATTTTCGCTATATTGGTTTTAAATTGTCAACATATAAACAGCGACATCTGCAATGGGCATCTTATATTAATATTAATACTATTTATATAAACCCACGCAGATTCTGTTCAATTTTGGTTTAATTTATTAAACCAGCAAACCTCTTTCGAGCGTGTCATGCTTGCCAAAAGCAGTATGCCATGTTTTCAGAAACAGTCATTTTCAAACAATACGATGCTCCATTTCGAATGCCAATTTCAATTTCTGAGCTATAGTGTAAGTACATACATACATAATTTATATTTTATGCATATGGACAAATCCATATAATTCATATTGAGTGTGATCAGTTTATACTGTGAGTTAATATTATTCTCATGACTCGTACGTACAATTTTTATCAAAATTATTAGTGCCGACTGCTAATAACATGTTATGGTGATATTTCTTATTTTCAAAGTTATCGAAATAATGAATTACCCTCTATAAATACGAAAAATCGCAAAATTTAATATGTTATCGACACACATTTTAACTTCTTTTTCGGGTACCGTGTGTGGGATAATTCCAATTATAATATTTGAAATTAATATTGCATTAAATATCATTATCGTGTAATGCGGAATTATGTGCCACTTGTAGTAATGGAGATGTGGAACTTCAAATACGCGTGATTCGATTCAGCAGTTGGATTTGGCCAAAACTTTATTTCTGCTCAAGACATAATTAACGGCGTTAATTTATCAGTCACATCAAAAATACACATATACTTTATCGAAGAAAGTTGTATTAAGAAAATAAATAAATTAATACCAAATTGTTTAAAACCAGCTCTTAATTCCAATAAAATACATCAACTTGTTTTCTTTAAAAGTTGACACACTATCATCAATCAACCAACATCTTTTATTTTAACATGGTGGATCTAGTCAAAATACAAATTAGAACCAATTAAATTTATTTATTATTAAAATTATTTTTTTAATAATTTATTTAAACAAATAGCAAAGAAATCTTATTTGTGTTCATTTGATGATCGGTGGTGATTTTAAAATAAGAAACCTAATAAACCAGTCCATACTTATTTCTAATATAGAGTATCTAACTTGGATTGCACATACCTAGAAAAATCTTATAGATTTGATAGGTACAATTATTTTCCATAATTTTTGAATGTATTATAGTTCAATTTTAAAATTGTTTGCTTGACAAATGCTGTAAAATCTTTGATAAAGGGCATAACTGGCTCTTTGCACTGCAATGGATTTCTAAAATGACTATGCACATAGTGCCTTTTCTAAAAAAGTGCCACGAGTATTCACAGTGCACTGCCAAGATTCCAAATATGATGAGTTTGTATAATCCATTACTGTTTTTTTAAATATTGACTATACCTTGCAAGTATGATAAATAATTGACAATGTTTTGAGAAAATTTAGCATCATCTAATTAAAGTATTGAGCAGGTAAACTAATGCTCATTCTAAAACTGAGATCGTTTTCTTGTTTCTAAAGTGTCGTATTAATAAGGATTAAAGAGAACTACATCAAGCTGCACAAAGTAAATTAGTTATATTTTCGGAAAGTGTTTCTATAAAAACAAAAAAACAATAGATTTTGATCCAAATTCCATGAAAATGTTTTCAGTTAAACATTATCGCGATTTTTTTAATAAAGATTCTGTCAGTTGTATCAAAAATGTTCACTTGACATTTTTTTGGATAATTTGATAAGAAAGTTTATTTAGTAACGGAAACAAACTAACTACCATTAAAAGCATTAAGTTTTTACAAGATATTTTTATGGCTAGGTACGCGTCTTTGTAATCAAGAGATATCGATAAATTTATAATTTCCATCCTTATTTAGAATCTTTGGTTCAACACCTAAAAGATACTAATTTCCAAAAAGAGTGCGAATTTATTTTAACGTTGATACGAAGACAACTCCTGATTTTTTGCCAACTTAATTTGGACTAATGAAGTAATATCCCCATTTTCAATTAGGTATTAACTTTTATAGGAGAAAGATATTTAGATATTCTAGAAGAGTTAGACAACTAATATTTAAACAATTTATCATAGGCAGAACACAAGAAAATTTTTTACCAACTCGATGGTGCCCCACCACACAGAACCGTTCCAGTTAACAATTTCTTACAAGCAACATTTTAAGGCAAGCGGATTGCCAACAATGGTACCTTTTCTGTGGCCTTCTTGTTCTCCTGATTTGACTGACTTTGATTATTTTATACGGGAAACGATAAAAAAACATCGTTTATAGTAATTCTGTGACAACAATGGAGGACTGTACGGCAAGGATAAGAGACTCGTTCGAAAGCTATCTTCAGATTCAGTTAGAGGGGCTACCAATGAACATGATGCACTTGGAGATGCAAAAAATGTTGGAAGTTTAGGTTAGAAATTTTGAACATTTATTAAAGTAAGTTGTTTCCCTGTGTAGGTAAGCCACTTTTACAATGCAAAAATGCTATATTGCAAGTATTCCAAAAAGTGCAAATTTTGGGAATGGACAACTTTTTACAAAATCATTCTTATTTTTAATGTTATATAAGATAACATTATAAAAATAGGGGTTTATATTTTAAAAAAATTGACGATTTTTTTCAGTTAACATTTAATGTTAATTTTTGATAACCTTTATTACTAAACTATCAACACAATCCATCACAGTAGATCCCCTTGTAGAAGGATACAGGTCCCAATTAAATAATAAATGATTTTATATAGGACAAATAGATAATCATGTTTAAGCTTGCAAACGCCATTTTTGACATAAAATTTAAAATATGTCAAAAACAGTTAGACTTAAGTATAGATTATAATACATGAAATATATCTATAATTTTACGTAGAATCTAAAAATGAAATAACATATGGGGTATTCCATTTAAAATAAGCAAAAAGGCATCAACTTCCGGTATAACCGGAAGTGCCATCATCTTAAAAATATTTTAGCCGACTTGCTCCCATCGACTTTAGTAAACTGCCAAATTTTGAAAATTTTCCAAAGTCTATTTTCCGCGGTATTTCGTGGTGGGCACGCTGTATATGTAGCGAGCCCCTATATACCAGCAAGATTTTGTCCACTGCTATTTATCGGTAGACTTTACTACTTTGTGTAAAGCCGACGGTGGAATACTATGGAATACTACAGCTTGCAAACAAGCGCCAACGAATCGGATAGATACTAAAGGAGCCTTATAAATTAAAATTCAAGAAATATCTTAAATTTTTAGCCTATTTTTCTTAACAGCGTTATTTTCAACACCTTTGGTATTTATTTTTTTTTAAATATTTTTTTCAATTAATTTATTTACGATGTGCAATTCAAGTTATCAGAGCGAAAAAAAATCATTATAATGTTAAAATAATAATCGCAACAAAGAGCCTTTTTAAAAGATATATTTTAAGCTGCAGTAAAATGATACCAAAAATTATTTGATGTCTAATTATTTCTGTGTACTCACCCGTGACTCTCCCTGTTAATGGCAGCCAAAAATAAAAATAAAATACTAATTATTTCTGGTTGACTACAAAAACAGATAACATAAAAATAATAAAAGGTATACTTTTATAATAAACCTTTTCAACTTCAATTGCTAATTAGGAATAAAAATTTAATATAGTGTTAGGGTGTTTCATTCTTAGAATTGGAATTTACTCTCGTAACTGAGTAAAACCGGTTTGTATTGTGTAGAAAAAGATATTTGAAATTATTAGAGATCGTAAAGCCTATTTCCAATTCATATAATTATTTACTGCCAAAATTCCTAGGAATAAGTGAAAAAAAAAACTATACCGTTTTATGTGTCAAAATCAAGTACGGTACTCCCCCACGCACCTCTTATTTTTTTAAGAGATTCCTGATTCCCCACATCGATTTATTTATTTTTCTTACAAATTATACAACATTTTATCATTGACAAGTTAATTTACTTTGTTTCACAAAAACAACCAAAATCTTTACAATGGCACTAAAGTCGAATAAAATCAAAATGAATCACGAGTGATAGCAAAAGAAAAGTGCCAGTTGACAGCAACATTGCCAGGATGCAGTTAATCTAGAAATATTATGAATTCTAGCTATTTGTTTGACAAACATAATAAGTAGAAACTAAAAGAACTTTAGGTAAAAGCAATTATTTGTTTGAAAATTTCCATATTGTCTAAAAAACATGTTATTTAATATATTATGATATTGCATATATATAACAAGAATTCTTTAAATTCTTAGAACTTAGCAAAAGGCAGGCATCACCTTTACAAGTCAAGACACAGTTAAAATTAGTTAAAAAAAATGTACATTCACGTTGTTGTAAGCGTTTAAATTTTTTGTTTGGGATTGATTAGGTAATTAATTTTAACTGCGACTTGACTTGTACTGTGTGAAGGCTATACTAGCATTGGAGACTGTTCTCCAAAGAACAAGGTTCAAGTGTGCCCCTTGAAGATGTTTGAACCCTGATGATGGTCTAAGGAAGACCGAACGCACTTGGCCGATGATAAAATATATTTATTGAAATACACAAATATCTCTCTTTTTCTTAAAATCTGCATTGTTAGAGTTGACCAAAAAATAAACAAAATTTTGCTATATAGAAATACTATTATTCACTACGATAGCCAAGCAGCCCTGAAGACCCAAACGGTCAAAAGGTAAGATCTAGATTGATTTGGGAACGTAAGAGTGAACATGCAACTCCGGAAAAGGACAACAGAGTCTGTTTATTATTACAGTAAATTGGTATATGTACGTAATTGAAAATATTTTTTTTCTGACAAAACCGCTCATCCAATGGAAATTTTCCAAGAGGTAAAATAGCTTCCAAATACATGCGGTTATTCGACAGAATTATCTAGGTTGTCATAACGTTGATGACATAAAAAATGAGCAACAATGTTTAGCATTTACGTCACTTTCATAACACACACTACTTTATAGCCGGTCACTATACCACTAGAAAACGGCATGTTATAGTGTTAAACCACATACTAAAAATCATTAAATTCAGTTACTACGTTTCAAGAAATTTGGAAAACAATTAATGTTTTGTTAAAACTTCTTCTACCGCCTATACGAAGCAGTATCAAATATAACTAAGTTGGTTTAAATTGACCTATTGTCACGTCAGGAATCTGCCATCAAACGTTGTATATTCTTGACACCCTATATAATGCAGTATCTGAGAAATTGCTTGCTTAATGTTTAAAAAGCTAAAGTGCCATGTTTTGGTAAATCAAGGACCTTAAGACACGCTTGTAAGTCCTGGATCTGTTTGCGGAATACGGAAGGCTTTCGAGCGGAATAGTATGACTAGGTGCACGAATTCGAGACACTAGCATATTAGAGACCAATCAACTGTCTCAATGGTTATAATCCTCCAGACGTAACCTCCAAAAGGATTACTAAGCCTGTTAAAGGATACCAAGACATAGTACCATAGGGCTGACAATAAATATCCTTAAACTGCGATGAAGCATCTTAAATATCCAGTATGTTAAAATCAATGAAAAATAATATTAAAAGTCCAATTCTGTTCGTAATTAGATAATTAAATTACCCCGGCAATATGAGAAATAGTGAAATGGTAAACAAAACCATTTATCAATGTCTAAAGTGGTCGAGAAAATTTTAACTGGAATTGTTCTGGTAAATGTCTATATTAATTTTTCAGCACTCCTTCTTGTGAATGCTAAGCAGGTTAGCGATTATATTTTGGCTTTATATCATTAATCTTCTTTAATCGTTATTTTTTACACAAAAAAATGTAAGTTGGAGTTAGTTAATTAGCCTCCAGAATTTCGAAAGCAGATTGCATCTATAAAAATAGTATTTTTTAGCGTCTTGTGTACGAAATAAGTATTGCCGTTTTTTGTTTTCCATATACATATTTATGAAAGTCATGGACATAATATAGACCCTATATGGACGATGTTGTACTAAAACTGTAAGTACTTAATGTGTTACCTGTACTGAATTTAAATCTATCATCAAGATTTTTGAATGACGTATGGATTTTTAGTACAGACTATCAAAAGAAAAATAGAATACATAAAAAAATATGTAGTGAAATGTAGAGATGTTTATAGAAATATATGACCGATAAGCCACTTCACTGCTTTTGGAAAATTATTTCTTATTATGTTTTATTACATTTAATGCACACTACATAAATATTTACTGGAGATCTGTTGAAATTTGTATGTATCTTTTCTTCCTTATTATTATGATTTATTATGATTTACAAGCTCAACGGCTTCGCACTCCCTCCAGGGAATATTGACTCATACCAGGTACACAAAGATACCAAAAGTATGAAGTTTACTGGAGATCTGTTGAAATTTCAGTAAAAATTAATTAAAAAGTTTGAATTCTAAAAAAGTGTACCGAATCGTAATTTGAATAACGGCGCTGGTCACGTTGTCACAACTCAATTTTCCGCTTAAGTTCACTATGGCTAATTCAGTTAATTTAAACTGATCTTTTGCAAATACTGTATCAACACAGTATCATTTTCCGTAAGTATTTTCCAGGGATTCTTTGAAGAAAAGCATTTCATTAAATAGAGTTTCAATTAATTTTATTTTTCAAGTTGACCATTATTTTGTCCTGTTTTGGTATTTTACTACACTGTGCTAAGGTATTTTCTTATCGATGCTGAACTTACTGCTACCTTTTTTTTATTCAGATAGATCTTGCTTTTTTCCTGCCATTTATATTTACATTTGAATGGAATCGTATGTATAATGGGTTGCGGATAGTTTTTAGTAATGTACTAATATGTATTTGACGAATTTGAAAATAACTACTGGGATACTTATGAGATCTATTTTTGTTTTGAATGGAAAATGCTAATTACTAACGAATTGGTTTAACTAACATACATTTCAGCCGACTGTTTCAGCAGTGTCATTCTTCTTGAGCTGTCATTTCTTTCACAAGTGGCAATGGAACGCGCCTAACAGAAGTCGATTAGCGCGCAAGCTAGACCATGGTTTTAAATGGAGTCCATTTTGTCTTGATTTTCACTTTTTCCTGGCTTGATTCGGCCGAAGAAGCTACAGACTTCCGTCTCAATTTTTATTTGCCAAATTTTTGGGATTCTGAGATGGAAAGTCAAAAATTATCCTGGTAATTTAAGTTTTGGAGTACCGTATCTATTTTCAGATTGGCAGTTATAGTTTTTTTACCAGGATAAACTTGGAGACAGGGATTTTGGGCAGTTTGCACGTGTCAACGAAAGAATCACTCTGGACCCCAAAAATATCGGGTCCACCCTACCAGTGAAAATACTGCCATTCCCCGATGAGAACACCGCAATTCATTTAAGGGTTGTATTATTACCGCAATCCACCCTACAGATTGTATTATCACCCCAATCCACCCTTAGTGTACTCTGCAGAAGAACCTTTTGGTTTGAAGATTATTTATTATCTTCAACAATTTTAATTTTAATTAAAGAGCTTTATTAGAACTAGTCAATATCAGTTTTATTTTGACCCACCAGTTCCTTGCATTTGGTATTTCGTTTCATTTCTTTTTTTAATTTTCAAAAATTTAGTTGAAAGCTAAAAGTCCAGACAACATCGCCGAAAGTCTCTGCATTCGACCTAGTTTAAATGCAGTGGCGCTCTTAAATTTTTCCCACCCCTACTCTCCGGCATAGGGGTTAGCTCGGCACTTTGCTCGCTGGTGCGGCTACTAGCCTTCAGCTCTGCTCTGGTTAAATCATCTCATTTATTAAACTTTGCGAGATCTCGCGCCTTTTTAAATAAATAGCAACGTGATAAGTATGAAGTTACAATATAATGAACAAAACGATGCTAAACGATAGTTTTTTTTTTGGATTTTTAGAGATATTTGTTTGTTTATTGTTGTAAAATGGTACATGGTGCCATAAAACATACGATGTCTATAAGCACTCCAAAAAAGGTGCTTGTTTCTGTTGCAACGGTCCTAAAAGGCGAAAGCAGCTCAGATGCATAGGAGCTAATTCAATCGTTTTTATGTTTGAAGACTACATTAATGTGAGTATATTTGTGCTTGTATATTACTGCAATATCTTAGGGCTGAACTTTGATCAATGTTCTTTGTCTAAAGCTGCATCAGGTGTACATAACCTACATAGACCTTACATTATTTGTTCACAAACGCATTATCATTCCATTATGGATTAGAATGAGAGGCTAAACACTTTCAGACCTATAAAACCAAAAAGAAATTATACAATATTACAATCGTATTATCGACATAACCTCTATCCTGATTTTCTTGGGTAATTTCTTTGAAAAAGTAAGTGGCAAGCAATACTTACATTACCGTGTTCGCGTTTTTTTGCACAAAATTTATTTCCATTTTGATTAGCAGTTAACTCGAACATTGCTCGACAACACCAGGAACTTATAAAATCGCTTATCAGTAAACTGATATTATGTTTGCTTACTTTCACGTGACGCTACTACAGTTGCAACCAGTATGTAGCATTGCCCATCACGTACTCAAATATAAAAAATTTTCATTTAATTTGCGTTTTTTATGGGATATAAATATATTTTATTCGGAAAATAAATAAAATACGCTATATATTCCCATAAGTCTTTATATTAAAATAGGATAATTTCATTCTCTAAGTATGTGCCAATTTCTCTCGTAAAAAATGAATAGTAGTCTCCACTAATAGCGCGGTTCTATTATTACAAGGTCTTGATGGAATCGCTCACCATGTTTGTCGGTGATCTCTCCCAAATGTTTTCAGAGAAAGTTCTAATTAGACTATAAAAAGCTACATACAATAAATATTTTTTAACTCTAAAAAATTATTTATTATTTAGTGAAAACTTTGTGATCCAATTTATGTGGGAACTACTTTAGAAACCTCTTACACACTTAATGAGAACAAATATCAAATAAAATTTAACTATCTATCCCCGAATAGAAAACAACTAATCAATTGCAAACACCTTAGAGGAGAGTAGTATAAAAAACAAACAATAATATGATGCAAAATGTTGTCCATTTTGTTGTCAAACTTGATATGTAAATTATATTACTGTAAATTCAGCGTCGACCAATGTTATTAGCTCCGTGTGCAGAACAACAACAAAAATAGCTAAAAGTCTGACTGTTCTGGTAAATTAAAGTTAGCGCAGACAGATTTGTGATTTCTCAACGAACAAGTATTTTATTACCAGATACATTATTTTAATATCATATTAATGTACGAATTACATTCACAATATTGATAAATAGAAAAAAATATTTATCTTCATACGTAATAAATTGATTGGGTATCCATTAGACGTAACAATACTGAAAGCCTTAAAATACGTCAAAATATTGAAAATTAATTAATGAAGGCGTGGGTAAAGTTCCCGAATATTTTACCATTATTTTAATGGCCTTGAACGTCATCGAAAGTGATGCAATGTAAACAAGAGATTTTAGATTTCCGCCTGTCACGTTGTTAAACAAGCAGTTTAGTTGGCGAAATGATTCTATAAATTACGATTCGTTAGGTATAGAAAGTGTTTTCTAAATATATCATAATTTATTAGATCATGATAAACATTTTTAGTAAATAAATATGCTTATTCTCTTTATAAAAGTATTTACGAAACCGTGGATAGCCTACTAAAAGAATATTTGGAAATAAATCTACGTTTGTTTTCCAAGTTTTTAGTAAGGCAATATAATGTTTTTCCAACAACTACGTCGAAAAATCTATTTAACGGCGATTTTAGTGCAGTAAGGGAGATATTACACTACTGTATAGATCTGACTATAATAGAAACACTAATAGAAATGTCATTGTAGTCTTAAAGCAGGCAGATAAAACGCATATAAAAGCATATTTTAACATTCAGAAAAAATCGTGTAAATTAATTTACTTGTATTAGAGTAAACAAATAAACTTATAAGGTAAAATGATTTTGAGAACGTCTAGTACTCCGTTTAAATCATAATCTTATTCTTATTTGAAACTGGACATTTAATGATATTGATATATTTATTTTATATACAAATTTTAAAGTATTGATAACTGGACATCTAATTTTGTTATAAATAAAAGATATAAAGCTTTTTCTCATCAAATTCATATATAAGCTTAAACATATCATCTCTATAAACACATCATTTCCATAAACTTACACTAAACACCTCATAATTTATTAGATCATGATACACAATATGCCCACTCCGTTTATATATGTAGTTAAGAATTCGTGGGTAGCCTGCAGAAAGCATATTTGGAAATAAATCTACGTTTTCAAGTTTTGAGTGAGATAAAATAATGTTTTCAACAACTGTGACGATAAATACATTTAACTGCACTATTTGAGTGCAGTAAAAGAGATATTATTACAATGCTGAAAAGATTTCATTATATAAAAAATGCTATAATATAAATGACAATATGGTCTTAAAACATGAGGATAAAATATAATGGCATATGAAAAAATATATTATTATTCTTAGAAAATCGTGTAAATTAATTTACTTATATTATAGTAAGCAAATAAAATTAAATGTTGAAATAATTTTGAAAATATCAAGTACTCAGCTTAAATCATAAACTTATTTTTAATTGAAACTGGACTTTCAATCATCCCAATATATATTTATATACAAATTTTATTATATTGGTAACGCGAACACAAATTAATTATGAATAAAAAATGTAAAGTTTCTCTCTCATCGTGTTGATACAAACGTTTATATATATCATTTCTATAAATTTTATTTATTTATTTAAATATTCGTCTCAAAAACACCTCACAGTAATTACATGTAAGAGCGAGCTACTTAAAACTAAATTAAAATACATTACTTGAACTACGAACAAAAGGTAAGAAATGCTTTTTCGATGCATACGAAATCATGCCGACAGCAGTATTTCTTTAACTCCTTGGAGCATATGTTAAATAGGCTAACATCATGACTTTGCAAGAACTTATTACAGTATATTAACATGAACGATAGCAGTGAAGTACTATTTTTAACATGAAAGTAATCACTAAATATAGAATGGCTCTCTTTTATCTCTGCCAACCAGATCAAATAAACTACCAGAATAAACTGATGACAAGATCTGTCAGCACATAGTTATCCTAAATACAAATCCCGTTACAGTCATAACGATAACTTAAGCCATTATTATCTTTCCCCTCTTTTGAACATGTCAAAAATGCATGTAATGTATTAACAAAAATACGAAAATGAACAATATCAGTTACTTCTCCAAATTGAAGAGTTAAGTACGAATGTTATAGGAAGTACTTCACGCTTTTGGTAAACCTAGAAATATGACAAGCTAATGAATCAGATTTCGGCTGCCGATAATGATCAACAAAGAACACAGTTAAAGACTTAAAAAATATTACATATTTTAAAAGCAGAAACATTTTACATTATTATTAAAAATAAAACCGCCTTAGCTAAAAATGATTCAAATGTTGAAGTTTTAGCATTCGATTTTCAACAAAATTTGCCTCTTCTCGCGTTTTTAATAGGAGCAGTCTTTATAAAATTTAATTTTGGGTCTACAATTTTTGCATTCATGTGGGAAGTACTGGAAAAAGCTTATTTTATGTTTATGATGAGACATTGGCTGCAAAAAGACAAAATGATGCTGCGAATCTTCTTCTGCAATTTTTAAAAAATCCAAGATGTTACCAATATATACATATTTTTTGATAACTGTTCTTCACAAAACAAAAACTATGTACTTGTGCAGTTTTTTTATACTATGGTTGCCATTGGAAAGTTAAGACTAATAGAGCACAAATACCTTGAACCTGAACATAGTATTTTGCCTTGTGACAGATGCTTTGGAGCTATAGAAATTCAAAAGACGAAGCACGATAAAATCTATTTGCCCTAGGAATATTCTAAAATTATTTAAAGTACTAATAACAAATTTAAAGTTATTCCAGTAACAAAAGATATGTTTTTCAATGTAAAGGAACATTTGCAGCCGTTTTTTGTAAGAAATCCAATAAAAAAGAACAACAACCATACAATTTCAAAGTACTGTGTCATGCGATATGAAATATTAGAAAATTACGTGTCATTTAAATGTAGCGAAGCAGTATCTTTAAACTTGTTCTCGATATTTGATAAACGAGATAAACGGAATCTACAGCCTCAGACTTTGCTGAAATTTAGAAAAATACTGAAAGAAGAAAGCTTAATAAGAAAAAATTCGAACCTGTTATGACTTTGGCCAGGAACTACGTACCATAATGCGATCAATGGTTTTACAATGAGATTTAGAACTAGAGCTCTTTAGCTGAAAATATAGAAACATCTGCTCCAGAATTTAGTGACGATGAATAAAAATATTTCAGTGTTATGTAAAATTTTCGGTGAAAGTGTTTTTTGACTTATTCCATTTAGTTGGACAATAAAAATACTTTTGTCGAAATGAAAGTTTAAATATTTTTTATTTTTGTCCCCAAAAAATATAGAAAACTTCGTATAAACCGATCAAATCCATAATTTTTTAAAAATATCTCTTCTATTTTTTGCTCGTAAATATTACTATATTTATTAGGAAAAATAACGTGGTCATATGCTAGTAATAAAACATACAATTATTATTAATATAAGATGCTTTCATCTTAAAAATTTTTTTGTGATTCCTCAACTGGTCTAACTAGCGCATTATATAATAGTATTATAACACATGCATTCACAACAATTATAGCCACATTCATTAAGAAGCTTTAAGACTTAGACCCGATCTAGTTGCTTTAGAAATTATATTTTCTAGACGACCAGTTTTGTTTTTCTTATGATATTGTTTTAATTGTATTTTAAAAGTTCAAAACTTGCTTGACTTATTGTTACCCTTGTCAATTTCAATTCTCTACTGTCAAGTTAAACCATGTTAGTGAATCAGGTGGTTAGTGTTCCGAATAACGAAACCCAACAATTTATGCAGCTTATTGATGATATGCGGGTAGTGATTATTAAATTTTAAATCTGACTGCACATACACGCTTAGATCCATACAACCGTTCCTCTTGTCCAAAGTACTGCTATTTATTGCGTAATCAAACCTAATCGAATTTGTTGCCTTGTAAAGACCATTGCCCAAAATTTATTCACATTAAGAAACATTTTTGTTGACATTAAACGACTTAGGCACAGAATATCATGCTGTAGCTGCAGAATGTCATCGAAAGAAAATACAGCCTCATAAATCTTGAAATCGTCAGCGAACAACAAGCGTTCAGGATCATTAATGAAACTGGTCAGATCGTTAGTGAACAACGTAAATAATACAAGTACTCGATAGAACACTGGTTTTCTAAATATCTCATAATTTATTAGATCATGATACACATTTTTTAATAAACAAATATGCTCACTTCCTTTAAAAATATGTTTACTAAACTATGGCAGGAAGCATATTTGGAAATAAATCTACATTTGTTTTTTCAAGTTTTGAGTAAGGCAATATAATATTTTTTCAGCAACTATGACCGAAATTTAACTTAACTACACTATTTTAGTACAGTAAGAGAGATATTATGCTACTGCTGTAAAGATCTTATAACAGAAACACTGTAATAGAAATGGAACTGTGGTCGTGAAACAAGAAGATAAAATACATATTGAAGCATATTTTACCATTCAGAAAAAATCGTGTGAATTAATTTACTTATATTATAGTAAGCAACTAAAATTAAATGCTATTTTGAGAACATCCAGTACTCAGTTTAAATCATAAACTCATTTTTAATTGATGTGAACTTTCAATCATCTTGAAATATTTAATTTATATACAAATTTTATTATTTGATAACACGAACAGTATTTTTTTATGAATAAAAAATTTAAAGCTTTTTTCTCATCAGGTTAACACATAATCCTAGATAAATCATTTCCATAAACTTACTCGATAGAAGGAGGGTTTGGAAGTTCCTTGTTAAAACCCTCCTTTCCAAGCAGCCAATAGGTGTCCATGGTACCCTTTCCTTTAATTTCGGTGGGACCACGATATTCGATATGATAACCGCCAGCCTTTTCTAGATGGCTTTTCGTTTCTTCTGACATATGTATCCTCCAGGCAGCCCCTAGAAACAATAAATCTTGGTTATATTGATGAATAATATTTAAAATAGTATTAAAATTATTACCGTTGACTTTCAAAACTTAAAACAACGTAGGAATACAAATAATGACTGAGCGTCTAATATTATGCAGTAAAGAAAAGTATTACAGGAAGGTAATAAAATTTTCATCAGTTTTCTAACAAGGTCTTACAGCAGAATAACAATAAGGTTTCTTACTGTGTAACATGAAAATTATTGTATTTTTAATCTATTTTTTTTTAATTTTAACTGGATTGCAAGAAGAGAAAAAAAAATTAAATCTCTTACCGAACTACAATATGCCAGAAAAAAATTATGACATTGCCTATACAGTGACGAAATCAGGAATAGATTTATAGTGTAATGGAAGCAATTTTTCAAGTGGTAATGACTCACAAGTAGATTAATTATCTATCAATTTGTCATTAATAACCTGTGAAAATGGATAATGAATCTCAGATCTAAAAGCGTATTTATACCTAACGAGTCGTTCCAAGAAAAACCTTTTAACTCGGAATCTTACCTGTTGATTCCATTCTTGATGCAGTATTAACAGTGTCTCCAAAAAGGCAATACCTCGGCATTGTCAGTCCAACCACTCCCGCACAGCAGGGGCCTGTATGGAGTCCTATTCTCAATCTGAGAGGCGTGCCGGGCAAGTGCCTGATGCAAAACTTACCACTCTCGTGGAGAAGGTCAAGTGCCATAGTAGCTATCTGAAACAAAACCGTTATTTTATGTCATTGTTAAAGAGACTATTTTTTTAAACAAGTTACAAAAAAAAATTTTGCAGCGGTATATTTAAAGGAATGTACAACAATTATTTATTCATAATTATTTATTTAAAAAAATAAAAAGCAGTGAAAATGCTTAGAAAAGTTCCAGTGCTATCTGAAACAAAAGGAATATTTTGCATGCTTTTAATTAAATATTTTGCAGAAAAAACGAAACGCTAACTGTATGATTATCCTAGTACATGTTTATAAATATATGCGAAAAATATTTGTTTATTTTTTTTTCAAAAAAAAATCGCAATAATAATATATTATTACTTTTGCGAACGTTTATTGGCTCGGTTTCTGATAGAAACTGGCACACGTTTTACCAAAATCTCATTTGGCATCTGTTTTGCTTGCTGGTGAAGATCAATTGAATGAATGAGGCGTATTTTAACAAGCAGTAGTGGTGGATGTTTGCTGGTTGGCGTTAATTATGGTCCCTTTTTGGGAGCGGTTGGTGGTATCAGGTTTGGTTCTGGCTTCGTGGTCATACGATAGTGCCATTTAAGGAGAGTTTTCCAGTTGGGCAGGCAGTTGGGTACATTATCTTTCTAACAGCCCCGTTCTTCACTTCAATTTAAATGGACTATCAATTCAACCTTCCTATGTCATGTTATATGTTAGCGATGTTCGGCAGTTGTCAAAATTAATTTTTTCTCTCATTTTGAGCCGATGTTAGACTTTCTCATTTTTGGTGCTTAGTTTGTGTTCTTCCAGCATTGCCGATATTCCTCTGGAGATTAAGCTTATGTATATTTTGGTGTAGGTGCTATATGGAATCTTGTGCACTTCTTGATTTTTCGGACCCATTATATCCTTTTATTTTTTGAAGTTTGCAAAGTATAGGTATGTTGTTTGTTTCGTGAGTACTTTGCCTCTTATATTATGTCTATCTAATCTTTGATGATTTGATTACTTTGGTGATTCGATTTCCTGAGTGAGGTTCTGTGACCATTTTATTACTCCATGCGTTGTATGTGGTTTAAAGTTTTTTTGTCTGAGAGCTTTTTCTATGTATTGTAGTTCTTTTTCTTTCCTTGGTTAACGGTTAAGTGAAACTATTTTGAGATTAGGTTGTTGGCTACGCCTTGTATTTATGAGGGTGCTACTGTGAATCGACATTGAGGTATCTGTTTTTGTGGGTTGATTTTCGATAAACTATGTGTTGTAAGTGTTCTTCCATTGTCTTCATTACTAGGACGATTAAAAACTTGAACTGATAGATAGTTTCAGAGTATCTTCGGGCATACATAGAGTTAAGAAAATCAAGAAAACAGTTTAGCTGTTGTGTAATGGAACAAACAGTCGTTATTTAATGTTGATTATTATGAAGTATATTCTACTAAAATGAGTAATTAAATAATCACTCTGTAGATAAATTTTAACCATGGGAACGAGACAATATGGGTCAATGTTATATTATCACCCAAGAAAGTCAAAACGAAAAATAAAATAATTATCTTACGTGAACCTAAACTCAATTTTATTATTTTTGAGTCGTTTAAATGTTTTCTTAAACATATATAAACCCTGACAATTTATGACGACATAAACTAAAAAGATTGTACCCTCCCTTAATATTTATAAATAAATTTATCGAAGAACTAGTCTCGTTATGTAATTAAAACCAAAGAGATAAGTGTCGTTAAAATGTATTAGAATATTGAACGATTTTCCTTTATTAGAAAACAAAAAAATAATCAAGTAAAATCACTATAATAGAATATATTGCTTGACAACATGTATAAAGAATTAGTATAGTGACTGTTTTTCCTGATTGCAAGAAAGGATGATTTAAATATCAGCAAAATAAATAAAAGGGCATCCGGGTTTTTTTTACAGATGTTATCTTATTCTTTTATTTATAGAAAGACATAGAAAAGTAATATTAACCCCTTTGTATAAAAAAATAAGATTAAGATGCTCTGATCTAGATCAATTCGGGAATTAATTATCCGGCCTAAAACAGCTGATGCCATCTGGGACAAACGACTCGAATTTCCGGAAATAAAATTAACCCCTACAGGGTTTACGACTGAGGGAACCTGCGGTGTACCGAGGGAATGTAAGTTTGGCCTTTTAGGAAATAATAAATTTGAGTTTCCATCTGGGATTCGTTAAGGGCGGTACGACATTGGAAACAGACCTGAGAAAATTAGGAGTCGTGTATATTCGGCGGCAATGAAGATTTTCTTTGTTTGTTTTTTTTTTGTGTCTTTTGGGAAATTTAAGGGAATATTCTGTTTTTATATCACTGTGTAACAGAGCAACTTTTCTATCATTTGTTTAAACAAATTAAGTTGTTTTTTTCGTGTTTTTATTATGTTCTCAATTTATATTTTTAAAAGCTAATTATACGTTTTATCTTCTAAATTAAGTTTTTACTTTTTCATTAATAATAGAACGGCCAACGGGAGCAATTAGTGTAGTATTTTGAAATTGTTAAACGTTACTAATTTTAAGTTTCTCATTGTACAAAATTTTGTTTTCTATTGGTTTTTGTTAATAGATTTAAGTGTTTTGAGAAACGTGTTTTGTTAATTTATTAAAAACTTTGTCGCAAATAAATTCGTGGTGCGCCGTTGTGAGATCTTTAAATCAAGAGACGTCACCTGGTCAATTAGACAACAGTCCTGAACTTGGGATTGATGGGACTGGTAAGCCCTAAATAACCTGTAGTTGTTTAGCACTAAAACTGCAAGAGCCCAGAGGAACGACCAGACTTTTAGAAAACCTTTGTCTTTGTGATAATTATTTATAGGTTTTTAGAATAGCTATAAATATAGGACAGCAGTACGATTGTAGACGGAACAGCCATACGCTACCCAAAATATTCCGTATGTAGGAGTCTACGATCAAATGTTGTCGCAGTTGCTTGCTACCGGGACCTATCACAAATAGGTCGTCTACATAGCCGGTTTAAGGTGGAATTCTTGAAGGAATGTGGTCTCGAAAGAGACTATGAATAAATTTGGAACCGTTGGCAACGCGTCTGTCTGTACGTATGTATACATTTAAAATCGAGTTTTTATTACATTATATGCAATTTGTGTCATATAGGACAAGTTGTCATCGACAGTGATGGATTTTAAGAAGAACCCATGTGGCCCCACGTTTTATTGTTTTGTTTATAATGTTTTTTATAGACGAACTCATACCCATTTCTACTCCACTGTAACCTTATATTAAGTAAGTAAAACATAAAAGAAACATGTGACTGTTACATTACTCAGTCGTTACAAGCTTGTGGATGTTCATACCAACAATTTAGCGAATTGAAAAACCAGACCATCCTGAAATCCCATCAGGCCTTAGCAAATATTTTAATCTCCTAACAGACCGAAATTTTTTTAGTGTTTAATTGACGGTATACGTAGTGGAGTAGGAAAAATTGTTATTAATAATTTCAGCATTGTATCAAAAAAAGGTTTTTATATCTTATTTATATACACAAGTGAAGATTTTTGATTTAAAAAAACATTTGTTTTATAGGAAAGTTGATATCATATAATATAATTTTATTAATTTAAAGAATATAGGCTACTATAACGTAAGTGTGGATGACAGTTATTAATTATTAAACTTTCAGTATTAAAATAAAGCAGCTTAAATACCGTTACCTTAAATGAATTTAAATTACGAAATGTAATAGTATATCCAGGTTTAGAATTTCCAAGGGTGGTGAATAAATGGAATGACGTCATCAGCCTGCGATACTTTACAGAAGTCTTAGGGAATAATTTAATATTAAATTTTAAGTAAGTTACCTATTCTGTAGCGTAAACAATAAAATATGTATAAGCAAAATTATCGCCAAGAATTACTAAAGAACACATTTACTTTAAGACTGTAACAATTGGTACAATATCTTGAGGTTAAATAAAACGTAGTTTAATTTTTATTATTAGAGTAACTATAAACTTAGATTTTTTTCTCGTTCTCATTTTGAAAACAGCGTGACTATTATACAATTAAAAATAAAATTTTATAAATTCCTTTTTTGGCAAATTTAAACATTGGTATTTAACTACTAATTCAGATTTGATGCATTTATGTAATATCAAGATTATTAAAGTAAAATTGTAATTCAAGAAAACAATAAAATATGCATCTATCACTATAATAAAAATTTTAAAATTATTTAATACAAACGAAAAAAAAAACAAAAAAGGATAAGTTTGCAAACCTAGAACTGAAAATATTATTGCTACGCATGAAATTTCTTGAGGCGCCAACGTCTACAAAAGGAAATTATTGCTTTGTTTTTCTTTTACTATATATTTTTTAAATACATAAAACAATAATATATGATTACATCATTTCTAGCCGAAAAAAAATTGTCAATTTTTTTTCCTGGGTTCTGAGTTCACTGTCCGAATTATGTTACACCGTGAAGCGATTTGAAAGAGTTTGTCCCGAATACGAACGTCTTTTTATTCCATTATCCTTATTAAATCTATTCTGTTCCTTGTTAATAAATCCCATCCTTGACTATCAATATTGACATCTCTATTACGCAGATTGTACTACACGTCGAGGTTATGCTCTTTGTAAGAATTTATATCATGTCCGGAGGTCTGACTAATCTATCTTTCAGATGCTTATGACAAGGAAAAGGTTTTTGATTTATAAAGTGTAAGATAAAGATTGATTGTTTCTTATACGGGGTACTCGGAACATGTGTTGAGTGATAATTTTCCATGATCAATAATAAAACTGAAAAAATGTCTGTGCTTGAAAAGAGGATTATGAACCTTTATTCTTAAGAAACAAAAGTATAAGCTTATTCGAAATAATGATAACTAGTTCATCAATTACTTTTCCGTAATGGATATAGTGTCACGATTTAATTTCTCTATAACTTAGCTTCAGCTATTAAGTAAAACTTGTACAATTTCGTTTTCATACCCACAAGAATATATTGATTAATGATGTCACTAGTACTATCTATTAAACGATATGTGAGTCAGGTAATATACAACGCCAGAAAATCTTTAAAATAATTTATGCCACTATACTCTGTTTAATGGGCTGCCTAATCGACCCTTAGGGGCTCTTTCTTTATTGACTAATGTGCCAAAGTCTCGCGTAGAAAACTTTGTTTAATTGTAAAAAAATAAATTTAAATTGGATGAAGCAATTTTTCTGACTTTATTCTACAGTAAAATAATGTTTGTTATGTCTTATTCATTTAGTATCCACATTAGTTTTCGGGAATTGTACTCATCAACTTGTCTTATTCTGGTTAATAAGATTAGCTTGATTATGTCTAATAGTACTCATGTATTAGATTGTGTCCAATGATAGTCATTTTGGTCACTTTCATTATAGCCGTTTTTTTTTGAACAGTTTTTTTACTTTTAGAGGAAAGACATTTTCCTCATTCCGTTTGATCTTAAGGAAACCGTGAAGTGAGAAGCAACCTGTGTCTGACATATTGGATGGGGCTTTTCGGCTAGTTGCATTTTGGTTAATTTTGTTTTTTTTATCTTACCTATTGTCTTTGCTTTGTTGGAGATTATTGAGTAACTACTTCTCGGAAGGATTTATCTTACAAGTCAGAACACACGTGCTGCAGACTTTTTTTTGTTCTTAGTTCATTCTTTAAATTTATTCGCCGTGTTGTGTATTTTAGGATTCGTTGAAACTTACAGTACGGCATGAGGGTCCTCAAAGCTCTATACAGGCTTTTTTTTGACCAGAGCTATTAAGTTTCCCGAACAACTTGTGAATCTTAAGCTAACATCTCATTTTATTATGTAAGAATTGTTATACAGCTGTCTGCTGATATTAGTTATTTTAGTGATATTTATTATTATTACTTTACCTACAGTTTCCAATTTAAATGGGAGTAACTTTTTAATTCCTTATCTTTCTCTCTGGGGTACTGTTAAGTGCATATGATAATCTCTGAAATCAGTATACCATGAGGTAACTGAACTAATTTCTCTTGCAAGAAAAATTTATTTGTAGTTAGATGGAGAGAAAAATGTTAGGAATCTCGTTACGGGATAAAATACGAAATCAAGTAATAAGATCAAGAACCAAAGTAGTTGACATCATTGAACGCATATCACGACTAAAGTGGCAATTACTGCAATGGCGATCGCGAGAAACGAACCGAAATCGTGGCAGGCCACAACGCAGATGGGTAGATGATATAAGATAGTTTGCTGGAAAAGACTGGCTCCGGAAGGCGAGAGACAGATCCCAGTGGAGGACCATCGGAGAGGCTTATGTCCAGGAGTGGGCGTCAATGGGCTGAGAAAGAAGAAGAAGAAGTAATATTTTCAAAAGATCAAATTTCTGGATTCATATTCAGAGTTTATAACCGTATAATATTAATTCAAATTGAACTACGTGGTTCTATGCAATATTATATGCATTGTTCACAGTAAGTTTTGTGCATTTTGGGTAAGATAAATTTGCTATTCTTAATTGGATAGAGTGATTTATAGATTTATCTTTTTTTATGTAAGTTTTTTTTTAAATTTAATACTTTCTGTCACAGATTATGTAATTAATAATACGTTTTATTTGACGAAAATTCATCGTACCTTGTTTTTTTTTTATTTTTGACATTTACTAAGCACAGAGTTAGTATTTTTTGTGTTAGTTTAAATTATTTTGCAATTTGGGCAACAATTTACACTAATTTCTATAATGTTATACGAGGGCAGATGATAATAATAACAGGTGATATTTTAATATTCTAATTTGTTAATTAGTATTCAAGAATTTGAATTTAATTCAGACTGGTTTTTAACTTTGCAGTAAACTGTTCTTTCTCTGGTTCTTTCTTTGAATATATGTTTTACTTTTCCTAGCTCTTTTTGACGTTTGTTACAGTTATGACAAACTGAAGTTCTACTTTTGTAGACCAGAATTGCATCGAGGGATCAGAAAACCTTTAACTAAGTCTTTATATTTATTTGGTTCACCAATTCCTTGAGACTTCATTAATGGATCTTAATTAACGGAAAGGGAAATTTATATTTAATAGGTAATGGTTTTTAGTTCGGAATTTAAGACCGTAAATTAATAATTTATTATATTCAAGTTAACTGAGCCCTAATTTGAAATAGGATAGACTTGCGACAAAGTGTAATCACAACTTGGCAAATGTCCGAAGCATGAAACTTTGATTTTGCCAATTGTGTTTCATGTCAAGAGTTCTATGTTAACCTGTTTTCTGTGGCTATCTTCAAAATGAAACTCCAATCTTATCACTAATTACAAATACTATTTTAATTTTATGTTAAATTATAATAAAAATAGAGTTATTAGATGTTAGTACGTATATACAATTTTATTTATTTTTTGTTAAATCCTTAAGTTCTTTATTGGCTAAGTAGATACTGTAGAGAAAGTACTGAAACGATCAATGGTAGTTTGCAGTTCAACTGATATGGAGCTGCTAGCGCCCTAATATTTCCGGACCTTTTCTCACTCAGCTGTTGGTGATTTGCACACTAACTATTTTTCTATGTGACTACTTTCAGTTTTTCTGAGATTTAACATGAGTATAGTTTTCGCGGTAATACCTTTTGAGTCATTTATACACCATGTCTCATAAGCAACAGAAGATATTGCGATTTAGCCAAATCTACCTTATAGTAGGAAAGCTAGTGAATCCTTGATGTAAGTGTATGTATGGCTTGGATTTTTTTAAGACCGTTTTAAAGATAGATAATTTCAAAAACGTTGGTCTGGCAGTCCTTATCCGGTCGCTATCTCACATCCAGTATTTTTAAAAAAGTCAAATAATTAATATTTTTAAACTTGAAGGTGTAAGGTTGGCCTTTGTATATGTTTTAATTTAAGTACAGTAGACTGTGGAAACAAAATTGCTTAGCCAGTCGCGAGTATCTACCAGAAAACTTCAAAGAAGAACAATATAACGGTGAAAATGAAAATATACGTTGTCTTGTAAGGTTAAAATTTTAATACAAGTTTGCGTCAAGCTACGAAATACTGATGAACTTGATTGGCCATAGGGTTTAGGAAATATAGCAGCTGATTTTCAACCTATGGATTATCGTCGATATTTTAAGCGACAACGCTAAAAGGAATTTTCCTTTTTGAAGATTCAGAAAGACACTTATCTTTGGTATCTCGAACTATATTTGGAAAATAGTTTTCTATTAACAAAAATCCGTTCTCTTCATTTAATCTGAAAACTATTGTTTTTGCTCAACAAACTTGTTAGCAATATAAAAACTTTGAAGTCCTAAAAAGGCGTTTTAATAATTTAGCAGATGTTCAAATTGTTAAATGTTAAATAACATATGGGTACACGTAATTTTTTTTCTATTAAAATATTATTTACTGTAGTTCTAAGCGGCTGGTAATAACACTTGGTTCTTCTTCAATTCTTTCCAAAATTTCGAGTTGTTCCAATACGACCGTTCCCTTCAAATTTTTTCTAGAAGCTGCCCGTTTCTCGAAGATAACGCTCAATATTGGCAAATATTCGATAGTTTGGTATTCGGCGGTTAGAAAATCTCGCCAGGTAAACCCTAACACTTCGACACCCATTTCCTTTACAAAACCCATAAATCAGGAGCATGTAAACCTTCTCGGAGTATACGTAGTTTTCCATATTTATAAATTATTATTGCAGGTATTTTTTATTATTACAGTTAATTAGGACATGCAATAATTTAAAATATTTTTTCCTGGCGAAACCGCTCATCCAACGAAGATGTTTCGAGACGTAAAAAAGCTTCCAAATAGATGCGATTATCCGATAAAAATATCTAGGTTATCATAACGTTGATAACATAAAAAATTTTACAAGTGACGTCACTTTTATAATTCACTATTTATAGCCGGTCGCTATACCACTAGAAAACGTCATATTAGAGTATTAGATAAGACACCGAAAATTATTAAATTCAGTTACCACATTTTCAAAAAATTTGGGAAATATCACAATATTCTCTTAAAACTTTGATGTCTTCTACCGCCTAAACGAAGCAGTATCGGATATAACTAAGTTGGCTTAAATCGACCTATTTTGACCTCAAGAGTCTGTTATAAAACATTGTACACGTATTTTCTGAATGCCCTGCATTTCTGAGAAAAGCCTGAAAATTAGTAAGTAGATTATCTATAATAAACAATTGAATACGTGTTATATTCTTATTGCGAAATAAAATAAAACGTAGCTTTTATATGGCTGACTATTAGTAACACAATTAGTTACAAAATATAGACAAGAAGTAAGTGATTATAAGAGATAAATACTTTTAAAATAAGGTTGCCAAAATTGATTATTTCTTATTTATCAAAATATATTTGTTTTTTTTTTACCATCTCATTATATCTCTCTATTAATGAATCCCGGGTCTCCATAATTAAACTTTCTAACTAATAACAATATCCTTTATTAGACAGATTGTTTCATACGTCGATACTGATATCAAGTCATTTATTAGAATGATCGCTATAATTTATAACATGGGTAGAATACTAGTAAAATATGTTTCGGAAGAGCAACACAAGAGAAAGAGCACGGAAAATATTGCTAAGGCAACAAAGAACTTTATTTGATAGAGGTCAATTTATTAACCTTCTTAGTATGTTTTAGACAAACAGGCGTCTAACGTGACAGACCGCTACTCGAGCACGTGATTAACTCACAAAGTGATAAATATAACGACTCGTTAAATTTATTTGGGTTAAATAAATGTGATAAAAATATTTGTTCACAACTTACATTTTTATGGAAAAACTATTTGAAACTTTGCGCCATTTTGCCATCGATCTATAAAAATTATTTTACCAGAATCAGTGGCGGCTCGTGACTATTTGGATAAGTAGTGAACAAAATAAATCATTGTAAAATATGTAAAACAATAATTCTCTTATCTATAGTTACGGAAAGAAAAATGTAACTGCGTTTTATGTTTGTCTTATTAACCATAGAAAAGATAAAAATGTTTTTTAAGTGATTGTTAAAAATTTCAAAAGTTTTTATTTTGTCCCATTCTGTAAAAATTCTGTGCAAATGCCAAAGCGAATTTTTGATACTAAAATATGAGCAAAATTTAATAGGACATTTTGAGTTTATTGATGTTTCTATTTATTCATTCCTTAAGTCATTTTCAGAATAACACTTATAGGCCGGCAGAGTTAGCCTCATATGAGGTGATTTTGAAATTTATTCTTAGTTGACTTCTGATTATGTAGAAACTTTCAGTATGATAATAGTAATTACATAGTATCTTATGTCTCATTTCTTTTTTGGAGATATTTTTTTGTTTAACAATTAAGATGTGAAAAAGCAGTTTTTTCGAGTTCTAGGAAAAGCCATTGTTTTTCAGGAAAAAAGTTTTAAACAAAGGTTATGCGCATTGAAAATACCTAAAAAATGAGCTAAGATCCCCCTGAAGAAAATATTAAACAAAAAATGACATAAATAATTAATTATTGCATTTATGTGGTAAGTGTAGATTGTAGAATAGATATTAGTTATAATATGTAAGAATTTGTATATAAATTGTGTTTTAAAAGGACATTAAGTACCTATAATTTTGTAATGACATGATAAAATGTATAAAAAATGAGAGTGAAAGGTTGGAAATTAGTGGATTTAAAGCAAGAATAATAAACATATTTCACTCTAAATGACATAAATAAAATAAGCTAATAAACAATAGATATTTTTAATAATGTGTGAAGTGTTATTGACCAGAGACAATGACTAAAAAGGGATTTTAACACAGTATTGTGAAATCCACAAAGAAGATAATCTTGAACACCCATTTTATAAATAGTGCGGGTAAAGATAATATTAGTGAGAATAAAGGTCAAATAATAATCATTTAGTAAAATATAGACACTATTTATCAATAATTATTTATAATATTTTAGTTTTAACTCATTTCAACAACAATATTTATAAAAACTTTGTTTAAAATATTGTAAATCGGTAAGGCTAGCATAAGAAAATGTAGATTATAAGTTAATTTTAAAAATAAACTAGAATAAAATAGTACCTAATTGTAGGTAAAACATTGTTAAATATGATTATATTAATAAAAGAAACATTTTCAATTTCCGCAAGTTACAATTAAAATTTAAATTTCTATGTAAAATTTTTTTAGATGTAATCAAATTTTATTTACCAATTTTATGTACTAAATAATAACGAAAAGTAAATTGTAGATATATCAAAATGTCAGAAAAAGTCCCAAATTTATATAACTCATAATTTATTTTCATCAAATATAATATTTAGTTCATAATATCAATAAAATATCAAAATTTCAACATAAATTGACAATTAGGAATCCATTTTGGTTTTGTATATCAAAGCTTAAAATTCCATCTAGTTGCCAGTTCACGTCAGATGGCCGACCAATCAGAAAAAAATTAAAACAAAAATTTATACTACGTCACCGCTAACTATAAAAGCGAAAATTCATTTTTTTAAGAGGAGTGCAGGTCAATCAGTTATAGGGTAACATCGCTAGCCTTATTCGTAAAAAGTAACATAACCTCAAAATATTCATTTGTTATTTACAAAAAAGGATTTTTTTGGAGTTTTAAAAAGGTCTCATTCATTAAAAGTAACATAACCTCAAAATGTTCATTTGTTAGTTAAAAAAAAGGATTTTTTTGAGTTTTAAAAAGGGAAGAAACATAGAACGTGGATAAAAAAAATTCTGGAGATTAAAAAACAATTTTTAAAAAAGGAAAAGAAGTTTACTAAATTTATAAATAAATATTATCAATAAGCAAGCAGCTCTTAAAATATTTAAAAAATTAGTGATATATAAGAAGAAAATTTACAATAGTTGGCAAAAGGAGAAAGAATTTTTAAGATCTTAAAAAAGGAAGAAACTTAGAACGTGGATAAAAAAGTTTTGGGGATTAAAAGGTATTTATCTAACGTGTAAGATGTTAAATTTTTAGACTTGCCTGAAAATAGTTTGATAAAATAGATATATACTAACCTTATAATGAATATTTGTAGTTAGTAAAAAAATAAAATGTTTAATTTGCAGTGTAACAATATCACTCTTAATATTAACGGCACACGCAAATATTTTTAGATCATTTAAAGTAAAATTACATTTAATAAGACACTAGTCATTTTTAACTTTCAGATATTATATACAACGTTGCCAGATTTATTAATCTTAAATCCAACAAGAGAGAAACAGTTCACATTAAATAATATTGAAAATTTTAATTAGGAATAAATAAAGTGATTTATGAATATTTCAAAAAACTGCATCAACCGACATATTTGTATTATTTTAATAAAGTTTATACTTGTGTTCATAAATCATTGGTTTGACTTTTCTAACAATAATAATAATTTAATCTGAACTCACCTGAAAAAGAGAAATTTGAAATCGAAGTTTTTAAACACCTAATCACGAAAAACGTGGTACATTCAGAAATACAGCACATGTGTATTTGTGAATTTTTTTTTTATTTAAATAAAAATTTGGTACAAATCAATTATATTCAGGTATAGTTATTTGTGTCTGGCGCCCAACAATTTTAAAAAAGGGAAAATAAGAATCATATATATATATATATATATATATATATATATATATATATATATATATATATATATATATATATGTTACAAAAAACGTGATGTGAAAAGAACCTTTGTTGGAACATAAACAGAGCGATCTCAAATGAATATTTCAGCTTAACTGGATACCTAAAAATGTTAAATACATATGTGTTAAAAATTTATTCCAGATAGATAGACACACAAGAAAAGAAAAATAAAATCTTGTTAAAGCTAAGAGGTGTGAAAAAAATGTTTTTGCTGTTTTTTATATTGTATTAATTTTTCTAACATTGTTTAAAATTCGCCTTGTTATTGTTTTAAAATAACTGTAATAAAACCTGAAAGCTCTGAGCGTTTTTTGTAAATCCCAGGTTTATTGAAAACATTAAATAAAGTGACGAGAGCTGTACTTGAAACTATCGAGGAACATCAACGGAGGGATATCAAATAAATATTTCAGATCAGTTGGATATGTCAAAATGTGAAATACATATGTGTTACAAAATTTTATTTCAAATAGGCACACACACAAAAAGTAAAAATAAAATCTTGTTACACAAAAAAAGCAAAAAAAAAACATTTTTTTTTAGCTTTTTTTACATTTTATTAACTTCTCTAACAATGTATAAAAGTTACCTTGTGATTATTTTAAAATAACCGTAATAAAACGTGAAAATCCTGAGCGTTTTCTGTAAACTATAGGTTTATTGAAAACATTAAATAAAGTGACAAAAGCTTTACTTAAAACCATCGAGAACATAAACGGAGCGATATCAAATGAATATTTAACTCACCTGTTCCGCATGGTCTGGAATTCTCACTGGCAAGCCTCCAACAACCATATAAGCATCTCCGATCGTTTCCACTTTATATACGTTATAGGCATTTATCGTGGCATCAAAGCAGGTGTAGAGATCGTTTAAAAGATCGACAACCTGATGGAAAATAAGAAGTATATATAAAATAATAGGGGATGTCTCAGCAAAAACTTGAATATATTGAATCGCACGTCATCTTTATATGCCAATACTTTGAGAGGTTTTTATTTAATTGAAACATTGACATTTACGAAAATGCCATGTTACAATTTGAGAGATCTCTTATTACTATTAAAAACCAATTACAAAAATGGCAAAGATTTTTCTAACACGATTTCTGAGTTACATTATGATTTTAGTGTGTAATCGGTCATCGTAACTTACGAATGGAATTTTAATCATGAAATTCAAGCGGACTCTTTCATTGAGAAGTGAAAGAAACAGGGAACAATAAAAAAATTTATGTATCTTGTCTTCATCCTGCTGCTGCTGACCAACACTTATATTGTGTATTGTTTCAAGTATGACTAGGCAATACACTGGACGCAGAGGACTGGGGTTGGAAATTAATAGATAACAGTTCAAATTTTACTCACACCTGCTCTAAAAAACTTTATAAATTTATTTTGTGTAATTGTAAGTCAGGTTATTTTGTTCACCAGTAGGGGAGATTAGTTCAAAACCGCGTATGGGATAAAGTCGGGACATGCTATTATTGCTTTCGAGTGTATTTCGAATTTACGCGCGCTTCATCTACTTCAGTCAACCATCTTGATTAGTTTGCCAAAAAAAGTTGAATAACATTTGTGCATGCTTGTAAAAAATAAATGAGAAAAAGTTTTATGGAAGTTTGATCTAATATTCGACGACTTACATAAATGTAGCATAATTTCGTGAGTCAAGGTAAGTAGAACTTATTTTTTAGTACCCGGTTTTGTACAATTCATCATGGCATTCTTTCTCTGTTTTAAATTATATTTGTATTATTTTTTGTTACAGTTCAACACAAAATGTCAACAAACTATAAAATATTAAGAAATAGCCAATTATGGAGCGAGAAATCTATAAAAAATGCGATTTTAAAAGTAACGCAGGGTAGTAGTGGCTATTCCATCGCAGCTCGAAAATTTTCGATCCCACGATCGATCCTGGAAGATAAAGTTAAGGAGTATAGAAAAAACAAAAATATCGAAAATGCTTTGAAAAATCCGTATGTAGACTTAAAATAGTGTTTATACCAGAGAAATAAATTTTACTGTGTCAGCATATAACAGATTTTAAAGCTCAATTATTCAGATTAACATATAGAGATTTTCGACATCTTGCTTTTCAAGTGGCAGAGATAATTGTATCGATCATAATTTTAACAAAGATACCGAATTAGCTGGAATGAATTGGCTTTATGGATTTTATGTCGCCATCCGGAATTATGGTTACGACTTCCAGAACCTACTTCTCTTCCACGTGCAGTGAGATTCAACAGAGTAAATGTTTCAAAATTTTTTTCTCTGTCGATTGAATTGCAGGACAAAAACAAATTTTAGCCAACCAAGATATTTAATGACGATAAAACCGGAATTACTACTGTCCTCAAAAAGAAATCTAGTTTTTTCTTTTAAAGGAAAGAAACAAGTAGGTCTTACTTCTTCTGCTGAAAGGCGTCAGTTGACTACCGCTATTTCGTGTATATCAGCGGCAGGTGCTTATGTTCCACTACTTCTAATTTTTCCAAGAGTCCGCATGACGGCTGAATTGTTAGTGTGGATAGATAAAAAGTGTTATATTTATTCATTAGCTAAATCACTTCATCGCAAACGTCAAACCCACTAACAATGACCGTGTAGTACTTATGCTAGGGACACGCAACGCAAACTAAAAATCTTCCTTTCATAGATAAAGCACCAGAGAACAGATTCATTATAGTCAGCTTTCCTCTCCACTGCACACATCGTTTACAACCCCTTAACGTTAGGCATCATGGGCCCATTAAGCACCAATTGCAGCCAAGGAGAGGCTCCGTAATAACCCGGGTCATATTATTGCTCAATTTCAACTTGGTGAGCTTTTTGTGAATGCGTACTCTAGTGCAGCAACTCTACAAAACGCTATGAGTGATTTTTGAACAAAAGGAAATTATAAACTGAATCCGAATATCTTCTCTGATTATAATTTGTATCTGCTGTGACAACGGATAATGACATCACATCTAGTGAGCCCACGACGAATTCTTTCGGTCAAACTACTGTTGGTGCTCAAGATGAAAACATTGTTATTAGCGCAACCGTTGAAAGGATAATCCTGTGTTTACACTATAGCAGCAAACAACAGAAACGTCACCAATAAATTCATAAACAATCACTTTAAAGCGAGCAGTCAGTTCATCGTCGTCTTTAACTCCGGCTGATATTTTACCTAAACCTCATGTTGCGAGAAAAATAACTTCAAATGCTCGCCGAGGCAAAATACTTCATCACTTTATAAATTAGAACTCGAAGAAAAAAATGAGAAATAAATAAGAAGAAAAAAGTTCCAATACGAAGTAAAGGGTGTTTTTTGTAGACGTATAGAACTTTAAGTTGGCAACACTTTTTTAACTGGCGGCCATTTTGTCAGCTGTCAAGTGATTTATGTTTAGTTTGGTTTGACATTTCAACATGAATAGACTGACGCCTGAACAACGCTTCCAAATTGTGCAAATTTATTTTGGAAATCATGGTTCTGTTCGAAATAAGTATCGCGCACTACGTCCATTTTACGGTCAACATAATCGTCCATCAGAGCAATTAATTCGATTAACTATGGAACGTTTTCGCACCACGTTTACTCTAAATGATAATACGCATCCACAGAGATGTCGTACAGTGCGTACAGAAGAAGTCATTGCTGCTGTAGAGCGTAGCGTAGAGGAAGACCCTAATCAGTCTATCCGCCATCGTGCACAGGAATTGGATATATGTCCATTCACTTTATGGAAGATTTTGCTGAAAAATCTTGGTTTGCATGCTTAAAAAATCCAACTCGTACAAGAATTGAAGCCACACGATCACCTAGCAAGGCGTAGATTCGGTGAATGGGCCCAAAACAAGATTGCCGTTGATCCCGATTTTCATAAACGAATTTTGTTTAGCGATGAACCTCACTTTTGTTTGAATGGATACGTCAATAAACAAAACTGCCGTATTTGGAGTGATGATAATTCTCAAGTGTATGTTGAAATTCCGTTACATCCAGAAAAACTGACTGTTTGGTGTGCTTTATGGGCTGGTGGAATCATTGGTCCGTACTTCTTTAAAAACGATGCTGGTCAGAACTTTACAGTCAATGGTGACCGCTATAGAGCCATGATTACTGACTTTTTCGTTCATCAATTGAACAACCATGATGTGCAGGAGCTGTGGTTTCAACAAGACGGCGCAACATGTCACACAGCTCGTGCCACAATTGATTTATTGAAGGAAACGTTTGGTAACCGCATAGTTTCACGTTTCGGACCCGTGAATTGGCCTCCAAGATCGTGCGACTTAACGCCGCTAGACTATTTTCTGTGGGGATATGTGAAGTGCTAGTCTACGCCGATAAGCCCGAAACGATTGATCACTTGGAGGACAACATTCGCCGCGTTATTGCCGACATATGGCCACAAATGTTGGAAAAAGTCATCGAAAATTGGACTTCCAGATTAGACTACGTCCGAGCCAGCCGTGGCGGTCATATGCCAGAAGTCATATTTAAATTATAATGCCAGAAGGTTATCTTTCGAATAAAGTAAATTTCATGTCAATTTAAAAAATTCATCTTTGTTTTATTCCATTTAAAATTTCTATACCTCTATAAAAAAAACACCCTTTACAATACTAGTAGCTAATCCGAGAAAGAAAAGAGGTTCCATACGATTTATGTATTTATTGTACTGAAATATATGAAAATACGCGAACAAGTGATTGGGTGCAAAGTCTGCAGTGTAAGAAATAGGCTCATGAAGGCTGTACTGCTTGGGAACCAGAAGAACTTGATGAGTTCCGATGTTTCCGTTGTTAAGGCGTAAAGTCGAATATAAGATGAGGGTATACCCGGTTTTCTACCAAGCATGGGGCAAAATCGTTAAAACTTAGGTTTTGAAAATTGATTATTTATTACTTTTTGTTACTTACTATAATGAAAACCGTGATCTCGTTGACCAAATATGCGACTAAATAAATAAACTAAACGATGGCGAATAAAGGTGATTCATATTCTTTAAAACATTTTTTTTTTATTTAAAATTTTCCTTAGCGTCCAGATTTTACCCCACTTTCTCCTAGGTACCAAATATCGAGATCACTCTTGCACTAATGCTGAATCACATACAACAGATGAGGATTCTTATGGTATTAGTGAAGAAAGAATTGATGCATATTTCTTTTTAGAACAATCCAGCAAGAAGAGGAAGAAGAAAGCGGAGATGGAGACAATACTTTTGAAGTAGTATTTGAAGGTTATCATCAGTGAAGGTAGTTCCCGAAATCAATAATAATCATTACTAATAGTATCATTTTTTCAATTATTAGGATATTATCTAATAAAACTTAATCACAATAGATCGTGAAGTATGCCTAGTGGGGAAAACATGTTAAAATAATCCGTTAAGTATACTAGCTCATAGGCAGTATGGAAATGTGTCCATATTATGCAGAATAAGATTTTTAGAATCGCGCTATCTTAGAAATGGTAATTCATCGGAAAAAAATATAAGAACAATTTTTGTAGAGAATTGCATGGTTTGACCTATTTTTAAAATAACACTTACCATTTATGAGAAAAATTTGACCTTGAATAAAATTTTTAGCAGATGTAGGATCGGTAGGGACTTTTGATATTTTATTTTTAAAAATGTAGTTAGAATCTACATCAATTTTCATCTCTATGCAAATTTTTATTTGTTCATTTTGACTGAACTATTTTACCAACCAATAAAAAATCAATTTAGGTTTGTTATTAAATGTGTCAGTTATTGCCACTGACTTCGGCAATATTAAAGCAAAAAAAAGTTTAAATATAGCAATAATTTACCTGAAACGGTGTCGAATGAACTGATATTGTAGTAAAACCTACAATATCAGAAAAATATATTGTCACTTCCTCATATTCTTCAGGATCGACGGGCATGCCCAATTTCAATTTTTCTGCAACGTAACTAAAAAAGAAGAATTAGTGAAATTAGTGAAACTAATCGTTAGGATTTTGAAGAACGATATTAGTTACCAAAATAGTTAAATTGAGAAAAATTGATTTATTATGCATCTTATAGAAACCTAAAAAATCTGTAAATTCTTCGTTTCAATATTTTAACGACATATTGGATTTCAGACAGCTAGACAAATATCCGGAACCAAAATATTTCATTATCTAAATAATGTGGCTCAATATTAGCGTATTTTGACTACTAGCCAATTTTCTTGTACTGTTATTCTATCGTATTATTAGGCAAAATAAGAATTTTATCCTCGATAACTATTAAAACTGTTATACTACAAAGAAAAGGAGAAAGTGTTTAAAGTTACAATCAACATATACTTTTTTATTCCTACTAATGTGCTAGTGAATAGCCTACTCAAAAGATTAAAGACGGATAATTTCTAGGATATGCCGATGACTTGATGATAATGATACGAAGAAAGTTAGCAGGTATCTCATTCTAACGATTTACTTATTCGACTTCTGGTGTCGAGGGAAAGAAATGTCAGTGAACCCACAGGAGGCAAAGTGGTGGCATTTACCGAGAAGAGGATTTTACCAAGTACGGTCTGTCTCGTACCAATGCTTAACCAGAGTCATAAATACAATGCTCCTAGTGGCTTTAAAAAGCTTCAATATATATAATTCACCAGATATTATGTAGAAGAACCAAAACTACTGATCAAAAGACATTGTCAAGAATACATCAAGCAATGCAAAAGATTAAAGGCTCATGGAATACACCACCCTGACCTTCAAAAGTTTTAAAAAGATATCCACGATGCATATATGAAGCTGAGACCAATAGGAGAAAAATTTATTAATAAGGTCAGGAACGACTGCAAGACCGAACAAAGTGTTGAAGAAACAATATTCAGCCCAATGTTAAATTCAAAGAATCGGATTGATTTTCTACAGTATACGAGTATTAGATTAAGATTACAGTTATCCAGTACTGTGCAAAAAAAATAAAAAAAAAACGAGGAATTAGTAACAAAAAAATTTCAATTTACCTTGACAGTCAGTGAGGAGGTCATTTTGTGGAGTGGCCAGGCATAAATTAACCATAAAGATATGAGTTGAGAACAAGTCTCAACAAAAGTGGTACGACACCGCGTGACATTGTAGGATGTAAATTGTGAGTGGGTTATTAAGACTTTTCTTGCCTCTCTATAGCAGCTTGACCTATAAGATATTTTATACATTATGGTCAGAAAGGCTACTTTCGTGGGTAGTTATCCTGGTGGACAAATCAACAACACCAGATCCACTGGAACAACATTGCAGGCCACAGGCACAGAAAGCTATTACTTCGAAGCCCTTCGGCTAAGCAAAGCTGGGAAATTATACATTTAAGCATATAACAGATCATGCTGGTGACAGGATTTATAACTGCAGCTTCAGAAAACATCTACATCTTCAATGAAGCACCATTATGAAGACTATGTGATGAAGAGAACCAGATGGACTCACACATCACCTTTGAATGCGACGCTTTAACCTACTGATGATACCCTCAGGGATCAATCCGGAAAGCATATACCAAAAGGATAAATTAGTGAGAAAGTTGCAAAACCTTATCAAGACTACCAACCTGTTTGCCTTGAATATATATAACAGGCAACATAATAAGTGTAAGAGCTTCTCAACCCTGGTCTGCTATGTCATACAATCAATCAATCGATCACAAATGCAAGCTAAATAACTTTAAGCTACATTATCATAATATCTGCATAAATACAACAGAAGGTCCTTAAGAATAATAGTTGGCCTTCTAAAGGAATACTTCTGTTTAAATAAACATTTAAACTTAATCGGGTTGACAATTGAAATTATATACATGTTCTGTCAAGAGAAAGAGAAAACGATGGAATACATTATGTGCCAATGCATGTCATGTCCTAGGGTTCGTCTCTAAGTAAAGGGCCTAATCACAAGAGAAGCAACTAGCTACACTCTCTAAATCTTTTACAGATTTTGAAGGTTCAGTATTAATTGCAGTAGATCTTAGAGGTTGCTGTGACAAAGAAGCTTCAGATGTCCAATACAAAGCTATGACAGATATATTCACTAAGAAGATTTAAGACTTAAACCCGATATATTTGCAATGGAAGTTAGATCTTCTACTTCGCCAGTTTTGTCGTGTTTCTTATGTTGTAGTTTGTATCAAATATGTCAAGACAAATATGCTTATATAGGAAAATCAAAAATAAAACCCTAGAGATAAAATCTTGAAATTGGTAAAAGAAATATTCGTCTCCTGAAAAGAAACAAAAGTTTCAATTTTTGATGGTTCAGTAATAAATACCAACGATTCTTTATTTTTATATTTTTGGGAATCAAAACTGGTTCGACTTATTGTAACATTTGTCTATTTTAAACAATTTACTCTCAGTTTCGACAGGTTTTAATATTAAACAATGTTAGTGAATTAGGGGTCTATCTATTTTGTATTGTATTATTTCCAGGACACACTTTCCTTACATTTTATAAATATAAAATTAGATTTTTTTAGTTAGTACTTCATTAAGATTAAATGATGATATTAGAATTGCTCTACAACAAGAGTTAAATATCCTTTATCATGCAAAAGTTTATTATATTTAGACTTACAAGTTACCAAAGAAAATGATACTCCATAATTAACACAGAATTAATCAATAATGATCCAGCATTCTTGTTTAAAGAATTACGTTATATTTTAAATGACTCTATTTGGGATGTTGAAATTACTTCAACTTTTAAAGGATATATATCATTTAATCAAGGCTGGGTGGTATCCAAAAACGAAATCCAATTAAAAAATTATGACCGATGAAAGAGGAAATGCTTCCTTATGCATCCCATAAAAATGGACTCGGGATTTTTTAAAGATAATAACGAAATAATTTTAAATTCAGAACAAGAAGTAATACTAATAAGAAGCAACGATGATACCAACGCTTTAGTAACTTCCAGTTATGTTGAAAAACCGAAATTAAAATAACTTTGTTGGCGAGTTGCACATCTTACTGTAGCCATCTCCCACGAATTACCGCCAACTAAAATTACTGATAAAAACAGTGATATACTTCTTACTTTCGAATTGTGAGAAAATATAAGACAGAATTGGGCTATAAAAAGTTCCTCCAAATTGAAACACCAAGACATGTTTTAATTGCGATTCAAAATGATAGACGTGGTAATTTAAAATCTGATATGAGTGAGTTTGATTGTTGTGATCTAAGGAATATAAATGTGTTTTTAAATTCAGAGGAATTACTAGGATATTCAACTTGATTTTAAAAATATTAAGTTTGCTACACTGTATGAAATATTTTCTGAATTTCGTCCAGTATATCATAAATTTGCGATAGAACCAATTTTTAATGCTAGTGAATTTAAAGTTAATGCTTCAAAAGCTCGCTTTAAGTGCTCTCATCAAAAAGATTGAGAATTCAAATTAAAATAAAAGAAAAAATATCAGGAAAAACAGCCGCATATTGTATTATAATACCTGATAAAGTATATAAACTATAATCCATCAACAAAAATTATTGAACAACTTTAACCTCTCCCTCCAAACCTAACCTAAATAGGACTATTTTAAAAAAAAAAGATTAAACGTTTAATATTATGAAGATTATTTGAAAAAAAAAAACAAATTTGTAATTAAAAAATTTGCTAATTTAAAAGTTTGCTAAAAAAAAGATTAGTTCTGGATTTACAGGATTTATAGATGAACTCTACGAGTTTATACCTAAAGAATTGGTAGTGTTTGATAAACATAAAATGAGTAATTATATTATTAAACCATATCCATTACAACTTCTTCCACCAGAAATATACAAGCAATCAGAATGATTAAAGAAATTTCATCACTGCATCAATTGGAATACAGGATTTATTCCTCTTCATAATTTTTCATCTATTATTAAAAACTCAATAGAAAAATGAGAATTTGTTTATATTAAAAAAGAAGAAAAAGTTAGTTTTATTAGAAAATATTGTATTAAACCGATAATTGGAATGGATTGGAAGAACCACCTGTTTTAGTTAAATAATCTCGTAGATATTTTTATAATTCACAATAAACTTCATTATGATATTGATTTTTATGTCAGTTTTCTAATTCATAATATTTTAGTATCAGATACAACGACTATGGGTGAGGGGGACATTGAATTTATTTTTTCTTTCAAAGGATTTGGTGGAGCAAATCTGTGCACTAGACGAGGACAATGGCAAAGAAAATGATATTTCTTTTTATTAACGTGTGGTTTAATGAATAAATTAAATCACTACAGAACTATCAACGATAAGTTTTCAAACAAAAACTGCCTAAAAATATTTCTTTAAAATATTCTCAGTTTTGTTTCGTTAATTTAGATAAATTTTGGTGTTTCAAATAGTATATTAAACCTTTTTATAGTTTTCAGTGTATCTTGTTTCAACTTAAAGCTTTTTGACTTTCCATAAGTTTAAAACATGTATCGTCTGGAGTTTATTTGTGTGGTATTAAATCAGGCGATCCCTTTCAGTCTACCAAGCTAACTAAACTTTAAAAAAAAGTTCTGAATTATGCATAGCATTTAGTTAAATTAGAGAGGGGATGAGGCGTATGGAGGATATATAAATAACAAAAGTATTTTTGGTTTGTAATATAGTTTTTTGAGTGTCCAACTGATTTCAAAAGAACCTTGTTCTCCAAAAAAGAAACTTGAAATATTATAAAAAAAAAGTATATTTAATCCCATTTTCCCAAAATTCTGCCGTTTCAGACATGGTGCTATATTTTATAGACATGTATAAAGCTGTAAAAAAATATTTATTTCTCATAAAAAAATGTTTGGCTAAAATACGGAAAGGCGTATAAACGCCTTATTGTATTTTAAGCTGCAAAATTAGTTTGCACTATAACGAGAACCATTTAAGAAAAGAAATGTCAAATAACAACACCCTTAGGGCAGTTTTAGCGCTTTGTTCTGTATTAAACAAGAAAAGGAAAATTGCTATTTATTTTATACGTAAGAGTTTTACGGACCAACGTAAAGAGTAATATCATTCATTTAACTAAGGAGTTGGCTTTATTTAAATTGGGTAACTTTGTAATACTCATAGCAATTATAAGAGCATAAAGTAAAATTTTAGTTTAAAAATTTTAATTTAAATAACAAAGGCAGAATATTTGTTTTACTAAAAATAATGTTCTGTGACGTTAAAATTAAAAGTAAAAAATAGGTAATCTCTTGAAAAAATATAAAAGCATTTTCTGCATATTAAGCTGCTATAATTATCTGTTTAGAAAAAAAAACTATATGCAGGCCGGGACCAGACGGAAAATTTAGTTAAGATTATACTTAACAAAGAGAGAAAATAAAAATTAAACTACACATCATGGAAAATGGTGAAAAGGGGTTGCTGTCAAAGGCTTGAAAGTGTTTTTTGCGATTTCCAGCGAAACGTGATCTCCTAGTGGAAAATTATTTATAATAAAGTTATAGATGATAAAAAAAAATCCAAAATTTCGCATTTTCCAATATAAATCTGATTTTTTGTCTTCTTTTTTTTTTATCTCGCGTAAAAGGATATTTCGCAGCATATTCGACAATATCTACAAGGTAAGTAGCATTAGAGTCTAGATTATCTCAAACTTCAGTTGTAAGGTTTTATGGAAACACAATTTACATTCCTATGTATTTCATAGTACATCATTTAAAAGGCACTTGTTTTCCACGAAGAGTTCTGTTGATTTATTTTACTTCGGTCAGAAAAAAATGCTGGATGATATTATTTGGTCGGACAAAGTCAAATTCACAAAAAATGGATTGTTTAACTGACGTAATTCCCACTATTATAGCGACTTAAACGTACATCCATTTAGAGAATTAAATTATTAAGAGTCTTGGCAGTTTAACGTGTATTGTAGCTATAAGAAATGATGGCGTCGTCACCCCAGAATTATATCAAAATAATCTGATTGGTAAGTTAGCCATTGTTGAATACTTCTAGATACAAAATACGTTTTTAAACTTATAGGCGAGTGCTACTTAGACATCTTGAGAAAGTTGGAAGTAAATTTATTTAGATAACCTGCCGCTGGCTGATCATAGAAATATATTTTATCAACATGATTGGGCACCTCCACATAATAGTCATTTAGTTAACAATCATCTGCAAAACTTGTTTTATGATCAATGGATAGCCAAGATAGAGCCACATCTTTGGCCATCTCGCTCCCTCGACCTAACAGTATTGGATTTTTTTTATTTGGGGGAAAACGAAAAATAAAGAATACAACATCGCATTAACCACTAGAAATGATTGCATGCAGCGCGTCAGAATAGGATTTGAAGAACTTAAATTTCAGTCAATAAGAAGAACCACCCATGAAGAGTTCCTGCTTAGGTGCGAAAAATGTTTGAAAGTTCAAGAACGTCAATTTGAACATTTACTCATATAATTTTTGTAATTTTATTTTAGTAACAACTGGCTTATTTCTATATCTTTTAGCTGTTATAGATCCAAAGTTCTTGAAGGTTTTTATAATCTTTTTAACAGTTGGTGGTGTTGGTTTCTGTTTCTTCGGATATTGGATCGCGAATGTATCGCATATTCTTGAAATAACTCTATCACATTCTCCATAAATAATAAATAAGTTTAAATAATTTTTGGTGCATGTAATTTAATCGCCCCGTCGTCATGGCCAACTAATAACAAAAATTAAAAGCCGTATAGCATTTTTACAATAGAAAAATGTTGTATTGCCAATATTTTGTGAACTACAAATTTTTGAAATAAACAACCTTACACGAAGATATTCTTATTTTTAACCTTAATATGATAAAAGGATAAAAATAAGTGTTTTCTATTTGAAAAAATTGGCTTTTGACGATTTTTTAAATACAATTTTTATTCTTCTTTTTTGACCGCACTCTACTAATAATTTTCAAAATATCATAAAAGGCTACTAAAGTTGATCTTCGTCTACAAGAAAAATAATCCAAATTAAACAACAAAGACTTTCTTATGGGAAAAATTTATAGTTAAGTTTTGGTCCGCAAACATCATTTTTGACATAAAAATTTAAATATATCCAAAATGGTGAGATTTAAGTATAGAATATTATACATTAAATATGTCTAAAATTTTACGTAGAAATCAAAAATGCAATAATATACAGGGTGTTTCATTTAAAATAAACAAGTTGACATCTACTTTCGATATAACTGGCAGTGTCGCCATCTTGAAAATATTTTAGCACACTGTCCCCCATGCACGTTAGTACACTGAAATTTTCAGATTCTTCGTAATTATATATATATATATATATATATATATATATATATATATATATATATATATATATATATATAAATTCGCAGAGATATTCATTTTCTTTATAAGCAAAAAAAATTGTCGATAATGTTAAACAGTTCCTGAGGAAGCCCTAAGGATACGATTTTAACTTTTAAAAATGCGTTTGAAAGCTTGAGATCTCTAGTGTATGTGAAAAAATTGAAGTATGTATAATTCATATTTAAGACTATCAAATTTGAAAAATTTTCCTTTTTTGAAAAAAAAATCGGATTGGAAAATTTTTGTGCAAAAACTATAGAACCGATTTTAACGAAACCAGGCATGTTACTTTATCATACCATAAAGTTTTTCTTGCTCTAATATGAAGATCCTCAGAGAAATGTAAGTGGTCAAAAAAAAATACGAAAAAAAAACTAGTTTTTGTAGTATTTTGTTTTTAATATTGCACCGAGGATACGCCTATTATAGAAAATTTAATTACTAAACTTTTTTCTCTCTTCCACTTTCGTCCAAAATAAATAATTTAAGAGTTATAAGAAAGAAAAAAACGTTTTTTTTTTTGTAATTTTTTTATACATCTTCATTAATTAATAAATTTTGAGGAGGAGCATATTGTAATTATTGTGATGCGTTATTCTGGGGGTCGAGTGGATAAATTAGCGTGCCTCCTCTCACACCCAACCCAAAACAGACCCTGAATGATCTACTTGACGAGCACGCCTTCTGAAAATAAAGTGATATAGAATTTTGCAGAACAGGCGAGAAGATCGACGGGAATATTTATCAATAATTCAACTTACGGTTATTTAAATATTAAACAGCATATTGCTTATTTAAAAAAATTCTATTTTCATACAATATTGAGTAAAAAAATTATGATTTGTGATATATATATATATATATATATATATATATATATATATATATATATATATTATTGGGGATCCGGTATGTACCCACTTTCTCAGGAGCAGATTGGAGAGGTTAAAATTACCCTAATTTCTTAAGGAAAAAATTCCAAAATGCCTCTTAAGGGAGATACAGAGCTCTAAAAGGCTACCCAGTAATTTACCTTATCGGCTCTATGTTTTGTATCGATTTGTATAATTTAATGAAATTTTAAGATTTTATAGAGACCATAAAGATTCATTAAACCATACTACAGTAAATGTTTTAGATCATCAGAGAAATCAGGAAAAGACTTGCAGCCAAAATCGTTGAGACTAATTTTTAACAGATGTCATTTTACAAAGTTGAAAACTGATTTTTAAATGCTTTAGTAATTCTTCTTCAAAAAAGGTACTTTTAACTTATTTCGATAAAACGGGCGGTTTTCGAGATAAATTGGTTTTGATGCGAAACGCTCGAAAATTACTAATGCTAAACAACACAGGTAAAAATCAGGTTGTTATTGTTAATACCTACATAATGAATTACTATTGACGGAACTTGTCGAAAACGCCTTCAAGTAAAAATGATTTAAAAAAATGGAAGAATATTCTTACGCAATATCAGGATTGATATTCATCTAATTTATAGTCAGACGCTATCAAATTCTTCGAAGGCAAGCAGACTATATGCTCAAGTATTTCCAGCTCGAACATTGCCAAGCCCAAAAACCTTTCACAAGGTTTATGGAGGCCTAAGGGAAACAGGTGAAAGATAATTAGAAAATAATTATTAGAGTTAATAAATTATTTTTTTACATATTTTATTCAGAATCATTTTTGCCGCAACGTGACGGTGGGGGCCCTTCCAGGAGAGCACAAGACCCTCACGTAGAGGAACAAATTTTACACGATATTACTGGCGACCCTTCAAACTGCATATAAGTGCTAGCGGCAAAAACCAGTGTTACAAAATGGATTGTAAATGAAACTCTAACAGAACAGTTCATCATCACGTACACGCTATGTCTCCGAATGATTATACCGCAAGACTTCAACACTCTGAATGGTTTATACAACAACATAACCTAAATATAAATTTTTCTAACCTTATTTTGTTATTTTTGGGCTGATGAAAACCCGCACGCTATAATATAAAACAAACACCAACAAAGGTTTATAGTAAGTATGTTGGCTGGCATCATCGGAAATAACCTTATAGATCAATTTGTTTTAGAAGAAAGATTCAATGCTGCGATTTATTTACACTTTTCGTAGCTAAATTTAAATAATTTATTGGAAGACGTACCTCTTGATAAGACGAATACAAATGTGGTATGATTGTGCTCCACCTCATTTTAATCATATAGTACACTAAACTAACATTTTTGGTCCTCGATGGATAGGTCGAGGTCGGCCTGTTTAATAACCACCAGGGTCTCCTCTCCAGACCTAAATTCCTTAGACTTTTATTTCTGAGGACATCTAAAAGAACTAGTTTATTCAACACCAGTAAATACTAGAGAAGAACTACTAGCGAGAATAGCATAGCATTCTAATGAAGTCCGTAATACTCTGGAATATTATTGGCAGTGCAGCGGGAAAATATTCGAAGAATAAGAAACTGTATTGAAGTATGTGGAGCCTATACTAAACATTTGTCAAAATAGCATTTAAACGTTTTCACTATTTTTGCATTTTAATAACATTGCAACTTAATTTAGCTCCGACAATCCTTTTGAAAGGTTCCTGGACTTAACAATTTTATTCAGTATAACATCTTCTTGTCTTCGAAGAATAATATTGCGCTTCCTCATAAATTAAAGCACATCAGCACACCCTGAGTATGTTATTTTTACCTGCTCTAGTGCAGCATTAGTAACTTTTAAGTTTTTCGCATAAAAACCGATTTATCACGAAAACCGCCAGTTTTATCGAAATAAAATAAGAGTACCTTATTTGAAGAGGAATAACCAAAGTATTTAAAAAATCTGATTTTGGCTCTGTTAAAAATTAGGCCCAACGAGTATGGCTGCAAGTCCGTTTCTGACTTCTATGATGATCTAGAACTTCTACTGTAGTATGGTTTAATGACTTTTTATGGCTTCTATAAAATAATAAAATTTCGTTAAATTATACTAGCTATATCTGATCATTCAATAATATAGTTATAATGACGTATCAACATAATATATGATTTCTTCTTGTTAACTTTTTCCTTATACGTAAAAAATAGCAATTTAGCAACAGTAAAAAATACTTTATTGTTTTCTATTGAAAAATTAAGCAGCACATGGCGTGAACCCCCAACCAAAAAGCATGTCAGATAACAGTTCCCTAAGGGCAGTTTTAGCCAATTTTAGCGTTTTGTTTTACTGCTTAGAAAGGGATAACTGCCACTCAGTTTGTAAACAATAGAAAAACGCCTCGCAAGAAAATAAAATACTTTTAAATGTGATGTTTTGTTTTTCTTGCTTCAGCAACTCTAAGTGTTTGTTTTTCCACTTTAAAGACATAGTATTTTGACCCATTTTGTACTATAACATTAATTCTAAACAAAGAAAATTTATTGAAACATAATACTAAAATTTATAATTTTTGTATAAAACAGTATAGCTGAACAGAAATTGTTCCATTTTTTTTATATTTTAGTACTAAACTGAAACGCAAATACATTGAGCACTTCACGTTCTCCACCAGGGTGCAGAATCTAAACAGTCTGCCAGGGGAACCTGTCGGATCGAGACTTGCTAGTCTAGTGTTGCAGATGAGGCAAGGCTTGTGTGTATATGGTGTTTCATCATCTCATTGCTTTCCTTACATCCTACCGCAAGTTGCAACGTTGCTAAGGATCCGATAAGAATGGGCAATATTGTTTCATCCTACCTACATTGTCGAGGAGGCTTATAAGAAACGGCAGTGTCGGTTCCTTTCCTAATATGCTTATGTAATTGGTCGATATTACCAAGGACTCTTATACAAACGAGCAATGTTGTTTCATTCTACCAACAGTGTCTAGGATAGTGTCGGTTACCTTTTTTATATCCCACCGCCACATTATAAGCCAATCGTTACTTTTTCGTTTCAAAATCGTAAATCTTAGACAGAAATAAATATATCGATACATTTATTTTAAATTGTAGCTTTGTTAATGTAGAAAACAAAAAAAATAAGGAACCTGCTTTCATGGAATCATTGTGAAGCCTCTAAAAATACTCCAGACGCGTTAGTGAAACTGTAACGAACTAATAGCAAAATCCACTGAAAGCGACTGTCCATATAAAATTCCTTTTTCGAGACAAGTTGGCAAAATGTTATGTTTTCAGTTACCAAATACATTAAGCATTATTTACAAATATGTGAAATCTGTTAACACGTACACCGGAATAAGGAATGAATGAATAAATAAATGAATAAAAGCTGGTGATACTTGATCATCCATGTCTAGGGCTTGTTGGGCCCTTTAAACCCCACCATGGCTGCAGGTCATTCGAGGCAGGTCGCCATTGCGAATCCAAGTAACCTCGTTGATTGAACTGCCTAACGAATATTAACCTTAGTCTGTTAAGAGCTGGACACTCTCTGAAAACATGGTGAACAGTTTTATCTTCCTCTAGACACCATCTGCACATCGGGTAATCTACATCAGTCTTATGAAGATGGGCCCTCATGTCACAATGTCTTGTTAACACACCGCGATTTACAATTCTTTCTTTCCTAAGAAGAGAATCTCTTTAGTAGGTAATCCGTTAGATCCAGTTATATGTTCCTTGGCACACCTCATTTCAAGGACCTCTCTCCACGATTCACTGAATTTACTTTCCAATGGAGGACATCATCTTTGCCTAGTGACTCGTTTGGAGTCTGATTGTGTAGCCGTTCCTTGTCAGACTATTCAGTATATTTTTACACTCAGACACTAGTCCCGAAATTACGACACCATACTTCAGTGCCTATATCACAACTCTATTGCCTGAATATATGTTTATTATCTTATTCCTGCTTATGTCCCTCTCATAGACATAGCCGCAGTGCACAATAGCATAAATTTCCGCTACGAAGATACTCACACATTGTTTTAATAAGTATAACTCTCTGACTCCTGTACTCCTACAGAACATTTCGGCTTCAGCTCTTTCATCTTGCCGATATCAATCTCTACACCATTAGAATCCAATTGTCGGAAGATTTTGATCTTACTTCCAATCCTCTCTACTGGGCAAAAGTATCTCAAACAAGTGGTTGTATGTAATTTGTTTGTAGGGGGAGCGATGGACATTGCTCTGCCACGCTTTCCCAGCCACTTAAGTAGTAGCCCATTCTAGTTCCGAAACGCCCTATGCAACTGAGATGATAAACGGCCTTCAGGGTCTCGTTTTCTATGTAGAAAGGAGGAAGGTGCATTAGGATCTCTAGAGCCCTAGTGTTGGCAGTCCTCATTGAACTCACTATTCCCACACAAGCCATTCTTTGAATTTTATCAACTTAAAAAGATTGTTTGCGTTTTGTTGTATTAGGCCCCCATACAATCGACGTACGTGATCATGAGGCAGATTACCATAGTGTATATCCAAAGTGATACTTTCGGTTTTAGCCCCCAAGGACACCCAAAGGCTAGTTTATAAGCCCAGAAAGCACATATGGCCGTCTTGGTTCGAGCCTCAACATGATCATTCCAGCTCAGACGTGAGTCTAGAGTAACTACCCGATATTTAAATGTTCCCTTGTATTGAAGGATCCTTTTCTTCAGTATAATTGTCAGAAGTCTTCCTATTTTTCTCTTTTTTGTAAAGAGTACGACCTCGATCTTATCCGAGTTTATTCCGAGCCCTTCCCTGTGGCACCATCGTTCAACAATCCGGGGGGCTCGCATCATTTGTCTCCCCTGGTCGCTAGGGCACAAAACTGAAATAAAATCTAAACAAATCTTTACGTAGAATTTAGTTTAATATGTTACCGTAAGGGATCTGCTGTTCCTTATGGATTATTTCAGAATTTATCATTAAAAATTAGTCCTATCTTTTAATTTAGCTCTATTTTACCATAGCTGAGCAAAGCTAAATTTACTATTTTTCAACATATCTTTTTTGCCATGAACACGACAGCACTGCAAAATTTCAGCTTATAAAGGCAAATAACTATTTTCACTCAGGAATAATACATTCTAACTACCTAAATTTTGTCGCAATTTTAAACGTCACACAGCTTTTACTTAAACACTTTTTACTACCTAAATCTCTTTTAAGCCCCTAAGGCACAGATAGAAATCCTCTTTATTTAATTCGGGAAACGTCCATAAAAACATACATTTGTAACTGGCAAACTTTTTATCCATATTTTCGCCAAAAAAAAACATTTTTTTGAATTTTTCTTTATAAGAATTGAAAGAAACTCTGTCTAATAATCTAATATTATAGATCTTAAGAGCTCTACATGTTAAGTTGGATTAAATTGCTTGAATCTTTGTAGGCGAATTTTTATCTTGCTTTCTGTATAGAACTTTTATTAAAGAAAATTATTAAAGAGACCTAAATCGACTTCAAAAAATTGCATAGAAAAGTAAAAAATATAGAATGAACGATATCGGAGGCCGACACTTGCAAACGTTTCCTTGTAAGTATATGATCATCTCCAAAATTTATAACCAATTATAAACAAATTGCTCCTGATTAATAACCCCAAATTAATAAAGTTGACTAAGATTCTTACCTGGGAATTAGCACTAATGAACAATGAGCCATTAACAAGAAATTCAATGTCGTATCGAGAAAGCAAAAGTACCCTTTAAAATTCCGAAACTGAGTCGCCTAATAAATATCAGACTTATTCGTGTTCTCTGTCTTGTTTTATGGGTATAATCTTGGACACTAACTGAAGCTACTAGAAAGAAGATTACCTACATATGACGAAATGTTTCTAAATAGATTTCAAGTTTTTATGAAAATTTTCAGAAATATTTCGTAAACATTTCAATAATGTAAATAAAACATTTCCATGAAAGGTTTCTGTGAAATATTTACGAAAACTTTCTATAACATTTCGTGAAATAAATCCAAGACGGTAAAATGTAGGGTTTCCTGAAATATTAAGGAAACATTGAGACAATATTTCATTGAAGATTTCATAAAATCACTTAAAAATAAAACGTTTTTGAAACCTTAGAGAAATATTTACCGAAAGCTTTCATGATGAATTTAAAAACAAGTCAAGATATGTTTCGAAAATGTATAAGACAAATTCCATAAATCGTTTTCTGAAAGGCCATATAAACCATCTTCTGGAAGCTTTCAAGAAACCTTTTCCCAATATTTTCGCATTGTTTCTCAGCTGCCTTTATGAGTGCGACAAATAGACAGCAAAAAAGATTTCAAAATGGTTCCATAAACGTTTCGAGAAAACTTTTTTTAGAAATATTTAGAGAAACGATTTTGAAAGTTTTGCGAAATATTTACTAAAACCTTTCACCATGAATTTAAAAACGAGTCAAGATATTTTTCGGAAATATTTAAGAAACGTTTCAAGAAACCTTTTCGAAATATTTTCGCAATGTTTCTCAACAGCATTTATGAGTGTGACAAATAGGCAGCGAAAAAGATTTCCAAATCATCTTTTCAGAAATATTTCTATTTTCCATCTGCTGCATAAATAGATCTCGCAAGTGATTTTTCTGTTTAGATTGCATGACATTCCGAGAGATGGTGCAGCTTGTATTGAGCTTTCTCTTTAGTTTCATATAAGTTGTTTAAAATATTTTTTTATGGTACTGACTTGGCTGCTTTATACTGACAAGAACCAATGAGTTCCAAACCGGTCTACAGATGGCGGTACATTACCAATGGAAAAAATTTCCTCCTCTTTCTGGTAATTTATTGCAATCTGAAATAGTCCTTTTGATTCCTAACTAGAAAGAAATATTTCGCGAAACCTTTGTTTTTAAGTGGACGAAACATTTATAAAATATTTCACGAAGTGTTCAGTGCACAAATAAATACCTAACTCAAATACTTTTTAAAAACTTTTGAAACATTTCATGAAACGTTTCTGTTAACATTTCTAAAAACTTGCGTCAACCTTTCCAGAAGTATTAAGTAGTTCGCATTAAAGTTGATTAAAATATTTCTTACGTCTTCCATAAATATTTCAGGAAACATTTATTATAATATTTCAATAAGCTTTAATTGTAGAAATTTTTTTGAAATCCTTTCAGACACATTTATTTCTGTGTCATAGTGTCATTTCTGAAACAGTTCAATGCAACCTTTCTGAAACGTTTAGATCCTTCCATGAAACGTTTCTGAAACATTTCGTCTTATGTGGGAAATGTTTTTGAGATGTGATTGCATTGTTGGATTTTGGGAGTCTCATAGACAGAGGATATAACAAATAAAACTGTACTGGTCAGGAATGGAAAAGATATGGAGCTTCTGAGCGCAGTAAAGAAACAAAAATTAGAATAGCTCTACAACGCATATTACTAGAACATATATTGGGAAAAAGATACCCAAGATGGAGAAGGATTTCGTGGCTCAAGAATCTACTAACATGGTTCTCTATGACAACTTCCAGTCTATTTTATGCAGCAGTTAACAAAGTGTTAATCGCCAGGATGATCCCAACATCCGGAATGGACAGGTACCTAAAGAAGATTATTACAAAATGAAATTTTGTCTGACAAAAAAATCCTTTTTGACGAATATAACTACCTACTTATTTAATTTAAATTTTAAAAAATTCTTTTCACAAATCAAAACTGTTGAATCAAACTGAACCATTGAAATGTATAATGAATGCTACTGCCTTTATAACACTTCCTAATCTTTCGATATTCAATAACAAGAAAAAACTTTTAAGGCTTTTTTCCTTTTCGTCTAGTTACCCTCCATTTTATCAAACTCTGTAACCCACTGTAAAAGTTTACAAACTCGGCTTTTGAAGTTTTTATGAATCCATAGTGGACGGACAGGCTGGCCAATAAAAATTTCAGTTCTCCACGATACCGTAAAATTGGAGTTTAATATTAAATAATCTTGAAAGTGATAAGAGCTTATAAAAGTCCTATTGTGAACTGCTTATTAGAAATTTTTAGATATTTCAAAAGATGGTAAAGGAAATATTTACAATTGCTTACAGGCTGTGATTAGAGTCTCATCGCTGTATGCATAATCACATCGAAAAATTATGGTATACATAGTTTATGGTATATTGCTTACTGAAATCATTATTTAATTACGAAACCATCCATTTTTTTTATAGAAAACATTTTTTTAATTAAATATTATATTTTTAAATTTCATTGAAATTGCACTGATTGAGTAAATCCATAAAAAGGTAATCTGGCAATCGTCTTTGGACAAAATCCTTACTCCCTAATTCACTGATAAGTGCAGCAATAGTTCAAGCAAGTTGTGAACCTTAAAAATTCAAAGGTTAGCAATAATTTTCTTTTACTATTAAACCGTATGTAAAACCAATGTCAATATAATATTCCAGACACTAATGTTTTGATAAAGACCAGAGTGGTAGAGAATCTATTCCGGATATAGCTAGAAGTCTCATTTTGAACTAGGGAGGTAACAGATCTGGTAATGACTTAGAAGGTGATGGTGTTTCTTTGCAACGGCTTCACGACCCTAGTCAAGACTGTTAATGTCCCGAGGATTGAGTCACACTAAAATCGCTAAAAATAATATGTATCAAGCATCATATTAACCAAGTAAGTAACACGTCGAGGACTGTGATGTTAGCCTAAAAATGATGTAACATACTATCCTGAGCATATCCCATTGTATGAAACCCTTGCTACTTTACATGAAGTTCTCATGAATTGACCATTTAACTATCCAATAAGGAAGTTAAGAATAAATATGAGTAGTCAAACATAAAAAAATAAATTACAACTTAAAAAACTGAAAACTGTAAAAAGCAAGACAGCAATGTTAAGAAACATCTGCTTCGTAATCACAAACGGCTTATATTCCGATGCGACTACTGTACAAAAAGTTAAGAGAAGTTTAGGGAACAATATTAAAGGACACTGGGGGTTCAAGATGTTCGAAACAAGACAATATGGAACATTAAGTCACGTAAGGTCTCTGGATAGAGATGAATAAAAAATTCCAACTCAACATGTTGACATCCAACTATTCATCAGTAAAATAGTATTGGTCAATTTTATATTTAAAACGAAACTATGAAAATAACACTGGGGAACTGCTAAAATGTTTCCGAAACCAATAGCAAAAGCTTACTTATTTTATTATACTAATTAACAATCTGTCTTATAAAAGTCTCATTTCGCTCCGGTTTCATAGATACGTACTAAATATGATAATTTTACCTACCTGTCCTTAATGTATGAGACAATTGAACCATAAAATGAGAAGCACCTAGTTTTATTACACCAGGTGTACTTTATAAGGGATTTAAATACATGTAACATAAATCCTATATTATTAGTTAATTGTATTTCAACCTCTGGTTGATCCAGAACTGATTGTATTTGAGAGATTAGGGAGTTCTGAACAACATGTCCCGAGTTTGTGTAAATAAGTTATATATGTGGTGAAGTGACTTTAGTGAAACAAAAACGTACTCTTAGCCCTTTAATACCGCTTACCGATTGTATTTTGGCTGCAAAGTTGAAGACCAGAATTGGGTTCCCCATATCTGCTGCAACATTCGTAGCTGGCTAACTGGAAAAAAACGTAAGATGCCCTTCGCTGTTCCTATGGTCTGGCGAGAACCGAAAGACCATATTACTGACTGTTACTTTTTTTTGACAGCTATACCCAATCCACCTCAGGAATATACCCTTGATTCTGATGATGATGAAACAGATTCAAAGAGCAATGTGTCGGAAAATGTCGCCGGCCCATCAACCTCGCAAGATTCCGATTTTGTCTGTGAACTTCCCAGTAAAAAACCCTACAAAAGAAGTCAAAGTGACTTTATAAGGGATTTTGAATTATCCAAGAAAAAAGCGGAACTATTAGCCTCTCGATAGCAGCAATGGAATTTACTTCAAGATGAAGTAAAAGTTTCTGTGTCCGAAACCGTCAGAAAAACACCGTTTTTTAATATGGAAAACAATTTGGTAGCCTATACGGACATTAAGGGATTAATGACAGCTTTAAATCTGGACTATGATCCAAAAGACTGAAGGTTTTTCATTGATTCCTCAAAAGTAAGTCTTAAAGCTGTGGTGCTTCATAATATAAACAAGTTGTCTTCAGTCCCACTTGGCCATGCAGTCTACATTAAAGAAACTTATAGCAATTGGAAATTTTCACGGAAGACCATACCATATGAAAGATGTAAATGGCAAATTTGTGCGGATTTAAAAGTTGTGGCGATCTTGTATGGAATGCAGCTAGGTTATACCAAATAATGTTGTTTCCTCTGCAAATGGGACAGTCAAGCACGATCGGATCACTACAGAAGGCCACCGAGAGAGCCTTTTCAGCCAGGAAAGAAAAATGTAACCAGCGCGCCATTAGTTCCCCCAGAAAAGATTTTACTACCGCCACTTCATATAAAATTGGGACTGACGAAAAATTTTGTGAAAGTCCTGAACAAGGAAGGCAGTGCTTTTAGTTATTTAAAAGAAAAGTTCCCTAGAATCAGTGACGCTAAAATTAAAGAGGGAATATTTGTGGGTTCCCAGATTAGGAAACTTTTCGGAGATGCGCAATTCGATTCCATACTTGAAGACAAGAAAAAAGATGCTTGGAATGCCTTTAAAATGGTTGCAACAAATTTTTTGGGAAACATAAAAGCAGAAAACTATAAAGACCTGGTTGTCCAATTTCTTCCGTGTTACCAAAACCTAGGGTGTAATATGTCCTTGAAAATTCATTTATTGGATTCTTATCTGGATTACTTTCCGGAAAATTGTAGTGCTGTTAAATGATGAGCACGGTGAGAAGATCCACCAGTATCAGGGAAAATGAAACTGTGAGATGTTAGCCAACCCTGAGGCTGCTTTTAAATGACAGGCTAGGAAGCGCAAAATGACTGTCTAAACTTTATATTCAAAGATAAAAAAGTGCTATTTAATTGCTTTTGTTGAACCATGTTCATTATATATGTCTATGAATTAAAATTTTGTAACAATTAATTCAGATTTTTTTTTGCGAGCCAACTAAAATTTTTAATAGGTATTTTTTAGTTACTTGGGAGTATTTGAATCCAAAAAATTGGGTTTGTTCTTGAAACAAAAAAAAGTTGAAATTTGTTTTCCAGTGTAATTATTTAATATAATACACTTTCTCTTATTTTTACATTTGTTAGTGCAGAAATGATACGTGATTTAAATAAGACCTTCAAATTAAACAAAAAAACTTTATTTAATTTTATTCATTGTAATTTTCCTCCAAGCCTCCACTTCACGTATCCGCAAAACTATTTCCTTCAGGAGCAGATCTCCTAAACATTCCATAATGTAGGAAAAAAACAATATTTATGAATGGATATGTCCTAGAAGATTTAATAAATATGTCAAAAAGAGCCGTTTTTTTCTCTCTATTGGATCTTCCCGATTTTATTAAGAAGGATTTAGAAGAGTGAATGGAAGAGATAACGCTAAGAAGGACAGTTTCTTTGTATGCTCCTTTTGTGGCGAGATTCCTGAAATAAATTACATTCAATTTAAAGTTGTGTATGTAGGTCGCTTATGATTTTTTATTAGATCGTACAGTGTGTTTTAAGCTTTTTTAATATCACGACTAAATTTGAGCCTCGCAGCTTGTATTTTATACACTTTTTTCTCTCAGTTATTCAACTAAAGAGATAAATAAACAACTAAATAAAAACAGTTACCGAAACTGTCAATAGTAAATAAAGGTAAAATGAACTAAAGAAAGCACTAACAAAGAAGGTATCTGAAGTGTCCGGCTCCGATTTTAATGAAACTCCAATATGTTCTAGAAGGTACAAAAATAAGAGACACAAATTTTCTTTTACGGGGTGAAAACCGCTCCTAAATTTCACACTTAAAAATAGTATTTTTGGAATATCTCAGGTTCTAACTTTACAAAAGAAAAATGAAAATTACTTAAATATCATCCCTTATTTTTCATATGGGTAAACCATATATTCGCGCACGTAATTTTATTCTAAAAGTTACGAAATTTTACATAATTATTTGAAAATGTTTTTTTCACGAATACCAAAAGTAATTTAACTTGATGGGTTTCGGAGTTTTTAAAAATAACTAGTAAATGAGGGTGAGTTGCCCCTAAATATATTTTTTTTTTCTTAAAACTCAAGTTCTATTTGAGATATCTTTACAAAACAAAATGGAAATTACTTGTATTTGAAATGATGTGATTTTTTCATCCCCAAGAATACCATCCCTTATTTTTTATAAGGGTAAACCATCTGTTCGCGCACGTAATTTAATTCTAAAAATTACGAAATTTAATAAAATTGTTTTTTTTTTCACGAATACCATAATAAACTCAAGTTGACATTTTTCGGTATTTCCAAAAATAAACTATTAAAGAAAGGTGAGTCAATCCCAATTACTTTTTTTTAATATCTCTAATTAAGATAACTTTACTAAACAAAATGAAAATTATTTGTTATTCGAAATGATATTAAACTATGATATGTTCACCCCCAAGAATATCATCCCTTATTTTTTTAGGGTAAACGATATATTTGCGCACTGTTGTGGAACATAACATCTCACCACCGCTTTCCGGCAAAACTGGACTTAAATAAAGGTCCAAGTTTGTGGAAAGTACAAGGATGTCTGGGAAAGATATCGGTGGATCCCACTGATGAGTCCACCACCGGTATCGGGACGAAACATCCATACATTTACTACGGTGGTCAAAAATACATCGCTAGCTACATGTCCCTACCACCAGGGGCATTGCTAATTGCGACATAGCGCCCGAGCAGGGACGGCGGCAGACGAGGGTCTTAACCGCCGTTGGCTTTGATTAAGCCTGACCCGACCCTTGGAAGACCACCAAGGATGTTCGTTCCACTTCCTTTTCAGGCCTGTGCTTTTTAACGGCTTGGACTGTCCGACAGTTTCAGCTGGAAAACAAATGCCTTAGGGGGGGGGGCATGTTGTGGAACATATCATCTCACCACCGCTTTCCGGCAAAACTGGACTTAAATAGAGGTCCAAGTTTGTGGAAAGTACAAGGATGTCTGGGAAAGATACCGGTAGATCCCACTGATGAGTCCACCACCGGTATCGGGACGAAACATCCATACATTTATTACGGTGGTCGAAAATAGATCACTAGCTACATGTCCCTACCACCAGGGGCATTGCTAATTGCGACAGCACGTAATTTAATTGTAAAAATTACAAAATTTAATGGAGTTGCTTGAAAATATTTTTTTCACGAATACTATAAGTCATTTAAGTTGTCGTGTTTCGGGGTTTCTAAAAATAAACTAGTAAAAGAGGGTGAGCCACCCCCAAATATCTTTCTTTTACACCTCAAATTGAATTTTTTTCTTTTAATTAATAAAATAAATATAAACCTATTTCATTTATTAAGCATTCAAGTCTGTAAATTATTATAATTCATGACAAATAGTGATTTCTAATTCTATAACGTTGATTTAAATCAAATATATATATATATATATATATATATATATATGTATATATATATATATATATATATATATATATATATATATATATATATATATATATAATATGAAATGATGGCTTACTCTTATAAACAATAAGGAATAATATCCTTGGGAGTGAAAATACCATACCATCATTTCGAATAACAAATAATTTCAATTTTGTTTTGTAGAAATTTCTTAATTAGAACTAGAGATATTAAAAAATAACGTTTGTGAGAGTAGCTTAACCTCTTTTACTAGATTATTTTCAGAGTTACAACAACATGGTATAACCTCACTTCAACTAATAAATAATTCCCACTTTTTGTTGTATAGATATCTCAATTAGAATTTGAGATTTGAAAACAATCTATTTTGGGGTGACTCACCCTCTTTTACTTCTTCATTTTTTGAAACCTCAAAACATGTCAACTTGAGTTAATTATGGTATTCGTGAAAAAAATGCTTTGGAACAATTTCATTAAATTTCGTAATTTTTAGAACTAAATTACGTGCGCTAATAGATGGTTTACCGTTATAAGAAATAAGGGAAGATATCTTTTGAGGGGTGAATATACCATAATTCTACATCATTTTATATAACAAGTAATTTCCATTTTGTTTTGTAAAGACATCTCAATTAGAACTTGAAATTTTAAAAAAATGTATCTGGGGGTGGCTCACCATCTTTTACTTGTTTATTTTTAGAAACTCAAAATCCCGTCAGCTTAAGTTACTTATGATATTCGTGAACAAAATATTTTGAAACAATTCCATTAAATTTCGCAATTAACGAGCTTAAATATATGGTTTACCCTAATAAAAAATACCGATGATATCCTTGGGGGTGAAAATAAGATAGTTTAACATCATTTCCAATAAAAAATGTCTTTAATTTTGTTTTGTAAAAATATCTCACTTAGAACTTGAGATATTTCGAAAATACTGTTTTCAGGGATGAATTTTAGGAGCCGTTTTTACCCCGTTATCACGAATCTCCGCAGATAAAAGAACACGTGGCTCATACTTTTTTACCTTCTACAACATATTGAAGTTTCATTAGAATCGAAGCCGGACATTTTAGGTACCTTCCTTGTAAATATAACTTGAACAGAAAAACTGCGCATCCAAGTTTCATTAGAGATAACTAAGACCTCAATTCAGAAACGAAAATTAAATAGAAGGAACCGCAACTATAAAATGAAAAAAAAAATTTAAGTAATGTTGATGTATCAAGAAATAATAAAGAAGAATGAAATAAATCTAGAAAACAACAATTATTTCGCTAAATATTAAAACGGAAAAATCTAGGAATTAGACAGAACTCAGTGGTATATGGCTATAAAATACAATTGGGTGTGGATGAGATAATACAAAATTTAGAAACAATTTTATTGCTTGAGGTCACTTATTATTACTAATAATTATTTAAATAAATAACGGACTAAAAAATACAAAATAGTTACTCCTAGCCCAATATAGATTCCTTACCCCATGCACATTATTCTAAAAATTTGTGATTGTGAATTTTTAATAGCTATGAAAATAATTGTAAGTTTTAAAACGTGGGATACATGCAATATGTAATAGTAAGGAATGTAAAGAGTAACTGTCGTTGACAAAACTAACATAACAGTTATTGTCTATTGCACACCACGTCTTTTTTATTTTAAATCTTACGTATTAAAAATTTACAATCAAAAAATTTCAGGACAATGTGTATTGTGTTTGAAATCTGTATAGGAGAAATTATGTTATACCTTTTTTTTTATTTAAATAATTACTTTCTGCTTTTTAATCTTTAGTTTAAAATCGAATGCAAAATTTGTACCGAACAAGTGAATAAATAGACAGACAGATAAGAAAGCAAGTTAATATTGTATTGTCTTCAAGTTCTTAGCTAGGTTTCAAGTTTGAAGTCTTTGGCTCAACGGAACGTTAGTTTAAATCGATTGCAAAATTTGTACCCAATAGACAAACACACAGACGAAAAAAAGCGACTTAATATTGCATTATCATCCAGTTCTGAGTTATGCTTAAATTTTTAAAGTTTGTAGCTCATTGAGAAGTTAGTTTAAAGTGGATTGTAAAATTTGTACCAAATAGATAAACATGACTTTATTCTACCGTCTATTTCTACTACTATTTATTCTACCGTTTATTCTACTACTATTTATTCGATTAATCATCATTTAAAAAACAGACAGAAACCGCATAAATAAAAACATGGTAAAAACAGTATTTATATCAAATCAAATCAAATGAATTTTGTTACTCTCGAGGCAAAAATAAAAATAGATTTGTAAGTTATAAAAAGTATATTTGCTCTATTTCTAGACACAAAAAAAAATGAAATGAAATAAGAATTCTAACTGTATTCCTATGTTTAATCCAAAATATCCAGCATTTTGGGTCCATGATTCATAAAAAGTGTATTTTCTAATCTTCCAAAGGATCAGAAATAATATCATTGCACATGGAAATAAAATGCGTAATAATTTTAGGTGCGGTTTGCGGACGTCAGTGCCACCATATAATAATAATATATATGTCTTTATTTCTGGCTCCATAGAATTAACAACATATTATAATTAATTAATATACAGGATAATGTAGAGACAGAAAGGATGAAGTCCAGATGTGGATAACACCTAAGTGACATCCACCCTAATCAACTCAACCCAGACTGAAAGTAAATAGGACCTAAATAATAATTAAACACAGAAGAGAAAAGAAACAATACTTATATACCCAAGTTACAAATTCTGGATTTTTCTTCATTAAAATTCAAAAGAAAAAGAGGAAACTACAATTTTTTTATTTGTCTTTCAAATGCGTGTTGGAAGACAGCATATTTAAATTTGATAGGCATGAGAGTTTTGAAGAAGTCCGGAAGAGAATTATATAGTTTAGCGACATAGTAGGTAAAAGAACGTTCCAAAAGAGAAGATTTATGTAGGGGCGGAGTTATTGTTCGTCGAAAACGAACGAAAAAATATATAAAAGAAAAAATAGAATATTAATTTAAACACGTTTACAACCATTCCTACCACAATAAAACTTTTACCAAAGAGAATTTTAAATGATGACAATAGAGATAGTTCTTTATACATTAATTGTGTAACTAAAAAGATATAGTAATAAAAATTAAATTCGTCTAATTACTTATTTTCAACTTACAAACACTTACCTTGGCAACATTCTATTTAACAACTGTTCAGTCTTCTTTTTCTCAATATCGAGCTGCTCAGTTCTCTCCCTTATTAATTCTTCCAAATTATTCGAATATTTTTCTAGCATTTGAAACATGGTATCAACAATATTTACTTTCCGGCCATGGTTCAACTTTTTAAATTGATCATGAACAGTACTGAAATCTGGTCTCATTTCAGCCTGTTCGGCCCAACACTGACGCATTATGTTTATTGCTTCTGGTGGAGCTGCTCCTTTACTAACAGATGGTCGTATTAATGGTGGTGGATGTTTGACTTTTTCTATTATTTCTGGAAATAAAGCAGCAATTAATATCAGGCTACATCATGAGATGATGCAGAAATACACACCTAGCAAACCAGTTTTAAAATATCAAACACGCATTTCCTCTAAACCAAAAATTAAAAATTTTAAAATATGAACCAAAAGGTTGAAAATTGGATGACTTAAAATTTATAGAAATTTAAGAACAACACAAATCTTCTAAATTTACTGACATAAAAAGTTCACACTGTTAAATTATTAACTAACTATGGTTTTAAGTATACACCCTGTACCAATCATAAAATATTTATTGTTTTATTATCATAATGTACTTTTTGTAATATAAAAATTGCCATTGAAAATATAGCAATACTACGAAACGGCAATCACACCAAAAAACTAAGTAAGTGACAGTCAACAAAATGCTCTAGAATGAGCGACAAAAGAGAGAAGACCGTCACAGCTGTGTGTGCTGTAAATGCTCCTGGAGTATACGTTCCTCCGATGTTAATTTATCCACGTCAGACACATTCACCTGCATTATAAGTAGATGGGCCACGTGGAACAGTCTACCGCTGCTCAAAAAATGGGTGCATTAATGAGGATCTATTTATGGACTGGCTGAAACACTGCTGATTTCATCAAAACTTCAACCCATTCAATCATTGCAGCCACATGTCATGAAGAGCACGTGAATTTTACAAAGCACCAACGTTTGTTTGCTATCATAACCACCAAGTGTGTCGCACAGAATTCAGTAAATGAACGTTTCTATTTATAGACCCGTTAAAGCTGCTTATAAACAAGAATATAACCTATTCATGAAAACTCAATTGGGAAAGAAGATCGCACAAAATTATCTCGCATCGCTTTTCAGAAAAGCTTTTTAAAAAATAGCCACCATCCTCGTTTTGCTGCTACGGGAATATACTCTCTAAACACGAACATGTTTACAGATCGAAGATTTTGTGGCTGCAGAAATTTTAAACAGCGACGGCAGAAGAAATACGGAAACATGATAATAATACCTCACATGACCAAATAATATCATTCACTGAACCGACAGATTCATCGACTCATCACCAGACGAGCTCGCTGAAATTGCAATCACTTCTATTTCAAGAAATCGAACCAGCTCTGATACAAAATACAACCATGACTTCCGATGTCCAGCAACCGTCTAATTTTTAGAGCAACCCCCTTCCCTCAACTTAGGCGTTCAAAAAACTACCACTACTAAGGATCATTTGTCGATGCCAAAAAAGTCAAGAGACAAGAAAAAAACATGTATCTCGAAAACAGCATGCCATAGTCATAACGGGAACTCCTAAGAAGGAAACTTTGACCGAGAAAAAAATAGAAAAGTGACATGAGAAAAGAAAAAGACAACTGCCAAAATAAAAACTGAAAACAAGACTACAAGGAAAAGAAAAGTAAAATCTGATGTGAAAAAAGCTAAGAAGAGAATTCTTCAAGACAAAGATGTAAATAGTAACGGTAGTACGTCGAACTCAGAAATAGATGCCCGACGACGAAGATACTAATTCTGATGAGGACTTAGATAATAAATGTATTATCTGTGATGATTATGGGCGAAATAACAAACTGGGTTTAATACCGGTCAAATCTGATTTTTTTTTTAACGCTGATTAAGCCAAAATTTTAATACTTACTTATTTCAATAATTGTGATTATGCTAGAAGAGTACTTTATGTTTAATTAAAAAAAAATTATTAGACAAATATGGATTAATTGCTGATTGGTGATAATTTCTGCTTAAATGACCGGCAATCCCATTCTTACATTACATTAATCGCCTCATCCGAAATTAATGGTGTGTATGAAATTGCAGCTGGCGTCCATTGGCTAAGTATTCGATAGACACAGTTTCGTTCATCTAGTTCCTATAATTGAATTCTAGTTTCGTCGGTAAGCAAAATATTTTTTTAATTCTCGATCTCCCACTGAACACGTGCTCTAGCAAATTCTAGTCTGCAATTTGTTCTTTCGGAGAAAACAGAACTTTGACAGACCACTTGCCAATTTGTCTACATTAGTAGCATATTTTGGAAATATTTATGAAATTTGCAGTTTCTTCATACAATTTTAAAGTATTCAGTAGTATATATTGACATTCTCATAAGACTTGCAAACTCTTTTTATGTACATTCCTCGTCATCTACAATTTGTGGTGCTTCAGCATTAAAGTATTTAATTGGTGACATACACTGTTAAAAATAACCTTAAATTTAATGCAAATTTAATGTACACTCTACATTAAATTTAATGATTTTGTACTTTAAATCGTGTATAATTACAGTTACTTCGAATTTAAAGCAAATGCATTGAAATGTCGGTTCGTTGTCCATTAAAGTCGATTAAATAGCATCTTAAATTTCAATAAAATAATTTTCTGTACGTTAAAATTAATTCACCTTAACATTAAAGGAATTTACATTACTGTTCATGGCACATTGCATGAGATTCGGGAAGATGGCGCAACTTGTATTGAACTTTTTATTTACTATGATAAGTTTCTTAAAGGACTCAATTTTCTTATCATGAGGTGTATATATCTGCCGTTACTGACGTTCGAAACCGGTATACAGATGACGGTACACTACCTATGGGAAAAATTTCCACCTTTTCCTGGTATCAGAATTTTTTGACCTCATATTAATGTAGGTGCATTAAATATGTGATAACATATCTTAAATTCAATGAACACTAGTTATATATTTAATGTAAATAGTCAACTTAAAAGTAATGATCAAACTTTACATTAATTCAATTTAAGAAACGGTTTATAAACATTTACCTTAAATTTAATACATATCCTTTTTACAGTGTACTATTGTTGTAAATAAAGGAAATAACACACGCGAATCACGAACACATTTCACATTAATTTTAAAACTATTTAAGGAATTATTGATGATAAAATGCGTGAAAGAAAATAAACGCCATTAATATAAATTCAGCGTCAATATTTTAAAAGAAGTAAACATGTCCATCTACTAGATGAATTATTTAGCACGTATCTAAGTTTACGAAGCCGTGAATTATTATAAATATATAAGGGATTAAAAAAAAAGTAATGTTTCCGCCCGGGATCGAACCGGGGACCTTCCGCGTGTTAGGCGGATGTGATAACCACTACACCACGGAAACAACTTGACAAAAAAGTGCAGTTAGAGAAGGACGTAGCACAATAAGTAATAAAGTTTTCTTTATATTTCAATTTCAAGTAAGTATTTTAGGGAAATTTGAATTTACACACTTTAATCAAGTTTTCCAGTCAGGGGAAATAGGCTGGAGATTTCAGCAGCTGAGACAATCTAGTGATAAAATTTGAATTTAGGCTTTTCAATTTTTCGGGTCATATTGGCAGGGCTTAAATAAACAGTTAATAGATGGCACCAAAACTTTCATTATCTAATATTTCTTGTTGTGTCACGTGTAGGGTGTAAAATGTGTAAAAACGACCTTGATCTATAAAATTTTGAATATTTATGTTGAAATGTCCAGAAGGGTTATTGCTTACTGCCTGTTAAAAACAAGTTAGCGGTATGTGGACTATTATTTACTGTCGTTTGAAGTATTTAAAATAATGAACAAACCAAAATTTTCCCAACGAAATCATCGTGGTTGCCAGTTCAAACATTCTAAAATGTAGAGAAATTTGCCTAAAGATAAGAAAAGAGAGTTTCAACAGAAATAATGAGGTCAGTAGTCATTCCGTCGCTATAGACCGGGCTGCGCCCCCATGGGCCCCATTTTAGGGCTGCGACCCGCTTTTTATGGGGGGACCTTTTAGAACCCCTTCCGTGGGCCCCAGTTTCTAGTGCTCCACCCGAATACCCCATAGGGCTCCGCTAAAGTCCCGTCCGAGATCCTCATTGTTCAGAGCCCCCGTCCGGGTTCCCATTTTCAAGTACTTCACCCAGGGTACCCCATAGGGCTTCGTTAAAGTTCCGTCCGGGGGCCCCATTTTTTGAACCCTTTCCGAAGTCCCCCTTTTCTAATGCTTCATCTGGGTACCCTATAGGACTCCTATAAAGTTCCATCCAAGGGCCCCATTTTCTAGAGCTCTACCCGCGGGCCCCATAGGACTCAGTTCAATTTCTGACCGAGGGCCCCATTTTCTGGGTCTCCACTAGCGGATTCCATTTAAGCTCCGTCTAAAGACCAAATTTTTCCCTGAACCCCCACCCAAGGGCTCCATTTGGGCGTTGGCTTTCGCATTTACATCAGCTGTCAATTGTCAAATACGTCAGCTCTCATTTACATTAACCCCACTTTTTATTAGGCCCTATTTTCTAGAGGGAAAATACGCTTTTCAGTAAAGAAATGATCTATTAGAATTTGAACAAGTATTTCATTCGATTTAAAGACTTGTAGACAGTCTGACAAGGAAATTCTGTAAATAGAGAACTTACTGCGGCCCGTGGTGATGCAAACACGCCATTTTACAATTTCATTTTAATAAGTTTGTCGCTAATTGAATAGATGATGATAGGAATACTGTATTTCCTTTATTTTATATGTCCTATTTTTAGGATTAAGCCCCCCGGAGTCGCATTTTCTAGTTGTTATCTGTCATACGTCAGCTGTCATGTCAAATGGTGAACGCGCGTTAAAGTTTAAAGAGAACACCATTTGATATATATTTTTTTACGTTGAAAAGGTAAAATTTGAAAAAAAGTTGATACGAAGCTACGAGACATATGAATTTTATGTAATAAAAAGTGGAGTTATACGATATGCCCCTTAGAACGCAGGAGGAAAATAAAACAAATATATACTTCATTTTTATTTCATCAAACATTATTTTTTACTGTAATATAAAGGGTGAATAATAAACAAATATTTAGCTGGTAAATCAACAATCTGAATTTATATTTAGGGCACTGTATGGCAAGCAATTTCGAGTTATAAAATTTTTTTTCGACATAAATAATAGGTAAATCTAAGTTACTTTAATAATAATTGAAAACATACAATTTTAATTTATTTTTTCAATTTATACAAACATATCCTTAATCTGATATATATATATATATATATATATATATATATATATATATATATATATATATATATATATATATATATATATATATATATTGTCACATATTTAGATTTTATTCCTGGGTATAGAATGTTTAGGACTGGAGAAAGAGGACTATCCACAAACCAAATAGTTTCTTGAATCGATTTTCACATCATCTGGAAGGTCTTTGTCAGCATAAGGTATGGTATATCTAAAAAAATAAACAATTTTTACCAAAAATAATTAAGTTTGATTTCCTTTAACCATAGGTGCCTCGTTTATTTCATGTGATAAAAAGTTAATAAAATATCGAAAAAGGTAAAAAGAGCTAAAGAGGAAATTGATTATTTAAAATACTAACATAATAGTTAGAGTTATTAAAGAGATAAAAAGTAATCAAGGCATGAGTTTTTGTTCATGTCTCCTTTAATTCAATATATTAAAAAATTCAAGATAGGTATAAGTATGGTTTTGAGCATATGTATATATAAAATATAAAATAAACTATTTTACAGTGTACACTATACAGCAAAACCACAAGTTTCATTTATCACGATGAGTTAATGGTTTCACAAATCGATAATAGTATAACTAACTCACTGATATGTTTTCTCTAATTTTATATGAAATATGAAAGTGTTTTTTTTATTTTGCTATTTTAAATACATAATTTCCTATTTTTTACAAATTTTAAACACTTTCAAATTGTTATAATTTTATTTTAAATATGACATCTTATATCAAAATTAAAAATACTGTAGTGTAAGAAATTAAATATTGTGCTTTTGTTGCTATTCAAAATTCACCAAAAGTTTTATAAATAATATGAAAATATTAGAAAGGTTTCTTACTGCAATGGAAAAGGCATAAAATTATAAAAAACGTTATAATAATGAGTTGAGTCCACTGTTAAAAATGTGTAATTTGAAAAATTTAAAGCTCAAGTGATGTCTTGTGTGAATTTTTATGCGAAAATAGGGTGTTTTTAAGAGAGAAATTACACACAGACTAAGTAATATGGACAATAAATTAAAGGTCCAAGTATATCTTGTATAAATTTTTTATACAAAAATATGGTATATTCTGTAGAATACTTCAAATGGTGGATCATAATTTCGTTTAGATATGAGATTTTATATTAAAATGTACTGTAATGTAAGAAATCAAATATTTTGCCTTTTGTTGACTACTCAAAAATTCACCAAAAGCTGTACAAAATAAAATGAAAAATAATGTTAAGAGGTGTCTTACTTTATTGGAAAATACATAAATTTATAGGAAATGCTATAACAATGGGTTTGATCAAGGGATTTTTATACAAAATAGGAGCGAAATTACACATTAACTAAGTGATATGGATAATAAATTAAAGGTCCAAGTAAATCTTGGAAAAATTTTTTATATAAAACTAGGGTATGTTCTGTAGAATACTTGCAAAAAGGGTTATTTCGATAAGTTAAAATATATAATTTGAGAATTAAAGACTCATGAGGTGTCTTTTATGGATCTTTTATACAAAAAATGGTGTTTTCTGGAGAAAAATTACACAATGACTAAGTGATATGGACAATAAATTAAAAGTTCAAGTGTATCTTGAATTGATTTTTATATAAAAATAGGGTAAGTTCTGTAGAATACCTACAAAAAGGGTTATTTCGTTGTGTTAAAATTCATAACTTGAAAATGAAAGACCCACTTTTATGGATTTTTTTTATACAAAATATGTTTGTGTTTTTCTAGAGAGAGATTATACATTGATATGGACAATAAATTAAAGTTCCAAGTGTATCTTGTATAGATTCTTTATATAAAAATAGGGTATATTCTGTAGAATACTTACACAAAAAGTTTTATGTTCTGCAAAAAATCCCCATAAACTTCCGGAAGGGTCACACAGTCTCAAGTAGCATACGTTTCATTATACTTTTCAGTTTGAATTATGTATCTCTTCTGAACGTATTACGTTTACCTACAAAAAATTTTTAACACAAAATTTCGCAGTTATTGATTGTAGTTATTAAATATATAGTTATCACAATGAGTTGATGGTTTAACAAATCGATAATAGTCATAACTTACTCACAGATATGTTTTTCTCTTTTTTCCATAACAGAAAATTGAAAGTCATGTGTCAACATTGACACATAAGTTACTGTTGTTGCTGAAACTGCTGCCACAATAGAAGTATTCAGGTATTTAGATTTTACCTAAAATTGGAAAAGTTACAATATTTTTCTTCAAATTAACAAAAAAAAAATACCACTAAAATTGTTACTTTTTAAAAATGAAACTTCTTGTTTTAAAATTTATACTTGCAGCAAAAGAGAATTTATATCATATTAATAAGTTTTTCCACTGTACAGTACCCAGAAGCAACTTAAAAAAACTGACTTGATTGGTCTGTTACGGGTATAGTTATATAGTGTACTATAAATTGTACCATAGTGTTTTTAAGTTTTGATAAATGCAAATATGTTTGACTAAATCCAAGCTTATTCTAAAAAGTTCGAGATAGTAAAAAATTAAATAGCAGTAAGCTGTATAATTTTTAAAAAACAAGTAAAAAAGCTAATTTATATACATTAGGGCAAAACTTACGGAGATATTAATAAGTTGTCATATTGCTTTTTATGGTTTATTGATAAATAGGCCGTCATTCTTGACATCCTCTTCGCCCCACAACCACAAATAAACAAAACAAAAGTCTGCATATTTGATCTTTCTCGCTCAAAATTGACTTTAGATATTTTTATTCTTGTCTATCTGCTTCTATATCCTGTATATTTCATATCGGGAGCATTCGTTACATGCCAAATTCTTTCTTGACTGTATTTTCTCGCCCATATGTAAACCATTGCTGACATAAAGTATGACATACCTAAAAAAAAATAACTTTTTCACACCTTTTTTCAAAATTTTCCTTTATTTTTTATTAAGAAAACAAAATAAAGCTAGATGAAGAACACCCTTGTGCAGAATTAAGAAAATCAATATTTCTGTTTTAAATATTTATCAGTCCTCTTTTTACACAGTAGTTCTGCTTGCTTATACCTTCACATAGATTAAAAAAGTACTTATAGGTCTCAAATACTATTAAACAGTAATTTTTAAAATTCCCTCATTGAAAAATTTTCTAGGTTGACATTTTAAGACAAAAAAATGTAACGAAAATCACCTCTTAAAGTTTTCTTAAGTATTTTATCAGAAAAACACTAAAATGTAACATATAAAAATCAATAACGTAACTTGAAAAAATATTTTATTTTAGACAAAAAAAAAATAATCTAAAAACGTATCCCTCTAAATTTTAAGCATTTTTTTAACAGAAACTAATTAAAATGCTCTCTAAACATAAAGAAATCATCGATCATTCCATGAAAATATAAAATAGAAGAAAAATAAATCCGCCATTTTTAGACGCCGTTGTTGTGCAAGCTATACAAGAGGTTTTACGAACGGTACCATCTATTCCACCACGCCTAATTCCCAGTGGGTCTGTCATATCAATTTTTATAAAGCATTTTGTATCAATCAGATATTTACTATAAAAATTACTATTTAACTGCGTAAATTGAAAACATACAGCCTTTTTCTAACAGAAACGAATTAAAAATGCACGCTAAACATATAGAAATCAATTAATATTCGATCAAACTGTAAAATAAAAGAAAATAAATCCCAGAGCTCTGTCATTTACCGACCCCATCGCGCGCGCGCGCCAGCCATGTAAGCCATTGCCACGAACTTGACATATGTCAAGTTCATGGTCATTGCAGACATAAAGTAAAAACTTTTTGTAATTCTAATTGTTAGATTGGATTACTACCTTACTAACGCAGCAATAACGCTATATTAACAATGCAATAACGTTAACGATTTAATTTCCCATTACCGATCTTTAAGAGCCGTTTTACAAACACAAAAATTATTCCGAAAATTATAACAAAAATTTTCAGCAAATTTTTGCCGAAAATTCTATGCAGATAATTTTTAAAATAAAATACCACTCTGTGTGATACGCAGAAGAAATCTGAATATAATTTTGGTGATAATTTTGTCGGTGCTCATGCGCTTTTTCATAACATGTGACGTTCCGGCAGTTAAAAAGGAAGATGGAAGATATAACTTGCTCTAGAGATAAATGTCATAATGTCATAAATATGAAAGTTTCCAAATATATATAATCAAAAAACCACAAAATAAGGGATATTTTGTGTAAGAAACAATGAGTAAATATTGAGATTAGGTTGATTACCCAACGTGGGCTGTCAATTCACAAATTTTATTCTGCATCGTTTTTCGCTCATTTTCTGAATTTTAGCCATAAAAATACAGAACACGTTCTATATTTTTATGCCGAAAATTTTCACCAAAATTTTAATAATAATTCTTTAATGTGTAAAATACCAAATTAGTTTTATGAAACTTTTCAACATAATTATGAGATAAATTTTGGCTATAATTCTTGTATGTGTAAAACAGCTCTAAGACTTGTTACATTTTATGAATAAAAATTAAACGGTTTTTTATAAGACCGTTCGCACTGCAATTATATCAAAATTTATCTTAAAAACATACCTCTTTAAAGTTTCTTAAAGGTTTATCCGAACAAAAACTAATTAAAAATGCACTGAACATATAAAACTCAATTAAAAATTCACTTTATACACTTAAAATTTATAATAAAAGAACCTTATCGGCCATTATGGCCGTGGTATGAATATTGACAAACTACCACACTTGTTGAAAAGTACTTCTATTATAGAAGTGGATCGATAAAGATTCTCTCTTACCTGCGCTCACATCGGGAGTTCCAGGAACTACTCGTACATTACCGGTAGACTTTTTTCAATGTTGGAATCACGTTACTTTCAAATGGTATTGATTTTTCTTTAGAATTTGAGTAGCTACCTTTTTTAAATTCGAATTGTGTCTACTTTTATTTTCTATCAACAAAATAACATTGTGGAAATCTTAAGTAGACTATAATTTATTTTAGGTTTCTATGTTGACTGTGAAACACGATAAACAAACATGTAAAATTTGTGTGTGTATGTGTGTGTGTGTGTGTGTGTATATGTGTGTGTGTGTGTGTGAGTGTGTGTGTGTGTGTATGTGTGTGTGTGTGTATGTGTGTGTGTGTGTGTGTGTGGGAAAATAGAAATAACAGTTTTTAAAGCACCAATTTCTACACACTCCAAACCTCGTAAACGTGAAACAACAAAAATTTTCGTGGCCCGAACTGCATTACTTTTTAATAAAAATAATGTAATTAATACTGATTTGTTTTTATATAACAGTTCCAAAAATCGAATTGTGGTTGGATAGTAATTCACTCCCTTCAACGCTTTAAAGTTGGTCACGGCCTTGAAAAATTTCCGACTTATGCCAATCTCTTTGAAAGCTAGCGTTATAAGTCACCCCCACTCTTTAAACTTAATCTTGGCCTTGAAAATATTCACGCTTCCTCGATGCCTTGAAAACTTGCGCTCGACTTAACATATGTGACGAATATATATGACGTCATTTGACCCTGAAGTATGCCATTATAAACGCTCCCATGCGCTTGGGAATGATTTTATATTCGTGTTGGTATCAGTGGCATTAACTTGAAAATATTTTGTTTGTAGTGCATATTTTAAAAGTGATTGTTGTTACAGGTAATTTTTATTTATTACATTTTTCCACAGCGAGTATTCCAAAGTTCTTTTTGGATAATTTGGCTTTTTGTTTCTTACCATTTGACTTCTTTTAATAAAATTCGGAGCACTTTTCAAAAATAATCTTTTGTAAAGGAATTATTTCCGGAAAACACTCCCCTGAATTTCCCTCTCAGTATTTAAAGGAGAAAAATATCTCTTTAATATTTCCGTTTTCAAATGTCATGATTTTTTTTACAAAAACATTAGTGTTCTTATAGATCCTTTGAACTCTGCTTATTTAATCGACTCAAAATTTTTTTATAATAATATATAATTCGCTTCGATGTCAAGACTTTTTTCCTGCTTTAGATCTTACTTGAAGTCTGATGCCGGTTCTTAGTATATTCTTAGTATATTGAAAACTAGCTGAATTTGAAGTAGATTCACTGAATTTTTTATTTTTTAACAAAAACTGATAAACTCTGTTATTCATATTTTTGAAAAATTAACTTTCATTGTTCAATCTAGTCCATGTCTAGGAAAAGTAAAATTTATATGATTTTTGTTTCTTTAAACTTTTCAAACACTGACAACTTTATTGTTTCTTCTATTCCAAGACTTTCAATTTCGAGTCTATTCAAATTTTTCACTTCTAGAGTCGGCATCATGTGTTTCATTACTATAACTGTTGGATCATAAACTTGTCCTGAAAAGACCTTCCAAAAATAAATATTGTTTGTATGACTATCATATAAGAGCGTCCTACACTTGTCATAATATTAAGGTTGTTGGTAGACTACACTCATAATATTAGTTTTTAATAAACACTTTTCAATATTAGTGAGAATATATTCAGAATTTCTTTATTGGATTTCATATTTACTTTCTACTTCTACTTTCTTTTGAGAAATTAACCAAAACTGGCTGTGTTCTCAAAAAAAAATTATATTTTTTAAAAGTGGTGAGGATAATTTATTTTTATTTTTTCAAATCGATTTGACGTCATACTCAGATAATAACACCAATTTTTGTTGTGGTTCCCACTAGTTCCTATTAGAATGCTTTTCAAAAACTAGGTTAAAACTGTTACTTGTTTATGATATTAGTAAAGTATTTATTTTAGTGAGGTTTCTTACGTAAGAGAGAGAGAGGGAGGAGGTTGATTATTATTTCGTAAGTTAAACAGAGACAAACTAAAAAAACACTTGCGCACTCAAGTTTGTTTTTCTTTACATTTTAGACAACTGGGGTTAGGTGTGAAAACGAAGATCAATCAGTTCAAAGTTGACCTTTAAACAATACAGACGTGTTTAACTCGCTTTCAAAAGTAAGTGTTTCACTAGTTACGATGGAAAAATTTATTATTGTTAAAGACGCCATAAAAACAGTACGAAGATTTAATCTTACTGGTCGTACTGTGGAATTTAAGTTAAAGCCTATACCCGAAGATAATGAACCTATTGGCTGGGTAAAAGAAGCCATTAATCAAGTCATTCAAAGAGCAACGGAGGGTTTACAGCCATTAGATTATGTTGGATTTAGTTTTTGTTCTAAAGACTTTAACCGTGGAGAAGGTTGGATTCGATTTAAGCTGGCAAGAGAAATCAATTATGAAAATGTTTGGGACGTCATCAGTAGCATTTACCAATCAAATAGTACTGGTTTAAACACTGAATCATTTTGCCTTGCTGTAACTACTGTACGACTGCCAACAGGAAGTGGAAGAGAGAAAAAATGCAACACTTTTGAAGAAGAATGTGGTATACGTCGAGGAATCATAACTATACAGAATAAAGACAATCTCTGTTTGTCGCGGGCCTTGGTAGTCGCTATGGCTAATGTTGAAAAAGACCCCGAGTTTTATAAAGTTCGTCGAGATATTAGCAAAATTCAGACAAACAGAAGCATAATTTTAATGGAGCAAGCTGAAGTAATTATTCCTCAAGGAGGCGGCGGGATTCCTGAGTTGCAAAAATTTCAGAAATATCTAAAAGATTACAAAATAGTTGTTTATAGTTATGGATCAAAAGGCAGAGATGTAATTTTCGAAGGGTTGACCGAGAGCAATAAACGACTAAATTTACTACATCACGATGGACATTTTAATGTAATTACGTCACTGACGGCCGCTTTTGCATGCTGTTATTATTGCAAATTTTGCTATATCCCGTATGATCACAAAAATGAGCACAGATGTGGAGGAATTTGTCCTGGCTGCTTTCAGTCTCCTAAATGTATTAATAATCAAGTTAAAATTAATTGTGACAGCTGCCGCAGAAATTTCAGAGGAAGAATATGTTATGATAATCACCTAAGGATTGGATCGTATGGAAAAAACTCAGTCTGTTCAGAAATTCGACAGTGTGATGAATGTTTTAAAACTGTGAAGGGCGACAGAAAACACATTTGTGGCGAGATGTTTTGTAAGATCTGCAAAACACACGTACCAGAAAACCATTTGTGTTATATTCAAAAAGATACCAGAGAACCTAAAATGAAGGATGTTTTATTTGTATTTTATGATCTGGAGACTCGGCAGGAAGAACAATTTGAAAATGGTACTGTTTTACATCAGCCAAATCTATGCGTATTTAAACAGTGTTGTGACGCCTGTTTAAATGACGACGAGAAACAAGCATGTAAAAAGTGTGGGGATAGATTGCAAAAAGTTAAAGGACCCTGTCCTGTTGTGGCCTTCACTAATCACTTACTACAAATTCGAAAGAAATTTAAAGAGCTTGTTGTTATAGCCCACAACGGTCAAGCCTTTGACCACCAGTTTATATTAAATTATATTTTGACTGAAACTAATTTAAAACCAGAACTAGTTATGAGAGGTACCAAAATAATTATGATGCAAGTTGGAAATGTTAAGTTTTTGGACAGTTTGAACTACTTTCCCATGGCTTTAAGTAAGTTGCCAAAAGCTTTTGGCCTAGGAAACCACTTTAAAAAGGGCTATTTTCCGCATTTGTTTAATACAAAAGCTAATGAAGCCTATGTCGGGCCTCTCCCACCTCTAGAATATTATTCACCAGATACAATGAAACCAGAAGATCGCACTACGTTTCTTCAGTGGTACAATGAACACAAAAATGAGGAATTTGATATGCAAAGAGATTTGGTTAAGTACTGTGTTTCAGATGTGGAGATTTTAACCAGAGCGTGCTTAAAATTTAGACAGCAACTTTTAAGCACTACCAATGTGTGTCCATTCACTGAAGCCACCACCATTGCATCTGCGTGTAATAAAGTTTTTCGTAGAAATTTTCTAAAACCCAATACTATTGGAATTATTCCAAAAAATGGTTATAGATGGAGGGACACTCAAAGTAAAATAGCAATTCAGTGGCTACTTTGGATAGAGAAAACCCGGGAAATAAACATTTTACACGCTGCTAAAGGACAAGAAGTTGTTCTGCGAGGCATAAAAGTTGATGGATTTTGCCCTGAAACCAGCGAAATTTTCGAATTTCAAGGTTGTTACTACCACGGATGCCCTAATTGCTATAGGCGAGGCAGAAATGACGCTTTATTTGAAGATCCAACTCAGACTCTAAATTTGAGATATGAGACAACCCTTGCCAAAATTGAAAAATTAAAAAGTTTTGGTTTTACCGTAAATGAAATGTGGGAGTGTGAATTTAGAAAACAACTCCTTGATGATGTCCAAATTGAAAGCTATACCAAGGCTCACCCTCTTATTGCCACGATTCCTTTAAACCCAAGAGACGCTTTCTATGGAGGCCGTACGGGAAATGTTTGGGAATATTACAAAGTTAAAAAAGGGGAAAAAATTAAGTATGCTGATGTGTGCTCTCTGTACCCCTACGTCTGCAAGTATGGAAAATTTCCGGTAGGACACCCGGAAGTATTTGTAGGAGAAGAGTGTGAGAATCTAGACTTTTTTAATATTAATGGCCTAATAAAATGTAGTATTTTACCTCCAAAAGATTTGTATCACCCCGTTTTACCAGTAAAAATGAATAATAAACTCATGTTTTTTCTCTGTCAAACGTGTGGTCAAGAAATGAACCAGCATGAATGTACGCATACCGATGAAGAAAGAACTTTAAATGGTACCTGGGTAATAGATGAAGTTCTAAAAGCAGTCGAAAAAGGCTACAAAATTTTAAAAATATATGAATTTTGGAAATACTCGACTGTACAGTTTAACAAAGAGACCGGTGTAGAAGGATTATTTACGAGGATGATGAATAAATTTATTAAAATAAAACAAGAAGCATCCGGGTGGCCGGCCAATTGTCAGACAGGAGAAGAACGGTCTAGATATATGGAGGAATTCTTCAACAGAGAAGACGTTCAACTGGACCATGCGCAAATTGTTAGCAACCCGGGACTTAGGTCATTGGCAAAGTTAATGCTAAATAGCTTCTGGGGAAAGTTTGGACAACGAGAGAATCAACCAAAAACTCAAATTATAAATACTCCAAAGGAATTCTACTCATTGTTTACAAATCCCGCAATCTCTGTAAATGGTGTACTTCCAATCAATGAAAATACATTAGTTGTAAGTTCTGAATACATAGAAGAGGCCTACGACCCCTTGTCCACGGTTAATGTTGTCGTCGCAGCTTACGTCACAGCACAGGCTCGGCTCAAGCTATATAAGTATTTAGAGCAACTTGACAAACGCGTCCTGTACTACGACACAGACTCTGTAATTTATGTCTCTAGGGAAAGTGAACCTGATATTGTCACTGGACAATTTATCGGCGATATGACCGATGAATTGGAAAGTTATGGTCCTGAATCCTTTATTACCAGTTTTGTTAGTGGGGGGCCTAAAAACTACGCCTATAAAGTATACTCTACCAAAACTACCCAAGAAGAGGTTGTATGCAAAGTCAAAGGGATATCTCTTAATTATGAAGCATCAAAATTGATTAACTTTGAAGTAATCAAAAAAATGGTTCTTGAAAAATCAGATCCCATACCCATTGTGTTCAAAAATATAAGAAGAACAAAGGAGAACCTAGTAACAACCTGCACAGAAACTAAATTGTATAGGCCAAATTCCACCAAAAGAAAATTTTTATCTGATGGCAGCTCGGAATCTTATGGATATAAGAAGATAAGAATAGAATAATATTTATTCAAAATTGTATAATTTTATTTAAGTAATATATTTGTTATATACTACCACTGTTTTTTCCTTCAGGGTTTTGCTTTGAAATTTCGTTTTACCATAAAAAAATCGAATGGAGCGCAACTAAGGGCTCAGTTCACGTCTGGCAGCTCTGTTAAGGTTTAAAAACCGACCGGATGCCCTTAAAATTTATGCTTATTATTCAGGTTTATTATAAATGTAAATCTGTTAATAAGTTTTAAAAAACAAATAACGCGCTCAGATATCTATACACACACATAATTTAAAACGTTGTCAACACTCACGATATCATTCGTTATTTGAAAGGGAGTAAATTATGGTATTGATATTAAAGTCATTATTATAATATCACATCAAACTCTGTAACAGTTAGATCTTACAAATTCTACTTAATATAAGTTGTGTTATTATTACGATATTGTTATCGCTTCACAGATATTATTTTACGTACATCAGAGTAATTTTTAGTTAACTTCTAAAGAAAGATCATTGTCAGTGTAGTCATTTTTATGAATACTTCACGTTTACACGGTTTGAAGTGTGTATAGAAATTGGCGCTTTAAAAACTGTTATTTCTATCTATTTTCCCACACACACACACACACACACACACACACACACACACATACACACACACATATACACACACACCTACACAGACACATACACACCTACACAGACACATACACACACACACACACACACATACACACACAAATTTTACATGTTTGTTTATCGTGTTTCACAGTCAACATAGAAACCTAAAATAAATTATAGTCTACTTAAGATTTCCACAATGTTATTTTGTTGATAGAAAATAAAAGTAGACACAATTCGAATTTAAAAAAGGTAGCTACTCAAATTCTAAAGAAAAATCAATACCATTTGAAAGTAACGTGATTCCAACATTGAAAAAAGTCTACCGGTAATGTACGAGTAGTTCCTGGAACTCCCGATGTGAGCGCAGGTAAGAGAGAATCTTTATCGATCCACTTCTATAATAGAAGTACTTTTCAACAAGTGTGGTAGTTTGTCAATATTCATACCACGGCCATAATGGCCGATAAGGTTCTTTTATTATAAATTTTAAGTGTATAAAGTGAATTTTTAATTGAGTTTTATATGTTCAGTGCATTTTTAATTAGTTTTTGTTCGGATAAACCTTTAAGAAACTTTAAAGAGGTATGTTTTTAAGATAAATTTTGATATAATTGCAGTGCGAACGGTCTTATAAAAAACCGTTTAATTTTTATTCATAAAATGTAACAAGTCTTAGAGCTGTTTTACACATACAAGAATTATAGCCAAAATTTATCTCATAATTATGTTGAAAAGTTTCATAAAACTAATTTGGTATTTTACACATTAAAGAATTATTATTAAAATTTTGGTGAAAATTTTCGGCATAAAAATATAGAACGTGTTCTGTATTTTTATGGCTAAAATTCAGAAAATGAGCGAAAAACGATGCAGAATAAAATTTGTGAATTGACAGCCCACGTTGGGTAATCAACCTAATCTCAATATTTACTCATTGTTTCTTACACAAAATATCCCTTATTTTGTGGTTTTTTGATTATATATATTTGGAAACTTTCATATTTATGACATTATGACATTTATCTCTAGAGCAAGTTATATCTTCCATCTTCCTTTTTAACTGCCGGAACGTCACATGTTATGAAAAAGCGCATGAGCACCGACAAAATTATCACCAAAATTATATTCAGATTTCTTCTGCGTATCACACAGAGTGGTATTTTATTTTAAAAATTATCTGCATAGAATTTTCGGCAAAAATTTGCTGAAAATTTTTGTTATAATTTTCGGAATAATTTTTGTGTTTGTAAAACGGCTCTTAAAGATCGGTAATGGGAAATTAAATCGTTAACGTTATTGCATTGTTAATATAGCGTTATTGCTGCGTTAGTAAGGTAGTAATCCAATCTAACAATTAGAATTACAAAAAGTTTTTACTTTATGTCTGCAATGACCATGAACTTGACATATGTCAAGTTCGTGGCAATGGCTTACATGGCTGGCGCGCGCGCGCGATGGGGTCGGTAAATGACAGAGCTCTGGGATTTATTTTCTTTTATTTTACAGTTTGATCGAATATTAATTGATTTCTATATGTTTAGCGTGCATTTTTAATTCGTTTCTGTTAGAAAAAGGCTGTATGTTTTCAATTTACGCAGTTAAATAGTAATTTTTATAGTAAATATCTGATTGATACAAAATGCTTTATAAAAATTGATATGACAGACCCACTGGGAATTAGGCGTGGTGGAATAGATGGTACCGTTCGTAAAACCTCTTGTATAGCTTGCACAACAACGGCGTCTAAAAATGGCGGATTTATTTTTCTTCTATTTTATATTTTCATGGAATGATCGATGATTTCTTTATGTTTAGAGAGCATTTTAATTAGTTTCTGTTAAAAAAATGCTTAAAATTTAGAGGGATACGTTTTTAGATTATTTTTTTTTTGTCTAAAATAAAATATTTTTTCAAGTTACGTTATTGATTTTTATATGTTACATTTTAGTGTTTTTCTGATAAAATACTTAAGAAAACTTTAAGAGGTGATTTTCGTTACATTTTTTTGTCTTAAAATGTCAACCTAGAAAATTTTTCAATGAGGGAATTTTAAAAATTACTGTTTAATAGTATTTGAGACCTATAAGTACTTTTTTAATCTATGTGAAGGTATAAGCAAGCAGAACTACTGTGTAAAAAGAGGACTGATAAATATTTAAAACAGAAATATTGATTTTCTTAATTCTGCACAAGGGTGTTCTTCATCTAGCTTTATTTTGTTTTCTTAATAAAAAATAAAGGAAAATTTTGAAAAAAGGTGTGAAAAAGTTATTTTTTTTTAGGTATGTCATACTTTATGTCAGCAATGGTTTACATATGGGCGAGAAAATACAGTCAAGAAAGAATTTGGCATGTAACGAATGCTCCCGATATGAAATATACAGGATATAGAAGCAGATAGACAAGAATAAAAATATCTAAAGTCAATTTTGAGCGAGAAAGATCAAATATGCAGACTTTTGTTTTGTTTATTTGTGGTTGTGGGGCGAAGAGGATGTCAAGAATGACGGCCTATTTATCAATAAACCATAAAAAGCAATATGACAACTTATTAATATCTCCGTAAGTTTTGCCCTAATGTATATAAATTAGCTTTTTTACTTGTTTTTTAAAAATTATACAGCTTACTGCTATTTAATTTTTTACTATCTCGAACTTTTTAGAATAAGCTTGGATTTAGTCAAACATATTTGCATTTATCAAAACTTAAAAACACTATGGTACAATTTATAGTACACTATATAACTATACCCGTAACAGACCAATCAAGTCAGTTTTTTTAAGTTGCTTCTGGGTACTGTACAGTGGAAAAACTTATTAATATGATATAAATTCTCTTTTGCTGCAAGTATAAATTTTAAAACAAGAAGTTTCATTTTTAAAAAGTAACAATTTTAGTGGTATTTTTTTTTTGTTAATTTGAAGAAAAATATTGTAACTTTTCCAATTTTAGGTAAAATCTAAATACCTGAATACTTCTATTGTGGCAGCAGTTTCAGCAACAACAGTAACTTATGTGTCAATGTTGACACATGACTTTCAATTTTCTGTTATGGAAAAAAGAGAAAAACATATCTGTGAGTAAGTTATGACTATTATCGATTTGTTAAACCATCAACTCATTGTGATAACTATATATTTAATAACTACAATCAATAACTGCGAAATTTTGTGTTAAAAATTTTTTGTAGGTAAACGTAATACGTTCAGAAGAGATACATAATTCAAACTGAAAAGTATAATGAAACGTATGCTACTTGAGACTGTGTGACCCTTCCGGAAGTTTATGGGGATTTTTTGCAGAACATAAAACTTTTTGTGTAAGTATTCTACAGAATATACCCTATTTTTATATAAAGAATCTATACAAGATACACTTGGAACTTTAATTTATTGTCCATATCAATGTATAATCTCTCTCTAGAAAAACACAAACATATTTTGTATAAAAAAAATCCATAAAAGTGGGTCTTTCATTTTCAAGTTATGAATTTTAACACAACGAAATAACCCTTTTTGTAGGTATTCTACAGAACTTACCCTATTTTTATATAAAAATCAATTCAAGATACACTTGAACTTTTAATTTATTGTCCATATCACTTAGTCATTGTGTAATTTTTCTCCAGAAAACACCATTTATTGTATAAAAGATCCATAAAAGACACCTCATGAGTCTTTAATTCTCAAATTATATATTTTAACTTATCGAAATAACCCTTTTTGCAAGTATTCTACAGAACATACCCTAGTTTTATATAAAAAATTTTTCCAAGATTTACTTGGACCTTTAATTTATTATCCATATCACTTAGTTAATGTGTAATTTCGCTCCTATTTTGTATAAAAATCCCTTGATCAAACCCATTGTTATAGCATTTCCTATAAATTTATGTATTTTCCAATAAAGTAAGACACCTCTTAACATTATTTTTCATTTTATTTTGTACAGCTTTTGGTGAATTTTTGAGTAGTCAACAAAAGGCAAAATATTTGATTTCTTACATTACAGTACATTTTAATATAAAATCTCATATCTAAACGAAATTATGATCCACCATTTGAAGTATTCTACAGAATATACCATATTTTTGTATAAAAAATTTATACAAGATATACTTGGACCTTTAATTTATTGTCCATATTACTTAGTCTGTGTGTAATTTCTCTCTTAAAAACACCCTATTTTCGCATAAAAATTCACACAAGACATCACTTGAGCTTTAAATTTTTCAAATTACACATTTTTAACAGTGGACTCAACTCATTATTATAACGTTTTTTATAATTTTATGCCTTTTCCATTGCAGTAAGAAACCTTTCTAATATTTTCATATTATTTATAAAACTTTTGGTGAATTTTGAATAGCAACAAAAGCACAATATTTAATTTCTTACACTACAGTATTTTTAATTTTGATATAAGATGTCATATTTAAAATAAAATTATAACAATTTGAAAGTGTTTAAAATTTGTAAAAAATAGGAAATTATGTATTTAAAATAGCAAAATAAAAAAAACACTTTCATATTTCATATAAAATTAGAGAAAACATATCAGTGAGTTAGTTATACTATTATCGATTTGTGAAACCATTAACTCATCGTGATAAATGAAACTTGTGGTTTTGCTGTATAGTGTACACTGTAAAATAGTTTATTTTATATTTTATATATACATATGCTCAAAACCATACTTATACCTATCTTGAATTTTTTAATATATTGAATTAAAGGAGACATGAACAAAAACTCATGCCTTGATTACTTTTTATCTCTTTAATAACTCTAACTATTATGTTAGTATTTTAAATAATCAATTTCCTCTTTAGCTCTTTTTACCTTTTTCGATATTTTATTAACTTTTTATCACATGAAATAAACGAGGCACCTATGGTTAAAGGAAATCAAACTTAATTATTTTTGGTAAAAATTGTTTATTTTTTTAGATATACCATACCTTATGCTGACAAAGACCTTCCAGATGATGTGAAAATCGATTCAAGAAACTATTTGGTTTGTGGATGGTCCTCTTTCTCCAGTCCTAAACATTCTATACCCAGGAATAAAATCTAAATATGTGACAATATATATATATATATATATATATATATATATATATATATATATATATATATATATATATATATATATATATATATATATATATATCAGATTAAGGATATGTTTGTATAAATTGAAAAAATAAATTAAAATTGTATGTTTTCAATTATTATTAAAGTAACTTAGATTTACCTATTATTTATGTCGAAAAAAAATTTTATAACTCGAAATTGCTTGCCATACAGTGCCCTAAATATAAATTCAGATTGTTGATTTACCAGCTAAATATTTGTTTATTATTCACCCTTTATATTACAGTAAAAAATAATGTTTGATGAAATAAAAATGAAGTATATATTTGTTTTATTTTCCTCCTGCGTTCTAAGGGGCATATCGTATAACTCCACTTTTTATTACATAAAATTCATATGTCTCGTAGCTTCGTATCAACTTTTTTTCAAATTTTACCTTTTCAACGTAAAAAAATATATATCAAATGGTGTTCTCTTTAAACTTTAACGCGCGTTCACCATTTGACATGACAGCTGACGTATGACAGATAACAACTAGAAAATGCGACTCCGGGGGGCTTAATCCTAAAAATAGGACATATAAAATAAAGGAAATACAGTATTCCTATCATCATCTATTCAATTAGCGACAAACTTATTAAAATGAAATTGTAAAATGGCGTGTTTGCATCACCACGGGCCGCAGTAAGTTCTCTATTTACAGAATTTCCTTGTCAGACTGTCTACAAGTCTTTAAATCGAATGAAATACTTGTTCAAATTTTAATAGATCATTTCTTTACTGAAAAGCGTATTTTCCCTCTAGAAAATAGGGCCTAATAAAAAGTGGGGTTAATGTAAATGAGAGCTGACGTATTTGACAATTGACAGCTGATGTAAATGCGAAAGCCAACGCCCAAATGGAGCCCTTGGGTGGGGGTTCAGGGAAAAATTTGGTCTTTAGACGGAGCTTAAATGGAATCCGCTAGTGGAGACCCAGAAAATGGGGCCCTCGGTCAGAAATTGAACTGAGTCCTATGGGGCCCGCGGGTAGAGCTCTAGAAAATGGGGCCCTTGGATGGAACTTTATAGGAGTCCTATAGGGTACCCAGATGAAGCATTAGAAAAGGGGGACTTCGGAAAGGGTTCAAAAAATGGGGCCCCCGGACGGAACTTTAACGAAGCCCTATGGGGTACCCTGGGTGAAGTACTTGAAAATGGGAACCCGGACGGGGGCTCTGAACAATGAGGATCTCGGACGGGACTTTAGCGGAGCCCTATGGGGTATTCGGGTGGAGCACTAGAAACTGGGGCCCACGGAAGGGGTTCTAAAAGGTCCCCCCATAAAAAGCGGGTCGCAGCCCTAAAATGGGGCCCTCGTCATGGGGCCCATGGGGGCGCAGCCCGGTCTATAGCGACGGAATGACTACTGAGGTCTTGTATTTTTTAAAATAAGTAAAGATAAATATATATTATAAAAATTTTATTTATAAACCAATTTTAGGGTAAATAGAAAGGAGATCATAATTATGTACTTACTATTATGAAAAATGAAAAGTACAGATGCCTTAAGAATATGTCTAATTTTAATATCATAAAAACTTCATCTTTTCAACGACTTTTTCGATCCTATCTTATATGTTATGTAGTAAATCGTTTTCTGCGAATGTTCGATATAGCTCCACTGATGGTGGTCGAAACGCGTATGGAGAGCGACTCAGAGTTGTATTTGCAGGAAATATGTATATATATATATATATATATATATATATATATATATATATATATATATATATATATATGAAGTAAAATGCGAACAGTAAATGCAAACATCGTTCCAACCATATCCTTTCCGTGTTAGAGGTTGCACAGTTTGAATAAATTGCTAAGGAATACAATTCATCCTATTCCACCACCATCGAGATGATAGCCTACCTGTACCACCATACCGAGAAAGAAAGTCAGCACTTACCCTCCCCGCCACAGTGGTACGGCAGAGGTACATGTTTTGTCTCTACTAGACTCATCAGGGTACCGACATGCACCTGGCTGTGCAAAGGACAGATCGGAAGGAAGCATGCAAATACTGAAACGTACAGGTAGGCCATCATCTCGATGGTGGTGGAATAGGATGAATTGTATTCCTTAGCAATTTATTCACACTGTGCAACCTCTAACACGGAAAGGATATGGTTGGAACGATGTTTGCATTTACTGTTCGCATTTTACTTCATTCCTACACGGAGCTGCATATAGTTGTACGTTTGCTGAATGTGATTTCAGCACTACAACGGCATAATGTGGATATATCCACTGCTATTGCATCTCACACGGGGGAATCCGTGAAAGCCGCATAAACATATATATATATATATATATATATATATATATATATATATATATATATATATATATAAATATATATATATATATATATATATATATATATATATATATATATATATATATATATATATATAGATATATAAATATATATATTTTTTCATTAGAGCATTGTTATGGAATTCATTTTTTTTTATTTTAATATTTCTGTCCGAATATTTTTGTGAAACACTGTATAAAAATGTAAAGGGTAAAATTCAACCTTACCTTCAGGTGTCAACGCCAACATACAAAATGGTTCTCCTCTTACGACTACCTCCTGAAGAATAATTCCAAAAGAGTAAACATCACCAGGTTGAGTTCCTTTCTTCCTAAGATTACTATGTCGAAGAAGTTCTGGAGCAGTCCAAAGTAATTCTGGAAAAAAAATATTAATTATAATTTTTTTTAGTCAGGTGCAAAAAAATATGTTTTATATCATAAAAGTTAAGAAATTCGTAGATGCATGTACGTAAATAAACTGTAAAGGAAAGAGTTAAATATATATATTTTTTTAATTATGGCATAAAAAATTAAGCTTTATTTTCTTTTTGTTAATACGTTTAAAAAACTTGGAGAAATAAATAGAATTCGCTATAAATTATTAAAAAATCGAAAAAAGGACTACTGGTTTAATATTTTTGGTAAAACAAGAAAGTATTTACTATGATAATGATATTTTTAATGTACACAACCCATAAATATTAATGAGTTTTCTTTTTCCACACTCCTTTAAGTATTCCATAAATTGGAACACAGTAATTCCTTTGGGTAGAATTGTCTTAAACTTAAGACCACCAAAAAACAAAAGTTATTCCAAAAGTCATAACACAATTTATTTAAATGTACTTCCCAAACTTTATGTAGATAACGAAAAGTTTCGATGCAACTCATATAATTTAACTAAAGAAGGAAAATTAAAGTTTATATCTCAAACAATGGAATGCTGGATAATTTAGGTATTTCTTCAAAAAATAATTAATTTCTCATTTATTTTCGACCCAATATTGTTTTTCTTTAGAATTTCAAAGTTTAGGAGAATAAATGATCGGTTATTTTAACACGATCAGGCAAATTAAAAAAAGTGCTGTTGACAATATTAACACTTAAAAGAACTGTTTTTAGATTTTAGAACAAAAAATTTATCAGCCCCGAGTAATGTATTCAGCACTTTTATTTGACTAGCACACATAGTAAACTAATGATATATTATTTCAATTTAATTGGTATGTATCTTCTTATTGAGCCGCCAATATACGAAGGTTGGCGATTCAAATGGTATGGTTTTTGACGTCGCTTCTCGAAATACGAAGTTAGGCTATAAAATAAGGAGACTGATGCTTCTACAAACGAAGTAAGCATGCGCCAAAGGCGAAAAACTGACAGTTTTGTAGCGTCAAGCCTTCTCTTTCGAATGCGGTGCTGCATATGACTATTGAGAATTAGTCAGGCCGTAGCCTTCGTTTGTATAAAATCTGTTTTTTGTTCTGCCGAAAAAAGGATAAGTGTAATAATAGAGCAACATATTATCGTGAAACTTCACATGAAACTTGGAAAGAAACCTCTGCTGAAAGTCATCTTCTGTTAAGAGAAGTATATGGCAGTGAATGTTTATCACGTGCGTGAGTTTTTAAGCCTTTCTAAGATGACTGACTGTTGATTAACTATTCGTACAATTGCTAAAACAGTAGAAATTGGCAAATAATGCGTAAGGCAAACTTTACATAACAATTTTAATCTGCAAAAGGTGTGTGCAAAAATGATTGATGACTAAAATTCTAATAATGAAACAAAAATCTCACGAAAATATTTTTGAATGCCATTGAAAATAACCCGAACTTGTTAGAAAAGTGATACATATGACGAATTTTGGATTCTCACTTATGATCTTGAATCGCCAATGGAAATGCCCAAATGCACCGAGAACTAAAAAAGTTGGAATGAGCAAATCAAGATTCAAAGCGCTGATGATTGTTTTTTTCCAAATTCATGGGATTGTGTCAGATTCTTTCTCAACTCTGTGAAAGAATAAAAAAAAATGTTCCGAATGGTGAAAGAACCAATCATTGGTTCTCCATCAAGACAACTCGCCGGTTCATTCTACATTATTTGATCAGACGTTTCTAGTCAAGTACAATATCTCAGTGTTAGACCATCCGCCTTATTCACCTGACCTTGCACCTTATGACATTGATCCGTTCCTCAAGGTCAAATGTGCATTAAAAAGTACAAGATTTCAGTTCGTTGAAGCTGCGAAAGAAAAAGCGGCACGCGTCATGAAGGAGCTAACAGCAGAAGAAGAATTCTAGCACTGTTTTGAAGAATGAAAAATTCTCATGGAGCGTTATAGGAATAGAGGGATGTATATTTAAGTTGACAATAACTAAATATATATATATATATATATATATATATATATATATATATATATATATATATATATATATATAAATTTATGTAAGTATAATAGGTTTCTTAGTCTATCTGAAGAGTTCTACAAGAACGAAACACTGAACACTGCCTTGGTTAACGCTAAAACGTATTGGGTGTGAACACCCCGTAGCCTCCGGCCAATATGCAGGACTAAACCCAAACTTGCTTAAGCGTGCAAGTAGTTAATGTAACCTAAAGGTTTTAACATCAAGCACGACTGCTGTTCAGTAATCCGGGAAAGCATTGATAGATCATCCTGGAATCCTCATTTGGTACACGAATGAGCCCAAAACTGGTTCCGGAATACACAGGCCACCCATCCAGACTTAATATACTTGTCTTCGAGAAAATCTGATGAGGGATTAAAGGTTTAGAATCGTTCTCATTTTTTCTGACAGTCAGGCTGCATTAAAAGCTCTCGTGTGTTATCAAATAACATCAAAACTGTCTGGGACTATCCTCAAAATATTATCGCCCTGACAAAACACAAAAAGTTTACTCTTTTATGGGTGTCAGGACACAAGGGCAGACTAACTTGCAAGACGAGGGTCTGCTACTACATTTATTGGCCAGATCCAATATGTGGAATCACTAAGACTGCCATCCATTGGTGGTTACCATGATGGATAAATCAACAACACTAGACTCACTGGACCTATATTGCGGACCTCAGGCACAGCAGACTACTGCTGAGCAGGCCATTAGGCAAATCCTGCATCTAAGCAGCCAACAGATCAAGCTGGTGACAAAACTAGTAACTCGCCACTGCAGCCTAATGGAACATCTATATCCAACGATCATTTTCGAATGCGAAGATTTAACCCTCTGACCCAGAGGACAAACTATACAAAAAAAAACAGGTTGTTAAACCTGATCAAAGGAACCAAACTGTTTATATAGAACAGATATAAGAGGTGACACAATAAGCCTCAAGGCTGCTGTGTAAGGGCTCCTCTACTCTAGCCTATTATAACACTCAATCAATCAGTCACAGCCACTACACCCACTGTGAATTTTCGCCAACGAACAGGAGTTGTCAAGATTTTAGTAGTCAAAAGCAATAAACTTTGGTTGTTGTGACTTATTAACTATCAATGCAATATTGCTTATAGTCGGCTATTTGTGGTCAACAAAAGTAAATGTTGGTCATTGTCAGTCGTCGGTTATTGGTTGTCTATTAAGATAATTTTTTGTAAAAAATTATTTTCTCAAACGGAGCGACACCTCAGAATTGAAATGCGCGGGCAGGACGTTATCGCAATCGAATGTCTGAGCCTTTTTTTAATGATGCTTGAAAATTTGGATGGTCAACAATACTTGTAACTTCTTCCAGACCGTATCGGATTGCTGGTAATAATTTTTGGGTTACACAACTTATGCTCTTGATATTTTCTTATTAAACTTGATGTTCAGAGGTCAAAGATCTTTTGATAATAAGTGATGCTACAATTCGCTACCCTTTCCATTTCCAGAGTCAAAAGTATATGCTCCTATCATCATTCAATCAACTTGATCTCAAAATGACCCTGATGATCGAGGTCACAATTAAACCCAAGATCACCAGCAAATAGCCAGAGAGTAATTCTATAACTTCTGTTTCAAAAATTTTCCTCAAAAATTAATCCTGGTGAGTTGTTTTGATGCTATTCTGATTTTCGACCTTGATATGGCCTTTAGAAGCGAAAGGCTGAAGTTGCGCGTAGTCATATCTGAAGATAAATTTTGCTCGCCTTTTCATTTCCGGAGTGACAAGTGTGTGTTCCCATTTAAAAATATTAACTTTAAAACAATTAGCCATAAATGAATGAATACAAAGTGGTGACTTGATCATCGATGCCTATGCCTCGTTGGACGCTTTGCATTCCACCATCGCTATAGTTAATTAGAGGTTGATCGTTTTTCCGAATCCAAACAGCCTCGTTGATTCAAGTTGTCTAACGGCTTCTGGTGACAAAATTGTATCTTCGAAATGTCTCAATTTGTTGAGAACTAGGCACTCTCTGACAACATGATCAACAGTTTCATCCTCTTTGAGACACCATCTGCACCTTGAATCACTAACGACATCAATTTTATAAAGGTGGTAATGCCTTGTCTACAGTCCCAACACGATTTCCTGTTCTTTCATTCCTAAGCAGAGAAGTTTCCTAGTAAGACATGCGCTAGGTCCCGAGTAAATCGGGGCCCACAGGTTAGATTGTGCAGTCCATCCTTGTCAGATTATTTAGTACAACCGTACACTCAGACACCAGTCGCAAAATTATACTAGAGTTTATTGCCAATATTGCATCTCTACTATCTGAGCATACATTTATTATATCATTTCAGTTTATACCCTTTTCCAGAGATGGTCACCTGCATTATAACAAAAATTTCCGCTGTAAAAATCGTCGCAGGTTGTCCGAGAGAGTAAAATTCTCTGATTCCTTTGTTCCTGTCGAATACTCTGTCTTCAGACCTTTCATGTCGATATCTATCTGTAAACCACCAAGATCTATTTATGGAAAAATTTTGCTCCTCCTTTCAATCTTTTCTACTTGGCTAAAGTATTTTAATGGAGTAGTTGGCTTTCAAAAGCGGAGCCATGTAATGTTTGTATGGGGAGTGATGGACATCTCTTCACCACACTTTTCCAGACACCTGAATAGCCGCCCATCCCAGTTTTGAAATGCCCTAGGCAACTGAGATGATAAACAGCCTTCAGAGCCTCGTTCTGTGGGGAGGAGGTAACTTTATTAGAGCCTTAAGAGCCTTAGTGTGGGCAGTCCACATCGCATTCATTATTCCCACACAAGCCATTCTTTGAACTTTGTCAGGCTGCAGACAGTGTTTGTTTTTTATTGTACTAGAACATCATACAAAAATTAATTTTTTTTTTTCAAGTTTCTGGGCTGATTTTATACCAACTCATGAAAATATGATATTTGATCTTTTAATAATTTTTAGATATGATTCGACTTCATATGTTATTTATATTATTGGATAGGAAATTATCCCAGCTATCCATTTCTGCAATAAAAAAGAGAGTTGTCACTTAAAAAAAAATCTTGACCTTCAAATGACCCTCAAGGTCATGGTTAAGGTCAAAGTCAGGATCACCATAAAATGCGCCGTTCGATTGCCTATTATGTGTACATTTGGTGTTTCTTCATAACCCCCTTTTTGCCGTTATTCGACCGTTCCGATATGTTTTTGCCACCCTGCATTCTCAAAAAGTGGTTATCAGAGAAGTAGAGCAGGTTTTGGCACTGAATTTTACAACATATTACTAATACATCTAAATATATTACCAAAGGAGGAATTATACGCAACCTTTATAATCGCGCAATATCTGTTTGTAAGAATGCAAAATCATTTGCACATGAGGTAGCAAATATTAAATTAGATTTATACTAGAATGGTTATCGTTTAGAATTAATAGACGATATTATAACTAAACTTAGGACAAAGACGACTGGACAGCAAGAAATACATTCCTTCTTTACACATCCGTATATTAAGACAACCTTGGAGAAAATAAGATACACAGCAGCTACAATATAAAAACACTCTTAAAATCGAGAACTTATAGCTCGTTTAACAAAAACAAAATAACAAAACACCGATAAGGAAGAATGTGTTTATAAAGGTTCATGTGAGTGTGGTTATATGTATACTAGATAAATCAAGTGTTCACGGAAGATTAGAATTAAGGAAAGAAAACTGATACACAAAATGGGAAAATTTCAAGAACTGTTATTGTAGAATACGCCTCAGATAAACAACATCGTATAGGATGGTCTAAAGCTGCAGCAATATATGTGGAGTTCAAAATAAAAAAGAGAAAATTTATCGAAGTATTTTACATTGAAAATAATAATGGAGCCTTCAGCAAACTCATTGTTGAGATACCTAATTTGGCAATAACTCCTTTGTAATATCCAATAATTGACCTGTATACAGTGAAGCGAAACTTCACGCCTTAATAGACACAGTTTATATATGAACCGAGGAAACCTTAAGACAAAACATTCATTTTACTCTTGGTCATCAGAGATCCCCCGTAATCGAAACGTCGTACAAACAAACAAAAATAACGAGAATGAAATTTCAAGAACCATATTTCAGTCAGGTATAAAAATTATACTAACAAAATGTAAATATAAAAAGTTTGTACCCGATTTTATTAAAAATAACTGTCAAAAAATGGATGATGCTTATTGCATTTTAAAACCTCTTAAGTTCACAACATATTTGCCGCTATAAGATACAAACAAATATCAGGTTTGGGTGTCCATTAGGAATAATTTTTTTATAAAATGTATTATATTGTAAAGACTAGAAATAAAATTATTTAAAAAATATCCAGTTAAACCTGTTAATTAAAAAAAGATTGGTGCATAGTAAAGCTTTTCTGTCTTTTTACCAAATACTACATAATACAGTTCATTTTAAAGTTTAAACCGCCTACAGGCTGTTTTCCGTTTTCCTTTTGAAGTACTTGGTTAAAAAGAATAACATTAATTTTTGAGCCAAACAGAAATAATAATCTGCTTTGAAATTATTTAAAATGGGTAATGGAAATAAACTCTGCTTTCACTGCTCAAAGTCATTGATTTTATTTCAGTCCAAATAAAATACATTTAATATGAATAGGTAAAATGTACTTGTATTAATATAGAGGATGCTTAAAAAGTACTTCGACAAACTTTAGATGTTCTACCAAATTTTAAAAATTTATTATTTCAGCCATTTGTTTTGATTGTGTATCCAGTAATTTCAACTTCATAAGGAAGTATTTCTAGATAAAAGTTGAGAAACTACGGTGGGAAAGCAAAAATTTTGTTACAGAGTAGAGAAAGTCATTTTCTGCAAGTAAATATCCTATAAACTATGTAAATTGGTAATATTAGTCAAATAAATTAACAAGATATTGGTTTCAAAATTACCTAAAAATATTGTTTTCAACGGTTTTATAACAACCTATTTTAAGACTTAATATTCTTGACTATAATGTATAAAGATCTCAAATATCAATAGGCTGATTGTCGCTATCATAGTCAAGAAGATGAATTTTCTGCCTATTTTTGCCACAGTCACATGCGCTAGTTTCGGATTTATTCCATCTGCTTCATGTTTTAAAAAGCAGAGTAAAGCCAGGTGGTGTTTGTTTGGTGGGGAGGAAGCTGGGAATATTAGGAGGTACATTAGCTCGTCACTCGTGTTCCTATTTTGTAACAAGTTGAAACTGTTGTTAATTAGAAGTTCAGTTGTTTACATAGGTGGTTTTCTGGAACATAATCTGTTATCTAGTTAGAAAATATCTTCGTGGATTTTGAGATTCGGATTTCTTTGGATTTTTATGTATTCTTTGCACAAAAAACCTCTGAGCAAAAAAGATTGGTTGTAGGAGTGGGAAGTTTCTCAAAGTGGACTAATAATCCACATAAAGGTATTTAGTTGAATATCCAGTATTCTCGTGTGTGAGATTCAGCTATACTGGGGAGTAATACCTTGCCGTCGAACGTACCAATCCGACGACAGAGAATCGTAAATGTCTTACAGGCTCGCGAGGAAAGGGGGTGAGACACCATTTCTGGGGTCCGAACCATTCTGCGGAATCAGTGGCAGTGTAATGCTGGAAGAACTAGAAATAGAGGAAGAAAGCAGGAGATCCAGTTATTGGACGGAGCTGCAAGAATTGAGACAAGCGAAGATATTTCTTGGGAAATACGACCAGAAGGGATTCAAAGAATGCATAAACCTAAGTAAGAACCCACTCAGATTTCTGACAGGAATCCAGACGGGATATTGCTACCTGAAGGGACACATCAAGAAACTCGAATTCGCAGAAAGAGAAAAGTGCAGATTCTACCAGGTGAAGGACGAAACCTCAATTCACATCCTTTCAGAGTGCAGCGCTTAAGAAAACCCTAGAAAGCGGTTCTTGGGAACACATCAAATAGAAGAGGAGGAACTACCCACCTTGAAGCCGTCGAACATCCTAAGGTTTTTGAGGGAAATACAACTGGAAGACCTGCTTTAGCTGGCAAGGTATGCCTTACGACTTGGCAGCAGTAGGGGAGCACAATAGATCTATTAGGTCGTAGTGTACAGATCCCCAATTTTACGCCCATATATAAATACATCGCAATGTTTTGGCCATAGCTCCTCAGGAGGACCCGCTCAATTTAGAATAATGTTATTCCGTTTTAAGTTTTACAGCTACGTTGGTAAGATTTTTTCTGCTTGATAAAGATCTATTCATTATGACGCTAAAGTAAACTGGGTATTAGGTTCAATATTGTTCATTCCGATATTCAAATGAAAGCACGATACATCGGTCTTAGATACGCTTGGCTTGAGTCTCCATTTCGCAAAGTAGTTGCTCATGACCATCAAATTTTCACTCAGGGTGTCCTTTGTTACAGACAGGTTTTGGTAATTAAACCCTAAAGCCTCGTAATTAAATTTTCACGAATTCGTTTCATGACGGCCAAACTGATACAAATTAAAAGGCGAGAAGTGAGTACTGACCCCTGGGGGAGACCATTATCCGGGATTTGTTTTCTGTTGGTCTTGTTCGTTCATATGTACTCGAACAGTGCAGTTACTTAGCTTGCTTTTAATAAATCCGGTTAGTGCTTTGCATTTGATACTTTTAGGAATTTGCATGTGAGGCGCTCTCCAGACTGTCATATGCTACACTATACTCTTAAGAACCACTGATGTTTTATTCCGTAGTTCGAAACCAACTTCTATAAATGTTGTCCGGGGAGAGGACTTGATCACAGTAGCCTCGATGGTAGGTTAGTCTTACCGGCAGCTCGTAACACCAACTAGAAGGTATATTGGCCTATAGCTTATCTTTAACCTTGCCTGTTAGAGTACTATTATCCTCGATTCTTTTTTGATAACAGTTTGCCGAAAAAGAGGATTTCTGGATAGAGGCTGGCTTGCCAGTTTATATTATGAGCCGTAATGGAGCAAAAAAGTCATCATAACCGGGACCCTTTCCAGGTTTCATATCTTTTATTGCGGCAGACACCTCCTTTGCCGAAAAGGAATTTGGGGTACTCAATCCCATTTTTCTTGGGAGGCTCCAGGTCTTTCTACTGGAATGCTTGAAGTCTGCATTAGCTACAGAGTTGTATTCGAGTTATGCAATATTTCATCAGCAAGTTCTGGATTTCCGCTATTATTCCTGATACAGTATTTCGTTGCCTTCGATTCAACCTGGAATATACTATCCAGTATCCTTTAGAGATACTTTGTTTTGCCATAAAAATAACAACTCCTTAAAATCGTTTATAGCTTTTAGGTCGTGGGGAATATACTAGACGGTGCTAACTAAAATCCTTGGAAATTTGTTCCAGACGACTTTGGTAAAGGTTTATCTGGTCTGCAGTACTGAGCTAATATAATATCCTAAATTTTACATCTATATAGATAAAACATTTAAAATTCACACTAACTTAATGTTATCTGATATTAACTATTTTATTTTTGATATCTGTTTTATGACTGACTTTATTTCCCTAAACTTGCAAAAACACAAACAAGTTTTCATTTTTACTGATAAAACAAAGGTTTTTTCTGAAAAAAATCTCACAGTATTAAAAATCCATAATTCTTAAATTACGAATTTTCGAAGATTAATCATTGAAAAATTAATTTTTTCTTCGATTCATCAATTGTATATCATTATTCTTTACAATTTTCATTCATTTTCTTGTTACTAAACAATTATTATATTAACCATTTTAAAAATTTACTTAAGCACATTTTTTAACATAATTTGAAAAGATTCGCTTTCTTATATTATTAAACAAAAATATTCACATTTAATTTGAAATACAAAACAAACTGATCCATGGAAATAAAAGAACGGAAAATACTGAAATAATTTGATTTTCACTGCGTTTCTTTTGATTGAATTTTTTGTTTTATTAAATATTAACCATAAAAAAAGATAAAAATTCGTACAATATAGGGAAAGATTTAAGGCTTCCCAAGGAAAAATATTGTTTAAGTTCTTTATATTTGTCACTGCTGAATAACATGGTACAGTAAATATAATGTATATAACTAATTAAATAAATTACAACCAGTTCAGATGGACTTACAAATCCCAAAATTCCAGATTTAAAAATCGAGTTTTTTATTCATCCCCGTGAATTTTTGAGTGTATTAATTTGCTAATTTTAATAAAAAATTGATTATTTCTCTCTAGAACAATAATTTTCCTCTAAATCGACTTTATTCGCTTTCCGTTGTAAGATGATGGAAATGACTAGTTTGCTTGTATATATATAGGGAACTGATATTACTTCTCACAAATTCATATTAAAGGCAGTGCGTCTATTCCTAATCGTGAAAGTGGAAAACAGACTAGATATTTTATAGAGCGTATTACAAAATAAATTAGTGTAATTAAGACACAAAAAAGAAGGTACTTTCAACAAAATTGCACTTATAGGCAAATCAAATTGCATTTGATAAAAGCATTAAAAGTTACTGAAAGCGTACACTTTCAAAAGAGACAAAACCAGCACTGGTAATTAAACTGTCACAACATTTAAAGATAAATTAGTTTCTAGTTGAATTTAAAGCTTTTCAAACTTTTCCAATTTTTAATTGCTGCAACGGTATAAAGCAAATTAAATTTTTAAAAAGCAGACCTTTTTTAAATGGCAGTTTAAAAATTTAACTATTTCCCTAGTACTTGATCTATATCTTTTCCAGTTGTTTGTTAGAATAGGTCATATATTTTTAGAAAGAATGCGATGTAATTCACAATAATCATGATGTAATTGAGGAATGATAGACGTATTTTGGATTTGAGAATTGTACTTCAAAGAACCTATATAATGTAGATTATAAAATGATTTTTATGAAAAAAATGAAATTTAAGAAGCATCAATTGTAACTCGTCTACTTTTCTTAGTTATCCCCATATTGTCGGGATGGAAAAGCATATTCTGTAACTCGTATGCCTAAATAAGCAGCGTCTGCTGTCAAGTAATGTTACTGATTTGGATAGTATTCTAGAAAACAAGTTTATCATAACATTTTCTTTCTATACTTAAAAATAATTGTGCGTATATTTTTGAAGTAATTTGAGGAGCTGATAGGTTAAACAAACATTAAGCGAATGATTTGAAATGAAAAGAAAATTGGTTTTGCTATTTCTTTGGTGAAAACTGCCAAAAAAATTAAGATCTGGAAGGAAGGTTATTTACATTACATTAAACACGGATAAAAGAAAAATATTGTAAGGCGTTTAGGCTTTAAATGGACACATCCAACAAGGTCAACTACTTTTAGTCGATGAACAAAATGTTGTGTACTTACACGCTATGAAAGATCCACTTAACTTAATTAGGGCTATTTTAGTGGCAAGTGTCATAGCAATGGAAAGGAAAAGGGGATCATTTACTGCTGAATTAACCAACGAATGTTTGATGAAATTATTTGGCGGGATAAGAGAATCGAGCTGGTGGTACTGGTAATAGTATGTGATAATAGGCCCGTTAGCAGACAAATCACAAACTAGTCAACCCCAACTAGAGTTTACAAAATTAGTCTGGTGACAGTTTACCAAATGTTTGGGATAATCCGATTGGCTTATTTCTAATAGTTTTATTTTAGAAACAATAATTTAAAATGGACTAACACTGTTGACACTAGCTCCATATCTAAACCTTCTTGAAGTAATAAACAATAAGAAAATTTTTTAAAACTCCTATCGGAGTGGTTTAGGTTGTAGCTCCTAAAGTAGACGATCAAAAACCAGGAGCAAAATGTTGATTTTGCAAAAGATGCTATTATGTGATGAGATTGTGGTAGTAGTATTCAATAGAGTGAAACTCACCATGCTGCAGCTTTAGTAAAAACATATGAACATTAAATATTACTTAGAATAAACTTATTTTGATCGATGCATATATACTTTATTGATTACATTTTGTATATTAGATTCAACAAGTAAATAAGTAAATAATGTTTACTACATAATAGTCGCCATGATTACATAAAATTTTATTCAATTGGAATTTCCTGAATTAAATATGAAATTTTTAAAATTTCGTTTAAAAAATCTGAATTGACTTAGATATTTTTTTTAGATAAATTACACCTGACATTTCGTGAAAATAATAAAGAAATCTACTTCGCAACTGTCGCTTTTTTATTTATTGCTAGAAAAGGTGTCGCTAGCAAATACTTTGATTATATGAGTAGATTTAAATAAAAATAAATTTGTTTGAACAATGTTTATGGTCCTAGGGAGAAGAAACTTTTTTAAGATTTAATAGATCAAAATTCTTTTATTTAATTTTATTTCCAGTTTTTTGCTTGTCGTGACTTCTTTAAGTGCTTTTAAGTGTTAGAAACTCATATTTTTCTTTATTGTCGTTTATTTAATTCTCGAATTGATGTTTAAAAAATGAAATTGGAAAAGGATAGCATAGAATCGGTATGTACCAAAAAATAAAAGATATCGAAACATTTATCAACACTATATATATATATATATATATATATATATATATGTATATATTTCAAAAGCTCTTTATTGTCAACTTCAAAACAACACTTGCCAAACAATTCAACTTAATTTGACAATGTCTCCAACTAAGCTAAAAACCCTTTATATACTCTTTTGGCCGATACCGGAAGACTCCCTAGTTTTCTAGAAGGATTTCCATATTACATGGTGTAATAAAAATAAGAAAAAAGGAATAATCCGATAATTTCTAGACCTTCTATCGTAGGCATTCCATGTTTAAAAATAAGGAAATAGAATTCTCTAAAAAGTTCCAGACTTTCTTTCATCGACATCTTATGAAGAAATTAACAAAAGTTAAAATTAATTAAATAAATTTTAAACTCATAGAAAATAAACCCCAAACCATGCAAATTATAAACACAAATACTACGAAATGTATAACGCTATAAAATTCATTACATTGCCCCCTTCCTAGCCTTGATCGTCCCGATCAATCTTCTTGATCTTGCTAATGGGACAATATGTCCAGATCCACAACTTTAATCTTCATATTAGGCCTTTTCTGAATTCGGTACACTAGATAGTTGAATCCAGTCACTACGTTATTCGGACATTCCTATGACTTCTGAAGCTTCGGTGAACGCCCTTTGGTTCTTGTCGGATTGTACAACGATACTTTTTCACCAACTATAACTCCTCCAGTATGGGCTTTGAGGATGACCTGAAGCATGTTCTTCTTCCATAGTGCCTTTCGAGGTCGCGGTCCCTCTCGATGTACCTTCTCGAGGATGACCTGTCGAACGTTCTTCTTCCGTAGCCCCTTTTGCGGTCACGGTCCCTCTCGTCTCGTTCTCCACAGTCGCCGCGAGTACTCCTTCTCTCTCTTTCGTAACATTCCTTTCTTCTATCACTTTCACCAGCAGTAATTTCCGGGTAATCTCGGTAAAAGTGACCATTGTATCCGCACTGATAACGTATGTTATTCGAATGGTACCGGCGACCCTGGCCCCTTTCTTCTTGGACTGGCATAAGTCACTCTAATGCGACACCCGCATACTTCAACTCTATCGCAAGCTTTAACGGTAACTGCACGATTTTTTCTATCTTTTGTAAACAGCAAATCCAAAACAGGGCATACTATTACTTAACCAGATTTCTTTAAGTTGACCATAAGGAACACAGTCTTCCTCCAAGTTGCTCATTCGAACTTCATCACATATTTTAGCAATATGAAGCCGATAGTCATCAGAATCTCTGTCAGGAGCAGTACTGTAAGTACAGTGGATTTGTACATGCCCCATTTCAGCATACTTCCAACCACGAATCCTATTTCTGCTACGAAAGGTTGTGTTCTTGTTGTCACGTGTTTTTCGTTTGTTCAAAAATTCTTGCAACTCCCTCATTAGCCTCATGAAAATTTCCTCGTTGGTCTTGCAATAATCCCGGGAAACTTTGACCCTTCTTATGACTTTCTTATTTCCATGAGGTCCGTTTGGCTATTGCAAACTGAAAGGCATAAGCAAGAGGCTCGGAAATTTTCTTCAGTCTGGCCATTCTTTGTATCTGACTTGTTTCTGGGTAGCGTAAACCTTCAATGAAACTATTCACTGCTAACTCTTGCTTTATTTCTTCCGGATATGTTGGGTAAGTCAAATTTATTAGCCTCATTATAACTGCCTCATATTCTTGAAGACCTTCGTTGTATTTTTGTCTTTTTTCTTGGAGTTGGGTCTTATAAACTTCTTGGAGGTGAGCTTCCCCATAGCGCATCTCCATAAAAATAACAATAAACTCGTAATCATCCTGTTTTTCTTGAGGAATGTTACGTAGAACTTCCATAGCTTCACCTCGTAGTACTAGAACAAAAGCACGTGCCTTTTCCGGTGACCTCCAGTTATTGCCGGTGGCGGCGGCTTCGAATTGATGGATGTAGGTAAGCCAAGGTTCTTTGGCGTCGAAGGTAGCTGGTTTCATCACACTAGTTGCAGGATCACTATCTACCTTAATTATATCTGTACTGGCTACCTTCTCCATTTCCAAATGTAACTGTTGCATCTGTCTGTGGATTCCTGTCACCTCATGTTGTACTTCGCCATGTACGTCTCTTCTAATTTTGTTAACCTTCTTTTGCATTTCTGGTTCTATGTATTTCATATCTTCTTGACTTGTCTTAAGTTCCTGTCCCATTTCTTGTTATATACGCTTCTTTTTCGTTTCTTTAATGTCTCGTTTTCATTTCTTTAATGTCTTCTTTCAGTTCTTGTTTCATGTCTTCTTGACTTGTCTTAAGTTCCTGTCGCATGTCCTCCAGGCTCGTTTTTAGTTCTTGTTTCATATCGTCTTGGCCTTTCTTCATATCTTCTTCCTTGTTTTCAGTGTCATCAATTCTTGTTTTATATCATCTTGGCTTGTCTTTAATTCTTTTTTTTTTAACCTGAACTACCTCTTCTGGATTCGATCGCACTTCTGACACCTATTTGTTGCGGACGCCAATTTTTGAACACACCCTCTTATTTCAAAAGCTCTTTATTTTCAGCTTAAAAATAACACTTGTCAAAGAATTCAACTTACTTCGACGACATCTCCAACTAAACTGTCCACGAAAGTCGATCTGGACCCTTTATATACTCTTTTGGCCGATACCGGAAGGTTCCCTAATTTTCTCGAAGGATTTCCAAAATAAAAATAAGAAAAAGGAATAATTCGATGATTCCTAGACTTTCTATCATAGGCGTCCCAAAATAAGGAAATAGAATTCTTTTAAAAGTTCCAGACCTTCTTTCATCGACGTCTCTAACAAGAAGAGAAAACTAATTAAATAAATTATAAACTCATAGAAAATAAACCTAAAACCATACAAATTATAAACACAAACTAAAAGTATGAAATGTATAACGCTATAAAGTTCATATATATATATATATATATATATATATATATATATATATATATATATATATATATATATATATATACATTGAACAGAAACTAAAAGTATGAAATGTATAACGCTTCGACGCCAAAGTACCTTGGCTTACCTACGTCCGTCACCGGCAATAACTGAAGTTCACCGGAAAAGGCGCGTGCTTTTGTTCTAGTACTACGACGTGAAGCTATGGAAGTTCTACGTAACATTCCCCAAGAAAAACAGAATGATTACGAGTTTATTGTTATTTTTATGGAAATGCGCTATGGGTAAGCTCATCTCCAAGAAGTTTATAAGACTCAACTCCAAGAAAGAAGACAAAAATACTACGAAGGTCTTCAAGAATATAAGGCAGATATAATAAGGCTAATAAATTTGACTTACCCAACATATCCGAACGAAACAAAGCAAGAGTTAGCAGTGAATAGTTTCATTGAAGGTTTACGCGACCCAGAAACAAGTCAGATACAAAGAATGGCCAGACTGAAGAAAATTTCCGAGCTTCTTGCTTATGCCCTTCAGTTTGCAATAGCCAAACAGACCTCAAGGAAGTAAGAAAGAGTCATAAGAAGGGTCAAAGTTTCCTGGGATTATCGCAAGACCAACGAGGAAATTTTCATGAGGCTAATGAGGGAGTTGCAAGAATTTTTGAACAAACGAAAAACACGTGACAAGAAGAACACAACCTTTCGTAGCAGAAATAGGATTCCTGGTTGGAAGTATGCTCAAGCGGGGCATGTACAAATCCGCTGTACTTACAGTACTGCTCCTGACAGAGATCCCAATGACTATCGGCTTCATATTGCTAAAATATGTGATGAAGTTCGAAGGAGCAACTTGGAGGAAGTCTTTGTTCTTTATGGTCAACTTAAAGAAGTCTGGTTAAGTAACTCTAAAAAAATTTTAATATAATTTAAATACTTACAAAATACCCATTGTTAAAAATACAAAAAGTTAAACATATATAAAGGAATAAATTCGTCCATATAATATTAAAAAATTTTTGGGGCTATCGGTGATTTTATTATTAATTAAAAACATTTTTAGGACGTTTGGCATTTCAGTTTATTTATTTTATAAACCATCTGCAGAATTGCAATTAAACACTAAATAGTGTTACCGAAAATTTAAATGATAAATTGTGTTTACGCTGGTAAACAATATGTATCTAATCAAAGTCAGTGAAGCTATCCTCGCTCAAATTAATTATAATTGGTTCCTCTATCTCACCGATCATGAGATCGAGTTTCTACATTTTCTTTTATTCTTTTATTATATGGATTTTTCCCAATTTTCTGCAGTAACTTTATTCAAAAAAAACTTTAAAAATTTCAGTTAAATTACTAATTTTGTAAGTTGTGTTAATTCTAGCAACTCTACCTTTTACTTGAGAGAGATATTTTTTTCTCCAACGGACATTTTCCTGACGATCTGTAAGAACAAATTTCCTATTTGGTTTTTCCCAGCAAAAATTAAGTTGTCTGAGCAATTTTCAGAGCTCAGTTCTTTTAATTTTAGGTAAATTCCGACCTTCATTTATTTTAGTTAGAATTTTGTCGAGGGTTGGGATCTGCTTCTCGTAATAAAATGTATGTACAACTCCTTTTATTGCAGTTTACATCTCTTCCTCCAACGAGGTTTTTCGTTTGCCTGTGATCCAGTGTGGCTTGGGAGTACTAACAAATCCAGTCGTTTTTTTCTCCCTTGGAAATTTTATTGTTCCAGTAAATTTATAAAAGCTTATAATATTTAAATATAATTAGATTTACGACAGCCCTCAGTTACCTGTGGCGTTGAAACAGGTACGTTGGAGATTTCGGTAATAGTTTTATTACTATCTCCAGTTCTTGAAAGAGTATAGGAACGTGTATGCTTGCGATCGCCCCTCCCCTTCCCAAGAGCTTTGAGTTCAAGAAAATAGAACCGATTCTGCCTTTTATATTAGTAATGTATGCTGCTGGCACTCTCCCCCCCACCCGTTGACAACTCGTTTTTCTTGCGATAGTCCCCCCCCCCAAGAGCTTCTAGTTCAGAAAAATAGACCCGATTCTGCCTCTTATACTACGAATATATATGCTGCTCGCATCCTCCCCCCTGTCAGCAACTTGTTTTTTCTTGTGATCGCCCCCCCTCTCCAAGAGCTTCAAGTTCAGGAAAATAGACCCGACCCTGCTTTTACACTAGAAATGAGAATATTGCTGGTGTCTACTCCCCCCTCCGTCGACAACTTGCTTTCGCTTGCCATAGGGTACGTTTCTGATATCACCGCCCCCCCCCCCCCCAAGAGAAAGGCTGGATCCGCCCCTGTATATATATATATATATATATATATATATATATATATATATATATATATATATATATATATATATATATATATATATATATATATATATATATATATATATATATATATATATTATACAACGGGCTACAGCTCTGAGGATATGGGAAAACCATATTTTAATATTTCGACAGATTTTAATAAAATTTTTGTTTGTTTTTTCTGAAAAAATGTGGCTTTCATAAATTATTGAATATTGCAACTTTAGCTTGAGATAAATTATATTCTTCCATGAATGTACCTATACTGTGACTTTAATAAAATCGGATAAAAAAGCGAACATACGAAAATTGAAACTGTATATAACAATAGATAAATCAAAATTTATTTGACAAAAACGTTAAAAATAATATAAAGCGCACATTTTTAAACGACCCAAATCAGCAATGGTAATTATACTGTCAAAAGATTTAAACAGAAATGAGTTTCTAATTGTAAATTTATGGCAATTAAAGTTTTTTTTTCATTTTTAATCACTGCCGCGCCATAGTCCAAATTAAATTTCTCAAAAGCAAAACTTGTTTAAATGGTAATTTTAAAATTTAATTATTTTGGTCTTTTCATCGTATGACTGGTAACTTCTATATAATTTTTAAATACATTTAATACATTTATTTTGGAGCAAAATGATATTAAAATTTTAAGCGAATATTTAAATATGACTAAAATTTTGAAATTAAATAATTGATTTTGTTTATATTTTCGGATTTTTAAGACTCAATAATCAGCATTGGTGCAAATATAACTTATATAAAAAACAATAGTTCTAGATGAAGGAGTAAATTAGTCGACGGAAACCTTTACCCTCTTCAAGTCACCTTGATAAAGATGGCACATTTCTAGCCTTACTACCAAATTCCACTGATATTACACCATTCTATGGGGTAAAGTTATTCCGCTCGTACTAATGGCGTGACGGAAGACAAAACTAACCTAAGTTCTCAAGGTGAGAAGAACAGACTGCACAAATTCTAAATCATGCCGTCCTATTAGGACGGGCTAATTTCTTAATAAAGATATTGGAAAGGTTACTAGAGCGATACATAAAGGAGAACTAATGGTGCCTAGTCTTTTATAAGCCTTACAGACTAGAAAGTTCACGCATGCGGCATTACATCGAGTCTACAAGGGTTGAAAAATCATTATCGGACGGTGGATCTGCCTTAGGTACTATCATTGACATCGAAAGGGCATTTGACAATACACCACACGATTCGATATTCAATTCTCTACACCGATACACCGATGAAGCTCTGAACCGACAGTAGTTGGATGGATCAGAGTAATGTTAACTCAGAAACTAATATATGCTGAGCCTAATCAGGCGCGAATACAGGATTTCGCTAAAAGGAAAGCAATTACTGTTCGATGTTACTTATCTTCTGGAAAATTTAATAAAAAAAAAATAAGCACATTGGTTTAGCTTAACTCGGGAAGAGGGCACCCATTACCGCAAATTCCCTGGATCCGCACCTGAGCTTAACAATATAACTGTAAAGTAGAAACTGTCCACAGGGAGGAGTTTTATCACACTTTCTGTTGAGCCTTGTAGTGGATAACATATTAAATGAAATGAACGAGGCTATAATGGTGCTATAATGAAAGGTTAGGAATAAATGCGGATAAAGTCAAAGTGGTACTGGGAGACTGCTTACAATTACATTAACGGGATAGACCCTTCAATAAAAGGAAACAGTGAAATACCTGGAAGTAATTCTGATCTCATGACAGACTAGAATAATCATATTAAGACCACATGTGTATTCTAGGCATATAAACAAGTCTCTGGGTACAAATGGGGACTGACATCAAAAGTCTGATAGTGGTATATTGAAATACCTTCCTGTAATCTGCCTTATGATTACGTACGCCGCTATTGCCGGCCTACTACAACCCAGTTTTCGACTACAAAATTCAAAGGTTTGCGTGAATACAATGAGTGCGATGAGGACTATCCCTACTAAGGTACTGAAGGACCTAATAATCCACTTCCTCTCTGTTTATTCATAGGGAAAGAGACTTGAAGAGCTTATTGTCATCTTCATGTGTGGCTGGCTCCACCAGGCAAACAGACTGCGTGGGGCCGGTTTTGAAACCTTAATATATTTTTACCAAGGCGAGCTAATTCGGAAGAGGAGCAAAGTCTTTCGAGAAATGAATGCTCGTAGTTTACAATAATATCTCGACAGGAGCTGGAGTGTTCGATAGGGAGTCAGTGAGTTTTACTCTTTTGAACAACATGCAATGGTCTTTTAAGCAGAAATTTATGCTATTCTGCAATGTGACCATTTCTGCAAAAAGAACATAAACAAGAATAAGATAATGAATATATAGTCAAACAGTAGATCTGCAATATTGACACTACAATTAAATATCATATCTTCACAACTTATGTAATGATAAAGACCGGCTGAAGATCATTTGACAAAGATGGGATCTACAATGAACTCTATAGACCGCAACAAATTCTATCTAACCCAATTACTGTTTTGAAGAAGGATTTAAAACGGTTGTTGGAGAGCAAATTTGTTGAATTCTGGTTGGAGGTGCCTAAAGTCAGTTGTGTGAATTAACATATAACTAACGCCTGACTTACTAAGTAGCTTCTCCCCCAAAAAAGGAAAGAACTACGAATCGTAGTGGGACTACAAACAACAACCTGGTATGCTGGATGAACTTATGTGCAAATAGTATCTGGAAGAAGAAGAAACTGTTAAGAGAAGACCCATCACTCAACGACTGATGCAAATACATTTCGGATACATAATATTATCACATGAAGCTATTAGGCAAGTTCAGTCAACAAGACTGCTTGAATTCTCAAAGTCAAGCGAGCTCAAATGACTTGCAGCCATGGTGGGGTGTAAAGAGCCCAACGTGGCCTAACCACTTTTTATTTATTCCTTTATTCATGACTTATGGAAGAAACAGGAATTTTCTCAGTTAATAATATTGGTTGTAATATAAGAACAGATCACTAATAATTTTGAGGGTTTCAAAAGATTCTATTAAATATTTTTTGATTACCAAAATAACTCAAAGGTTCTCGCATATGTAATTAAATTGCTGAAACTAATGAATTAGTTATTTTTTTATTAATCTATGATGAACAACAATATTGTTATTGATTGTCTTCTGATGTCACAATTATAATATTTATTTAAATTCATTTCGGGGTATTACAAGAAAATTTTCCGAAGGAGTCTGAAAGTATTGAATAAAACTGAAAGTTTCTTTAACTTTGGTCGGTGAAAAAATTTATTAAAATTTTCAGTACGTTATTCCGTATTATAGAAAAAATTATTTTGTTCTTAATATAATATGCAAAAAAAAATTTTTTGATAATTTGGAAAATTCATCACACTCGATTAAGCTTATTTTTTTTTGTTTCAGCCTAAAAACCACTTTTGTTGCTTTACTTTAGTATGTTAACTTTTCTTAAAAATATTTCTGGCAATTTTGCCATAATTAACTTTCCATTCCTTCAGTTTTTTTTCTTCATTAAAAACAGTCTTAATTAAGGGCTCCTGCCACTATAAATATATTATAACTGAAGCTATTTTCGCCTTGAAAGCCCAAATTGTTTCTTAAGAGGATAATTAATTCTCCACCCCTTTTATTTACCATGCATTAATCTTCAGGGCTTGATGTTCAGCTTAAACCACGCATTGGCTTTGACTAATAAGAGCAATCTGTTAAGTCATCAGTTTATTGAAGTATTTATCTAAGCAGTTACTTTTAGTGTGTAATTTTGATAATATTGAAAATAGAAAAACTATGAACTGAATTTGTTTTTAAAATACTATTTAATAAATAATAATATCAATAATCTATAACCTATAATTGAGTTTAAAATGTAGTTTTTTTTTATGATTCAAAATTACAGACTGCATTAGCTACGAAGCTTAGAAAAGTCATATCAGAGTGCTAACGTCTCTAAGTTCATTGTATTCCATTTTAGACCAACCAGTAGAGAAAAAATAAGAGTTCCTGTAACAAAAATACTATCTGGATACTGTCTGTGCCATCACACTAAGAAAAATTCGTAGTTATATTTTGTTATGTTTTTTACTCTCTACAATGATCTGTTAATTTGTTATAAACAATTAAAACCAAAAAAATCCTTAAGAAATAAATATATCTGCTGTGTTTATATAGTTGCCTATGTTATTCTCTTTACAAGCTGAGAAAAAGGAAAGAAAATATATATAAAGACGCAGGAAAAAGGCGGTCCTTGATACATATTTCGGTTATGAAGCAACTTAGGAAAAAGTTACATGAAACACTAGGGTTACTTTGACACTCCCCATAAAAGAGCTTAATATATACTTACCATAAACATATCATTAAATACTGAGGGAATTGTAAAAATTTATTTCTAGAACATATTTACAAAAATATGTATTTAAACCTTTTTTGAGATGTTATACCCTAAAAATAAGACCTATTGGTAAAAATTCTGAATAAAAATGTTTATTTACTTGGCCCCTGAAAATCTCCACAAAACATAATAAAAAAAAGTTTGATAATACTCTATATTTTCCTTGCATCGCATAACATTTAGGCCAAGATTACCGAAATTATACTTTCTCGTCCTTAAGGGTTTCATTCAGCACCGCTTTCACAATCAGTCTGGGATAATCCATGACTTTAGGACAAAGTTTAAAACAACAATTAATTTTAGCTAAGGCTTTAAGATAACTCGTGGTTAATCAATTAACGAGAAAACTTAAATTAAATAACAAACTGAGAGGGTAAAACTGAAGTTACGCAACTTTTAAATAACTGCATCAGTTCAAGGAAATTTAATTTCGGTTTGGGATAATTATAAAAGATTTTGAGATAATTGTTTGGGTATACTATATCACCTTAAAGCGCATGAAGTTTGCATGGGAATATTTAGTATTTGATACTTGTTCTTAAAATGCATCGACCTTAAAGGTTGGGTTGGTCATCCCTCATTAGTATTATATTTGTCCTCTTTTTTGCTTAAATTATACAAATGAACAATCTTTTACATAGTATAGCTTTAAAAATGGTTTAAGAACCGGGTAAAAATGGAAATTATTAATGCGGGGATACCTCCGTTCATTCGTTTGGTTTCTTATAGAAATTTGCAGACGTTTCGCCAAAATCTCATTTGACATCTTCTGTGTTTGCACGTTGTATATATATATATATATATATATATATATATATATATATATATATATATATATATATATATATATATGTCCTTTGCACAGATAGGTGCGTGTCGGTACCCTGATGAGTCTAGTAGAGACGAAACATGTACCTCTGCCGTATCACTATGGCGGGGAGGGTAACTTTTGACTTTTTTCTCGGTATGGTGGTACAGGTAGGCCACCATCTCGATGGTGGTGGAATAGGATAAATTGTGTTCCTTAGCAATTTGTTCAAACTGTGCAACCTCTAACACAGAAAGGATATGGTTGGAACGCAGTTTGCATTTTCCTTCATATATATATATATATATATATATATATATATATATATATATATATATATATATATATATATATATATATTAATGCGGATTTCACGGATTCCTCCCTGTGAGATGCAATAGCAGTGGATATATCCACATTATGCCGTTGTAGTGCTGAAATCACATTCAGCAAACATGCAACTATATGCAGCTCCGCTGCTATTGCATCTCACAGGGAGGAATCCGTGAAATCCGCATTAACGTATATACGCCATCCGGCGGGAGGCCGGAGAAGCCGCGTTCAGTATGTGCATGCTTCCTTCCGATCTATCCTTTGCACAGCCAGGTGCATGTCGGTACCCTGATGAGTCTAGTAGAGACGAAACATGTACCTCTGCCGTATCACTGTGGCGGGGAGGGTAAGTTTTGACTTTCTTCTCGGTATGGTGGTACAGGTAGGCCATCATCTCGATGGTGGTGGAATAGGATAAATTGCGTTTTATAACAATTTATTCTAACTGTGCAACCTCTAACACAGAAAAGATATGATGGAGAGAAATTTGCATTTACTGTTCGCATTTTACTTCATATATATATATATATATATATATATATATATATATATATATATATATATATATAAACTAGGAGCAAGTTGTAATTTGGTAGTGCATCTCTGTTCATTCGTTTGGTTTCTTATAGAAATTTGCCCACGTTTCGCCAAAATCTTATTTGACATGTTCTGTGTGTTTGCGTGTTATATATATATAGATATATATATATATATATATATATATATATATATATATATATATATATATATTTATACACAAATAAATAAAGTTCCGTGCAATATAAAAACAGAAATAAAATAAAATCTTGGCTTAGCGGACGTGAATAACACGAGAATAGTACAGATTGACACATTTGACGTCCGCTAAGCCAAGATTTTATTTTATTCCTGTATATATATATATATATATATATATATATATATATATATATATATATATATATATATATATATATATATATTTATATATATATATATATATATATAAGCTAGGAGTTGGTTGTACTTTGATAGTGAATGTGTAAACAAGTAAATAATAAAGAATATAAAGTAAGTGGTGTCACTATTCAAACCTAGTGAGTAAATATACTTGGAGAGAAAAAATTGTAATAGTTGATGTCAGAGGATTATCACCGAATTTCTAGAAAATTCTATTTGTAAACCAGATGATATAAAGAGAAACGGGCTACATTATTGGATGTTTCATAAAGTAAGAAGATAAGACTAATTTTCGATAAAGTTCCGGAACTTTCTATTTTGAAACCTAAGAAGATTGTGAAAAATGAACTTTTTCATCGGATTTGTTATCAAGAAAAAAACTTAGAACTGGATTTTCGATAAAGTTCTAGAATATTCTATTTACAATATCGAAGAAAGCGAAAAATTAAATTAACCATCAAATTTATCTTGGAGAAAGAAGTTTAAAACCGAATTCTTGAGAAAGTTCTAGAAAATTCTATTTGCAAAAGAAGAGACAGTGGAAAACTGACCACGGTGGTATTTTTTATCAAATAACAAGCTTAGAACCGAATCTTTTTATCAAGTTCTAGAATATTCTGTTTGGAAACTAGAAATGATTACAAAAAGTGGAGTTAACCATCAAATTTAACATCAAAAAAGATATTTAGGATCGTGTTTTCAACAACATTCTAGAAGTTTCTACGATAAATACTAGACAGCAAGTAGCCGAAATAAAGCAAATAAATAAAACATTTCCTGATTTTATGGAACATATAGAGGAACGAAGTTTTAAAGGTAAGTAAGCGAAAGAAGAAGGTTGCCAAAAAAAAGTATGTCGATAAATGTCTAGATGGAGGTTTTCCATTCTAAGAGAATTGCTACTTCTTTTAGACATTTCTAAAATAGATTTTGAAGGTGCTGATATAGCTTTCTTGTTTCATCTTTATATATTTTTATATGTCATGCAAAAAGAATTAGGGATCACTTTAAAAACTCTAATTGTAAAATAACAGTAGTGGTAATTTTATTTTAAACTTAAATATATTTTTCACCGTCCTATAATAAACTAAATAAATATGTAATTCGTATTGCACGAAATAAAGACAAAGAACCAATATATATATATATATATATATATATATATATATATATATATATATATATATATATATATATATATATATATATATATATATATATATATATACATGTAATCGAAGGTTTTCGGGCATCCCGTGTATGTGCAGAGTCCCTCTCAGGACTGTAAGGCAGCTGACGTTTCGGTGAAATCTCATTGTGTGTGTGTTTAACCAGTGTTGGGCCAGAACAGGACACAGGACATACGATAAATTTCTCGGGAACAAAAATGCTATCGATATGTGAAAACCTGTCCACAAGAGGCCCAACAACTTAAATAGCAGAGATGATAGCCAACGTATGCCTAAAACTTGGAAAAATCTGCTTACAAAACATCAACCAGTACCACTTAGTAACGAAACGGATTACAACTCGGCAACGCAACCACAAACACTGGCAACAGGGCCGATGACGCGCAGCAGGTCTCGCAACCTGATGGGCCGGAACCATTCGGAAAACGAACGCGTCCGACGCGCACACGATACCGACAGCACCGGAGACGCAGGCGTCAGTTCGCTCGTAGACGCCATACAGTGAGTTTTGAAAATGGTGAATGAGATTTCACCGAAACGTCAGCTGCCTTACAGTCCTGAGAGAGACTCTGCACATACACGGGATGCCCGAAAACCTTCGATTACACATCACACCCGTGAGAATATCCGACATAACATATATATATATATATTAATTATAAACTAATACCACTAAAAATTTAAAAAATATTCTGAAATAAAATGTTCAAACGAATAATAAATAAAGTTTTAGTAATGAATATATTGCTCTCTTGTTTGTATTATCTCATGACATTGACGTGACATACTTTTGATTAAAATTAGATTTTTTTTGCGGTGTCTGCTCTCATTCTTAAAGTAAAGCATTGGCAAGTTGTAGATTATTTGCTGTTTTTCTCAACTTCTCCCCAAACTCATTCCTCAGGTGTAGCAGGGGTTTTAAGTCAGGGCTCTTGGCTTGACAATCCACAAATAATATATCTTTTTCTTTCAAAAACCTCTCTGCAAATTTAATGTCAATTCTGCATTAAATTTAATGATTTTGTACCAAAAATCGTGAATAATTTACATTTATTTTGAATTTAAAGCAATTCGTTGAAATATCAGTTCGTTGTACATGAAATTCGATTAAATGGTATCTCAAATTTCAATAAAGTGACTGAAAAGATATTTCAACTTCTGTACAATAAAATTAATTCACATATACCCTGATACTAAAAGAATTTACATTATTATTCAATGTACATTGCATGAGATTCCGGGAGATGGCGCAAGTTGTATTGAACTTTTTGTTTAGTATGGTATAAGTTGCTTAAGGGACTCAACTTTTTCATGAAGAGGTGCACGTATCTGTTCCGCCCTGACGAGTTTGAAACCGGTCTAGGTGGAGGACACTAACTATGGGAAAAATGTCCACCCTTTCCTGGTACTTTCATAATTTCTCAAACGCGTATTAATGTTGGCGCATTAATTATGTCATAATATATCTCAAATTCAATAAACGCTGGCTGTATATTTAATGTACATATTCACTTTAACAAGCAATGATGAAACTTAAAATTTAATGTATCGTTAAGTTAGATTTATTGGAGTAAATTAATTTAGCTTAATGTAAATTAATAAATTTAACCCATTACATTAAATGCATTTAATAAACGTTTGTGAAATTTGCTTTCAGCACATTTACATCAAATTTAATACATTTTACAGTACTGTTTTAAAATTAATCCTTCACTTAAATTTTGCATATAGTTGAATAAATGAGATTGTATGTCCATAAAGTATCGACGACCTATCAAATTTCGACCCTTAATTCTCTTATAAATTTGAATCTCCCAATCTCAATGTATATTCGAAAACGACACGGTCTGTTTATGGCACAGCAGATTAACATGCTGCTGAGGAGTAAAACATAAATTTTGAATGACATTTCTGAATGAACTATGGCCTTGTCGAGCCATTATGCTACATGCACAATATCTACATGGCCTCCTTTTTATGTCATCGGTGTCTAAAAATTTATTTCAAGTCCTCGAAATAACAGACTGGTCCGCGTGAAATTCATCTGTAATTTATCGTGTAAAAAATACCTTTTGTGATATGAGTAATTACCACAGGTGCCTGAAAGGTATCCAATTATTTAGATACCTTCTCGGCATCTTCCTGTTTTGATTTGTAATTAACACTGAATATTTTTAGCCTTGGCAGTAAAAAAAAGCCTCTAATAAACATGTTTATTATATCTAGCAGTAACTAATTTATTTTTATAGGATCTGATTTAGCTTGTGACCTGTTGCGATATAAAGCAAAATAGCAAGAAATTTTAGAAGTTACCTAATTCATTTTATACATTATATTATCTAATAATTTCTATCAAAATATATTGTTTTACCACTACATGTAAACAACCTCATTTAAGTTACTATTTAACAGCAACAACTAGAAACGTTATTAAAGTAATTGAAAGGTGAAATGGTTAAATCTGAATCCACACAGTTAGGTAATTATTCGAGGTTATTACATACATGTGTTTGAATTTCCCAAAGCCGCTTCTTGTCCTAATGAAAGACCATCTATCATTTTATAATAACAACAGACAGATCCTTTTCCGTAATTTAGACCCAACTTAGCTCCTTTAGTGTATAATTAATTCTCCCGTCGTTTCATTTACCGAAGATTAATCTTCATTGCTTGCGGCCTAACTTAAACTTGACATTGGCCTTTAACTAAGAAGAGCAATTCAACTAATCGGTTTATCGTGGTAGTTGTATTAATCGGCTTTATTTACATAACAAGGTATTAGAAAATATCGTACAATTAGAATCCTCGAAATAGTGTATTATTTGATGAGTAAATAACGATTACTAATTAATTATGCTAAGCCATAATGACCACTAAATGCGAGTAAACAGCATCAATTAAATCTCTGCATTTCCGTCAAAATTCATTGTTATACCAAAATATAGTTGTGGGGCTTTTACTGTCTTTATTTTTGTTTGTACAACGTTTCAATTAGGTTGTTTCTGAACTATTATCAAGAATAGTGTAAAAGTTTTAAATGAAGGCTACTAGTTCACATATAAAGTGTATTGTCAGTTTTCACTTCACTATATACTCCTCAATGGTTTGACGTTACACGACAGTTATTGTCAAAGATTAAGTATCGCAACTGAATATACCATTATTGTTTTTATAGGAAATTGCTTTTATAAATAAATAATCTTAGAGTGTTATCTTCGTAATGTTTACTTTCAAGTTCAGGAATAGTTCTAGGTTTAACACGATGTGCTTCCGATGAATTTATCGCTCTGGACAGTCGTAGCCAACATATATTTACAAGGAATGCTTCAAAACAGTAAATAGAAAGTTTGGTTAAGGTATTTTGATGGGTAGTAATAAAGAACTAAACGACTTCTTGTCACACTTAAATTTTAATCATCCAAGAATTTAGAAATAAATTTTTTGGATGTTATATCAGAGCTGATTGCTCAAATAAAATTATTAGTTCAGTATACCCCAGTAGGCACTGAAACCTTTCAAGGGAGCAACAACGAGTCCAGAAACAACTGATATTGAAGAAATTTATTATAGATATTATGCAATTTTCCATCATATTGTTGTTGCAAGAGTTTTTGAAAATTAAATTTAACATTATTGTTCATTGTACTTTATCTGTGATAAGTTTTTGTAAATTATTTGGTATAAAGCAACCCAACATAATGTAATGTGTTACAATTTACAGGGTTGTAACATCTTTTTTTACTTTTACGCCTGTGTTATTTAGACTTGGGTTTTCGTAAAAGATTGTATGCCTCTCGCCATGTATAGGCATCAGTTTTAACCAGAGAGTCGCAGTTTCTGTTGCAGTTTTAGGTGAATAATATTGAATTTTGAGAATACATTGTGTCGAAAATTTTTCCAATAATTAGGACATGGATTAAAAAATTTCTTAAAATATATATTTTGACAAGTCTGGTATTGACATTTTCGGTGAATTTAGCATTTTCTTTGTAACTGGTCAAACTAGAAGTCATGTAGAATTGTTACAGAACAAAATCAGTCATAATATGTGTGTTTTATTATTTAATTTAAACAATCTACACCAAAATTAGGTAACTATGTTCTAGATTTTGTTCTAATCGTCGATTTCAAGTAAATTATTTCCATTTTATACCCTCAAACCTCATAAACTGACCTCGGTATTTCTCTTTTGTTTCTGGGACCAGATTTTTAAACCATATAACGGTTTTTTAAACCATACAAGGGTTTTTAAATCATACAATGTCTCAAAAGTAATGAAATCATTTATTCAAGCTTTACTTCAGTTTCTGCAAGCTAAAATCCTAGTTTTTGAAGCTTGCTTGTTTTTATACAAGGATTATCTCATGTTTTTGAAACTTTGCAGTTCTTAATAGAGATACTACATACATATCCGGCATGAAATGCATTAGTTGGCGTTTTCAAGAATGCTATTTGCCAAAGACCATCTGTTGGTGACTACAGCTTAAGAACTAGTACTTACAAGCAGATAAGTAGCTGTATTGTTTAAATTTATAAATAAGAACTTATTCATTATTTATAGCTACAGCTACCATATTTATGTTATTTTTGCTTTATTATTTTTAGTTATAACTGCCAAGTATTTTTATTAAAGTAAAGTTCATAGTTTAGTACAAATATCTTGAATTTGATTTGGATAATCTCAAGAGTACATAGTATTAAGCAACAAAAAATGTTGTAAAAGTACAAATAAAACTAAATGTAACCAAATTAACTGAAATATTCATTATGTTTAATAAGATTGTCAATGTAAAAATAAAATAAGATATTTCTTAACATATCATAAAATAAATCTCGCAAAAATAATTAGACGCTAAATAGACAATGGTCCTTTTCATTCAATTTATCTTGACTAATTGTAACTGGCCTGATAATATCCATATATTTTTTGGGTATATGCGAAATATATTTAAGGCAAAGGCCTTTTCCTATAAAGTCTGTTACGGGCTAATAGCAATTTTATTTATTTTCCCGAATCAGAATTCAAAGTTACACAGTAAAACCCGCCTAATACGATCAGGTTTAATACGATTTTTAGCAAATATGCCATTATACGTTGATCCCTGTAACTTAAAGCATGTTTTCATGCACTTTGTTATGCTTAATACGATTCGCCTGCCAATTAGTACGCCATCTGTCACCTCGTACGTGTTATCTCACGTAGCAGCAGCAGTAACTGGTGAAAAGATTTAGATGATGACTTCCAGATATTTAGACACGCAATAGTGTTCACTGAGAACTGCCCTGCTCACACCAAAAATGTTGAGCTAAGGAATACTAAGCTTGTTTTCTTACCTTCAAAGGCAATAAGCCAGTTGCAACCCATGGATCAGGGTATTATAAAAGATCTCAAACAACGTTAGGGAACACGACATATACATCGCTATTTGAAGAAAATGAACGACCCCTAGATGTACATAATACAATACTAAACATGGCAGCGGCATGGGAAGCAATTATTCCCGAACCTATGCAAAATTGTCTCAACAAAGCATGTTTCCAAAATAACGAAGAAGCATAACCAGCGATACAGTAGAATGTTCCTAGATATTCTTCCATCGATGAAAATGGTGCAACCTGCGAAGTAACTTCAATCGGAAATGTGAACGGCATTCAAAAAACGACCTAAGTGATGACGATATTGATAAAGGAAGGACAGCTTCAATTTTGTCAAATGTTCAGGCCTGGTAAGCACTTGACGCATTAAGACATTTTGTATCTTCTTTGATTGATAGCAAAGATGAACTTTAAAAGTTAAATGTCAAACCAAAATAGGTGGTTACTTTAAGTAATATGGATATAATTAATCTGTATGGAACGCGAACTACTTCAAATACACAAAATAGTTATGTATTTATTTTTTTCCTTTCCTACTTTATTTCCTCTTGAAGTGGTTTTACTGTATTTCCTAACATAGCCTATTTATAGAAATGTACCAAAACTCTAAATAAAAAAAAATATAATCGAAAATCAGTAATACATTTTAACCCTTATTTCTATCAAAAAAGGGTCCCTAAACACAATAAAATCATTTCAAGTTCAAATACCTAAAACAACATCATCGCAAATTCATTTATTTTCTTCGTTTTACTTCTTCCTTCATTTAACTTATCATTGTTTGTGAAAATACCAAATATGTTTAGGTTAAAGCTTCTCAGTTTATTACATTAAAATACGGCACATTTACCGTTTTCTTGTCTCGTAAAATTACACTGTCGCGGTTCGTACAACTTCTAATTTTCATCAGAATTTTAGGAGCGGAGGTTGTCTTATTTATTAAAGTGTAGTCGTCGACTAATATTTTAATTAGAAATAACCATAGAAAAGTTTAATATATAAATGAAGATTATTTTTTCGTTTCAACTTTTAATACTTAAAGCTGGCTTAGAATGTGTACACTCGGTATTTATTCTTTATGCTGTATATACAGACAAACACTTTGGAAGTTGCAAATCAAGGTCATCATGGTACTATACCTAAAGTCCATAATTTGTGTCAGTAACTCATCGCTCGCATATAGAGTGCCCCGGGTCTGCGTTATCTGGGGAATCAATTCCAGTGGCGAGTGCATTTCAGAAAATAATAAATTATGAAATTTCGGGGAAATATCGAAATATTTTTTAAGTTAAATTAATTTTCTCACATTTTTATCAAAACTTTCAATTTTTTTTTCCTGGAGGCGAAATCTTGCATAGGTACCTTCACAAAGTGTGAAAGATAGTGTCAGCTTCATACCGACTGGAACCCGCCCCCAGACTGAAGGTCCTACCGATTTTCCTTGATCTGTGGCTGCTGGCAGTCCAAGGTTATTCAGTGAGGCCTCCGCTTTCAGAGCAATTAAACCTTAACGAACTTTTGGTCTTCTCTCAGTGTAGCTATTCAAATGCCAGTTGCACACGATGCTTCATACTCTTTCTACATTTTGCTTACAACATAGGGTTGTCGTTTTAAGATATTTTATATGCACTTTAAGTGTCATTAAGAAATTTTATACATACTAATCGGAAGTTTGTTGTATATCAGCTCCTACTGAGTGACGTCCAGTGCATTTACCTTCTGATCTGTTCGTTTCGGATCAACCAGAGTGCGTCTAGCATCATCCCCAGGAGTGTGACATAGGTAATGTAGGTCACTTAGTTCACATTAATACATCGGCAGAATTGCTGTCAATAGACATATCTGAATATAAGGAACTATCAGTGTAAGGGGTGATTATTGATAGTTCACTCCCTGCCTCAACGTGAATGTCCATGTCCCATATCCTTGTTTTTTTTAACAATACCAACATACTTTTTCCATCATTCCTGGCCATCACGTTAGTAATTGCCAATAATATTTTGTCAGCTGCTAATTTGAATGTTTCGTTTTTCCGTGCCACTTCACTCTTTATTTGATATTTTTATCTCTATTAAAAGCGTATTTGATATATTTTTGTTAATTTGTCCTCACTAAATCTAGCAAGTGCACTTTAAGTATTGTTCCGTTAAACGCAGTGTTTCTTGAGAGGAGCCATTGGCATATCTCCGCCTATTTAGACGCAGATGTTGGAATATTTTCTTGACGTCGACTATGATACGAGGCACTGTCCATTACAATTACCGAATAGGCTTCCACAAGGTTTAAAATCGAAGAAAATCGCCGTCTTAAAACATCGGTGTTCATGTTTTAATGAAAATCCCCTGTTTTTGGAGATTCAAAAACGTTAAGGCCGCCATCTAAGAAATCAGACACATTTCCAATATGAATTATTATAAGACGATGACTTTTAGCACTAGGATTGCGTAGTCCTTGCGAAACTCCTTCCATTAATGCCTGCTTCGAACTTTCAACTTTCAGATCTTGCCATATCTTCCCAATCGTGTGCCCTTCATTGAGTCATGTTAAGTCAGTTTAATCCAATTTTTTCTCCTTTTCCCGAAACTTCCGTTCTTTTTTCAAATATTTTCGCCTCCATAATTCCATTCAAGATATCTAAAATTCTTTTGAAATTTATTTCAAAACTCTTAATGACATTTTAGGCAAAGATGTGTCGTTATTAATTTCTGTCTAAATTTTTTGTAGTGTTGGTATTTTCATTTTGTGTTATCGTCCAGAATTTTTTTCCATCCTCTTTTCTGCTGCGGCTTTTAATTGGTCGTTTTCTTTATTAATTTTATTAATACCATTTAAAACCCTGAACACCGTGTGAGAAGAAATTTTCGTTAAAGTGGCACATATTTCTGCAGCATTCAGGGTTTCGTTCCCGAATATCACGGTGAACATTTTTAATCATAATTGTTTTTTAACGTCAATTGGCTATTTTTCGGTTATATCCATAGTTTATTACAAATATAAACACCAAATATGCACTATAATACACTATAATAAACTTTGTTTCCACAACACAATATTTATATACAACGGAAGTATAGTAATTAGAATGTGAACTCACAGAATCTATCCATGAATCAATAATATTTCAATAGAATATTCAAATAATGCGAAAATTCAGTCGGGGCGTTTATTTTCGTCTATTCGAGATAAGCATTCCGTGAATGTGTGTTGCCACATCCATTATCTTCTATACATGTGGGTTGGCATCACCGTGATATTTTAAGGCCTTTTCACATTTATGGGTGTCCACCCTGGGTCCTAGGTTTTACCAGTGACCTGATTTCAAGGTTTTTTTAATAGGGTTTTAATTTCTAGTAATTTTTTGTTTTGTACTTCTGACATTGATATGAGCGAGGTTCATTGCGAGATCAGGCCATACAAAACAAAAATTACTAGAAATTAAAAAGTGAAAAACCCCAGAAAGTAGCTGATTGGTCACAGCATATACGAGGTATACTTCTTCTTCTATGGTCACTGATAAAACCTGGGGTGGGCACTCATAAATGAGAAAAGGCCTTTTAATGCGTTTAGGTGATTGCTATTTAAGGCTCGCGAAATATGACATCAATTCATTTTCGGTTCTTAGTTCCTGTCCTGTTAATAGAGCGACAAAGTTTCAAATCATTAATAGTTGCATGAGACGTTTATTCCGCCGTTTGGTCGCTCTAGTGACCGGTATTAAATGACACTGACAGAAATTATGGACTTTAGGTATGGTAGTCACTGTAATTATTTGTTTTCAAGACATATTCTCCATGGCTTTTGTTATCTGTCCTATATTGTCACAGTATTTAAGACTTTTATGAAATAACAAGTAACAGTTTGTTGCTGATTTCTCTATGCAAAACTTACCAATCACACGATATAGTATTTGTAGTATTTATTTAACAGGTCATAATACCTTTAGATCTTATTGTCGTGGCAAGAATTTTAGCGTCGATATAAGATGGTCAAGGTGTAAAAATTGTTGGTAAGAGCCTTGGTGATGTACAGAAAGTCTAACAGCGTTATAAAAAGATTGAGTTGATAACCAGAAAACCAGAATCCGAGCGAGAAAGTGACTACCGCCAAAAAGATTACCATTTCTTGGTGTTTGCAAGTTTTTGAATTAGAAGAGCTTCTGCGGTTTTGCTGCGAAATTCACTCCAAGAAGACAGAGATGAAAATGTTAGTGAATGGACCGTTGGAAGAATCCAACATGCTGCTTGATTGTCTTGAAGAAGGAGAGCTGTAGATCCACAATTGCAACACCGGCATCGATTTACAAGGTTGTCTTTTATCCAAAATCAGTTGGCATAGAATGATGAGGATTGGAGCAAAATACCGTTTTCAGATAAAAGGAGTTTTTCCCTTACTGTTATCGATCCAACAGAAGTCAAGGAGTATGGAGAAGAGCCGAAGAAACGTATGCTCCAGTGTTTATTAACTAGCGATTTCCATTTGTTGGTGGCTCGGTTATAGTTTGGACAGTAATCTCTTCACAAACACACGCAGAGTTTGTTCTTATACTGAAAACTCACAAGTACATTTTGAAGATAAGATTTTCATGACCACCATGAACGAGCATGGAATGGAATTTTGATGCAAGGTAATGTTAGACCTCGTGCAGGCAGAATTGTCAGAAAATATCTAGATAAGGTAGGACGCCAACACTCAGTCCTGACATTAATTCCATTGAACGTGTCTAGAACCACGTATCCAACAGCATACATCAGCTCCAAGAACTACTCATGAGTTGACAGAGTTACTATTGCAATAACCAACATGTTATCATTAATTTAATTGAACGTATTTCTTAACTTCAAAAAATCAGTAATGCAAAAAGTTATATATATATATGTATGTATATATATATATATATATATATATATATATATATATATATATATATATATATATATATATATATATATTTATATATATATATATATATATATATATATATATATATATATATATATATAGATAGATAGATAGATAAATTTGTTACTTTTTAGAATAAATCATAAACATAAAAAATATTCTTTCGGATTCAACATTAAATTTCAAATTTTACTTATAAAGTATGGTGCCAACATAAGCTTAAAATAGAAAGTAATAAAAATACACCACAATATCAATATGACTTAAATTTGTTACTCTCAATTATATTTTGAAAAAAATTGATGAATTAGTATGATTATAAATAATAAATTTCAATGACTGTGGTCTTTCAAACTGATTATTTCTCCACTCAAAAGCCTCGGACGATACTATATAGATCCTGTCTCCTTAACAATTTTAAAAATTATATATTTTCAGTTGACCATAAAAATATGTATGTAATAAAATTTGTAAATATTTGTTTATTGTTACCATAATATTTTAGTAAAATATTTAACAAACTAATATTTTCTTGTAAATTAGGCGCGTTGAACATAATGAGTTCGTAGCCTTCAAACTATCATTAGAATCTTATTCTGCTTATGTCAGTATCTTTTCAACCATCAATCATTCAAAGTTTATTCAAAAATCTCTATCATCGCGTCATCTGAAAATACATTGTTTCGATAATTAAAGATTAGAAATTATGGAATGTAAATAATTTGTACAGTGAGCCTAAATGCATATACACTTTGATCTTATGTAAATAAATAAATATTTACACAAGTCATATAAAAATATTTTAAAAAAGTTTCTTAACTTTACCGGAAAATGCAATAAATTACAAAGGTTTACAAAAAAAAAGTGGATGCCTGTTTGACCAGATCATTTTATTCTTATGTAATTAACGGCCTGAATTCAAATTGGAGGTCCGCTAACCTCTATCACGTCAGGTTCAAGGCAATTTCAAGGTTACCGCAAAATCAAAGACCTGATTTTGCGGTAAATTGTTGGTATTCTAATAATTCTTTTGAGCTCCATGTACCACTGATTGGCAATTAATCTTGTACTTGAAAAACGGACGCTTATGGCCAAAACTTGAAGACGGCGATATCGCTTTTACTTTTCTGACTTTGTCCTTTAGCGTCCTTTACCTCCAGCACGTGGTTATTGAGTACGTCTACAACAAAACTTGATCCACTCGAAAACGAACTTAACATTGTTTCATTTCTTTCCACTTTATTATTATTTCATCTTCTATATCGTTTTACAGAATTACCTGATCGGATAAATGGTCTTCGTTGAAAATAAGGTCATTGTTAGCTTTCGTTTAACCACACTCGACAAGCTTTCAAAACCGTGCGAACTCACTTTTCCAACAATTTTTAGAAATAGCAATTCAGCCTCTTTTAGTCTAATAACCTCTTAAACGTTAAGCTCTAAACGTAATAAGTTGAGTAAACAAACTAAACATCAGCAAAAGCAATCACTTAAGAACAGTATACAATTCAATATGGAGTGTTTCTTTTTGTGTGTCACTTAGTTTGATTCCACATTAATTTTAAGGACTTTAATTAATTTCACTTATCTTTTTCAAGCTCGATTTATTCTCTATTGTTATTATAAATGAATTTAAAATTATTTTAAAGCTAAGAATAGAGGTAAGATAAATTATCCTAATATTTCATGTCGAGATCAATTTTTTATAATAAATTATAACAATTTTTACACGTCAACGTGAAGAATATAACTTTAAATTAGCACGCTGTATAAGAGAAATATTAAAGTTTTAAGAACCGTTTTTATGTTAAATTAATCTATTTATCAGAAAGGTAAAATTTCGATAAACTACAGCATTTTACTTGGTGTATATTAAAATTTTAAAAAACGGTTTAGAATCAAAATCGTTTCATTTCTTTATTTTTTTATCAATTTTTCCAAAATTTCAACTTATTTTAATAATACTAAGCAATTTAACCAACTATTGCAGAGATAAAATTACAACAATATTTAATTTTCAAACTTGGCGAAAAAAAATTATTAATATGTTTAGGAAATTAAACAATTGAGCTTTATAGTGAAAGAAAAATGAAAAATGGTTGTTATACTAATAAAAGAAAAATAAGTAGGTGGTAGGTGACTTTATCACATCACTAGCGCTTTCTTAAGGGGGCAATGTGCCTTAGATAGCTTACTAGTTTACTTACTAAATTGGAGGTGGGGATTTAATTGCGACATCTGTTTTGGATTTTAAGGTTATAAAAGGCAATAATTATTAATTAACAAAAGCAGGACACTAAAACAGCAACTATGTTTGAGGGTACTATTTCATTTATGAAGTTGTGTATTGTATATTCTGTATTATTCTGGAAGCACATTAGCTCGTTAGTTTGGTTTCTTGTAGAAACTGGCAGATGTTTCCATCGTATTTGGAATTTTTTAAAAATTTTTTGATGAAGCTCAAAATTTGTTACTTTTCCATTTCCCTGAATCTAAAATGTAATTTTCAGACAATTTATTATCGAGCCTAATAATATTTAAAGCTACAACCGGAATTTCGAGTTTCACTACTTCATTTTTGAAACGATATTTTATATTTGCAAAATATATTTTTTGCCTCAAAAACGGCTGGAGTAGGGCAAAAAAACTTTAAGAAGTTATCAGAAATGAAATGAATAAAATAGTAGACAGGCCCGCGAGGAAAGGGGCTGAGACACCATTTCGGGGTTCAGGGCCTTTCTGTAGAATCAGTCGCAGCGTAATGCTGGAAGAAGATAGAAGAAGAACGCAGGAGATCCAATTATTAGACGGAGCTGTAACGATTGAGACAAGCGAAGATACTTCTTGGGAACCACGACGAGAAAAGATTCAAAGAATACATAAGCTTAAGTAAAAACTAATTAAGAGTTCTCACAGGGAGTCTGACGCGTCATTACCACCTGAAGAAACACCTCAAGAAACTCTGATTGGCAGAAGGAGAAAAGTGCAGATTCTGTGAGGAGGAGGACGAAACTTCTACTCATATCCTTTCAGAGTGCAGCGCTCTAGAAAACCCTAGGATGCGGTGCTTGGGAACAGATCAAATCGAAGAAGGGAAGCTACCCACCTTGAAGCCGTCCAACATCTTAAGATTCCTGAATGAAATAGGACTGGACCTGCTTTAGCCGATAAGATAACTCTTACGATTTGGCAGCAGTATGGGGCATAATAGATCTACCAGGTCGCAGTGTACAAACCCCAATTCTATGCACATACATATCAGAAATTAAGAAAAAGCACAAAAAAAAAATAAACAGGGTTATCCATGTAAAATAAATAAGTCTTGGACAATTTCCGGTATAACCAGAAATCGCACAAGATTGCAATTACTGAAGAGAATGTCACCGAAAACCCCTTTATACAAATTTACAGGATTCAAATCATATTACGTCCTGAGATATTCTAATGGATGTTTACTGTGAGACACCCTATATGCTCAAAGGGGCTACACTTGGTCACTGGGATAATAAAATAACGATTCTGTTTGGAAAGTTAAGATTGACTACAAACAGTAAAAAGGGTACTTACTCAACACATACATTACGCGACACAATTACGTAGAAGGCAATGCGAGAACACTACACACAACACAGTTCCCTATTATAGCAGATTGGGGGTTTGTGCAGACCATACTCATCTCGTAAGAGATAGGTTCTAAGCACAAAAATTTTCATCTGCCGCCAACGTCCGAGTCGGGAATGACATGTGAAGAAGAAAAATCGATCCAAAATTATAGTTAATAACTTACTTAAGGAAATAATTAAACATAAAAATATTTATGAGGATAAAATATGCTGTTAAAACCCGGTTTTGTTTTTCCATGAATATAGGCCCGTTTTTACTACGTTTTTATTAACTCGATTATCTTATCTGTCTGTTTTGTTTGTTTGTCTGTTCGGTACAAATTTTACAATTGATTTTAAGCTAACCTTCCGATGGCTAAAGAATTGAAAATGTAAACATAGATCGGAATAGGATGACAATGAAACATTTACTCGCCTTCTTGTCTATTTGTTTATTTATGGAACTGTTAGATATAAATTTTGTAATTGATTTTAAGTTAAAGATTTAAAAGCAGAAAATAATTATTTAAATAAAAAAAAATAGTATACCTCACCTCTAGAACGGACTAAAAATTGTAAATAATTTCTGATAGTCCCATACATATTTATAGCCCCATACAGATTCCTAACCCCATACACCTTATCCTGAAAATTTATGATTGTGACTACTTGAAAGATTTAAAAAAATAGTCCAATGGATAATAACTCTATTCTAGCTACTCTCTATACTCCTTACCGTTACCTATTGCACGTACCCCACGTTTTCATTTTAAATCTTACAAATATTTACATTGCTAATAAAAATTCTCAACCACAACATTTCAAGTTAGTTCATGGTGTCATGAATCTTGATGGGGTCGTAAATCTGTATGGGAGAGAGCAGAAATTATTGCATATTCTTTAATCCATTTTAAAAACGTGGTAGATTAATTTTTTTTATTATTTAAATAATTATTTTATGACTTAATATAGTCTAAATAGCAATATATAGAGTATTTAGATAATGAAGTTTAATTAAATATTCTAGAAAATTTCATGAAATTTCATGCAGTACCTTATTTACTTAAACCAAAATAAAAGTTATATTAGTCAGATTGAAGCATGCTGACATTGTTAACATGTTTAATATTATAAACGGGAAAATGAAACCGTACCAAACTTTTCAATAATCTATTAACTAGCAGAAACTTGTGGTTTAACCCGAAGAGACCATACTGACTATTTTGGTCAAACAGGAACTTTGCGCCAACAAACAGAATACTCAAACAGTTTGTACTTCCCGTTAAACCACAAGTTATAATCATAAGTAAATTAGTAAAGACCAAGATAGATACAAAATGGTGGTTTTATATTTATCTAGTGTGACTAAAAAATTAAAAGAAGATACGGAATGTTATTGATTATTGGGTTCTTAACTAATTTAATTTTTAATGATAATAAGTATTTCATGCTAAACTTAATTATAATAAATCTAATATAGAGTTAAATTACATAAATGCTAATGACGTTTTTTTAAATGCCACCAAAGCTGAAGTAACCCTACTTACACTAGTCAGTAAAAAAAAATGTCGGTGTAAGAGGAAACCCACTATTGGAGATTGTAAAGGAGATAAATGTTATACTAGTTATGTAGCTCCATCAATCGCGATTCTTTCATGTGAAAAAATTTTATAGCAAACTACTTACATCATGACTTGAAGGTTAATCTAAAGATGGCTAATACAAAAAAATCCAACTTCAACTGAAAATTGAAATTTTTTTTAAACAATAAAAACAGTAAAAAAAGCTGAGTTTTTTGTTTTTTATTTTTAATGATATAAAAAATATTGAAAGAATTGCACTACTTTCAATAGACTATTTTTAGATAATTTTTAAAAAAATTCAGACCTCTACAATTTGTATATCTCAGATTTTCGTATAAATTTATTGAAATTTGCTAAAAATGCTTCCCAATATAGCGTGATATGCGTAAGCTTCACCTACGAAACCACGCGAAGCAGTGGTGGTGGGGAGTTGCAAACAACGGAGGAAAAGAGAGTAGCGAGCGGGGTACTCACATCATATGCTACGACTATATTTTCATTTTTGAAATGCATCAATTTGAAGTTCTCGGTTTTCAAGCAGCTAGCACACGGTTATCCCCATCATGACCTAGACATGCGGCAGCCACTGCGCTTAGCAACAAAATAATTTTTATCAATATCAATATTTATTCCTTTAAGGCAATACATTTAGAAAATGAATTAAGGAACATTTATACATGACCAAAAGTTCAAATTTTGCTTCAGGGTTAACAGCGGAATACCCAGTTTTATTCTATGACAATTTATAGATCCTTATTTAGTCATGCTTAATACAATCTCTTAATTATGAATTTTAGATCATAGAAGCCTTGGTCAAAGATTATTTGATCATGACTGATCAAAACTGAGTACCTAGAGTGTTTTTTTTCCTATGATATTGTTTGTGCACCGTGCTACTGCGATCTATACATTGAAGAGAAAGGTGTCGTAGTCCTTTTGGGATATCTAATGGTCGAGATAGAGAGATGTTTTTTCTATTTGTTCTATTTTTTTTTTGTCTTTTTATGACTGTAATGCAATTGTTCATGTACAGGACTTCTAACACTTCCTATGTATGAGTGCGATGATGACTGTTCCCATTGGAGGTCCTAATGAACGAACTTCCTCTCCATTTATACATAGTAAATAAGGCTTTGAAGACTCTTTATCGTCTTAGCTGTCTATGACATTACAAAACTGAAAATGGAGGCTACTCATATGGCTGAAGAAGCGTGGTGAAGAAATATCAATCACTCCTCATAGAAACAGATCCCATAGTGCAGGTTTTGAAACCCAATCATTCTCTTGAGATACTTTTGCCAAACGGAGAGGATAGGAAGGGGGAGCAGACTCTTTCGAGAAATGGATCCTGGTATTTTATAGATGTTTGGCAAAGATGAGGTTCTCAATTGAACTATACGGACCCTAACCAATTCTACCTGTTTCAATTATCGTTGTAAGAAGAGATTAAAAGCTTTACCGAAATGTAAATTTATTGGATCCTGGAGGGAAGCTCCTGAATTGAGGTGTGCCAATATAACTAGACCTAAAGTAGGACACATTAGAGAGATTCTCTCCTTGGAGAGAAAAGAACTGCTAGGCTATCTTCATAAGATTGGCATAATGGATGGTGTCTAGAGGAAGACAAAACTGTTGGTCATATTCTCAGAGAGTGTCCTTGAAGCAATCGAGCAAATTCAATTATTGATGCTGCTTGAATTAGCAAAAGTCATCGGCTTCGAATCACGTAACGTAATTATGGTGGGTTATAAAGAGTCCAACGAGATCTAGGCATCGGAGATCAAGTATCACCACTTTTATTCATTCATTCATCCACTTCCTATATCTTTGATTTTGGAACTATGTCATAAACCATAAGTTCTATAAAGGTCAGATGTACCAACGTTTTTACTATCATTTGTATTGTTACGATTTTATCTCTGTAAAATCACTCACTGAATCCGCATAAAAAACACTTTTCACTAATAAATAACAACTCTTTAGTAACTACTTACCTTGTTCACATTCAAATACAAACTAAACTAACGACTCAAATCCTATCCCTATTTATTAAAATAATACAAGTATAGAAATAAAAAATTTTCTGTAAGGATGTATCAAAAAATTCTCCTAGTCCTTCGTTGAAATATTATAAAATCTTCTTGGAGTGAATTCGGATTAATTTTATTATATTTTATATCCCGATGTTTTCTCTTATTTTATCGTTTATGATTTTTCAAGAAATTGTAAATTATTATTTCGTAAATTCTTAAGGACTAATTTTGATCAAAATCAAGCAGTATAAAATGTAGTCTATCATATTATATCTACTCTCTTAAAATTTAACAAGAAAATTTAATGGATGCTAATATTTTTTTAGTAATTCATCTAAATTGCACAAATACTTATTTAGATTCATACATAAACAACAAATACAAACTCTCATTTTAGAAGGCGACAAAAAATACTTACCTCTGGCAGTCTTTATAGCTGGTTGTATTCCCTGAGCTTCATAAAATGCAGCTATGCCATAATCTGTCACTTTCAGTACCCATCTCGCATCAATAACACAGTTTCGTGATGTGAGAAAACCATGTACTTTAATTTGTGTTGAATGAAGATATTTCATACCCTGAAATCAAAATTTAAAGGTTTGTATGTCATTTATATAGCTTGGAATAATATTTATTCAAAGATAGTATTGATGTTTTATATTATTAGTTGTGGAAAAAATCAATTTAACTTCCAAAAGGGAAGCACCAAATTTTACATAAATTGAAGAGAGCTGATTATTTTAGTCAAGTGTATTTAAAAAAAATTTATTCCTAGAGTACACGCAAAAAAATAATCAAATTTACTGGAATATGTGGTCGCAAGGGGAAAATTCGAGAATATCTTCTGTGACATAGTTTAAAGAGGACTTGAATACACTAGGAAATGGTACCAGATGATGGGACTTAATATTAACCCCACCAAAACCACCTTAATAACTTTCACAAGTAAAGAAACCTCAATCTAAATACCACTAAAATGAATGGGAACGTTATTGAGTGGAAGTCAGAGGTTAAATATCTGGGACTGACCCTAGATAATAAACTCCACTAAAACAAGCACGAAAAATAAGTAACTAACAAGGCTACAAAAGTCTTGATGGTCTGTAAAATTTTGCGGGAAAAAGCTTGGACATAAACCCAAAAACCTTGCAGTGGATGTACACTGCAATAGTGAGATCAATCATCACATATGGGGCAGTGATCTGAAACAAAAGAACCAGTCTGGCTAATACAAGAGCTAATCTCTCGAAAGTTCAGAGACTAGTCTGTGCGTGTATAACCGAGGCAATGAAAACCTACCCAACGGCCGCCATCGAAGTTACTAAACCTTACTTATGGCGGAGAGGAAAATTTATAAGATGATGAGAGATGTGGTCATAAAACGAAGGCTCAATCTCTCATCCAGAAATCAACAAATCTGAGACATATCCCAAGATGAAATGAAAAAGAAAGTCAACTTTGTGAAAAAGTTCAGCACCAAGTTGAGTAGGAAAAGTGAATGGGACCGAAACACCATTGAAAAACTCAAGAAGAAGTCCATTAAATGGTTTACAACTGACTCCAAAACAACGGATGAAACTGGAATAGGAGTGTATGGACCCGGCACCAGACACTACGAAAGCTTGGGTAAGTCACCAAGTATTTTCCAGGCAGAAATACATGTCATTAGGAAATGTATTCAGTTCAACAAAGAAAAAAACTATCGGGGCCAAGAGATTATGATCACGTCGTATAGTCAAGCAGACATTAGTGCGCTAAGTTTTTAAGTAATCAGCTTCAAGATAGTCTGGGAATACCTAGAGGAATTGAATGAATTGAGTAAGAACAACAAGGTCGCCCTCATGTGGGTACCGGGACACACCGGGGTTGAAGGGAATGAAATAGTAGATAGGCTCGCGAAGAAAGAGGCTGAGATGGCATTTCTGGGACCAGAGCCTCTCTGTGGAATCAGTAGCAGCGTAATGTTGAAAAAACTAAAAATTAAAGAAGAATGCAGGAGGTCCAGTTATTGAACGAACAAGCGAAGATACTTCTTGGGAATTACGACCCGAAGACATTCAAGGAATGCATAAGTCTAAACAAAAACCAAGTCAGAGTTCTGACATGGATCTTTACGAAGCATTGCCTCCTGACGAGGCATTACCACCTGAAGGGACATCTCAAGAAATTCTGATTGATAAAAGGAGAAGAGTGCAGATTCTGCGAGGAGGAGGACGAAACCTCTATTCGTATCCTTTCAGAGTGCAGCGCTCTATAAAATCATAGGATGTGGTTCTTGGGGGCACACCAAATAAAAGAAGGGGAGGTACCCTCTTTGAAGCCGTCTAACATCCTAAGGTTCCTGAGGGAAATAGGACTAGACCTGCTGTAGTCGATAAGGTATTTCTAACGACTTGTCGACAGTAGTGAAGTATTCGTTGTAATTTATTTAAACAAAAAGAAATCATTAAACTGGTTTACACTATTAATATTTATGTATACACTATGCATTAACTACTAGGTAAATCATTTATCGTTTTAAAATCACTAGAGGTTCTTAAGCTTATCGTATGATTTAGTTCAATTCTACTCTTTCTTATATGCGACTGCGGCGTTTTATATCCGCAGACGTTATTCTCATTCTTTCGTGTGCATTCGGAAAAAGTCATGGTTCGCCGAAGTGAAAGTCACCGGTTTTTTCGAAAATGTACTTGCATCGCCATAGAAGTCGCGTTACAGATTGTTGCCTGTTACGATGTTTAAATTAAAATTCCACCATTACAATTTTTTTTTTGCGAACCCCCTTATAAACCTTGGGACATGCTGAACCAGAACAAAGAATGTAAAATGTTTCATCTCCTGCTCATTCTTCGTGTATAATGCCTTCATCTGCTTTTGCAATATAAAAAAACTGTTAATTTCAATAATTTTTATTCAATTAGCATTATTTATCAAATGCAATCGTTTTTCATAACTACAAAATAAATCTACAACATTAAAAATAAATTTATTCGTTATTTATTTATTTTTTGGTTAAAGCTAAAACAATATATGCCAAGCTTTAAATTTAGTTCGCAAATTTTGTTTATATTTATAATACGCATTTTAAAATGTAATTTTTGTAGCAATTTTTATCATACTAACATGATTTTCGTCTATTATTTTAAATAATGTCAATATTTTCTTAAAATATTTAATTTTTCCTAAAATAGTTAAAAGACAGGATATTATCACACAGGAAAAAATATAAAAATATAATATTTCATAAAACTGGGTTTCCAAATTTAATTAATCTTTTTATTTTAAATTAAAACAGAAACAAACCGGATTAAGTTTAATTATTTTATAACCTTTTAATTATTAAATATTATGTTTATTTACTGGTTGTACAAATTCACAAAGTCAGCAAGGTTGCTTTCCAGGTCATGGTGAGACAAAGTTTGCTAAAGGATGCAAATTGTTTACTCGATGAAAGAAAAACATAAATAGACGGAAACGGTTAGAATAAGGGCCATTCAGTCTAAAGTTGGTTTGTCAATCTGAGGTTGGTTAGTCAATATGAGGTTAGTTTGTTTGAGGTCAGTCAGTGATTAGTATCAAGCGAGTCGCCAGTCCAAGAACTGGCAGACCATCAATTCTAGTGACAACCCAGTATAAAGTATTAGACATGAGTCTAATTACAATGTAAATAGAATCCTATTTAAAAAAATGTACAGCTCAATATGTTAGAATTGATCGTCACTATTTATAAACCAAATTTAATAAACTGAAGTCGAAAAGGTAGTTTGAAGTTTAATTTCAACACATCAAAGTTCCCGATTCTTACAGTTTCTAGTTACACCCCCAAAACTGGGTATTACAATATGTTTTTAAAAAAATATTTAAGATAAGTATACCCAGAAGATTTATTCTTAAACAAAATATTATTCAATCACTCCGCATAAGACGAACCACTTCATAAATATAAATAAAATATAATTTTCTTGTTATTGTAAATTAACTATCTATTTAAAGTTCATAATATAATTAGCCCGTTGAGCTTAGGAATTTGGGTCCGGTTTCATCGAGAACAAAAAAATTTTTTATTTTTAATTAAAAACAATAGTCTAATTCAAGATTGTGGAATTTTGTTATTAACGCTAATAATTATTAGAAGAGGTGTGTAGAATGTCAAAAAAAAAAGATTTATGAACATATAAGAGAGAAATATGGACAAATATCATGACAGCGGATATAACCCTTTGCAGCGTCAATTGCCATTAGAAAGTCAAATAAATTACCATTAGATGCCTTAGTTTACCCTTCATTACGTGGAGAATAGTTTTTTTCTCAGGTTGACAATCTAATTTTGAGGATGACCATGTGAAGGAAACGTCACTCACCAGTAACCTTTCCACACATTCAGAGAATTAAAATCGATTTGGTATAGTTTTCTGGCTGTTGTTATTGAAAGGTGTTTTTTTCTAAGTGTGACATTATCGATTATTACCACTACAGGAGGGAATTTTTCGTTGGAGATTAACGAAACCTGACTGATATTAATTGTTTTAATTACTATATTGATTGCTTTAATCATTCGTTAACATTATTTAAAACCAAGATAAGACATTTTTAGTGATTCTAGTTATGTTGTATTCATTTATATTTGATGACTTTTGTCAATATTTATGTTATTTATTCTATTTTTGAGACTATTTAAAGTGCATATATATATATATATATATATATATATATATATATATATATATATATATATTCTTGATTCTTGAACCATAGATTATATCATTTTTCCTTTTTTGGGTTTAGGTTCTATATTCAACAAAAAATGCAAACAACTGACATTTCGCCCTTTATTTAAGGCATTTTCAAAACTTTTTTTTCCTAAAAATATTTTTATATAATTAAAACATATCTACAATTTCAAAAAAACAAACAAAACACTTTAAAAATTGTATTTAAATTTTTAAAATTTTTAAAAATATTTAATTTTACCGGTACGCACCCCGACATTTTGTTACTTTATTACTAAATAAAATTCAACCTTTACATCATCTACTGAGGATACATGGAATGTGTTTGGTTTTTGTTAATATTTTTTATATTTTACAATGCATAAAAAAACAAATAAGGTATACGTTTAGTTTTATGTTTAAGAGGATAATCAATTTTTGATTCTTACTTGACAGGATCGAATACTTAATATTTTTGTTTAAATTAGACTTGTGTAAATGTGGCTCAAATTTCCCATATCCGTTCTGCCGTTAACAGTGTTTTTATCTTTTTTAATTTCAATCATTTCCTTTATCTGTAATTTTTGGTAATTCATATCTTTGTTTTTTATTATGGTACTGTTATAATCAAAAGTATGTTTTTCGTCCTGTGTGTGTTTGTTTAACGCTGTTGAGGCGTTTTTCGTATATTTATGGCCATTTAATCATATACTTCAGCAATTGGCTCGTCAAGCCTATATATTTTTTGCGACAATTTGTGCAAGGGTTCGAATATATTTCATTTGATTTATTCATGAGAGGAGTTTTACTTTTTAAATTTGTGAACAATGTATTTAATTTATTATGTGACTTGTGGCATGCAATAATATCATGCTTTTTTAAAATGTATTTTATTTTTTCTGACAGCTCACTAGTCTCTCACCGTTCTCCATTCTCCCTATATGTTTGTTCCAAAATCTTCGCCTTTGTCTAACCCATCTTCCTATGTCCTGTACCCCGCATTGTTGTCTGATATCTTCATTCCGTATTCTGCCGTGTAGAGTTTTGCCTTGTATACTTCTTAATGTTTTCATTTCGACTGTTCTTATCATTTGTAGAGTTCTGCCTGTATCTGGTCTTGTTTCTGCCGCCGTATGTTATGATGGGTCTTAGAGCCGTTTTATATATCTTAGTTTTGCTTTCGGTATTAAGATATTTGTTCTTCCACACAATTTCTTTTAGGCATCCCGAAATTCAAGCCGCGTTTGCTCTCTTACTTCGTTAAAAAGGTTTCCACGGCTCGTTAGTTCTGCTCCAAGATATGTGAAGTGATTTACCTGTTTGACAATTTTGAAGTTGATTTTCAACTTGCACCGTATTGGTTGCTTCATGCAAACTTCAAAATGTTACATTATTTTTTATTCATTATAATTTTTACTTTATTCATAATAATTATACGATTTTAAATCAGTTTAAGCCTTCGAAAATAAAATATAGAAAATATGTCCTTTGCAGTTTCAAATATCTGAAATAGCATAAGTTCATCACTAACTTTCCCACGTAGCTACAATAAAGAAAAATGTAATAGTAATCATCAATAAGAGAACATCAAAATGACAAACAAATATCTCTAAGCCTAAATAGCGGAACACTGGAACTCAAATGCAGGTAGGTATTTTTCGATTTTAAAAGAAAATAGTATTTTACATCGCCAAGAAAGTTCCGAGAAACTCTCCAGAATATCAAAACCCTTCTATCTGGCAATAAATTTTAAAAGAAATATAAAGAAAATTTAGAAAACCGACAAGTTTTTTTCAGAAAAGTGTAAAATAGAAAAACAATAAATGTATGGGCTGTCCAAATAGCAACAGACAGCAGCCATATCTCAGGAATTATTAACCGTCGATCGAAAAAAATGTATTATTAAGATTAATCAAAGGAAACAGCTAAAAATATTAATCCATTAAATTTATTCACCAAAGGATTCACATAGCAAGCTTAACACACGAAATTTTCTCTAAAATATGTCTAATTGAGCTAAATTTAACATAAGTTTTTGGTAGTTTCAACTCTGATGAAAGGAAGGGAGTAGTTATGAAGGCGGGGTTCTAGCCCACCTCGATGGCATCTGTCCCTTTTCAGCCCTTTACCATCCGAAGAAGTGCTGAAATCCCGCTGAAACCCTAACCAAAACGACCTTATTGCCGAAGAATGTGACGTAATAGCCTAAGAAGTGCCTGAAATTCTCCTGAAACCCTAGCCAAAAAGGCCTTATTGCCGAAGAAGTCCTGAAAAAACCCTATCCAAAAAGGCCTTATTGCCAAAGAAGTGTCCTAGTAGCTTAAGAAGGACGAAAAGAGTCCCTAGCCAAAAAGGCCTTATTGCCGAAGAAGTATCGACAATGACGTCATTTACCAGAGGCTGTTGAAATGACCTTGAATCGTAAGAAAATAATATTTTTTCGTAAAGTAGTTGGTAGAAAAAATAAATTAGATTGGAATATTGGGTAAAATAAAACCAAATTTTATATATCAGAGTGGTATATTGGGTAAATTAAATTACAAAAATAATTACATATGTTAATTATGTATAAAATATATTTTATATAATGTTTGCCTTATTAATCCAACTGTTGTGTTTTTCGGTGAATCCAAACCATTTGACAAATACTCGATCTTTATGTCTTTTTAGAATTTTCTCAACTAAATATACATCATGATTGTTGGTTTTTTGTAACTGTTCTTTGTAGAACGCTCCAAGTACGTTTTCATTTTGCATATCTTTCAAGAGATAAGTGGTTGGATTTGTTAGTTGAACTTTACGTATAATAAATACTTCAGGAGACCAATTTGGATTGTATTTTTTATCGAAAACACCTCTTAATTTAGAAATACGTACATAGTCACCAACTTTAAGTTTAGCGTTTAAATCACTTATTTTTATTTTGTTGTAGACTGTTTGAAGTAAAAATTGTTCATTTTTATTAGTTACATCTATTGGTTTCATTTTAATTGTCCTGTGTTTTGTGTGATTATATTTATAGACAATTTTAGGTAGAAAATTAATCCATTTGTAGTTTCCCTGTATGTTAAATTCCTTCCACATCCAGTTTTTTAAGGTTCTATTAACTCTCTCCACTATGGATGCCTTTTTTTCACTGAATACACTATAGTGGTTAATATTGTATTTTTTTGTGAGATTCTTAAATTCTTTATTGTAAAATTCTTTACCCATGTCTGTTTGAATGTTTTGTGGAGTTTGTATTTTAAAAACTTTTTCCATATTTTTGCACACTTCTAGAGCTGATTTGTTTTTTAATGGGAAAGCCCATACAAACTTTGAAAAACAATTAATAACAATAAGAATGTATTTGTAACCATTGTTTATTTTAGCATAGGGAATCATTTCAACTAAATCTGCTTGAAATAGATCATTTAGAGATTTAATAATTACCTGTCGTCTTTTAAAATTGATTCTTGCTGGTTTGTGAATTTCTTCGACAAGTTTTCGCTTTGCATCTGTAACAAATGTATTCATTTTTTTTTTTACTCAATAATTTTAGCTTCTCGCAGTTCTTCTACAATTGAATTGATTTCGTTATTGTGACCAGTGTGTCCAGCTTGTTGAGAGGCCAACAGTAAACGTAATCTATCGACTAGTTCATTAGGATTATCCCAATGTACATAATCTATTGCATGATCGGTAACATTCATGTATAGACCATCACCTGTTACATATGGTGCTATAATTTTTTTGTATTTTTGTAATTTACTTCCATCAATTTGTTGATTGGACTGATAGTAACGACGATGTGCATTTGTTTTAAATATAATTTCTCGATAGTTTTTTTCATCATCTTTGGAGAAGTTTACAGGTTGTTTTTTAAAAAGTAGTTCGTAAAGACCTGGAGTTCCCTTGTAACGTTTATTTTTCACTATAATATCTTTACCATCAATATTTAGATTAGAATCACCAATGGAAAATTTTTCAGTATTAGCATTAAATCGAATACCATATTTGTGATCAAACTTGTTTTGCGAATCGTTATGCAAATCGTACATGTATTTTCGAGGCAATGGATCATATTGTTCTAAATCTTCTACTTGTTGTAAGAAAGATGAATTATTTTCTTCTTCTTCTTTATTTTCATCTTTTTCAGTTTCGTTTTCACTATCACTTCCCTTAATTGAATCCAATGTTTTGTCTACGTTTTTATTTTCATCATCATCATCACCATCAGCATCATCATCATCATCGTAGATAATTTTTTTTCTTTTACCATAGAACCGTTTAGGTGTTTCAATTATTTCATCAGATTGTTTTTCAATTTTTGGTTGTTGTGCAGCTACAGCTGTAGCTTTTGTACTTAACTCACTTTGAATATTTTGTAAATGTTTGGTTATGGGTAAAAAAACTTGTTCCTGTGCAATTTCACTATGTTTCAATAAGTTTAGTTTATTTTTAACATTTTTTCGTTTAAGAATTAAATTTTTTTTCAGTTCTTTTTCTTTAGATTTCATATTTTTGATCAGTGTTTAATCAGTTTTTGATCCGCCTTTTAATCCGCTTTTAATCAGCTTTGATCCGCTTTTGATCCGCTTTTAATCAGCTTTGATCCGCTTTTGATCCGCTTTGATCCGCTTTTGATCCGCTTTGAACAGGTTTGATCAGGTTTTGACCTACTTTGAACAGGTTTTATCTGATTGATTGATTGTAAATAAGTTTGATCAGGTTGAAAACAGGATTTGCTGTCTGCTTGTGATAGGGTACAGATCTTGACTAAACTATTTTTGGAGATATCATGCTATTATAAAATGATCAAATCCCAGTCGATAGCGTCCATTATTGAGATCATAATCTTTAAAAATAGTTAAAAATCCATAGGGTTTCCTCCAACAATACGAACACATATTTTTAAAATTATCGAATGACATATCAGAACCAACATGATCATTATAAATATGTTTTAAATTTAAATCATCTTGTTTGAAGATAACAAGTACATTGGCATTATCTCGTATTAGATGTTTGGGAATCTTTGCGTACGTTTGACACAAATAAAACGAGTCAATGTTATTGTGTCTACCCATACTAAAATACTCTCTAATAATATCTTGATTGTCACATGCCACATCATCAAAAATAAATATGGAATTAGGTTTTGCTTCAGATGGATGCACAATATTCTCACTAGCACTAAATGAATAATAATTTATTCCTTTTATAGGAGTCAGTAATTCATTTAAATATAAATATTTTGGTTGGTACAGCGAACGTGAATACACATAAACATTTTCAAATTTCAATCCATTTTCATGTTCTATCAGCGAGATCATAACATTAGTTTTTCCACAGTTTGATGGACCAACAATGATACATCGTATTGTAAAAGGAAATAAAATTCCATGTTTTCTGTACGAATTTTGTGGTTTGAACTCATCAGCGTTCTCAATAGGTAAACTGGTTTTTTGTTTTAGAATTTTCATGATCTCGATATATATATATATATATATATATATATATATATATATATATATATATATATAGATAACTTAGAAGAGAGAACTCAAACAGAAATGATTTAAATTAACGTGTTACATATCATTTATAGTCAGTTGTTGATTAATTGTCAACATGAAATTTTACTCAGGGTCAGGATTTGTGAATAATATGATTAATAAATTACCATTTGAAATACATTTGCCTGGTTACAATTTTTGTGGACCAGGTACAAAACTACAGACTCGTTTATTACGCGGTGATCGTGGAGTGAATCAGTTGGATGAGAATTGTCGTGCTCATGACATTGCATATTCTCAAAATAAAGATTTAACATACCGTCATCAAGCTGATAATATATTAGCTAGAAATGCAATGAAACGGTTCAGATCGAAAGACGCGTCCATAGGTGAAAGATTAAGTGCATTGGGAGTAGCTGGTATAATGAAGGCAAAAGTAAAACTTGGAATGGGTGTACAACAGCAACAACAACAACAACAACAACAAAGTATTAAAAAATGTCTTACAACATTGGAAAAAGTAAAACGTACTTCACAGAACTTATTAAATGATATTCGAAAAAGTATTGAAGAATTTAAAAGAAATCAATCAATATCGTCATCATCATCATCATCATCGTTGGTAAAAACTAAAAATAATACTAAAAATAATACAAAAAATACCAAGAAAAAAATTCCTAAAGCTCGTAATCATTCCACAAAAAAGAGGAAAAATATGAAAAAACAAAAAGAAGACGAAGCAGAACCAATGGATATTGATACTGAAAGTATAAATTTACCATTACCAAAACCAATTAGACTTAAAGCAAAAAGAAAACTTGATACTAGAAATGTTGATGATGATAGAAATGGTCAAAACAAGATGTTAAAATTAGATTTAAATGAACCAATACTTTATCCATCAACATCATCATTATCATTGTCAAAGAACGAGAACAATAAGAAACGTAAAATGGATGATGACGATAATGATATTGATGTTGATACTATAAGTATAGAAAAAAGACAACGATTGGTTTAGTAGCTTTCAAATTGTCAAAATGGTTAGAACTAAACGTAAGCAAAAACCAAAGCAACGAAAATTGAGAAAAAATAAACAAGAGCAAAAAGGAAAACGAAAAAGTGCTGGTATAAAAAAAGTTAAATTTGAAAAAGTGTTAAAACAAATTAAACAGCATATTTTAAAAACTAAACCCAATAATTTGGGAAATGCTATTTTAGTAGCTTTGAATGCAGCAAAACAAATAAAAAAAAATTTCAAACAACCAAGTTTCAATCGTGTTCGTGTCATTAAAATTCCCAAAGTTGGTGGTGTTTTACCTCTTATACCAATATTTGCTGCCCTGTTTGCATTAGGCTCTTTGGGTGGAGCAGCTGCCGGTGTAGCAAAAGCCATCAATGATGCACGAGCTGCTCGAAAACAATTGGAGGAATCACAACGTCATAACCGTTCTATGGAAAGTATAGCCTTAGGTAAAGGTCTTGTTTTAAAACCATATAAAAAAGGATTGGGTGTTTTTTTATACCCACCACCACTACAACCACGAATCAGTTAATAAATTTACCAAATAGACCATTAACCAATATTGATTTGATTATGTATGCCAAACAATTTTGTATTCCTCATTTTCGTGGTGTATTTATGCGTGATGCCTTACCAAAGAAAATTGGATCCAACAATGAAAGAGGTATAATAAATTTGGATAATTTGAATGGACATGGGACACATTGGACAGCCTATAAGAAATTCAGAAATAAAGTTGTATATTTTGACAGTTTTGGCAATCTTCGACCACCCTTGGAGGTTCTCGACTATTTTCGTTCAAATGGACCAGTAGACATTATTTATAATTATGGTATTTATCAGAAATTTAATACATTTAATTGTGGGCATTTATGTTTAGAATTTTTAAATAAATAAATATATATTGTACAACAAATATATTTTAGTTTTATTTTAACCTTTAAATAGAGAACATGAGTTATATATTTACCTTATCGGGTAGACAATCCTTTTTATCTCTAAAATTACACCCACCAATAATATTACAAGAATCTAAAAATTATGAATTGGGTTTAATTAATTTTGTTACCTACAACTCAATTCCAAATGTTGACAAAACAAACAATAAATTCTATTTTGCTGAATCTGTAATTGAAATACCCGAAGGGACATACGAGATCAATGATATTTCTCGTACAATAAATGATTCTCTTAGAGGTGTTAAAAAATTACAACAACCACAACAAAAGGAGCCAATACCACAACAACAACAACAACAAAGATTAGTAGAAAATGAGAGTAGTGATGATGATGATGATGATAATGGTAATCAGGATGATGCTAGAAATCAAATTGTAAAATTAAACGATCCTCTTATTCCATCGAAGAAGAAAAAGAAAAGAGACAGTCCTACTAATTTAAAAGAAGCCAGTGATTTAGTTAAAATTCGCGTAAATTATAATACTTTAAGGTGTGAGATAAAATCAACAAAGGATATTCATTTTGAAAAACCGTACTCTATCAATACTATTCTAGGTTTTAAAAACCGAACATTGACAGCACAAAAACTTCATGTATCCGATTACCTCATTAATATAACCAAAGTTAATGCTATATGTTGTGAATGTAATTTAGTGACCAATTCCTTCAATAATGATAAACCGTCTCATATTTTACACATGTTTTATCCAACTGTACCGCCAGGTTATAAAATTGTGGAAACCCCCACCAATGTAATTTATTTACCTATAAATACTCACTATTTGGATGAAATCATTATAAAAATAACCGATCAAGAGGGTGATTTAGTTAATTTCAATCGGGAATTGATAACAGTCAGAGTTCATATGAAAGAAGTGTCAACATAGAAAAAAAAAATGGTATTTAGATATAATTACCATCTTTATTACTCTGATTCTCTAAATGACAACAACAACAGTAGTAGTAGTAATAGTAGCAGCAGCAGCAGCAGTATAAATAAAACCACAGTGTATGATAAAACTAGTGTACGAAAGAACTTGAAACAGTTAACATCACAAAATCGCAAATTTTTACAGTCTTTGGGATTTAGATTGTTACATTAAAAAAGAAAAAATTGCTCGAAGAAAGAAAATTAAAAAGGAAAACTTTTGGTACAGATTTAAATTGAATTTTAGATCTGGTGTACGAAGACTCTTTATAGTTTGTTTTTGTAAAAAGGAAATTGTTAGTAGTAGTAGTAGCAGTAGTAGTAGTAGTAGTAATAGCAATAATGAATATTTTGAACGTGAGTGAAAGAATCATCAGTGATAATTCAATTACCAGTAAAGAATACCACAGTTATTTACCCTATGCCAATACAAGTTTAAATAAATCCGATGAAATTCGCATTCCTATTCAGACTCAAGATATTTATACATATCCAGCTGAAAGTTTCCTCGAACTTGAAGGTGTCGTTGTAGATGAACATGGGAAAGCAAGTGATACCATTGAATTGACAAATAATGCTTTTGCATTTTTATTTGATGAAATTCGCTATGAACTGGGTGGAACTGTTGTGGATCGTGTAAGAAATCCAGGTATTACATCTCTCCTAAAAGGTTATGTCAGTTTTACAGAACAAGACTGTTTACGTTATCACAATGCCGGTTGGAATCATCTTGAAAAACCGAAAATGTTTTCAAAAGGACATTTTAATGTTTGTATTCCTCTAAAAATTCTTATGGGTGTTTTTGAAGATTTTCGAAAAATCATCATAAATATTAAACAAGAATTAACGCTTATACGAAGTTTTTCCGATAGCAATTCAGTCACTACAAATAAGGCAGGTGAAAAACCAAACATTCGTCTCGATAAAATAACATGGAAAATTGAACATGTTAGAGTGGATGATGAGGCAAAATTGAAACTTTTAAGTTACATTGAAAAAGGAAGAGATTTAACGGTGGCATTTCGAGGATGGGAATTGCATGAGTATCCGCTTTTGCAACAATCCACGCAACATACTTGGAATGTAAAATCGATTAATCAGTTAGAAAAGCCACGTTATCTCATTTTTGGTTTTCAAACGAAACGACGAAATCAATTATCAAAGGATATTAGTCACTTTGATCATTGTAACTTAACCAATTTCAAAGCCTATCTCAATTCGGAAATTTATCCATACGATAATTTAAATGTTCATTTTGATAGACAACAAGTGAGCATTTTGTATGAAATGTATGCCAGATTTCAACAGTCTTATTACTATAGAAATGTTGGACAACCTTGTTTGACATTTAAAAAATTTATCGAAATTGCACCTTTAGTAGTGATAGATTGCTGTTATCAAGTGGACACATTGAAAAATGGCACTGTTGACATCAGATTGGAATTTGAAACCAGTGAAAATATTCCAGCAGACACATGTGCCTATGTATTGATTTTACACGATAAAAAACTTAAATATAATCCTCTAACAAGTATTGTCAAAATACAAACTGATTAAAGATATCCCCACTCCAAACAATGTATATAAATTGGTCTGAAACTGTATCCTGCAATTATTTCAACATTTTGTTTAAAGTGAACAAGAACAATACTAGTAGCAGCAACAGCCAACAAAAAAAAATGTCATTTGAAAACAAAACAAAAGTGTCGTGTGAAAACAAAACAAATATTCTCTTTGTGGATGTTCAAGGGTTCCAGTATGATGTTTTACCGTTTATGTGTCAGGAAATAGCTATTTACAATTCATTAACCAAGGAACATGTACACAGATTAGTGAAATTACCAATAAATGTGGGAGAATTTAGTGACAAGGTACAAAGTTTTATCAATTATACCGCTAATACTATACATGGAATAGAAAATAATTTTTGGGATGAAGATGTTGATGATGCTACTGACGCCTATCACGCTAAACTTAAACCAGAAGAAATGTCTGCGTTTTTAAATGCTTATATTGGTTCTACGAATATGACAGTTATGGTGAATGGCAAAGAAAAGATGGACTGGTTGCAGAAATACCTAAATGGTTCCAATCTCATTGTTAATGTTGCAGATGATCCAAAATATAAAACAGTTGATAAAATGAAGGAATTATTTAAATCACACCACTGTCATATGCATGATTATAATAATAATGTATACTGTGCTTTAGAAAATGTTTATAATTTGTATCACTGGTATATGGTATATTGTTTGAAATAAATAAAAAAAAACCTAAACCTACTTTGTGTTTTATTTATTTAGCAAATTAATTAATTAGTAACCTAACAATCCTATGGGTTTGAGGGGGAAAATAAAATACTACATTCAACAAAAAAAAAACAAGATTTATTTTAACATATTTTAAAATAATTATTTTTCCAATACTGTGATCTTATCTCGTTTTGACATACTTTTGGCAAGTCCAAACGAGATATATCATTGATATCTTTCAGCTGTAGACTTATTCGATTCGCAGCTACTTCAAAAAGTTTCGGTGGTGTCAAACAACCATCTCTATACTCTGGAGTGACACAGCAGGGATAATCTTGCTCCTGTTGTTGTTGCTGCATTTGTGCTCTAGCTGCCATTTTTTCTAACATGATGATAATAAGAGAGAAATTGTTCCGCTAACTCTAAGCAAAACAGACTTTACACCCAAAATTAATTTGCTTATGATATCTTGTGAATATTATAATAGCTGGAAAGAAAGTAAGAACGATAATGAAAAGTCACAAGAAAAATCATATTTCCATTTTGCTTATATTAAAAATTTATCTCGTTTGGTTAATCATCAAGTGGGGAATTTGAAGAATCGCAAATGGTTTTGTGAAAGATGTCTTAATCATTCCAAGACAGAAGCAATTTTAAATAGACATTTAACTGATTGTAAAATGTTAAATAGTTCGAAAATTATTTTCCCCAAAGACAAAATTTTAAAATTTACAAATATTAAAAATCAAAATCTTGTCCCATTTGTAATATATGCAGATATTGAAAGTCTTCTTCTTACTAATAATAACTTATCTAATAATTATACTGAAAAATCACAACGAGTACAAAAACATGAAGCTTTTAGCGTTGCATATTATTTAAAGTGCTCGTATGATGACTCACTTTCTAAATTTGACATGTTTACTGGAAAAAATTGTGAATTGTGGTTTGTTCAACAGCTTTTTAAAATCGCGCATGATATAAATTATATTCTTGGAAATCCTATTCCCATGCAACCTCTAACTACTCAGGAAAAACATAGTTTCTATTACGCAGATAAATGTTACTTGTGTGCAAAGCCATTTTGTTCTAGTGATATTAAAGTAAGAGATCATTGTCATCTAACAGGAAAATATCGTGGAGCTGCTCATAATTATTGTAATTTGAAATTTCAAGATTCACATGTTGTTCCTGTAGTGTTTCATAATTTATCTGGATACGATAGCCATTTTTTAATTAAACCATTGTGTACGGAAATTAAAGGTTCAATGTCTTTACTGCCACTCAACAAGGAAAAATATATATCTTTTACGAAACACATAGAAAACACAAAAGTTCAGTTTCGATTTTTGGATTCTTTTCGATTTATGGCTAGTAGTCTTGATAAATTGGTATCGTATTTAAACGATTCACAAAAAACAGTTTGTCGGAAATTTTTCAACGATGATGAAAAATTCAAATTAGTAACCCGTAAGGGTATATTCCCATATGAATATCTTGATTGTTGGGAAAAATTAAACGATAAATGTTTACCACCTTTAGAAAAATTTTATAGTAAAATTAATAATAAAGACATTTCTGGAGAGGATTACAAGCACGCTTGTAATGTTTGGCGTATATTTTCCCTGGAAACACTACAGGAATATGCAGAATTATATCTAAAAACAGATGTGATTCTTTTAACGGACATCTTTGAAAATTTTCGCCAAACATGCTTAAAACATTACGAATTGGATAGCCTTCATTATTATACTGCTCCAGGACTTGCATTTGATGCTATGCTTAAAATGAGTAGTGTAGAATTGGAACTGTTGGATGACATTGATATGATTTATTTTATTGAACGTGGAATCAGAGGTGGTATTTCCCAATGTTCCAATCGTTATGGTAAAGCAAATAACAGATATATGGGAAATGATTATAATCCTGAAATTCCCGAATCATATCTAATGTATTTTGATGTGAATAATCTCTACGGAACAGCAATGAGTTTTGCTTTGCCCACAGGTGAATTTGAATGGTTGGAATTACAAAATTCCAATGATGAAATTGCTTTTCAACATTATCTTCTTAGCCTGGATGCAAATAATATACATGGCTATATTCTCGAGGTTGATCTTCATTATCCCCAAGAACTGTTTGAAACTCATAAAGATTTACCATTGTGTCCGGAACATTTGATACCACCCAATTCAGAATCTAATATTCCCAAATTGTTAACAACCTTTTTTGACAAAAAACGATACGTTATACATTATTTAAATTTACAACAAGCTCTAAAGTTTGGTCTAAAAGTTAGCAAAATTCATAGATGTTTACAATTTAAACAATCTGCTTGGTTAAAAAAATATATAGATTTAAACATAAAATTACGCCAAGCAGCAACAAATGATTTTGAAAAAAACAATCCTAAATTAATGGTTAATGCATGCTTTGGAAAAACCATGGAAAATATTAGAAAATATAAGGACATTAAAATTGTTAACAAGTGGTTCGGAAAATATGGTGCAAATTATTATATATCACAACCTAACTTTCTCAGTTGTGAAATATTTGATGATAATATGGTTATTATTGAAATGAAAAGATTAAAATTAAAATTTAATAAACCTATTTACTTAGGTATGTGCATTTTGGACATTTCTAAAACGTTTTTGTATAATTTTCATTACGATTTTATATTACCAAAATTTGGTCCCAATGTTAAATTATTATACACGGACACTGATAGTCTAATTTATCATTTTAAAACTGACAACATTTATTCCTTCATTAAAAACAACATAGATAAATTTGATACATCAGACTATCCTCCTAATAATATATATAACATTCCATTAAAAAATAAAAAAGTCTTGGGGCTAATGAAGGACGAAAATAATGGGAATATTATGACTGAATTTATTGGTTTACGTTCAAAATTATACACTATAAAAATTTTATCAAATGAGGTTGAAAAAATGGAAAAAATTAAAAAAATGATTAATCTTGAACATACACAACGTGATATAGACAGTTTTATATCAAATTTTGGCATAACAAAACGCGCTAAAGGAATCAGTAAGTCAGTCATTAAAGAAATAACTTTTGAAGATTATTTTAACTCATTGTTTCATTATCAAAAAACACATATTATTCAAAATCAAATAGTTTCAACGAAACATGAGGTTTTTACGGTACAGCAAGAGAAAATTGCCTTAAATCCTCGAGATGATAAACGGTATATAAATTATTCTTTCACCGACACTCGACCTTGGGGATATAATTTTTAAAAAACAATTAATTCTAAATTTTTCAAATTCGAAATTTACTTGTTTGATTTTTTTATTTCTGGATGAGAAGAAGAAGGAAAAGAATGAAAAAAAGCAAGATAAGAAAAATAAGGAAAAGAAGAAGAACGAAAAAAAGGGAAAGGATGAAAAAGAAAAAATAGAGAAGAAATATGTTGGTAATAGTAATGGTGTCCTCCAAATCTCTGAATATGAAGACGATGATGATGATAACAATTTCTTCTTCAATTATGTCAAATTCTCAGACGATGATGATGAGGACGATTATGAGTCAGAATATGAAGAGGTTGGACCGCTTCTAATAACACGAAGCGGTACAATATATGTAAAATAAGAGTAAATATATCCTTTTTGTTTTTTGATTTTTTTATTTCACTATACCTAATTTATTCAGTTTTTTCCCTTATAGTAGTAGTAGTGTATATCAAATAAAACCATTTAAATTAATGTAAAGTTTTTATTTTTAATTTTTTTAAATATATATATTGTATATAAATTTTATGATCTTCGTGAATTGGATGGTCCCTGTCCATTTTGTCGATCATTGCCTCTGTTTTCTTGACTATTTAAATAATGCGATGGTAAATGTTTGGCACCATGGATTTCTTTCAAGTATTTCACAAGCCACACATTTATGATTGTATAAATCGGTTTCACCCTTACATTTGGGGCACTTTACTCTTTCTGGTACTGGCATTTTTCTTGAATTGAATAAAATGATGCAATTTTTAATGAAATCAATGCTTTTATACCTTCTAATCATCATCATCATCATCATCCTCCTCCTCTTTCCCCCTGCTCCGCTACCATTTATAAAACCAGTTGATATTGAGGAAAAACGTTCATTCTATCAGTGTTATAGTCATGGGTTACAGTTATGTAATTAAATTGCTTTGGTTCAAAGACAACGAACTAGTCAGAACTGAAAATCTATCATCCTATAAAGAGGAAAGTATATATCACAGATTTTATTTTAATCAAAATGAAAATTATGACTATGTAGAAATTTATTACTATAACAGTGACAAAGAAGAAGAAGACGCAGAACAAGAAATTACTTCAGAAGACGACGACGACGATGATGACGACGACGAGGATGATGGTGATGACGATAGTGATGATGATGATTAAAAATCCAGTTTGTACGTTTGGTAGTTGTAAAAATTATACCTATTATAAAATTCAAGTAGCAAGAAGAGGTTTTCGTCGTTTATGTAAAGCTCATAGTGTGTGTAAATTATGCAAAAAACTTTTAATTGGTTACAAAGTTAAGGCACATTATAAAAGCGGGAAATATCTTTGTCTCAAGTGTTACAAAGAAGAACGAAAAAATACACAACCTCATTTTGCTAAGAATATTTTACATGTTTTTTCTAGTGTTAAAACGTAATAACATTTTATATATATAATTAACATATGTAATTATTTTTGTAATTTAATTTACCCAATATACCACTCTGATATATAAAATTTTGTTTTATTTTACCCAATATTCCAATCTAATTTATTTTTTCTAACTACTACTTTACGAAACAATATTATTTTATTACGATTCAAGGTCATTTCAACAGCCTCTGGTAAATGACGTCATTGCCGATACTTCTTCGGCAATAAGGCCTTTTTGGCTAGGGACTCTTTTCGTCCTTCTTAAGCTACTAGGACACTTCTTTGGCAATAAGGCCTTTTTGGATAGGGTTTTTTCAGGACTTCTTCGGCAATAAGGCCTTTTTGGCTAGGGTTTCAGGAGAATTTCAGGCACTTCTTAGGCTATTACGTCACATTCTTCGGCAATAAGGTCGTTTTGGTTAGGGTTTCAGCGGGATTTCAGCACTTCTTCGGATGGTAAAGGGCTGAAAAGGGACAGATGCCATCGAGGTGGGCTAGAACCCCGCCTTCATAACTACTGAAGGGTAAATATTTTTTGCAAGTATATATCTTCGATTGACTAAACTGAGTAAAATAAATCTAATTAGTTAAAAAGTACTTTTTTTCTTTCAATTAAATATTCAATAACTTTAAATAAAAAAGACTAAAATGTGGTTGTCAGACTTGCGTTGTCTTTATTTTTATTTATTTTTACGACGTTTCGTATAAAGTGTAAACTGAATGTTTTGTCTCAAGACTACGACCTTATATAGGGACGGTGTCGATTGAAGCCCAAAGTTTCGCTTCACTGTACACACCTCAATGATTTTATGTTATAAAGTAGTAATTGTCAAAGATTAGATATCTCAACGCTCGGTTTACTAATGATTCCATTATTGTTTTTAATGAAAGCTTCTTCTATAATTTTTTTTCATGTTGGGTTTCATATATATTGCCGCAGCTTCAGACCATTTTATATGGTGTTGTTTATCCCAGGCGAGTTCTGCAATATCTGATGTCGACGTTTCCCCTTTTTGTGTTTTATGTTCCCTAATTCTAACTTCTAGTGGTCGTTTGGTTTCTCCAATGTACATTTCACCACACTCACATGAAACTTTGTAAACACATTCTTTCTTATCGGTAGTTTTTAATTTTGTTTTTGTTAAATGAGCTCTAAGTGTATTTCCTGATTTAAAAGCTGTTCTTATATTATAACTACTGGCAATTCGTCGTTGCTTGCATAAAAAGTACGTAGTTTTAAGTACTACTGATGTAATTATTTGTAGAACGTTTCTCTGTTAGTTAAAAATGAGTTTTGTATTTAATTTAAAAAATAATGAAAAGTTGTGAAGTAAATAAATAAAAAAAAAACCTATTAGTCTGTCGTCTGGCTCTAGATTAAAGCTACAAATAATGTTCACGAAATGTGTAGAATTTTTAACATATATGTTCGCCTTATCTTCTAAAGGATATATAATTTTTAAAAGAAACTTCGCTAGTGCATTTGTTGGGGATCCTCTGAAGCTGGTTATTGGTCTCACTGATATCTATGATTACCATTGCATTTCCCTTGTCCGCTGGTAGAATACTTATGGATTCATCCTTACGAAAGGCTGTTGCTTCTAATTCGGAGAGATTTTGAACTGGACAAAACATTTAATTTATACTTGATAACGATAAGAGATACAACCTCATCAAAATGCTGTCAAAATAAATAAAAATAAAGACAATGTAAGTCCGACAATCACATTTTAGTCAATCTTTACCATTGTCTATAACCTTAAAACAAACGTAAGACCAGAAAATGTTTCGGCCATTGACTTTGCACCATCACTGCACACAGCCAAACAAATAGTTTTCAGTGGTTTTCTTGAATAGAATTCTTAAAAATATATTTAATATAGACAATCAATTCTACAGCATCTGCTACATCGGTCGACTCGTCAGGCTGAATAGCGAAATAATTCAATTTTATTTTTTTTTTGAAAATTCAAGCCTCCGTGATATTGTGTTGTTTAATAAGGAAACAAGGTCAATTTCCTTTGCCGCCTTTTCTCCAAGTATACACTCCGTGATATCTTGAACACATGTTCCAATAAAATTTTTTGCCACTGTACATACTTGTCCAAATCTTGCAATTTTGTCGAAATGATGCCTCGAGAGCCATTTTACTATCTTCCTTTAAATCTATTAACACTTAACAGGTTTTTCCTTGTTATCGGGATGTCTTGTTTCAAGATATCTACGAAGAAGAAATGGTTTTAAGCTGCTGTTAACCAAGATTTCATTACAAATTACGCAAAGAGATTTAGGTTCTGAATCCTCTGCAGTCAGTCTGGCGAGACGGTAGCTCACCACAACGGCCACCCTGTATTGGTTCCAAATCAGGGAGTGAAGTACAAGTTACAATTGAGTGCTCATCTAGCTTTCCGTCAAACTTGACAAAACTACCCGTTTTTAACCAACAATCCATGATACATTTACAGAGCAATAATTATTAACTTTCTCATTCATCGTACGCATGGGCGATTTGTAAAGCTTGGGCATTTGTTTGTAATTGCTTGTAATTTATTTAACAAGAAGAAATCACAATCACATATTATTGGTCTTGTATCTTTTTAGCCGTCCTGTAACAGCAGAGAGCTTCGGTTTCAGCGTGTCGAGGCAATGTTGGGCCGTACCATTCACTGGATCGTATTGCGAATAGTACCGGGCTCGATCCATTATTTTCCCAACTCGTCTTTGAAGTTTACTTGTCCTCATGCCCCTAATATACTCCGTCAGCTATCCTATATCTTTTCGAAGATCTTCGATTTTGTTATTTAGACGTCTTTCCCATTTTGGAGTGTTGGTTTCCGTTCTTGCTGATCGGAGCTCTGTTGTAATCGAACTATTATTAAGACAGATATTTATATAAAATTTTAAAAACTTATAAGTTTTACACCCTGTATTTGGGAAACTATCAACTTTTGAACTAAGGTAAATTGAAATAGATCCTCGTATTTTAGTACCAGGAATTTGCCCTAGCGCTTCGTACAGACCTTTTAGAGACACCCTGTCAGATTAATATAAATCGAGCACACGAGATCCATATCTTATCATTGAAATTTTAAGTACCTGGGGGGCAAATCTATATGTAGATATATTGAAAATATTTTTTTTCATACAATATCAAGTTAGTACTATTATTTCAAGCCCCACTGAAAAAGAAAATGATCCAAAAATCGGAAACTAAATATAAACGTTTTACCATTAACAAAAGTAAGTGCATTCAAATATTACTACTACTATAACATTGTGTACTGTAATTAGATTAATATAAACTAAACAATACTAATTTTAATCAGCATTAGTTTAGAATAAACGATTATTACATGCAGAATAAATTATATTTCCAATTTCAAAGCAAAACAAAGGGCAGAATTCTGCTGAAAGTCTTACATTTTAAATCCATCCTAATAAGGAATATTTTAAAATTGTAGTTTCAAATTATTAAGTATCTCCCCCAAATTCACTAACATCGTCTAACTTTGAAACTAATCTAAAAATCTCAATTTAACAGAAAACTTTTAAAACATGGTAGATTAGTTTTCTATCAAGAAATTTCATTTCATTTAATTCCTAAGCTAATAGGCCAGTCGAATTAAATTTGGAAAAAAAAATTGTGTTGCTGGAAATCCGCAGGCAAAAGGATGTTCAGAATAACGGTGGTCATTCGTGGTTTCTTAGGCCTCAATTTTTTTTTTGGGGTAAAAATTTTTATTAAAAAATAAAGGTGTGAAATAACAGTTTTTTTGGGGTTTTTCAGAGAAAAAGCTCCAAACAAAAAATTGTGGACTTAAAAAATGCCTACAAAATAAAAGAAAAGAACGTCAAAAACAAATTATTTGTTCATTAGTTATTACAAAAAAATTTGCCAAAATAGCTGTTTTTTCAATTATTAATAAACAATAGAAAAATATATTGCATATACAGAAAAGGCCTCATGTAGCATTAAATAAACATGCAAAATTTCAAGTAAAAATATTCAATAGTTTTTTGCTCAGCGGTATTCGGTATAAACATATTATACCTTTTGGGGTTGTATTTAACTGTTTATTCTCAGCGATCTGGAGGTCCTACAGTGATGTTAGCAAAAAAGAATGAGGTGAAGTGTTTTTCAAATTGTTGAAACAGATTAACAACGTTAGTGTTCATTTTTTCGTTAAAAACAAATATAATACCGCTTCGATAAGAAACGATATCCAAACGCCGATAAGTGCACGTGAGAGCTGATACTTTTGCGCGAATTAAAAAAAAAAAAAAGTCTCTACGTCCAATAAAAGCCGAGATAGATTTTTTTAAAATCACTGTAGCATTGTTTATTAATATTGAGTAATTATTTTTGCAGGGAATCACAGGGCATTGCTTAAGTTATCGTATGCGGAAGATCTCGATTCGATTATTTGAAAATTGTTGATGTAACAAAAGTTTAAAGGTGTGCGGGCAGAAACGAGACTCTGACTCTTCAAATTCGTTTCGTTGGAAATTTTGGATTATCTTGGAGAATATTGATAGTAAAGTCTGCATTTTTTTTTATTTTTAGTATCCCGATGGAACATGAACAATGGAATATATATTTTCCTGAAAAAAAATATTTTTAAACGTAGCAATAAACAAATTATTGCATTTTCATATATTTTATGCATAATAGGTAAATAATCTATTAGACATGGTTTCAACACACTTAGTGCATTTGAAATATCAAAAATTCATTAACATTAGTCAATAATATACCATTGATTAGAAATATTGAAAACCAGATTAATTTTTAATACACCAAGATATAGCATTAAACAAATTGCGACAGTAATTTACAGCCAAATAATTGATTTTACGAGGATAACACCTCGATAATTTTGATATATTTTATTGAGATGTACATTTTTATGTTCGACATTGTTCTGTGGCATTAATATTTTTAAGTAATTCTATGTAAAATATTTATTCAATTCGCCGTGCAAATCACTGTGCAAAAAACTATTGAATATTTTTCTTGAAATTTTGAATGCTTATGTTACAAGGGGCTTGTTTTGCTGCAATATATTTTTCTATTGTTTATTAACAATTGAAAAAAAAAACCTTTTAGCAAGTTTTTGCAATAACTAGCGAACTAATACTCTGATTTTGATTTTCCTTTTTTTTTTGTAAGTATTTTTAAGGCGCACAACTTTTGCTTGGAACTTTTTTTCTGAAAACAATAGCTTTTTCTATAACTCAATTGTTTAATAAAAATTTTTACCAAAAAAAAATTTAAGTATAAGAAACCATAAAATACCACTACCATTCTGGACAATCTCCGACTGGCTGATATTTCGAAACACTAGATATCAAAATCACCTCATTTCGAGGTCATTCGACTGACACATTACTAATTTTTTAGAAATCAAACAGTAGTAAATGCTATATTAGGTCCATTTATTTATAATATACTGTGTTATTTTAGGAAATAAGGGTATCAAAATTTGATACTCTACTCTGAAAGCTTTCCTTATTAAATCTTCAAAATAAATAAAGTAATACCTGGCTTTAAAACGAAATTGTGGAATTCTAAACACGACGTATTTTTTTTTGTCGTATCCGGCTATGGATCAGATATAAGCATGTTTTTTGTACGACCGGACTTAAATAAATATTTTGGATTCATTTTGAGAGCGTAAAATAACATTTATTGCCCAAGGCATGAAATTTTACTTTTGAGTTTTCAAGTAAAAGATTCTTGAGATCTAATTTTCTGCAAAAATAATGATGGTATAAAAATATTTGTAAACTGCTGGCAATCCTATTAGTCAGGGAGCCCAGTGGATTTTCATAGCCATTGAAGAGACATGACTCCATTAAAGTTTTTTTATGTGTATATTGATTTTCTGATTTCTAAAATCGAGGGTGAATACCCGAAAAATGCCGATAATTTTTTATGAACAAAATCTTTAAAAAAATGTTTTTTTATAAAATAAAAAATATTTTCTAGACCAGGGCTTATCTGTAAAATATCGGGGTTTTGTGGATGTCAAATGGAACATGAAGACTTTTGCATGACAGCCTTCAAAATAACCTGAATAACGATAATTTTGATATGAGTCATTTCAAAAAGTTGGGCAACAGTGTTTTTATTAATAAAAATATAAAATTAACGACAAAAAAAAACGTTTTTTTTTTCAACTTTTCTCTCGTGAAATTTTGTAGGTATTTATTTTAGAGGAAAGTTGAAGAAGAAAGAAAGTTTTGTAATTAAATTTGACATAAGGAAGGTTGGTCGGAAATCTCAAAATATATTTCCATTATTCCAAAATAGCAATAATTAAAAAAAAAAGGTAAAAAAGCAGTTTTTTAATCAATTTTTTTCTACCATTTAAATTTCTCTGAGGACCTTCGTATTAGAGCAAAGAAAACTTTATGCCATAATAAAACAACACACTAAAATTCGTTAGGATGGAATCAATAGTTTTGGCACAATAATTTTGCAATATTTCGTTGTAAAATTGACCATATTTCAGGTTTGTCTGAGTCCAAAATATCATGTTAACGTATTTAAATTTATTTTCGACATATAATAGGGAACTCCAGTCAAATGGTTTCCGAGATACAAACTGTCAAAGTTGACCGCCTGTTACGGTGAATCTATAAAAAATACTAACCTGGTTCTTGAACCAAAAACTTTGTTGCCGAGTTCTTTTTTGATACAAATATCTAAATGGTTATGTTATTGGAAACTTTAATAAAAAAATGAAAAGAATATCGCCCACACGCGTAAAAAATGAAAAAAAGTGGGGTGGGTAGCTCCCATTTTAAAATTGAATTCGAAGATTCAAAATACATATCTGAAAAAAATTCTCATTTTTTCGGCTTCTAATAGAGCGATTTTGATAATTTTTTTAAACCGATCTACTGCGAATAATGGAGCTCAAATATCATAATGCCATGTGCCCATCATGCATTCATTTTGTTGTGAATAAATGATGTTTTTAAACAAATGACGTTTTTAAACAATCATTGTTAAAACCATTTGAAAAAAATTTTGGTTTTAAATTATGTTATTCGTAAAATACACATAAAAATTCTAAATATTGTAGCAATATTGTATTACTTATAACTTAAAAACTATTAAGTTTTCATATATGATTTATATAAAATAATGAATTTATTTTTATCTGTATTGTACGAATAAACTAATTTAAAACAAATTTTTTTTTCAATTTGTGTAAAGAATGATTTTTAAACAATTTTAATAATTAAAGTAAATATATATCGTCATGGTATACTTAATTATATTAATAAACAAAGATTAGCTTGGAAAGTCCAATACTATAGGGTGCAATATGCTGTAAGTACGATGCATAAATAACGTCATTTGTTTATAACAAAGCAAAACATGATGTTCACATGGCATTATGATATTTGAACTCCATTATTCGCGGTACATCGGTTTAAAAAAATGATGAAAATCGCTTCATTAGAAGCCGAGAAAATGAAAATTTTTTTTAGATATGTATTTTGAATCTTCGAATTCAATTTTAAAATGAGAGCTCCCCACCCCTCTTTTTTTATTTTTCACCCGCTTGGGCGATATTCTTTTAATTTTTAATAAAGTTTCCGATAACATAAACATATCTGTATCCAAAAAGAGCTCGGCAAGACAAAGTTTTTGATTTAAGAATCAGGTCACTATTGTTTATAGATTCACCGTAACAGGCTGTCAAATTTGACAGTTTGTATCTTGGAAATAAATTGACAGATTTGAAATTCTTTTCACAAAAAGAAGCGTCTTTCCAAGTACTTTCAAACCATGTATTGCAAAAAAAAATCCTATACAAATCCGCCGAGATAATCTATTTATTTATAAGCAAAAAGATCAACAATGTCTTTAAAGAATTCCTGAGGGCGTCTAAATCATCCGATTTTGATTCTGAAGCAAGCATTGGAAAACTTGAGTTCCCTACTATATGTCGAAAATAAATTTAAATACGTTAACGTGATATTTAGGACTCAGGCAGACTTGAAATATGGCCTATTTTAGTAAACGAAATCGGATTGCAAAGTTATTGTGCAAAGACTATCAATTCAATTCTAACGAATTTTAGCGTGTTATTTTATCATGGCATAAAGTTTTCTTTGCTCCAATACGAAGATCCTCAGAGAAATTTAAATAGTTAAAAAATTGATTAAAAAACTGCTTTTTTTAATTATTGCTATTTTACAATAAGGGAAATATATTTTGAGATTTTCAACCAACCCTATCTTATGGAAAACTTAATTATGAAACTTTTTTTCTTCATCAACTTTCCTCTAAAATGAATACCTACAAAGTTACACGAGAAAAAATTTGAAAAAAAAACGTTCTTTTTTCCTTTATTTTTATATTTTTATTAATAAAAGCAATGTTGTCCAACTTTTGAAATGACGTATATCAAAATTATCGTTATTCAGGTTATTCTGAAGGCTCTCATGCAAAAATATCCATGTTCCATTTAACATTCACCTAAAAAGAAATAAGCCCTGGTCTATTCGTATTCCTCGGCCGATTCAAATAAAAAATAGCTCTTTTTAGTTATTTTTCCATCAGAAGTATACTATTTGAATTAAAAAATCATTCAACATTTGAAATATGGTATTTTTTGCCACTTTTCAAGGAGTATAATTTTTAATTAAATAAACCTTTCTAAATTCTGTGTAAAGCAATTGATGCTTCAAGTTAAAAACTACAAGATGAGATGAATGTAAAAATGTAATGTTTTTATTCAACGCTATAAACAAATAGCATTTCACCAATTATAACGGATGTATCGCTGTCTATGAAGGGAAATGGAAGTCTATTTCAAGACGCTAACCTAGTGCATGTTAATAATGTTGATTTTGAAGAGATCACGTCACTTGTTGGTATATACTAATGACATCTGTGTCATTTCGAAAACAAAATGTACGTCATTAAAGGCTAGTGTGTTATCAATTATCATTGTGCCAAGAACATACTTCTTTATAGGTAAGAATATGTAGAACTTTGTTCTAGAAAAAGACGTTTTGTGGGAGTTTAATAACCTTTTTTAATTTAAAGCAAATAGCTCCTGAAGGTTATCGATTTTTAGTTGCATCTTATAATGAAAATGTTTTAATCCAGAAAACTTGTGAAAGATGGTTTAATTGCTGGTGATTTTGAAGTAAAATATAAGAAGTCCAGTTCAGCCGAAAGAATTTGAAGATCCAGATTTACACGAATTGCGAGATGAAGACTCAACTCAAACAGTAAAATAATTGGCAGCAGCATTGGATGTTTTCTAGTCCACTATTTTCGAACGTCTATATGCATTTGGCAAGATCCAAGATGGAGGAAAATCAGTCCCGTATAAATAGCAGGAAAGAGACATTGAAAGAAGAAAAACTACTTGTAAAATTTTGCTTGCCAGACAGAAAAGAAAATGGTTTTTGCATCGAATTGCGACAGATAATATAAAGTCAGAGGTGGATGCAGTCTTTCTCTTTGGGGGTGATATCTCAAAAGTACAGTATAGCAAGCGAAAGCAAGTTGTCGACGGGAGAGGAGACGCCAGCAACATTCTCATTTATAGTGTAAAAGGCAGGATCGGGTCTATTTTTCTGAATTTGAAGCTCTTGGGAGGGGGGGCGATCGCAAGAAAAAACAAGTTGTCGACGGGGGGAGGGGGAGATGTCAGCAATATACTCATTCCTGGTATAGGAGGCAGAATCGGGTCTATTTTCCTGAACTCAAACCTCTTGGAGGGCAGAAAAAACAAGTTATCAACGGGGAGGGAGATGCCAGCAGCATACACATTCCTAGTATGAGACAGAATCGGGTCTATTTTCCTGAATTCAAAGCCCTTGGGAATATATACATATATATATATATATATATATATATATATATATATATATATATATATATATATATATATATATATATATATATATACTTAAAGCTGTTTAAAGTATTCAGTCAACGATCAGCGAAAACTAAAATGCATTATCTGCACTGGGCTTGAGCTTGTAGGTAGACTTCCACTTCTCTTACCATCAATTACTGGACTCAGAACTTGAAAATATTTATTTAATCAAAAGTTATTTATGTTAAATACGGCAAAAATGCCATTTTTCAAATATTTAATGATTTTTAACTCAAAAGTCATCGGACGGAAAAATCATAAGAGTCACTTCTTGTTTAGAACTTTTCCGAGGAACACGAAAATATGTTTTATTTTACAAAATATGTTGTTTAATTATTAACAATATTTATAACAAATTACCTAACAATTTTTCGGGAATTCACTCATTATATTCATAGTCAGGTCAATAAACAAATAAAAAACTTTGGTCACCATCGGCTACGAAATCCAGTGGGCTCCCTGACTATATAGCTTAGAAAATAAAACGACTCTCGCCTTTAGCATCTCGAATTTTACTTGGCACATATTTTTTTAAGAAATAAGAGTTCAAAAACACTCATTTCTACTCAAAGACTTATTAGAGTACTAAAAAGTCTTTAAAAACTTATTTGTTTGTTAAAATTGGCTTAATATTTACAGAGATATTGATAAAAAGGCATTAAAAATGTCGTTTCTTTATTGTTAATAATTAAAAATTAATTGAAGTCATTAACGACCCTATGGATAATGCGTAATTAGTGATACCAACTTGGCAAGATGGACTCCGAGAGTTCAATCGGGTCGGAAAACATTTTAGCGAATCGCCCACAGATGGGCGAGAGATCATTTCGTTTCTAAAGACTTGCACTAATAGTCTCTAAAAAGATTCTGCGAGATATATATTGCATAAATTATAACAAAAAAGACGCTCTTTTGCTTATAAGCAAATTAAATAACGCGGTTACTTCGAATGCTGCGTATTTTAAATTATTAATAGGTACTCGAAAGCTAGGAAAGAACACCTTTATTACTCCCTATGATTAATATAAGTCGATACAGAAATTCTCTTAAGTAATTGCGGCATTGTTACATTAAAAGCTGAAATTAGGCCTATTCTCAGCCAAAACCTTAAAAAACAGAACATAATATTTTTTGCAATAGATGTAAAATTATTTAAATGAAAGCCTGTCAAAATAGTGGTTTTCTTTTAAATTAAAATAATAGTTCACCTATTTTAATCTATGGTGGAATGTAGTTGCAATATTTAATAAACATTCCTTTAAAATACTTGAAAGATTAATACGGGTATATTAAGTGTTTGATTAAATCACTTAATATTTTGTGGACATAAAGTACATATTAAAAATATTTTTTATTTTACAAAAAAAATTGTTTAATTATTAACAATGTTTTTGTTTATAACAAATTACCTAACTATTTTTTGGAAATCCAGTCTTTATATTCGTAGTCAGGTCAATAAACAAATAAAAAACTTTGGTCATCATCGTCTACGAAAAAATAGTGGGCTCCCTGAGCTTGGGATAGAAAATGACTCTCAACTTTCGCGTCTCAAATTTTATTTGGCAAATATTTTTTTAAGAAATAAAAGTTCAAAAGCACTTGCTTCTACTCAAAGACTTCATATTACTGCGCTAATAAAATTTTTGGGAAAACTTATTTGTTTGTTAAAATTCGTGTAATAATTACCGAAACTAATAACTTAGTTGAAGTCATTAACGAACTTATGGAAAATACGTAATTTTTTAAATAGTTGCGGCATTGGTACATTAAAAGCTGAAATTGGGCCTATTCTCAGTGAAAACCTTAAAATACAGAACACAATATTTTTTTGCAACAGATGTAAAATTATTTAAATGAAAGCCGGTCAAAATAGCGCTTTACTTTCGAATTAAAATAATAGTTCAGCTATTTTGAAGTATGGTGGTATGTAATTACAATATTTAATAAAAAAATTTTTAAAATACTTTACCGATTAACATATCAAGTGTTTGATTAAATCACTTAAGATTTTGTAGACAAAGTAAATATTAAAAATATTTCATATGAGGTACTTCAGAAATATAATAATAGATAATTTTTAATTCTATTCATCAAATACATACAGCCACAACCGAACAACAACAACATAAGGGCGAAACAACAGCGAGAGCTCCACCATCCGAAGGAGCTGCGCAGGAACCTCAGCCAGCGCTCACTCAGGCGGGACTTTCAAGACAGCGCATGAAATAGACAACATCCATGTATGAAACAATAATGCCCATTTTTTATAGGGTGACTGAACTAGGACGAGAAATAATCGGCTATAGACAACAGCTTCATGCCGAATTTTTTAGGGAATATCCACCCCTACAAGTGTCAAAACAGAGAATAGCAGACCAATACAGAGCTATTCTCTGAAATAAACTAATCTCAGAAGCGCGACTTAACATCATCAAAACGGACATCGAACGAGAGACAACAAGCACTGGCGATATCAATGACCAAATCGAAGAACCTGCGCCACAGCCCAACCCCCAGGTTGAAGAACAACCAAACAACGGCATAAGAAAGAACATTGCTGAAGACAAACAACAACAGAAACTACATCAGAATGAGGGCCAAACAACTCCAAGAGTTTCACCCGCCGAAGATTCTGCGCGGGAACCCCAACCAGAGCTCAGTCAAGCAGGACGACCAAGACAACGCATGAAATGGACTGCGCCCATGAATGAGTCAATAATGCACATTTTTTACAGGATAACTCATCTAGGACGAGAGATGATCGGCTACAGGCAACCACTTCACGCCGAATTCTGCAGGGAGTATCCACACATACAGTTATTCTTCGAAACAGCCTAATTCCTCTAATACGGCTTAATATCATCAAAGCGGAAGTTGAACGTAAGATCAGAGGCACTGACCGACCACCGATCTGATTGCTGAACCTGAGCCAGAGCCGGAACCCGAGGTCCAAGAACAGCAATAACAGCTGAATGGCGATACCCAACAGGACAACGCTGAATTCCTTTATCAGAAACTATCAACAGAAATGAGTGCTGCGATATTGGAGTATAACGGAATTAATCCGTTATGCACTGAAGTCCTTACATACGCCAATTAATTGTGCTGCAACTGTGATAGCTAGAGCTTTAAAAATTAAAACTACAACAGAGCTTTGATCAGCAAGAACGGAACTCAACACTCCACCATAAGAGAGACGTATAAATAACAAAATCGAAGATCTTCGAAAAGATATAGGACAGTTGAGGGAGTATATTAGTGCATGAGAACAAGTACGAGTTGAAGAAATAAGGAATCGAGCCCAATACCATTCGCAATACGACTCAACAATGCCTCAACATACTGAAACAGAAGCTCTCTGCTATTGCAAGACGGATAAAGAGATACAAGACCAGCAATAACTGAAAACGAGACAATGCCCTTTTCCAACGATCAGAAAAGACTTTCTATCGTAAGCTAAACTCTCCACCTAACACGACAGATAATAGATATCACAACAAAGAGCAGATAGAAGAGTTCTGGGAAAACCCACTTTCCACACTAGCCAATTGTATCATCGCAGCCGGCTAGATCAATGAAGAACACCAAATCTGCCAAAACTACAGCCAAATGCAGTTTGAGCCATTTACCACCGAGGAAATCTCAAGAATAATCAAGGAATTCCATAATTGGAAATCTCCTAATCTCAACCGGGTCCAGAACTACTAACTCAAGAAGATCTGGTGTATACACCATCATCTGACTAATCTTATTAATGATGTTTTTATAAACCCAGCAAAAATGCCATTGTTTCTGACAAAAGGTATTACGTATCTCTTACCAATGGACCAACATAACACACATGACCCAGCTAAGTATAGGCCAATCACCTGCCTTCTCACACTATATAAGGTAATCACCTGCTGCTTGATCTAACGCATCTATGCCCATTGTGAACAAAATATCATCATCGCAACTCAACAGAGAGGATGCACCAGGGGAGCAATGGGATGCAAGGAACAACTGATTGTTGACTCTGTCATATGTAACCAAGCCTGTATCAACCGAAGCAACCTCTTTGCTGCCTACGTAGATTATAAAAATGCCTTCGACTCAGTGCCACATGAGTGGCTCAAAACTATATTGAGAATGTAAAGTGTCGATAATTATTTTGTTTTCTTTTTAGAACGCATCATATCAACCTGGAAAACTAGGGTCCAGTTGCAAGTGCCATCCAGCGGCACCATCGAAACTAATACAATTCCAATACGAAGGGGAATATTTCAAGGCGATTCGCTAAGCCCATTGAAGTTCAGCGAACTCACTGTCATGCCGTTCGAACTCCACCAGATACGGCTTTAGTATTAGAAATAACAACGAAGAGGTAGTAAGATTGAAATATCTTCTATATATGGATGATCTTAAACTGATGGCTGCTACCAAAAATCAGCTAGAGCAAATGTTCAAAGTGTGGAAGAGTTCTCTGAGGATATCGGAATGCAGTTTGGACTTGGCAAGTACCGTATTTTAAACATCGTTATAAGAAAGATGCAACTGGGAGCATTTGAGTTGCAGACCGGTAAAACTATAGCTGCAATGGAAGCAGAACAAACATACAAAGACCTAGGTATCAAATAGAATAAACTAATTGACCATCGCACTATGAAGGCCGAATTGACAACCGAATTTGTCAGGAGGGTAAGACGGGTGTTACGACCTAGTCTAAATAGCAGAAATTTGCTTAAGGTGCTCAACACGTACGCATGCTCTGCGCTTCCCTACTCTTTTGGAATTGTAAAATGGGGCAGGACAAACACCGAAAACCTGCAAAGGAAAATAAGAACACTCTTAACCAAATACCCTAAGGAGGAAAAGGATTGGTCCATATTGGTAAGCAGATCGATCAACAAATAATAAACTTACGTTCTTATTTCCCCAGGTTAGCGGACTCCTCCACGCTATATCGAGCAATATGCGAGGCAGACAATTCAACGCCGCTACAGCTGAGGGAACGGGATATTGCTTCTCACCACCAAACAAACCAAAAGAAATTACGAGCCCGGCTACGGAAACCACTTCATGGACGGCATCCAAATTAGATCATCCAGGACAACGTCGACAACTCAGCGTCAAACTAGTGATTGATTTCAGAACAGATGTTTTCTGAAACGGAGGGCTTCTTGTTAACTATCCAAGACCAGGTTATTCCGACGAAGAACTATCGGAAGTTCATCATCAGAGATCTCTCAATAAGAAATGACCAATGTAGATATGTCAAACATCAGAGACAATCCAGCACATAACTGAAGGATGCCAAGCTTTGTCGCAACCGAGTGTAAAGGAAAAAACTATTCAGCTGCTAATATACTGCACAAAGATTTAGCAGATAAGCTAAAATTATTGCAGGTAGAAAAAGTGCCTTATGACAAATACAATTCGGAGCTTGTTCTTGAGAACAATGAGTTTAGGTTGTATTGGGACCGAACGGTTTTAACAGATCAAATAGTTGCTCATAATAGGCCGGACATTATACTAACAGATAAAATTTCTAGGCGAACTACACTGATTGACATTTCTATACCTAATACCAACACCCTAGGACCAAAATACAATGAGAAGATCCCCAAATACAGAGATCTGGAGGTGCAAATCCGTAGACAGTGGGCAATGAACAGCGTCCACACGATTCCCATAATACTATCAACAACTGGAGTGATACCAAAAAACCTCCCGCAGAACATCAAGGAACTTAGCATCTGTATAAACCGATTCAGAAAGCAGTTCGTCTTGCAACCGCGCGGATCATCCGAAAGCGTGCAGGAAGTACAGAAGACCACGCCACCTAGGACCCGATAACATGGAAAGGGTTCCCACAGAGCTTGATGCTTTTGGTGTCTTTGTATACCTGGTATGAGTCAATAATCGCTAGAGGGAGTGCGAAGCCGTTTGGCTTGAAAATCTGCGAAGAATTCTTCATTCTATTCATCAAAAAATATTATTCCGAAATACCGGCCATATTATCAGTTACCGTCAAAATTTATCGTGCTGTTGAAGCCCAAACAGTAAGAAACAATTTATGTATTCACATGTATATAAAGAAACAATCTGTTTCAAATTTTCACTGATTTCAAATTTTATTTTCGACCACTCTTAATTCTATACATTTTGAAAATAAATAGAAATTAACAAAGTAAATAGAACAACTACTATTTGAAACGAACAATAAGAAATTAATAATTCTCCTATGCTTAATTTGTTTAACAACTCTCTATTCTCCCAAAATTAACATTTACATCAAGGGCGCCTGGTTTATAGTTTGACTACTTACCTAGAATATTTAATACAATTACAGGAAATCCCGAAATAATGTTTAGTTGTAAACTATTTCGATTTAAATTATTCCTTAGCTTTAAGTTTGTTAGTAACCTGTCAGCATCTAACGAAGTAGTAGTACTGTGAAACATATATCACGCTAGAATTATATCCTTTTGAAAATAAAATTTAAAATCAGTGAAAACCTAAATCAGCGTAGCTTGTTCTTTTAAATATACCTGACTTAAATATGGATTTTCATCAAGTAAAAATCAACTTAGTCACATAGTTTATACCAGGGGTTCTCAAACCTTCTCAGTTAGGGGCGCATATACAGGTTTAGTATTTTGTCATGGCTCCCTAGTCGAAATATGTATACAGCTGTGTTTAATAAAGTGTTGTACAAGGTTTATACTTTACAACCTACCTACTACATATTAGCAAAGCACAACAATTCGTTGAACACCACTGTACATCGACACTAAAGACCAGGCACAAAAATTAAAACAATCACAATCTTAGGCTCATATATAGGTATATAGAGTTATTCACTCTATACGGCACGGAATATTGCGGTCAAAATACGTGACTTTCAAAAAGTCTTACTTTTGGGATATATGAGGGTCTAATATAATTACTTTTTAAAATCATTTTTATATTATACAGGGTGTCCCAAAGACTCTAAAAGTCTCAAATTTGTGTTTTTTTAAGTGGAACTCCCTATATATTATTGCATTTTTGGATTCTCTGATCAAAATAAGTGTAGGTTTACAGTACCTACACCTTAAGACTTTTTAAATAATTTGAAATTTTACGAAATCTAACCGAATTTTCATGTTTCAAATACTTAAGAAGTATTTCAGTTATGTACTCGAAATTTACAGTGAAATGTAACAATAAATCATATTTTATATCTCAATTATAATAAACTTGCTATATTATACAGGGTGTTCAAAAATTAAAACTAATCAAATAAGAACTTTAAGTAGCTATAACTTGATTAATTTAAATAGAACGCTACACTTTTTAACTTACCAGAAAACTGATCTTTTAAATACCTATCGAATGGTATAAGAATGTTCTATAGTTAAGTCTTCGCGTTTTTACAGAATACGGCAAATAATCATTTTCTGCACCATTTTGTGTTTTTTGAATAGATGTTCTAATGTATCTAGTTGCCTGTGGCATATAGAAACGTCCGATAATTCATCAATCTGCCAATTTAGTCTGCAAAGCCTGTTGCTATAATAGCGGTATTATTTTTTGTAACTGTGAAAATTCATTTATTGAATTGAATCATTTGAATATTGTTGTGTTATTGCTTTGTCAAAATGAAGATTTATTCAAAGGAAGAGGGTATTGATACGATTTTTATGGAGAATGTCAACAAAACTGTTTGTTAGCTTCTCGAGTCTATGCTTAAAGATTTCCTGAAAGTGAAAGTGTGAGTTATAAAAAATCTGTCATAAGAAAACCTGTCACTGAGGATGAAGAAAATGTTTTTACTGAACTTGGTTCAGTGATTGACAATCCCAATATTAGTCAGAATCATATATCCGAAAATATTAACATTAACCCAGCAAGTGTTTCAAGGATTCTTAAAAAATACAGATTTCATCTTTATAAAATCCAGTTTTGTCAAGAGCTTCACGGAAATGATTTTAACAACCGGACTGAATTCTGCTTGTTGGTGTTGGATAAAGTGGTAGAAAATGAACACTTTTTTGATAATGTGTTGTTTAGTGATGAATGAACTTTTCATAACAATGGTTTCGTGAATAGACACAACTTCCATTACTATTCTGATCCAAATCCGTATAAATACAGAGTTATGAGAAACTAGAATAGATGGTCGGTTAATGTTTGGGGAGGAATACTGGGTCCATACTTAATTGGACCCTACTATTTTCAAGGACCTTAAAATGGTTTCATGTTTCGCGATTTGCTTTTACACCAACTTCCAGTGTTATTAGAAGATGTCTTTTTAAATATTAGAACAACTATGTGGCTTCAACTGGATGGAGCTGTCATTATCATCGTGAGGCTCGGCAATTTTTAAATGTCGACTTTCGAAACAGGTGGATTGGCAGAGACGGATTTCAAAATTGGCCCTCGAGATCTTCGGACCTAACACCACCAGATTCATTTTTATGAGGATACATAAAAGGAATGATCTACAATGCGCCCCCGACAATACCACAATATATGCAAATACGCATAAGAGACGCTTTTCAAAGTGTGACCTCGCAAATGTTGTCCAGAGTTAGCAGTGGTTTCGAAAAAATAATATTTAAGTGTTTGGAAATGGAGGGTCAACATTTCAAACATCTGCTCTAAATATTTTGCATCTGTTTTGTGCTATCGTCAATACGTTATTACCATTATTGCTCTTATAGCCTGTTGGACGACTAAATCGCGTTCCGAGTTTCTGAACATTTGTTAAGATATTCCTGATTATTATTCTTATAGTTGTAAATACCTGTCATTTTTAAATATCGTAGGCAACTAGATACATTAGAACATCTATTCAAAAACACAAAATGGTGTAGGAAACGATTATTTGGCGTATTCTGTGAAAACGTGAAGACTTAGCTATAGAACAACCTTACACCATTTGATAGGTATTTAAAAGGTACATTTTCTTGTAAGTTAAAAACTGTGGCATTCTATTTAAATTAATCACGTTATAGCCACTTAAAATTCTTATTTGATTAGCTTTAATTTTTGGACACCCTGTATAATATGGCAAGTTTATTATAATTGAGATATAACATATGATTTATTGTTACACTTCACTGTAAATTTAGAGTACATAACTAAAACACTTCTTTAGTATTTGAAACATGAAAATTAGATTAGATTTAGTCATAATTTAAATTATTTAAAGATTTAGGTACTATAAACCTTATTAAAATAGGCACTTATTTTGATTGGAGAATCCAAAAATACAATAGTATGTAGAAAGTTCATTAAAAAAACACTTGATACTTTCAGAGCTTTTAAGACACACTGTATAATATGAAAATAATTTTAAAAAGTCAATATATTAGATCCCCATATATCTCAAAAGTAAAACTTTTTGAAAGTCACGCATTCTGGCTGCAATATTTCGTGCTGTATCGGGTGAATCACCCTCTGTATTGAACTGATACACAAGAATATATTATTAAAAAAGAAAAATAAAGAAAAAAAGTCCGCGAAACGGGTGAGCTTGGTGGTATTCAGATATTTTTTCAAACCGAGGGATAAGGCTTGACACTTCCATTCCCATTTCTTGGTCCACGTTGATCTTTGAGCGATATATGTTCTTTATCAGAGCTGCAGCTGAAAATCCGATTTCGCATAAATAGGATGTTGCAAAAGGAATGAAATAATTATAGCTTTTAAACTTAGAGTTGAATAATCATTTTCGACGGTTATCTAAAACTCTACCAAATCAGAAGAAGAGAATTTTGTTTTAAGGCTGTTGTCGCAAGAGAGTTCAATAAGACGCTGTTCTTCTTGTGAAGTGAATTCTGGTAAAGTTTGAGCATAGAAAGGATTTTAGATTCACTACAATTTCTCGACATTTTCTTCGGCAAAGTATTTTCCAAACCATTCAGAGAGCTTCGAAACGTGCTCCATGGAAAGGGACAGCAAGTTATGAGAGACAACGATCTCATTAGAGGACGCGTATTTATGTAAATATTGGAAACAATATTGACCACCATCTTCATTAATTTTTCTTATCCACAATTGCAGTATTCTCCTAAACGCCACAATCTTCTCCAATAGTTTCAAAATGGTCATGTTATTGTCTTGCAGAGATGGATTCAGGGAATTCAGTTTGTCAAATATATCACACAAATATACCAGTTTTAGTAAAAAGTCTGGTTCTGCAAAGTATCTGGAGTTTGCATGACTTTCCTTTTCCAGAGAAGTGTGAATTTCTTCATATAACTTGCATGGGATAAGACATTTCCACGTAAAAGCCATCGTGAACTGCAGAAATATAACAAAGCTGTGTTTTCAGCTTCCATGCAATTTTTTTTAAATAGACTGACTTTCAGCGGCCTAGTTTTTATGTAGTTTACTATTTCTAGGATATGCTCCAATGCCAAATTCAATTTACAGTTCATCGACTTCGATGCAAGTTCCTCCCTAGGGATGATACAAGGGGTCCTCATAGTATGCAGTGATTTACTGCGAATAAGCACTTGTGGCAAGATATTGATTAAGCGCCATCAGGACATACATCTGTACACATTTCCCAATCTAAATTATTTTTTGTTCCATTCAAAAAGTGTACGTAACAAATAAGGTGTGCATCTCTATTAATATTAGTAGCCTCATCAAATTGCATACCAAATTCCTTGCTTTTCATTTTCTCTGTTAACTGGTCATTCAAATCCTCAGCTATATGATGGATTCTTCGACTAATAGTATCGTCAGATAAAGGTTCCTTTGTAATTAGTTTTCCCGTCGATTCTCCTGCCATAATATTAACCATGTCGAGAATAGCAGGTAAAATAAGTTATTCGGCAATGAGGTGAGGTTTTTTTGCACTTCGCAACCTTGAAAGATGCTGGCAATGCGTTACTAGGTTCTGAAGCTTGTTAAGTGGAAATGTTTTTCTGCTTTTGTAAATTTTACTACTTCCTATTAAACAAATTTGCGCGATTTTTCAACCATGGTAGAGTGAATAGTTTCAAGATGCCATTTTAGCTTAGTTAAGAGCACGCACTCTGATCTTTCTTCATTATTTACTTTTGTTGAAGTAAAGCCAAAGTCCAAATAGCTATACCGCCTTTTTGCTTCTCCGCCTCTTGTCGAGGCTTCATCACTCTGACTTGAACTATCGGTTTGTTTATTTAATATAAATCTTTCCGTTTTCTAACTAACTTTTCACGAAAATACAAAGCGGCACAATTAAAACCAAACAACAACCTGCTCGCGTACATTAGTTTAAATAGATATTGTAACCATTACAATGTAACGATATCTATCCTGTGTTCGTTAATCATAATACTCTGTATCACTACTTTCAGTGCTAATAATACTTTCTTTTTATTTTATTTATCTTAACAATTTAACTGCTTTCGCTTACAATAAATAAACTAACTTGACAATGCGGCCTACCGGCCTACGGTGAATTATATACTACCAATAAGCGCTCGCGAAAATTCCCGTCGACGGTCGAATGCGGAACATAATCCACTCGCTTTCGCGCCCAGCCAACAGCTAATTCGACGTTGCAAAACCTAACTCAAACTTAGTGTTACAGGTTACTTCTCCCATGTAACAATATTGAGTGAATAACCATTAACGTTACCTATCCAACGAACGATTTATACAGTGTACGCGATTTGATTTGTTTATTGTATCGACGAATATAAGTAAATTTAGATTCCGTAAAAGAGAAAACAGGAGCGCTTTGCGGCATTTTTAATTACCCTTCATGGCGCCCCAGGGCGCCGCGGTGCATACTTAGGGGAGCCCTGATTTACGTTATATGTTTTTTAAATTACATTTTTTAAATTTAGTATTGGTCACTTAAAATCATGAACACCTATTTTTATATACAAATTTTTGACTAACTTTTCAAACTTTAGGCTTATAAAGAAAAAAATATATTAATCTAGTCGTATTCCTTTGTCACGCAAAATATAAAATGTAATTTTTTTTCGATATACAATTTGACTTATTTGTAGTATAAGCAACCTTATCTATTTAAAATATACAAATTATTGGAGATGATATCACTCCCCCTCCTATGGGCCTAGCGTGCGGTATACTAAGGAGTTTCTATCCTTGGGAACGAAAGAGCTGCGAATTGAGGTGGGATTGTTGACAGGACATTATCACCTCAGGGGCCATCTTCATAGAATCTGTGTCAAAGACGATCCGACGTGCATATCGAGGAGGATGAAACTGTTGACCATGTCCTCAGAGAAAGCCCAGCACTCAACGGACTGAGACATATATTTCGGAGATACAATTTTGTTACCGGAAGCAGTTAGGCAAGTTCAACTAACGAGGCTGCTTGGATTTGCAAAGGCTATCGGCCTGGAATGATTTGCAGATATGGTAGGATGTAAAGGGCCCAATAGAGGCCTAGACATCGATGATTTAGTATCACCACTCCTTGTTCATTCATTCATTCATCACCCCCCCCCCCCCCCGCTCTACAAAAATGACGCAATTGAAAAATTGGTAATTTTACAGGGAATGCAAAAAACCAAATAGTTTATATTAAACACTTTGTTATGAATTAATGCAAGTGCCTAAAATAAAATTTAAGATTTTTGTTCTGGTAAAGTTCACCTCTACCTTAATTCAACCCTTCTTTTTTGGAAATGTACGACTGTTCTTTCAAAATTAAAGCTCGAAATTTCAACTGCGGACAAAAAGTTAAGAGAACTTTTCTAAATGCCTTCTAAAAAATATTTAATAGTTGTATTGGGTTATTCCACTTATAACTTAAGATAGATATCTAACAATATAAAGATTTTGAGTGTTGTTGACCCGGAGAATGAAATTCACTTGTTTAGGTTATATGCATAACTGACACATACAGCAACGTTCCTTCAAAATTACTTGATAAACAGTTATCACTTACAAAATGATGTAATCATACTCTGGCAACACCTTCTAAATCATATCTTCTAGAGGGGATGGACTCTGGCGGATACATCTAAAGTTCCTTCATTGTTCTCTCTCATGCGCTAGGTATTTTGAAAAACCACGAACACTTTTGCAGTTACGTACTTGTTCTACAGGAGCAGGGAATATTTTACCTAAAGCAAGTTCAGATGATATTTGATCTTAATTGTTTTTTAAGACCTCGATGGTGCACTTAGCTACAGCTACTGATTAAAAAGAAACAATTTTAAAAGTATTGCATTAATACTAGTCTATTGTTGTAAATTAGATTTTGTTCTTTCTTATTTAGGCATATATTATAAAATTCCACCTTTTTCCCCACAAAATATATGGAATTTTGATACGACTGCACACTAAGTCTGACACTAATAACATTTCATTTTGCATTTTTTCTTTAATAAGAATTAGAACTCTTTATATTTACTATAGTTATTTATCGTTCAATTAAGGCTAATAAAGACCAAAGAAAATTTGAAAACAGCAGTTGATGGGAACAGGTTTTACAAAAAAATATTAAAGCAGCTCGAATTTTAAGGAGTTAGTGATCTTGAACAATATCACCTTCTACCAGTAAATCACCCTTGCCGTCCTTAACACTACAATAGTATTATTCAGCTTTAAATAGATAACTTTGTATATCTTATAATTTAAAGACACCGTTACTTTCTTACCGATATAAATCTAATGAAATTTCCATGTCTTTCTCAAAGAAACTTATTAAAATAATATTTTTATATTTAAATTGTAAATTATGATTCTTGAAAGCAATTATCATTTAGAAAACTTGCTTGTAAAGGAGTCTCTAAATATAATTTATTGTTTTAGGAATTAATTTCCCGTCCGGGTCATTTTGGAAAATAATTACATTAATTGCCCTTATTGGAGTTTTATTTTGGATATCACTTTTTCAACACTGTTCGATGATACTAATGGAAAAACATGTATACAATATCAATACTGGTAACATTTGTATGTATTATCCATCTAATCAAAATTATATATTAAAACTTCAGCCGAAAAAATACATAGCTCCTTTTAGCGAATTAAACAAAGGAGATTATGAAAAACTTATAGATCTGAACCAATTTGCCTTTCTCATTAATCAGAAAAATAAATGTTCGAATTCTTTTGTTCTTTTACTTATGATGATATCTTCGGGACCCCGGAATCGAAATGCAAGAGATACTATAAGAGCTACTTGGGGCCAAAAAGATAACAAAATTAGAACAATTTTTCTGTTAGGTGCAGTAGCAGATGAAAAGCTTCAAGAATCAATTGAATTGGAAAATGAATTATATGGAGATATTGTTCAAGGAAACTTTATAGATTCTTACACAAATTTAACCTATAAGACAGTAATGGCCCTAAAATATGCAATCTATCATTGCTCAAAAGCAATTTATATTCTAAAACTGGATGATGATATTTTTGTTAATAGCCCTTTAATGAAAAACTATTTAACAAATGATCTTTCTCCTTTTGGAGCAGAAAATCTCCTTCAATGTATTGTTTTAAGAAATAAACAACCAATAAGGTATCAATCGTCGAAATGGTATGTCTCAGAACAAGTATATGCTCCAAAGTATTATCCAACTTATTGTCAAGGACCTTACGCATTGTTTTCGCCAGATGTAGTATTTAACCTTTACAGAGAATGTCAAAACTTACCATTTTTTTTTCTGGAGGACGTTTTTACATATGGTTTAGCAGCCAGTAGAGTAAAAAACCTTAATCATGGTGACATATTTCATTATACCCTAGGAAATTTTCCCGCATCTATGATTTCAGATGGGGGCTTCGATAAAAAGAACTTTCTATTTGGAATGATCGAAATGAATATTAGTAGCACTCAGGCTTTATGGAACTATGTTATAAATCGACCTATACGGAGTTCTTTGTATGATTATAGTGAACTAAATGATTTTTAAAATAATGGTTGAGTTCTTAATATATTTTTGGATTGTGATATATGATTAAGAACTATTTCATTTAATGTCATTTCATTATATGTCATATATTTTAATAGAATTGGCAATACGTTGTGGGAATCGAGTGGTAGTTTCAAGATTAAATGATATTACTGTTAGTATTTCTATTCATTTCAAACACTGTCCAAGATATTTATCAAAGTTAAATCTAAACACAACATTTATACGCTTACCCAATAGAGACAAAAAAGCATTGGTATTACCAAAGTTTGCACAACTGCAAAGTGAGCAGAAAAGAGTCTAGATCCTTTAGTCGACTACACTCTTTACTTAAATAAATAAGGTGTTCGCTACTTAAGCGTTTTCTTTATTCAAATGATCACTCGCTTTTTTTATTCTAAATTCAACAAAACATTATGGCTTAATAATATTTCGATCTTTTGACCATCTTCAATAATTTTCCTAATTATGGTTCCCTACCTTTAATTAATTTCGTAAAAGTAGGTGTTTAGGTTTCATTACTTTTTAGTTCAATTTTACTCGCGTTAACACGTGACACATTTTACTGGCCCTCGCAAATGTAAAAAGGGACAGAACAGTAGTAGTACCATAGTCGTATCGTATAGTACTCGACGTATTGCACGTCTCCCGCCTTATTGAAAAGGTTTATCGTTTGCTCTCAAATATATTGACTCTCGCCTCAAAACTACTCCGAAATACAGTGATAGTGTCCTCGATTCCTGGTTCCTGTATGGTGAAGCTTGGAATTATTCTGGTGGCCACCAAGAAGAATTTAGTGAAGTGCTTTCGACTACAAGGTAGGCCATTTTAGTATTTGTGTCACGCTGTCGCCGTATTTTGTATAATTTCTCATCTCCTCAATTAAACCTATATACAGTCCACTCTTAGTCTCAATCCCCTACATATTTTTTGGCCACTTCGAGCCGCATGTTCATTGTTTTATTCACAAAATTAAAAATGTTCTTTAATTAATTAACATTTTACAAAATTTTCTTCGAGAATGTACCATTTTTAGAATTTTATCGTTGGCCCTTTAAGAGTCTCGAAGGCGCACCTGTCACACGCAATTTCATGGTCGTACTCCCTCCATACCATTGCACCCACTAGTCCTGCTGATCAGCTGAATCAGTAGTATCTTCAAATTTTCGACATAAAGTATTTGAATTTTTGAAGCATTGGAAATTACTGAAATCGCGTATTTAATCCTCATTTTAGAGTAATAAAAAAAAAAATTAGTAATATTTTTTGCTGATTTATTTTTATTAACTGGCTCTCAATTGGAAATATTATAATAATATCTTTTATTGATTTGTTGTTTATTAAATATTGTTCGATTAGAAAAGTAAATAATAGATTTGAAAATGTCAAAACTGGATATATACATTGCTCGCAGAAATGCTGCTAATTCTCGCATCAAAGAATTATTGAATATCGCGGAAAAAGCTGGAACAGATCAAAATGTACGTTTACATTTTAAAATGCGCTATAAAATGTTGGAAAATATTAAAGATGATTTTGATAAAAATCATTCGAATATCGTTGATTTAATAGCAAGCGTGGAAAACAAAGATGCTCTTTTAAAAACCGAAGCCACTTTTAGGGAACTTGTCGATTTTGATTATTTTGAAATTCAGGCTATTTATTATAGTATTTTTGAATCTGAACCCCTTGTCAACTTAAATGTCTCTCATTCTGCGCCATCCCAAAATAATGGTAGGTTGCCCAAATTGGAAATACCGGTTTTCTCTGGTGATATTCGAACATGGAAAACATTCTATGATTTATTTAACTCGCTCATACATACTAATTCCAATTTGAGCAACGTGGAAAAATTTAGCTATTTGATAAATTCTCTTGATAAAGCCCCGCTTGCTCTAGTTAAATGTACACCTTTATGTGATGCAAATTATTTAATTGCCTATAATGCTCTGGTTAATAGATACGAAGACCCTAGACTTATTGCTATAACTCACTGGCAAGAAATACAGGGTACTAAAAAACTGTCTGATGATTATTCGGTCAGCTCTTTGAGAAATCTCGTGGACAAGTTTGAAGAAAACTTGGCTGCTTTAAATAATTTGCATTACCCAGTCAAACAATGGGATTTTGTGCTATTTAATATATTAATGGAACGGTTAAATCACAGTTTAGCTACACGTTTTGAAATTGATTGTCATACTGAATTAAAAAACCCAGCAAATCGCTCAAATAATTTTGGTATTTTGAAGGACTTTTTACAAAAACATTGTGACGCTTTAGATGCTGTTTCTATTACTTCTTCGGTAAAAGCACAACCTCCTAAAAATAGAATAAAAACATTTCTGAATAATATCGATCGCAAAGAAAAATGCCCTTTTTGTAATAAGTTGCACCCCATTTATAGTTGTCAAGACTTTTTATCAAAATCCCCTCAGGAACAGTATAATATAGTTAAAACTAAAAAAATGTGTATAAACTGTTTGGGTACAAGGCACCTTTCGCCTTCATGTACATCTCTTCGCACTTGTCGTAAATGTTCTCTAAAACATCATACACTTTTACATTTTGGTTCAGAATTTAAGCCCTCATCTTCTCAAAATGTTGTTTCTCATCCTCAGAGTTCTCAAGTTGTTTCTCATACATCCACGCATGCGCCTACTCAAGTTTCCCATTTGGCGGAAAGCTCTCTCGGTACAGGTGCATTGCAGTCACATTCAGATAAAGACAATTTGCCTAACAATAATTCTCCAGATGTTAACTCTTACGTTGCTAATTTACCTCGTAACCATACTGTTCTCTTGTCCACCGCGGTCATAGAAGTCAAAGATGCGCGGGGACAATTTCAAAAAGTCCGTGTATTACTGGATTCCGCAAGTCAGGCTAATTTTATTACTAAAAACTGTTGTAAAAAACTCGGTTTGGATTCTTATTCTCTAAATATTTCCATAGGTGGGTTAGGACCTATGGCTACCAAGGCCACGCAAGGTGTTGCTTGCACAGTTCGTCCTCATTTTCATTGTGAACCTTGTTTAACTTTAGAATTTGTTGTTTTACCGCAAATCTGTGCCGATTTGCCATGCGCTGACTTACCAGCAAAACATTTTAAAGAATTTTTGAATTTAAACTTAGCTGATCCAAATTTTAATATTTCTTCTTCGATTGACATGCTCATCGGTGCTGAAGTTTTTGGCTCTTTATTGAAAGGTAAATCAATTTGTTTGGATTACCACAAACCCTCCGCTGTTAATACGTCTTTTGGATGGATACTTATGGGCAAAGTATCTCTTGAAAATAATTATCGCATAGGAACGTTTTGTACTTTAACTCAAATTGAAAATTGTATAAAAAAATTGTGGGAGCTAGATCAAGTAGCTCAAATCCCCAAGCTTTCTCCCGAGGAGAACGCTGCTGAACATATGTATGTTGAATCTCATGATAGAACTCACACTGGTAGATACGTAGTAGCTCTCCCCTTCAAAAATTCCTCTTCTCCTAATTTTTGTGATTCTCGCGACATCGCTCTTCGTAGATTTTTGAACTTGGAGCGTCGTCTGAATTCTTTTCCTAATTTTTGTGATTCTCGCGACATCGCTCTTCGTAGATTTTTGAACTTGGAGCGTCGTCTGAAAAATAATCCCTCGATTTATCAAGGCTACTGCAATTTTATGCAAGAATATCTATCAGCTGGACACATGGAACTTATCGAAGATCCCTTAGAAGCACCCCACTCTTACTATATTCCTCATCATTGTGTTTTACGCCCAGAGAGTCAGACGACTAAATTAAGGGTCGTTTTTGACGCCTCTACAAAAGATGCAAATCATATATCATTGAATGACACTCTTTTAATTGGCCCCAAACTTCAGTTAGATATTTTCACTCTACTACTGCGCTTTAGACTTGGCGCTGTAGGGTTTACAGCTGATATCAAGCAGATATATCGTCAAATTTTGGTTACTAAAAGTCACTGTGATTATCAAAGAATCTTATTTCGCTTCTCCCAAGACGAATCTATTAAAGATTATCGTTTACTAACAGTGACTTACGGTGTATCTTCGGCTCCATTTTTGGCGATTCGTACTCTTCAGCAACTGGCTAGTGATTACCAGGCAAATTATCCTCAAGCCTGTCAAGCATTGAAAAATTCTATTTATGTTGATGACTTGATCTGCAGTGGCGATACTGTTAGCGAAGCTGTACAGCTTCAACAGGAGCTCGTCGAGCTCTTGCGACTTGGTGGTTTCGAGCTGAGAAAATGGGCCAGTAACAATCCACAGTTATTGACTCATTTACCGCAATCTTCGCTGCAAATTGATCCTCTTTCATTTGATAATGATCAGGAAAATATGGTGAAAATTCTTGGACTTCAATGGCAACCCAAATTGGATATCTTTACGTATAACGTAAGTGTTAGTGAAACCTCCTGTACAAAACGTAATATTTTGTCAGATTTAGCTCGCATATTTGACCCTGAAGGATTTTTAACCCCAGTTGTCCTTTTCGGTAAACTTATAATACAAAAACTCTGGGCATTTGGGCTTCAGTGGGACGACATCCCACCTGAAGACATTGTAATTAAGTGGCGCAAATTTAAGGGTGAATTACCTCTACTGTCTAATTTTCAATTACCTCGTATTCTCCTCTCTCTCGATTATTTGTTTTGTGATATTCATGCATTTTGTGACGCTTCCTCTTACGGCTATTCAACCGTTATATATTTTCGATACGAAACGTCCCAAAATCAAATAAAAACTTCTTTTGTAGCTGCAAAATCTCGTGTTGCGCCATTGAAAACGATTTCTGTTCCTCGTTTAGAATTGTGTGCAGCCGTACTCCTTTCAGATCTCTTGATTTCGGTTTTGTCTGCGTTTGAAGACAAGATTGATTTTCGGCGGATTTATGCGTGGTCAGATTCGACTGTAACTCTATCCTGGATAAAATCGTCTCCTCATAAGTATAATACTTTTATTTCTAATCGTATTACTCATATTCAAGAAAAGGTTGCTCCTACTCGTTGGTTTTATATTCCTTCCGAACACAATCTGGCAGATTGTGGTTCTCGAAGCTTATTACCCTCTCAATTACTTAACCATTCGCTATGGTGGGCGGGGCCCTTTTTTCTCTCTGACTTAGAAGAGCTTTGGCCAGATTTTTGTCAAACGTTCAAGTTTACGGAAACTGCTTTGGAGCAAAGAAAGACCGTTTTGTTTACCTTAGTTTCACCTTGGGACTTCTTTTTAGATCTTCTTGATAGATTTTCCTCCTTGGATAAAATAATACGCATTTTGTGCAGAGTTCTGCGTTTTATCTCGAATAAGAAAACGCAAGATACTCTTTCGGAACTATTTTCCGGAACTCTAATGTGCTTATTTAAGTACATTCGAGATGTTATATTGCTTGTTGAACCGGGTATCCTGAGGGTGGGCGGACACCAATCGTACTCCCATCTATCTTTTAGAAAGTTACATCCTGGCCAACCAACCCTACTGCATTTGATTGCTCAAAAATTGTGGATTTTATATCCTAAGAAACCTCGTCGCTTGCTTTCTCGTTGTTGCAAGTATATAACAACCATTCTCAAGTCCTCTCAGCCTACTATGGAAGGTATTCCTAAGGCTCGTTTTATTTTTCATTTATCTCGCGTTGTTGGTACCCAGATTTTCTCTTACACAGAGTGTAACACGGTTTTAGTCTTAGTTGAAGCGTTGGTAAATTTCCGACACCTTTTAAGTTTAGGTTTAAACGATCTTAACGCTCATATACCGGAACATTTTTTAAATTTGGAACCTTTAAACTCCTTTATGGAACCGGACTTGATCTCGTTTACGCTCGGACGATTATCTCGCTTTCAATTACTACAAGCCTTACATCAGCATTTCTGGGTAAGGTGGAACAAAGAATATTTACACACTTTGATGCAACGCAGCAAATGGACTGAGTCGTCAGTTCCTGTTCTCAAGGATACTCTCGTGTTGCTTAAAGACGAACACGCGCCGCCCTTAAAAGGGCATTTAGGCCGGGTGTTAGAAGTGTATCTGGGTGCGGACGGAGTTACGCGCGTTGTGACTGTGCGTACCGCGCAAGGTAATTTCAAAAGACCTGTAACCAAAATATGTCCCTTACCTCAAAATTAAAATTATATTTTTTTTTTGTGGTTTATTACTCTACTTTAAGTTTTTTTTTTTTTTTTTATTTGGATGGTACAGAAATATTTTTTTTTTTTTGTTTTTAAAATGTCTCATTTTAGATGGGCGGTATGTTTAGGTTTCATTACTTTTTAGTTCAATTTTACTCGCGTTAACACGTGACACATTTTACTGGCCCTCGCAAATGTAAAAAGGGACAGAACAGTAGTAGTACCATAGTCGTATCGTATAGTACTCGACGTATTGCACGTCTCCCGCCTTATTGAAAAGGTTTATCGTTTGCTCTCAAATATATTGACTCTCGCCTCAAAACTACTCCGAAATACAGTGATAGTGTCCTCGATTCCTGGTTCCTGTATGGTGAAGCTTGGAATTATTCTGGTGGCCATCAAGAAGAATTTAGTGAAGTGCTTTCGACTACAAGGTAGGCCATTTTAGTATTTGTGTCACGCTGTCGCCGTATTTTGTATAATTTCTCATCTCCTCAATTAAACCTATATACAGTCCACTCTTAGTCTCAATCCCCTACAGTAGGTTTAAAAATAAATTAAGCACTCTAATAAGAATAAAATATTGAAATTTGCTTTATAATAATTATAAAACGTTATTTTAATTACCAATAAAATAAATAAAAAAATACACCCATATGGATTATAATAATAGGAACATTAAAATAAAAGAAATTACGAGCTAAGAAGTAACAATTGTTAAGGGCGGCCGGTCTTTATACACACTGAATTCTTTTTATTTTCATAATTTTGACATCTTGTCAAACAATTCAAGTTACATCGACAAATTCTCAGAACTAACTGTCCACGAAACCTGATTGGAACCCTTTTTCCGGACATAAAAAGATTCCGAATCATTCTAGAAGGATTTTCATACTACACAATGTAATAAAAATAAGAAAAAGGGACAATCTGTTGATTTCTAGATCATTTGACGTCTGCATGCCAAAAATAGGGAAACAGAATTTTCTAATAAATTCTCATGAGGAAATTAACAAAGGTAAAATTATTTAATTAAATAAATTATGAACTCGTAGAAAAGGACTTAAAATCCTACAAACTACAAAGGGGGGAGACACCGGAAACATTCCCATTTCTAGTGTAAAAGGCAGAGTCGGGTCTATTTCTCTGAACTCAAAGTTTTGGGGGGCAGCTATCGCAAGAAAAACAACGAGGGGGAGTGCCAGCAGCATACACATAATAATATAAAACGCAGAATCGGTTCTATTTTCCTGAACTCAAAGCTCTTGGGAGGGAGGGGGACGATCGCAAGCATACACATTTCTATACTCTATTCAAGAACTAGAGAGAGTAATTAAATTGTTACCGAAACATCCAACGTACCTGCTCCAGTGCCGCAGGTAACTGAGGACTGCAGTGAATCTAATTATATTTAAATATTATAAGCTTTTATAAATTTACTGCAACAATAAAATTTCTGATAGTTCCATTTAATTTCTGTCAGTGCGCAAAGTACATCTTACAGTATATCCTTAGTGATTTATCTTGTTTGCGCTTGTTTTTATATATTATTTTGATTAGTGAAATACCCAAAAATTTATTCTTCCACCTCTATATTTATTTCAAAATTGTTAAACCAAGGCATTTTTTCTCAACGAAAAACGTATTACGATGATTGTTTATGATGCCTTAAGATATCAATATCTAGATAATAATGTTAAAAGCTCTGTTAAGATGTATTCCAAAATGACAGAAGTTGAAAAATCTACTATGTACCAAATACTGAAGGAGAAAAAAACGAATGGAAACGTTAGTACTTCCAAGCCACATTCGATCACAGGTAGACGAAAGACCTCGTTAGAAGAAGAGATGAAAACTGCAATAAAAGGAGTTGTATATACATTTTATTATGAGAAACAGGTCCCAACTGTCGACAAAATTCTAACTAAAATCAATAAAGATCGGGATTTACCTGATATTAAAAGATCTGAGCTCTGGAAATTGCTCAAGGAAAAACCCGATGGGAAATCTGTTCTTATAATTGTCCGGAAACAGTCCGTTGGAGAAGGAAATATCTCTTTCAAGTAAAAGGTAAAGTTGCTAGAAATAACACAACTTTCAAAATTAGTAATTTAGTTGAATTTTTGAAAGATTTTTTTGAATAAAATTACTGAGGAAAATTGGGAAAAATCCATATTATAAAAGAATAAAGCAAAATGTGGAAACTGGATCTCATGATAGGTGAGATAGAGGAACCAATTATAATTAATTTGAACGAAGATAGCTTCACCGACTATGATTACGAATTAGATACGTAATGTTTACCAGCATAAACACAATTTTATATATATATATATATATATATATATATATATATATATATATATATATATATATATATATATATATATATTTAATGCCAATTAGACGTATTTTTTTATTATTTTATTATTGTATGTGTGTCTTTTTATATCCGTGTAGAATTAACACGTTTATTTTATTTTTTTGGGGCTATCAGATTTCCATATAATAAAGTAAATTAAATTAAGATGTCAGTGCAATAGAAATAAAAATAAGCAGATCCAATTTTAACTGTAACATATAAAAATTAATTACATTTGAATCCCTTCTTAGTGTTTAATTGTAATTCTGCAGATTGTTTAAGAAATAAATAAACTGAAACGTCAAATGTCCTAAAAATGTTTTTAATTAATAATAAACTGACCGAAAGCCTAAAAAAAATTTCAATATTATATGGACGAATTTATTTTTTATATATGTTTAATTTCTGGTATTTTTGACAATGAGTATTTTGTAAGTATTTAAATTATAACTTAGAATTTTTTGAGAGAATAAGGCTACGTTTTAGTCTGAATGTACCTAAAACGGTTTGTATTCCAAAATTAAAAATAATAAAAATACAGTTGTGATTTGTGTTAAATATGTCAAAATTATCTATTTTTTGTAATGTGTGTGAATTATTACGAAATAATAAGAAATAAAATAATATAATAAAAACTTTTTATTTTAAGTTTATTACCGAAATAATATTCTATGCCACAAATACTTTGTGATAAAATAAACCTCCTTCTGACGCCTACGACAAGGATTAAAATCCTTTTTAACACTTCACACTTCCAAATATCTATTGTTTTCCAATCCAAACAGTCCATTATTTTAGACCGGTATTTTTGATTATAAAATTTCTAATCCACTCCTATGAAAAATATAGGTGTCTAACAGATTTTGCCAAAGACACCGAACTAAAGAACATAGGTAGTTTGCGGAGAAAAAAGGGTCCCCGTTGGATCCGCGCCTGATCTTTCATACTAGTAACTAAAACTTTGCGATTGTATTTTTTTGACATCACCTAAGGCCCTTAGATTAGTTTGCGTCGGATCATGGCCACCTAGATGCAATTTTAAAAGTGGCTCTAAAAAAATGAAGTAGACGGAAAAAGTTTTTAAAATGTCACATTCTGATCTAGAATTGTCTTAGAAATCCAAAAATGTTAAAATATACAGGGTGTTCCATTTAAAAATTCAAAACCGGGGCCATTTCCGGTGAAACCGGAAGTGGCCGGAAAGTGGAAAATATGCGAAAACTCTCCCCTTCACATACCATTTACCTGTACCAATTCTCATTTTGATACACATAATACTCTAGAAATTATGACTTGTCTAATAGATTCGTTGACACCCGGTATATTGTATATGTTTATGACAGTTTTCGAATTAGTTTTTTTTTTTATTTTGAAATGATAATTAAAATATTTGATGTTTCGGTACCGTATCTAGTGTTGATATAGTTAAAATGTACTTGAAATAAGCAAAAAATTATTCCAAATGATAAATAATTTTATACCTAAATGAATTAAACTATGAAATAAAATTTATAATTAATGACAATAGCAAAAATAATAAAATCTTTTCGTAAGTTGACATAATCGAATGGTCGGATCATTTTCGTTCTTTCATCTTAGGCGTGGATTTTATTGTTTTTCCCAAATATAATGGTGAAAGTTATAAACCTCATACCTCTACATATATTTCTAGAAGACATGGTGAAGAGGTCGATTTATAGGATGATGAGAGATTAGGTCATATAACGAAGACACAATCTCTTATCCAGAAATCAAGACATCTGGGACATACCTCAAAATGAAATGAAAAAGAAATTAAACTTTGTGCAAAACTTCAGCACAAAGTTGAGTCGCAAGAGCGAAAGGGACAGAACCACCATTGAAAAACCCAGTAAAAAATCCATTATATGGTATACAGATGGCTCCAAAACAACGGAGAGAACTGGAGTAGGAAGCTTGGGTAAGGCACCAAGCATTTTCCAGGCAGAAATATATCCCATTAGGATATGTATTCAATTTAACATGGAGAAAAGCTATCACGGCCAAGAGATTGTCATCGTATTGGATCGTCAAGCAGCCATCAGTACGCTGAGCCCTCAAGTTATCAGTTCCAAGATGGTCTGGGAATGCCTAGGGAAATTAAATGACTTGAGTAAGAATAATAAAGTCACCCTCATGTAGGTACTAGGACATACCTGGAATGAGGGGAATAAAATAGTAAATAGGCTTGCGAAGACAAGGGCAGAGATACCATTTCTGGGGCCAGAGCCTTTCTGTAGAATCAGTAGCAGCGCAATGCTGGAAGAACTAAAGATAGAAGAAGACAGCAGGAGATTCAATTATTGGACGGAGCTGCATGGATTGAGGCAAGCAAAGATAGTTATGGGGAACTACGACCAGAAGAGATTCAAAGGATACATAAACTTAAGTAAAAACCAACTCAGAGTTCTGAGAGGGGTCCTGACGGAGCATTGCCACCTGAACAAACTCGGACTGGTAGAAAGAGAAGAGTGCAGATCTGTGAGGAGGAGGACGAAACCTGTATTCATATCTTTTCAGAGCGAAGCGCTCTAAAAAACTCTAGGATACGGTTCTTGGGAACACACCAAATCGAAGAACATCCTGATGAAAATAGGACTGGAGGACCTGCTCTAGCCGATAAGGAAATTCTTATGACTGGGCAAGAGTAGAGTGGCACAATAGGTCTACCAGGTCGCAGTGTACAGACTCCCAACTCTACGCACATACAAGTTATAGATATTGAAAAAACATTTAATTTCATGTTTTATTCGACAAAATCTATCAACAATTTATCGAGATGATGGTAAAAAACTCCCTTTTTTGCACTATTTTATAAATGTTATTTACTTTTACAGTAATTGCCAAAAGTGACATATAACACTATGATGATGAGGTCATTATGGGTCTTTATAAGTGTGCGAAAGTTGAATCAGATCGGTTGAATAGTTTATGATTAATGTCAACTATTTATTAAAAAAATCAATAATTTAAACATTTCTTGCTCAGATGATAATGCTTCTAGAGACATTTTTAAAAGTAAAATAGACTCTTAAAGGGTCAAACTAAAAGTAAATTTAAAAATAATATATTTATTCCAAAATTGTTGGTAAAAATGTTGGATAAGGAAGAGGTGATTTTTCTGCTTATAAATAATTTATAAAACTTTGTTAGTTAAGTATATATATATATATATATATATATATATATATATATATATATATATATATATGTATGTATATATATATATATATATATATATATATATATATATATATATATATATATATATATATATGTTTATGCGACTTTCACGGATTCCTCCGTGTGAGATGCAATAGCAGTGGATATATCCCCATTATGCCGTTGTAATGCTGAAATCACATTCAGGAAACATACAACTATATGCAGCTCCGTGTATAGAATGAAGTAAAATACGAACAGTAAATGCAAACTTCCCTCCATCTTATTCTTTCTGTATTAGAGGTTGCACAGTTAGAACAAATTGTTATAACAATAACTGTTTAGACTATTGGTGTTTTTAATAAACAATTGACATTAATCATAAACTATTCAACCGATATGGCTGAACTTTAGCACAATTATGAAGATCCATAATGGCCTAATCATTTACGTGCTATATGTTACTTTCGGCCATTATTGTAAAAGTTATTAACATTTATAAAAAAGCGCACACAGGGCATTTTTTGCATAATCTCGATAAATTGTTTATCAATTTTGGACGTATAAAACATGAAATGAAAGGTCTTTTCCATACCTTTAATCAAAACAATTTATCTCTAAAATATCATCAGAAAATGATACGGGTAGAAAATCGAATTTTCCGACTTTAGCCGTTGTTTATAAAAAAAACAGTATATCTTTGTGTATTTATCATTTACTAGCTCCCCCCTCTATGATTTAAAATGTTCAAATCAAATGTACTATCTCAGATTTCAAAGAAGTACCGGGAGATGGTGGAAGCCTCTTCCATGGTAGTGCACCTCCACCTGCCCACCGGTTTTGAACTTATTGGTTCTCGTCAATACAGGGTAAGCAAGCACACCTAAACATATTTAAAGCGATTACTTTAAGCACATTCAGTCAATCTCATAGAGATCTATATACAATAGTGGCCACAATATACTTGCAAATGGGGATATGAATACATATATATTAAAGAAACTATTATAGTTTCCAATAACGGAAAAATGCTTATACAATAAGGGCAGACGTACTCTGTTCTTAAACAGTAGAAAAAAGTACTACTTTAGATTGCAAAGAAGTGCCGGTAAAGAGTAGTAGTAATAGTAGTGCACCGCCACCTGCAAATCGATTTCGAACTGAAATCTGAATATTTAGTCTCGTAGACATCTATATACCAATATTGGATATCATATATTTGTAGTTGAATGTATAAATCCATTTGCATAAGAAACTAGTTTAATTTTCAATCAACTGAAAAGTCTCTATACAATAAAGGCAGACGTATTCTGTTCTAACACAGGAGAAAAGCACTATCTCAGATTGCAAAGTTGTACCAAGAAAGGGTGAAAACCTCTCCCATGGCAGTGCACCGTCACCTGCAGACCAGTTTCGAACTTGTTGGTTCTCGTGGGTACAGTGTAGGCAAGTGCACCTAAACTTGAGAAAAGCGAATCCGTTAGGCAGCTTATGTCAGAGCAAACATGATGTCTAAGTTCGAAACCGGTCTGCAGGTAGTGGTGTACTGCCATAGGAGAAGCTTGCACCATTTCCAGGTACTTCTTTGCAATCTAATATAATATTTTGTCTCTAGCTCTGTTAAATCAGAGTACGTCGGTTCTTATTTTACAAGGTTTTTTCAGTTGGATGAGACCTAAAATAGTTTCTCTAATATAAATGTATTTATACACCCAACTGCAAGTATATTGGTATCAACTGTTGGTACATAGATTACTACGAGATTAAACATTCAGATTACATGGAACGCTGTGAGATGGCGCTGCTTGTATTCGTCCTTTGAATCGCTTTTCTTATGTGTAGGGGCGCTTGAATATCCTGTGTACAGGCAACGGTGCACTGCCATGGGAGGGGCTTCCAGCCTTTCTCGGCACATTTTTGCATCCCGAAACAGTACTTTGTCTGCCATTATTGTATGGTTCTTTTTGTCAGTTGGGTAAGAACCAAAATGGTTTCTTTAATTTAAATGTATTTATATATCCAAATGCAAGTGTTGGTTAATTACCCAAACTGGTTTTGATAAAAAGTTTTAATATGTTCACATTTTTACTAGAAATATTTTATTTAGGGATGAATCTGGCTTCACAAGGGACGGCCTTATATATTATCATAATTTACATGTTTGTATGAAGAAAGTGGCTATGCAGTAAGAGACTAAACACCAACAAAGATTTATTGGTAATGTTTGGACGGGGGTCCCTAAAAATCATTTGATAAGACCTTTCATTTTGAAGGAATGTTTAACTGGTACACTCTGTTTACAAATTTTGTACCAAAAGAGTGACAGTAAAATTAGTCTATTTCGGAGACCTCGTATTTGAAACCAAAATGAGTGGTAATTGAAAATTTATGGTAAGATAATGCTCTAAGAAAAGTTCTAGATGAGCACTTGTTTCAATGTTGAGAGATTAATTATCAAATTTGACGAAATAGAGTTGCATAATGTGTTTCCATTGAATTTAAAAGAAGATAAACAAGTTTATCTTATCTTCTTTTAAAGCTTAGATCACGTTGAACCAAAAAAAATATCATCGACATAAAAAATTAAATTTATCCCTTAGACAGGGTAAAACGAATCCCATGAAAAAAAACAGAAATAAATTATGAAATATCTGATAAAATTGTATTGATAAGTGATAATTTAAGCTGATCATAGAGCAGCAGAAGTCATATATTTATGGTTCGTTTTTATTGACATTCACCTTCTTATAGAAGTGAAAACAATCCCTTACAATCAAAAAACCCAAAAAATATTTATAAAAATTTAAGAAAAAATATTTCTGCATCATATAAATTACGAGAAATATAAATGAGATATTTGCATCAAATCTAATACAAATACACCTTATAAAGGAGGTAAAAACCAAACCCGAAAAATGGCAATAAATTAAGTTTAGGAAAAATAGTATATTATGCATCTTGGGAGAAAAAATAAAGAATGTCTTAGATAGCATGGAAAAATTCAGACCTCGCCCGTATTTTGCGCTAAGGGTGGGTTCCTGTTGGTAAATTAAGGTCAAACTTTTTTTGCGGCCCAATGTCATCGAAATAAATAATTAAAGAGAAAAACATTTAGTCTAATCTACAAGGTCGTAAATAAAAAATTAAATTCTAATCTCACCCCTATTTTTTCACCCTAAGGGTGGGTTCCTGTTAATAAATCACGGCCAAACATTTTTGCGGTCAAGTGTCATCGATATAAATAATTGAAGAAAAATAACGTTCAATCTAAACTACAGGGTTGAAAAAAAAATAATTCTTATCTGAAATAATAAAAATAAATTACTCCATGCCATCCCCGCCCTTTAAATTCGCTTTAAGGATTGGTTCACGTTAGTTCATCTTAAGTGCCTTAAAAGCTCAAAAAAAATAGCGGTAGCAGATAATTTTTGTAAGTATGAACCAACCATTAGCATATTTTATATTTCGACACCTTATCTAGCTGTATTACTATAGAATTAAAAACTGTGTCAAAAAAGCAAAAAAAAAACGGGAATGAGACAATATATATATATATATATATATATATATATATATATATATATATATATATATATATATATATATATATATATATATATATATATATATATATATATATATATAAGGAAGGTACCCTAATTTTTTTTTCCTGCAAATGAATGAACGAGGAAAATTACAAAAGTCAGATTTGCATACAAAAAATCGGGTTTGCGATGACAATTTGCGAGCTAGGATGTCAGGACAACAGAAGGACGATGGAATAAACATATGATCTCTGACAATCCTTAAACCATAAGAGTGGAAGAGGAAGATCATACATGAGACGGTTAGTTGAGATTAGCCCCTGATAAAAAAAATGTAGGTATAGGATAATATAAACTTTATAAATACATAGACAGATAAATAAGATACTTAATACAAATGATTAGTTAACTTTGTATTAACTTAATATCGAAATAACAAAAATATATTTGACCTCAGATTTTGACTAGATGATAAATAAATGCTTGTATTATTTAATATCAAGTAATTTGTAGGCACTACAGCTCTTTTATATAGTATACGTCATAAAAATATATTGGTATTTACCCCAATTTGCCTGAATACACAATTTATGTTTTGTCAGCATAATGTAAACCCGGCATAAGGCATCATATCTTATCATAAAAATTTCAAGTACCCGAGGGACAAATTTATACGTAGATATATTAAAAATGTTTTATTTCATATAAAATCAAGTATAATTTTAAGCCCTACTGAAAAAAAAATGGTTGAAAATTCGGAACATAAATATAAACGTCTTAACATTAATAAAAGTAAGTGAATTCAAGTATTACTACAACTATAATATTGTTTACTGCAATAAGGTTAGTGTAAACTAAAAACTGCCTATTTTAATCTGTATTAGTTTAAAATAGAAGATTATTAAATTTCAAGTGTTAGATAAATACATTTAGTATTTTTAATAAAACGTTATATTTCTAATGCAGGCTTAATAATATTTTTAACTAAAAAAAAAGCAATGTACAGAATTTCATTCTTGCATATTCCTTTTAAAACTATCTATGGACTTGATACGGAATATTTTAAAATTAAAACCATAAATTATTCAGTATTTCCTCCAATTAGTTTTCTTTCATGAAATTTCGTTTTATTTATTGTCTATGCTAACTTATTTCATAGAAATCAATGTATAGAAAATGCTATGTATTTTCCTTTAATATATTCTGTTATTTTAGGATAATGGAATATCATAATTTAATATCCTACCTTTAAAACTAATTAAATATTTAATCCCTAAATACAATGTATTTTGGTTCATCATGTTTTTTGTATGACTGGATATTTTGAGAACGTAAAATATTATTTTTAACCTAAGGCAAAAAATTTTAATTTAGTGCTTTTAAATATAAAATTCTGCTATATAAAAATACTGTAGAAATCCAAATCCAAAAGAAATATTTGTAAACCGCTGGCATCGAATGTATTATCCTCGCAAACTACAAACTGGGATGAGAAATCTAGTTGTTGCATTAGTAGTAACCAGGATTAGCTTTGTACCATATTCTTAAACATAGACTTGGGAAAACGGCCTTTGTACTCCCTACAAGAACCATTCACTTATCCCAGATTAACCATCACCAAAATGCAGCACTGTAGGGGCCCCTTGCATGCTGTCGAGTCCTAGGAGATCTTATGGTTCTCTGGATTTCCAGTAAACTTCCGGACAGTTCATGAGGTCCCAAGCACTGCCTTTTCAGGAAGCAGTTGCTCTAACGTCAACCAGTAGTTCGAAGATAATTTGTCGACATTTTCCTTATAAAGCTTATTTAGGTGTCGTCCATGAAGATGCTTCCGTAGCCAGGCTGTTGGTTCGTAGGACATGCCTTACTCGTCTTTTGAACTCATCAATTTCGGTTTTCATAGTTAAGTGGTCAATTCTTTGTGTCTGTGTTTCATGCCCAAGTATTTATAGGTCTTTTCTGCCTCCATGACGCAATGATTTGGAATTTAAATGGCGCGATAGTGGATAAATGGCAAGGCAGAACCATGGTGGGCTTAATAAATATCCGTATAATATTCCCCTTCATATTGAGATTGTGTCTAGCTCAATTTTGTTGCTGGAGGGTATTTGTATTTGGGTCCTGATTCTCTAAGTTGACATGAGATGTTCAAAAAAGTACACAATATGTACGTGGACTCTATATATTCTTAATACAGCTGCCAGCCAGTAATGTGGATTGAGTCGAAGGCTTTTCGGTAAGCGACGAACAAATTCCTTTTGTTGGAATAGGCCTGTTTGCAGATGACCGAATCGATAATAAGTTGCTTCTTGCAATCCATTCCGCTTCTGGTACATTCTTTTCGCTGATTTGCAATAATATTGTTTTGCTCACAGTGTGCATGGATACCTTGTGTGAAGCAGGATGTGATCACCTTGTACAGCATGGAAAGGCAGGTTATTGGCACATATTTGGCTAAATCTTCTGCATTATGCTGATCTTTTGGCAAGCGATAGTGTTTTTGTAAGAAATATGGCATTTTCTGTGGATAAAACACCCTTTCGATGTCGCCAGACCCTCCTATGGATCTACCATAAATTTCCGGACGGTTCGAGGAGTTCAATGCAAGTACAGTTTGAAGTCGTTGCTCCCCGCACTGTATTCACAGTATACCAGTTTATCTACCTGCAACAGTTTGAATATCTCTGCCAACTCTAGTAGGATGATATTGACGTCTGAATCGTATCTTTTCTTGTACCCCGAAGCGGCTAATGCTTGGCATCCTCCTGTTATGTCCTGGATTTTCTCTGATGTTTGACATCCATATCAGCATTGGTGATTCTGGATTGAGGGGTTATATTCCCTGGTCTTTTCCTACGTTTTACGATTGATTTAGGTACACTTTTTAGTGTAGAATTCAAATATTTCTTAAATATTTAGGACCAACTGTACCCAAAAATAGTTATTTCGCAACTTTTAAGCTAAAATATCTCAAAATCTTGAAGTGACAGCCAATTCTGGTTAACGAATCTGTTTTAAACGTACCAGATTATATAAAAAGTGACCTTCGAGTTATAGTTTGTAAAAAATAATAAAATAAGATACTGGGGGAGAGGATTGTGTTCTTAGCTATAGTTACTGATTTAAGAATATCCTTTTTACAGGTACGTATGAGTAGAATCAATATGGGTACTTTAAATAATTTAATTGCTCTTCTTCGAAATTAAATTTTGCCTGTTCCTATTTAGACATATATTACAAAAATCCACCTTCGTCCTCCCTGAAATATTTAAAGTTTTTATACGCCTGCGTACTAACAATTACACTACGATACACGATACAACGATACCAGTATATCTTACAATATAGTTTTTCTTTATTAAATTTTAGAACTTTTCATTTTACTAGTTAATTACCATTGAATTAACTGTAATAAAGAATTCAAAAATTGCAAAACAGAGGTAGATAGATAGAGTTATTTCGCTTTTTATATATTAACTTTTCAATAAGATATTGGAAACAAAAAACCATGCTTTAATAACTAATGCAATTTCCATGTTCTCCTAAATAAAGCTTATTAGATTAATATCCTTTTATATTAAAATTCTAAATTATTACTGTTAAAACACAAATTATTATTTAAAAAACTTGCTTGCAAAAAAATCTCTAAATATAATTTATTGTTTTAGGAATTAATTTCCCTTGCGGATCATTTTGGAAGAGAATTGTATTTATTGCCCTTGTTGGCGTTTTATTGTGGATAATATTTTTTCAACACTTTTCGACGATACCAGTGGAAAAAAATGAATTCGATAACAGTACGAAGTGCAATATTTGTATGTATTATCCGTCCAATCAAAATTTTGCATTAAAGCTTCAACCAATAAAATATATACCTCCTTTTAGCGAATTAAATAAAGGAGATTACGAAAAGCTTATAGATTTAAATAAATTTGCCTTCGTTATCAATCAAGAAAATAAATGTTCGAATTCTACTGTTCTGTTACTTATGGTGATATCTTCAGCACCTCAAAATCAAAACGCGAGAAATACTATAAGAGCTACTTGGGGCAAAGTAGATAACAAAATTAGAACAATTTTTCTATTGGGTGGAGTTACAAATGATAAGCTTCAAGCATCAATTGAATGGGAAAATGAAATATATGGAGATATTGTTCAAGGAAACTTTATAGATTCTTACGCTAATTTAACCTATAAAACAGTAATGGCGCTAAAATATATATCTTATCATTGCTCAAAAGCGAAGTATATTCTAAAACTGGATGATGATATTTTTGTTAATATTCCATTGATGAAAAATTACCTAACAAACGATTTATCTCCTTTTGGAGCAGAAAATCTCCTTCAATGTGTAGTTTTAAGAAACAAAGAACCAATGAGGCATCAGAGTTCGAAATGGTATGTATCTGAAAAAGTCTATGCTGCAAAGTATTATCCAACTTACTGTCAAGGACCTTACGCATTGTTTTCGCCAGATGTCGTATTTAAACTTTACAGAGAATCTCAAAAATTAAAATTCTTTTTTCTGGAGGACGTTTTTACATATGGTCTAGCAGCCAGCAAAGTTATAAACCTTAATCACAGTGATCTATATTCTTATACCCTGGGTTATTTCCCAGTGTCTATGATTTCAGAAGGAGGATTTGATAAAAGGAACTTTCTATTTGGAATGTTCGACATGAATATTAATAGCAGTCGCGCTTTATGGAACTATGTTATAAATAGACCTGTTCGAAGTTCTTTGTATGATTACAGTGAATTAAGTGATTTTTAAATTAGTGTTTTAGGTTCCAATTAATTTTTAGTGTGTCAAATATGACTGCGTCATATTTTATTTCAAACTAAAAATATTAATTATTATATGTCATAAATTCTGATAGAACTAGAAGAACATTGTGGGATTCGAGTGGTAGATATTAAACAACTTTAAGTTAAATTTAACCGTAACATTTACATGTTGAAGTTTAGAAAACTACGCAATCAGTAGAGAAGAGTTAAATACACTTTTTGTCTAAATGAAATAATAGAGTGCTCATTACTTAAGCGATTTGACAAATCCCAATCACTCAAGAAATTTTGTATTTTAAGTTCCAATTCAAGTGATGAGTAACAAAAAATGATTGTTATTGCCGCTGTTACTACATGTAGATAAAGTATAAGTAAATAACTAAGTTTACTTTACACTTTTCCCGAGCAAATAATCGAATATCATCGGCATTTTCTTTTTCGGTTATTTTCCCAGAGGTCATCCACTACTGTAAAAAGGAAAGGCATTAAAATTAAGGTAAATGTGTTGGAAGTAAATTTCGTAAACGTTTATTAAATTCGTTTAATGTAATGCATTAAATTAAATAATTACCATTAATCTAAATTATTTTATTCCATTAAATATAATCATACATTAAATTTAAAGTTTTGATCATTACTTTTTAAGGTGATTATGTATATTAAATATACAGCCAGTGTTCATTGAATTTAAGATATGTTATCACATATTTAATGCACCAACATTAACATGCGGTCAAAATAAATTGCTACCAGGAAAAGGTGGAAATTTTTCCCATAGGTAGTATACCTTCATCTGTAGATCGGTTTCGAACTCATTGATTTCTGTCAATACCGGCAGACACGTATACCTCATCATAAGAAAATTGAGTCCTTTAAGCAACTTATATCGTACTAAACAAAAAGTTCAATACAAGTTGTGCCATCTCCCAGAATCTCATGCAATGTCCCATGAATATTAATATAAATTCGTTTAATGTTAAGATACATGTGAATTAACTTTAATGTACCACGAACTGATATTTGAATGAATTGCTTTAGATCTAAAATAAATTTAAATTATTCACGACTTTAGGTAAAAAATCATTAAATTTAATATAGAATGGACATTAAATTTGCATTAAATTTAAGGTTATTTTTAATAGTATAGTTACATGCTATTTGGTATTACTTACAAATCAAGCGATAACTTTTCAAGTCATCATTTGCATTTGAATGTGAAGCATGAATAGTTATTTAGTTGTAATCTCGATTATTTCGATAACTGGGTACCCGAGCAATATTTGACCTAAATGATTCCAAACTTCTACTGCCTTTAATAATCACGGTGAAGGAGTTGTTTAATATTATCCTTATTTGATTAATTATTCTCAAATTTCATATCTGTTGTGTTTTCTTTATTTTTTCATATATTAGTGCTTTCAAAATTTGAAGTTCTTGATCTGGAAAATAAGAAAGATGGGTTAGTCTCTATAGCACTTAGACCTCATTATACCTATTGCATATACTCCTATTGATGTCTCCTGACAACCTGTCGCTCATTCTACAGTCAGCCAAAGTGGGTTAATATTCGCCTAGCATGGATTCTCTTTTGGTGAAAGAGCAAGACAGTTACGTAGAATATATTGTAGAACCTCATCTTTTGTTTCACAACACCAACCCGCAGGAGCGTTCCATATTTTCATATTAATTAGTACATTCATTCTTCGCTAGCAATGCCCCGGTTTCATCTTATAATATTTTAAACAAGTTATTGGAGTAATTCTTAATTAGTTTTGTCATTGCTGACTGAGTCAAAGTTGCTAGTAGGTCCGGCTCCAACAACTCCATCTCAGCAGCTTGTTAGGCTAGCAAATCAACAATGCGTTTTTCATCAAATGAATCATGTCCTTTGATCTAGCTCAAATTGACCACAATTTTAGCTGCATCCAAAGAAATGGCCTCATAGTATACCTGTCTGCTGTCTGTATATATTTTTACCTTCTTTTTAGCAATATTTCTATTGGTAATTTCGTTTTCTGCTATGATAATACCAGGAAGCTCTTCACGAATTAGACTGGCGCATTTACTCATTGTCCAGTAAGAATATTAAAATATTTTGTTTTTGTCACCGTCTGTGCAAGAGAAAAACCGATATTTACAAAACATTAAGTTTGCCGCTACGCTAGTTAGAGCGGAAATTAAAAGCAGGTATGCCTGAGTTTGAGAGTACCACATGTAGTGTTGACATCCAAAAGTTTTGCTGGCCGATTGAGATCCATAGAGATTTATTATTAATTCTAATGTATTTTGAGTTGCTGAGTCTAAATCTGTAACATAATCAGCCGTCACGTGGTCAGGGAATTTGTTATTGACAATTTAATTGTTTATAACGTCTCAAAAAAATAAATATTAATAAATGAGTTTTCGATTTCCAGCCCACGCTATTTTGTTTCAATTTAATAATAAAGACAAAAGTATTTTCAAAATTGAAAAAAAAAATAATAAAAAGGCAACATATTACAATTTTAGTGCAAGAAAGGGCCTGAGTGCGCAGTGCTCCAACAAACTCGAGTATAATTCGGATTCTAATTAAATGTCTTTTATGGTATGATAGCTCCTTTTAAAGAGAAGTGTTTACTCCTGAATAATGTGCCATCAGAAATGATTTAACTTTTAAAGAATAATAAACAAACTAAAATGATGCAAACTACAACTTTTTGTAATTTTTTCCATCTCAATTTTTTACAAAAAAATAATACAAAAATACCGATAATAAAAGCTAAATTAAAACATTGAATTTTTCTTACAGACTCGGGATCTTTTAAATTTCCATTGTTATTAATTTGACCTGGAGTTATATTATAGCAAATATAAATACAATAACTCATTTATTAGTAATTGTTCAGCCTTATTATTAAATTGTTAATAATAAACTCTTAGATCACATGAGGGCTTATTATGTTAAAGATTCGGATTTAGGAACTTAAAATACCTAAGAATCAACCATAAAATTGCAAAAAAAACCTTGGGCCTCCACACTAACACGTAATGAACATTTCAGTTTGCTGTCTTTGTTGTGACTAAGACCGTTCGAAGCAGTATCTTACTCCAGTTATATTAGAGGGTTTATTTTACTTTTTTGAACTTTGTTAAAAATTAATTTTTGTTAACCACCATAACATTATATTTGTAAGCTAAATATAAAATATCGAATCCAAAGTATTTTATTAAACGGTAGGTAAAATACAAGAATCTATTGCAGCGGTTTCCAACCTTTTTTTTCTTGCAAACCCCTTCTAAAAATCGGAATAAATTGGCCAACCCCCTTTGTAGTCATTAGGAGTAATAAATTAAACAATAACGAAAAACTAAAAGATAATCGTAAAACATTTACGGTCAAAAATTATTAAAACTAAGGAGCCTAACCTGTGAAAAAGAATTATTAATACAAAATGAATACAATAATACAAAACTTAAAAAATACTGTCAATGGGATATTTGCATGGTGGAACAAAGAATTTCAAAATTTGGTTCGATGTTTGAAAGTTTAAGTCTTAGAACAGGTTCTACATTTAACTGGTTTTTGTACTTATCTTTTAGGTAAGTGAATATTGAGGATCCTTTCTTATATAGATATGTTCTACACAAGGGCAATAAAACTTTAATGGCTTTTTCCGTCAAAACAGTACACTCACTTCTTACACTGAGCAAAAAATTAAGTGAAAAGTTACCTCTAAAAACAGTTTTTAGGGAATTGCCAGGGGGTTCTTGAAAAGGATTACGTATCTAATTGTTTGATCCAGATATAATAGGTTTATTAGAAAAGTATTCCTCAAATATTAATTGAAGCTGTTTGAGATATTCAGTAATATCCCTTCAATTATCTTCGTTAGATTCAATTTTATTTTCTAAAAAAATGGTGCAGAGAGAACCAAAATATTCGGACTCATTCACCTGCAGACATTGAATCAAAAAGTTGAATTTCTTTGGATGGTTGTTATTCTGCAAAATGGTGATACCTGGGCCTTGTCAAGATAGATGTCATCACTTCATTTAGAAAAAATATCAGCTAGATATGCAAATTTTTGCAGCCAAAGAATATCAGATACAAAAGAGGAGAAATGAAATAGATGGTCGAGAAAAATGCTTGAACTTCAAATAGGTCAGAAATTTGCCACATGAAGCCATCTAATTTCTATATGAAGTTATAATGAAATACGGAGACGATTTTATAAAATTTACAAATTTTTACAGCGTTGTTTAAAGTACTGGATAATCCAGCAGGAATGAGCTTACTTGTCAGTACTTGTTTATGAATACATCAATGAATCCATTAAATATTTCCGTTAATCTTCTTTACCTGCACCACATGACCAGAAAATGTTCCAGTCATAGATTTTGTCCATCAGTGCACATAGCCAAAGAAAAAAAACAATTTATTTAATTTTTTTTCCAAATGGTCATTGATCTGGTCGAAAATTGCTGCACCTACCAAATAGGTTTTCAGTAGTTTTGCAAGTAAAATATCTTCTTAAATGGAATTCTTAAACGTGGAAAAGCAATACTGCAGCGTTTGCTACATCAGTCGACCCATCAAGCTGATAGTGAAATAATTCAATTTTATTTTTTTTAATAGTTCACTGTCTACATCATTTGCAAATTATTAATTCTCTGCGGCACTGTGTTGTTTGATAAGAGAAAAAGTTCAATTTTCCTTGCTGCCTTTTCTTCGAGCATTCAAATTTTCGACCACTATATGTGCTTGTCTAGATCTTGCAATTCTGTAACTAACTCTAAATGATGCCTAGACAGACATTTTCCTATCATCATTTAAATCTGTTAGAAACAAAGGAATACTATACTTTTTAATCTGCCAATTTTATGTTAAAATACTCAATAGATTTATCCTTGTGATCCGGATGTCTTGTTTCAAGGTATCTACGAAGGAGAAATAGTTTTAAGCAGCTTTGGTCAGGATTTCATTACATATTACACTAAGCGATTTAAGTTCTGAGTTTGTTTTGAGTCTGGCGAGACGTTAGCTCACTACAACAGCCACCCTGCATTGGTTCCAAATCAGGGACTGAAGTAGAAGAAGGAATTGATTGTTCTTCCAGCGTTTCATCTGACTTGACTAAACTGCCCATTTTAAACCAACGATCCATCATATATTTACGGAGCAATAATTATTTACTTTCACTTTTGATGTGCGTACGTGAGATTTGTAAAGCTTGGTTATTTCTTATAATTTACCTACACAAGAAGAAATCACTAAACTAGTTTACACTCCTATTATTTATGTACACACTATGCATCATTTATCTTTTTGAAATCATTTAAGCTCATCGTACGATTCTGTTCGATTCTACTCTTCCTTATATGTGACTGCGGCGTTTTTATATTGGCAGATTTATTTTTTTGACTATTTTCACTGCATGATTTTGAATGGAATGGGTCTTGTACATATTCTTTCCTTTATCTGCTTGATAGGCAATACGTACAAGCAACAATTTAAACACGGCAGAAAATATATTTATTTATTCCTTATTGAAATCTTAATATTTATGAAGCAAACCTATTTTTAAATGAGGCACTACATTTCTTCATTCGACCAGATTTATTTTAAGGCTTAATAAAATATTTAATAGTTAAATATACATTTATACGCAATTTGAAAATTTTATAAATTTAATTTCCGATTTGATATTTATCTGCCGCTGTAAGTCAAAATAGTAAATACTTATTATAATCTAATTTATTTTATAACTATTTTATAAATGTTAAATATTTGTTATATAAATACTAAATACTAACAATTTCGAAAAAATACGATATTAACAATAGATTCTATATTATGATAGCAAAGAAGTTAATCATAAAGAAAACTGAAAATATACTCATTAACAAAAATGACAACATTTACAAAAACTATTCAACATGATTTCCAATGTCGCCACCGTATTATTGGCAGATATTAGTTATAAGTCCCAGCGCATTTAAAATGATAAAGAGACGCCTTTGGAAATATCTAAAAGCTTCGTGAATAGCCTCACATAAATCCATAATGGACAGGTCAGGTCCATCTTGAGGATGTGGTAATCTCTATCCATTTTTGGGAAAATATCTATTGATAAAAGATCTAATTTTTTTGTGTTGTTGACGGCAAATTTTAAACATAATAAATATGGTAAGGAGTGCTAAATGAACGTCATCTACCGATACGAAAACAATGAATTCTAAAATTTCTAGGTACGTACTTACGGACAGATCTCCTTCGTAAACTCTGTAACTATTTTACATTCAAACCTTCTTTGCTGTTCCCTTTCAAATATAAAATGATTATTTTTTTTATGAACATCAGTATAACCAAATAATTGTTCCGATAAAAAATTTATCTATTTGAATTTGAATTATTGACCAATTATCAAAAATAACTCGACGTTCTGCATTTCCAGGGTGTAAATGATGATCCAATTTGAGCCTATATTATCTGAAAGTATACTTTTAAATTGTATGTTCCCAATCAAAATTTGATCAGTTCAATTTTCTATATAATCCAATTGGGGTCTTGGAGGTATAAATAAACCATGATTTACTAAATTTGTTTTAAATCCGAAAAATTTAACGAAATTAAATCTGTATATTTACATAAAAATTATATACATATAAATACATTTCATAAGCTTTGTCAGAATTTCCGTTATACTATATAAAGCTAGCCATAATTTTAGTAAATTATATTTTAGCAAGTTTTCAAGAATATAGAATAATAAAAATATGTTTTGAGAAATTCATAAACATTTTGAAGCTATTTAACTTTAATACTAATAGTACATGTGACCGAGCAATCATTAAAAATTAATTTGTTTTTGTATCATTTTCTTATAACCCACAGCTAGAAAACAACTTTTCTTGAATTTTAAAATAGTGTATACAAAAATGTTGAAAATAAAGATACCAATATTATTGTTGGACGTATAGGTCAATAAATGTTTAAATTGCAGTTTAAATTTTAAAAATATATAAAGGGTGTTCCATTTAAAACTTGCAGCTGACGATTTTTTTACAGAAAAGTTTCATTTTGTCCATCCATTTTAGTACTTTTAAATGTTTTACCTAATAAATATGCTGGTTATCATAATAGTTCTGTATGACCAATTTCGTTCACAAATTTGCAGTGAAAATGGTCAAAAAAATAAAATGCTTTCTCCGTGAAACATAATATTGCAGAACCCAAAAAATATACACTTGTTTTGCCGTTTTGTGGGAAAATCATTTACAAAGATGTTATCGAGATTGTAAAGTTGAGTTTAGGGCTATTGCAGTGAAGAAATTTTATTCAAAATTGTATATTTTTATGACTAATCGACGTAATTTAATTTTCTCTTTTAATTAGGATTCTATGTCTCATAAGCTTTTAAGAAAAAAATTTGAAAACCGAAAAATTTTCAAAATTAACAAAATGGCGGCCATTTTTGGAAAAAAACACAAAGGCAAATTTCTCAAAAATCGCACTTTTTTTCGACTTTTTTTTGAGGGTTTCTTGTTACATGCTTCTTCAATTACAATTATTTTCACAAGGGGACACACACACAAGTTGGGGACACGATAATTTTTTTTCTTTTTTCAATGATCTCTTCCATTCCAAATCATGTATTGAGATTTTTTCAGAAAAAAAGGTTCTTCCGTAAAATAGAAACCAAAAAAGTATATATGTTATCGAGATTTTAAAGTTATAATTAGTGGTTTTGCAGTGAAAGAAAATACAACCGTTGTTTTATTAAAATTTTATATTTTAATGACTAGTCGACGTAATTTAATTTTCCCTTTTGATTCAAGTCATATGTGATATAAACTTTCAAATTATTCAAAATTAACAAAATGGCGGCCGTTTCTGGACACAAAATCAAGAAATTTCTTTTACAGTTGCTTATTATATGCTTAATTATATAATTGTCATAATTTAAAACAGATGTAGAGAAATGGAGGAACTAGAGAGAAAACATGATACTTTAAACATGTATTCTTATACATGTTACAGAAGTTTCAGGATTGTTTAACAGGATGACCCCTAATATACTGGTAGATACAACAGGCAAACCTCTCATTGATGAACAAGAAATCCTTAATGCCTGGAGTTCCTACATAACTGAATTATTTGAAGATCAAAGATTACACATATCAGACGATGTGCGTGGAACTGAAGGACTGAAAATTCTGAAGTCAGAGGTTCTTTAAGATGTGCAAAATTCAGAAAAGCAACCGGCCCAGACTACATACTAGTGGAACTCCTGCAATTGATTCATGAAGATAATATCGATGTACTGGTTAAATTTTTTAATTCTGTGTACAACACTGGAGGAATACCGGGAGAATGGCTGAAAACTGTTTTTATAACGCTACCAAAAAAACAATGTGCCAAAAAATGTAATGAATACAAGTTAATAAATCTCACATCTTGAAGGTTTTCCTGAGTACTATTTACTGTAGAAAAAGAAATAAATGTGAAAACGGCTTAGGTTAGACCAGAAATGCCTTTGCTGACAGGGTACAGCATGTAAAGCTCATGGATATACTGAAGAATGCTGGTGTGAATAGCAAGAATGTGCGGATTATAAAGAATCTATATTGGCATCAGAAGGCAATGGCCCGAGTTAATAGTAAGCTTTCCAAAGAGTGCCAAATTCAATGAGGCGTTAGACAAGGATGTATTCTCTCTCCAACTGTTGTTTTATTTATATTCGGACAAAATTTTTAAGGAAACTTACATAACAAATTATTTGGGGTTAAAATCAATGGCGAGCTAATAAACACGATTCATTATGCCGATGATATGGCCATCATGAATGATACCCTTCAGAGTCTACAACAACTCTTAGATTCCGTTAATAAGGTTGGGAAAGAAATGGGACAAAAATGCTGCTAAAACTAAATTTATGGTTTAAAATCGGTTACCGTATCCAGACACTACACTGCTAATAAATGGACAAATCTTTGAAGGAGTCTCCCACTTCAAGTTCCTTGGTTATTATATTACTGAACAGCTTGACCCAGATAAAGAAGTTAAATGCAGAATCGAATAAGCCCGCACAACTTTTCTAAAAATGAGATCGCATGTTTGCAATGACAACCTAAATTTAAAACTGCGCCAAAGGATGGTTAAATGTTACATTTAGTCAGTTGTTGTATGCAGCGGAGATGTGGATACTGAAGGTTGCCATGATCAATCGTTTGGAGGTATTTGAGATGTAGTTGCCTAGGCGAATGCTTCGAATACCCTAGATTGCTATGCAGACTAATATAGCGATTTTAGATCTAGCAGATGACACTCGTGAATTGCTGACAACTGTAAAATGAAGAAAACTAGCATATCTTGGCCATGTTCCCAGAGGGGATCAGTACAGAATTCTTTAACTGATAATGAAGAGTAAGGTTAAGGGTCATAGAAGTGTTAGAAGGAAGTAGATCTCTTGGCTGAGGAACATCCGAGAGTAGACAAGAAAACACAGTGCTGAAAAGCTATTTAGCATAGCAGAGAACCGTGATCTACTAGCCATTGTAATTACCAATGTCAAAGAGACCCAACAGGGCACAGGAAGAAGGAGAAGAAATAATTTAACAAAAAAAGCTAAATACGATTATTAAGAAGTAGAATAATACGAAAAAATATTTGCAGATAGCAACTTGTTTACGAAGTATTACTGTAATAAATCGACTTCGTAAACAATTTGTTACTTGCAAAAATTTGCTCATATTATTCTATGATACGAAACCTTTTTTGGTATATATTTAAAAAAAAATACAGTAATTATTACTACCTAAGGAAGCATATAACAGGCAATCGCATAAAAATGTCTTGATCTTGTTTCGAGAAACAACCGCTATTTTGTTTTCAAATTTTTTTCTTGAAGTTTCTGATTCATGTAACTTGAATTAAAAGAGAAAATTAAATTACTTCGATTAGTCTTGTCATTACAACCTTTACAACTTCCAATAGTCGGTTATCTCTTAGCCCAAATCGACTGAAAATTTTTAAACTGAGTGATGTATAGGGGTTTTCATATAATTAGAGCGATATGAGCTTCAACTTACTTTAAAAGTAAAGATCAAAGCAACTTACTTTCTAATCCTCCTTTGATGCCAACCTCTGTTATTTCTGCTCTGAAATGCAGGAGTTCTGTTCATAAAACAATTTAGGCGCTTAAATGATCTTGAAAAATCAGAGGTCAAGATCAAGGTTACAGTTGAGCGATAGTCAATAATTATCAATCTTCATCTGGAAAATTTTAGTGTTCATGCCCGCTTACTTGAAAAAAAAAATTTAACTCATTTGACCTGTCAAAAAAAAATAAAAATCGTTTATACGGTTAAAGGTGTAATTTTTACTTTCCATTTCTGTAATAAAAAAAGATTTCCGTTTAAAAAAAAAAGTACTTAACCGAGGCATAAGCACCAATGTCACTCCCCAAATACAATTCAATGTCACCGTTAGATGTCTCGCTCGACACTAAATAACTTAACTTGGTAATTTTTTATAGAAACGCTTCGGTAAAAAATATTTAGTTGCAACTTATAAAATGGGATACCCTGTATAGTGTATTATATATTAGTCAAAATGTTAAAATAAATTTAATAAAATTTTGTTATCTTACCCTAACAAGATCAGTCAGTAAACTCAGCCGAAACGACCAGTCCAGCTTGATATCGTCCTGCTGTAGTACATCCTGCAGTGATCCCCTAGCGCAGTATTCGGATACTAATGCTGCTCTTGGTGGTTCTGCTAAAACACCTGTAATAAAAGAGTAGAATTAATTTTAAAAAACAATCTATGTTCGTGAACTTATTAATAAGTTCTAAAAAAAGTTGACTATATGAAATATGAAGGGATGATAGGAAAAATATTTATCTAGTTATGATACAAATTACTAACTGTTACCTACTAACATTCAATGGTCAATCACTTTTTACTTAGAATCAATTCGTTGTTTTTTCTTGTGGCAGCATCACAAAGTGTTTAATAAAAAAACGGAATTGTTCCTAAAATATAAGATGACCTAATAGTTATGGAGCTGGTGGTAATATCGACAAGTAATTCGTATACCTCTCATAGCATACGTTGGGTAGTTTGAGTGTGGTAGATTCCAAAAATGTATGTAATATCTTTGATACTCACTGATTCTTCAAACAACAACGTTCATAAATTGTAAAGAAAAGCTCTTATAAATTATTTACATATGTCAGTTTTTCATATCTAGCATGGAGTACCAAAATAAAAATCAACCACCTAAAGTTCTGTTTTTTCTAGATAGATAGCAATTTTAACAAAATACATTTGCGAAACGATATTCAGATTTTTGAAGTTCAACACATTTACTTTATTTACAATCTCGAATCTGAAAATTATGTTTGCTGACATCACCATACCTGATGTATGTTAAAAACATTAAATAATTAAAAAATAATGATTGTGACTATTCTATGTTTTTATAAAAGTATAGTAGATAGAATGAAGAAAATTTTTTTTAAAAATTAATTTTTTCTAAGAAAAATATTAAAATTTGACAGGTAAATCTCTTTTTAATATTAATAAAAATTCTTATCTATGTAAGTTACTTCATATATAATCTACAAATATATTACAAAAGAAAAGCATCTCGTCAAATGCAACTAGTCTTAAAACTTTGTTGACTGATACAACTCTTCCGTCGCTGTCTTCTTTACTATTGATAGGGATCCTAAGATATATCTATCATTGGCCAACCCAGAAGTGCAGATATTATCATCAATGCTACCAAATCTTGATATCGTATCATACCATAATCCAGCTGATTCAACAGTATGAGCCAGTGTACACATTTTTCTCCACCGAGTTGCACAGTTAATTGTGATTTAATTAATCCAGATCCACTGAATTTGGCAATTGACCGTTTGTTGTTTGGTCTGTTGTTCTAGAAGGTGACCTGTTTTCGGAATCATCTGAAGTTTGTGTAGTGAAGTACCCCGCAGTTTATGTAACGTGATGGCATGTCTTCACTCCAAGCTTTTTCAAGGGCTGTTATATCACGTAAAAGATTGATAAAGAAGTTTTTTTTACTTTTATTTGCCCATTTTTGCTGGTTAAATTGTATCTGAAGTCAAATGTTGGATCTCTACCTGCAAAGTTTTTTTTTTAAACTTTCTCGCTGAAATTTGTTATTGAATATTCTCACGTGTTCTTCGTACCATTTGTTAGCCCACGAAGACTTTTTGTTTGCCAGGCAGTTTAAAAACAGTCCAGTTTTACCTAGTTGATAATATCATCTGCAAATTGGTTCTTAAAAAGTTCTAGACGCATTTTTCTGATAATATTTAATTCATTCGTTAGATAGAGCAGTGCTTTTCCCACATACTGCCTTGAAAACGGAAAGTTCTTGATATTCCGCTCTGTCATGAACCCTCTAGCCTTCTATTTATTTAGGGCACCGAATAGAGGAATGTGCTCCTCTCGACGATCTCTTGTCCAGAGAACAGTAGCATCACCAATGATTTTTTTTCTTTCGTTAAAAATGTAGAGTTTTCAAAAGATTGTATTTTTTCTTTATTATGAATGAATGAATGAATGAAAAAGGGGTCGTGATACTAGATCATCGATGCCTAGGCCTCCATTAGGCCCTTTACATCCCACCATATCTGCAGATTATTCGAGGCCGATCGCATTTGCGAATCCAAGCAGCCTCGTTAGTTGAACTGCCTAACTGCTTCCGGTGACAAAACTGTATTTCCGAAATACCTCTGTCTCAGTCCGTTGGGTGCTGGGCACTCTCTGAGAACATGGTCAATAGTTTCGTCCTCCTCCAAACACCATCTACATGTCGAGTCGCCTTCGACACCGATTCTATGAAGATGGCCCCTGAGGTGACAATGTCCTGTCACCAATCTTACCATAATTCGCAGCTCTTTCCTTCCCAAGGAGAGAAGCTCCTTAGTACGCCGTGCACTAGGCCCAGTTATATGTTCCTTAGCACACCTCATTCCACTGCCAATATCGCAGCCTTACAGTCTGAGCATATATTTATTAGTCTATTCCTGTCTATGTCCCTCTCACAGAGATGGGCACACTGCAGAATAGCATATATTTCCGCTATGAAAATTGTCGCACATTGCCCGACAGGGTAGTAGTCTCTGACTCCTGTGCTCCTGCCGAATACTCCGGCTCCAGCTCTTTCATTTTATCGAGATCCATCAGTATACAACCAAGATCCATTTTTCGGAAGATCTTGTTCTCCCTCCCAATCCTCTCTACTTAGCGGAAATATCTCCAATTCCAAGATGTCCCAGGCAACTGAGACGATAAACAGTATTCAGGGCCTCGTTCTCTATGTATTTTTTTTACTTAAATATATTGCCAGGCGAGGAGATTTGGGTAGATCACTAGGATTCAGAAAAAAAAATACTTGAATTCGAAAAGCAGTGAAGGTTCAGTTCATCCTTTCAGCAAAATCATTCGCCGTATAGTCTTTTTGTTCAGATATTTGTACAAGACGTCTTAGAGGATGTCATTTTGTCGCCGATAATCAGTTAAAATAGTATATTATTGTATTGCCCATAGACATCTTTTTTTTGGACGGAATAATGTCAATGCAAGTGCGATGAATTATAATAATATTATCAAAAACAGTCTTGTTTTGTTTTTAGAGAAGAAACTTTCTAGTGCTCTTCCTAGCTTCTTATTTTAATTTTTATATAATATAGATGTAGATGTCAGGACATATACCTTAATTGTAAGACAAGTTTTAAACGTATATTACAAGCTAAGTTATGTTACACAAAAAACTTACATAAATGTCTAACAATAAAACTTATTTCTAACTTGTTCATGTTTCATTCATTGAAAATAAAGGAAACTCACCGATTAGTGGATTAAGATTTTCATGTCGTAATCCATGAACCAGAACTAAAAGCTCAATGGCCTTAGCTTTCAGCTCACAACTTCCACTTGAAGGCACTGGTTTCATTTGGACCAAATCACCCTGAAAAATTTATACAAATAATAAAGTTCAGCTGGTATTATCTCCGAAAATAAAAATTACTTGGAAACTTTGTAATAATCCTGTATTTCACAGCACATGGATTATACAGTTTTAATCAGAACTAAACTTGATATCGTGGTAGCATCGCTATTCGTGTAGTTGAATAATCCCGGATTTAAGTTCTGATCTAATATGTATATTTGCCATATGAAATCAATGTATAATTTTGCATAGAAATACCGAATTTCAAAGCACTTTAAATACACAATACGTCAAGATTTCCAGCATCAATATTAAGACATATTTGGAGTATTTTTAGATCACTTAAATGTTGAGTATTTTGGCACATTAAATAGAAAAATATGTTATTCTTTTATTTTGAGTTTGATAGTAGATAAATTCTACCAGTTTCAATCAAATTTGATTATACATAATTTGTCTTCAATTCTATGACAAAAGTCAATAGTGAATTTCGCTCAGTTATTACTAAAAAATATCTATTGTAGCACAGGGTTTGTATAAAAAGTATCAGGTAAAGTTTTGGAAATATAGATTTATTTTAGCTATTGCTACAAAAGCTCAAAATTTTTCAAAATGCATCGTTTGAGCGTCGACACACTTTTGTCAGCGAGAGTAAGAAAAATTATTGCAGTATATTTTGGATGCGGACAAAAAAGACTGATGTTATACAGGGTGTTTGCTACATGGATAGAAAGTTTGGAAGAGATGATAGAGAATGTCATTTTGAATAATTTATGCCATATATGCCTTAGTACAAAAATGCACGGTTTTATGATACTGGTATAATTTTTCGGTTTGAATTTTTTTTTCTTATTCTTTAGTTCATACACTATAATTACAACAAGAGGACTAAAATTAAAATAACACACAGAAAACTGTGCACTCAAAAATTTTATTCATCTACGAAAATTCAAATTTCATCTTGAGTTTTAGTGTTGTTTTTATCTAACAGTGAGAAAGATAAATGCATTAAATTTATTTTAAAAAATAACTTGGTTGAATTACCTTTACAGTGGTTTATCGAAACCCGTATCAATAAAATATTACATACATTAAATTCAGGGAAGATATTCATATTAACGAAATTAATAATTTTCTCTATTCACTTTTTCTTAATTTAATTAAAATACAAAATATCTAATGTATTGCATTGGATGTTTTGAACGCCTAAAAGATGAATTTTTGTGTTTCTGTTCACCAGGCCGGTAATTGTTATTTGTAAAATAAACATAAACAAAATAAAAACACCAATACATAAACAACCAGTTTTTTTAGCTAACCATACAGATGAGGTTTTACACCAGTTCAGTGTTCACTGGCTAAATTTAAAATTGCCTTGTTGACAAAACGATGGCTACTTTTTCCAATTTAGAAAACGCTGATATAATTTTCATGTATGGTAGAGCAGACGGCAATGCAGCTGCAGATCAAAGACTATACCGAGATCGATTTCTTGTATTTTGTGGTCCGATGAATCGAAATTTTCTCGGGAGAGAATCACCAACTTCCACAATCTGCATTATTGGGCTGATAAGAATCGCAAATGAAAAAAGAAATATCCTTCCAACAGAAATTCAGTGTAAATGTATGGGGAGCGGTAATCGGAAAAACTTTCATTTGGCCATATTTCCTTCCTGAACATTTAAACGGAGACAATTACTTAGAGTTTTTGAAATACCACTGAACGTAAGAGACAGAATAATTTTTTAGAACGACGGATGTCCAGCACATTATCGGTTTGACGTAAGATATTTTTTAAGTGAAACATTCCCTAATCGTTGAAGAGGAAGAAACGGCCCATATTGTGGCTTACGACGCCTATAGACATCTGGGGACGTATGAAAGAACTTGTCTGAGTTGAAATAATGAACCGTAATCAACTAATTGAAAGAATTAATGAAGAAGGTGTCACACTTAAGGAAAACATGAGGCTAGGCGTAACCACCACCCAAGTGAAGAAAAGGGCCCGTAAAATTAAAATATAGAAATTTGTTAATTTCGTTAATATGAATATCTGCCCTGAATTTAATGGATTTAATATTTTACTGATAAGGGTTTCGATTCACCACTGTAAAGGTAATTCAACAAAGTTATTTTTAAAATAAATTGAATGCATTTATTGTTCTCACTGTTACAAAAAACATTACTCATATCTAAGAATGAAACTTGAATTTTCGTAGATGAATAAAATTTTTGAGTGCACAGTTTTCTGTGTGTTATTTTAATTTTAGTTCTCTTGTTGTTATTATAGTGTATGAACCAAAGAATAAGAAAAAAATATATTTCAAATCGAAAAATTATACCAGTATCATAAAAATTAAATTTTCAATCACCAATTACCAGAAAACCGAAAAATTATAAAATGTGCTGTAACTCGACAACCGTGCATTTTTGTACTAAGGCATATATGACATAAATTATTCAAAATGACATTCTCTATCACCTCTTCAAAACTTTCTATCGATGTACTAAATACCCTGTATATTGTCGTATTAAATTTAAATATCGTTTACCAGCAACGGCACAGAAAACGGTAGAATTAAACTAATCTGATAATAGGGCTATTCTTTTGAGTCATTATCACTTTCAGTTCTATCACTTGAAGTAATCATGATCACTTCGACCCAATGACAAGTAAATGCATATTGAAAAGAACATGAAGTTATCAGTTACACTTTTTTCACTTTGATCAATTGATAATTACTCAAAAGAATATAGCCAATAAGTAGCTGAATTGCGACTTATTTTGCCCTAGACATCTTTGAATGGCATCACCAAGAGCACAGATAAGATTGTAAAGTGTCAGTTGAATTCTCATTAAAAGATTTATAAAATCCATGAAATCTGTGTTCTTTCCAATAATTAATGTGTTCATTATATTTTTAGATGTGACCCAAGGAGTTCCTTACAAATTTTGATTACAAGTGTAAAACTTGCTTTAAAGAAAATGTGTTAGCTAGTATTGATTATATATAACTTGTTTCTTACCTTTTCACTCACTGGGCATAAAATTTGTCTAATTTTAGATTCTTGCGCATTTAGGTGGAAATGCGAAAACAACCTTTTAATCAGTTTATTTTTAGTTCATTCTTCTATTGTGTTCTAATATTTTTAGAGACTTTATAAGTAACGGTAATACAGGTAATATTAAAATGTAAAGGCCGATGGATTTTTGATTAATTTATTTATAATAACAAAGGATATAGGCTAACCACAATAGAAAAGTAATTCGATATTATATTGTATACAATTGCTGTATCTTATAATAATGGAAGAAATCGTTTTAATGCAGCAACCATATAATTTAAATTTTTCCTTATATTAAAATTAAGTTTAGGTATCTAAAAATTTATAATAGACTTTAAAAAATATTCGAATTTGACAGTCGATAGGGGCAATTCGGCTGAAATATTTTCAAAATGGTGGTACTTCCGGAAATACCCCATTTTACGCAGAATTATATATATATATATATATATATATATATATATATATATATATATATATATATATATATATATATATATATATATATATTATCTCGTCTTCGGGACATCTCTACAATTATTAATTAAACAGTTGGAGTATTAACCTAACTTATAATTATTGAGTAACTCACCAATCTGGTTTGCGTATGAAACAAGTAAATGTTTGAAAACAGGGGGGAAAACCCAACATTAGCACTTTTTAATTATATTTATAGGCATACTGTGATAGGATTGTAAAAATTCGTTAAAATTCTAGAAAACTCGAAAACCGCCAAACATCCTACTTGACTATTCCACCAATTTGTAGTAACACATATCATGTGTCAACCTAGAAGTGCGGGGGGAAATACGGATCCGTAAAAAGGGGTGTAGAAAAGCATGAGATTTAGCAAAAATAGAATATAAATTTGAAAAATTTCTTGTTTGATATTTTTTTACATAATATAAGAGAATTTAATGCGAAAACTATTCATCTGGAGAAGGTCTGTCTAGGATGCTGAAATACTTTTCTTTTTCCAACTTTAAAATATAACTAGAAATGACATTCAGCCTCTCGGTTTCACTTTTTTATTGATGATGTTACTATCTTGATTAATATGCACCATTTCAAGGTAGGAACTCTTTTCAGAATCTCAGTGCCATCCCAGTTAATGTTGTGATCCTGATGAAAAACATGTTCAGCCAGAGCACAAGAGGGCAAAGCTTTATTAATATCACTACGATGGGAAGTGAGTCTGCCTTTGAGGCTTCTGGAAGTCTGGCCTATATAAATTAATTGACAGTTGAAACAAGGAACCTTATAAACGATGCAGGGCATCTTATTCAGCTGTAATGGCGTTTTGGTTATAGAATTAATTTTAGAGAGACTAAGTAATTGTTTTCTAGCTATTTTAATATCTGTATTTTTAAAAATATGTGATATTAAATCACTACGATGAGAAGTGAGTCTGCCTTTGAGGCTTCTGGAAGTCTGGCCTATATAAACTAATTGACAGTTGGAACAGGGAACCTTATAAACTATGCATGATGTCTCATTCAGCTGAAAGAGCGTTTTGGTTTTAGAATAAATTTTAGAAAGCGTAAGTAATTGTTTTCTAGCTATTTTAATATCTGTGTTTTTAAAAATATTCATCAATTTGTCAGTAAGATTTTATATACGAGGTAATGTGTGGAAGAACTGAATTTGTACTGTTACATTTGTAAGAGTATTAACTGAAAACAAAGATGTTTTCTGGAATATTGTTTTTGGTATTACAAAGAAATTTTTTAATAATATTGTCAGGGTAAGAATTCTCCAATAGTATATCATTAAGTTGACGCAATGCCTCTGCTCTAAAATTCGGCTATGTCAGTTTGGCAGCTCTATTTTTCATGCCTAAGATGAGATTGATTTTCGATCTCATAGGATGGTACGAATGGTAGCTGGTGAATCTATTAGAACAGTATGGTTTTCTATACCATTTAGTTTTTATAGTGTTTTCATTCGTACATATAACTAACATATCCAAAAATGGGATACTGTTTTTAGTTTCTTCTTCAACTGTGAATTGAATATGAGGATTAAAGGAGTTAAAGAGTTCAAGAGCTATCTCAATTCTACCCGCAGGTACAACAAATAATAGGTCACCTACATATCGCTTGATGAATGGAATATGAAAAGGCATGTATTGGAGACAATCCTTTTACCGGATTATCCAGCACATAATTAACCAAAATGGGGGAAATTTTTGAACCCGTTGATGTTCCAAGCATGTGTTATCATTGAACACTAATACGTTGGAATCGAAAACAAATTTCATGAGTTGCTCAAAGAAGTCATAATCGATCCCAAATTATGGGTATATGATATGTCATCCCATTTCTTACGAAGGCTGTTGAGGATAGCCTCTAAAGGTAAATTGGTAAATAGGGAGACTACATCAAAACTAACAATTATATAGTTATTAGGTAGTTGAAAATTATTAATGAAAGTGCTACATGATAAGTTAGTAAGATATTTAGCTATAGAACTATTTGGACAATTAACTGATGAGGCAATGGGTCTCATTGACCGACCTTGTCAATGTGACCCATTGGCCTAAGTTCACCAGAAGTAAATTGCTTAAATAGTGATTGTCTAACTCTTCTACAAAGTTTAAATATCTTTTTCTTACAAAAATTAATACATAATTTGAACTGGGAGCATAATTTGTTTTGTATTATTAATGACTTACTACTTAAGTTTTCTTTATAAAAATGTAGTTTTCGCATTCCTTCATTTCTTGTCAGGTTTTATGAAAATTCCGCAATCTTACTACATGAGGATTTAAATCATTTCAAAATGACACTAGTCTATTTTTCATAAATTATGTCTTGGATTATCGTTAATATAAATTCGCAAAATTGTAATCTTTATGGCAAATCAGTATTTCGTAGGTGTTAAACGAAATATATTAATTAAGGATGTTTCAACCAAATTCTATGTATTGGACTGCTCCAGATTCCTGTTTGTAAAGCTACTTGTCTTAACGACATGCCGAAAAATGTCTCAGAATTGTAATTTCGTCATTTTCATCATCGCTAATAGATTTTCTTTTCTGCGTTTTTGCCTTAACGGTGCCAAAATTTTTGAAATTTTCCACCATTTGTTTAACACTATTTCGTTACGGTTTCTGTTTATCTAACTGGCATGTTCTTGATAAAATTTTGTTACATTCCACATAGATAATCAACAAATTTAAATAATCTTCATGTCTTCTTCTTCTTCTTCTACCTTCTATAATAGGTCCCTGACCTGTTCCTTCTTCGATTTTCCTCATTCTGGACTTAAATTATCGCTCCACCTTTTCCGCGGTCGACCTCTACTGCATGTACCACTAGGCGATTTATCTCGTGCGATCCTCACCAGTCTATCCTCTGTCATTCGGCTTATGTGTTTGTTCCATTGTGTCTTACGTTGTAGGATCCACTCATTAATGCAGTCTGTGTTGCATGATTGCCTGATGTTATCGCTTCTTTCTCTGTCTAGTAGCGTTTTTCCTGTTATTCGTCGAAGTATTCTCATTTCTGTAGTCTCCAATAGTTGTTTCGTTTTGGTCGTCTCTGGCCATATTTCTGAGGTGTATGTCATAATAGGGCTAATTGTGGTTTTGTAGATCCGACCCTTTGTTTCTTGTTATAAATAATTGTTTCACCAGAACACGTCGTTGAGGCAACCCGCCACATTGTTTGCTTTGGCCACCTGCCCTCTTACTTCATCTTCGATGTTGTCATAACTAGTTATGTCGATTCCTAGATATTTGAAACTCATTTCTTGTTGTATTATTCGACCGTCTAGTTCTAGTTTACATCGGAGGGGTTCTTTTGAGGTTGTCATACATATAGTTTTTTCGGCTGAGATAATCATATTATATTTTCTTCCCGTAAGATTAAAGGTATTTAACAATCTCTGGAGGTCGTCTTTATTTTCGGCACATATCACAGCGTCATCAGCGTAACAGAGAATTTTTATTTCTGTATCACCCATTTTATATCCTCTACCAAGTCGCACCTCCTTTATTATTTCGTCCATTATCATGTTAAACAATAAAGGACTAAGCGAGTCTCCCTGTCTAATACCGCTGTTGACTGGTATGGGTGTAGATAATTTACCGTTAGTGCGAATCTGAACTTTATTGTTTGCGTATATGTTTTCGATGGTCTGAATTATATTGATAGGAATGTTTCTTTTATATAACAGGTGGATTACGTCATCTAGCTTTATGCGATCGAATACTTTTGTTAGATCTATAAAGCATAAAAATGTTGGTTTATTGTATTCTAGAGTTTTTTCGACTATCTGTCGTAGAATAAATACTGCATCCACGCAGGACCTTCCTGATCTAAATCCCTGCTGTTCGTCTTCCAGTGTTGTAACTTCTCTCTTCATGTGTATAATTTAATCGCCCCGGCATGATTTGTATTAATAATTGTCAAATGGCAAAAATAATGACAGTTCTGTAGACTTCGGTTTCTTTCGTCGCATTTCGTCGTCATGGTCAACCAATAACAAAACTTAGAAGCTGTATAGCGTTTTTACAATACAAAAATGTTATATTGCTATTATTTCAAAAACTACAAATTTTTCGATTAATTTTAATGCTAAAGAAGATAACATTATAAAAACAGCCAAATCACTCTCATCGACTTTAGTAAACTGCCAAATTTTAAAAATTTTCCAAAGCCTATTTTCCGAGAAATTCCTCCCAGCCGTGCGTCCTTGAACACACTGTATATTGCTTCATTTTTCGTTTCCTAATAGTGCTAACCTAAACAATATATTAGTTGTTTTATAAATCTTCTATTAGAAAAGGTAAAAAATTGCATTTAAACTATTTTTTTTTACATAAGGTTATTCAGTTTTATGACAATCTAATTATATGACGTAGAGAAACATGATAAAGTAACAATTTAAAATTTTCCTAATATTTTTATGCTTTAAATAACACAAAATTTCGAAGGCAAATCCTAAATTTGCCCAGTAGCAAAACTGTGAAAATTGGTCTAATATGCAATAAATAATGCTTATTAGTATGCACTGATCATTCTTTACCCCTTATTTATAATAAGTTAGGATCGGACTTTAATAACTAATTCAAGTATCAGATTCTCCTTTTTTGAAACATTTAGATTGCGGAAAATTTATTACCACTTCCAATATAATGTTTCCTAAATAAAAAATAGTTTTCGTTATAGTTTAGCACTGTGTTTCTGTTATTTTTTTTTCTGAACAGTCTGTAGGATATCATTCAAGTCGTGTTTCATTCAAACTTACATTTTTTTCCATTTTATATAGTCGTACACACGCCGCATATATTCGCATCGTGCTCCTTAATCCCCTTCTGTGTTTTATAATATCTGTTATTAAAATCCGATCTCTAAAATAGATGTATCTGAATAAAAATAGTACCAATATACGAAATATTTAAACTACCAATAATAGAGATACCTATATACTTTACTAATTGTTTGTATTGTTTTCAAATAACTTACATTATATCTCACTCGTGGATCAACAATAATTTGTTTAGCCAAGTTCGGACTGGAGCCGGTCCTAAGCGGCGTTCTTGCTGATGCTCCTCCTGAATTCTGCAATAAATCTGGTTTGTCGACTTCGGGCCCGCCGAATTCTTGTAATTGTTGCAGCCAACAGCAGAGCATCGCTTCGATACCTTCATCTACCTAATAATAGGAAACGAAATCATTTACATAGTGACCACTAGAATATATTATATTAGCAATTTCGACTTGTTAAAGTAAAATTACCATCTTCAGTATAACGAGTAGTTAATTATTGTGGTGCTTTATTATTATACAGTAGCGTAAAAATGTCGGTTATGACAAACCTTTTTTAAAGGCTTATATTTAAAAAAAAAATATAAAGAAATCGTTCTGTATATAGGAGAAATACATTTAAAATTTAAGCCAAAGTAATAGCTAGTGGGCAACGTTTGAATGGGTCTTCAAAAATGCAGTTAGATATGTCATAGAACGGTTTTAAAATGTCTCTTCCTTTCAACGTTAAATTTTAAAGTCGCAATATAACTTACTAAATTCTATGAAAATTATTACTTTTTATTACGTCCGCTAATTTATCAGATGGACTTTTTTTAATTTAGAGATGTGACTATTTAGTGAATGCGTCGGATATACAGTGGTGCAATTACAATGTGTAAAGTGTATGTTTCTTGTTTTACCCTAATATCTTCTTTTCTAAAAAACCTTCTAATGCAATAATTTCAATCAGCAGCTTAGGGTATTTGAACATTTTTAAATATTTACGATGAAGTATATAAAATAGTAAATAGGATAATCGATAGAGTGAAAAATTACATACCTTAATATATAAATATCTTGTCTTCTTATAATCGAATAAAACACTTTATTAAATATAAAAGGCTTAACTATTCTATAATTTATCATGGAGATATGGGAAATTTCAAATTATAATATAACACATGTAGACTTTAAAATGATAATAAATTTACGTAGTAATATCACAACGCCAACGACGAAAACAGTTTTGGGATTTGTTTTCTCGGCATTATTCATATCTCTGTAAGATATATTCTACAGTTATTCTCTTTATCTACACACAAATATTCTGACAACAATCCAATACACTCTACATCATCATTTTTTTTTTGATTTGCTGCCATTCTATATTATATTAATTTTCTTCGCTTAAAGATTCTACAAGAAACTTTCTTTTTATTGTTTTTACTTGTTTTACATTTTTCTTCTTTTTTAAAATTGTATTTTTTTACTTTTAGGATGATCTTTAGTTCATTCCCTATGTGGTGAAGATGTAATTATATTGACAAATCCAGTAGTTTGGTGGGTGATTTAATTTTTTATCGTCATATTAAGAATATTCCTGGAATGTATTTGCTTATGTTATTATTAGTTTACTCGTATTCATTTTCGATATTCTATTAGCCCATCACTGGCATGGATTTTCAAAATCATTATGTATTCTGAAATTCGTCACCAAATATGTAGCGATTATATACCTAAAACTCATTAACACGTCCACTGAAAAAAAATACTCACATTCTCTTATATGAGCTCTCATGTTAAGCCCGATGGAAATAATAAACTATAGACATTTTCAGGTTCTATTGTCAAGGTATGTAAAGGAATCACGAAAATACATGATAAATCGCTAATTCAGTTTATGTATATTATAAACTTAAATATCTTACTGAATGGTAATATGGTAGTAAAGTGGACTATGTAAAGTTGTTAATTTCCATTCTTTGGAAAATCTACAGTGCCTGAATCAGCTAGCTCTTATTGTGGTGGCAATTATAAATGAGGGTTTAATAGTACACGTGCTGTAAAATGCAAAACAGCACTTCCTCAAGTTACTCCTAGCGAAATATCAAACTGAAGGCGCCATTTGTAGCTTAAAACTGATAAAATTATAACTCCGGGAAGGCTTCATCCCTACACATGGACTCTTACTTTAGGTTATCCAAATAAAACTCGAATTACGTGTCTTAAACTATGAAGTTTAATAAAAAAATTCAGTAATCGTATCAGAAAAAACAATAAGGTAGAAGTTACATACTAATCTCGTGGAGTAAAGATCCCTGAAGATGTCTTGTGTAATCGTAGGCGAAATGTCGGATAATAATTTCAATTGCAACCGTGAAAGCTTTCATTCTTTATTAGACGTTACATACTTTGTCAGCGAAAATTGCAAGTTCCTTCACATTATATTGGTACTGTAAATTAACATAATTAAAACTGATCGTAACAAATTTATTTTAAACAAGTTTTTAGAAATTCAAACAACGTATTTACTTATCTGCTTAAGGTACACGTTCTCGGGCTATAGTCACCAAATGATGATCTCGGGCAAAAGGAATAAGCTTGAAAATAGCACATCACAATGGACGTTTATGTTTCTATGAACCCATCATAGAATTATGCAGTTGTCTTCTATGTTTAGAAAAATGTAACTAATAAATTAGAGTAAGAGACTAGTTACCACTTTTAAGAAAAGACTGAACTTTGAGGATAAAATGAATCCTGAAAGAAATGGATAAATGTGAATCCTGAAGAAAAACGAGTAAAACTTCAAAAAATGAGATAAATACTTGAGGAAAAGGGATAAGACTGGTTTCTAAAATAAGAAGAAATTTGAAGGTAATGGCGTTCATAAAATAGACATAATTTAGTTTATTATACTCCACGATTGTAGAGAAAACTATAGAATATACTCACCTGATGTTAATGTAGATTAAACAAATCAAATAAAATAGAACACAGATAATTAATGATTTTGTTTTTAACAATTATATATGACTGTAAGTTCGACTACTTGCAGAGAAAATGACCAAATTCGAAAAATGTTAAAATTAGAATTTAAAACGGGTATCTTTCAAGAGATTTTTTTGAAACCACGTTGCTAACTATTAAAAAGATAGTCAATACGATATATTCCCAAAATTTAATATTATCTACCCAAATACTACAACAAAAACAGATAATCAATTTACCGACACGAAAATAGATACAAGAAAATGAATAAAGAAACCGCTATAAAATCACCATTCCAGTTAAGAACGATGCCCATAGATGGAGAGATGCATACAATCTGTTGCCAAATTTCAAATTTAAATAAAATAGGCGTAAAAGTAAAATTTATAATCTGATGTGAGACACTATAAATTTTGTTTCTAGAATAAAGTAGGGAAATTCGTACTGCACAAATACAATATCTCAAATTTTTTTTGTAAATCATGCACTCACAACGAAATTTTTCCATGCATTTTATGTATGAAAGTAACCCAAATTCCGATATTTGGCAACGTAGATAAAATAAATAGCTACCTTTATTACGCGTCCGTCGCATAATAAGCTCTTTTACCCTATACTTAAGTTTCGAAAAACAAATTTATGAAGTATTAAATGAAAAGTTGTAACCATAAAAAAAGTTAACTTTTATAGCATGGAAAACAGATTTAAAATTACGTTAAAATTGTATTTACAACCAAGACATTATGACATACGTTTCTATAGGTATTTTCAACATTTTTTATTAAATGATTTACATGTATTCATTTTGAAAAATTTAAACGAATTATTAATAAGGTATTATTTCCTCGAGTTATACTTATTTTAACAGATAATTTGCATTGTACGATCGAGACTTTTTAACATTAAGCCAGTTTTTCACATATGTAAATAAAGGCTAAAAACCTACAAATAAATCCTTGTTGAATTGTAAATAGAAATAGTTGTCTCCTGAAAATAAATATCTTTTAAAATTTTTGTCGATTTGGTAATAAAAGGAAACGAATATTCTCATTATTATGTTTTAATGGTTTTAGAGTTATTTAACTTTGTCGCATTTGGTAATTTAAAACCTTTATTGTCAACATAGACAAAGTGTAAAGTAAGTCAATATTAGTGAGATAATAGGTAAATATTTTTTATAGCTTAAAGTTTTAGTATAAATTCAATTTACAAACTATAATTTTATTACAAAAAGTGGCATTGGACAGATCTCTTACTATCGTTTTCTGCTCAACTGTGAATGTAATTAATTCTCTTCATAAAACATTTATTATGCCTTAAACATATTTTCAATAGGTGTAAAAATTGTAATTAAAAATATCTAATCGCTCATAACTTACACTGTTTACAAGAAGCGCTTTCTGTAATGTCATAATATTTTCATTTCCGATTGAATCGGAAAAGCTACGAGAATTGAACTTTGAGTTAACAGGTCTTCAATAAGTTTACTAGAAAATCCTATGAAATCTTGCTTATATTTCTAGATAACTTTTATTTCTCTAATTTTATCTATATTTAATAGAGTTTTAAGGAGTACCCTCTTAAAAATGACTTGATATAGTTGATTATTTTTTTTGTTCGTGCATTGAAGTTATGCAAATTAAATGTCTTTTATTAGAAAAGTCAAAACGTAATTTTTTTTAACGGACCTTACATTAAAATATTGTTTAGGAGGCTAAAGCAAAAAGTTATGTAAGTTTTAGTTACGAGCATTAAAATATTTCGTCCGTTTTAAAAGTTTCTTATATATGGTATATTTAAAAGCTTTAGCAATTTTCAGACAAACTTGTTACAACTAAATAACCGTATATATAATTACAAATTCAAAATAATGTGGTAAAAATTATTCCATGGTTGTAGCAACAACTTTTTTAATATGACCAACAAATTTTCTCTTGTGCAAGTATTGCTAGCGGGAATATGACTTACCTTCGTATTGGTCGGATCAAAGTCGATCACTTGTTTAAGCTTGAATCGTGCTCTAAATGCTTATTATGTTTTGTATTTTTTCTTTGAGGTGGGAAGCAAAAAAATAAATAACTTTTTAAGCCTGGTACATCCATCAAGCTTCAATTATTCAAACTCTCCTTTGAGTCGAAAGACATACCGAAACTATTTTTTCATGGTTTTTGTTTTTGTAAATCGGTGAGTTTTGCGTTGTTTTCTTTATAATAATCGTAATTTCCTGTTATTCTCAACAGTTAAGTAATATTTTTATTTTAATTTTATTGCATAATATCGAAACTATTTCCAACAAAATTTAATAATTTTATAAATTAAGTTAGTAGAATATTGTCAGTCATTTTTAACAATTATAAATTATTTCAAAACGGCCGTTAGGTATAATATGTTTACATGAAAAATTATTTCTCGTCACTAATTAGATATAACGGTAAAATAAACAATAATATTCATAAATTAGGGAATATACATATGTACGTATAAGTGGTATGTAAATAAATAAATAGACATTTTCAACCCTTTGGCTATATTTGAATATTTCAGGAAGCACCAGTGTGGTCCAGATAACTTATTTTGCTGAATTTGTCCCTAAGAAATGGTTATTTATTAATTGTTTAACCAAAAATGATGAGGAGTGCGGTTGTTTGATTACTGACATTGAAAAATAAAATCTTAAGATCTTGTACTCCATTGGGTGATATGAATAAAGTTGCAGCGAGACCTTATGCTCAGCTTTTTTTAAGACTTATGTAACGTATGTAGCTAACAAATGACAAATAAAGCTAACATTATAATAACAATTTTTTTCTCATTTTTATACGCCTAACCACTGTGCTCCATTTAGTACTGTCTAATTACAATGTCATTTAAATATAGGAAGTGTCACTTTTCGGCAATCAGTATATCTAGAACAAATTTAGACATGTCAAAATCTAGAACTTTTTGAGGAATTTAAGACTGATATAAAATATAGAATGCTCCAATTAAAATAAGGAAATTAGTAATGGTCTCAGCAAAATAACAGTAATATAATTTAACTTTGACAATAATTTTTTGCCTATTTGAATCACCCTGTAGATTTACTTAGTACAGGTTTTTAAAATATTGTAAAATAATTATATTTAATGAAAGGCGTTTTCATTTAAAGTAATATTTCTCATCTGATAAGTCTTAATAAAGATAAGTATATACGAATTTTAAAATATGACAGTAGCATTGGCATCTTTTAATCTATCTAAATTCAAAATGGTTTGATGCATAATAAGTGATAAGTTTTATATTTAAATTTTTTGAGAGAATCCAAATTTCGAAAAAAACATAGGGTTCACTAATCACCAACTAAACAATGCTCCCATCAAATGAAAGCAATAATTGTATACAGTGTGCATAGTTAGTAATCGATACCTTGTTTTTAAAAAAATTAAAAGTGAAATATTAATCTCAATAAAATTTGATGTAACAAAATGTAAACCATAAAAATATATTGGTTTATATTATGTACATCCTAATAATCTATAAAAGTAGTTGGAATAAAAGATGCTATAAAATTCAGAACAAAAACAGTAAAAAATCTTTGTAGCAAAAAATAATTAACTGAAAAATGATGGAAAAGAAGGATATTGATAGTAAAAAGTAATTTATTACATTATTACACGAACTTTATGGTCTATAAAGGGGAAAAATAACGCCATATTTTCAAAATTAGAAGACTAAACAACAGTGATTGCTAAAGAAATGTTTGAACAATTTTCCACTTTATTTGATGTTATAGGTACGATTATCGGATTTTTACATTACCACTCTCGTATTTCTCTAACGAAACCTATTAGGCTCTTGACAATTGTGTTATTTTTCAATTTAAACTATTGTTAAAAACGTGTTCAAGCAACTTCATTATTTCGTTATTAGACACATATTTTTAACATAAAATATGAATGATAAACATTTATTTTCTCTATAACAATCAAAACTGTGAATCTTTTAAAACATTTACACCTATTTTATTTGCAAATTCACTTTATTAAACCTATCATACCTTATTATTGTCCCGCCCCGGCCCGCAGGGGAGTTGTTGTTATGTTGCCGTTTAATCCCCATACTCCTAAATCTTCCTTGTAAAGTACTATATTCCTTAATGAAAACCAGAATAAAATCCGTTTATTAGTTACTGAGAAAATCGTGCACAGATAGATAGCCAGACAGTCCCGGCGGGAGACATCACTTTATACTATATAGGATTTCGTTTTAAGATACCAAAAATTCAAATTTATGGGAAGAATTTTTGAAATATCGAAAATGGAGAAAAATTGGGAGGGGGTTAAATTAGAACTTAAAAGAATTAGTCTTTTGGAGATACTCCCACATGAACTAATTTTCTGATTATGATTGTCATTCAGCGCGTACGTGTTCCAATACCGTGGCTACTGTGATTAGAGTTAAAAATTTCACAAGGCCAATAAATAAACTAAAAGTTTGAAATATCTCATATCCCACTAAAAGTAAGTATAGGGGATTCTTAACAAAAATTAGACGTAGAGTAAAAAGTTACAGGATGTGTTATATAAAAATGTGAAATTTTAAATGTGATTCAGGCCTGTATTTTAAATAGACCATCTAAACTTCACATTAGAGTTTTAGTCATAAAACCAAGAGCGATAATTATAAAAAAAATGCCACAATAATAAAAAGCATTATCTTATGAATGAACGAATGGATGAAAAAGGGGTGCTGATACTAGGTCATCGATGCCTAGACCTCCATTGGCCCTTTACATCCCACCATAGCTTCAGGTTATTCGAGACCGATCGCCTTTGCGAATCCAAGCAGCCTCGTTAGTTGAACTTACGTAACTGCTTCCGGTAACAAAATTGTATCGAATAATTATCTCTGTCTCAGTCCGTTGAGTGCTGGGCACTCTCTGAGAACATGGTCAACAGTTTCATCCTTCTCCAACCACTATCTGCACGTCGGGTCGTCATCCACACCGGTTTTATGAAGTTGACCCCTGAGGTGACAATGTCCTGTCAACAATTCCACCACAATTCGCAGTTCGTTCCTTCCCAAGGAGAGAAGCTCCTTAATATGCCGTGCGCTAGCCTCAGTTATATGTTCCTTAGCTCACCTCATTCCAGGAGCTCCCCTCCACAATTCGATACATTTGTTTTCCAGCAACGATTTTAATTCCCTTTTGCCAATAGCAATTGGGACAGGTAGTATTGGTTGGGGTCCAAAGGGTTCAGTTGCCAAACTTTGCCAGACGGTCTGCTTCCTCATTCTCGTGTATGCCCGAGTAACTCGGGACCCATACGAGTCTGACTGTGAAGCCGTTCTTTGTCATACCATGTAGTTCGTCCTTGCACTCAGACACCGGTTGCGAAGTTACCACTCTGGATTTCAGTGCCAATATCGCAGCCTTACTCATTGAGCATATATTTATTACCCTATATCCCTCTCACAGAGATGGGCACACTTTAGAATACCATAAATTTCCGCTGTAAAGATTGCCGCACATTGTCCGAGAGAGTAGAACTCTCTGACTCCTGTGCTTCTGCCGAATACTCCGACTCCAGCTCTTTCATCTTGTCGAGATCCATCAGTATACCACTAGGATCCATTTTTCGAAAGATTTTTTTCTCCCTCCCAATCCTCTCTACTTGGAAGAAATATCTCCAGGGAGAGATGGGGTTCTAAAAGCGGCGTCATGTAATCTGTTCGCATGGGGAGTGATAGACACCTCTCCATCGAGCTTTCCCAGACACCTGAGTAGCCGCCCGTTCCAATTCCAAGATGTCCTAGGCAACTGAGACGACAAACAGTCTTTAGGGCCTCGTTCTCTATATATAAGTGAAGAGGAGGCAGGTTCACCAGGACTTCAAGAGCCCTGGTGAGAGCAGTTCTCATCGCACTCAATGTTCCTACACGAGCCATTCTATGAACTTTATCAAGTTGAAGAATGTGTTTGCGCTATGTTGTACTACGCCCCCCTACTACTACAATAGCGGCGTACGTTATCATGGGGCGGATCATCATTGTGTATATCCAAAAGAGCACTATAGGTATTGGTCCCCATGTACACCCAAAGGCTCGTTTACAAGCCCAGAAGCATATATGGCTTTCTTGGTTCGAGCCTCAATATGATCATTCCAGCTCAGTCGAGAGTCCAGAATTACTCCCAGGTATTTAACTGTCCCCTTGAATTAAAGAGCCCTTCCCACCAATATAATTGTGGGAAGTCTCCCCATTTTCCTTTATTTTTGTAACATATATATTTGAAGTATAGCCAATAAAAAAGTTAAAAGCAAAAAATATAGATTTCTGGTGAAAGATAGTAAGATATCATAGATGGCATGAGAACTAAACAACTAGTTTGGTTTGAACATATACATTTTTTTCTTTTTACTATAAATTTATATATTTATTACTTTTACCGTAGAGCATTGAGAATGCCTTATAACAAAACGAGACGTTATTTTTCTACAACTCACGATCAAAAACCCAACCAATCTTGCCTGAATAATTATCACCATAGATTACAAACATCTTTTAAGAATTGTACAAAAAATGTCAGATGAGGAACTATTAGAGAAGATTTTGAAATGAAGGGCTCAGGACAAAGAAAAAGCGAAAGTTCTCGAAGAAGTTGAACAGCATATATTGACAGGAAGATGGGACAAAAAGGCTTGGACGAAGGACTATAAAATGGTAAAGACGAATGGTCATAAGTAGTTGAAAGATGACGTAAAACGTGATTTATAAGAACAGAGGTGCTAAGATATATGATTATTTAACTCTCAAAAACTTTAAAGTTTAGTTCTATGAGTAGTTTAGTGATAAAAATTATACGGCCCTGTTATATAATCTCAAAAAATAGCGAAAACTGTAATTTTTGTACTTTCACGATAGAATATCGCGAAAACAAAACGCGAAACAACATGTCAGTTCTGACACTTCGGATTCATATTCAGCCTTCAATTCATGAGACAGCATATTTCACTAAAGAATTTTGATCCGTTGCTATACGTGCGTGAAATCTTATTATTAAATTGAATGAAGTGAATCTCAAATATGAAACTTTGAAAATTTTTTTTTTGATTTCACTATTTAGTGACCGCAAAAAGCCAGCAAGATTTCAGTAACAAATTCGGGGTTTTCAAAAATTTTAATCCGCCTAAAATTGTGATTACATTTTTATTTTCATATACCTGGAAAACTGTCGACTAGAATTTGGATCTCTCTTCGAGGTCGCTAACGACCTTGCTTTGAGCTCACTATTTTTGCCTGAGATTGAAAATCTGATCAGAAACTTTAAGTTTCAACCTCCATATTGAATTTTCCATAGATTGTACGAGAAAAATAATAACATCGCTCGAAAAAACATCTCGTGATATAGCCAAGGTAGCATCAAACTGAGAAAACATCAACTTCCTTAAAAAGAAAACCAATTCATCCAAGATTAGATGGTTAGCCGTTGACGGATTATTATGTTTATCTAATAAATTTCAAGTGACAGCAATTTAGGAATGAGCAACGATATCGATATAATTTTAGGTAATTTTTGAAGTGAAAGACTAGTAATATCATCTATCGTATACAGGGTATCCGGGAAAATACGGAAAATCTCCCGGACATGAAAAAACACGTGAAAGGAATACCACAAGTTCATATAAACTTTTTTCGTACGGGCTCCCAAAACGCTGCAATGGAATCAAGTATTTTACACATAATTATTGAACCACCAGGTACATTTCAATTTTTTTTATTACGACCCCATTTTTTTTCACGCCCTTTATGATAAGAACTTTAGACAACATTTTTTACATACCTTTAACTGTTAACTAAAAACTAATTACTCTTCATTCACATCGCTAATTCTAACCGTTTTCGAAAAAACGTCATTTTATTTACACGCTTAGTCCCCTAACTTCTGTCGGGTTGAATATGACAAAGAGGAACTCAGCATAGTTCCTTATTTCATCACAAAGAAACATGATTCTCCGTAGAAGTTCCTCCCAACGATCAACCGGAGTGGAATACACCAACGTTTTGAAATGTCTCCACTGGTATAAATCCAATGGCGTTAGGTCGGCAGATCGAAGAGGCCAGGCAATAGGTCCTCCTCTACCTATCCAATTGTTTCCATATACGTTATTCAGGTGCTCCCGCACAGCAACGCTGAAATGAGGTGGTGCCCCATCGTGCATATAATATATATTTCGGCGAGTTTCAAGTGGAAGTATGTGCTTTATTAAATCGTGAAAAACGTTCTGGAGAAACTCCAAATAAAGATTTCCATTCAGTTTGCAATACGAATGGTTCAAACAAAAAATGTCCAATGGTTCCTACCCAGAAATTAATTAAATAGAACTGATGTTGATGATACGAAACAATAGTTTCATGAAGATTTTCGTCGGCCCATACATGGGAGTTGTGTAAATTTATGATACCCTGCTTCATCCGTGAAGTGAATAGTGCTAATGAAGCTTACATTATTTCGTTGCTGATCCAATAGCCCGTTTGCAAACTGCATTCTAAGGGAAAATCTTTAGGAATCAGTTCATGCACTTTTTTTTTAAATTATATGATTATTAGAGCTTTTCTTGAAAAACTTCATTTACTATTGATTTTGATGTATTAAACTGCGCTGATAATTTTCGAGTACTCGTTGAAGGACTGTCATCTACAGCATTTAAAATATTTTTCTTTAATTGAGGTATACGTACTGTTATGAAGAAATTTAATAATATCACTTTATTAAATGGAATCGCCTACCATTCTCCGTTAGACGTTGGTCAACTCGTTGAAGTGTTTTCTGATCTGGAAGAGTACGGCTTCCAAGGCATTGCTAGATGCAAGACCATACATCAGATGCATATCAGCATACTCAATAAACGTGTATTTCATATTCCGAATTATTTCATAATTAATTTCACCAAGAAATTCAAAAATCAGTATATTAATATCCAATTAAAGAATCAATGTGTCAGTTATGTGAAAGTTTACAAGTCTTAAAACGCAGAATATTTTTTTTTTTCAAACTTGGTGTCGATCAAAAAAAAACGCACATTTTTTGCGAACCTACGTCGAACTGCAGTTCACAGAATTAGACGTTTTTAACTAAAGAAGTAAACTCTAATTTTGGATTGATTTTTTTTTATCATAAAATTGAAGGTTGAACATTTGATAGGAACCAAGATGTATTTTTATCGAAATACGCCAAATACATGATGTAAATTAAATGACGTTTTTCCGAAAACGGTTAGGATTAGCGACATGAATGAAGAGTACTTAATTTTTAGTCAATAGTTAAGGGTATGTGAAAAACGTTGTTCAAAGTTCTTATCATAAAGGGCATGAAAAAAAAATGGGGTCATGAGTGTCACAGCTAGTCCGTCCCTGCAACTGTGAGTAATTCACAACACTTTCCTGAATAGCAATTTGAAGGGTCTTACCTGGTATCCATCATATCAAAAAAAAATTGAAATATACCTGGTGGTTCAATGATTACGTGTAAAAAACGTGATTTCATTGAAACTCTTTGCGAACCTGTATCTTCGAAAAGAAGGCCTATACGAAAAAAGTTTATATGAACTTGTAGTATTCCTTTCACGTTTTTTTTTTCATATCCGGGAGATTTCCCACATTTTCCCGGACACCCTGTATATTTAAGCCCTCAAAAATAGCGAAAATCTGAAGAATTCATTTTGAGGGTCAACGAAATTTTGCCAGACTGTGTTATTTTCATTTTTGTTACAAATTACTTGTGTAAGTGGTATCTGAAGAAATCTTATGGGTGTTCGGACATTTGAAGTAACCTAATCAAAACCCATCGTCCAAAGTATATAAAGACAAAATTTGAACATTTTGTGAAGTTATTATATTTTCTCATCGTCCAAAGTATATAAAGACAAAATTTGAACATTTTGTGAAGTTATTATATTTTCTTTATTCCATGTCATAAAATATTTATACGTAGTTCCTCTGTTTTCATCTTTTATGGTTCATCTGTACAGCGCTTTGTTATATTAGTCGTTAAATCTATGCTTATTGCTTCTTTAATAGCTTTATATTATTTATTCCAAACACGTAAGAGTAAGATCAAGAGAGGGCTCTAAAATATTATAACAATGTAACTTTTAGAGTAAACTTTGTTATATTTTTTACATGTCTCTTAAAAAGTTCCAGAACCGACATCTAGAAAAAATTAAGTTGTAATTTATTACTTAATTTGCCAACATATTCATTAAGAAGAAGCCTAAAGCACGGGACCAAAGAACATAAAGTTCAGGGTGTATACGCCTTATATGATTTAAGCACCCACTAAGAAGGAAACTAAATTTTTTACTAGTAGGGGCACATTTATCTTTTAGTGAAAACATAATCGGGATTCTCACATTATCAACTCTGAAAATAGCGAAATTTTGGTTATGCCATAGTTTACAGAACTCTGGCATATAATAAATTATAACATGATAATTTGTAGCTATGTTTCAGTAAAAATGTTGGAAAATATTTCCCAATTTCTGGATAGTTTATCTTTAAACATAAACAACTTTGTTTCTGATCTGAGTGTTTTGGAAGACAATTTAAATTAGTTTAAAAATAACCTCAAAAAAAGTAACTAAATATATCTTAATAATTAGAATGATTAGTATTCATAAGATATTTTCGACATAGACCAAATTATTAAGAATATAGCCAAAATTTATATAAAAACAAGTTTAATTGATTTTCAAAAAGCTTTCGATAATGTTAAATGGGCAAAACTGGGCCATTTTAATTTGATATAGGAATCGTACATCTTCATTCCATAGACGTAGTACGGCATAAATTCAACACAAGAAAAAATCAGTAAATACTTAAGCATAGAACAGTTAGGAAGGTAAGAAGATAGGGTTGTGTGCTCCCATCGATTTTATTTAAACCAAAATGCGAATATATATTAAGACAAGCGGTATACATATATCAAATCTAAGACTTCTGAAAGATACCAAGCTCACAAATAGTCAAGAAATTAAAAGTTTTTAAACAGACTTTAAGACATTATCTTAAAATATGATCTGTCAATAACAGGCAAGAAATTATATTGTACTCAGTGTAAAAGGGTCCAGCAGTCTATATACAGTTGTGACGCGTTTTTCGTAGGGGGGGAGCAGGTCGTGCTCTTCGGCTCTACTTTGATTACGGCAGCGGAACATCGGTCAGTGAATATTTCTCGTGCAGACAGTCATCGGTCAAATGCTCAGCGCAGGGGTATCGGTTTGACGGTATCTACTTATGTGCGGAATATTCCTGCTCTCTGAACTGATCAACGGTTTGACTGCCTGAAGGTCAAAACATCCACTAAGTGGTCGGTTCTCGGGCACCACCCTCGGAATTCATGTGGTCGAGGGCCCACTTATGCACCGGGCAGATTGTTACAGTGGAGAAACGGCAAGCCAGGGCTCAATTGCGTGTATTAGTGCTGGCTGCCGGCTGCCAATTGTTATATGTAATGTTAAAAATGGGACTAGACCCAAAATTTGTGAGGCGTATGGGACTAGGTAATGAAACAAACGGTTATAAACATCCTGTATCCTGTATTCCACTTTTTTACACAAAGACATGGCCTAAAACTAACTTACAATCTAAGATGGACAATAATATAAACAAATAAACGGTCTGGAGGGCAAGAGTATGTTTCGAGAGCTGATCACGGTAGCTCGTACTCGTCGGTTGCGCTGAAGACGGTAACCCGGTGGTATCATTCACGACGCTATTCACGTACCTCGTACTATCGATCGGCGATAGGCGGCGTCACTACACGGCGACAGTGATCTCTACACGCGGCAGCGGCGATAAATTTCGGGGCGGCAGTTGTTTAGCTCCCTTATCAACGGACATCGGAGGGCACCTAGCGGTAAAACACATTCCTGGTCAATACGGAAACAAAACTACTGACGGCATTAATGCGTGTGTGTATAGGTGACGGTAGGAAGGAAAGAAAGGAACTGACGCTGCCCGTTCTTATAAGGGTCCTCGACAGCGTCAGCAGGATGGAACGACATTGCCCGTTTTTATAAGAGTCCTCGACAATGTTGACCAATAGCGGTAGGAAATTAGGAAAGGAACCAACACTGCCCATTCTTATAAGGGTCCTCGGCAGTGACGGTAGGATGACACAACATTGCCCGTTCTTACAAGGGTCCTCGGCAATGCTGGCCATTAGCGGAGTAAGACGTGAAGAAGGAAATGTATGGTGAAACACCATATACACACAAGCCTAGCCTCACCTACATTGCTAGACCAGGAAGGGGCGGTCCGGCAGGTGACCCAGTCCAGTCCGTTTGGACTGCTGACCCGGGTGGAGAACGTGCAGTTCTCCGCGAAATAATGGTCTGCTCAGGCTTAAATAGACGGCCCAAGATCCCACTACGCTGACGTGTGACGACGTGCAGTGATCGCGCATACAATACTGGTGTATGCGGCGCGCGATTACTATAGTCGGACGCTCTAAAATCTCGGAAAATGATGTTTCCCGGCATAGCCCGGTAAATCTAATTATATTCCGGTAATATTGAAACATTAAGCAATCTTTTCCCGCAAGAATCAGATTTTTCGGAGGTAAAATAAATAAATTAAATCCCGGCGAACATACTCATGCCCAAAAAATTAGTAACTTCGTTACACAATATGGGTTAAAATTATGGAACGCTCTAAATATTTTCAATTCTATCGATCTATTTTTCTATTTATCTCTTTCCACAGCTATTGTATCAATCTTGATTCCCCGAGTTTTTTCAAGTCGTTAGGCTACCTCATCTCTGGTCATCCTCTTGTCTATCTTTTATGTTTACCATTTATCCCTCTATTAATCCTTGCAGTTTTGCAATTTTATTTATATTTGCTTTATTAAATGTCTGTATCTGAGACGTAATGGCTGAACGAATACGGTAAATAAATATATTATTTTAAAAATTATGGATAGTATTGGTATTGTAGTATATGACGTAATTTGATTCGCTTTTAATATCGATAATTTTACTTTCTTTACTCAATTGTTTCTTGTTTTATAATTTTTCGTCCTAATTTGTCATTATCTTTATTTTGTAGTAATTTCTTTATTTGGAGATTTACTGATTTAATCCAATTGCTCTTTATTGAGTGAAGTTAATTCTATATCACCTACATATGTCTTGTGATTTAAGTACACCTCAATTATTTGGGTAGTCTTTTAAAAAGGTCTTCGGATGCTGCGGATTGAATAGCTTTGAAAATATTGCATCTTTTCATGTTACACAGAAGATTTTGTATTTACTGGAAACCGAATCACAGTTCTAGCATTATTATTAATGTTCCAGATTATGTGGATGTTCAATTCTGTTGTTTTGCAATGAATACTTTATGGTTCAATGTCCTAGGGTACCAAAAATTTTTTGAAATTAAAGAGCATCATAAATATTGAAATTTGCTAAAATTTTGCTTTTTCTGTGAATATTTCATTATAAGGAGATGGTCACACGTACTAAAATATTTCCTAAATCGGGAGCTACAATAGTATTTAATAGGCGCAACATCTCACAATGAAGTTAATTAATTGCAAAAATAAATATATTATAGTGAAAAGCAAGTAGCAGTACCAGCGAACAAAAATGCCGAGCTGACCTATATGCCTGAGAGTAGAAATGGGTTATTCAGGACGCCACTGCATCAAAAGCTAAGTTGAATGCAGAAATCCTCCACGATGTTGTTGGGAACTAGCTTTCAACTTTACTCTCTAAAGATTAACAAGCACAACAAAAAAAATACAAACACGTGGGATAAATAAATCTCAGTGGAAATAGTTATAATAAAAATTTTTAATTAAAATTTAAAATGTGGAGCTGTTTCGTAAGCTAAATATTTTAATTAACGAACATCATATATAAAAGGTGAACTCCAACAGATTCACAACAGTCAAAGATATAATAATGAATCTAAATTTAACAAATTCAAAACATGAAAAAAAGGAAATAATGTTTGTAAAAAATAGCACTGAAATACCGCAACCTATAGCCTATTGACGTTAGAATTACACATAAGATAATCTTGTTATACTATGATCATAGTTTTACTGCGCCACGTCTTATAAAAAAATACATTATATCAGAAAGGTCGTTCTTTTACAATTAAGAACTAATGAAATTAATAAGGTTGTCTGTCTAATGCCAGAAGAATGATCTCCAATGGTAGTGGCATCCGTAGTTCTTTAAATTAAAAATAATTATTGGGATACTTATTTGATTTTTTTTTTGAACGGAAAATGCTAATGATTAGCCAATTGGCTTATGTAACAAATTTATTTCAGCGCCGACTATTGTTGCCCATTGTCATTCTTTTTGATCTGTAATTTATTTCAAATGTGGCAGTTGAAAGCACCTAACAAAACCAGTGTAGTGCACAAGCAGGGTGTTGGTTATAAGTGAAGGATATTTTGCCTCGACTTTCACTTTTTCCTAGTTTGATTCGGCCGAAGCAGCTGCTTCCATGTCGATTCATTTTTGCCATTTTTTTTTGGGATTCTGAGATGAAGAGTCGTTTATTATCCTGATAATTTTGTTGAGTTCTTGGAGTTACTATATCTTTGGCCTGGTTTGTGGTTGTGGTTCCTTTTTACTAGGATAAACCTAGATACAGGGATTTTGGACAGTTTGCACATGTCACCGAAGAAATTCTGTTAGGCCCCATCAACATCGGGTAAGATCCATTAATTGCAATTTATTAAAACAATCCTGCATTCGTTTCTGATTTATCTAAGATTTTAGCTCAAAATTGATTTTGGTCGAGTAAAATTAATGCCTACACTGTAAAAAGGAAGTACATTAAATTTTATGTAAATATGTTGAAAGCAAATTTCACGAACGTTTATTAAATGCATTTAATGTAATGTATTAAATTAAATAATTTACATTAATCTAAATTAATTTATTCCAATAAATTTAATGTAACTAGACATTAAATTGCAAGTTTGATCATTACCTTTTAAGGTGACTATGTACATTGAATATACAGCCAGTATTCATTAAATTTGATATATGTTATCCCATATTTAATGCACCTACATTGAAAGGAGTTAAAAAAATTCTGAAACTACCAGGAAAAGGTGGATATTTTCCCATAGAAAGTGTCCGCCATCAAGACCGGATTCAAACTCATCGATTCCTGTCAGTACGGGGCAGACATGTACACTTCACCATAAGAAAATTGAATCCTTTAAGCAAATTATATTATACTAAACAAAAAGTTCATTACAAGTTCCGTCATCTCTGGAATCTCATGCAATGTATAATAAATAATAATGAAATTTAAGATATCATTTAATTAAATTTAATCTACAACGAATTGATATTTGAATGAATTGCTTAAAATTCAAAGTAAATGTAAATTATTCCCGATTTTTGGTACAAAATCATTAAATTTAAAGTAGAATGGACATTAAATTTGTATTAAATTTAAGGGTATTTTTAAATCTGTCTGTAGTCTGCTATTTTAAATCACATTAAGACCTAACTTAACCACACGGGACTATTATTAAGTTGTATGTTGGGTTTTAGGGCCAATTATTACTATTTATTTATGATTATAAATTAATTTTCTTTTTATACTTTCGATAGCTGTTATCTTGTAAATGCCTTACTTGTTATTGTTATAATAATGAGACCTAATTTTGAGCGTAACTTTTCTGTTTATTGTGAAATTTAATATATTTTGTATTTGCGTATTTGCTCTTTGGGCGCATCACGATGGCCTCAATTTATAGGTTAATTAACTTACTAATGTATTTAAAGTATTTCTTGTATTTAATCTTTGGCCCCATTCTGGGTTTGAATTTCGTGAAATTAGAGTTATATGGTATTGTGATATGTCTGTTGACTTTCAGTTTGACTCTAGTTTTTTGAGTGTTCAATTATAATATTTAGGTACTTGAGATGGGCAAATTAAGTGAATAATGGAAATTCTCAGTTCATATATTTTTATTTATGTCTAAATGCGTATTCTGGCTTTTCATATCGTATTGTAATAATTATTATGATCATATTTTGAATAAATTTATTCTACTGTAATTGCCTTAGAGTTATTTAATGTTTTATTTTATCCAGGTTTAAACCAACTTATTTCATAGTAAACCAAAAGTTATAAGGTCATCATACAATGGTTTTAAGTACTAAATATTATTTCCAGTTTTGCGGTAATTGATTTAATTGAGTAAATAATTATATTAAGTTAATCTCTTGTTTTATCTTATATTAAAGTAATTATCACTGATCACCTGGAGTCGGACTGGTCTTTTATTATACGTTTATAGATGTGTCCGTACTACTATCTATCTTGAGTTGAAACAATTAAATTAATTATTTTTTTGTTAATTATCTGGAAATAATTCTTAATTAATATTTCCAGTTTTTTATATTATTTTATCGTACGAATCACTTTTGATTTGCTTTTTTGAGAAAGTTAAAAATTTAAATTTTAAATATTTCTCGATATTTTGGCGAAGGTTGATTAATAAATTCATTTGACTTTTTTTAAAGATAATAATAGGCGTTCCTATTTTTGTAGGGTCCATCCTACTGGTTGTCTCATTACGGAATCCACCGAACGGAGTATATTGTTACTGGTGTCCCCCCTACAGGGTATGTTGTATTATCACCGGTTAGTTAGGTGCTATTATTATTGGAGACCTACGGATGCCACTACTATTGGAGACTTCTTCTGGCATTAGACAGGCAATATTATTAGTTTCTTTAATATTCTTAAATTGTAAAAGAACAACCTTTTTGGTTTAATGCATTTTTTTTATAAGAAGTTGCTCAGTAAAACTATGATCATAGTATAATAAGATTATCTAATGTTTAGTTCTAGCGACAATAGGCTATAGGTTGCATTATTTCAGTGCTATTTTTTACAAACATTATTTCCTTTTTTTTATGTCGTGAATTTGTTAAATTTAGATTCATTATTATTCCTTTCATTGTTGTGAATCTGTTGAAGTTCATCTTTTTTATTTGATGTTCATAAATTAAGATATTTAGCTTACGAAAAAACTCCACATTTTAAATTTTAATAAAAGATTTTTATTATAACTATCTTCACCGAGTCTTATTTGTTCCACATGTTATTTGCGTTGTTATTTTTTTTGTTGTGCTTGTTACTCTTAGGTAGTAAAGTTAAAAGCTAGTTCCTAACAATATCATAGAAAATTTCTGCATTCAGCCTAGCTTTTGATGCATTGGCACCCGGAATAGCCCAGCTCTATTCTCTGGCATAGGGATTAACGCGGCATTTTTATTCGCTGGTGCTAGTAATATTTCTCCACTATACTATGTTGATTTGTGAAATTAATTAACTTCATTGTAAGGTTTTGCGCCTTTTAAATACCAAAATGAAAAATAAAATGTGGCGTTCACATATCAAGAGACTCCTCATAATAACACTCATCTAGTAAAAAAATGATAACAGGTAATTTCCAACGTGATTATTGAATTAATCCAATATATCAAACACATCGGCAAAGATGAAGAAAAATATTATTTCTATAATTAGATTAAATTGATTTACTGAATTTGCAAAAAAAAACATCGTTTTTAGCGAATTCGTCATAAAAGAAAATGATATTATTTTATTCTTTTATTTGTAAGGTTCAAACTTGGAATAACTTATTGTTACACTTTTGAATTTAAAACGTTTACTGTTATCTGTAAAGTTAGATCATGTGCATTAGCGAATGAATATGATTGATTTAATTTAAGGTTGAAATTTTCTGATAAAATTTCAACTAAAAAACATAGTCATACTCAATATGAAAAAGCGTAATAAATCGGGTGTTCCTGAATATTTTAGTTTAAATATGTTTAACCTCAAAATAAAAAACAAATCTAAAGTTTTGATTTCAACCTCCACTACATGTTTAATTAAAGAAGTTATTCTAGAATTAATCTACGCGAACAAGTCGCGAGAGAATCCTAATAATAAGTAAAATTAACTATTGTTAATGTTATCTCTTAAGTATAATTTGAAAATTCTAACCCCCTTAAGACATTAATAATGCTAACTCCGTACTTTATTATAGGAACACTATAATTTAATTATTTTAAAGTGCTCGTCATCGTGTTAATTTGCAAATTACTCGCGACCTTGCCACATTCTATGGAAATTGCTGAATTTCAGTTATTGTTACAAATTAAATTTGGTTAATAAAGGTAATCGTATTATTATTGTTGTTTGAAAATTATTATTCTATATTTTATGCGCTAAATTTACCTGTGAAAAGAGACTATTATTATTATATTTACTATTAAGTATTTTTAAAAATATATATTATTTTAAAATATAATGTCTCAGTTGCGATGGCAAGACTGGATTTTTTGATAAAGTTTTCCATCACCTTCAGGCATAATTATGTAACTCCTAAAATGATAAATAGTCTAGTTATGTAAAGTAGTAAGAATTTAGCGGCTAATCAACTCTAGAGAAAATAGGTCCGGAAAAGCTGTCGTTACTAATTTCTTTAGCTCGGTGATAATGAATCATAAATTTTTCATATGAACACTTAAAAAACTGGTGAATTACGTGTCGAATACGCATTATGTTAAAGTTCTGTAGCAGGTAATGGAGTCGTCTGTTTTTCCTCAATTTCTTTACGCATCTGTCTTTGATTTATTTGAAAACAAGTGCCTGCAAAATTTTGATATATCGGAAAATAAATTTTAAACAATTTTTGTTATATCGTAAATTATTTAACGGATACTAGTTACGCCAATTTTCATTAAAATGATTTACTGAGTGCTGTAATTTCAAATCTTTTCAGATTTTCAAAATCCACCGTTGGAAAAAATAGTAAAATTGCAGGTTTTTGTATAAAACCGATATAAAGATTGTAGTAAATATTAAATTAAAAAAAGCAAAATAAAAAATACTGGAAAAAACTGGGCTTAAATATGGAACAAATCCATTGAAACCCCGTGCATCCATATCAAGGAGACTCATGCAATTTACACCCCTTATAAAAGAACAATGTTTATAGTGGTTTACCTACTATATTTCCCGGCGCATTCACCTAGAGATGTCGCAAATGACAAGATTAAATAAAAATATTATATAACGTATTTAGTTACATTTTAAAAAAACTAAAAAAAAAAAAACAAAATCAAATTTCAGACCATTTTTTTTACCTCATAAATTAATGAAAGTGACTTACCCGTAATGTTTATTAAGGATATTACATTAATTTCTTTTAGGTTTTGTAAATTCATCGTTAACATTTAAAAGGTCCTTTTGGGGGCTTATATTTCGCAAACGAAGCGACTAAATAAAAAACATGATATAAAACTTTTATTTGTTAATCTATCAAATGATACTCCACCCAATACGGTGTACGAATTTTTTTTTCATCCTCGCTATTCAACTAAATTTTGTTTTTTCAATTTAGCTTCAGATCTGCTAACAACTGACGAAGTTATATGATTGTAACATACAGACGGACGATCGGCCATCATGTAACTACAATAATTCTTAAAGAACCCTAAAAAAATACCAACCAACAACAGATCCCCACCAAAAAAATGGTTAGACCAGCGAACCAGACCCATGTATTCCTGTGTATTTTCATCGCTGAATCCGTATCCGAGGTCGAAAAATCGTACACCCCAAAATCATTAGCTAGAGCCAAAAACACCCATGGAATTGGGTAAAATTGAGATTAAGCTAGTTGTTCCATCTTAATAAATTAAACTATACAAAATTTTAAAGTGTAATATACATTAAATTAAGGTTAACAGCAGCTTACATATACTGGATTTACACTACACCCCAAGAAGGGGTGATAACTACCCCTCGTATATAAAAATTTCAAACTCAAATAGCAATGACTATTGAGAAAGCTTGAGTTTTGTTAGAAATAAGAAACTGTACTGGATCCGACGTAATACTTTTAAACTACCCCTTAAAGTTTAAAGAACACGGAGAAACAAGAAAAAACTTTAAATCTAGCAGGATGGTAATTTTCATGGATGTCATGATTAGCTGAAATTGCGTATTACTTTCAAGTAGATCTAGAATTTTACGTACCATCAATATCCTGCAGCGTACCCTCTCAAGGGGGAAAACAGCTTCCATTTAAAATTTTACAGCTATAGTGATTTTTGAAAAAGCTCGAAACTCCAGAGGTTTCTAAAGATAAAGAGAGTCTGTAGTAGTTCCGGCTTAATTTTTGAAAATCAGTGCTGGCAAAAACTACCTGGTATCTTCGGTGGCACAGAAAAAATAAGAAACAAGCTTATGTATACATATATATATATATATATATATATATATATATATATATATATATATATATATATATATATATATATATATTTTCTAGATTCTTGAACCATAGATCATATAATTTTTCTTTATTTTGTCTTTTCTTGCGTTTAGGTTCTAAACCTAAACCCAAGAAAAGACAAAATAAAGAAAAATTATATATATATATATATATATATATATATATATATATATATATATATATATATATATATATATATATGGATGAAGTAAAATGCGAACAGTAAATGCAAACTTCTCTCCATCATATCCTTTCTGTGTTGGAGGTTGCACAGTTAGAATAAATTGTTATAAAGCGCAATTTATCCTATTCCACCAACATCGAGATGATGGCCCACCTGTACCACCATACCGAGAAGAAAGTCAAAACTTACCCTCCCCGCCACAGTGATACGGCAAAGGTACATGTTTCGTCTCTACTAGACTCATCAGGGTACCGACATGCACCTGGCTGTGCAAAGGACAGATCGGAAGGAAGCATGCAAATACTGAACGCGGCTTCGCCGACCTCCCGCCGGATGGCGTATATATGTTTATGAGGCTTTCACGGATTCCTCCGTTTGAGATGCAATAGCATAATGTGGATATATCCACTGCTATTGCATCTCAAACGGAGGAATCCGTGGAAGCCGCATAAACATATATATATATATATATATATATATATATATATATATATATATATATATATATATATTAAACCACTTTATTCGAGCTGAAGGATCGTTATTTTTTGCGGCCGTTTCCCCTCTGAGCGATTTCTTAAGAACTGCAGGAAGATTTCAAACACACATTATAATGGATTTTACACATGGAGTGGTTTTTACTCCCTAGAGAAGTAGAATTTAATAAAAACCGTTTGACCTGAGATTCTAAGCCTAACTCTTAGTACTAAGCAAATTTAACCAATCATTGCGTCCTGAAAAATATAAATTCTTTTAGATCGACGTTTTTTTTTCTTATTTTTTTCTGTATCATCGAAGATAAAGTGTGGCTTTAAGAAATTAGACTAAAATTGAAGATTCTCTTTACGTTTACAAACCTCTAGAGTTTCAAGCATTTTTAAAAGTCATTGTAGGTTTTTTTGTTAAATCTTAAATGAGGGTAGTTTTCCCCCTTCTGAGGGTACACTGCAAGACATTGATGGTACGTCAAATTCTAGATCTATTTGACAGTACTACGCATTTTCAGCCAATTATGGCATCTATAAAAATTGGAATCCTGCTAGATTTTTTCTTGTTTCTAAGTGTCCTTTAAGATCAGGGGTAGTTTATCTCAACTGTATAAGGGTAGTTTATAAGTATTATACCGGACCCAGTGCAGTTTCCTATCACTCACAAAACTCAGGCGTTCGAGCTTTTTCTGCAGTCATTAACCTTTTATATATAAGGGGTAGTTATCACCCCTTCTTGTGGGTATATTGCAAATCCAGTATATGAATGCTGCTGCTAACATATTGTTGTTTAGTTTGAATTGTTAAGAGAGAACAACTATTCTCCTAACTGAATTTCATTTTCACCCCATTCCAAGGTTATTTTTGGCTCTAACTAATGATTTCGGGGGTATACGATTTTTTCAACTTCGGATTCGCATTTAGCGACCAAAAATATGTAGGAATACATAGATCTGGTTGACTAGTCTGAGCATTTTTTTGTGAGGCTGTGAACCTTCTGTTTCATAAAGCATATAAACAGTGACTTTCATTAAATAGATTAGCTTTAGTTTTATACCAAAAGAATACTTTTACAGATATCCAGAGAAAAGAAATAAACCACAAACTCACACCGACTTTTAGTTGGTGCTAGAGCCAATACTATACGTAAGGCGTACAAGGCCAGCAGCTTTAAATTCTGAATTATCTGGACCTTATAGACACTACGATGCATTTTGGTTTAAGATTATAAGCAACATAATTTCTGTATGATTCATATACCTCGCATAGCTCCTTCTGTAGATGATATTAACATCAGTTATATTTGCGCACACTGCTTCTATGTTTTTGGCTGAAAATTGTACATGATGAAGTATAAGTGAATTTTTTTTTAGATCTAACAACGTAATGTCAGATAAAATTGTGCAATGCGATAAATATTAATTGTAATTAGTCTTATTAAATATTGTTTGTTGTAAAGTATATATATGCAATAAGTTGGTTCGATTAGATGAGCAAAGAATTCGTATAATGATTATTTTCTCTTATTCACAAGAAGGAATAAGTTAGATACCTCCAAATGAATAAAAAGAGAGAATGTTTTTTACAGCTATTATCGTTACCTTTTAGTTATAGAAAGACGTAGAATAGTTTTAACACTTTTGTATAAAACCTTATTAAGTTAAGAATTTAAGACTACTATCGTTATCTTTTAGTTATACAAAGATGTAGAATAGTTTTATTAATACTTTTGTATAAAACTTTTTTATTATTATTGTATTAATTTAAGAGTTTAGACCAAATTGGGAATTAAATATTTAACATAGAATGGCTAGTGCCGTCTACGAAAGAAAGATTAGAGAATAGATCAGGGCGAGAAGAGTACTAAAGGGAACCGCAGCAGGGAGCTCAAGGAGGAAAGTTCATAGATGCTTCTGTAGAAGTAATCATTAGACGACCCATATAACCCGAGTGCTCAAGAAGGTTTTTTTTACTTTTTCATTTATTTTAATGTACCTGGAAAAAGCGCGACTTTAGTACTGTTTTATTTAAATAATTTTATTAGCTGCTTTTTATATTTGATTTTTTTCGTGATTAATATTTTAGAAAACTATTTAAACGTACTATTTTCAAAAATGGGTTAATTACATGGTTATTTAAATAATGGCCGAAAGGAGTATTTCTTTTAGGAATTACTTTTGAATTGTTTATCAAGTTAATTTTAAGTTTCTTATTGAAAATAATTTTGTTTTCATTTATTTTTTGTTAAAAAGATTTAAGTGCCATGTAGTTAGGATTTTCCAATTTTTTTAATCATATGTTGTATTGCAAAAAGTTTATTTCAACTTGTTTATACTTATTGTGAATTTTGTAACAGAACAACTTGTTTCAGAGGAATTTTTATGCACGCTATCTAAGCAATGAAAATTGGACCCAGGACGGATATTGTACGAGAAAGAAAATGCTGGATAAGAATTCAATTTAAGTTAAGTATGTTAAAAATAGACCACGAAGATACTAACGATCTCGAAAAATTAAAAAAGTTCACCGTATGGCTGCTCGGCAACTATTGAAAAGAAAATTGTACTCCAGTTCTGTAGATAAGTTTTTTGATTTTATGGCACTGTTATACAGGGTGATTCAAAAATCGATCACGAAACTTAAGGGGGTGATTCTACTTGACAAAATAGGGGTAGAGCTTCATATAATTTTTTTTCAAAATGTCATTCGTTTTCGAGTTACAAGCCGTCCAAGTTCAAGTTTTTATTTTTTGTTTTTTGAATTACTCGCTTACAGGAAAACCGATTTGACTAATATTTGAAAGATAGGCTAAGTCTTCTGCGCTTCATCATTTTAGTAACAATTCACATTGATTGTTTGCCGCTAGAGGGCACTTTACCTACATTGAAAATTGGTTTTTTGTCATAATTTTTTAGTGTTGACAGCTACAGTAGTTTTTGGCATAATTTCTGAAAGACTGATGCCAGGTCTTTAAAAAAGGTGCTCTTTATTTACATCGCTAAACCCAACGGTTTAGACGTAAATCACCCTTAAAAATTAAGTGGTAAATTTATTTTTCTCATTTCATTACCACCAGCTACCAGGTAAATAGCTATCAAAGTATACTAGAGCTGTCAGTTTAACATCAAATAAATTCGCTTTTTAAACTATTTAATTTATAATCTTAAAATAACTAATAATGGCTAATCACCAATATTCAAATATCGAATATTGTGATATCCATTTTTGTTATGGAAAAGCAAATGGTAATGCAGAGTTGGCAAGAAGATATTATATGGAGAGTTATCCGGAAAGAAATATCCCTCATGCTCAAACATTTTCCAGTGTGCACAGGAGGCTTGCGGAATGTGGTTCCTTTAAAAGTTATAATGGAAATAGGGGAAGACCTAGAACTGCTAGAAACGTGCAACAAGAAGAAAGAGTGCTTGAAATTATTGAAGATAATCCAGGTATTAGTACTAGAAAAATTGGGAATGAAGTGCGGCTCTGTCAGGCTAGTTCATGGAGGATACTAAGAGAAGAACAACTCTACCCGTTTCATTCAAAAAAGGTGCAGGCTCTTTATGACGATGATCGGCCGAGACGGTTGGAAATGTGCAATCAGATCCTAGCTAAGTATGAACACGATAATCGATTAATTGGCGTCATATTATTCACTGACGAAGCTGGTTTCACTCGTGATGGCATAACAAATCTACACAACATCCACACATATGCTTACGAGAACCCAAACAATGTGGTAGAAACGAAACATCAGCGTAGATTTTCACTAAATGTGTGGGCAGGGATAATAGGAGATTACCTTATTGGTCCTCATTTCTTTGATGGCCCATTAACTGGTGACGTATACTTAGATTTTATCCAAAATCGTCTCCCATTGTATCTGGAAGATGTGCCATTGGAAGTAAGGGCCAACATGTGGATCCTCCAAGACGGAGCTCCGCCCCACTTTAGTATACGTGTCCGACAGTATTTGAATGCAACGTATCCTGAGAGATGGATAGGACGAAGTGGACCATTGGCATGGGCAGCGAGGTCACCAGACCTTAATCCTATGGATTTTTTCTTTTGGGGTCATTTGAAACAATTGGTGTACGATATTCCAGTAATCAACGTCGAGGATCTTCGCTTCAGGATAATCGAAAAGTGCCAAATTATTAAAGAAACACCAGAAATTTTTCATCGAGTTAGGCGACATTTTTTGAAGAGTGTTAGGAAATGTATTGAAGAAAATGGGGGACATTTTGAGAATCTTTTTTAGTTTGTTTAGTACTGTTTCATTAATTTTTATCAATTAAATGTATATCGCAATAATCCATAATATGAATATTTACTGATTAGCCATTATTAGTTATTTTAAGATTATAAATTAAATAGTTTAAAAAGCGAATTTATTTGATGTTAAACTGACAGCTCTAGTATACTTTGATAGCTATTTACCTGGTAGCTGGTGGTAATGAAATGAGAAAAATAAATTTACCACTTAATTTTTAAGGGTGATTTACGTATAAACCGTTGGGTTTAGCGATGTAAATAAAGAGCACCTTTTTTAAAGACCTGGCATCAGTCTTTCAGAAATTATGCCAAAAACTACTGTAGCTGTCAACACTAAAAAATTATGACAAAAAAACAATTTTCAATGTAGGTAAAATGCCCTCTAGCGGCAAACAATCAATGTGAATTGTTACTAAAATGATGAAGCGCAGAAGACTTAGCCTATCTTTCAAATATTAGTCAAATCGGTTTTCCTGTAAGCGAGTAACTCAAAAAACAAAAAATAAAAACTTGAACTTGGACGGCTTGTAACTCGAAAACGAATGACATTTTGAAAAAAAATTATATGAAGCTCTACCCTTATTTTGTCAAGTAGAATCACTCCCTTAAGTTTCGTGATCGATTTTTGAATCACCCTGTATATATATATATATATATATATATATATATATATATATATATATATATATATATATATATATATATATATATATATATATATATATTATGTCGGATATTATCACGGGTGTGATATGTAGTCGAAGGTTTTTAGGCATCCCGTGTGTGCGCTGAGTCCGTCTCAGGACTGTAAGGCAGCTGAAGTTTCGGTGAAATCTCATTCACCATTTTAAAGGCTTACTGTAAGTCGTCTACGAGCGAGTTCGCTCGTAGATGCACACACACGAGATGCCCGAAAACCTTCGATTATATATATATATATATATATATATATATATATATATATATATATATACATATATATCCGAATATCCGACATAACATATATATATATATATATATATATATATATATATATATATATATATATATATATATATATATATATAAAACAATAATTAGCCTAATGATTTTAAATATATTTAGTGGAGATGAGAAGATTAAAATTATTGGACACTCTCTTGGTGTTAAAATACGATAGTCGACAAGTATTGGACAAAGGTTCATTTCCGCTACTTTGTACCATCAGGATACCAGTGACTCTTATTAGCTATTTGAGATAGAGATTAATATATAAGCAAATATAAAAAAATAGACAAAAATATTAATTTTAACCATAAAAATATTTGGCCTTGTTAACTTGGGTGTTTTCCTAGCTTTTTATCATGTCCCTGATCGTTGTAAAACTTTTCGTCTTTTATGTATTTTTCACCTCAATTATATATTTTTATTTATTGAGCTTGAAATTATGAAAGATTCATAAAATACTAAGAGATTTTTGTAACATTATTTTAATTATTTTAGTTAATGACTTTTCAGTAATTTTACTAAAAACTTTTAAAAAACTAGTTTAACCTAGAAACCATTTTTGGTACAATGTCAAAAATGTATTTCTATAAAATTTTAGATTTTAACTTGAAAGACCACGTGATATACAGTAGTCGCAACTGAGTTAGGTACGGAATTCACGATCAGGTGATGGCGATCTCCATTAAACTCCTATTAGATCGTACAATATTAAGGCATCCTAACCGGATAAGACATCAGTGTGGTGTAATGCATTTAGAATAATTGAGAACTTAATTAAGACGTTTGGACGATGTCCCTTTCTCAGTTAAGACTCAAATTAGAAAACGATTTATTGTGATCCACTAACATTTACTTTGAGTCGTTGTACAACGAATGATCGTTCTTTTAGTGGCTTGTGACTCAAAATATTTATGCAACATTTATGAACTAAAATTCGTAAAGATCATTTAAATCAAATTATAAGATAAAATGGTTGTTGATTTTTGACATTTCCACAATCCGAAAATAAGACTTATTTATATGTGTTTATAAAATTTGAATGCCACGATAAATGTCGGAATTCTGGCATGTTTGATGATCACTCTCCCACTCATATTAAGATCTAGACTCGAAACGATGTAATTGGGCGCTCTAAATTTCTTCCTCTCCTACATTCTAGATAGGATCCATAAATATCGTGTAGTCTGGTAGCCTTTTACTTAGTTAGTGAACCAATTAGAAAACGATTTAAAGTGAACTAACAGCATTTAAGATACTTAGTTGATGTTGTGACGCGTTTTTCCTAAGGGAGCAAGTCGTGCTCTTCGGATCTACTTTGTTTACGGCAGCGGAACATCGCTCAGTGGATATTTTTCGTGTCATCATCTGTCAAATGCTTAGCGCAGGGGTATCGGTTTGACGGTATCTATTTATAATCGGGATATCCCTACTCTCTGAACTGTTCGACGGTTTGACTGCCTGAAGGTCAAAACATCCACTGGGTGGTCGGTTCTCGGCCGCCACCCTTGGGATTCATGTGGTCGAGGGCAGCTTGTTACAGTGGAGAAACGGCAAGGCAGGGGTCAATTGCGTGTACTAGTGATGGCTGCCGGCTGCCAATTGTTATCTATAATGTGAAAAATGGGACTAGGTAATGAAACAAACGGTTTTAAAATATCTGGTATCCCATACTTCTATAAAAAGACATGGCATAAAACTAACTTACAATCTAAGATGGACAATAATATAAACAAATAAATGGTCTGAAGGGCAAGAGTATGTTATGAGAGCTGTTCATGGTAATTCGAACTGGTCGATAGCGCTGGAGAAGGTAACCCGGCGGTATCGTTCACGACGCTCTTTACGTTACCTCTTACTGCACGGTTGCGACGCTATTCACGACGGCTCGTACTCAAATTATCGCGCTTCGTGTCCAAAATCCGCGGACACTGCTCACAGCGCTTCGTAATAAAATTCGACCGACGGCGGTATACTCAGTATGTTTAACATTAACTCGGCATCGATCGGCGATAGGTAGCGTCTCTACACGCCTGTACATGCGGCGGCGGCGATAAACGTCGAGGCGGCAGTTGTTAAGTACCCTTATCAACGGACATCGGAGGGTACCTGGCGGTAAAACACATTCCTAGTCAATACGGAAACAAAAACAAAAACTTAAGGCATTCAGTGCGTGTGTGTATAGGTGACGGTAGTCACAGTGACAGCATCAGCAGAATGAAACGACATTGCCCTTGCTTACAAAGGTCGTCGACAATGCTGGTCATTAGCGGGGTGGAACGTACCGAAAGTAGTGTATGGTGAAACACCATATAAACACAAGTCTAGCCTCACCTACATTGCTAGATCAGGAAGGCGCGGTCCGACAGGCGACCCAGGCAGTCCGTTGGGACTATTGACCCGGGTGGAGAACGTGCAGTTCTCCCTGAAATAATGGTCTGTTCGAGCTTAAACAGACTGCCCGAGCACCCACTGCTCTGACAAGTGACGGCGTGAGGTGATCGCGCATACAATACTACTGTATACGGAGCGCGATTACTATAGTCGGACGCTCAGAAAAATCTTCGTAAAAATTAGTAACTTCGTTACAATGTATAGCCAGGAACTTTAGCGGACGTATCGTTAACTTGGTAGATGACGCGCGAAAATTGCGAATAAATTAAAAGAAATTAGACTGAATTTATTAAATGTCCTTCAGAACGGTGAAATTCGTGAGTTCCAGATTTCTTCCACTCCTTTATCCTAGTTCCTAAATATTTTTTAGTCTATTGATTCATTAAAAGTTTTGTTTTATTTTATAGCGATTTGAAATTTTAAAATAATTTTAACTACAAATCCTAAATTCAATAGTTGCCTTCCACAAGAATATTAATGTCACATTTTAGTGTTTTTAAATAATCAAATCATTTTAAAACAATTTGATGTAACTATGAGTAATTAGAAGATAAATATTTTCATGTAATAATTAGAGGAACTCTATTCAACGGGGTTGTACATACAAACTTGAATGACTTTTGTGGAATTATTCCATGCATAATAAGGAGCATCACTAATTAAAATGCGCATTAATTTTAAAACTGTTTTGTAATTATCATAATAATCAGTACATGACACAACAAATCAGTGTCTAACATATAAATTTTAATACACAATTGCAGGAAAACCTAAATCTTAAAATTTATATCAAATCACATAAATTTATAACTGAAACTTACCAGACCATTTGAAAATAGAGATAAAAAATTATTTTAAAAAAATTGCATCCAAAAGTAACGAAATTAGGGTAAGGTCCCCGAGTGTGCGCGATTTAGGAATAAAATTACATGAATTAAATAAAAACGGTTACAATTAAATCAAAAAAGGTTTAATATAATGACCCACAAATCAACTTTAATTTGCTATATCAAAAACCAACTTAGTCTTATTCTCTTCTTAATTAACAATCTAATTGAAATGGTAAGTAATTGAGCACTCTTAATAATACAATACCTCAAGAGTATACATGATAGTCCCAATGAGTGCGCATGGTACCTTAAGAGTACGCAAGCTAATTCACACGTATAAATCACACTTATAGATTCCAGTGCCGATGTAGGATGTCCATTTATCGTGCCAACATTCAGTGCACAAGCTGCACAGAATCCATTCTTTAACAATAGACTCCTTAAAGTTCTCCTGGCAACCAGGGCATCTCCACATCTTGTTCCTATTTTTTGATGGTTTCTTTGGTTTTGATGGCGGTTTCTGCGATATTTTGCTTGTTCTTCTGGGGAAAGTCTGTAATTATTTCAGATCGTGTACTGCGGTTTCATATTTTTCAGGCAAAAGATGCTTTTGTGAGTAGGACTATGTCTATAAATCAACAAGTTGGTTTATCGATTAATACTTCAGTATTCAATCTTTGAGGATGTTCAGACAAAATGGAATCACTTTCTTTATTTCCTTCTGACATGGCCTCTTTTCAGATTTTAGAAGTTGTTTGATTGTCAGACTGCAGTCAGAAGAATTTTTAATAGGAGCGCATGCATCGTTGTCTGATGTATGTATCTGATTTACATATTCCTCCAACTTTGAAACCTTCGACATCATTAGAAATATTTGCAATCCTCCTATAAGCAGCGTTGAATAAAGTGGCTCTCTGGTAGATGGTAATAAGTCTTCAAGGATGATATATCATCCATTTTTCACGCTCACTTGCAAATTATTTCTTCAGTGATGAAAAAATGCAGTTATCTAGCGGTGGCATCTTATTTGTGCTATGAGGCGGAATAGCAATGACGTGAATGAATTTTTTTTACAAATTTAATTGCAACAAGATTAGTGTGCGCCAGATAATTATCCAATAATACCAAACAAGTCTCTGTAGGTTTCGGATGGTATTTAAAATGATTGAGCTAGTCCAAGAATAAATCTGTACTCATTCTACGAGACTCTGTAACAAGACCTATAGAATTTGCAGGAGCTTCATTCAGCAACTCCACTTCATACGTCTAGGGGAAAATATAAATGCTGGTAGTATATAATTTCCCGATGCACACATTATGTAGGCTGCACACGGGCATACCCAAGAGTTCAGCGCCTTTTTCTTACTTTTTCCCTCTTCAACCATTTTCCTTGCAAGATCTAATGTCATATTAGAACAACTGATTCGGTTGGTTTTTCTTTGTTTGGAAGCCATCTAGAAAACAAAATCATAAAATAAATCCAAATGATTCACAAGAATACAGGATATACATCCTCAGTTGGAGTTATCTTTTGTATTTTAGTTATCATTAAGCCATGCTGCAGTTTGCTAGTAAATATTTTAGAACAATTCTTTTTCTTCTACTGATGGAGCTATTTAAAGAAGTTTTTTTTCTTCAATTTATTTTTATTACTTTCTCACTAGAATGGGGTATATTTAGATGGTGTTTTAGTTCTAATTACTTACTACAGTCCGGAATCAAGTTCTACGGGTAGTATCCTGCCAACACATGCAATGACAACACTATCAGGTGATCGAGACACACATAGAGAAAAAAAACAGAGTAAATTTCGTAGAGGATAAACTGTCTGATCTTAAAAGCTAAGAAAATGGCAGGGAGCAGCTCAGACTTAAATTATGATAGACACACCCAGAGTTGAAAGCATGACTAATTTATATTACTGAATAATATATAAAAAATATTACTCCTTATTTATTCCAATTTTTTATTCAGTCTTACCATCTGTTAATATCTAAAAGGAACTTTCTAAATATAAAAATATAGACAGTTAGCCGTGAATTGAGAACTCCTTTTCATGAAGTCGGTTAAGCAAAACAATTAAGTAATAAAGGTAGAAAACAATGAACACATTCTATGTTAAACAACTCATTGATAAAGTTTAAATAATAGATAAAGGTAATGTAAAAACATCTTAAACATACCTATCAATAACCTTTTATATTAATGGTGTTAGATATTTTCCCCTAGATATTTTGTATTCTGGTCTTTCCAACTTAGCATTCGATTTGTGTGTTTATGCTCGGTAAACCTCTGGTGACTTCTAGAGTAAACTTTGGAAGAGCGAACATGTTCCTCAATAAATTTAAGTAAAACAGAGATGGGAATAGAAACCGATTCATTTTTATTGATAATGCTAATGGTAGATTGGCCTTTCTAAATAATTATTTCAATTTAGAATAAAAATTTGAACGTGGTATGAACTGAAAAGTTTCGTTTATCTCTATATGATTAAACCAATGTTAAATAGCGGAATATGACATCAAGTCGTACTAATATTTTACGGGATTCTGGCTTGTTTTTCCATATTTGTGAAAATAAAATACAATTATCCTGCACAGTGTGTCCTAGATATGGTTCTGCGTGAACGCAAATGATCCAGTTATATAGTCCTGAGGATCATCTCATAGAGGTCGAAATGTCGACAAGTACAGGAAATTGACCTCTAAGTTATTAATATTGATCTGATCCAACCCACCCATATTTATAATCAAGTAAGGATACTAGCGTTGCCCCCCCCCTCCCCCCCCCCAAAAAAAAGAAGGAATAAAGGAAAAAAACTATTGTATGTGCTTAAATAATATTTTTAACCCTTACTTATTATAATTGTATTTTTGTTCTCATTGATGTTAGTTGAAAAATATTAGAAATTTTATAATATCATGATTTTTTCAAAATTTACAGATTTTTCTCATTAATTTAGAAACTATGCAAAAAATTTAAAACTAATTTGAGGATTGAATAGAGAGTTTTATGAGAAATCTAAATATGTAAAATTATATAGGGTTTCGCATTTAAGAAGTTTATTTTCTGCTTTCTTATTTTTCCATATCTCCAGGTCTAATCAAAAATAGGATACCTCACTCCAGTAAACTTCATTAAGTAAAAGTCATTGAAAAGTTTTGCTGACCTTTGAATTTCAAAAACATTGACTAAAGCCTCGATAACGTCTACAGGGTATTCAACACATCTAAAAATTTATAATTAATTTAAATAATATAGTCTCAATTGTAAATTGTCTACAGATAGCCTAGATAGGTAGTTTAACAAACAAAAAGAATTAAAAATTAGTTTTCATCAAGAAATAAAATATTTGAAGTGAAGCATCCTTATAAACATTCCTATTTTTGATTGAACAGGTGAATTATTTCGACAATGGATACTTTTTTGGCAATATCAACATAACAGGCATTTATTGTGTTTTGGCAAAAAATAGTTACCAAATAACAATTTGATTATGCTAACCTTAGAATAACGAATTCACCCAGTAAAATGTTATGGAATTGAGAATTCAATTTATTGAAATACGATTGACGTATTCAATAAAAAAACACCGAAAAGTTTACGTAATTAGAAATGCCGTAAGAAAATTAATTAAAATATTTGATGTTACTGAAGATGTGAAAAATACCAAGTGGGTAAGAAAGCAGTACAACTATGATGATGCTGTACAATAACACCCTAAATAATCCTTAAAGTAAAGATCAAACACCTTAAATACAGTCAGCAAATCTCATATACATAATATTTTAGTAAGAAAAAGATTTCAGGCGTTTAAACCATAATTTATTAACCCACCCAAGATGGAGCTGATGCTCGCTATTTGAAGTTTGGTTTCATAATTGGTTAAAACAATTTTGGTTATTAGATTTTTTTATGGGAACATTTTATTTTCCGACGAGACAAATTTAATGACTAAGGTGTAGGTACTGGGCACAGTTTCGTGATGCATAATGTATTATAGAATAATTGAACCTTATGTTTTATTAAATGATTTAGATACAAATTCGTATATGGAAATTGATACCAATCGAACTGGAGGATGAACATTTATAGTTTAGAAGAAACATTATTTTTTCAACAAGACGGATGTCCTGCTCACTCTACATTTCGAGTGACAGCCTAGTTAAATATTCACTTCTAGAATAAATGTTTTGACCATTTTGGACCAATGACCTGGCTTGAATGCAGGAATAAAACAAAGGTGTCAATACTCGATCATCGATGCCCAGGCTTCATTAGATCCTTTACATCCCACCATAGCTTCATGTCATTCGAGGCCGATCGCCTTCGCGAATCCAAGCAGTCCCGTTAATTGAACTTACGTAACTACTTCCGGTAACAAAATTGTATCTCCAAAATATATCTGTCTCAATTCGTTGAGTGCTGGGCACTCTCTAAGGATATGGTAAAGGTTCATCCTCCTCCAAACACCATCTCCACGTCTCGTCATCTACGACACCAATCTTGTGAAGACGGCTCCTCAAGTAACAATGTCCTGTCAACACCACAATTCGAGGTATTTCCTTCCTAAGGAAAGAAACTATCTAGTAAGTCGTGCGTTAGATCCACTTATATGTTCCTTGACCCACTTCATTCCAAGAGTTCCTCTCCACGATTCAGTAAATTAGTAAATTTATTCCAGTAGCAATTTTAATTCCCTTTTGCCAACGACAATTGGGATAGGTAGAATTGATTGGGGTCCATATGGTTCAATTGCGGACCCCATCTTTGTCAGACGGTCCGGTTCTTCATTCTCGTGTATACTTGAGTGATTCGGAACCCACACGAGTTTGATTGTGCAACCGTTCCTTGTGAGACTGCTTGGTACTTCCTTACACTCAGACACCACCGATAAAGTTACGACTTTGGACTTGAGTGCCATTCTCCCAGCCCTACTGTCTGAGCATACGTTTATTATCTTATTCCTACTTATGTCCAGTGATGGACATGATCATGCTTCCCCAGATACCTGAGTCGCCGCTCGTTCCAGTTCCGAGATGCCCTAGGTAACTGAGACAATATGTAGCCTTCAGAGCCTCGTTCTCTATATATAAGTGAAGAGGAGGTAGGTTCACCATGTCGTAACAGGGGCAGATTCGTAACAGGGGCAGTCCTTATTGCACTCATTCACACATAAACCATTCTTTGAACTTTGTCAAGTTGAAAAGAGTGTTTGCGCTTTACTGTACTAGGTCACCGTACAAGAGGGGCATACCTTATTATGGTTATCATGGGGCGGATAACCATGGTATATATTTAAAAATCACTCTCGGTGTCAGCCCCCATGTGCACACAAAAGCTGGTTTACAAGCCCAGAAGGCAGATGTGGTCTTCTTGATTCACGCCTTAATGTGACCGTCCTAGCTCAGTCGTGAGTCCAGAACTACTCCTATGTATTTAACTGTTTCCTTGAATTTAAGAACCTCCTCCTCGATGTCCACGTGGGGGGTCTAATGGTTACCGTGGCACCATTGCTTCGCGATCTGGAGGGCATTGATCTCCCCAGGTTCCGGATATCGCGATGCGGGCACAAAATGACAAGATCGTCGGCATAGGCCTGTATCTACGAACCAGCCTCATTTAGTTCATTCAGCAGGAGATCCACTACAAATCTCCACAGCAAAAGCGAAAGAACTCCTCCCTGTGGACAATCTCTTCTTAACACTGCTTTAACAGAAAACTATCAATGTCAGCATATATTAGTATCTGCATCAGCATTGATCTGATTCACGTAACTACTGTCGGCTCAGAGCCTCGTCTTTGTATAGCATTACATATTGAATCGTAAGATGTGTTATCAATCGCCGTTCGATATCGATAGTAGGTAAGGCGAATCGACCATTCGACAGTGGGTTTTTGACTCTTGTGTAGAGTAGATGTGGCGCCGTGTCTGTGGATTTCCTGCCTTCGGAGTAAAGACTAATTTTGTTTCCCTCCACGCCATCGGCATGTACCACAAGCTCAAACAGATGGCTTATTATAATATCATATTTCCAGGTGACTCGAAGGAGGCAAAGATTTTCATTACCCATTTCACTCTTCGTATGTTACTATCATTTTAACTAACTTGTGGTTATGATGTTCTAAGGAGAATTTTTGTTGTTCTCATGTTGATTTTAGTCTGGAAAGTGCACTCTTAGTAACTCTCCTAGGGTCCACTCTTCTGTCGGGGTTTGACCTCCTACAGGAAGAGCTAGTACTCCCAGGGACCAGGAACTCTAGATAGTATTTTGCAGATGCTGGGGGGCTGAGAGAGTTTAAGCTCTCTCAGTATTTCTTCCACACGTTCCTCTGTGAGTCCCTTATTTGTTTTTCGTATTCTCTCTGGGAATTTTTATATCTTCCCGGTTCAATTCAGTTCGGCGTTTTGGCACTTTTTAAAGAATTTGTGAACATTTTTTCGGTGATTCTCAATTTGAAACTTCCACCAGAATATCTTGGAATTCATGAATCTTCATTTTATTTTACAGCTATCCTCAAATGAACCCCGAAGTGTATCACTGATTTGCTTGGTAACGATTTCCACAGCTTCGTCATGGTATCTCGATAAAAATCCTACCAATATTTCGCTAATGCTACGTCTTGCTCAACGTCAATTTCAAATATAATGTGCCGGCTATTCAACAACAAGACCTCACACTTCTTCATCAAGTTCTACATATTTGAAGAAAAAATATTTAGATCTATAGCAGATTCTCTTCTACTTGTAATGAAAGTAGGCATGTTCTCTCTGATAATAAATTCCAAATTGTTAATGCTGAGGAAGTTCAACAAATCCCCCCCCCCCTGGGGTGATATCCCTGCAGCCTCACAGAATATGGTGTACATTGGAATCGCAGCCAAGGAGAAGTGGCATGCATTCTTCTTTGCAATATTTTACCAAGTTCACGACCTCCGGTGGTGGACTATCCTATTCCATAGGAAAGTATGTTAACCCCATTAGATTATTTTATACTAGGTTATTTAAAGCAAAAAGGTAACAAAAATGATTTTAATGACAATATTGACCCACTAAAAGAAAAAATTATGAAAGCTGTTGCAACTACAAATGCAAATGTAACTCTATACAAAAAAAATACAAAAATATTGGAAAAATGTGTACTAGTAGGGGGTCAACATGTGGAATAATTATATTTTTATTTCAAACTTATTGTTAAGGTTTCAAATCAAATTAAAGGTAAAGTTACTTTTAGTATCTTTTTAATTAAATTTCCTTTCTAATATATCTCGGAACAATTTAATTATATAAAATTTGTAAAAATATACATTAACGGCTTTTTGTTTAAGATTTATTCCACATTTTGAATATTTTTAAACACCCTGTATTCGTCATCATGACCTTGATTACTGTTATTGAAATCCGAAAGCAAAGCAAAACTATTTATCAAGAATGACTTCCTTAAAATACATTGAAGCCCCACCAGTGGACACACTGTATATATAGATTCCATACCAGATTAACTATTAATAGAATAGTTTAAAGTTGTAATTTGAAATGTTTTGTTTCAGTTTTGCATTAAAATTATTCTATAAATACAAAACTCACTAAATCAACAAATTATAATTTCATGTTCGTAAGTTCATATTAAATTCATATTGTACCTAAATATTTAATTACATTTAAGCTTCTATTTAACTCAATATTTTACTAAAATAAAACAATTGTGGTTTTTTTAATAATACACTAATTCAACATACACCTATAAACTTTCAAATATTTTTATTATCATATGTAGGTAATTACTGACTTTATACTACACAAGAACATATTTGCAAAGTTCTAAAAGAATTTTAAATCCAGTAAAAATACGCTTCCGCGTTATTTCAACAAGACCTGCGGCTAAACTCTACGATGAAAAAGAAAATTTTTCTTTGCTTATGTATCATAAATTCTTTACTAAGGATGGCTATTCATATAACAGAAAATACAGGGTGTTCGGTAAGAATCTCCTAATTTCTCGGGAGCATACAAGTGAGGCCAAATAACCCTACTTTGTCATGGAAAAAAGTTCCCCTTAACGGAGATACAGAGCCCTAAAACGGTACCCAGCGATTTACCTTATCGGCTCTAAGTTTTTAATCGACTTTTATAATTTAATGAAATTTTAATATTTTGTAGAGCTCATAAAGACTCATTAAACCATACTACAGTATATATTTTAAATCATCAGAAAAGTCAGGAACGAACCTGCAACCACACTCGTTGGGTAAAATTTTTGATAGGTTTAATTTTACAGAGCTGCAAACTGATTTTTTAAATACTTTGGTCATTTCTCTTCAAAAAGGTAATCTTCATTTAATCCGATAAAACTGGTGGTTTTTGAAATAAATCGGTTTTTATGCGAAAAATTCAAAACTTACTCATACTAAACAAAAATAGGTAAAAATAAAAAACGCAGGGTGTGTTGATGTGCTTATATTTATGGGAAAACTCTGTTTAACTCTTCGAGGGCAAGAAGATGTTATGCTGAAAGATTTCCAGTTTAGACATTGTCAAGTCCAGAAACCTTTCAAAGAGTTGATCGGAGCTCAATTAATATACAATATTAATAAAATGCCAAAATAGTGAAAACATTTAAATGACATTTTGGCATATACTCAATATGGGCTCTACGTACTTCAATACATTCTCCTATTCTTCGAATATTTTCCCCCTGCACTGCAAATAATATTCCGACATTCTACGGACTTCATAAGAATGCCTTGTTATTCTCGCTAGTAGTTCTTGTAGATGTCCTCAGAAGCAAATGTCTAAGGGTGGCCATAAAACAGGCCCATCTCGACCTATCCATCGAAGGCAAAAAAACATTTGTTAAGTGTTGACATACTATATGGTTAAAATGAGCGCCATCATGCATGTACCACATTTGCATTCTTCTATCAAGAGATACATATTCCAATAAATTATTATAATTTTGCGGCAAAAATATTTTAAATAAATCTCACCATTGAGTCTCTCTTCCAAAACAAATGAAGGTAATTTCCGATAAAACCAACCCACACATTTACAATAAATTTTTATTTTGTGTGAGTTTTCATCAGCCCAAAAATGTATTTTGTGTGAGTTTATTATGTCATCTCTTGTAAAACTGGTCTCATCGTTAAACAAAATAAGGTTAAAAAAATTTAGATTTGGGTTATGTTGCTATATAGATCAGTTGGATTATTGAAGTCTTGCCGAGTAATCATCCGGAGACATAGAACGTACTTTATCAACGTGATATGGGTGAAATAACTGTTCTATTAGAGTTTCACGCACAATCAATTTTGTAACATTGTCGCAAGCTTTTTTATGTTATTTAAAGGGTTTTCAACAATATCTTACAAAATTTGTTCCTCTACGTGAGGGTTTCGTGCTCTCCTGGGGGGGGGGGGCTTACTGCCACGTCGCGGTATAAATGACCCTGAATAAAACATGTAAAATATTAATTCGTTAACCCTAATAATTATTTTCTAATCACCTTTTACCCGGATTTCCTTAGGCTTCGATCAACCCTTTGAAAGGTTTTTGGACTTGGCAATGTTCGAGCTGGAAATTTTTTAGCACAAAGTCTACTTGCCTTCGAAGAATTTGACAATTCTTCACTATAAATTAAACGTATATCAGCATACTCTGCGTAAGAATATTCTTTCATTTCTTTAAATTATTTTTACTTGAAGGCGGCTTTGATAAGTTTCGTCAATAGTAATTCATTATGTAGATATTAACAATAACAATTTGATTTTTACCTGTTTGTGTTTAGCATTAGTAACTTCAAAAGGTTTCGCATAAAAAGCGATTTATCTCGAAAAGCTCTGGTCTTATCAAAATAAAATAAGAGTACTTTTTTGAAGAGTTGTTTAAAAAATTAGTTTTCAGTTCTGTAAAATGACATCTGTCAAAAATTAGGCCCAACGAGTGTGGCTGCAAATCTGTTCCTGACTTCTCTGATGTTCTGAAACATCTACTATAGTATGATTTATTGAGTTCTTGTAAATCAAAATATCAAAATTTCATTAAATTATACCAGTCGGTTCAAAACTTAGAGCCGATTATGTAAATTGCTGGGTACCCCTTTAGGACTTTGTATCTCCGTTAAGGGGCACTTTAGGAATTTTTTTCTGTCACAAATTAGGGTTATTTTGACCTCCTCTGTATACTCCTGAGAAATTAGGACGTACTTTTCGGACAACCTGTATTTACGTAAAATGTACAAAATACAGGAAAGATGGGAGAACTTCTTACTTTTCTAAATTAGAAGTACTATACTAATTCCTATCAAAACAACACATTACCAACAAAGTTTATCTTCCGTCATCCATACAAGTGTTTGTAATTAAGTTTTTCCTTTTTTTATATAGATATATCACCATTCTTGCGCATAACTTTGTCTCATCCAAATATTCAGTGAGTATGTAATATATAGCACTTTTTTAAACGCTTAATATATCTCTTACCTCGGTCAGTTTTATTCAGCGTCATCTAATACTCTTTTGTGAATTTTCTTCACCATTTCTGGCGTAGTCACCTCATTTGGTTGACAACTGCGATGTTTGTCTTGGCAGCTCGTACGCCCAATATTTTATTATCATAAATGGGTAGCTAACGTTCTTCTGTTTGATCTACTCCCAAGAACCGCATACTAAAGTTTTCTAAAGCGCGGCACTCTCAAAGAAAGTGAATAGAGGTTTCATCCTCGTCCTCCTAGCAGAATCTACACTCTTCTCTTTCTGACAAACCAAGTTTCTTTAAATCTCTTCAGGTGGCAATGCCCGTCAGGATTCCTGTCAGAACTCTGAGTTGGTTCTTACATTCCTTGAATCTCTTCTGACCGTAGTTCCCAAGAAGTATCTTCGCTTTTCTTAATCTTTGCAGCTCTGTTCAATAATTGGATGTCCTTCTTTCTTCCTCTTTTTTCAGTTTTCTCAACATTACACTGCTGATGATTCTACAGAAAGGCTTTGGCTCCAGAAATCGTGTCTCAGCCGCTTTTCTCGCGAGCCTGTCTATTATTTCATTCCCCGAATGAATAATAAAATTAAATAAATCGAAATATCTTGAGGAACAGGTATAGGATATATTGAATAAAAGGTGTAGGATTTTAGTAGTCTATAAAATAAGATAAAAAAAATACAGGATATTCCATTTTAAAAAAGTAATATATTTTGGCTTAAATTGTTTCAGTTTGAACCAATGTTTTAAACATACACCCTGTAGCTTTCATTGCCAATGATTAACAGAAATAATATTAACTTAGCCTTGGTTTTTTTTGATAATAAATCTGAATATATTTCTCGCAAAACTAAGAAGGGTAATTGCGATTAAAAGGGTGCTAGAAAATTATACTTTTTTTCTTAAACAAAACTATTAAAGAAGTTTCAAAATTATACGTTGCATCGAAACAATGATTCGTATTTAGGGTGTTATATTTAAAAAATACAATTTTATGCCATCCTCATTTTTTTTGACTCACCCTGTAGAATTCCAAATATTTTTAATATATTCTTAAGTTTACCATGTAATTCGATAAATATAGATTCTCGGTAAATTTTACCTAAAAGACATAAACTTATTTCATCCAATCGTTGACTCACCCTGTAAATTTCATTAATTTTCGTTTAATCTACTACTGAATTTTGACGTTATTATACTACTAAAAAGCTCTTAAATTTCCATGAAAACTAACTAGAATTAACTATCTAGTTTTCATGGAAATTATTTGTGGAGAGGGCAGTTTTATCTTATAACTCACAGATGGAAATAGGTTTTGGGGATAAGACCCCTTAAATCAGAATTATTACCCCAAAACTAAGAAGTTTATTAGTATTGTGTATAAGATTAGGGATAAGCTCCTTTCAGAAACTGAACAATTTGAGTTATAAATTACAGAAAAGCGATATTCCAAATATGGAATATGTGAGTTGTAATTATTTTTTGGTCTCCGAGAGATGTAAACCGCCAATAAACACAGCGGAAATTCTCATCTTAAACCTATAGTTGTATTTCGCTTATGGCATTGTTATGTCTGTTAGATTATTTACTACATTTGTTCCAATATAAAATATTTTTTATAGGTCTCAATCTAAACCTCTAACCGTAAATGCCAAATTAAATAGGTTATATGCTTCTTTTTCTTTAAAGGGTATATTTATACCTAAAACGAGTGAGGGGTGTGCAAATAATTCGAAATGTCGAATAATTCGAAACGAATCGAATAGTAATATTCGATTCAAATTTCGAATCGAATATTAGATTTTTTAAATAATTCGAATTTTTTGTTTTTTATCAAACTTAAACATTTTAATTTCCACTTTATTAATTACAATATCCATTATGGATCAGCTAGAACCATTTTTCAATTGTTTATAAGAAATAAAAATTGTTATAAACAATTGAAAAATGGTTCTGCCTAATACATAATGAATATTGTTCATGAATTTCAAAAATATCGATAAAATATTGTTTTAAATTACTTTATTTTTTTAACGGTATTACATCATTAATAATAATTGTGATTTATTATAAAAAACTGAAGAAAGTTTATTTATATTTCCATATTTTTAGACTTAGTACGAGAACATTTCAATAAGAAGTTCGTCGTGTGTCCATTTTTTTATGGATTTAAGAATTATTGAATATTTATTAAATGCATGAAATAAAATAAAGAAAAAAAAGTTTTACAAAATTTGACTAACAACATAACGATTTATTATAAAAACATCGATTTATAATTAAATCAGTAATAATAGTTCTTTTGGACATTCTGCAGGTGGTACATTGATAGAGCGGATTATTTGAAATAAATAGAATTATTAAATTTTTGCAATTATTTAAATTCCACTTCTATAAATTTTTGTGTTTAATTTAATTTGTTTAATTATAGCACTATTCGATTCGATTCGAGTACTATTTGCACACCCCTACCTAAAACCCTTAAAAAATCTAACATGTCAAATAAAATATAGTTTTCTTTTCACAGACACACAAAAAAGTGGGCTGTATAAATGATCGACGTGTGAATTCTTATGTATTATGACGTGCTAAATTTGAACCTGGTGTTAGAATTGCTTAATCAACCCCATTTTTGAAAATCAGTAAGAAATCATCCTTAAAAACGGGAAATATTAAACAGTCAAGGAGTGGTTTTTACCCCCAAAAATGATGTTGGGCCGATACCACGTGTCAAATATTTTTCCGTTTTCTACCAATATGCAAAGTTTCTTTTCATTCACTTGTGAGAATATCTTATAAAAAATATATTTAGAATTTCAAATAAATTTTTAAAATGCCACTTGTGCGGGGTTTGCTAGTCCTCCATCGGGCGCCTCCCCAGGTGGCGGATAGGGGAATGCCTCCCAGATATGGGTGGTACCGGAGAAATGAAATACCCGGGATGGACCAAAACTAGCATTGAGCAGTGGCAGCTAACTGCCTTACAACTGATCATGAGCAAGGGTTCAGAGAATCTCACTGGTCATGATTCAGACAACAAACGGCGGAGTGGTACCCACAAAAAGGCGTCTGCACAGCGATGAGGAAGACAAGGGGATTTTAACGCAAAAATCGGCCAGGGTAAATGTGATTCCATTGTCGGGCCATACGGCCTTGGAGTGCGCAATGATAGAGGAGATCGTCTTATAGAATTCTGTCAAGAGCATAATCTAGTAGTAACAAATACCTTTTTTAAGCTACCTAAACGTCGTCTCTATACATGGAAGTCACCAGCTGATAAGGACAACAACATAGTTAGAAACCAGATTGATTACGTCTTGATAAAAAACAGATATCGAAACGCAGTACATTCAGTAAAGGCGTACCCAGGTGCGGATGTATTTTCGGACCACAATCCCCTTATCGCTAAATTCCAACTTAAATTAAAAAGGATACAAACAAATCATAACATCAAAAAACTAAATATACACAAATTAAAATCCGAAGAAACGAAAGAAAAGCTGAGACAAGACATCAACACAAACTTAGAAAGAAGACAAGGCAAGTCTGGGTTAAACGATGACAACGTTGAACAACAGTGACAGTTTTTCAAAATGTGAATTATGGAACCAAGCAAGAAAGTACTTACAACATCAAGATACAAGAAGGAAGATTGGATGACAGATGATATTTTGGAGTTGATGGATGAAAGAAGGAAACACAAGACCAACAAGACCCGATATCAACAGTTGCAAATTCAAATAAGAAGAAAAATAAGAGCAGCAAAAGAAAAGTACCTTTCTGGAAAATGCAAGGAAATAGAGGAGTTGCAAAACAAGTACGACAACTTCAACTTGCATAAAAAAGTCAAAAAACTAGCTGGAATAGAAAAGAGAAAAACCTCAAACGTATTGCTAGACAAAGAGGGAAACATTATTACGGAAACACAACAAAAATTATGCAGGTGGAAAGAATACATAGAAAAACTATTTGAAGATCAAAGACACGAAAATTCTTCTATAAACAGCCTGGGCGGTTACATAGGGCCTGAAATTACTAAAACAGAGGTCATTTATGCATTAAAGTCGATAAAAACTAATAAAGCTGTTGGTCCAAATTAAATGCCAGGTGAGTTGTTGAAGCTGATCAATGACAAAAATTTGGATTTATTGGTGAGATTATTTAATACAATTTACACGACAGGAACTATCCCCCGACAAATGTTAACATCAGCATTCATGTGTTTACCAAAGAAAGCAAATTCAAAAGAATGCAGTGACTATCGAACAATCAGTCTCATGTCACATACTTTGAAAACCCTTTTGAAAATTGTACACGCTAGAATACATTCCCAATTGGAGCTGGATATTAGTGACACGCAGTTTGGCTTCCGGAACGGGATGGGTACAAGAGAAGCATTATTTGCTTTTAATGTGCTTACATAAAGATGCTTAGATATCAATCAGGACCTCTATGTCTGCTTCATAGATTACAACAAAGCTTTTGATAGGGTCAAGCATGACAAACTAATAGAGATTCTCAGAAGCAAAAATTTGGATGAAAGGGATTTAAGGTTGATATCAAATCTGTATTACAATCAGCGAGCGGCAGTAAGATTTGGACAAGAAATATCCGGAGATGTGGAAATACAAAGGGGAGTCAAACAATGTTGTATATTGTCACTTTACTATTTAACGCTTATTCTGAAGAGGTCATATTGGAAAGTCTTGAATCTGAAACAGTAGGGATAAAAGTAAACGGAGTTTTAATCAACAATATTAGGTATGCAGATGACACCGTAATAATAGCTGATAGTTTGAAAGACCTAGAAAAGATAATGAATAAGATATTGAAAGTTAGTGGAGAATATGGACTCTCTCTTAACACGAAAAAGACCAAGTTCATGATAATTAGTAAAAACAACACCAATAATAATGAAACCCTAATGGTAGGAGGCCAGCACATAGAAAGAGTTAAGAAATACACTTACTTAGGAACCCTAATAACAGAAAATAATAACTATACCGTCGAAATAAAAACCAGAATCGAGAAAGCACTTTATTAGAATGAAAAAGGTTATCTGCAGCAAAGATCTAACGTTAGCCCTGTTACGTATATAGTGTTCTATATTATGAAATGGAAGCATGGACACTGAATCGAGAGGAAATGAGAAGACTTAACTCTTTTGAGATGTGGACCTACAGAAGAATTCAGAGGATTTCGTGGGTGGACCGAGTTACGAACGCCGAAGTGTTGAGAAGAATGGGGAAAGAAAAGGAAGTCAAGATAACAGTAAAACAGAGAAAACTGCAATATTTCGGACACATTATGCGAGGAGAAAGGTACAGCATCTTACGGCTCATAATCCAGGGCAAAATAAGTGGCAGAAGAGGCGTGGGACGACGACGAATTTCATGGCTAAAAAACCTAAGGGAATGGTTTGGATGCAGTTCAAAACAACTATTTAGAGCAACTGCCTCAAAAATTAAAATAGCTATTATGATTGCCAACCTCCGCAATGGAGAAGGCACTTGAAGAAGAAGAAGAACATAAATAACATTATTTGAAAAAGTTAGTATATCATCGCCTAATAAATTGAATTTGCATTTTGAAACATTTGGTGTTACTGCTGTGCATTTTATCAATAACGAAAGCTCTGGCCAGCTTTTCATTTTATAAAAAAATTATGGCCTTGAGATAATAACAACTAAAAATGAATTTTGACATTTTTTACATAAAAAATTATTTGGTGATAAGATTGTGATTAACCAAATTTTAAAGAATGAAAATCTTGTCAGGATTCCAAACTATTTAATTCCAAAACACCTGTATGGACCAATAAAATCTAGTTTGTAATGTACTAAATATCGGACGAGTCAGTTTAAAATTCAAAACACACCTTGTAACAGGGTTAGCCTTTGTTTTCAAGAAACACGCACCTAATAAAAATTCCGAACCAGCAGAATGTTTATTGTTTTCATTTCATTATAAGTTATTTGAAAAAAAAATGTAATAAATTTTTAGAAAAGGAATTTTAACATTTTTAAATGAAATTATTTAGTTTCACTGCTGCCTTGGGTCTATTGCCTGTAGATATCAACCGCCCATCAAATCTTTTAATCGAATTTTAACTCCCTACCAATTATCCAATCAAGTTGAAATTTGGTACAATTATATGTAAATATGACCTTGGAATTGACCTTGAAACCATATTTTATAGCCATTTCAAGGTCAACCGCACTTCCGATTATAGCATCAAGGTGAAATTTGGTACACATAGATAAACCCGATAATTTAATATTATGACTTTGAAACTGACCTTAATTAACCAATTAAACTGAAATTTGGTAAACATATATAAACCTGATGACAATGTACTTTTATGACCTTGAAACTAATATTGGACATATATTTCAAGGTTATTTCATGGTTAATTTTGTTTTTCTTTAAATAGGAACCAGTATTTTTATTACAAAAATGCAATGTAGGGAAAATTCTCCGTCTCACAATATACATATGTCATATGTTTTTTTTACATCCAGAGATTATTTAAAGGTTAATCGCCTTTGTCTGATAAAAAAAACGCAAAAAGGCTTAAAAACTAAATGGTTTAATGGCAAATGACCTTAGTTTCTTTATGTATAACGATATCATTTAGTTTTACAGTTGCCTATGGAAAATCGACTCACAAATATAATAGAAAATTTAAAAAATGAAAAATAAAATAAATATAAACATTTTTTGGGAAAAACGAATTTATTTTCAAGAAAATCGTGCACCAAACGGTATCAATAAATTTCTTTATTAAAATATGGCAAAAAACATGCGAAATATAGTGAATAGATTCATATTTTAGATTAATAGATGAATAATTCAATTTGATTATCAAATCATGGGCGCTTACTTTTTATGACTGAAATTGTGCTATTAATCAGACGCGGATTCAATGGAGAGTGAAAAAGAGCGATTGCCTACCTGGCACCCCTTGCTCCGTCGGCAACTCGCTTTCACTTGCCATATTGCACTTTTGTGATATCACCACCCTCCGTCCCACTAAAACGAGAAGCTGGATCCGCACCTACCATCAATTGTTAAATGTATTTTAATTTTAGAGCCACATGAGATTAGGAGTATCTCAAACTGAAAATTATGTATACACATTAATCACTTTTTAGTCATTCATCATTAAATTAGAGTGCTCACGACTTTATAACCAAAATAAATTATTAAATTAGTAATCTAAAATACAAATCTATTTTATATCACTATTTTTCGTACATTTTTTTACCATATTTTTATATGAAAAATTATTTTATACCGTTTATTGTGGGATTTTCATGGAAATAAAATCATTTTTCTTATATTTTTTTATTTATTTAATTTTAGTATAAGGAAATTTACCCCATTTGGGTATACTTGCGCCTAAAATATGTTTTTTTCCCTAATATAATAATATTTAACCAAAAGAGACAATAAATTTTGACCAAAAAAAAATGATATATTCCTTTCCTACATCAAACATCGCATATTAAAAAAAAATATAAAAGTCACTCCAAAGCCTTTACAAACTTTTTTCTAGTTCAGCAAAGCATCAAGCAAATTGTGTAATAGCCCATATTTTTAAGGATTTCATCACCTTGAGATTTTCAAATTATCGATTTCTTTTGACTTGATAAATTATTTATATTTTTATGGATATTTTCAATTCTTAACCATTTCAAAATTCAAATAATTTTGAAAGTTAAAACAATTAGGAGTAAATGCTGTAGGGTGTCAGCCAGAAACTCAGGATGCAAGCGAACTGGTCAGAGCCGTGACAAAGGGTTTACATCACATCTGACCTTTATAAAAAAAATTCCTTTGAGGAATTTTAGAAAGTGAAAATAACTTTTCATATAAAAATAAAGTTAGAACTAATTTAGACTATCTAAATATTCCTCGTCAAAGAATTAGCTTGATTTACGTTGCGGTGGTACACAGATCACACCAAAAGACAATTTTTTCTGCACTGGCCCAACACTTGTTAAAAACAGGATATAAGATCAACTTCTCAGGAGCAAGAATGCTATCCAAATGTGTAAACCTGTCCACAAGAGTTATAAAGGAATCCATGGAATTTGCAATGCTGCCTAACAACTTAAATAGTAGAGACGACAGTCAGCGGTTGCCTAATACGTGAAACAACCTGTTAACGAAACGAAAAAAAAACAGGGCCGATGACATGCAGCAAAACTCGAACCTGGTTGGACTGAACCATCTAGCCAAAGAACATGCCCTACGTACACACAAAACCGGCAGCACTCGAGTAACAAGCATCAGTTCGCCCACAGACGCCTTACAGTGAGCTTTAAGAATGGTGGATGAGATTTCACCGAAACGTCAACTGCCCTACAGTTCTAAGAAGGACTCAGTATACACACTGGATATCCGAAAACCTTTAATTATACATCACACCCGTGAGAACATCCGACGTAACGTCTATATAAATTTTAAAAATCTCTCTTCGATTACAATACATCTAAATACGAATACGCCAATGACCTAATTTAGTGTTTTTTTTTTCAACTAACAAACCACAAATTTTATATAAACTATAAATTTATTTTTTTTAAATTCAACTCTATTCTAAGCAGTTAAAATAAAAGCTAGTTCAGGTTAGTTTACGACCTTATTTAAAATTCAAATCACATCCTGTAACGGGGTTAAAAGTTTGTCCTCAAGATGGCTTAAATGAAGATTGACGGGGATGTGCAACTTCATATAAATTCTGCTCAGCAGACTGTTACATTATTGTTTTTACCCACTTGCAAGTAAAATTTTATTTTAAATATGTCTTGGTTTAGTTGAGTTTATTACGATATTTGATAGAAATAGAGGAAAACAAATTTTATTTACAGCGATGGTTTCTATCAGTTATCACTACATTTTGATTTATTTAAATTTTATTCATTTGAATCCTGTAGCTGGCCAAAAATGTTAAAAAAATTGATTTTTAGATAACAATATAATTAATTAGTTATGATAAAATTTTAAGTTTACGCATGTGTAGAAAGTTCTTTCAAAGTGCTTATTAATATATTACAAAATATGAATGTTATAAATAAGTCTGTTGTGATTACTTAAAGTCAGATATAAACCATAACTAATTGAAAGCGACCAACGCTACCAACCTACCGTGGGGAGTCTCACAAGTAACACTAGCCAACTATTAGTCGCTGAATCACACGTAACTTTACGTGATGGTAAAACATAGAAAAATATTAGAGACGTGTTTATTTATATCGGCTCAATCCCCTATTTAAGAGTAACAATAGCCCCTGTAATATTTTAAATATATACTCTTATGGTAAGGCAAATAAGTTAAAGTAACATAAAAAGGCTTTATTAATAATTCCAACATCGATTAACAAAGCGTTTATATAACATTACAAAATTATGGTAATAACAAATAAACATGATGGTCTTATTATACAAGAAATGTCTTATTATTAATACATGTATATTAGCTACAATACTAACCTTTTCGTACCCAAGTTTTTGACAAGTAAAAGACATAATACCTCTATATTTTGATTGATTTCGGTCTCACTGAATTCAAATTTGTTATTAGTTATGAAAAATGTATTCTTTAAATAATTTATTGCATATTTATTTTCTTGGCAAAATCAGTGTTAAAATTGAATTATCAAGAAAAAATTATATTAGCAATTATATTTTGTTATTAACTAATTATTAAATAATTAACTCTGATATCACAAGTAAAGCATTAACTCCCCTAGTAATCAGTAAATAATATCTGTAGTGTCTACAAAATGAAATGAGCCGAATTTCAATTTTTAGATAGTTTTGCAAAATCAGTTTGTTTAAATACCTTGTTTAAATAAATTATTTCTAATTTTGTTTGCAAAAATTGCATGTCCAACTTAATTATTTAATATAATAAATAACTAAATATTAAAAAAACATTTCAGAAAAAAATAAATAAATCTATTTATTGTGCAGTGTTTAAATAGTTGCCTATTTTCAATATCCTTTCGATCAGTTCTCTCTCTATACACGTTTCGACCATCTAATAGCCGCGTATATAGATATCGTTTGACTAATGTTATTTTTCATTGATTAATTGACAGATTTAGTGGTTAAAGGCGCGTCGGTAGCTGGGAGCATTTAGGGCGTTCTGCAGTGCGGTTAAGGTGTTTTAAATTTTGTTATATAGACCAATTTATTTTAAGAAGTTAAGTATTATTTGGCCTTAATTAAGTTGAAAGACATGTCTGTCTTGTAATTACTGGAGATGAGGTATTTATTTCTGGCACTTCGGTATAAATGGCAATCAGTTATGATATATTTTATAGTGAAGGTAGAACGGCATAACACACATTGAGGGAGATCCTCATTGTTAATGCAATAAGAATTAATTTGGAATGATCGATAGCAATTCTCTTCCGCACAACGTTATCCTTTGTGGATAGTTGGGGAGAGTGGAACGTTTCAGAGAACTTTTTTTATGGAACATAGTTTGTCAGGGTTACTAAGGGATTCCCAACGATCTTGCGCAATGTTATGAATGATGCTATCGATGTACCTGTTGAATTCTTTAAAATTAAGTAAAGGGAGGAAAGGGGTTCCCCCAAGAATTTAAGACTTAACTTGAGACTCCGCTAACTCATTCCCGTCTATGCTAATGGGGCTCGAGGCCCACTTGAAAGTTAAATTGAAGTTCCGTTGGGATCCCATTTTAAGAAGATCAAGGATTTGGTTCATAACAGGGTGGGGCGTGTTGAGGGTTAGAATTGATTTGAGACAGCTTAGAGAGTCTGAAATGATTAGATGTTTGGGGGAGGAGGAACTTTCAATTATTTCTCTGTTACATTGTTTGATGGCAAACAAGTCAGCTAAAAAGATTTAGGAGAGGTGGTTTTGCCTTGTATTATTACATGAAAAACTTGTTACGGCAGCTGAGCCTACACATTAATTTTATTTAGAACAATTTGTAAAAGATAATTTAAAGGTTTTACATTTTGAATTAATTAAGCTTAGGAAATGTTGTTTAATAAAAGTAGGCAGGGTATTATTCTTATCATACTGAAGAAGATCAAAGTTGATTTCGAAGGGGGGAAAATCCCAACGAGGAAAGATTTGGGGGATAATGGGAGTGGTATTTGGGATGGTTATATTGTGGGAGGTTGTAAAAGCAGAAGCTCCATCATTTGTGCCTAAGATGACATTTGAAAGGATCAGGAAATTAGGAGAATTAAGGATCTTATAATGATCCAAAAGAAAAGGCTTGGACTTAGCAGAGATGACATATTTCATAAGAATGGAAGCGCGTCGAATTGACAGGGGGAGGGGAGTGTTAGTAAGGCATTAGAGACTGACTATTGGAGGTGTGGAATGCACCCGATATTTTTCAATCTGACATAGAAAAGTCGGCAAGTCGTGCCGACACGTCTCGGAGTTTATATTTTACATAGACAGTTGTTTCGTGCGAATGTTGCTCTTGGTTCGATACAGCTCCACTGACGCATTAGGTTTTTGAAACGCTTATGAAGAGAGAAGCAGAGTTGTATTTGGAAGAAACAAACTGTTCCTTCATTTTATATCGTTTAACTGCTTATAAAGAGAATAAATATAAACAAATAACTCTATACTACTTTTAGCGTAACCCAGAAACATCAACTTTAACATAGTAAGTTCTGTTATTCTTGGAGTGCTGGAATGGCATGAGTGTTCTTGCCTCTCAAATTTTGAGGTATTTGATTAACGTAAGTCTCCTAGCTTTTCATGTTTCGGTGCGCTTGATTAGCGGGAGTGCCCTAGCCTCTTACTTTTCAAGAAGTTTAATTAGCGATCAACTGATCACTTAATGACCTTTATCATATTATAAATCAAATAATGTCTTTAAAAGCTAATTATTAATATATTTTTTGCAATAATGAAGTAAATTGTTGTCAATTACAAGAAAGAAGTGTTGCATACATAGAAAATCAGCGCACCATGCGCATTTCATTATTGCAGTAGCATTTCACCACAATACTTTCATTGTTAATAAATTTTAAACAATCTCTAAAGGAATATAAACTTTCAATTATATACCCATTTTTTTATAACATGTCAATCTCAGTAATTTAAAAATATTTTTCCAATTTAGTCAAATTCATTTTAATTATATAAACTGACAATTACTGAATAGTATCTTAATTTGTGCAATAAATTGATATAAGAAAATGTGTCCTAAGAGGTAGTCTGAGAAACATAAGCTTTATTTTGCAACGTTTCAATATTGTTTCGAATACTTAGGTTATTGACTAATATATGTTAATACGCAAATTAAAATTTGTATTCCAGATCACCACATTTTTTATATGAATTTATTAATAATTCATACTTAAATTTTTAAATAACGGCTCGTCCGAACTACAACATATACATTTTTTCAAATTAGTAATAGAAGAGCTTTCATTATATTAGAGAAAATTCATTTATAAAATTTTAAATTGCTTTTGTTTCTCAACTTTACGATGTGCCATCGGTTGGATCGGTAAAAGTTTTTCTATACATATACAGTTAGTCCAATGAGAGAATACCTATGCATCATCGATCTTCGAGCATATCAAAAACAGTTCCGAGACCTGTCCATCTTAATTTGTATAGAAATAATAAAAGAACGGAAAACAAAGCATTATTCTTTCAATCCAAGCCATACGTAGCAAAAAATCTAATATTATGGATAGAGCAAGAGAGAAAGAGACAACCTAGACAAACGAGTCATTTCGTTTTATGAATACAAACTTTCTTTTGACTTCAATCAAAACATTATTTTAGTGGCCGTCATCGTTCATCTCGTTTTATTTACATTATATTTTTAAGAAATTTGGATTATTCAAGTAAATTTAAAACAGAAGATTGTTTTATAAAAAGCTATTAATTATAGTTGTATAATTTATTACTGGTATGTATTATTTTTATTAAAAAACTAAACTTATACTTTTAAATATTTCTAACCTTCAAATCTGTCGTGGGTGTCTAAATGCCAGACACAAGTATATAATTTTAAAATGTTTTTCGTACTACTTGAATCATTTGTAATAATCAGGCTTTAAAAATTAAAATAAAGTAATGAGATTCGATCGGTTCTTTTAGACAATGCATGGTAAAACTCTTAAGAGATAAGAATAACAGCTTGTGCTTAATTTATACCAGTATTTCAAGTTAGAAAAGAGAAACAGTGATTCTGTAGAGTCTGTTTCATCTATCCAGGAGGTATGAAAATAATTTTATTTTTGAAAATTAACAATTTTGATTACGTATTATTATTTTTTTTAGAGAGTGCCCTTAAAATTGCAAGGGATACCCTATATGCTGTTAGAAAAAGGGAACGAAACAATGCAATTATTTTCTCTAGAAAAAATAGACCTCATCGAAAAGAAAAAATTGCAGATTTTCCTGAAACAATCAAAATGGAAGTTCGAAATACACTCTAATATATATGCTGAAAAAGTAAGAGTATAATCTGTGTTATAATATAAGCTAACCTTGAAAGTAGTATCACTGGTCTATATTTAACAATCTTAATGTCTAAAAAGCTTAAATACTCATTAAAAGGAGATTGTGTGACAAGTATTCTGTTAAAAGATCTGATATTCAAATACAAAAAGGTTGACAAGAAAAGAGCATTAATTGAAAGAACATGCGTTGCTTCTGCAAGAGCTCCTTTTCTGCGAAAATATATGAAAAACCTCAATAATTTTTATTCAAGAGCAGTTTTTTAGGCGAACTGTGAAATTTGCATTTTTTATTGTTTATTCTTGATCTCATATGTTATTGTTTTATTTCTGAATATTATCAAGGCTTAATTAGTGGAATAAGAAATAAGAAATAGACAAGGGAGACCGATATTGGATACTGAAGAATTAAGGGAAACTTAGAAGAACTATGCGGAGACTTTGTTCAGTGATCAACAAACAGATGTCCTAACGAATGACACTGAAAACAGTGGTCCAAAAATTCTTGAATCTGAAGTCAGGTACGCAATGAATTGTATGAAGAATATTAAAAGGGCAGGTCACGACGATATATATATGCAGACGTTTTAAAGCAAGTCGATATTAAACAACTTAACGTAATATATGACTCTGGGCTAATCCCAGTGGATTGGTTAAAGTCTACGTTTATTGCTATTTCAAAGAAAACAAACCTCAAGAACTGCGAAGACTACAGACTCATAAGCTTGATAAGCCACGCTCTTAAAACTTTACTAAGAGTAATCCATTTAAGAATATACAGAAAGTGTGAGGATATGAGTGGCGACACACAGTTTGGCCTTATCAAGGGGCTTGGCACTAGAGAAGCTCTCTTCTCAATGAAATTACTTGTGCAAAAGTGCTATGACCAAAGGCAAGATGTTTTCATCTGCTTTATTGATTACCAGAAAGCTTTTGACAACGTAAAGCATGAGCCGCTGTTGGAAAGATTACAGGAGATCGGTATAGATGACAAAGATATTAGAATAAAAAGAGAACTTTATTGGCAACAGTTAGCTGAGATCCGTATTGATGGCGATCTGTCAACAGACACCTTTAATATACTGAAGGGAGTTCGGCAAGGATGTGTACTGTCGCCTGTTCTGTTTAACATTTGCGTTGAGAAAATATTTCAGTTAGCATTAGAAAATGAAACAAGAGGTATCAAAGTCAATGGCATCCCAATAAACAATATTCGCTATGCAGATGATACTGCAGTCTTAGCTAACAACTTTGAATATCTCCAATCAATATTAAGAAAGCTCAACGAGTGCGGTGAACAGTTCGGGCTGCCTATTAATACTGCCAAAACTAAAATGATGGTGATTGGTAGACATCAGCACATCAGTCCTCTTAACATCAACGGGGAAAATATTTAAAGCGTCGCAAGTTCCACGTATCTTGGCGCTACTCTGAATGAGAAGTGGGAATGTGACGAAGAAGTGAAGAGAAGAATTGGCCTTGCAAAAACAACTTTCTTTAAACTTAAGAATTTTCTCCTTCACAGAGATATGCCATTATATACCCGAATACGTGGGGTTCAGCGTTATGTATTGCCTATTCTACTGTATGGTGCTGAAACTTGGTCACTTAAGGCTTTGACGCTGCATCGGATCGAAGCTTTTGAATTGTGGACACTCCGCTGACCACTGCATATCCCCTGGACTGCTTACATAACGAATGATGTAGTTCTACGAGGAGCTGGCGTAGAAAGACAACTAATGGACACTGTAAAACAACGAAAAGTATCATATCTACGACATATACTAAGAGGACCTCGCTACTCCATGCCAAGACTAATACTACAGGGAAAAATTGAAGACATACGCGGCCAAATTGACAACAACACTCTTGGCTCAGCAATATAAGAAACGGGTGTAGTATATCAGACGCCGCAACCATATTTAGACAGGCTAAGGAGGACACTCTAGTTATAATGTGACCATGAGATGGACAAATGATCGCCGACGTGTGGCATGGCACCCGAAGAAGAAGAAGAATTGGTGGAAATTTTTAAAATTTTTATTACATATATTTATTTATTGTAATTTGATGTTTTTTTGGATTTAAATATCCATATTTTGTTCACTGTACTTAGATACTAAATGAATAAATTAATTTTTGTTTTTTTAACCTTTTTTAAGGATTATTATTTATTCGCACTTTTTTAAAATTTTATATGATTATTATTTCTGTTGTTTTTTAACATTAAAAATATATTATATAAATATTGCATTTAAAAGAGCTATAGGAAAAATTTTGTTATTTTCAGTAAATATTTTTATCATTATTATTTCACTGATATTTTTTCTGACCTAAGAAAGTAAGCGTGTAATCAATGTTTTAATATAAGATGGAATTTTTCGCTTTGTCTGATAGCGAATCCGAAAATATAACGGAATTTTTAATATACTATTTAATTCCATTTCGTAGGTGCAACAGGCACATCTTTATGAATATAAACGTTGTATAGTCTAATTAATTTTGACCAATTGTAATTAATGAGTTAATGAATACTCTAAAAAATATTGTAAAACTTTAATACGGGTTACTAAATGAAACTGATTTAAGTAAGTATAAATATTGCCTTTTTTTAGTATAAACTAAAAATTGTTCCGTTTGAATAAAAAAAATAAATTTTAAACATTATAACAATGTGTAACTAAATATTTTTAAAATTTTAAAAATTTTACGTTTTTTACATTCAAAGTTGATCCATTATAAAAGGGTTGATTTAGCAATTATTATGCATGTATTAAAAATAAAAAAATTTTTTTAGTAAGTCCATCACCTTTATTTGTTATTACTGTATAATTTTTTGCAGTTATATTAATCAGTTGTTAATCGATCTTGCAATTATTATTTAAAACTTCTTATGTTACTTTAACTTATTTGTCATAGAAAGTTGCCATATGGGTAATACTAAAAATATTTCAGGGGTGATTTTTAACCTTAGAAAAGGGATTCAGCCGATATAAAAAAAACACGTGTCTAATATTTTTCGATGTTCCATCATCCTGCCAAGTCATGTGCGATTCAGCAACTAACACTTGGGTAACGTAACTTGTCAGTTTTCACAATAAGCAGCAAGAAAAGAAAAGCTTATCCGATCGTAAAACGTATACTCAGAATCCTTCATGTTATGCAGCAGGCAATATATTAATTTAAGGCATTATTTCATCTTGTGTTTCAAACTAAAAACTTTTTGCCCAGAAATAGATGTAACCTTGAAAAACGCCACCGCGTATGCGTTTTGCGGTAAAACCTTGAATTCTTATTTTTTTCAACGGTCTCTAAACAATTTCCCCGTAGTGGCAACTTGAATTTCGGAACTAAAAGAAGTCCACTGGTGTCAATTGATTTAATTATTCTCCTTGCTGTAAATCTGAATAGGTCAAGATAGCCAAAGCACATTAGTGTAATTCAGGGAGAAGGCAATAAGGCTTAAGTAAATATTGCACTAGATAAAATATATTGAAACAATGCTTTGTACTAAACGACTTAGTAAATAACCCATGGTATCCGACTACGTATTCCAGAAAGGCATATTTTCATTCAAGATGTTGTCCTGATGAAGAATAAGTTGCAGTTATTGCGAAAAATTGGAAAAGAAAAAGAGGAAGGAAGTTGTGAGTTAATTCCTATTTCAGTAATAAAGAAAATATTATTACACTTGAATATTATGTCTATTATGCCCGAGTTCAAGTTAAATGGCGTAATTTGGGGATATGTTTCACCAAACAAATAACACGTCGCACGCTACTAGTACTGTGGATATAAGCGCTTGTGTAAATAAATGACATACTTCCAAATAGTAACTAACTTTAGTGTGAATGCACCTTGAAAGTTAATGAGGAGTTACAAGGTATAGAAACTGAAAAGAAACTGGGTAAATAATACATTATCAAACATTTGTAGTAGTGGCCTATCATAGAATTATATGTTGTGTTACAGTTAAATTAATAGTCAAAAACCGATTAGTTCGTATTATTTAAGGCATTTGGTTCATAGCACATAAATTTTATTTTAGGAACACACATTACAAATACTGTTTAATTTGTTCTCGGAGTAATGGAATATTCACGTTTTACATTTAAACGTGACTGGGTTTTCGTATGCCATAAATCGTTAGAGATTTTCAAGTTTAGCTTAAAACAGCGTAGAATCAGTAAATAGATCAGTAGCTCTTTCCATTTAAAATGTTTTAACACTTGAAAAATTTTAGGTGTCACAGGATACTATATACTTTAGAGTGTTTGGATATTGTAAAATTCGCTAAAAAACAAATAAAAATATTTCACCTAGTTTTAAAAAATTATTCAGCCTATTAAATAGGATTTATTTTAATAGTATACTCTGACAAGAGTACAAACAGCGTTTGATTTAATCCCTGGATAATGGGATATTCCCGTTTTACAGTTAAACGTGATTTACGTTTTATGCACTAGATTGTAGGAATTTTCCTGCTCCGCTTTAAAATTGGTGTTATATAAATCTGGAGAGCTTTACATTTTCACATTTAAAATACTTTAACTATAGAGTACTTTGTTTGATACCTAATATAACTTGCAAAACGCATGTTGCTTAGAGTTCTACAACTTCGTTCTGCAGAAAAACACAGATAAAAAAATCAAACAATATTAAAATATTTGTTGTTTGTGTTTATGAGGACATGACATTCCATTCCGCAGATATAAGAGTACCATCACCAACACTTCAAGAAGTTAAAAATGCTTTAGCATCTCTCAAAGATCACAAAGCGCCAGGCAGCGATGGTATAAATGGAGAGCTGCTAAAAAAGGGAGGAAACGGTCTACATCAAAAAATATATGAAATCATTTTGAAAATATGGGAACAACAGAAAATGCCTGAGGAATGGAATGGAAGTGTCATAATACCTATACATAAGAAAGGAAACAAGGAACAATTTCAAAATTATAGAGGTAAATGTCTTATCAACACAACATACACTGACGCCTTATGCGAAAGATATTATCGGCGACTACCAATGCGGTTTTCGTGCTAGAAGGTCAACAATAAACCAGATATTTACGATCAGACAAATATTGGAAAAAAACTGGGAATTTCACCGAGATGTCCACCAAATCTTTGTGGATTTCCAGCAAGCATATGACTCCGTGAAAAGAAGCAGACTATGGCTAGCAATGCTAGAAATGGGCGTACCAAGAAAATTAGTCGATCTAACACAAATGTGCGTGACAAACTCATATGCACAGGTAAGGGTAGGAAATAAAACATCAGCGCCATTCAGTGTGACATCAGGACTCAGACAAGGTGACCCTCTGCCACCGTTGCTTTTCAATTTTGCCTTGAAACATGCAATGAGCAGGGTTGCGTCGGGGCTGACAAAGGGTTTTGCGAATCAAGGTTCAAAACTGGTGCTGGCCTTTGCTGATGATATCGATACAGTGACTCATCCAACAAGAGACGTGCGAGAGGTATTTTCACAACTCGAGGAAGAAGCAGGTAATATGGGTCTTCGAGTAAATGAAGAATAAACTAAATACATGGTAGTAACCAAGAATCCAAGACCTCGAATCGAGCAGAATATATCACTGAATGAACACAACTTCGAAGTGGTTAAGGAATTCTAGTACCTAGGAGCGGTAATCACAGACGACAATCGAGTTGAAAAAGACGTCTCAGCGAGAAAAGCGGCAGCAAATAGGGCGTTATACTCCCTCACAACATTATTGAGATCTAAACTGTTAAAAAGACAATCCAAACTAACTCTGTACAGGTCAATTATTTGCCCGGTAGTTACTTATGGCAGCGAAACTTGGACTCTCAATCAACGGGAAATAAATGAATTACTCATATTTGAACGAAAGGTTCTTAGAAAGATATTTGGTCCCCAAAGAGGTCAAACAACAGGAAATTGGAGAAGACGCCACAATGCTGAATTAGCGACACTGTATGGCAGTGAAAACATAGTCCGTTGTATAAAAGCCAATAGAATAAGATTGACAGGCCATGTGATAAGATCAGGGGACCACAGATTATTGAAAACAGTATTCTTTGAGAGACCAGATGGTAGAAGATCAAGGCCGTCCCAGGAAAAGATGGAAGGATGCCGTCGAAGCTGATTTGTATAGGATTGGAGTCCAGCAGTGGACGTTTCGATTAGGTTGTATCTCTAATCGTTATCAAGTATAAACTAAATGTTTTGTCTTGAGGGCACGAACTTATATAGGGAATGTGTCCATTGAAGCGCAAAGTTTCGCTTCACTGTACACACCTCAATGATTTGATGTTACAAAGTAATGGTTGCCAAAGATTAGGTATCTCAACACTGGGTTTACTGAAGATTCCATTATTATTTTTAATGTAAGCTGGTTCTACAAATTTTCTTTTTTTCATGTTGGGTTCCATATATATTTCCGCAGCCTCAGACCATTTTATATGGTGTTTTTTTATCCCAGGCGTATTCTGCAATACCTGATTTCCACGTTTTCCCTTTTTGTATATGAGTTTTATGTTCTAAAAAGATGGACTACCGAAAATTCATAAAACAAACATACTATTGAGACCAATAACCAGCTTCAAAGGATCCCTAACAAATGCACTGGCGAAGTTTCTTCTAAAAATCATACAACATTTAGAAGGTAAGACGAACACATATGTTAAATATTCCACATATTTCGTAAACATTATTAGTAGCATTAACCTAGAGCCAAACGATAATAAGTTTTGATGTGGAAAGTCTGTATACTAATGTGCCATTAGAAAAATCACTAGACATAATTAAAACTAGACTTTCAAATGATACAACATTATCAGATCGAACAACGTTACCACTGGACGGGGTGATGGACCTTTTGGAGTGTTGTCTGTGTAGTGCTTACTTTCAAGTAAAGAACAAGTTCTACTCTCAGGATGACGGGCTTCCTTCCGATGAGTTTTTCACTCTCTCCAATAGTTGCCAATATATATATATATATATATATATATATATATATATATATATATATATATATATATATATATATCGAATAGTTCGAAACTCATACCATAGAAAGTGCAACAGTGAAACCGTTGGTTGAGATTTGTCGATAATACTTTCATCGTATAGAAGGGCAATGATCAAGAACTTAATGATTTATTCAAACATCTAAATAACATTCTTCCTACAATTAAGTTTATCATGGAAAAAGAAGTAAATTATCAATTACCTTTCCTAAATGTCATGATGAATCGTTCAAACGGAACTATTAAAACTTCGGTACACAGGAAGTCAACACATACTGGACAATATCTTAACCTGAACTAACCTGAACTAACCATTCTGTTGGAACAAGACGCGGAGTTATACGTAACTTCAATAATCGCGCTATATCTATATGCAGTAATGCCGATTAATTGGAAAAAAGAGGTAGAAAACGTTAAATTCGATTTACAACGGAATGGTTAATTGACGATGTTATAAATAACTTTAGAACAACGACCACTGGACAGCAAGAAAGACATTCCTTCTTCACAATTTCGTACATTAAAAGAACTTCGGAGAAAGTAAGGGAAGTTGCCAGAAGTTATAAAATAAAAACAGCCTTTAAATCAGAAAATACATTTAGAGCTCATTTAACAAAAACGAAACCAAAAACTACTGATAAGAAAGAATGTGTTTACAAAGTTCTACATGAGTGTGGTGAAATGTATAATGGAGAAACCAAACGACCACTAGAAGTTCGAATTAAGGAACATAAAACTCATACACAAAAAGGGGAAACGTGGAAATCATGTATTGCATAACACGCCTGGGATAAACAACACTATATAATATATATGGAACATATAAACTAAGAAAAATAAAGACAATGCAAGTCCGACAACCACATTTTAGTCAATCTTCAACATTTTCTACCACCTTCAAATAAAGTAACCTTGCCTAATTAATGATGATACTGTATTAGATGGTATGGTATAGTGATTGAAAATAATTTAGCTGTCTGTTATTGCACCTAATATTTAGGCATAATAAAAGATTCATATTATTAGGAAATTTTATTACAAGGAAACCAAAAATTACTATACCTTTGTATTTTGTTAAGTGGCCTATTTTTTGTAAAATAGATGCGATCTCAGTAATGTTTTTAGTGCTTGATAATTTTTTTATGAGTATCTATCCTTCCGAACGGAAATTAAATTAGTAAACCTGATAAGATCACCCTTGAGATCTAATTTCCAATCTGTTTCTACATCACTATTTAAAGTTCAAAGATGCTTTATCACAAACCCATCCAGATTCACCTTACACAAGTTATCGAGGAAATTATTTGCCACTGAAAATCAAGCTGATAGAGATATTTGTCATACACTATCTTTAACACACAATGAATCTTCACTATCAACGATATTTCTCCAAATGAATTCTATTTCAGACTGTAGCGAGTTCACTGAAGATGATAAAAAACAAGAGGCTTCAAAAATTTTGGAATGTATATTGCTTAAAATCATGAAGAATCCACGTTCTTATGTTGAAGTCCTTAAAAGCTGTTACTACCCACTAGATTTAATTGAAGAAAATACAAATATTCCTGTTAATCATATATTTATGTGTTTAAAAAAAGGTTAAATAACACATTTCGAGAGTTCGCAGACGATTTTTATACTTCAACTTATGCTAGAAAAATATTTTTAAAAAATATTCCTTTACTAGCCAGTATAATGTGTTATTTTATTGTGAAACAAGATAAAGATATTGTGACGAAGGACTAAAATAATTTTTTAATACGTCCTTGTATTACAAATAATATTTCATTGCTACGAGTCATCTTTATAATAATGTGCCGAGAGGAATATTATATCGATGAATCATATTTCTAAATAGATTTCAACTTTTATGCTAGTATATTTCTTGTTACATCTAGTAGTTTCTGTAGGTATATAAATAGGAATAGCATATGAGTTTTAAAGTAGTTGTATGGTTGTATTTGAATAGTGAAGGTATTAAGAAGTAGTAATAAGATAGTTGGGCTTTATCTGTTAAGGGGTAGGTAATATAAGTCTTGAAAGTATTAGTGAAAGGTGTTATGTTTTATTCTGCGAACTCAGTGGGCGATTTAAAGAGATAAAATAGTAACAATATTAGTAGCATAAATTGTTTAGATATTGAGGTGCAAAAGTCTGTTATATAAGAATTATCTATATCATGATCGGAGTACAAAAAGGCTAACACCTTAAAGTGTCTTGTGTCCTGTATATGAAATGGTTTATAGAATTATATTTCATCAAGTCATGGGGGGAGGGGGGAATAACAGATAAATTTTCGGTTGAATCGTGTGATTTTATAAAGTGTTTGCTACCAGGTATGTGTGTGATGGCTGATAGAGGGTTCAAACAAATAGGCCGGCGGAGTTAGCTTCATATGAGATGATTTCGAAATTTATTGTTAGTAGACTTCTGACTACGTAAAAACCTTCAGAATGATAATAGTAATTATGTTATATCTTATGTCTTATTTTTTTTGGGGGAAAATTTTTTATTTAATAATTAAGATGTGAAAAAACAGTTTTTTCGAGTTCTAGGAAAAGCTATTGTTTTTCAGTAAAAAAGTTTCAAACAAAAGTTGTATGCATTAAAAATACCTACAAAATGAACTAAGGTCCTGAATCGGATAATTTGGCAACACTGCTTAACGTAGCGTAATTAAAATAAAAACTGCTAAATCCATAATAAATTACCAAAAAGATAAGTTTATTAAATATAAACATAAAATAATATTTCCTCACAAAAGAATAAATTATTTTTTATGCCTTGAAACAATAACCGGAAAATGAAGCGGTAAAAAAGAATAATGGATTATTCTGATTTATTACTTTAGTCCAGAATTAATTTGGCACAGTTGAACACAATTATACTGCCGAGAAAAATGAATAAAAAAATATGCTCTCTTTCGTAGATTTACTAAACTCATAAATTGTCGTAAAAAATTAACCCCTCCCTCCATTACCAGCTTCTAAACTGATAAGTAAAATGGTTGAACAAATCAGTTCTCAAAATAGCATCCTGTGGGCTCATCTAATTAAACAAAAGATGTAAGACACTTTAATCTATAAGTTATATAGATTTCTTTATAAGGAATATTAAAATAAGAAATGACTATTATTTTTTTAATAAAGTAAATCTACAATTCAGACGTAAGGTATCCTAAGCCTGGTAACTATTATAGTAGATATGTCCATTCAGCCAACTGACCATCCGTGACCTGAAGGCGGTCTAAAATACAAAGTCGAGTCTAGTTAAGTGACAGCCAATTTATATTTTTCAGGCCGCTTTCAAGCGGAGAAGTACTTGTCCTCTAGATGTTAACAGCTACCTTTGTACTACAAATACAGGTTAACTGGAGCTTAAGTGGTATATTTTGATATAAAACTGAAACCTAACATGTCATTAAAGCTATCATGGAAGTCATATTATTGAAATTTTAAGAATTTGTTCAGAATTTAGGTACTTTAATATTATATTAAAGATGCTGGTAATGGCGATAATGAAGCTAACTGTACCGGCGGTTACTTGTTTTTTTTTTAACTTGGTTAAAACATAAGATGGAAGTGTAGCATTAACTTTATAATCGAAAAAAGAATATTAGTCTTTCTTTTCAGTTATCTGAAAAAAGTAAGTGTAACTATGAGAGATACTAAAAAATATCTACCTAATCATGATAACTATATCTGACTCATGAGAAATATTACTTAGATTGTTCAGTATTTTGGGTTTTATAAAGCGTTTAGTAACAAAATTTATTTTATATTGGAATAACGCAGTTTTACCAAATTATTTGCCAAAATCTAATTGTCCAAAAATATTAACGAACGAATGAGTGGCATATCCATCATGTTTTGATCGTGATAATACAGTGATTTTTGCTGTAAAATAGTGACAGGTGATGAGAATTATGTTCACACAACACTGAGATTCAAAAACGAAAGTAAAATACAAGCGATGGGTCCATAAGGGTTCTGTCAGTCAAAGTTCAATCCATTCTTCGCAAGTGTAATTTCCTTGAACCTAATTACTTAAACATATCTTTAATTCCTTTTTATCTGTAGGTGTATATTTGAAATAACTAGCAAAATGGCAGACCCAGTTGTATATGTTAAAACATACTATTGTTTATTGTATTCGGCTCATGTTTGACTTATCTTGTCTTATTACTATTGTAACATGTAGTATCTGATTATCTTGGTTAATTTTAACTTTAATAGGAATAGATTTTTAATTATTGTATCTAACACTGTATAGTTAATATTTTGTGTAAATTAAAGGTAACCTACGTCTTTTTATAAACTAGTGTAAAAAAAATCTTGTTGGTATTGATCACTTTTAAAACAATTTGATTTTATTATACGGGTTACGGTATAACTTTTCCACGTTTTTTTCTTTGATAAATTAACCTTGCACAATTTTGTCAATTATATATATATATATATATATATATATATATATATATATATATATATATATATATATATATATTTATTGTTAATAAATTGTTTATGGTTTTTTTTTTAATTTATTTTGAACACACACACTGTTTCCTCTTAACCCTACATTTTTTAAATTTAGATTGGAACCCCCCTGAGCCCTACTCTCAATAAGTTATAGGGACGAAAATTTAAAAATGATGCCCTTCAGACAATCCTAAACTTTATTGTGTTAGGGATAAAGTTTGAAATTAACAACCACAAATCCGTGTTTAAAATATATGTAATTTAAAGTGAACGCGAAATATCTCTCCCGAAGAACGTTAAATCTCTCACCCTAAGAACGTTAACTTCTCATCCCTACCCTTATATACGGGGTATCCCATCGGGAACTAATTCGATCTATATATGGAAACTAAAATAGGAACATTTTGAAAATTTAACGGCATGCTAATAACGATAGGGGCAACTGATCATTTTCACCATAACTTTTAATTTTAAAGCTGAAAAGCGGCATGTTGTTTCCGGAAAGTTTTTTATTTTGTCGTATATAAAATTTTTGTAGAAAGCTTAAGCCAAGGATAGGCGTCCTTAGTACCTATGCTAAATTTTCTCGAGAATTCATTTCAGATATTCCTACATCGATTTATGCTCTCCACCACACAGCAATATTTTTCTACAACGTCGACGGCAATATCTCCGCTTGATATCAATATATTTGCCTAAAATTGTATAAGGATATTGTTTATAATATACTTAATTATGTACTTAGAAATATAAATCAAAAAAATTGAAAATATTTAATAGAAGTGGCCAAAAAAGTATCTTTTTTGCAAGGTAACTTACACCCGACTCTTTAAAAAAAGAAAAAATACATTGGGGTAATACAAACCACGTAAGTCAAACAAAATTATTTAAATCTTTCAAGTATTTTTAACCTTATTTTTTATATATAGTTATTTAACCGTCTTTTTCATTTTTACTAAATTTTACTTTTTAAATTTATGTTGGTTTTGCAAATGACCAAGGCTAAACAATCCTCTCATCTGTCTCAGAACCTAAACCCAAATAGTGACTTATATTTAATAAATAGTATATTGTATATGAGTGTTACATTTGTTTTAGTAAAACTAGTCTGAGCTTACAATCGATTCTCATTACATTTGAATGGTGAATAGTTTGAGAGCGGATTTGATGTAGTTGTTAATTTTGATTCAAGAGAAATCCTGAGTAAATTACATCTATTGTCCGGAAAAATTTGATGAAAAAAAACCGTCTGCATCTATACGAATAAATAATCTAATTTTAGGCGCCATCTGTTGCACATAAGACATAAACGTAAATTCAGACAAACTGAATCCTTACAGATCAACTACAAAATGCAGATTACACAGATCTACAAAAAATGGGGTCATGATCTTTGTTGGGTAGCTGGGAGTCATTTATTTGCGAGGTAATTTGCTGCGTATTTTGAATCCGTCATATTGTAAATCGAAGTTTCAATTTTTTGACTTCATATTCATACTCAGAGATCACAAAAATCCCTAAGTACAAATATTGCTGAAAATTGCAACTTTATTATTGCAAACTTAATTGTAGCCTCTAAAAAAAAAAAGAGACAAAATTATAAGCCCATAATGTTCTGATTACGGCACTAAAGAAAAAATGTAGAATATTTTATTTATGGTTCAAAACGACTGATTAATTTAAGGCAAAAATAAATCATTTTACCTGGATGTGGCCTAAAATCGATGAAAATGATAGAAATGTAGATGGTTTTTAATTTATCCTGTCGCAATTCTTCAGCATTCTTTCTGTGGTCAGTAGAAGAAAAAATAAATCCAACAACGGATGCCAAAATGTTAAAAGCAAGATTTTACTAACAAACATCCTTTAAAGGGTTTTTAATAGTTGAATAGTACAACGAATTATAATTCCCACTATATTATATCAACCATAACAATTGTTTCAACAAACAGTGTCTTTTTCAGATGGTAGATAACATCTAAATAAAGTAAAGACTACTCTAAATTTTACATTCAAAAATATACTTACCTGTCTCACCCAAATTTACAAGTCTATTATTATTTTATAATATATATATATATATATATATATATATATATATATATATGTATATATATATATATATATATATATATATATATATATATATATATATATATTCGGGTGACACAGGTAAATATCTTTTTGGATGTAAAATTTAGAGACTTCTTTACTTTATTTAGACGATATCTACCATCTGAAGAAGATACTGTGAGTTGAACCAATTGTTATAGTTAATGTAATATAGTGGAAATGATAATACGTTGTATTATCTAACTATTATATAATGGATTTTCATCAAGTAACGGCTAACACAATACAATAAAAGGTTTATTTTTAATCATAAATTTCTAATAATTAGAAAATCCCACACTGAGGGTAGATACAAAAATACAGTACCTACTATTTTTCAGAAATTTACGTCAGCAAAAAATTCACCGATTTGGTGTAGGAGCCAAGGGGTTCGCAATGGCCTCTCTAATTTACATAGATCCGCCCAAGTTTTTTTTTATGTATTTTAAGTCCCTGAACAATAAATTTTAAGGTGGATGTTCGTTCGGGTGGGGATAAGTTTGTTACGAAAAAATAATTATATATATTTTCAAAATGCAATTTTCGTAAAACCAACTATTGAGTCGTATTTTTTGGGTAACTTTAAGCAAAAAAGATTGTTACTAACATACGAAGCTTAGTTCAGGTTTCCTAGAAAATTGATTTTAAACAATTAAAAAATGCGATTTTTGCGATTTTTGAATGGTAATAACTTTTAACTAAATGAACTTTTTTTAATTTTCTTAACAGCAATTGAAAGTTCGTACCAACATCTACAAGCTACAATCAAATGTCATACAAAAAATTTACATCGACTATAAACAAATGGTTTTCGGTCGCTTACATGCACAGAGGGAAGCCTGCTCGCAGCGAAGCGCGAGTACTAAATACATCATAACCGAAATAAGCCCGCAATACAAGTTTTCCGCATTGCATTAAATTTTTCTATTATTTATGCGCTCTTTCTAGCAGACTATCTTTTATTTGTTTTGATTTTTCACTTGTTTCAATCTGCATAAATGTATACCTTTGCAGAACTTTATTACAGGCGTTAATTTATGTGTATAATATTTTTAGTTATTACCTTTTTTATGATGACTAACTTATTTAATTTAAAGCTTTGTATTATTTGTGGGGCGAATCCAGCCTCTCTCTTTGGGGGGGGGGGCTGTGATATCACAAAAGTACAGTATGGCAAGCGATAACAAGTTGTCGACGGGGAGGGGGGGAGACACCAGCAACATTCCCATTTTTAGTGTAAAAGGCAGGGACAGGTCTATTTTTCTGAATTGGAAGCTCTTGGAGAGGGGGAGGGGCGATCACAAGAAAAAACAAATTGTCGACAGGGAGGGGATGCCAGCAGCATACACATTCCTAGTATAAGAGGCAGAAGGGGGTCTATGTTTCTAAACTCAAAGCTCTTGGGGGGGGGCTATCGCAAGAAAAACAAGTTGTCAACGGAGGGGGGAGTAGCCAGCAGCATACACATTCCTAATATTAAAGGCAGAATCGGTTCTATTTTCCTGAACTCAAAGCTCTTGAGAGGGGGGGGGGGGGAGCGATCGCAAGCATACATATTCCAATACCCTATTAAAGAAATAGAGAGAGTAATAAAACTCTTACCGAAACCTCCAACGTACCTGTTCCAGTGCTGCAGGTAACTGAGGACTGCCTTAAAACTAATTATATTTAAATATTATAAGCGTTTATAAATTTACTGCAACAATAGAATTTTTGATAGTTCAATTTAATGTCTTTCGGTAAACAAAGTACACCTTACAGTGTGTCCTTAATGATTTATCTTGTTTGCGCTTGCTTTTATATATTATTTGAGTTTAGTGACATACCCAAAAATATGGCTTCCACCTCTTTATTTATTACAAAATCGTTAAACCAGGGCATTTTTTCCTCAACGAAAAAACGATGAAATGTTTATGATGCCTTAAGATATCAATATCTAGGTAATAATGTTAAAAGCTCTGTTCAGATGTGTTCCAACATAACAGGAGTTGGAAAATCTACTATATACCGAATACTGAAGGAGAAAAAAACCAGTGGAATTGTTAGTACTTCCAAGCCACATTCGATCACAGACAGATGAAAAACCTGGTTGGAAGAAGAGATAAAAACTGCAATAAAAGGAGTTGTACATACATTTTATAATGAGAAGCAGATTCCAACCGTCGACAAAATTCTAACTAAAATCAATGAAGATCGCGATTTACCTGAAATTACATGAACTGAACTCTGGAAAATGCTCAGAGAACTTAATTTTTGCCAGAAAAAACCAGATAGAAAATCTGTTCTTGTAGATCGTCCGGAAACTGTCCGTTGGGGAACGAAATATCTCTCGCAAGTAAAAGGTAGAGTTGCTAGAAATAACACCACTTGCAAAATTATGGATTTAACTGAACTTTTGAAAGATTTTTTTGAATAAAGTTACTGCAGAAAATTGGGAAAAATCCATATAATAAAAGAATAAAACAAAATGCGGGGACTCAATCTCATGATCGGTGAGATAGAGGAACCAATTATAATTAATTTGAGCGAAGATAGCTTCACTGACTTTGATTAGGAATTAGATACGTCATTTTTATCAGTGTAAACACAATTTATTATTTAAATTTTTGTTTTTGTTGTATTTTATTTTTTATGTTGTTTATATATATTTTTTTATTTTTTAAGTATTTTTATTTTAGTGTGTCCCACTCTTTAATTTTATATATATTATTTACCCGTACGTTTTTTATTATTTTATTATTGAATTTGAGTCTTGTTCTTAAGCGTGCAGAATTAACAAGTTTATTTTATTTTTTTGGCGCTATCGGATTTCCATGTAAAAAAATGAATTAAATTAAGATATCAGTACAATAGAAATAAAAATAAGTAGGTCCTGAAATCAAACCTCTTGGGGATGGCGATCGTCCCCCCCCCCCTTGGATCCGCGTCTGTATATATATATATATATATATATATATATATATATATATATATATATATATATATATATATATATATATGTATATATATATATATATATATATATATATATATATATATATATATATACGAAATTGTATTTTTCGACCGTACAAAAATTTAGACTACTTTGTTTTTTGGGGCTAAGCTTCATAAAACATTTTAACTACACCTGCCACGAGGTACATACATATCTGAAATGAACTATAATTGTCCAAAATACTGACTGCGGTCTTTCCAGACTTACAATCTATAATAAAATAAACAATTAAGACGTAACTTTTTCGTATGGCATTTGATTGTAGCTTGTAGATCCTGATTTAAATTTTCGATCGCTGTCAAGAAAATTGAAAAAAATTCATTTAGTCAAAAGTTATTATCATTTTTTAATTGTTTAAGATCAGTTATCTCGGAAAATCAGCGTCGTACCTAAAAGTTACTAAGGACTTTTTTGCTTAAAATCACTCAAAGAATACGACTCAATAATTGGTTTTGCAAAAATTGCGTTTTTAAAAACTTAAATAATTATTTGTTTATAGCAATCTCGTCCCCATCCGGACAAACTTCCACCCTAAAAAATTATTGTTTAGGGACCCAAAATACATAAAAAAAAACTTGGGTGGATCTATAAAAATACAAACGACTGTTACATCCTAATGGTATGAACATTATATCAAATAAATACAAAATCTTTCTTCGATTTTATATGTTCAAGTTAAAAAATCTCTCACAAATTGAATTTAAATTGTAAATTGCCTGATTTACTATTTGTGCCTAAAATTAATTCTGCAAAGTACGGAAAAGAAGGTACTTACGAAAAGGGGAACGAAAAATAAAACTTCTTTTCCTTATAAATTACTTTAGGATATGAATTAATATTTAATTTAAGAAGCACGTGTCGATAATGGTAGAGTTTGTTATAATAATGGCAGCATTTTTCATCGCAAAATGTTTGTATTAACAATTTTTTATAACAATTCGGTTAAAAAAGTAATTTCTTAAATACAGTCGTTACAAAACATTATCTATATAAGTAGCACAAGAAATTAAAGAAATTTTGATTAAAACCAAATTTAATTTAAAAATTATATGACTGATGACATATGTTTAATTGGGAGATTAGTCCTACCATAATTGGTAAAAAGACTGTCAAATTTATTATATGACATAATAACAGTCTAATTGAAACATAACTATCGAACCTCATACATTATTTTGTTAACTTTAAACCTCCTAAATGCACTTCCATAGACAAGTGTAAATATTTTATATATGGTTTCTCATAGATAACACGGTTCTGCCTGAAAATCCTTCTCGCCAAACTAATTTGTTATTTCAATAATTTCTACCTTTATAATCCTTATACAGTCCTGTAAATTGTCGTATCACGTACCAAAATCTAGAGAACATCAAAACATGTTTTGATTGATTGCAAAGAAGGTATAAAGATGTACCTATGCGATATGTAATTTCTTATAGCATACCGGGTGCAACGTTGCCAAGTCTGTGTTTTTCTAAGTTTAGGGAAATTGTGCACAATCTAGCAATATCGCATAGGGAGCGTCTGGGGGTGACCCTCATCTATAAAGTCCCAACTCCCTAGGCCTTAAAATAACCTAGATACGCATTAAGCCCCATGTAATTCCAAATTTCACAATATCCCTCAGTCGTCGAAGAGTCAGCTACAGAAGATACATTACGGCGCCAGAATATTATGATATTTTAATGACAAACACAATAGGTCGCGCCTTCAACAACTAACAGTAGAACTAAGAGTAGAATTAATCTACACCAAAATTAGGTAACTGTATTCTATATTTTTCGTTTTGATCACCGAATTAGATAAATTAAGTTATTCTCATTTTGTACATTTCATAAACTCACAAATTAGATTACTGGCCCAGACGTTTCTATTTTATTTCAGGAGCCAACATTTAGATAGTTTCAAATTTTTATCCAGCATTTAAGGAATATACCTAATTCCAAGTTTTTCCCAGCATTTAAAGGAAGTAAAGCATTTCAAGTCTTTATACTACCTTTATCGCACCTATTTGCATATAACCACTGAAATAATTTATTCAAGTGTTACTTCAGGTGCTGCAAGCTATTATCTTAGTTTTTGAAGGTTTAGGACAGTTTGTCTTCCTTCTTTTTATGCAAGGCTTATCCCATGTTCTTGAAGCTTTGCAGTCCTTAATGGAAATACTATATACATCTCCGACATTAAATAAGTTTGTTGGCGAATGCATTGCGCCTGTTTCCCTTTTGGCCATATTTACCGACTACATTCAAGACAATTGCATGGTCATACGATGGGTCCTAAGAAATAGGAAATTATCCAAGAACTATGCTTGTCCTTTTGCTTGAGACCATCTATTTGTGAATGCAGCCCGAGAACTAGAAAATTTTCAGTTATCAGTTTATGAACACCGATATTTAACTAGTACCTATACTCCACTATACAGTTGAGCAGTGTTGTAGCCTGATTTGTTCGAGACTACACAGCTAACAGTCTCGTTGTCGAAATAACAAGGAAACAGTATTATTCTTTTTCTAATTTTCAACTTTTGACAATCTAAATAATTTTGTCAATTAAACGTTATTCCATTTTTTTTCTTTGTAAAAAATTGCACAATTTTCCGGCGTTCTATCCCATGATCATGGAATATACAGAGTTTACGTTAGGTTTCGGCGCTAAAAGGCACTAGAGTTTGTAACGCATTAAATTTTGACTAAAATGTGGTTGTCGGAATTGCATTATCTTTATTTTTATTTATTTTTACGACGTTTCGATTAGGTTGTATCTCTAATCGTTATCAAGTATAAATTTGATAACGATTAGGGATACAACCTAATCGAAACGTCGTAAAAATAAATAAAAATAAAGACAATGCAAGTCCGACAACCACATTTTAGTCAATCTTCAACATTGTCTACAACCTTCAAACAAAGGTTTAAATTTTATTTGATCCTTGGTATATTTAAGCATATGTTCATTAATATGTATTGAAATTATTTGGTCTACTATTCTTTTTTTTCTTTTCTTACTTTAATTTATTTCACAGTTTAATAATTAGGAAGTACTAAGTTTTACGATATTCTAATTACTAGAAGTTAAAATTTTGGGATTGTTTAAACTATTTATAGTATAGCAATACAGTTATACATTTGACTATTCAATTAAAATTTTTTAAAATTATTTATTAACGAGTTTTATTAGACCCACTTGCCCACTTGCGTATGTATTTTTTGAACTTGGGTATCTATAAGAGTGAAGTTGAAGGCTGGTCGCTAAGAACATCGAGGAAAGTTTCTGCGTTCAACCTAGCGGTAGATGCAGTGGCGCCCTGATTAACTCACCCCCTACTCTCCGGCATAAGGGGTTAGCTTGGCAAATTTGCTCGCTGGCGCGGCCCCTAAATTTGAACTGAACTCTAGTAATTAAATTTTGATATTTATTTTCGCAGTACTCTATTATTAAATTTTTTCTTACTGTAAGAGTTTAGGCTAAACTACGAGCGCAGAAACAGTCTCCGTAAATTTGCTCTTGTTCAAAGTTAATCAAAAAGTCAAGATGATTCAAATACCGACATAAAACCGCACCAATGGTATAAACGAGTTTTTAATTTTACATTTTAATCATTGAGCATTTTCTCGAAAGCATTTTATTCTTTAAAGAGACAGACATTTAAATTTTCATCAACTTTCAAAAAAATATGTACATTAACGCAGACAAATATACTTAAATTGTATTCCCAGGCGAAATTAAGGATTTCTCTGTATCGCTTTGGTTTCTATTTTTAGCTGCTAAACTATCTGATTATTAGCTAATGTTTTCAGCTCTACTATTAAATTAGCGGATAAACTTTTAGCGCACGGAAAAAACACGCCGAAGCTTTCATCAATACTACCAAAACCTAATAGGATTAGTTATTGATTTTCAGCCCATTATTTTTAATGGCCTCTTAAGATTTTCTTGGAAAGTTAATGATCATTAAAAACATGTAACTTAATATTTACAAGAAGTTAGCAATCTTATTACTGTAATAAGATGCTAGAAAATATGACATCATTGGGAGTGACATGAATGAAGAGCGCTTATGAAAAGGAGCCTAAATCTAAGGAAAATAAAGACAAGGGAAGCAAACTGATTTATTACAGACATATAAATTTTTGGTTGAGAGAGTTAATCCTCCTGCTGAGATATTTATTAAAACCGTATACTCGTTTACGTAGAGTTACGTAGAGTAAAATATCTGCCAAAGTTACTTTACTCATAATTATTTAGTTTTAAATTAACAGCAGCGTATGCCAATAAGGTAAATATAGAACGACAGAAGGAGTGTCTAATATGAAAGTTATATTTTGATAGTTTTAGAAATCATGCAGCGTCGAGAAGCACTATTTCAAATATGTTAATTTCAACTAGATTTTCGGCATATAAATTATTAATCTCATTGATAAAAGCTCGAATATGACTAATGACCAAATATTTTCTATTGAATTTCACATGAATCAAGGAAAGTAATCCTTGGTCCACAATGCTTATTTCTCGTTGAAATATTTAGATATAACCAGCGAATTTTTCAAGGCCCATCGCTTTTGCAAACTAATGAATGAATGAATGAAACAAAAGGTGGTGATACTAGTCATCGATGCCTAGGCCTCTATTGGACTCTTTACATCCCACCAGAGCTGCAGGTCATTCGAAACCGATCGCCTTTACGAATTCAAGCAGCCTCGTTAGTTGCCTAACTGTTTCCGGTCACAAAATTGTATCTCTGAAATATCTCTGTCTCAGTCCATTGAGGGCTGGACACTCTCTGAGGATATGGTCAATAGTTTCATCCTCCTCCAAACATCATGTGCAAGTTGGCACGGATCTTATGAAGATAGCCCCTAACGTGAAAATAGTCAACAATCCCACCACAATTCGCAACTCTTTTCATCCTAGGTAGAGAAGCTCCTTAATACACCGTGTACTAGCTCCAGTTATATGTTCTTTGGCACACCCCATTCCAGGAGCTCCCTTTCACGATTCAATAAATTTGCTTTCCAGCAACGATTTTAATTCCCTTTTGCCGACGGTAATTGGGACAAGCAGAATTGGTTGGGGTTCACTTTTGCAAACTAAAATAGCGTTGCAATATACCTTGCGTAAATACTTGGAGTGAAAATATTGCATCTAAAAAATACCTTCGTCCAAATCTGTAAAGTGCTTTGTGAGAACACAATCGACAATTTCATTCTCTTCTAGACACCACATGAACTCTGGGTCATCCTTATTTCGAATATTGTGAAAACTGCCCTAAAGGTGATAATATCCTGTCAGTAATTTTATTATAATTAGCAGTTACTTTCTCTTCATGGAGAAAAATGTCCTTGGTAAAATTAGGTCCGCTTATGTATTCCTTGGTACGTCGCATTCCCGGCACTTCCCTCTCAAATTAAATTAATGTACTTTCCTAGTTTCCTTTTATCGACAGTAGATGTAACAGGTATAATTGGCTGGTGTCCATTTGGTCCGATCACGGAATCCATCCTGGCTTTCTTATTTCTGTGTTTAGTACCTCTTTTAAAAAAATTTCCGTAGCTTTTTAAAATTTTAGATTTTTTTTCAAAAATTTGAGAGGCTTGTTTCTATTATTAAATATTATGCCATACATAAACACGTTATGTGCATTTTTATAAGTAAATCTAATAAAATCAACTTTGATGAGATTTGAAAAACCTCCATTAATTTTGAAAATTAAGTAGATGTCTCATATATATGAAAAAGTGCCAGATTTTAAATATCCACATCTAAAACCTTTATTTTTTCTCTCCAGGAAGACGAGAATGATAATGTAATAATTAAACTTATTTCAAAATATATCATTTAAAAGTGCCAAGAACTTGTGATAAATATACAATTAAATTCGTCTTACTGTAGTATTATATAATGATTCTACAAATATATATATATATATATATATATATATATATATATATATATATATATATATATATATATATATATATATATAATAAAATAGTTAGGGAACATTCAGTGACATCCGGTATTTGGCATAAAGGTTATTAAGCACCTAAAAGGAAAATATTTACTTCATTGTCAATGGATATTTCTTTCTAACGTCGCTTAAAGTTGTTATACAAGAATGTTTACTTACTCAACCCCAATACCTTTTACGATGATATTGAAATCCATCTTTTTTGACACTTGGTAAATATTTTGTCATAATACTGTAAAATCATTTAAAAGATTTTTATGTAACAAAAATATATTTTATATATAGTGGCTTACAACTACAACTATGAAGTTCTATTAAATCTAATTTTGTGCCGCCTAGATGTAGATTTATATTGCGAGTGGGTCTTTAAAGCTTTCTTTGTATCCCTACAGCACTTCAACCTATAAGATCTTTAGTACATTATCCTGATCTAATATATGCCTGGGATATTTAAATTTTTCATGAAGTCTATTATTCTTGTGGGGGTAGGTGCTTTTATTTGCTACACTTTAAAAAAAAGGTGCTTAACCTCGCGGAGAGGTGTAAGATAAATAATGACATAGCTAGAACAGAGCTGAAGGTTGGTGGCAGCACCAGCGAGCAAAGTGCCAAGCTTAGCCCTATACTGGAGAGTAGGGGTGAGAAGCCCTCCACGTTGTTGTGTGGACCTAGCGTTCAACTTACTCTGTCAAGAAAATTAAACAACAAAAAAAAAACAAAAGCAAGTAGCCCGGGGATCAAATAAAACTCTTACTAAACTTTTAATGATAGTCTTTTTTTATGATTAAAATAATGAAAATAATACAGTCAATTATAAGATTAAACAAGATGACACCCTACTCTGTGTAACGAAGTTACTATATTTTTAGGCATGAGTATGTTCGCCGGGATTTAATTTATTTATTTTACATCCGAAAAATCTGGTTCTTGCGGGAAAAGAATGCTTAAAGTTTCAATATTACCGGTATATAATTAGATTTACCGCGCTATACCGGGAAATATAATTTTCCGAAATTTTCAGAGCGTCCGACCATAATAATCGCGCGCCGTATACAGCAGTTTTGTATGCGCAATCACCACACGCCGTCACATGTCAGCGTAGTGGGAGCTCGGGCCGACTACTTAAGCTCGAGCATGTTGTAGAAACGGACATATCGGTATATCTTACCGGTATGTTCCGAGCGAAATTGAGTACTAATATTAAGTACAACATATAGAAAGTAGACACGGGGGTGTCGAGGGTATCTGGGTAAGGCGTCGACGGACCCACTGATGAGTCCTACCGTCGACGCCGAGGACGAAACATCCTATTTTAGTGGGCTTTATTAGCGCGTATTTCGCGGTATTCGGCCCGCGAACTACGACAAGCAGACCATTATTTCGCTGAGAATTGCACGTTCTCCACCCGGATCAACAGTCAAAACGGGCTGGACTGGATCGCCTGCCGAACCGCGCCTTCCTGGTCTAGCAATGTAGGTGAGGCTAGGCTTGTGTGTATATGGTATTTCACCATACACTACCTTCCTTACATCCTACCCGGCTAATGGCCAGCATTGCCGAGGACCCTTGTAAGAACGGGCAATGTTGTGTCATCCTACCGTCACTGCCGAGGACCCTTATAAGTACGGGCAGGGTCGGTTCCTTTCCTAATTTCCTACCGCTATTGGTCGACATTGTCGAGGACCCCTATAAGTACGGGCAATGTCGTTCCATTCTGCTGACGCTGTCGAGGACCCTTACAAGAACGGACAGCGTCATTTCCTTTCGTTCCTTCCTAACGTCTCCGATACACACACGCACAAAATGCCGTCAGTTTTTATTTATGTTTCCGTATTGACCAGGAATCTGTTTTACCGCCAGGTGCCCTCCAACGTCCGTTGAAAAGGGCGCTTAACAACTGTCGCTCCGATATTTATCGCCGGGTTACTGTTAGACATGCCGTGTATACCGCCGTCGGTCGAATTTTTATACGAAGCGCCGTGAACAGCGTCCGCGGAATTTTAGACACGAAATGCGATAAATTTAGTACGAGCCGTAGTGAATAGTGTCGCAACCGTGTATTACGAGTTAACGTGAATAGCGTCGCGAATGTTACCGTGTCCAGCGCTACCGACTAGTACGAGCTGCCGTGAACAGCTCTCAAAACATACTCTTGCCCTCCAGACCGTTTATTTGTTGATATTATTGTCCATCTTAAATTATAAGTTAGTTTTAGGCCATATCTTTATAAAAAAGTATGGAATGCAGGATACAGGATGTTTTAAAACCGTTTGTTTCATTCCCTAGTCCCATTTTTAACATTACAGGTAACAATTGGCAGCCGGCAGCCAGCACTAATACACGCAATTGATCTCTGGTTTGCCGTTTCTCCCCTGTAACAAGCTGCCCGGTGCATAAATGGGCCCTCGACCACATGAATCCCGAGGGTGGCGCACAAGAACCGACCACCGAGTGGATGTTTTGATCTTCAGGCTGTCAAACCGTTGATCAGTTCAGAGAGCAGGGATATCCCGAATATAAGTAGATACCGTCAAACCGATACTCCTGCGTTGAGCATTTGACCGATGACTGTCTGCACGAGAAATATCCACTGACCGATGTTCCGCTGCCGTAAACGAAGTAAATCCGTAGAGCACGACCTGCTCTCCTCCTAAGTAAAAAGCGTCACAGCTGTCAAGTGTAGATGAGATTACCTGTTAGTTGGATAACAAACGATGACTAGTTCTATGCTGTAGGGTGGATAGTTGACTACATAATGGGGTAGCCAGCAGGGTAGACTACCAGTAGGGTGGATCCCTATGTCTTTGGGGTCTAGACTGATTCCTTCGTTGATGCGTGCAAACTGCCCAAAATCCCTGTCTCTAGGTTTATCCTGGTAAAAAAAAACCATAACTGCTAAACAAGCAAAAAATACGTTACTTCAAAAACTCAACAAATTTACCAGGATAATAAAAATTGAAATGGAAGTTTGTAACTGCTTCGGCCGATGTCTCATTCTATCTTAATTTTATCTAATTTTGTTCCCAACTCCGAAGCTCTTTTTTATGTGGCTTTTTAGAAGTCTACATAAAGTCTCCGGGCCAAAAAAAATAATTTTTGTCCCTTATTTACGAGACTTCCTCGTTTCCCTTAATTCTCTTGTGCCCTTGCGCCCACATCAGGGTTACTTTGTCGTTCCTTTTCCATTGTTTTAAGGCTTGTCAGCAATCTCAAGCCAACTTAGACTCGTAGATATTTCACCTGAAAGATTTTAGCGCTACTTGGCTATCTGACAATACATATATTTTGGCCTCCTTAGTATTTCTATTGAGACACTCGTCAGCGCAGCTTTGGATTGCATGTGTTTCTACTTGAAAGATGGTGAAGTGTCCAAAACGAGCCTGATACTACCATTCCAACCCGTTCGTTCATCTTAATCCATCAGTAAACTATATCATTAAATCCTTTTCTAGTCGAGGTAATCCCTCTTCATTCACTTGGTAGCAGTCAGTTACCACTTCATAGTTCATATCAAAATCGTACCTAATCCGCATAATATCTGTTGGTTTAGATGTGGATTCTGTATTGAATTTTCATATGTCCAATAAAATTTCTAGATTCTGCCGCCCTCATTACAGCTATATCCAGTGGAGGGAGGTGTAAGCACTGGTTTTATTGTATTACTTCGGTGAGATATGATGGCATGTCTCCAGTGCCGCCTAAATAATATATATTTCTGGGTGGCTTTAAGTAATTATTTAATGACTTTTTGAATAACTACCAGCATATTTTAAGAAGAAATCAATACACATGACATAATTAATGGCAAATATATGAAATATGTATAAATATTATGTCACAGCTAAACTAATGCAGATGAAACAAAATAGTACTACAGCCATCTGTTTAAAATTCATAAAGTAGGATCTGCATTGGATTTCAGTTCCAAGTGTTTGAGTTCAACATTCACCATTTAATTGGGATCCATTGGCATTAAAATTATTTAGTAATGATTGAAGGAATTTAATCGTTACTCGCTTTAACAATGAGTGTAGCTTAAATGATAAATACATACATAATCAACTGTGCAGGACCTAATTGAATACTACAGTAATGAAAATAAAGTCCAGGATAAATCTAGGCTAACTTCAAATAGGATTTTTAATAAACCTCGAGAAAGACGGATAATGAGAGAATTAGTCATGAATCCTAAAAAAATACTCTAAAACTGCTAGATGAAGTGGAAAACAGTTTCAGAAAAGATTTAATACCGAACCAATTTGATAAGTATTGCAGAGTAACAATTTTTATGAAGAAACTGCAAGAAAATATCTTTCATTAGCCCGACTTCTATAATTCAGTAATATTTGTTGATGAAACGTAAATAAACCTGTTTAGGTTCGATTCAAAAATTTCAGGAAGAAGCCAATAACAAAACTCAAATTAAAAATTATCAAAGCTATCTTAAAGTAGAGCAATGTAACGTTAGAAAACTGTCTTTGTCTGCTGGAGTAAGTAATATGCATTTTATTAAAAGATATATGGAGAAAAAGTCAACAGTGCCCCCATATCCAACAAAAATTAATTTGAAATCAACATTTTGGAATCACAGAATACAAGTTCATCAGAATATATTAGAAAGTTGGTGTAACTAATATCCAGATGCCTGTAATTGAGAATTAGAGAGAACCGATAATAAAATATCAGCAATTGCTTTTCACTCGCTGCCGTATTTTGTTCTTATTAATTTTGTTAATATTGAGGTATGTATCAACTAAGGGTGATATCAAAATCATACTTATCTCAATGTTACTGTTCACTTTTGTTTAAGTTCAATACTTTTTAGTTAAACAAATTTGTTGATGGGGTAATTTTGTCTGCAGAATGTCATTTGTTTCAAATAAATATTAAGACACTAAAGCAATGTTACCTATCTTGAAGAACAAATGAATCATTTTAGCTGTGAATACAACTTCAAAATCAATTTAGACCAAAATGAAGTTGTAGTTTCTTGAAGAAGCTTTAAGGTCACAGTGTTACATTGTCATATTGTTTACACAGGGTGTGCACCAAGGTCTCCAGACCTATATTCCTTAGACTTTTACTTCTGGGGTCATCTAAAAAACTAGTTTATTCAACACCAGTAAATACTAAAAAAGAACTACTAGCGAGAATAGCACAGCATTCTAACGAAGTAATAATACCGGAATATAATTTGCGGTGCAGTGGTAAAATATTCGAAGAATAAGAAAATGTATTGAAGTACGTGGAGCAAATATTGAACATTTGCCAAAATAACATTTGGACGTTTTCACAATTTTTGCATTTTAATAACATTGTAAATCAATTGAGCCTTGATCAACTCTTTGAAAGGTTTCTGGACGTGACAATGTCTGAACTGGCAATTTTTTAGCATAACATCTTCTTACTTCGAAGAGTGAGACAGCACTTCCCCATAAATTAAAGCTCATTAGCACACCTCGCGTGTTTTATTTTTACCTTTTTGTGTTTAGCATTAGTAACTTTTGAGTTTTTCGCATAAAAACCGATTTATCTCGAAAACCGACAGTTTTATAGAAATAAATTAAGAGTACTTTTTTTGAAGACGAATAACCAAAATAACAAAAAAATCAGTTTCCAGCGCTGTAAAACGACACTTGTGAAAAATTAGGCCCAACGAGTGTGGCTGCAAGTCCGTTCCTGACTTATCTGAGGATCTAAAACATCTATTGTAGTATGGTTTAATGAGTCTCTATGGCCTCTATAAAACTTTAAAATTTTTTTAAATCATTCAAGATGGTTCAAAAGTTATAGCCGACAAGGTAAAAATCTGGGTATCCCTTTAGGGCTCTGTATCTCCGTTAAACGGCACTTTAGGATTTTTCTATGACAAAGTAAGGTTATTTTGACCTCCCCTGTCTGCTACCGAAAAATTAGGAGGTACTTACCGGACCAAATTTTAACTTGATCCGATAATCGGAAGTGAAGTAAACAATCAAGGAAGGTTTCAAAGTGATAATATTACATTGTCATCGGATTCATATATGTGTACCAAATTGACTGATTGGATAGCCTGAAGTAAAGTTGATCTTGAAATAACTTTAAAATATACATTCAAGGTCAGTTTTAAGTTCATAATATTATATTGTTATCCTGTTTATATACTCGTATGTTTATTAAATATCAGCTCGGTCGAACAATGGAAGGTAAAGTTGACCTTAAAATTACCTTCAAATATACATTCAAGATCAGTTTTAAAGTCACAGTACTGCACTGTCATTGCATTTATATATGTGTAGCAAATTTCAGCCTGATCGTATAATCGGAAAGAGAGGTCAAACTTCAGGCACAATTATTTTACATGCATACTCAGAACACAACACATACGTATACGAAAACATAATTATCACAATCGTATCCCTATGGAACTAAGAGTAACTTAGTTATTTTATTTTCAGTTTTTTATTTCTTAGAAAATATACATTAAAAAATGTCATTTCTTGCCGGTGCTGGTAGCGGTGGACAAAATCCTGAAGTAATAAACTAAAAATATTTAGAAAATATCTCGTCGCTTACAAGAGAATGGTGAATAAAATTATTGTCCATACCATACCTAAAAATAAGAAAAACTAATAAAAGATTATATGAAGTGTGCTTCTGTTGCAGGAATATGAGGATTTTATTTATAATTTTAAAAACAAGATCCAAAAATTGAAAATGCGTTTCGAACTAAAACCTGAAAACATCTTAAACGTTTTTTCTGTCAAAAGAATGTATAAAGCTTTGGCTTAACCACCACTTTCGTAATATATTCCAACATAAAAGGTTTTAAAGGCTTTTATAAACTTTATGAGGCGCTTTGTGAGAAATAAAGTTTTAAAATGTCGAATAAAATTGAGTAGTTAATAGTTATGTCGATTCTTTGTCACAAGAAAAGATTAATGGATATTATTTTATACAGTAGAATTTTGCTTAAAAAGGGATATTTTTGTTTGATTTTTAACTTTTTAACTTTAAAATTTCGTTTGTAGATAAATATAAAAAAATATATGTTTTTAAGCCAAAAAAATCCACGGCCATATATGGATCAAAAACTTTACATATTTGTATAGGATTTATTATTTAAGTATTCCAAAAACAGCTTTGTTCATTTTTCGAATTTATTGATAGATGAACGATTTTTACTTCCGGAAGATATCGAAAATATTTAGTGGTACGAAATATAATTAGGTATAAAATAAGAAAACTTTTAATGTATCTGTAAGCTTTTCAAAAAGATCACAAATAGCACGGCAGGAATTTGTAGCACTTTGTTATACAGGTGTTCGGATAATGAACCAGGATACTTGGAGAGACGTTTTTACATGGTAAAATAAAAATAGTAGGTTGTAGAATATAAAGTCGAAAAGTCAATATTTCTCAAGTTACAACCTGTCAAAGTTCAGTTTTTTTTTTTATTTTTAACGTATTGCTGTTAGTTTTTAACTTATCAAGTTAATATTTGGCACAGGATTTACACCTAATGACTTCTATAATTCTCTTTTTTCTCTACTAGGCTACCAGAAGTTACTTTACCTGAAATTCAAATATGTTTTTGTTTTAAGTGGTATTGGAAAAAAGAATGTTATTTTTAAGATGGTAAATCATTTTTTCAAGGAAGCAAAAAAACGGGGCCAACAATTAAATAACTAAAAGGTGATCTGACAATAAAAAGAACACTAAAAGTTAAATTATTAATTCTTTTATTTTTTTTTTAATTTTCATGCAAAATTAATTTAAAAAAAAAACAATTATAATACATTTGACCTCCATTCATTTCTATGTGTATACATTTTGAAGTAATATGCGAACAGTAAATGCAAACTGCGTCCCAACCATATCCTTTCCATGTTAGAGGTTGCACAGTTTGAGCAAATTGCCAAGGAACCCAATTTATCCTATTCTACTACCATCGAGATGATGGCCTACCTGTACCACCATACCGAGAAGAAAGTCAAAACTTACTCTCCCCGCCAAAGTGATACGGCAGAGGTACATGTTTCGTCTCTACTAGACTCATCAGGGTACTTCATTCATTCACGGAGCTGCATATAGTTGTACGTTTGCTGAATGTGATTTCAGCACTACAACGGCATAATGTGAATATATCCACTGCTATTGCATCTCACAGGGAGGAGTCCGTGAAAGTCGCATAAACATATATACATATACATATATATATATATATATATATATATATATATATATATATATATATATATATATATATATATATATAAATAAGTGCTCAGACTCAGTTTTATTTGAAATATAAAGAGAAGAAATCAGACACAGAAGGGTTAAATAATGTATTTTAATGCTTAATAAGCCAGTAAATTTGGTTTAGAATGAGATAAAATTAGATTTAAGGATAGATTAAGATGTATTGTTTAATTTATAGTATATATAAACAGATATAGTCTTAAGAAACAGACAATAATTTCCAAACTTCTTGACTAAGTAAATAATTTAGAATTGGTATATTCTTCAAAAATATGACATATTTTTCTAGATAAAAACTAAAGTTCATTAAAAAACTATGTTAAAAGTATTGAACTGGTTAGAGGAAGTGTTAGTACAAAATATATATATATATATATATATATATATATATATATATATATATATATTTGAATGAACAAAATGAGTGTGGATGCTTTTAAAAAAAAACTAATAATAAAGTGTTACATATCGTCTTTGATTCCAATAAAACAATCACTCATAAGACAAAAGTGCGTGTTGTGAAAAAATTAATGCAAAATACAGACAAAAACATCGTGAATAGTGGTAAACAAACATTAATGTACGAAATAAAAGAAGAATGTTTTAGTTTTAAGAATTATTAAATTATGTAGAAATTAAAACCATAATTTATATAAAACTGTAGAATGTAAGAAAGATTTAATTAGTTTATAAGATAGATTTAAGTTTATTTTAAGCAATTTTGGCATTAATGTGTTAAGAAAAATATGCTAAATAATAGGATAATAAATATCGAAAGTAACAATAAACATTTTAGAGCTTTTTTGAACAAAATTTGAGTAAAATTGTCATAAATTTCAATGCGCAAAGTGTTAATTTGTATCAGTTTTAATATACAAATAATGTGCCAAAATAGCTTTAATATACATCAAAATCTCAAGAAAACTTTAAAGTTTATTTATTGCAAGCTCAATAATGCTCAATGGTCAGATTTAGGTCAATTTATTAGTAAAAACATGAAAACTTCAGACAAAATTGGTAAAATTAAAAAGTCTTCATAAAATCCAATTTTTCAAGGTATAAAGATTTATCAAGTTGCCAGGTGTCGAAAATCTGACAAATCACATTGCAGAAATTTCTTATGTTTTGGCCGAATATAAAAAGCCAAAGCGTTGGAATTTCGAAAGAGTTGAATTTATCAGTTTGCTGAAAGCATTGCGTTTCTTGGACTCCCGAATATTTACATAACCTTAAATTTTCAATTGCTAAAAAAAAGGAAACGGAAGTTTTCCTACGTCAGAAAAAAACAAAAGTAAAATATTTTGTTTTTTAAAAGAGGTTGTGTGTTTTGTTGTTGTTAATTAAAATGAATTTCATAATTTAATCAAAGTAATTAGTAAAAGTTTCCAAGTTTTGTCCTGTAAAGTAATTATTCAACTCTTAGACAACAAAAAATACGATTAATTGTGATAAGAAGAATATAATAAAAATTAAGTTGAATTGAACTAAGAAGAAAATAGTAGAACGAGACTCTGGATTATATTTTGTCATTTCCTTACTTTATTGGAAAGGACAAAAAAAATATTTTTGGAGATTTGGAAGTTTTTCAAAGAAGATAATAAATAAAAAAAACTGGAATTGTGTTTTATAATATATTGGGTAAAAGAAAACATAACAAGGTATTTATATTAGATAAGGCAGTAGAAAGCTTTAAATTTTTAGAAGACATTGAAAACTAGCATCCAATAATAACCTAACTTTTCTTGAAATAAAAATAATTAAATTAATAAATTATATTTTGCTATACTAACCTGCTAGAACAATAATAATATTTATCATTATCAATATTAGGTGTGAAACTATATTAACTACTTGAATCACAACACAACACACGATAATTTGTTTAAAAAATATTATTTTAGGAAATAAACGACGCTTTCCATCTAAAACTGGACCATACCATCTAGTAGACGACTACGAAACTAAAAATGTTGCCAATTTGTGATACAGGTTGTTAAAAGACAATGCATGGTAGACTAAAGTAAATAATAAGTAATATTGATTCGAAATAGTATTGATTGAAAGATAAAAGTTTTGACCATTTAATTTCATCTAATATTTATTAATAATATTGTGCCATTTGTTTATATTGTTAAATAAAATTTATATTTTGAGTTTTAATCATTCTGTGTATTGATTGTCTCATTGATATCTGATAAACAACTGAACTCACCTGAGAAGGAGTCAATTAACTGGTATACTCAAAACGCTGTATATCTTTAAAAATTTAGTAATTGTACGGTTTTTAGTTGCCATACATCAAAAAAAAATGTTCCTCATAAATATAACTAGGGTCGTTCGTTTCGATTTTCTGTCTTCCTCTCGGAGTAGAGAAAAATAAGTTATTTTTACAATTGAAACAACATTTATACTTATTTCATAATTTTTAACATGTTTTATTATCTAAAATTTTATAATTCTTCAAAATATCCCATTAATATTTTTATAAAAATATGAACGTTAACACGCTTACCTACTCCGTATCTACTCCAGACATAACATAAATCGGAAAATACTGATGATTTTCCCTCCTTGTTTCTCTTAATAATAATGAAAGAGATAAAAGATATCACAGGTCAGGAGCAAGGAACACAAAAGAAAGCCGCTGTTATTTACATAACCTTGCCTCAGACTAACTATGTCTTTATTTTGTCCTTCTATAATAACGGCAAACAATATTATTAAAGGCATTTTTGTCGACAACGTTGCGATATTTTTATTATATTACGATATAAAATAGTTTAGACACTTTGTGCCGCTTGTAGTGTTTAGTGTTTGTGACTTTAAACACTTGATAGCCTTTAAATTGTAGACTATCGTTATTATAATAAAAATACTTTCCTAGTGCTTGTTTTTATTGGATTTATTTAGGTTTTCTAACTGGGTATGGATGTACATATGGAAAATTTTAATCAGCTTGATATACCGGTAAGTAACTAATAAAGAGGTTTTTTCTTGTAGTATCTCTTTCGAAAACGTTAAGCAACATTCTGTCAAGCTTTATGAAAATACACAGTATTTCAAACTCATGTGTACACTATGATTAGTTAATACAGCTTGTACAGAATGTAATTAAAAATATTTAAAATATTATAACAAAGAATAATACAATAGCTGAAAACAAGGGAAACTGTTCCTTAAACCATATGCCTGAAATGCTTAATTTTGGAAGAAAAAAATAAGATGAACAAAATAGTATACATGCACAAATTTTTTAGTTATTTTTACAGGGAACGTTTTAGATTTCTAGGTATTTATTGGATTTAGTGAAGATTTAGGAGATTATTAGAGTACTTTAAGGTAGTTTTTGGAAAAGAAAACGAAATCGTAGCTCCATTTTTAGTATAATGTACTCTCTAGTATACAGAACCCTATCATTTTTCCAACCTATAATCTGTATGAAAGAGGCCACTTTTAGCAACTTACATTTGTGTTTTAGGATATGGAGAATCACCCTTCTTCTTCAGGTATGCAGAGTCCTAAATTCCGCCACATAAGAAGCTGTCCTATAGCCCAAGATTGGATTAAATTTACTTACGATTATGTTAAAAGGAAGCTGCCTAATTGTAATCGTATAGAGGTAAATTTGGGTTATGCTTATTTTTATACCTAATTGTTATTAGTGGCACTTTTTAGAAATTGAATTGTTGATTTTAAAAACAACATAGTTGACTCCAGCCGTACTGTTATTTATTTTCTACTACATAACATTTTTTTGTCATATTTGTTTCTAACTTTTGTTTTTTAAGTGATTCAGAAAGTGTTTAAAATGTTTGTCAGTTTTAGTAAAAAATACTTCTGACTACAAAGGAACAATACCCTGAAAATAAAGTGTGAAACCTTAGTGACTGCACGTTTGTCAATAAAATTATATCAATGTACACATATAAAAATATTAGTAAATTTGTTCACCCAGAACTTCCCTCATCATTAATTTGATGTGCTTTAATTGCTCAGTTGAACTCGTATAACAATTTTTTTTTAAGCCACTATTTTTGATTTTAACTAAAATTTCCACCCATGTGCCGACTTCTTATTCTGATATAATTATACATATCATTCAGTTGATATGATTTTTAAATTCTGGTACCCAAGAATCCTGAAAACGTATGACAGTGTAAATTCAAAATTAAACTTCTCCATCTACCAACAACCTCTTGTTCGTAAAATATTAAATGCTATAATTCAGGTAAGGAAGTACCATTAAAATATTTTGAAAATATGGATAAATCCCATGGAATATATTAACTTCCATTCTTTTCACTTTGTCTTGTTGCAGGATTGTTTCATCTAATTAGTTTTTGTTTACTTTTCGTTTCCGGAATATATATTTTGAAGCTCTTAATTCATATTTTTGCCCCATTTAGCCCCAACATTTTTCAAAATTTTATATAGCTGGTATAATTGTCAATAAGAGAAAAATAGCTTTTAGAATTCTTAAGTTTAAATCTAGTTTATGTGTCCCCTCATCATTTATCCAAAAATCACTTTAAAAATATTTGTTTATAGTATGAAATATGTACATTTAAAAAATTTTCCTTACAGGCTAATTTACTAATTAAAACAAGTAGCAAGGGAAGATCTGGGTAATCAACTTTATGAATTTTTAAAATTCAAATTAGAAACCAATGCTTACACTTATCCCATACAACTGTGAGAACTTTCCTAAATGCCCCAATAATGACAATAAAGGAAACAAGAAAAAGGAAGAGACCAAAAACTGAAGATATGCCGGAAGCAACAAAATTACAAATTAGAGATGAAATATATATGATGTTTTCTGAGGGTAAGTATTTCTAAAAAATTTTATATGTTATATTTTATTCTAACTTGTTTTGTTTACATTTTCTAACCCGTCAAGGTGTATGTATAATGAAAATATAAGTTTTAAAAATAAAAAAACCCAAAAAAATATTTGTAATGAATACAAAAAGTAAACATAATTTTACTAAATTAAATAGAATATTAAGATTTCGTCATTTCTTCATAACATTTTTTTATTTGTGAAGGTACCTCAATAACAGTCTCAATATTGTTGGAACGATTAAAGGCAAAAGAAATATACCATGGAGCAAGGACAAGTCTAGGCATATTACTAAAGCAAATAGGATTTATTTACAGGTAAACAATCATTTACATACAGCAAATAAATGTTAGATACAAATATAAAGCAGTTGCAATTGGGCCAAAATAATAAGCAGAATTTTTCACAGGAGACCTGTGTAATTTATTTTTGGAGGATACACATTTCATTTTTATTTATATATTTATATAGGAAGGATGACCCACGTAGAGCTTTAATGGAGAAACCACAAATTCAGAAAATGAGAAGAGACTTTCTTGAACAGTACTTAAAGAACGAAGAAAAAGGGGAAAATAAATTTGAGCCAGTCTTTATAGACGAGACATGGATTTTTCAAAATGGCACCCACAGACGATCATCAGTACGAAAAATATCTGGGGAGGAATTTAGGTAATAAATCAGTTATTTGCACTACACAATTTGAATTTTTTTCATCTATAACAGGTTGCAAAAAGCTTTATTTAAATAATCCTTGGATCATTTCCTATTAGCAGGATGTTAAATATTAAATTTTTACTTTAATACTTTATTTCCTGGGGAAATTGAGAAATTTCTTACTTAAATTTCTGTATGTTTTATCAAACAAGTTTGAACCTTTTTAGGAAAAATTTTTACTTAATATGATAAAAATGTTTCCTTAATAAATGAAAGTTAAACAAATAATTTAATTTACATTTTACAAAATAATAATGATCATCTTACTTTGATACAGGCTTTCCAGAAATCCAAAAAAAAAATCTTGTAGTGATTTCTTAAGCGGTTTTATAAAAGAATTTGATATAAACATATATCTAAAATATTTCGTTTTCAAAATACAGGGCGTTAAAAATTATGAAAAAAAAATATATTATCAAAATATAAAAACTGCTTACAGGTATTTTGCTGAAACGTGAAGTAAATCTGTATCGCGTAGAATCTAATTTGTTTCGGTTTAAGGAAACACAACTAATATTTTTATATTAAAATATGGTACATCAGTGTTCTTGCCCAAGTTCTCAGACGAGTCAATGCTTCGCCAATCGAAACTGCTGATATGGTGTCATGTTTTATTGTGCTAAAAAAAGCCGATTTGAAATAATTATTATAATTATTTAATTGCACACTCCTCACCCATAATTTATACAACATAAAGGTGCTTAAAAATAAACCAAAAATGGGTATAATACAGTATATTTTTAACAATGCATCATATTTCTAAAAAATAAACAGATGAAATAAATTTTCCAATTTCAAGGCATTAATGACATAAAAATTGAGAAAAATAAATTAATTTTGATATTATCCTTTAACTAAGACCATCAACACATGCAATGTTCCGTGTTCTAATTACGTGAAATGAAGATCCCTAAAGATGTTTCGAGCAATCTAGGTAAAAAGTTGCATAATATTTCAAATTTGACTTGGTCTAAACTCAAGAACCACTATTTCTCAATTGACCAAAACCATGAAAGCTTCCGTTGGTTAAGACCAATTTGTGTTTCTGCAAAATATTTCAAATAATTTGTACTGCCACATACTACTCTACTTTTTTTCAGGTACATAGTACTGAATGCAGGAAATGAAAATGGATTCGTTGAAGATGCAATGCTGATTTTTAAATCAAAGTCAAAAACTGGAGATTACCATGGAGAAATGAATTCGGAAAACTTTGAAGCTTGGTTAAAAGATATTTTGCCAAAACTGGAAACACCTTATTTAATTGTTTTAGATAATGCTCCTTATCATAGTAGGCAACTTCAAAAATGGCCAACAACAAAGGGTTGGAGCAAGGACGCTATGAAAGCGTGGCTGAAAGAAAAATATATCAACTTTGGAGAAGATGCTACAAAAGATACTTTGTGGTCTTTGATATCTCGGTACCAAAGCCTGCAAAATGCTTTGTAGTAGATCAGCTAATAGAATCTTCTGGACATAAAGTTTTACGCTTGCCTCCATACCATTGCCATTTTAACCCAATTGAAATGGTATGGAGTCAGGCAAAGAGAAATTATGACCAACTGATTCTACAAGTTAAAGAATCAATAGAGGCTTGGAAGAAGGCGTTAGAAACAGTGACAAAACAGAATTGGGCTAACTATGTCGAACACACAAATAATATTCTTAAAATCAGTGGGAAATTGAAAAGAAAATTCGAGTTCCTTTACAGCCACTTATTATTAATGTTGGTGAGAGTGATGGCGATTCCTCAGAATAAGAGAAGTCATTTTGACCCTTAATCCTCTTTTCAGTTTTTCATAATATGTGGATGTACAGACATTTTTAATAATTTTCATTTGTGTTTTTTTTTTAATCTCTTTTGGCACTTTCATTCATAAAAATTTCACCACATCTAAAGTATTCTCATAAAATTCTTTTTTACATATTTTCTAAATTTTAACTTAAATTTTTTATTGGCACCTTTTAAGAACTTCTTTTCTTTTTCCATTTCTATATGGGATATTTTTTTCTTTTGCCCATGGCATTATATAAAACAAGAAAGAGTATGATACCATTTTTTTTTATATTTATTATATATAAATAATCAATCTTAATTGTAATTAGTTCATTTACGATTTCTATTTTTTTATGGCAGTATTATTTTCATATATGTGTTATTCTGTTTCAGTGAACTTGATGCAACATAGGGGCCCTAGATTTTGCCTCAGATCTAGATGCCCCCAACCGAGCCTCTTTCATTATTTTACATGTTTATATGCTTACACATTTATGTGTGAGGATGTTGCATGTGGAATCTTGAAATGAGGTCAATAAAAGACTCAGAGCCATGGGTCGTGCGATGTATTAAATCTTACCTTTTGGGGCACCCATTTTTTTTAATTTCTGTATTTATTTTTAAGAAAACTAGCTATTTAATGAAGAAGAAACTAATTAATTATTTATATTTTTTTTCAATATTTTTGTAGCTTGTACCTTAGTTTTTGCAGTCAAAGATCATAAAGTTATAATAATTTAATATAAAATACTTATCATTTCTAGGATATTGTATATATACCTATAATTTTTGAAAATAGTGTTAGGTATGTAAATAAATAATTAATCTTAATTGTAATTAGTTCACTTACGATTTCTATTGTTCCATGTCTGTATTATTTTTTATGCATGTATTACTCTATTTCAGTGAACCTGATGCAATATTGGGGCCTTAGATCTGGATGCCCTGGACCGAACCCCTTTCATTATTTTACACATTTATATGTTTATAAATTTATCTGTGAGGATATGGCATGAGGAATCTTGAAATGTAGTCAGTAAAAGACTCGGAGCCATGAGTCGTGCGTTGTGTTAACTATTATCTGTTGAAGCATACATTTTTTTTTAAAATTTATGTATTTATTTTTAAGAAAACTAGGCTATTTGATGAAGATGATTAATTTTTTATCTTTTTATTCAATATTTTTGCAGCTTAACTACTTCATTTATTACAGTCAGAAATCATAAAGTTAGTCATTAAGTATAAAACACTGAATAATTTCTAGAATATTGTATACTTACCCACTGTTTCTAAGAATACTGTTTTTTAGTTCCGATTCTATTAGAATAGTCAATTTATTTTTAGTTTTCAATTAGACTACCCTACTATTGTTATACCTAACTGTATTATTATAATAAAAATAGAACTTTATCAACAAATTGCGTATAATTTTTTCTGTTACCGAAATAGTTACCAATAATTTAGAATATAAACGATTTACTTTACAAAATAAATAAATAAAGCTTTTATTGTCATAAATTTCATAGGTGAAACATTACAACAACATAGGTTCACTTATAAAAGTGAACATACACGTAAGCACCCCACACTTGTACCTTCAGACATCACCCTACTAATCCCAAAATTAAAAAGAGTGTTTAAAATTTTTAGTACAATAGTTTCTACAATTTCAAAATTATCAGCTAACAACATATTAAAAAGGCAATGCTTATTAAAGAATGTACTAGTACGTAAAGTAAATTATTTTTAGCAGTAGTACATCTCTTAGTGTAGTAATATAAAAGAGGAAATTTTAATCCGCTTTTAAAATCTCTCATATTTAAAATTTCACTTAAAATATCAAACCCATTATAAGCACATAAACTCCTTCATTAAATAGCCCTATACAAATGGGATATAAAATTATCGATATGTCTAAACAGAAGGAAAAACTTCGATTTTAAAATTTTTGTGTATAACATTTTTCTTTTTTAAGGATATTTAGTTTGTGAAACTTGCTTATAAACCATTCGACAAATTTCTTGTTATATAACCGAAAAAGAAAATAGAATGAGCCACTCCGATCTTGTTACAGTTCTCAAAAAAAAAATGTCACTAGTTTGATGCATATGTCAAATTTTGACGTAAAGATATACAGCGGTTTAACTATAGGAACACATCTATATCTACATAGAAAATTTGAAAATTGAAAATATTTAAAATTGGTAAAGAATAGTAATAATTTATTATAATTATTTTTTACCTGGCGCTCAACAAATAAATATTAATTTTTAATTAAATTTTGGCAACATCCTGAAAATCAAAAAAATAAATTCAGTGATAATAATAATAACAAAGTTTTCTTAATTTTATTTCATAGTCGGGCAAATATTTTGTGCGGGTGAGCAATAACACCCATAAATCGTCATATATATATATATATATATATATATATATATATATATATATATATATATGTATGTATGTATATACAGTGTAGGTTTTTTGATATGCAAATCGGAACCAGGCGTTATTTTCGTACTTTGCAGGGGTAGACACATAATTTTTAGAAATTAATATTACTTTTCCATTTAATTTCGTTTCAGTTTAAGTTACTCTTTCGTCATCATTTATTGAATTGCGACGTAATTATATGTTTCATTATTTTTGTAGACCAATTGGTCCAATATTTTTTACTTAGTCTGTTTTTCTACTCTAGAAATATGTTATTTTCCATATACTTTGAGAGTTCATAGTCTGGAGAATATAGAAGCAAAAATATATATACATACATATATATATATATATATATATATATATATATATATATATATATATATATATATATATATATATATAAAGTGGTATATAGTATAGTAGGCAAATATTCTTTATACCTGAAAAATGAATGAGCATGCCGTCCGACAGGTCCTCGAAGGGAGTTCTTGCAAACTTTCAGTTTACAGCTACTGGACATTAAAAATACCAATACGACCATAAGATAAGTAACATATAATATATGATATTGTTGTCTTAATGATTCAGACAGCAGCAGATTGATGGTAAGTTAAAAAGTTTCAATATTTTATTGTAAATAAAATTTAAAGTCTTTCAACAATCACTTTTCTTTACATTGCCACAAAGATTGTTGAAAAATTACTTGATCGATTTATTACCCTTTTGAGAAACTATAGAGAATTTATGTGATTATTGTAGAAATTTGCAATATTTAACAATTATCAATTATATCGGTTTTTTATTTATGCACAAAAGCAAAAAATAATCGATTTTAGTTTATACAGTAGAATAAGAAATAAATGACATTTATTGTTGGTTACTGTCCTAAGCAATGATATTAACATATTAAAAAGAATGGCGAACTAAACATTCCAAAAATTCAATTCCTTCAACATCTTCTAAAACAAGCTAAGCTACTACACACACCTTTGGTTCCAAAGATACAGCAAATCATCAGAAAGTCAGTATCGAAAAAGCGTAGCAACAATAGATCAATGTACCTCTAGAAAGAAATGGATATAGTTATATCCATAATTATTTTCAGAATTAACAGAAAAACAATATCCTGAGTGGCGTTATACATATTTATGAAGACAATAAATGTTGACGGCATAAAGGTCCAGTTAATTTAATGAGAAATAGATATGAGTAAATTACACCGTCCCTAATGAAGTTTCAAAAAGTGATAAATAACACTTGAGAATTAGAAAACATAGTTCCAAGTAAATAAACAATAAATACAGCCTGTTGGCAATGTATATGTTTTCATGAATAAATATTATACAGTTGTCATCAAATTTGCCTTTTTTATTAAGTGAATACTTATAAGGTGACGAATTTCAGAATACATCTAATATAATCCAATAAAATGAAATATTCTAAATATCATTTGCCAAAAAAAATTGTCTGATAATTCACATTCATCTTGGAAACCAGTTTTTTGATAGATGATAACAAATTTATGATAGTAAGATTAATTGTTATATCATGTGACTTCTCGTAGAAGAGCCATCTGAGAAAATATGGATACACAGTCATTTACACTTTTGATGTATCAGTACAGCGGTTTTGATGTTATCTTCGATAATATTATTTCAATGCAATTTATTACCTATTTATTTAAAATTATGTTGGTACTCACCCTGCGACTATCCGCTAACTGAGGAAATGTAAAATCAGAGGCTACCAAAAGAACTTTGTATGGTGCCTTTGAAGTTCGTTTTTTGAGCAATCTGTATCTCACTGCGGCGACAATGCCCAAAATTAAAAACACTAGAAAAACTGAACACGATATAATCCAGTACACCCACGCACTGAAAAAGAAATAAAACCACATTATAATTTATTAACTAAAATTTATGAACGTAATTAGTAAATTAGCCTACACAAAAAAACTTGTATAAAAGTAATATAGTTAAATTGACTATAAACTCAATATGTTGTAGTTCTTGTAAATAAAATAATCATAACCATTCACAGAATGGCTTTTTTCCCAATGCTCATGAAACGTTACTGTTCGTCATCGTTAAAGTGTATAATAACTCTAAGTTCAGAATCATGAAATTTCATTCTGTTTTATGTCTTTTAGACAGATCTGTTTATTATTAATAAATAATGGAAGATATTATTATAATGCCATAAAATAATAAGTACATGTACACCACACTAAAACTTAATAACAACATGCATTTTTTGAGCCTATACGCAACGGATTTAATGAGCAAGGGAGAAATTTGTACCGAACAACTACAAAATACTATTAACCTATTCTTTTCCGGTGTGTGAAACTTTATAATGGGTTACTTTAACTCTAGGATTGGCAACAATGCGATCCGAGGAATCATGCAAAAAGACGACAAAGCTTCGTATAAGTAATATACCCACATTAACAATACAAACACACATTCTTCAACACAAGAGATCAGAGCTTAATCATTAAATATGTAAGCATCAATAGAAAAATTAACTCCCAGCAAATATTAAAGATTACAGTGCTCACGTAAGCAAACACCGCAACACACTGAAGCTGTCAAAGAAAAAAGCACCGGTCTATAAATTAAAATTTACTATGGAATCACTAAGTGATCATTCTACAAAATATCTTTACGAATGGAGGCTGAAAAAAGAAAATTGATGCCAACCCCATCACGATGGATACGCCGCGCAATACAATAAATTTAACATACAAGATAGTATCACAGAAGCCTTAGACTTCAAAAGAATCAACATCAATAAAGCAAGAAATAATAAACCATAGTTTACAGAAGAACTATTGGCTGAAGAAAAAAGAAATGCATACATAAAATATAGATGTAGTAAAACCCAAGAGGAGTACAACAGAAATAAAGAAATAACTTATAAAATAAATGACTTCATCCACCAACTAAAGAAGAGCGAATGGGAAGAATTCTACAAAAAAATGAAAAAGGATCTCTAAGGCTAATGCTTTAAAATAAGAAAAAACCAGTAAACGATTAAATGTAGATCACCATAGTAATACCTGAAATATGAGAAAATGATTTTAGAAAGCTTCTGAAGAATCAAATGATGTAAATGAAAACCTCCACAAAGACGCCCCAGAAAAATAATAAGATAATCATGAAATAACTATAGAAGAAGTATAACAAGCGTTCATAACTCATGAACTCATCAAATACAGAGGTGCAAAAATTCAACAGAAAATCATCAAATTATTTCAAAGAATCATATCCGATGAAGGAACACCTACTGAATGGAGGGCCATTATAACTATATCTATAGATAATAAAGGCTTCAAGAAAGAACTGACAAATTACAGAGCAGAAAACGGCAATAGCCAAATTATTACCTGCGAAGAACAGCAAGGTTTTAGATCAAATAGATCTATTATAGCTGCTATCTTCATACTCCGACAATTAGTAGAAAAATTAATTGAATTTGATAAACCCTTATACCAATGTTTTGTTAATCTCAAGACAGCTATTGATCGAGTCCACCTGAAAGATGTAATAGCCTTGAAAATCAAAATGTTAACGGCAAAACACTGGAAATGATAAATGAACTAAACCGAAATAATATCGCCAAAATAAAACAGACTAACTGATACAGAACAAGTAGCAACAGGTATTCGATGAGAAGACAGTTTAAATCTAGTATTCTTTAATTTAATAATATAAGAAATAATCAGCTATCGGCTATGACGATGCCATACTATTAGCGGAGACTGAGAATAACTTACAACGATTACAACGACTTTTACACAGACTCAACAAGATATCTACCTAAAGACACAGACAGCAAAAGAACAAAATGATTAACCAGGTTATGATGTTCAACTCTCTTGAGATGGCAACATTTTCAGATAAGAACTAATGAATGAAGTACGAACACAAGCAAATAAAGCAAGTAATTTATCGGCTATTTGATATAATATGAAATATGATATAATTTGGAAAATAAGCATATGACCACCAAAAGGAAAATTTAAATATACAAAACCTATGTTAGGCCGGTACCTACGCAAATGAAACATGCGCAAATACGGCACAATTAAAGGATCAACTAAAATGAAAATTTTCAGAGCAATACAAAGGGTCACTCTTCAAGACCATGGGAGAAGGAAAATTAGAGACAGGATATGATGACGAACAAAGTCAAAGCGTTGCAAATAGGGAGATCATGTGGATCCTATTGCCCCTAAAAAATTGGCCAAATGAGCCAAATCAGAAAAACCGGACCTGAAATGACCACCGGAAAGACCTCCAAAAAGGTAAATGAAATGTTGGACTTCGTCATCTCAGGGGAGTTAAGTGCAAATCTACCATATGAACGAAAAGTGGAAGAAGAAGAAAATATTTAGTATGATATTATAGGAAATTTTGCTTGAACATGTATAATTATTCACCAAGCAACCACCCAAAAAAGTCAAAAGTAAGTATCAATAAAAAAAAAGACACAGTAAAATTTTCAAAAATATTATAAGTAAAATTTTGCCTTCTAAAATTACAATGTTGTCAAGTTTTCTTATTTTAAATATCTTTAGAACATGATTAACCTCTATTTTAATTGGAAATTTTTAAAAATCTAGCATTTCTAGAAACATTAAAAAAAAAGAATTTTGATAAATAAGTTTTTCTCATGATAGATTATTTTTAGAATTATAAAAAAATTAGAATCCATTCTACCAATACTGATATAAATGAAATAAATCCACCATTAGCAGAAAGTAATTAAACCGCACATATTTTACATTCCTTTTTAAAATATTTAATTTATCTATAATATTTCACGGGAGAATACAGAATTGTCTATTTTTCATAAGATGAAGATTGAAATATCACTTTTCGTCTGCAAGAATGATAATGTCGAATTTTAAATAAAAATTCTTGTAAGATATAAGAAATTTTTAAAAGTACATTACAAAGAGACAGATCTATATTTATCCAACTAGCCGTTAAAGTAGAATCTATCGCACAATGCGTCGAAATAAAGAACATTTTTTTGGTTTTATACTTCTCAAAAAAAGATTTTTGGAATATATTTTTTACTCCCATATATTTAAAAACAAACTCAAAAAAAAAACAGAACCAAAATAGAGAAATTCGTGATTCTGATAAGTCAGGAATCAGCTGCAATATTTTAAATACCAGACGACTATAGGATTTGATACCAAATTGGACAAATAAATTTTATAGTGTTTATCAAGGCAGAATTCAGTATTTCGTTCTTGTAAAACTCATCAGATAGCCTAAGACGCCTATTACACTTACATGGCATAAAGGAGATGTCAAGTAGAGTCGAGTCATCAGCATGCAAGGACCGTGTGCAGCTGCTAAAAGCCAGACTTGCAGTTAGCTAGACTCTAATGGTGAGGTGGTAATCTTCACATCTGATAAGTCTAATGAGGACGAAATCAGCCTAAAAGAAGGCGAGTTCTGCTCAATTCTCACGTGTCTACACCAATCGGCGCCAGGTACATGGTAGAAACCATCTCATAAGGCAGCCTACGTGACGGTGTGCCATACAAGGGATAAACCCAGACCCTAATACTTTTAGGTAACACTAACAACTTGCACGATAAAGCAAGTTTAGGTTCAAACGTGTTCCAGACCGTGCGCAATGCAACAGAGTCGTCAGCACTCTTATCTCATTGGCCGGAGGCCACGGGGTGTTCTCACATAATGCATTGTAATGTTTATCAAGGCAGTATTCAGTGTTTGGTTCCTGTAGAACTCTTCAGATAGGCTAAGAAGCCTATTACACTTACACTAAATAAAGGAAAAGTCAAGTAGAGTCGAGTCATCGGCACGCAAGCACTATGTGCAGCTGCTGAAAGCCAGACTTGTAGTCAGCTAGACTCCAGACTCAAAATCATTTTCGCTTTTCTATATTTTTTACCTTTTTGAAGATCTTTGTATGGTATGAATTTTTACCAGAGGTATTTGTAATATAAAAAATTTTTGAACAAAATCTATGTGAAGAACATAACCATCCAGTCCATGGTGATTCAAAAATCGATCACGAAACTTAAGGGGGTGATTCTACTTGACAAAATAAGGGTAGAGCTTCATATAATTTTTTTTCAAAATGTCATTCGTTTTCGAGTTACAAGCCGTCCAAGTTCAAGTTTTTATTTTTTGTTTTTTGAATTACTCGCTTACAGGAAAACCGATTTGACTAATATTTGAAAGATAGGCTAAGTCTTCTGCGCTTCATCATTTTAGTAACAATTCACATTGATTGTTTGCCGCTAGAGGGCACTTTACCTACATTGAAAATTGTTTTTTTGTCATAATTTTTTAGTGTTGACAGCTACAGTAGTTTTTGGCATAATTTCTGAAAGACTGATGCCAGGCCTTTAAAAAAGGTGCTCTTTATTTACATCGCTAAACCCAACGGTTTAGACGTAAATCACCCTTAAAAATTAAGTGGTAAATTTACTTTTCTCATTTCATTACCACCAGCTACCAGGTAAATAGCTATCAAAGTATACTAGAGCTGTCAGTTTAACATCAAATAAATTCGCTTTTTAAACTATTTAATTTATAATCTTAAAATAACTAATAATGGCTAATCACCAATATTCAAATATCGAATATTGTGATATCCATTTTTGTTATCGAAAAGCAAATGGTAATGCAGAGTTGGCAAGAAGATATTATATGGAGAGTTATCCGGAAAGAAATATCCCTCATGCTCAAACATTTTCCAGTGTGCACAGGAGGCTTGCGGAATGTGGTTCCTTTAAAAGTTGTAATGGAAATAGGGGAAGACCTAGAACTGCTAGAAACGTGCAACAAGAAGAAAGAGTGCTTGAAATTATTGAAGATAATCCAGGTATTAGTACTAGAAAAATTGGGAATGAAGTGCGGCTCTGTCAGGCTAGTTCATGGAGGATACTAAGAGAAGAACAACTCTACCCGTTTCATTCAAAAAAGGTGCAGGCTCTTTATGACGATGATCGGCCGAGACGGTTGGAAATGTGCAATCAGATCCTAGCTAAGTATGAACACGATAATCGATTAATTGGCGTCATATTATTCACTGACGAAGCTGGTTTCACTCGTGATGGCATAACAAATCTACACAACATCCACACATATGCTTACGAGAACCCAAACAATGTGGTAGAAACGAAACATCAGCGTAGATTTTCACTAAATGAGTGGGCAGGGATACTAGGTGATTACCTTATTGGTCCTCATTTCTTTGATGGCCCATTAACTGGTGACGTATACTTAGATTTTATCCAAAATCGTCTCCCATTGTATCTGGAAGATGTGCCATTGGAAGTAAGGGCCAACATGTGGATCCTCCAAGACGGAGCTCCGCCCCACTTTAGTATACGTGTCCGACAGTATTTGAATGCAACGTATCCTGAGCGATGGATAGGACGAAGTGGACAATTGGCATGGGCAGCGAGGTCACCAGACCTTAATCCTATGGATTTTTTCTTTTGGGGTCATTTGAAACAATTGGTGTACGATATTCCAGTAATCAACGTCGAGGATCTTCGCTTCAGGATAATCGAAAAGTGCCAAATTATTAAAGAAACACCAGAAATTTTTCATCGAGTTAGGCGACATTTTTTGAAGAGTGTTAGGAAATGTATGGAAGAAAATGGGGGACATTTTGAGAATCTTTTTTAGTTTGTTTAGTACTGTTTCATTAATTTTTATCAATTAAATGTATATCACAATATTCGATATTTGAATATTGGTGATTAGCCATTATTAGTTATTTTAAGATTATAAATTAAATAGTTTAAAAAGCGAATTTATTTGATGTTAAACTGACAGCTCTAGTATACTTTGATAGCTATTTACCTGGTAGCTGGTGGTAATGAAATGAGAAAAGTAAATTTACCACTTAATTTTTAAGGGTGATTTACGTCTAAACCGTTGGGTTTAGCGATGTAAATAAAGAGCACCTTTTTTAAAGGCCTGGCATCAGTCTTTCAGAAATTATGCCAAAAACTACTGTAGCTGTCAACACTAAAAAATTATGACAAAAAAACAATTTTCAATGTAGGTAAAGTGCCCTCTAGCGGCAAACAATCAATGTGAATTGTTACTAAAATGATGAAGCACAGAAGACTTAGCCTATCTTTCAAATATTAGTCAAATCGGTTTTCCTGTAAGCGAGTAATTCAAAAAACAAAAAATAAAAACTTGAACTTGGACGGCTTGTAACTCGAAAACGAATGACATTTTGAAAAAAAATTATATGAAGCTCTACCCTTATTTTGTCAAGTAGAATCACCCCCTTAAGTTTCGTGATCGATTTTTGAATCACCCTGTATGTCATTCTAAGTTATCTAACTAAAATCCAGGGTATTTAATAATTATTCCATAGTCTTTGTTTTTTGTCTTTCTTGTAAAATTCCTATTCTTATTGGTAATATCTTCTAACATTTTTATTTGCTGATTAAATACTAAGCATATTTTAGGAAAAGTACGTTTCTTAAATCCTGACTTCTCTTTTAAGTCTCTATATGAAACATAATTTTATTGTAACATATTATGAATCTCTCTCTCCTTTCTCTTCAAGAATTAACACCTACTCAGATATATTTCATATATCGCCCTTTATACAAAAAGATGTTTATTAAATCATAAAAAGAAATTCTCTATTTGATAGCGGTGTTAAACTTGCCATCAACACCGTAAAACTCACTTTAATTAAACCAACCCAGCGTCGAATTTGCAATCAGATAACTTCCGTAGTCTACCCCTCGACACGGCCATTTTCCCTAATTGAATTCATAGGTGCGTGCAAAATGAAAATCGTCGTGATTGATTTGTGATATTTAAAGACATTAATATGGAAAATGAAAAATACTGAAGAAACATGAATCGACGGGGGGTTTGCAATATTTACTGAAATGTTATAATTTAACTTTTGAAATAAATAATTGGTTATATATCTATAATTTAATTATTTGTACTCTAACCGAAAATTTCAAGTTTCTCTTTACTTCCAGAACAGGTTTTAACAACTTACAGATGCGACAGCTTAGGCGGTATTTTTGCAGTTGAAAAGTTTAATTTTCGTGACGCTGATTGTCTCACGACCTTCGATCATACCCTATAGATATGAACAACAATAGATTTGTTTGAAGGCTGTTTATGGTCGGTGGGAAAGAGGCTTTTTTGATGTTTGACAGACATAAACATGTTTACTTATATTTTCTTTCAGTTTAATTGTTTGTCGTGGTTCTTTTCAATGTTATTAAGTGTTAGAACTTACTGTAAATGCGAAGTTTGCAATTAATATTAACAAAAAGCGAATTTATAAATTTATTTTTATTGGTAAATATGGTTAGATATTGTTTACATATTAAAAATAACAATAACAATAATTTAGGCAACCATAAATTCATTTTTAGACTTGCAATTAAAAAAGGATAGCATAAAATCGGTATGTGTGTACCAAGAGATGAAGTATCTACTATTTATCAACACTTTTTCAAATATAAATAAATATATTATTACGTTATTCAGCGTTCAAACAACCGGGCCCTAGTTGTGACGTTATGCTAATTCTATAGGGGTATGTTCGAAGCTCACGACCCTCTACTTACACAGGAAAAAAAATTGAAATAAAAAAAATTCTGCGATAACACATCGTTAAGATTAAAATTAAAAGCAAATACTATAAGATGCAACAGATTCCTCCATTGTCCAAAAGAAAAAATAAAAGCCCTTATAGTGGTTAATAATTTTTTTTTGTATAAAGTGTTGTATTTCTTTAAATTAAGAAATAAAAAACTGATTCGGTTCCAGTATAACAAATAAGTTATTTTTAATTTGCTTGTTGTTTATAGCTTCCGAATAACTTAAGAGAACTGTATACGGAATATACAGGGTGCCAGGAAAATGAGAGACCATTGATGTCAAAATAGTTCATCAAAGATTTCCTCCAAATTTTTTAAAAATGATGAAAATGGCGTCAATACAAACTCTGTTTCGTACTGGATTATCTGATAGATTTCAGCTTTAGATAGAAACCAATAGGAATTACACATCATGAGTTTACCAAAACAGCTTATGAATCGAGTAGATTAATTGTGGCTTCCGACAAGAAATGCTGACTTATTTCTGGTCGATTATGATTATTCCAAGACAAATTTCATTGAATTCACTCTATTCTCATAAATTTATAAAATCGCGCATTAGTTGTCATAAAAATTTTGATATTCATAGTATATTTTTAAACTTTGCACCCATTGAAATCATCTACAAGCCCAACCTAGTAATATATACGTGTGAAGCCAACAACGCGGAGGACCTATCACAACGTTCAGCATTACGATCCGCCTAGGACCCAGCGGCAACATCAACCAAGCAATCCAAGAGCGAAACTAGAGTCGTGTGAGATAAGCCTAAGTTACAATTTAACATGGGCTAATCATTTGTTAATTTGGACCAGCACATCAGTTTTTTGGCTCTTATTATTTCTGAAAATATTTAAATGCTTACTTAAGATGATTTTAAGGGAATTTAAAGAGAGAGAGAGAGAGAGAGAGAGAGAGAGAGAGAGAGAGAGAGAATTTTAATTAATGACGCATCAGCAGCTATTTAGCGGAATTTAAAAAGAATTATATTTTTTCCAGTTTTCGACGTACAGCCGCGGTAAGCACAAGGAAGTTCCTCATGCCATTTTTAATCAAAATTAATTTATATATGATAATTTTACATAAAAAATATAAAATACGAATAAGAAACTACACGTACAAGGTGTCCGGATTTCGTTGTTTTTGCCGGGTAGCACCGCTATTTTTAAAGTTAGCGGGATACGGTTTCCGCGAAGTGGTGCTACTTCTGCGTGAAACGAAAGTTGCCGCAGACATTATTTTCACAGCACTCTTAGTTTTTTAGATACAGGATTTTTTAGAAAATTTGCCATTTTGGGACATCTCCAATATTTCGGTTCTTTTTAGTTACCAAAAAGATAAATATTGACCCAAATAAAGTTTTTTACCTAAAATTCAGTGACGTTGTTAGTTTTTCTCTAAGTATTACTGTTGTTTAGATATAAATCAAACTTGTGATTTTTTTTAATGGAACACCCCGTATATTCATAGATCGTTGCATTCCGCTTACTAAGGGCTTTTCAACGATAAATAACAATTAATGATTATTTTTTTTGAAGCCATTAAATTATACTTTTTAGTTTACATGTTTTAATTTTTTTAGGACGCCGTAGAGAACAAAATTAAAAAAAAAACTCTCAAAATACGACTGTCAAGGTCTCAAATTATTATAAAGCTTTTGTTTGTATATCTACTACTGGTGTCAGTTTTTAACTTATTATTGCGTATTATTCATAGTTCATTTATTATTTTGTCAGTTTTTGATATATTATTCAGTTATTTATTTTCCTATAATATGGTTGCAAATGAACTCTTTGAAAACCAGCACAAATATGATATGCATTGTTATTTAATACAATTCAATTAAGATTGTCATGAAGCTTCGAAAATGTATTTAGATATGTATGTGTTATTAAATATTATATTCTTGGATTTTTATATTCATATTATTATATATAGGTATCTGGAAAGGGGGCAACCCCATAAGCGATATTTAACTGCAAAAAAAGCAATTTAACAAATTTCTGAACATTCTTCAAGCCGTGGCCAAAAGTTTACAATAAGCCAAAATAAGAAATCCAGAAAATAAATGTCTTGGCAAGCGTAGAAAATAACCCTTCCAACTTCGTTTCATTGGCTTTAAAATGAAGTAGGAGTGCAATTTTAATTTAAACTCGTACACAATTTGTATTTTGGAGACGCACAATGAAAAGTCATTTTTTGTAACTAGTATCGGTACACAAGATCCCATAAAATGGCCTGCTAGATCCCCGGATCTGTCGGTAAGGAATTTTTTCTTATAGGCCTATCTAGAAAATAAAATTTATAATACTAAACATCATACGATGCAGGATCTAAGAAACGCCAGAGAAAGAGAATTCGGAAATTTAGCGGGTCGACTCCTTGTTTTACTTAATGCTTTACCCAAAATAAGCAAAGTATACCGGTATTGTATTCAACATGATGGTTTACAATTTGAACAATATCTTTAATTCTTGTTATTTTTACTAATTATTCTTATAATGTATAATTTATTATAATTGAATAATTAAATATATAGTAAAATATTTTCTATAATATCAGTAAGTGTTGACCATTGATTATACATCTGGCAAGGAGTTGTTTAAAATATAATGGTTTGATCTAATTTCCACGGTCTCCTGAAAAATTAAAACACGTAATATAAAAAGTGTAATTTAATGACTTAAACGAAATAAAAATTATTAGCCCCTGTATCTAAAAACTTTCAAGCAAAAGTAGTACCGCTATGCGAAATCCGCGTCCTGCTAACTTTAAAAATAACGAAGCTTACAGGCAAAAACAACGAAATCCGTTACACCCTGTACACAGTAAAGTTAGGTTCAATCCAATAGATATCATTATAGAAATGTGCTTTTGGCATGGCATATGGTTAAGATTAAATAATCTGTGGAGGTATTATTTCTTTCTCTATCTTTTATAATTTTTCCTAGAACAATATATCAGGTTGCGAAGCACGCAAATCACAAAATTTGATTTTGACGAGAACGACTTTTGACGAATCTGCAAAATAAAATAATTTATGATTCCAGTTGAGTTTTAAATTTTTATTGGCTATTTTGCTGGAGGTTGGCACTAATAGATGGATCGTGAAAACTGAGATGAAGAATTTTCAATAAATTGTACCGTTAATTTTTTATGTTAATATCTTAAAATAAATGGTCATCCCTAATTTTTCGTACAAAATATATTTAGAATTTTGAAAACTTGAAAACAACTTACTAAAATATCACGCTCTTTTAAGATACCTTGTATTGTTAAAAATATTTGTATGACTGCTTCAGCTTTTATATAAAAATATTTGGTTACTTTCCAGTAGAATTGAGACTATGTCTCAAAGACATGTTATGTGCCACGTTGTATACTTTGCTAATAAATTCCTATAACATTTTAGAAGTATTAGAGATATACTTATCTCATGATAAGTAAATTAGTAAATATTAATGTTTAACAGACTGAAATTTCAGCATTCTGAACTTGACTTTATTATAAACATGTTCCCGCTACTGTATGTGAGATAGGTCAAAAATCTTCAAAAACAGGAAGAACGAGGTGGATACTATTTTTTCAGAATAGTTCCTAAATATCATGAAGACTAAATATATCATTTTCGTTTTTGCAAGAAAGCCGTTCTAAACTTTTCATTAAACAATTTTGTGAGAAAATCGAGCTCTTCACAAAAAAATGGAATAGCTCAGAAAGTAATCTTGAGTTTAAAAAATTGTGCGAAAAATTTGATATAAATTTCAGAATTTGTACCTGTTTCCAAATAGAATAATATCCTTGAACTTTGATCGCTGTCACTTTATACTTTAACTTCAATTGAAATTGTTTTTTTAATTTTCGAAAAACTTTGTTAATTAGTTATATGATTGGAATATTAATAAAAAAAAAGGATCGATTCATAACATTATTGTGCTTTCGAAAAATGTTGATATCTCAAAACTCGCCATATCCAGAATGTTTCTAAGTTAAAATAGTCTCGAAATATTATAAACAAACAGGAATTACTTGGAGAATCTTCATCGTACAAAATTATACTTTTCAGAGATGGATAGTAATCTGAAAAGGTCTTCTTGCGCTAAAATATACTGACCCTTTATTACATTTGGTGTTACGAGAACTCCAATACAATAACCAATTAACAAGAAACTAACTCTTTTATAAGTGATCTAAAACCACTGTAGATTACAGTGTTTCTTCAATTTTTCTTTTAAAAAAGTGCATACGGGCCAGTTGAAAATTCTAAAACGCTTCGGAAAATTTGGTAAGTTATAGAAAGAAAATAGAGAGTGACGAACTGAACGATCAGCTGGAGCAAAGTGCGTTGTTATATTTATTTTGATACATTTTATATATTATATTTTTTACAAGAATAATGTAATTTTATAATAGATTAACCTTTTTGTAAACAATTAATTTATCTTGTTAAAGATACGAAATAATTATTAAAAAAATTAACTACAGCTAAACTTTGAACCTCACAATTGCAATCACATGACAATACTTTGTCATGGGATTGAACAATATTGGCATTAAGAAAATCCTGAAAGAGTCCGGATTTTTGAGCGAATGAAAAAAGAGTTGTTTACTGATTTAATGTTATCCCAATTTCCAACAACTGTTCGGATCAGTCGTATTCAGTGCCATACGTTATAATGTATTAAACTAATATTTATTTTATTTAAAGCATTGTTTATATTACAACTTATAAAATATTACGTTTCCAAAATAATTGTATGCTTATTTAAAACAATATAGTTATTGAGGTAATAATAATGCTAATGATTATTTTACTTTATCACCATTTAAATTGAATTGTGAAACTAATTCTAATAATTACATTGTAAATACCATTGAATAGTACTGGAATAAATATTGCGTTACCCAACAAAACAAATTGAATGTGAAAAGACGTCGATGGTTTAGATAATACATAACAATGATTTTCAAAAGTTCACATTAAATTCGTGTTCGAGTACGCTACTCCAGAGAATTTGGAAATATTCGAGAGAATCAGATTGATGACTTGTGTATGTATAAATGTATGTATAAATATCTTATCTTATTTGAAGAAATACTCTAAACTATACTGTTTTTAAAGTGTTTATATAGGATGTTTCATTAAGGATGGACGGATGCCATATCTCAGAAAGTAATAGTACAGGAACTTTGTAAAAGTTGCCAAATAAAATTGCGGGAAATAATTTTAAAGTTCCTAACTCTATCGCTAGGAGGTGTAATTGTTATGGTCATATAAAAAAATACTTTTTTTCTGGAAAATATCGCTATATATATTACACCGATAATTTTATTACAATTCTAAATCTTTTTAGTTCAATAAGATGTAAAGTTAGGGCAGGAGACGAGGGGAAAAGTCTACTATTAAAAGTTACCATAAGTTTGGTTTGGCTGAACCGAATTTGATAAACATTGTCTCGTTAAAGAAGGACAAGTTTGACAATTAAAACGAAATATTAGCTATACTAAAACGATTTTTGCGGCCCTCGCTAGAGGGCGTTATTTGGAACCCTTCTCTTTTTTTCAATGTTACTCCGAAATTTTAAATGAAAAGACATATTTTTTACATTTTATTAATTTGTCAACTTATTTTATTATTTTACGGTTTATTTGTTGTTTTGTTTCTGTGTACCTTCCGTCATACTTTATTCAGGAATAGGACTGTAATAATACGAAAGCTAAGGAAATTAAAGGCGACAGTGATGTAATAAAGAGTGAAAAAACGCACACTTAATGAAAAGTTTAAAAAGATATTTATTATTTTTCATGACACGCGTCTTGAAAACAATTGTTTTTTCCCATCAACGTTACATCAATTATTCCATTGGTTATAGTTCTGAAACAAATAAAGATATTGAATTAATTATTTTACATTTTCTCTTGCAAATTTAATCTACTTTCCGAATATGATATAAAAACTATATCTTTCTATTTCGGAGTAAAATTGAAAAAAGCAGAAGGGTTTCAAATAGCGCTCTCTAGCAAAGGCCGAAAAAATCATTCTGATATAACTATTATTTCATTTTAATTGTCAAACCTCCCTTCATTAAACAAGATAAAGTTTATCAAATTCGGTTGAGCCCAACCAAACTTATAGTAACTTTTATCAGTAGCCTTTCCCCCTCCTCTCCTGTCCTAATTTAAGATCTTACAGCAAAGAGTGTTAAACCAAAAAGATTTAGAATTGTAATAAAATTATCAGTGAAATATTTTTTTGATAGTTTATAAAGGGATATTTTCCAGAAAAATGTCTTTTTCTATATGGTTACAGCAATAACGTCTCCTAACGACAGACTTAGAAACTTAAAAATTATTTCCAGTAATTTCTCTTAGCCACTTTCCTTGCCGAGATTTTTTTTCAAAGTTTCTGAACTATCATTTCCTGAGATATGGTACCCCGCTACCCTTAATAAGACACCCTGTAGAATAGTTAATTGATTCTTAACATTGCGCATGAGGCACTGAATGTTATAAATATATTTGGATATTTTTTAAATGGCTTTTTATTCAACCCCGAAAAGTAGAATTTTTTACTACGAAAATTATTTAAATTATTCCAATTTGTTAATAATTTTTCAAATTAATATTAACTTTAGAATGTTCTGGACACAAATATCGACATTTTCGAAAAACATAAAGACTGTTATGCCAAATACTATAAGAAATTATGAGTTATGTACTTTTTTATTTTCAAAACCTACAACTTATTTCCAAAATTTAAAAATAAATTACAATTGCTGCAATAGTAATACAGCGATCGTGATCGTTCTTTGGAGTTATACATATATTTTACTTGGAAATGGGTACAAATTTTGAAATTTTCACAAAATTTTCGGAACTTTAAGACATGATATTTTTAATTATTCGGGGAAACTGGACACTCTAGAATAGCTTACTCTTGTGTAAAGTCATATCAAGAAAAATAAACAATCAGAAAATATTTTGATCCGAAGTTTCCTTTTTGAGTTATTTAGTTTTTTCCTTAAAGAGTACCTAAAAAAATAAACAATCAGAAAATATTTTGATCCGAAGTTTCCTTTTTGAGTTATTTAGCTTTTTCCTTAAAGAGTACCTAAATTGTTTAACAAAAAGTTTAGCACAACGTTTTCGCAAATACGAAAAAAATATTCATATTCTGCATCATATTTCTGACCTAATTCAAGAAAAAACCGGCCTTTTCCTTATTTTTCCATTAAAATGATTTATACAACTCGGCTAATGAGTTTACAGAAACAGCTAAATATTTTTTTCTTTCAATAGTAACTTTTGATCTAAATGGCAAGAACTACATTATATAAAATGTTAAATAAATTTAACCTGGTTAATTTCTTCAAAACTTATGTGTGAAATCAGAATTATTTCTTGAAGCAAACATTCATAAAATAAATCCTTTGACCTTATGCTTATAGACAACAAAGTGAAATTGTAATTAAGAATTTACCGTTTAAATAGAAAAGAGTGATAGCTAATTTTGGAAATCGAGGAATAATACAATTAAAGGTCTTTCTAATAACAACAGTTCTAACAATTCCTTAAAGCTAAAATGTTCCTTTCCTCATTCCTTAGTATTTCTTATTTTATTATATTAACAATGTTTCTCAGTATTACACTTGATCATAAAATGTATACAGGAAAATACATATATTGTGAAAGAGGTACACTACCTTGAGATTAAGAAAAAACAGATTAGTGGTTTATACTTTTGAGGATATTTTCAGCGTTTAACCATTACAAAATTCAAATTATTTCCGAAGTTAAAGCAATTAGAGGTGGACGCGGCAGGGCATAGGCATAAAGGTCAGGTAGCGAGCAAACTAGCCAGAACCTTAACAAAGAGTAGTGTTGAATATTTTTGTCATAGAAAAAAAAATCCAAAGTGCCGGAGATACAGAGCCCTAAATGGGTACCTAGGGATTTACTTTATAGGCTCTAAGTTTTGAACTGGCTTGTATAATTTAATGAAATTTTAATATTTTACAGAGGCTATAAAGCCTCATTGAACCCATACTACAGTAGATGTTTTAGATCATCACAGACGTCAGAAACGGACTTGCTGCAACCACACTCGTTGGGTCTTATTTTTGCCAGGTGTCATTTTACAGTGCTGAAAACTGATTTTTTAAATACTTTCCTCTTTAAAAAAAAAGGCTACTGGTAATTTATTTCGATAAAACTGGCGGTTTTCGAGATAAATCGGTTTTTATTTGAGAAACTCAAAAGTTACTAATGCTAAACACAAACAGCTAAAAATAAAATACTAAGGGTGTGCTGATGTGCTTTATTTTATGGAGAAGCGCTCAATTAATTTACAATGTTATTAAAATGCAAAAATAGCGAAAACGTTTAAATGTTATTTTGGCAAATTTTCAATACGGGCTTCACGTACTTCAATACATTTTCTTATTCTACGAATATTTTCCCGCTGCATTGCAAATAATATTCCGGTATTATTACGGACGTCGTTAGAATGCTGTGCTATTCTCGATAGTAGTTCTTCTTTAGTATTTACTGGCGTTGAATAAACTAGTTCTTTTAGATGGACCCTGAATTAAAAGTTTAAGCACCCTAAAACAGGCCCGCCTCGACCTCTCTATCGAGGAATTGACGGATTTCGTATTTCAGTGTATATTTTTAAAATTATGACAATCGGCCAAGCGCTTTCAGTCTACTTTAGACCATCCTCAGGGCTGAGACCTAGTCAAAGGGCACACCTTAACCCTGCCAGTTTGAGAACAGTCTCCAGTCGCGAGCGTAGCCTCCACACAGAACAAGATGTATACAATTAAAAACTTTTAGAAACTTTTAAAATTAAAATCAAAACCAGAAATACTAAATCCGTCAATTTCTTGATATCTTCGGTGTACAACCTGTCAATAACTTACTCTCTATCGAGGGACAAAACGTTAGTTAAGTGTTGACATACTGTACGGTTAAAATGGGGTGGAGCACCATCATGCATGTACCATATTTGCATTCTTCTATCAAGAGGTACGCCTTCCAATAAATTATTTAAATTTTTTCTGCAAAAATTGTAAATAGATCTCACCATTGAGTCTTCCTTCCAAAACAAATGGACCTATACGGTTATTTTCAATGTTGCCAGCCCACACATTTACAATAAACCTTTGTTGATGTCTGTTTTTTAGAGTGCGGGCTTTCATCAGTTCAAAAATGTAAATTGTGTGAGTTTATTATGCCATCTTTTGTAAAACCGGCCTCATCGGTAAACAAAATGGGGTTAGAAAAATTTAGATTTAGGTTATGTTGGTGCATAAACCAGCTGGAGTATTGAAGTCTTGTAGGATTATCATCCGGAGACATAGCGTGTACTTTTTCAACCTGGTACGGGTGAAATAACGGTTCTGTTAGAGTTTCATGTACAATCTATTTTATAACACTGTTTTGTGGCACGAACATTCTAATGCTGTCAGCAATATCTTGCAAAATTTGTTTCTCTACGTGAGGGTCTTCTGCTCTTCTTGGAAAGCCTTCACCGCCACGTCGAGACAAAAATGTCCCTGAATAAAACATGTAAAAAATTAATTCGTTAACTCTAATAATTATTTTCTAATCATCTTTTACCTGTTCAGGGGCGGATGCAGCCTCTCTCTTTGAGGGTGATATCACAAAAGTACAGTATGGCAAGAAAAACAAGTTGTCAACGGGGAAGGGGGGAGTGCCAGCAGCATATACATTCCTAATATAGAAGGCAATCGGTTCTATTTTCCTTACCATTGCGCTCTTGGGAGGGGGGGGGGGCTGATAATAAGCATACACATTCAGGAAGTAAAGAAAGTAATAAAACTATTACCCAAACCTCCAACGTACCTCCTCCAGTGCCGCTGGTAACTGAGAACTGCCGTAAATCTAATTATATTTCGTTATATTTCAATATATTTTATAAATTTACTGCAACATAAAAATTCTGATAGTTTAATTGAATTTCTGTCAGTGAGCAAAGTACACCTTACAGTTTGTTCTTAGTGATTTATCCTGTTTGCGCTTGTTTTTATATATTATTTGAGATTAGTGAGGTACCCAAAAGATATGGCTTTCACCATTATATTTATTCCAAAATCGGTAAACCAGGGCTTTTTTCCTCAACGAAAAACTTATTACGATGAATGTTCATGATGTCTTAAGATATCAATAATAATGTTAAAAGCTCTGTTGAGATGTGTTCCAACCTAACAGGAGTTGGAAAAGCTACTATGTGCCGAATACTGAAGGAGAAAAAACGACTGGAATTGTTAGTACTCCCAAGCCACATTCGATCACAGACAGATGAAAAACCTCGTTGGAAGAAGAGATAAAAACTGCTATTAAAGGGGTTACATATACATTTTATTATGAGAAGCAGATCCCCGGCTACAAAATTCTAACTAAAATCGATGAAGATCGCGATTTAAATGAAATTAAAAGAATTGATCTCTGGAAATTGCTCAGAGAACTTAATTTTTGCTGGGAAAAACTAGATAGAAAATCTGTTTCTATAGATCGTCCGGAAACTGTCCGTTGGAGAAGTAAATATCTCTCTCAAGTAAAAGGTAGAGTTGCTAGAAATAACACAATTAACAAAATTAGCAATTTAACTAAACTTTTGAAAGATTTTTTTGAATAACATTACTGCGGAAAATTGGAAAAATCCATATAATAAAAGAATAAAACAAAATGTGAGAACTCGATCTCATGATCGGTGAGTTAGAGAAACCAATTATAATTAATTTGAGCGAAGATAGTTTCACTGGCTTTGATTAGGAATTAGATACGTAATGTTTACCAGGGTAAACACAATTTATTATTTAAATTTTTGTTTTTGTTGTATTTTATTGTTTAATGTTGTTCATATTTTTTTAATTTTTATTTTAGTGTGTCCCACTCTTTAATTTTATATATATTTAATTCTAATTAGCTCTAAGTTTTTTATTATTTTATTATTGTATTTGTGTCTTTTTCTTAAGCGTGTAGAATTAACATGTTTATCTTATTTTTTGGGGCTATCATATTTCCATATAATAAAGTATTTAAATTATAACTTCAAATTTTTTGAGGGAATAAGGCTGCATTTTAGTCCATTATTATAGACCGGTATTTTTGATTATAAAATTCCTAACCCATTCCTATGAAAAATATGTGTCTAACAGATTTTGCTAAAGACACCGGACTAAAGAACACAGGTAGTTTGTGAAGAGAAAAAGGGTAAAAAATGATTTGTTACTCTCTCTAGTTCTTAAATAAATTGTAGTATAAGAGGAAAAATCGAGTTCATTTTTCTAAACTCAAAGCTCTTGGGGGGGGGGGCGATCGCCCCCACTGCCCCCCCCTTGGATCCGCGCCTGTACCTGTTTCCCTTAGGCTTCGACTAACCCTTTGAAAGATTTTTGAACTTGGCAATATTCAAGCGGGAAAAACCTTTCAGCATAAAGTCTTCTTGCCTTCGAAGAATTTGACAGCGCTTCACCATAAATTAAGACATATCAATATACTCTGCATAAGAATATTCTTCCATTTTTTAAAATTATTTTTACTTCAAAGCGGTTTTGACAAGTTCCGTTAATAGTAATTTATTATGCAGATATTAACAGTAAAAACCTGATTTTGACCTGTTTATGTTTGGCATTTGAGCATTTCGCATAAAAACTATTTATCTCAAAAACCGTCAGTTCTATCGAAATAGACCCAACGAGTGTAACTGTCCGTTCCTGACTTCTCTGATGATCTAAAATATCTACTGCAGTATGGTTTAATGAATCTTTACGGCATTTATGATGATCTAAAATATCAAAATTTCAATAAATTATACAAGTCGGTTCAAAACAGAGCCGATAAGGTAAATCGGTGGATGCCCCTTTAGGAATCTCTATCTTCGTTAAGGGGCACTTTAGGAATTTTTTTCTATGGCAAAGTAGAGTTATTTTGGCATCCCCTGTATGCTCCCGAGAAATTAGAAGATACATACGGACACCATGTATATGTACAAAATGAAAATTTATTTATATATTTAAAAGCTGCGTCAAAAAAAAATGTTATTTTTATACCCATTTTCCCAGGCGCCAAGGTGGTGTATCCCTTAATACGACAAAATCCTAAACAACTCCAGACTTAAAACGTTGAAAAACATATTTATTATTATTTGGTAGTAAAGTAAATTTTTTCTACGTGTGCCTTAAATTAAACTTTACAATTTAATATTCCCAGCTTTCCTCATATTATAATACAATCCACAAATTAATTTTCCCATTTGCAAAGCTCCTTATAAACTTACCTAAACAAATTATCCGATGAGAACTTACAAAACGCGTCACATTCATCCAACTGTTTATGTGTCACCCACCACTCGTCAAAATTACTTGATACGGTTTCAGTTTCGAAAATACTCGCGCTAGTTTCGAGTACTTTTAAGAGAGGGCGCAACGAAGCGTTCGAATTAATGTCAACGAGCACAAAACACGAAGCATCGCGATTATGGAACCGAGAAAAAGATATTTCAAAACTTTCTCGAATGTTTTTCATTAAATAGTCCTCAATAGTTAAGTCTAAAGTTACATTTTCTACGAAGAGCAGGAGATCTTGTGACAACACAGGTATATCCTGGGTATTATTGTTCGATTTATTTGTGTTATGTTCCCTTGTTATTTTGAGCTTGTGTAAACGATTTTTCCAAGATGGCAGGCTTAAGATGTCCAGGAAAATGGATAAAGTATTATCAAGGGATAACTCTAAATGTCCGACAGCTTCTAGGATCGTCAGCCCAATGTCGTCAGCTGGTAGACAAAAAACAACGGCTGCAAGAAAAAGAAAATCAATTAACACATTTGACATTATAGAAAAATCCTAATAAATTTTATTTTGAAATTTAATTAATATACTTACAACAATAAAAGAGAGTGAGATATTATTATATAAAAGGCTACGTAATGTTAATTTTTCTGTAACTATTTAATAGTACTTATATTGTTTATACATTTTGTGGTAAAAACAATGTCCATTATATTACAATCTAAAAATAATAATTTAAAACCATCCATGTTTGATATTTAATATACAAGATTTACAGTAGCGCTCAAAGGTATTTTGATATAACAAAATTTTTCATTATCTTGATTTGAAATAACTCTATTCAAATAACTAAATATATATCTCTCGAGGTATATATATTATTCATTTATTTCAAGTCTCTACCTGTTTGTTTACTTTATAGGTATTCTAAAAAGTACATATAGCACTGATAGTTCGTAAGTATTTTAACAACCAATCAGTTACGATTTGTCGAAGACGTGGTTGCATCACAGTGTAAGTTTTTAGTTTAATCATCACAATAACATTTATTTAACACTCTGGAACATTCACGTGCCTTTAAAGAAGCTGTTATAACTGTTTTAAAGGAAAGAAAGAACAAATAGAAGTCGCACAAAATTTTAAAGTGTCTCAGCAGATTGTTAGTGCGTTGAATAAAGTTTATGGTAAAAGTCATTCCGTACAAAAGAAGCCTAGAAGTGACCTCTTGAAAAAAAAACGTGTGATGAAAGCAAGTTCAATTTAGTTGATGTCTTAGAATCAAAACATATGATGTTCGATACCGATTCATTCATTCATATCAGTCCGTTTTCATTCACTCCTGAATGTAGGCCTCTTCCATATTTTTCCATTTCTGTCGGTCCGTAGCGATCCCCATCCAGTTTTTTTCCGGCAATTTTCTGGATGTCGTCACGCCATCTCTTTTGGGGCCTGCCAACACTTCTCTTGTTCTCTCTTGGCTGCCATGCTGTTATCTTGTATGTCCATCTGTCTATGTCATGTCTTGCGATATGTCCAGCCCATCTCCATTTTAGCTGCGCTACTCGTTTGCTCACATCTGTTATTTTCGTTCTTCTTCTGATTTCTTCATTTGGAACTCTATTTCGTAAACTAATTCCCAGCATAGCCCTTTCCATTGCTCGTTGTGTAACCCGAAGCTTATTAATGGCTTTACATGTTAGGGAGGTTGTTTCAATACCATAAGTAAGAACTGGCAGGATGCACGACTCGTAGACTTTTCTTTTCAGACTTATGGGGGTGTTACTGGATTTAAGAATGAATCCAAGTTTGCCAAAAGCTGCCCAGCTGAGACTTATTCTTCTAGGAATTTCAGCCGATTGATTTTCCTTCCCTATTTGTATTTTATGACCTAAATATATGTATTCTTTTACGTTTTCTATTATTTTATCTTCAACTTTAATTTGTATTTGTTCTAGACTCATTATTTTTGTTTTTGACAAGTTCATTTTGAGTCCTATCCTAGCTGATGCTTGATGAAGTTCTTATATCATACATTGAAGTTGTTCTGGTGAACCACTGATTATAACAATATCATCAGCAAATCTTAAGTGGTTTAGTCGTGTTCCGTCTATGTTAATTCCCTTGTCATGCCAGTCCAAGCCCCTAAATACATCTTCAAGTGCCAACGTGAACAATTTTGGAAAGATTGTGTCTCCCTGACGTACGCCTCTTTTTATAGGTGTCCTCGAGGTTTTTATATCCTCGTCTATTGTAACTTGCATGTAAGTGTTTTCATATATATGCTGAATCAGAGCAGAGTATCTTGAATCAATCCGAGCATTGTCCAGTGCTTTGAGAATTGCCCATGATTCGATAGAATCGAATGCCTTCTGGTAATCAACGAAAGCCAAATGCAGAGGTATATTATATTCCGTGGTTTTTTCGATAAGCGTGTGTATGTCTGTAGATGGTCTATTGTACTGAAGTTCCTGCGAAATCCGGCTTGTTCTAAAGGTTGGTATGCGTCCAACTTTTGCGTCAGTCTGTTAGTTATTATTTTTGTAGGAAGTTTGTACAAGTGGGACAGTAAGCTAATTGGCCTATAATTTTCTATGTTATTTCTATCGCCTTTTTTGTATAATATGATGACTTCTGCGTTTTCCCATGCCTCGGGTATTTTTCCATACATTAAGCACTTGTTCAACAAAATTCTCACGCTTTCTCTTAGTTGTTCTCCCCCTATTTTTAACATTTCGGCGGTTATACGATCCTCGCCAGGGCTTTTATTATTTTTCATTTGACTAAGCGCTTTCATTAACTCTGCGGTATTTATTTCGGGCATCTCTTCTGAACCGACATTTCTTACTTCCTTTCTATCGTAGTAAGGACCTTGAGTTTTTGGACTGTATAACTCTGTATAAAAGTCCTGGACAGCCATCGTGATTTCCTCCCGGGTACTGACTAATTGGCCTTGTTTAGTTTTAAGTCCAGAAATTTTTGTCCGGCCCCTACCCAATTGAGATCTGAGAACCTTCATTGATTTGTTAGCTTCTATCGTGTCTTTAATCGCTTTTGTATTATGCTTTCTTATACCCAACGTTAAACATGTAGTTGGACCGTTAGTTCGCGTTGAAGGGAATACAGAGCGATTTTTGTACGACAATATATTAAAATATGGCAACTGAATGGTTATTTACTATGCACAAATCCAAACACTTAAAACGCGAGAAGGTCAAAGTTCTAGACTGGCTAAGTCAAAATGCCCACTAAAACCCTATAAAACATTTGTAGAAAGAGTTGGATCATGGAGAATCTCGGTGCCAGAGCTGTGTGAAGCTGCCATTAAGGCCAATGAATATTCAACAAAATATGGATATTGACAGAAGAAAATCTTATCTTTTAACACTCAATTTTAAAATTATTTGAAATGTCAATATGTTTTTGATCCTTCGCTATTATAATTTTTGCACATTCTACTCAAATATTAAGTAATTCATTACTAAAATATTTCTACATGTAAAGAAACAGATTTCTTAAAATAAATAATATTGTTGATCCAATTATTTATTTTTAGTTAATTTCAAAATAATATTTGTCAAAATACTTTTGAGCGCTACTGCATTTCCTTTTTCTCTCCGTTTTCTGCATACCCAAAAAAAAATGGTTGGATTTGCCAAACAACTCAATTTCTGTTAATAACCTCATTTCTGTTTTGTCAGCAGATATATAGCTTCGATATATATTTATTTTTGCTAGATGCACAGCCTTTTTGTAATGATTTACAATTTTTTTTTCGCTAATTTAATCGTGGATTTTCTATAACTTTCTCAATAATTTCTCGTTTTCATCAATAATTGTTGGTACAGCTTTATATTTTTTCATTATAGATTTCATTGTTGATAAGCTTTTTCCAATAATTTTGCCGTTTGCTCTTTGAGATTTTCATTCTTCTTTTAAAGTTATTATCAATTCTCCTACTTGATGGAAAACGTCTGATGATTTACGATCCATTTTTTACTTCTTTTCTTTGTCAAAACGAATAATTTAAAACTATTTTCAAAAATAATCTAAAAATCTACGTTAAGAAAGCAAAATAGATTACTTCACGCCACATATTTTTGGAAGCGAACGAATAATTTTGCTAGCGAGATTTTTAACTATTTTTTAAATTTTTAGTCAAATCAATAAATGAGAATTTGTGTCTCCATCTATTGGCTGGAACTAATTTTTTTTTGGTAAGATTGGAATCTTACCAATGAAGGTAACGCGGGAACACAGCCAGTTAAGGTAAGGCTGGAATCCGACCAATAAAGAGAATGTTGGAGCAAGGCAAATTAAGGAAAGGCTGTAACCCTGCCGGTAAAAGCAAGGCTGGAACCCGGCCAGTGAAGGTAAAGCTGGAACTCAGCCACGTGCTTTAATCACATACCTGCGTATTGTTATAAAAGATGGACGTTTCTATTCGAAAAAATCACTTTGACTTTGAAATTAAGATCACTCTCAAGATCACCAAGATCACCACGAAATACCTTTTTTAATTACTACTACCGTATTTATCACTTGCCTTATGATTCTTAGATTTTTTGGGTCCTTCACCTACCTTTTACACAATGATTGTTGGCACCTTAGCAACGCTCTCAGCCTCTAAAATAGGCATTTTCTGACCTTGTATCCATGTCAATTTTTTATCAGTAGCTAATCACAAAAATTTGTTTCAGTCAATTCGACAGGCAACCAAAATTCCATTTAAAATTTGTTTTATTTTTATACAGTAAAACTCGCTTAACACGATGCTGAAAGGACCCGGCCAAAGGAGCATTTTAAGTGGGAGAGCATATTAAAAGAAAAAGAAAAAAAGTTAAGTTATGTTATAAAGATCGTATTTTTGAAGTACCTCACTATTATCGCACTATATATATATATATATATATATATATATATATATATATATATATATATATATATATATATATATATATAATTATTTTCAAATTACTTGACGTAAACACTTATTTTGGTCTGACAAAGAAATTTTGGTGCATTATTAATTACAAGACTTTCAATATAATTTAACTTTTGAACTGCGTTTTCGCTATCATCCAAAGAACATATTTAATGTCTTAAATCATCAACGGCTGACTAAGCCTAAGCGTTTAAAAAAATTCGAGTCAAGTTCCCTCCATCAACATCGTCATTATCACTTCAGGTCGCATTTTGGATACTATTCGCTTCTTTAATAAAATTTTGGATTGACAGAGCTTCCTAGGTTGCTGCATTGTCATCGATGGAAGCATATCTAGGAAAATTTTGCAATATCGTAGGTTCTGATTCTTCCAACACGATGTTATCTGCGTTATTTCGAAAACCTGCTTTCTTCAAACAGTTTTCTATTGTTTCGAGCTTAATTGCATCCCATGCCTCTGCAATGTTTAGTTGGTTGTAAACAATGTTGAAGATTGACTGAAATGTGGTTCTCGGACTTGCATTGTCTTTATTTTTGTTTGTTTTTACGACATTTTGATTAGGTTGTATCTCTAATCGTTTATACTTGATAACGATTAGAGTTACAACCTAATCAAAACGTCGTAAAAACCAACAAAAATGAAAACAATGCAAGTCCGATAACCACATTTTAGTCAATCTTGTTTGAGGACTTTTATAATGCCCTGATCCATCGGTTGTAACTTGCTCGTCGCATTTAGAGGTAAGAAAACACGCTTAGCTCAACATCTTTAGGATAAACAGGGTAGTTATCAATGAACAGTATTATTCATCTATATTTCATCTGGAAGTGATTGTCTAAAGTTGCCAGCCGCTGGCGAGTGAAATAACACGTAGGCGGTGATCAGTGTAGCGGGTGCATGTAGCGTAATAAGAGGGAAAGCGAATCATATTAAGCATGACAAAATGTATGAAAACATGCTTCTAGTTGCAGGGACCGACGTAAAGTAGTGTATTATGCGGAAAATCGGATTAAATATGATCGTATTAAGCGTGGTTTACTATATTTTAGAAAAAAAAAAAACACTTTACAAAATCTTGGCATTTTCCAAAATTTAGTATGGGATCTATATCTGTATTTGTAAAAATATCAATTCAAATAATGTATCTACGGATTTAATAAAAAAAATGGAACAAACATCTCATGTCACTGAGTTGATCGTCAAATCAAAATGACCTTTAGAAATAAAAGAAATGCGTACTTGTTCTGCTATATTGAAAATATTTCTGAAATAAAAGCTAGAATATTCAATGGTATTAATGGCAGATAAAATCGACAAAGCTTTGTTTACTAAGTAATTTTTAGATATATGCAAATTTCGGTTAAACGAAAAAAGTTATTGTCATACAAACAATATATTTACATCAAATTTAATGTATGTGTTTATGTGTCTATTAAATTCTACCATAGGGTGATACACCATTGTTATAGGTTTAGAATCCCAATCAAATAAAAACCGAAATATTCTTAAAATATAACGGCAATATCCCAAATAAGGGACTAAAATACTGGAAAATCCTTTGATAATTGAGAGATGGTTTGAAAATTTCAAATTTGACAATTATTAATGTCTTTACAACGAGACAAGTAAATAAATGATAAAAGTTAACCTCGAACTTCTGTAGACAAAAAATTTAAGGATTTATACAGTTAAAATTTCGTACAGTGAAAGGTTTTAGAGACTAAAAAAAGAAACAGAAAGTCTTAAAAATCATTCCTTACCCTCTGGGATTACGTTTTTCAAATTTTAACACTTGAAATTCTATAAGAATAAGGAAGCCGTTATTGAAAGTTGAGATGCCAAAGTAATCAAATATAATTGTTGTACGCAATAAATTTAAAACTGCTGTGCTAAAACAGTTTCTTTGAATATTTATTAACTGACTTCTAAATGAAAGAGCTTTTAATTCGGGCGCTAAGTATTTTTTCTATTTATGTACAGGGTGGATGGTTTTGGATGTTTTTATATGCTACCTGGGAAACCGTAAAAGATTCTAAAAATCTGATAAAGTAGTCCCAAGTTACAGCTATCGCGATCGGTTTCGGATTTACAGGGCGATTTTCGAATTTTACAATTTTATAGAATGTTTTATATTTTATTTATCAAAGCAAATAGGATATAACTAATAAGGGGTTCCTAAAGAACTTTTTTCTGTAGAATTCAGTGGATTTTTAATTTTAGTCTTAGTTACGCCGAGATAATGCCAAGTTTTAGTTTTTTGTATTTTTTTACATCATTTTTTTGCATCTTCGATTTTCTTTAAGATTATATTACATTGTCAATTTAAATTGACAATAAATAGGCTAAAAATAATTTTTATTAAATATGTAAACATTTTAAAATAGGAAACGTTTATTAACGAAGCTATATTGATATAACATAGAATCATTTAGTTTATTTTTTAATCACAGTTTCTTTACCTGTAATATATAATATAATAAATATTCTAACTGATCTCGATTAAAAAATATATCTAACTACTAACTAAATTATTTCCATAGGTTACTGCTAAGAATACTTTTAAGTTCGATGAATATATTATATATTTTAAAATAGTAACAGTTTGAGGGTTATTAGTGTTGTCAACTTGCAATTTGTCTAAAAACTCAAAATGGAAAAATTTCAAAATTTCAAAAAGTATAATATGGTAGTAATAGTGTGCAATAAACACAAGCAGAGACCCTCTGATTAATATTTCGAATGGTATCTAAAGCGCGAACAACCCAACCCGGCAATTTTTAAGAGACTAGAGAAAAACTTAATCAATTTTGGATTATTTCAAAAGCCATGACCAAAGACAAAGAAAGAAGAAGATAAAGAGAACGAAATTATAAATATAATTGCATGTGTCATGGTAGATCCTTCAACGTCGAGCAGAACTATTGAAATGGGTGTTAGGATCTATCATAAAAAATCATTAAAATTTTTAAAGGAAAATAAGTTTAAATGTTCCAAAACAAGAAAAATTCAGATCCTTCTCCCTGACGACCCTGAACGAAGACATAACTTCTGTAATTCTTATGAAATAATGATTATCTTTTAATAATATTATATGAACAGATAAGTCAAGAATAACTAGTGATGCTATATTTAATCTCCATAATAATCATCTATGGGTAGATCAGAACCCTCACCAAGAAATAAATAGGGCCACACAAGGACGATTTGAGTTTAATGTGTAGTTTCCTTTGTTGGATAATATAATAATGGCTATGAGATATATGAAGGGAATTTAAATGCCCAGGCCTACCTAGTCATTTTAGTAAGACACATTGTCCCATTTATGGATTATTTGCGGAAAGTAATAGCAAACAATAAACGAGTCAGGTGGCCACCTAGGTCACCTGATCTTAGCCCTTAGTTTTTTTTGAGGGTATATAAAAAACAAAATATATTGAAATATAAATAGAACTCTAGAAAAATTATAACAAAATTTTGTGGCGGTTATGCGAAGTATTACTAAGATTCATATTCGTAACGCTGTAAGCAGAGGAGTGCAAACATGTTGACAACTGTGTTAACTTTTCCACAAATTATTTCACACAATGCCGCGATCGATTCCTCAGAAAATATATTTTGAAAATTTTTTAAAATTTGGCTGTTTAGCAAAGTCAATAGAAGCAATTCAATTAAAATATTTTCAAGATGGTGACACTTTCAGTTGTACCGGAAGTTGATGCCTTCTTGCTTATTTTAAATGGAACACCCTATTTTTTCCACACGTTATTTTATTTATAGATTCTACACAAAATTATGAATATATTTTATGTATAACGTCATGTACCTAAGTCTAACTATTTTTGGCATTTTTTAAGTTTTATGTCAAAAATGGCTTTTACAGGTCTAAACATAACTATCAATTCTGCTATATTAAAGCCTTTATTATTTAATTGGGGTTGATTTGATTCTATAAGAGGATATACTTTAGTGAATTATACTAATATTTTCATAATAAATAAATACAGAGAAAACCAAAAACTAATAATAAATATTTACTTGAAAAAAACATTAAAACTCAATTTTTTTAAATGTAAACCCATCATTTTCATAATGACGGTACAACGCGAGGAAAAAAAATAATAAAAAACTACAGAAATGTCACTATTTCTTGTCATTTGATAATTATTAATAAAAATCGTGCCAGAAAATTATGTGTTATGTTTATTATCTATGAGGAATCTAACAAAGTTTTATCAAGAACATTCCAGACATTTGCTGATAGATATCCAGATAAACTGAAACTGTCACGGAACAGTGTTAAATGACTACTGAAAAACTTCAAAAATTTTGGTATTGTTAAGGCAAAAATGCATAAATGGAAACCTACTCTCAATGATGGAAAGGTCGAAATTGCAATTGCAAGGAGCTCTACAAACAGGAATATCGAAAAGCTCAATACGTAGAATTCTGTTGAATCACAACTTCCACCGTTACTTAATATTATTTATATTTGGTCCAACACCTAAGAGATACTGATTTGCCGAGAAGAGTGCAATTTTGCTAATTTATATTAAATACAAGACGACTCTCGATTTTTCGATAATATAATTTGCACTAATTAAGCAAAATTTAATTTTTTTCCCATACGATGGCCTCTCACCACACAGAATCGTTCCAGTTACCAACCTGTTACAAGCAACATTTTATGACAAAATTGTCAACAATGAACCTTTTCTGTGGCCCCCTCATTCTCCTGATTTGACAGTCTTAGATTATTTTATAGGGGGAACGATAAAACATCCTTTATTGCAATTCAGTGACAACAATGGAGGAATGTATGGTCAGGGTAAGGAGCGCGTTCAAAAGTTTTCCAGATTTAATTAGATCGGCCACCCATGGCGAACTAACTCGGAGGTGAAAAAAGTGTTTGAAAGTTCATGGTGGAAATTTTGAACATTTATTAAAATAAGTTGTTTCCCTGTGTAGGTAAGCCGTTTAGAATTTTTATAATACAAAAATGTTAAATTGTCAATATTTCAAAAACTGCAAATTTTTGGAATAGAAAACCTTATACAAAGTCACCCTTATTTTTAATGCTAAATAATATAACCATATAAACATAAGGTATATTTAAAAAATTAACCTTTAATTTGATGTTTTCAAGTTTCAAGTTAATATTTAATGTTAATTTTTAATCACCTTGTATTTATTTATTATCAAAGTGTCAACTCTTTCCACTAAAGTATATCCCGTTCTAGAAGGAAACCTATCCCTATTTAATAATAAACGGTGTTATATAGAACAAATCGATAGTTGTGTTCAGGCCTGCAAACGCCATCTTATTCATAAAATTTAGAATATGTCGAAAACAATTAGTATTAGGTGTAGGACATTATACATGAAAGATGTCTATAATAATGCGTAGAAATAAGTAAGAAGAAATCAACTTCGGCATAACTGAAAGTGGCACCATCTTGAATATATATATATATATATATATATATATATATATATATATATATATATATATATATATATATATATAGTAGCCGAATTGCCCGCATCGACTTAAGTAAACTGTCAAATTTTTAAAATTTTCCAAAGTCAATTTTCCAAGAAATGGACACCCTGTATAGTAATATCCATACTGTACATAAAATGTCTAAGATACAAATTTAGCTGTTTAAAATGAAATCGTTTATTTAATATTGCAACCAATATCACTAATAGATTCTTAGCTCTCTCTTATTTTTTCCCTGTGTTAGCGATTTAATAAAAAAGGTCTAATTTTAATTAAATTTCGCAATATAACTTATTTTTTGGTTAATTATATATTATCTTTATAAATTTTAAATATTAATTCATTCTTTTATCCATTAATGAAGTGTTTTCTGAATAATAACATTAATTTGAATTCAAATAAAATATTTGTTGTTTCATCTTTTGATAAGTTTTTAATGTGTATTCAAAAAATTTTGATTTCATTAATAAGGTCCCAACATTATTTATGTTCAGAACCCCATAATCTTTAAATATGGCCCTGTCTAAAAGAATTATTTATTTGACCCGGAGATATAATCCGGATTAGGTGTAAGAATGAGCGTATTTTATTTTCTTTTAGTAATATAACATATTGTTAATTTAATTAAATCAGTGAAATTAATATATCTATAATATTTATTTACTGGTCATAACTGCTGCGACTGCTCTTAGGAAGGAAAGTTTCAGGTAAGTACTAATTAAAAATTGAAACTTAGTAAATGATTAAAAATATATCGATTATACATATGTTTGAACAAGCTTTCTGAGACATATGATTTGTCAGTGGTTACCGTTTCTAATAACACATCACGACGTGAAATTTATACATTGAATCCGGCCTCAAAATTGCTTCATCATATCAGGTATTTTAAATATCCTAACCTAAAAGTGGCGATTTTGACCAAAATTTGAGGTTATGTATCGTCGCGCCATTTTTGTTCTCAAAAAACTATACATAGCATCTTAATGTGTAAGTTTTACTCTTTTAAATACCGCTTAAATATTTTTCTTTTCCTTCGAAATATTCGAGTTTGAAAGGTCCCCGCACCAATCAAATGGAAATTGGATCCCGGTCAAATTATCTGAAAATTCAGTATGTTGTAGGTCTAGATGTTCTGATCAAAAGTTTCCATGGGCACAAAGTCCAAAAGTTAATAATTTTAGAGATAGAGAGGGATGAGTTGCGCCCGCACCAACGAAATGGAAATTGGATCCCGGTCAAATTCGTTGAAAATTCAGTATGTTGTAGGTCTAGATGTCCTGATCAAAAGTTCCTGTGGGCATAAAGTCCAAAAGCTAATAGTTTTCGAGATACAGAGGGATATATATGCAGCGTAAAACATTGCAAACTATGTACCAAAATATTGAAATCGCGTAATCAAAAAAAAAATACTTCAGTCGATAGGTTTAGAATAATGAAGGAGATCACCAATTTTAATCTTGACTATGACCTTTAGATCAATGGTCAAGGTCAAACATTGTCAAGATGTCATTTTTTATGGAAAAACTAGATTTAAAAGATAAAAACGTTTTTTTCTGAGATTTTTTCGACTTTCGTAATATTTGAACCTTATATGACCTTGAGGTCAATGGTCAAGGTGAGGCTTGTAGTTTGAATGATTTTTTAAATGCAAAAGTCCTTTTTTAATCTCTTTTGTTGGTAGTTTTCTTGTTCATGTTATTTTTAATCATCAAAAGCTAAGAATTTAGTGACTTATACTAAATTCTAATATAATCATCAATAGGTTAGAATTTAGTGCCTTTTATAGATTAAAATACTCGATTCAATTTGAATCAAAGATCACAGTAATATAGCAAAGGAACAGCGGTGCCATAATTTTTGAATACGGATTTTTACAAATGATTTTATGAACCGTTGGCATTAGCATTACCCGATGTATACCACGTGGAGGTTGCGCGATCGGATTTTATGCATCATACAGCCCTTAAAAGGGTCAAGATTACAATTGGTGATCTCCTTCACTATCCTAAACCTATCGACTGAAATATTTTTTTATGATTAAGAGATTTCAATTTTCGGGTCGCACATGACGAATCTAAAATTATTTTTAAGAAATTCAATATGGCTGAACATGGCGGACGAAAAAATCTATTTTATCCGATTTTCTCCAGAATTGGTACGGGGGAGTTTTCAGGGTTGCACATAACGAATCTGAAGTTTTTTTTTTAATTCAATACGGCGTATCCAATATGGCGAATAAAAAATTAATTTTGTCCAATTTTTTTCAAAATTGATATGGGGGAGTTTTTGAGATCGCACATTACGAATCTGAAATTACTTTTTAAAAAATTAAATATGGCGGATCCAAGATGGCGGATTAAAAATTCCACACCTCCCGATTTTGTCTAAAATCAGTATTGAGGGATTTTTGTTAGTGCTAATTACGAATTTAGAATATTTTTTGAAGAACTCAATCTGGCGGATTCGATATGACGTCCTGAAAATTTGATATTTTTCTGTTTTCTTCAAAACTGATATAGGGGTTCTTGAGGGTGTAAATTATGAATTTTCCGATTTTGTGCAAAGATGGGACTGAATCGTTTTAGGGAGTTTTTGGGGTATTTTATTACGAATATAAAGTTAACTTTTTACAACTATTAAGTTGATAAGATACAATATGAAGTACTGAAAATTTTACATTTTCCGATGTCCATGTCTAAAATTGATATTGCGGGGTTCTTGGGGCGTAAACAAACTCAACATGCAATGTAAAATATATCGGGCTAAGAAATTTATGTCTTAAGTACTTTAAATATCGATCTTGGAAGGTTTGGGGTCTACATTACCAATCTAAAATTAATTTGAAATTTAAGATAGTGGATTTACTATGACAGACTTTCACTGGTATTTGGAAAACTCAAAGAATCAAAGAATTTTTAGTGGATCATTTTAGGGTGATTTACAACTTTCGATAAAATGGGTAATTTTCTGCCACCTTGGAGTCATTGCAAGGTAAACTAATCTCGATTAGTACTTAGTTTAAATAATTTATGTATATCATAATAAATTCAAAACTAAAAATCGGAATATAAAATTTTTATAAAAATAATTGAATCCGCTTCTAAAAGAGCCAAAAAGTGAAAAAAAAAACTATAAATTTTTATATAAAATTGAAATTTTTGAAGTCGGCGCCAAATTATTTCTAAATGAAATAAATAACTACTAATATATACAAATTATGGTAAGAAAGTTCACACTTTGTCAGATATTAGTTTGGTGCCGACTTCAAAAATTTCAACTTCATATAAAAATTTACAGTTATTTTTCACTTTTTAGTTCACTTTTAGAAGTCGATTCAATTTTTTATAAAAATTTTATATTAGATAATATTCATCACCCTTTTTAACGTCTTATGTAAAAAATCGAATTGGCTATGGTCAAAATAATCCATATAAAACTTAATAAGTTGTTTTATTACAAACTTACTGAAATATATTTCAACATTAACAGTTTCAAAAGAACAACGGAACAATAACAAAGAAGCTTCAAACTGAATTAATTGAAAGAGTCAAATGCGAAGTTGAACAAGAGGTTTGTTATTTCTACAAAAGTTCAAATTAAAAAGATACAATCGGATTATTCTTGATAACAAGAACTTTATTATTTCCAATTTTTCTACTGTCTTAAACATAAAAAGGCTGAAAAGAGAGAATGTATAAAGCTATACCTTTTTTCACATATTAATAAACCGTTATAAAATTTAATAGAAAAATTTCATTTAAAAACATATTTTTGAGTAGGTGGCATTATCAAAATATAATTTGTTTTCACAATAATAGAATTCTAAAAATCCTATTAATAGACTCACTTTTGAGTTTTTTTTTAATGTGGTAGATTTCCAACGTTCCAAAATAGATAATTGTAAGTTAATATTTTTTTTTTTTTTTTAATCACTATTTTCTTAGTTTTAAAGAAATTGTTTAGTAAAATTTGTGATAATTTTAGTGTAATAAATAATTTTATACCTAAATTTATCTTGATAATTATTGTATACTTATCATAATAAATATTACTACATGCTTTTTCAAGCCCAAATTATACAACGTATTACAATAATAATTGAAATATTTAAAACTTAAAATTATATATCAAGATCCTCGTTTTAGTCCAGAAGCCCAGTGGATTTTTGTAGCCGATAAAGATACAAAAATTTACTAGAGTTTTTTTTATATATTTTTAACTCTCAAATTACTATTATCGGGTTAGGATTCTTGAAAAATGGTCGGGAAATTTGTTATAAACAAGAAAATTCTTAACCATTTAAAAAATTATTTTTTGTAAAATAAAAAAATATTTTCGAATTTCTGAGTTCATTCTATGCAAAAAGTGGATCTTGTGATTTTTCCGTCCGACCCATAATTTTTGAGTTAAAAATCGTTATACATTTAAAATATGGCTTTTTGCCACTTTTCAACATGAATAACTTTTAATTAAATAAATATTTTTAAATTATGCGCTCAGGAATTGATAGCTCAAGTCAAGAAATACAAACAACAATGGCGTCAATTATAATGTACACGCCGCCGTGTATGAAAGCAAGTAGAAATCTACTCATAGGCGCTCACCTGATGCGCCACATAATTCATTATATAGTTCACTGATCATCGAATTAATATTTTAAACACAGTTTTATATATATATATATATATATATATATATATATATATATATATATATATATATATATATATATATATATATATATATATATGAAGTAAATTGCGATCAGTAAATGCAAACTTTGTTCCAATCATATCCTTTCCATGTTAGAGGTTGCACAGTTTGAATGAATTGCGATAAAACACAATCCATCCCATTCCACAACCATCGAGATGATGGCCCACCTGTACCACCATGCCGAGAAGAAAGTCAAAACTTACCCTCCCCGCCACAGTGATACGGCAGGGGTACACGTTTCGTCTCTACTAGACTCATCAAGGTACCGACATGCACCTGTCTGTGCAAAGGTCAGATCGGAAGGAAGCATGCAACACTGAAAACGGCTTCGCCAACCTCCCGTCGGATGGCATATGAATGTTTATACGGCTTTCACGGATTCCTCCGTGTGAGATGCAATAGCAGTGGATATATCCATATTATGCCGTTGTAGTGTTGAACTCACATTCAACAAACGTACAACTATATGCCATTTCGTGTATAAATGAAGTAAATTGCGATCAGTAAATGCAAACTTCGTTCCAATCATATCCTTTCCGTGTTAGTTTGAATAAATTGCGATAAAACACAATCCATCCCATTCCATCACCATCGAGATGATGACTCATCTGTACCACCATACCGACAAGAAAGTCAAAACTTACCTTCCCCGCCATAGGCAGAGGTACATAGATTATAAGCTTATTTTAATAAGAAACTGAGATAAAAGAGTACTTAATTGTAGGATTGGAATAGTAATTAAACCAGAATTATGAATTTCAGGAAGTTATAATTAAAATTTAAATGTATAGATAAAATTTTCTTAGATGTAATCCAATTTTATTTATCAATTTTATGTGATAAATGATAACCAAAAGTTAAGTTTAAGTATATCAAAATGTCAGGAAAAGTCCAGTATATATATATATATATATATATATATATATATATATATATATATATATATATATATATATATACATATATATAAATCATAAGTTATTTTTATCAAATAGAATATTTAAATCATAATATCAATAAAACAACAAAAATTTATCATATTTTGACAATTAGGAATCCATTTTGATTTTGGGTTTCAAAGCTTAAAATTTCATCTAGTTGCCAATTCACGTCAAATGACTGACCAATCAGAAAAAAATTAAAACAAAAATTTATACCACGTGATTACTTACTATAAAAAAACTAAAATTCATTTTTTTGAGGGTGGACAGGTCCATCATTTGTACGGTTAACATCATAAGTCTGTTTCTTAAAAAATGTAACATAACCTCAATATTCAGTTGATAATTTGAAAGTAAAGGCAGTAGTGACTATTGATCGGACATTGTAAAAAATTCGCTTGCTTTTTTTATTAACAGGACCATAACCTAAAATTTTTCAATTGTTATTTATAAATAAATTTAAAAGAAGACAGTACAGAATAATCTGTATTGAAGAACAACATTGCTGGTCTCATTTATTAAAATTACTCCATATATATTAAAAAGTATTTAAAGATATAATGGATTATATGCACTTGGTGAGCGCATGTAAGTGGATTTCCACTTGTCTTAATACATGGCGATGCGTACGTTATAATTCATGAAACGCTATTTGTTTATAACGGTAAAAAGCAGTAAAAATAATAAAATTTCGCATTGTGATTAATTCCATCTTGAAACTCTTAACTTGATCTGTCATTTACTGAGCTTAGAATTTGAAAATATTTAATGATTTAAAAGTGGAAATAAATACAATTTTTCAAATGTTTCACGATTTTAGCTCAAAAACTACGGGCCAGATAGAAAAATCACAGGAGACATATTTTGTTTAGAATGGGACTACGAAAATATATTTTATTTTACAAAAAAAAAATAATTATTAATATTTATTTGTTTATAAGAGTTTTCCTGACCATTTTTCGGGAATCTACCCTCGATATTTATAATCAGATGTCAAAATACCTATTAAAACTTTTATGGAGCCATGTCTCTTCTTCCGTACTATATTTAAAAATAAAAAATGTTAATTGGGCTTAAGATTTAAAAAAAGTTACAAAACAAAAAGGCTTGATTCTGAATTTTAATATTCAGGATTTTCTCGACTTTCTTTTATTTAAATGAATTTACAAAAAATTTAATTTTAAGGGTTTATAAATTTATATTCTTAAAATGTACATACTGATTCGGAAGAAAAACTAAGTAATGGTTCTTAAGCGCAAAATAAATTAAATTAAGCATAATGGAAATTTTTTAATTGCTTTTTGAAGTTATTAAGCAGTTTTTTTTTAGAATCCGTAATTGACTATTCCTTCCCAGAAAAACGGGTTTAACTTTAATATATTTTTGTCAGAGATGATCATCTAATTATTCGTTTTAAAAAGATGTTTGCAGAGGAACACAAAAAAAAGTAAATGCATATTCAAAAGATCATGAAGTTATAAGTTTCATTTTTTTCACTTTGATCAGTGATAATTTACTCAAAAGAATACAACCTATGTTGGATGTCTGCCACATACTCACGAACTTGACATATAAAACTGGACCGATCATGCATAATACCTCCCGTATAATAAAAATGACGCCTACATGCTCCGTGCCATTACGTGCAAATAATTGCTTTGGCAACAATGAATTCCCTAAGTTTTCATGATATTGGTGAAAGAGTATTTTTGACACTGACTGAATACTTTTCATTTTGACAAAAATTTATTTTTGATTTTGCTGTTTTATGGATTTTATTACATTTTAGGTTACCGAAAATTTCAAACAGGAACGTGAACTTTAAGGTTTTTTTTTGGTATTTTAAAAAATGCGATTCTTCATCGTAAGACGTGCAAATACCTCATCTGGTAAATTGGAATTTATTTAATTGGTAAGTTATAAAGCATTCAATAATAATTATATAAAATTTTACCTCAGAATCCAATTGTAAATCTAAAGGTAACAAGTTTAATCTTATGGATATGATGTATGATAATTTTTAAATGCTATCAATATTTTAGTTGATCATAATTCTTTTATACACCAGATGAGTAACTCTGTTCAGAGCATTTTTCTGGAAATAGTTTTATACAAGAAGATGAGCAAAAAGTTTGGGTTGTGCTTCTTACAAATAAACATCTTGAAGCAACTAAACTTGAACTTAGTAATATTACACTGGCTCTACAAAAAAAAATTCAATAAGAACTTTAATTCAAGCAAAGCAAAGATAAGAAGTAACCTCTCACTTTTATGTAAAGTAGCATCAAATCAAATTTTATTAAAGCATTACATCTTACTCATATAAAGTGCAAATCATTTGTGGAACCTCCTTTTAGTAATTAAAAGGCTTAAATAATTTTTCAGAAAAATTATCGGGAGTTCTTTTCCACTCGGTCTTTTTGGACCATCTTGTATAGTCATACATTTTTATGAATAGATCCTTTAATTGACTAAATTCTAAGATTTAAAATGTTGACTTCACTTCCTGATGCTAATATTTAACATTAACCTAAATGTAACATAACTATTTAATTTCTAAATTTCTAATTACTTACCTCTGCATGGATTTTTCTTGAGCACTTGAAGTTTCCTTTCAATATACCTAAGGGACGCGTTCCTTTCGAACAAAAACGAGTGTTTAGGAACAATATCCAAATCCCTGAGCTCTAACTCCAGACTGTGTGAAAGTAAGGGCCACCAGCCGGTCGCTGAAACAATATTGGATTATCGATTTCATTTCATAATTTTTTTAAGGCAATATAGCTAGTATGTGTTTGATAAAAAATGAAAAACATGATGGTGCAAAAATGAATATGTGTTAAAAAAGAGTCCTTGAACTACTAATTAAATTAACTTAAAAACTCCAAGCTTAATATATAAAAGAGAAAGTCAACAACTTGTTAACCTTTGACTGTACTTATTTATCAAGGGGTCATCCCACTTTAGACGTTCGAGAAAAAGGTCAATTTTGCGATTTTTTGACGACTCCTATTGTAGTCTTCAATGTAATTCTTTTTGAGCTATATTGAAGTATATGAAAAAATTTTTTTTTGGTTTTTTTATTCAGGGTCTCCAGAAAACACACGTAAAACATTTGGTTTTGAGGCCAATTTAGTTATATCCGATACCGATTGTTTTAAGCGGTAGAATATGTCAAAGTTTTAAGAAAATTTTAATGTTTTCCTAATTTCTTAAAAACATTGTAACAATAATTATTAAAGAAGCTATATAAATAGAAAAGAGACCAAAAAACTTAAACAATCGACATGACAGCCAAAGACTACCAAGCACCTGGAAAAACATATTAGTAAATTAAGAACGAAAACTTTAACGGCTTTAGTCACGTTGAAACTCATGGTTCTTAGGTTTACACCATGTGGAATTAGTATCCGACGTTTCGCCTACGATTGCACGAGGCATCCTCAGGGATTTTTACTCCACGAGATTAGAACACTGAATGACTATCGAGGAGCGACACCCCAGTATTTATACCCGATTCGTGCTCAGCAAACATTGATCCAGCGTTACAATAGATTTCCACGTGCGGCTGTAACCTGCGTCTCTATTAATATTATTTAGATATTTACAAATTTCGATTGACTATCTAATTTTACGTTTAAAGAAACCAGTTACTGATGCTAGCACCTTAGTTTCTTTTACATTAAAAGTATGACCTGAGCAATGCTGGTGTTCAGCTACTGCAGATTGTACAATTTGTTTCTTTTTTTTTAAATCTTTAATGTTCCTTAAGCCTAGTGGATATAGACGATCTTGTTTTACCTACATACACTTTACCACAAGAGCAAGGTATCTTGTAAACGCCTTCTGTTTGAAATGGAATTGCATCCTTTTCAGAATCGAAACATTGTCCAACAATCTTGTCGATGGTTTCATGTATGTAAGGCAAGATAGTAGTATCCATAGGAGGTACATTTATGACATTTTATTGAGGAGTAAGGTTTTTATATTTATTAATAGAATGTCTTATATCTTCAGCGCAATATCCGTTGCCTCTCAGAGCATTAGTCATTTTTTTGTTTCCGATTTCAGTGATTGTTCATCACATATTGAAAGTGCTCTATGTACTAAAGAGTTTATGATGGATTGTTTTTAAGAAGGATGATGGTGATGCATTGAGATATCGATTTGTATGTGTTGGTTTTTTGTACACTGGATGTCCTAATTTGCCTTTTCATTCCTTTGTACTAGTACATCAAGAAAGGGAAGGACACCATTTAATTTAATTACAACAGTGAATTTTATACTAGGGTGTTGATAATTTAGATGATCGAGGAGATTATGGAGGTTATCCGCGCCATGCGGCCAAACTATGAACGTACCAAAATTTAGGTTTTAGAGGAGCAGAAGACTAGGCATTTTCCATGAAATCTTCCTTAAAGATGTTAGCTACCACATGTGATAGCGGAGATCCAATGTAAAAAGTTCCTTGAAAAGTAAAATAAGTGGAAATTAAGAAATAAAGAAAATGTTCCTCTACGTCTAATCATCAGCGCAATAGACTCACCAACCTACAAAATAGGTAAATATCCGGCCAAACTTCTACATCCCTTTACAGGAAAAACCAAATACTTTGTTAAAAACTCTGGACACTTTGTCCAAAGATTTAAAACCATCCAATTAGTGCCCGGAGATATATTGATTAGTTTTGGTGTAGAATCCCTGTACACAAATGTTCCTAAAGATGAATTAGTTTTTATAATATCGGACACATTATGAAATAACAACATGAACTCCACCCTACTAGAATTAATTAAAGCATGTCTGATTTCTATTTATTTTACTTTTCAAGGAACTTTCTTCGAGCAGATTTCGGGAGCGGCCATCGGATCTCCGCTATCACCGTCAGTAGCTAACATCTTCATGGAAGCTTTCGAAGAAAATGCCTTGTCTTCTGCTCTTCTGAAACCTAAATTGTGGTGTAGATATGTAGATGATACGTTCGTAGTTTGGCCGCATGGCGCAGATAATCTGTATAATTTCCTGGAACACCTAAATCAACAACACCCTAGCATAAAATTCACTACTGAAACTGAATCAAATGGTGCGCCTCCCTTTCTTGATGTACTAGTACAAAGGAAAGAGAATGGCAATTTAGAACATTCTGTGTACAGAAAACCAACACTTACAAATCGATATTTCAATGAAACGTCACACCATCATCCTTCTCAAAAACAATCCATCATAAACTCTTTGGTACATAGAGCACTTTCAATATGTAACGAACAATCACTGAAATCAGAAACAGAAAAACTGACTAATGATCTGAGAGGCAACAGATATTGCGCTGAATATATAAGATGTTCTATTAATAAATATAAAAACCCAACTCCTCAACAAAATATCATAAATGTACCCCCTTTGGACAGTGTTGTCTTACCTTACATACATGGAACCTCCGACAAGATTGCCAGATTACTCCCAAAATCAAAAACAATCGGAAAATTTTCAACACGTGTAAGAAATTTGGAAAATGTTTGCAAGTCTCCAAAGGACACAATTCCATTTCAAACAGAATGCGCATACAAAATACCTTGCTCTTGTGGTAAAGTATATGTAGGTCTATATCCACTAGGCTTAAGGAACATGAAAAATATATAAAAAAGAAACAAATTGTACAATCTGCGGTAGCTGAATACCAGCATTGCTCAGGTCACACTATCAATATAAAAGAAACTAAGGTGCTAGCATCAGTGTCTGGTTTCTTTAAACGCTAAATTAGCGAGTTAATCGTGATTTGTAAATATCCAAATAATATTAATAGAGATGCAGATTACTTACACGTGGAAATCGATTGTAACGCAGGATCACGGTTCACAGAGCACCAGTCGGGTATAAATACCGGGCTGCTGCTCCTCGAAAGTCATTCAGTGTTCTAATGTCGTAGGGTAAAAATCCCTAAAGATACATGGTGCAAACATAGGCGAAATGTCGGATAATATTTCCAATTTGACACGGTGTAAATCGAAAAACCATAATTTTCATATTAGTAAATTTATAGTATATGTATGTATATATATATATATATATATATATATATATATATATATATATATATATATATATATATATATATATATATATATATATATATATATATATATATGTATATATATATATATATATATATATATATATATATATATTATAAAGAAGCAAAAATTACTAAGTAAAAGGTGTAAGTTCCATGGGTTGAATATATATAGTTTTACCGAAAACTGTTAAGCCGTCAGTGTTTTAGTGGGTAAAAACGGTATATTTTAATGTCATGTCATACCTATAGAACTAACGATCATTTAACAAAGACATTTATTTTAGAAATAATGCATCTGTTATCAGTTTTGTATGAATAAAAATTTGCTACTAAAATGACCTTTGGGAAAAGAGTAACTCTCAAATTACTGGAACGATTTCGAAGGATACATGAAAAATTTAGTTGTGAAGGCCAAAACCTATAATAAAAAAAATTAGTGAAATTCTCTGAAACCGTTTTTTTTACATTTGTGCGTGATCTTCTAACAAAAGATCTATCTATTTAATTTAACAAATAATAGCAGTGAGTAAATTACTTGCTACACATAATGTTCCTCGTTTGTAAAACGGGTCCTAATTGGATGCCAACTAAATAAGGAATGGAGAAATAGAACTTTAAATGAAAATGAAAATAATAGAGTAAGTCTCATTTATTTTTTATTGAAGAAATAATAAGATTTATATGCCTATAAGCAGCCGTCTTTCTACGAAAGTCAATTCACATAATAAAATATTTTTTACATTATAAAATATTTTTTACTATAATTTTTAGAAAGTTTTATAAATCTAATATTTCAAATATCTGAAAGTCCTTTTCGAATCCATATTATAGCAAACATAACATTCTAAAGGTGTCAGATTTAAAAGATATTGCTCAAATATGCTTGGACTTTGATAAATGTGCTGATGCGGAGTTTTGTAAGAACAGAAAAATATCAATTACATACATGGATTGATATATTTTAAGTAGTTATTTTAAAATGAAAAAAGATATAAATTTGATAACAAAAAATCTTAGAAAACATTGAGAATCAATACACCGTTCTTACCTAAGTTCAGTATCATTTGAAAAAAAAAATATTTTATAAATTAATTAATTAAGTTTTAAAGAAATGTAAACTAAAAACTTACTTTGTTTCCTGAAAAATGAAGGAACATTGAAAATAAGAAAAAGATGAAAAATTAGGAAAAAAAATCATACTATTTTATATTCAAGTTGCTATATCTCAGGCAATTAAATACAGGGTGGGCCAAAAAGAAATTCACTATCTGTCTAGCTCTAGGGGCGTCATTGCGAAGTTAAGTGACTTTGTGACTTCAAATAACGTCATCTTTTTCTGAATGGGTTTATAAATAAGCAAAACTGCCACCACTGGGAGCCAAAAATCCACGACTGAAATATTAAAAGTCGTTGCACTCCCCAAAAGTGACCATTTGAGCCTGAGTTTCTAAGTGGGGAATCATCGGTCCGTATTTTTTTAAAGATCGCAGAGGCCGTGCAGTTACGGTTAATACAAACCGTTACATAGCAATGTTGAATAATTTTTTGGGTCCAAAACTGTGGGAATCGCGTGTGTACAACAACAACTCTTTGTTTCAGCAGTATGTAGCCACCTGCCATACAAGTAACTTGACTATGGACGCTCTAAGAGCACTGTTTCTACAAGAATTGATTTCAAAAAGAGGTGACATAGCTTGGCCTCCAAGGAGCTCTAACTTAACTACAGCGGACTTCTTTTTATGGAGCAACTTAAGGGGCAAATATTATTCCATTAATATGTCAACCACATCCGAGTTGAAAGCGAATATTTGTCAAGAAACCCAAGCAATCTCTCCACAAATTCTAAAGAAAGTTTTTCAAAATTTTCATTAAAGACTTAAAAAGTATCGTCGCTTCAACGAACGGCATCTGGAAGATTTAATTTTTAAAACCTGAAATTCCTTTAATTATATTTATTTTAAAATAAACATTTTATCTAGAAGCATAACATCGCCTTATTTTAGAATTTTTAAAAGTGCATTTCTTAGTGGCCCACCCTGTATATTAATTTTCGAAATTGCCACTTATTATTCATGGTATTATCCTGAATGGCCTATAAACTTTCAACCACTAAAATCCCGGATGTTTCATCCTGACACCGGCGGTGGATTCATCAGTGGGTCCGCCGATGCCTTCCCCAGGCATACTTTGACATACTTTCTAATAATAATTTTGAAAATTTAAATGCATAAAATAGACGTTTAATACTTATAAAAAATAAGTGATGATATGCGTGGATGTGAAACCGCCATAGCTTTACTTTATTTCAAATAACAAATAATTTCCCTTTTGTTTTGTAAATGTATCCTGATTAGAGATTAAGATATTTAAAAATTGTTTTTGAAGGTGAACGGTTTTTAATTTCGTGTTCTCTACAACATATTGATGTTTCGTCGAAATCGAAACTGGACACTTCACATCAGCGGATTTAGCCTCTCTATTTGAAGGGGGGAGGCTATATCACAAGAATACAGTACAGAAGTGAGAGCGAGTTTTCGACAGAGTTGGGAAAGATACTAGTGACATTCACATTCCTAATGCAGAAGGCTGGGGCAAGTCTATTTTTCTGAATTCAAAGCTCTTAGTGTGATGGCGATAACATAGTATGGCAAGCGAAAGCAAGTTGTAATCGGCGGAGGCGGGGGGAGTGCCAGCGACATTCACGTTTCTAATGCAGCAGGTACGCGCAAATCTTTTTTTCTGAATTCGATGCTCTTGGGGATGGAGGCAATCGCCTCCACTGCCTCCCCTTGGTTCCGCACAGGATACTTCTTGTACCTTCCTTGAAAGAGATTATCATGAAGTGGGATCGTATCTGCACCTGCATTACATATTATTCTTATTTCCCCTGTTCTGCAGTACAAATAGTAAGTGCAAACTACTGGTATTAATATGTCTCCGGAGAACAGACCATATCTCCGATAAGAGGCAATATATATATATATATATATATATATATATATATATATATATATATATATACTACTTTTTTAACTACTTTGTTTCCTATTTGTTAATGTATATGCCTAAAAATGTCTAAATCGGAGATCAAAGAAAGATCCATTTAGAGTTTTGTTTACTTCTTCAATATTAAGTTTTGACCTTTTTTTCGTAAAAGTTCAGCCATATGAAGTCAACATATTTCACTCTCTAATAATCCTAGACTGTTTTCCTTCTTCAAAGTATATTTTGGAAATCTGAGGAAAGTATATGCTAATATCATTTTAATAGGAAATTTAAAGTAAAGGTTGCTATGAGACATGTTGTGCGTCGCTACGTATACAGGCACTGAGATAAAAATTCGATAAATTTTTTATCTTTTTGTCACGCTTTACGTATAGGTAAAAATATCTACATGAAATATTTTTTATTTAATTTAATTAAAAATTAAAGGCCACATATTTATATATATATATATATATATATATATATATATATATATATATATATATATATATATATATATATATATATATATATGAATGGTTTGATTATTTCGGGTTTCAATCCGTTCGTTCAAAGAATCGTTTTCACAACGTTTCGCCAAAATCTCATTGGGCATTTTCAAGTGCGGTTTGTCTCGTTACTCGCTGAGAACTCAGATGAATCGCACTTGAAAGTGCCAAATGAGATTTTGGCGAAACGTCGTGAAAACGATTTTTTGAACGAACGGATTGAAACCCGGAATAACCAAACCATTCATTCTACCATCCGTGAAAACCTACGATATATATATATATATATATATATATATATATATATATATATATATATGTATGTATGTATATATGTGTACTGATTCATAAATTTTATATAAGTAATCTTATTTTTGGTCATCCATACCGTGGGAAAAAATCGCGTAATAGAAATGTCGGCGTAATTAATTTTAAATGTAATTAAATTATTAATTAACTAACTTGCCTTGATTGGACAGATCAATGATTGAGGTAACGATTTCCAGACCAAAGTTTCCATTTTCATGTCACTTTGGAGCTTCTGCTTGCTAAACTTGTTAAACAAATCGATTTTAATTATCTTCACGTATACTGAATGACCGAAAATAATTAAAAGAATATAACAGCTTTATTCTCTGAATTATTAATACAGGTCACAAAAGTGTTTTTAACAAATGTTTTCGGTAAGTGAACAATCAGTTATGAGTTGAGTTAGTCAAGGATATAACAAATATTTAATTTTAGATCAATTTTAAATCTTTATAGGTACTACTATTTCACACTAGGTTCTATATATATATATATATATATATATATATATATATATATATATATATATATATATATATATACAGGGTATCCGGTAAGATATCTCCTAATTTCTCGAAACTGGCGGTATTCGAGATAAATCGAAAAACTCAAAAGTTACTAATGCTCAACAAAAACTGATAAAAACAAAATACGCAGAATGTGCTGATGTGCTCTAATTTATGAGAAAGCGCTGTCTCACTCTTTGAAAGCAAAATCATGTTATGCTGAAAGATTTCCAGCTAAGACAATGTTAACTCCAAAAACTTTTCAATCAGTTGATCGGGGCTCAACTAATTTACAATGTTTAAATGTTATTTTGGAAAATGTTCAATATGGGCTCCACGTATTTTATTACATTTTCTTAATCTTCGAATATTTTCCCGCTGCACTGCAAATAACATTCCGGTATTATTACGGACTTCGTTAGAATGCCGTGCAATTCTCGTTAGTATTTCTTCTTAAATATTTACTGGGGTTGAATACACTAGCTCTTTTATATGTCCTCAAAAGTCAAAGTATAAGGGATTTAGGTCTGGAGAGCTTAGTGGCCATAAAACAGGCCAACCTTGATCTATCCATCGAGTGCCAAAAACGTTAGTTAACTGTTGACATACTATAGTACTATACGGGTAAAATAAGATGGAGCACCATCATGCATGTACCATATTTGCCTTCTTCTATCAAGAGGAACGTTTTCCAATAAATTATTTAAATTTTGCTGCAAAAAGTTTAAATAAATCTAACCATTGAGAAAACAAATGGGCCTATAAGGTTATTTCCGATGATGCCAGCCCAAATTTTACAATTACAATAAACCTTTGTTGGTGTTTATTTATTATAAAACCGGCCTCATTAGTAAAGAAAATAAGGTTAGAAAAATTTAGATATAGGTTATGTTGCTGTATAAACCAGTATGAGTATTGACTTGTTGCGGGATAATTATTCAGATATATAGCGTGGTACGGGTAAAGTAACTTTTCTGTTAGAGTTTTATGTATAATCCATTTTGTAATATTGTTTGGTGTCGCGAGCTTTCTTATGCTATTTAAAGCGATCTCAGCAATATCTTGCAAAATTTATTTCTCTACGTGTGGGTCTCGTCCTTTCCTGGCAGATCCCTCTCTGCCACGTCGCGGCAAAAATGGTCCTGAATAAAATATGTCAAAAATTTATTCGTTAACTCTAATAATTATGTTCTAATCATCTTTTACCTCTTTCCATTAGACTTCGATCAACTCTTTCAAAGGTTTTTGGACATGGCAATGTTCGAGTTGGAAATCTTTCAGCATAAAGTCTTCTTGCCTTTGAAGAATTTGACAGCGCTTCACCATAAATTAAATGCATATCAGCATACTCTGCGTAAGAATATTCTTCCATTTTTTAAAATTATTCTTACTTGAAGGCAGTTTTGACAAGTTCCGTCACTAGTAATTCATTATGTAGGTATTAACAATATCAACTTGATTTTTACCTGTTTGTGTTTACCATTAGTAACTTTGGAGCGTTTCGCATAAAAATCGATATATCTCGAAAACCGCCAGTTTTACCATTTTTGAAGAGGAATGATAAAAGTTTTTAATAATCAGTTTTTAGCTCTGTAAAATGACACCTGTCAAAAATTATGCCAAACGAGTATGGCTGCAAGTTCGTTCCTGACTTCTTTGATGATCTAAAACTTCTACTGTAGTGTAGTTTAATGTACCAGCACAAACTAATTCTCAGAGTGAAAGCTGTCTTTCTCTAACTATACTAACGAAAACAAGAAGAACTTTAATATTAGCAAAAAAAGACAAAGAATGAACAGTTGGAGAGCTTTTTTGGTTTTTATTACTTTTATTTTTTCCCATTTTCAGTATCATAAAATTTAATTATAAAATAAATAACAAGATTTTAAATAGATTCTTAAGTATTATATTCAAAATAAGTATTTCGAAAACAGGTATGAGCTAAAATAATACATCAAAATTTAAGTTTTAGGCAATTTTACTAAAAAAAAATTAAGTAATTATAACTTTCTCAAATAATGAAATAAGTAAAAAATTATGAAGGAACAGTCCGAAATAAATAAAGCTTAATTCGAAGTAATCAACTGCAATTTAGTTCGATAACTATTACGACTAACTTTTTGCAATGGTAAGAATTTATCTCTTTATATTCTTGAAACTAATTAGGGCTAAATCATACTTGTGCTAGTGTCAACGAATCTTAATATTAATAGTAGTTTCGCTAAAAATAGTTCACTCCGTAAAATTCATGTAACGGCTACGGCTAAAATTACATTAATAATTATAGCCTCAAAAAAGGGCATTTAAAATTTCAACAGTTTTCGAACAAAGTGATAGTTTATAATCAATGTTAAACTACAATATAATTTATACATATCTATATAGATTACTAGATAATGGCTTGTAATTTTATGATCCAGCACTAAACCCAGTCATCAGTAACACATGTAATTTGAGCTATGCCTAAAACCAAATTAATAGCACTTGCTACACGAACTAGTGGCCATTACAATACAGTAATATCTACAACTGTTGATTATACGTTAGATATTTTCCTACAATAATGGTCAATTTATGTTCAGCTATGTATATGTTATTTATTAAGTGAATGTTATATAAGGTTTTGACATTTTATTTGATTGACAAAAAGCAAAAATAAAAAGACACATTATTATAAAACAGAACAAATTAAATATGCTTTTATATTGGCAATTTGTGTTAAAAGTGTGTCAACAATTTAGTACAGTAAATTTGAACAAAAGTAATGTTCAGCAATAAAGTAATATGTTGATAATTTGCAAATTACTCAATCTATTTACAGACTGTGCAAATAAACAGAAAAATTAAAAAATATTTTTAGAAATCAATAACGTATATAAAAACAAAAACAAAACAATTCAAATACTATTCCTTCAAAATATGTAAGTACTTATATAAAAATACAATGTATTTTTTCTAGTTTGCAGTAAAAATTTTCATAAAGGAAAAACAAACCTATACACTTTTAAGATAAATAAGTTAAATATAACTTCTTGAACAAAAAACTCAAACAAAACTAATATTCTAAAAAGTTTGTGATAGCTTCTGGTAGGCAACTTAATAAATAGTTTGTTTTGGTTTAATCTCTTCCCAAATAGGTACATATTATCAGTTTTAAGTCATAAGATTGAAAAAATTGATAGTACGTTTGTATGTGAAAGGGCAATATTAATTAACCTTATCGACAAATTAAAAAAAAAAAAAGAATTAGTTTAAGTAGACTGCCATAGAATAAACAAATCTTTTAAATTATTTTAATAATCTAGTATATTGTCATAAATAAGGTACATTGTCACAAATCAGGTTTGTTGTTACAGATCATTTATAAAGATACATTACCTATTAGTTCTCTGTTTATTGTTTCAAGATTAATGTAAACATATATCTCCTAGACATATGCAACTATTGGCTAAAAATAATTTTATATAATAAATACTCTGCCACTTGGAAAATATAAAAGATGCGTAAAAATATGGCGGGTCGCGCCTGTGACGAGTCTCCTTTGAATTTTGCCGACTTCGGCGGTCAGCGTCAAAGGCGTTAAGAAAAACATCATCATATTTCTATTGTTCGCAAGCCGCACAAACGAGGATCGCACTGATCTATTTTCTTCAGGTTTTTGATATAAGCAAAAATTTTTTTGTTGTTGAACGGCTTTGTGGCACGCTTTTTCGAAAAAAAAATACTTTGTAACTAGACCGACAATATGAAAAATATTACGAAATTAATTTGTTGTATCCCAAAAGCTTTTATAATCTCATTCTCGAACAATGAAAGTCGGAAAAATTCAAAGAAGGCTCGTTACGGGTGCAACTCGACATATTTATACACACCTTAGTAAAATCATAACAAAGACCAAAGTGCAATGAAGTTTTTGCAATGTTTTGAATATGGGTAACAATAGCTCAGTAAACGGATCCCGTATTAATTTAATATATTCCTTTTTCCAGCTGAAAAATATATAAATATTTTTGCCTCTTTTACCATTAACTTATAAACATTTTCACCCTTCAATTATTCATTTTCATGATTTATGACCACAGAAACTGCTCTAAAAATACATACAGAAAAAGTAGATACACACTAGTACGTGTGTTATTTTCTCCTATATATTTCTTCAAAAACTTTAAATCAAATCTACAACATATTCTTTGCTAGATGTTTTTCTTTCATAATGTGTTAGGAAATTACTACTTTTTGGATTTTCGTATTTCATTTAATATACATCGAAGAAATGTAATTTTTATGGAAAAATAATACTTCAAGCATTGCCATTACCATTTAAATGCACCAGGGTGAGAAATAGGATTAATAAATACATTTGACAGTGCTGTATGTGCGAGTCTCCAGGCCACCACTCGCCGGCATTACAGGGACCGCACACCGCACATTCAATATGAACTTCACTTTCTCCACCCGGATGCAGAGCTCAAACGGACTGCCCGAGGTACCTGACGGACTGCGCTTTCTGGTCCAGCATTGTAAATGAGACAAGGCGTATGTATATATGGTGATAGCATCATCTCACTGGTTTTGTGTCATCCTACCACCTATACACAAACGCCTTAGATTCCGTCAGTTTCATGTAGGTTCGTGATGACCAAGAACGTGTTTATCAATAGGTACTCACCGATCTCGTAATTAAGGACACATAACAACTGTCGCCGCCCATCACAGCCAGGATTACTGCCCCGATGTCACCGCCGACATGTAGCGAACCACCGCTTACAAATACGCCGCCTACTTCGGTCGAGTAGTACGAGGCGTCGTAAACGTCATCGCATATTTTTAGTACGAGGCCCGTGAACAACCTCGTGAACTGCCACCACTCAATTAGTAGAAGGTGCCGTAAAGAGATTCATATGTTCACCATATAAAGCATTCTCAAGTCCGCCATACCGTCCATTTAATTTTGATATACAAAAGTATATCTTAAGTTATTAAGCTAGTTTTAGGCCATATTGTAAGGTATGGAATAAAGGATACAGGTTGCTTAAAAATGTTTCATTATCTAGTTCCCATTTCAGGAAATATTATCGGAAGCCGGAAACCAGTAACTAATATTGGCAAATGACCCCTGGCTTGTTGTTTCTCCACTGTAACAAGCTACCCGGTGCAAGAGGGTCCTCTATTATATTATATATTATATTATATTTATTTATCGACGGACACACTGTCCATTTTAAAATAATTAGTTACAGAGCTAGAGTGAAACATAATAATGTTAGATCAATAATAGTATACCAAAAGAGTGTATATAAAGGAAAAAACGGAAAGGTGTACACCTGTCAATCTGTAACAGCAAAACCATAAAACACCAATCGACAATCAGTTCCAACAGCTTTCGTTTAAAATGATTCAAGGACCTACCACAGAAATTCAAGTCACCCAGCCCATTAGCATACCCATCCATCCTTGGTATAAAAAAATGGCTCGCATAATTTGTTCAGTGAAAAGGCTGGTGAAATATATGGGAAGTACGAGTACTCCTGGGAGGAACCCTCAGACCAACATTCGACAACAGGCGGGGACAATTATTGATACTGTTTATAATTTTGAAGAGAATTTGTAAAACTCTACCATTTCTTCTATTAGTAAGCAGGAAGCAAATCCAACTCGGAGCGCAAAGCAGCATAATGAAGATCAGTACCCCCATTGAATATCATGTTAATATATCTGAGAAACCTTCTCTCTACCTATTCGAGCCGGTACACACATGATTCATAGTGGGAGTTCCAAACACAAGAAGCATACTCAAGGTGTGTTCGAACCAACGAGCAATAGAGTATTTTAAGGGATTTCGCAGTGGAAAGCTTCTTAGCATCACGTCTAATAAAACCTAACATCCTGAGGGACTTACTAACAATGTCAGCGATGTGAGAAACGAATGAAAGAGTAGAATCAAAAAGGATTCACAGGTCTGGTACAGAATCAATGGAGGTCAGCGGCCCACCATCCAAGTGATAGTGAAAGTCCAGTGGATAACACGATTTAGAAAATTTAATGAATTTACACTTAGGAATATTCAAACTCATACCATTCACTTTGCACCAGGAAACAAATCTATCAAGGTTCCCCTGTAGCTCCAAGCAGTCACTGTAACTGTCGATGACCTTGTACACCTTCATATCATCCGCAAAGAGTAAGAACTTGCCTGACCTAAAGCAGATTAATACATCATTAATAAATAAGTTGAACAATAATGGACCAAAGTAAAATCCCTGAAGGACCCCTGAAGACACTGATATCTCAGAAGATACAAAATCATTCACCTGTTGACGACCACTCAGATAGGTCTCAATCCAATCAAACAGTAGATCAGAGTTACTCAGCCCCCGAAGCTTATCCGGTAGAGTCCCATGAAGCACCCTCGAGAAGTCAATATACACCGAGTGGACCTCAGATTCGTCCTTCAAAGCCTCAGACAAACCGCTCACATAAGAGGCCAGATTCACCTCAGTGTTCCTGCCATCACAAAAACCAAATTGTTCCTCAATGATGACAGACTTAAAAGTAGAGGTAAGAAAGGCATTAACCAGCTTTTCAAAGATTTTAGGAATAGAATTAATTATACTGATAGGTCTATAGTTTTGAATGTCAGCCCTACTGCCGACCTTGTGAATAGGAACCACAAAACTCGTTTTCCGAAATTGAGGAGAAATATCCCGCCGAAGGGATTCATTGAAAATGTGATGAAGTGGACGAGCCAGAACGAACGAGCAGTTTTTCAGTAGGATTGGATGAACGCCACCAGGGCCAGAACCCTTATAGTGGTCAAGACCATTCAGCTCGGCGTAAATGTCAGAAATAGATATGGCAAAGTTGGAGTCATTTATATCAGCTGAAACAGCCACCGGGCACTTCACTGTTACATCAGTGTATACTTTGCTGAAATATTTAGCAAAAAGTTCAACAGTCCCAGGACTCATGACTGCTCTCTCGTCCTCCAAAAATAATTCAGATGGCATACCGTTCGATTGAAGTTTGTCATTCACAAAGTTCCAGAATGGCTTCAGACTCGGGCCGATACCAGATTCCGTGTCACGAATATAATTATCATAACAAAGGCGTGACAATCTCTTACATTCTGTAAACACTTCATAGTCGTTCCCAGAATCACTCGACATAAACTGTTTATGACATTTTTTTTGTATAGTTAACTGAACGAGCTCGTTAGAAAACCGCCTAGGAAATTTTCTTGCAGAAACTCTCTTTACAGGCACAAAGACCTCCATGGCAGAATATAATTCATTGTAGAAAATATTTAGCATATCATCAACACTACCCACATAAGAAAAAAGGGTCTCCCAGGGTACAGAGCACAAATAGTCATTTAACAAGATTTTAGTGGCATGTTTAAAGTCGAAGTGAAAATTCTGTGCATGAGTGCTGGTATCATAGGAACGAGAACCCGGAGAAACAATATTAAAGGCAGTTGGCGTATGATTGTCGTTCATGCGAACTAGCGGTAGAACAGAGTCCACAGCAAACCTCACGTGACTCAAAACTAAATCTAAAATAACATTGTTAATATTAACGATAAAGTTGGACCGGAATAAGTTATGAAAGGCGCAAAAGTCAGACAGCGCAGCAATAACTTCCCCATTCTGAGGGAAGACGTAAGTATCATCCCGAGGCGGCCACTGCGCAAATATCCTCATTGGTCCAGGCTGCCTTTGGTAAATTAAAATCGCCAACCACACAAAGTTCGGGGTCAGAAAAATGACTTATGATAGACTCCAAGGCTTCATAGAAGGCTAAATAGTTCAGAAGATAGTAACGGCGCTGAGAGGGATATCTCGACTGTAAGTATTTAGGATAATTATTGGATATGCATAATCTAGGGATCGCTTAACCACTAAATGTTTGAGAGATGACTGTCTGTGGAATGGATATCGACCTACCAAAGCTCCGCTATCTTGACAGTAAGACATACGACCTCATGACCAAAAGCACACATTACAAATGCTGGAAAATTAATGCTTTAAACTGGAATTACTTTTGTGATCCAGTCTAACTATAACAAAAATGTATATCTATTGAGCCTTAAATACTAATACTACGATTTAGGCGATTTCCTTGTGTTATGTGACCTCTCTTATATTTACTTATAACTCCGAAATTATAAATGCTACATTCTTGACATTTCCACTATACAGAATGATTTCTCCAATCCGTCAAAAGTGAAACTGAAAAAAATATTAAAAGTATCTTGGAGCAAACAAAATAGTAAAAAAAGTTTTGAACTTAGACAATTAGAACGTAAGAAAATGAATATTTCCAATTACTACTAATTAATAATATGTACTGACAATTTTTTAAAATATTTGCTGACTAAAAAAAAGGTAAGGAATTTCTGAATCCAAGCCAGAAGGAAAATGACCAATAAGCAGATTAGTTACAAAAAGGATACCATTATGTAAGTATAATAACGTATCAGTAATTTTATCAAATATTTTAAAATTAAAATTAAGCAAAAATTAAAATTTATTTCAATTACATTTACAATTAACAATTCTATTACGATTTCATTTGATATTCGGAAAATTGAATATTTGAAGTTCATTATAGTAAATAATTAATCAGTTTTATTTAATATACGAATTAATTTTGATTTGTAAATATTATTCTAGTTGCCGCATCATTTATTTCATTTTGCAAAATAAATCTTATTAAATATAAAGCAATTGTCTATTTCATGTAATTAGTGTAATAATTCGGACCATTCGAAAGTTTGTGGGAAACATAGCAGACTACGTCACCTAGGACCCGCTACCATGGAAAGGGTCCCCACAGAGCTTCATACTTTTGGTATCTTTGTATACCTGGTATAAAAATAATAATAATAGTAAAGCCCTTTAACACAAACCTCATTTCAGTAGCTAAAATATTGATGCGAGCAAGACTAATAGAAGTGGGCATCTCTAACAACAACAATCTAAAGGACAAGCATAATGAGAAGATCGCCAAATATAGAGACCTAGAGGTACAAATACGCAGACAGTGGAGAATAAGTAGCGTTCAAATAATCTCCATAATTCTATCAACAACCGATAAAAGGTTACGCAAAAGGCAGTGCTACTTGGGACCGCTCGAACTGTCTAGAAGTTATGGAAGTTGTAAAGGACCATAATATACATACAATATAAAGCCTGACAACATGCAAAGATCTCCCCCGAAGCTCCATCCGGAGTATGGAATGAATTAATGTTCACTGGAGGGAGTAAAACGATTTTTTAGCTTTTTTTTTATTAATAAACAAGAAGTTATACAATACAAAAATAACAATTTAAATAGCGAAATTTAGTTCATCCAGTTCCAAGGAATCACATGTCAGTTTCTCATAGTTTAATTTCACTCTTACAACTTAGCTTTATTTATTAAGTAAAACTTGTACCATTTCATTTTCGTATCCATAAGTAATTGTTTAATGATGTCACTGGTACCATCTGTTAAACGGTGTGTGAGTCCGGTAATATTCAAACTCAAAGACCTATACTTTGTTTAGTGGACTGTCTAGTTGTCAACAAGGTTGTCCTTGTTTTTATCAACTCATGTTCAAAGGTCTCGGATAGTTGTACTGAATTTTGTTTAATTGTACCAAAATAAATTTAAATTGGAAGGAATGATTTTTCTGACTATCCGAAAGTAAATTAATGTTTATTGTGTTTTATTTATTTAGTATCTAGATTAGTATTCGGGAATCATGCTGATCAACTTATCTTTTTCTGGTTAATAAAATTACTTAGGATCCAATTGTGCTCTTGTATTGGACTATTTACAATTGTGATCAATTTGGTTTTTCCACTATTTTCTGGAACAATTATTTTACTAGCTCTTTGGGAACACAATTTTCTCAGCCTATTTGGTCATAACGAAGCCGTGCAGTAAGAAGCAGCTTGTTCCGGCATAATTGAATCCATTGCAAGAGGTTATCGGCCAATAATATTAAAAAAGTTACTTATTTTGGTTTCTTTTGTTTTTTTTTACCTTACCTTTTATCTTTGTTGTAATTTTTGTTGAAAATTTATTTCACAAGTAGGTATATACGTGGTGTCGACTTTTTTTTATTCTTTAAATTCATTAGCCCTTTTGTACATTTTAGGATTCGTTGAGACGGATATTATGGCATAGGAATCCTCAAAACCCTATAGATGCTTTTTTTAGACCAGAACTCTTAAGATTTGACAATTCGTGAATCTCAAGGTAATATTTCATTTTATTAACCGACTTCTAAAAGAAGGAGGTTCTCAATTCGTCGACTATGTATTTTTTTATGTATGTACACCGATTACTCCTGAACGGTGGCACCGATTTGAATGAAATTTTTTACGTTATGTTCAGGAAGTTACCACGGTAGTCCCATATTTTTTTGGATGAAATTGGTGTAGTAAAATACAAGATGGCGGCCAAAAAAATTAATTTTGTCCAATTCCATAATTGTTATGGGGGAATTTTCGGGGTCGTACATAACGAATCTGAAATTATTTCTAAAAAATTCAATATGGCGGATAAAATATGGTGGACAAAAAAATTAATTTTGTTCGATTTTCTCCAAAATTGGTGTGGAGGAGATTTTGGGGTCGCGTATAACGAATCCAAAATATTTTTAAAAAATTTAATATGGCGCAATTTAAAGTGGCGACCAAAAAATCAGTTTTATCCGATTTTCTCCAAAATTGGTATGGGGGAGTTTTCGGGATCGCACATAATGAATCTAAACTCATTTTAAAAAAATATGATATGGCGGATTCAATATGACGGACAAAAACATCAATTTTGTTTGATTTTCTCCAAAATTGGTATGGGGGAGTTTTCAGGTTCGTATATTACGAATCTGAAATTATTTTTCAAAAATTCAATATGGAATATGGCGGATAAAAAATTAATTTTGTACGATTTTTTTTCAAAATTGATATGGGGCAGTTTTTGGGATCGCACATTACGAATCTGATATTATTTTAAATATATATATATATATATATATATATATATATATATATATATATAGCGGATTCAAGATGGCGGATTTAAGATTCTATATCTCACGATTTTGTCTAAAATCAGTATTCGGGGATTTTTGTTAGTAGTAACTATGAATTTAAAATATTTTTTTGAAAAAATCAATCTGGCCGATACAATATGGCATCCTAAATTTTGAATTTCTGGATTTCATCTAAAATTGGTACTAGGGAGCTTTGAAGGGTTTAGATTTAGATTCGATTAAGACGTTAACATTATTTTTTTGAAATTCAATATGGCGGATCCAATATAGTGGATTGAGAATTTTACCTTATTCGCATTTTATTAGATCTGGTATTAGAGTGTTTATGAATATGAAGTTAATTTTTTACAACTATTAGGTTGACAAGATACAATATAGGAGATTGAAAATTTTACATTTTCCGATTTTGTCTAAAATTAATATTCTAGGGTTCTTGGAGCGTATACAAACTCAATATGCAGTATAAAATATATCGAACTAAGAAATTTACGTTTCAAGTTCCTTAAATATCTATATTCAATGGTTTTGAGGTCTAAATTACCAATCTAAAATTAATTTGAAATTTAAGATAGTGGATTTACTATGACAGACTAAATTTAATTACTAAATAAATAATTTGATACAATTTCACTGGTATTTGGAGAACTTTAAGAATCAAGGAATTTTTAGTGGTTCATTTTAGGATGATTTACAACTTTGGATAAAATGGGTACTTTTTTGCCACCTTGAAGTCATTGCGAGATACATTAATCTCGATTAGTACTTAGTTCAAATAATTTATGAATTTCATAATGAATTCAAAACTAAAAACCGAAAAATAAAATTTTTATAAAAAAACAATTGAACCGGCTCCTAAAAGTGCGCTAAAAGGTGAAAAATAACTATAAATATCTATAGCAAATTGAAATTTTTCAAGTCGACGCCAAATTATTTCTAAATAAAACAAATAACTACTAATATATACAAATTATGGTAAGAAAGCAATTATAAATAATAATTATTAGTTTGGCACCGACTACAAAAACTTCAATTTCATATAAAAATTTATAGTTATTTTTCACTTTTTAGAGCACTTTTAGAAATCGGTTCAATTATTTTTATAAAAATTTTATAAGTGGTTAAGTCGTCCGTTAAGAAAATGTTTATGTTGAAAAATCAATTTTAAATTAATGTATTTTCTTTACAAGATTTTATTAACATACTGTGTAAACCGATGATCCCGATCCAACACAAGCCCTTAATTTTTATAGTTTTGTTGGAAACCTATCGATTTATCCTCAGTTATTGTACTACAAATTCCTTTCTCTCCCCCACGCGACTAAATACCATAACCGCAGATTTTCTAGAATTAATTACAGACATTGCTTAGTTGAAGACTTCGCAAATCAAAATTAAGAACAGCAACTGACTGTGTACCTTCTGAAGAACTAAATGAAAGGTATATTTGTGTATTGGCAGCTTAACTAGTGCTAAAGACATGAAAGGGAAATGGAGAGATATTAATATGTAAAGGGAAAATAGGAAAGGATCCAATATTAGCTGCTGCGAAACTCCCTCAGATACATTTAAGAATGAGGAAGTTTTGTCTGCAAAACAGATTACTTGGCATCTGCTATTAAGATAATCTGATACAGAACACATTCTTCTTCTATTAAACCAATATAATGTAATACAAGGTGTTCCGATAATGCATCAGAGAATTTGGAGAGGTAGTAACGGTAGTAAGTTATATAACAAAAATTCGAAAACTCAATATTTATCAAAATGCAGCCTATAAAAGTTTATTTTTTTATTTTTAACATTTTGCAGTAAGATTTTAATATATCAAGTTAATATTTGGCACGGGAACTACGCCTAATGACCTCTATCACTTTATTTTAAAAATGTTTCTCTACTATGCTACTAAAGGTCTTTTTTTACCTGAAATTTAAATATTATTTTCATATATCTTTTATTATTAAGTAATTTTTCAAATTGAAGTTTTATACCTGAAAAATCAGCTTTTCAAATGGAAGCAACAACAGTTACTAAGCTTCAAATTTAGTAAAATATGATAAAAATTTAAGCAAGTTCTACTTAATTAAAAATAGTTAACAAGTAAAATTCTTTTTGTATTTTAGTAGACGTGATAGTAAAAACTTCAAAAATTAACACGGTATTTATTTATTTACGAAATGACTAATAATTATTCAAATATTGAATGTCTCGATGTGCATTTTTGGTATAGGAGAGCAAATGGAAATGCAAAGATGCAAAATGGTTATATCTGGATGTATATTCTGAAATAAATATCGCAATTGAAAAATTTATTTTACTGGTAATTCCAATTTGCGACTAACTGTTGTGGTTTATCGACTCAAATAAGGAGTATTTTTTTACCATTAAGTATTCGTTTATCTTTAAAATACCCTTTTTCCACATTCTGCCAAGACAAAAATATACGTAAGACATATTATTTGAATTTTTTGCTAAATGACACAAATAACTAATTAATTTTTTAATTTTAACTTTTATGTAAATGACGATCTGAGCGTTTATTTTATTTTATAATCAATACGCCTAAGAAAATAATGAAGTTACCAACAACATTATAAAGTATGTTTTTGGTTTTTGATTCTTGTGTTTTTGTATATCGTAAAACTAAGGCCGAAACGTCACTTAGCCTGTTCAGAATCTTTTAATTATATGACTCAAATATAATTTGAAGAATTATTATAAATGACCTATACCCAAGAAAAAATTTCTTTAAAAAAAATTATAATACCTAGTATATACAGGTACTCTCGGATTAATATTGAATATATTCCCAAGAGTGAAGCTATATTTCAACGTCCTGCTACAAGCTAAAATTGTTTCCTAAACCTATGTTCAAAGGACCACCATTACTCAGATCGAAGTTTAATCGCTAATCTGAGTTTAAACATAAGTTTCTTTAAAACACTTAAGTTTTGCCGGCTTATGCTAGTTAGCCTCTCGTACACAGAGTTATATTTAGTTCTTATAAAAGATTACACCATATGTTCTAATATTACTAATCGGGTGGCACACACATCTTTACATTTAACTTTGATTAATTTTTAAACGGAATACATTAAATTATTTGTCATTTCTTAATTGCTTTGCAAATTACAAACATATTTTTGCATACATTATCATAACTTATCTCAGTTGTTTTCAGGAAACAGGCTACAGACCAAGAGTGTAAAGTTTGCATTTTCCTGCCTCAGTTTATTAAACACAGAGAGTTTAACTTAAACATTCCCGATATGTTTACATAAACTGGTTTCGCTCCAACAAATTAGAATAAGGGTTTAAAAGTTAAATAGCTTAACATAATTAGTAAAAAAAAACTCTTTAGAGGATAATTAAAAGTCAATGCATTTTATTAAGAAGTTTGAAAATTGAATCACGTTGTAATCTCCATTGTTTTGCAATGTTTGAGTTTACATCCGGTGTAATTACCAACTTAATTAATTTAGCCTGTTTCTTTAGGGACAATTCTGTAACTTTTCCAACCAATTATGAGTAAGTTAAAACAATTATAATCATGACCCAAAAAAGTTACCCTTAGCAACAAAAAATGGCAGTGTCAGAAAAACTTCTTTTCTTTTCCTAATAAATAATGAAAGCAGCAAACAAAACGAACTTTATTTAGGCTTCTTTCGAAGAATGTTTTGAGACGAGAAACTTTTAACATTAGTAGAAAATATTGTTATTGCTCCACTGAACTTCGAAGTAAAATTGTGTTTATTGATTTCTAACACATTTAGAAAGATATTGGTATCGGCTTTACATATTCCAGTGTTAGCGTGTACTTCAATGAACCTAATATCATTAAAATATTAACGTATCCATTTTAGTTTAATCATTTTCCGTTAAAAAAATCAATTAAAACAACTTTCTATACAACAATGATTGTGACATAATTTAATTATAAAACAAACAGGAGAGATATTCGATGGCAAAACTTTACATAAAAATATAATAAAAGAAACTTAAGATAGATTGATATTTTGGGCAACAGTCTGAACTTGAAGCCACAATTAAAAATACGTGTGATATATTTTTCATTTTCCTTATCTCTAAAATAGTTGAAGAAGCGACTTATTGTAGAACACACTAAAGTTGGATTAAAAGAGGTGTGGCAAATTGCAGAAGATGCCGATATTCATGTTTTTTCTAACTTATAATTTACAGTTACTACTTTAAATTACTCAACATCGTGAAACTTGTTCTTTATCACTCACAGCTGCAAAAGAATCTTAGTCCTTATAAAGGGTGTTTTTTTTATAGAGGTATAGAACTTTTAAATGGAATAAAACAAAGATGAATTTTTTAAATTGACATGAAATTTACTTTGTTCGAAAGATAACCTTCTGGTATTATAATTTAAATATGACTTCTGGCATATGACCGCCACGGCTGGCTCGGACGTAGTCTAATCTGGAGGTCCAATTTTCGATGACTTTTTCCAACTTTTGTGGCCGTATATCGGCAATAACGCGGCGAATGTTGTCCTCCAAGTGATCAATTGTTTCGGGCTTAGCGGCGTAGACTAGCGACTTCACATATCCCCACAGAAAATAGTCTAGCGGCGTTAAGTCGCACGATCTTGGAGGCCAATTCACGGGTCCGAAACGTGAAACTATGCGGTTACCAAACGTTTCCTTCAATAAATCAATTGTGGCACGAGCTGTGTGACATGTTGCGCCGTCTAGTTGAAACCACAGCTCCTGCACATCATGGTTGTTCAATTGATGAACCAAAAAGTCAGTAATCATGACTCTATAGCGGTCACCATTGACTGTAACGTTCTGACCAGCATCGTACATACACTTGAGGATTATCATCACTCCAAATACGGCAGTTTTGTTTATTGACGTATCCATTCAAACAAAAGTGAGCTTCATCGCTAAACAAAATTCGCTTATGAAAATCGGGATCAACGGCAATCTTGTTTTGGGCCCATTCACCGAATCTACGCGTTGCTAGGTGATCGAGTGGCTTCAATTCTTGCACGAGTTGGATTTTGTAAGCACGCAAATCAAGATCTTTCCGCAAAATCTTCCATAAAGCGAATGGACATATCCAATTCCTGTGCACGATGGCGGATAGACTGATTCGGGTCTTCCTCTACGCTACGCTCTACAGCAGCAATGACTTCTTCTGTACGCACTGTACGACGTCTCTATGGATGCGTATTATCATTTAGAGTAAACGTGGTGCGAAAACGTTCCATAGTTAATCGAATTAATTGCTCTGATGGACGATTATGTTGACCGTAAAATGGACGTAGTGCGCGATACGTATTTCGAACACAACCATGATTTTCAAAATAAATTTACACAATTTGGAAACACTGTTCAGGCGTCAGTCTATTCATGTTGAAATGCCAAACCAAACTAAACATAAATCACTTGACAGCTGACAAAATGGCCGCCAGTTAAAAAAGTATTGCCAACTTAAACTTCTATACCTCTATAAAAAACACCCTTTATTAGTTGATGACCTAAGTTTCTGTCCGAAGTTTAAAGGTCGTTCAGCAGTTTCATGATTGAGAAAGACTGCAACCAGACTTCTGCTGTGATGAACATTAGAAGCGATGAATCGATGACAACCACCTCTCAAGAGGATGTGTAGAATGACTCGCATTCTGATTCAACATAGCGAAGATACACTGTCCCGCAAGGGACGTTAGGGTATAAGAATGAAGCCGTCCTCATCAAAGTCAGAAAACCCTGATACTTTTACCTGAACAGGTATCAGGGTTATTACCGCTTTATTTAGCTTTATTTGGCCAATCTTTGAATATATCATGACTCTCTGGGGAGGAGTAATAACCAACAATTTGTATAATTTACAAAAAATTCAAACATGAATTATTAAAATAATGTTTATAATTTACTTATTCATGTGAGGCTGTTAGAGGAGACTAATTTCTTCGACGTGCGGCAATTGTTACGGTATCAGTTTTTGGTATAGCAACATCTAAATTAACAAGAACATTGATTACGTATACCATACAGACAATGAAATACCTTTTGAAGGGTGTATAAAATTAACAGAATAATTGATCAACGTTATTACTATTTTTTGGGGCCACGGATACATAATTCAGTTCCAGAAAGATGGATTAGTGGATTTAGAAAATAAGTATATTTGTTTAGATGGGCAAAAAAGCAGACAAAAAAAGAGAGCAAATTCTGTCTGCTATTGTATTTAAACTTATATTAATTTAATAATTTAAATTTATATTAATTTATTAATTATTAGCAAAACATACTTACACACCAATAAGACTTAGTTCTCTATTAATTACTTATGTTTTTGTAAGGCTTTATTCCGTAACAGGCTCTTTTTTAGTTTTACGCCTGTTCTATTTAAATTTGAAATTTTGCTAGAGATCATATGCCTCTCGCCATCTACAGGTGTAGGTTTTAACCGGAGTCGCGGTATCCTCTGTTGATTCTCGTAACAGAAAATTGCCTACCTGTTTCAGTGGCAAATTTGAGTGAATAACATTGAATTTTGGAAATACTTTTCCAATAACTAGAGCATGGTTTAAAAAAATCTCGTAAAAGGTGCATTTTGACAAATCTAGTATTGACATTTTGACGAATTCTGTAACTTCCTTTCTAACTGATCGTGCGAAAATTGGTAAAAAGTAAAATCAATGATCATTTGTGTGTTATATTATTTGATTTGATCAATTTACACCAAAATCAAGCAACTATATTCTATATTTTTCATTATAATCGTAGAGTTCAATAAAGTAAATTATTTCCAGGTCACCATTTCTAAAGTAATTTTAAGCTTTATCCAGCATTGAAATCATTTAATCAAGCATTAATTCAGTTTTTGCAAGCTATTATCCAAGTTTTTGAAGTTTTATGACAGTTCTTTGTTCCATGTTTTTTATGCATGTTCCTGAAGCTCTGCCGACATTAATAGGAATACTACATATTTCCTCGAAACAACTACTTCTGCTGTCGAATGGGTTTTGATTCCCTTTTGGCCACATATATCAAATTACTCACAAAGAAATATTAAACCATCCAAGAGCAGTCCAGTTTCCAAGTATTCAATTTACCGAGACCATCTTTTAGTGACTGCATCCCGTTAGCAAGTACACACAACCAGATAAGTAGCTGTATTGTTTGAATTTATAACAAAAGGACACATAAAATAATATTGTTAAGGAAATTCCAATTTTTGTTTACAAACTGTGTCATTTTTGCCTTATTATTAATAGCTACAGCTAACTTATCTTTGGAATTTTTTACTTTATTATTTATAGCCACAGCTAACATATCTATATCATTTTTGCTCTATTATGTTTAACTACAGCTAACGAGTATTTTTACTAAAAGAAATTTCATAACTGAATACAAGTATCTTGAGTTTTATTTGGATAATCTGAAGAGTATATTTTGTGGAGACTACGTCTTCCTGGAGTTACCATTTTTTCAATTTTAAACTGTAGATGGCTCCTCAACTTTGAACTTGCGATAAAAGTAACTTCAGGAAGTGATGTTTTTCCATTTTGTGGAGCGAATCATTAAAACCTCGTCCATTTATAATTGTAAGGACAATAAGGGCCAGCTGACTAAGGCACTGTGGATTTTTCAAGGAATAGAACTTAATATCATAACCCAATCCACTTTAATCACTTATAAACCATTCAATTAATAAATAACTAAGTAATGAATGCTAATAACTATTATTTTTATTATTTGTTATATATTTTGTTGTGTTGAAAATAAATAATTTCGAATTATAAAATTTTTGAATTTGTTTGTTACGCTGGCATTTTCATCCCAAAAGTATTACCAAACTAAAAAATACTAAAGCAAAAAACCACAGTTCAATTGAAAGTTAGTGGCCACGCTAGCGAGTAAAACTGCCAAACTAAATCCTATGCCGGAGAGTAGAGATGGATTATTCAGGACGCCACTGCATCCGTAGCTAGGTTGAATTCAAATACCTTTCGTGATGTCTTTAGGAACTAGCTTTCAACTTCAACTATAGATATGCAAGTTCAAAAAAAATACATACCGAGTGATCATATGGGCCTAATAAAACTCGTCAATAAATAATAATAATAAATCTTTAATTCAATAATCGAAAGTTTAACTATGATGCCATATATATATAAAATTATCCACATCACTTTATCACACAATTTTCAACTTCAAATGATTACTAAATTTTCATTTAATACAATACAAATTAGATTCGAGTTAAGACTTAATACTATTAACTTGAAATCAAAAAATAGAATAAACTGGAGTAGAACAAGGTAGAGTTTCAATAAATTTTAATAAAGATACTCTTGCGTCATACTAAAAAAAAACAATTAAAATTTATCCCGGAACAAACTATGGTACCTACTGGCACCAAAACATAGCACCGGAAACTTGCGCAATGCTTTACAAAGAAAAATTATATATACTTAATTTTACTAAATTAACTGGGTTATTATCATTTAAAATACACAAAAAAAAAGTAAAATAATATCGTTTGCCTGTTATTCCTATGGTGAGACTGCTAGTTTTGCGATCTCGCATAAACCAGGCTGCAAGACTGTTCCACTTCTACTATGGTAATGGTAGAAAGATTCACAAGATAATTCACATCTGCATTTAGAGTGTCCATTAGAGTTTATACCGTATGAAAATTCCCATATGGTAACTGCTTTAATAGCCGCACCGTATATGTGTTTATTAAGATAACTTTATGGTAATTTATACACAAGAGACACATGAGGCAACGCCACTGTGACATAAACTTTTCTTCATTTAAAATTGCCTGCATAGTAGCCGTTTCAGTATTACTTTGATTAACAAGCTCTCATTTAAAGCAACGTACGGTGACTCGGAAAAGAAGTCACGTCAGGGCCGTATATATTTGGCGTACGAACAATCTACACGAAAAATACGAAATGGTAACGAGATCACAATGTTTTTGTTAAACCGCCAAAGTTCTTTTATATAAAGACCCCTTTATCAAAGTTACCTTTTTTGTAAAATTTGTTTGAAACTTTCATGAAATTTTGATCAAAATATCTTATCAATGGGAATAAGTGCTTGGTTTGTAATATGCATTAATTTTTGAATACTAAAATCGATTAAGGAAGCATTAATGTGAATATATGTTTTTCCAGAAATATTTTTGTCAACATATGGGCAAAATTGACGTTTTTTTAAAAAATGATGTAAATTAATCACTTCCAGCATGTTCATAATACTATAATCGAAATAGCGGTTATGTAGTTCCAAGTTTTAATTAATTAAAGTAAGATGATAGGTACTTGTGATCAAAGTTAACTAATTCATCTTTATTGAAATATTGGAAAACTAAAAACTGCTAAGGAAAAATGCAGTCATATATCAAATATTTTCGTTCCCTTAAATAAAAGATTAGTAGAATAGGTATATTCTTTGCTATAAATAGTTTTTAGCATCCATTTTTGGAGAATTTCTAATTTATAAAGATAATTATAAATAGCTCTTTCACCAATATGTAGTATGAGTCTCCACAAGGAAAGTAAAAAATTTTAGTTCTTGCAGTTTAAAATTTTGTTTTAATTTATTAAATTTTGTTAGTAATGAACTTACCTTTTTTGATACGTAATTCACATGGGCATCCCATCACGTATGTGAGTTCAAAAAAACTCCGAGATATTTAATACTTTTTGTCTCACATATTTGTATATTCTCACAAGCACAAGGATTGTTTACATTAACTCGGTTATAGAGTATGAAATTTGGCCTTACAGAGGTAAATGGAACATAATGTGTCTTCGTAAAATTTATCTTTAAAAGTTTATTCTTAAAATAATTGATAATTTTACGCATTTCAAGTTCAATTAAAGTCGTTAAAGTTTTTAGCTTTAAAAAAACTGTATCGTCAGCAAAACTAATCACATCTCCATGAATTTCCAAATTGAACAAGTCATTAAGATAAATTATTAATAATAACGGAAATAAGAGGCATATCATATTCAACAAATTTAGTATCCCTTAGTACAATACCAATTTTTACCTTCTGACTTGGGACGGTAAGGTATCACACATAAGTTTATGTGGATTACCATGAAAACCTATCTTTGCAAGTGTTTCATGAAGCTGCAGGTGACCAACGGCATGAAAGACATTTTTAAGTTAACAGAAACTAACATGGATGGTTTTTTGTGGTAATAAAGTGCCATATAAATATTTTCCAGCAAACCTACCATAGCATACTTTATCGACCTACCCTCTCTAAATGCAAACCGTCTTGGTAATTGAATATTATGCAAAAAACAAAACATCTTGTATAACTTTTTAAAAATTTAAAGTACCTAAAAGATTGGTAAATTTTATTTAGTTGGAACACTATTCCTTCTGAGAAGTAAATGAAATGATTAAAAAAAAAGGTAGGGTATTCAATATTATCTATTTTTATATACTATTTTAAACAAAAAGGGTAAAAAACAAAAGTGTAATTACTGAGGCACTTTAAACGTACATTAAATGTCTACAAATAATCTTTTAATAATCAAGAGTCTAGACGACATCTATAGTATACTCCGGAGCGGTAAGAAATAAATAATTATTAGTATTTAACGTTAAACTGGTTGTCATTCCTTAAATGGCATTAGGGAGAAATCTGCTTTTTCCAATAGTTTTCTTATGACTAAAATGTGACATTTCGTTGCACATCCGTTTGCTAGTAAAATTTTATCACGAAAATAAAGACATTTTGTCATAAAAGAATGTTGAAATATCGAAAATTTAATTTTAAACAGGTTTTTTTTTGTATTTTCTAATTAAGTAAAATTAACTTAATCCTACCAACCTTCATTGATAGTATTTATTAATTGCCGTTATGTGGAATTTTTTTAAGATATTTAAAACCTACCATCGTAAAACTAAAGAGGAAATAGTATAAAAAAATTCCAAATTTATGCCTTAAAAAGTTAATAAAAAAAAATTGTAAAAAAAATCTAAAGCTTAAATATAAATCTTATAACACTTATTGCTTAATAAATTACTTATTGAATAATTTATAGATGATTAAAGGTGTGATGTTAATTTCCAGTTCTTGAAAAATCCACAGTGTAGCTAGCTCCCATTACCATGACAATTATGTTATATTTGGGCAGGGTTTTTATAATTCACTTACTACAAAATGCAAAAATAACACTTCCTACCCTAACCGAAATTTAAAATTTAAGACGTCATCTGTAGCTTAAAACTGACAGAATGGTAACACCGGGAAGACAGTCTCTACAGACAAATTCTTTTGGTTATCCAAATAAAACTCACGAAATTTGTACCAAATTACGAAATTTACTTTAATATAAATACTTGTTAACTGTAACCAGAAACAATAAAGCAAAGATGACATTGTTTTTTTAACGAAAATTGCAATTTCCTTTAAATATTAGTAATACGTTCTAATTTACAAATTTAAACAATAGAGCTACTTATCTGTTTGTAAATACTAGTTTTCTGGCTACAGTCACCAATAAATGGTCACGGGCAAATGGAATACTTGAAAACAGTGCCGCTCTTCGATGATTTACTATTTCCTTGTGAGTAGTTTCGAATGTGGCCAAAATCAAACGCAGCCCATTAGCCAACAAACGTATTTAATGTCAGAAATGTATGTAGTATCCCTATTAAGGATGGAAAAGCTCCAAAAATATGGAATAGCTGTGTACAAAAACAAGGAACAAAAAACTTTCATAAAGCTTCCAAACTAGGACAATAGCAGACAGAAACTGAAGTAAAGTTTGAAGAAATAATATCATTGTTTAAATGCTGGATAAAATTTGAAATTGCTTATATACTAGTCCAAAATAGAAATTTCGAGCTCAGTAATCTAATTTGTGAGGTTTTGGCGTGTACAAAATGGGAATAATTTAATTTATTGAACTCGGCAATCGAAACGAAAAATATCGAATGTTATTACCAGGTTTCAGTGTAGATTAATCAAATCAAATAAAATAAAATAGCGCACAGATGATCACTGATTTTATACCTTAACAGTTCAACACGATTGCTAAAACTACTAGTTACAAAGATGGCTGAATTCCCCAAAATGTCACAACTAGACTGTTTAGAAATCATATTTAAAAAGATTTTTAAAACCATGTCCTAATTATTAGAAAAATATTCGACACGACGTATGCCCAAAATTCATTATTATCTATCCAAAACTGTAACAGAAACAGTGTGGCAATTCTCCGACACGAAAATCGACAAAGGATTCCAATATAGAAATATTGCAAAACCGCAACTTCAGGTAAAACCGATGCCGAGATTTATACAATCTCCAAATTTAAATAAAACAGGCGTAAAAGTGCAAATTAGTGCGCAATTTAATAGGTGATGACGAAAGACTAACTAAGAGTAAACTGAGATCAAAAGAAACTAATTTCAACTTTTTTATGATGTTTGATTATCTTTTAGCCACCTTACAGGAGTACCATTTAAATACCATATCCAGATGCCCCACACGATTTGCTCCCCAAACAGAAGAAGCAAAATTTATATTTGACTTACCCACTAGGGGCAAGAGTGTTCTCATTTTCTGCGATAGTCAGGCAGCGCTGAAAGCTCTCCCATGTTTTCAGATGATAACAAAACAAGTCTGAGATTATTTTCAAAACCTTGTTGCCTTGGAAAAACTCAAGGTTATTATTGCGTGGGTATCAGGACATAAGTGCATCCTAGGCAATGAACAAGGGGACTAACTGGCAAAGCAAGGGTCCGCTACCCTATTTATTGGACCTAAACCAGTATTTGGAATAAATAAGGCTCCTGTTCATGGGTAATTATCTTGGTGGATATATCTTCCTCACCAACCCACTATAGCGACATTGCGGGCTACAGGCAGAGCAGGTTATTGTTGAGTGAATCATGCGGCAAGCTACGCCGCGAAATCTTGCGTTAAAGGAGATAATAGATTAGGCTGGTGACAGGACTAAGAACCGGCCTCTGTAGCTCAAGAAAACATCCACACATAATGGCCATCTTTAATGGTGAACCAATATATAGACTATGTGAGAAAGGGGATGAAACAGCCTCAAATATAATTTTCAAGTGCAACCTATTGGAGACACCTTCAGGGTCGATCGATCCGGCAGGCTTATACCCAGAGGACAAACTAATGAACAAGCTGTTAAACCTGATCAAGGCAACGAACTTATTCACAGAGAATAGATATAACAGCCGACACAAGTCCCAAGGCTGCAGTGTAAGGACTCCTCGACCCAACCTGCTTTATCACTCAATTAATAAATTAAGCATTGCCCACTCTACTGCCTGGTACGTTCACCAAAAGTCACAATTCTAAAGTAGATAATTATATATAAATAATAATTAGCGTATTCAATTGCATTTTCGAAGATTTATTCAACCATACCTCACTTGAGAGGTGAAACGAAAAGTCATCCAGATAGGCGGATATGATAAAACGTTAAGTTTTTCCAGCTGACTACCAAATAAAATTCAATAATGTACTACAGTTAGCGAAACTGATCCAAGATAGAACCTATCTCTTAATAAAACATGTATAAAAAACGTAAATTGTCAAATAAAAATAAATTCAATATTTCAACATTTTATATTTTAAAAGATTCGTGAAATTAATTTTTACTATATTTGATCTTGCACCTGTTTCAAGATTTGTAGCCGATTGCCAGCAAGCGACAAGAACAAATTTTTAAAGCGAAATAAATTGTACAAGCAGTAGACGTTTTAAACTTTGCGGCGCCTCTAAAACCTCTTAAGGAGTTAAACGATTGTAAGGTCAATTTTAGAGTGCTATAAATTCAGGGTTAAATTAAAGATTACTGCAATAAATTCTATGTGAAAAGTTAGCTAAGTAAAACTGAAAACTGTTAGTTTTTCAGCTGGCTTTCATGTTAAATATTTAAGTAATTCCGTTTCTACATAATTAATAAACAAATAGAAAAAAAAATATTTTATGGTAAAATTTGGAGGAAAATAAAATAAGAACTTAAAAAAATAAAAGCTTGCCATACATCAGCCTAAAATGTTAGTACAGTCATACCAAATATGAAACTGAAATGAATTCTGCGACAAAAATCTTCATGAGCTGACTAGAGTGGAAATCAGCTTATTATATCGAAAAACAAAAATATTTATATTTCATGTTGTTCATCATAAGTTCCCTTTTTCCTTCTTTTTATTGTAAGACAACGTCTGGGTTTTTTCATAGTTATAACCCAGATTGCGACTCCGTTATTCAACTCTATTGACGTAGTCTTTTCATGCGCTTTGGCCCGAGACCACCTTATCATATCTTGTATGTCACATAGGTATCTAATATCGATGCTTCACACTCTGTTTCTAAGCATTTTTTCCGTAATTGATCTTAGCATCTTTATCTCTGTCACTCTTAACAGTCGTTTAGTAACCGATATCTCTATTGTGTTTCTGTGGATTAGGTATTAATAAGTCTTGTACAGGCCTTATAAGTTCGAGTCCTTCCTTTCATGTTTATATAATTATCTCATCATATTACATCTCGGTGAAATCCTGATGTCCTGTCGCTGCTGTCGTTGCTTGTGGTAATTCCTGTTTTAAGTTTCTATTGATACCTTGATATTTAAAACACATGACCTGCTCTACACTTTTACTATAGATCGCTAATATACATATTCTAGGTTCTCTAGAAATTATCAGAGACTGCATTTTTTGCAAAGATATGTATGTATGTATGTGCATAGAGATGGGTTCTGTTTACTCCGATCTGGTAGATTTATTGTGCCCTTACTGCTGCCAAGTCGTAAGAGTTACCTTATCGGCTAGAGCGGGTCCTCCAGTCCTATTTCCCTCAAGAACCTTAGGATGTTGGACGGCTTCAAGGTAGGTAGCGCCTCTTCTTCGATTTGGTGTGTTTCCAAGAAACACATCTAAGGGTTTTCTAGAGCGCTGCTCCCTGAAAGGATTTGAATAGAGGTTGTGTCCTCCCCCTCCTCACAGAATCTGCACTCTTCTCTTCCTACCAGGCCTAGTTTCTTGAGGTGTCCCTTCAGGTAACAATACCCCATCAGGACCCCTGTCAGAAGTCTGAGTTGGTTTTTACTTAAGCTTATGCATCCTTTAAATCTCTTCTGGCCGTAGTTTCCAAAAAGTATCTTCGCTTGTATCAATCCTTGCAGCTCCATCCCACAATTCGATCTCCTGCTTTCTTCTTCTATTTTTAGTTCTGCACAGATATGATCATATTCAGATGCTTTTGCTATTGTTTTGGACCTGTAGAGTAATTTTTGTATGTTGTCCTCATCTTCCGATATTAACACCTCATTATTAATTTCTGTCTCCCCATTCTGTATTCTCTACTAGCTGTTTTTACCATTTTGATAATCTGCACCATGAGCATCGGTTTGAGGCTATATCCTGTTGAGACTGGTATTTTGTTAGAAAGCTTAATGTCTACTCTTATCAACAGACTATTCTCGCTGTTCATCTCTCGGTTAATTACACTTGTTATTTGAATCAAGTAATTTTCCTTTAATAATTATAAAACATCATCGAGTGTTACCCTATCAAATGCTTGCGGGAAGTCAATGAAGTAAATAAAAACAAACTCGATGGCCTTTTCAGCTAGTTGCCTAAAAATAAATATCGGCTCAATGGTGAATTTGTTATTCTTTACTAACATCACTACGTAAGACTTATTCTGCTATAATTTTGGTTAACAACTTTCAGTCTGTGCTTAGCCGACTTCCACTTCTGGCACCTTTACCTGATCATATATTTAGTTAAATAAGGCTTCTTTATGGTCCATTAAGATGTATCTACCATATTTGTACAACTCGTTATTAAAAGTCTCCAGGCCTAAGGCTTTGAATTTTTCAACTTGAGCGCTGCTGCTTCAATTTTTTCTTTTGATATTAACTGTTATTAAACCGCTTTATCTTAGGTATCGCCGATACTTTTTCCTGTTCTCATCTCTCATTTGTACGTGTGTCAGTATAGAAAGCATGAAAGTAGTTTTCTCATTCCTCTATTATTATTGTTTTCGTATTAACTGTTTTTTTACTGTTTCGCAGTCAGAATATTTCGAAACAAATTTTCTGAAATAATCAATTAGACACAAATTAAATATGCAAACTATGATAATACAGTCGCCATTTAATTTTAATAAAATGTGTTATCTATAATCAGGGGCGGATCCAGCTTTTTTCTTTAAGGGGGGTGGGGGTGATATCACAAAAGTACAGTATGACAAGCGAAAACAAGTTGGGGGGGGGGGGAGACTCCAGCAACATTTCTATTATTAGTGTAAAAGGCAGGGTCGGGTCTATTTTTCTGAATTTTAAGTTCTTGGAGAGGGAAGGGCAATCACAAGAAAAAATAAGTTGCCGACAGGGGGGATGCCAGCAGCATACACATTCCTAGTATAAGAGGCAGAATCAGGTCCTGAACTCAAAGCTATTGGGAGGGAGCGGGCGATAGTAAGCATACATATTCCTATACTCTATTCAAGAACTAGAGAGAGTAATAAAACTGTTACCGAAACCTCCAATTTCTGATAGTTCAATTTAATTTCTGTCAGTAAGCAAAGTACACCTTACAGTGTGTCTTTAGTGATTTATCTTGTTTGTGCTTGTTTTTATATATTATTTGAGATTAGTGAGATACCCCTTCCACTTCTATATTTATTCCAAAATCGTTAAACCAGGGCATTTTTTCGTCAACGAAAAACTTATTAGGATGAATGTTTATGATGGCTAAAGATATCAATATCTAGATAATAATGTTAAAAGCTCTGTTGAGATGTATTCCAACCTAACAGGAATTGGAAAATCTACTATGTACCGAATACTGAAAGAGAAAAAACGGGAATTGTTAGTACTCCCAAGCCACATTCGATCACAGGCAGACGAGAAACCTCGTTAGAAGAAGAGATGAAAACTGCAATAAAAGGATTTGTACATACATTTTATTATGAGAAGCAGATCCCAACCGTCGACAAAATTCTAACGAAAATCAATAAAGATCGCAATTTACCTGGAATTAAAAGAACTGAATTCTGGAAATTGAAAAAAGAGAACTTATTAGTAATTTAACAAAACTTTTGAAAGATTTTTTTGAAGAAAGTTACTGCAGAAAATTGGGAAAAATCCACATATTAAAAGAATAAAACAAAATGTGGAAACTCGATTTCGCTGAGGTAGAGGAATCAATTTTAATTAATTTGGGCGAAGATAGCTTTACTGACTTTGATCAGGAATTAGATACGTAATGTTTACCAGTGTAAACATAATTTATTAAATTTTTGGTTTTTGTTGTATTTTATTGTTTAATGTTGTTTATATATCTTTTTATTACTTTATATATTTTTATTTTAGTGTGTCCCACTATTTAATTTTATTTATTTAATTCCAACTAGTCGTAAGTTTTTTATTATTTTATTATAGTATTTGTGTCTTTTTGTTAAGCATATAATTAAAATGTTTATTTTATTTTTTGGGAGCTATCAGATTTCTATAGAAAAAAGTAAATTAAATTACGATATCAGTACAATAGAAATAAAAATAAGTAGGTCCAATTTTAACTGTAACATATAAAAACTAATTACACTTGAATCCCTTTTTGGTGTTTAATTGTAATTCTGCAGATGGTTTAAGAAATAAATAAACTGAAACGTCAAATGTCCTAAAAATATTTTTAATTAATAATAAAAATGACCGATAGCCCCTAAAATATTTTAATATTATATGGACGAATTTATTTTTTTATATATGTTTACTTTTTGTATTTTTGACAATGGGTATGATGTAAGTATTTAAATTATAATTTAGAATTTTTTGAGAGAATAAGGCTACGCTTTAGTCTGAATCTGAAAATAGTTTTCATGACAAAATTAAAAATAATAAAAATACAGTTGTGATTTATGTTAAATAACACAAAATTATCTATATTTTCTAATGTATGTGAATTATTAAGAAATCATAAGAAATAAAAAATAATTATGAAAACTTTTTATTTTAAGTTTATTACCGAAATAATATTATATGCCATAAATACTTAGTGATAAAGTAAACCTCCTTCTGACGCCTATGACAAGGATTAAAATCCTTTTTAACACTTCACACTTCCAAATAGCTAAGGTTATCCAACCCAAATAGTCCATTATTATAGACCGGTATTTTTGATTATAAAATTTCTAACCCATTCCTATGAAAAATATATGTCTAACAGATTTTGCCAAAGACACTGAACTAAAGAACACAACTAGTTTGCGAAGAAAAAAAGGTTAGAAAATGATTTATTACTCTCTCTAGTTCTTGAATAAACTCAAAGCCCTTTGGGAGGAGGGGGGGCGATCGCCCTCACCGCCCCCCCCCTTGAATCCGCGCCTGTCTATAATTAAAATACAGTAAAAACTTTTAAAAATAATCATGTCTTTATATTAAAAAAAATTCCCAATTTCATATAAAAACTGGGTAAAATATTGAAATTTGAAACACTTTAATATTTCAATTTCGTTAATTTCGCTGAGAGGCTGGGTCTAAGAAAACTAATTTTTCATGCTTAGACAGCTTGTCATTGATAAATAAGCCTTAACACAATATACTTTTTCATTTAACGTGAAAAAGACATAATTCAGTAAGTCGACAAAGACGTAAATTCCTAATTAAATCGAATCGGCTTAAATAAGAATTCATTCACAAGAAAACCAACTTCTGCTTTGGGTGCTCTTCTCTGTTCCGAAAACAAATAATAGGATCATTCGAATTAAAAACCTTTGTTAATCCGATTATTGAAATCTGCCGAATCAATTAGTTATTGAAGTGGAATGTTTGTTTGATAAATACAGTGTCTTTACAGTTATTTCTAATATCAAATAAATATAGTCACAAGAAATCCGAGAAAGTTTATTTGAACATAGTCTTAAAAATAAGGAAATACACTGTTATACTTGTTAACTAAATACTGCGTATCTTGGGAAATTCTTACTAAATGGAAAAATTTTGTAACATCGATTTTAGACATTAAAATTTCTCATCATAAAAAATTTTGCCTCGAGAGAAAATAAATGTAGAAAAACTATATCTAAAACTGAATTTTTGCGGCATGACAGGATTTGTTTATTTATTCATATTAGCAAATCAAGCTTGAGGCCCACATGACGCTACGAAAATGTAAAGATCGAAATTTACTACGTTTTTAAAACGGCTTAAAAAGTATAAAATTATTTGTCATATTGTCGCGAATATCGGTGTATATAAATTTTTAGTAGCTATAAAAATATGCAACGGAATTTTTGTATTTCCGTCACCGTATTTTTCCTAACACCCTCGTAAAACTTACAAGTACTACATGTATTCTATCATGCTCAGGATAGAGTCACGTAATGGTTATCTATCGCAAATAACAGTCGATTATTGAATAATTTTTTCACTTTTGTCAGGATTATATTTTCAAAACAGTATATTAACGAAAAGAAAACGGTAATTATTTTTTTTATATCTTATTCAGTTTAAAAGATGTAACGAAGTTACTAATTTTTGGACATGAGTATGTTTGCCGACATGAGTATTTTACATCAGGAAAATCTGATTCTTGCGGGAAAAGAATGCTTAAAGTTTCAATATTACCGGTATATAATTACATTTAGCGCACTATGTCGGGCAATATAATTTTCCGAGATTTTCAGAGCGTCCGATCATAGTAATCGCGCGCCGCATACAGCAGAATTGTATGCGCGATCACCGCACGCCGTCACACGTCAGCGTAGTGGGAGCTCGGACCGACTACCTAACCTCGAGCAGACCATTATTTCGTTGAGAACTTCAAGTTCTCCACCCGGGTCAACAGTCAAAACAGACTGGACTGGGTCGCCTGCCGGACCGCGCCTTCCTGGTCTAGCAATGTAGGTGAGGTTAAGCTTGTGTGTATATGGCGTTTCACCATACACTTCCTTCCTTACGTCCTACCCCGCTAATGGCCAGCATTGCCGAGGACCCTTATAATAACGGCAGTGTCGGTTCCTTTCCTAATTTCATACCACTATTAGTCGACATTGTCGAGGACCCTTATAAGAACGGGCAATGTCGTTCCATTCTGCTGACGCTGTCGAGGACCCTTATAAGAACGGGCAGCGTCAGTTCCTTTTTTTCCTTCCTACCGTCACCTATACAACACAAACGCACTGAATGCCGTAAGTTTAGTTTTGTTTCCGTATTGACCAGGAATGTGTTTTACCGCCAGGTGCCCTCCGATGTCCCTTGATAAGGGCGCTTAACAACTGTCACCCCGACGCTTATCGCCGCCGCCGCGTGTAGAGATCGCCGTCGCCGTGTAGAGATGCAGCCTACCGCCGATCGATGCCGGGTTACCGTTAGACATATCGTATATACCATAGTCGGTCGATTGTTAGTACGAAGCGCCGTGAACAGCGTCTGCGAATTTTAGATGCGCGATAATTTGAGTACGAGCCGTCGTCAATAGCGTCGCAACCGCATAGTACGAGCTAACGTGAACAGCGTCGTGAATGATACCGCCGGGTTACCATCTTCAGCACAACCAACCAGTATGAGCTACCGTAAACAGCTCTCAAAACATACTCTTGCCCTCCAGACCGTTTAATTATTAGTTTATTGTACATCTTAGATTGTAAGTTAGATTTAGGCCATGTCTTTTTATAAAAGAAGGGAATACAGGATACAGGATGTTTTATAACCGTATGTTTCATTATCTAGTCCTATTTTTAACATTACAGATAATAATTGACAGCCGGCACCCATCTCTAATACACGCAATTGACCCCTGGCTTGCCGTTTCTCCACTGTAACAAGCTGCCCGGTGAATAAGTGGGCCCTCGACAACATGAATCCCGAGGGTGGTGCCCGAAAATCGACCACCGAGTGGATGTTTTGACCTTCATGCAGTCAAACCGTTGATCAGTTCAGAGAGCAGGGATATCCCGAATATAAGTAGATACCGTCAAACTGATACCCCTGCTATGAGCATTTGACTGATAACTGTCTGCACGAGAAGTATCCACTGACCGATGTTCCCCTGCCGTAGATCCGTAGAGCACGACCTGCTCCCCCTCTAAGAGAAACGCAACACAAAGAGTTCATATTGTCTGTTAATTTAGCAACTTTTTTGATTCGATTAGTTTGTTCTGCAAATTAAAAAAAAATCTGCCAAACGTTGGTTGTAAATTTTTCCATGAGGTGGGGAACCGAAATCATAACTTCCAGGTCTTCCATCGCTATCTCCGAAAGACCGAGATACGTTTACTTGTTCTCTTAAGATATTTTTTCAAAATGTAACAGATTATAGTCTCTTATATCCAAAAACCTTTTGTTTTTGTTTAAGTATATTTAAATATATCTGCAGAGCATAAATTTATTTGACTTTTAACAATAATGGTCATTTTATGTCAATTTTTCTTAATTCGTGACCGACCATGAAATTACCTTAAATACTTATTGCTAGTCTTAATTACACATTTTCTTTTGTAAAACTAACTGTTACTAAAACATTTGGAAGCCTAATGGTAAGTTAAGAGTTTTATTGCCTAGTTTTATGTTTTTTAGAGTTATCACTAGGGTAAAATGTATCTAAAGGACAGTGGCCATTGTGCCATCTAAGGTAAGATTTCTAAGCTGATAATATAATAATATAATATGCACATTGGGGCCAGAGAGATATGAAAAAGGATATTCGAGTGCCAACCTATTTTCTCAGGAAGACTGGAGGTAAGTCTTTATTCTTATCTTTTACCTTTTGCTTATTTGAAGCTTGTCTGTAGAATTTTAATTCCGCCTGCTAGTCTGTTTTAAGTTTAAGGAACCTAATTCTTCTTATCTTATTATGTCTTTACAGAAGACAAATTATCTTCTTATTTTATCGTCTCTTTACAGAAGACAAATTCTCTTCTTACCTTATCTGTCTGTGCAGAGGACATATTATCTTAAATTACGTAGCTAAATTGTCTGGAAGCAACAGGCTTTTCTTGATTTATTTTTTATCTTGTACCAACAAATGTCTATCTGTTAAAAAGTATCATTATTTTCTTGTATTCAGCTAATGTTTTACTAACTTTCTCATCCTATTATGTTACGTACTATTGTAATTTCCCTGTCTATTGTTAACTTTTTCGAAGTATCTTGTGAAAATGGGGAATATTAATTTCTAAATGTATTATTAATTTAAGGATATTATAGAAAGTCATCTTATTTTTATATCGCCAGGAAGTAGCTTTCAACTTTACTCCCATAGATAAGCAAGTATACAAAAAATATAAACGTAAATAAATGGTAATAATAAGAATGTTTAACTATATATGTAAAGGTGTAGCTGTGGCGTATAGCTAGATGTATGGTAATAAAAATCATGTTGAAATAGTTACACAATTTTACCAAATTTACTTCCTAAAAAAAGTTTATTCGGAGTTGAAAAAAAAGGAAATGAATAGAAGTTAACGAAGATAAAAAAAAATCAATACAAATAATAAAGTTATCTTTAAGGAAGAAAAAATCACATAACACGCTTTATTATCTACTAATATATCAAAAAGGTAAACACAAAAGATAAACCATAAACATAAACAGTAGGAAGAAAACGGTAGGAAAAACCAGTAAGAAAAGTATCAGTAGCAAAGATACCAGTAGGAGGATACCAGTGGTAAACTTCCCGTACCAGTAGAAAGGATATCAGTAGTAAAATTACTGTGTTGTTATTGAGGTTTAATAGAATTCCTTTCTTGGAACGTGAGAACTGCTAAAATCCCCCTCTCCAGTTTCATCCCGGTAAGAACAACTCAAAAACGACAAACAAGCAAAAGAAAAAGTAACTAATCAACTAAACTCAATTACGATATAAAACGTTTTACAATCCAAAGGATAGAAAATATAAATTGAAATGTAAAACTGCAGCTTCCTTTGTCGTTTCAAACAGGAAAAATAAAAGTCAACGGAAAATGGCCTCCATTTTATATAGAAGTTCCATACTTGCGCACCACGCTTCCTCTTTCAAATTAAAAGGTTTAACAAAAATGCCAGCTCGAAAATTAGCCTAAGCAGCAACAGTCGGCTGAAACAAATTTGTTAAATAAGCCAATTCATTAATCATGACATTGTCGGCTCAAAATTAAACAAGTTTCCCATCAATTGTTTTTTAATTAAAGAAATGCATTTCAAATAAAGGGATAAATTTCCTGGAAGTTTGGGAACCTCATAAATTAGATATACCGTTTTCAAAAAGAACTAGGGCAAATTTTACAGTAATGAAATAGACGTAAAAATCTAACCTGAGAATAATATAGACAAAATCCACGTAATTATTCAAAATAATTTCAAAAAGAACTGCCACAAGAAAGGATAAAAGGATCCCAAATTTATAAAAAAAAAGTAATAGTAAATTCAGCTTCTATAAAAATAATCAAATACAACTTAAAACCCTTCTTTGTAATCTAAGAATATACGCAAAATTCAGGAAGATAAAAGTAATCGAGCTGGAAAAGAAATTAGCAAAGAAATGGAAAATGGCCTGTTTTTATTCAAGGAATTTATGGAAGATACTTGAAAAAAACGATATTTTGTTTGCCCAAAACGTAAGTATTTACAACGAAAAGCTAAACTTAGTCGAATTAGACATGTATGTATGTGTGTAGAGTTGAGGGTCTGTACACTACGACCTGGTAGATCTATTGTGCCCCCTACTACTGTCCAGTCATAGGAGTTACCTTATCGGCTAGAGCAGGTCCTCCAATCCTATTTCCCTCATGAATCTCAGGATGTTGGACGGCTTGAAGATGGCTAGATCCCCTTCTTCGATTTGGTGTGCTCCAAAGAACCACATCCTAGGGTTTTCTAGAGCGCTGCACTCTGCCAAGATATAAATAGAGGTTTCGTCTTTCTCTTCACAGAATCTGCACTCTTCTCTTTCTACCAGTCCGAGTTTCCTTAGATGTCCCTTTAGTGCCCCGTCAGAACTCTTATGCATTCTTTCAATCTCTTCTGGTCGTAGTTCCCCAGAACTATTTTCGCTTGGCTTAATCCTTGCAGTTCCGTCCAATAATTGGATATCCTGCTTTCTTCTTCTATTTTTATTTCTTCCAGCATTACTCTGCTACTGATTCCATGGAAAGCTTTGGCTTCAGAAAAGATATCTCCACCTCTTTTCTCGCGAGTTTGTCTACTATTTCATTCCCTTCTATCCCGGTATGTCCCGGTACCCACATGAGGGTGACTTTATTATTCTTACTCAAATTATTCAGTTCCTCTAGGCATTTCAAGACCATCTTGGAACTGATAACTATCCATCATGATGATAATTTCTTGGCCATGATAGTTTTTCTCCTTTGTTAAATTGAATACACATCCTAATGGTCTGGAAAATGCTTGGTGACTTATCTAAGTTTAGTAGTGTCTGGTGCCGGATTCATACACTCTTACTCCATTTCCCTCCGTTGTTTTGGAGCCATCTGTATACCATATAGTGAATTTCTTGCTGAGTTTTTCAACGGTGTTTCTGTCCCATTCGCTCTTGCGACTTTGTGCTGAAGTCTTTCGCAAAGTTGATTTTCTTTTTCATTTCATCTTGGGGCATGTCCCAGATTTGTGGATTTCTGAATGAGAGATTGGGCTTTCGTTTTATGACCTCATCTCTCATCACCCATGGATCGTCCTCTTCACCATGTTCTCTAGAAATATATCTAGAAGTGTGAGGTTTAGGATTACTGCCATGGCGGCCGTTGGGCAGGTTTTTATTGCCCCGGTTATATATGCACACGCGAGTATTTGAACTTTCGAGAGGTTAGCTCTTGTATTAGCCAGACTGGTTCTTTTGCTCCAGATCATTGCCCCATATATGATGATTGGTTTCACTATTGCCGTGTACATACACTGCAGAATTTTTGGGTTTGTACCCCATCTTTTTCCCGCAAAGTTTCTACAGACTATCAAGGCTTTTGTAGCCTTTCTTTCTGCCCTTTTCCTTTTTTTGCTCATTGCCAATGAATTATTAATATGGAATACAATAAACAAGAAATTTAAAAAACTCATACAATGAATTTCTACTCAGGGTTACACATACTTGTATATATTTTTTATTTTTGGACAATTCTTATTGCTATATTATGCTATGACTGTGTATGGCATAACCTCACTGTCTTTTGGAGTTGTTATTGTAAAGGTTTACTATTTTAATAATGTTAAAGTATACAGTGTTTTGAATGTTTTTATTTTAATTTGGGACAGATCTTTTATTTTTTATTTTTTTTAATTGTATATGTGACTTGTTCTGTGTGGAGGCTACGCTGGCGTTGTTGGTTCTCAAAACGGCAAGGTTAAAGCGTGCCCTTTGACGAGTGAGTGTGGTTGGTGAGTACTGAGTAAGCTTATTTTTTGACCATATTCTCTTGTTTCTAGGGTCTGAGCCCTGAGGATGATCTAAGTTAGACCGAAAGCGCTTGGCAGATAATAATAATTTAAGAAAATATACACTGAAATACACAATCCGTCTATTTCTTGATTTCTTCGATGTACAACCTGTTAATAACTTAATAACTTATTTTGTACCGTTGCTTATTCCAGAGAAGTTTGTTATCTAGGGTCAGTCCCAGATATTTGACCTCTGATTTCCACTTAGTAACATTCCCATCCATTTTGATAGTCTTCAGATTGAGATTTCTTTTCTTTGTAAAGGCTACTAGGGTGGTTTTGGTGGGGTTGATATTTAGTCCCATCATCTGGCACCCTTCTCTAGTGTATTCAAGCCCTCTTTGTACTATGTCACAAAAGGTATTTTCGAAGTTGCCTCTTGCGATCACGACCACGTCATCAACATTGCCCTGACAAGATACGCCGAGGCCAGTCAGATCACAGATGAGCTGGTCTACAATTAATCTCCACATAAGGGGAGAGGCTACTTTCATCTGAGGGCATCCTCTGGTGATACAGAGGGCTATAGTGTATTGTCTTATCTCTGTCTCTGCTGTTCTAGTGAAGAGAAGTCGTGCTATCAATTTGGATGCCGTTCCGTCCACTCCCCTCTGGTCGAGTTCTCTTTTGACTGACTCAAGTGGAGTGTTGTCAAATTAGCCACAGTAAACTTAAACTGAAATCTGAACCATGCTAATTTAATAAAAAGAGTAGTCTTTAACAATAGCAAAATGTTAGATTTGGTTTATAATTGTCACTGATAATTTCTAACAAAATGATATAAAATGTATTTTTATCATTTTGCTAGAAATTATTATCTTTAAAATATTTTCACGATTATTAATAAGCTCTCGCGTCGCAGTGAAAACTGGGAAGTCCAAAACAATCAACAATCCTATGGGACTCACAATGGAGCTAATTTTCTATGCACGAAACATACCATCAACTAGTGCACCCCAAAACTAATAAAATATGTCATGGTATGATCGTCCTTTCTCTCAGCTATCATGTTCGTGCCCCGTTAGTAAAATCAAATTTCTTTATTAAAGATTAATATCTAGGTATATGTAGAAATTTATTAAATATGGGCACTTAATGGGAAGTATCATTTTAACTAAATTGAGAGAATGAGTTTTGTTTGTCCTTTTCTGGCAGTCATTTAAAGTCTCATCTCAACATTGTATTAAAACAATATTAAATGTAAGCACTTCTTTGTTCCAGAAAGTTGGAAATACCCATTTAATTAATTTAACTTTACCTTCTCACTGAGTTAATTACATATTTACCTGCATTAAGCTGAGTTAGATATAGGACTTTTCATTTTCATTATTTAACCTCAAATAGCAAATAAATACAGGGTTATTTCAGATATTATTATTCAGCCTCAAACATATAGGGTCGTTCGTTAAGAAAAATCTAACTAGTTGATTTTCTTTGTAACCTCCACTTGTTCTTCGGACATTTTCTGATGGAAATGGAAAACCTGTCTTATGGTCGGCTCTTAGAGCATTATATTGATCACAGAGATCTAAATTTTCAGTCGAAAAATTCATTATATATTATTTAAAAAGATTAGTTTAAACAAGAAATTATATTCTTTTTTAAAAAATAATTAGTTTGGTCATGGCAAAAAATACAGGAATTTAAATAACAGAAATAATTGGCTAATTGAACTATTACAATTTTGCGAAGTAGTCAATATCTGTTGGAGTCTCATTTATGCTGCATTTAGTCACTAAGAAGGGGTTTCCACACTTCTCTTATATCTAAAGAAGAATTACTAAGGCTATTCGAATGCTGATGTATAACCGTGGTTCAAGAAGTTGTTCAATTTCACTTGAAAATGGCTAGAGATTACTACTAGCCGAAACGTCGTGACACTCAACAAAAAAATAAAGACAATGGAAGTCCAACAGATATCAATTACTTCGCAAGAAACATCGTTGTTTATCACCTTCAAATAAATTCTTATAATTTTATCCTAACATTAGATGGTATAAATTATTATTATCAATAGATTTGTGAATAAGTTCGATGAGTATCAACCGCCTGTGTTCTAAAGAACGTATCCATACAATGCGTAATATAAAAAGGTATAACTAGTACAACGTCCCACAAAACTTAGCGTTTATAGTCTACATCAAAGCTTCCTATTCGGTAGAACTTTGGACAATTTTTACAGCGATAAAGAAGTATCCGTAGTAGGTAGTAGTAGTTGAATGAAGAAGAGTTATTATCGGTAACGGCAAAGAGGGGAGAAGTACCAAAGTTATAGACTGATAAGTTTAAGTAAATATTCACATCTTTCTGCGTAAATCCTGGATTCGTAATTATCTTGAGTATATTGTTAGAGCCTTTACATGACAAGCAAAAAAGCTTTGACTCAAAATGTACAGGAAAGAGTTTTTTTATTTTAAAAATATTAATTATTACAGACTTGAGGGGTGCTCTAGCAGAAATGAACCACCTGCGACACCTAATTTACCGTAGTGCTTATTTAATATAGAACGTATGGGCTTTCATAAATTAGATTTAAGTTTTATCAGCTAAGGATATAATTTAATACTTGTACCCACACTATATAATAATGATATATTAGTATCATCGAATATAACCGTTGTTTGGGGGAATATAAAAAATGTTTTGTATAAAACATAAACTCTCAAAATACTTATTAAGAAATATTTTAGTCAATACAAGGTAACAAGGCTTAACGACATATTAAAGTCCTTTTTTGGATAAAGTTATGTCGTATAACACATTTTTTGTATAATTTATAAAGATTTGAACAATAAGACAAAGCAACCACTGTATTAATATAATTGCAATATTTTGTAAGAAAAAATAATTTTATATTTATTACATTTTGTTCCTTTTTCTAATATTCGAACTTTAATTTCTTTTTTGATTATACACATTTCGACATTTGTCAAAAAGTTAGATATTTCTAAGTTATAATAAGCTTATTCGTCTGTTCGTAGATAAATCAGAAACCAGCCAACGCCAACCAGAATTTATAAAAACAGTCAGTATTCCTGGTAGCACCCTAAGTGAAATTTTTCAGTAATTCTGTCCCAATCAAGTTCACGCAGAGAATTTATATAATATTTCTGAATCTGACGCAAGTCTCCTTCAAGACAATCTGAAGTGTGCCTTCTTTTGCGTTAGAAGTGCGTCAAACGTGTACAGTAGCAAACTCTGCATGACATTGCGCAATTCGGATACCTTTCTGCTGAACTTGTCGTGTTTTTTATTGAACTTCTTTCGGCACTAGTTTTGTGCGGTATGCTAAGCTACCAGAGTATGATTAGTGTTGACTAGTTTCTGATTGTTCTGTGAACCAAAATATATGTTGCGTTTCATTTTACATCTATTTTAAATAACATATGTAGGATTGTTGATGTTGACAACAAAACTATTTACAGAAAAGTTTTATTTGTCTGTATCTAATTGAAAACACTTCAGTTCAAATTAAAATAAATTTTTAAGTCAATTCATTACATTAATAGCAATAATAATAATACAATAAGAAATGTAAATACAATACCGAACTTCGTCATGAAACTTCGAGAAGAAAATATTATCAAACAACTAGATTCCAAACCTTTTTTCCTAAACAGATACGTCGATGACTGTATATTATGCATACCTGAAGACAAAATTCAGTACACCCTCAATAAATTTAATAATCATAACAAAATACAGTTTACATTACGAAAAAAAAACAATAAAGCCATTATTTTCCTTGACGTTACTATTCGTTAGGATCAAAATAGTAAAATAAAAACAAACTGGTACACAAAATCAGTATGGTCCAGGAGATACGTAAATTACAATTCTGCTATACCTAAAAAATACAAAAAGAGTGTGGTCACAGCACTAATTCATAGAGCTATCAAGTTTTCCCACCCGCAGTTTCGACCCAAAAAAAAAAGTTAAAAACACTTTAGCAAACGATTATCCAAAAAAATTTTTTTAACCGATAATGAAAACCAAGTAGAAAAGTTCTATAACAACAATAAGCCAATAAACAGCAACGTTTTAACGTCCCAAAAATAAGTATCTTTGTCTTACTTCCCAGAACCCTTGTAAAAAAATACTAAAACCATATAATAACCGAGTAGCTGAAAAATCATCGAATAATTTCAAAAGCCTTTATACAAAACTTAAACCTGATGTCCCTAAAGACGAACAAACAAACATGATTTACAAGATCAATTGTTTAGATTGTGACCAAATATATGTCGGTCAAACAAAAAAGTATTTAAAAAAAAGATACAAAACTACAAATAGAATATTAGACATCACAATAACGATAACAAAACCGCCTTAGCCAAATATACAATAGACAGCTTACAAAATATCGACTTTAACAACGCTGAAATTTTAGATATAGAAAATAATTAAAAAAAAAACAATTAAAAGAATTATTCACATTAATAAACACCCTATATAATGAATATCAGGACTGACACAAATGACCTGAGTAATGTTTATCTCAACTTAATAGGGCAATAAAATTGCAGATGATCCAGAAACTTTCAACCATTCAAACATATATAAAAGATATAAAAATAATACCAGTGTGTTTATACAAAAAAGGTTAAATGTAATTTAATTAAGTGAACCACTAGTCAACATTAGGTAAGAAATTAATTTTTTTAATTATATAATAATAAATTAGAAAATTTTTTCTTATTTAGTTTATTTCTCTGAAAATGGTTTAAACAATAAAAAAAAAATAAAACTTCTTATGAAGAAATATTATGACCGAAATCCAAAAAAGAAAAATATAATTGCAAATATGGCAATATTTTAAATTTGCTACTTTAAGGATGCACTCTTTCGTTTAACTAATCTGGTTATGTTCTAACCTCTTTTCGAAAACATACATTACACACATACAATTTTGAACATAACCTAGAGATATAAAATTTTAGTCCGTCATATTGGATCTGCCATATCGAGTTTTTTAAAAATAGTTTCAAATTCATAATTCACATCCTCAAAAACCCCCGCTAAGCAATGTGACACTCTGAAAACTCCACCATAGTAATTTTGGAGAAAACCGAATAAAAAAATTTTTGCCCGCGCTGTTCTAAGCGCCATCTTGGATTTTACTGAATCAATTTCGGCCAAATGATACGGAACCACCGCAGCAACTTCCTGAAGATAATGCTAAAAATGTTACTCAGATCGATGCCACAGTTCTGGAATAATCGGTGTACATAAATAACCAAAAACATATAGGTCGAATTTAGGACCTCCTTCTTATAGAAGTCGGTCGCATAGGAACATACCATTATATATTATTCTAGCATTTATATACTTATCTGAAGGCTACATTATGTGGTGATACTATTGCCGTCACAGAAACAGCAGAAGCTTCAAAGTCGGTCAAATTAAAAAAAAAAATTGTTTTATTTTCAGGATTTGTCAAATCTTGTAAAAAACTTTAAATACAAAATTTACAACATCAGGCTTGTAGTTTCGAAGTTGGATAAGCCAACTTTTATTTCTTAAATAAATATGTGGATTTTTTAGAAGCTTTTTTCATCTTAAATCCAATAGTGTATGCCATAACTCAATTTTCGACCCAAAAATGGCCTTTATATTTTAAAATAAAACTCCTAATTTGATACTTTATATGGAAAACTGGTTTGTAACCTAAAAGCAATAAAACGCGTGATTCTATTTTTTTTAGAAAACGTTTCCAACACCGTCTCCAAATTTAGAATATGTAATCCTCAAATAAAAAAGATATTTTAAAAAAGTTGACCCTATAATTATTTTACCGACTAAAAAAAGGAGGTTCTCAATTCGTCGACTATGTATTTTTTATGTATGTACACCGATTACTCCGGAACGGCAGCACCGATTTGAATGAAATTTTTTGCGTTATGTTGAGGAAGTTGCTGTAGTGGTCCCATATTTTTTTGGATGAAATTGGTGCAGTAATATCCAAGATGGCGCTGACAAATGGCGGCCAAAAAAAATTAATTTTGTCCGATTTTCTCCAAAATTGATACGAAGGAGTTTTTAGGGTCGTACATAAGTAATCTAAAATTATTTTTAAAAAATTCAATATGGCGGATCCAATATGGCGGACGAAAAGATAATTTTGTCCGATTTTCTTCAAAATTGGCACGGGGAAGATTTCGGGTTCGCACATAATGAATCTGAAATTATTTAAAAAAAAAATCAATATGGCGGATTCAAGATGGCGGATTAAAAATTTTACATCTCCCGATTTTGTCTAAAATCAGTATTGGGTAATTTTGTTGTGTTAATTATGAATTTAAAATATTTTTTGAACAACTCAATCTGGCAGATTCAATTTCGTGTAATAAAAATTGTACATTTTTGGATATTCTTCCAAACTAATATAGGGGATTCTTGAGGATATAAATTTTTTCAGGATTCAATATGGCAAATTCAAGATTGCGGACTAAAAATCTTACATTTTTCGATTTTGTTCAAAGGTGGGACTGAATTGTTTTTGAGGATGTAAATAACGAAATTTTAAATTTCCGGAATTTATCCGGTGGTACTAGGGGGTTTTAAAGGGTTTAGATTTAGATTAGATTAAGACTTAAAATACTTTTTTTGAATTTCAATATAGCGGGTGCAATATGGTGGGTTGAAAATTTTACCTTGTTCACATTTTTTCAGATTTGGTATTAGAGGGTTTTCGGGGTCGTGTGTTACGAATATGAAGTTAATTTTTTACAACTCTTAGGTTGATAAGATACAATATGAGGGACAAAAAATTTTACTTATTCCGATTTTATCTAAAATTGATATTGTAGGATTCTTGAGGCGTATAAAAACTCAATATGCAGTATAAAATATATCGAGCTAAGAAATTTCCACCTCAGGTTGTTTAAATATTAAAAATTGATATTGTGAGGTTCTTGAGGTGTAGACAAACTCAATAAGCAGTATAAAATATATCGAGCTAAGAAATTTACATCTCAGGTTCTTTAAACACCGATATTGGAAGGTTTTGGGGCCTATGTTACCAATCTAAAATAAATTTGAAATTTAAGATAGTGGATTTAATATAACATACTAAATATTGGTTTGACACAATTTTACTGCTATTTGGAAAACTCTAAGAACCAAAGAATTTTTAGTAGTTCATTTTAGGGTGATTTACAACTTTGGATAAAATGGGTACTTTTTTGCCACTTTGGAGTCATTGCGAGGTACACTAATCTCGATTAGTACTTAGTTCAAATAATTTATGGATATCATAATGAATTCTAAAATTAAAAATAGAAAAATAAAATTTTTATGAAAAAATTGAACCGACTTCTAAAAGTGCGCTAAAAAGTGAAAAATAACTAGAAATTTTTATATGTAATTGAACTTTTTAAAGTCGGCGCAAAATTATTTTTAAATGAAATAAATAACTACTAATATATACAAATTATGGTAAGAAAGCAATTACAAATAAAGTATTTTTCATTTGTTTATGCAAATCATATTTAATAATACCTGACTAGTTTGACGCCGACTTCAAAAAGTTCAATTTCATATAAAAATTTCTAGTTATTTTTCACTTTTTACCGCAGTTTTAGATGTCGGTTCAATTTTTTTATAAAAATTTTATTAAGTAAATTATATCACTTTACATGTCCAAGTACTCTAATAAGTTAAAATAAAACCTACGCAAAAAAAATATTTGACAAAACTAGCACTTTCTACAGAGAAACTAATCTTTCGATTCCAGTTCCTTTTATTTTTGCATCCGGAAAATTAAATACAAGGAATTTATACTTTAGGTATCAGATTTTTTGAAACTTTTCCTGCAGTTACTTAAGTAAAAATTGTAGCAGAAGTTTTTCGATCGCAGAAGGAGTTGCCATTTACTATTTTAAAAACTTTGGAATATAAAGAACGAAATCAAATAAAAGAATTTTTTCTAAAATATGTTTAAATATAAAATGTATAAAACACACACAAACCTGCGAAACTCTTACCTCTCCTACTATTACCATATTAATTTATGACAAAAGTCTGTTAAAAGGTAAGGATATATAAAAAATATGAAATCTTCTTAATTGGACTTATGTTTTCTAAAATTATAGTTTTAAATTTGGAATGCATTGCTATCACTTTGAATACAAAATAAATTTATGTCAGTATGCACATTTTGGAAATCGATTCTTAATAGCTAGCATGCACAGTAAGATTGCATGTCAGCAAAACCTGTTCCGAGAAATCCATCAATTCAGTTATTTATTTATAGAAATGCAATATTAAAGTACGATATAAAGATATGAAATCTACTTCATGGAAGCTATTTGCAGAATAAGTCCATATGTCTTTATTTCAAACCTAATAATAAAAATTTTATTGAAATATGTAAATTAACCATTTCATTGGACACCATACTTATTACAATCAGACATCCTTTCAAATAAGTAGCACTTTTGAACGTAGGTAAAAATATCCTGCATTTAAATTTATTTAAAATACATAAACTATATTTTTAACACAGTGGAGACTCCTAACTGTAAAATCAATACCAAATTTGTTTAATGCCTCTTCAGGAACAGTTTCAACTCAGTTATTCAGAAAGTTCAACGATTAAGATAAACCTGAAAATTTCACCCAAAATCCTTGTTTTAAACCATGTAGAATTTTTAACTTTACGTAATAAGTTTTCACGTATCTTCAAACACAAAACCATCTACCACGATACGCAACAACTAAAATCGGCCTAAGCATCTGTTAACCTGTCAAACCATCAGGAAAATGAATATATAGGTAGTTTCTCGCAAGCCCAGCAAAATGCGCTGTGGTAAATTAAGTGGTAAAAATTTTTCAGTATAATTTACCGTTTAATTTAGGTTATAACCCGCACGGTCCCAAAATATAATTAACAGAATGTAGACGCTAGATGCCAATTTTAAATTCACCTAGAAACTGGTATTCGGTTACTAAGTGCAGATTTTCTATGTTCCACATTTCCGAGTTGTTTCGAAAGTTAAATAGATCTCGACGTGCAAAAGTAGCTTCGTCCGTAAACAAAACTTTTTAATAACACTGGATCGTTCATGTGATATTTTATTTCATTTGATCGGTCTGCACCAAAATCAGAGAACTATATTCTTTATTTTTCATTATAATCGCCGAGTCTAATAAATTGAACTTTTCAATTTTTTGCACACCTAATTTCGAGGTTTCCTTTTGTTTTGAGAGCCGGTTTTAACGAAATTTATCAGTTATATTCAGCTTATTCAGGATTTATCTTTGTCCCATATTCTGCGACATTGTGTATCATTGTTCTCGAGACTATGTGATTTTCTTCGAGACCTTATAAGTAATAACCAACTCCTCTAACTAACTAACTAAACTTAGTCAAACAATTACAAATCAAAAAACTGTAAAACCAAATTTTCAAGATACCATAAATATAGACCAATACTTACAGGTGGGACTATATATATATATATATATATATATATATATATATATATATATATATATATATATATATATATAGGTAATTAACAAAATAGGTGTAAAAGTTACATATACTAAAAATATACAAAATCAATCACAATCTTTAACTGAAAAGAAGCGTTAACTTTTTATTTCTAATCCTTTTTAAGCACTACAATAAAATCCCTACAATCAGAGACGATCCAAGGAAAGTTCTGCATCATCAGCTTCTATTCTTGATAGTGGGCTAAGTTGCAGAGTAATTTTCTTAATCGGCCCTTAATTATATGCCTGGCAGCCAACAGGAGCTTAAGGATTTCCTGTTACATTAGTATTGATTTCAACTACCGATGTTCGAATCTAATATACGTTTGCTAATTTTGTAGAAAGTGACAGTAATTTGTTACAATTGAATTTGAAGATAAAGATTGTACACTTTAATTGATTTGACCAAAAAAGTTTGGGAGCTGGCGACAGCTTCAATATCTTATTAACATATATGGTAAAACATTTTTTCGGTTATTAAGATTACATTTAATGTGAAACACAGCACACCCCAGGTTCAACGATAAAGAGTCTGAAATATGTAAAAAAATCATACTAATGCCATATTCACCCAGCTGATACTTTGAGGACTGTTTATTTTGATCATTTATAACCGAAAAAAAAAGCAGTATTACCAATCAGTTTTCGGTTCAATATACTGCTGCCAGACTTTCTGATACGTAATAATAACTTGATCGATTGGCTCATTTGCACCATTACAAAATTTAAACTGGGCAAAACATATGCGGCGTGATTCGAACAGATATATAAAATTTTCACATAACGCTGCATTATGCAGTTCATACTAGATGAAAAATGAAACTTAAATTTCTATTATAATAGCCGACCAAATATTTTGGCAGCAGTGAACAAAATCAAACGAGGAGCTCTCAGTAGCCGTACGGTGCCGAACGAACTGTTATTTGATGTACAATTAGTCAGTCATAAATGCAATTATTCTTTTATTTACGGTCAGTTAAGTTGAAAAAATTACCTCCACTAACACTTAACTCTAAACTTATATCCTAAAAGTTCATTTCTGTATTGTAAGCATATCCTAACAAATTAAATTTATACTGCTACCAAGACTTTTGGGCCACTTTTCTGAAGAAATCGGAAATCATTTTGGTAGGAACTTACCACAGAAAATTGGTCTAGTTGTTCTTATATGCGAAGAAAATATATACAAAAAATAAATAGTTAATATTCACGAAGAAATACGAAAAATTGCCAAAGTTAAAATATTCTCGCCAAACTTCGTATTTGGTATCTTGACGTAAATACTAATGACTTTAAATGAGGTTTTCCTGCTAATACTTTTAGCAGTTATAATTCACAGTTAATTTCAGAAAATTCTCTCATAAAAATCTTAATTTGAAGCGGAAAATATTCTAATGAATTTAAAGAAAAGTTATAGCTAATATTCAGATGCGGAGCTTATGTCCAGTCATAAATAAATCTTTTTTTTTTATTAAACCACGCATATATCAGGTCGGCAAGAAAGTAATTTCGGTTTTGTAGTGTGAAATAAAATTCATTTTTTTATACAAAGAATAAACATTAATCAATTATATGTTTTCCATTTTATTCAATTATCTTTTACCACCTTTCTTGTAGCTTCATAATCTTGCTCTTGTAGAAATTTTTGTCCTTATCAGCAAAAAACTAAACTAAGCGCGATTTAAGGTCATTATCATCATTTGTGGAAGTTTTGCCATTCAAAAAGTCACAAACTTCGAAATAAAGGGTAATCAGATAGCGCCAGGTGAGGACTGTATTGGGAATGCGACATAACTTTCCAAACAAGCTCAAATAATTTTCCACGAATTGTTATAGATGAGTGAGGCTTTGCATTATCATGATGGAATATAATTCCTTTGGGATTACCTAATTCTGGCCGTTTTTCTTTGATTGCTTTATCCAGTTTCATTAGTTGTTTTATTTTGTTTTATGTTATTTTACTTCATGACAAATTCTACAGAATACATCCAAGTATAGAGTAGGGCAAGGTCCTATTTCTACTATACCTGAATAATAATCTATATATCTATATAATGCTTGAATATGCTTTAATGTTTATGTTCAAACTATCAAAATCATTCCTAACCTGATTATATAATTTGCACATATTGATAAAAGGTGAATTGCTATAATAATTAGTGCTAAGTCTATCCGCATAAAATGTCAATGAGTTCCTTATCCTATACGCGGATCCCCGGTGATCGTCATCCACCAAGAGCTTCGAGTTCAGGAAAAAAGACTCGATTCTGCCTCTTATACTAAGAATGTGTATACTGCTGGCATCTCCCCCCGTCGATATGTTGGTTTTTCTTGCGATCGCTCCTCCTCAAAAGCTTCGAATTCAGGAAAATAAACTCGACCCTGACTTTTTCACTAGAAATGGGAATGTTGCTAGCGTGCTAGCTTTGTGATATTACCGCCCCGTCTCCCAAAAAAAGACAGGCTGGATCCGCTCCTGGACGTAGGTTCATACAACCGCATTAAAGCCAATAAGTCTGAATCTTCAATTTGATGATGAAATAGTTTAAACAAAAAAAATTATGCATGCAACTATTCTACGACATTCCAAACTCTTAAGATAATATCTATTCATGATTTCCTCTATCGGTACATATAACTGACATACTCCAGTTTCTTTAAGATTAAGATTCCTAATTTAAAATGTGTTTTTCTTTTTCTGTTAAAGCTAAGAACAAAACACTTGCTAATATTGAAGTTCAAATCATTTTCATTTGACCACTCATAGAGTTTATTTAGATTTTCTGGCACTGTAAAACAATCACTGTTTTGTTGAACTTTTAAATACAGCGTCTTCAGCAAACAATAATATATTACAACCATTAATTTATTTAGCTAAATTGTCTACATATAAAAGAAATAACAATGGACCAGGGTTAGAACCCTGAGGGATGCCCGAAGAAGGTGAAAAAAATTTGGCGTACAGCCTCTAACTCCCACCTTTTGTTGTGTATTTTTTAAATATTACAGGAAAAATTTAACTAACTTATCTTGAAATCCGAATTGAGTGTGCAGTTTTTCCATGAGAACAGTATGCGATACTTTGTCAAAAGTTCTACAAAAGTCCGTATATATTCCATCAACTTGGGATTTATTACCTAAACCTTCTGATATATATTGCGTGATGTTACATAAATTAGTAATTGTTGACCTTTTATTTATAAAATCCTTTTATAGTTCAGTAATTTTAGTTGATCCATGTTAATATACATATTTGTATATAATTGATTTAAAGATTTTAGCAGAACATGATATCAACTCAGTTGGCCTATAATTTTGAATATCGCATTTGTCTCCTTTTTTAAAAGCCAGAAAAATTTTCACTTGCTTCGGAAAAGCATTTGATTTTAAGCGGTATTCTCAGGGGTTCAGCAAGAAAACCAATCATGCCTTTAACAAGAAATGTAGATATATAATCAGGACCAGTAGCTCTATTAATTTTAAGTCTTTTGAAAGCTTCGCACACATCCTCATAGCTGACCTGCCGTATGGAAAGAAGTTCAAAAATTTCGAATTCATCATTAATTTTCAAATTATCCTTTTCATAAATTGCATTGAAAAAGGCTGCGAACGCATCAGATATAGCTTTACCATCAGTGTACTCCACAACATTCATATGCAACTTGTTGTTGTTGACCTCTTGGAAGCAGCCCTAAATATGCAATATTTTTGTTGTCCAGCCAAATTAACAGCATGACCTTTTTTGGAAGCAATTCAGCTTTAGAATTTATTTGAAACTCAAATATCGAGCTTTTTAGGGAATCCAAGACACTTTAAGTGATTTTTAATTATTGTTTGCGATTCATTTAACCTCTCTGTAATCTCTCGAATAGTTATATGACGATTCTCTTCAATTATGGCTTCGATTTGGTCATCATCCTTTGCGGAAATAAAAAAGTAAAATATGCCGAAAATGTTCGCTTCTGCACTCCATGTTAAAATTGACCCTAAACTAACAACTGTAAACAAAATTACGCCAAAGTTGCCTCTAAAGTAACTTAAATGTGATTGACCTCACATGTCAAAAGAAAAAAAAACATAACACTAATAGAAGTCCTTCAAAATAATTACAACGCTCTCTATGTATAACAACCAAAAATACTTTCTTGTCGACCCAATACTATGTAACCTATTCTATTCATGCTGGTTAACTTTTCCAGTTTAAAATATTAAATAAAAATGATACAAAAAAGCATTGCTAAGGTAAGATCAGATTCAACGTTTGAACAACTACAAAGCAATTGTCATACCAGATGATTATACTGCACACAAGCTTTCAAAAACACAATCTGAACAATTAGTAGCAAATACGACCATATTTTAAGTCTTTTGGACCAGTTATTGATACCTTGTCGGAACGCTAAACATTTTTTTATATTAAAAATCTTCAATATTAAATGCTGTTAAATAATAAATGGATAAACCCAAAGAATTTTCAGTCTGCTCGTGATTTAATAACGATTAACGATTTTAAATATAAGATAACCGTGTTCGCTGGATAACAAGAAAATTTAAGTAATAACGTTTTCGTTCACTGAACAACGGACAGGGGCGGATCCAGCCTCTCTCTTTGGGGGGGGCGGTGATATGGCAAGAGAAAATAAGTTGTCAACGGGGGGGGGGGAGAGGGGGTAGACACCAGCAACAGTCCTATTTTTAGTGTAAAAAACATGGTCGGGTCTATTTTTCTATATTTGAAGCTCTTGGAGAGGGGGGGGGTGACCACAAGTAAAAAAAAGTTGCCAACAAGGGGGATGCCAGCAGCATAAGTATAAGAGCAGAATCGGGTCTATTTTCCTGAACAAAAAGCTCTTGGAGTAGGTTATCGCAAGAAAAACAAGTTGTCAACGATAGGGAGTACCAGCAGCATACACATTCCTAATATAAAAGGCAGAATCGGTTCTATTTTCCTGAACTCAAAGCTCTTGGGAAGGGGAGGGACGATCGCAAGCATACACATTCTTATACTCTATTCAAGAACTAGAGAGACAAATAAAACTGTTACCGAAACCTCCAACGTACCTGCTCCAGTGCCGCAGATAACTGAGGACTGTCGTAAACCTAATTATATTTAATTATAAGCTTTTATAAATTTACTGCAACAATAAAATTTCTCATAGTTTAATTTAATTTCTGTCAGTGAGCAAAGTACACCTTACAGTGTGTCCTTAGTGATTTTTCTTGTTTGCGCTTGTTTTTATATATTATTTGAGATTAGTGAGATACCCAAAAGATAGGGTTTCCACCTCAATATTTATTCCAAAATCGTTAAACTTATTCCGACGAATAATAATGTTAAAAACTCTTTTGAGATGTGTTCCAACATGACAACTGAAGGAGAAAAAAAATACTGGAATTGTTAGTACTCCCAAGCCACATTCGATCACAGGCAGAAGAAAAACCTCGTTAGAAGAAGAGATGAAAACTGCAATAAAAGGAGTTGTACATACATTTTATTATGAGAAACAGAACCCAACCGTCAACAAAATTCAAACACAAATCAATGAAGATCGCGATTTACCTGAAATTAAAAGAACTGTACTCTGCAAATTGCTCAAAGAACTTAATTTTTGCTGGGAAAAACCAGATAGAAAATCTGTGCTTATAGATCGTCCGGAAACTTTTCGTTGGAGAAGGAAATATTTCTCTCATGTAAAAAATAGAGTTACTAGAAATAACACAACTTACAAAATTAGCAATTTAACTGAACTTTTGAAAGATTTTTTTGAATAAAGTTAGTGCGGAAAATTGGGAAAAATCCATATAATAAAAGAATAAAACAAAATGCGGAAACTTAATCTCATGATCTGTGACATAGAGGAACCAATTATAATTAATTTGAGCGAAGATAGCTTCACTGACTTTGATTAGGAATTAGATACGTAATATTTACCAGTGTAAACACAATTTATTATTAAAATTTTTGGTTTTGTTGTATTTTATTGTTTAATGCTGTCTATATATTTTTTTATTTTTTATATATTTTTCTTTAATTTGATATATATTTAATTCCAATTAGCCGTAAGTTTTTTATTATTTTATTATTGTATTTGTGTCTTTTTCTTAAACGTGTAGAATTAGCATTTTTTTTTGAGGGGGGGGGGCTATCGGATTTCCATATAATAAAGTAAATTAAATTAAGATATCAGTACAATAGAAATAAAAATAAGTAGGTCTATTTTTAACTGTAACATATAAAAACTAATTATATTCGAATCTGTTTTTGGTGTTTAATTGTAATTCTGCAAATGGTTTAAGAGATAAGTAAACCGAAACGTCAAATGTCTTAAAAATGTTTTTAATTAATAATAAACGCCGACCGAAGCCTCAAAAAAATTTTGATATTATTTGGACTAATTTATTTTTTTATATATGCTTAATTTTTTGTATTTTTGACAATGGTTATTTTGTAAATATTTAAATTATAACTTAGAATTTTTTGAGAGAATAAGGCTACGTTTTTGTCCGAAGGTGCCTAAACCGGTTTCTATGACAAAATTAAAAATAATAAAAATACAATTGTGTTTTGTGTGTGTGTGTGTGTGAAATAGTAAGAAATAAAAAATATTATAAAAGCTTTTTATTTTAACTTTATTACAGAAATACTATTCTATGTCATAAATACTTAGGGATAAAATAAACCTCCTTCCGACGGTTTGACAAGGATTAAAATCCATTTTAACACTTCACACTTCCAAATATCTATTGTTATCCAACCCAAATAGTCCATTATTATAGACAGGTATTTTTGATTATAAAATTTCAAACCCATTTCTATGAAAAATATATATGTCTAACAGATTTTGCCAAAGACACCGGACTAAAGAACACAGTTTGCAAAGAAAAATATGGTTAAAAATGATTTATTACTTTCTCTAGTTCTTGAATAAACTATAGTATAAGAGGCAAAATCGGGTCTATTTTCCTGAACTCAGAGCTCTTGGGGGGGGCGATCGCCCCCACCGCCCCCCCCTTGGATCCGCGCCTGACAACGGAACGCTCATAAAGAATGAATTGTTGCCCGTTGCGAATAACCCGGGAACTTGTATTAATTAAAAGGAAAAATGTATTAATTAATATCGTTTTTTAGTTAAAATATTAAGTTTTTTTTTATCTTTTTATTTATTGTACTGAAATTTTTAACGCACTGGTCCGGTCCGAATTTAATTTTGTAAAAAGATTTTGAAAATAAAAGTATTCTACAAACCTAAATTTTCATTTCGCATCAAAAATGAAATACATGAAAAATTACCACAAACGGATGACCGAGTAAAACACACCAAGTAGTGGAGGCAGCGCGGCTGATGAAGCAAATTTTGACCAATCGGCGGCTGGGTACTTTCACACAGCGGCCATTTTCGGTCATATTTGTTAGCAATTATTACGTATTTTACAGACTTTTTGGTGCAAAATGAAAATATAGGCTTATAGAATAATACTGCTGCATTCAAAACCTTGTTATGCAAAAACTAATGAGCCGACAGCAACCGATTTTGACACACATAAAGTACATATAAATTACTATTATTCTGAGAAAGGCCAGTACTACTTTTTCTCCGTTACTAATATTGTCATTTTTATTCTTTACAGTTTATTTCTTTACACTATCGAGATTTCTTTTTTTAATATTTTATAAGCAAAAAATTGAATTTTTCACTTTTAATTCTTTTATAACAAATTAACGGATCATAGTAAGGAGTGGAAAACATAACAAAACATCACTCCGGATTGTTTTAGTGTGATGGCACAGTCGTAATCCTGGTAGTATTATTGTCACAAAAAAAATCTCTTTTGATTGGCTCAAACTTGAAAATGTTGTCCACAAAGATTAAATTTTTGTTTATACAATTATTTGTTAAGAAATATTCGTAAATACCTTTTTATTATTTATCATGTGCGAATTTATAAAATTTTCAATAATTCGAATGAAATTCTATACTAAAAAAATATGTTATATTCTCTCAAAAACGATAAAATTCGATCACCTTGTAAAGATGTACAACATTATTTTTATCTCTTGTATAACAGTTTTAAGTTTTTGTCTGAATAATTTAGGTACTTTTATGGTGTTAAATCATTTTTGCTAATATTATAATGGCACATTATAATTTTCTCAGTTAATCAATCATTGATATCGTGTATATAATAAATTTGCATCTGCTTCAATTGATTGGATACATCCTAATCCTCTATGAAAATTAGAGATATATGTACATGCTTAAGCTGATTATTAATCGTTCAATTAATTCTGTCTGAGAATCTAGTTGAACTAAATTGCAGTGGTGGAAAATTCAGTTGTCGGCCTTATCTCCTTCTCTTATTGAGTGAGATTTATTTACAAAATTTTAACCCATAATTAGAATTTGACATCCACGTGAAATGAATGAATAACAGTGCTGATACTCAATCTTCTCTGTTCAGGCCTTATTGGGCCTATTATTTTCAACCATGACTGCAAATCACTCGAGACCGATCGCATTTGCGAATCAAACCAGCCTCGTTACCTGACCTTGCCTGTCTGCTTCGGGTGATATTATTACATCTCCGAAACGTTCCTTCCTCAGGTACTTTCTGAAAACATGGTCAACAATTTCATGTTTTCAAGGAACTATCTACATACCGGATCATCTATGATTCTATGGCCTCGTAGGTGAAAATATTCCGCAATAATCCCACAATGATTCGCAATCCTTTCCTCTTCGAAAACGAAGCTCCCAGCATTAGATCCAAATGTATGTTCATCGGAGCTTTCTTCCAGCTTTCAATCAATTTTCTTTCCACCATCTCTTTTAGTTCTTTCTTGTCAGCAGTCATTGGCACAGGTATAATCGATTGGAGTATAACACATATATCCTAGAAACTAAATATAGAGACAATATTGATAATACAGATTAACGGCTATCCAGTAATGCTTTTCAATTGATAAAAACTTACATAAAAATATCTATATTTAAAAAGTCTTCTTCTTCTTCTTCTAGGTAGAACCAAGTTCTGTGATCTATACAACGCCTCATCGATCCTCGTTTGAGGTCGAAATCCAGCTGTCTCTCCATCTATTGGGGGGCCGTCCAGGCGGCCGTTTGGTGTTTGGTTTCTCTTTCATCACGGTTTTTGCTAGTCTGTCATCGTCCATTCGTTCCACGTGATCTCTCCACTGCCTAAGACGGTTTCGAACCCACTTCACAATATCCCCCACTCCGCTGTCCTCGCGTATTTTTGCGTTTCTTATTCTATCCCTTAAAGTTGTTCCCGTGATCATTCTCAGCGTTTTCATTTCTGTGGTTCTCATAATTTGTTTTGTCTTTGTGGTTTCATTTCTTGTTTCTGCGCCGTAGGTCAGTATCGGTCTTACACAGACCTTGTAAATTCTCGCTTTGCTCTCAAACGTCATATGTTTATTGTTCCAGATTATGTCTCTTAGTTGGCCTGATATCATGGCCGCTTTGTTGGCCTGTGGGCGTACTTCTTCCGTTACTGCCCTGTTACTTGTTATATGTGCTCCTAGATATTTAAACTTCTCAACCTGTTCGATATGTTTGTCATCAACCATTAATTTGCATCTTACCGGTTCTTTTGCTATTACCATTACTTTGGTTTTCTCCACAGATATCTTCATATTATACTGTTTGGCTGTTCGATTGAGATGGAAAAGCATTCTTTGTAAGTTGTCCTCGCTATCTACTGTCAAGGCAACATCGTCTGTAAAGCATATAATCTGAACGGTGTTGTATCCCATTGGGTATCCAATATTTGTGCTTTTTACCTCATCAATGATTTCGTCCATGATTACATTGAAAAGTGTTGGACTTAGGCTATCAATATTTAAAAAGTGTTCATTATAAATTTTGGTTAAGCAACCGACAAAAGTTGTTCGGTGTACTATTACAGCAAATTTCTGACTGGGTACTCTAAAATTAAGCTGGCCAAGAAGTTCATCACAATTAATCAAACCATTAACCATCTTGTACAAAAGGAATAAGTAGCATTTTCTTCTACGCATTTCTAAACTTGGGCCTACCAACAATAAATTCGTGAGATAAATTCTCATATGGGATGGGGTGTTTATATAGCAAGAATTTTACAAATTTTGACGGAACTCTCTCGTCTATCTAAGTGACACTGAAATATAGATACAAATAGTACAAGCATACTAGAAGATACTACACATCAAACTGTAATAAAGTGTTTGGATAGCCCTTGTGTCTTCGATATGTCTACAGTTTATCTTTTTAAAATCCAACATCTTAAAGCTCTTTAGTACAATATTATGAATATGTATATTAAAACCTAACTATTTATCGAAAATAACCCCGAGATCATCATCACACATACCAAATCGAAACCATTTATATGATAAAAATTTATCACAGGCGAAAACAGTTTAAAAACCTCATAACTTTACATTTGTTTACATTAAAAGTTAAAAAATTATTACCACACCATGTGACTAGTAAATCTAGCTCTCGTTGAATATAAACACAATCATCCAACGAGAAAAAAATGCCAAATAATATTAAATCATCAGCATACAAAAAGACATGACAAAATTTAAAAACATTTAAAACATCATTAATAAACACTAAAAATAAAATTGGACCTAAATGAGACCTTTGAGGGACTCCAGATAACACAAGGATCTCCCTTGATATTTCACCATCCACACTGCGTGTGCGAAGAGAGACATGAGACTATCCAATTTAAATATGGATTACACAAACCGAGACACTCTAGTTTATATACCCACAACATGTGACAAACACTATCAAAGACTTTAGTAAAATCCGTGTATATAGTCCCCTTGATATCCTGCCTTCACACTTCGAACCACAAAATCTTAATAAACAACCAGATTGGTAACCCTTGATCTTGGAAAAAACCATGTTGTCCTGGGCCGAAGTAAGTTTTAAAAGCATTGAACAATTCATGAGTTATCGACTCGAATATTTTTCCCATAATACACAGCAATGATATACCCGATAATTTTCAACACGATTACGGTATCCAGATTTGAAAATAGGGAATAAGGTAGACTGTTTCCATCTCGAAGGGAAGATCCCATCGTTAAATGATTTTTAGTAAATGAGACATAGATGGGGTGCAAGAGAAACCATGCACTTATTGATAAAATATGGCGCAATACCATTGGGTCCTGCACTCTTGTTGAGAGTTGGCAGAGACATTCAAACAACTGCAGATAAAGAAGGTACCATACTGTGAATACAGGCCAGAACCTATAATAGGGAATAACGAATTCAAGCTGTACTGTCATCGAACTGTGCTTACGGACTATACAGTTGCATGTAACAGGTGAGAGACCATTTTAGTAGATTAAATATCCAAGCGAGGAACACGAATAGAACTCGCCATCCCTAACAATAACAATCTAAAGGACAAGCCTAGTGAGAAGATCGCCAAATACAGAGACCTAAATATACAAATACGCAGACAGAGGGGGATAAGTAGCGTCCGAATAACCCCCTTAATTCTATCAACCATCAGCGTAGTGCCGAAAAGTCTTCGGCTTAATATCAAGGGATTGGCATTAGCGAACAGGTTTTACAAAAGGCAGTACTGCTTGCGATCGTTCGAACTGTCCGGAAGTTTATGGGAAATACAAAGAACCATAACATCATTTAAGGCACGACAACGTAAAAAGGGCCGCCATCCTTATGATATCTGAATAAATCTAAGATGCGTGAATGTTCCCCTAAAGAAAGTGTGAGAGCCGTTTGACTAAGTCTATGGGATAATAAAAAGCCTTTATTTATACTGCATATCAAATAAATAATATAAAATGTAGCCAACCTGCAATAATAACTTGTTAAATGAAATAGTTTGGAACAAATTAATGATCCCACTTAGGAACGCTAGACACTTCCTAAAAACAAAAAAGAATAAAAAACAAATTAGTTATATCCATTTTTATTCAGTGATATTAAAATCACAGGCAATAATTCCTTAATCCCAATTAAATCATAATTGCCCATTCTCCAGAACAAAAAAGCTGGGCAGCAGTAAATTTCTAAAATTGTTCGTTCTTTTCAATACAAATGTTGACAGTGTTGCCGAACTGCTACAATCTATTACTATTAAAAATTAATTATCGTAGTTGATAAATGATGATAAATGTTTCATTTTCAAGTAGATTGTAGATTGCAAATGAGTCGTTAAGATCTTTTTACGTTACTCTGATCTAATATAATCCCGGAATATTTTGACTTTTCATAAAGTCTATTGTTCTTCTGGGGGGGGGGGGGGGGTAGGTGCTCTGCTACTTTATGCATCAAGATGATGTCTTCCAAGAGTTTAATTATTTTGCAGTAAAGTACCATGCATTCACATAGCAGGTGTTCTGTTATATCTGCGAACGATCGCAGAAACGGCAAATATCGCTCACAGCTGTGCCCATTTTTTTAAGATGGGATCTCATAGGGCAGTGTCCAATGAAAACATTTGTTAAAATTCAAATATTCCCTGTAACGTAAGTGGATATTATATATAATTTTAAATTATTACAGGCTTACGTTAGAACTTTCACTCCCATAACTTCGTGGATATCGACTTTTACAGTTTGAATATTTATCGGATAAATCGAGAAATTGTATAATTAATTAATTAGAAATTTAGTAATAGTATAATATTTGCAAAAAATATCTGCAGTTTTTTATGAAAAGATTATATTAATCTATAATTTATATTCTCCTGATGAGAATAATTTATTTTTTAAAAGTACTAAATGCTGTTTTATTTCGACAATTCGCATTTTATAGTCTATATGTAGGTTAGTGTTTGTCGAATCTATGTATTCATTTTAGTATTGCCTAAATTGCCCCTATATGTAATCTATTTCCAACTATTTATTTTTAAGGAATATAAAAAGAGTACGTCATACGTGACGGTTGCCCAGGAACAGAAATCGTCACAATAAGTTCATTTGTCTATAAATTCAATTTTCCAATACGATTAAAAGAATATACGAGCAAACCAATAGAACGCAAGAATCGGTGGGAATATAATGTTATTACATTTTATGTTATTTTCGGTGTACAAGTTGACGTGGTACAATTATCTAAAGAGTACAATTATTATTACAAATCAATATTTATTTCCAATATTTAGGTCAAATATAGATATAAATAATTCTACATTCCGTCAATAACAGACAAGTATTTTTTATTCATTTGTTGCAGAAATCAATATTTTAAATATTCCTTATGAACTTAAACTTTCTAACGTTAACAGTTAAGATATCGAAAATATTTTAAAAGTTAACTAATTTATATGGTATAGACTGTACTTGCAAAAACGATGTACATGTTACTAATTTATACTCGAATAGTTCTAATTACTTTATTTAGTAAGTAATATAACATGTAACAGTAAATTTATCTTTCCAAATCATTTTGTCACGCGGACACACATACACATATGCACGCTCACGCACGTACACACTCCCACATAATTATTTTTGAAGTTTTTTCCTCTTAGTATCTAAAATTATATCTTTATCTGATGACTGGAAAGAGAACAGTATGATGGAGGCGATTAGGGAGATACACAGACCAAAGCTGTGCGGTGTACGAATATGGCTGACTTAACAAACGTAGTAGGAGCAAAGCAGATGGGGTGCCAAGGGTTCAACTAGGATAGTAATATGTGGGAGCGCCATTGCGCCCAGGTCTTAAGGTGTATGAATTTTGTTCATGTATCTAGAACTGAATCCAAACTTTTTGTATTGTACACTGCTAAAAATAGCCTTAAATTTAATGCAAATTTAATTTCCATTCTACATTAAATTTGATGATTTTATATCTAAAATCGTGAATAATTTACATTTGCTTTAAGTTTAAAGCAATTCATTCAAATATTAGTTCGTTGTACATTAAATTTGATTAAATGGTATCTTAAAATTCAATAAAGTAACTGAAAAAATATTTCAACTTCTATACATTAAAATTAATTCAGATATACCCTAATACTAAAAGAATTTGCATTATTATTCAATATACATTACATGAGATCCCGAAAGATGACACAACTTGTATTGAAGTTTTTGTTTAGTATAAGTTCCTTAAAGGATTCAGTTGAGCTATACATGTCTGTTCCGTACTGACAGGATCCAATGAGTTCGAAACCGATCTCGATGGCGAACACTACCTGTGGAAAAAATGTCCACCTTTTCCTGGTAGTTTCAGAATTTTTTGAACTCGTATTAATCTTGATGCATTAAATATGTGATAACATATCTCAAATCCAATGAACACTGGCTATATATTTAATGCACATATCCACCTTGAAAGGTAATTATCAAACTTTAAATTTAACGTATGATTACATTAAATTTAATGGAATAAATTAATTTAAATTAATTTAAATTAATGTAAATTATTAAATTCAATGCATTACACTAAATGCATGTAATAAACGTTTGTGAAATTTTCTTCCAGTACATTTACATTAAATTTAATGCATTTCCTGCAGTGTATAATATTCTTTCATGATGCTATTTTAGAAATATCTGAGATTATGAATCGATATCAGATATATTATTACGTAACAAAAAATGTTTGGTGTGGTACTTGTCACAATAGAATTATTGGACCACATGTTTGTAATGAACCAATAAATAACCATAGTTACATTAATTTTTTACTAGAAGAACTACCTCAGTTACTTAAAGAGCTTAATTTAGGAAAGCGCGGTGTAGATTGAGAGTTTCTGTATCAACATCGCCTATAGAAATGAGTTATTCATCAGAGTTTTATTCAAGGAACACGAAAATCTCATTAGACTTCTTTTGTGTGGTTATATAAAAGACTGGGGATATATTAATTCATCTACCTTCATAGAGGATATGCAAAACAAGATTCAAGGTCAAGATTTTTAATTCAAGAAAGGTGACACTTATTTAAACATTTGCTGGTAAGTAATAGTAAATCAATAATGGTTAAATTATTTCTGTAAATAAACTTATTTTTTTCAATTAACATTATAAAAAGATATTTTAAATAAATATAAATAGAAAAAGGTATTGAAATGTCCCAAAAACTATTAAAGATTAGTATAAACAGAAACTAAAGAATTTTTGAGAGTACAAAGATCGAAGGTGAGCCATTTAAAAGAAAAGTGATACTTTTTAATTTAACGCTTCGGATTCAGACTGTAATCCTAAGTATTTGAAGGATAAGTATTCACATCAAGACTTTACACCATGTTTATATCAAATATTAGAAAATTCGTAAAATCAACAAGCTGTTACGTTTCTTCGTCTAACTGATGAGACCCGGAAAGGTCGAAAGCAACCATATTGGGATACCATATTAATTCAAGGTTAAGGTAAATCTCGGACCCAGTTTACTAGCTTGATTAAACCTCCAGTCCAGTACGTAAATCTCCGCGAACAAAAGTGTTACTTGGCGGCGCGTCTGACCCTTTTGGATGGACAAATGGGTAATCAAACTAAGCAAAAGTATTCTTTGGTTCGAAAAACAGTTAAGTGTGGTGCTTGTTTCGACCTCGGTTCATCTTCTTCAGTCAGGGAAAGTACCCTGAGATAAGTTGGAATGATTTTCAAAAAGCTCAAATCTTCATTAAAGCCAAAGGAGTCACTAAGGATGAGTTTTAGGATTAGCAGTTTGGTGCGCCAATGACACACCTTATATTCGCGTAGATTTGGTAATACCAAAAGATAATCATCCTTAGTGATCTCTTTGGCTATAATAAAGATTTGATGTTTTTGAACATCATTCCAACTTATCTCAGGGTACTTTCTCTGACTGAAGAAGATGAACCGAAGTCGAAACAAGCACCAAACTTAACAGGTTTTCGAATCAAAGAATACTTTTGCTTAGTTTGATTATCCATTTGTCCCCCCAAATTCCAAAAGGAGTTCTGGACTAGAAGTTTAATCAAACGAGTAAATTGGATCCAGGATTCCCCTTAACCTTGTGTTAATACAGTATTCCAATATGGTGGCATTCGACCTTTCCGGATCTCATCAGTTATCCGAAGGAGCCTAAGAACTTGCTGAATTTTACGAATTTTTAAGTTTTGACAGTTCAAGAACGGTTGACTCCAAGACAGAGAACAAAGTTTGCTCAAATTTCCCAATACCAAAGACTGTGCCAGGCAGAGATTTCTCGAGTCTTCCAAAATAGCAAATATTACGGTTTGGACCAAAGAGGGTCAATACGCCGCCAAGGACACACCTTGTGTTTGAGAAGATTTGCGAATCCCAAAAAGTAACCATCCTTACTAATCTCTTTGGCCATCAAATATTAGAGTTTTTGTCGAGAAATTTTTACCGGTATTTATAAGAAGAAAGGTTATAGAAAATTCAACTTTATTTTTAAACTGCGTTATTTCGAAAACTATGAAGTTTCGGTCAATTAAAAGCATTTTAAAAAAATTCATGATTTAATGTTTTTTTGACTCGCCCTATTCTTAATATTATTAGAATGTGTGCATTTAGCTATATACTATAGTAAATATAGTTTATTGGCAAATTTTACCCACAAACCACTAAGTTTCTCTATTCATCCGTTCACCCAACGTATACATACAAAACTACATTGTATGTGATTAAAGGAATGTTACAATCTTGTCATAAAATGTATCAGGTAAGTTTGGCAACAATGCAGATAAAATAAACCAGGCAATTCTGCGATTGAAAACTCTAGCACGCTATTCTTGGAAATGACAGTAGATAAAAACTAAATGAGCTGTGAGACAGTTCAATCTAATAAAAGAACATAGTAATTCGAAATTGCAATTAATTCAGTTGAAATATTATTGCGGATGGGTGTCAAGAAGATTAATCTTTTTTTTTTTGTTGATAGCGTAATTTTTATTCTGCCGCAGTAATTATATTAGTTAAAGTAAAACAACATCTATAAAAGAATACAAAAAATTTTAGATAGCTTTAATGCTAATCAAAATTTAAAAAAATAAGTTACCGAAACATATTGGTTTCCAAAACACAATGGGGTATCACACCAACGCTTACTTCCAATCTGCATTTAATAATTGTGTAATTTAATTTTACAATACATTATATTTTAAAAATCTTTATTTTTACATCAATTAAGAGGTTTTGCAATCACCTACCTTTGTACTGATCTGTGGGCTAGTGAACTTGTTTGATATTAGATAAGACAAGCGAGTTACGACGTGGCCTTTGCCCTAATTACAAGATATGTTTTGCTTTACTTGCAGAAATTAGATGTTCTGAGTTTTATTTATTAATACTTTGTAATCTTTTTTTCACGAGAAAAAAGTCTAAGAAAAACCCTTCGATATCTACAGGTATCGCAAATAGTGGTATTCTAATAGTTTGTCATAGTTACCCACACTCATCTTTCCAGTGGTTTATCCCATAAAGCAAAATTAATTTCTTGTATGGGGGTATTTTGAGTTTTATACATTTTTTTAGTTTTGTCAATGTTTATTGTTAATCTTTATTCTCATTTTTGTTTTAACTCACTAGTATATCATGTTAATCTGTAGTGCTATTTGCGATTAAAATTACAACATCTCCTTATTTCAGGTGGTTAAATTTCTTTCCTTCTATGTTTATTTTTTTCTCAGCCCAGTTTAATTGTCTGTATATATCTAACATATAAGAGTAAACAGTTTCTATTGTTAGCTTCGTTCTAACTTTATTTTTTCTTTATTTTTACGCAATCTCACCGTGCTGATTGTATTTTCTATTAAATTGATATATCGTAAGTCCACTCTACAGTATTTTAACAATTCTATAATTTGACTGATTTTGCTGTTACTTGATAGAAATTCATTTTAAGGAATGAAAAACATACAAAAGCACACTTTTGTTGTAAATTTACACTGTTTTATTTAATACCTTGACATGTTTCTCCACACAGTGGCTTCTTCGGAAGGTAGTTTGGTACTGAACTATATTTAAGATTATGAAATTATACATACAAATTATTTACCTGCATTTAATATTCCATTAGTTGTGTTTTTCCATTCTACATAAAAAGGCTTAACAATGGGGAACTGTTAAGATCCATTTGGTCATTTAGAAGTGTATTGGTATATTTGAGTTTATTGATTTCTAATGGTTGTAGAATTTTAGGTTTTCATCAAAATTATGTTTATCTTGTAGTAAATGGTTGGCGTATGTTGAGTTTATTTTTGAATTTTCATAACTTGTTTTATATTCATTTAAACGTTTTTTGAAACTTCTACCGGTCTGACCGACACAGACTGTGGAACAAGAACCACAATTAATTTTATAAACTCCTGAATAATTGTTCTTGTTATTTTTATCTTTATTGTTTTTTTATGGGCGTTTAAAAGATTGTTCGTTTATCAATTCTTTTCTGCTATCTGTTTAAGGCGATTTAGTTCTTTTTTATAATTTTCTTTCAAACGTGGGATAGGGATTAGTCTGTGTATCATATTATTGTATGCAACAAGTTTATGTTAGTACGGATGTAGAGATTTATCATGTATCTGTATCTGTTTGTGAAGGTTTGTGAAATATGTTAAATTCATGTTTGTGATTTATATTAGAAATTGTTAAATCTAAAAAGTTGGTTGTGTTGTTTTTTTTTCTTTTTATATGGTAAATTTGATGCTGGTATGAATATTGTTTAGAACATTAAGTGTTTGTTCTATCTGTCTTTCTGAACCTTCAAAATAAACCAATATGTCGTCCACATATCTATACCAATACAGAAAATTGATAGATATTTTATTACTATGTATTTTTTGTTCAATGTAACCTATAAAGTTCTTGGCAAAACTGAATTTAGTGGGTTTCTCATTATTAGATCATTTGAGCCTGTATAAATATTATTATTAAAATAGACATTTTTTTTTCATATATATATATATACATCTTCTTCTTCTTCTTCCTCAGCCACTTCCTGTCCACTCCTGAACGTAGGCCTCTTTCATCTGTTTCCATACTGTTCTGTCCTGTGCTATTTGAAACCATCTTGCTCCCGCTTGCCCTTTGATGTCATCTAGCCATCTTTTCTGCGGCCTGCCGACACTACGCTTTGTTTGTCTTGGTCGCCAATGCATAATATAATAAAATTTCTTATAACTGTATTTACATTATTTTTATTCACTAAATCTGTGGTTATATCAGGTGGAATACTAGGAAATAAGTTGGAAACATCAAAGAAAACAAATTTCGCATTTAGATCTACATATATATATATATATATATATATATATATATATATATATATATATATATATATATATATATATATATATATTTCAGTTTTTCTATTTATTCGTAGGAGTTTCGGATACTGTCTTTTGGAATAAATTTACAATAATTTTTAATGAGGTTAATTGACAATTTAGATATTTTATACGAGGGTGCAGTGACAAAGGAAACAATAGGTCTTATAGGGTAAATATTTTTATGGAATTTAATTAGTGAATATAAATTTGGAAGTTAAGGGTTCATATTTAGATATTTGAATTTTTCAGAAGGATTTATTATGTTATGATGTTGTTATAGGTTACTTCATATAATTTATATATATATATATATATATATATATATATATATATATATATATATATATATATATATATATAATACCCTTGTATCTAATGAGTCAAAAACACTGTTTTCATCGATAAAAGCGAGATATTTATTCCTATGTTATATTTTAATATAATTATTGGTATTATGTTGCTATTTAGCACAAGGACTATGCTTAATATTTTCCACCATTCTGTCACAAAAATGTTTCTCTACTGTGTTTGAGAGTAATTGAGACAAGGGACATGTCATTTTAAAGACTCAATAAGAGAGGTACTCTTTATTCGAGTCGATAAACCATCCTTTTTACAAGCAAATACGAATTAAAATTTTTATTACCAGTAAAATCAATTTTTTCAAATGGATTGCTAGTTATCAAAATACGGCTAGAATTTTACATTTTTTTAAAAGCATCAAAAAATGTGTAGAAATGAATGGAGATCATTTTTAAAATGTATTATAATGCCTTTTCTTTCTAAAAGTATTAATTTTATGATAAAAATTTTACTTACTTAAGTAAAATAAAGAAACTAATCATTAAATCGTTGTTTCAATTGTTAGATCAACTTTCAGATATCCACTTGCCAGATTTAACTAAATTTAAAGCTTGCTAACTTGATTGTCTGAAAATCCTTTTATTCCTAAAGACTTGCGCTAATAATCCCTAAAAAAGGATTACTTAATTTCGCAAAATAAGTTTTGCAAAACGTGCAACAAAGAGGTACTTGTTCTTTACTTATAAAGAAATTAAATAATGCTGTAATTTTGAATGCTTTGTATATTAAATTCATGACATTCGAAAGCTTGCGAAAAGGAGCAAATTAAAAATAAGATATAAATATGAAGGAAAATGCGAACAGTAAATGCAAACTACGTTCCAATCATATCCTTTCTATGTTAGAGGTTGCACAGTTTGAACAAATTGCTAAGGAACACAATTTACCCTATTCCACCACCATCGAGATGGTGGCCTACCTGTACCACCATACCGAGAAGAAAGTCAAAACTTACCCTCCCCGCCATAGTGATACGGCAGAGGTACATGTTTCGACTCTACTAGACTCATCAGGGTACCGACATGCACCTGGCTGTGCAAAGGGCAGATCGGAAGGAAGCATGCAAATACTGAACGTGGCTTCGCCGACCTCCCGCCGGATGGCGTATATATGTTTATGCGGCTTTCACGGATTCCTCCGTGTGAGATACAATAGCAGTGGATATTTGCATGCTTCCTTCCGATCTGTCCTTTGCACAGCCAGGTGCATTCATACACGGAGCTGCATATAGTTGTACGTTTGCTGAATTTCATTTCAGCGCTACAACGGCATAATATGGATATATCCACTGCTATTACATCTCACACGGAGGAATCCGTGAAGCCGCATAAACATATATATATATATATATATATATATATATATATATATATATATATATATATATATATATATATATATATAATCTACAAATATTAGAATTAGCTGCTTATTTTATATATATATATATATATATATATATATATATATATATATATATATATATATATATATAAAACAAGAAGCTAATTCTAATATTTGTAGATTACGAAAAAGCTTTCGACTCCATAAAATGATGAAAGCCTTAGCCGACTGCCGAACAGATTCTCGGTACTGCACCCTAATCCAACACATATAATAAAGCAACAGAATGTATTAAACCTCATGAGACGACAAATAACTTCAAAATAGAGAGGGGTGTGCGTCAGGGCGACACTGTATCCCCTAAATTATTTAATACTATACCATAGTACATGTTCAAACAAGTAGACTTCGACAACCTCGATCGATAAATGGTGAAAACCTATGCCACCTACGATTGACCGATGATATAGTTCTAATATCTGACTGTATAAGAAAGGCCATGACAATACTAGATAGACTAAATACTGCCTCAGAACAAATGGATTTAAAGATAAATATATCAAAAACTCAAGTGATCTTGACAGAAAACAAGTCGAAGAGACCTTGTCCTACAATTATTTGGACCATAAAATTCGCATTGGTAGAGATAACCAGACCTGGGAACTTACCAGAAGAACAGGTGTAACTTGGGCAGCCCTTGATAAGCTAAACTACATCTTTGAGGCAGATCTGCCAATCGGCCAGAATAGGAAGGACTTTGACCAGTATTTATTGCCCCTTCTAACTTATGGTTCAGAAACTCTTACCTTAACAAAAAAGGTCCTTAGCAGAATAAAGGTGACGTAGCGTTCAATGAAAATGCTTGGATTGTCCCTGAGAAATGAAGTTCCCAACACAGAAATACGGCGAAAAACAAAGTTGGCGAATGCTGTAGAAAGAATAGCTATCCTAAAGAGAATTGGATTGGGTATATATATATATATATATATATATATATATATATATATATATATATATAAATGATGGAGCTGTGTGGGGGTCTTTTCCATGTTGTCGGTCATAGACAGTTCTAAATAGCACTGCCTTTTCTATTGCTTTATACATAGGTTCACTAAGACCAAGTTTCATTATACTAAGCAGAAAATTCTTCGATACTACGTCCATTATTGATTCATTTCCCACTATCTTCGTATCTGTACATCATGTTTTATCAACTAAAATGAGGTCTAGTATCAGAAAGCACTTTGACATAAGATTTTAGCGAAACGTTTGCAAATTTCTACAAGAAACTTACTGATCCTTTTTTAGTGCATGTCTTTAGAAACAAAATAATTTTTCGTGCGTCTCTTCAAGATTCGTCAAGAAGTTTTACCACGCCATAAAAAATGATAATTTTTCACCTTGGCAAAATTGGCAATTGCAGTTATACAAAAATAACGTCTGTAAAATTATTAGCCCAAAGGATAAATGCTTTTTTTTTGCAAATATTTCATTTTAGAGTAGAAACGTTTTTCAAATAAATGAAGAAAACCAATTTTTCACTCTTAATTGGATTTAGAGAAAATATTTCTTAATCGAAATTCGAGAGATTATAAATGAAAGTCTTTGTATATCCTGGAAAGAATGATCTTTAAAAAGAAAAAATCCGTATGTATTTAATATTTGTTATTGTGTGTTTTGTCTAATCTTTCTTGTCTAAATAAGCTATTTATAGTATTCGTTTCTCAATTAACTTATTACCTAATTATTTTGATAGTCATTTACTTTTTCTTTTAGACTCTTTGAACTGGATTTCAGAAATCTATAATACAATTTTACAATTAACAACTAATTATATAGATATAATAAATTCTAAAATATTTAGATTAAAAGAAACTTTTTAAACATAGAATATTATTTAAAAAAAAAAAGAATTTAAAACTGTTTTATCCACCTTTATTTAAAACTCCCATTTTGTATGGCTTGGCCGTCTATTTCAACAAATGTTGTGGAAACGCTGTTAAGTATTTCGAATTTTCTGAAATAAAATGTAACCTTGCAACGACAGATAAGGTACTTTATGTATATTGGAGACCGTAAAACGGACGCAGGCATTAAATCCCTACAAGAGAAACAATTTTTATGTAATATATGATCTTAGCAATATAATGCGGGAATATTACCTAGCTTAAAATTATACAGGAAAAATTTTTCAAGTTTATTTTACTCTTTATTTTAATGACCTAATAAAAAAGTAATGGAAGTTTAATAAAGTTTTAAAAAGAGTTATATGATACATTAGACAATTTTTCATGGCTCTTGGGATACCTTTTTTCAAGCATCATGATGCTAAGTTATGTTATGATTCTCAAAAGTCCGTAGTATTCTCTATTATTATTTTATTTTACATCAATGATTGATTAGAAAAAAAAATCAGGAGGCATCAACTATCAGTCTACGAAGAATAAAGTCAGAAATCAATTTACCTTATCATAGTCACGTTACAAACATAGCAAAGGTTACATCTCAAAAAATTAACAGATGGAGAATCTAAGATTCTATGCAGGAACGATTTGGAAATCTAGAACTTCGAAGAAACGCAAGAGATGGAAATAATTAAGATACGTAATATCTCTAATACTCATCCGTGCAAAGTTCCCTTAATTTTCCCCATACTAAGCTATTAAAAATCTTTTTCTGGGGAACATCATCCCTCTAAAACGGTGGTTCTAAACTTTTAAAAACCGGAATAAATTGGCGAACCCCCTATATTGTCATTAGGAACAGGAAATGAAAGAGTAAAATTGAGTTATTAAAATTTATTTTCCATATTGAATAACAGTTCATAACGAAAAACTAAAATATAATCGTAAAACATTTACAAACAAACATTATTAAAATTTAACCGGTAAAAAAGAATTAATACAAAATGAATACAATAATACAGAACTTGAAAAATACCCTCTGTGAGATATTTATACCTGTTTGGTGGAAGAAAGAAATTCTAAATTTGGTTCGATGTCTGAAAGTTTGAGTCTTAAATCGGGTCCTGCATTTAACCTATTTCTGTGCTTATCTTATATTGTACAAGAGGGCAATAAAACTTTAATGGGGTTTTCCGCCAAAACAGGATACTCATTTCTTACACTGATGCAGAAAGAAACAAAACATTCTTACTTATTCACCTGCAGACATTGACTCCAGAATTTGAACTACTTTACCATGGCTGTTACTTTATCACACACATTGAAAATGGTGATACCTGGGCCTTAGAGAGACAGAATTAAAATATTTAATTCAGAAAAAATATTAGTTAAGTAAGCAAATCTTTGCAGCCAAAGAATATCATATAGAGAAGTGAACAAATGAAATGTATGGTCAAGAAAAATACTTTAACTTCAGATATCAATTCAAACCAGCGAGTCAAAACCTTGCCCCAAGAAAGCCATCTAACTTCTGTATAAAGTAGTAAAGAAACGTGGATGCTTCCAAAGTTCTAACAAAGTGCACGGAATAGACGAGAGTTTGCAGCACGCTATTTAAAAAATTTACTATTTTTACAGCATCCTTTAAAGTACTGGATAACTCTGCAGGAATACGCTTAAATGCCAGTGCTTGCCTATGAATACAGCGGTGAGTCAATTTAATATTCCTTACCCACACTACAAGACCAGAAAATGTTCCAGTCATCCATTTGCACATAGCCAAACAAAAACCCCAATTTATTTCATTTTTTTTTTCAAAATAGTTATTGATCATATCGAAAATTGCTGCATCTGTCGTACATGTTTTCAATGGTTGTGCAAGTAATATATCTTCTTGAAAGGAATTCTTAAAAATATATCATAGACAAGCAGAACTGCAGCGTTGACTACATCGATTGATTTTCTTCTTCTTCTTTCTTTCTTCTTTTCTTTTTCTTTTCCTCTTCTTTCTTTCTAAAAATTTATTTTCCACATGATTTTCCAAATCGTTAATTCTCTTGACACTGTGTTGTAAAAAAAGGTCAATTTTCTTTGCGCTTTTTCTCCACACACACTTCGTAATGTCTTTAGCAAACGGTCCAATCAAAATTTCTGCCGCTATATGTGCTTGCCCAAATCTGTAACTAACTCGAAATGATGCCTCGAGAGCCATTTTACTATCGTCGTTTAAATATGTTAGAAGAGAAGAAACATCAGACTTTATATTACCTGCCAATTATCTTTTAAAATACTCAACAGGTTTATTCTTGTGATCCGAATGTCTTGTTTCAAGGTGTCTACGAAGAACAGATGGTTTTAAATTGCTATAGGCCAGCATTTCATTATTGATCAAAAAAAGTGGTTTAAGTTCTGACTTCCCTACGGTAAAATAAAGTCCCATTTGTATATAGTAACAGTCATATTTCGTTTCTTTCCATTTTTCTCATTATTTTCGCCTATTTTTTCTTTGCTTTCATTCTGGGGAGACATTAGCTCACTACAACTGCCACCCTGTGTTGGTTCCAAATCAAGGACTGAAGTAGAAAAAAATTGATTACTCATTCAGGTTTTCAACCCTCTTGACAAAACTACCCGTTTTTAACCAATGATCCATCATACATTCATGGAGCAATAATTATTTACTTTCACATTCGACATGTGCACGTGCGATTTGTAATGCTTGGGTATTTGTTGAAATTTATTTATACAAGAAGAAATTGGTTTATAGTACTTATATTTATCTACACACTATGCATTAACTACTATTTCATTTATCTTTATGAAATCACTCGATGTACGATTCAGTTCGACTTTACTTTTTTATATGTGACTGGGGCGTTTTTATATCGGCAGACATTCGCCGAAGTAGAAGTTGCCGGCTGATTCAAGCGTAGCGACTCGTCGCCTTAGAGATTGTTGCCTGTTGCGACATTAAATTTAAAAATTCGCTAATACAATATTTTTTTTCGCGAACCCCCTTTATAAAGCTAGCGACCCCCTGGGTGTTCACAAATAACCGCTTGGTAAACGCAGCTATAAAACATAAAATTTCAACCGGTCTATAACGTCCTCCAGAGGACACTAATGTTTTTGAAAGGGGCATTAAGGTGCTCCAGGTTGACGGTGGTGAAAAAATTAAAATCATATACTTTAAAATTTTGCATCTTCAAGCAGTGCAGCTAGCTAGCATATTAGAAGAATATGGGAATTTGTAATGACACAGCGAGTGAGCGACGATCATAAACAAACAAAAGCATGCAATTCGATGCCTGCACTATTCAAATCTATAAAAAGTAGAGATCCAGAAATTACTCTCATTACTTAGTATGGGCTTTGCCAATAATCCTTATATATGAATGATATATGATATAAGTCATTTATCAAATTAAATACCATAAAAGCGAACAGTTGATACGTAAATTTATTAAAACTGTAACAACATTGATATGATGAAATACCTCAATCCAAAAATAAACGGTGGCAATAGAGTATTGAGTATTTGAAATATCGATATGCCTATCCCCCGACAAACGAATCGTGCGTTTAATTTGCCAAAACGTTTTTTCAAATGAAGCTATGAAATCTTCTAGGCTACAAGAGCATTTGATTAAAATGCAAGCTAATAAAAAGGATAAAAATGTATCCTATTTGAAGATAAAGATTGCAATCGCTTGCTGCTACACACAACAATTCGTTGGATTGACTAAAATGTGGTCGTCGGACTCGCATTGTCTCTATTTTTGTTTGTTTTTATGACGTTTCGATTAATTATTCGTCCATTGAAGTGCGAAGGTTCGCTTCACTATACACACCTCAAGGATTTGATGTTACAAAGTAGTGGTTGCCAGAGATTAGGTGTCTCAACATTGAGTCTACTGAAGATTCCGTCATTATTAATGTAAGCAGCCTGTATACATTTTCTTTTTTTCATGTTTGGTATCATATATCTTACTGCAGCTTCAGACCATTTTATATGGTGTTGTTTATCCCAGGCGTATTCTACAATACCAGATCTCGACGTGTATATGAGTTTTATGTTCCCTAATTCTAATTTCTAGTGGATGCTTAGTTTCTCCAACATTCATTTCACCCCACTCACATGAAACTTTGTAAACACATTCATTCTCATCGGTAGTTATTTTTATGGTTTTGTGAAATGAGCTCTGAGTGTATTTCCTGATTTGAAGGCTATTTTAATATGTCACTGCTGGTAATTCATCTCATTTTCTCCGAGGTTTTCTTACAGACAGAGTTGTGAAGAAAGAATGTGTTTCTTGCTATCTGTATGGCCTTTGTTGTAAGGTTATTTATAACATCTTCAATTAAGGGTAACCATTCTGCTGTAAATCAGATTTAATGCTACCTTTTTACAAATGATACAGCGCGATTATAGAAGTTGCATATATTTATTCGTTTCGTTACAACAGAATAATTAGAACCATGGTTAAGATATTATCCAGTATGTGTTGGCTTCCTGTATACTGAAGTTTTAATAATTTTGTTTGAACAATTTACCATGAAATCTAAGAAGGGCAATTGATCATTTACCTCTTTTTACATGGTAAACTTAATTGTAGGTCGACTGAAATTTAGATGTCTCAAGAAAAATCATTTAGTTCTTGATCATTACCCTTCCATACGATGAAGGTATCATCGACATATCTCAACCAGACTTTCGGTTTGACTCAGTACCAGTTTTCCTTAAAAACAAAGTCGAAAGGTCACACGCCAACTTAATTACTTTAAAAATGTCATCGCTTCTTTGAAACATCTATTTTAAATATTTAATCAAGTAAATTTATAATTGCAAGGTGATAAGTTGAATTTATTTAAAACCATAAAAATCATAGATACTTTGGTGGGAAAACTTCATTTGTTCAAGCTGAATTTCGTTAGCGGTGAATACAGCCACTTTCCAACATGCAACTTTGCATGGGACGACTTCCTTACTTACTGCCCACGCGTGAATGTGCATCATGCTGATTTCACGGAGATGTTCCAGGCTATTTTCAACATGAACATACCGAGTTGGGTTTTAAATCTTTTTTCGAATTCAAATACACCAGAATCATTAAATTTAAAAGAACTGGTAGATCTCACAACTAACGAAGAACTTAAATTAGATTTCAGAAATGGATACTAAGAGTCATAACTTCAAAATCAATACCAGAGCCCTACCTTGGATTGTGGGAAATGGTTCAAAAATTTTTAACTACAATCCCTTATCTTATTTGTATGAACCTGGGTTCAGTGCGGGCCCAAATTTACTTTCTGAAAGAAGGAACGGACTAAAGATCACTTAGCGTGACGATTAGCGTCTGTTGCTGTCAAAATTGGAACCCGACATTAACAAACACGACAAAACTCCACCAGCCTGAACCATCTCATTATTTTTTTTTTTACTTTACAACTACTATGAGGCAGACAGTATAGAAAATAACTCTTCGGAAGGCCAAGGAAATACAATCATCGACAGTGTAAGACCAGTGTAAATCGTCATTTTCCCACAAACATCTCTTCCAATATACCTTAAGAGATTTCTTGAAGTGTATAAGAAAATTCAATCCTTTTTCTCATGGATAAAGGATGAGGGATAACAAAATGTAGACTTGACGCTCGATTTGATGATCTAGCCACAAATTGTAAGGTATATATCTTCTTTTCCTTACATATATAGCAATGATGATTATTTATAATTAAACTTCTGTCAAACCAAAAAAAAGCATTTTAATGAGCTAAAGAACTTTTGTGCGATCGGATTAATACTAAATATTCCAAAGATTAATAAAAAAAAAAAAGCAAGAACTTTAAGAGTAATTCAGAACACTCACGTAACCATATCTATAATTTTTTGAACTAGCGAATTAATTTTACCATATAAAATGCACAGTATTTTATTGAAGTGACTTTTTTGGTACCCTTTAAGAAATGACAGAAATTATAATATGGTTTATATTTTTGGTAGGATAATATTTATTATCGCAATCGTCATGATTCTCTTCATTTAATTTTGTAATATATTTTTGGCAGACACCCTAAAAACATTTTATCCCCATTAGCACGTATACCCTAATCATATCCCCCTAGGCAAGTTATTTTCAACTACATTTTCACTTCAATAAACTAAATTATACACCTCAGCTTTACTTTAAACTTTGTCAGCGTTTCCTGCGTTTCATGCCGGCTTATCCAGAGGTGTTATCGATATTTCATTATTTGCACCAGTTTGTAAACAAAATTGCTTTAAAAATATTAGATTTAAAAGCAGCACAGAAAAAAGAGGATATAATATTATAAATAATGATTGTGTGAAAGAATCAGAGCAGGTAAAAATTAAAGTAATACGAAAAAACGTAGCAGTTCAAATTAGAAGGGCTAAGAATTCTACGTAACTTCACTTAGTAAACAACTAGCAAGTCCCATAAAAAACTGGGAGTGAAAATTGCGCATATATATATATATATATATATATATATATATATATATATATATATATATATACATATATAGTTTTTGTTTTAACTTGATATCAGTCACATTTAGGTAATTTTAATATACAAGAGGCGCCAGAACAGACAGTATGAAAGCTTAGGTAAGTGACCAAGCATCTTCCAGGCGGAAATATACGCCATATGAAACTGTATTCAATTCAAAGAGAAAAACTATCGCGGACAGGTGATCATTATCATGTCGGATAGCCAAACAGCCATCAGTACGCTAAGATCTGAAGTAGTCAGCTCCAAGAATGTCTCGGAATGCCTAATAGAGGAACATGAATTAGGTAAGAATCATGTCACCATCCTGTAGGTAGCGGAACACACCGTGGTTGAGAGGGGCTAAGACTCCATTTCTGGGACCCGAACCTTTCTGTATAATCGGTAGCAGTGTAATGCTGGAAGAACTAAAGAAAGAGGAAGAGAGCAGGAGATCCAATTACTGGACGGACCTGCAAGGAATGAGACAAACGAACATACTCTACTACGAGCAGATATTCAAAGCATGCATAAACCTAAGCAAAAACCAACTTAGAGTTCTGACAGGAAGCCTGACGGGGCATTGCCACCTAAAGTGCTCAGAAGCTCGGATTGACAGAAAGAGAAGAGTGCGGATTATGCAAGGAAGAGGACGAAGCCTCTCTTCACATCCTTTCAGAGTGCAGCGCTTTAGAAAATCCTAAAATTCAGTTCTTGGGAGCACACAAATAGAAGAAAGGAAATTGCCCACTTTAAAGGTGTCCACTATTATAAGGTTTCTAAAAGAAATAGGACTGGAGGATCTACTCTAGTCGGCAAGGTATCCATAATGATTTGGTAGCAAAGGGGGACAACAGGTTTATTAGGTCGCAATGTAATGATCTCCAATTTCACACTCATATTTGGGTAACTTTAAAAGCAATCTCTGCGAAATTTTGTTTGTAACGGTAAGTTTAGGGTCAGTTTTACCATGGAGTGCAGAAAGGGACATTTTCGGCCTATTTTACTTTTTTATTTCCTTAAAGGAAAGAAAGCTGCTGAGACTCGCAAAGAAATATGTAAAGTTTATGGTGTTGAATGCATATTAGAACGCAAGTGTCCATATCCATTCGGGATATATTCACTCAAAGATTATTTATGTTCTGGTCGACCTATTGAAATTGATGATGAACAAATGAAAATCATAACTGAAGAAATCATCATATAACTCTTCGAAAGATATGAAGACAGGTTAAATGTATTGCACACAACAACTGAAAATCACTTCAAATGTCCTAGATTTGCTAAAAAGCTTGTTGTTTGGATTCACTTAACGTAACGAATCAATATTTGCCATATGCATCTCACACTCAATTAAACCGTCTCTTCTTTGAAAAGAATCATCACTGGTAATAAAAAATAGATTATCTACAGTAACATCATTCAAAAATGATCAAGGTCCAAGCATGACGAACTAGTACAAACCACATTTAAATTTTAATTGCCTCCAGAAAAGTTCATGCTGTCAATTTGGTGAAACTACAAAGATCTTGTGTATGTTGAGCTGCTTCAAAGAGGTCAGACGATTAATTCAGATATTTACTGTCGGCAACTAATGAAACTGCATGAAGGAATCAAAGAAAAATGGTCAGATTGGCCAATCAAAAAAATTTTAGGCACTCGTGGAAAATTATTGAAGCTTGGTTGGGAGGTCATGTCGCATCACCCATACAGCTCTGAACTTGCACCATCTAATTACTATTTATTCCGAAGTTTGCACAACTCTTTAGGTAGTAGAACTTTTACAAATAACACACTGACACACTGACCATCGCCTGCTTACTATCTCACGCTACAGCGGTCAGCAACTAATTAAAAGCTATAGATAATCACATTCAGATGTAGACAGATGATATTGTTCATTGATAACTGCCCTGCCCATCCCTCAGATTAAGTTAAAGAATAGCAGCTTGTTTTCTTCGATAAGCAAGTTGCAACCGATGGATCGAGGCACTATAAAAGTTCTCAAACAAGGTTATAGCGATACTAAACATTACAGGGGCATAAGAAGCAATTGAGCCCGAAAGTTTACAAAATTGTAAGTCTGTTCAATCCAAAATCTTATTAAATATGCGAATAGCCTCCTAAAAGCGACCCTAAGTAATGATGACGATTTTGATGAAGAGGAATCACCTCCACTTTTGTCAAAGACTCTGGCTTTGTCAGCAACTGACAAGTTAAGGCGTTATGTATCGTCTTTGGATGATCTCTTTGTCAAGCCTAAATAAGTGGTTACTTTAAGCAATATGGAAATAATTATACTATATATATGGTGAGTAACTTCAAAACTATGATCTTTATATGTCTTTATTTCGGTTTTTTTTTCGTTTAAAACGCTTTCTCGCTTAAGTCGTATTATTTGCTGAGTCTCTTCGGAGTCGTCTTAGGCTGGTTGTACTATAATTAATTTTATTCCTTATTGAAAATGCTGTGTATTCATTAAGAGTAGTAAAATTTTGAAGGCCTTATTTACTAAGAAAGTTTAAGACTTAGACCCATCTAGTTGTCATGGAAATAATGAAATAATTAATACAAACTCAGTCAGATTCACTAAGAAAATTTAAGAGTTAAACCTGATCTAGTTACCATAAAATTTAAATTTTCCAGTAGGCCAGTTTTGTGTTGTTTATGATATTGTCATAATTTATATTACATATATCAACAAGTTAACGCCCATATAGGGATATGAAATATGTAAGGGAAATAGTTTTATATCGAAAATAAAAAAAATTCTCCATTTTTGCAGGTTTAATAATAAAAGAAAATTATTTTTTTATGCTTATATTTTTAGGGTTTAAAACTTGCTTGACTTATTGTTGCTCTTGTCAGTTTAAGCCCTCTGCCGTTAATTTAGAACGTTTTAAAAATAAATCATGTGAATGATTCCAGTTGTTTATGTTTTTATTTTAAAGGTTCAAAACTTGCTCGACTTATTGTTGCACTTACCAATTTAAACCCCTTACTGTCAATTTAGACCAGTTTTACAATTACACAATGTTAATGAATTAGGGTATTATATTTTAAATCAAGTGAAGACACAAATTAAAATAATTTTGATGAAAACAATAAGTTGATAATGAAATTGTTATTTTTTAGGATTTCGTATTAACTTTCACAACTTTGTGATGTCCATCCATCTGCATGTCACAGAGTTATAACTTCGTCAGTTTTCAATCTTTTGCAATGAAATTTTACAGGCATATGCGCTTTAATAACCCAAAAGTAGATCAGAGGCGAAGTGGCGAAAACATTAGGGTACCTCCCTTTGTGGCAAAAGTAGGGATGAAGAAATTTTTTTGTGTATTTTGTCGGGTGAGATATTGTTAAGAAAGTCTTTGAAAATATAAATAAATATTATTTTACTATTTTTTTTTATTTAATAGATTCATTTCCGAAATGAGCGTCGGAAGTGTTTTTAAATTTAACGAAAAAAATTTGGTTTAATAGTTTTTGTATCCATAAGCAACGAAAATTATCGCGGGTAAGTTACATCAACTATCTTATAGGATATAAACAAACAATTAATTTTATATTTTTCGTTTATATGCATTCTTATTGGGTACAGTTGAATAGGTCTTTAAAAATGAAATCAAATATGTATACAATATTTTTTTTAGATGTCTCATTCCCAAAATTCCAAAAAACCTTTAATATTACTTAAAATTTGCGGCATAGGAAAAATTTAATTAAGTAGTTGGTCCAAAACCAAATTTAGAGTTTAGTACTTACAGGAAATATTCTATAATCCGTATACAATGAGAATTATCTAATTAGCTTGGTATCGTTTATGGTAAATTTGATTTGGGATTTAGTGATTTACATTAAACAAAATCCTATTGTAAATATTATTAAACCCATGCTAATATTGTGAAATGGGTTAATCGGATAATCCGGTACAAGAATTTTATTAAAGCAGCATTAGCAGTAATATGACCGCATTTTGAAATTATGCATAAAATCAGTAGGGCAAAATAATTACAGCTTAGATGTAATGATTCTGAAATAAGTAATTTTATTACTTACAAAATGATTTAAAAGATAATTATTTAATAAATATATTAAATATTATAAACAATTTTAACTGTATAGCGAGTAAATTTCTAAAAATACTATTTAGTATGCACCTAGAATATTTAAATCTAATAATATAGGCACAGTAAGTTGAAAGTTACAACAAATTCTCTCAAGGAACCATAATATCTATTGCAATGATACCCAAGCATATGAAAGCAGCATTTAAAGTTGAATTAAAAAAATCGAATTGAAGCACATATGGAAGAATAAAACACAATTTTTACCACACAAACTAGTGATGTTAGGCAAGTTTTGATCTAAAAATGGTAATAATTTTTAACAAAATGTGTATTATATCTCACAAATTATGTTCGCTAGGAACCTAAAAAATAATTATGGTTATGACTTCTTTTTTTTTTATTACCACATCCTCTCAGGAGGTTGGTTATCAATATGGCTATTCTTGTTTTTAATATTGCAGCTCTGAATTAATCAGTAGAGCCACATTTATACCTCTTTCTCTAGTTATTCAACCAGGAAATGCATCTTCTTCCAATATTTCTGTTGTTTTATATCTTATCCTATATTATATTTTGTAGCAATGTTTCCTTATTCTCGACACCTCAACTTTACTATACCATCCATCTTAGTTTTAATATTCCTTTATAGGTCCACATTTTAAATGTTTCCAGTCGGTCAATACTTTAGTTCTTTAAGGTGATTCTCACTTTAATAAACTGCAACAATTACTGTATAGTACTTTTCTTATTTTATTAAATACTACTTTAGCTTTTTTAATTTTCGACTTTATTTTCTCTGTATATTAGTTATTTTCGTTAAAGATTATTTTCTACTGTTATTTTTAAAATTTCCTGTTGCTGTGATTGGCAACTGTCACAAATTTCATCTTCTTAATGTTCAGTCTTAGTCCACCTTCTTCAGTATTTTCTATTACGTGATTGAGGAGTTCATGTAAAATTTCTATCGTTTCTGCGATCAGTATAGTGTCGTCCGCATATCTAATGTTGTTAGTAAGTCTTCCAGTCATCGCTTCCCCTAATGCTTTGAGAATTATTTTTTTCCAATACAAATTAAGCAGTATTAGTGCAATTCACTGCGTCATCCATCGAAAATATTTAGTTGCTAAAGATCTCATTGCCAGATTGCACCAATCTTTCAATTCCTCATAAATGCAGTTAACAAAATTTGAAGCGTGTTAAATTCTTGGTTATTTTTGCAGTTGTGTGAAGAAAATGAAGAGTGGCTAATGGAAATAAAAAAATGTCTTCTTAAGTTCCCAAAATGCTTTATTATAAAAACAAGCTACCGGTTGGACGAGTTTTTTCAACTCGCCATACTAAAACGTCGAAAGCCTTATGTTTAACAAGGTTGTTTCAATTTTTGACACTCTTTTAGAGTTTTTGGATAAAAAATAAAACTTAATCAAATAGAAACCAGACTCTGCCTATTTATCATATTTAACCTTATGAAGCAAAACATTTGACGGACAGAATTTTTTCAGTTCCCCAGCTTGCCCAGATATATTGTTAGGATGCTGACGTTTCGACCTATATTTAAACGCCCTTGGCACAGAATTTTAAACCAGATTTGAGGATATTTTGACCTTGACAATATCACAGTAGCTTATCAATCCATATTATTTCATTAAAGAATCGGATGTCATAAGAATAACTAATAACAATAAGTACTACCGAAGAACTTAAGGTGCAGTTTAGAAAAGGATATCAGTAATTTTGGCACAAGAAAACTTTTGATAGCGATTTCATCTTCATCCCTTGTGAAAAAGGTTTTGCGGCGATTACCAATATTCTTACAAAAAAAACAGATTGAACCTCACTTGCCGAAGAGATTTAAGATTAAGCCTTATTAATTTCAGATCAGATGTTGAAAATTTTCTATTAAAAAAAAATTCATCCCTCCCATAAAAGTTATTATATATCTAACGCCAAAGTTTATGGCAGACTGGGAACGATGCGCCCAAAGAAAAATTACATCTAGAGCGATTTTTACGTTCTGTGCATCGTCCCCCACCTGCCATAAAATTTGACGAGTAGAATAAAAGGATTGATGTTTTTTGTGTTAAAAATCTATATAAGAATTTAAAGGTATAAGTTGTAACTCAGACATCTTTTTTAATTTATATTTTTTACTCTACAGTAAACCCTATCAAATTGCGTAGATATGCATCAAGCCTTGGCCTGGTCGTACAACGGGGTAGTGTACATTGCGTGGCAGTTAATGTTCTACATGACTAGTTGCCTTTTAATATTATTACGCCTGACGTACCCATGTTAGTGGACAGAGGACAACCTGACTTCTTGGACATTTTCTTGGGTAAGAACTTAGACTTAACGCACTCCACAGATGTAATACACGAACTCTATTCGGATCATTTATCTGTGGTACTCACTCTGAGGGGTTTCAGACCTCATGATTAAGATGCGATCACTCTTCATCAAATAGAGTACAAAAATTTCAAAGTTTTCTTTTAATTTGAACAGATCACATTCCCAGAGTGATTACTAAGAATGACCTGGACTCAGCGGTCTTAAAACTTACTAAAAATATTGAGGATTCTATCTCGAAAATGTCCACAACACTATCTAGATCTAAAAACCGGAAATTGCCAACACTTACTCATCAAAAAATCAGAAATGTTGGAGGGCTAATTCACTTTAAATTACTCAATACACCTGACTTAGAGAATGGCTAAAATGCTCAAAAAATCAGTAGCCCTGGTCTAACACAGGACATGGGCTTTTCAGTCAAGATAGAGTTAAAGAACTAATTCAGTTTAGGTAAAAACGGAAAGCTCCTGGACACGATAGTATTTCAAATAATAATCTGAAGCATTTTCCTACAAACGGAGCTTACAAATATTATTAATGCAATTCTAAGGTTATGTTACTTTCCAGATATATGGAAGATGGCAGTAATACTACTTATACAAAAAAAGTGGTACGGGTTTAACATTCACTTACAATTATAGGCCAATAAGCCTTTTTTCAACTCCAGATCGTTTAAATAGCTACATTAGAAAAGTTCCTCATCTACCCCGGGCTTATCTACGGTTCACCAGGCGTATAAGGATATTAAAACTGCATTTATCCAAACAGTTCATCTTGAAGTTGGCATGTTGGACATGATGGCCCTGGGATTAAGATGATCAGGTTTAAGTATCCCCATATCATGTGAAACTGAATAGTCTTATCTTTACTTTCTCCACCGTAAAATACAAATAGACAGGCGTACTGCAAGGTTTCCCATTATCTCCCATCTTCTTCAATATTAACACGTCAGATATACCTAAGACCGACTACACCAATCTTATGCGCAGGCTCTTAAATCTCTTGAATTTACTACAGAAATGGCTGGATAATTGGAGGATTAAAATTAATTCTAATAAAACACAAGTTATACTTTTTACTAAATCAAGAAAGGCTCCTTAAGACTTCATTAGGATCCAGGATAATACCTACTAATGATCCACCTAAATTATAAATACGACAAAAAATTAGTGTGGAGGAACCACGGAGAGCGTGATCCAAAAAGTACAAAAATTATTGGGAAATCTTCGTTCCCTTATCGGTAATCACAGCCATATGTCGCTTCAAAATAAGATTCTGAATTATACAAACTCAAAGTTCAAAATTAAAATTTTTCATAACAAAATCTTCAACCTAATTACCCAAGCATCCTGGTTTGGCAGAACTGACAGATTTCCCACTGCTTTTACTGATAAATTTTTCACTTCAGCTAATACCCACCCAAATGAATTCACTCAACCGATATTCGGGCCAAATCCACACATTAGACATACATACATACGCTCTACCTTGTGATCCGCTTGCTCCACAGCCCTAGCCCTAGTTAATTAGAAAGAGCACTCCCACATATGAAAGTTGCAAGGTACTTATTTAAATTAGTTTATATATATACAAGGATACAATAAAAAATAATAAATAATAAAAAAATAGTCCAAGGCTTCAACTGTCAAAAACACGTTTAAGTAAATGAAATTGTACAAATTCAATATTAAGAAGGCAGGGAAGGACACTACGGAAAAGAGAAAAATATTGCTTCGTGGTCTATCGACAGAAAAGTTTGAAAACTTCTGCTTTAGATAATTAAAATAATAAGGACGATTTAGAAATTAGGCACTAAACTTTTCCTGATCGTGACTCATATGAACGATGTTAATTTCATAAATTCATTTAAAAATCTTATATGAATTTCATTATATTGGTATAGGCTAAATATTCACTCAGTAATGAATAAATTACTCTTCATTGTGTAAGTCTTAGCATCCAATGAACCCAACATACAATTGTGGACACAGAATAAGGCCATATTCTCACTCTAGGGCCACTCTCGATATGATCTCGATACGGTCTCGGCCCGGTCAAATATTCTTACGCCTAAAGAATCAAAATAATTATTTATGTAACACGGGGTTAAATACTTTTGACTCATAGATAAAAATCGAATTTCGTTGATGCATATGGTGCATCTGCCTGATAATTTTTTACTCTTAGATCCTAAGAAGAAAAAGTATAAATTTTTAATACAAGTGACCAAAGTAACATTTTCGTCATAAGTGTTGAAAAGTAAAATTTTACGACGTAAATTTTATGTTGTAACTTACTCTAATAATTGGCTCACAAGATACTCTCTAGATTTAAATTCCTGCTATTTAAAATAATTTTTGATTACATTTTCTTTTCTATGTTAAAACCCGAAATTAACTATTTATTTTTAAGTAATTATAACTAATATTGTGGTAGTTTTTTTAATTAAGTCCCTTAGTACATTTCAATGATGAGACTTTTGTAAATATAAAGTTTTAATCAACCATGGGATTCTTCCACTGTTATCATTAAATCGTAATTATGGCTCTTTCTTTTCTTATAACATCCAATTAGATATTTCTCCTCTTCATAAAGAAATATTAGCAGCTATTTTAAATTAAATGCCTTTAAACCACTGGAAGCAGGTTTTAAGCAATATATTAAGTGGATAATTTAAAATTTAAAATTCTTTTTGCAGCAAACTTTTAGTAATCAAAATCAGAGTTTATTCGTATTTATTCTTAAAATGAAAGGCAATTAAACTATAATATATATATATATATATATATATATATATATATATATATATATATATATACATATATATATATATATATATATATATATATATATATGAAAGTAAAATGCGAAAGAGTAAATGCAAACTTCTCTGCATCATATCCTTTCTGTGTTAGAGGTTGCACAGTTAGAATAAATTGTTATAAAACACAATTCATCCTATACCACCACCATCGAGATGGTGGCCTACCTGTACCACCATACCGAGAAGAGTCTAGTGAGATACGAAACATGTACCTCTGCCGTATCACTGTGGCGGGGAGGGTAAGCTTTGACTTTCTTCTCGGTATGGTGGTACAGGTAAGCCACCATCTCGATGGTGGTGGTATAGGATGAATTGTGTTTTATAACAATTTATTCTAACTGTGCAACCTCTAACACAGAAAGGATATGATGGAGAGAAGTTTGCATTTACTGTTCCCATTTTACTTTCATTTACATACAGAGTTGCATATAGTTGTATTTTTTGCTGAATGTGATTTCAGCACTACAACAGCGTAATGTGGATATAACCACTGCTAATGCATCTCACACGGAAGAATCCGTGAAAGCCGTATAAACATATATATATATATATATATATATATATATATATATATATATATATATATACATAGCGTTTACGTAAATGAGCGGATAAATTCAATATAAACTGAAAGGATACTTGCCTAGAAAAACGCTCGGACTTGTCGAATTTTATTTTTAGTTTTGAGTTTTCTGCGTGATACCCTGTGTACCTCAAGAAGGAACTATGACGTCATTGATTTATTTTTTCAATTGTAAACCACATTTTTTTTTCAAATTCAGAAATGGCACATATTTTTTACATACAACAAGGTAAATATCGTGGAAATTGTCAAGAAAAGTTACTGTAAAACTTTAAAATATAAAAAAATAGGTACCGTCTAAATTAAATGTTCAAACTGGGCCCCGTTAATAACCTAATAATAGCCAAATCAATGTTAGGACTTGTAAGTTTTCGGGGTGGTTCAGGTATACTTTAGTTTTTAAATATCCCTACAAGAAATAATTAAGGGCTGTCAAATCTGGTGATCTGGCTGGCCACTCAATTGTCTCTCTTTTGCTTATTCAACGATTCGGAAAAACCCCATACATGAAGCACGGACAGGGGCAGCGTACTGGGGCGACGCTCCATCTTGTTGGAAAAAAAGGTCACGCTCAAAGATATCGAGTTCCTGATACAAAGTTCTGAGTCATTTTGAATATACTCCAAATACCTCGGCCTAGTTTAAACATTGAATTTACATGGTACCCAAATTTTTTTTTATAATTAAATTTTTTTCAGTAATTTTTCTTGACAATTTCCTTATGTAACCAACATCTGAATTTACGCTGTAGAATGTAAAAAAATGTGCCCTTTCTGGTTTTAAAATTAAAAATGAAATTTACATTTAAAAAAAAAACTTGATGACGTCTTAACTCCTTCTTGAGTTACCGTGTATATTTCGGTGTCTGCAAAAACTCTAGTTATATATATATATATATATATATATATATATATATATATATATATATATATATATATATATATATATATATATAATTAGCTCTTTTGAATATACCCGGCATGACTGGCAAATTTTTTTGAAGGGTATCAAACTGGATCCCCAGAAATTCAAAGAAAACTAATTTTTATATCTATTAACTATTGAAATATTTATAGATTAGGAGACTTAATTGTGACTTACAATCAGTCCTCAGAAATTAAACTCTCTTAGATGAACGGACGAGCAAGTGCTTTTTTATAAAGGGATTTCCACAGATTATATTGCCTTTTTTTTGCCTTCAGTCCCGAGAATTTCAATTTAATGTCCCTCTTGGGTCGTTTCCCATTCCTTCATACTTACTTTTAATATCTATTGACTGTATGTAACAATATACTATAAAGTTCGGCTAGCCGATTTTATGAGACTAACTTGGCGTGAGATCAAGCCAATGATCTGCCGAAACCCATCATATTTGCTTATAGGTTCCCGACCTTTTCAGGATCACCGCCTCTTTTGCAAGTAAAATTAAAACCGATCATCCCCCCTCACGCTTGTTATATTTAATATTAAAATATCGTATTAAAAATTAAAACACTATCAACTGCATTAGAAAATTGTTTATTATGAATTAGAAAATTGGCATATTAATCAAAACGTAATAAAAAATTAATAAGATGTTTAATGCTGATGCAGTTTTAACAATTTCCTAACATCTGGTTCCAATTTTGATAACAACACTCAAAATACGCCACGCTCAGTAATATGTTCCTCCTTCGAAAAGTAATTTTGCGATCGCACTGACCCCACGGTTAGCTTAACATGATAAGGGACGGTCGAAAATCAAATATTATTTTCTTAATATTTATAGGTATTTTTAGTTATCCGCGTTTTAGTGTAAAAAACAAAAAATAAACTTTAAATATCTACTTTTTTGGCGGGCATGGTCAAAGCAACCTTTCTATTTTATAAATTAATACTGCCGCCGATAGATGTAATTTATAAGAAGCAGCCCTCTTTTTCGCTAACCAATTACGTTCGCGTAAGGTTATTCTTTAATCCATTACCAATACATTATTAGCTTTCTATTCTAGTAAAGGATATACTCATTTATCGTCGCGCACGAAACGTTTTCCTCGAAAGTATCGTTACTCAATTCCCGTTTTGTTGGACACACAGTTTCTTATCCCTTTTTCAGCTTCGCGTAGCCAGTTCTACTTTTAGCTCTAACCTGTCGGTTTACTTGAAATTATTTAAATAAACATAGTTTTATTTTTTTATTTAATTTAATTTAATTAACATCATCCTATTTAACGACAAAAAAGAGCTTTCATTCTTTTCTCTTGTGAATGAACTACAATATATATATATATATATATATATATATATATATATATATATATATATATATATATATATATATATATATATAATAAAATAGAATAAAATATTGGCGAAGCGGACGTGAAAACTTGTCAATCTATATGATTATCGTGTTAAAAAGTGCGGAGCACTCCAAAATATGGAAAAACTCCGGGTCCGACAGATGGCGACAGCGCTGTTTCGTCCTAATATGGGACTCGTCAGGCCACCGCATTCGGTACAAACCATCATCTCGCCTTTGCATCCTATAAAGCTGAGTTTACAATCAAAAAACAGCAAACAAGACGACAAAGGCGATATCTCGATGGTCCACTTGATAATACAAGAACCACACAGATTAACAAAGTTTGTAAAAGAACCGCCATATGGTGGCGCGACGGTGAATTAAAACAGAAATATGTAAAATCGAGTACACGAAACGCGCTGCCCAAAGGATAGGGGTCGTATTTTTCGGTACTGGCAAGCAAGCCTACGCACTTTTTAACACGAGAATCATGTAGATTGACAAGTTTTCACGTCCGCCTCGCCAATATTTTATTCTATTTTATTTTAAATTATACGGACAAAAACTTATCTACTTATATATATATATATATATATATATATATATATATATATATATATATATATATATATATATAGTAGTGTTGGATCGCGATATGAAAGTTGTCCCGATGCCACAAGGGAAATGCTATTAAAATTTTTTGAACTATTTCCCTCAATCCAAATTAGAGTACTGTTATCGATTTTTGATGTTGGAACTCTCGGTATTCATTTCTGAATTTTACTTTTTATTCTTCGGTAATTGTAAGTTCTACCAGTTCTTGTTCTAAATTTGATGATTCTGCAGTTTCTGCAATTGAGAAAGGATGTAAATATCAACTTGGTGTGTTCATGTATATAATATCCTAAAACCTCTCCATGAAATAAGCATGAAGCAAATTCAAGTATTGTCAGTAAGTAAGTAAGTAAATCTTCCCATTTTAGAGACATGATATTGTTGGAAAGTGTCTCTGTGTATTCTCTTCTACCGAGGTTCTACTTGAAGAGAAGAAATTTCCCCAGAAACACGCCCATAACGTTTTTGATTTTAAATAAATTCAACTCATTACCTATGAGTCGCAAATTATTAAAGTTGCAATTGTAAATTTACTTCAATAAATATTTGATATAAGTCTCTCAAATAAGCAATGTCAATTTTGAACGCAATCACGATGCCTCATAGTTCTACGTCTCTGTATTCAAGGAAATCTAGTGCTGAGCCAAAGTGTAAAAACGATTCAGACAAATACCTTCAAAGAGCCAAAGGGCAAACAACATCGATGCACACTGATAATATATTATGCATAGAAATTTCTTCATCTTGAAAATAATAATCATACTATTAAATATCGATTCTCCGTTTGCTCTGGTTTCCAAATTTTTAACACATTATAATTCTTCACAAATCTTTTACTGCACTGTCGGCATAGGGTAATCTAAAGAAATTCCCAAAAGCGTTAGTGCCATCGCGTATTTGATTGTTGTGAAAAAAAATTTAAAGTCGAACGGGTTATACGCTGACAAGTGCGATATTCTTTTAGAAGCTATGTCACATTAGCCGCAGTGGCGAAACTGGGTAAGAGCTCTACCAGTGCTCCGAGAGCTGAGGGTTCGATTCCCGTTTGATTTTTTTATCATTTCAAACTATAATTATCATCGCTTTTTCCAATTATTAATTGTAGTTTTCACAATAATTAAATAAGCGATGGCACGAACGCTTTTGGGAATTTGTTTAGATACCCTTAGTCCCATTAAAATCAGTGATGACACAGTCGCATCCTTCCCTTGTTACGTTCAGACATGATGACAAGTTTCGCTGCAGTTTAAATAGGTTTATTTATCAAATGTTCGACTTTATATTATATATTATAATTAATGCTCGCACATAAGAATTATTGGCAAAGCATACAATAAGTAATAGGATCAATTTCTGAATCAATACTTTTTATAGATTTGAATCGTGCACGCATCGACTAGCATGACTTCATTTGACTCACTTACTGTATAAACAAGTCAACAAAAGCTCCAATATTATTACAAAGATGCTACCTAGCTAGATTGCATGAACCGTGTATTAATTGTCATTATTATTTAACGTAAAATTTTATTTTTAAAAATTTGTGCAACGTTGCAAAATTTAAAAGTAAATAGTATTAATTTCTTCAATACTCCGCAACAAACTTTCATGCGCTCAGCTGCATTGGACCCGTTATCATCCCCGATGGGAGCCCATATATTAGCCCAATGTCCCAATGTGTCCGAGAAAATATGAGAAATCTCCCGGATATGAAAAAAAAACACTTGAAAAGAATACTACAAGTTCATATAAAATTTTTTCGTATAGCCCTCCTCTTTGGAGATATGGGCTCCCAAAGAGCTGCAATGGAATCAAGTTTTTACACATAACCACCAGGTATATTTGAATTTTTTTTATTATTTCTACCAGGTAAGATCCTTCAAATTACTATCAAAGAAACTGTTATGAATTACTCACAGCTGCAGAAACGGACTAGCTATGACACTAATGACCCCATTTTTTTACGCTCTATATGATAAAAACTTTGGACAACGTTTATACCATACATAACTATTGACTAAAAATTAAGTACTCTTTATTCATGTCACTAATCCTATCCGTCTTCAACAAAACCTCATATTATTTACACTGTTAGTCCCCTAATTTCCGTCAGGTTAAATATGAAAAAGAGGAATTTTCCCCTGTCACCTTGGTTTCAATAAAAAGTTAAAATAACTGCTTAGTTAAAAGCTCATAACAGGGTTCAACATGGGCTCCGTGAAATCTTATACACTCACGGGCACGACAAATTGAGGACTGCTGTACTTCGCATTAGTACTTCTTTTCCCAAAATTTCCTAAAAGTATGAAGAAATTTAATAACATTACCTTATTAAATGGAATAGCCTACCATTCTTCCTTAGACGTTGGTCAACTCGTTGAAATGTTTTCTGATCTGGAAGAGAACGATTAGGATGTCTGTCGTGATATAACCTCCTGGCTTCCAAGGCATTGCAAGGTGCAAAACCCTACATCAGATGCATATCTACATACTCAGTAAACGTGTATTCCATATTTCAAATTATTTCAAAATTAATTTCACCACGAAATCCAAAAATTAGTAAATTAATATCCAAGTAAAGAATCAATGTATCAGCGATGTGAAAGATGACAAGTTCTAAAATGCAGGATATTTATTTCTTTCGTACCTAACCACGTTTGCCACAACAATACTTTGTTTTTGGTGCCGATAAAATAAAACGCACATTTTTTGCGAACCTAGATCGAACTGCAAGGCACAAAATTAGACGTTTTTAATTAAAGACGTAACTCTAATTTTGGATCGACTTTTTTTTTATCAAAACGTTAAAGGTTGAAAATTTGGTAGGAACACAGATGTATCTTTTATCGAAATACGCCAAACACATGATGATAAAAGGATGATTTTTCGAGATAAAGGGTTAGTATTAGTAACACGAATGAAAAGTACCTAATTTTTAGTCAGTATTTAAAGGTATGTAAAAAACGTTGTCCAAAGTTTTTATGATATAGGGCGTAAAAAAATGGGGTTATGAGTATCACAGCTATTCCGTCCCCGCAGCTGTGTCTAATTTACAACACTTTCTTGGATAGTAATTTAAAGGATCTTACCTGGTATACAGCATATTAAAAAAAATTAAATATACTTGGTGGTTCACTAATTATGAGTAAAAAAACTTGATTGAATTGGAGCCCATATCTCCGACAAGGACGCCTATACGAAAAAAGTTTATATGAACTTCTAATATCCCTTTCAAGTGTTTTTTCCACAACCGGGAGGTTTCCCACATTTTCCCGGATACCCTGCATAATTTTTCTAAAATGTCGATTCACTGTCAAGTATATTGTAATAAATATATTTTTTTCGGATTTAAAGAAATGTATATCATGAACAATATTTGGCTTCAAAGAGAAACGACATTAATCAAGAAAACAGATATATATTATTTTTTAATTCGGTGTTAAGAACAAAATAATATTGTTATGAAAATTATGAGAGACATATTTATTGCACACCTAGAAATATAAAGTTTATATTTATTTATATGAACGCGTAAGTGCCCCTTTTACGACTATAAAATTTTTATTATCTGTTCTCTTTTGTCCCTTTTTTGCGTCGTCTGTATACGCACGAATAAGATATTAAGTCAGAATTTATATCCTTGTTTGTTGGGAGATTTTAATTTACGTTTAAAAAAATCAAGAAACAACGCAAAATAGATTGAGCCAATATTTGTCGCTGTTTACGTCTGAGTCGGTAAAATTCAGCTTGGGCAGTTTGGATTTGGTTAATTTACACTATGGATGGGTAACATAATAAAACTTTATTCGTATTAAGGGAACATTATATATTATGCTAATTTATTTCAGTTGCATGTAACTTAAATTACAATTTTTTTTATTTATTACTTTTTAAACATGACCATATCGTCTTGTCTATCTTAATTGGAACTTTTTGGGTTATTTTTATTATTTGGATTATTGTATATATAGTAACTTATAATTTCTCTCTTCTTAACGAATAATTTTAAGTTATAAACTCTTATTTCCTCGTGAGGCGTCTTAAATTGATTACTGTATGCACAAATTAGATAAACTTTTGATTTAAAATATTCTATCTAATATTAATTAACGGCCAGAGTTGCAGAAATTTGAGACAATAATTTTATTGAAAGATGAAAGAAACTTAACCAGTCATTGTCTCAAAAGATAGAAAGTTTGAATTTCAGCATCGTAGCAGCGAGAACTTTAATTATCGCATAAAAAAAAGACTAATTAGGAAATAAGTAGTTTTAATTAATTTTGGAGACTTAATGTCACCATTGGTTTCTGCTATGGAGGTTGGTACTATTCCAACAAACGAATAACTTTCAGTACTGTATTGTACTTTTCTGTTTTTTACAAGATGAAAAATTTTTCCTGTCATGTCTCTTAGAGACTTGTTTCAACATTCAAAATAATTAATCTTAATATACAGCATTTATATACAATGGTATAATGCAGGCGCGGATCAAGGGGGGCGACCCCCCCCCCCCAAGAGCTTTGAGTTAAGGAAAGTAGACCCGATTTTGCCTCTTATACTATAATTTATTCAAGAACTAGAGAGAGTAATAAATAATTTTTTATAATAATATTTTATTTCTTATGATTCCATAGTAATTCAAATACATTAGAAAATATAGATAATTTTGACAAATTTAACACAAATCACAACTAAATTTTTAGTATTTTTAATTTTGGCATAGAAACCGTTTTAGGCACATTCCGACTAAAACGTGACCTTTTTCTCTCAAAAAAATCGAAGTTATAATTTAAATACTTATAAAATACCCATTGTCAAAAATACAAGAAGTTAATCATATATAAAAAAATAAATTCGTCCATATAATATTAAAATTTTTTTGGGGCTATCGGTCATTTTATTATTAATTAAAAACATTTTTAGGACATTTGACGTTTCAGTTTATTTATTTCTTAAACCATCTGCAGAATTAGAATTAAACACTAAAAAGGGATTCAAATGTAATTAATTTTTATATGTTACAGTTAAAATTAGAACTACTTATTTTTATTTCTATTACACTGACATCTTAATTTAATTTACTTCATTATATGGAAATCCGATAGCCCCAAAAAAATAAAATAAAAGTGTTAATTTACACGCTTAAGAAATAGACACAAATGCATTAATAAAATAATAAAAAAATTACGGCTAAATGGAATTAAGTATATAAAATTTAAGAGTGGGACACACTAAAATAAAAATATATAAAAAAAATATGTAAACAACATTAAACAATTAAATACAACAAAAACAAAGACCTAAATAATAAATTGCGTTTACACTGATAAACATAACGTATCAAATTCGTAATCAAAATCAATGAAGCTATATTCACTTAAATTAATAATAATTGGTTCCTCTATCTCACCGATTATGAGATCCAGTTTTCACATTTTGTTTGATTCTTTTGTTATGTGGATTTTTTCCAATTTTCCGCAGTAACTTTATTCTAAAAAATCTTTCAAAAACTCAGTTAAATTACTAATTTTGTAAATTGGGTTATTTCTAGCAACTCTACCTTTTACTTGAGAAAGATATTTCCTTCTCCAACGGACAGGTTAAGGACGATCTATAAGAACAGATTTCCTATCTGGTTTTTCCCACCAAAAATTAAGTTCTCTGAGCAATTTCCAGAGCTCAGTTCTTTTAATTTCAGGTATCTCCCGATCTTCGTTGATTTTAGTTAGAATTTGGTCGACGGTTAGGATCTTCTTCCCATAATAAAATGTATGTACAACTTCTTTTATTGCAGTTTTCATCTCTCCTTCCAATGAGGTTTTTCTTCTGCCTGTGATCGAATTTGACTTGGGAGTCATTTTTTCTCCTTCAGAATTCGGCACATAGTAGATTTTCCAACTCCTGTCATGTTGGAATACATCTCAACAGACCTTTTAACATCATTATCTAGATATTGATATCCTAGTGCAACATAAACATCCATCTCAATAAGTTTTTCGTTGAGGAAAAAATGCCTTGGTTTAACGATTTTGGAATAAATATAGAGGTGGAAGAGATATCTTTTGGGTATCTCACTAATCTCAAATAATATATAAAAACAAGCGCAAACAAAGGACACATTGTAAGGTGTTCTTTGCTCACTGAAAGAAATTAAATTGAACCATCAGAAATATCATGGTTGCAGTAAATTTGTAAAAGCTTATAATATTTAAATATAATTAGATTTACGGCAGTCACCTGCGGCATTGGAGTAGGTACGTTGGAGGTTTCGGTAACAGTTTTATTACTCTCTCTAGTTCTTGAATAGAGTATAGGAATGTGTATGCTTGCGATCGCCCCCCCCCCCCTCGGAAGAGCTTTGAGTTCAGGAAAACAGACCCGATTCTGCCACTTATACTAGGAATGTGTATATTGCTGGCACCCCCCCCCCCTCTCCAAGAGCTTCAAATTCAGAAAAATAAACCCGACCCTGCCTTTTACACTAGAAATTGGCATGTTTCTGGTGTCACCCCCCCCCCCCCCCCCCGTCGGCAACCTATTTTTGCTTGCGCTTGACATACTGTACTTTTATGATATCACCGCCCCCCCCCCAAAAAAAAAAAAAAAAGAGGCTGGATCCGCCCCTGGTACAATGAGGGCTTAATTCATTACTTAAAAAACGCTGGTTTCTTAAAAAAAATCGTTCGGATACGTTCACTTTGTTTTTTTGGTACGAATTTTTTCCAATATATTAAATGATACAGGGTGACTCGACTGTGCGTATAATCAACTTTTTGATTTTTTTAAATAGTGACTCAATTTTTTGTACATCTTTAGACTTCCTGGAGAATTTTGAATATTTTTTCTATTACATACTATATCTAAAGACAACTATTTTCGATGTATTGGTAGTTAAAACTCGAAACGAAGTAGCAGAAATAGTAAATTTATCATTTTATTAAATGCTGAAAGTGCCTCCCATTGGTTAATTGACAATAACCTAAGCGATTGTTAGATTCATTTAGAACATTTTTGATTACTTCCAAGGTAATTACCTGCATTTCTGGAATAATCCTCTTGTCCTTTATGTCAATTGGCTTGGTTTGGTAAACTTTACCCTTAAGTTATCCCGAAAAGAAAAAAAACAAGGAAGGTTTAAGTCTAGAGACTTTTCTGTGTCAAAATCGTAAATCTCCAAGAAAAATAACAATCGAAAAAATTTTTCTTAAGTTCGAACTTCACTAATGTAGATTACAGAAAAAATAAAGAGCATGTTAGCCCTCTTTCATAGAATGACTGTGAAGCCACTTAAAAATATTTTTTTTGCATTTGAAGGTCATAATCAACGATGTTTCCTGCCAAATAGTAGTCTGTTGAACTTCCATTGTCTTTATTTTTTGATGAATATCACAATATTTCGGCTAGTAGTTATCTCTACCCATTCTCAAGTTTCACTTGAAAACGGCTAGAGATAACTACTAGCAGAAATGTCGTGATATTCAACAAAAATAAAGACAATGAAAGTCAAACAGATATATAATACTTCGCATGAACGTTTGCAATTACCTAATATGACAATATTTTCAAAATCTACAGGCAAAAATTTTTAATTGTGCCCAAAGTGAACCATGTATTTAGGTTTTATAGGTTACGGATCCATTGATCTAGGTCATATTGCTCAGATTTAATGGAGTTATTGTATTTAGGGTATAAATTTTAGGTTAAGGTTCTTGGCTTTAGATTTTGGGACTTGAAGGTATGAGCCTCAGAGTTTTAGTTGTTCCAAATTTGAAGCTGTGAAATTTTATGTTCTGTTAGTATGATGGTGTGGTCCAACAGGTCGATTCCATACATTAAAACAGACATTTTTGAAGAATATCACGTTTTATCCTTGTAAAATTATTTTTAAGGCTAACAGAGTTTATTTTCTACAACTTTGGTTACAAAAAAACTCCATTACTTACCTTGCTTTACACCAAAATAAAATATTATAATTTTGGAAGCACAACTTCAAGTTACTGAGATTCAGCTCTAAATTGACCAAAGTTATCATTCAAACGCTTAAATTAAAGATTTTGACCTGTAGATTTTGAAAGTAAATATTGTGATATTTCAGTAGATGAGTATGCCCGTAGATTTCCTTTAAGGAGATTGCCTGACAGATCAATGTGCTTACTTTTCAACCTCTAAGAGAAACATATTTAAACGTATTGCGATCTCGAGCAAAAGGAATTTTCGCACCCCTTCAAAATGAAAGAAGAACACAAAATATCTTAGAGCACTCCACCGAAATGCCTTCCACGCGGAGATCTTCTTTACCATTAGGATATAAGCGAAGCACTGTGAACAGGACTTTGATAGCAGTTTTTCCTCACGCAAATCATCTGCAGAAAGTTCAGAATTTGCTACCTGATAACATGCCACGAAGAAGTGAATTTTCCGAAAAGTTCCTGGGGCAAATAAGAAATGATACTTCCTACTCTGGGAGAATAATTTCGACTGACGAAGCAACTTTTACCCAGGCTGGTACCTTTATTCAACATAATGCTCACATTTGAGTTACAGAGAAATCTCGTGCTATAAAAGTCAACAAATTTCAACATGAATTTTCGTGCAATGTTTGGATTGCATTATGCGACGACTCACTAACCGATCCATATTTTCTGTCTCCACGACTAAATGGTCCAGCTTTCCTTGGCTTGCGCGCTCTCTTGAGTTAACCCTTTTGGATTTTTTGTGAGGGATACAATGAAAACTGAAGCTTATGCTGAGCCCATCATCGACGAAGGTAATCTTCTAGAAAGGATTGTTGAGGCAGCCCGAGAAATCATACCAACAAGGTGCCGTGCGGTACCAACGACAGGATCGTAATTATGAACTTTCCGTTGAAAAATATGATGGTGGTCATTTTAAGCAATGTTTGTGAATTGAAAAAATAAATGTCATAAAACGAGACGCATAACACATAACTTTTTATTTACTGTAAATAGTACACAATTTAGTAAATTTTAAGGATTTTTCCTGGGATTTTTAATTGTGTTAAGGGGTCCAGGGTTATGCAGGGAAAAGGTTTTAAAATTTTTTCCCAAAAACGAAGCGAAATACGAAAAAAATGAAGAGACAAAAAAACGTACTTTCAATTGCTTAATCTAAAAAAAATATTGAACATTCAAGAAACAGTGGCGTAAAACGATTTTTCCTATAAATGTCAATTAGATTACCCTCTGGGATGCCATTGAAATTTATTTTATTCTAATTACATTGAAAGAAGTCCGTTATTACCGCAAATGAACATGCCAAGTTTTATTAAAATCAACCAAAGAGTTTTGAGTAATTAATGAAAAACCAATTATTTCTAAAAATTTTGACAACCTGTATCTCGAAAACGAAGCAAATTAGGAAAAATCTCATCTTAACCTAGAAAATAGATCCTAAACATTTAGCGGTTTAACCCTGGGTCACCCTGTATACATGTATATACATGGCCCTAGAAATCGAAAAAGCGGAACAGCTAAATAAACGAGACGATGCTATAAATGTTCCAACTACATGGAAAACATTAATAAAGAATCAAGGAAGAAAACAACAAAAATCAACTAGTACACGAGAGACCAGCCTACAAGAACAAAATATATCGCACTCGGCAGAGGGGAGGAGCCTGCGAAGCCGCTCATCCAATCAGGAAGCGAGCCAGCTAAACAAAACTCGAAAGTCATCAGAGGCAACCATCAGTTCTCAGCGAGTAACGAGACGAACTGCACTTGAAAATGCCAAATGAGATTTTTGGCGAAACGTCATGAAAACGATTTTTTGAACGAAGGGATTGAAACCCAGAATAACCAAACTATATATATATATATATATATATATATATATATATATATATATATATATATATTAAAGTAAATAAAAAGTTATGTGTTCGGTTTTTGTAACAGGAAAATAACTTATTTTAACGTGAACATCACCATTCAAAATAGAAAATGCGTCTCGTTTTATGACATTTATTTTTTCAATTCACAAACATTGCTTAAAATGACCACCATCATATTTTTCAACGCAAAGTTCATAATTACGATCCTGTCGTTGGTACGACACGGCACCTTGTTGGTATGATTTCTCGGGCTGCCTCAACAATCCTTTCTACAAGATTACCTTCGTCGATGATGGGCTCAGCATAAGCTCCAGTTTTCATTGTATCCCTCACAAAAAATCCAAAAGGGTTAACTCAAGAGAGCGCGCAAGCCAAGGAAAGCTGGACCATTTAGTCGTGGAGACAGAAAATATGGACCGGTTAGTGAGTCGTCGCATAATGCAATCCAAACATTACACGAAAATTCATGTTGAAAATTGTTGACTTTTATAGCACGAGATTTCTCTGTCACTCAAATGTGAGCATTATGTTGAATAAAGGTACCAGCCTGGGTAAAAGTTGCTTCGTCAGTCGAAATTATTCTCCCAGAGTAGGAAGTATCATTTCTTATTTGCCCCAGGAACTTTTCGGAAAATTCACTTCTTCGTGGCATGTTATCAGGTAGCAAATTCTGAACTTTCTGCAGATGATTTGCGTGAGGAAAAACTGCTATCAAAGTATATATATATATATATGAATAGTTTAGTTATTCCGGGTTTCAATCCGTTCGTTCAAAAAATCGTTTTCACGACGTTTCGCCAAAATCTCATTTGGCATTTTCAAGTGCGGTTCGTCTCGTTACTCGCTGAGTAACATATATATATATATATATATATATATATATATATATATATATATATATATATATATATATATATATATATATATATACATATATTTATACACATTGTTACATCCCATCTAACCTTACCATCTCTTTGGAAAGATTTCATAAATTTGAACATATGTAAATTCCAAAAGAAATAAGAAAAATGTACAATAAATCATTTCTGGCCAGTAGTTGCTCCCTGACTAGCAACAGTTTTATCGGCCGTTTTCTTTCAGTATCCGTTAAGCAAGGCGTACTGTATTGAGAAAATAAGGAATATAATGCGAATTCCCATTACATTTATATAAAGAGCAACACATGTTTTCTTTGTGAGGACCCAAACACGCTTTTTGGACCACATTAATTCTTTTGTTCAAATAATATATCATCATATAATAATATTTTATCCTTATTCCTCACAAAGTATAATATTATATCCATTTTCAACAGCTGAGTGAATACTAATTATTTCAATTTATGAATCTATATTGTCAGATTTAGTGTAATTCTTAATTATATCATAATACACTAATGGGCAAGAAATATATCAACATTAATTGGTATTAGAAGAAATGGCAGAGATAATATAGGAATTAATTTTTCTTGAACCATAAATATGTTTTTAGTTGGTTATTTTCTTGGATATATTAAAACTACATATATAAAGTAGTCATACTTATTATATATATTTTATATTTCAAGACGTTTGGATTCTTTCGAATCTTTTTTAACTGAGCGTATCGGAGGATTCATTAAGAACGGAGATTTTTGTTTTAAATAAAAAATTAATTACAACACAAACAATTATAATCACACACTCTATTATATATTAACTCTCCAAGTTGGACTTTCAAAGATACTTTCTAAAAGTTAATATATAATAGAGTGTGTGATTATAATTGAATGTGTTGTAATTAATTTTTTATTTAAAACAAAAATCTCGGTTCTTAATGAATCCTCCAATATGCCAAGTTGAAAAAGATTCGAAAGAATCGAAACGTCCTGAAATATAAAATATATATAATAAGTATGACTACTTTATATGTGTAGTTTAATATAAAAATGAATATATATATATATATATATATATATATATATATATACATATATATATATATAAATATATATATATATATATATATATATATATATATATATATACATATATATATATAAATATATATAAATATATATATATATATATATATATATATATACATATATATATATATAAATATATATATATATATATATATATATATATATATATATATATATATATATATGTGTGTGTGTGTGTGTGTATGTGACACACAAACCTACTTTCAAGATGTAAAATAAATATACCAGCTCTTTTGAAGAAGCTCACTATGTAGAACGAAACGTCAAGAAAAATTGTTGTCCTTTTTTCTCTAATGGAAAAACCTATACCCAAGAAAATATTAGAAAAAAATATTTAACAAAAGGTTTAAGATACAAAAATAAATTATATATATATATATATATATATATATATATATATATATATATATATATATATATATATATATAGAGAGAGAGAGAGAGGGGCGGATCCAGCCTCTCTCTTTGGGGGGGGGGGGGGCGGTGACATCACAAAAGTATAGTATGGCAAGCGAAGGCAAGTTGTCGACGGGGGGGGGGGGAGAGAGGGAGAGACACCAGCAACATTCCCATTTCTAGTGTAAAAGGCAGGATCAGGGCTACTTTTCTGAATTTGAAGCTCTGGGAGAGGGGGGGGGGGGCGAGCAGCATACACATTCCTAGTATAAAAGGCAGAATCGGTTCTATTTTCCTGAACTCAAAGCTCTTGGGAAGGAGAGAGACGATAGCAAGCACACACTTTTCTATACTCTATTCAAGAACTAGAGAGAGTAATAAAACTGTTACCGAAACCTCCAACGTACCTGCTCCAGTGCCACAGGTAACTGAGGACTGCCGTAAATCTAATTATATTTAGTTATATTTAGATATTATAAACTTTTACGATTTTACTGCAACAATAAAATTTCTGATAGTTCAATTTAATTTCTGTCAGTGAGCAAAGTACACCTTACAGTGTGTCCTTAGTGATTAATCTTGTTTGTGCTTGTTTTCATATATTATTTGAGATTAGTAGGATACCCAAAAGATATGGCTTCCACATCAATATTTATCCCAAAATCGTTAAACCAGGGCATTTGTTCCTCAATGAAAAACTTATTACGACGAATGTTTATGATGCCTTAAGATATCAATATCTAGACAATTATGTTAAAAGCTTTGTTGAGATGTGTTCCAACATGACAGGAGTTGGAAAATCTACTATGTATCGAATACTGAAGGCGATAAAAACGACTGGAATTGTTAGTACTCCCAAGTCACATTTGATTACAGGCAGACGAAAGACCTCGTTGGAAAAAAGAGATGTAAACTGCAATAAAAGGAGTTGTACATACGTTTTATTATGAGAAGCAGATACCAACCGTCGACAAATTTCTAACTAAAATCAGTGAAGATCGGGATTTACCTCAAATTAAAATAACTGAGCTATGGAAATTGCTCAGAGAATTCAATTTTTGCTGGGAAAAACCAGATAGGAAATCTTTTCTTATAGATCGTCCGGAAAATATCCATTGGAGAAGAAAATATCTCTCTCAAGTAAAAGGTAGAGTTGTTACAAATAACACAACTTACAAAATTAGTAATTTAACTGTCCTTTTGAAAGATTTTTTTGAATAAAGTTACTGCCGAAAATTCCATATAATAAAAGAATAAAATAAGATGTTGAAACTCTATCTCATGATCGGTGAGACAAAGGAACCAATTATAATTAATTTGAGCGAAGATAGCTTCACTGACTTTGATTACGAATTATATACGTAATGTTTACCAGCGTATACACAATTTATTATTTAAATTTTCTGTAATATATAAAAATTAATTACATTTGAATGCCTTTTTAGTGTTTAATTGTAATTCTGCAGATGGTTTAAAAAATAAATAAACTGAAACGTTAAATGTCCTAAAAAGGTTTTTAATTAATAATAAAATGACCGATAGCCCCAAAAAAAGTTTAATATTATATGTACGAATTTATTTTTTTATATATGTTGAACTTCTTGTATTTTTGACGATGGGTATTTTGTAAGTATTTAAATTATAACTTAGAATTTTTTGAGAGAAAAAGGCTACATTTTAGTCTGAATGTGCCTAAAACGGTTTCTATGCCAAAATTAAAAATAATATAAATACTGTTGTAATTTGTATTAAATATGTCAAAATTATTTATATTTTCTAATGTATGTGAATTATTAAGAAATCATAAGAAATAAAATAATAATACAAAACCTTTTTATTTTAAGTTTGTTACCGAAATAATTTTCTATGCCATAAATACTTAGTGACAAAATAAACCTCCTTTCCGACGCCTATGACAAGGATTAAAATCCTTTTTAACACACACTTCCAAATACCTATTGTTATCCAACCCAAATAATCCATTATTATGGAAAGGTATTTTGGATTATAAAATTTCTAACCCATTCATATGAAAAATATATGTGTTTAACAGATTTTGCCACAGACTATGGTCTAAAAAACATATGTAGTTTGCGAAGAAGAAAAAAGGTAAAAAACGATTTATTACTCTCTCTAGTTCTTGAATAAACTATAGTATAAAAGGGAAAATCGGATCTATTTTCCTAAACTCAAGGCTCTTGGGGGGGGGGGGGGATCGCCCCCATCGCCCCCCCTTGGATCCACGCCTGTATATATATATATATATATATATATATATATATATATATATATATATATATATATATATATATATATATATATATATACGAGTATTCATACGTTTGGCATAAATTACGTCAAAAACGAATTGTAAATTATAATTTACCTATTATTTTAACACATATTTGGAACTAGTTCATTGTATATTAAAAGGCAAGTCTGAAAACATTTTAACAAAAGATTTCAATAAACCAAAAGCAACTAAAACTAAGATATTTCCAAAAAATTTACTAAAAATTCTGAGATATATTTCGGAAGACACAATCGTACAATAAGTAGTGTAGCTAGATTTAGCATGAATTAACCCGAATCCCGTATTTGTGGTTAGAAGTCAAAGTTTAAGGCTGCGTTTCCGCTAGCCGACAATGCCATCAGCGTGCGTATAACCCTACTTCTATAAAGATCACGCGTATTATGTTACTGCAGGGTTATTGATCGTCTTTTACTGGATGTCTGTCACAAGTAGAATACTTTAACGATAAACAAGGATAATTCACACTTCTTTATGTAAAAAGTGAGGTTGCAAAAATTAATTGTTTTAAATTTTTGCTAGATTTGGTTCAATTTCTATTCATATATAGCTACATTTTTTTATAATAATGCAAGCTATAATTTATTATTCTTTAATGCAGAACTAAAATATATACATATGATTTCTCCTCAATGTTTTTATCACTGCCATATATTTCTTTGTTGGATGTTTTGTAAGTTGTTGTGTTTTTATGAACAGTTTAAAATTAAATTCAAAAAATTAACACTCAGATTCACTAAAAAATTTACCTTTTAATTCGTATCTATTGTCATGGAAATCAAACATTTTAGTTGGTCATTTTTGTTTTTTCTATGATTAGTTGCGATAGTTCACAACAGAATTAAGATAAACCAGTAGGTTCGCTCAGCTTCGCGCCAGCTGAAATTTTCTGTGACCTGGAGAAGATCGAAACCCAATCTTCATTTAGGAACCATAAAACAGAAAAATACCTGTTAGGTTTATACTTCTTATAAGGAACCATAATCGCTTTGTACCTCTATAATAGTCGTACGGCATCAAGGACAATCGGTCACATTTTGTTTAAGACCGATTTTTGAAAAAACGGCTCGATACTAAAGCAAACATGTGAGTACCAATTTGAAGATAAATGAGTATTCTATCAAGATTCTACATACGGAGTATTTTATTTTTAAAATGGCGTAGAACAAAAATTGAAATAATAATATTTGAATAACAATTTCTGCCACTCCATATAGAAAAAATTCTCTGCTAGAATTTCTCACAAGTTTTTACGAAAAAGTAAAAAACCAAAGTATGTGTATTAAAATTTAAATGAAATACTAAATTCAGCAGAAGAAAATAGTAATTTAAACTTTAGTATTTTGGCAACGTTCTATTTTGATACAAAAAAAAATTGGGATCAAAGATAGGGTTCAATGAAACTTTAAATTCGATAAAAAAAAATGTTGGTCATTAAATTTAAACAAGGAGTAAAAATTATGCGCCACGCTTTTTTGAGACACCCTATATGAACTAAACTATTCTTAAAATGTACCCTCTTTAGCCCCTAATTTTTCCTTGATTTCGATATAGCCGTAACTGAATATCATAGTACTATATATATATATATATATATATATATATATATATATATATATATATATATATATATATATATATATATATATGTCTGTGACACCCTCTATCTCCAAAAATACGCTACTAAGGAAAAATAACTCGTACAAAAATTGTAGAATGTTGCCCGGACAATCATATGGTAACCTCAAATTTGACCTTCGACTTGACCTTTAAGGTCATTTAAAGGTCAAAATGAGTTTTTTTTTAACAGAAACCCTAAGATTTTACTGCAGAAATGGACAGCTGAGAAAATTTCCTATCCAACGATATTAATAACAGCGAAAATCAACTTTGACGTTGATCTTGACCTTCAAGTTAATTTAAAGGTGAACTTCAGAATTTTAATTGAAACCTCCTACTTTTGACCCCACATATGGGAAAGATCAATAAATTTTCAATCTACATATAATCTTGACCTAAAACTTCAGGTCAAATTTAAGATCATAGCCAAAATAGTGAAACCCCTTATTTCTAAAAATAGTGACAATACAGGAAAAACACTTCGACAAAATTTGTAGTGAACAATCTAATAGCGACCTTCAAGGTTATTAAAAGACCATTTCAGAATTTCAACCGCGACTTTTTAACTCACAAGTAGAAGAACAGTGAATTTTACATCTAGATCATATTTGAATTTGAAGTCAGGGTCACAGCCAGCAATATCAATGTGGTTGATTTTTCTATTTCTGAAATATCTGTAATCATTCAGAAACATGGCTCCAAAAGGAAAGCACGCTGATTTTGCCAGTTGATTCAGAGACGTAAAGTTCACTGCTCTGTCTATATCAGGTGTCAAAAGAAATAAGTCTCATTCGAAATTCTGAAGTTGGCTTTTAAATGACCTTGAAGGTCAAGATCGAGGTCGAATTTGAGGTCATCATAAGATTGCCCGGGTGAAATCCTACAACTTTAACTTCAACGTCAAGGTCAAGGTGATATGTGGATATTAAAATCATCGACCTTTCCAACTGGGGGATCAAAAATAGGATGTTTCAGTTAGTATTCTGAAGTTCACTTTTAAAAGACTTTAAAGATCAAGGTCAAGGTCAAAATTAAGACTACTTAAAGACGCAACATTCGATTTCTTGAAATTTGTGTAAGGAAAGTTTTTCTCCATCACTCTTAGTTGTCGAGTTGTTAAATAATTTATACCAATCCATGGTATAAGGATATTCGTCAAATGACCTCCAGATATGATTTTACCATTTATGTTATTTATATTGTTGAATAGGAAATTTTTTTCGCTTTCTATTTCTGCGATAAAAAAAAAATAGGATTTACAAAACTCAACTTAACCTTCAAATGACCTTGAACGTTAAGCGTAAAGTCAAATTTGACGTCATCATGAGATTACCCGTACAAAATGAGATGACTGCTTAACAATACAAAATTGAACGAAAATTTGCGAACTGATCAAATGATAAAAACCATATATTAGGCAAGATATTTAATTGTTTAGTTAGGTAAGCAATAACTAATAAACCATCCAAGATATTTGCTAAAATTCAAACTTTCGCATTATTTCCCATTTTAAAAAATAATTTTAAATATTGGAGCAAATGCTCATCCAGAGATCATTAATCACGAAAATCTTTTAGGCAGCAAAACAGCATGAACACCAAACGTTACTAAATCAAGTTTTATGAGGACTTATTGCATGCGTATAAAATAAAAATAAGAAAATAGACAATAAATTCATGTATTACAGCCCATTTACTTGATTTATATTTTGATTTACAAAATATAGGCAGATAAAAGGGATTGCCATAATTTAATACAGTTTCATAAAAAAAATACGGGTTTGGTTTAATAAATATCAAACCCATGAAAAAATTCCGGAAACGTTTTGACGTAATGTTAAAAAGCTGTGTTTGGAATGAAAAAATGTCTACACATTGTAAATACCACTTCATTCAAGTTAAAGTGATAATAGTCAAAACTAAAACTGAAGAAAAAACCTGTTTCTAGAAAAAATTATAAATACAAGATAGTAAAAAAATCAGTCACAGGCCGTCCATAATCTTGAGGGGGAAGAGGGGTTCGCAAAGACATCCTAGTCAATCACGTGATGGGGTGAGGAGGTTTTGAAATCATACACTTATTACTTCGTACTGATATTTTTCTAATTAATTACACTACGCAACAAATTTTAGTTTATTTGTTGTATCTTGTATGAAAAGTGTATTTTTTTATTGCTGAACACAAAAATGATAATGAAATTAAATACTTAGTTGCAATTTGCAAGAGCAAGTAGCACTTGTAGACACACTTAATATCCTCTCTTTTTGCTTTTCTTCTGCCATTGGTGCCAATTATATTTTCTACTTGTCAATAGGTTCTTCATATTGTCATATGATCCTTTCATATGAACTGCATATCCAACAGAAATAGACGGTAAACTATTTCTCATATACAATAGTACTGCTTTTAAACTCAATGTTGATCTGTCCATAAACAATCTCCATTCCTCTGACTTGTAGTTTATATTTACAGCTGCCAATAAACCGCTAATATTATTGCAGAAAACCAAGTTCTTTTTCATGTTAAAAAATGATAATAAGCCTTTATGGCGTTTACGAAAAATACATACTGAAACATCGTCTTCTAATAAGTTCCACCGCTGCCATTTTGATCCTAATAACTCTGCATTACTTTTTGGATGTTTTAAGTCTCTCAAAAGATCATTTAATTCTGATTGAATTATTTTGTACGGTTGACGATAAAACGTGGTGGATGTGAAATCAGGATCTCTTGATGTTGATGGCATATCTTCTTCTTGAAAAACCATTGTATCGTTATTATCTGATTCGTAAGTGAATGTTTCTGGGGTTTTTGGAATAATAGGTTTGTCACGATGAGGCACAGGTCTCAGGACAGATGGTATATTTGGATAGTTGATAACTGACTTTTTCTTTTTGAATATACCTGTGCCTTTCTCAACAAAATATATGATGTAAGAATAGCAATCATTACCATGATTTGAAGACTCTCTCCAGATTATTGGGACAGTAAACCGCATAGATCGTTTTTTACTGTTTAACCAGTTTCTCAGACTTGAAGCGCATGTATTACAGCAGATATGTGGCGCCCACTGTTTGTCTTAATCACTAATATTGCAACCGAAATAAAGCTGATATGTCTTTTTTATCAGTGGAGTAATAGACCGCTCACCTTACCACAAACTTAACAGAAGTGATCTTGGTTGTCACACTTTCGAGATATCTTACAATCTCAACTATTCGATTCGAATCTCTAACTTTGACTGACTAACCCCTCCGCTTTTTAACTGATTATATACCCAAATACGGCTTCTACATTTTTAGAGAATATTCGAGAACTTTCTATTCAATTTCATAATATTCGCAATAGTGACGTTTGTCATTTGTTGGTATATAAGGGCTGTCCCGTACAAAGCACACATAAAATTCGATTTACATGGGTTTAAGTGGCTATCTCCCATATTTTAAGCCCTGGGGTGTCGACACTTCGTATATGGGGGATCATCCCTGAAAATCCCACATGCGGTGTTGTCAAATTGTGTAGAATTGCCTGAACTTAGGGAAAACGTTCGCACTGCTCTATTGTTATAACAATACAAATATACCACGTGCATTCTTGAGGTTACATTGTTAATATATAGGGAGACATGACACCATGTATATCTAAAACTTGAATTTAAAGATAAGTTTAGTTTCAGTTTTAGCACAACAAAATTTCTGTTATACTTGCTAATAAATGAAATTGCTCAAAAGGGGTTCAAACAAAATAGACAAATATTTCACAGGTGTGTGGGGAGAGAAAATGTTGGAATATTTTTATTACAAAAGAGTAACCCCTAAACACAGTACTTAAAAGTTAATATGAAGAGAGGCAACAATGACTTAACATATGATGACTTTTATAGAAATTTTAAACATGTATGTTGGGTCGACTTTTTTGGGTCCACCGAAATGCTTATATCGGCAGGTCGCTAACCAATATATATTTCGCACTAGATTCGTATGTGCCATTAAGAAAATTTTTCACCAAAAAATTTCCTGGTTGATACTCCGCAAAACTAAAATCTGTAATATTTAGCATTATAGAGATTCTGGACATAATTGTAATTATTATGAATTCTCTGAATTTAAAGCATTCTGCAATGGAATAACAAGAAAATGCTATAGCAGATATATATATATATATATATATATATATATATATATATATATATATATATACAGACAAAAAGATCACTTCATACTAATTTAACACGGTTTTAAAATAATAATCAAGAGTGTTCTTCTGGTGCTGACATTGCTAATTTATTTGCTGACTATTTTTTTACAACTTGGTGTGATAAATGTCTGTGATATACCTAATTATAATTTATCCTATAATTATACGAATGTAACTCTCTGTGATATTAATGTATATTAGTTAGATGAAAACAAAGGCCCAGAACCTGATAGTATTGCTCCAATTCTATTAAAAAGCAAGGCCAGACATATTATATATATTCAGTCGCTCATTATTCTCAATGACATTTCCTATTTACTGGAAAGTAAGTTTTATTTCACTCATTTATAAATCAGGTTCTAATGGTCAAATGAATCATAGGATAAGCATTTTTCATGTAATTCATAAACTATTTAAAAGTATAATTTATAATTATTTAATTACTCATTTGAGAAGCGAAATTATTACACACACCAACATACCATGTTCTTTGCTTGACAGACTAAAACATTATATCCCTGAGCGTACTCAAATTGTTCGTATAAATGGGTTTAAATTCCGTGAAGTTCGTATTCTATTTAATGTTTACACCTCAGACAGAATGCTTAAAATTTTCTAAATTTTGATGTTTTGCCGAAGATTTAAATCCATTTAGAGAGGTTGATAATATAGATGACAGTTTTCTAACTGCAATCCGATAAGGGATGTACCTTGGTGAGTCTCTAGGATTTGATTTTCATATAGATAATGTTATCTCATAATAATTATCGATGCTGGGATTCATCAGGAGGTGTTCAGTCAGAACTATTCACTTTTTATATTAAACATTAATATAATACACTTGAAATAAACATCGAAATAGAGATGACCTTGAACTTTTTAAATAAAATTCATCAGTCATGAAATTTTCAATTTTTCAGAATGCGGCTATTAAACTCGAAGGATTTCTGAAGACTATTTATACTTTATTTTTAAAATTTCAAAGATTTAAAAGATAAAATGGGTACTTTTAAACTCGCATAAATTTTAATGTGGGATAAAACAAGAAGCCCAGGGTTTACTTAAACGTAAATCCTTAAATATTAAAATGTTAAGGGTTTTCGTTTAATTTTTAATCTACTTCATACTTCAAAACATCAAAAAGGAACTGAAGCGATTGACGAAGATATTTCATATTCTAAACATAAATATTCAATATGAGAATGTTTCAAAATGATCTCTTCTATCAAAAATGTATAAAATACCAAACAAAATTAGAAATTGCCAAATTATCAATTAAATACTTGTGGAAAAGGAAGATAGATTTTTATTTTTTTTCAATGTGTTTTTAATAACTTATAGTAATACAACGATCAACGAACAGGGTTATAAAATAAAGGTTGTTCTTAAACTTTTTTTAGTCGTTGACCACAAATCAATTTTTTTCTGTTTCCGTAGACCCCCCGTGTTTTCCCAATATTTTTTTTTGCAATTTTTTCAACATAAATGTGTTTTTGATAGCCAACGCCTTAATCTAGTGATCGAACTCACAATGCGAAATGTCGAAAATAATATTAAAAATGTCGATGTAACAACGGACACTGTTGTTTATATCTCCAATATGGTACCGTACAATGCGATCGCCATGTTGGGCGTTTTATCACCAGTCCAAGGCTTGACACACTTTCGCAACTTCATAGGATTTGCTGTTGAACGGAAAATATTAAATTAAAAAAAAACATATTTGAGATTAAACTCATATCTTTCATTTCTTACATAAATTAAATAAACAAAAATAATCAATCGTTTTAATTCTACTCATTAAATTATATGACAAGTGAGGATCGATACACATAATTTAAAAGTCGCTACACCTCCCATTTTTTCTTTCGGGGCATCGTTCCTCACCTGCCGTAAACTGTGGCGATAGTTATAAAATACTTTCAATCAAAGGAACGAACCTGATACAGGTTTAATCTTAAATTTCCTTCACCAGTAATTTCCAATCTGGTTCTTTTTTGTAAGACTGGCAATACTAAAACCCCTTTCCACGAGGTATGAAGATGCGAAAGCCACCTAAAACTTTTTGGCAATCGTTTATAATATATGACAAGTAGTAAATATGTCTCTTTTACTAAGTTCTTCGTTAGTACTTATCCGATCAGTTCCGATTAATCGCCGTCCAATATTTTGCTGCATAATAGGAAGCAATGTTACTATATTGAAAGAATTGGCAAATGTAAGAGACTTGGCGCATAGTGGACCAACTTCGAGAGAGTATGAATGCCGTAGTTGCTGAAGAAATTAATAAATCTCTTGTTCCTTATGTATTAATCTTTTGAGTCAAATAATGAGTAAATCTGATGACAGAATTTATTTAAATCATATTAGGGCCTTGGACTAATTTTTTCTACATCCAGCAGACACTAACATTACTCAATTAAAAAAATAAGCTTTCGTCTGAATGGAATGGAATGGGCGTTCAAATGTCCCTTAACCTTCCTAACAATGTGTTAAATGTTTTTTTTTGATGTCATTAATATGTCATTTACTAGTGGTGTATTCACCTCATGTCCAAAAAGGACAAACGTTATCTCTATTTTCAAGAATACGGATAGAGAGTGTTCATCTAATTCTCTCCTATTGCTCTTTTATCTACCTTACCCAAGATTATTGAAAAGTTGGTTACGCCTCGAGTCATAATTTTTTTGAAGAAACTTAATATTTTGAATTGTGCCTAGTGTGGTTTTCAGTCTAAGAAAACCACTAATAATGCTACATTTTCGTTGTTAAAATAATTATATTTAAAGCTTAATGAAAAAGAATTCGCTACCGCTGTCTTCTGCGATTTGTCAAAGGCATTCGATTGTATAAACCATGACATACTGCTTGATAAATTGCCCTTTTACGGCTTCAGGGGTTGTTATTTGGAGAGAGTACATAGAATGTTACTTCTGGGAGTTGCACTTCTAATCGTTTGAGTGTTACATGCGTGTACCACAAGGCTTTGTCTTAGGCCCGATTCCATTTCTCTTATTTTATTTATATATTATTTATTTCTTATAAATAAACGACCGCTATTTACTGACAATACTACTGTTTTATGGCATGGTATGGATTCTGGATACTTGAGCCTGATTGTAATGGAAGATTTACACAAGACTAAATCTAGGTGTAACTCAGTGAATTGAATCCTAATGTGAACAAAACGTATATTATGCAGTTTAAATGTAGCCTAAATGATTTTTTTTGAAAATACTTTAACAGAAAACCTTGAAGTAAATAATTTTCTTGGTCTATATTTGGTTAGGGGGTTAAAGTTCGATAGTCACATAAGAGTACTAAATTCAAAGCTTGTTTCTGGATACCTTGCTTTAAGTGTTATAAGTAATCAACTTAAAACAACGATAGCAAGAAATTCATATTTTGCCGTCATCGAATCTATGGTGTTTGCTTTCAGCATGTTTGTCCTAGGTAGTTGTTTAATAGTGTGTTTCTTTTACAGAAAAGAGCACGGAGGTATATGTCTAGAGCGGAATGGCTCTAGTTAGTAAAGCATAAAATTTGGACACACTGCGTTCATAAAAAGCTTAAAGCTATTATCATTGCCTATTTATATGAAATACTCGCTTAGCCTATCATATTTCTTTGTTCTTTCCTTGGACCAGTCAAACTTCTGCGATTTACTTCTGAGCATATACTTATTACTCTATTCCTGTCTATATCCCTCTTACAGAGATGGGCACACTGCAGAATAGCATAAACTTCCGCTGTGAATATTGTCCCACATTGTCCGAGAGGGTAGTACTCTCTGACTCCTGTGCTCCTGCCGAACACTCCGGCTCCAGCTCTTTAATCTTGTCGAGATCCATCAGTATACCATGGGGTTCGATTTTTTGGAAGATCTTGCTCTCCCTTCCAATCCTCTCTACTTGGCAGAAATATCTCCAAGGAGAGATTGAGTTTTAAATGCGGCGTCATTTAATCTGTCCGCATGGGGAATACCTGAGTGACCTGAAAGCCACACAAGTCTCATTTTGTAGCCGTTTCTTGACTATTTAATACATCCTTGCACTCAGACACCAGTCGCGAAGTTACGACGAGTGACTTCAGTGCCATTATCGCAGCACTACTGTGTCAAATTATATTTATTACCCCATTCCTGCCTATATTTCTCTCACAGACATGACCACACCGCAAAATAGTATAAATTTTCGCTGTAAAGATCATCGCGCATTGTCCTAGAGTAGAACTCTCTAACTCCCGTGTTCTTATCGAACACTTCGGATCCAGCTCTTCAATCTTCTCGAGATCCATATATAAACCTCCAGGATCCATTTTTCGGAAGATTTTGCTCCTCCTCCCAATCCTCTCTTGTTGAACAAAGTATCTCAATAGAGTGGTTGGATTTCCAAAGAGCGTCATCTAATCTGTTTGCATGAAGAGTGATGGACATCTCTCCATCAAGCTTTCTCAAACACCGCCCATTCCAGTTCTGAGATGGCTTACGGAACCGAGACTGTATGTGGCCTGCAGTACCTCGTACTCTACGTATAAGTGAGGAGGACTTCCAGAGTCATAGTGGGGGCAGTGCTTATCGCCCTCATTGTCCCCACACAAACCATTCTTTGAACGTTATCAAGTTTAAGACGGTGTTTGCGCTTTGTTGTACTTGATCACCATAAGATAGCGGCGTATTGATGGATCCTTCCCATCAATGTAATTGTGGGGAGTCTCCACGTTTTTCTCTTTTTTGTAAAGAGTGCCACTTCTGCCTTGTCTGGTTGTATTCCGAGCCCTTTACTATGGCACTATCGCTACGCAATCCGGAGATCCTCCCAGGTCTCGGATATCATAACCAAAGCAAAAAATGATCAGATCGACAGCTTAGGTCTACATATGCAAACAAGTATCATTTAGTTCATTCAGCTGCTCACCACAGGGCCCCACAATAAAGCCAATAGAATATCTTCTTATAGATAGCCCCTTCTTGACAGTGCTTTAACAGTAACACTGTTAAGCTCAACATATATTAGTCTCCGAGTGAACAGTGCTCTGATCCATGCAACTATTGTCGGTTTAGAGCATCGTCTTTGTAGAGCATTACATATCGAATCATGAGATGTGTTGTTAAACGCCCCTTTGACGTCCAAATCGACCATTCGACAGCGCATTTTCGACTCTGGTGACGAGTCGATGTAGCGCCGTGTCCTAAGATTTTGCTGCCTGATGGGCAAATTGTAAAGGATATCTTTTTATCCTATAAGTTTTGCTCAATTAGGGTATGAAGTACGAATTTAAAATTATTTTTCAATTTCCAATTAGACTCCGTTTCGCTTCTTTTTCAATCTCTTTCTTGTTCATTACTGTATTTGGAAAGATGAGTAGAAATAAACAATGAAAAGTGACAGTATTTGGAATTTTGACGAAAATAGTTATCCATAAAAAAATCAATTATTATACTGATACAGAAATTAGCACATTTTTTGTGTCCATAAAATAAATAAAACTAATTTTGAAGGTCATAAATAAGCATTTATTGTAAATGTATCTTGCAGTCTCGTCAGCTTAAATTTATTGTGGATTTGAATACTAATATTGTTTTCAAAGTTAAAATTTTATTTTTCTTTAGGATATTATACTGGTTAAAAATTAACAGATAAATTGTTTTGTCTTTTGTAACTAAAATCTACATCTTCATTCCCAAAATTTTCTGGAATCGCTTCCAGTGCTGGGGCCAAAAATCTGTATTTTGAGCACCCAAGGGCTTGAATCATATAATTTATTAGGGCTTTATAGTTTTCTGTTCTTTTCTTTCTTGGAAAACTTTCTGACTCAATTTAACTTCAATAGTCCTATTTGGGGTCCTATAAAGAAACTGTGCTTTTGACAAATTTGGGTATCCTTGCCAAGTCATTTAATTAAGGCCGAGAAATAAGACAAGGCTCAGGTCATAACAAAATCCCCAACAGTGGGTCGTCACTGTCAGTCGTTATAGTGACGCTTTTGTTCTTTTCAAGTCATTGGTTTTACGAACATAAATTTAGTACACGAGCAGACAGCAAATCTCGCAAATTTCTAGCATAACTTGAACATATTACTTGTGAAACCCAAGGCTTATCTTGAAAGTAGAATTCATAGAGTGGAGAAAGTTAAGAGAGTCATTTTTCATTTTTTTCTTACATAATAAAACTTACATACACAAACACATACAGATTACTAGTGCATATGGGAGGCATTGTTATATCGACAATTTTTCAAAGCTATTTAAAAATTTACAGAGAAAGCAAATAAAAGCAAATATGCAGAACTGGTCATTAGCCACTAACAACGTCTCTTTATTTTATCTGTACCGGCGCGGTACAGGTTCGATTCCAGGAGTTACTTTGGGTCTTTTTGTGTCGGAATAAAAAATGAGGTAAAACTTGGAGTTAGTTGAATATTGAGGACCGTGATTCGGATCCTACGTTAAATTGTCCAGTCGCTATATGGTCTCAATTTACGATGCAACTTTAATGCAAAATCTTTAAGTTATTTTATTTACAGATTTTGTCTAGAATTTTTTAATGAGTTTAAAAATAATTAATCCAACCTATAGAATATTATTTTAAAAATGAAGAAGTTTTATGTTATCCCCATATTGTCACAGCTCAAATTCCAATTTAAGTTTACTGTGGCTAATTCATTTAATTTTACCTTTTCTTTAAGTACCTCTCATAAATTCTTCCAATTTAAACATACCATTTGTTGGATAGTAGATTTTTTTATTTTACTACAGATTCCCGTAGTTCTACTTCCTTGTAGGTTCTTTTTACAGCTCAGGCATTTTATCTTCTTGAATTTTGGCTACAATATTACACTACAAAGTATGCTTTTAAGTGGCATTTGATTGTCACTGTTTGACCCCTATTCATGTTGTTTTGCTTGTAGACTGGAAATGGTTGTATCTATTTCTATTGTTGATGAATTTACTGTTATCTTTTCCAGTTAAATCTCAATCTTCTTGTCTACTGTGCTAATGTAATTCTTTCTTTTGTCGTATGAAAGTTTTCTCATAATTTCTTTAATCAGTTCCGTAGATTTTGTTTTGTATATGTTTTGTTTTTTTTTCTTAGGCTAGGTTATCTGTCATTGTTGAATTTGGATTAAGAGGGAAATTTGTGCATGACAATAATTCTTTACCTGGTCTGCGTTAACGACCGGCGAGAAATTTATTTCTTTAATTTAAAAAAATAATTGGTTACTTATTTTATTTTGGGCCGAAAATGCTGATAATTAATGAATTAGCTTAACAAATTTATTTCAGTCGACTTTTATTACCCAGGATCATTTTTGACTTGTCAACTCCTTCAAATTTTTGACTTTTCTAAAGAAGAAACCTTGTACGTATGGGTCTTTGATATAAATAAAGCCGAGGCCAGTGTGCCTTGAGTTTGACTTTCCGTTTTGAAATAACTGAAGAATCTGTTTACATCTCAATTTCTTTTGTCCATCCTTTAGGATTTTGCTGTGTAAAATAGTTTAAATTTTTCTTGTATCAAACTTCCAGTTTCACTCCAGTGTGATTTTTTTTTGTTATATTATAACTTAAGACTGGTGATTCACGAGATTATCAGCAATAAGTTTATTTATTTTTATTTGATTATAAAGTTAATGCCGAAAATATGTATTCTAGCTTTCTATTACTATTATTTTTGCCTTGCAGCTTAATTAAATTACTTTTATCTTTGTCAGATTGAGGTTGATTTATTTAATAGTAACTAGTGTCAACCAGTGGTCACAAATCCTAATTATTATCTATTTTATTTTTATTATTTTTTCGAACTATGAAATGGCTAATTTAGTTGATTGGTTATTTTGAAAAGTAAATCTTTTGTTTAATTTTATATTAAATTAAATATTGGTCATCACCCGAAGTAAGACCACAGAATATATAAGAACCTTAAGATTTTAAATTTATATAGAAATAATTTAGTAATTGATTAATACTTCTTATCTATTTGGCGAGCGTTGATTAACAAATTTATTTGCTTTCTTATAATTTAATTTTTATTAGTAATCTTAGACTTTTTTTTGTATGGTTCTTCCTCACGATTTCTTTTTTTTTTTTTTTGGTTTTTCTTTTGCGTCTTCCCTTCGGTAAAACATTCGGTTTTCTGTTAATGAGCACCAATATTTAACTGGTACCTATACACCACCACACAGTTGAGCAGTGTTGCAGCCTGATTTATATGACCCAATCTTACCATAGGAACAACAGTCAAACTTAGTATTATTTTTTTTTGTTTTTCAAATGATAAGAACCCGATTAATTTCGTAAAGTTTATTTTTTTTCTAAAGCATGACGCAATTTTTCGGCATTCTATCACATGATCATGAAATATACAGGATTTGCGTTATGTTTTGGCGCCAGTAGGTACTAGAGAATGTAATGTACTAAATTTTAATTGATCCTTTTTTTACAGTATACTAAATCTTCTTTAATATTTATTGAAATTATTTTATTGTTCACAGTTTAATAATTTTTAAGTATTAAATTTCTAAGTTCTAAACTAATTTATAATTTTCGTTAAGATGAAAATTTTCTAATCATTTAAATTTGAAAATTGTGTGATTATTTCAATTGGATAATTTTATTTCATAGCATATCGAGCTATATGCTAGACCAATACCGCTAGACATTCAATTAAAGATTTTTTTATTATTTAATAGCAAGTTTTATTTGACCCATATTTTTTTATACTTGCTTATCTATAGAAGTAAAGTTGAAAGCTAGTTCCTAACGATATCGCGAAAGTTTTCAGCATTTAACCCATCTACAGATGCAGCGGCACCCTGAATAATCTACCCCTACTCTCTAGCACAGGGGTTAGCTTGACATATTTGCTCGCTAGCGTGGCTACTAACTTTCCAAGCTCTGATAATTTTATTTTAAGGTGAATTTTGGTACTGCTTTATTATTGAATTTCTACTCACTTAACTGTAAGGTTTTTGAGTAAAATACCAGTGTAGCAAGATAATAGAGTATCTTATACAGAGACTCCGAAAAAAGGAGGCTAACCGTTTACCATATGTTGTGTGGGTTACAAAAATAAGACTTTTTCATATAATTTTTTATTTTGGCGCTTCTTGTTTAAAGTCCAAAGTCTCAAAAATTAATTTTAAAAGGTATTTCCGCTGATAACTCAGGCATTTTTTAGGGTATTTAAGTGAAATTAAAAACATGTATTTTTAATTGACAATCATATTTCGTGACAATTCAGTTAAAAACAAATAATAAAAAATTAAAAAATCGGAATGTCTTGTATCTTCTAACCCACATTTTTTTCTTACGCGCGCCTATAGATTTAAAACCTATTTTTTTAGTAAATTGATCATTGCTTTATCCGAAAAAATTTAGTTAAAGTTATAGTTTTGGGTATATTTTCATATTTTCATTTTTTGAAGATTATAAGCAATGTTGAAGAACGACATAAAGTCCTATAACCATATTTTAGTTCATTTTCATTACTACGTCGAGGTTTTTATCATATAATTTGAAGCGAGACTAATTAACGCAATTTTTTTGGAAAAAAAAATTATTACTATGGATTCGAAATATTTTACTGTTCAAGAATTTTTTATGCAAAAAGTTATTTCTGAAATGATCGATATGGTTTACATTATTTAAATTTTTGTGAAAAGTAATCATTTGTTTATTCATTATTTAACCGGATTAGGAAAATGCGTTTCAAATGCAAGTTTAGCTGCTAAGCACTGTGCCCAAAAATTTTCGAATCAGTTTTCTCCCAAATGAAAGTCCTTCACAAAATTTGGTAAATCGATTAAACAGGACTAAAGGTTCTCATGAAATGGGAAAGGGTAATTACAGCTGAACAGTTAAGAATAGAATAGAACAGGAACATGAAATCCTACAAATTGTTGACGAATTATCGAGTATTAGTTCATAAGTCTTAGCCAGTAGGAAATGTTAATAAAACCAAAATTTTATGGGTTCAACAGTTGTATCCATTCCATCAGTGGGACCTCTTTTGTATCAAGGTCTAGAAGTAGGCTTCAGTCTTGTAGATGGATATGTGAACTAAATAACACTGATGTTTGGCTAATTACAAATATTTTATTTACTGGTGAAAAAACATTTACTAGAAACAGGATGACAAGTATATACATCTATGCTAAAAAAACCCCTAGAGCAGTCATAATAGACATGCATTATAAAGTCAATCTTAAACTTTATGTATCGGCAGTTATGGTAGATAATTTCTTCTTGGGTCCTGTTATTTCACCATGAAATTTAATTGATGATTCATTTTTGCAATTTTTTGAAAATGCTCCACCGGATTTACTTGATAGTGTGCGTGTATGTCAAAATATCTGATTTTACTTAGATAATACTCCTCCACATTACTCATACTTTGCTCTAGTTGTTAGGAATTAATAACACCAAAGCCTTTCTCAATTGTTGATTAGTCGGAGTCGAGTTGCTTTTATTCAACGGGTACCCTGCTTCCCATGGCCTATTCAGTCTAGACATGTATGGAAAAATTTTTTATATGATTCCGATAATAAAGGAGATTTACATAAGGACAAGAATCTTTGACACTTGAAAGCAGTTTTTTTGTATTTAGTTAAATATTAACAAAATATGTCCATTAATAAAAAAGACATGTCTTCATAATTTCATTTCAATGTCATAAGAAAGAAGTTACACGAGAAAATATTTTTTTTATTTAATTTTCGTCAGAATATATTTGTATTCTAATGAACTAATATATAAGCTTCTTTTTCGACCCAAAGAAAATCTGATTAATGAACTTTTTCTTATATATTCTGAAATAAAAGCATAGTGAACTTTATTTTCCTTCGTGTAGAAGAATAGTCACGAAAAAATTAGGTTTATCTTACTTACACCCCTCAATACTGAGAAAAACATGACACACACTTCGTTGTTCGCAAGCTGAGATTTTTTTCCAAATAACGTCGAAAATAAATCAATAGTTTTTTAAAAATTCATGGCCTTAACGTAATTTCTACGTTATTTTAGATTGAAGCGAAAATGTAAAATATATTTAGGACCATTTATATTCAAAGCGTGTTCGGAATAGGTGAAAACACTGTGTTAGCGAAATGTAATGTAATTTTCTTTTATGGCATTGAATTTGGGTATTTTAAAATGTCCTATAATATGTTTAATTATTATTCTGGACCAGTGCTTAAATTCAATATTCAGGGACTAATTTTTATTCAAATAGTGTATTATCAGAATGTTGATTGGAGCCCTTTTTAATAGTACTTTATTTATTATTTATTTATAAGTAACGCTTATTATAATAAGGAATGCTTGATGCGGAATAAGGCCTAAAGTGCTTAGGAGAAAGATTGTACGTGGCTGTATGTTCTACGGAGGGCGAGGCAATTTTCGCTCCACAAATCGTTTCTGTATGTAGTGAAAGTGAATGGATATATTTGTGGCGTACGATTAACTTTGCATCCGGCAGTTCAAGCAAAAGAATTGATCTAAAATATATAAATGTATAGCACACGTGTGACAAGTGGCCATTGAAAAAGTATGGACCTACCACACACGTTCTAATTATCCCACCCAACATATTGAAAGACAATCTGTGCTGACAATCGACGGTTCTAAATACATTAGAATTTTCATTATTGTAACATTGGAAATTATGCTTGTTGACTAATCCGTTATTATGGAAAGTGAATTCATCCGAAAAAATGACAAAATCGTCTTCTGACATTTATAGACATAAACATTTGTATTTTTTTATTATCATTTTATAGCTACTTCTACGTATTCCGGTAATTTCATAAATTTTTCGGTGATTTGAATGCGGATTTTTACCAGAGATCACATAACTAGAAATTCATTTTCTCCATTTCCGGATATTTTTTTTCTGAAAGACTGTTTTTTATAGGCTACACTTCCTGTTTTCGAAAAACAGGCAGCAAATTTTCTATTAAACGATTTTCGGAATGACGTCTATTGGGATATTTTGGAGCATAAATTCTTCATGCTAGAAAACAATTTTCTTCACACCGTCTAATTACTAAAATCAATCTTTTCTTCTTGGTGGTAAGTTCTTATTTTATTAATGCGGGTTTTCAAATAACCTCGAAAAATGATGATTTAACTAAGAAGAATTGTTACTAAATTATTTATCAAAAATTTTTTATGCAGTGTCCACGAAAATGTGAGAAATCTCCCGAATATGAAAAAAAAAACAAGTTCATATAAACTTTTCTTTTATAGGCCTCTTGTTCGGAGATATGAGCTCCCAAAAAGCTATAATGGATTCAAGTTTTTTACACATAATTATTGAACCACCAAGTATATTTCAATTTTTTTAATACGATGTGTACCAGATAAGACCCTTCAAATTACTATCCACACTTACACTTAATAAGATAATATTATTAAATTTCTTCATAACTTTAGGAAATTTTAAGAAAAGAAGTATTGTTGCTAGTCGGGGAAGAACAGTACATACGTCGCAATTAGAGGAAAATATTTCATATGCTGTGAATGACACTCCTTCAACGAGCCCTCGAAAATTATCAGCGCAGTTTAATACGTCGAAAACAAAAGTGCATGAACTGATTCCTGAAGATTTTCTCCGTAGAATATAGTTTGCAAACTGGCTATTGGATAAGCAACGAAATAATGTAAACTACATTAGCACTATTATATTCATGGATGAAGCAGGGTTTACCAAAAATAGTATCATAAATTTGCACAACCCACATGTATGGACTAGTGCCTGGAAAGGAATAATTGGCAATTTTTTTTTCTCGACCATTCGTATTGCCGGCACGACTGAATGGAAAACTTTATTTAGAGTTCCTCCAGAACGCTTTTCACGATTTAGTAAAGCTCTTACCACTTCAAACCCGCTAAAACATGTACTATATGCAAGATGGGGCACCACCTCATTTCAGCGTTGCTGTGCGGGATCACCTGAATAATGTCTATACAAACTGTTGGATAGGTAGAGGAGGACATATTGCTTGGCTTCCTTGATCCTCGGACCTTACTCCCTTGGATTTTCACCTCAAAACCGTGGTGTATTCCACTCAGTCGATAGTAGGGAGAAACTTCTACGGAGAATCACGTTTCATTGTGATCAAATAAGTAACAATGCTCAGTCAATGTAGCGGGTATAGCAGCCCTGAATTTGTCATGCCAGCAAGTGCATCAGACTTCAGGGAGCCCATGTTGAATATTCTCACGACATTTTTAACTAAGCAGTTAGTTTAGCTTTTTATTGAAACTGTGGTGACAGGGAAAATTCCTCTTTTTCATATTCAACCCGACAGGAGTTAGGAGATCAACTAATGCCGTTTTTTCGAAAACGATTAGGATTAGCGACATGAATGAAGAGTACTTAATTTTTAGTCATTTGTTAAAGGTATGTAAAAAATGATGTCCAAATTTATTATCATTCAGGGCATAAAGAAAATAAGGTCATCGGTATCACGGCTAAGCTCTGATTAATTCACAACACTTTCATGGATAGTAATTTGAAGGGTCTTACCTGGTATACATCATATTCAAAAAAAATTCAAATATATCTGGTGGTTCAATAATTAAGTGTAAAAAACTTGATTCCATTGCAGCTCTGTGGGAGCCCATATATCCGAAGAGGAGGACAATACGAAAAAAGTTTATATGAACTTGTAGTATTCCTTTCACATGTTTTTTTCATATCTGGGAGATTTCCCATATTTTCCCGGATACCCTATATATAATGACTTATGACGTTAGATCAATCAATCAAATTTATGTCTAAAATTTAAAATGCTCAATTGCTAATGAAATATGAGTAAAAACCTTAATATAATTTTAAAAGACTATGAAAGTTACAATATAAATTCGATGTTAAATACAGGATGTTTCATTTACAATAAGAAAGTTATTTAGCTTTAATGATCATAAAAATCAAATGTTTTTTATCACTCATGAATTATTTTTTGAGATCATTTTTATTTTGTAATAAATTGTATTATATTGTATTCAACTAAAAAACTAATAGAATTTAAAATATCTAGCTAGGCAAGACAGGCACGTCTCTCAAATTTTGGTCTACAATTTCAAGAATAGTTAAATATCTCAAGAACGACTTATCTTGGGTATATGAAACAGCAATTTACCTTTATTTGGTACGCGCTCTCAAAATATGCAATAATAAACAGAACATTTCGTTTAAATTTTGACAACTTTAGTATGAAACTTTTTTTAAGCTACTGGGTATATTTCAAAAATATTTTAAAACATAGTCCCAATAGATCTACACATGTCCTTTACTAAAAATATTTTTAAAATATTTAATCATTCTCTGTGTATAAAGTGGCATAAATGTAGTACAGTACCCTGTATAAATCATTTTAAATAATTTATATTTTACTACTGTATGGAGTTAAAAAATATACAGATATTAAAAATATAAATTTTTATTTATTTATAAATTACCTGTTGAAATTTTGCAGTCTAGTATTAAAAATGTCAAAGCAAAATGGAGATTTTAAATAGTAGGCTGGCGAAGTTAGCTCATATGAGGTAATTTTAAAATTTATTGTTAGTAGACTTTTTATTACGTAGAAACCTTCAGAACGATAATAGTAATTATATAGTATCTTATGTCTCATTTTCTTTTTTTGGGAAAATTTTTTATTTAACAATTAAGGTGTGAAAAAATAGTTTTTTCAAGTTCTAGTAAAAAAGTTCCAAACAAAAGTTGTGCGCATTAAAAATACCTACAAAATGAGCTAAGGCCCATCCGAATCAGATAATTTGTACTTTAGTTATTGCAAAAAACCTGCTTAAATGGCTGTTTTTTCAAATGTTTATAAACAATAGAAAAATATATTGCATTAACTTTATAGTAAACCGAAAAGAGCCTCTTGTTGCATACAACAAATATACAAAATTTTGAATAAAAATGTTTAATAATTTTTTGCACAGTGAATTTGTTTATAACTTAGTATGCTTTTTTGATTGATTATTCTCTGTAATCTAGAGGTCGTACAGCGATTTGCGGGTATGCAAATGAAAGTTCCAGACTTATACTAACAATAACAAAAAAAAACGAAATGAATTGTTGATCTTAAATTGTTGAAACAGATAAACAAAATTGAGGTTCGTTTTTTCGTTATAAACAAATAGAATAACTCTTCGACAATTTTGATATCGAAATGCCGATAAGTGAACGCGATAGCTGAGATTTTGACGCACATTTTGAAGAAAAGAAAATTATGTACGACCACTAGAAGCTGATATAGATTTTTTTTTCAAAAAATCACTGCGTAGTTGTTTATTAACATTAAGGAATTATTTAAGTAGGAACTCATAGGGAGGTGGTTAAATTAATGTATGCAGCAGCCTTCAACTCAATTATTTCAAAATTGTTGATGCAGCAATAATTTAAAGTTGCACCTACCCCGAGAGTCAGAAAGTGAGCAGTGGAGAGGGACTTCCTTTCAGCTTGCGGCCCACGGAAAAAAACGTGACTCAGACGCTTCAAATTCAAACAATGGATAATATGTTTTTGTAGTCAAATTTTTGTTAAATATAGCAATAAACAAATTGTTACACTTTTATACATTTTATGCAAATTGCGAAAAAATTGTTACAGTGGTCAACCGTATACTAATAATTAGGAATATTAAAAATTAGATTGATTTTTAATATACCATTAATATATATCAAGATATAGCATGAAACAAATAGTAACATTTGTTGATAGCATTATTATTTTTCGAGATGCAAAATAAACTCCCTTTGACGATTATATTGTAAGCGATTATCCAATCGAGAATTATTGTAAAATTACTTTCAAAGACGACGAAAGTAATAGGGGAGAAAATAATTATGATTTTGATAATAATGATGATGTTGATGATGATGATGATGATAATTGTAATGATAATAATAAAACCGATAAGGATTTCGAAAATGAGTGTCCATCGATGTCTAAAAAACGGAGAAGGGAATAAATATTTTGTATAGATTTAAGCAAAAAAATATGTATGGTAGCAAAAAATTTACTATGTGAAAAATGTTCGTCCAAGAAAATAAACAAAAAAGTTAACATTTGTTTTTCTTGTACAACCAATAATTTGGCGGCAAATTGTTTCATGCTATAACTCCATAAATATTAATGGTACATTCTGATTTTTAATATTCCTAATTAGTAGTATACTGTTGACCACTGTAACGTTCTTTTAGCAATTTGAAAAGCACATACAACATTTGTTGCTATGTTTAACAATAATTTGATTACAAAAACATATCATGCATTGTTCATATCTCGTCGAGAAACTACCAATTAAAGAAAAAAATAAAGATTCTACGACCAATATTTGCCAAAATATTTCAAATTTTTCCGGTGAAACGAATTTGAAGCGTCCGGGTCACGTTTTGTTTCGCACGTCGCAGGCTGAGAGAACGCCCCCCTGCCTCCACTGCTCACTTTCTGACTCTTGGAGAAGATGCACCTTTAAACTATTGCAACATCAACAATTTTGAAATAATTGAATTGAAAACTACTGCATACAATAGTTTAATCATCTCCCTATGAGTTCCTACTTAAATAATCCCTTAATAATAAACAACGCACCAGCGATTTTTTGAAAGAAAAATTCTATCTCAGCTTCTAGTGGTCGTATAGAATTTGTTTTTTTTTTCGAAATATGCTCCAAAATCTTACCTATCATGCCCACCTATCGACATTTCGATATCAACAATTATCCAAAAGTTATTCTATTTGTTTATAGCGAAAAAATCAACCACAACTTTGTTTATTTGTTTCAACAATTGAAAATCAACAATTAATTTGGTTCCTTTTTGCTATTGTTAGTACAAGTCTCGAAGTTTCATTTGCGCACCCACAGATCACTCTACGATCTCTAGATTGCCGAGAATAAACAATAAAAAAACATAAAATGTTATAAACAAATTCACTCTGCAAAAAACTATTAAATATTTGAACTTAAAATTTTGCATACTTGATGTATATAACAAGAAGCTCCTTTAGTTGCAGTATAAAGTTAATGCAATATTTTTTCTATTGTTTATTAACAATAGAAAAAACAGCCATTTTAGCAGGTTTTTTTGCAATAACTAACAAACAAATTATAAGATTGGGTTTAGCTCATTTTGTAGGTATTTTTAATGCGCACAACTTTTGTTTGAAACTTTTTTACTGAGAGGCAATAGCTTTTCCTAGAATTTGAAAAAACAGTTTTTTCACATCTTAATTATTTAATAAAAAAATTTTCCCAAAAAAGAAAATGAGACATAAGATATTATTATTAATTACTATTATTATTCTGAAGGTTTTTACGTAATAAAAAGTCTACATACAGACAGTTGTTTTCACTGAAATTTGTTTTTTATTCGTAATTCCTCCACTGTGAGACTACTAGGTAGCCTAAAGGAGTATGAAGAGCGGACCGAAAGTGGAATTTGCAGGAAATAAACAATCTTTTCTTTAATGATCTTAAAGATAACTGATCAAACTCACTTAACGACCGCATCGATTTTTTTTTATATTTTATTTAATTTTTCTACATCACCTACAAATTTTACAGTTACTTACATTACGCAATATGTGGTTTACACACAATTCTGATTCTATAACCTATAATATCTGCACCATATTCGAAATCAATGGGGCTGAGATAAATAAGTTGATAATACTTTACCAACTTAATAAAAAATAAAAATCAAAATAGGTCATTCTAGTTGTTACTTTTATATGTCAATAATTACATCAATTCAAGATTCATAGTTTAGGTTTAATAAAAATATCGGTTTCTTTCAAGCTAAATACTTATCTAAGCTTTTATAACCTTACCCAATTAAAAACTCATTTTGCGAACATTTCATGGAAATTCATCTGTCAATTTGGTTTGCTGAAAAGCCAAGACTGTTACGAAATTTAAGTTTTATATAAAATTTAATAATTTGATATTTTAATCCTTAGGGATTTAAATATCTAATTTCTATCTCATCTAAAATTTAATTCATATCCAGGATGACGGAGTAAGACTATGGTAAAGTTTATTAATAAATTAGAATATAGAATTACTAAATGTACACATTTCCAAACATGCTGAGACTTATAAGAAGAGTCAAAAATGTGGAATAGCCTGAACCTATATTTTGTTAAATAAAACACTCTTTTAATTTTTGACTCTACATGTAACCCTAAAATTGTTTAATATTACATTTGATTGAGCTAAACTTCCTTGTTTTTAATAACATAGTTTAAAGAAAATAGTTGCATTTTCCAGTACCTCGTACTTACAAATATCGCCCTTAACTTTCTGAAGAAACTCAAATATTTATTATGAAGAAATTTTCAGAACTTCTAAAGACCCAGATTAAAGAAATATTTTAAATAAAAATTACAGGTTAGAAAATATATAAGTATGCATATGTGTGTGTATATTTTTATTTCATTTTATTGATTATTAAAATATTTTTAATATTTAATAAGTAAAGAGGTACTTTTTTATGTAGTGTATTTCTTGGGTTTGGAAAATTTTTAAATATTAAACTTTTAACAACAGAAGGAGATTTTTTGCCACTTCTGATATTACCCATCATAGTCTGCAGTTCTTTGTAGTTATCAGAAAAGAGAATAACATCATCGGCACATCATAAATAGTCCATTCTCTTCTCGTTACTATAAATACCTTAAATGTGTTCAACATCTTTGACATGGTAACGCCGCTGGTTATAGTGAAGTAGCCTGTGAACTATACACCCCTCTAATTCCTGGCGTACCAACAAGTTGACGTTTGTATGTTGCTTATTCGTGAATGACTAGCCTAGTACATGATCTATTACTAACTCGTTGCTTATACTAACGCATATTTGTCATATTATCTTTTGTTTAACGATTACCAAGTTATTTTGACCCATTTCTAAGATTAAGAAGATAATATTTTATTAAAACTAGCTAAGGATCACAAATTTATAATTTTTTTTAATCAAAAGAACGACATTGCCCTGTTCTTCTACTTTTATCCAATAGTGTATTATTATTATTATTTTTTCTAGATCTTCCATTACTCTTAATAACATCTGTGATATTATTGTTCTGCAAGCGACTCGGATTCTGTCTTCCATATCTTCTCTTGTGCTTGGCGATATTTATATGAAAGTTATAAACATAGAAAAAAAAATAGACAATTTCTATCTATCAGCGGATGCTACTTTCTATGACGTTTCCCTTAAAACTTCTATCCCGAGTAGTAGGGGCTTTATGAATTCTAAACTTATTTACTTTAGTTTGCTTGTAAGTTTTGAAGTTAATTAAATTAAATGAAACTTTTATAATATGAATCTCGAATCTTATATCTTATAGTATCAAAATGCTAATTTAATATTTTCTAATTTAATTAAGCAATATAAAATGTGGATCCGAGATTTATACAAGAAGAAGAACAGCGAGAATTTATAAGACATAGTATAATAATTTCAAAGCTATCGCTATCAAAGTTGTAAAACTTTCTTTTAAGGAAGACATGAGGGTGTTATTCAAAATATTGAACCACCATTTCTATTGATGTTTTAAAATCTAAAACAAATTATTGTTTACTTTGTAGAACCCTCACCGAGTTGAATTTATCGACAGATGTTTACATTTAAGCCAAATTTTCTATTCTATTCTATTAATAAAAAAGACATGTCTTCCTAATTTTATTTCAATGTCATAAGAAAGAAGTTATACGCGAAAATATTTTTTTTTATTTAATTTTCGTCAGAATGTATTTGTATTCTAATGAACTAATATATATGCTTCTTTTTTGACCCAAAGAAAATCTGATTAATGGACTGACCTCCTATTTCTTATGTATTCTTAGTATATGCGCTTGCTATGGAAAATAAAAATGTGACCAACAACAATAACCTGTAATTTAATTCTTTCGTCTAGCTCCGATGGTTCTACAATAAAAGCAGAGTGTACTTTATTTTCCTTCGTGTACAAGAATAGTCACGAAAACATTAGGTTTATCTTACATACACCCCTCAATACTGAGAAAAACATGGCACACACTTCGTTGTTCGCAAGCTGAGATTTTTTTTCAAATAACGTCGAAAATAAATCAATAGTTTTTTAAAAATTCATGACCTTAACGTAATTTCTACGTTATTTTAGATTAAAGCGAAAATGCAAAATATATATGAATCTCGAATCTTATATCTTATAGTATCAAAATGCTAATTTAATATTTTCTAATTTAATTAAGCAATATAAAATGTGGATCCGATATTTATACAAAAAGAACAACAGCGAGAATTTATAAGACATAGTATACTAATTTCAAAGCTATCGCTATCAAAGTTGTAAAACTTTCTTTTAAGGAAGACATGAGGGTGTTGTTCAAAATATTGAACCACCACTTCTATTGATGTTTTAAAATCACCCTTTTTTTTTAAATTTAAAACAAATTATTGTTTACTTTGTAAAACCCTCACCGAGTTGAATTTATCGACAGATGTTTACATTTAAGCCAAATTCTCACTAAAGGGCCGCTCTCGACACGATAAAATATTCTTACAGGAGAAACAATGAATACTATCGGTTTCGCGGAGATTTAGATATCGTAAACTTTCTTTCATTTAAAAAAAATATATATCGAATCGAGAGCGAACCGAGATCGTATCGAGAGTGACACTATAGTGAAAATCAAGCCTTACTGATCACTATATCTTTAAAAAATGATTTTAACAAACTATATATTTGGCATATTCGAGTGATTGAAATTACTAAATACTAAAATACTTGTGCATTTCCTTTTATGTTAATATTAAAAACTATAAAATGACTTTACCACTAATACAACCAGTGACTGTTATCGACATAAGTACAAAATTCAAAATCATAACAGAAACCAAAAAAAGGTGAAAAAAAGTGCTTGAGAAAGATAGAAAAATAGCAACAAACCAAAGATCGTTGCCGAATATGCATAGAGAGTAAGTTTTAAATTAAGAAATTACAAAAAATGTATTTTGTACGTTGTTATGGAATTCATAGAATTTATAAATTGGAAGCTCAGCTCACGATGGTAAAATTATCTATCACGTCCTTTGTCACTTTAAACTAATTGTTATATTTGCCTATATTTCTGACTACAAATTCAAGAATTTCAGATATCTGTTTAGTAGTTTTGATTTCAAAAGATGTGTTATGTATCTATCATGGCAGATTGCAAAATGTATTGTTATAAAAAGCATAACGTCTTAATAAAAGAGGTTTTATATTTTGTCTAAAATATCTCAGTACAGGTGCTAAAAAAATGCAATTTTTTAATTTTTTTCCTTAAACTTCTTTACCTCAACAGCTATAAAGTTTAAGTTTAGGTCAACGAAATGTAAAAAAAAATAATTAAAATAAAAAATATTTCACACATATTGTGTTTTCTGTGAAGACTCATAACTTCAAGTTATCGTACATTTTTGACGTATCTATAGACCCAAATATTTTTAAAATATATACATTTAGTAACTATATATTTAAGTGGATAAAGTTTATTGATAAATTTTACCTGAAAGTAATAATCTTACTCAATTCAATCGTGGGTTAAAAGCTTCGAAAATTATAAATACCTAAATATACATATAAATATGGCAGGTTGCGCCCGTTACGAGCTTCCTTTGAATTTTGCCAACTTCCATTGATGTCGAACGAATCATACGAATTTCTCATGAAACCCATGTACCTTCGGCGCTTGACGTGAAAGAAGATAATTAAAGCATTTGGGATACAAGCAAATTTTGTGATGTTGGTCTTGCTACAAAGTATTTCTTTTCGAAAGAGCATGCCATAAGGCTGTTTCAGTAGATAAAAAAATCCTTTGAGTTTACAACAAAAACCAACAGAAAATTAATCGCTGTGAGCCTTCCTCGCTCTGTCCGCGAACACTAGAAATGATGATGGTTTTATTATCTTTTTAAATGCCAGCCGCCGAAGGCACTCGATATCCATGAAAGTCGACAAGTCTCAAAGAAAGGCCGCCATATTTATACACACCTATAAACTTTTGAAAAAATTAAACGTTGCAACTAACCTACCTATTAAAAAAAAGACTGTAAGAATTATACATTAACACTAATTTATCATGAGGCGACTCATACAGACATGAGAAGTGTTTGGAATACATTTTTGCAACTAATTAGTGATACAAAAATTAGATTAATTAAATAAATATGACAAAATAACCTCTAGTAAAAGTTCAGAAGCCATTCACAGCACAATATATAAGCCAACATTAACACAATTTACCCAAAGAATTTCTATAAGAACTACTGACATAAAAGAAATCACCCTTACCAGTGGCAATTATGGCAACAGACTTCCACTTCATATCCCTTACGACCCTGGCAAATCCACCAACAATCTCGGAAAGAGATGGGCTTTGCTGGAAAACATCTTTTTCTCCGAAAATCTGGAAAAAGGATAGCAATTTAAAGACATTTCTTATTCTAAGGTATATATACTTAAGATTGAAATCTAAAAACTTCCAGAACTTTATGAGAGAGTAGCTAAACTATAAATTTAATTAATTGGTTATCACATTTATTAATGGAACTTTCCATAAGTTTGGTTATAAATTCTTGCCTCGTTTTGGCGTTATCATAGTTTAGTGAGCTTACATTCGATCTAAAATTAAAAGACCATTGAAGCACAAAGTTTCAAAAATTTATGCTATATTAAAAAATGTAGGTCAATTTCTTGTGACACCTAATTAATCAAATAATGAGTATCATTTAACATTAAGTACAACTGAGTCCGAAAATTATAAACACAAAGAATAATGATTATTTAAATAACAAAAATTAATATACCACGTTAATAAAACTAGACTAAAAAAATATAAAATAATTTCTCCTAACCACGTACAGATTTATAACTCCATACAGATTTCTAAACTCATACACATTGTTCTCAAAATTTGTGATTGTAAATTTTTAATGCATATAGGATATAAAACCAAACACCAATGCAATAGATAATAATCAGGAATGTATACAGTAGATGTCATTGAAAAAACTCACATAACAGTTATTAGTTATTACACCTCACATTTTTCATTTTAAATCTTATCAGTATTTTCAAAGCTATTAAAAATCCACAATCACAAATTCAGGACAATATGTATGGGATTAGAATCTATATGGGGTTATATATCTGTATGTGTCTAGGTGAAATTATTGCATACTTTTTAGTCGGTTGTAGAAAGATGGCATGTTATTTTTTTCATTTAAATAACTATTTTCTGCTTTTTAGTCTTTAGTTTAAAATCGGCTGCAAAATTTCTACCGAACAGATAAATAAACAAATATACAAAAAGGCGTGTTAATATTGTATAGTCATCTAATTCCGAGCTATGTTTAACGTTCCAAGTGTCTAGCTTATCGGAAAGTTAGTTTAAAATCGATCTCAAAATTTGTACCGAACTGACAAACAAACAAACAGACAAACAAGAAGGCGAGTTAATATTGCATTGTCATGCAGTTCTGAGCTGTGTTTAGTTTCAAATTACTAGCACATCAGAAAGTTACTTAAAAATCAACTGTAAACTTTTTACCGAGCAAATAAACAAATAATAAAATTTTTATAAAAAAATTGAACCGACTTCTAAAAGTGCGCTAAAAAGTGAAAAATAACTATAAATTTTTATATTAAATTGAACTTTTTGAAGTCGGCGCCAAACTAATACCTGACAAAATGTGATTTGCCTAAACAGATTAAAAATACTTTATTTGTAATTGCTTGCTTACCATAATTTGCATATATTAGTAGTTATTTATTTCATTTACAAATAATTTGGCGCCGACTTCAAGGTGGCAAAAAAGTACCCATTTGTAAAGTTGTAAATCACCCTAAAATGAACCGCTAAAAATTCTCTGGTTCTTAGAGTTTTCCAAATACCAGTGAAATTGTATCAAACAAATATTTAGTCTGTTATTGCAAATCCACTATCTTAAACTTCAAATTATGTTTAGATTGGTAATATAGGCCCTAAAACCTTCCAACATCGATGTTTAAAGAACCTAAGCTGTAAATTTCTTAGCTCGATATATTTTATACTGCATATTGAGTTTGTATACGCCTCAAGAACCCTACAATATCAATTCTCAATATTTAAAGAAACAGAGATGTAAATTTCTTATCTCAATATATTTTATACTGCATATTGAGTGTGTATACGCCTCAAAAACCCCACAATATCAATTTTAGACAAAATCGGAATATGTAAAATTTTCTGTCCCTCATATTATATCTTATCAGCCTAATAGTTGTAAGAAATTAACTTCATATTCGTAATACACGACCTCAAAAACCCTCTAATACCAAATCTGAAAAAATGCGAATAAGGTAAAAATTTCAATCCACCACATTGCATCCGCTATATTGAATTTCGAAAAAATTATTTTAAGTCTTAATCTAATCTAAATCTAAACCCTTCAAAGCCCCATACTGAATCCTGAAAAAATGCTTTTAAATTCATAATTTACACCCTCAGTTTGGGAGAAAATCGAAAAATGTAAAATTTTTAGGACAAACCTAACAAAAATAACCTAATACTGATTTTAGACAAAATCGGGAGATGTAAAATTTTTAATCCGCCATCTTGGATCCGCCATATTGAATTTTTTAAAAATAATTTCAGATTCGTTATGTGCGATTCCGAAAACTCCCCCGTACCAGTTTTGAAGAAAATAGGACAAAATTTATTTTTTGTCCGCCATATTGGATCCGACGTATTGAATTTTTTAAAAATAATTTTAGATTAGGTGTGTATGACCCTGAAAACTCCCTTCACCAATTTTGGAGAAAATCAGACAAAATTAAATTTGTTTGTCTGCTATATTAGATCCGCCATATTGAATTAAAAAAAATCAGATTCGTTGTGTACGACCCCAAAAATTCCCCCATACCAATTTTGGAGAAAATCAGATAAAATTAATTTTTTTGGCCGCCATATTGTCAGCGCCATCTTGAATATTACTGCACAAATTTCTTCCAAAAAAATATGGGACCACCGCAGCAACTTCCTAAACATAACGTAAGAAATTTCATTCATATCGGTGCCACTGTTCCGGAGTAATCGGTGTACATATATAAAAAAACATACATACTCGACGAATTGAGAACCTCCTTCTTTTACAAGTTGGTTAAAAATACATGAAAGCGAGTTAATATCTAGCCCACAGGAAAATTAGTTTAAAATCAATTGCAAAATTTATACTCAACAGACAAGCAAACAAGCAAACAGACGAGAAAGCGAGTTAATAAAAACGTGGTAAAAAAATCTCTATTCGCAAATTTCCTTTGCCTAATGACAACCGCACTGTGTACTAGTTTGATGGATTTCCAGAATATCTCTTGAAAGAAAAAATCGACAGACATGAGCCAGGGAGCATCCAAAATCTCTAGAACCAAAAAAAATTAAAATAAAATCTTTAGCTTCAAAACTCGCGATTTTGCAAGCACTAGAAGTTTCAAAAAATCGTTTTTCAGGCTTAATTGTTTTAAACTCGAGAGTTCAGACGTACTAAGGAAAAAGAAAGATCTTTTCAGGACAAACAATTCCTTTTTTTAATATGAAATGTTTTAAAACCTACTATCCTTTAAAGATTTGTAACAAAACGAATTGTGGATATTTGAAACTTAACTATTTCTAGAAATACGACTCGCAAAATTCTTTTGGATATACGAAAAACCAAGGCTTTCCCAAGAGGCATAATTTCTATTTTCGCTCCTTCAAAAAACTCCATAACTCACAATTCCAGGGACATTCAAGTTTCTAAGAATCCAAAAATTTTCTCTTTAACAACGTCTAATGTTGTTAAACGAAAACTACAACTTTCAATACTATCTAAAATTATGCATTTTTAAGTTTTTTGCAGGTGTAAGAATAGAAATACCGCATCTTGAAATAGTCAATCTTAAAAATCAATTTTTTACTACTTCTGGTGCTTATAGAATTGCAAATTTTGAAGTTTAAAGCTTCAGACAAGTTTTTTCATTTCTACATTTTTCTCTTTAAAATGCTCCCTGGTTCACCTCTGTAGATCTTTTCTCGCAGGAAATATTTGACTTTGTCCAAAATTTGATCGAACTGAAACATTATGTGCCATAAAACCATACGATGTTAAGGTTTAAGCACTCCCTGGAATTTAGATTTGTCAATTCATTTCGACTATCTAATAAAATTGGTGGAAGCCTATGAAAAAATTTTTTCGCGTTGGGATAAAATTGAGTTTTTGATAATGATTTCGGTAAAACAAACAAGAATTTTCTGTTATTAATTTTGTTGTATATCCCACTCCATTTTTATTAATAACTAAACTACAAGATATAGGAAACGATGAAATAGGGAAAGTATCAAACAATTTTGTCAGCCGTGTAAGTTCCACTGAGCCCAAAGTCCCTTGAATGTAAGTCCTTTATCCGAAATATCTTCTCAACTAGGACGTTTTTCATTACTTTCTTTAAGTTGAAAAAATGCGGCCTGATTATTATTGGTCTTTTCTGATCTGAGTTGTACCCTACTCTGGTTCAAAGTCAAAAGTAACTCTCCGAACAGGAAACCCTTCTCTTTGTCCCACTTTTCTACAGTGCTTGCATTCTTCCTTACATGGTCTTCTTGACAAGGCATCTGCGTTGTTAGGCAGTCTTACTGATCTATGTTTGATTTTTTCTTTCATCCATGTGGATTTCCTCTGATGATACTACATATCCAAGAAGTTCACTTTTTAGACTTCAGTCGAAGCTTAGCTTTTTAATTCTTGCAAAAACTTCCTGTAGATTCTGTAACTGTGCATCAAATGTTTTTCCCATAACCATGGCATCATCAAGTTAGACTAGACTTGATTTCGATATAAAAACTAGCAATATTGTTTCGTTTGGTCGTTTAAAGGTGGTAGGAGCATGGCAAAGTTCGAATAGCATAACACTAATATGATACCGACCAGCCTCAGTACAAAAAGCAGTATTTTCCTTATCGAGTGTGGAGAACCATTATGATCCAACCAACGTTGTCAAAGTGTCGTTGATTCTAGGAAGTGGATAGCTATCTTTCTTAGTGACATCATTAAGCTTCCTGTGGTCAACACAAAATCTAATAGTTCCATCCTTTTTAGCTACCTGTACAACCGGAGATGATCAAGGACTAGACGATTCTTCTATAACTCCCTTATTTAGCATTTTGTCTAGGAGTAACTCCACTTCCTGGGGTTTGGTTATGAAAAGTTTTCTAGGTGGCTAGCGTATTGATTAGGCACTGCCAATATTCACTTCGTGCTAATAACAAAATCTAACAATGAAATCTATTTTTCTCTATCTCTTCCAATTTCCAATAGAATTTTCTGGAAACCCAGTGATAATCCTCACTTCTGTTAACCAATTAATATAATTTTCTCAATTTATTTTTCTAATTAGCTTCGAACAAAACACAACACTTTCCACTCTTTTGAATAACTACTTAATACTTTCGCAATCAAATACAAACTAAACCAAATTACGTTCATCATATCCTTATTTATACACCTATAGAATCCACTAGAATATATAAGGATACAAGCCCAGAATTCCGCTAGAAACATAACGAATTATGATGACTCATCGATATAATATTTCTTTTAATTTATTATAATAACAAGGATTCATCGCATCAAAATAATATTTCTACAAGGGCGCATTAAAAAATTCTCCTAGTCCGTTATAATGCGATTACAAATAAACTGTCACCGATTATCCGACATCCCTTCTTCCAGACGTTGCTTGACATATGTCGATAATACCTTCGTATGGAAGGATAATGATCAAGAACTAAATATTGCTCGACACATCTAAACTCCATTCGACCAACAATTAAGTTCACCATAGAAAAAGAGGTAAGTGACAAGTTCCCTTCCTCGATGTCATGGCCTACCGTTCAAATGATAACCTTTATAATCGCGTAATATTTATATATGCAACAATGCAGATTGACTTGAAGAAGAGTTAGCAAATATTAAATCAAATTTAAAACAGAATGGTTGCCTTCTAAAACGAATATACGTCGACATAACTAACCTTAAAACCAACACCATTGGAGAACAAGAAAAACATTATTTCTTCAGAATTTCGTATATTAAGGGAATCTCAAAGAAAATAAAACAAATTGCTAGCACTTACAACTTAAAAACAACATTCAAATACACTCAGATCTCAGTTATAGTGAAATGTGTAGAAAAGAAACTAAATGCCTACTAAAGGGTGTTTTTATAGAGGTATAGAACTTTTAAATGGAATAAAACAAAGATGAATTTTTTAAATTGACATGAAATTTACTTTATTCGAAAGATAACCTTCTGGCATTATAATTTAAATATGACTTCTGGCATATAACCGCCACGGCTGGCTCAGACGTAGTCTAATCTGGAGGTCCAATTTTCGATGACTTTTTCCAACATTTGTGGCCGTATATCGGCAAAAACGCGGCGAATGTTGTCCTCCAAGTGATCAATCGTTTCGGGCTTATTGGCGTAGACTAGCGACTTCACATATAGCCACAGAAAATAGTCTAGCGGCGTTAAGTCGCACGATCTTGGAGGCCATTTCACGGGTCCGAAACGTGAAACTATGCGGTTACCAAACATTTCCTTCAATAAATCAATTGTGGCACGAGCTGTGTGACATGTTGCGCCGTCTTGTTGAAACCACAGCTCCTGTATATCATGGTTGTTCAATTGATGAATGAAAAAGTCAGTAATCATGGCTCTATAGCGGTCACCATTGACTGTAACGTTCTGACCAGCATCGTTCTTAAAGAAGTACGGACCAATGATTCCACCAGCCCATAAAGCACACCAAACAGTCAGTTTTTCTGGATGTAACGGTGTTCAACATACACTTGAGGATTATCATCACTCCAAATACGGCAGTTTTGTTTATTGATGTATCCATTCAAACAAAAGTGAGCTTCATCGCTAAACAAAATTCGCTTATGAAAATCGGGATCAACGGCAATCTTGTTTTGGGCCCATTCACCGAATCTACGCCTTGCTAAGTGATCGTGTGGCTTCAATTCTTGCACGAGTTGGATTTTGTAAGCACGCAAACCAAGATCTTTCCGCAAAATCTTCCATAAAGTGAATGGACACATATCCAATTCCTGTGCACGATGGCGGATAGACTGATTCGGGTCTTCCTCTACGCTACGCTCTACAGCAGCAGTGACTTCTTCTGTACGCACTGTACGACGTCTCTGTGGATGCGTATTATCATTTAAAGTAAACGTGGTGCGAAAACGTTCCATAGTTAATCGAATTAATTGCTCTGATGGACGATTATGTTGACCGTAAAATGGACGAAGTGCGCGATACGTATTTCGAACAGAACCATGATTTTCAAAATAAATTTGCACAATTTGTAAGCGTTGTTCAGGCGTCAGTCTATTCATGTTGAAATGCCAAACCAAACTAAACATAAATCACTTGACAGCTGACAAAATGGCCGCCAGTTAAGAAAGTGTTGCCAACTTAAAATTCTATACCTCTATAAAAAACACCCTTTAGAAGTGAAGGCTTAAGTAATATAAAAGTTCACACAAAAAAATATATATGGAACTCATCACCAAAAAGAGAAAATTTATAGAAGCTGCTTACACCAAAAACAAAAATGTAATTTTCAGTAAGCCTAGCTCTGAAATATCTAATATTCAACAAAGACTACTTTGTAATATCAAATCATTGAGGTATGAACAATGAAGTGAAACTTCGCGCTATAATGGACGTAGTTTAGACATAAGCTCGTAGCTTTAAAACGAAACATTCAGTTTATATTTGATAACTATTAGAGATACTTAAACTTAATAGAAACTGGAAATAAACAAAAATAAAGACAATGCAATACCGACAACTTCATTTTAATCAAGAAACAGAGAAATTGATAACGGTTCCAGAATACTGAAACGTGTAAATTAAAATTTGTACAGACAAAAGTATTCTTCGTAAAAACTTTCATTAAAATGTTTTCACCAATTAAAAAAAAAATAAAATAAAAAATAAAAACAGATTTTAAAAAATGCGTTTCATATTTTTTCTAAATATCTACAGCTAGAACCCTTTCGCTAGTACCATTGTACCGCAGACAAAATTTTAATTTCATTCGAGTTTCTCCATTTACATTAGAGAAAATCCCAAAGATGTCTCCATTTAACCATTATTCTATTTCCCATAGTTTTCTACATTGCAATACATTCATCCAGTTTAAGATCAGCTAGATTATCCAATATACAATATAAATTATTCATTCTTGAAAATACATTTAATAAATTTCCTTTCATGTTAATGTAATGCTTATCGAATTAAAAACAAGATCCATCATGTTTTTATCTCATTTCTTTTTCCATCTTGTGATCTCTGTACTTGTTCTTTTCTGTTCTTAATTGAATAAAAGGATTAATATGATTCTCATATTATAACCCAGTTTATGGAGTTTAACCAGAATTCCTTGGAGTATATTTCCATAATGTACAAATTCTTCAATCACGTTTGTGACAGCAAGCCTAACACTTGTTTCTGAAAGGTCCTTAATCAAAGACTATTTGCCACCCAATACTATAAATTTTCCGTAGGCCGATAAAATTTTGAAGCAGAAAAATAAATTTTAAAAATACATTAAAATTAACTTAAACAAGTACAGTTTTTTTTTTGTAAAAAAAAAATTCGTTTAATTAAAGAAAAATATTCCCAAATCATTAATGCTGTACAGCATAAAAAACTTACCGCAGGCTAAAAAAATTACTGAAATTATATAAAAATTGAATAACTGAGATGAAAATAATGAGCCTAAAAAAATTGTACAGATTCATTATACATGTAAATATTTACTGAAAAAATGTACGGAGTTTTTATTAACATTATTCAACCAAAAAGGGATTTTATAAGTTTATCAGTCTCATGGAATTTCGTGTATGAGAGTCACGATATTCAAAGTTAAGTGTCGCAAGAAATAATTGTAGATATATATTTCGTTACTCTAAATGACATTTGTAGTTATTAAAAAGTTGTAAAACATAAAATTCCCTTCTTATCTGGTCCTAAGCAATATTTTGTACAATCAGCAGTTCTTGATATAGAGCTTGAAGAGTGGGAATCACTTGCCATAAGTATGATCACGCTAGGTCAGCTGTCAAATCCAATATACAGTATGGCTTATAAAGTTAATTGTTTAATAACAATATTATAATTATGAAGAAACCTTAGTCATTTACTAATTAATAAATGATATTTATAGATATCATTCATAAATAGACATCCGTTGAATAATATTTATTTAATTTATATTAGTATAAATATTAAAATCAAATAGTTTAAATATATTTTTACTTACAATTCAAGTTTAATGCAAATAGGTTTTTTCTCTTATTTTCATTATTAATAGCAAGCATGTGACTTAATATTCCTCGTGTTCGTCATTGTCTTCCTCTTCTGATCACTCAATTTGAATTTCCAATTCATTATCATGATCCTCATTGTCTGTTATATGTTATATTCTGTTTTAAAGCTTCAAGCTAGCAGATGTCCCAAACTATTCAGACTACCAAAAATTCTTAAAGAAGGAACACCGATAAGATGCACCGTTAGTGCAGTAGATCCACCTACTCAACATCTAGAAAAATACTTGGCCCAAAATATGCATCGGGCGACCGAAATTGCAGACTCATACCTGAAAAATTCGGATCATCTGGTCAGCATACTTCAAGGACTAAAACTACAAAAAGATGACATTCTTCTCAGCTTTGGCACCAAATCCTTGCATCCAAGCATACCAATTGACGAAGCTCTAGACCAGATAGCTGTGAACGTGGAGTTTCCACATCACTTCATCGATCTCTCCGAACACTGTCTCAAAAACACATATTTTTCCTATGAAAATACCTTCTACCGACAGACAGCTGGTGCTCCTATGGTCATTGCAAACCTTTTTATGAAATATTTCGAAACGGAAGCCCTAAGAAAAACCAAGACAAAACCATCCCTCTGGAAACGTTACGTGGATGACATTTTCATCATATGGCAACACGGAAGGTCCAACTTAAATATATATTTTTAGAGGAACTAAACAGCATTCATCACCGCATACATTTCACACTGGAAGTCGAAGTAAACAAGCAGCTACCTTTCCTTGACCTACAAATAACCAGAAAACACAACCTAAGTATCGATTATACGGTGTACAGAAAAGCTACACACACAAACAGATACCTTACGCCGAATCTCACCACCATCCATCATAGTTACAATCAGTCGCCAACACACTGATCTCCAGATCCTTGCGACTAACCAAACCCACGAATCGTCAAGAAGAACTCAACAACATCACAACAGTTCTAAAACAAAACAACTACAAAGAACACAAAATTAAATAAGCCATAAAATGGAACACAAATGCAATAGCAGAGAAAAAAAGATGACAAATCTAAACCAAAAACTACACTGCCATACATAAAAGCTTTAACAGACGTAATTGGAAGACATCTGCACAATTTACAAGCCACAAACAACAATACAAATTATTGGGCAATCCAAAAGACAAAATACTATTGGAAAACCAGGGAGTGTACAGCATCTCATGTAGAAACTGTGAAAAGGAATACATCAGCCAAATAAACAGAAGAATTTTCACTATAGTCCAAGCACATAAAAATAGCATAAAGAATAAGCAAACCACATCAGCTTTATTCCAACATCATCAGGAGACAGGACATACAATAAATTTCCAGGAAACCAAACAGGTCGCACCCATAAAACATTATAGAACGCGCATCATCAGAGAAGCTCTCGAAATAGAAAATACTGAAAACCTTAACAAGGGAGATGATGCACAACATATCCCAAATACATGGAAACTGTAATTAAAACCCAACCAAAAACAACACATCAAAGAAATAGGACAGCGATATATATATTGCTGATGATCTTCTCCTATGATGAGGGCATTCTTTCATTATTCAAATTCTACAACGGCTGTTTCGACGCTAAGAATATCAGCATCATCTCAGGCTTCTTTTGTAGTGGTTTTAATAGTTTTTTGTTTTTCATTAAGCATCTGAATAAAGTTTTTCATTACATCAGTTCGATAAAGACTTCTCATTGCTAATTGACACAATTATTATTTCATCAAAACAAATTTCGTAAGACATTGAAATGGTGGCAGTTCTTCTCAATACCTTTTTACGACAAGTTTAGCGCAAGCGCATACGCCATGTTTAAAAAGCGGTAATATGAAAGTTTCGGGCACTTTTTATAAATATTGCCGGACAACAAGGATCGTTGTCCTTATTATTAGTGCAATTAAACGAAAAATTAATTGATGGTGCTTCATTAGTGCATCCCACAGCAGAAGCCCACAATTGTCTTTAATTACGACGGTGGTTACCATGGTCGTCCTCAAAGCGGAAATAAAGTAGAACTAGTTGAGAGGTTAGAATAATAATAATAATCTTGATATAAAGATAATCTGTGTTATTAATTAATAAAATTATAATTAATCATAACCAATTAAAATTATTTCTACTTCATTTTTATTAAATTTTTACTTCAAACTGATAGCGTTGTAAGTATCTTTCTTGATAAATTAGTATGGTTCTTTTTTTACACAACTGACGGGGCCAGGATATTCTGTTGTTGGACCACTTTCGCCTTGAAAATGAAGTGAACAAATGTATATGTCATTATTAACATGATCAATCACTTGGCATCGACCATCACCTCGTCCGCATCTCTTAACCCACAAATCACATTTTGCCCATTTTGGACAAATATTTATGTGTTTCTGTTTCATTAATTTAATAAGTTTTCGACGATATTCGAAACAAGGCTGTATATCGGCAATAACGCGGCGAATGTTGTCCTCCAAGTGACCAATCGTTTCGGGCTTATCGGCGTAGACTAGCGACTTCACATATCCCCATAGAAAATAGTGTAGCGGCGTTAAGTCGCACGATCTTGGAGGCCAATTCACGGGTCCGAAACGTGAAACTATGCGGTTACCAAACGTTTCCTTCAGTAAATCAATTGTGGCACGAGCTGTGTGACATGTTGCGCCATCTTGTTGAAACCACAGCTCCTGTACATCATGGTTGTTCAATTGATGAACGAAAAAGTCAGTAATCATGGTTCTATAGCGGTCACCATTGACTGTAACGTTCTGACCAGCATCGTTTTTAAAGAAGTACGGACCAATGATTCCACCAGCCCATAAAGCCCACCAAACAGTCAGTTTTTCTAGATGTAACGGTGTCTCAACATACACTTGAGGATTATCATCACTCCAAATACGGCAGTTTTGTTTATTGACGTATCCATTCAAACAAAAGTGAGCTTCATCGCTAAACAAAATTCGCTTATGAAAATCGGGATCAACGGCAATCTTGTTTTGGGCCCATTCACCGAATCTACGCCTTGCTAGGTGATCGTGTGGCTTCAATTCTTGCACGAGTTGGATTTTGTAAGCACGCAAACCAAGATCTTGGTTGCATGGACACATATCCAATTCGCTACGCTCTACAGCAGCAATGACTTCTTCTGTACGCACTGTACGACGTCTCTGTGGATGCGTATTATCATTTAGAGTAAACGTGGTGAGAAAAAGTTCCATAGTTAATCGAATTAATTGCTCTGATGGACGATTATGTTGACCGAAAAATGGACGTAGTGCGCGATACGTATTTCGAACAGAACCATGATTTTCAAAATAAATTTGCACAATTTGGAAGCGTTGTTCAGGCGTCAGTATATTCGTGTTGAAATGTCAAACCAAACTAAACATAAATCACTTGACAGCTGACAAAATGGCCGCCAGTTAAAAAAGTGTTGCCAACTTAAATTTCTATACCTCCATAAAAAACACCCTTTACTTCATAACAACAACGATTTTCGTCCTTTTCTTTACTGATGACATTATATACCTTAATTGAAGTACTTATATTATTATTCAATTGTTAGTTTATAACAATTACAACTGTACTGCTAAAAGTTTATTAATAATTATTTTTTTTATTTAATTATATAAAAAACATTATATACACTGCTTATACCCTATGGAAAGGCCTATTGTTCTATTGTTTATTGTTTTTACAACAGATTGATTAACCGCTGAATACAGCATTACTTAAGTCATAATGTGTTTGCAAATATTTGACTTATTTATTAAAAACAATGAAGAAAGTGTCATATTTGCCCTATCACACGCGATGCAAAAAAAAATCACCATGAATAATGCATATTATATTATTTTCATCTTTATATAATTTTGCTTTAGTAATTTTTCTCATGCCAGTTTTATCAAATAAAGATATTAGATACCAACTCAGTTCATATTATAGATATTCTTTTAGATTACTTTCAAACTTTTTGTTTACAGTAATTCTCCGGAAAAATAGCAATGGATCAACACAAACCTTACAATTGTTAATCTCGATGGTCTTGGTAACTGTTGAAATTGATAGATTTTTATCGACCAGTTATAATTTTAGTTCATTAAAGTTCAAGCCGGTGATTTCACCATCGACTCTATACCAATATCATGTTAAGGTGTCTTCATAATTGTAATATTTGTAGTAAATAATAAACTTTCTAAATCGTACTATGAATTGGAGTCCAAAATTGACCTAACGTTATCAAACATATAGCTGAGCGCTTCACACTCTCAAAAACGATTAATTGTATAAAATATTGCCAAGGACCAAATTTATAAAGAATTTTGTGCTCTACAATTTTTGTAATAACTTCAAATGTTATTTAGAGTAAAGAAAACAAAATTTTCAAAAAAAAAATGTTTTTTGGGACTTTTGACCTTGAATATCTCGCATACACGAGATTCTATGAAACATTTGAGCTAAATGATAAAATGTTGCAAGTTTCACCCCTTTTTACGCCTTATATAGGCGCAGATCAATCTTTGGCGGAATTTAGTAGGCTTAAATATGTATTATGTTCATACCTACCAAACACACTAAAAGCACGAATGTTTGCTTAATGCAAGTGGTGAGATATGAAAAAAAGAGAAAAAAAACTTCAAGCTGCTTAGAGATCAATGGGAAGAAATATACTTGGCAATAATCTACGAGGCCATATATCTAAGAAAAAGAAAGGCCAAAGAAGTAACCTAACAGATATAGTTGATGGGCTGTGGACTATGATAGAACAATTCGAATCATAGCAAAAATACGGAATAACGGAACAGGGACCAAGAAATAATAAAATAATTTTAGGCTATTCACACAAAACGTGGCCCAATAAGATAAAAAGACTAGCTAAACATGTCAAAAACAGGGCGAAGCTTTTGCTCGATGATAAGTATTGGAGCTGCGTATAACGATCAAGATTATGATGACTATTCAAATAACCTATTTAAAAGAGACATATTTTATTATCCCAAAAACTTTTTTCAAAATTATATTTTATATTGGCTTCCCTATTTGACTAGGTTAATTATCTTCGAGCTTTAAATCGAGCTAATCAAAATAGTAAAAATATTTCTAAGCCAATCATGCTTTAATTCAGGGCTTTTTGACCTTTTTGAAGAATTATTTTTATAATTTTTGGAAAGTAATTATTAATTTAATTAAAACATTCGAAAACCAAATATAATCATGTTGTTCCTATTAAAATTAAATTGAGTTGACAGAAAAGACATGACCCTTATATTTGCTAACCAAGTTTTAATTTAGATCGTGCCTAATTTGACAGTTAAAGTGACGAGGGCAGGAATAAGATAATTAAGTTTTGTAAACATCACAATAACAAATATGACAGTAATAAAAGCAAAACTGGCGAACTAAAGGTTTAACTTTTCGTAACAACAAGCTTCAGTCCCAAACCATTTTAGTAAATACGAGCGTTAATAATGAAAAGCTTCCGTTCAAATCTAACCTATGTGACACTAGAAACGTTCTTCCAATCCTTATTATACCAAAAATAAGCAAGATTTTAAATTATTTATTCCTTGTATAAGAAAATCTTTCACCTACAAGTCTATCTGAATATTAAACCATTCCCGTCGTTAAATAATTACGTATTATTGGGTTCCTTGAATTCTATCTCACTTTAAAAACCTCAGTGTCCTTACGAGTTTATAGAAACTCACCCACCTTCTTTTTAATCTAAAATAGAGCAGACATTAAATCACACCCGTTAATAACACAGAAGAAATGATATAATTTTTGCTACCTTCAGAATTGTAAAAATTTTTCGATGAGTATATTTTGCTTTCAAATTTTCTTCTACTAGATTTTAAAACATAAGTTTCTTGAACAGTTAGAGTTCTTACAATTAAAAGTACCAATAAATTCACAACATCACCAACGGCTACTATTTTAATATTAATTTGACAGTGTTTTAATGGAGGGTTTTTAATCGATATTAAAATACCTTTCCTATACTTCTTAAAGACACGGTGCTACATCGACTCTTTTCAAGAGTCAAAAACGCACTGTCGAATGATCGATCTGCCTTAAGTACTTTTATCGATATCGAGTGGGCTTTTAACAATACATCTCCCGATTTGATATGTAAAGCTAGGTTCTAAACCAACAGAAACTAATATGTGCTGAACTAAACAATATAACTGTTAAAGCGCTGTCAAGTAGGGGCTGTCCATAGGCAGGAGTTCTATCGCTGTAGTTGTGGAGCCTTGTAGTGGACAGTTTGCTGAGTAAACTAAATGAGGCTGGTTTGTATACATAGGTCTACACAGACGTCCTGGTGCAATGCGCGAGACCTGGGAAGACCAATGATTCGGGCCCTCTGGATCGCGAAGCGATGATCCCACAAGGAAGGGCTCGGAATAAAGCCGGACAAGGCCAAACTCATACATTGACGGGATGCAAAGGAACAGTTAAATAATAAGGAGTAATTCTGAACTCACAACTGAGCTGGAATAATCATATTAAGATTCGAATGAAGAAGGTCATATGTGCTTTCTGGGCTTGTAAGCGAGCCTTTGGGTGCACATGAGGGCTGACACTGAGAGTGCTACTTTAGATATATACTATGGTGATCCGATGCATCCAGAATTTGTATTGGAACCAGAATGCACAGGTAAAAATTGAAAATGGTATGGCCAATACTGTACAAATTGAAAGGGGAGTGAGACAGGGGTGCGTACCATCTCCGCTCCTATTTAATCTATATTCGGAGACAATTTTCCGAGAGGCCTTAGAAGATGTAAAAAAGAGCATTAGAGTGAATGGTGTATGGATCAACAACATTCGTTATGCCGATGACACGGTCCTGATAGCCGAAAATATAGATGATCTACAACAAATAGTAAATATGGTTGGACAACACAGTGCATTTATGGGTCTGAACATCAATATTAGGAAAACAAAGTTTATGATCATCTCCAGAAACTTGGATGCATTTACAAACTCCGGAATAACATTTGATGCAGCGCTAATTGAAAGAGTGGACAAGTTCAAATACTTGGGAACATGGCTTTGTGAGGATTGGACATCGGACAGAGAAATAAAAAACCGTGTTGAGCAAGCCCGACAGGCTTTCCTGAAGCTTAAAAATGTGCTTACCTGCTCAGAATTCGATACTGACTTGAGGTGAGGTTTATGAAATGCTATGTATGGTCAATGCTTCTTTATGGCGTGGAGGGTTGGACCCTAAAAACGAGTAATATCAATAAACTGGAAGCCTTCGAGATGTGGCTGTATCGCAGAATTCTTAAAATCTCATAGACGGAGAAGAAGACAAATGACGAAGTTCTGGGGCGTGTAGGAAGAGAGCGTGAACTATTCAAAGTAAACAGCCTATCTGGGACATATCATGCGAAACGAAAAATATGGGTTCTTACAGTTGATGATTGAGGGCAAAATTGAGGGCAGAAGAGGAATGGGGAGGAGAAAATGTCTTGGCTTCGGAACATAAGACAATGGACAGGGTTACGTGATGTAGAAACACTGATTCACACCGCTCGTGATAGAGAAGCAATGGAGCATGTGATCGCAAACATCCATTAATGGATATGCATGATTATATACGCCGCTATTGTATTGTGACCTAGTACAGCAAAGCGCAAACACCGTCTTCAACTGGATGAAGTTCAAAAGATGGCTTATGTGAAAAAAATAAGTGCTACTAGGACTGTTCCCACTAGGGCTCTGAAGGTCCTACTAAGTCTATCCCCTCTGCACTTATACTTAGAAAACGAGGCTTTGAAGGTGTCTCAGTTGCTTAAGGCATCTCAAAACTGAAACGGGCGACTGCTCGGATGTCTGGGAAAGCGTCCCCATACAAATAGATAATATGTCACTTCTTTTAAAACCCAATCGCTCTCTTGAGATACTTTTACCAAGGGAAAAGGATTGGGAAGGGGAACTGAATCTTCCGAGAAATGGATCCTAGTTGTTTACAGATGGACCTCGACAAGATAAAAGCGCTAAAGCCGCAGTGATCGACAGGTGCTCGGCTATGAGAGAGTTCCACTCTCTCGGACAACATGCGATTTTCTATATGGCGGAAATTTATGCTATTCTGCAGTATGACCATCTCTTTCAAGGAAATAGAATAATAAGAATATGCTCAGACAGTAGTGCTGCGACAATGGCACTGAAGTATAGTTTTGTAACTTTACGACTGGTGTCTGAGTGCAAGAAAGTACAGAACAGTCTAAGAAGGAACGGATACAACACAATCAGACAGTGAGTCCCCGCTTACTCGTGTATACACGGGAATGAGTAAGCAGACCGTCTGATACTAGCAAAGGTGGGGTCCGCGATTGAACCATATGGGCCCCAACCAATTACCTTTGGTAAAAGAGAATTGAAATTGTTGCTGGAAAACAAATTTATTGAATCTTGGAGAGAAGCTCCAGGAATGAGGTGTGCTCCTTAGGAAGGAAAGAGCTGCGAATTCTGGTGGGACTCTTGACAGGACATGGTCACATGAGGCATGGTCCCTCAGTTTCATTATATTAGTGCCGTAGATTACTCGATGTGCAGATGATGTTCGGAGGAGAATGAAACTATTGACCATATTCTCCAAGCGTACCAGCACTCAACGAACTGAAGCAGAGGTATTATGGAATACAATCTTGTCGCTGGAAACCATTAGGCCAGTTCAATCAAATCATCACATTTTGTTTGTTCATTCATTTATTTCTATATTTCTTCTTAAATTTGAAAATAGAGGAAACTTCAGAAGTGGAAGAAGAACTGGAGTAATTTTTTCAAAATTTTAAATTTCGTTTTGTGTAAATCTTCATGCACTCTCGATTTTAGTTATACACATAAAAAACTATATGTGTACACGATACGCATGCACTATAAAAAGATAGAATAACTGCAATAGCTTTTCTGTTATTCAGTGGACACGGAAAAACGACGCAACAATGATTCGAAACCTACTTTAAACTCAGTTACCAATGCGACTTTAACCCATATCATTTGCATTTTATATTTACAGGTCAGTTGATTTATTTTAATAAATACTTAACGCACTCTTTCAGATACGTATGTGTGTATTGGTTTTGATTTTGAACTAATCCGGAAAGAAAACTTCTGTAAAATATTTGAAAAAGACTATAATTTAATAATACATTCGCCCGTGTGATCACTGTTCTACCCTGAGCGCACTCTTACTTCTCCTTTAACGGTACTTTCTTGCTATATCGTATGCTCAAAAAGCAGGAGAGCATGCATCTTCTCGGGCTGTCAGCCCCACTGAACCACATAAGAGACTCATACTCTCGTTGGCTGTTAAAGCCAAAAATGTCGAAACATAGACGGAAAAGTGCATAAGTACACATCAGGTGTTGGTTTTACCTTGGGAGTTGTGCGCGATTCCAACGTATTTAAGTAATTCACTTATTTGTATTTTCTATTCTTTTTTAGGATAATTAGCTCCACAAAATATATGCTTATGTTTGCCAAACAGGGACAAGTAAATTTTCGAAGTTCGATCAGCTAAATATTTTGTAGTGCATTTGTTCAGAGGCTCTGGATTATGTTTTATATTTTAACATCGTAAATTTGATATTTTTGAGATGAAAGTTGTCAGGTCTAGAAAATATCAACTGATTCAATAATTTCATAGAATTGTCCACTCACTACTGATAAACCATATTACAGTATAAATAATAATAGTGTTGTAGTTATTTCTGATATCAATACTATTTTTAATACCAGTGGAAATTCTGTTTTTTTATAATTGAAAATACTTTAAGTCGACAACTTTAATATATTTTTATAGCCATATTTCATTGCGTTTTTTATTTACCCAAAATTTTGATTTCATAATATGCTTAATAGAAGTTCATCATAGTAAAATAGATAAAATGAAAAAATGTCCGACTTCACAAAGTATATCTTCACATCCGTACATCATGACAAACGAGAATTTTCAGGTTTTAAAAATAATTAACATTCCTAAATTAGTACTACTACCGAACTAAAAGTAAATAAAGTTCAACAGAGGTATGTAAACCATTTTATACACATCAATACTGAAAATGCTAAAGCTTTTATAACGTTTAAGGATATTCTATTAGGTATCAAATCTATTAAATATCTTTTCAGTTTCATTATTTTTTGCCACTTCATTTTCTAGATGTCATTTTTTTTTCGATAAACCAACGATGCTAAATTTTAGAAAAATAATCATTTAGAAAAATGTTCATTACGTTCATTACTTTTCATGTTCATCAAGTTAAATTTTATTTTATTTCCTAAAGGCTAACTATCGAATAAATAAAACTGCTATTTTGTGGTTGTTGGGTTTTCCCCAAATTAAATTAATAGATATCATTGTAGAATTATTTAACTTTTTTTCCTTAAGTTATACATATATAAAGTTTTTTTATTTCCTTACGTTAATAAATACTTGACTGATTTAGAAAAACACTTCAATTAAACTATTAAATATTTGACTGGAGGAATTATTTCAATATCAAATATGAATGAATTTATTAATAATACAACTTTACATTCATTATTTAACAGTGACGTCTACATCAAAAAGTTCGAACTAAATAGACTTCCAGTCTCATAACAGTGATACATTACTCCGATCAGCAACTAGTAGTCGAATGTCCTTTTCTGTGCGGTGCAAGTAAAAAGAGCACTAGTGTCTACTGTTTCAGATTACGCTAGTTACACTTGATTAGATGATTGGTCAAACTGGACAAATAATTCCTTTATTTTTTATCTATTTCTAGTTTCATCCGATGAACTTGAAAAATATACGCCTATTCGTTACAATTTTTGTGGTAGGAGACATGAATCTGTAAAAGTAAAATGAGACATCTCAATAAAATTTGTGAAACGTTTGATTCGTTTTTAAACTATTTTAGAAACCATAGTTTTTTTTTGGACGATTAGAAACATATCTGGCTAAATGGCCGTTATAAATGCTTTTCTGTACAAATTATGTTATTTTTGTCTTCGTTATGCCCTTCTTGAATATTTTTGGAAATTTTAAGTATATGTATGTATATGGATAGAGTTGGGGGGTTGTATACTGCGACCTGGTAGATCTATTTTGCCCCCCCCCCTACTGCCAAGTCGTAAGGGTTACCTTATCGGCTAGAGTAGGTCCTCCAATCCTATTTCCCTCAGGAATCTTAGGATAGGACGGCTTCAAGGTGGGTAGCTCCCCTTCTTCGATTTGGTGTTTCGAAGAACCGCATCCTAGAGTTTTCTAGAGCGCTACATTCTGAAAGGATATGAAGAGAGGTTTCGCCCTCCTCCTCACAGGATCTTCACTCTTCTCTTTCTACCAGTCCGAGTTTCTTGAGGGGTCTCGTCAGAACTCTTGAGTTAATTTTTACTTAAGCTTATGCATTCTTTGAATCTCTTCTAGTCGTAGTTCCCCAGAAATATCTTCGCTTATCTCAATCCTTGCAACTCCGTCCAATAATTGGATCTCCTGCTTTCTTCTTCTATCTTTAGTTCTTCCAGCATTTCGCTTCTACTGATTCCACAGAAAGGCTCTGGCTTCAGAAATGGTATATCGCAGCCCCTTTCCCACGAGCCTGTCTACTATTTCATTCTCCTCTATCCCAATATGTCCCACTACCCAAGTTTTAGGTAAAAATAGTTTTTACTTCTCGAGCGTATCGGGTTAAAACATATTCTGTTTTTGGATTAAAATATTCTGCAAATATCGTACAATTGACCTTAAACTAATAAATATTTTGTCTATGGTCGGCGCGCAAAACCACAAGCCAGGAAAACACATCTTAAGGAAGTATCCTGGTGTTGACATTTCTGATAGATACTAAAATGTGTCTTTCTTGATATAAATTTAATAGACAGATTTTTAATTACTTTATATATACAGTTTTCCTTGAAAATTTGCTAAAACTTCAATAAAAAATACATAAGTCTTAGAGCATAAAAGTTTATCATCTTTGGCCGATAATTTTTGACAAGTATTTTAAAAGCATTTGGTAAAAATGCATAGTAATTTTCATTTTCATTCTTACGGGAAATTAAATTGTATCATGATCTATCATTATTTATTTTACATAGAATGCGATTTATCTTTAAATCAATATGTTTTCGATCTTCATATATTTTACAAAGACGTCGCAAAATTATGCAAAAACAATTTGTTTTTCCCACTTTATTTTAAGAGCATAATAATAAATCCAATTTAAATAAACTTTTATTGTGTTTGAAAACAGGAGAAAATGTAACAATACGTATATTCAAAATATAAAAGTAAATAGCTAGCATTTCAGAGTATCGGAAAAGCATCGTTTAGTAGTATATTATTCTTTAAACGGGTTTGACGGTCAATATCAGATTAAGCAATAAGATAGTAACTAACATCCTGTAGGATTTAGCAATTGACAAACGATTAATACTTCCTACTGTAATTTTCAACTCTGAATGCAAATTTGGCCATAGAATTGCTGCGAAATATATTATCTTTGAACCCCAGAAAAATATCGTTTCACCATAGCTTAAAGTATTCATATACTAATGGACTTTATTTTTACCAGTACTATCTTCGAGAGCCAGCAGAGAAAAAATCTTTCAGCAATATTAATTGACCACCCTGACAATTTTCAGGGGAAACTTTTAGAGAAAAGTTACCCCAAACAAAAATGACAGAAATTTCAGGGAGCCAACTAAAGGTAAGCGTAACCTGGCTCCAGGTGAGACATTTTAAAATAGACATGGTTGAAAGTCTACAATAGACTCATGTTTCCAAATTTGAATCCTGTGTCAGTCATCAGTCAGTACTCTACAATTTTTATAATTTTTTTCAAACCGTCATCATTGCTGCTTTATATTCTTTTTCAGAGATATCACATCATTGATGTGCTGAAACAATTCTGTAGCCAGATTCAAACTCAGCTTCAAAAATTACATAGGGCATAACTACCCACACGTTTGTTTCCGTCATATCCCTTAATCTCGCCCTTTCAAAAAATACGATTTTATTTTTAACAGATCCCTAGAGTAAAGATTGCTGTACCAAATCCTTAACAATCTTTTATTAAATCAAACCCAACCTCTAAAAATCTCTCAACCAAAACTACGTAAAAGTAAAACTTACGCTTGGGCAATTCCAGGAGTAAAAGGTCGTATTAAAGTATTCACTGAGATGCTTGGCCGACGCACAAACTTCTGGATGAAAAGAGCCTACAACTAATCTGGAACTTGTCGACAGAACGTGAAGGAGTTTTTGATGGTTTTCGCATATATCTGAAAAGAGAGTCTATTATTAAAAAAAGTTGGGCAATTAGGTTTATTAAAATTCTCAAAAGCGTTTTGTATCGTTTGAAGTTTCGTCATGCCTTATCTAATACAAGTTCTTTTAACAGTAGTTTTAAAAACTTTATTAATATTTTTAAACCATTATATTTAAGAAAACAGGAAAACTGCATTCTCAATGTAATATTTTCTTTAAACAATTTATTTCAAAACTATTCTTTGGTTAGTTCCGTTTGATAAAAGATCATTTTTTTTTTCAACTTAAGCGTGCCAGATTTAATTGTAAAAATCCTAAATAAAGATTTTCCGCTTAGTTCACTAAGAAGGTCCGACTATAAAACTTACCTAAGATGACATAAAGGGATTTAAACTGAAACAAAAAGTCAACAGGATTTTGAACCTTGACACTGCAGGAATAAAAAAAATTATTTTCTTTTTTTACTAAACCCGTAAAAATTTCATTTTCTTATTTATTTTCAGTGCTTTGTTTAATCAGCATTATATTGTTCTAGCTCTGAGAAGACTTCAAGTCCATTTGAAATATTTAATGTTGTCGGGTTTCTGCCTGAGTTGCAATGAAGTTTCATATATCACTTCTCAATGATGATATCACGAAAATAAAATGTTGCAATTTTCTCTCCTTTTTAACATGTTTTGAGTCTTGAATAACTGCAAGCTGAATAAATGAAGAACTTCAACAAAGCTTCTCTTTCGACGTTCTGATAAATTTTTATATTTTTTTGTTATACAAAATAGTCACCTATATATACATATATATATATATATATATATATATATATATATATATATATATATATATATATATATATATACAGGGGCGGATCCAAGGGGGGGGGGGCGATGGGGCGATCGCCCCCCCCCCCCAAGAGCTTTGAGTTTAGGAAAATGGACCCGATTTTTCCTCTTATACTATAATTTATTCAAAAACTAGAGAGAGTAATAAATCACTTTTTATCCTTTTTCTCTTCGCAAACTACCTGTGTTCTTTAGTCCGGTGTTTTTAGCAAAATTTGTTAGATACATATATTTTTCATAGGAATGGGTTAGAAATTTTATAATCAAAAATACCGGTCTATAATAATAGACTAAAACGTAGGATTATTCTCTCAAAAAATTCTAAGTTATAATTTAAATACAAATATCCATTGTCAAAAATACAAAAAGTTAAACATATATAAAAAAATAAATTCCTCCATATAATAAAAAAATAAATTCCTCCATATAATAATAAAATATTTTTGGGGCTATCGGTCATTTTATTATTAATTAAAAATATTTTTAGGCTATTTGACGTTTCAGTTTATTTATTTATTAAACCATCTGCAGAATTATAATTAAACACTAAAAAGGGATTCAAATGTAATTACTTTTTTTATGTTGTAATTAAAATTAGACCTACTTATTATTATTTCTATTGTACTGATATCCTAATTTAATTTACTTTTATATATAGAAATACGATAGCCCCAAAAAAATAAGATTAACATGTTAATTCTACACGCTTAAGAAAAAGACACAAACACAATAATAAAATAATAAAAAACTTACGGCTAATTAGAATTAAATATATATAAAATTAAAGAGTGGGACACACTAAAATAAAAATATATAAAAAATTAAAAAAAAAAACATATAAACAACATTAAACAATAAAAACAAAAATTTAAATAATAAATTGTGTTTACACTAGTAAACATTACGTATCTAATTCCTAATCATAGTCAGTGAAACTATCTTCGCTAAAATTAATTATAATTGGTTCCTCTATCTCACCGATTATGAGATCGAGTTCTCACATTTTGTTTTATTCTTTTATTATATGGATTTTTCCCAATTTTCCGCAGTAACTTTATTCAAAAAAATCTTTCAAAAGTTTAGTTAAATTACTAATTTTATTAATTGTGTTATTTCTAGCAACTTTACCTTTTACTTGAGAGAGATATTTACATCTCCAACGGACAGTTTCCGGACGATTTATAAGAATAGATTTTCTATCTAGTTTTTCCCAGCAAAAATTAAGTTCTCTGAGCAATTTCTAGAGATCCGTTCTTTTAATTTCAGGTAAATTGCGATCTTCAATGATTTTAGTTAGAATTTTGTAAATGGTTGGGATCTGCTTCTCATAATAAAATGTATATACAACCCCTTTAATTGCGGTTTTCATCTCTTCTTCCAAGGAGGTTTTTCGTTTGCCTGTGATCGAATGTGGCTTGGGAGTACTAACAATTCCAGTCGTTTTTTCTCCTTCAGTATTCGGTACATAGTAGATTTTTCAACTTCTGTCATGTTGGAACATATCTCAACAGAGCTTTTAACATTATTATCTAGATATTGATATCATAAAGTAGCATAAACATTCATCGTTATAAGTTTTTCGTTGAGGAAAAAATGCCCTGGTTTAACGATTTTGGAATAAATATAGAGGTGAAAGCCATATCTTTTGGGTATCTCATTAATCTCAAATAATATATAAAAACAAGCGCAAACAAGATAAATCGCTAAGAAAAAACTGTAAGTTGTACTTTGCTCACTGACAGAAATTAAATTAAACTATCAGAAATTCTATGTTGCAGTAAATTTATAAAATATATTTAAATATAATGAAATATAATTAGATTTACGGCAGTTCTCAGTTACCTGCGGCACTGGAGCAGGTACGTTAGAGGTTTCGGTAACAGTCTCTCTAGTTCTTGAATAGAGTATAGGAGTCTGTATGCTTGCGACCGCCCCCCCCCTCCCAAAAGCTTTGAGTTCAGGAAAATAGAACCCATTCTGCCTTTTATATTGGGAATGAGTATACTGCTTGCACTCCCCCCCCCCCCCCCCGTTGACAACTTGTTTTTCTTGCCATACTGTACTTTTGTGATATCACCGGCCCCCCCCCAAAGAGGCTGGATCCGCCCCTGTATATATATATATATATATATATATATATATATATATATATATATATATATATATATATATTCTTAGGAATTATCTCTGGGTTTTTATCTACAATTCTCCTATGTAAGAACTTGTTAGGTCACAGATATGATACGAATTTTAACAATAGCCTAAGAGAAAACAAAACTGACCAACTGGAACCTCTCATAGTAACTAGATCCGCTCCGGACTTAAACCTTTTTGGTCGATTAGGTTGTTTACCTATCAGGAATTCATAACTCCAACTTCGCATGCAAATTAAGTATGAAGACAAAATCGTTATAATATACCTTTATAGAAACAAAATAAAAACAGTTGTTTTTTCGAAACTTAACAGTTAGAATATGTAAATTATCCTTTATAATTTTCACATTTCTTTTTGTTTTTAATGTATTAATTGAAATAGTTTGAGACAACATTAGATGTGTATTATAATAAGTGATTTTATATTACTGTTGGCCTGTTAGCTCTCAAAACACCCCGCATTTCTTGGATCAATTCTAAACCTCAATAAAGTATGAAGGTGGGCTACGACGCGTCTCCGTACGCAATAAAACAGTCACTGAAAAAGTTTAAGACTTAGAATCGATCTAGTTGCCATAAAAGGTAAAGCTTCTAATTGGCCAGTTTTATTTTGCTTATGATATTGTTATAATTTATATTACATATGTCAACAAATAAACCATGATATAGAAATATTAAGGATAAGAACCTAGAGATAAAGCCTTAAAATGGATAACAGGAATAGTTATCTCCCGAAAATAAATATAATTTTACTTTTTCTCCGGTAATAAAAGAATTTTTTTTTCACTGTTTTTCCAAGGTTTAATCAGAAATTTAATAAACCTAGACACGAAAGATATAAAGCTGGTGGCACCTTCTGCAATATACATCGAAAGTGTAATCAGATATTGATTTCTCGCCACAAAATTATCAAAGTACCACCTCCAGCGTAAATCAAAAGGTTATTAGGATAAATATGGTGTTAACAAAAACGTTATAAAAAAATATATAACTTTTATACCCTGTATTTGGGAAACTATCAACTTTTGGACTAAGGTAAATTGGGCTAGATCTTGATATTTTAGCCTCAGCATTTGCGCTAGTATTTTGCACAGATCTTTTGGAGACACCCTTTATAAACTGATATGTATACTTTCTAGAACATGGAGGTTAAATTAACTGGAAGAGAAGAAAAAAATGATTCATTCAGCTAATGATAATTTGGTCTTCAATTTTACAAACTTAACTATGGTTAGCTTTATCGATAGATAAACGACTCCATGCATTCCTAGCTCGATAAAACAGTCAAGTTTGTATTATGCCTGTGCACAATGTTAGCAATTGTGACAGCATTTGATCGTAGAAACCTGCGAAAGGATTTTTTGGTAGCATGTGGCCGTTTTGCCCACGATTTACTACTGTCCCATAATGCTTAGTAGATATACCATAAACCTATAAATCAACCTGTGACAAAGGCAGTTTCTCTTGGCTCTTGCACAATTACAGTTTAATTATTAGGGCTTACCGATATCGCAAATACAACATCAAGATAAGCTCCTTAAATCTATTTAAAAATAAATAAATAAAAACGAAACTTTTTACGATGAGAAACTTAAAATAAACTCGATTAAAAATTCCAGATTTACTAAGCTAATCGCTCCTCTTGGTCGTTATTTTAATAAAAATTGAACAACCCAATTTTGAAGATAACACATATAAATAGCTGTCTCAAATACAAATTATGCAAAGAATAAAAACACGAAAAACTGCTGTTTAAATTGTGTAATGAAAATAGTGCTAAAGTCGCCTCTTTCCACGGGTAGAATAAAACAGAATTTTCCCTTAACTTTCCCCACAGATAAATGAATAATCAAAAATAAAAATTTTTACCACTGGTCATCTTCATCACGTGTCTGTCTCGGACGGATCTCAAAACGTACCACTTCGCTCGAGTTTCAAACTGTATCTGCTGATTAATTAATTTAACTTTACAACCCTAGGAATCTTCCCGGTTTAGTCGCAATAGTACCACCTTGCGTTCTCTCGACCAATAGAATGGTCTTTCGTAACACATCCATGCTTATACAGGGTAGTATAGTCCCGAAAAGTTTGAAATTTTCAGTCCCATCGTTTGTAGAGGGAGTCATCCATATGTTGAATTTTTCATACTCAAGCGGACCTGAACGTAATCTAATAATTTTTACACAAGAAAACAGTTAATCAAACTGTTCTAGGTCTTAATAAAGGTTCCCGTTTGATATCATGGAAAAAATCCTATTCGTTTTTAGCCATTTTCACATTTTCTAGTTCTTATTGTCGTCGAATAAATAAAAAAATTGTCAATAGACGAGAACATTTTACTTATCAACAAATAATTATATAGCATTGCTGCGATTTTATTTACATATTCTTTTGTTTCCTTAGATGATAAATTTGCTCAGTTTACAAAGAACGCTTCCTTGGTGGTACCGACCATATGTTGATTATAAACAAATATAGAGTTTCGCTGACATATTTATTTTGCAATATTAACGGGGGTACTTCACGATTTGGTATCTCCAAATTGTCCGGATTTGTATTTTCTAAAACAAATAAATAAATAAATACTCATATATATATATATATATATATATATATATATATATATATATATATATATACAACCCCAAAAATAAGAAGAATCTATGTTTAAGTTTGCTAGCTGATTTATTTCTGTTTATGTATAATGAGATATGGAGATATAAGATATACAATGGTCCGAATCCTTATACTGGGTAGCCCAAAAGAATTCTTTAATTTAGTGGAATATATTTATTTGTCTTGATCAATATAAAATAACTAAAAATCATAATTAACGTTTATTCCCTTACACAGTTAATATACCAAACAAAAATCACATTTCGAATAATTTGATAATCTGATAAAAAATACGATTTGATTAAAAATTATTAACAGCAGAATTTGTTGTTCTACTGAAAAAAAAAATACTTGCGTATATTTTTTTTAAATATTAGTATGAAATTATCGAATTTAAATTTTTTTATATAATTTCTTGAACAGTTGAAAGGTCGTATTTATGTATGCATTGAACTTTAAATCTATAATCGTAAAATAAGAAATCTTACCAGTAGATTCATTTAAAAATAAACGATATCCATAGGTCATTGTTAAACCCTCTATATGGATTCATTTTATATAAAAAAAAATGTCTTCAATTGTACCCCAAAAAAAAAAAATTGGTTCTCAAACTAAGGTATGAGTACAAGTTATAAAGTCAGCACGCAATTTATTCATATGCGCTCTCTTGTATTCGATAAAATAAATAATATTCGTCATATTGGACTTTAGTTCTAAATAAACAGTACTTTAAAAATTTTTATTGTTTTCGACTAATAACCAATATAAAGTCTAAATTAACACATTTAATCGAAAATTGTGACCTGAAATACATTTTGACACAACGATTTAACAACAAAATGTTAAATTTAATCAAAATTATATCGTCATATTGGAACAGCCATCTTCAATCTAATCATTCTGAAATTCTCAATTCATATTCATGTTATGCGAAATTATCGAAAAAAAGAGAATAAATAATAGAGCCAATTCGTTTTTCCGTAAACGGCCACCAAGTTATTTTTAAAAGTGGCTCTACTTGGCACCATATTTAAAATGCCTTATTTTGGCCATATTTACTCGTACAGAAAATTTTTCGGTTGTCTGACAAAGAGCAGTTGAAATTATTAAAGAATAAGACAAATTATTGAGCTTATTCATTATTTTAAAGATGGGCAGCCATTTTGTTTTTATTGTAGTTCCACTTCAACGACGACTCATTCGGTCACATTCACCAAACTTGGACTTCCATGAAAAAGTGCATTATCCACCACATTTTTTGACATAACAGGTGTTAATATTGTGACCGAAAACCTGACCACTGTGCAGTTGTATCCCTCTTAGTCTGGTTTCTACCCACAGAGACCTTTCCAGCATGGTTAGACCTGCCAGCAGCCTGAGCTGCCGCTGGCTTAACTCTCTGTGTCATTGAAACTCGCAAGCCCCGCCGGTACGTCAACCCGTGGATACTTCGGGGGGTTCTTCAGAATATGCATGATGGAACCATTCTTGAATATATGGTTCCATCAAATTCTGAAGAAATAAGTTAATCTTGATCTTATCAGTCTGAGCATTTTTTTTTTCAAAAATTAAAGTTTTGGTGAAATCTGTCATAAATAAATTTCATATTTTCTCTCGGGTTTTCTTTGACCCAAGAGGTTTCTTCTTAGCAAAGTTTTTAATTATCAAAACTTAGGGCCATCCACAAATAATGGGGCTTCTCATATTAACCAAGATTGTCCAAGATATACATTCAGCATTTGCTGGTAAAAGAAAACAATTAAAATTAAGCCAAGCAGCCAGATATAAAATTTAAAACGTCTTAAACGCATACTGATATTATCCTTTACATCGTAGTTTTTAAAATCTTACAAGATGTTTCACAAACACATATCAATTTTACAGGTATATCATTACATCAACAATTTACAAGATTGTTATTTTTATGACTTTAAACCAAACGGCTTCGCACTCCTGGTTGCAAGGAGAACTGTTTTCTGAATCGGCATCTACAGATGCTCACTAAGGCCCAGTCCCTTGATGTCCTGCAGGCGGTTCTTTGGAATTACTCCAGTTGTTGATAAAATTATAGGAATCGTTTGGATGCTGTTCATTGCCAATTGTCTTCGGATTTGCACCTTCAAATCTCTGTATTTGGCTACCTTCTCGTTATATTTTTGGCTTAAGTTTATATTGTTAGGTACAGCAATGTCGATTAGTGTAGTTCGTCTAGAAATTTTATCTGTTAGTATAAGGTCTGGCCTATTATGAGCAACTGTCTGATCCATCAGAGACCTTCGGTCCCAATATAACTTGAACTGGTTGTTCTCAAGAATAAGCTCCGGCTTGTATTTGTGATAAGGCACTTTTCCTACCTGCAATAGATTTAACTTATCTGCTAACTCTTAGTGGAGTATCTTAGCGGCTGAGTCGTGTCTTTTCTTATACTCGGTTGCGGCAAACGCTTGACATCCTCCAGTTATGTGCTGGATTGTCTCACATTGGTCATTTTTTATTGAGGGATCTCTGATGAACTCCGATAGTTCTTCGTTGGAATAACCTGGTCTTATATAGCTAACAAGAAGCTCTCGGTTTACGGAAACATCTATCCCGAAATCAATCAGTAGTTCGACGCTGAGTTGTCGACATTGTCATGATTGATCCCAATTGGATGTTACAATTATTATTTGTAAATTTCACTCTGTTCGAGACAGGTCCAAAGCGAGACCAGAACACCTTTAGAAAGAGAGCTAGAGTGAAATTCATAAGGAATAATTAACATTTTCTTCTTTCTCCCTAAAAAGAAAATGTATGTTTTAAGATTCTTTGATATCTTACCCTGTCCGCATTTTCTATTCAATGTAATAAATTGATAATATCCTAATGTGCTCGGATTATCAGATTGGACAGACGTAACAATTTACGATTTATTTTGGAAAAGGAAAATAAATCTTATCAAAAGAACAGCAATAAAATTGTGCTATCTTTTAAACGCCCGCCCAGTAATGGGGTTTGTAATTGAAACGAATCGTTTTAAGTGGCAGTCATTAGAAGCAAGTGGCATTAATGACGATAGGGACGTCAGTGGTGATAAAACGTAAAGAATTTCCGTTGTTCATGGATGTAACCTCAAGTTTAATAGTTTAGTTTTTCTATCTGTTTCTCGTTCGTTTAATAAGGCTTGTTTCTTAAATCAGATACAAATAACGTAACCTTATGCTTAAAAACGATGTAAACGGGAGTCCGCTGCACCATGAAAGTTATTAGTGGTTTGTGCTACAAAAATGATAAAGTAAAGTAGGAGTTTTATTTATACGTCAAGCTATCACACTGACAAGGAGGGTGCCCAAAGTATCCCGCTCCGATTTTAATTAAACTATCATATGTTATAGATGACACGAGAATTAGAGATATATATTGTTTTTTATCGGCAAATATTCATTTACCAATAATGGATACAATATATTTGCAGTTGGGTGTATAAAATAGGACAAACGCACTCTGTTCTAACACAGTTAGAGACAAAGCCCTATCTCAGATTGCAACAATATATACACTCAACTGCAAGTATACTGTATCCACTACTGGTGTATATACAGATCCCTACGAGATTATATATTCAGATTGCGTGGAATGCTGGGAGATGGCACTGCTTGTAATAGATTTCATATTTTGTCTAATATAAGTTGCTTAAAGAATTTATTTCTCCGATGCTGAGATGCACTGGGCTATTCTGTACTGACGAGAACCAACAAGTTCGAAACCGGTCTACAGATGGCGGTGACCCACCATGGGAAAGGCTTCCACTCTTTCCTGCTATTCTTGCAATCTGAGATATTACTTTGTCTCTAACTGTGTTAGAACAGAATGTGTTTGTCCTTATAGTGTAAGGTTTTTTTTTCAGTTGGTTGAGAATTAAGTTTCTCTTATATAATTATATTCATTTCAAACCGGTAACAACCGCGTCTAAATTTCACACTCAAAAACAGTTTTTATGGAAGTATATATATATATATATATATATATATATATATATATATATATATATATATATATATATATATATATATATATATATATATAAATATATATATATATATATATATATATATATATATATGTATATATATATATATATATATATATATATATATATATGTATATATATATATATATATATATATATATATATATATATATATATATATATATATATATATATGTACGATGATATCTTTATAAGTGAATGTAAAAATGACTTAATATTTAAAACGAAGTAAAAAACTATGATGGTTTTAATTCCACGCATATCATTCCCTGTTTTTTTATAAGGGCACACCTGCACTTCCTTCACGTATTTCAATTCTAAAAATTATTAAATCAAACGTAATTCTATGAAAACATTTTTTATTAACAACATAAGTCACTAAAATTGATGTGTTTCCGAGCTTTCGAAAAAAATTAATAAAGGGAGATGACTCACCCAAAACATATTTTTTTACATCTCAGATTCTAGTCTTCGCGAAACGAAATGTAAATGACTTGTTATTTGAAACTGAGTAAAATTATGCTCACCCACGTGAATATCGTCCCTTTTTATAAAGGTACGTCTGTATTTCATTCACGTATTTTAATTCTACAAATTGCATATTTTAATAAAAATGGGCATTACGGAACCTAATGGTAATTTCTAAAAACATTTTTTTTTGAAAACATTATAAACTAAACTTGACGCGTCCCGGGTTTTCAAAAAAAAAAACTTTAGAAACAAATTCTGCTTTTTAAGGCCTTAAGATGTAATAGAGAGACATTCACACAAGATGCAATTTATTTTAATCTGAAATGAAGCAAAATTATTTCAAGACAAACGTCAACCCGATTCTTGGTTTTAACTCTCAAAATTAACAAATTACTTTACAAATTAACTTTTCTTTTAATTAATTCTATAGTTAGAAGTCATTAATTAACGTGAATAATATTAATTAATGAACTTATGGGCAAAATTTAAATAATATTTATTTCCACTGTATCATTTTTTACAGAATATATTGCAGTATTAGGGATTGTAAATTGCAAAATATCACAGTTTTACTTCGGATCAAATAACAAATAGTTTCCAGTTTCTTTTGTAAAGATATCTCGATTAGAACTTGAGATATAAATGAAATTTTTATAAAAAAAAATTGAACCGACTTCCAAAAGTGCGCTAATAAGTGAAAAATAACTATAAATTTTTATACGAAATTGAAATTGTTGAAGTCGGCGCCAAACTACTACCTGACAAAATGTGATTCACATAAACAGATTAAAAATACTTTATTTGTAATTGCTTTCTTACCATAATTTGTTATATATTAGTAGTTATTTATTTCACTTAGAAATAATTTGGCGCCGAAAATTTCAATTTAATATAAAAAATTATAGTTATTTTTCACTTTTTAGCGCACTTTTAGAAGTCGGTTCAGTTTTTTTATAAAAATTTTATTTTTCGATTTTTAGTTTTGAATTCATTATGATATTCATAAACTATTTGAACCAAGTACTAATCGAGATTAGTGTACCTCGCAATGACTCCAAGGTGCCAAAAAAGTACCCATTTTATCCAGAATCGTAAATCACCCTAAAATAAACCACTAAAAATTCTTTGATTCTTAGAGTTCTCCAAATACCAATGAAATTGTATCAAACAAATATTTACACTGTCATAGTAAATCCACTATTTTAAGTTTCAAATTAATTTTAGATTGGTATTATAGGCTCCAAAACCTTCCAATATCGATATTTAAAGAATTTGAGACGTAAATTTCTTAGACTGATATATTTTATATTATATATTGAGTTTGTATACGCCCCAAGAACCCCGCAATATCAATTTTAGATAAAACCGGAAAATGTAAAATTTTTAGTCCCTCATATTGTATCTTATTAACCTAATAGTTGTGAAAAATTAACTTCATATTCGTAATACACCATCCCCCAAACCCCTAATAACAAATTTGAAAAAATGCGAATAAGGTAAAATTTTCTTCCTACCATATTGGATCCGCCATATTGAATTTCAAAAAAATAATTTTAACGTCTTAATCTAATCTAAACACTTCAAAGTCCCCTAGTGCCAATTTTAGATGAAATCCAGAAATTTAAAATTTCTAAACGGTCATATTGCATCTGACGTATTAGATTTTCTTAAAATAATTTTATATTCGCTATTTACATCCTCAAAAACGATTCAGTTCCACATTTGAACAAAATCGAAAAATGTAAAATCTTTAGTCAGCTATATTGCATTCGCCATATTGAATCCTGAAAAAATACTATTAAGTTCATAATTTACATCCTCAAAAACTCTCTAGATCAGTTTTGGAGAAAGTCAAAAAATGAGAAATTTTTAGGACACCATATCGATTCCGCCAGATTGAGTTTTTCAAAAATTATTTTAATTTCGTAACTAACACTAACAAAAATTCCCAAATACTGATTTTAGACAAGATCCGTCATCTTAGATCTGCCGTAGTTATTTTTTTTTAAATAATATCAGATTCGTAATGTGCTATTAAGAATTTTGAAAAAAATCGGACAAAATTAATTTTTTATCCACCATATTGGATACGCCATATTGATTTTTTTAAAAATAATTTTAGGTTCATCATGTGCGATCCCGAATACTCCCCCGAACCAATTTTGGAGAAAATCGGACAAAATTGATTTTTTTGTCCGACATATTAGATCCGCCATATTAAATTTTTTAAACATATTTTGAATTAGTTATGTGCGACCTCCAGAACTTCCTTATACCAATTTTGGAGAGAATCGAACAAAATCGAATTTTTTTGGAGAAAATCGGACAAAATTAATTTTTTTTTGTCCGCCATATTGGATCCGCCATTTTGAATTTTTTAAAAATAACTTCAGATTCCTTGGGTACAACCCCGAAAATCCCTCCATACCAATTTTGGAGAAAATCGAACAAAATTCATTTTTTTGGCCGCCATATTGTAAGCGCCATCTTGGATTTTACTGCACCAATTTCATCTAAAAAATATGGGGCCACTGCAGTAAGTTCCTAAATGTAACGTAATTTCATTCAAATCGGTGCAGCCGTTCCGGAGTAATCGGTGTACATATATGTGTGTACTTTTGAGGTATTATGTTGGTTTTCGCGATGTTTTGAGGCCAAGTATTTGTTTTTTAGAGCCTTGTCTATATGTTCTTTTTTATAACCGTTTTTTGTTATGGCGTCTTGATCTGTAAGGGACTGCGATCGGAACGCAAGTGATTTCGCTACTGCAAATAATTGGGCGGGGTAGTGATGTGAATCGTCGTTGAAATATCTGTTAGTGTGAGTGGGCTTTCTGTAGGCAGTATGAGCAAGCAAGTCATCCTCTTTTCATTTCAGTAGGATATCTATGAAAACGGTAGTTTTCTTTCCTGTTCTGTCTCCATGGTGAATTTGATTTTTGGATGTATACTGTTTATGTGATTTAGGAAACTTTTGAGGTTTTCTTCTCCATGTTGCCAAATAACGAATGATTCATTTACGTAACGCAGCCACAGTCGTGCTTTGTATGAAGAGGTCTCGAAAGCTATATATATATATATATATATATATATATATATATATATATATATATATATATATATATATATATATATATATATATATGTATATATATATATATATATATATATATATATATATATATATATATATATATATAGTATAAACAAAGTCTAAAGGTATGATAATATGTGCAATATATAATTAGTAAATATTTTTATAAAGAGCGTTCGGAAAAAAAATAATTTAATAAACAAAACTCCCAGCACACTCAAAAAGGACACCCTGGATTAAATCCAAAAAAAAGTTGATAAATATACGTCGGAAAATATAACAAGCAATTCTAGAGGTGTCATGAAGTTTCATTTCATCTGTAATTGTAACTATAAATCAAAGTAAAGACACACATCGAGCCACTACTGAGATTAATGAAAGCTTTATCATTCTCAGCTGGCGGCCTCTCCCATTTAACTATAGGAAATGTGAAACTGGTGTTTAATGGCGGATTTCTACCGCTATTCGCAGGAAGTTACTTATCATTTTAGTGTTTGCATAGCTCTTAATTCAAGTGACATGTAATTTGTAACTTCAGGATAAACTGTAATACTTAGATTTGCGAAAGAGGTTTAAAATGTAAATTTAATTTTGTTGACAAGGAAATTAGAACTTTCAGTTGATAAGTTATGATCTGCTTATGAGCGAATTAGCCTATTGATATATATATATATATATATATATATATATATATATATATATATTCTTGATTCTTGAAGCATATATTATATCCTTTTCTCTTGATTTTGTTTTTTTTTTGGATTTAGGTTCTTTATTTAACAAAAAATACAAACAATTGACTTTTTGTCTTTTATTTAAGGCACTTTCAAAATTTTTTTATTTATTTCCTTCCCTAACATTTTGTTTATTAATTATTAATGAAATTCAACCTTTACATCTTCTATTTAGGTACACAAGTAGACGATGTAAAAGTTGAATTTCATTAATATTTAATAAACCAGGGAAGGAAAATAAATCAAAAATTTTGAAAATGCCTTAAATAAAGGGCGAAACGTCAATTGTTTGTATTTTTTGTTAAATAAAGAACCTAAACCCACGAAAAGACAAAATAAAGAAAAAAAATTACATTTCAACATCAAAAACAGAAAAAATTTCAAAATAAAGTTAGAGAGAAAAATTTTAAAAGACGTTGGATATAACACCTGATCGGTATAGAGTTACAGAAGCAAAAATCATATCTTATAAGAACAGGCTATAGAATCTTGAAAACACATACATGAAACAGAAATAAAATGTATGAAAAACAAAATTGTGTTTAACAGAACAAGTGAAACAACCATTTTTTGAACATCAAATTGATAAAAGTAGCAGCTCAAGGTCAACACTTTAGGATTCTGTAAATAAAATATGTAATACAAATAAACTAAAGGTAAAAATTGTACAAATAAAGGACGACACAAATCAAACGTTAACAGATAAAAAAGACATAGCTGATCAATTTAAGAAATATTACAGTGAGCTTGGCAAGCATTATGCTAAAAGAATAAAAACCCCGTCCATTATAAAAACAATCTAAAATTAACACCAAACAGCTTATACCTGCAAAACATTAATGAAATAAGGATAAAACCAATAATAAGCTCTCTAAAAAACAAAAATCACCTGATTGGGAATGCATTAGAAGTGAAGCACTTAAAGAGATAATTTCACAAATTTCTCGAGTAATAACTTTTTTAAACAAGGGCTTTGAGACCAGACTTTTCCTGATTGCTTGAAAAATGAAATAATTAAGCCATTATTTAAAAGTGGGGATAATTATCAAATAATAATTTATAGACCAGTGTCACTTTTATCAGTCTTTTCAAAAATAGTAGAAAAAAAAATAATAAAAAAGAGAATTGTCGGGTTTCTGGAGAAGTATAAGGTCTTCTCTGAGTTTCAGTTTGATTTTAGGACGGGGAAACCAACTCAAGAGACAATTCAGTTTTTGATTACCTAGACCCAGAACGCTCTTGATAAAAAAATCAACCATCAATGTATCTGTTTGTTGATCTCTCCAAAGCATTCGACACTGGCTGTCAAAAAACATTCCTAGAGAAGCTTGAAAACTACAATTTAAGAGGTAAAATTTACAATATACTAAAAAGTTATTTGTTAAAAAGAAAACAAAGAGTGTCAAATCTCTACTGACATCACTCCCATGAGAAGTATGCTTGCCTTTGAGGCTTCTGGACGTTTGACCTATGTAAACTAATCGACAGTTGGCACAAAAAACTTTGTAAAGATATAGAGAGTCTAATTCAACTGTAAAGGTGTTTTCAATTTAGAGTAAATTTTTGGATAGAGTCAGTATTTGTCTTTTTGCTATTTTAATATCTGTACCTACGGTAATGTATGGAAAAAAGAAACTCGCACTATTATATTTGAAATAGTGTTTGTTAAATTTGAAGATTAAGTATTGAGAAGAGGAGGTTGAGAAAGAGTTTCGAAAATGGTTTTAGGAATATTATATTTAATATTGTAAAGAAATTTTCTAACAATATTATCTGGGTAATAATTTTTCAGCAATATATCATCAAATTGACGTAATGCCTCTTCTCCAAAATTTGGACGTATTAGCCTGACTGCTCTATTTTTTATACCTAAAATGAGATTTATTTTTGATTTCATCAGATGATACGAATCGTAACTTACGACACGTCTGGTATCGTTTACAAAGTTCCCTGTGCCAACTGTCGGTTAATCTCTATAGACTAACGTCCAGAAGCCTGAAAGGTGGGCTCACTTCCCATCGGAGTCTTGTGTGACGTTTGACTTCTTGTGCTCTGACTGAACATGTTGATCTTGACCATTCTAGACTGAGATGGCACTGAGATTCTTGAAAGAGTTCCTTCATACCATAAAGGTTTTTTTCTCGAAATGTTTCATTAATCAAGATGACAATGCTATGAATAAAAAAAAAGTGATACTGAGAATCTGGGTGCTATTTACAGTTACATCCCAAAGTTCCTGCACAATTTGAACAACTCTATTGCATTGTGGCTATAAATATAATTAAAAGTTTTTGAAGGTTCTTTCCCTGTTTTTCATATATTTGCTGATATTATATTCAGCCCACATGAGTTCTTAATAATGATAGGTTAGGTTAAATTCCAACTTTGTAATTAATTTTGTAGGAATGTCCTAAAGAAGAGAAAAATAAATTCTCGTAAGCTTAACAGAATCAATAAATGAATGATCTTCGACGATCAGACCTCATTGGGTTAAAGTTATATCATTTGTTTTTAAAGATAATTAAGTCGATTTTGGAAAAAATAATACTATTTACAGTTCTCATAAAAAAATTATTATTATGTAAAATAATATACAGAGTGGTATTTTTTTCAGAGTCTCGAATTTTTTTTCGGGTGCCATTGACTCGACTTGATTACTCAGTTAGTTTGCCCATCTTATTGTGAAATTTTTTTGTCTCGTAGGTTTTCTTCTAAAAGTCTATATTTTTTACACAAAAAGGAAAATGCATAAGCAAAAAATAATAATGAATTTGTTTTAATCAATTTTCGTTCATATTTGTTTTAACCCACAGGGACTAATAAAAAATACAAAATAATAATAACAAAATTTAAACTACAATAACAGAAATTACCATAAATGTTAAAAATGACCAGATTCAGCCATAATACGAGAATCCTATCTTCTTCTCATTGAAGAACGTATTCGTTGAAACAATTCTGGAGTATTGCTTATTCTTTCGCAAGACGCTATAATGCAATTTCTCAAATATTCAACATCTTTAACAGGAGATGCATAAACAAAAGATTTAAGGAAACCTCCGATGAAAAAATCTAAAGGAGTGAGATCGGGAGATCGGGTAGGTCAGGGTCAGAGTTCCTCCTCGCCCTATCCAACGATTTGGAAACACTGCCTCTAACAATAAGTGAGAGCGTACATTTATACTGAAATAATTCTTATTTAACTTGAAAAGGAACCTTTTCAAGAAGGACAGGTAACTCTTCCTCGAGAAAGTGACAGTATTGGTCGCCATTTAATCTTAATGGAAGCAAACGTGAGCAAATTAGATAATCGCCTATGACACCAATCCATACATTTAATGATAACTGATGTTGATAATTGGCTTCAATAAATGCATGCGAATTTTCTTCAGGCCAAATGTGATTACTGTGAAAATTTCTATGGATTTCCTTGAAAACCTTGTCCCATCAGTTCAAAAAATACAAAATAAAAAAGGGGGGATTAGGCGATCATTTGAAGTATCCACTGGCAAAAAACTATACGCGGCAAAAAGTCTCAAGGTAAAAACGGCCTGCACTCGCTGGATATGGAAGAGATACAATTCGTGTTCTTTTAAAATTCGGAATGCTGTGGAATTGCTTATACTTGTTTTAGGATATTTTTCTATTAAATTAAGAACCGCTTCCTCTAACGCTACAGTTCTTATCTTCCGAGGAAGTCCACAATCAGAAATTTGTTTTTGAAACCTATTGTGAGCATATGTGTTATGATGAGGTAACATACGTTGTGGATATAATTCAGCATAAATCCGTCGAGCTTCTAATGCATTTCCATCAGCACGACCATAAACAAAATGCATCTTTCAACATTTGTAAACTCTGCCATTTTTACTATTGTTTTTACTTACTTTACATTAAGAGTACATAAAATCAATTACACTTATCATAACACATTACAACAAAAAACAATGTGACAAATAAGGCTTGAACTTATTTGACAACAGCCTAGTAAAGGATGGTTTTTATAGAGGCATAGAACTTTAAGTTGGCAACACTTTTTTAACTTGCGGCCATTTTGTCAGCTGTCAAGTGATTTATGTTTAGTTTGGTTTGACATTTCAACATGAATAGACTGACGCCTGAACAACGTTTCCAAATTGTGCAAATTTATTTTGAAAATCATGGTTCTGTTCGAAATACGAATCGCGCACTACGTCCATTTTACGGTCAACATAATCGTCCATCAGAGCAATTAATTCGATTAACTATGGAACGTTTTCGCACCACGTTTACTCTAAATGATAATACGCATCCACAGAGACGTTGTACAGTGCGTACAGAAGAAGTCATTGGTGCTGTAGAGCGTAGCGTAGAGGAAGACCCGAATCAGTCTATCCGCCATCGTGCACAGGAATTGGATATGTGTCCATTCACTTTATGGAAGATTTTGCGGAAAGATCTTGGTTTGCGTGCTTACAAAATCCAACTCGTGCAAGAATTGAAGCCACACAATCACCTAGCAAGGCGTAGATTCGGTGAATGGGCCCAAAACAAGATTGCAGTTGATCCCGATTTTCATAGGCCAATTTTGTTTAGCGATGAAGCTCACTTTTGTTTGAATGGATACGTCAATAAACAAAACTGCCGTATTTGGAGTGATGATAATCCTCAAGTGTATGTTGAGACACCGTTACATCCAGAAAAACTGACTGTTTGGTGTGCTTTATGGGCTGATGGAATCATTGGTCCGTACTTCTTTAAAAATGATGCTGGTCAGAACGTTACAGTCAATGGTGACCGCTATAGAGCCATGATTACTGACTTTTTCGTACATCAGTTGAACAACCATGATGTGCAGGAGCGGTGCTTTCAACAAGACGGCGTAACATGTCACACAGCTCCTGCCAAAATTGATTTATTAAAGGAAACGTTTGGTAACCGCATAGTTTCACGTTTCGGACCCGTGAATTGGCATCCAAGATCGTGCGACTTAACGCCGCTAGACTATTTTCTGTGGGGATATGTGAAGTCGCTAGTCTACGCCGATAAGCCTGAAACGATTGATCACTTGAAGGACAACATTCGCCGCGTTATTGCCCATATACGGCCACAAATGTTGGAAAAAGTCATCGAAAATTGGACCTCCAGATTAGACTACGTTTGAGCCAGCCGTGGCGGTCATATGCCAGAAGTCATATTTAAATTATAATGCCAGAAGGTTATCTTTCGAATAAAGTAAATTCCATGTCAATTTAAAAAATTCATCTTTGTTTTATTCCATTTAAAAGTTCTATACCTCTATAAAAAACACCCTTTATATGTTTTCGTCACTTAATAAACCATCCCTCCAGAACTTAAATAGAGATTCATCTGAACATATTCTATTTTTTTGTGGAAAAACTATTGACTTTTAGAGGAACGCATTCGACAATGGCTGTCACAAAAAAAAACATACACTGAAATACAAAACCCGTCTATTTCTTGAAAAGTTAAGAGACAAAAAAGTGTCACAATAAGATGGGAAAGCCAACTGAATAATTAAATCGAGTCAGTAGCACCCAGAAGAAAGTTCGAGAGGGTAAAATTTTACAAACCCGAAAAAAGTATCACTCTGTATATTATGTCACATAATATTAACTTTTTATGAGAACTGTGAAAAGTGTTATGTATTCCAAATTTGACTTATTTATCTTTAAGAACAAATTATAAATTTGGAAACACCCTGTATACGTATCGCTCTCCTAAGGAGTATTTAATATTTAATGGAAAATTTTTCTTATCTTCTTCTTTAAATTTAATATTTTTTGTTAAATATTTTTTTACAGTTCAACTTTTTTATTTATTATCGGAGCTGGATGTATTCCAGTACTACATATCTTTGATTTAGTGCTCCAATTACGTAGCTTATGTGACTTTATGCCACCTCATAAATTGGCCTTTACAATCTGGAAACGATTTATCTAAAAATGAGAAGCTATATTTTGAAATCCGAATCTGTTTTTGAATCAACTGGTTTTTTTACTTGTTTTGATATATTATTACTGTTATAACAAGTTAAGGTTTGAATTTCCTCCCTACCACAGTCTTATGATGAGTTTTATTATTAAGTATAAACAATGTATAATTCAATATAATTTAAACTCATCCGAGTGAGTTAAGTAAAGCTGTAAATTTTATCATAATTATAGTTTTTTTTTATATTAAATTAAATTATTTCTTTGAAGTTTTTATTAACAATTCTAATTATTTTGAGTAAATAAAGACTTCGACATTATATTCAGCAGAAATATATATAAAAAAGGTCTTTTTGTTACATAAACATTGTTTGAATGATTTGTTTGCTAAATAAAACTCTGAGTAAAAAAGCCTGGAGGGTCCTATTGTTTAATTTTCAAATGAAATTGTAAATACTTCGTCAAAAAATAAAAAGTTAGAAGCATGAAAAACTAAAAGGAAAAAGCTTTAAAAGTATTATTTGTTTTGAACAAAGCCATGGAAAAATTACTTTATTATATTATGCTTTTTTTTAATTATTCGAAACTGTTCTATTCCCATGAAAAAAGTTTATGACAAAATGTAAGACCCCTTACCTACACAATAAACCAGAAACATTTGGCAATGGTTTAAAATGGAAAGCCAACCGTAAATGGTTTGCACTTTGTAGACATGAATCCTTTACTTCTTTTGTTGGTTAGAAGAAAATAATGTATATCATGCCTGATTATATTAGTTACAAAATCAGACTGCAGCTATTTTTCGTTGTTTTGAAAATTTAGGTCAAAAAGAAAACAAGAAATTATAATCTAAACTAATCTATTGCACACAGTTCCCTTTTTCTTAAGGTTTAATTGAATGTATAATGATATAGATCATAACGTTTCTTTGACATTCTCAAAGATATACGGGCCACTGGTGAAAAAATTTTTAAAATAAATATTGAGAGTACATGTATGTATTTTAAAGATATCGAAAAAAAATAAGTAAAAAGAAAACATTAAAAAAGCAAATGTGCATTTTTGCTGAATACACTTATTACCACTTTTTAAAAAATGAAATTGGACTCTATCTAATATCTCCAGATTATTAAAAAGATTGCCAGAGTTTAAAATGCACATCAATAATTCTTCGAGAGTGTTCACCGGAGTCTTCTATATTTTTGTTTTAAGTGCCTCTTCCAATCGATTGATGGGAATATTAATCCTGTGAATATTGAAAAACAGTCGGTAAAAGTTCCTGAACGTTTGGACGTGATATGGATGCAATAACTGTTCCTGTAGAATATCATTTATAATAGTTTTAGGGAACACTAGGGTCTTCTTCAACTTTTTCCAAAATATCTTCTTCTTTTTCGATTGTTCCAGTTGTGTGAATACGACTTATACTTTCAAATTTTCTCTCAAAGCTGCCGAATGTCGGAGATGACGAAAAATATTGGCAAATATTTGTTCGTTTAATATTCGGTGGTCAGGAATTCTCTCCATGTAAACCCTAACACTTTGACGCCCGTTTCCTTCACAATATTCATACATCACGAGCATGTCAATCTTCTCGGAGTGAGTGTAGTTGTCCATGTTTAATGGTAAAATAGGCTTAGAAATTTACAATGATGATCTTACTTTAGTCGACGTCTTAGACAGTGATGGGAATATGACAATATTCAAATTATTAAATGCCATAGTAACAAAGTCACTCGTAAAATAATTTTTACAGGCATTTTTTATAATTACAGTTAATTGTAAATATTTTTTTCTTGGTGAAACCGCTCATCCAATGAAAATTTTTCTAAAGTTAAAAAGGCTTCCAAATACATGCTATTATCAGATATAAATATCTAGATTGTCAGAAGGGAGAGGAGATTTTCTAGGAATCACTAGTGATCTTTGATCTATATCTCATAGCTGAGGGGAGAGTTGTGGGGGGCAGAGAAGTGAGAGGAGATTTTCTAGTGACACACAAAACTGACAAAAAATAAAAGCAATATATAACGCTGCAGAAATGTTCATATCAATATACTTCTTGAGTATATAAGCAACACACTAAATGTATTAAAACAACACGAACAAATCAAAATAAGTTAAAAAAAAATCTTCCGTACACAGAATTAAAACCAATAATAAAAAGAAATTAAAATAGAATGAAACTGATTTAAATTATTTACTTATATATGAACACACATGTACGTTTTAGAGTCATATTCATAAAGGGTGATTCAAAAAGAGTGGACAATCTCTCCACGATACATAGTTGGTGTGTAAATAATATCATATACTTGGATGTTTTTTTTTTTCGAAAGATATCCCCATGCCTAGATATTCGCCTTCGAACGTGATTTTTAAAATAAATTTTTTTTTGAAATAGCGTTTGATAAAATGTGATAAAATTTTGGTCGAAGTTATAGTAAATGAACACCCTTAGAACGGTTAATAATTTTTTTTATTATGTGTCAGGTGAGCCGGGTGCTGCACCCCTGTCCATTTATCGCAAATTAGGTTAATTTTTTTAAAATTAAAGAGTACCTTTTTTTCTATGAAAAGAATAAATAATGACCGGCTTTAAAATTTAGTGATAAAAATATGAACAAAAAGTTCATTTATTAAAACTTTGACCAAAATTTAACTTAATTTTAATGAACAGAACAAAAGTTATTTTGAAAAACTACGTTTTGACACCTCAAATTTGAGGGTGAATATCTCGGCATGGGGACTACACGATGCTGACAGATTGCGTACCTTTTCAAAATAAGCCTGTATATGAAGAATAAAGAACTCAAAGAGCATAAAACCACTGTCCTACAGACTTCCTCTTCGAACAGAACAAGATATCAAAAAATAAACGGGTTTTGTATTTCAGTGTATGTTTTATTAATATCGGCCAAGCGCTTTCGGTCTAGCTTAGACCATCTTCAGGGCTTCAGATATCATCCCAGACTGAATATTCATCATTGCCAGTGACAAATAATTAACAATATGCAGATAATCAAATTTGTTATTAAGATGTTGAAATTGGAAAAGAAAGATTCTGGTTTGTGATGAATGCTAGGGATAAATTTATTTCTTTGGATTAGTTTCACTCTTCTGCATGAAACTCCTCCACTCCAAACTAATATGTTATTGCGATAATGTCTACTTCTGTAACCCTTACACTGACCTGTAAATTGTCGTATCACGCAGCAAAATCTAGGGAACATCAACATGTTTTGATTAATTGAAGTATGAAGCTTTGCGATATATAAATTTCGTATATTTAGGAAAATTGTGCACAATCTAGCGGAGTGTCTGGAGATGACTCCCATCCACGAAGTCTTAACCTCCTAGCGCTTAAAACAACGGAGATACTAAACCCCATGTAAATCCAAATTTCACCATACCCCGTAGTCGTCGAAAGGTTAGCTACTTATCGAAGTGCCCCTGTATACAGAAATTACGTGATTGCTTCCGGTATTCTTGATATCTGATATTTCTAGAAAACATCAGATGTATGAAAAAGGTATTTAAGCAGCCGGCCGGTGATCAGAGGATCAGTACTGGATATAGGAGCAAAGTGTGAAGAATTAGTGAACAGTGGTAGCGTTGTAGTAATGCTATTATTTTCGCCGGGTGTAAACGGTGTCGTCGTGATCCTGGGTGAACGAACCAAACAGTTTTTGTTATATATGTGGTAAAGTGACACTGAAAGCACAACGAAAGACTTTGATTCCACTTGTAAGAAAAGACTACTAATTATATTTTGGGTGCAAAGTTGGCGATCAAGATAAAACCTGGGCTCCCAAAATTTGCTGTCACACTTGCTGGAAAACCTAACAGGATGGCTACTAGGTACTTACAAATCTATGAATTTTAGAGTGCCAATAACTGGGCGGGAACCTCCGAATTATGTTGATGATTGATACATTTGCTTAACAAAAATCCTAAAGTTTTCTAGTACAAGCAAACATAAAATTGAATTCTAACATTCCCTCAGCCATGCGACCTGTACCTCATCACGCTTCTAACATAACCTGTTCCTAGGTCTCCAGAAAAATATAAATCGACGTGGAATTGGATGAACTAGATGATATTGAACCCAAAGCAGATCCAAGTTTTCAAGAGAAACACGATTACGAATGTAGTAGCAGTAAACAGCCCCATTTTATATCTCAGGAGATTATTCGTGATTTGGATCTTTCCAAAACAAAGTCACAGTTGCTTGTATCTCACACAAATAGGCAGTCTATGCTGGCAGTATTTTCCTCAATGGCAAATGACTCCTCTCCTGTCATGATATTTCGGGTTTATTCTGTAAACCTACCGCGTGGCCACTGTTTATTGACTCTCCGAAGACAAGTCTAAAGGCAGTTTTATTGTTTAATAGAAATGAACAACCATCTGTTTTCATGAGCCATGCTGTAAATATAAAAAAAAACGTACGAGAACATGCATATATTACTTCCACGCATAAAATATGAAGATCATAAATGGAATATCTGTACCGATCTAAAAGTTATTGCACTACTGGCAAGACTGCCGAGTGGCTACACCAAATATTGTTGGTTTTTATGCGAATAGGACAACAGAGTCAGAAACCAACATTTTGTCGTTAAAGAATTGAGGTTACGTGAAAACATTGTGCCCAGTTTAAAAAACATCCTTAATGAAGCCTTCGTAGAGCAGCAGAAAATTTATTTACCTCCTCTGCACATAAAACTAGGGCTTACAAAAAATTTGTTAACTCCTTAAATCGAAAAGGAAATGCTTCTCTTCATTTGAGACCGAGGGTATAAGTGAAGCAAAGCTTAATGAAGGAATGTTCGTTGGGACACGAACGAGAACTTTTAAAGACTAAAATTTTGAAACTACACTTTCGAGAAAACAAAATAGGTCATGGACTGCCTTCAAAAATGTACGTACCAACTTTCTAGGTAACAAAAAGTTGAAGAATTACAAAGATCTAGTCGAAGAACTTATCGAATCTTACAAGACGTTAGGTTACAACATGTCACTAAAGCTGCATTTTCTTCACCCCCAATTGGAATTCTTCCTTGACAATTTAGGCTTAGTTTCAGATAAAAACGGTGAAAGATAAAAACAACATAATAATTTATTTGATTGTTTATGGTTTAGATTTCTCATATTTTATATTTTTCTTTCCTTTTCTAAAAACGTATGGCTGATAGGTAAAAATGGAGCCGATATTTGAATTCAGCACATTATAACAGACACAAAAATCCAAAAAAAAAATATCAGGAAGCGACAAAAGATTTCAAAACGCAGAAAAGTGTTATTAAATTGATCCCCTATTCAAATAGTCCAACTAATTGAATTAAATATATTTTTCACGATATATGTTTAGTCATACCATAGTTTCCTTATTTCAGATATTTTAGAATTCCATTAACCCGGATTGCACAAGCTTTAATTGTAAAGGATTTCCAAGTCTACGATGGGCTTCTTTGTTTTCGTTAGAACAAAGCTCAGAATTTTCGTAAACGTTGAAATAAGGATTAGAAACATAAAACTTTTAAATTTCTTTCATGTTGTCCTAGTTAATTTTACAAAACTTAATCTTCATTAATTTTATAAAGTTTTTATCTTTACTCACAAAAAAGTTTATGTTTTTGACTTGAGGAAAAATGCTTTTCGCTAAATTGTTCGAGTCAGTTTGCAAACCCAACAATCCGGTTTTAGTATTTAGTTTCAAAAACAGTTCAGATAGATATGCTTTAGAACTTTTGAATAATGTGGATATAGCATAAATATTTATTTTTAGTTTAAAATGTAGAACCTAATTAAAATATAATAAATATTTTAAAATTATTGTTAAAAAAATAATATCTCCGCTTGTGTACATATAATTTAATTAGCCAGCTAAAAAATCAGTTTTATTTCTCTGACTTTTAAAATCCTCCGGTCCTCTCAACAAAAGAAATATTTTTTCTTTTTCTCTTTTTTAATATAAAAGACTATGCATTTTTGATACGAACTATTTTAAACAATTTTAGATCCTATAATGCCGAAACTCAGTGACGTGATTCAAATGACATGACCACTATACAACGGAGGTCATCAAACAAAAATTTTATTATATTTCTCAAGAATACCGCGACCATGAAAATTAATTAATCGAAACTCTCTACCAATACGCTAAAAAATCGGAGAACAGTTTATTTCCTGCAAACACCACTCTGATCCTCTCTCCATATCTGTTTCGACCACCTTATGGTCTTGTCAGTGGAGCTGTTTCGGACCGAAAGCAACATTCGCAAGGAATATATCAGTTATTTCCTGCGACTGGTGCTCTCGGTCCGATACAGCTACACTGACGAGACCATAAGGTGGTTGAAACGCGTATAGAGAAAAGACCAGAGTAGTATTTACAGAAAATAAACTTTTTGTATATATTTTTTCTTTTATCTGCCTAAAAAGAGAATACATATATAACAACTATTTAAATGCGGCAGATAGATTTACTTATTTCTTACTGAAATTTTGATTTTTTAAAAAAATTCTCACTACTCCGGCGATTCATAGATGTCGTTCGACTGACGATATTTTTCAGTCTGACATTGAGGTCGGTAGATGGCAAGTTTTCAATATCCTACCGACATACCTTTGAACTTATATTTTATATATCAGTTATTTCCTGCGAATGATGCTCTCGGTCCGATACAGCCCCACTGACGAGACCACAAGGTGGTGGAAATGCGTATGGAGAGAGGACCAGAGTGATTATTTACAGGAAATAAACTGTTTTTATAAATTCTTTCATTTTCTCTGCCTAAAATGAGAATACCTATATAACAAGATATTAAGATCTGTTTAAAAGATTTAGCCCTGTAAAGTTGGTCGGTTCATTTTGTCTGCAATAGCATAAAGCTACTGTAAATCTATATAACACCGTCAAAGTTATTGCAGAGTCATGCAGTTTTTTACCTAAAGTAAGAAAAGATGCAATGGCAACTTTTGCTTTATCATCATCTGGAAGAGCATTTCAAATTCCAGAAGTTTTTTGCTGAAAATCTAAAGAAGATTCGAAAGCTATCTTTGCATTGAGCTTGGCAAGGTGACCCTTAAGAACAATGTGAAAGTTGCCATTGGTCGTATCTAATTTGTACTTTTTGTGCTTTCTCCAGTAACGTAAAGCTACCGTGGGACTGCTTGTGTGTCAGTATGCCCGAATTTATGCGTGTATAACAGCATTTCCGTATATATACATATATTTATGTATATATTCACGTAACAACTCGGTAATGATAATTTTTCAATCAGAGATATTATGACAAACATCAGCATTGTCTTTTGTTATGTTGACATTTTTTACGTTATTCTCGACTCGTTGCGTTGTGCGTTCTATCACCAGACCAAGGCGTCAGCTGTCCAAAACACCCCCGAAAACAGAAAAAATTGGCTCGTGGTCTACGGTTCAGAAAAGTTTAGGAATCTCTGCTCTAAGCGAAACAGATTGAAAACATCATTGTAAATGCTTGGTGATCTGATAAAACTGGGGCAAAGAAATGTATTAATCTTAACTGTCATGCATCGTCTAAAATCAGTAGGATTAAATGGGCTAGAAAATCATTATTATAGCAAAAAGAATCCTGGAAAGTAGATCAATGAAAAATTTTGCCTTTTACCTACAAATAATAGTTTGAGATTTTTGGGTCTAAAAGACAATTTACTCAGCGTCGAACATGTGATGGTTCTACTATGATATAGGATTGTTTTAGAGAAGCCGGTGATTTAGTGAAAAATTAAGGTATTATGAATGTAAAACGTTATTATATCATCCCCATACGTCATGTATTTCAATCTGATAGTCATTTTATTATATTCTTTAATAAGATTAGGAAACATACTGGGAATATGTCAAAAGAAAGGGAAAGAAAACTAAAAAATATGATGTGGTAGTCAGAATTCTGTTTTCAACTCGATTGAAGTTTTATGTGATCGAAATATTCAAAATAATGATGGAAACTATTACAGAAAAAATGGAATGAATTCCAGCTATTTTAAAGAGGATAATAGAAAAAATGATCCATGGGTGTATAAAGCTGTGATTACAGCGAAGGCAGAATATTTAAATGAAAGTTAAATTTAACAAGTTTGTAAACGTGAAACAGCAAAAATTTCCATTGATTATTTTTATTTATTTTAATATGTTTTTTAACAAAATAATGTTCGACTTGAGAGAAAAAAGTATTTTGTTGTTTTTTTTCTATAATTATTATGCAAAAAAAAGTTAATCAAAACAATAAAAAATTCTTCAAAAATTAAACACTTATTGGATACGTTCAAATAAGTCATATTTAAAAAATGTTTCTCAGTCCCAACAAGTGTTAAAGATCATCCTGGACTCTAATTAGTATTGTAAATTTATTCTGCTTCTATAAACTGTATAGGTTGGAACAAGCAGACGTTCCAGCAAAACTGCACAAAGTTTACAAAAGTCATTTGCATAAACATCCTAAGCGTCCTGAATTATCCTAAAATTCTGAAAGAAAAGTTGTATAGCTCTAAACTAAAAAAGAAATTTATGCAATCTTTTACATCTGACAAGGCAAATGTAAATTCAGTCGGTGATTATCAGTATTTTTAAAATATGTCAGAAACGAATGAAATTTTACCAGTATGTGCAACGGCACATTACAAAAGTCTAAATAACGTTTTTACTATTTGGAAAATAACAGTACTATTCTTTTGAATAGTTGTAATAACATATAAGAATTAGAACCGTTACAAACGCATTAAATCAATATACCTTAAAACTATAAAATGAGTCCTTAGAAACCGAACACCTCGTAAAATATGATTTGTTTTATTTATTTTTCTTGTGTATCATTTAATTAAATATAATTTTATTACTATTATGCAAAAATCCCAAACGATATATATAATATTACTTTAAAACTATTATAAATTACTGCGCGTAAGAAGCACTAATTAATTCAATTAGAAATAAATGACGTTAACACGACTCCAGAGTGCGGTATCTACCGGTAATTGAAACATGAAGCGATGACCACCATTACTTAAATATAATTTATGGAATTATGTCATTATCGATAAGTGCCGAATAATTGTAAAGAAACTTTATTTACATTGAAAACATTGTTGCATTGCTAACAAGTGATAAATAATGGTAATCGTTCCATATCGTATGTCCATGCTAAATCGTCATTCTATATTTTCAAATTTTGGCTCAAGACCAACACAATCCTCTTTATAGCATCTTTAGCAACCCCATAATATATGGAACAGAAGCTACAGTTTGATATTACACGTAACGTTTGAAACCAATCAAATGAAAAGAATAAATTAAAATGTAGACCAAATAGGTTAAAAGAAAATAAAAACTTAATTTATCTATGTATGTATGTAGGTATCTATTTACGTATGTATGTATGTATATATGTATGTATGTATGTATATATGTAAGTATGTATGTATATATGTATGTATGTATATATGTATGTATGTATATATGTATTTATGTATATATATATATATATATATATATATATATATATATATATATATATATATGAAGTAAATGCGAAACAGTGAATGCAAACTTCGCTCCATCATATCCTTTCTGTGTTAGAGGTTGCACAGTTAGAATAAATTGTAATAAAACACAATTCATCCTATTCCACCACCATCGAGATGATGGCCTACCTGTACCACCATACCGAGAAGAAAGCCAAAGCTTACCCTCCCCGCCACAGTGATACGGCAGAGATACATGTTTCGTCTTTCATTAGACTCATCAGGGTACCGACATGCACCTGGCTGTGCAAAGGACAGATCGGAAGGAAGCATGCAACACTGAAACGCGGCTTCGCCGACGTCTGGTCGGATGACTTATATATGCTTATACGGCTTTCACGGATTCCTTCGTGTGAGATGCATTAGCAGTGGTTATATCCACATTATGCTGTTGTCCATTGCACAGCCAGGTGCATGTCGGTACCCTGATGAATCTAGTGAGAGACGAAACATGTATCTCTGCCGTATCACTGTGGCGGGGAGGGTAAACTTTGGCTTTCTTCTCGGTATGGTGATACAGGTAGGCCATCATCTCGATGGTGGTGGAATAGGATGAATTGTGTTTTATTACAATTTATTCTAAGTGTGCAACCTCTAACACAGAAAGAATATGATGGAGCGAAGTTTGCATTCACTGTTTCGCCTTTACTTCACTTACTTACGGAGTTGCATATAGTTGTACGTTTGCTGAATGTGATTTCAGCACTACAACAGCATAATGTGGATATAACCACTGCTAATGCATCTCACACGGAGGAATCCGTGAAAGCCGTATAAACATATATAAGCCATCCGACGAGACGTCGGCGAAGCCGCGTTTCAGTGTTGCATGCTTCCTTCCGATCTGTCCTTTGCACAGGCAGGTGCATGTCGGTACCCTAATGAGTCTAGTGAGAGACGAAACATGTATCTCTGCCGTATCACTGTGGCGGGGAGGGTAAGCTTTGGCTTTCTTCTCGGTATGGTGGTACAGGTAGGCCATCATCTCGATGGTGGTGGAATAGGATGAATTGTGTTTTATTACAATTTATTCTAACTGTGCAACCTGTAACACAGAAAGGATATGATGGAGCGAAGTTTGCATTCACTGTTTCGCATTTACTTCACTTACATACGGAGTTGCATATAGTTGTACGTTTGCTGAATGTGATTTCAGTACTACAACAGCATAATGTGGATATAACCACTGCTAATGCATCTCACACGGAGGATTCCGTGAAAGCCGTATAAACATATATATATATATATATATATATATATATATATATATATATATATATATATATATATATATATATATTATATATATATATATATATATATATATATATATATATATATATATATATATTTATCTAAGAGCGGTTTAGACAACATAATGCTTTAGAAGAATTCATTTTTATTTAATCTCACAAATACTTTGTTATTTATGTCATTCACATTATGCCACATCTCTCCCACTAGACCATTATATTCCCGTTATTAATAAACCAATTGTTTTCAAACTTGGCCAAGGGTTGAATGTATAGAATATTGTAGGAGCAACAAACACACAACAGGGCATATAACGTTACTATGCTAAAATATCTATTTTTAGAAAAAATATCTTTAAATTTTAAATCTTCCTTTATTATCGTAAATCCTATAAAATTTCTTTATTACATTCAAACATGGATGATTATTTTATTTATCCATTTATAGATCATAATGGTTCATGAAAACAATATGAGATCTCTAATGAATAACTAGATATTAGGCCATAATTTAAAATCTTGTTTATACAAATTTAATAATAATTGGTTTAAAAAAAATACTAATTTAAATTTTATAATGAATGACAAAAGAAAAATTTCTCAAAATCATTTAAAATCTTTGAATATTGATCCTGAAGATAGTAACAGGCGATGAGATTTGGGTAAATTATTGGAAGTCCAAAAAACAATTCATGCAATGGGCCATAAGGATTATTCGTCTCTATAGAAGGTCTGCAGATAATATTCAGCTAGAGAGTTATTTACCACCATGTTTTATTGAAGTATACTATAATAACGGCAGTTACTTACTGTAATACAGAAATAAGATTATTTACAGCTGTTGGTCAAATACCCCTAGGTTTGTATCACGACTGTGAGCAAGTTTACAAAGTAACCAAAATTTGCACAGATTTGGCTTCATTCGAATTTTTATTATTCAAAACTTTGAAAACGTACCTCAAAAGACATCATTTTGCAGACGCAGATGCAGTTAAAAGAAGATATTGATGTATATTTTGAAAGCCAAAAAGGATATTTTTTTGTGATATCATTGCATAAAATTGCGTTGCGGAGAGAAGATTATGTTCGCCAACAAAAGCATCGTTATTTGCAAAAAAAAACTGTATAAAAATAATTTTTATTTAATTACATTGGATAAATAATTTAGTCTAAGTAAGTCGGTTCTAATAGTTCTATGTGTACCCAATTCTAGATGAAAAAGGATGTGAAGACATATGAATCTTGTTATATTCGATAAAGCACATCAACAATATTTTATAGTACAGACTCCAAGGAATTTGGTACGCTGAATCCATACCTGGCAGAATTGCTCCATCATGTCAAGATTTGGAGATACTCTAAACTAAAAGTGCGAAAATGGCCGCTATAGAGCATTTTCAGAGATCAGTAGCGCGAGCACCTAAACTTGCCATCCATAATCGATCATTCTACCATAAAGTATAATTTTTCCCTTTATATATATATATATATATATATATATATATATATATATATATATATATATATATATATATATAGTAGTAGTAAAAAATTATCTTAATATTCGTAATACACGACCCCGAAAACCCCCTAATTCCAAATCTGAAAAAATACGAATAAGGGAAAACGTTCAACCTACCATATTGGATCCGCCATATCGAATTTCAAAAAAATAATTGTAATGTCTTAAGTTAATCCAAATCTAAACACTTCAAAGCCCCCTAGTACCAATTTTGGGTGAAATCCAGAAATTTAAAATTTCTAGACCGTCATATTGCATCTGACATATTAAATTTTCATAAAATAATTTTATATTCGCTATTTATATACTCAAAAACGATTCAGTCCCAGATTTCAACAAAATCGAAAAATGTAAAATTTTTAGTTTGCTATATTGCATTCGCCATATTGAATCCTGAAAAAATACTATTAAATTAATAATTGACTATTAAATTAATAATTTACACCCTATATCGGTTTTGGAGAAAATCGAAAAATGTAAAAGTTTTAGGAGGCCATATTGAAACCGCCAGATTGAATTTTTCTAAAAATATTTTAAATTTGTAATTAACACCAACAAAAATTCCCAAATACTGATTTTAAACAAAATCGAGAGATGTAGAATCTCTAATCCGCCATCTTGGATCGGTCATATTTAATTTTTTTATAATAATGTCAGATTCGTAATGTGCGACCCTAAAAATTCCTTCTTATCAATTTTGAAAAAGGTCGGACAAAATTAATTTTTTATCCGCCATAATGGATACTCTATATTGAATTTTTTAAAAATAATTCCTAATTCGTTATGTATGACCCCGAATACTAACCCATACCAATTCTGGAGAAAATCGAACAAAATTGATTTTTTGTCCGCCATATTGGATCCACCATACTGAATTTTTTTAAAATAATTTTAGATTTGTCATATGCGACCACGAAAACTCCCCCGTATCAATTTTGGAGAAAATCGGACGAAATTGCTTTTTTTTTGTCCGCCCTATTGGATCAGCCGTCTTGAATTTTTTTTTTTTAATATTTTGGATGCGTTATGTGCGACCTCAAAAACTCCCCCACACTAATTTTGGAGAAAGTCGGAAAAAATTAAATTTTTTGTCCGCCATATTGGATTGGATTGGATTATATCAAGATCATTAAAAAGGTTGCCAGCGTTTAAAATGCACATGGATAATGCTTCGCGGGTGTTCATTGGAGTCTTGTATATTTCTGTTTTACAAGAGCCCAACAAAAACAAGTTACACATATTTAACTCTAAAGAACGTGGTGGCCATCTTACTGGTGCCTCATTGAGTCTGCCATTCCGTCGATTGGAATATTGGTCATGTAAATATTGCCGAATAGCAACGAAAAATGAGACCATACTTCTCGCCGAAGTAAAATAGGCAAATTTTACAGCTTAGAAGAAACATTTATTTGAGAGTTATGCTGATGCTGTGTAACTGTAATGGCATGTGGATTTTCATCCACATAAACATGTTCGTTGTGCAGGATCGTGACTCCAGATCTTGTAAAGCACACCTCGTCAGTAAACAAAATTGTTCTGCTAAAATTTGAATCACGAATTCTTTTGTTTCGAATAAATTTACAAAATGTAAGAAGCATGGGGGATCAATCGATAAAAGTTCCTGACCCTTTTAAAATATCATTTACAATTGTTTTAGAAATATCAAACTCATATTCTAAGCGGTATTAACAGTTTGTACTTCTTCAACTCTTTCAAAAATTTCGCCTTCTTTTTCAATTGTTCGAGTTGTTCGAATATAGCCCCTATCTCCAAATTTTGCTCAAAACTGCCCGTTTCTCAGAGATGATGCTTAATATTCAGATATGTTTGAGAATAATTACTTGTTTCTTATAAAAGTAATATTGTTGTTAATGTGGGTTTGTACTGAATACATCAGAGATAAGCATGTTATTATTTTTTTAATAACATGCACTCAGTACAAACCCATATTCACAACAATATAACTTCTACAAGAAATAAGTAATTGTTCCCGAGAAAAATGTGAGATAATATAAAAACTATACATCCTTTTGAGTAAGCTCAGTATAATGGGCGAAACGATAAGAAAATAAAAATTTTAAAGTACTACTAAAAGCTATACCCAAGAAAATAAAAATAAATATTATATATATATATATATATATATATATATATATATATATATATATATATGCGTGTATGTATATCTAGTTTCAAATAAAAATCGAATTTAATAAAAAAAAATATCTGCCATTCTTGCATATATTTTATAATTGATTGCAGGTACTCCAAAATGTGTTGAAATGAAAAATACTTTTAAAATTAAAATAAAATGACTGGTAAGATCTAACACTTGAGCTTTAATTAGCTTAAACCGTAATTTAACATAATACCTTTTAATTTAGGGCATTTTCAGAGAGGTTTAAGGAGGATTATTTGGGACGGCTGAAGGATGAGTTTTTCAACTTTAATTTTCTGGAATTTTTTTTACACTGATGAACAAAATTAACGACTATTTTTTGTTATCACTACTATACTACTTGATACTAATTTTAAATTAACATTGTAAACTTATACAGGGTGTTCGGATAATACATCAGGATACTTGGAGAAATACATACGAGTATTGTATATTCACTACGTAATAAAATAGAAATAATAAGTGATATAATAACAAGTGGAAAACTCAATACTTCTCGAGTTACATCCTGGTAAAGTTCTTTTTTTTATTTTTAATATCTTGCGGTCAATTTTTAACTCAAGTTAATATTTGGCATAGGGATTAACTCTTAATGACTTGTATCATTCTGTTGTAAAAATGTTTCTCTACTCTTCCACCAGAGATCACAACCTTAAATTCTAATTTTATTGTTCACAGGTGTGTACGTACCTAATAAAAAAGATAATCCTCAATCGAGTCGATAAACCACACCGCTTAGACGCAAATTGCAATTAAAGTTCTTATTACCAGTAAAAGCGCAAACACATTCTTCAACTTGACAAAGTTCAGAGAATGGCTTGTGTGGGAATATTGAGTGCGATGAGGACTGCTCCCACCTGGGCTCTGGAAGTTCTGGTGAACCTGCCTCCTCTTCACTTATATATAGAAAACGAGGCCCTCAGTTGCCTGGGACATCTTGGAATTGAAACAAGCGGTGACTCAGGTGTCTGGGAAAGCGTGGGGGAGAGGTGTCCATCACTCCCCATGCGTACAGACTACATGACGCCGTTCTTAAACTCCAACCTCTCCCTGGAAATACTTATGCCAAGTAGAGAGGATTGGGAGGGAGAACAAAATCTTCCGAAAAATGGATCCTGGTGATATACTGATGGATCTAGACAAGATGAAATAGCTGGAGCCGGAGTATTCGGCAAGACCACAGGAGTTAGAGAGTACTACGCTCTCGGACAATGTGCGACAATTTTCACAGCGGAAATTTATGCTATTCTGCAGTGTGCCCATCGTTGTGAGAGGGATATAGACAGGAATAGAGTAATAAATATATGCTCAGACAGTAAAGCTGCGATATTGGCACTGAAGTCAAGTGTCGTGACTTCACGACTGGTGTCTGAGTGCAAGGATGTACTAAATGGTATGATAAGGAAAGGCTGCAAAGTCAGACTAGTATGGGTCCCGGGTCACTCGGACGTACGCGGGAATGAGGAAGCAGACCGTCTGGCAAAGTTGGGTTCGGCGATCGAACCATATGGACCCCAACCAATATTACCTCTTCAAATTGCTATTGGCAAAAGGGAACTGAAATCGTTGCTGGAAAGTAAATTTATTGAATCATGGAGGGGAGCTCCTGTAATGAGGTATGCTAAGGAACATATAACGGGGCCTAGCGCACGGCGTACTGAGGAGCTTTTCTCCTTGGGAAGAAAAGAGCCGCGAATTGTGGTCGGATTGTTGACAGGACATTGTCACCTCCTGGACCATCTTCATAGAATCGGTGTCGAGAGCGACCCGACATGCAAATGGTGTTTGGAGGAGGATGAAACTCTTGACCATGTTCTCGGAGGGTACCCAGCACTCAACGGACTGAGACAGAGATATTTCGGAAATATAGTTTTGTTACCGGAAGCAGTTAAGCAAGTTCAAATAACGAGACTGCTTGGATTCGCAAAGGCGATCGGCCTCGAATAACCTACAGATATGGTGGGATGTAAAGGGCCCAATGGAGACCTAGGCATCGATGATCTAGTATCACCACCCCTTTTTCATTCATTCATTCATTCATTTCCAGTAAAATCATTTTTTCAAATGGGATATTTATTTCGAGATATGCTTCTAGAGGGGTGTAAGGGGCGAATGTAGTTTAGAAACACAAGCGAATGTAGTTTAGAAACGCAAGCCCAAATGTCAACCTCACCTGCTCGCGCGATGACTTCGTTTATCCGGTGCACCCTGCTAGATAACAGACGAGGCTCTGACGACCGAATGATTGCCGGAATAAGCAATCCCCACTTCCTGGCCAACAGCTTCGGGTGGAAGAGCCAGCAAGTGTAAGGGCACTCTTTTGTCCTGAGGTCAAGAAATTGATCCCAAAGACGGAGGAACTATTAATAGTCAACGGCATAAGGATGCAGAAAGCAAGAGGAAACTACTGCATTAAAGATCTACGGATATCCTTAGTATAAATCATCATGGCGATGTTCAACACCAAATTGTCCGGAGTAATAAGTTCCCTAATCGGATCTCCGGGGGGAACAGTGATGAACAAGACTGTGAAAACAAACAAGTTAAAGATCGGTACATGGAACGTGAGATCCATGTACGAACCTGGAAGGATGCATAATGTTGTGCACGAAATGCAAAGATTGAAACTTAACATCCTAGGAATCAGTGAAACAAGATGGCCCGGTCACGGCCAGATCCCAACAGATGGAGGCATGCTCTACTTTTCTGGAAACGATGATAATCATCACAGACATGGTGTCGCAGTTGCCGTCTCGAAAGATATTATGGCGTCAGTTACCAGTTTTGTCCCTGTCTCAGACCGTGCCATACTCTTACAACTACAGACCAGCTCAAGGAAACTAAACATAATACAAGTATATGCCCCTACGGCAGACAAACCTGCAGAAGAAAACGAACACTTCTACGAATTAATCAGACATACACTCGAATCTTTAAAATCCAGAGATATCACTATTATACTTGGAGACTGTAATGCGAAGGTCGGAAAAGGGAGATGTGACAAGTACGTGGGTGAATATGGCTTGGGGACAAGAAATGAAAGAGGTGATAGATTGGTGCAATTTTGCCAAGAGGAAGAGATGACAATAACGAATACCTTCTACAAACTTCCAAAACGACGGCTATACACATGGAAGTCCCCACAGGACCGTGACCAAAACCCAATAAGAAATCAAATAGACTACATCTTAATAAACGCAAGCTATAGAAACAACATAAAGTCAGTTAAGACCTACCCAGGTGCTGATGTCTCCTCAGACCACAATCCCTTAGTGGCCCGGATTCACATCAAACTCAAAAGAATTCCAAAGCAAAAAGAAACTCGAATAAATAGAGAACACTTAAAGAACCAAGACGTAAGGAATGAGCTACAAGCTAGAATAAACGAAAATCTAAAAACACTCGAAAGCAAGGAGGAATACCGAAACTGCAAGAACATAAACGAAAAATGGTGCGGAGTCAAAGAAGCCTTAATGGAACCGTCAATAGATATTCTGCAGAAAGAAAAACCCACAGGAAAGAAAGAATGGATGACTGGCGAAATTCTTAATTTGATGGATAAGAGAAGAAGCTATAAAGGAAAAAATGAACAGCAATATAAAGAAACACAACAAATAATCCGCACAAAAATCAGAAAAGCAAAAGAAGACTATTACAAACAAAAATGTGAGGAAATCGAGGAGTTACAGGCAAAGCATGACTATTTCAATACACACAAAAAAGTCAAAGAACTCGCCGGCACCACCAAACAAAAGCAGCTCAATATACTATACGACGACAGCGGAAAAATGGTCCTGGAAATAGAACAAAAACTGGAAATATGGAAGAATTACATTACACAACTCTTCAAAGATGAGAGACAACAAACTAATCTTGTAAATATTGAAGCGGAAATAGGCCCAGACATAATTAAAGACGAAGTGATATACGCAATAAACATGTTAAAGAACGGAAAAGCTACAGGTCCGGACCAACTGTCAGCAGAAATTCTTTAACTGATAGAGGAGGACCAGATTCATATTCTGGTAGAGTTAATCAACACCATATATAAAACAGGAATAATACCAAATGAATGGTTGTTATCAACTTTTATACCCCTCCCAAAAAAGAAAAATGCCAAGCATTGCTCCGACTATCGTACAATAAGCCTGATGGTTCACACATTGAAGGTCCTGTTGAAGGTGATCCATAACAGAATATTCAGGAAACTAGATGTGGACATCAGCGATACACAATTTGGATTCCGTAAAGGCCTAGGAACAAGAGAGGCACTGGTCGCACTTAATGTCTTGTCACAAAGATGCCTAGACATGAATCAAGATCTACACGTGTGCTTTATAGACTACAATAAAGCCTTTGACAAAGTTAAACATGATCAACTCATCGAATCATTGGTAAGGAGAATGATCGATCTCAGAGACATAAGAATAATCTCAAACCTATACTATGGCCAGAAAGCAGCAATGCGAATAGAAGACATAACATCAGAGGAAATAGAAATACAGAGAGGGGTTCGTCAAGGGTGTGTACTTTCACCAATTCTTTTTAATCTGTATTCGGAAGATATAGTAAATAAGGCACTTGCTGATCAGGACATAGGCATTAAAATTAATGGCATGACAATAAATAATCTGAGATACGCCGACGATACAGTTCTTTTAGCTGGAACACATGAAGACCTACAGATGCTAATTAATAAAATGGTCACAGTAAGCGAAGAATATGGACTCTCACTGAATATAAACAAAACAAAATATATGCTAGTAACAAAAACAACTCGGGACATTCGTACGGTGTGTGTAAAGAATCAACCTATTGAAAAAGTAAGAGAATACAAGTACCTTGGCACAACCATTAATGAAGACAATGACAGCTCCCAAGAAATACGAATCAGAATCGAACAGGCCAGAAACACATTTATAAGAATGAAGAGGCTTTTTTGCTGCCGAGATCTAAACCTTGAATTAAAAGTACGACTGCTGAGATGCTATGTGCTGTCTGTACTGTACTATGGGATGGAAGCTTGGACACTGAAAATGTCTGACATGAGAAGACTGGAGGCATTTGAGATGTGGATATACCGGAGAGTGCTGAGGATTTCATGGGTAGAGAGAATAACCAACGAGGAAGTAATGAGACGTATGCATAAGGAAAAAGAAGTGATTCTAACAATTAAAAGAAGAAAACTACTATATATGGGACATGTCATGAGAGAAGAAAAATACCAAATATTGCAGATTATTATGCAGGGAAAAATCCAAGGAAGGAGATCCATAGGAAGAAGAAGAAACTCATGGCTGAAGAACCTTAGAGAGTGGTTTGCATGCAGTAACAACGAGTTATTTAGAGCAGCGGTCTCAAAAATCAGGATTGCCTTGATAATTGCCAACCTTCGAAGCGGAGACGGCACCTAGAGAAGAAGAATGCTTCTAGATACAACCGCCTTGCTTCTTCTGAATTTCCATTTAGTCTACCTTAACAAAACTACATATCGCGATATTCAATATTTGAATTTTCATGAGCCATTTTGTAAATAATTAAATACCTTATTAATTTTCAGGGTTTTACTAATTTCACATCTCCTAAAATACAAAGAAAATTTTACTCATTAACTTTTCTTAAATATTTGTTCATGTGAAAAACTGATATTAATGGTAATATGAACTTTAAGTCCAATTTTTACTTAAACGTTGTACTTTATCGACTCAAATAAAACATATTTTTTATTAAATATTCTTTTACCTTTTAAATAGCATGTCATTTTTTCCAATAACGGTTAAAACAAAGGAAATATGTGAAAAATAAAATTAAAATTTCCGGTAAAGTGATCTCTATGGGCACAATAGAAAAACATTTTTATAACAGAATGATAGAAGTTATTAAGAATAGTCCATGTACCAAATATCAACTTGATGAGTTAAAAACTCAACTCAAAAACAAGCAAGATGTTGAAAATAAAAGAAAAAAATTTAACTTCGATGTGCTGTAACTCGAAAAATATTGAGTTTTCGACTTTTCTTTATATGATTTACTAACGTTATTTTACGATATAAAACTTCTCCACGTATTTTGATGCATTGTCCGAACACTCTGTAGTAGGCAGAAATATTCAGTAGTTGTAAAAATGTGACGTTTATTATATATATATATATATATATATATATATATATATATATATATATATATATATATATATATATATATATATATATATATATATATTAATGGTATTTATTATTTCTCTATTGTAGTGAAATAAATGAATGTTAGTGGGCGTTTGCTTTTTCCTGGATTTAAACTAGACACTGTAATGAAGCTCAAGAAGCACAAGTTGTAACTGCATACTCGTATGACCAAAGATATTGAAAAAAGATATCACACGATATCTCAGAAGAGTTCAATCTACAAAATCGAATATTTTGAAAAGGTATCAAGAGACTGGAATATTCGACAAAGACCTAGTCAATAGCGCAAAAACTACACAATATCCATTGATAACCTTTTTTTAGGGTACAATTTATTTTGTACATCCGGTCTTTTGTCCGCTTGTTTGTAGGTCAAGTCTTATAATCTGTCTGCAAGTTGAGGATAATTTTTTTTCGTGCTTTTCATCGATTAAGGTATCGTTCGGTAGATATTCACCAGTACAAATTAATATTTTTTATTTTATTTATTTAATCATTTTGTTCGTGAAATATCAGTTCCAAATTGCCTTTTTACGCCCTTCTAATTTTCTAACCAAGAATTATAAAATTTTGGAAAAGTTGATTATAATAGCTCGCACTAAAAATATATAATGAAAATTATTGCGGGTAATTTACTTTCACTAATTTATGAGATGTAGAGACATCTTGGTCTTTTTTCTTTATTCAATCAAGTGGGGCGCAGTTGAAAAGTGAAATTTAATATATCATATAATATTTTTTACCGAGTTGTCTCATTTCCGAAATATAAGCCTCTAAAGTTCTTTACAATTTTTGCCCTATTTTGAAAATATAATTTTTGGTGAATGCAGAGACGAATTCAACTTTATATTTTGAAGGATGCTGATCATTTGGTGCTTTTTGATATAAAAGCACGGGGTTTCAGCGAGTGTATTATCGGATTGCTATGAGATTTTATTTCGCACTAATTATATCTTTATAAATTTTTAATACCGGTTTTTCAAGGATTTTGTTTTTGCTTTATCAATTTTTTATTTTCTACAATCTTTGTATTGGCTTTTAAATTTTTTGTATTCACTTCTGTCTTAATTTATTGTAGACATAAATCTCAAATTTCACTGTGCTTTTCTTTAATATTTCATGAGTAGATTTTTACAATCTGAAAAAATTCGCAATAACAGCACTTAGAAAATATTTTCAGTATGAGATTTTAGCGAAACGTCGCGAAAACGACGAATTAAAACCCGGAATAACCAAACTATTCATTCCACTGTCCGATATAATATATATATATATATATATATATATATATATATATATATATATATATATATATATATATATATATATATATATATTATTTGTTTGTTTTTCCTGGGATTATGGTCCGTTAAAAATGAAATTAAAATGTAATGGTGGTATTGTATTTTCTGTATACTACATTTTTTTAAACATTAACGTTTCGGTAATTTTTTTTACCTTCGTCAGAATGTGTGTAGTTAAAAAAACAAAGTATTTGGTTGATTTTACTATCAAATTATTTACATGTTATGTATTTACCTTGAACAATGATTCAGGAATAACACTGCACTCACATGTATACATTTATTTGGTTGTCGATTGGTGCAAAGAGATGTTCAAAAAATACAAACGCGATGCTTCAAAAAACATTTATAAAATCGTGACAGGTGACGAGTCTTGGTTCTATGAGTACGAACCTGAAAGTAAATAGTAATCGTCCGTAAGAGTTTTCTAGGCTGAGCAAAAATCAATCAAAATTTCTCGTTCGAAAAGCTTCTTAAAGGAAATGGTCGGCTGTTTTTTCGAAAAAAAATGTCCATGGCACATGCATGACGAGAATCGGAAAAAGATCAATTCTAAATGAAACACAACCAGAAACCTTCGATGAATAGAGGAAAACAACTCGGAGATAAGAGATCATTCTTCACCATGACAATGCGAGCTCTCATATATCGGGTCAAACTTTTTGAGCGATCAAAAGCGGAATTGACAGATTATCTGACGTACAGCCCTGATTTGACATCCAATAATGCCTTTCAGTTCCCGTACATGAAGAACAAACTGCATGGTGAACAATTTTCTAAACCAGAAGAGCCGATTGATTCATTCAAAAATCATATTTTGGGGATATCATCTACAGAGTAACAAAAATCTTTTCGAAATAGCCATAAAAAATATTTTAAAAAACAATATAACGATTTTCAATGATAAATATTTGTTTTTCTTTGTTCTTATCTTTATCAGTTCTCATTAAATTCGGGCCAGGTTCCTAGAATATGGATAACCGCTTATGTCATAGCAATTCATAAGGATGATGATGGTAATTATCTCCCGATATCTAGACTTAACTGTGTAAGCAAGGTTCTTCCATAATCGTTGATCAACTGTAATTGAATTTCCATAGAATTTTATCAGAACATCAACATGGCTTTCAGCCCGGACGTTCATACCAAAACAATGTCTCTATACTCTAACTATCTAACTACAGCTGTAGACGTTTAGGTCGACTCAGTTTACTTTGATTTAAAAATAAACATTCGAATGAGCATGTTACTCTATATTGCTCAACAAATTACACTCACACGGTGTTACAGACTCTCTATTATCGTGGATTTCCAATTATCTCACCAATCGAACACAAGTAGTTAAATTCAATAATACTTTATCTAAACTGATAAATGTAACATTAGGTGTATCTCAAGGGTCACACCTGGAACCTATCTTATTTCTCATCTTTATAAACGATCTCAGCAGTATAATTGAAAACCGCCAATATCTCTTCTACGCTGACAACTTGAAAGTATTTATGAAGGTAAACAATACTGATGATTGCCTGCTTCTACAATCTGAAATTAACAAATTAATGGATGGTGTGAGGCAAACTAGATGCAATTCAACAAATCAAAAAGTAAGATCATTTCATTTTCTAAGAATAAATCCCAATTTTACATCTTTACATCATCTCTAATGCCCTCCTGACATCGACCACATTAATTATATTTTAACAAAGTCCTACAAAATGGCAGGATTTATTATGAGACGCTGCAGGGATCCTTCCAGTATCGAAGTTTTGAAGTCTTTATATTATTTACTTGTGCGTAGCCATGTAGAATAGTGCTGAGTTGTTTGGAGCCCTTGTTACATAACGCATGTTAAGCGAATTGAACGCATACAGTTAAAGTTTATGAATTTTATGCTCTATAGGCTCGGCTTCGACAGAAATCTTCTTTTTCATTCTCAGAGATTGCAACTAATAGATAAAGAAATCCTGAAATTGCGTAGAACTTATTTAACTATTCTTTTTGGATTTAGTTTAATTAGGAACAGCGTTGACTGTTCTGGCATTCTTGAACTGATTAACTTCTGCGTTTCTTCACGCGACACTCGCCTTTTCCACCTGTTCTCGGTTAACAGAAGCAGTACTGATGTTGATAGAAATAATATAATGAATCGTATTATGCAACATTTCAACATATATTTTCCCCCTAATTTCGATCTTGAATGCTCCCTATCTACGTCCAAAAAGAAACTAAAATCTCTCTTACACTAATACCTGAATATTCGTGTGTTGCAGCCTCGATGTTTTACTAAAAATAGCGAAGAATTTTAAAAAATATATATCATAATTATTACAATATTAATAAATACCTTTTTAAAGATAAATAATTAAAGCATTTCACGAATACTCTAAGGATTTCAACCTAAATAGGATTTTTTTACCGATCATATCGCACAGCACAAAATCCATATCGTAATTGCAATCTTTCTGATTGGCTTAATTGCGGATCTTCAAGTGCCCGATACTGGTGATTGTTTTTATAAAAAAAAACTCCACAGTTACTGAAATGTGTTTCAATGATTTGATAATGTGAAGTACAGATTTTGCCAAAAATTTAGTATATGTAAGTATTTTCCTAATGTCTACTTAAGGTATAAGAATATTTTTTTTGTTTATTTCGTTTATTTTATTAAATATATCTCTATTTACTCCGAAAATCAAATATTTTAATTTTTAATTTCTACCATCATTACTAAAACTAACACGCAAATCATGTAATACCAATTTTGCTTCCAAATATAGATGTATATTTAATATTCATATAATAATAATAAAACGGTTATTATTTTCAGGTAAAAAAATACATAAAATTTCTTAGCCTTACAAAATAAATTAGAAATAAAAGACTGGTTTTCAGTTTCATGTCACATGGTCAAAACTGTTGAAGCCTACATAAATTGAATTAATTTGTATGAAATATAACAATCCTGAATTCAAAAAAAAAATATATATATATATATATTTAATACAATAAGTAAAAATAAAATATAAAGAAAGCATACAGAATAAAAGAAAATAAGATTATACAGGAAAATCCGTTTCTTAAGTATGATAAAGAAAATACTATATTATTCATCAAATCAGAATGAGACAGAAGATAAGCATCGTAAGCATCGACATACATGTAAATTACCAGTTTGTCCCTCGGATGAGTGGTAATACAATGCTGAAAATACTATATTATTCATCAAATCAGAATGAGACAGAAGATAAGCATCGTAAGCATCGACATACGTGTAAATTACCAGTTTGTCCCTCGGATGAGGGGTAATACAATGCTGGCGCGATGAGAGCGGGCGGCAGCATACGCTATGCCCTAGCACACAAAAGGATTCCAAGTTATTTGCTTTCCTTCAAACCGTCGAAGCGTAAGTACCGAGTATTGGTATTTCCGTGTTTCGCGCCAAATTTTTTTATATTTGAAATGGTAGTTTATTCCACGGAACAAAAAGAGCAGATTATTAAGTAGTACTTTCTGGTAAAGATATGGATGAAATAATCGGCAGATTTGCATTTACGTGCGAAAATCATCCTGTTCCTTGAAAATTTAGAATATCGGAAATTATTAAAAAATTTGAAACAACCAATTGTCTAAAAATTTGTAAAAAATGCACTGATAATAATGAGGAACAAGGAGAAGACCGAGCAAATCGGGAGACTGACGTTTATAGTTAAGCAGAAATTAATTTTCCTTACAATAGTACCGTAATTGCCGAAGAACTTGATATGAACGCTCGAACAGTTCGAAATATTATAAAGCGGAACAAATATCGCTGTTACAAATTGCGAATAACTCAAAAAAATTTTCCGAAAGACCATGATACAAAGGGCTAATAGGGATATAGCCCTTGAAGTTTTGGCAAATACGCGAACCGTATTTTACAATAGACTGGGTTATTGTCTCGCTCAAAGTGGAGGCCTGTTTGAACACCTTTTGTAGACTTTTAGTTGTTTATTTATTTACAATTACTGAACGTGTTACTTTTATTTTTTACCAGAATAAAAGTTTATTTTTGAGAATGATTTTTAATTTTAAAGTGGTCTATTAGCTTATTTACTCAAAAATTACCGTTGCGTTTCATTACTATTTTTATTAGAATTTTTTTTTTTTGTAACAGAAATATCATTTTTCTTTACGCTCAACGGCCAACAAAAACTTTTTTTTGTATTTCGACTATTTGATGTATTTAAAACAATAAATGTATCAAATAGTCATTAAATATTCCAAATTCCGTCGATTACGTTATAAGTTTAGACGAAAAGTAACTACATCCTCTCATTCGTTTCAAGGTACTGCTCATCTTCGTGTTGCACGGAAGTTAGCGGAGGTAATATTGAACGTAGCCGTTCTCTACGATCTTCTGTCCCGAACTAACCTGGCGGGCTTAGTGGATTACAATTTGAGAAAACGGCCAAAATAATTTAGAAATTATTTTAGCCGTTAAGAAATTTAAAATAGAAGGTTGGCTATAGTAACGTTTCCATTAAACCTCGGTAATATGAACGGCCAGTCTTTTCTTTCTAAAATTTCGTCTCAGGTCAAAGGCAACAGTGTTGTGGTTGCGTCACGCCCAGTTATATTTGTGCGCTATTTGACATTGGATTGTCGAGAAACAAATATCAACGATTACAAAATTGGGCTAAACAGAAAAGCAGTAATATATTTTCGCCGTTACTCTGGTGTGTAAAATATAAAAAAAGCATGTTATCTACATGACGAGTATCTAACTTTTACTAAATCAACAGCCGAGGTTAAATTCCAAGGCCTACTGGATCATACAGTGGATAGAATTATATTGCTTCAATTAGACGCCCTTGAACAACTCGATAAATTAGATTTGTAGATATGAGTTTCATTTGCAAATGGGGCTTCGATGGAACGTCAGGTCAGCTAGTACAAAATCAAATTCACTGATCCGAATATTTCTGATATAAACTTATTCCTAACCTCTCTTATTCCACTTCAATTAGCAGGTATTAACACGCAAACTCAACAAAAACAGATTGCGTTGTACAATTCCAAACCCTCCTCTACTATGAATTGTGGGCTTCTGAAATTTGAATTTATTAAGAAAACCGAACACGTCTTTAACGAAAATAGAAAATTATGAACTCGAAGCAGACAACTTGCACCATATAAAAGAGTTCTCTTTTCCACCCGAGCTTCAGTACAGTACAACTTATTTATGACGATGATAGACGGCTAAGTAAATGCTTTAGCTGAAGCGAAATCGGTCCAACGTTGTTACCTCTGCCAAACAACATCTCAGATCAACAACACTGATACTGTGTCCCAGTAAATACAGAGTATTTCAAGCTACAACTGTTAACTTTACATGCATGTATTCGATTCTCCGAATGCTGCTTATATTTATCTTATCAACGTGATACCCAAAAGTAGTAAGCCCGTAAACAGAAAGACAAAGAGGTGAAAGCACAGACAAAAGCTACCATCCAACAGGCCTTTGAGGAGACAGATTAGGACTTCTTGTTGACATGCCAAAGAAAGAGTTAGGAAGCCCTAACGATGGCAGCACAGCTCGACGTTTGTTCGAGAACAGTGACGAGCCAGATATTATAGCAAGAGTAAAGCGAAAACTGATCCTCTGGTTTCCCATCATTTTGCAAACTATTAGAAACGGACATTAAACTGCAATAGAGAAGATTTGGGAATACAAACTTCAAACAGCAAGATTATTCTTCAAAGGATGTTCTTGGTACAACATTCCAACAGGAATCCACAAATTACTTACTTCATTGACCGACATCAAAGCATTTGCAATATTACCGATAGGTAAACTATCGAAAGATGCACAAAAATCAACGTACAAGTTGATAAGAAACTATCGCCTAGACTTTGCCCGAAAATCTTCTCGAGAAAAAATATGGAGGACGTGTTCCAAAACTTTTCGCGTCGATGAATCCTTACACTGTTTTTGACATAGAAAGAATTCGAATAACAATTCATACGTATTGGAGAATGAGAAAAGAGCTGTTTACAAAGAAGACAGTGATTAAAAAATTATTTTTATTATTTTTATTACAGTCGTATTATTTATTCATCTATGTGAATCAATAAATATTATACTACTTACAAATTATTTGCATTGGTATTTATTAAGAAGTCTTAAGCATAGAGGAAAAAGTACTTTCGCCTTTTTAACGATTATCTATATCCATGTATTTATGATTATAGTATTGTATTTAAAATGTATCTTGAAGTCAAGCGCAATATTTTATTCATGGAAATACAATTATTTTTTTATTTTATTTTTAAAGCGTTGAACCACATTAGACGTTTTTCGAATTTATTTTCATGATTTTAAAGTTTCAGTCAGCTATTGTATCCGATTTTTATTTTTAATATCAAATCCGTGCTTTTGACCCACTGTGTTTTGACGACCCAAAACCAGTGAAAAGTCCTTGCCCGACACCATTTTTGCTGGAAACCAGAAAGCAAGCTACGATACAACAGTATGCTTTATTTCACTTCTTCAACATCGCTAAATGGGTTGTGCGTCGCTTTCTGTTACATGTCCTTTTTTTAGAATTTCTGTTTTGCATTTTGCACACCTGTATAAAAGGAAAGGTAAAAAGTCAAGAAAGAAGAAATGGCATTAGAAGAAGAAGACATCGATGCCTAATCCGAATATTACTATCTAAAAGTAAGCAATAAGGCGCTAGTTGCAATCTCTTATCGCATTGGAAGTAAATATTCACCTAGAATATAATGATTGAATAGAAAATCTTGTGCGTTGCTTCAATACAATAATATCATCTCCTAAAGGGATATGCTAGACAATTGGTCTTTGCCAAAAATCAAATCTAAATTTGTTATGTCGGGACCATTTTGGTTTGGGCTTTTTAGTAGCCCTTTTTTAAGAGCTTGTCGCACACTCATCATACTGAAAATATATATCTCTCCTATACTCCAGCTAAAAAGGTTCCACCTAGACATGGAAATATATTGGCAATAATTCTAAGTAATTATTTTGGTTACACGTTAGTAGATTAAAAAGGGGACCTTAAGTATAAAAACCACTATGTTTTTGTACAAAGTTCCCTTTGTTTAGAACTGAATGATTATCCTGTACAGTTAACTAGAAGAAAATATTTATGCTTTTTAAATGTTTAAGACTTGGATTAATGTCCTGTTATTACTCATAGTTGCAAATATGGCTTTATTTTGACTAACTATTCCGTCTAATAATCACATGCAAACACATAAGGTGAGTTTATGAACTTATGTTGCTTTTTTAAAATTTTCTTACCCCTGGAAAAAATTTACAAAAAATAAACTGATTATTGAACAAGCATTGATTATTCTATAATTTGTTTAAAAGAATTTGTTTAAGTCAAAGTAACTTATTTCATAATACATTATTACATAAAAAAGTAAACCAAAAATGTATTAACTTACCAGTAAAAATGAAATGACAATATTTAATTCACAAAACTTGGTTAAATAGAAATTTGTATGCGTTGTGTCAATATTATCATATTATTTTCTAAAGAGGTATGTTAGTCACATTATTTTAGTCTTAACGAGACTATTTCGACCAACCCATCTCTCACCAAAATTATTATTAAGCAACTCAGTAATTCTAATGTTAAAGTTCGCTGGACACCCATTATGTTAAAAGTATGTAGATACCCTTTACTTCACTGGAAAATGTTTCAGATAGGAATATAGTCCAAGCCACAGGTAAATAGAGTGACGTAAATTCCGAGATGGATGATTTCTACGCAGGAGTATTGATGGCAATATAAGAACAAACCTTATATAAAATGTAACAGGAAAAAATAGGTTGTGGCCAAGACGTGGAGGGGGGGGTCAAAGTTAGCTAAAACAGGTTTTTTGAATCTATAAGCCAATGAACACATTTTGGAAAAAAAATTCAAGTAAAAGTTGTAGAGATTTTAAAACCTATATTTTAAGCTTTTACAAGATTTTTTTTATTAATTTGTTATTGCAAAAGGCCAAAAAACTCTCTCAAAATCGGCTATTTTTTTCATATCAATTGTTTATTGCAAAATTTGCTTTTTTGCATTTTTTTCTTTTAAAGGGAAGCCCTCATCTTTCTAAATAAAATGATATTTTATAATAGTAAATCGAATAATTTGTTACTGAGATATTACTGATTATTTATCCCAAGACGCAAAATATTGATTGCTATAACTTTTTTTGGGTGAATATTTTGACCTCCAGAAAGGTTCAATTTCTTTGTGAAGGCCTAAGCTTTCATATCTTGTTAGGAGAAAATGAAAAAAATAAATTTGAACCCCTTACATAACCCTTTAGAAAAGCGAGTGTTTTTTTTTAGAAATAAAGCTACCACGCGCCCGAGAAAACTGAACTAGCAACTTCAAATCACAGGGCTTCGAAAATATGCCATATTTCAATAATAAATGGACCAATTTCGTTGTTTTCTTTAATCTGGGGTAGCTCGAAAAATTATAAATATGACACACCCCTTTTTTTAGAGCTATATTAAAGGGTTAAAAATTCATTTTTTCATTTGCCCAAGATATGAAAATGTAGGCCTTCAGGAAGAGATTGAGCCTTTGTGGAGATCATAATATTTTACCAAAAACAAAGTTCAAACAATCAATATTTTGCGTCTTAGGATGAACAAATAGCAATATCTCAGCAACAAACTATCTGATTTATTATTATAAAATACCATTTTGTTTAAAATGACGCGGGCTTCTCTTTAAAATCAAAAAAGGGCAAAGAAGTTAATTGTGCAATAAATAATTAATATGCAAAAAATAGACGATTTTAGGGATTTTTTGGCCTTTTTGTAATTACAACACATAAGAGCTCAAATTATAGGTTTTTAAAATCTCTACAACTTTTATTTAAATTTTTTTACCAAAATGCGTTCCTTGGCTTGTAGATTCAAAAAACATGTTTTAACCAACTTAGATACCCCCTCTTGGCCTCAACCTATCTTTTGCTGCAACATTTTATGTAGGGTATATTCCTACATTGCCTCTAACACCCCTGGATAGGTATCATCCATCTCGGAATTTACGTCAAACACAACACTAATTTTTACCTATTGCTTGGACTAATAGAAATATGTTATTTATTTCAATGATTCTAAATAATGAAACATGATACTGTAATAATGCACTGAAATTACATACATTTCATCCCTACAAAATGCAGATACTTCAACAACTCCATGAGGATGATTTTGATAGAATAGAATTTTGTGAACACATGTCCAGTCTAGTCATTGCCATCCCTAATCTTCTGCCAAATATCTATTTCGTTGCTGAATATACATTTTTTCTAAATGGCAGTGGCCAAATTCTATATAGGAATTTGGCAATTGGAGTGTCGAAAATTTGCATATTTTTCGAGAAGGGCATACACAATGACCACAAAAGATTTTGTTTGGACTGATATTATTGAAAGGCAAATATTGATTCTTTATTTATTGAAGCGACTATTGATCCTCTTATAAGTTCTGAGATAGAGACTCAAATTGATGCAGCAAGTAATTTAGTTTTACAGGAAGTTCTAATATATTTCCTGTAGGATAATGCTTCATCTCATTATTGTCTGCCATTCGACAGAGGTTAAGGGAGAAATTCCCAGATAGATGGATTGGCAGAAGGGAAGCAATTATATGGCCCCTGAAATTACCGAAGTTAACTCCCTTAGACGTCTTTCTTTGGGGATATCTTAAATCTGTTGTTTATGGTGATATCGATGATCCTAAAAAGCGAATTACAGCAGCATGCCAGTCAATTCTCTTTGACATTTTCGGAAATATTAGAGAGTTCGAAAACAGACTTTATTACTATTTTGAGCATAATAAACAACATTTTGAACAGTTTATAAGTAATACATGGTACTCCTGAAATCAGTTTAACCCAAAAGTTCTGGTACGACAAAAATTCGAAATGGATGTGGTTCTTGACAATATCAGTAGTGAGAATTCGTGAAAATTAAAATTGTATCTAGTGCGGTTTTTTACACGGTCGATTTTTCGATTTTTTTGCCAAATAACATACTTAAAAACAAGAAATAATCAATATTTATATATATATATATATATATATATATATATATAAATATGTACATATATATATATATATATATATATATATATATATATATATATATATATATATATATATATATATATATATAAACATGAATTACAGAATAATATTTATTGTATGTTGCTTTTATAATTTTTCGATATTGTAAAGTTAAAACATTCACAAATACTTTTAATTTAGAGCGTATAGAATTCACAGAATATCATGTTTACAAATTTGTAAGCGTTGTAAATTTAATGATGATATTGATCAAAACAGTTTCAAGGAAGCTGGAATAAAAAACTATTTATTTCATCAATATCATCTCATACCCAAGAAAATTATCGAAATGTTTTCAAATTATGGAATTTATTAAAAATTAATAAAAGCTTTTCTTAAGCGTATCGGTTATCGCTTGATCAGAAGCGAGCGAATATTTTATTGGGGATCAAAAGTCATTCTTCCTGTCATCCATGTACTTGGTGCAATGCCCATAAAGATTTTTTAAATAATCGAGGTAAGCATGGTACAATGCAGGGTCAGACTTAAAAATTTTGATAAGTGCATCTATGAATCGATTTTTACTGGAAATGATGAAACAAAAATATTACATGTAATAACCCCGCCCGAATTACACTTAATGATAGGTGTTATCAAGAGAATAATAGACAAAATGGAAGAGGAATATGAAATTGAAACTAAAACTTGGATCGAAAAATTATCCATTCATCGCGAAGTAATCCATGAAGGCCCAGGCCTTCATGGGAACTCAAGCAAGTTGATTCTAAATAGATTCAATTCTCTCCGAGTACAGGTAGTTTAAGTATGGTAAAATATGTCGATGTGCTTCATAAATTTAATAAAGTTATAAGAAGTTGTTTCAGTAATGAGCTCAAACCTGAATTTGAAAATTGTATTGAAGAATTCAAAAAAAGCTACTTGAGTTTAAATATTCCTGTCACTCCAAAGGTTCATGCCGTTTTTTACCATGAACTCGATTTTTATTTAAAAAATAAGATAGGATTAAGTTTTTACAGTGAGCAAGCCACGGAAACGATGCACTTTGACTTTAAACAAACTTGGGCGAAATATAAAGTATCTGAAGAAAAAGAAACTTTTAAAAAGTACTTGTTTAAATTAATTTGTGATTATAATAGCAAACACATATAATGTAAAATTAGCTTATGTAATATACAACAATAATATAATAAATAGGTCCTATATCTAATTTAGACTTGGTCTCTTATTTAAGCAAAATAATAACGCATATATATATATATATATATATATATATATATATATATATATATATATATATATATAAAATTAATGTGCTTTACTTGTGTACGTAAATTATATATAAATATATGTATATAAATTGAATATTTCATTAAAATTTTGTTTTTAAATACATTATTTGGCGAAAATATCGAAAAAATGCCCGTGTAAAAAACGGCACTATATACGATTTTAAATTTCAAGAATTCTCTACCAATATTGTCAAAAAATATATCCATTTCGAATTTTTGTCATACCAGTACTTTTGGGTTAACTGTTTTCAGGAGTACCGTAAATAGTTAAGTGGATCCTATCCGTTTTATTTTTGAAAATTCTTCCTCGCAAACTAAAAATTTTTTCGTAAAAATAAAATAACCACCATATAAAAAATTAAACGTCTGGACTAGACTTTGCTCTTGTTACAGGGTTGGAATTAATGTCACTTAATCATACCTCAATTTATCTACGAAAAAGAACATCAACTAAATAAGTATGTTTGAAATAATTAAGACCAAAAACAGTAAATCTTAGTGCAGATAAGTTCTAATTACATGGATCTTGAAACGCAATTTCTTTGAAGCTACTACTCAGAAAATAAAAAAATTATTTAAAAAAAAATGAAACGAGCTTTAAAATGATATGCCACCCTGTGTGTAATTGTTACTGCAGCACCGCCATAAAAATACATTTATATGAGAATATCATCATGTTTCTTATTCATCAAAAACATAAAATTTAGAGATATTTTTTCTACTTGAGCGGTCAGTAAAAATGAGTTTTTCGAAATTTCACCCCTAGAAGGATAAACATAAAAAGGGCTATTTAATAAAAATAAATCTTCTAAGGTCTTATTATTAAAAGACGTATCTTGTCATTTACCACAATTTAGCTCTAATAGAAATAAAAATGAGTTACGCATTTGGTAAAGCCAATGAATAAGCGCCTAGTCCAAACCTACAAAAATTAGGACAGTAATTCTAAGAAAAAAATATTTTTTGAAATAAACACATAAAAAACATTATTTTCTAAAATATTTCAACATTAAAGCAGAAGATAAAATTTCTCATTAAAAATAAACAAACACATATCTCATTTTTTTAAGCTTAGCAGAAATGAAAAAGGGGAAGTTGCTTTCTTGAAGGTTAGAAGGTTAAAAGAGGGAAAATGACAATAAAAACCAATGTTGTACGAAAAAAGATGCGGCTACGTTGCTAAAGGTCATATTTTCCAACACTAATATCAAAACTTTTTAAGAAAATGCGGTATAATTTGTAAAAGTCGTGATTACAACTATCTGGTCAACACAAATTGTTACTCTTGAAATCTTTTATTTTATAGAAATTTTATTGACCTCAAAATAAACCAAAAACAATAACTGCAGTTTCCACAACTACGCACATTCTTCGTAAATATTGTTTGAGAAAATTTTATAAAGAAAATGACAAAAATTTAGAACAATATGCACATTAAATTATCTACAGTACGAATGTGAATAGTATTCCTCTGGTAAAAAAAACTGCATATTAGCATGTACACCAAGAAATTTCGTGGTTCTTAAAGTCATCCGCTTAACTGAAAATACATACGATTATAAAAAAACATATATTTTTTCTATTAATAGCACAGGTTTACAAAAAAAAGGTAAATGCCTAGTTGATCAGACCGCTTTATTCTTATGTAATTAGACGCCCTAGATCCAAATCTGAGGTCTGTTAACCTCTATTACGTTAGGTCCAAGGTCGTTTCAAAGTTAAATTTAGAAAATCTACTAAATAAATTTGAAAAAGAAGATATGTAGGTTTTTGGGGTCGCTGAATCTAAATTCATTGTTTGTTAGACCTCCAAGGTCAGCCAGAGGTTATCTCAGCGTTCGTTGAGAAAAAATACTACTAAATATTCTGTAAAAGAAGATATATAGATTTTTGGGGCACTAAATCTCAATTCGTGATTTGTTTAACACTTCAAAGTTAACCAAAGGTCATTTCAACGTCACTTCAGGGTCAAATTGAAAAGATCCACTAAATAAATCTGTAAAAAAAGAGAACCCACGTGCAGCTAGATGTGATTATAACAGCTTATGTTTTGGCATATTTATAAAAACTTGGTCCGGTCACATGTCTGCTGTGTAGTGGCCATCATTCTAACTGAACCTAGAGAGCGTGATTTTGATAGCTTGGGTTTCGCCTTAAAAACTCGATCCGCTCCCATGTCTGCTGTATAACGGACATCAATCTAGCTGTGCGTGGGGTACAAGGTTTTGGGAGCATCAGTTTCAGCTCAAAAACTTAAACCGTTTATCTGTCTGCTATGTAACGGATATTGATTTAGCTGAGCATGGGTTCTCCTTTTATACAGATGGATTTAGTAGATTTTTTCGATTTGACCTTGAAATGACCCCTGGTTAACCTTGAAGTGTTAAACAAACCACAAATTCGGACTCAGTGACCTCATTTAGTAGATTTTTGTCAATCTGACCTTAAAATGACGCTGAAATGACCTCTGGCTGTCCTTGGGAGAATAAATAAACCACGAATTTGAATTCAACGACCCCACAAAATCCCACCTCTTTTTTCAGATTTATTTAGTGGATTTTTCTCAATTTGACCTTGTAATAACCCTAAAATGACCTTGGGGATTAAACAAACCACGAATTCGGATTCAGCGGTGTCAAGAAAGTACATGTCTACTTCTGCAAATTTATTTAGTGAATTTTTCTCCATTTGACCTTCAAATGACCTTGAACATAATGTGATAGAGGTTAGCGGACCTCAAACTTAGATTCAGGGCATCTATTTGCATAAGAATAAAGTTGTCTGATCAAATAGGCATCCATTTTATTTTTTTTTGTAGCCCATCTGAAAATAATATATCCACGATCAGTAATCAAAAATAAACAGTTCATTCAAAAAGTTCCGGGACTAATTTTTTTACGAATGAAAAAAAGAGTTTGGAGAAAATATTTTATCTAGTTTTCAACATAATCCCCTCCTCGTTCTATACAAATTTTGCTGCGCTTATATAGCCGCTGGAATGACCTGGAAAACTCCTCCTCTGGAATAGCTTTAAGAGCCCTGACCACAATCATCTGAATCGCCTCAACGTCTTGTCATTTTCAATTTAGGCGAAAGAAAAGTCTGCCGATGCTAGATCTGGCGAGTAGAGCGAGTGATGAATCATGGAGACCGACTTGTGGGTCAAAAATTGTGTGATGAGTATGGAGAATGGACTGGCGAATTTTCGTGCGACAAAAACCAGTCACTGGTGCGGTACAACGCAACGAAACCGCTTCAAAAGTCGGTCCAGGATGCTTTTGTAGAACTGTGCGTTCACTATTTGGCCCGAGGGCACGAATTCGCTATGGATAATCCCGCGAGAATCGAAAAACGAAATGAGTATGGTTCTGATTATCGACTTTGTCGCTTGCACTTCGCCCTTGCCTAGCCACTCAGCCTTTTGGCGTTTAGTCGATGAAATGTATTGGAAACACAATATTTCGTTACCGGTTAAAATTTTATTTAAAAAAAATATCATGCGTCTGCCCATTTAATCAAATCGCGTGAAGTTTCCACACGGCACTTTTCAGCTTTTCCGTTAACAAGTGTGGAACGAACTTCGCACACACTGGTGCACGCTTCCTATACTGATTTGAGTTCCTCTGACAACATTTCAACCGCAAATCGCCGATTACGAGACAATGCGACGCGCACACATTCGACATTCCTATCGGTAGTCGAGGTTAAAGGGCGCCTCTCCCGTGGATCGTTTTTAAGCGAGTGTCGACCGTTTTTGAACCATGTATACCACCAGAAAACGTTGCTATGGTTTCAGTAATCCCCACCATAATCGGTTTTCAATAATTCAAATGTTTCCAAATTATTTTTTCCCAACCTGAAAAAAAATATTGCGGTGCATTGCTCCACAGCGAAAATTGTGACGCAGTGGCGAAAACACGTCTACTTCAAACGAACACAGCTGGCCATTAAATGAAGTTACTGCGCTCACATCTCGACTGGGGGTAACTAAGGCATGATATTACATAATTCTGCCGTCGGGTAACAGATAGCGCTGGTTATATATATATATATATATATATATATATATATATATATATATATATATATATATATATATATATATATATATATATATTTATATATATATATATATATATATATATATATATATATATATATATATATATATATATATATATATATAAATTAAAAAATATCTTATTAAATCGAAAAATTGAGAAAATAGTATCCAATATGTACACCTAAGCATTTAGTTTCTAAAAGCGAAAAAGTAGATACGTTTATTTCATTATTGCAGATTAGTAAAGAAGATAGATACATTATTTTCAATTTTAAATTTGTGGCTGGTATCTATTATTGGTAAATTTTGTACGAAATCTAAATAAAAATTGTTTTGAATAAACCAAATTTTTACTAAGTTTGCAATATAGATATTATTGAATTCTGAATTTGTTCAAATTATATTTATTTCAAAATACCCTGAAACGCTATAACTTATTTTAATAAAACTCGAGTCATAACTTCGTGGCAACGAAGTTTACGACAGGTCAACATAGCGAAAACCGAAGCGATGTTGCAAGGATTATTAGAAAGTTTCAATAAATAATGAAAGCTGACTTAAAATCGTTAGGTCGCAATAACTGTCCGAAAAAAAAAACAAAAATATCTGGGAATATTTTAAGTATACGATTTGAGCTTCTTGCTTGAGTAGGCGATGCATCCCCAAGAATTTCGGATTCAGAGAAAAGGACTCACCAGTACCTGCTGCATTAGAAACGTTAATGTCGCTCACACCCCCCGTCGACAACCCGCTTTCGCTTGTCATATTGTACTCTTGTCATATGTCCCACCCCCAAAGAAAGAAGCTGGGTCCGCCCCTGGTCTTGAGGGAATTCGTGTAGTAAGACAAACAATCTCACATCACCTAAAATTGATTAATTTACAGGTAGGAGGCCTCTGCGTGTTCCTTAGTTATAAGTTGAATGAAAACGTAAGTAGCTTCAGTGAACAGAGAAAATAACTGCTCTTGGCCAAAATTGGGATATGGGCATGGTCTTAGATTAGAGAAAAATGGGCAGATTCTCGCCATACACTTATCTGGAAAGTTCCATAAAGACAGGCAAGATTAGCTGCAGCTCCATTTCAAAGGGATAGTGTTATGTTTTGGTGTAAAATATTGGGGGGTATTCAAACCCCTCCCTTTGTTTTAGTTTTCTGATCACAGTATAGTAAAAAGGTACTCACTAATGTACCCCAAAAACACAAAGGACTCTGCGTATTCTTAACCATTATGAACATGCAATAATTTTGGACATCCATGTAGTTTAAACTGAGGAGAAATATATATTTAATTTATTACATTTTTTAGAAATTACTTTATAATTAATATAAAATATAACGTCATCAGAAATTATACTACTAAATACAACAATTTTTATCAAGAATTTTATTGTAATTGATTCCCATCAAAAATTTTGGAAAAAAATTTAAACCACTCGGTTTTAGTTAATAGGTTCAAATTCACAATTTTAAATATTCCCAGTATTTTAATATAAATAGGGAGAATCCATAGGAACACCCCAAACTTTAAGATGATCTTCTTCATAATGCTGTACTTAATATTAAAATATCATATTGAATATTAAAATATCATTAAATGTACTAAAAAATTGTTTATAATGAATTTAAAAATTTCTATAAAGATTAATAACTAATATAAATATTAATGAGATGGTTGAGGGTAGTGAAGTTTTAACAATTTGTTAGTATCCTAAATAATATAAGTTTGGAAGAGGAAACGAAAGTTATATAATTACTCGCACATTTTGTATTTTTCCAAATATGAAACCCTAATACCTTTTTTGCTTAAATAGAAATCAAAGTTTTTCGTTAAATTTAGTCCTAAATGAACGAATTTCATGCTGCTTCTCTCATTCACTTCCTTTACGGGAAAACTTATTAATTTTGAGATAAGACTTAGTGGAAAACTAAAAGTTTTTATAACAAGAAATCTACTTTTTCTCGAAAGAGGGTTTAGCGCTTAATCTCTTTACATGGTTTTCGGAACTGCTTAGACGTTCATCACTTTAGTGATATAAACATTTTAATCTTTTTAAAAACATGATATTTAATTAAGCGAAAGTTAATAATATAAATAGTTTGGAAAAATATAAAAACCTCCGACTCACACATACTCTCTTCAAGTCATTATATAATATTTTTTCAAGTTTTAACGATATATAACATACATTTCTTCTATAAAAGGGCGATCTCTCTTAAAGTAGCTTTTGTAGTATTCTGTGTTGGTGATTTACTGGTAGTTGTCAATTTTCAATTTGTGTCCTGTCTCGAGCTGCTGTTGAAAGAGAGTTGAAATTTTCTGTTGATTTCTTACGCTGATATTATGTTGTTCTACAGTTTCGTCCTACACAAATATATTTCAAATAGATGTTGTCCTTTGGGTTTTTTAGAGATAAACGTATTATTTTGTATGGTCTGTCGGCTGTTGGGTTGTATGAGTTTTTGCTGAAGTTTTATTGCTTTATTTGTAGTTGTAACCATTTTTTACAAGGCTTTCTTTTTCTTGGTTGTCGCTTAGATGAAGAAACTTGAAGATTAGAGTGTTGGCTACGCCCAGTATTTGTAACGTGCGATGGTGAGAACCAGCATTGAAGTATGTGTCCATATGGGTTGGTTTTCGATATACTATGTGTTGAAGGTAGCCATTCATTGTATTGGTCATTAGGATGTCTAGGAATAGGAGTTGATTGTTTTCGTCAAGATCCAAAGTACACTGTATTTTCGAACGGATAGAATGAAGGAAACTACGGAGACAATTGGGCTGATGCTTGTCATGGAGGCCATATTATAAATAAATAATCTACATAGATGCACTAGTTTAAGTTTAAGATGAAATTCTTGAAGATCTTTGGTTTTAACTTAGCGGTGTCTTTATATCTGACCGTCAAATAAGAAATATGCGTTCTTCAAACAATATCTGATGATGTTCTTAACGTGAGGTAGGAAATTTCCTTTTTGAGCGATTTGGTCCAGTATTTCATCCATCGGTATGCTCGAATACAGATATTTTACGTCGAAGCTTGTAATAATGTCGTCTTTGTCAAGTCGTACGAAAAATATAATTGTTTATAACTATTTCGAGTTTTGATGTAAGATGCGGCTATCTCCACATGTAATTGCATGAGGTCAGCTAAGTGTTTTTCTAGTTCTTAGGTGGAAAAGTTGTAAGCGCTTGCTACTATTATGTATTTTTGGAAGTTCGTATAATTTAGGACACCTGCTGAAGTTGCCCGTGAAATCAATTCTCGTTTGATATCCGGTTCTATGGGTAAGTCTATAATTTTGGTTTAGGTATATTTTGAAAATATGTGATGAAATCCCTTAGCACAGACTTGTAAGTAGTTTCTTAAGAAATCTTTCATTTTTGCAATATAGTTTTCGATATCCATAATGACGGTTGCATTACCTTTATCTGCTGGTAATATTATTTTTGCTCTGATTGTTTAAGGCTGCTCTGCCGAGTTTACATTGCAGAGGACAAATCTTGCCATGTTTGTCCAGCCTCATTGTTGCCTTTAGAAGGAAGAGTTGAATCGATTTGTTTAATCTTGTTTTGAGCCATTGCGTTCTAAAATAATATATTATAAACTGAGTTGTTGTTTGTGGAAGTTTTTCATATTGTTTTTCAAATTTATTTTTATTACTTTTTGTTTTTGTGGCTTTTATAGGTTCACTTTGTTATTAACAAATAGTTTTTTATACAATATATTCTTCAGGCGCAGATCCAAGAGGGGGCCGGTGAGGGCGATCGCCCCCCCCCCCTCAAAGAGTTATGAGTTTAGGAAAATAATCCCGATTTTGCCTCTAGTACTACAGTTTATTCAGGAACTAGAGAAAGTAATAAATCATTTTTTACCCTTTTTTTCTTCGCAAACTACCAGTGTTCTTTAGTCCGGTGTCTTTAGAAAAATCTGTTAGATACATATATTTTTCATAGGAATGGGTTAGAAATTTTATAATCAAAAATACCGGTCTATAATAATGGACTATTTGGGTTGGAATAGATATTTGGATGCGTGAAGTGTTAAAAAGAATTTTAATCCTTGTCAGACGTCGGAATAAGGTTTATTTTATCACTATGTATTTATGGCATAGAATATTATTTCGGTAGTAATCTTAAAATAAAAAGTTTTTATAATATTATTTTAATTCTTACGATTTCTTAATAATTCACAAACATTAGAAAATATAGATAATTTTGACATATTTAACACAAATCAGAGCTGTATTTTTAATATTTTTAATTTCGGCATAGAAATCGTTTCAGGCACATTCAGACTAAAACCTGGCCTTTTTCTCTCAAAATATTCTAAGTTATAATTTAAATACTTACAAAATACCCATTGTCAAAAATACAAGAAGTTAAACATATATAAAAAAATAAATTCGTCCATATAATATTAAAAATTTTTTGGGGCAATCGGTCATTTTATTCTTAATTAAAAACATTTTTAGGACATTTGACTTCCCAGTTTATTTATTTCTTAAACCATCTGCAGAATTGCAATTAAACACTAAAAAGGAATTCAAATATAATTAATTTGTCACTGAAGCTATCTTCGCTCAAATTAATTATATATGGTTCCTCTATCTCAGCGATCATGTGATCGACTTTCCACATTTTCTTTTATTTCTTTATTATACGGATTTTTCCCAATTTTCTGCAGTAACTTTATTCAAGGAAATGTTTCAAAAGTTCAGTTAAATTACTAATTGTTTACGTTGTGTTATTTCTAACCACTATACCTTTTACTTGAGAGAGATATTTCTTTCTCCAACGAACATTTTCTGGACGATTTATAAGAACAGATTTCCTATCTGGATTTTCCCAGCAAAAATTAAGTTCTCTGAGCAATTTCCAGAGCTCAATTCTTTTAATTTCAGGTAAATCCCGATCTTGATTGATTTTAGTTAGAATTTTGTCGACGGTTGGGATCTGCTTCTCATAATAAAATGTAGGTATAAGTCCTTTTATTGCAGTTTACATCTCTTCTTCCAACGAGGTTTTCGTCTGCCTGTGATGGAATATGTCTTGGGAGTACTGAAAACTCCAGTCGTTTTTTTCTCCTTCAGTATTCGGTACATAGTAGATTTTTCAACTCCTGTCATGTTGGAACATATTTCAACAGAGCTTGATATCTTAAGACATCATAAACATTCATCGTAATAAGTTTTTCGTTGAGGAAAAAATGTCCTGTTTTAACGATTTGGAATAAATATAGAGGTGGAAGCCATATCTTTTTGGTATCTCAATAATGTCAAATAATACATAAAAACAAGCACAAACAAGATAAATCACTAAGAACACACTGTAAGGTGTACTTTTCTCACTGACAGAAATTAAATTGAACTATCAGAAATTTTATTGTATGCAGTAAATTTATGAAAGCTTATAATATTTAAATATAATTAGATGTACGGCAGTCATCAGTTACCTGCGGCACTGGAGCAGGTAACTGATTTATTACTCTCTCTAGTCCTTGAATTGAATATAGGAATGTGTATGCTTGCGATCGCCCCTCCCCCTCCCAAGAGCTTTGAGTTCAGGAAAATGGAACCGATTCTGCCTTTTATATTAGGAATGTGTATGATGCTGGCGCTCCTCCCCGTTGACAGCTCGTTTTTCTTGCGATAGCCTCCCCACCAAGAGCTTTGAGTTCAGAAAAATAGACCCGATTCTGCCTCTTATACTAGGAATGTGTATGCTGCTCTCATCCTCATCCCCCCCTTCGGCAACTTGTTTTTTCTTGTGATCGCCCACCCCCCTCTCTAAGAGCTTCAAATTCACAAAAATAGACCCGACCCTGCCTTTTACACTAGAAATGGGAATGTTGCTGGTGTCTCCTCCCTCCCCCCCCCCCGTCGACCGCTTGCCATACTGTACTTCTCTGATATCACCGCCCCCCCCCCCCAAAGAGAGAGGCTAGATCTGCCCCTGATCTTCTTCAAATAGTCAAATAATATAAGCTGCATATAAAAACATATACATGGGGTGATCCTAAAAGTTTTCTAATGCATAATAAACTAAAAATCGGTGTAAGTAAGAAAAGTAATAAAAAAATAATAATTTCCCCTCATAAACTACAACTTTTCCAACAAAACAACTGTTAAAAACTTACTAACTTTATGCAATTTTGGTGAGTAAAGTTTTTTTTTTACAAATTTAAATCAAAATTCTAATGTGGAATTTACTTAAAATAATTGGACAATACAAATAACTATGCAAAAAATGCCTGTTTGGCAGTATAACATTGACTGTTTGTTTTATATCACAGCATTTGAGCTATAAAAAATTGTTACCAAATAAGATTTGAGATAGTTTCATTCGAAATATTAAGATCTTAAATAATTCATAACCTAAAATATGAATTTTTGTAGTTACTTCACCAATATACCAAGATTCTATTGGTATTTTATCGGATTGTTTAGTAAACACAGACAAGGGTCGATATGAGGTAACTCCTTACAAGTTCAAGACAAAAAGATAAAAGTACCAATATTATTGGTGTAAACAATAATATTGGATTTTTTCTGGTCCGCTGAAAAAATGGTTTTCAGGTCTTTAAGAAAAATTATATTAACATGAACTTATATGTATACGAAATGCATTTTTAAGAAGCATTCGCCCAATGTTCTCTACCTTTTAAATATTTAATATTTTACCAGTGCTCGTGTAGCTATGACAACAGCCAGGTAATAATCTGCCTAATTATTAACTTCAAACTATGATTGTAAGAAAATATAATCTTCTTAAGATTTAAAAAATTTTAATTTTTTATTACTTTTTTTACTTTTCAATTTCTTAAATATTATTAAATATTAAATAACGTAATTCCTAAAATGTGTAGAATTTATCGACTTATAACTAATTGCCTTATCCCGACTTCTACCAATAATGTTCGTCCAACAAATAGCTAGAATTCATAACATTATAATTTCTCCAGATTAACTGCACAATCTGGCAATGTAACTTATCATTATTTATTATGCTGAAATTGGTGACATATATTTCTTCTTTTTCTTCCACCCTTATTTCATTCTGATTTTAATCGATTTTTAATATTTTAAAGATATTGGTCTATCTTTATGAAACCAAGTAAGTTAAATTGTGGACAGTGATAAAATAGTGTGTAATTTGCAAAAATAAATAAATGTATGGAGTAGAGGCTTTATTGTGACGCATAATATAGGTATGATATAGTTTTTCTTCACATTTTTATAGCAATTTCGGATGTAAAACAATTGAATGATTTACAATAGGCCTAAAGGTCTCTATTTTATTCTAAAATCTCTTTGCATTCACCGAATATTTCAAATGTATCGTTTACGCATACATGGGAAATATAAATCTTAGGATAATGTAGCTTATAAAACAAAAAGTGAGTGTTAAAAATATTCTGATAATTGATATCATATTATACCTTATTTTTAGAAAATATATTGGTCTTTGCGAATGCGTGTAAGAGTTTTTATCGATAGCAATTATTTATCTATTACATTATCATTAAAAGTTTATTGATAAATTACCGAGGAACTTTGAAAAAATCTAATTTAGTTAATAGACAAACGATATATCTGAGCATAAATCAATACAGGCCGATAAAAGAAAATGAATTATTACAAAATTTCAAACAATACAATAACAATACTATTCTTGCTATCTTGATATTGCTGAAGCACTAATTTTTTTGAATATTCATCATTGCTCCTACTATTTAATTAAACATTCATATATTTGATATAGTGTCCATAAATTTTCGAGACTATTCTGAAACAAACTTTATTATCTTGTTAGTAAGTCTGAAATCTGCAACTTGTTTGTATTTCTAACTCCAATGCCATGTTTATTCCTTATCTTTTACAAGCAAATATGAAGACGGAGATCTGTTCACAAATTATTATTTTTTGCTTGAGCTGTTCCAAAAATTTTATTCGATACAAAGTAGAGAACGGGAACGTTGTTATGTCAGTTGTACCATAAAATATTTAATTTTTTACCTATTTAGGATGAAGCAAATAAATGAATATAATGATGACTTCCGTTCGTTTCATGTTTTGTATCAATTATATTAATAATTCCTTTATAATTCATAAATATTTGTTTTCGAGATACATTTCAGATAAGCATTTAAATTAAGTTAAGACTTGCTTCAGTGTCTTAAAAGTATATTGTCCGTTATAATCCAATTTAGCGTCTGAGTCTAAACAACCATTCCTAGATATAAGACACAGCGCTCATTCGTGACTTCAACAGGATGATGAGAGATGATGCCATAAAACGAAGGATTACTCTGTTATCGAGAAATTAACAAATCAGGGACATGTTCCAAGATAAAAAGAAGTAAAGTTTAACTTTGTGAAAAAATTCAACACAAAATTGAGTCGTAAAAGTGAATTGGACAGAAAGACCCTTGAAAAACTTAACAAGAATTTTTTTTGGTATAAATATGGCTCCAAAGCAACAAAGGGAACTGGAATAGGAGTATACGGACCCAGGAGGAGAGGAGAGGACAAAACCTTTATTCACATCCTTTCAGAGTGGAGCACTTTAGGAAAGGAGGACTGGCTCAAGTCAGCAAAGTGTCCCTAAGGACTTAGCAGCAGAGGAACACTGATCCCCAAATTCACACACCCACGTTATCACCTGATGGCCATTAGATCAACATGTTATAATCTACTTTTTGTTGGATCTACATGTTTTTTTTTTACTTATAAATTTATTTATGGACTTATAATTGTTATTTAAATATTTTAAACATATATTTAAGTAAGTTAGATGTTAACAAGGATAACAACATTGGTTAGAAAAACTATAACATAATGATTTGAAAAATTATTATTTCGTTTAAAAAGTTTACTGTAGTTTTTGATAAATATATTAAATATTAATATAAATTATATAGATAATTACCTATTTATTATTAAACACAAAACCCAAATTTTGTATATCCTCAAATTCCAAAGTTTCTCAAAGGTTTAAGTACTCAAAGCTTTAGAAGTAACTAGGTATTGAGAAGACTTTTACGCTCTTCATTATCGGTTTACCCACTTTTTATTATACAGTACGTACAGTTATTTTGCCCATATATTTAATTCCTTTTATGACCTTTGCTTACTTATTTTTTCTGCTTCAGTAATTTTTAATGAACGTATTAATAATACTGACAAGTAAAATGTCAATAACTGATTTTACTAAGTCGCAGGTTTCAAAGAATACAGAACAAAGTATATAAATACAAATTTAAATATGAGATTAGTTCGGCTTGTACCATCCAACCGTAACTGTCCTTACAACCAGACATGTAACATCTATTCCTCATCTTAAAGGTGTTTAGAACTTGTAAGGAACGAACAAATACAATAAGAATCAGTTTCACATCGCAATTGACAAAAGTAACGAAAGAGTACTGACTATGAAGGTACAGTGAATGCTACAGCCTGAGCTAAGTAGACTATCTCGTATTCAATGATCACGACAAAACAATAGGTTTAAACAAATAGCTGAGGAATTGAGGATTCGATATAAAGAATATTTATGTAGTGAAGGTGAATAATGGTTAAATAAAATAAAATATCCGTCCGTAATAAATATTGGATAAATCAATATGTATATTTGTTATTTATAAGATATACCTTTACATAAACATTATTTATCACCGTTGTATCCGTTTCTTTATCTTCGGTATTGGAATTTTTTACTATTTAATTCATTGCTTCAAACTATTTTATTTTTTGGTATAAATAGTTCCGGTGTCAGATATATTAGTTTTACTTTTGTTTATCTTTGAAATCTCAAGATGATACGCGGAAAGTAAACTTTTAATTTTTTACATCGGACCTCTTCTAGTATACGAGTGAAAAACAGATTTTTTAAATCATTTTTTCTCTGACAATAACTCGTGAAATGCTTCAGAGAGTTGTATCATGAATCCTCGTGAACGTTAGCGGCGGAACCCTGGATGAGTTGAGCAGCGGCAGCCTCCCACTCAGATAGAAAAAAAAATATTTTTAATCATTTCCTCCCGATTGACTGACAATTTGCTAAATGATAGTTCACACAATACTTTGAAAAAAAAAGTCACCTGGCTGTATATATATATATATATATATATATATATATATATATATATATATATATATATATATATATATATATGGCTTACCAAAAATACACAAATAAATGCACCACTGAGACCAATAGTGAGCGCCGGGGGATCTCCTACACAAAAACTGGAAAAATATCTAGCCAGTATCATGCAACCATGAGTCGAACTGGCTGATTCCTTCGTGAAAAACATTCACCTCGAAGAAAATGACATCTTAGGAAGCCTCGACATAAAATCGCTATATCCAAGCATTCCACTGGATGAGACTTTGGACAAAATCGCCATGAACGAAGATTTTCCAGCCTACACAATTGAATTTGCAGAACACTGCCTAAAGAACACATACTTCATGTTCAATAACCAAATATACAAACAAACAGATGGCGCACCTATGGGATCCTCGCTTTCACCAGTCATAGCCAACCATTTTTATGATATATTTCGAACAAGAGGCACTGCAAAAGGCACTTTTAAAACCGAAACTTTGGAAACGCTATGTTGATGATATTTTTATAATATGGCCACATGGAAAAGAACCCCTGGACGATTTCCTCATATACCTGAACAATATCCACCACAAAATCCAATTCACGCTAGAAATCGAACAAGAAAAGAAACTACCTTTTTTGGGCCTGCTGTTAACTAGGAAACTCAACAACACCCTGGGCTTTAGCGTATATTGGGAACCCACGCATACTGACCGATATTTCAATACAGCGTCACATCATCATCCCTCTCAAAAGCAGGCAGTAGTCAACACATTAGTATCAAGATCTCTCCGCCTAACAGAACTTGACACAAAACAAGACGAAATAAGACACATTTCAACAGCTCTAGAACGGAATGGATTCTCACAATCAGATATAAAGAAAGCCATAAAAAGACAAGAGAAGACTACAACAAAGACCAAAGACCAAGATCGAACAAGGAACAAAGCCATAATACCATACATAAAAGGAATAACAGACAGAATCGGAAGAATCTTAAGAAAACACAACATACAGCCCATATTTAAACCACAAAAAACAATAGCCAACATCCTGGGAAATCCCAAAGACAAGACCAACCTTGAAAATCATGGCGTTTACAGTATTCCATGTGCAGATTGCCATCAAACTTATATAGGACAAACAAATAGGCGCATATCAGCAAGAATGCAAGAACATAAAAATAGCCTCAAAAACAAACAGACAATCTCAGCCGTATTTCAACATCACCAAACAACCGGAGATATCATCGACTTAGAAAAAACAAAAGAAATAGCACCAGTACAGAACTACAAGGTACGCGTCATAAGAGAGGCCCTAGAAATCGAAAAAGCGAGACAGCTAAATAAACGAGACGATGCTATAAATGTTCCAACTACATGGAAAACATTAATAAAGAATCAAGAAAGAAAACAACAAGATTCAACTAGTACACGAGAGACCAGCATATAAGAACAAAATATATTGCACTCGGCAGAGGAGAGGAGCCTGCAAATCCAATCAGGAAGCGAGCCAGCTAAACAAAACTCGAAAGTCATCAGAGAGACGAACCGCACTTAAAAATGCCACATGAGATTTTGGCAAAACGTCGTGAAAACGATTTTTTGAACGAACGGATTGAAACCCGGAATAACCAAACTATATATATATATATATATATATATATATATATATATATATATATATATATATATATATATATATACTTTTAAATATTAGAACTTATTAAGAATATTAGTTCGATTGAAATGTAACAAAAAAATTATTTCTTTCTGCCTGTGCAAGGAACGTGATGTCGAATAACTTTAGATACATCATTTCCTCCCGTTTAAAAATTTCTCAGATAATTGTTGACAAAATACTTCAAGTAATAAAAAAAAGTCAGCTGACAGTATGCCGCGGGAAATCCCGTCAACTGGTGTATTTAAATCGGCGATCGACACTCACGCGTGGCTCCCGCGCTACACCCTTCACTGCATCAGCTGACAATCTTTCTACCGAGATATAGTCACTGACGTTTTTATTTACTCAAAGCAGCATATAAACTATCGTGTGACAAATTTTAAACTAAGATGAAATCACTGAACATACTTATTTTTTGCCATTTTCGTGTGACCAGCTATCGTATAATCCACCACCTTACAGCTAGCCGAATTTTATTCAAAGAATTGTGTCATTTAACAAATTTTCAATCGAGAGAAAATGATTAAAATTTTTTTTTCTACCTAAGTGGAAGGCTGCCGCTGCTCAACCCACCCACGGAGCCGTAGCTGACGTTCACGAGACTTCATGACACAACTCTCTGAAGCATTTCACTAGTTATCGCACGAGAGGAATTTGGTTAGAAAAACCTGTCGCTGACATGTAGTCTATTCATTTCTTGTGCTATGGTCTCCAAAAAAGCTTTTCGAACATTTCGATTTCTGTACTCACTACTAGATATATACCATAAATTCTCATTATCTTTATACAAATTTACAAATTGTAATTTTTGTTATTTACTCTATCTAATTCTTTTGTCATTATATAAATAAAAAATTTTCCGTCTTTACTACAGCGCCGCAGAAATCAACTGGCCCCAATAGCACTTACTCGGGTCCAGTTGCTGGGATATATATTGACAAACAACCACTGCAAAGCACGACTGGCCTGTCAACTGGCTTAATCTAAACTCGCATTTAGACACATATTAAAAACAAAATACCCAGTGAGAATTATGGAAAATTATACGAGGCATATTTGTATTTATTTTATTTCAATTTAAGGCGAAAATTTAAAATTTTTAATCTATGACTTGTATTCTAAAACTACTTTATATAAATTAGTTAAGATGTTTTAACTAATTAAGCAAAAGTGTTGTTTCATGCAAGGAGAAAAGTTATTTATTAGACTAGGAAGTTACGTTACATATAAGTCACGCAAGGAAAACTTTAGCACGTTGGCCTGAAGGGCGAGTTTGGTAATTTTCTTAATAGGTTATAGTGTCTAATAAAATATAAGCTTTGCTCGCAGAACCATTAGAAACTAGTCAGCCCCTGTCAGATCGCCCAAATACAGTTTCCAAGCTTTCGCCTGACTGTTTTTGTGATATGTGGTTGGCGCTGACTAGTCCATGATTATTCTACGAAGAGGCCTATTGTATCCAATATTTTCATATAATTGTTTTTTTTTTTTGAAAATGTTACAAATTGTTACAATAACATCAATAATTATTTAGTTGTTTTTATCGAAATTAACAATACAGTTCTTGATCGTAAAAAGAAGGTATTTAATGTTTACATGGGATGTCCAATAAGAACATTTTAAATAAATTGTTTCAATGGGTTTTTTGCACATTTTTATTGAATATTGATACATAATAATAATTTTTTCAATTACATTTTGGAATACATTTGGACGTAAGACAGGACATCATAAATTTGACAACCAATTTATTCTTTGAGTTCTTGAATCGTCTCAAGATGGTTTACATAGACGTTACTATTTAATAACGGGAAATTAAAAATACGTTAATTACAAAGTTTAGGTGAAACAGCCGTCATTCTGCAAAATCATTTATGATTTTCATTGAAACTAAACTTTTTACATACCCATTTAAACCTTTTCCCGGAAAATTTAGATGCCGTGTCAGATGAATACGGAAAAAGAAATCACCACGACATTGTTCAAATCACAATATGTTACTGAAGCATATGAAGTGTAAATATGTTGATCTCTTAGGGATAGACTCTTATACGAGAAGATGAAAAAAAAATTAAATGCGACAGTACAATTTATGTAACAAGTAATAAATAAAAAAGTTACTTTTGTAGAATATATTCTACCATAACAGTTTTTCCAAAAAATATTGATTATATAAGCAGTTTTTATAACTATAAAGCAAATAATTTTACAATATTACAAATTTTTCTGTTTACATCATTATTCTGTCTTCTGCAGAGATCTACTTCCGAAACTCCTTCGCCGATGATTCGAATTTTGAAATACCGTCTCAGGGAAGTCGAAACTGTCAGAATTAGAGAAAAATTTTTAAAATTGAAGTTTCTGAAGACAATAACTTGAATAATAATTTTATAAGGCCAAAAAAGATTTTCGAAATTTTCAATAATTTACTATTAATTAGTTTATTCTATTTTAAAACCAATTCTTTTAAACTAAACAGAGTAGAGTTCAATTATTTTCAAAAAAATATCATCCGATGATCACTCCTGCTCCCTGTTTATGGCTAATAAGCTGCAATTTTAGAGTCAGCTGGATCTTGTGAATATAGGGCTACATATCTTCTGTCATTATTTGTTGAGGAGTGCTACAGTGGAGGTTTAAATCCGAGTAGCGATGCCCGAGAGAAGCTTTTGGTTATTCTACAACACTAACACACAGCCGCGAGATTAACAGCATATCATTTATGACGATAACGAATAAGATTACTGTCATCTTTCAATGAAAATGTTTAATATTCCTTGATTAAAATTTTAATAGCCGACAGCGACGATCGATTATGCACAGCAAATAATCATGTAACATACGAATTGTAATTGCAGAATTTTTTCCATTTCCGTCATAGGTTTTACTATTAATAAACATTATTCCAAACCATATCAGCTATTATCAAATACCCGCCCTTAAGAAAAATTGTAAATATAAAGAGAACCTTATTCTTATCTATTTATTATCAGCGCAATTCCCAAAATTTAGGATTTAAAAATAAAAGTCACTGTATTTTTCTAAAGTTTTAAAAATATAAAACAGCTTACCTACAAGAAAATTTTGAAGTATTTCACAGTAGTGCTCTCCGGCCGTCATTACATTTAACCAATGTGAGTCTGTAGAATTGTTCAAAATATATTCGAAACATTTAGGTCTTCTGTTAGAGATTCTTTTCTATTTTTCAAAAATTTATTTTAAACCATTTTATGTTTATGTCACAATTGCAACAGTGCCCTAATTATTAAGAATGACAACATTGTTTGTCTTGCTCTCTCGGCAACAAGAAATTTGTCATAGCATGTTGGTTTGGGAATCTCCCCAAAATAAAGTAAAATATTGGAAACAATAATCATTGTTTAATTCCAGAAAAGTCTTAACAGCAATCAACTGCAGCTCAGACAAAGACCTGACATATTAATAGTTCTTTGAGTCGAATGTTAAATGGTTAAAAATTGGTTTATTGGTATGGTAAAACGTTGAATTTGAGAAGCCATTGCCCTTGGTAACAAACAAGTCTTCAACCAATTACATTAATCTACTATACCGACTATTGCCATCAGCTGTTCAAAGTAGGAGAAGCTGGTGAAAAATAAGATTTTGTTGTGATTTATTGGAAATCGTATACGAAAAACATTGGATTTTTGGAAAAAAAGGAAAAAGTGTTGGTTTACTGGTAACATAGAAGAAAGGAGTGAGTATTGGTGTATCCTTTTTTTACAAATATTGGTATTTTTCCTTCTTTCCCATCCTTTTACTTCAATTTGGGTGGCAAAGTATTAAATTTAAACATTTGTTTAATATATTTGGTAAATTTATATTGATTGCAATTTCATAATAAATATTATTTGTTTCATTATAACTTGGTGGCAATAAAGAATATTGGTGTATTTTATTACTGATTATTGGTAGAAATAAAATATAAGCAAAATGACAGATTTTTACAGAGTTTAATATTTATTAAACTTTTGTTGAATTAAATCATGAGAATTTCGATGAACAACTTTTAGAAACAGAAAGTTTTGAAAATTCTTATTATAGTTTGCTTGCTACTGCAAAAGATATTTTAAAGAAAAATTCAACTGATGAAAACGATAATGATTCAGAAAATAATGATAATATTTCTCAGATTGGCTATGAAAGGTTCCATCAATTCCTCTACCAAAATTTACGGATTATTTTGAAAACTCGCTTGAATTTCGAGAGGCATTGGTGCACGTTATAATATTACTGATATTGAAAAATTTAATTTTTTACGCGATTCATTAGAAGGTAATGCCAAAGATATTTTGCAAAACTTAAAAATTAGTTCGGCAAAGTATATAATTGCATGGTACTTGTTGTGTGAAAGATATGATAATAAATCAATGTTGGTAAATACGTATTTGAAAATGTTTTTCAGTATTTCTGCTATGAACAAGGAAGGGGCTGCTGAATTACGAAAATTTTTGAATAGAATTATAAAAAGAATGCGATCACTTAAAGTTCTAATTAAATTTTTATAAAAAAAATTGAACCGACTTTTAAAAGTGCACTAAAAAGTGAAAAATAAATATAAATTTTTATATGAAATTGAAATTTTTGAAGTCGGTGCCAAATTAACATCTGACAATGTGATTCGCATAAACAGATTGAAAATACTTTATTTGTAATTGCTTTCTTACCATAATTTGTATATATATTAGTAGTTATTGATTTCATATAAAAATAATTTGGCGCCGACTTCAAAATTTCAATTTCATATAAAAATTTATAGTTATTTTTCACTTTTTAGCGCACTTTTAGAAGTCGATTCATTTTTTTTTTATAAAAATTTTACTTTTCGATTTTTAGTTTTGAATCTATTATGATATCCACAAATTATTTGAACCAAGTACTAATCGAGATTAGTGTACCTCGCAATGACTCCAAGGTGGCATAAAAGTATCCATTTTATCTAAAGTTGTACATCACCCTAAAATGAACCACTAAAAATTCTTTCTTAGAGTTCTCCAAACACCAGTAAAATTGTGTCAAATAAATATTTAGTCTGTCATAGTAAATCCACAATCTTAAATTTCGAATTAATTCTAGATTGGTAACATAGGCCCCAAAACCTTCCAATATCGATATTTAAAAAACTTGAGATGTAAATTTCGTAATCCAATATATTTTGTACTGCATATTGAATACGCCCCATGAACCTCGCAATATCAATTTTAGACAAAATCGGAAAATGTAAAATTTTCACTTGTTCATATTGTATCTTATCAACCTAATAGTTGTAAAAAATTAACTTAATATTCGTAATACACGATCCTGAAAACCCCCTAATACCAAATCTGAAACAATACGAATAAGGGAAAATTTTCAACCCACCATATTAGATCCGCCATATCGATTTCAAAAAAATAATTGTAATGTCTTAATTTAATCTACATCTAAACACTTCAAGGCCCCCTAGTACCAATTTTGGATGAAATCCAGAAATTTAAAATTTCTAGACCGTCATATTGCATCTGACATATTAGATTTTCATAAAATAATTTTATATTCGCTATTTATATACTCAAAAACGATTCAGTCCCAGATTTGAACAAAATCGAAAAATGTAAAATTTTTAGTTTGCCATATTGAATCCTGAAAAAATACTATTAAATTCATAATTTACATCCTCAAGAACCTCCTATATCAGTTTTGGAGAAAATCGAAAAATATAAAATTTTAGGATTCCATATTGAATTGGCCAGATTGAGTTTTTCAAAAAATATTTAAAAAAGTGTTAACGGCAAACAATTGCAGCCCATGCAAAGACATTACAGCTTCTCTTGATTTGAATCAGTAGCACTTAGCTAGATGAAAAATAAACGCTCAAAGAAAGAAATGTGGAAATCGAATTTCAACAAAAGATTACGCAAACATAGATGCAAATTCACTATAGAATATTTTACCTTGCAAGTTTGCCTCAGGCGATTTGAACCATATTTGACACAATATTCAAAGAATCGACTTTGGCAGAAATATACTAATAAATAAACACTACAATTTATTATTAAGGAGGCACTATGTTGGAAGTGACTTAGTAATTATTTGGGAGTAAGTCTGCGACGCCTGTCACACGAAACAAACAAGGATTATATCTACAGACGGAACGATTGCATGTTTAAACTACATCTAATTTTGTAGAGATATGATACTGATATTATCTATCAAAAAATCGACTTTTTTATCTGACAAAATATCCAAAATAAGGCATATAGTGTTAAATCCAGGATTATTTTGCTAAAAGATGAAAAATATTTTCTTGGCATATTCAGCGACTATTTTCGATAATTGAAAAGCTGTCGAAGATGAAATACTAGAATAAGACAGTTTTCTCTGGAATGTTCTAACAATTGTGAATGCTCAAGATGGCGTATAGCCAAAGAAATTCTTGAAACATAGTCCTCCAAATATATGCCAAGTCTAATTGAACAATTGAATGTGCAAGTATTTGTTGCTCATGTGAAATATCAAGTGTAACTGTTAAATTTATTGTTTTAAGAACCATTTGACAAAATATATATAATAATATGAAACACGGGTCCGCCTTGTATCCCAGCGTGTAACAACGGGCTTCGAGTGTAATGGAATATTTAATAATTTTTTATCAAAAATATGTCCCTGAAATTGTGCCTTTTTAAAAACTTTTTTACACCAACAACAGCCCCAGAGATATGGTTAAACCAAAGTGTTAAAAATATGAAATGCATTAAATTAACATGTATGGTTTGCAACCGATGCTTAATATAGGTGAATTAGGTAGATAAAGTGGCGAATGTTGAAGTATTGCCAATTACTATTAAACGACGAAAAATGGAATATCTGGATTACGTGTTGAGAGAACAAAAATACCATTAATTGCAGTTGATCATGCAAGGGAAAATTCAGGACAAGAGAAATGTTGGACGACGGAGTATTTCTTGGCTTCGCGACCTAAGAGAGTAGTTTGGATGTACATCTACTCAGTTGTTTAGAGCAGTGGCTTCAAAAATGCGTATATCAATGATGATTGCCAAACTCCGCAGCGGAGATGACACTTGACAAAGAGGTCTATATTACTGCATGAGAATTTTCTTCATACCCAACGTGTAAATTATAAGAGGTTATAACGCCATACGTTGTGAAGTTTGATTCGTCCATAAATAAGATAGTTTTGATAAAATGTAGATTTCCTCTATTTTTTTTTTTAAACGAGCTCGAGTAATTAAGTCTTGCAGGATAATTGTCTGGAAGAACTGCGTTTACGTTTTAAACATGGAAAGGATAAAGAAATTAATTCTGTTAAGTTCATAGATGACCTGTTTTGTTGTGCCATTTAAGCTGCGAGCTTTTTTACTCCATTAGAAGTATTATCGGCAATTTTATCCAGAATGTTCTCTTCTAACTCGGTATTCCTTGTTCTCCTTAGATACTAAGGAATCTATTTTTCTCGAAAATAGTTATTTTTTCGAAATAAATGTACAGGGTTTTTTTAGACAATTGTCTAAAATTTCTAATAAATCGAGTTTTAGCGCGTCAGTTCCTGATTTCCGCGGTAATGTCAAAGATTGTTTATAACCTGGATTCGTGAGTCTTTATCGGTTATACAACTGCCAAAATTTAAATAAAATAAATAAATCTGCTCGCAAGCAGCAGCTCTAAAGGTAAATCACTAGGTCCTAATTTTTGCCCTCTTACCTCCGTTATGGGGCATCTTACGAAAAGAATCTTTTGAAACACTAAATCTATTTAGATTCCTTCTATAACCTGCTGAGAATTGAATATATACTTACAGGACACCCTGTATATTAAGTTGTAGATCTACCTATATACATTATTTATCAAGGGATGTTTTTTGAAAAATAAACCAAAGTATTATTCCATGACGAGAAAAGCTTCATGACAAAATATAAAAAGCACATTAACATCTAAAGCCATGTTTCGCTTTTCTTCTCGTCATATGAGAATATAACTACGGAAAGCTGCTCACAAATTGATTTTTTGTTGACCTGAGGCTTGACATTGAATACTCGGGCGTACATTAGCTTCAAAGTATCCACTGAGCCGTCTTGAAATGTAGCCGCAGGATTTAAGGAATTCAATATCACGGGATGTCGGAAATTGCCGCTTTGATCGTGTCCTGATTTCGAATTTGCGTATACACCTTAGTTATTCCATCTAAAATATCAAGAGTAATCGAGTGGGTTTATTTTTTGTGAGGATTTTCTACAGATGTCGTTTTTCGGCAATCTCGTTGGAAAATATATTTATTTATGTCAAAGTTAACCCCGAAGGAGAGAAAGAAGGCTAAATTTTATTTGAGAGTTTTTGCACTGTTTTTCTGTGGAGCACTTATTCCTGCATGTCGTGAAGGTGACCTCATTCGAATTAGATGTCACTTTTTAACCAACTTCTAAAAGAAGGAGGTTCTCAATTCGTCGACTATATATTTTTTTTATGTATGTACACCGATTACTTCGGAACGGCGGCACCGATTTAAATGAAATTTTTAACGTTGTGTTCAGAAAGTTGCTGCGGTGGTCCCATATTTTTTTGGATGAAATTGGTGCAGTAAAATCTAAGATGGCGCTGACAATATGACGGCCAAAAAAATTAATTTTGTCCGATTGTCTCCAAAATTGGTATGGGGAAATTGTCAGGGTCGTATACAATGAATCTGAAATTATTTTTAAAAAATTCAATAATGCGGATTCAATATGGCAGACAAAAAATTGAATTTTGTCCGATTTTCTCCAAAATTGGTGTGGGGGAGTTTTCGGGGTCGTATATAACGAGTATAAAATTACTTTTGTAAGATTTAATATGGCGGATCCAATATGGCGGACAAAAAAATCAGTTTTGCTCGATTTTCTTCAAAATTGGAGTTTTTGGGGTCGCACATAACGAATCTAAAATTATTTTTAAAAAATTTAATATGGCGGACAAAAAAATCAATTTTGTCCGATTTCTCCAAAATTGACACGGCTCAGTTTTTGGGGTCGTACATAACGAACCTAAAATTATTTTAAAAAAATTCAATATGGCGGATCTAATATGACGGGCGAAAAAATCAATTTTGTCCGATGTTTTTCAAAATCGGTATGGGGGAGTTTTAGGGATTGCACATCACGAATCTGATATTATTTTTTAAAAATTGGTGGATAAAAAATAAATTTTGTCCATTTTAAGTTTAATTAAATTTGGCGGGTCCAAGATTGCGGATCAAAGATTCTACATCTCTCGATTTTGTTTAAAATCAGTATTGTGGGATTTTTGTTAGAGTTAATTACGAATTTCAAATATTTTTGGAAAAACTCAATCTGACGGATTCAATATGGTGTCCTAAATATTTTAAATCTTTTGATTTTCTCCAAAACTGATGTAGGGGGTTCTTGAGGGTGTAAATTATGAATTCAAAAGTATTTCAGGATTCATTATGGCGAATCCAATATAGCGGATTAAAATTTTTGCATTCTTTGATTTTGTTCAACGGTGGGATTGAATCGTTTTTGATGATGTAACTAGCGAATATAAAATTATTTTAAGAAAATCCAATATGTTGGATGCGATATGATGGTCTAGAAATTTTAAAGGTCCGGATTTCATCCAAAATTGGTACTAGGGGGTTTTGAAGTATTTAAATTTAGATTACATTAAGGCGTTAAAATTATGTTTTGAAATTCAATATGGCGGATCCAATATGCTGGGTTGAAAATTTTTTGCCTTATTCGCATTTTGTCATATTTGGTATTAGGGAGTTTCAGGGTCGTGTATTACGAATATGAAATTAATTTTTTTATACAAACTCAATATGCAGTATAAAATATATCCAGCTAATAAATTTATCTCTCAAGTTCTTCAAATATAGACATTGGAAGGTTTAGGGGTCTATATTATCAATCTGAAATTAATTTGAAATTTAAGATAGTGGATTTACTACGACAGACTAAATATTTGATTGACACAATTGCACTGGTATTTGGAGAACTCTAAGAATCAAAGAATGTTTAGTGGTTCATTTTGGGGTGATTTTACAACTTTGGATAGAAGGGGTATTTTTTGCCACCTTGGAGTCATTGCGAGGTACACTAACCTCGATTAGTACTTCGTTCAAATAACTTATAGATATCATATTGAATTCAAAACTAAAAATCGAAAAGTAAAATTTTTATAAAAAAATTAAAACAACTATAATTTTTTACATGAAATTGAAATCTTTGAAGTCGGAGCCAAACTATTTCTAAATGAAATAAATAACTACTAATATATACCAATCATGGTAAGAAAGCAATTACAAATAAGGTATTTTTAATTTGTTTATGCAAATCACATTTTGTTAGGTATTAGTTTGGCGCCGACTTCAAAAATTTCAATTATATATATATATATATATATATATATATATATATATATATATATATATAAAAATTTATAGTTATTTTTCACTTTTTAGCACACTTTTAGTAGTTGATTCAATTTTTTTATAAAAATTTTATAAGCCATCTGTTTATTGATCCTAAATTTTACGTTATATAATTTTTGTTTGAGTTACGAAAACTTTATTTATTTATGTTGTTAAGTATGAACTTATTTTAAACAAAATCAATTTCCTGAAGATTTCTTAAGTTAAAGATTACAATTGTATAGTTCTTTCTAATAAATTTAATTGATGTGATAGCTCAATAAAAACAAAATGGATTATATTTTATTTAAATTTTAATGATCGTTCTTTATTTTTTACATAATACTAAAAGAGCTATGCATCTTAAGGACATATTTGAGATATTTGGTTAGACCTCTTAAACATAATCTGTAGTACAATATACAATACATTTTGTTTAATTTCAACATTATTTGAATCCTAATTCTAACAGTAATATAACAATCAAAATATAAAAAAACTCACATTATTTTTGACTCAGACACTTTCATCGTAAATAAACATGCATCAAAGGTGATTCACAATGCCACTACATCATAAAAGTGTACATGACGCGCAGTTAACAAATAGCATTTTCCTCTAGAAATGGTAATGTACAAATATTGTAACAGGCTCTCTCAAAACAATCCGTGTTTAAAATTCGCGATTTACGTTGGATTTAAACAATTAAAGACCTCAATCAATGGAAAATATGACCATTAATAAAAAACTATATGCTTTTCAAAAACATAGCATCCGGGATATCAAAGTTAGTACAATTGAGCTACATCGAACTGCGATGTCCTTTAAACAACTCTACGTCAACTAAAAACTTGGCATAAAAATAAATTTATGTTGAATCACCACTGTTTTAAATATTTAAATTTAAAGAAAATGATTTTGTTATGCTTAGTAAATTAATTAGTGAAGATAATATAATCGAAAGTTTCGACATAGTTACATCAGGCTCTACAACATTAACCTTTAAAGAGAAAATGTCTGTCTAACTTTCCTAACTATAATATCCATGGTTACTATTATTTAAGCCGAGTTTCTTTCAGATTTGTTGACTATGAAAATGTACATTGGTAACTAAAGTAACTTAAACTAGAAAAAATTAATTTCTTTTAAAAATAAGGATACAAAAAACTATAAACTATGTATCAGTCAAATAAATACATTCCAATTTCACTTTAAATTCAAAAAGTTGCTATTTCCCGAACTACCTTAATAAAGAATTCCTGAATTTCAGATATTTTATCAAATAGCCCAATAAACTAAAAATCTAAGGTACACTCTTTCCTGCTATGCAAATTAGAAAGCTTTTCGTGACTGAAAGTTTTAATCAAAGTTCACATTGCAGCTCTTCGAATAACTGGTGAAAATTAATCTAAACTTTCGCCGGCTGCATCAAACGACTTATGTCAATATATACAGCTCAAGCCGTTTAGTATGCTGTCTGAATCTAAATGTCGTTTCAATTCAGACATATTTTAATAAACTTTAAATAATTTTAATATATAAAAGTTAGCAATTACAAATTGAACCCTAGCAATGTATTTATAACGTAATTTCATGCGAAACTAAAAATGAATAATAAAAGCAATGAGCACGCTATAAAAAGATTTCTTCTGGAAACTTATATTTAAGGATATTTAGCAATATTCAAACAACTTCTAAAAACTTTAAATAAGAAAAAGAAACTGAAATAGACTGAAACATAAAAATTATAGTCTACCGGGATACCCAAACTTTTTAGCCTAAGCGCCATACTAACTCCACCACTAAGTCCCAGGGGTCAAGACCTAACTTGTTATTCTTACCAACCTTAGACTAGGGAGGGGGATGAACTGGAATGGCAGTCAGTCGTGTGAAACAAATTGCCAATATTTGAAATCTATCATAGACGTAGCAGTGTGTAGATCATAGGTTATTAAAATAAAACATTAAGTATTAACCCTACAAATATATTTTTAATTCTGGACTATATATGTAAAACAAAAATGTGCAATAGGGTGTCCCACCGGGAAACAATTCGATCCATATATAGGAAACTATATATACGAAAATTTTGAAAATACGACAGTATACTCATATCCATGACAGCAGCCCGGCTAAAATATTTTCAAGAGGGGGCACTTCCAATTATACCGAAAGTAGGTGCCAACTTTTTATTTTAAATGGAACACCCTATATATTATTGCATTTTTGGATTCTGGGCAAGATTATAGGCACATTTTGTTTATCATATCCTACACCTAAATCTAAGCGTTTTTGACCTATTTAAGATTTTGTGTCAAAAACTACGTTTACATGCCCTAAAATAATTATCAATTTTTCCTATAACGAAGTCCTTTTTATTTAATTTGGGCGAACCCCCAGAGGTTTGCAAGTTTTATAAAGGAAATTCGCCAAAAAAAAAGAGTAATAGCCAAATTTTAAATTAAATAATACAACAGCCAACAATCTATTACGCGGCGAGTCGCTACGACGCTGGCGATGCGAATACATTCTCGAACGAACCAACAACTTCTACTTATGCGAACCAAGACCTTTCCCAAATGTGCACAACAGAATCAAAATAACGTCTGCTGATATAAAACATCGCAATCACATAAAAGGGAGTGTAGAGTCGAACTGATTTGTACGATGTGCTGACGAAACTCGAGTAATGTCAAAAAGATAAATAAGTTAGTAGTTAATGAATAGTGAGTACATAAATATTAGTAGTGTATACCAGCTTAGTGATTTGTGTAAATAAATTACAGCAAATAGCCAAGCTTTACATACCGCAAGTGCTTACGTCGAACGTGAAAGTAAATAATTATTACTCCGTAAATATGTGATTGTTGGTTAAAAAGGGGTAGATCAGTCAAGTCGGACAAAAAGCTGAACAATCAATTGCTTCTTCCCAAACTTTCACTTGAAAACGGCTGGAGATAACTACTAGCCGAAACGTCGTGATATTCAACAAACATAAAGACAATGGAAGTCCAACATATATCTAATACTTCGCAAAAAACATCATTGTCTATGACCTTCAAACAAACACAAGAAGAAAACGGTTGGGAACCGCTGATCTAGAAGATTGAAAGAAGTTATTACGGAGTGATGAATGAAATTTTGAAACAAGTAAGAGAGTTTATATGTGTAGATATTCCAATGATAGGATAGCTGAAGGGTTCACGATTGCTTCTAACACACACGATGGATATTCTACAATGATGTGAACGTATTTAGAGAATTAGTTAGAATGCAAGAAATTATTCGTAATGTAGAATAAAAATAAATCTAAATTTCAACACGTCAATGATCCGAAACATACTTAGGAGCTATATTTAATATTTTTGAAATAAATAGAAAATTGATATGTCTTGACGGTTATAACGTGACTTCACAGTTGCCAAATTTAAATCCTATTGGGTTATTAGTGAATAAACTCAATAGACGGGTAAGTAAATCTAACCCTACATCTCACCAAGATTTCTAAAGTATATAACAACAAGAGAGATATAAAATAATCACAGCATTGGAAAAATTGTCAAAATTATTGGCAATACTTTGCGAAACCATTATAAGAAATTCAGGTAGACATATAGATGACTCAAAAATTTGAAATTACTTTGTCGTCTAATAATAGCATTTTACAAATAATCAAAATAATTTTTTTCTGTATACAAAAGGTGATTTATTCATATTCTTAAACAAAATGTTTTCTGCTAGTGCCAAATACTTTTTAGTGGTAGTGTTTCAGAAATAAATTTAAAATGAACTAAATAAATAAAACAATAAAACCTATTTGCATTTTTAACAAATTTGATACCAAAAACTTAAGAATAATTTAATTACCTTTATCCGTACGCCTAGTACTGCCACTGAAACTGCCAAAGGGAGTTTAAAATAAAAGTGTTCGATGCCAGTTGTGTTTAGCAGCAGCAAAAAACCTGGCTTTAGCGAGCTCGCTTCTTCCATTTAGGCTCGATGGAAAAATATGACAAGTCTATCGCCTAAAACGACAAGAGTTTTTTTTTAAACTGGAACAATTAGAGATATCCGACAAGCTGCACAATTTTATTCTTTTAGCTCTCCCTTTTTCCTTCCGATAATTTTTTTTAATTCATGGAACTATAAAAAATATAAAGCTTTTTATTTGCAATTATAATTATTCTTGAGATCTGCAAAAGATTAATAGTAAAACTTGTTTTAGTTCTTAATACCAAGTTCCAATTTTAAAATTATAGATTAATTTACGATTTTTAAAACCACCTTTTATGGACTTCTTCTTGTCTCATTTGCAGTTACACCATTGCATTGCAGTTACATTTTTTGTTTTACTATATTACGAACCCTCATAGTTCAACTTTTTTACTAATTTTTTCTCCAGCTAGATTATTTTTTCTCCCTGAATTTTTTCGTATGTTCTTACACTTACGGTTTCAAGTTACATCTGATTATCAGTTTGACCTCTTATTCTTATAGATGCTGAATTGACTCTTTCCTTTTTTTTTCATATAAATCTCGGTTTTCCTGCCTACTATTCAAGTGAAATTTTTTCTTTTATCCCTCTTATAGCGAAAATTATTTTGAATAATTCCGTAGACTTTGTTCACATTATTTATAGATTAAGGTCATATGTCACTGTCGAATTTAATTAATTAGGGTAACCTATTCTGCGTCGCTAATAGCTGACAGAAAATATATTTCTTTGATTAAGAAAAATAATTGATGGGTTACTTATTTAATGTTGTTTAGCTTAATTAATTGAGTTATTTAACTGAGTTATAATTTCTTTCAAACGTGTCAAAATTTTGAACGCTCCCTAAGGAGGTTGCGCTACAGACATGCATGGTATTTGATATAAATAAGGTCGAGAACCTATAACTTGACTTTATTTTTCTTGTTAGATTCGGCTGAAGAAACTATAGATTTTGTCCATTTCAATCTATTTTAACAATCCTTTGGGATTTTGGACACAAAAGTCGTTTATTATTCCGGTAATTATGTTAAGTTGATTAGTTACTTTATCTTTTACCCGTTTAACATTTATTGAGTTATTTTTACCGGGATAAAACTGGAGACAGGGATTTTAGCAGTTCTTTTAAAACCCCAATAACAACTTTGGGGTCCTTCCTGCTGATTTTCTTAAGGGTACTTCCTACTGGTTATTTTACTAGGGTATCCTTCCTACTGTTTTTTGTTGATCTTTTGCATTTACCTTTTTGATGTTACACTAGTTACAATCAATTAATTTTGTAAATTCCATTCTTTTTATATAGGTACTAAACTGATTTATTGTTAAATTTTATTTGATCTTTTCTTCATTATAATATAATACAACTTTTAGTTTTTATTGAACTTATTTTACTGTTTTTACATTCATTAACTTCAATTCATTATCTTGTTTTTTTCTAATCCTGCACTAACTTGTAAGTAAATTTTGTGTACTTGTGTAATTATTTAAACTTGACTTTCAATATAATATATTTAGCTTTACGCTACAACTATACAGTAGTTGAAAACTAATTTCTAACTACATCGCGGAAGGTTTCTGCATTCAATCTAGCTACAGATGCAGTGGCGCCCTAAATAACTCACCCCTACTCTCCGGCGTAGAGGTAACTTGACATTTTTGCTCGCTGGTGCTGCTTCTAACCTTCAACTCAACTCTGGTGATTAGGCTTTAATTTTTATTAATTAATTATTAAATTTCTACTCACTTAATTGTGAACTTTTGACATAAAATACCAACATAGCAACAAAATTGAGAAACAGAATAATTATTTAAAATAAAATATTGTAAGTACATACTAAAACATAATATCTATCGGCATGAGATATATAGTTTAGTACCCTTGTGTTATTATATGGAAAGAAATACATATTATAAAAAATAGATATATGCTTGAAGGTTTGTAATAACTTTCCCATTTACTTATGTTTAACAGAATGAAAATCCATAAAAATAATTAACAGATAAGTTAAAATACACACAGTTTAACCTTTAACTAACAGGTAGATAAGTAGCAACAAAATAAGTTATAAGCGAGGTATATAAACATAAATGAATAAATAAAAATATATGCCGCCACTTTTTGATCCCAAATCCTGTGTTTCGATACCCAATTAAATGTATTGATACTAGCAATGTATGGCAATAAAAATATCGATACAAAATATCGGTTATCGAAAACAAATATCGATTCTCTGAAATATCGTATCTCCCACCACCATCCCAAACAAATGATAACGCTGACAGAAATAAGAGTAATAAGAATCATACACGGCAAAATATTACATGATAAAATGAATGAATAGCAAGATACAACACCTAGGCGCTGGAGGAAATACTAGACATCGACATGGAGCGAATATAGACCTACTTACATGAATAACCTTTTATAAGAAAAGATACAGAAAAAATATTAAGAGAAAAAATTACAACTAATTAGAAAATTCAATATTATATATCCATAACGTTTTTCGAAACTAACTCAGAATTCAAATTAGCTGAAATAATTAGAAAACTTGAGTTTATTAATGTGTTTGTCTTAAACGTGTACCATCAAAATGAAGAACACTGTATTTTAAGTATGTTTTGCTTCTTTACAGCACATTCCCTCTTTAAATTGCTTTTAAAATGTTATTTTTTTGGTTGTGTAATGTGGTGAATGTAAAATATTACAGCAAATAAAGGAAATGGCTAACAAATGGAAAGCATCCATTACATAAATGTTTATTTGTTTTATTGACTTTACAAAGTTTCTTTTTTTTTTGAAAATGGTGTTCCTGTTGTCCATGTAAATGTATCTAACTAATTTTGTTTGTTGTCGCGTCATTTAAGAACCACATTAGTCTGTATAACGTGGGTATTATAAATTAGAATGCCAAAGTTTCAACAGTAGTATATTATTAAATACTTAGTAAATAATTTTTCTCATTTCTCTCATTTTCAAATTAATTATTATTAAGTTAATAATACTCTTCTACAAAATTCAACTTTTTTTGTTATTAGGCAGTGAAAAAACAGCTTTAGAATTTTTCCAATAAACGAGATTTCTTTTAAACCAAAATTTCATTTTTACATAAAGTATATATAAAAAATAGCACATGTAAGGATTTTAAAGCAAAAAATTATTTTTTAAAAGTATTTCTTTAATATTTTGCCTCTAAAATGTCTCATTTAAGTGTGCCAAAGTCATCTGTCTTTAAACTAGGCTCCATTTTCCTTGATACATCTTAGTCCGGCTGAAATTGTTATGAAAAAGTACAACTCTTAAAATTAGTTTGTCAAAGTCACAGTTTCCTAGCGCATTTATCACAGAATAGTTATCCTGACAATAAAGTCAACCATTCCCCAAACTCATTATGATAGTTCGTGGGCTGGATACCTTCCCATTTTTTCTAACTACAAGTATAGAAATAACTTATTTCCATGTATTTTTGTCTGGTGAAACCGAATTTGTTGTTCAGAGATCACAAAAGACGTACCAATATGTTTAAATGGCAATTGTCTAAACAAATAATAAAATTATAATTTTTCGATGTAGTATGGATCAAAACAAGAGAAAAAGTCTATATATGTTATATACAAAAAGTCAATATTTTCGGTGTCATTAACAACTGAGAATGAAAATTTCGTAATTTTTTGATATTTCAAACATCGATATTTTTTGACCTAATTAATATTTTTTCAAACGCAAGGCACCTTTGGAAAGTTGAAACCCTAGATCTACAACCCACAAGTAATAGAAATATCAAAAAGTTTGCATAAGAGAGTTATTTTGAGTGATAAACAAATTGCGTTTCGGGCGCCCACTTCTGCGCGCTGCTATATCTATATATACAATGTACGACGTGGAGGTAACTCAAAATAACTACCTTATTTGAACTTTTCGATATTTCTCTTCTTTTCCGTTGACACATTACATATGTCAATACAAAATGGTGGGATAATCAAGTAGGATGTTTGGCTGTTTTCGAGTTTTCTAGAATTTCCACGGATTTTTACAATCCTATCTAAATATGTCTCTAAATGTAGTTAAAAGGTGCTAATGTTCGGTTTTTTCTTCTTTTTTTCAAACATTTACTTGTTTCATATTCAAACCACATTGGTGAGTTACTTAATAATTATAGGTTAGGTTAATACTGTAACTGTTTAATTAATAATTGACAGACAGTAGAGCGACATCTCGACAGATCATTCAATAACACCAGAGCAATAAAACCGCCATGTGATGGCGCGACGGTAAATTAAAAAAGAAATATCAAAATTCGAAACAAGAATATGCTACCCAAAGAATAGAGGTCTCATCATTTGGCACCGGCGACCAAACTAACAACGAATTCCTCAGTTCAAACAAGGTGTCGCACCGCACGATCTTCCTATGAGAGCTGCTACATGTTTTTAAACCCAACAAATATATAAAAAAGATAAGTTTTCGTCCATATACGTTTAAAAGAAAATAGAAAATTTTTGGCTGTGCGGACATAAGATTGTTGACAAATATTACTCTGCATGGAATCCCAAGACAATAGAAAAGCTCCGGGTTCGAAAAATGACGACAGCGCTTTTGCATCGTAGTATGAGACGCATCAGGTCGTTATGGCCGGTACAAACCATCATCTCGTAATTATGCCCTATAAACTGATTATAAAATTAAGAAACAGTAAACAAGACATAATAGCGACATCTCGACGGATTACTCAATCCTATGTCCGCACAGCCGAGAATTTTCTATTTTATTTTAAAATTACTTGTACGAAAACTTACCTCTTTTCATATATGTGTTAGCTTAAAAAACACGCAGAAGCTCTCATAGGTATACCATAACAAACAAAAAGGGTTGGAAAAGCAATAAAAAACTTGAACAATAAAAAGGTCACAGCGACAGATAGATATATTTTACAATTAGCAAAAGTTCACAACATGTTACTTCATGGCTTGGAACGAGATGTCTCTGCTTCTGCCATAGCATTCCATTACCCCTCCAACTTCCTGTGAAGTATTACCCCGGAAAAATGGAAAACATATTTTTTCCCAATCAAAATATTATTATATCATTTATTTACAACGAACTAAGAATTATCTTTTCGTATTTGGAAACTCATAAATAACTAATTCAATTAAACAGTCTTTGGTTCATGACATAAAAGAAACAAAAAATAAAGTGAAATTTTTATATTATTTGTAACACCTAAACAATCTTTACTTATTTTAAAAGCCCCTATAATTTTCTTGTCTTATTTTATTATTTCAAAAATAAAATATAAGTATATTCTCTTTTAAGTTCAGATTATGAAACTGTTATTTAATGAAAAGGTCAGAATAAACATCCGCAGGCCTAACCAGCAACCTTAAGGCAATTAACTTGAGGAAGATGAAATTATAAAAGTTTCTTTAACAATCAACCGCAAATAATAATAAAAGAATTAGATAACCCAAGGCTGAGGTACGTTAAACAAGAAGGAACTAATTTTAAGTTTAGCAAATATTTACTCAAAAGAAAATGAACTTAATGGATTCTTTGACCTGTACCAAAATACCTTCAAAATGAAACATATCAAGAAGGAAAGAATATATCTACAGTGAACAGCAAAAAATGCGCTCCAGAGGGGTCCATTGATTATCTTTGAATTTTCTTAAATCAGAGTATTATCTATAAGTTTCATTGCATACGGGGAAGAATCTGTTCGAGTCTGGCGAGACCAAAACTTTCCATTCTATATATTTTTATAATTTAAATTCTAAAATTAATTCTAACTAAATATACATATATTGCCATTACAGAAATAATATTCTAATAAGCAATAATACAACTTATAATAATGTTGTTTGCACATTCCAATTCCAATTTATATAGGTTTTTCTTTTGGTTCTATAAATTCAAAATTTTGTTTTGTGTCCTACAAGTACAAAATGAAAAAATATGTCTGAAAATATTTAAATAATATACTAGTTTTTAAACTCTAAACCACTGATTCCCAAAGGGGTTTATATAAATCTCCAGTGGTCGACTGCTACCTGCAAGAAGTCCATGTTAACGGAAAAAAATTGGGGGTACATAAGATGTAAATGGGGGTTATATATATATATATATATATATATATATATATATATATATATATATATATATATATATATATATATATATATTCCCGGGTCCGCCCTAAAGCCGGATGCACTGCCACCAGAGTAGGCCTATTATGCTCACCCTAGACATTACAGCCACTCTGTCAACCTAGCCCCCTGGCTCAATCTGTACAGTCCTGCTAAGGAGTGAATGAGTATTTCTCTCGGTTCCAATCTTACTGACCCGAAAGTTTGTTGTCTAAATCTCACCAGTGACTCACAGTCACATATGATATGCTTCACCGTTTCCTCGGCTTGTCCACATAGTCTGCAGCCGAGGTTTGCGTTATATAGATTCATTCTATTCAGATGTACTTTGACGGCCATGTGTCCCATCATTATACCCGCAATAGTCCTTAATTGTTTTCTACTCATTTGTAGTAATTTCCTTACCAGTTTCGGGTCCGGATTCTCAATAAATTGCCTGCTGTGGTTTAAACCCTGTCTGGTCATCCAGTGGTTTTTATGTTCTCTTTTGATCCATTTTATGACTGCTTCCCGGGCCGCGCACCGCAGCTCCCAAAAGGCCGGTTCTGGACCCATGTATTGAGATGCCGACCCTGCTCTAGCCAGCTCGTCAGCTTTTTCATTTCCATGTATGCCTTCATGTCCTGGTACCCACTTTAACATAACTCTGTTGTCTTTTGCCAGAGTTTCCAGCTCGCTCTGAGATTCCCAAACCAGCCTCGATGACACCTTTTGGCCTTTGAGGGCTTTTAGGGCTGCCTGGCTGTCAGAGTAAATGAGGATTTGCTTCCCTTTGTAAGCTCTCCTGTTTATCTCGTCTGCGCACCGTAAGATTGCGTATATTTCTGCCTGGAATACTGTTGGGTATTTCCCAAAGGGAAGGATTAATTACTTCCCCAGTTGTAGCCCATATATCCCAGCTCCAATACCCTCACTAGTTTTTGAACCGTCAGTGTACCAGATACTTGCACCCCAGAATGTTTCCGGTCTTTCTCTTTTACTTGCCATTCGATCCTCTATTGTGACTTCAAACGGTATATTATAACGGTAGCTCGAGTTCATATAGTCCGTGTCCATTTCCAACTCAGGGCTCCTGATTTTTTTTTTCTATGTTTTTATGTCCTAACATCGTGCTTTGCGATTTTACTGTTGAGTGATTTAGTCGGTGGAGTCCCATTCTTGCCTCTGCCTGAATCAGTATGTGTAGTGGAGGCAGATCCAGAATACACTCCATTGCCGAAGTGGGGGTTGATTTCATGGCCCCAGTAATACACAAACCGGGCCACCAGACCAAGGCTGCGTAAGTGATGGCTGGTCTCACAACACTGGTGTATAACCAATGTACCATTTTCGGTGAGAGACCCCATGTTTTTGACCAGATATTTTACTTCTCTGGAAGTAATATTGTGTTTCCTTGGAGGATGATGGGACCGAGATCCTCTATCCTTCTCCGTTTTGTAAAGAAGATTAGGACAGTCTTTTGATGACTTATATTGAGTCCTTTTTGCCTTACCCATCTTTTTACAACTTTAAGAGCCCTCTGCATTCTCTCTCTTACTGTTGAGAGGTATAGGAAAGTTTTTCGGCAGAGCATCACCTAAATTTAAGCGTTACGTAAATGTGATAATGTTCTTAAAAAGATTGTACTTATGTAATTACATAATACTTTAATCCAAAACGCAAAGAAATTACCTATTTATATATTAAGTATATTCCATTTAATTATTGTGCAAGGCTTTTGACAAGGT